>JAKFHU010000747.1:10000000-14800000 GCA_023783475.1 Daubentonia madagascariensis | reverse complement strand
AACATTTTCTTCCAGAATTCTTATGGTTTCATGCCTTAAGTTTAAGTCTGTTATCCATTGTGAGTTGATTTTTGTGAGAGGTGAGAGGTGTGTATCCTGTTTTAGCCTTTTGCATGTGGCTATCCAGTTTTCCCAGCACCATTTATTAAATAGGGATTCTTTTCCCCAGTGTATGTTCTTTTCTACTTTGTCACAAATCTGTTGGCTGTATAAGGATGGTTTTATGTTTGGATTCTCAGTCCTGTTCCACTGATCTATGCTTCTATTCTTGTGCCAGTACCATGCTGTTTTGGTTACTATAGCCTTGTAGTATATCTTGAAGTCTGGTAAATTTATGCCTCCCAATTTGTTCTTTTTGCTTAATGTTGCTTTGACTATCCAGGGTCTTTGCTGGTTCCATACAAAACATAGAATTATTTTTTCTAGATCTGTGAAAAATGATGTTGGTATTTTAATAGAGATTGCATTGAATCTGTAGATGACTTTGGGTAGTATAGATGTTTTAACAATGTTGATTCTGCCAATCCATGAGCATGGTATGGTTTTCCACCTGTTTGCATCCTCTGCGATTTCCTTCCTCAGTGTTTCATAATTTTCCCTATAAAGGTCCTTCACCTCCTTATTTAAATATATTACTAGGCATTTGATTTTCATTGATGCTATTGTGAAAGGTATTGAGTCTTTGATTTGCTTCTCAGTTTGACTGTTGTTGGTGTATATGAATGCTACTGATTTGTGTACATTAATTTTGTATCCTGAGACTTTACTGAACTTATTTATCAATTCCAGTAGTCTCTTGGCTGAATCTTTGGGGGTTTTCTAGATATAGGATCACATCGTCTGCAAAGAGTGATACTTTGACTTATTCAGCCCCCATTTCGATGCCCTTGACTTCATTCTATTGTCTGATTGCTCTGGCTAGGACTTCCAACACTATGTTGAATAGAGGTGGTGATAAAGGGCAACCTTGTCTGGTGCCAGTTCTAGATGGGAATGCCTTCAATTTTTCCCCGTTCAGTATGATGTTGGCTGTGGGTTTGTCATATATTGCTTTTATTATTTTAAGATAAGTCCCATCTATGCCTATTGTGTTGAGCATTCTTATCATAAAAGGGTGCTGAATTTTGTAGAATGCTTTTTCCATATCTTTTGAGGGGATCATGTGGTCTTTGTTTTTACTTGTGTTTATGTGGTGAATTACATTTACAGATTTGCATATGTTGAACCATCCCCTGCATCTCTGGGATGAAGTCTGCTTGGTTGTGAAGTATTATTTTTTTGATGAGCAGCAGTATTTGATTTCCTAGTATTTTTTTGAGAATTTTTGCATCTATATTCATAAGTGATATTGGTCTGTAGTTTTCCTTTTTTGTTGGGTCCTTTCCTGGCTTTGGTATCAGGGTGATGTTGGCTTTGTAAAACATGTTAGGGAGGATGCCTTCCTTTTTGATGTTGTGGGATAATATCTGTAGGAAAGGTACCAGTTCATCTTTGTAGTTCTGGTAGAATTTGGGTGTGAAACCATCTAGTCTGTGACTTTTTTTTAGGAAGGTTTTTTATTCTTGCTTCAATTTCGGGACTTGATATTGGTCTGTTCAGGAATTCTATATCTTCCTGATTGACCCTAGGTAGGCTGTGTGTTTCTAAAAATTTGTCCATTTCCTCCTCGTTTTCAAGTTTATGTGCATAGAGATTTTCATAGTATTTGGAGATGGTATTTTGTACTTCTGTACTATCAGTTGTAATTTCTACTTTTTCATTCCTGATTGAGCTTATTAAGTCTTTTCTATTCTGCTTCTGGTTAATCTAGTGAGAGGTGTGTCAATTTTGTTTATCTTTTCAAAGAACCAAAGAACCAACTTTTTGCTTTATTGATCTTCTGTATAGTTCTTTTGTTATTGATTTCATTTACTTCTGCTCTAATCTTGGTTATTTCTTTTCTTCTGCTGGGTTTGGGATGGGTTTGCTCATCTTTTTCCAGGTCTTTGAGAAGATTCATTAGATTTCTGATTTGTGATCTTTCTATCTTTTAGATGTAGGCATTTATGGCTATGATTTTTCCTCTCAGGAAAGCTTTAACTGTATCACACAGATTTTGATAACTTGTGTCCTATTTATCATTAGTTCAAAGAATCTTTTGATTTCCATCTTAATTTCCTCCTTGACCTGCCAATCATTCAGCAGTATGTTGTTTAGTTTCCATGACTTTGTGTAGAGATGAGTGTTTCTATTGGAGTTGATTTCTAATTTTGTACCACAGTGGTCTGAGAAGATGCATGATATAATTTCTATTTTTTTAAATTTGTTGAGACATGTTTTGTGGTGTAGGATGTGATCAATCTTAGAGAATGTCCTGTGAGCTGATGAGAAGAATGTTTATTTGGTAGTTTTTGGGTAGAATATTCTGTGAATGTCTGTTAGGCCCATATGTTCTCTAGTTCTATATAAGTCTCTTGTTTTTTTGTTTATTTTCTGTTTGGAGGATCTGTCCAAAAGACAGTTCTGTCAGTAGGGTTTTGAAGTCCCCAGGTATTATGGTGTTGCTGTCTATCCGTTTGTTTAGATCAAGTAGGATTTGGTTTATGGACATAAGCCCTCCTGAGTTAGGTGCATAAATATTTAAGATTGTTATGTCTTCTTGTTGAATTGTTCCCTTTACCATTATATAGTGACCATCTTTGTCTTTCATTGTTTTTGTTAATTTTGAAGATTAAGTTATCTGATATGAGAACTGCTACTCCCGCTTTCTTTTGGTTTCCATTAGCATGGAAAATTGTTTTCCATCCCTTCACCTTGAGGCTGGATGTGTCCTTGTGGGTTAGATGTGTTTCCTGAAACTAAGTTTCATATATGAGGGTGAAATAAAGTCTTTCTCAGACAAGCAAATACTGAGGGAATTTGTCAAGACAAGATGTGCTCTACAGGAAGTACTCAGAAATGCATTATTCATGGCACAAGAAAAACTTACCAAGATAAAATTATCCAAAAGCTAAAGGTTGAAGGCCAGATACCATAATGGCTCAAGTGACAAAACAAAGCAACAAAGTTCAACACAACAGGATGAACAGAAATCCACCCCACTTATCAATTCTCTCAATAAATGTGAATGGCTTGAACTGCCCACTGAAGAGACATAGACTGGCTGAATGGATAAAAATACACAAGCCAAGTATCTGCTGTCTTCAGGAAACATTTGCTTTTTGTTATGTTCAAATTTTTAGATTTTTATAAACATTTCATAAAATATATATAACATAAAATTACCATTTTAACCATTTGTAAAAGTATACTGTTCACTGACATGAAGTTGTCTGTTATCATCTGTGGGGATTGGTTCCAGAAACCCCATGGACACTAAAATCTAGACATACTCAAGTCCTGCATTTGGCCCTGCAACACCCACAGATAAGAAAAGTTGGCCCACCATATACATGGATTTCACATCTGTGAATACCATATATTTGATCACCTTTCATTGCAGATGCAGAACTTGCCAATATGAAGGGCCAATTGTATTTATTGAAAAAATTCATATATAAGTGGACCTGGGCAGTTCAAACCCGTGTTGTTCAAGGGTCAACTGTACATCAATACTGTTGTACAGTCATCACAACCATCCACCTCAAGAACTTTTCATCTTGCAAAACTTAAAGTCTGTACCCATTAAACAATAATTCCTGATTCCTTCCTCCTCTTAGCCCCTGATAACCACCATTCTACTTTCTGTCATTCTGAATTTGACTACTCTACTTTATATAAATGGAATCTTATATAAAGTATCTTTTATAAGTGGAATTATATAGTATTTGCCCTTTTGTGATTGCCTTATTTCACTTAGTACAATGTCTTCAATATTCATCCATGCTGTAGCATGTGTCAGAATTTTATACTTATTTAAGGTTGAATAATATCCCATTCTATGTGTATACCATATTTTGTTTACTCATTTATCTGTTGATGGAAACTTGAGTTGCTTCCACCTTTTGTCAATTGTGAGTGCTGCTGCTGTAAACACAGGGATATACAGATGTCTGTTCACGTACTTGCTTTCAATTCCTGTAAGTATATACCCAGAGGTGAAATTGCTGGATCATATGGTAAGTCCATATTTAATTTTTTGAGGAACCACCTTACTGTTTTCCATAGCTGCTGATGTATTTTACATTCCTATCAGCAGTATACCAGCATTCCTTCCTCCACACCCTCACCAACATTTGTTCTTTTCTTTCTTTTAAATAATAGCCATTCTATTGGGTATGTTGATGGAAAAACCCAAACTCTGTAAAATAATTTATAGAGGTTTATTCTTAGCTGACTGTGTGTTACCATGGCCTGGGGAACAAGATCTCAAGAAGTCTTGAGAAAATGCTCCCAAAACAGCTGAATTACAGTTTGGTTTTATACATTCATAGAGACAGGAATTATAGGTAAAACCATAAATTAATACATAATTTGGCCTTAAAAGATGGGACCTCTCAAAGCAGGGGCTTACAAATCGTAGGTGGATTTTGGGGATTCCTTAGTTGACAATTGGTTGAAAGAGTTAAGCTTTGTCTAAAAACCTGGGGTCAGTAGAAAGGGACGATTGCATTAAAATAGGAGTCTGCTAGGAGGCTTGAATTAAGACAAGGGGGTCTTCTGTCTGTCATGTGATGCTATACAGGAATCTGGGTGGAAAGTAAACCACACTATACTGTGTTAATAAAACCTGTTTAGTGAGACTTACCAGGGCTCTTATAAAGGAATTTTGGGAAAAGAAAAAAATGGTCAGAGTTTAGTGCTGAAGTATGAAGTGGTATCTCTTGTGATTTTATTTTCATTTCCCTAATAATTAGTGATATTGAGGATCTTTTCATGTGGTTATAGGCCATTTATATATCTTATTTGGAGAAATGGGTATTCAAGTCTCTTGGTGATTTTTTAATAAGGTTGGTTGTTTCTTGTTGTTGTTATTGTTATTGAGTATTAGAAGTTCTCTGTATACTCTGATATTGATCCCTAATCAGATATGCAATTTATAAATATTTTCTCCCGTTTGTTGATAGTGTCTTTTGATGCACAAAAGTTTTTAGTTTGATGAAGTCGAGTTTGTCTAATTTTGCTTTTATCGTTTGTGCTTTTGGTGTCACATACTAGAAATCATTAGTAAATCCAGTGTCATGAAGCTTTAAGTTATCTTTCCTTCTGAGAGTTTTTAGTTTTAGCTCTTAAGGTTAGGTCTTTGACCCAATTTGAATTAATTTTTGCATATGGTTTTAGGTAAAAGTCCAACTCAATTCTTCTGCATTTGGAAATTCAGTTTTTACCACTTTATTTATCGAAAAGACTATGCCTTCCCCCCATTTAATGGTCTTGCCACCCTGCTGAAGATCATTTGGTCATTTATGCAAGGATTTCTGGGTGTCTATTCTATTCCATTGGTGTTGAGAAAAGAAAAGAACTTTTTTTGGGGAAATACAAGTCCTTGTAATTATTTGTCTAAGAGAAACTTTAAAATGAGACCCAATCACATCTTACTCTGCCCTTTGAGCTATATATTATTCTCTTGAAACTAGTGTCACAAGAAGATATAAATTAACCTAATATTGTCACACTGGATGCTATAAGCCACACCCTATAGCTTAGCAATGTATAGCTAATCACTAATCAATGTTATTTCTGTAAACCAATGAGAATTTCTGACAAACAACTTTGCATCAGCCTACTCCTTATCCCCTTTTTTGCCTTTAAAAATCCACTTGTAACTACTGCTAATCAGAACGTATATTCACTGCAACTTGGATCTATACTCCTGGGTTGCAATCCTCAAGCTTGGCCCAAATAAACTTTCTAATTATATTAATTTTTCTTAAGATTTCCCTTTTAGGTTGACAGTGTTTATAGCTATCTTTATGCATGTACCATGCTGTTTTGATAACTGTAACTTTGAAGTAAATTTTGAAATCAGGAATAGTGAATCCTCCAGGTTTCATTTTTCTTTTTCAAGATTGTTTTGGCTATTTAGGATCATTTGAGATTCTTAATAAATTTTAGAATGGATATTTTTATTTCTGTAAAAAAGTCATGATTTTGAAAGATATTGTATTGAATCTGTAGATCACTCAGGGTTAGTATTAACATCTTCAAAATATTAAGTCTTTCAATCAATGAACATGGAATATCTTTCCATTTATTTATGTCTTTCTTAATTTAGCATTGTTTTGCAGTTTTCATTTTACAAGTCTTTCACAATTCTTGTCAAGTTAGTAACTCAGTATTTTATTCTTCTTAATGATATTATTAATGGAATTATTTTAAAAGGGTATTTTATTCACTGTAGATTAGCTTTGAGAAATTTTGTCATAACAAGGTGTCATGGAGTAAATGGCAGAATTGGAAATATAACTCAGACCATCTGTTTTCAAGTACAGTTTGTTTTCTTATATTTTAATACTACAGTCTGCAATATTATTAGTTTTACATATAAGAAAGTGGTAGTTGATATATGAATATTGAAAAACAATTCTTAGTTTATCATCAAGAGGACATTCATTTTATAAAGTGCTCCAACATTTGTCAATTTGATGCAAAGGACCTTTATGAAAGAATTCCAATAATTCTACCATCAAACTATGGAAGCTAGGGTCAAACAAGACAAATGACTTAGCCAAATTCATGCTGTATATTGTAAAACCAGAATAACTATAGATGTTTATAAATTTTATTCTGAATTTAGTAGATATTTCTATAGTTCATTTGCACTTCTGATGCAGCATTTGAAATTGGAGACATAATTTAAAAGCTAAAGTCCAAGTTTTCTAAATTCAAAATCACTACATCCCTATTGAGGAAAACCTAACATTTTCTGATTGGTAAACTCAGGAATTGTTGCATTCCTGCTTTGAGATTTTACTAATTATTGCTGGCATGCAAACAATTAATGCTACTGCAAATTTTCAACTTTAAAAAATATAATTGATTTTATTTATCTCTGTACCCAAATTAATAACAAGCAGCTCAGTAAGAATTTTAAAAGCAAAATTTTTAAAACCTCCCAGAACTTATCAGTGACTAATGAAATGGGTTATAACAGTAATTTTTAAAAATAAATACATGTTATTTGCCCATCTATCAAATCGTCAATTCTGTAACTGATCATATGTCATGTTTGCAGTTGTTTGGTAAGAGTTTTTCCTCAGTAAGGCTGGTTGAAAATTAAACTGATCCAAACTTTGCTAATATTAAATGGTAGTATAGTCAAAAGCCTTCATAAAGTCCATATTTTTTTTTACAAAATATAGAAATAATGAAGAAAGTGCTTTCATTAATTGCCCATTGAAGGAAATATATTGACTTTTTTTAAAAAAATAGCTTACTGAAAACTAAAAATTTGAAATAGAATACTATGCAAATATTAAAAACCATGGTGTTGAAAAAAATGGCAGGGAAATTTTAAAAATATAATCAAGTGAAAAAATCAATATAAAGTATTACATGAGTATATTATACTATTTTGTAAAATAAACTAAAGCAAATATGCCAAATACTTACTATGAACACACACACACACACTCTCTAAAAGGGACAGACCTTAAAGATATATATATTTTTTCTTTTTCCTCACATTAGGAAAAAAATGAAAGATACATTAAAAATATAAAATGTTGATTGTCTTTGCATATTAGGATTAGAGTTCATGGTAATTTTTAAGGTAATTTTCTATGTTTTAGAAATTTGTTTGAACAATCACATCCTACATGCGGATCTAAAAATTTTATATTTATATATTTTGTAAGTAAATCTTTTGTATTTAAATCTTTCAAATTAATGTTCTCTCCGTTTATCAGAAAATCTGTTCACATATTATGCATAATCATCTTACAGGAGATTTCATCCCAAATCAATAAGGTATATATTTTCATAAGGGACAAATTTATTTTCTGCCAATGTGAAACACAAAACAGCAAATCTTTGGTTTCTCTCTCCTCCAAGTTATTTCTATTGTACTTCAATGGTTTTATTTAGGGCTGGTTTTCTACATTGACAATGCCTCTTTTCATACTTTTTTTCAATTAAATATATAATTGTTAAGAAATATGCAGGCATTGTGTTGTTTATTTTTCATGTTGAATACTTTTGTTGATATTTAGTAATTTGCTGATTGTGGTTTTTCTCTGTTGAGAGTGTATTAAGATTTCCCCAAAGGGCTTTAACAGCAGGTTTCTGTGCCATCCCATGCAGAGTAGAACTTCTGAATATTTAATAAGAGCTGATTAGCCTCAAACTGTAGTAAGCTTCCTTCTTTTCCCTAAATACTTTTTAAAAGTTTTTTTAAATATAATTAATTATCTTGCCTCATGCTGTATTTAAATTTAGGAACACATTAAGAAAAAAATTAAGTATTTTAGGCATCACAGTGTATGGGGAGAGAGGAGGTAGAACATAGATTAATTAGAGACAATTAAGTAATTCTTAAAAAAAATACAATCCTTAGATATCATTGAGTAAGGGAGGTCTTGCTCAGGTGGGGTCCTTTAGTTAAAAGACAAAAAGAAAAGTGAATGTGAAAGCCATGATCACATGCTGTATTCTGAATTAACTGGCATCCTCGCAGTCCAAAGTAAATGTCTAAAATTTGGTCATTGTGTGCAGACCAAAACTTTTCACAAAATCATAGCATGTGAGAGCAGTACAGGATCTCAGGCATCCTGTATTTCAAATACCTTGTCTTACAGATATGGAAATGGAGGTTCAAGAAAATAACCTGCATTCTTTCATGTTAGTATTCTGAAAAAAAGTTTTATTTACAATTTAACTTTGAAGATTAATGATAAATCTAGATAAGCAATTTATGAACATGGTCATTGTTGTCCCCAGGAATTTTAGCTTACTTTACATGCTGAGATACAGGCAGTTATGGCAACACTCATTCTTTAGTCCAGTTCTATCTCAGCGTCCTACCGAAAGGCACCGTATAAATGATTACCTGTGCTTGAGAAAAATGAGCACTGATCTGAGCAGCTTTTGAGAGACCAAATATACAAAGCAACAATGGCCAAACCATATATGCTAAGAAAACTCTGACACATAATCAGCAGCAAATGATTGAGAATACCAAACCACAAACTCTGTAGTAACCAACTCCAAAATGGTCTACCAGCTTCCTTAATTTTTCTTCTTCCTTCCAATTTAGTACCAACCAGAGAAAATCAGATATGCTTCCCTAATGAATCACATGGAATGTCTGCTTCTGGTTTGTCCACCTCTAGCATCCCTAACCAACAACCTTAATCAGAGCATAACAGAGCCTTCCCTTTTTTCCTACTATGAAGCTTTGACACTCCCCTGCCTGCCTTCCAGTCTCTCCCAAATGCCAATGATGATGGCTGACTCTCTTGCTATAGCAAGCTCTGAATAAATAGCCCCTGCTTGGTCTCATATGGGTGGTTTTTATTTATTTCCACAATATATTTAAATGACCAGATAACTGATTGTTCAATTTTGACCAATCATTTGCCTCTCAATGGTGAGAGGCAAAGATAATTCTATTAATAATGACATCAATATACTATATGTAATCTGGGAGTTTCTGCATTAACTGTGATGGTGTATCTGGTCTAGGTAAAAAACAACCAGAAGCAGGAAGCAAATGCATATCGTGCTTGATTAGATGGGATTAAAAAAGGAAGCAGATAAATGTCAGGTTTTTGGGAGTGGGGCAGTTTGGAGCCTTGCCAAGGAGATAGCTTCACTTAGAGTCAGGTCTCTATATACACAGCTTTTCTATTTGGCATTCCTGTGAGTGTGTGTGTCTTCTGCCCACACATGTGCCCTTTGTGCCTCTCTCCTCTGAAAATGCACGCGTATTGTCTGCACAAGTCTCTTCAATTCCTTCCTCTTGGTCTCTCTCCTCCTTTCACTCTTTCACCTAGACCATCCCTTCACACTTTTTCCTTTCCACCTCTTCCTAGCCCTCCTTTCCTTAGTGACATTATGCATACTGTAGAAACAATCAGCTGTCTTGATTGACTAAAATGAGATACTTTATTATGAAATTAACATTTATTTGTCAAATATTTTATTAAGAACAGTATTAATTTTTATCAACAATAAATGTTTGCATCTTTCTTTTTTGTAAATATGGAGTTAGTAGAGTCCAATTAAATAATGAAAGTGAGAGAAAGAAGAGAAAAGTAACTTTCTGCCCTATGAAATGGTAATGCAAACAACATCTGCTCTGTGTGTGTGTGTAGAAGGTGGCCACTTTCCTTCTGCACTTTGAATGCATAATAATGGTATATTTCTACAGACGTACCTTATGGATGTTGTAGGTTCAGTTCCAAGCCACTGCAATAAAGCAAATACTGCCATAAAGCAAATCGCACACATTTTTTGGTTTCCCACTGCATATAACAGTTATGTTTCCACTACACTGTACTCTAGTATGTGTTCAATAGCATTATGTCTAAGAAAACAATGCACATACCTTAATTAAAAAATACATGACTGCTAAAAAATGCTAATGATCATCTGATTCTTCAGTGAGTGGCAACATTTTTGCTGGTGGACGGTCTTACCTTGAAGTTGATGGCTATTGGCTGACAAGAGTAGTGATTGCTGACGGCTGAGGTGGTTGTGGCAATTTCTTACAATAAGACAACAATGATGCTTGCTGCATTGATTGATTCTTCCTTTCAAAAAAGATTTCTCTGTAGCATCTGATGCTGATTGATAGCATTTTACCTACAGAAGAACATCTTTCAAAATGAAGTCAATCCTTTCAAATACTTTCCCTGCTTTAACAACAAAGTTTATGTAATGTTCTCAATCTTTTGTCATTGTTTCAACAATGTTCACTGCGTCTTCACCAGTAATAGATTTCATTTCAAGAAATTAAGTTTCTTTGCTCATCCATGAAACGTAATTCCTCATCTATTCAAGTTTTATCATGAGATTGCAGCAACTAAGTCACATCTTCAGGCTTTACTTCTAATTCTAGTTTCCTTGCTACCTCTACTACATATGAATTTACTTCCTCCACTGAAGTCTTGAACACCTCAAAGTTTTCCGTGAGGATTGGAGTCAACTTTTTCCAAACTCCTGTTAATATGGATATTTTAGCCTCCTCTCATGAATGACAAATGTTCTTAATGGCAGCTAGAATAGTGAATCATTTCCAGAACATATTCCATTTACTTTGCCCATATCCATCAGAGGAATCACTATCTATGGCAGATAAAGCCTTACAAAATGTATTTCTTAAATAATAAAACTTGAAAGTCGAAATTATTCCTTAACCCATGCACTGCAGAGTGGATGTTGTGGGAGCAGGCAAGAAAACAATATAAAATCTCCTCGTACATCTCCATCACAGCTCTTGGGTGACCTGGTGCATTGTCAATGAGCAGCAATATTTTGAAAGAAATCTTTTTTCCTGAGGAGGAGTTCTCAACAGTGGGCTTAAAATATTCAGTAAACCATGCTATAAACAGATGTGCTTTCATCCAGACTTTGTTGTTCCATTTATAGAGCACAGGCAGAGTAGATTTAGCATAATTTTTCAGAACAGTGAGTATTGGCTCAACTTCAAGTCATCAGCTGCATTAGCCCCTAACAAGAGAGTCAGCCTGTCCTTTGATGCTTTGAAGCCAGGCCTTGACTTCTAATATGTAGCTACGAAAGTCCTAGATGGCATCTTCTTCCAATATAAGGCTGTTTGATTTACATTGAAAATTTGTCATTTAGTGTATCCACCTACATCACTATTTTAGCTAGATCTTCTTGCTAAGTTGCTGCAGCTTCTGTATCAGCACTTTCTGCTTCACCTTGCACATTTATGTTATGGACATGCCTTCTTTCCTCAAACCTCACGAACTAACCTATGCCAGTTTCAGACTTTTCTTCTGCAGCTTCCTCACCTCTTTCAGCCTTCATAGCACTAAAAAGAGTTAGGGCCTTTTTCTGGATTAGGTTTTGGCTTAAGGAAATGTTGTGGCTGGTTTGATCTGTCAAGACCACTCAAACTTTCTCCATATCAACAGTAAGGCTGTTTCACTTTCTTATCATTTGTGTGACCACTGGAGTAGTACTTTTGGTTTCCTTCAAGGACTTTTCCTTTGCATTCACAGCTTCGCTAACTGGTGCAAAAGGCCTACCTTTAGGCCTTCTGCATGCCCTTTTCACTAATCTTAATCATTTCTAGCTTTTCATTTAAGTGAGTAAAAATCTCCCCTTCATTTGAACTCTTAAAGGCCATTGTAGAGTTACTAATTGGCCTAATTTCAATATTGTTATGTCTCAGGGAACAGGGAGGCCTGAAGAAAGGGAGAGAGACAGGGGGATGGCTGGTCAATGGAGAGTCAGAGCACACACATTTATCAATTAAGTTCTCTGTTTTATATGGATGTGGTTTATGGTGTCCCCAAACAATTATACTAGTAACATCAAACAATCATTGATCACAGATCACAGTAACATATATAATAATAATGAAAAAGTTTCAAATATTGCAAGAATTACCAAAATGTGACAAAGAGACAGGAAGTGAGCATGTGCTGTTGGAAAAATGGTGCCCATAGACTTGATTCAAGCAGGGTTGCCACAAACCTTCAATTTGTAAAAAATGCAAACGTGCAGGTTCTCAGATAAAGACATTTTATTTAATATTATGTAAGTATAACACTGATGAGGAAAAAAATATCGATTCTCTGGCAGGGCCACTCTGTGTGTGGAGTGTGCAGATTCTTACCATGTCTATGTGGGTTTTCTCTGGGTGCTCTGGTTTCCTCCCACATACCACAGGTGTTCATGTTAGGTGAATTGACATTTCTACATGGTCCAAGTCTGAGAGAGTGTGTGTGTGTGTGTGTGTGTGTATGTGCACCCTGTGATGGGATGTTGTCCTGTCCAGGGTGGGTTCCCACCATGCATCCTGAGCTGCATGGCTAGATCCACCGTCAACCCTCAACTGGAATAAGCAAGTTGGAAAATGAATGAATGAAGGAATACCAATTATTGTAAAATAAAAAATTGTAAAGTATGTTATAATCATACAAACGCACAACAAACAATGCAGCCTGAAAGTGCTCCACAAGCCTGACATAATTGTTATTGCTTGTTTTTGAATTGGGTGGAGATAGGAGGTGCTCCTTACAATTTTGGCTTTGCTTTAATTCTTTTATTTAACCCACGACCACTATGACTGCCGCCACTCACTGCTTCCCCTAAAATAGGATACAAAATTATCTTACTTGTTATTAATCTTTCTTAAATGTATACATGGCTCACATTTATTTCAATGTTTTATATTAGAAGTGTTTTAGATCTTAATTAAGCAGTTAAGTGATGTTTTTGAGACCAGAGATATTCCATAGGAACTTAATTCTTGTTTATATCAATTAGCCTTTGGTATAATTGGTTTTGTTATATGTCATTTTGCTTAAAGTCATAGTTTCCAAGAACCTATGGACAATGCTAAGTGAGGATTTACTGTATCTGAGAAATGCAACAAAGTGAAGTGCAATAATTGAGGTATACCTGTATTCTTTTGCTTTGTTTTACTTTCTCTAATTCTTTTAGAATATGTTGAAGAAAGGGATAGACAAATATCTGTGTTCTTATCCATGTGAATCTTCTCCTACTCCTTGTGATAATGAAATACTAGCTGTACATTATTGCTGGCTACAGCACATGCTTGAATTAATGAGAAGATTACAGTCTAAATAACACATTCCTATTAGCTTCTGTGTAGTCTTATTTAATACAAAGGCATCAGCACATTCTGACATTCTAATTAGTTAGAGGGCTGAGGTTTCCAAAAGCAATGGGATCAGCAAGAGAAACTTCCTGGTTTTGGCTTTTCCAGATGTAATTTCCCTTAATTAATTACCATCTATCAAAGCAATAAACTGTTGGTAAATGGGAAAAATGAAATGATTAAGCAGAGAATGACCATGTGGTGATTCAATTGAACCATGACCTTCTTGCAGTCTAACTCAATCAAGATTTCCAGTTTATTTTATCATTTGTAAAAACAAGAAGCGTTTACTCCTCCAAGACGTTGGACAGTCTTTAGAATAAGTTATCAAGGTATACATATAAAATGGCTATCACCTAAAAACAATTCTATATTTTGCCTCTTTAGTATTTCAAAACATCAAAATATCTGCCAGAAATAAAGGTCAATTTTCAAATACTTCTTATGTGCTTTAACTATTTACTATTGAAAATAACAGATCTTCTCTATGTATTTTTCTTGCTAGCACAGATAACATAAACTTTGAAGCTTTAATTGGATTATGAATGGATTTCCCAAAAGCAAGTTGCTTTTCATCATTACCAAGCAATATTCAAAAAGAGGAAAAATTGACACTTCATAGTCATTTTATTTCTCAAAGCTTTCAGAACATTATTAAGAATGTAGTTATACCAGGCTCCAGCCTAATGGCAGGATAATTCTTGCTAAATAAAGGAAATTACCAATTTATCTTAAACATGAATAGTAAAATACTACAGGGCAATCCCTGTCAGGCACTTGTCTTGGGCAGGAGTATTCTTCATAGTTGTCATTGTACTGCAAAGATCTGAACCCTGATATGTTTCTTCAGCAGAAATTCTGGGAAAGTAAAAGTAATTCCTAATCCATTAGTTATTGTATTTTTGGGATATACAGAAATCTGCAAGATTCTGCACTGAGTCTTCAATTACTAAAAAGCTGCTATTTCCATGTTTAGCACCAAGTATATATTGTAAGAAATCTGACTGTTATGTCAACTTTTTTGATTCATTTTTCTAATGGGTTACCTGAAATATTTTAAAATTAAAAAAAAAAAACTTTGGAAATTATGGGTTAGAGTATGCAGCGGATGCCAGATTTTTATTCTTTTCTGTAATCTGGCAAAACTGCCACAATATGAAATTGCTTTTGTAGTCAATACTTAATGCATCTTGGACCAACTTCCACTTTAAATCATACCATGAGTAAATCACATCAACTTTCCAAAAGGATTCAGGTAATTCAAGGTCAGGAACCCATGGTATTTACTACCTGATATACCATGGTCCAGTACACTGCCAGGTACACAGTTGTGGGTGAACTGAATGAGAATTTAACATGTAATGCTTAATCTCCCACTCCCTGCTCCACCATCCAGGGAGATTTAAAATTTTGTAATAAGGTTTTGAAGGATCCTAGCAGGTCTCTAAATGGACTCATGCTACATATATTTTGTGAAGTAAGTAATATTGATTTTTAATAAAAGATATGACCTTTCTTCTCTAATGTACCTGAGATTTTTTAAGATTTTTATCCTCAAAAGAGACATATACTTCAAGGAGATATTTGTTTCAGCCTATTTCAAACATGAAACTTTGCCCTCAAATGGATGTCTTCATGGCCCTGAGTTCACAAATATACTTTTCAGAGCATGTAATTTGATAAAACGTTGTTTTTGCTATTTATTGAATACTATAAATAGTTAAAAGAGTTTCTTAAAATATGTAACTTTTAATAGGAGTTGAAAGCTCCAAATTTTATTCTTAAAATAAGAAAATTTTTAACAGCATAATCTAAAAGTAGAGTTTTCAAAAAATAAATTTACTTTTTCACCCATTTTATTTCACAATCCAGAATTTTGAAAATATGTATGTATAGATCATTCTATAAAAAATAGATGCAATTTTACTCCCTAAATGTTTTACCCTTTTATGTGGTTATATAAAAATAGTACCTATTTATTTATTGCTTAGAACAAGAAATTTTTAAAAATTATGGCTTAAACAGAGTTTAAAAAAATAAAATCAATCTTTTCACCCATTTTATAAACCAGAGTTAAGAAAATATATTAATATACATGTATAGATTATTCTATAATGTGTGTGTTGGGGTGTGTGTGTGTGTGTGTGTGTATATATATATATATTTCAATTGTTAGTATGTATTTATGTAAACCATTCACAAGTTGAACTGGAAATTTAAGCAGAAGATGTTTAACCGCTTTGTTTATAATATTAAACAACAAAAACATCTTTTATTCCCCAAATTGATAAAGAATAAGTAATATAATTTACAATATGGTATAAAGATAATCAGAAAAGACAGGCATTTTTCTTTATACATACACTGTGTATGTATTTCTATAATCTTTAAAACAAATTCACATCACAAACTAGATGAGAACATTAGATAATATGGCTTAACAATTATTAAAGGAAGTAGCAATCAGCTCTGCTGCCCAGACCATACAGTCTAAAGCCAGTTGTCCTGTTAGAGAACAAAGGGTACAGGTTGCTATAGTGCAAGCTGTATGTGCATATATACATATATCCATATAAATATTTGTATACACACACATAAACACCATATATATAATATATATAAAGGAAAGAGAATTATATATGTTATTTTCTTTATATTTTATCCTGATATGTTATTAATTTTTAAAACCTCTATTTCACCTGCTCTTTGTAGTTACATTATATTCAGGTTAGGCAGAGGAGACTGGGGAGATGAAGTCCCTTGGCTTTCCCTTTAAAGACAGGAGGTTGGAGAGGGGAAGATATTATGGAAGCCTGATTCTTCAAAATAAAAGCTAGAGCAGAAACCCAAGAAGATCTTAATTCATCATCCCCAAAGGATTCCAGGATGAGAAAGCACAGATCGTCCATGGCATTTTTACAATTTTGTAACATATCCACATTTGCTGTTTCTGTTTTTTCTTGAATGTTGAGTAGAAAAAAAATTAGTAAAAAAATTTCAAATTGACTTTGTATTTGGAATGACATAGCTATATTTCATTTAGCTGCCAGCTTTGGATCAGGAGCAAGAAAGCTCTAGAAGGCAGCATTTCTTAAGTAGGTATTCAAATGTAATCTATGTGTTTTGTTTTTGTTTTTATTACAATTACAATCTTTAATATATTGTGATGTGATTACAATAACTCAAATATGCTGTCGTGTTTTTAGTCTATAGTGAAGCCTAATTGTGCTAATGTAATATATTCAGGATAATGAAGAAAGTGTGGAAGTAAAATGATATGTGAATGATGCCTTTATACTAAGGAAAGCAAATTTTTTTGTTATAACATAA
This sequence comes from Daubentonia madagascariensis, assembly GCA_023783475.1. Lineage (NCBI taxonomy): Eukaryota > Metazoa > Chordata > Mammalia > Primates > Daubentoniidae > Daubentonia > Daubentonia madagascariensis. The sequence continues at coordinate 14,782,935 of JAKFHU010000747.1, read as the reverse complement.
AATTAATTTTTGACTAAATTTAACAAAGAAAATGTGAGACAATTAGGCAATTACACATTACATGAATTATGGGATAGCTGAACTCAAAATATGCCATTTTACAGCAACCAGTTTCATTTTTCTCATTGTCTTGGGTGAATTGTCCCCCTAGGGACAATCAGTCACCAAAGAGCATCTGTTTTACTCCTGAAGTACCGCTCATCTGTTCCCTTCCCTCCATCTCTTATATCAGCATTGACATCATGCTAGTGGGGTGGCGCTCTTCTGTCTGGTCTACCCTAATGACCTCCTGTGCGGTCTGTATTCATTCACATTTCTACCTGCAGTCTGGTCTCTGTATTCCAGGGTGAGTGATTTTCACAGAAACATAAACAGAAAACTCTTTACATGACTCTATGAATAAGAACCTTCAACAGTTTCTTAATGATCTAAAAATAAATTCCATGAGACATAAGGTGGCCCCTAAGCCCTCCTGATCTGGGACTTGGACTAACTCCCCCTACCCCCAGCCCTTTCTCCTCAAGTCACAAATCACTCTCTATGTTCCAGCCACAGAGTCCTTCTCTCTGGGTTTCAAACATGGTATACACTTCCCTGTCATAAAAATCTTCCTAACATCTGTATAATTTACTTGATTCATCTTTCAGCTCTTACATCATTCCTGTTGTTTTATGGAAGACTTCTCCAAGTCCTCAAAGTCAAGTTCCTATTATGAAATCTTATAATACAAGGTAGATGTCCTTCATAGTATTTATCAAAGTGTATAAATAGACAATTATTGCATTATTGATTACTGACTGTCTTATATCTCTAAAGTGTAAGCTTTAGGAGGTCAGGAATCATGGCTGTTTGTGCTCACTGTTGTATCCCTAGAGATGCATACAGAGTATAGAACAAATCCTGTCAAAAGAATGGAAGAATTGACTGTGCTACAAAATTAATTTTTAAAGTTGAATTTGTATATACGCATAATTGATTAATTCAGAATATTATTATAACCTCAATGACATTAATTTTATGGTTATTAGTTAGGTATTGTGTAAAATAGGCAGTATGAGACAAAAAAATTGAATAATTCACTTAATTGGTACCAAAGATAGGTAAAAGATGTGGGTCTAGAATTGAAAAATACTCTGAAAGTAAATTGCATCTAAGGTCCCTAACCAAGAGATACACAGTTGTTCCTAAACTTTTTTTTAAGTTTCAGTGTTAGAGAATTGACTATCTTAATGGGTTTACCTATATCCAATAACCTTAATTTCTAAAAACATTTTTTTTCTAATTGTGCTACGAGGTCAACCTTTGGTTATACCATATTGCCTATCCATGCCCAAATCCGCCTACCCTCGTGACATCCTCCCAACTGTGTGCACGCACCCATTACGTGAGTTTCCGATTCCTCACCCTTCCACTGCCTCCCCTTATCATTATTTCACTGTTAGAGTCAGTATTATCAGTGTACCATCGGTGGTGTTACCATGTCCTTTTTTTTTCCATTGTGTTACCACTGACTAAAGAATGTGCTCATCATCCATCTCAGGGTATAGCAGATGTGTGCATTTCACCGTTGTTTTTATTGTAATCTGCTGGTAAAACCAATTCGAGTTGCAGGATATCTTTATTATAGAATGTCTTTTTTTCCTTTGGGTAAATACCCAGTAGTGGGATTTCTGGATCAAATGGTGGTCCTCCTTTTAGTGCTTTGAGGTTTCTCTATATTACTTTCCATAGAGGTTCTACTAATTTGCAGTCCCATCAGTAGTGTATGAGTGTTCCTACCTGTCTGCATCTCCACCAACATTTGTTGTTTTGAGACTTTTTGATATAAGCCAATCTCACTGGAGTTAAATGACATCTCATTGTAGTTTTGATTTGCATTTCCCTAATGATTAGAGAAGTTGAGCAATTTTTTATATGTTTTCTGGCCATTATTCTTTCTTCTTCTGAAAAGTTTCTGTTCGTATCCTTTTCCCACTTTTTAATGGGGTTGTTTGACTTTTTCTTGTCGATTTTCCTAAGTTCTGTATAGATTCTGGTTATCAGCCCTTTATCTGATGTGTAGCATGCAAATATTTTCTCCCATTCTGTAGGTTGTCTGTTTGCTCTAGTGATAGTTTCCTTGGCTGTGCAGAAGCTTTCTAATTTGATCAGGCGCCATTTATTTACTTTTGTTGCTGCTGTGATTGTTTTGGGGGTCTTCTTCATAAATTCTTTGCCTAGGCCAATGTCTATAAGAATTTTTCTAACATTTTCTTCTAGAATTCTTATGGTTTCATGTCTTAGGTTTTAGCTTGTCATTCTTCGTGAGCTGATTTTTGTGAGCAGTGAGAGGTGTGGATCTAGTTTCAGTCTTCTACATGTGGCTATCCAATAATCCCAGCACCATTTATTGAATAGGGATTCTTTTCCCCAGTGTGTGTTTTTGTCTACTTTGTCAAAGATCAGATGACAGTATGAGGATGGTTTTATGTCTGGGTTCTCAGTCCTATTCCATTTGTCTATGTCTCTGTTCTTGTGCCAGTACCATGCTGTTTTGGTTACTATAGCCTTGTAGTACAGTTTGAAGTCTGGTAGATTGCTACCTCCCAATTTGTTCTGTTTCTTAAGATTGCTTTGGCTAGATGGGGTCTGCTCTGGGTCCACATGAAGCACATAATTATTTTTTCTGGATCTGCAAAAAATGATGTTTGTATTTTGATAGGGACTGCACTGATTCTGTAAATCACTTTAGGTAGTATAGACATTTTAACAATGTTGATTCTACCTATCCAAGAGCATGGTAGGGTTTTCCATCTGTTTACATCCTCTGCAATTTCTTTTCTCAGTGTTTCATAGTTCTCTCTGTATAGGTCTCACACCTCCTTAGTTAAATACATTCCTAAACATTTAATTTTCTTTGGTGCTATTATCTTTGATTTGTTTCTTGGCTTGATGATTATTGGCATATATGAAGGCTACTGATTTGTGTGCATTGAATTTGTATCCTGAGACTTTGCTGAATTCATTTATCTATTCCAGTAATCTCTTGGTTGAATCTTTGGGGTTTTCTATATATAATATCATATTGTCTGCAAAAAGTGAAAGTTTGATCTCTTCTGCCCCCATTTGGACAACCCTGAATCCTCTCTTGTCTGATTGCTCTGGGCAGGACTTCCAGCACTATGTTGAATAGAAATGGAGTTATTGGGAAATCTTGTCTGGTTTCACTTTTAAGGGGGAATGCTTTCAATTTTTCCCCATTCATTATGATATTGACTGTGGGTTTATCATAGATGGGCTTAATAATTTTGAGGTATGAGTCATCTATGCCTATATTGTTAAGAGTTCTTATCATAAGGATGCTGGATTTTGTCAAAAGCCTTTTCTGCAGCTATTGAAAAGATCATATAATCTTTGTTCTTGCTTTTATTTATATGGTGAATTACATTTATAGATTTGCCTATGTTGAACCATCCCTGCATCTCAGGGATAAAGCCCACCTGATCATGATGAATTTTTTTTTTTGATGTACATTTGAATTCAGTTTGCTAGGATTTTACTGAGAATTTTTGCATCTGTATTCATAAGCGATATTGGTCTGTAGTTTTCTTTTCTTGTTGTGTCCTTTCCTGGCTTCAGTATCAAGGTGATATTGGCTCAATAGACTGAGTTTGGGAGGATTCCATCCTTCTCGATGTTGTGGAATAATTTCTGCAGTATAGGAACCAATTCTTCTTTGTAGGTTTGGTAGAATTCAGGTGTGAACCCATCTGGTCCAGGACTCTTTTTTGTTGGAAGATTTTTTATTACTGCTTCAATTTTGGTGCTTGATATTGGTCTGTTTATGAATTCTATTTCTTCCTGACTGAGCCTAGGGAGGTAGTGTGTTTCTGAGAATTTGTCCATTTCCTCCACATTTTCATGTCTTTGGGCATAGAGATTTTTGTAGTATTAGAAAATGATGTTTTGTATTTCCATGATATCAGTTGTGACCTCTCCTTTTTCATTTCTAATTGAGCTTATTATAGTCCTTTCCTTTCTGCTTCTGATCAACCTGGCAAGTGGCCTGTCTATTTTGCTTATCTTTTCAAAGAACCAACTTTTCATTTTATTAATCTTCTGTATTGTTCTTTTGTTCTCAATTTCATTTAATTCTGCTCTGATCTTTGTTATTTCTTTTCTTCTGCTGGGTAGAATTGGTTTACTCTTCCTTTTCCATTTCCTTAAGATGATTTATTAGTTTACTGATTTGTGAATTTTCTGTCTTTTGTATGTGGGCATTTAAGTCAAAAAGTTTTTCTCTCAGAACTGCTTTTGCTTTATCCAAAAGGTTTTGATAATTTGTGTCCCCATTATCATTTAGTTCAAAGAATCTTTTATTTCCATCTGAATCTCCTCCTTGACTCAATAGTCATTCAGCAACAGATTGTTTAATTTCCATGTTTTTGTATAGAGATGTGAGTTTCTGTTGGAATTGATTTCTAATTTTATACTGCTGTGGTCTGAAAAGATACATGGTATGATTTCTATTTTTTTAAATTTGTTGAGATCTGTTTTATGGCCTAGGATGTGATCAATTTTAGAGAAAGTTCCATCAGCTGATGAGAAAAATGTATTTTCAGTGTTATTTGGGTGGAGTGTTCTATAGATGTCTGTTAGACCCAAATGTTCTAGAGTCCTATTTAGGTCCATTGTTTCTTTGCTTTTTTTCTGTTTGGAGGCTCTGTCCAGTTCTGTCAGTGGGGTGTTGAAGTCCTCAGCTATAATGGCATTGCTATTTATTATGTTGTCTAGATCAAGCAGTATTTGCTTTGTGTATCTGGGCACTCCTGTGTTGGGTGAATAAATATTTAGGTTTATTAAGTCTTCTTGTCAGACTTTTCCCTCCATCACTGTAGAATGACTATCTTTGTCTTTCTTTACTTTTGTTACTTTAAAGTTTAAAATATCTGATTTAAGAGTGGCTACTCCAGATTTCTTTTGGATTCCATTTGCCTGGAAAATTGTATGCCATCCTTTCACCTTGAGTCTGAATGAGTCTTTGTGAGTAAGATGTGTTTCCTGGAGACAGCAGATACTTGGCTTGTATGTTTAATCCATTCTGCCAGCCTATGTCTCTTCAATGGGCAATTCAAGCCCTTCACATTTATTGAGAGAATTGATATTTGGGGTGGATTTCTGTTTAATCTGTTGGGTAGTCTCTTGTTGTGTTTACCTCTTGTGTTGAGCCATTGTGAAATCTGGGTTCTGGAGTTTTAGCTTTTGGGTAGTTTTACATTGGTGGTTATCTGTTGCACTGGTTACTGTATAATGCAGGTCTAATTACTTCTTGCAGGGCAGGTCTGGACTTTGCAAATTCTATCAGTGAATATTTGTGTGGAAAATCTTTATTTCTCCCTCATATAAAAAGCTTAGTTTTGCAGGATAATGAATTCTGGATTGACCATTTTTTTGTTTTAGAAGACTGAAGATGGGTCCCCAGTCCCTTCTGGCTTGTAAGGTTTCAGCTGAGAAATCTGCAGTTAATCTGATAGGTTTCCGTTTGTAGGTTACCTGCTGCTTTTGCCTCAAAGGAGTGCCTCTTTCGTGTTTGCTTGGGCCAGCCTAATAATTATATGGTGTGCTGAATGCCTTTTCACATTGAATCTCCCAGGCTTCCTGTGTGCTTCTTATACTTGGATATTGAGATTTCTACCTAGGCTATGGAAATTTTCCTCTATGATACCTTCAATTAGATTTTCCAGCCCATGTGAATTTTCTTCCTCATCTTCAGAGATGCCTATGATCCTTATGTTTGGCCTGTTTATATAACTTGTATGCTTTGTTCATGCCTCTTCTATTTGTGTTCTTTCTCTTTGAGTGATTTATTTAGCACATAGGAGTTACCTTCCAGCTCTGAGATTCTTTCTTCTGTGTGATCCAGCCTAATCTTAAGGCTTTCCATTGTATTTTGTAGATCCTTGAATACCTCTTTCATTTCTAGAAATTCTATTTGATTTTTCTGTAATACTTCTATTTCTTTAGAAAATTTTTCATTCATTTCCTGCATTTTTCTTGTGGTTTCTTTTTGTTGGGATTCAATTTTCCCTTGTATTTCATTGAGCTTTCTTATAATCCATAAATGAAATTCCTCTTCTGTCATCCTACCCATTTCATTTGAGTTGGTATTCATTGCTGAGGAACTAATGATTTCTTTTGGGGGTGACTTCTCACTCTGATTTTTCATGTTTCCTGAGTTCTTTTGCTGATTCTTTCTCCTCTGGCCTCTCGGTTGAGAGCTGGGGGTGATAGGGCTAATTTATGGCCCTGTGTCCAAGACTCCAAGGATTGTTCCTTAGCAGAGCCAGGGAGAGGAGTACTGGTCTGTATTGCCTTAGGTGTATTTTAGCAAGTATGGTGGACCTGTTGGGTTATCTCTGATCTGTTTTCTTCACCTCTTTCCAGGGGATTGTAGTGAGTTTTTTCTCCCAGCTTGAGCTCCAAGCTGGTGGATTGTACTTGAGGGCATGAATCCACTACTCCCTAATAGCTTGAGATGGAAAGCAATATTTTTAGTTGTGGGGTTGTTCCTGTTGTAATTGATGGTAGTTTGTGTGGAGTAGCCAGTTACCTAGGTATTCTGTTGTGCCTGTAGCAGGCTCTGGTCCCCCAGGTGGGGTATACCAAAGCCCCAAGCTTTGGGAGGAGTCTTGTAGCTCCCAGGGGTTACTTTGACCCTGCTCCTTCTGAGGTGGGGGGAGAAACAAAATACCTTGCAGCTTCAGTGCGAGAGCTCGATTGGGAAAATTCTACACAGCTCAGAGGTTGCTCATCTGGCTGCTGCTATGGAGTTCAGAGCTCTCTCTCTGGGCTTGGAGGGCTGCTTCTGGTGGGAGGGGCCAGATGTTGGGATTGCTGAGGTCTCTAGCAGGTTTTGTCTTCCCGGTCCACAAGCTTAGGCACTTTCCCCTCTGGACCACTTGTGGGCTCTTGAGTTTTCCCACAGTTCATGTGTCTGGCCCTCTGACGTGCATCTTCACGTGTCACTAGCTGATAGGGGGATTTCCAATTGTGCACCCCTTTTCCACCACTAGACCTCAAGGCAAGGCAGGTGAGCATCTCTATCCCCAGAAGTCTCTGCCAGGGGATGTTCCCAAGGGGGGAATAGTGGCTGCTGGAGGCACTCTTGGATCAAGTGAAATTCCCTAGTGAAGTGGGCATGGTTAGGGGCAGCTGCTCTGGTTCAGCCTGTTGCACTTGAGGCATTCAGTTGCCATGAGAACCAGTACTTATACACAATTAGTCACTATGACAAGCAACATTCCAAAATGAACAATCTCTGGCATACAGGAGGGCTGGGGCCTGTAGAGTGGGCACTAGGACTAGCACATAGCAGGCGCGTAGGAGGCCAGAGCTGGGGAAGCAGGACCAGATGGTTGGGCTGCAAACTGGTTCTAATACACAAAGGTCCTACTGATACAGTTCAGGGATCTCATCCCATCTGGAACCCATGTAGGCAGCTGTCTATGGCCACCAAGGGCATAGCCTGTTGCACCCAGGCCAAAGAGCTCCTAGGCCAGGGGTGGGGTGAAACTAGAGACCTATCTAACAGCTCCAGGCAAGAGACCTTAAAGATGGCTGCCAACTGCCAGTCTGGCATACAGCAGGTCTCAGATCGCACCCATGAACACAGCTCTTCTCAACTGGCCTGGATCCCACGGAGGCAATTGCCGGCAGCCCCTAAGAGTGTATCCTGTTGCTTTCCATTCGACTCCTGTGCCCAGGTCCCACTGACTTACAGTAGTGAGGTGCCCATCTGCAGATTCCCATGTACTGTCCTGGGAAGCTGTATCTCAGCTCAATCCCTACCCAGCCCTGAGCAGTTCCTGCACCCAAGAGTTCTGTATGGCTTTCACAATTGCTTCGTCTCCACAGAGCCTACTGTCTCAAGCAACAGCTTTGCACCAGCTCTGGATTTGTCCCTGACTGAGTGGGTGGGAAGTCTGCGGGGCAGGTGCGTGACCACTTGTGGTTCATGTCACACTGTGCTAGTTTGGTGAGTGTGTCCTTCCTGCACTCTGGTCTCTATTGTATTCCCTGCACTCTCTGATATTTGTGAATGTACCTCCCAGTCACCTGTTTTTTTGGGCTGAGTGTCCCACAATGTTTCTCTGTAAATTCACAATGCTGTTGTGGGAGTGAGCAATCCACAAGCAGTCAGCCAATGGCGTTTTTCACCTCTTTCCCTGGGAGCGGTGAGGTGGGAGGACTCTATCACACCACCATTTTTTTCCCCCTAAAAACAATTTTTAAAAACTTATCCATAATCTACTATTGCCTCAGCAAAAACATTTTTTAAATTTAGAAATGAAGGAAAATTACTCATTGGCATTTTTCAAAAATTGAGAGATTAAATTCCTATTATTTAAGGGTGTTTTTGACAAAGTTTTCTTTGTCAAAAGAAAGGTAAAATTGGTTTTCTTTTATTGTTAAAATAAATTTTTTAAATTTGTATTTGAGGCAACATAAATTACAAACACTATGCTGGTCAAGCCTATGGAGATATAACTATTTTTTAACAGATGAAAACACTCACTATTTGTAATCAACTTGTTTTGAAAATAAGAATAGAACTTTATATTTTCCCTGTCCAATCTATTCCTATTTTAAGCAAGCTGGATGTGTAAACACAATCTTATATGCCTTGTGCAAGATGAAAGTGAACTTGCTGCCTTCAAGTATTTGCCATTTTTAACACCTGGAAAAAATATATATGTATATATGTGTGTGTATAGATATAATATATATGTGCACAAGTATAAATATACACGTATGCATATACATGTATGTGTGTATCTATACATGCATATATACATATATGTATACATATACGAAATATTATTGCCATGGAAGTAGAATAGAAAATTCAATTGAGCATAGTTATTTCACAGTGAAACTCTGACAAATAAGTAACTTACCTAACAAAATGATTAATTTTCATTCTTCTCTACTTAATACTGTCCACCTATGCTGATGATTTTTATAGTTTTGTCCTCTCATACTGTCTAGGACAATGGGTATGATCCCTAGAGGCAGATTGGAGGCTGACAAATATCCAGAATGCAAAAGAAAGAAAGAAAGAAAGAGAAAGAGAGGGAGGGAGGGAGCAGGGGAAAGAGAGGGAAAAGGAAATAAAAGAAAAAAGAATAACAAATCCTAAGTTTATAACATTTTTTGAGGTAGTCTTTTTTCCTAAAATTTTCCTTAAGGAGGCAACATGACTTATTAACCTAATAAATAGTTTGAGGATGTTCTTTTCCACTAAACCTTGATTTGGGAGTACTTGAGCTCTGATTCTAAACTGCAGATGATAGTATAAGGAGCCATACTCTGAATTTAAGCTTTTTAACCTAAATTCTATTTTTTCTCATACCTATGGGTAAACTTTGTGTTCTTGATGAATGAGTGGAGATTTCTGCTAAGTTCTTATAATTTTGTTGTTTTTAGGATGGATCCTGTTAGCAATCTCCTTGTCTTTAATCTAGCTAAGTCCACATTTCACAAATCAGTATCTCCACAATGCCAGTTAGAACTGATGAATTATGTTCCAACCAAACTCATCCAATTCAGCCCTTTCCATATTAATATCATACAGATCAGAATTAAAGTCTGTCCACAGTCTCTGGACTTGACAAAAATTGTGCTACTCTTCTGGGGAAATAGATTTCTTTTGTCCTTTAAAAAAAATGCTTTGTTTCCATTTGCATCACGTTCTTCAAGCTATTCTGATGAATCTCATTATTCCTCTGTGATGTTACCACACTGCACCTAATAAATGTTCTATAGCAAAGGTTCTTAAATATTTTAGTCTCAGGAGTCCTTTTCTCCTTTAAAAATTTAGGGTGAGCCCAAAGAGTTTTATGTTGATTATATCTATCCGTATCTTACCAACTATAAAATTAAAACACTAATTTTAAAATATGCATTTATTACTTGATTTGATAATGATAATAATAAAACTATTACATGTTATGACAAATAATATATTTTATAAGTAAGAGCCATTTTCCATGACAAAAGTAGAGAGAAACATAGAATTATTTTATATTTTTTCCAAATTTCTTTAATGTCTGGCTTCTCTGCTTTCACATGCCATCTCTTGCAATATGTTATTTCAGTTGAGGTATTTGGAGCACTCTGGCCTCACACAAATGTGTAATTGAGAACGGGGGAAGTATTCTATTGGATTTTCAGATAATTGTGGGTTTTGTTCTATGATACCATACCTAAACTCAACAACTGGTAATATTTTCATACAAACTTTTCTTATTTTAAAATGACTTTAAATTTGCTGAAGAGTTGGAAAGATCATACAGGGAATTCCCATATACATTTCACCTAGTTTCCCCTGATGTTAAAATTTTACACAAATACAGTACATTTATCAAAACTAATAAATTAACATTGGCACAATACTACTAACCAACTACAGACTTTCTTTGAATTTTCTGCTGTTTTTTTCTCTTCCAGAATCTAAACTGGCCATCATGTTTCCCTATTCTCCTTCAAACTGCAACGGTTTCTGTATCTTTCCACAGTTGCACTGGGAAGTTGATAATGACACAAATATGCAGGTAACTGAAATGATTCTGTATCTAGCAGAGATAGTTATTGCAATAAAATCAGGTTTCTGGTACAACAATATTTTCTGGTGGCAGTAGCAACAGAAGAAATTGCAGCACTGTCAAATTCCTGGGACACATGTATCAGTGAAACAAGTTATTACATCTACTAGTTTCCTCCATGGACAAGTGGTGCAATCAGATTTTGGACTTTGCTCCTGTGTAGCTCACTCTCTGGTTCAGTATCCCATCTGTGAGCTAACAAATGTCCTTTTAATAAATTTATTTTCTGATAAAATCAGTGAGAAACTGTTTCTTCTGCTTATAATTACAAAACTTTACTTATTCAGATGTCAACAGCAGCATAGCCCTGTAGGTCTTCCTAGGTGTTTCACTGGAATTAGTTTAGATTATTAAAGTTAAGCTAGAGTGCTAGAGTAAAGGAGAACGTGGTCAGTATCCCTGATGTGGCTATTGAATAGACAGACTGTCAACAAATTTCCTTTCAGCGACTTTCTCCTAAACTCTATACAGTTGACTTGACCCTTGAACATCACCAGTTTGAACTGTATGGATCCACTTATATACCAATTTTTTTCAATAAAAGTAACTCCAAGTGTGCCCACCTGTCCTGCTTCCCCTTCTACCTCCTCCATCTCTTCTACCTCTCCCACTCCTGAGATAACAAGACCAACCCCTCCTCTTTCTCTTCCTCCTCAGCCTACTTAATGTGAAGACTATGAGGATGAAGGCCTTTATGATAATCCATTTCTGCTCAATGAATAGTAAATATACTTTCTTTTCCTTATTATTTTCTTAACTACATTTTCTTTTCTGTAGCTTACTTTGTTGTAAGAATATAATATATAATACTATAACATACAAAATTTGTGTTGATTGACAGTTTATGTTATCAGTAAGGCTTCCAGTCAACAGTAGGCTGTTAGTAGTTAAGATGTGGGGGAGTCAAAAGTTACACATGGATTTTCAATTAGGGTCAGTGCCCACAACACCTGTGTTGTTTAAGGATCAACTGTGTATGTAATACCAAGCCTGGAACCTCTGTGACTGCACCTATAATACCAGTTCAACTTCTGAGATCACTGACGGGTTTGTGCTAAGCAGTAGTTTCCTTTCTCTTCTCTGTTTCTTCAATTGATACATATCTACTAGTTTCTAATATTCAGAAACATGTGTATTTTCTTGTTCAAATAACCCCCTCCACAATTCTCTCTGCAATTTTAATTTTACTCATTATTGTGTTTCTAAACATTATTGCAGTGAGGTTCCAGATAAATGAGGTGGTGCTCAGTCCACCATCAAGAACCAAAAGTAAAGTCATTTGTGAGTGTTCTTATCTGTCAGCATCCCCGCCAATATTTGTTGTTTTGGGAATTTTGATATAAGCCAATCTCACTTGAGTTAAGTGATATCTCATTGAGGTTTTGATTTGCATTTCCCTGGTGATTAGAGAAGTTGAGCAACTTTTTATATGTTTGCTGGCCATTATTCTTTCTTGTTTTGAAAAGTTTCTGTACATGTCCTTTGCCCACTTTTTAATAGGGTTGTTTGATTTTTTCTTGTTGATTTTCCTAAGTTCTGTATAGATTCTGGTTATCAGCCCTTCATCAGATGTTTAGCATGCAAATATTTTCTCCTATAATGTAGGTTGTCTGTTCACTCTAGTGATAGTTTCCTTGGCTGTGCAGAAGCTTTTTAATTTGATCAGGTATAGGGAGAAATATGAAACACTGAGAAAAGAAATTGCAGAGGATGTACACAGATGGAAAATACTACCATGCTCTTGGATAGGTGGAATCAACATTGTTAAAATGTCTATACTACCTAAAGTGATTTACAGAATCAATGTAGTCCCTATCAAAATACCAACATCATTTTTTGCAGATCTAGAAAAAAATAATTCTACGCTTCATGTGGAACCAGAGAAGACCCATCTAGCCAAAGCAATCTTAAGCAAAAAGAAAAAATTGGGAGGCGGCAATCTACCAGACTTCAAACTATATTACAAGGCTATAGGAACCAAAACAGCATGGTACTGGCACAAGAACAGAGACATAGACCAACGGAACAGGACTGAGAACCCAAATATAAAACCATCCTCATAATGTCATCTGATATTTGACAAAGTAGAAAAAACATACACTGGGGAAAAGAATCTCTATTCAACAAGTGGTGCTGGGAAAATTGGATAGCCACATGTACAAAACTGAAACTAGATCCACACTTCTCACCTCTCAGAAAAATCAACTCATGACGGATGACAGGCTTAAATCAAGGACATGAAACCATAAGAATTCTAGAAGAAAATTTTGGGAAATCTCTTATGAACACTGGCCTAGGCAAAGAATTTATGAAGATCCCCAAAGCAATTACAGCAGCAGAATGTGACTTTATTTGGAGATAATGCCTTTAAGGAAGTGATTAAGTAAAAAAGGAGGAGTTTGAGTGGAACCTAATTCAATCTTATGAGAAGAGGAAATTTGGACACAGAGACACCAGGGACAGGTGAGGACACAGTGAGAAGGTGGGCATCTGCAATCCAAAGGGAGAGATTCTAGAGGAAACCAAACCTCCTAACACCTTGATCTTGGACTTCTAGCTTCCAGAAGTGTGAGAAAATAAATTTCTGTTTTTAAGCCAACCAGTCTGTGGTATTTTGTTATGGCAGCCCTAGCAAACCACTACCCTTAACTTCAGAATATGACCTGAAATTAGCTGGTTTCAGATAATTAGTTTTTTTAAAGACTGAAATACATGTTTTCTAATTGTTAACTAGAATTTATCATGTCATTATTTCCCTTAGTATCATTATAGAGGTAAACTATGTCCTGAGGTCTGTTCTCAGAATCAAAAAATTACAGCTTGGTTAAATAAATTAGTATTTTTATTTAAAATAATAACAAATCAATATTTACTGGCATGGAAAAACATAGTAAAGGAAAAATAGACTTTTAAAATTAGGGTTTTAATATGATCTTATTTTAATTATATATGATAATAAAGAAAAAATTTTGGAGAATGCCTGATGAATGCCAATAGTGTTCATTTCTGTGTGGCAAACTAGTAGGTAATTTTTACACTAATTTTGATTTTTATTTTACTATGATAAATATGCATTATTTCTAAAAATAAAAAATGTAATGCATATTTAAATGTTATATTTTGGTAAAAGTCCAGGGGGCCTCTTCTGAATTAATTTTTTCAGGTTGTCTCACCAACTTGGTCTGGGTCTTTTTGATTTGGGATATTTACTGTTTTGTCTGATAATACTTGTGAAAAGCAGTACTTAAAGGGTAGTGTCACATTTGTTAATTCACACTATAGATAAAGCCAGTTTTAATTTAATAGAACTTTACTAGTAAGCAATGAAAGAATAAAAGCCTCCCTTGGCGTACCTAAAACTGAATAATAAGTTATTCCCAAAGAACCTGAGTTGACAATAAAGTTAAATTCAGAAGTTCCACAGTCCATCTTACTTGTCTTGATCATATACTGACTAGTACAATCATGAAAACCAACTCAAGAATTGCTTTTTCATGAGTAAAATGACAGGGTAGTAACCATGTTAATTTTGTATTTAAATGATCCATGTATTTCCAGGTTGACTCTATCAACAATATATTATATCTTGTCCCTGGTTGGTAGATATCCATTATGCAAGATGTTTAATTCTTTCAAAGGAATTGGAATTTGTATGAATTAACTGCATTGTCTTGGTATATATAGTGTACTTCTAGGGACAGAAAAAAAAAAGAAATATCCAACAAATTAAATAAATCCATGAAAAAATGCATATTTTCCATTATACTTAAGAATTGATATATTGCTCTATTCTATCTACAACTACAGCTTTTTTTTTTCACTTAAAAATGACTTCTCCATGTAAAAGAAGTACACACAATTATTCTTCATTAGACATAACTATATTAGAGGTTCATGATATGGGCTTAATAAATTGTGCAGCTATCTCAAGATCTTAATGTGCCATTAAATGCACAAAAGCTTCCCCACTGGGAAAAGTTGACACCTAAGGGTTAATGGAAAAGCAATGGCTTAAGATAAACACAGGAAATCCTGAGAAAACCACAAGGCCCCAATGGTCCTTTGTAAACCCGTTGAGATTGCTTGTAACTGCTCTTGCTACCTATAGTAAGCTAAATGTAATATTAAAATCCCTGCCTAATAGAGAATTATAATATCATTAACAAAACATGGGTTGTAGGAAGGCACGTGATGGCTGTACATGCTTAATCTGTTTTATATGTGAACATACGATGACACAATCAAAGAGCTCCGAGTCATCACTGGAAAGGGATTTAAGGTGATACAAGTAGGCTGTGCAGATGTTACTCTCGGGAGAGATCCTGTGCTGCTTAGGAGTGAGCGCTCTGTGTAAGTAACATTTAATACAGTGGTCCCCAACTTTTTGGCACCAGGGACGAGTTTCATGAAAGACATGGATTTTCCATGGATTTTTTCATGAATTTTTCATGATGATTCAAGTGCATTACATTTATTATGCAGTCAAACCTCTCTGCTAATGATAATCTGTATTTGCAGCCACTCCCCAGTGCTAGTATCACCACCTCAGCTCCACCTCAGATCATCAGGCATTAGAGTCTCATAAGGAGCTTGGAACCTAGATCCCTTGTATATGAAGTTTACAGTAGGGTTCATGCTCCTATGAGAATCTAATGCTGCCGCCACTGATCTGACAAGAGGCAGAGCTGAGGCAGTGATGCCAGCAATGGGGAGCCACTGTAAATGCAGATGAAGCTTCTCTCACTTACTCTCCACTCACCTCCTGCCGTGCTGCCTGGTTCCTAACAGCTCACGGACCAGTACCAGTCCTCAGCCTGGGCTTTGGGGACTGCAGCTCTAGTAAACTCATGTAACTCACCAAGCTGGACTTGTTTGAGTCCATTCTTTGTTCTCTATGCACCATCTCAGATGGAGGGCGGTTTTTCTATACCATCTGGGGATTTTTCCAAAACAGCACAAAGGAAATAATGTAAGTAAAAATTAAAATTTTTTTTTGTCAAATATGCTATTAAAAGGTTAAAAAAAACAAAAAGAACAATTGTGCTGATCATTGTACCTTTATGGTAATGTTTTTGTGCTGATCGTTGTATCCTTATGGTAATGTTTTTAGTATCTTGTCTCTATATGCCATATTATAAGAATTATATTTTTTAATTAATATGACTAAAAATAACATAGCCTGAATATCTTCTCACTTGTGAGATCAATGTGTGATCAATGCTAGTCAAATTCTAGATAAGTTCCATTCTAGTTTTATTATTTTACTAATGTTGCTACAGAAACATTGAAATTACTGAATAAGATCATGAACTTCGGAATCAGACTTAGATATTTTGGAGTCACAGCTCTGACATCAGCCCTTAATATATCTGTGTCATCTTGGGCAGCTACTTAAACTCTGCAAGGTTCACTTTCTTTTGACTAAAATGAAGTGAGAACGATATATTGAGGATTGTTGTGAAGACTTACTGAAATAGAGTATTTTAAGCACTTACTATAATCCCTGACAGATAGTTTCCTTCATTCATTCATTGAATGTTTTTTGGAGCCTACTTTGTTTCAGACATTTCTAAGGCACACTGAGATGGCTGGATAAAAATCTCTGCTTTTATGGATTTCACATTTTAATTGCAGGAAGATGGACTTGTAAAGTATAACGTATAAGATAATAAGTGCCATGGTGAAAATGAAATGAAAATCGAGTCAGAAAAGACAGATAAGGCATGCTAAGGAGGGACTGTGATTTAAATACAATAGTCAGAAAATGCTTCAGAGAGGAAGTGACATGTGAGCAACAAGAGAAGGAGGTAAAGCAGTATGAGTAAATTTAATTTTTATTATTATTAAAGAAAATATAAATAAAAGTAACTATTAGTACAATTGTCAATCTGAATTAATTTTAATTTTAGACGAGGCCACTGGGTTGTCCTTAATGTTTATGGACTCTAGCTAACCAAATCTCACAGGCATGATGGGAAGACTAGAGATCAAGCTTATGGAATATACTGTATTCATGTATTTTGGCTTGGATCGTCTGAGGAAACAGAATATTATATCTCTCTTTCTAAATTTAATATTTAGTTTGTTGCTTGAAAAAATCCAATGTGTATATGTGAATAAAATTATCCACATGTGTCTCAATAAGCTTGGCTTTTACACTTTATTTTATGATATATGTACTTCTGTTTTTGATTCAGAACTCTTCTGACTAAAAATCTCTAACACTTTATTTATAAGCGTTTCAAACGGGAAATGCCATAAATTTCCTTTACCTTTGATTCTTATTAAAACTATTCTACCTAAGCATTCATTTTATCTCTGCCTCCAATCATCTTTTTTTTTTAATTTTCCAAAAAAAAATTTTTTTAGAGAAAATTATGGAAAGACATAGGTGATACATTAGAGAACTAATCCATAGGAGGTTGAAATATCAGAAAACTTTTTGTGACAGTTTTTCATGTGTTATCCATAGTGTCAATGGGGACACTTCAGGGGATTCACAAATTAAATAAAAATTTAAGTCACCCAACATTAACATGGAAAGAAAACCAGCCTGGCTCAGAGGCGCATGTCTGCAATCCCAGCTACTTGAGAGGCTGAGGCAGGAGGATCAGAATCGCTTGAGCCCAGCCTGGGCAACATAGGGAGACCTCTTCAAAAGGAAGAAAGAAAGAGAAAGAACAAAACAGATCTACATCTATTGTCTGTGTGCTAACTCAGAAAAACTCATCCTCAATATATCCTGAGGATCCCTGCCTGGAGGGTCAAACTTCAAAGAGTAGGAGATTAATGACACATTTTTACATTCCTACACCTGTTTGAGAGGGGTACCATGGTGTAGGTAGAGTGGAGACCCAACCTGAACCCCAAATTCCAATCTTGTCCTTCATTGCCTTACCACCACATCAGGCTTCTTTAATTATTATGATTTCCTTTGATGAACTTGAGATCTTACACACTAACTGAAAGTTAAAGCACAGAAACGATTGCACAGAAACTATTTTTACCAACTTGGTATGTAGTATATTCCTGGAGATTTTCACACACTTCATACAGAAACAAGCAGTTTCTAAATCTTTCCAGAAATTAAATTGGTTTACCTTCATTACTCTGGAGATGAAAGAATCACAATATGCATTTCTACGTCATAAACAGAAAAGATAATAGACTTACATTCAAGTATTTTTAATTTCCATGTACCTTTTTGTACCTGCAAAAACAGACAGAAATTCTAAATCTCTACATATATCTCAAAGTCATAAAATGATTGTAGAGATTAATTTTTTTATTTCAGAATATTATGGAACTTAATGTTTTATTCCAAAAAGTCTGTATTTTTTTCTTACAGAAGGCAATAAAATTTCAAGAGAAAATAAAAATAACATAGTAATGGTCCCAATGTTCAAAAATCCTGAGTGAGCTGAATTCTGAGCTCACATGTTTTATACTTCACACGATGCCCCCTCCCCTGCTGCAAGCCTTCACATTTCTCATATCCAGAGTCATGACTCTCTGCAAATTGATGCCTGATTATATTTTCCATTCTTTGTAGTCACAATTTGAATCTGTTAGTGGCAGCAATATTCTGACAATTGTTTTTGGAGGAGAAAGATACAACACTTGATTGCAGGGAGTGTGGGAGTTTTATTTTGCCACCTTTAATAACAGCACACATACATACACACTACTGCTCACTGAATGCTTTCAATGCAGCAGAAAACATGTTATTACATATAAAAGTTAATTGACTTGAATATAATTGATGCAACAACAGTCAAAGGTAAGTATTTTTCTTTATTTTACAGATAGGAAAACTGAATTCCCACATATGTCTATCTGTGGCTAAGTCAGGGTATAAACCCAGTGTGAGTTTATAAAAGGTCAATGCCACAAATAACTGTCCTGTATTGACTCCCTGTTCTTTGAAATTAAGTTATTTTGTACTTTGGAAAATGTATCACTGTATTAAAATTTTTTAAAATACATAATATATTTATAAAACTTTTAAGGCTGGAAAAATAAAAGTAACTATTAGTACAATTGTCAATCTGAATTAATTTTAATTTTAGACGAGGACACTGGGTTGTCCTTAATGTTTATGGACTCTAGCTAACCAAATCTCACAGGCATGATGGGAAGACTAGAGATCAAGCTTATGGAATATGCAGGAGGCAAAGTTGCTCAGGCAGTGTACAGCACAGTGAAGATCAGGCTACAGTAGTGTGGATCCACAGAATACCATTGGTTCTGCCACCATTACGGAACTGTCACCATGGGCAAGGCTCTCAACTGGATACTTATCACTGCGGACATCATCTTTTTATTCCTGATCTAGGTGGAAAGTGTTCAGTCTTTCACCATAAAGTCTGATGTTGACTGTTGGGGCTTCACAGGTTTCCTTTATTAGGTTGAGAAAATTACCTTCTATGAATTCCTATTTTACACAGAATTTCTTTTAAAAATTGGTGTTGGAGTTTGTCAAATGCTTTTCTTACCTTATTGAGATGATCATATGGATTTTAATTTTCATTTTGCTAATACGTTTAAGTTACTTTGATTGATTTTTGAATGGTATATCCAAACTGTATTGTTGGTATTAAATTCCTCTTGATTATGACATATTATCCTTTCTCTATATTGTTGGATTCAATTTGCTAAAATTTTACTCAGAATCTTTGCATCAATAAGAAATATTAGTCCGCAGTTTTCTTTCATTATAATATCTTTGTCTAAAATTGATATCAGGGTAAATCTCCCCTCAAAGAGTGTCTGTTGGGAAGTAGTCCTTCTGCTTCAAGTTTACTGGAAGAATTAGTAGAATTAGTTTAATTTTTTCCATAGTGTTTTGTAAAATTCATCATGAAGCGTTCTGGGCCTACAGTTTGACTTCATGAGAATGTTTTTATTATATATTTAAATTATGTAATATTCTATGGCAATTGAAGTAACCTATTTCTTCCTGAGTTTACTCAAGTTTTTCTATTTCAAGGATTTTTTTTCCTCACTCCAAGTTTTTGAATCTATAGGTATAATGTTGCTCATAATATGTTCTTATTTTCCTTTTAATATCTGTAGCATCTTCAGTGATGTACCATCTTTATTCACGCTACTGGTAATTTGAGCCTTCTCTCTTTTCTTTCTGGTCAGTATGAGTTTATTGATTGTATTTATCTATCAATTAAAACGTCTTTGGTTTTATTGATTTTGCTACTTTCTGTTTTATTTTTCTTGTATTTTTGGTAGTTTTTCTGTTTACTTAGAGTTTAATCTTCTTTTCTTCATTTCTTTTTCTTTTTATTTATTGAGTTTTTTTTAATAGAGATGGGGTCTCACTATGTTGTCCAGGTGGGTCTTGAACTCCTTGACTCAAGCAGTCCTCCCACCTCAGCCTTCCAAGTAGCTGGTATTAAACGTGTGTGCCACTGTGCCTGGCTCTTTTTTTAGTTTCTTAAGATGGATGCTGAGGACACGGATTTAAGACCTATCTTTTTTTAATAGAGATGTTTAATGCTATAACTATCACCCTAAGTACTGCCTTCTGGTACCACTGTAATTCAGTTTGTTGTTCAGAAGTCCAGCTCCTGGTTAAAAATCTATGTGTGACTCCTCAGGCCTGAGCATAGGCAATTACAAAGGCTTTACCTGGCAGGTCTTGGGAAAAGTTTCCCTCCCTAAACCAGACTTGGTGCACTGACATTTCATTGCACTTTCAGAAGGCAGTTGCAGGGGAGGCCTCAGGCCCCCACTGGCCAGCAATGCTCTTTTATATATTCGCATGCCTAGTTCAAGTGCCTTCATTCCTAGGTCTCTTTATCTGAGCGCTTGGCTGAAGTCTTCCTGGAATCTCCAGAGGTCTTAAGGGTGAAAGCCTAAAGACAGTTTTCTCCACTCTGACACAGTGCCCAGTACTTTTCAACTTCTAACCTTCCCTTCTGTCCCCCCACCCCTAGTCCGTAAAACTGCTGGAGCCTTTTGTTAGGTGCTCCCCTGACAATAAAACAATTCCCATGTCTGTGCTGATCTATTTTACCCTCCACTGGTGTGCCATTGCAGGGGAGAATTGGAACACGGTAGTCAGTACTTCCTCCAGTTTAAGGCTCTTGCTTATACTATCACTATCATGGGATGGAATTAAAGGCTTCATCTATGGCTTGCTGTTTTAATTAGCTATGACAACACCCAGCAGCTTAGCACACTCCCAGCTCAGCCGAGCTCCTGACAGTTGTGCTTTTATTAACAATCAGCCCCAAAGACTTCCTAAATTCTCTTTTGATGTATTCTTTAACTCATGATCTCTTCATAAATGTGTTCTTTGGTTTTTGAACATTTGGAAATTATGTAGTTATCTTTCTTTTATTGATTTCCAACTTAAGTGTGTTGTAACCTGGGAAAATATTTTGTATCAATTGAATTATTTTAAATTTATTGAAGTCTCTTTTATGGTTCAGAATATCATCTATCTTGGTAAATGTTTCAAGTGCACTTGAGAAAAATGTCTATCCTGGTGTTGTTGGGTGAAATAGCCTACAAGTGCCAATTAAGTTGTTTGAATAGAGCTATTCAAGCCTACTGTACCCTTGTTAGTATGTCTGTTTCATTAATTGTTGACACAGGTTATTGTAACTCTTAGTGTATAGGATGCTACTATATTTATACATTTTTCTACTTATCCTTGCAGTTCTATAAGTTTTTGCCAATAGCATTTACTTTTACTTATGTTACAAACCCCAAACAAATTTGTTATTGTTTTTGCCTAAAACATCAGTTATTTTTAGAGATATAAAAATTTTAAAATGCCTTATAATTTACCAGTAGGGCTTATCTTTTAACATTTATCTTAGTGAAAGTTAGAAGGAGATGAATTCTTTCAGATTTTGTATATGTAAAAGGGTCTTTAATTCAGCTTTATTTTTGAAATATATTTTGAGTGGGTATTCTAAGTTAATTACCAATCAAATACTTTAAAGATGTTGCTCCATTGTCTTTTTGCTTTCATGTTTTCTGTGGGAAAATCTGTTGTAATCCTTATCTTTGTTTCTCTGTATGTAATGTGTCTTCTCTCTGATTTTAAGATTTTCCTCTTAATCACTGGGTTTGAAAAAATTGATTTTAATGTGCTTGATGTTGTTTTCTTCATATTAATTGTGTTTGGAACTTGTTGAACTTTGAATCTGTAGGATTATAGTTTTTATCAAATATGAAGAATTTTTAGCAATTATTTTTATCAATTTTTTTGTTCTTTCCCCCCAGTTTCAGAGTTTCTAATTATTAGATTTCTTGAAGTTTCTCACATTTCACTGTTGCTATTTGTCATTTTTAAAATTCCCTTTTGTACCCAGCATTTCTTTTTTGATAATTTCTGATAATATAGAATCAAGTTCACTATGTCTAGTATTTTCCATGTCTCATCTGCTCTTAATTCCATCCAGCATATTGTTCATCTCAGATATTGCAGTTTTTATATCTAGAAAATCACTTTTGGTCTCTCTTTATATCTTCTATGTCTTTCATTAATTTTTGGATGTACGGAATACAGTTATAGTGATTCTATTCATATCCTTCCCTGATAATTCTAACACCTGTGTTAGCTCTGTGTTAGTTAAAATTGATTGATTTTTCTCCTCATTATAGATCATATTTCTTTGCTATTTTGTAAGCTTGATTAGCTTCACTGAGATAATCAACATTGTGAATTTTACCTTGTTGAGTTCTGGATATTTCTGAATTTCTACAAAAATTCTTCACCTTTGCTCTGAAATGCAGTTACAGTACACGAAATGGACTAATTTTTTTGGGTCTTGCTTTTATTATTTCTTACCCCAGTCCAAAGCATTGCTCAGTATGTGGTTAATTATTTCCCAGGAATAAGGCAAGACCTTCCTGAATACTCTATCCAACATCTTGTTAATGTCTTTAGTCTGGCTGGTGGGAACAGGCTCTGTTTCTGGCCCTGTGTGAGTGCCTGATATCATTCTCTAATTTTTTGAAATGTCTTCTTCCCTGCCTTGGCAGTTTCCTCATGCATATTTAGTGATTAGTGTTCTGCTGAACTGTGCAGATCTCTGGGGTCTTTTTTTTTTTTTTTTTTTCTGCTTAGCTCTCTTTTTTTCAGCACTCCTCCTAGAGCTCCAGCCACTTTGGACTCTCCAGATTCTCAGCTCCACCTCCTCATCTCAGAGCATCCACCCAGCTCCACCTGGCTTTGCCCTTCCTGCGCTGTAGCTGGGAAAATTTTCCAAGGCAGTAAGCTGGGACAGTCAAAGGGCTTCTTGACTTTTTCCACATCTCTCAGGGATCACTATTCATTATTATCTGATTTCCAGGATCTTTAAAACCTGTTGTTTTGTACCTATTTGATTCTAACTAAAGTGACTTCTGTGTTCTAGATCTGTGTATTGTCATGGACAAAATTGTATGATTGGCATGCCAGTGTTTTAAATATGGATATAACCAGTGTAAATTTAAAAATTCAGAATTTAAATTAAATAACTTGATAGTGTATAATATTGGAAATGCTTCCAATCTTATTTGTTTTTATTTCTTTTTTAAAAGCCAGTCAAATTTAGCAGTGGGGGGTTGTATATCAACTTTACTGACAGTAATGTTAAGATGTTCTGACGACCTTCTACCATCAGACCAGCCTATTTTTATTTCTAAATAATGGAGAAAACAATTATGAAATATATGGTATGAATAGAATCTTTAGTTTATACTTTTTCTGGGATTTAATATTAACATGTGTAAACATAATATTATTTACATTTTAGTGAATGTGTCAATATAGCCATATATTTGTCACTGTGTTCCGGTAAGTGTTGAGCACACAATTTATGTTTGCTAATTGGGATGGTAAAGATGTTGTCACTACATAGAGAGTGTGGAACTACTCTCTACTTTTCCCTGGGAAAGTAATATTAATATCAGTCATTTTTATCAATTTGGCTTGGATTTAGTTGTATATAACAGAGAACCTTACTTAGAGTGGTTTAAAATAGAAAGTATTTATTTATTACATATAAAGAGAAATTTGCAATTAATCAATTAAAGTAGACTTAATGATGCATAGATTGGTATCTCTGTGATTCTATTGGCACTTCTGTTTCTATCAGTAGAATTTGGCCACTATTTTGAAAATTAAGGCATCATTTAAGACAAGAAGAATGGAGATGTGTGTGTGGGGTATGGTATTAATCATTTTTGATTCATCTTATCAGAGATTTTCTACATTTTCTCACCTCTGCCCTCTCCCCAGCTTTCCTATATATTGTTTCCCAGAAAAGTATCAAATGCCTACTCCCTGTTGTAGTTATGCTGGAAATAAGAATATTTACATTTCTTGGGCTCTCTTTTAGAGTCAAGGAAGGGAAAAGTTGGTTGGGAAATGTTTTTTGGTCAGCCAAACTAGAGTGTGTGCTGTGGCTATTAAATAATAGCCATAAATAAATATATATTTATATGTGTAAGTCCCTATACTAGGCACTATTTAATCTGCCGGCAACAATCTGAGGTGAGAAGCATTACCCACATTTCACAAAGGCATGTAGATATTTAAAGAATTTCTGTTGTTTGCTCAAAGTTGCATAAACTAACCACGAGTGTAGCCTAAGAGCATGGATGAAGAGGCACTAACCTCCAATGCTAAAACATCGTTTCAAACTTTTACTCTATTTTGAACTTTAGCCATATTGGAATAGACAAGTTTCTATTTGGTGGAATATTTATATGCACACATCAACTAAAATTCAGTGAAGTACTGAAGTATATTTTTCTCAATGCACTAGTGCAAATTCAAGTGAGCTTATGATCAAAACAAAATAAATAGGAAAATCACAACAATAACACGAAACCATCAGACCCTCCCTGTATGGTGTTCATGAAAGCTTCATTCTCTGACCTTGAGCTGTAGTAACAATCTGGACTGTCTGCAGGATTTTTCACTCTCCATCATGATCAGATCATAGCCACATTTCAGTAAGAGCTATCGCATCTCATCTCTTATTCCAAGTCCTTCATGAGAGTATTTCTCTGCTCTATTAGATTTCCTGCAAACCTAATTTGCTTACACGCTCAAAGTTGCACTTTTAATGAATGTGTCAATACTGCCATAAAAATATTTCTTCTTTGTTCATACAACAGCTACTGTGTGCTATCATGTCATTTAGAGTTTCCCTGGTGTCCAACCCAGGAGAGATGAATTTTAATGATTTTTGGATTCAATAATATTTGAACAAAAGCCACTTCCTGTGCGCATTCTAAACTCAAGGAGTAAGTCAACTTAACTTGGCCAATTTATTCATTAGATAATGATGAGAATAGGAAGAATATAAATCTTATACAACATGATCTAGTGAGAGAGAGAAATGTGGTTTAAACAATCAGACATCTCTTGCTTGCTGTGCTTTTTCTGTAGGCTGATCGATATATAGAGAGACGTTAGTCTCTTTTGTTCTAGACTGGCTGATAATGTTCATAAGGCTATGAGAGAATGATTTGGAGCTAACAACATTCTTTAGAATACACTAATATCCCACATTTCCAAGTGGCCTAGACATCAATTAATACATTTACAATAGTTTTTGAAATTGCATAATGGTGATACACTTTTAATGTTATCATGTACATGAAAGTTCTTAACAGGTGTATAAGACCCAACCTAAGCTGCTATCATAAAATTTGTTTCTGGGCCTTCATTTCATTTCCCTCTAGGCTTCATTACATACCCAATCCATGTCTTCTGGCTCTGTTCACTTCATTTTATTTTGTTCTTTCCATATGTCCACTGGACTCTTCCTTTCTCCTTCATGCATTATCAACATTTATTGATCATATACTATGTGCCAGGTATTATGCCATGATTTAAGTATAGAAAAACGAGTGAAATTAAATAGGAAAAGTCACACAATGGAGGAGTGGAGGTGACATTGAATTAAGCGTTATAGGTGATACCATACATGTTTGCATGAGGTATCAATGGAACAAAAGAAAGGAGTGCACAAATAGTTTTGGAGGATGAGATATCATATGAACAAGACACTTGATCTGTGGTTTATTCTTGAGGAAGATGAAAACAAAGTGTTTCTAAATTAAAAGTAATAGCATGATATTAGGATATAAACTGTGAAAGTGCCTGAGTTTTGGGGGGCAACTAAAAATACAATAGATCCTTGATGATTGGAAAAGTTATATCCATAGATCTTTGCGCATTTACAAATACGTTAATGGAATTACAGTATGGGTTTTCACCACTAAAAAGCTTTTTTGCCAAGACTGACACACTCATTGAAAATATTTTCACAAATTACTCTCTACATTTTAAAACATTTTAGCATTTATGTTTATAGGGTGGATTTCTTAATATTCTTTGTATTGACCAAAAATTGCTCTTTCTGTTTAAGAAACCTTGTTTTTATTTAATATTAATGTCAACATTTGCAACTGAGTGTATTTTGAGGACACTGTTGAACACAGAAAGAAAGTTTTTATCTCACCCCGAGGTGTTATTACATTCAGCTGGGACAATCACCGTGCTGAGAGCACTGTGCTTCAGCCCCACCTTTTTCTTTTATCGACACATCAGACTAAATCCTAATGTAGGACTGTTGCTCTTACTCTTCCTATGCATTTGATGCTCAGCCCCAGAATTCTGCAAGTTCTACTTTTTCACATTCAGATCTCGGCTTATGAACGACCTCCGATCGCTTCTCTGATTGTCGAATCATATGTAGCCTTGGAATTTCCCAGTCATATTCTATTACTTATTCTCATTTGATTGTCTTTGTAGCACATCACTATCTCATATTAATTAATTTGCTTTCACATGTGAGTTTACTTTTTTTCTCTCTACCAACTAGAACTCAGGAATCATGAAAGCACGGCTGCTTTATTCACTGCTATGGCTGCAGCAACCAGAGTAGAGCCTGGCCCCTGACCCAACTCTCCTCCCAGCTGCATTCACCCTCCTCTCTGGGCAAAACTGCTGCTTGGGCTCACTGCTTGCTGGGCTCCAGCCAGGCCTTGGCTCTGCGGGAGACCCAGCAGGGAGAATTTGTGTCAGGTTTTCATTGGTTTGGTTCTGGTTTGCTGGTTCTGGTTTGTTGTCAACATCACAACAACTAGAGCCCCAAAGCATAAGAAATGGAGTAATTCTATATAGAAATGACCTTCAGTTATCTGGGAACCTCCAAGGAAAAGTCAGATTTGTATGAATGTGTCTGATGTCTATAGCCTCGTTTATAGGAAAGGAATGACACTGTTGCCTGAGTCCTTCTTTTCCTGAGGCTGAGAGAATATTAGGAGACCCAAGTGTCAAGAGACTCTTACTGTTGCCCATTTCTATCCACTAGACAGCTGGAGAAGCAACGGCATTGTTTTCTAGAAAACATGGTGCCTTTTAAAAACTCTATCTCACAAAGGACGAGCTATCACTAAAAAGACACACAGGGAGCTGCACATCTTCATATTACTGAGTCAGAAAGACTAGCAAATCTCACCAGCCATAACGCCAGCTATGAATTGACCCCAGTGCTTGAACTATTCTTGGTAATTTAGGATATATGTGCCATTCACTGAAATGCTTTTTAGTGAAGAATTTATTCTCAAGATTTCACCTCTATAGTTCATGTGTAGCAAGTCATATTAGAAACACATAATTTTTTTTAAAAACCTATCAGCTCCTTATTTTACTGAGAGTAAATAAGTCATCTCACAGTAAAATAAGAAGCTGATAATTCCATATTATTCATACTCTCCATTTCTCTTCCACTTTCCCCAGCAATTTTTGATCATTTTACTGTTCATTAGTTTTTCTAACAGCACATAGAAGAAATCTTAAAAGATAAAAAGCTCAAACAAGGATTTAATCGTATGTAAAAGCAGCAGGTTTGGGAAGAGCTTCCGTGAGGACGAGGATGAAACATTATTTACTAGAAATTTAAGAAATACATTTCAGCTGGCTATTCTTTTGGTGTCTCCTAATAAGAAATTTTTAGAATTAGCCACCCAAAGAAACAGCAATTTTGAGCCAGGCAAGTCAGTAAATGTGGATTATAAACTACTCGTAAGTAAGAACTTTGTCATTTGAACTCTCTGACAATGGAGACAAGCACCAAAACATTTCAAGTTTTGTTTCCCTCTAGGATGACACCGTCATGGAGACAGGGGTAGCTGTCTCAGGGGTTCAGGAGTGGGATGATTAGGTTTCCACGTCATTGACACATACCAGGCCCAGGGAGCAGGAAATAAGGAAGAAGAGGCAGAGCTAGATGTCTTTTGTACCTCAAAGGCCTCATTACCCTAAAATTGTTTTCCCAAAGGCCTGCCTCTGATGCTGAAATTTTCTCATTCAAGAGATGGCCATTTGAGTTGTTACCCATTGCAGTGCAAATAATCCCTGGGAGATTAACATAAATAACCTGTAGTCTCTCCCTACTACTACAGTAAGATTTCTGTAGCTGGATTCTGTTTTTAGCGTGACAATTGCCTGAGAGAAAATTTGAATAGTGTGTAGGAGAGATGGTGACATGAGTCAGGGAGAGACGGAGGGAAGGAAGGAGATGTTGGTGCAGGAAACAAGGAGGAAAAATTGTGCAAAATGCTTCCTGGCCCAGGAAGACTGAGAATCTCTGGGGTGAGCACAGCGAGTGCCTCTTGTCTGTCAGGGAGCTGCACAAGGGTGCTGGGCAGCAAAGCAAGAGGAGGAAGGCTCCTGAAATAAATGTTGTCTTCACAGTTTTGTTTAGATGTGGTCTTTGGCCACCTGGAGAGCAGAAAGGATGACAAGGCTTTGGCTTTGGTGACAGGTCAACCCTGGGGAGGAAGGGAATGCAGAAGTGGAGGAGAGTTTGGGCCTATCATAATGTGTGTCAGTAGAAACTGGGATCAGGAATTTGACTGTAGAGCAGGGACTTGTGCTACGAACAATAGAGGAATTTTGGTGAGCAGATGGATACACGTAGTAAGTGGAACTGAGAATCAGAGCAGGATTCCGGATGTGTGGGATGCAACGGTGGGAGGTCCATGCCTGGGAAAAACTGTACTGATCTTTGTTCTTCCCTCTCTCTCTTTTTTTGGCAATGTGCACTCTGTGTTTTTTTTCCCTTTTATCATTTTGTGTTTGTCTCTTCTCCCATGCTTTCTCTCCTATTTATTTATTCTAACACAATGTTCTCAAGATTTATTGATGGTGTGACATGTGTCAGGCTCTCGTTCCTTTTTAAGGCTGAATAATATCCCACCGTATGGATAGACCACATCTTGCTTTTCCATTCAGCTGCTGATGGACACTTGGATTGCGTTCACCTCTTGACTACTGCGCATGCTTTCCCTTTCTAGCTGTTCTTTTCTCTCTTCCTTAATTGTGCATATCAGGAAACTGAAGTATATTTTAAATCATTTATTTACTAAATAAGTCATCAGGAGAAAGGGAGGAAATGTACCCTATGGGAATCAAGTTAGCAGGTTGGTATCCAGTTAACTGTATGATGTTGGACAAGTTAATTAATCTCACTGAGCCTCTGTTGTGAGATTTGTTTTAGATGAATAAATGCAAATGCCCTTCTGTGATCTAAAAAAAATAAATAAAATAAAATAAAATTATGTTATTTTTCTGGCTGAAAAAAAGAAACCTCTATCTCAGACTCTGGGCTAGCATGGATGGTTAACAAAGGTGCAGTATAGCTATTAACCAAGAGAGAAAAGTCAGTCATTAGCCATTAACCATTAATCGTTAACCATTAACCAGAGAGAGAAAAGTCGGTCATTACAAAGTGAGGACAGTTCTAAAGAACTAGAGCTAATGAACAAAACAGAACAAGAATAAAATTGAATAAAAATAATATTAATAATAATAAGAGTACTTAAGTGTATCTCAAATAAACTTCCTAAGGATAAAGAGTATGATGCCACAGGAAACAATGACATGGATGAACTGAAGGAGCAAAGCAAACCTCAGACCTGTATTTACAGACTGGAATTCAAAGCAATGGAGGAAAAGTATAAACATTTGTAAGTCACAAGCAATAAGCTAAAAATAATGGGGGACAGCTCCAGATGATCTAACATTCAAATAGGAGGTGCTACAAAGAAGAAAATGCATCAAATGGAGGAGAAGCAAAGAGTATAACCAAATGATTTATTCTTGAGATGAAGAAAGACCCAAAGTTATTAAAAGGCACCATGTTTTCTAGAAGACAATGCAGTTGGTCTTCCAGCTGTCTAGTGGGTAGAAATAGGCAACTCAATAGGAGTCTATATATATAGGAGTCTATATAGGTCTCTATATATTTAAAGGTCAAGAGGGGAAACTAGGTAGATAGATAGATAGATAGACAAAATAAATAGAAAAAAAGAGTCTGATAAAAATACAATTTATTTGGAACTATTAAATAAGTAATGCTCCCACAGAAATGGAGGCAAATTCAGTAGACAAAAATGGAATGACAATGAGGACCTGATTAATAACATTAATAAACTCAAAGTGTGTGTGTGTAAAAAGAGAAAGAAGATGAGAGAGGGAGCATAAAACATTAAAATGAGAGATATTAAAAGCCACATTCTCTAACTGTAATCAAATAAAATTAGAAATGCATAATAGAAATTGACCCTTTAAAATATCAACTATTGAGAAATTGAAAAATAGGCAAGCTAAAATTTGAATGAAAGTAGAAATTTAAATAGAAATTACTAAATAACTGGAAAGAACCTAGATTTTTGATGAAAGGAGAGACTCCCTTTTTAAACAGGTGACCTCTTTACTAGACAGATGTTTCACCTATACCTACTGGTCATAAAATTTGCTATTTACAATAATGTGCCACAAAAATTACACATTTTTACATAGGATGAGACTTTGCAATTGCTAACAAAGCATCAAAACCAGGACTGGTAAATTTTCAATTGCCGAAGGTCTAGTGGCTGTCAATGTGTCTGTACCTGAGGGTGCTATTGGAAAGAGAGCCCAGCCATGACCTATGGGACCCCTAATTCCGTGGCCACCTCCATCTCTGCTTTCTAAGCCGCGCTCAGTCATGAATATTTGCTGAGAGACAAATCATGTGAGTAAAGCATCAACATTCATTCCTCAGGGTCCTGCTTGTTTATCATTGGTTAATATGTGCTAATACATAAATGGGTTAATATGTTACTTTTGGGTGAATATATTTGCATTTCAATAAGGGACTTACTCAATGAAATGAGTATAAAATACAACTATTTCAAACAGCACTGGGCAAAAAGAAGATACATTTCTTATAAACAGACTTTTAGAAAACTTCAAATCAGTGTTAGTAGCAGAGGCCGAATCTGTCTATTCACAGTGTCTATTCCCTAAAACCTATTTTACTGGAGCACCTGAAGAGCTAAAATGGTAAAATGTTAAAGGAGCTGAAAGATCATCAGATGAATGCCATTATAAATACAAAATATTTCTGTGATGTAAATCATGTGATACAAATTAGAAATTGGGGAAAATATTAAGTAATTGTCCAATTTAATGTGGAGTTTTGTTTCTTATTGTTAGTAAGTGGTTTAGGTTCCCAAATACTTCCTTGATAATAGTCCCTTATGCTTCAGTTAGTCTATATTGTTTCAGAGGCAGAGAATGGAAAATAGTGGAGGACGAAAGAGAAAATGAGTCACTAGGGAAGCTGACACCTCATTAGATTTAAAAAATGCAGTCTACTTTTCCATGAATATCATTAAAGCCCTGAGAAGACTAAAAGGTCCTATCAAATTCCATGCAATGGAAGCAAGCAAAATAGACCAACTAGTTCAAAAATGCTTACCCTACCTCAGCTGACTCAAAATTAATTTAACAACTTAGTATGCCACCTGATATTTTTTTAAAAGAAATTGTTCTTTCATATTTTTAAGTGTTTTGATCTCCTTAATGTCATGAAAACATTGCAAGTAAAACTGTTTCAACTCATAAAACTGATCAACATAAGAATAGCACTTTCATTGCACGTGAATCCAGCAAACCTGTATTACATACCTACTGTGTGCACAGCGGTATAATAGGCAAAAAAGGAAATACATATGTATATAGAAACACACAAAGAGAAACTGTCCCTATTCACAAGGTATTTAATGTTGGTTAAGGAAATAAGTTGTGTGTACATGAAATAACCAGAGAATGTATGCGAATAGAAGAAAGTGAAAAATACTGAACATAAATATAATTCAAAAATAGAAAACAAAAGCAAAGAAACCAATTAGGATGGCAGCAAGAGAACTGGAATTAGGAAATTTGAAAAAAACAGGATTCAATTTAATTATCTTCTCTTTATTTGGTAGGTGAGCTTGGTTAAGCTGTGCACATTTTCAACCCTAGTCATTCACAAGCTAAGAGCAAATAATAAAATCCATCTCAGCAGTTTGACATAGGGATTACATTTGACAATGGGTATGAATGTGCTTTAACAATTGTTAAATTACTAAGAAAGTTTTATCAAGGTGAGCAGTTTTAGCCTGGGGTGGATATTGCTGTTCTACTCACAAAAGTAGTTTGGGGTCATCTCTTTCTACAGCTTCACTTTATAGGTAATTAAATTGTGGCTCACGAAAGTTGAAAAACATTCAGCCTTATTTTTTTAAAAAACATAAGCTTCTGGAGCATAGTAATAAGTAAACACATGTAGCTATTATTATTTCTCAAATATACTTGGCAGGTTTTTACAGAATCAACACATCACTCGCTCCTTTCTGATTTTAGAGATACAGAGATGAATAATTCATAGTCCTGCCCCTAAAGAAGAAGAAATTCTAGAGGGAAGATACCTATTAATAATCTCCCCACCCCAACTTTATAATAATAGGTATACTTTGCCTTCACAGACATGTGAGATGAAAGATCACTTAATTTAGAAATATATGCTACCATATGTCCAAACACAGACTAAGTGTAGATGCACATTCTCATCCTTTTCAGTTAAATAAAATCCTTCCCTCTACATTTAAGCTAGAAATTTCTATTGCCACTAAGATCAAAGCTGTCTATTTTGTCTTTCATTGCTTACTTATGGGCAGAAATCCCTTAAAGCAAATCTCATTATGGAAAAATAATGTTTATAATTTTATTCTAATTTGCTGATCTTATTTGCTTAAAAGATCACACTTGTCTGCTGTTATTAATAATAACCAGGCTCTAATAGTCATAGATTATATTGCTTATAATTATATTACTTGGAAATATTGCCAAGTCTATGTGAAGAGATGTTTTTCATTTCTAGTTAATCATATCAATTTGCCTTTAGCCAAAGGTTACAAGTCCTATTAATTCCATCCAAACTGCCAGGAATTCTCTAAAGAGTATACATAGGTTGCTACAACTTTTTTTTCTCAGTATACATAAGACATTTTAGTATGTAAATAAGTTGTTACATACTTACTTCACTAATACCCTGGCCTTATGTTTGTATTAAAAGCAATGAATTCATACACTATGTTTATTTTGTAGAACATTGCAAATATCAAACTCATCTCTTACTGGTTCATATGTAATTGTCAACCTTGTGCTATCAATTGGATTGGCCATGAAAATAGTCAAGTGCCTATATGTTTAAGATCTAAACTACTGAACTAAATTAAAGGAAATGATGGGTAATACTAAAGGAAAATTACCAATGTATCTGGAAGAAATGTAGTGTATTCTGTCTCAAATAAATGCACTGCTTCATTTGGATTTTATGTCTATTTGTCTTTTAAATACCTTTTGGATGCAATTACAGAAAATGGTAGAAGGAAGTACTGCTCTTCACAGAGAAATTTCTGTATTATTCTTCTTATGAATAAAATATTTTTTAAAATGATGATGGGAAGTATGGAAACATGACTGGGCATCTTATAAATTAACATTTCACTGAAAATTTTAAATGTGATGTATTATGACCTAAACCCAAGAGACAGACTATACTATCAATTTCCTGTTTTAATTTTTCTTTTAAAAAGAAATGAAGTGCTCATAAATGTCATTTTTTTATTTTAATTAATACTTTCAAAAATTATTTTAACTTTTACAGAAATACTGATGATATTCAGGGAAACAATATATGGTGTAAAATTCAACCATAATTGATTTATCCATGTCACCCACCACCTCTGGTACTTTGTACTATGTTACAGTTTCCTTGCATTCTTGGACTCAAGTACTACACATGTCCAGTTTCATAAAAAATATAGCTCAGAAAAATGGCATACTCCTTCTTTGCTTTAGGGTATTTGTTATAATTTTATGTAATCATTTTCTCCTTCCCTGATGGCTCTATGGAAATGATTTTGACTATCAAGCAAGATTTATTCCTTTCTTCTTCACCCAACTTTTTTTTAATTGAGTCATAATCAGGGCAAACAGCAAGGGTATTGACTAGGGGGTGCTGTGAGAACAGAAGAGTCTCAGAGGATCATCAGTATCATGGTCACACTAGGAAAATATTACCATAAATGATTTGAAGGATGACATGCTGACAAAGAGAACAGAAATTTATCTTAAGTGACAGCAGAGAGACCAGCATAGGTCAAAAAAAAGCCATGGAAGACTAAATATGGGAAAATGAGTAGAAAGTAGGGAATGACACAGAATAGATTACCAAGGCTAGTCAGGCAGAAAAGTTAAGAAATATGACTGGGAGTGATGTGTATGTAAATTAATGATCCTGGAAAATGGCACACACATTGCAACAATGGCCACAACTGCTTAGATGTATTGCCGTAGGCTGGGTACCTGCTGTTTTTCCTTGCATATAATAATCTGAATGATTATTTTCTTCATGTTAGGGTAAGGGGACAGATAGGAAATAGTATGAGATATAAAGAAATCGATCAATCAAATTGTTTGTTCTGTGGTACCAATGATAATAGTATACCCTGAACTGGGGAATATGGTTAATTCAACCATAATTCAGCTGAGAATATATTCAGGTGTAAAAAGATTGTTGATATTTTTCCTCATTTTTCTTAACTGTTTGCTTTTCGTGTCATTTGTGGTCATGTTCCTCAATCACGTATAAAACACTGAAATGTTTCAAGGTACCATTCTAGGCCTCCTCTTCTCACTTGACAGTCTCTTTCCAGGAGACCTCACACAGAGCTGCAGTTATTATGTCCACGTGCAATTACACCCCAAGCTTTTTTCTGCATTACAGAAATTTGCTCTGAAGCACAAACCCCTATGTCCAGTTCTCTATTTTATACTTATAGGGAAATATCAAATACATATTTTGTTTTTTTTTTAAATTGGAGTTTGTTAAACTTCTTTTATCTTTGTTTTATTGGTCTATATTAAGTTTATAAAAATTTTGACCATGGTTTCCTCAAATATTTTTGGCCACCCTCCTTTTTTTCCTGAGATTCCAATTACACACTTTAGACCACTTAATTTGCCAATGTTCACTGAGACTTTGTTCATTTTTTAATTTTTAATTTTAAAAAATTGTAAATATATATATATATATTTTAGGTAGCTTATCTGGTAGTTTCTAGTCCTATTTATTTCTGTTTACTGATACTTTCTTTTAAAGTGTCCACATTCCTATTATGCCCAGCTAGTGAAAATTTTAAATCAGATATTTTGGGTTTTAGTTTAGAAGTTTCATGTAGTCTTTTTTATATGTTTTCAATTTACCTCTTTGCTATGCCCATTGTTTCTTTTAAAATCTTGGCAAATTTTTAATAACTACGTAGAGTTATAGCAGGAAGGAATTTCTGTTACTGGTCATCCTGCCATTGCAGTAGTGGTGGACGTTCCCTGGTTTACACATAGGTGTATTATATTTACTTTAGATATCAGTTGCATCAGTACTAACAAGTAATATGTTGCTCAAGTTGTTGTAATTGTTTTTTCATGTTTGTATCTGTCAGTGTCTACCTATTTTGGCGTATGTGCACATGTTCCTCTGAAATTATTCCCTACTCTGTTTACTGATGTGTATTAGGGAGGGACAGAAATTCGAGTTTTGTCTGTGTTTAAGAAGATAAACAGGATAAGCCATAAATCAAAGAGCCCCTGTGCTATAAAAAAAAGTCAGTATAGATAACAATAGTACTGACATTATAATAGGCAAAGTCTCTAGTGAGAAACTCACCTTTGAACACTTAGAAAGAAGCATCATTGGGAAATTGTAGTCTCTATAAATTTTCCATTAACACCTGGTTGTTGCACAAAGATTGAAGGACGAAGGGGGGTTTTGAAGCAGATGGAGAACACACACCTAATTATATCAACCCCTCCCCTCAGCAGTGATTTTGTGCCACACTGATATTACTCTTTCATACTATGGTCTGAGAGCTTTTTCACCGACCTCTGTGCGAGGGAGTAGGTAATGGTTTTGCACGGGAAATGGAAGAGAGAGGATATAGCAAAACTGAAGAATCTGAAGCTATTTTTTTATTCTTTTTTAGAAACAAAATTGTTTAGGTAGGAGCCATTGAAAATAAATAATCTCATTTTTCTTAACTAATTATGATTAATTTAAAAGCAACAGAAATTTTATGAGAGTGTAATTCAGACAGTTTATAGGTAAGTTTTAAGGCTAATTCATATTCAATGCAGTCTTTTTCTGCCATGTAAAATATTTTTGTCTGTAAATTAGAATAGCAGTCTGCTTTTCCAGTAGAGACTCCTTTGGAAAGTTAAAACCAAAAGCTGTGGCACACAGAATGAAGATGGCAGTGTATATTGCAAGTCTGGTGCAAGAGCTTGTTCTAGTATTGCTTTATAGAAAATAGTACTACATAATCTGAACTCCAGGAAATACAGAGTTTATTTTAAAAGCAGCTACAAGAAACTTGTTGAAAGTTTGCATATGTCTGCATTTTAGAATAATGAGACAAAATACACCACAAATAAAATATTTAAAGAATCAATTAAATGTGTATTTGCATAAATTATTGGAGTCCTGCTCAAGAGACCATATTGAAAAACTAATCCAAGATAAGTCCAAATGTAAACACTATGTTTTCTACATAATTACTCTTATTCATTTGGTAAGAATTTCTAATGTATTATATTTCAGCAACAATGGACACTTACTCTGGAGATATTTTACAATATTGGGTCTATGTTTAAAATATTTTTTGTTAACACAAAATTAATACATGATTGTTGCAAAAAGTGAGACAATAGAGAGAGTTATATCTAAAAAAGCTGATCATCTCCCTCTATAGTCCACACCCTCCATCTCACTTCTGTGAATTCATGGATGTCAACAGCCAGGTGAATAACATTCCTCACCTTTCCCTATGCATGCACAACCTGCAGATAGACATTTATAAGCAAACTGTAAAGGGGGAAGTTTTCCTGTTTGTTTTTACCAAAATATATATAATAATGTCATATACCATACTATAAATTAACTCATGTTTTATATAATAAGTTACACACTTCCCTAGCCTAAAGACATAGAACTTTTTTTCACTAATTTCTTGATACACACACACACACACACACATATATGTTAGCATAAATAAGATTATCTCACACATCACATACTGGGATATTCTCAACACAACCCTTTCTTTTCGTTCATTCTTTTTTTTTTCTTTTTGTCTCCTCCTTCTCTGAATCCTTATCATATCAATTTTTTCTTCCCCTTTTGCATCAATCAAACACAATTATTAATCTGGTCTGTTTCTTTCTTACTTTTGGCCATAATCATATAATCACATACAAACATACTAAGATTCATGAACACAGACATTGGGGACTGGGGTTGTTTGAATCATTCAATGGGATATCATGGTGCACTTTTCTCTACAACTTACTTTTGCCACCTGGAAACATCTCATAGAAATTCCTCTAATTCAGCTAGCATAACTTTAAACACTAGATAGTATTCCACAGGGGTGATAGAACACCAATCAGCGGGAAGTCACTCTGTTTCCAGGTTTTTTGCAATTTTGAACATTGCCTTGAATATGTATTCTTAATTACTGGCACTTTTGTTTCTATGATGTAGAGCCTCAGGTGTAGGATTGCTGGATCAAGGACTAAAAATAATTTAATCTTAATAGATGTTTCCAAATACTTTCCAAAAAGACTATTATTATTTGTCTTTCCACAAATAATACAGGAGAATCTCTTCCTTACAGTGGTATTATCATTCTATTTGAATTTTGAAAATCTGATGGATTTAAAGTAAACTTGTTATTACTAAATAGCATTTCTCTAACTACTAGTTAGAATTTTCTCTACATTTAGGGCCATTTGTATTTGTTTGTCTGTGAATTTCATATCTTTTACCCAGGGAATCTATTTAACAGATATTACCAAGGAGTACAAAAGAAAAATTTTATGGTGATTGTAATTTTAATTTTTTTTTTGGAGACAGGGTCTCGCTCTTGCTCGGGTTGATCTCGAACTCCTGACCTCAAGCAATCCTCCCCCTTCAGCCTCCTAGAGTGCTAGGATTACAGGCGTGAGCCACCACGCCCAGCCATGGTGATTGTATTATTCAAAATTATTCTCTCTCTCAAATCTCAATTGGATTGCCTCATCCACTAAAACAATATTCAATTTCAAAACAGATATATGCCAAATAATACATGAAATTTCTTGCTAAAAATGTAGCATATCTTTAGTCTTCAAAGATTCTAACTTTTAATTGATCTGGAATAGGGAATAGAAAGATGCTTTTCTAATAAGAACGTCTCATGACTCCAAGGAAGGTACATTATAGAACACATTTAGAAAAAAGTGACATAACTTTTAAAATGTTCTAATTAGACATTTTACTCTCCAAAGAATTTACTGTTGATTTTTTAGAGGTACTTATTTGCTCTATTGTAACCAAATGGAATAATAGTCCTGCTTCAATCTAGCCACTAGGTTCTGCTCCATCCAATTTTTTTAAAAACTCAAAGTAATTCTCCTAGTGGTGATAGAAAAATATAAATGCAAACTTTGAAATATTTTCAGATGATTTAGTAATTCTCAAACTATATAATTAATTAAATCTTTTTTGCTAAAATTATATTATTAATATAATTCTCAAAAAATATAATTTGAGCATTATTGAATTACTTGTATTTTTTCATCTGTAGTCAGTTCCAATAATTTAAAGTACATCCTAATGCAATTTTGTACCTCTAATTTAGCATAATTCTACTTGTATTCCAGGAGATATTGCCCACCTTTATCCTTGCAGCTAAATATTTTAAAAAATGTTTTCGGCAGTTTAATATAAATCTAGTGTAGAAGCAATGATTTTGAATTGATGGGTTTACATAGAAGTTATTTGTCTTTAGATAGATAGATAAACAAGCAAAACTCTGAATTCAAGGAACTCTGCTCCAATCAATCCTCTGCATTCTCATGGCTTTCACTAATGACATTTTAGTTTTGGAAAAAACTTTTAAGTACTTTCGTGTATATGATTTAAGTTTATTGTTAAAACCGTCCTAAGAAGAAAATGTTTTAAATTGATACCTAGAGCAGTGTCTTGTTCAGATCCACAGAGCTCAGTTAACTGGTTAAGACTCAAATTCAGGCTTTCTGATATCACAGGTAGTAGTTTTTATACCACAATGCTAGAAATAGCATTTTACAACTGTTATCCAAACAGCAGTAGGTTCTGGAGCTAATAAGAGGAATTCCATAACAAACAAACAAAAAAAGGAATAGAGTATTAATGGTCAATGAATTTGAGGGGTTTAAGTTTATATTTAACTGATTTCTTTGAAGAACAATTTTCCAGAGTCTTTAAAAGGCTAGTACACATGACAAAAACATATGTAGACATAATTCAGTAAACATGTTTGACCAAAGGCCCTGACATTTTATTAACATTGCAGGAAAACCAGGTTCTATTAAACTCAGTTTTTTAAATATTGCTCTAGTGAAAAAACCTTGTATCCCCTAAATTTGAAATATGTGTACTTGCACAAGATTCTCAAAGAACAGATCTAATACTCAAAGTTAATTTCCTGCTGTATACTGTGTTGCCCTTTTTTCCCTTTAAAATAATCAACATAAGGGAACTAAGGAATCCTATAAATCTCAAAGAGGACAAACACAATTATATGCTATAGACGTTGGAAGAGGGACTCAGAAGAGGGATAGAAAATATTTTCAACTGGAGATCCATCCCCCAAACCCACCTTCCACCCACTAGGCTTATGGTTAACTGACGAACTTTCTGAAATTTATGGTAGTCATAATTGTTACACAGAGTGGCTGGGCTAGCTTTCTACAAACAGCTAAAACCTAGGAAAAAAAAAGGGAATTTTGATGAAACAATTCCATTTCCCACTTCAACTAATGGAATATCAGTCTATTCTATTTAATTTATTGTTTATTTCATTCATAAATTTTTATATGTATTCATTCATTTATTCAACAAACGTTAATTCTATTATTTGCTCCAGTTACTGTGCTCAAAGTTTATTAAAGTCAATTCATGTGT
This sequence comes from Daubentonia madagascariensis, assembly GCA_023783475.1. Lineage (NCBI taxonomy): Eukaryota > Metazoa > Chordata > Mammalia > Primates > Daubentoniidae > Daubentonia > Daubentonia madagascariensis. Next base: position 14,742,899 of record JAKFHU010000747.1, on the reverse strand, counting down.
TGTGTTTCCTAGAGGTGAAGGAATGAATTGAACTGCCTTTCTACATAAATGACCACCTTATACTACTTTGTTATAGAAAGAATAATCAAGAATTTTAGTCATACAGGAAGGGAAAATTACTTCATTTGAAGCCACAAGACGCAGGTTCAAGTTCTAAGTATGATGTACAATGGGTATGTGTCAACCTCTCCATGCCTTACTGGTGAAATAGTGAAAATAATGCTTACCCTGAAACACCAAAAGGTTGTTTTGGAAATTAAATACATGTACCAAGTATAGTATAAAGCACTATAACTTCTTCTTGAAATAGTTGTAATATATTGTTTATAGATGTTCTTTAGCATAAACATGGACTGCTTTGCTTTAGCGTTTCATTTTCTTTTGTTCCAGCCCAATAGAATTTTGATAATTTGAAAAATCTGATAGTAAAGCTCTGACTTTCTTGCCAGAACAACTATTCATCTCAAAAAATATACTTTTCAACCACCATCAAATCCTGAATCACACAACAGTAAGCTCCAAATCATAAACATCTCATGTGGAGTAAGTCATTTTCTAGGTATTGGAATTTCCTTTCAAAGTATCATTTTCCTGACTAGTTCAAAATGCAATCTATAGGAAAACAACAACCACTTCCAACAAAAGCAAGGCATTTCTATAAACCATGCATTATTTTTACACTAAATTCAAAATACATCACTTGCAGTATCATCACCTTCAAGCAACATTTCCTGAACAACAAATAAGTACAATAGGTATGTGAAAATATATTGGGTTTTTCTATTACATACGTGTGTGTATGTGTGTATGAGTGTGTGTAAAATTTAAAAAATGGTATTATGTAAGTATGGCTATATTTATTATAAAGATAAGCAGAAAGGAATCAGGCATAACACCACAAAGATTTTCAAATCACAAAGGAACACAGCAAGAGAGGAAGAGAGAAACAAAGAATTTACAAAACATACAGCAACAGTCAAGAAGATGGCAACACAAAGTCCTTCCTTATCAATAATTATTTTAAATGGATTAAATTTTCCAATCAAAAGACATAAAGTGGCTGAATGGATTAAAAAAAGAAGAAAAAAGAATAAAACAAGCACCAACTACATGCTGCCTATAAGATACTCACTTCAGGTGAAAGAACACCCATAGACTAAAAGTAAAGGGGTGGAAAAAAGATACTACATGCAAATGTTAACCAAAAGAGAGTAGTAGAGGCTATACATATATCAGACAAAATAGACATGAAGTCAAAAACTGTTCGCAAGAGACAAAGAAGGTCATTATATTATGACAAAGGAGTAAATTCATCAAGAGGACATAATTGTAAACATATACACACAATATATATGCAACATTAGAGCACTATATAAAGTAAACATTAACAGATATGAAGGGAGAAATAGTCAGCAACACAATAACAGCAGAGGATTTCAATACCCTACTTTCAACAACAGATAGATCACCCAAATGGAAAATCAATACATCAGACTTGAACTGTAATTTAGACCAAATGGACCCAACATACATATACAGAACATTCTATACAATAGAAGCAGAATATACATTGTTCTCAAGTGTACATGCATCATAAACATGCAGTCCATGTTTATGCTAAAGAACATCTATAAACAATATATTACAAACTATTTCAAGAAGGTACATTCTAATCAAAATTTATTTTCCATTTTATGAACTTTGATATAGTATGCACGTGGAAGATAGATCATATGTTATAGCCAAAATTATCTTAACTAACTTAAGAAGATTAAAAGCACATCAAGCATCTTTCTGACCACAATGGTATAAAACTAGAAATCAATAACTGTCATAAAATTGGAAAATTCACATATGTGTAGAAATTTAACAACATACTACTGAACAACCATAGATCAAAGAAGAATTTAAGATGAAAAACAAAAAAACTTAAGAGAAGTGAAAATGAAAACAAAACATATCAAATTTTATGGGATTCAGCAAAATCATCTCTAAGAAAGAAGTTCACAGTAATAAATACGTACATGAAAAAAAAGAAGATAGTGAATTTTCAACCTAACTTTCTACATCAAGGAATTAGAAAAAAAGAACAAGTGAAGCCCAAAGTTAGTAGAAGAAAAGAAATATCAAAGATCATAGCAGAAATAAATGAGATATAGTTTAGAAAAACAATAGAAAATATCAATGAAACTAAGGGTTGTTTTTTGAAAAGTTAAACAAAATTGACAAACCTTACTTAGAGTAAGATAAAAACAGGGAAGATTCCAATAAATAAAATCGGAAATGAAAAAGATCTGAAAACTGATACTACAGAAATAAAAAGGATCATAAGAGACTATTATGAACATTTATGTGTAAAAAAAATTGGATAATTAAGAGTAAATGGATGATTTCCTAAAAACATATGACCTACTATCTGAACCCTGAAGAAATCGAAAATCTGAACTGACCAAATTCAAGTAAGGAGATTGAATCAGTAACCAAAAATCTTCCATCAATAAAAAGCCAAGGACTTAATAATGGCTTCACTAGTGAATTCTGCCACACATGTAAGGACGAATTGATAGCACTCTTTCCCAAACTTCCAAAAATTGAAGAGTAGAGAACCCGTCCAAACCCATTTTATGAGGCTATGATTATCCTGATGCCAAAGCCCAATGCAGACATTACATGAAAAGAAAATTACAGTCCAATAACCCTAATGAACATAGGTGCAAAAATCCTCATAAAAATTAATAAATAGCAAACTGTTTTCAACAGCACATTAAAAGGATTATGCCTTGATCAAATGGGATATATCCCTGGGATTCCAGTATGGTCCAATATACAGAAATCAATAAATGCAATATACCACACTAACAGAATGAAGGAAAAATATATTAATATGATCATCAGAAGACATGCAGAAAAAGAATTTATTTAATATAGTTCAACAACCTTTTATGATAAACATGCTCAAGAAATAAGGTATAGAAGGAAAGTAGTTCAGCACAATAAAGTCCATATATGACAAGCCCACAGCTAACATCATAGTTGGTGGTGAAAAACTCAGAGCTTTTCCTCTAAGATCACAAACAAGACAAGGATACCCACTTTTTCCACTTCTACTCAACATAATACTGGAAGTGCTAGCTGGAGTAATAGGGCAGAGAAAAAAAAAAGGCAACCAAATCAGAAAGGAAGAAGCAAAATTTTCTGTTTGCAAATAACATCATCCTATATGTAGAAAAACCTAGAGTCAATCAAAAAATGTTATAACTAATAGAAAAATTCAGTAAAGTTACAGGATACAAAATTATCATGCAAAATTCAGTTGCATACACCAATAATGAACTATCTGAAAATTAAGTTAAGAAAACAATCCCATTTATAATAACATAAAAAATACTTAGCAATATATTAAATCATGCAGGTGAAAAATCTATACAATGAAAACTATAAAGTAGTAATTAAAAGATTTGAAGGAGACACAAATAAATTGAAAGAAATCCCATGTTAGTGAATGAGAAGAATTAATATTGTCAAAATATTATTATTACCCAAAGTAATCTACATATTCAATGCACTTCTTATCAAAATTCCAATGGCATTATTTTACAGAAATACAGGAAACAACTCTAAAAATCACATGGAACCACAAAAGACCCTGAACAGCTAAAGCAATCTTCAGCAAGAAGAACAAAGCTGAAAGCAACACACTTTCTGATTTCAAATTATGTTACAAAAATATAGTAGTAGTAATTAAAACATTATGGTACTGGCATAAAAACAGACATGTAGACCAATGGAAAGAATAGAAATCCCAGAAAAACTCCACAAATATTTGGTCAAATAATCTTTAACAAAGCCACCAAGAATATGCAATGGGGAAAGTATAGTCTCTTCAATAAATGCTATTGGAAAATTGAATATCCACATGCAGAAGAATCACATTAGACTCATCTTATACCATATACAAAATTCAGCTCAAAATAGACTAAATACTTAAACATAAAACTGAAACTGCAAAACTACTAGAAGAGAAAACACAGGGAAAGAGCTACATGACATTAGCCTAGGCAATGATTTTTTAGAGATGATCCTAAAAGTACAAGCAAAAAAAGCAAAAGTAAACAAATGGAACTACATCAAACTAAAAATTTCTGCACAGCAAAGGAAGTAATTGACAAATTGAAAAGGTAACCTACAGAATGGAAAAAATATTTGCAAACCATTTATTCAAGAAGGGTTTAATATCCAAAATATATCAGGAACTCATGTAACTCAATAACAAAAAATAAAATAAATAACCCAAATACAAAATCATCAAAGGACCTGAACAGACATATTTCTGAACAAGATATACAAATGGCCAACAGATTTATGAAAAGGTGCTCAACATCACTAACCATCAGAGAAATGCAGGTAAAAACCACAATGAGATATCATTTCATACATTTTACTATTTTTATTACCAAAAATTAAAAGGTAACAATTGCTGGTGAGGATGTGTAGGAAAGGGAACCCTTATACATTGATGGTGGGAATGTAAATTGGTACAGCTATTATGGAAAACAATATGGAGGTTCCTCAAAAAATTAAAAATAGAAGTACTATATAATCCAGAAATTCTACTTCTGGGTGTATATACAAAGGAAATGAAATCACTATCTCAAAGAGATATCTGCTCTCTCATGTTCATTGCTGCATTATTCACAATAGCGATATAGAACAATCTTAGGTCTGTCAATGGATGAATGGACAAAGAAAATGCAATGTATATACACTTGTGTGTATATATATATCTCCGCGTGTGTGTGTGTGTGTGTATGTGGAATATTTTTCAGCCTTAAAAAAAAGGAAGAAATCTTGTCATTTATGACAAGATGGAAGACCCTGAGGATATTATGCTTTTGACACAGAAAGACAAATACTTCATGATCTCACCTACAGGTGGAATCTAAAAAAGTCGAACTTATAGAAACAGAGAATAGAAGGGTGGTTACCTGGGATCAGAGCGGGGCAGTGGAGGAAATGGGGAGATACTGGTTAAAGTGCACATACTTTAAGTTATAAGATCAATAAGTTCTGGACACCTGATGTGATCATAGTTAATAATAATGCACTGTATACTTGAAATATGCAGAGGGTATATCTTAAGTATTCTCACCACACACATAAAAAATGGTTACTATATGAGGTGATGGATATGGTAATTATGCTACAATTGTGGTAATCACTGTGGTAATCATTTCATAGTGCATACGTATATCAAAACATCATGTCGTACACCTTAAATATATACAATTTTTGTAAATTATTAATATACCTCAGTAAAGCTTGGAAAAACCATTTAAACAAATTTAACATCATCCTAAATAAATCATTGCTATGGTCTTAATGTTTAAATTCCCCCAAAATTCATATATTGAAAGCAAATCACCAATATGATGGTATAGGAGGTGGAGGATTTGGAAGGTGCTTAGGTTATGAGGGCAGAGTCCTCATGATTGACAGTAGCGCCCTTTTAAAAGAGACCTCAGAAAGCTAGCTTGATCCTCCTACCATGTGAGGACACAGGGAGAAGTAGCCATTTTATGAACCAGGATGTGAGCCCATACTAGACACTGAATCTGTTCATGCCTTGATCTTGGACTTTCCAGTCTTCAGAACAATGAGAAATAAATTTCTATTGCTTATAATCTACTTGGTTTATGGTATTTTGTTATAGCAGCCCAAAGGGACAAAGGCATTCATTTGATCTTGTGTTTAATTTTGTGTTTTCCTAAAATTTAAAGATTTTATAAAAAAGTTTATAATGACTACCTATAGATCAATTTGTAAATATATTAAATTTACTTAATTATTAACTTATTATAAGACATTTAGTGTATTTTACTTTTAGCACTAGTATGTGTGTTCAAGTTAAAATATCTTCCTACACTTTATAAATTGGTGTATACATGCATTATGGAATTTATATTTTCATATAAATTCTTTTTTCAGTAATGCAAATGTAGATCAGGAACATGTTATACACAATTTTTAAAAAATTATTATGGCAACAACAAAAGTAAAAAACAGCCCTGATTGTGTGAAGTGGAAATGTCTTCAAACCTATGAGAGAGGGTTAATTTTTCTGTAATGCCTGACCTTTATCTATAAGCTTTCCAGGTTGGATAGAATAAAGTCAGTGTGACTACCTGCAAAGCAGCAACTGTAAAGGATTTAGGCAAAAACATAGCTTTTAAAATGTATTTTTCAAATATATTATTTCCCTTCGATGACTAATACAGAGTAGAATAAAACTTGAGTACCAATAGGGAGGAATGACTTATGAAATCATGACATTTGGGGAGTTAGGAGAGAGACTGAACCTCCATTTAACCTCCTTCTTGGCTCTCACGTGTCTTTAAAAAAAATTACCAAGGCAGTTTAATTTAACCAGCTGATTTTAAATTGCTCCTTGGGGCTGATTTTGTAAAACTTCTTTGATATTTTATGGTTCTACAGTTTTATGAGCACCATAAATGCCATAGATATGGCATAGCATTTCAACAGGAACATCTTTGCTTAGAATCAGGGTGAAGCTAAGTTACTGACTTCTGAAATCTATTAACAGTCTCGCTTCAGTTTAAATTTCACCAGGCTACCTATCAGGACCATCAGTTTAGTGTAACATTACCCTGAGTACTTTTATTATCTATCTTCATTACTTAAACGTTCCTTTTTTTTTTCTTTTCCTGAGCAAATAATCTATGACCTATATAGAATAGAGAACTTTCAGGTGTCTGTCTACTAAATTAAAAACTTAGCAATACATCTAGGAGCACAGTGAAATTACCCTTCAGAAGGCACTAATCACACACAAGCATTTAAGATTGATACTCCGGGGGTACAGCATTTATTATTTTTGTACCAGAATACCAAGCAATTAAAAAAATATAAAATCTGTTAACAGTGTTGTAAATGAAAGGCCAGTAGCTACATGATGACCATTAACATTGGCAGAACAGAAGGGATCCAGGTGCCTGTATCTAGTGTGTTCTAGTACATTTAATATGTTCCACACTTAAAATCCCTTAGAATAGGGTATGAACAAAGTATAATTTTTCATTTTTATTCTTAAAAAATAACGGGGATGCTGTTGTTTTCCATGTTTTTTTTTAAATTTTCTTTTAAATCAAGTCCCTTTTTCTACATCCTTTATTTTTTGTCAGAATTGTAGCAAGGCAAGTGATATCCATAATAGATACAATTTCCTTCATTATAAGCGAAATCACTCCTGCTGAGAGCTTAAGGACTCTTCAGCACTTTTGTTTTCGATGAGAGAGGAATAATTGATTATCTTAAACCTTAACACTGCTATACAGGACAAGGAGACAGTCTCTAGATACACCTGCAATGCTTTTGCCAAGCTTAGCTTTTTAAAAGATGATATGGATTTCACAAATACATTATTGCAGTTTGTGTTGAGAAGCAGAAAGCTCACACAAAAGGCTGAAAAGGAAATCATTTTAACCTCAAGAAGCTATTATTATCTCTATCCAGGATTCCAATTAAAGAATATCCAAGAGAAGACAACACTAGTGGAGACAGTAATGAACATTTCAGATTAGCTTTCAAGAGCTGCATGTTTAAAGAGTAAAAATAATGAACCAGAGACACATCCTATAAATTCCATCAAGTTTATTTCCGCCATTAGTCAATATATATTAAAAAGAGCTATGAGAAGCGGTGCCCTTAAGCTGATAACACCAAATTATTTTGTCCTCAAATACACTGAAGCAATGTGTAGCTTTCTATTTTAAAATTAGTGAAACAGCAGCACGGTAAGGAGTAACACACAAGACAGTGAACATTGCCTAGCCTTTAAATACTTGCCAAGGAACACAAGACTGAAGTGACATTCCTAGCTAATTGTCAAATATTAGGTACATATTTTTCAAAAGCTAAGGCTGATAAAAAGTGTTTGTGGGTGGGTAATAACAATATCAGCAATTACAATTACAAACCAAGGCAGCAACAATGATGTGTATATCTATTGAAAGGCAGGCATGTGGTAAGTATCAGCCATCTCATTTACTCACCTCAATAACCCTGCAAGGAAATATTATTAAACACATTTTAGAGATAAAAACAATAGGTTTAATAATATGCCCACATTCATGTACTGGTCAGTGACTGTAGTCAAGATTAGACCCTGAGACAGTCTTATTATAATTTCTTTTAAATCTTAGTACAACAAGCTGATTTTTAAAAATGTTAGCATTTGCGTCAAAGCAACAATGTATTTTCATAATTCATTTGATAAGTATACAATCTTGTGAGGTAAGCAATGATTATTGTTCCAATTTCAGAAATGATACAAGAGAGATTTAGGAAGTTTAAACTGGTTTCCAAAGCTACAAAATTGGCGATAGCTAAGACAGGATTTATATTCAGGATTTCCAATTCCAAATATAATGTTGTTTCAAGTATTCCACCATGAGGAATGCTTCAAACTATGGTTCTCAACTTTTCTTTAATATACCTATTTTTCTTGCAAAGAACTAGGGCCCACCGTGGCAAAAACAAAAGACACAATTTTTTTTCCCCAAGAATAGAATTTATGTACTTGCTGACATTTTGATAATATATTTAATATTTATGATAGAATTTTATGATATAAAAATCACAATAATGTTGGTAATACATCTTATTGCTGTGACTTTAAAGTACTATATATTCAAATATATAGTTCTATACTTGCTTAAATATGTAATAATACCATTGAGTATGCATTTTATGGCTATGTAAAATATAAATAACAAAAAAAAGATACTGGAAATCATGTTTGTATTTATTATAGTAATATAGATTGTTCCCAATAATTGGATGTGTATCATATCTTAGTACAGTACAACTTACTTATGTTTCTGTACTTATTATTGTTTGATTTTGTAAATTACTTGGCATGTTTGGTATTGAAATCCCCATTTTCACAAGAAGAAAATGTTAATAAAATAAATTGAATTACTCAATGTCATAGAGCAAGTAAATGGCAAAACCAATTTAAAGTTATGCTGTTAACTATACTGTCAATGGCAGAAAATTATACAAAATTATGCTTCACTGGGATAAACTTGGAAATGTTAATGACTGAAATAAAGGATGTAAATTTCAAAGGAAAAAATGGGTAGATATTATTTAAGGGCAAAAATTTCAGCCTTGCAGAATAGAGATAGAAGATGCAGTAGAGGATTATGCACCATGAAACTTCACTTATCAAATCTACTGATTTACAATCTGGTCTATGCTTGCATGCAGAATATGAGTCTTAGTATCAGGCCCCCAAACCCAGTCTATTGACTCTTCATTCAACCTCACCCAACAGTGAGGTGATCCCTTTTCCCCAAGGATCGTATTTCCCAGACGCCTGCTAAATGTAGCATGAATATGTAATCATATTTTCTAGCACAAGGTATTTAGCCACTATTTTTAAGGAAATTATCATTTTATCCCATAGGCATTTGGGCCTAGAGAAATATTTTCCAATTGTACAGTGATGCAAAGGGAATTAAAGTTAAAATATTATTAAATTAATAAAAATTTGCTTTGAAGTTCACTTTCTCATAAAGTCACTATTTAAATAAATACCTGAGACATTGAAATTCTCCAAATTATCATATATATGATATGTAACATAAATATACATTTTAGGTAATGTAAATGTTTATACATGTAAGAACAAAAAATAGGGGAATTATTTATGACAAAATTTTACTAAAACATAAATTTAAGTAAAAATACAATGTTCTTGCTTTTATTTAAAAAATATATTTTTCACTACATTAATGTATAGGTTTAATGTGATTTCTTTTACATTTTCAGGCAAACCAGTGGGGAGGAGGAGCTGGTAGAGTGGAATAAATTTCAAAATTTACATATTTTTCTGAAAAAAATAAAGAATCAAGACTATCCAGATACATTTTTGACAATAAAAGGAGAATTGTGCCCTATTAGTCATTGAAATGTAGTATAAAGCTGCTGTAAGTGTTCTAGTATGTTACTTATACAAAAAAAGTCAAATGGATAAAAGTAAAAGATTGGGCACCTAGAAACAAATCCTTTCCCAATGATGAAACTGACACTTACAATTAATAAAGAAAAGAGATACAGTTATCAATAAAAGCTACTGAGAAATCTGTCTGAAATTTTGGAGAAAATAGCAAATATTTTTTATACCTCATACTTTATATTAACATTTTTTTCAGATTAAATATATTTAATTTCAGATTAAATTTATAAATGTAAAACAAATAGCTTGAAGAAAATATTCTTGAACATTTAACTATTCATGTGGTGCTGATGTTTTCAGCTAGTAAAAAAATATATGAGAATGTACAACCTAAAAGTTGATGAGAAGACTACTAAATTTACAAAATCCTGTATTTTAAAATTGTCGGGTCAGAGATCTTGTTCTGTTCTTGGTTCTTTGTGTGCTCTTGGCCAAAGAATGACCAGACACACCAAAAGCAAGGCAAGCCTGAAACGAAGTTTATTGAGGAAGTACAAGATACATTTATAGAGCAAGAGCAGGATATAGGCTTACCGAGTAAGAGCAAGATATGTTTGCCATAGAACAAGGAACAGACCCCTCTGGCATAAAAAAAGGGCTCTGATTATGGTCTGGGGTCTTGCTTTATAGTGTCTGGATTGGGCCCTCTTCCTAATTCAGAGGAGGTTCAGACATCACCACTGAACCACCTTGATGGACAGTTAACGACATGATAATTAGCCTTAGGTTTCTCTAGGTCACTTTCCAAATCCTATTGTGTCTGTGCTGCCTGGCCTTCAGGCTAGGTGATTCCCTGCATTCTTTTGCAGATTAGCAAGCATTCCTCCTTCCCCCAGGTGTGGCAGTTGCCTGGGACAGGATTAAGGTGGGGCAGCACCAAGACCAGACCCAGACCAGGTGCCTGCCCTTGTCCTTCTTCCCAGGTAGGGCAATGGGCAGCACCAATGCAAGGTGCCCACCTTTATCCCTATAAGAGCCAGAATCCCTATCTACCTAACAAAATGTCAAAACAAAATGAAATGCATATCATAAAAACATAAAGACCCCTCCCAAATAATCTATATGTAGACTCAATATTTACTAGAAAAAAAAGATTAACATGTACTATAGGTAATATTATAATATCAGTAATATATTAAATGTTAATAAATCACTTTTTGTTTACATAGTACAATTTAGAACAAGGTCAATGTTCAACAATATTATTAATAGCATAAACTCAACAGCTATTAAATATTAATTATCTAGTGACTTGCCTTTATTTTATGACACAATAAGTGAAGAATTATTCATATATATAAAATAATTACATATTTATATAAAAATGGTAGAAAGAAGAACTTCCATTGTAATAAAAATTATATGCTTCTTTATATTATAATTTTATTTAATTTTCAACTTTATTACAATGAATTTGTATTGCTTTTTTAACTAGAAAGTAAAACACCAAAAAATGGTGCATTTTAATTTTCTGAAAATGAAAGAAATCGGCTTTGAAATGAGAAAGACTTCTGTTTGACTTATGCTGTTGAAGATTCACTGAAAAATCAACTGATAAAATGCAGATTAATAGGAGAAAAGGCACACCAAATTTCAAGGTGCATGGGGAAAATCACAGAGTGATTACCCAATAACCCAATTATTTATAGAAGCTTATATACCCTTTTCTATAGGGGAGGAGAGAGATAGGGAATGTAGATAATTCTTTTCAGCGACAGTAAATCAACAGGAAAAATTAAAGTACCAGGAAACAGAAATGAACTTGTGAATGAGTCTCTTTGGTATTTGAATGAGTCCAAGAGACAGTGATTGTTTTGGGAAAAGGTCAACCCAGGTGTGGCCACATTCCTCAGTCTGCTCTTCTGTGATAGATAATGAGATTTCAGGGAGGGGATGGGAAGCAATTGGTCTCCTTGGTGGGTCCAGTTTTTATGCAAATAATGGAAACACCTCTTCCAGCATCTGCTGATCTGTAAGGGTCTTTAATTCAAGATACTCTGTTTACTAAGGTGTTATATTTTGGGGTAAAATATTCTGAACTCCTTCATTTTCTTGTTTATTAAATATAGCTTCTTGATGAATATCCTTAATACTTATAAAATTCATTTTTCTTTTATGAATTTCTCATTAAATACCTTCCTTGCAAGGAATGAGAATTAAATGAGATGTTATGTGTACCAGTTGATACAGATGGCCTAGCACATTGTCAACCAACATTAGTTCTCTTTCAGTTTATTTGTTCTCAGTCTCACTCAATGTGCGAAAGGTATCACAGATTATATCGATAATCTGTACCTTTTAAACAAATTTCTCAATTTAATCTCTAGGCAGAAATATTTGCTCAAAATTCTTTGTTTGAGCAATTTGGGTGGTTCTTAGCTAAGGTGGCACTTCTCTGCTCCACATGGGGTCAGCAGAGCACACTCATGCCGTTGACAGATCCACTGGCTGATGGCTGATCTCCTATCACCTCCTTCACTAGCCTAAGAGTTGTGTTGTGCTATCGGCTGGGACACCTACATGTTCTTCTCCAAGGCCTATATCCATTTGCATAAATATGACTGCCTCACATGGCAGCTGGGTTCCAAGAGGGTCAAAGCAGAATCTCTAGTCTCTTGAGGCTTTGACTCGGAAGTATCACTGCCACCATATTGTAATGTGCAAAGCAATCCACAAAAACAGCCTAGATACAAGGAGTAGGGAAATTAACTCTATCTTTTAATGGAAGAAAAAGAAAAGTCATGTTGTAAAACGACGTGTTTATACAAGGTGTTAACCATTGTAGGTCATATCCATAACAATCTACTTCAGTAGACTGAACATTTTGGCGGCTCTCAAGGAGATCGAGATTGGGAAGACTTGTGAAGCTCTGCTTTGAGGGAGGAAAGGAGATAGGTTAATAAATGGAAGAAAGAAAATGAAGCCTTTGACCAAGATGCTTATCTATGGATGTCATACTTGTAAACCGGAGATTTAATTTCACCATATTGACAAGATTTGTGCATATTAGAGAAGAGATTTCTTTGCTCTAATCTCACTGTCTTCAAGTCAGAGCCCCAAGAACCACTGACCATTGCATTTGGGAAGGCAGAATCTTAAGCACTAGGATTGGGCAGAGTTGCCCCTACCTAAGCCTGAAACAGAATTTGCAGGGCTTCCAGGTTTCTAAGGAATACAGCAGGGATGGACTAAAATGAGGTCAAGGGAATGTTAAAATTGTGACCATCCTTTGATGGTGATATTCAACATGATGGGGAGCACAGAAGTAAATAAGCATTCTGGATTGGGAAATATATGGTGAAGTTAAGTAAAATTGCAGTATTTCTTATTCACCCCAGAAGAGATGTCTAACAGCAAGTAGACATGGAGTAAAATAATAAAGAAGATTTGAAGATATCATTTGGAGAACATCTTGTATCATGCCCAAATCTCTAGGCAAATTAGATATAGAAAAATGCTTATTATAACACTATTACAAAACATTAATTTAAAAAATGACATACTACAGAGTTCTGAGTATGCAAATTTCTATTCTCCACATCACATTTTCTAGGAAACACAAATTGCAAACCCTCAATACCTATATTGATTGTTAGTTGGGTTTTTTTTTTAAACTTTACTTTTGCATTAGTCACTAAATAATCCAAAATATAATGTAATTTCAATAAAGGAACTCAACATCTTCATTCATTACCATTTCACCACAAAGGAAAACACACACATATCTATATACACACGTGCATACGTACACACACATATACAGAAGGGAAAAAACATAATGGAAGTTATCAAAGTCATTAACTAGATAATTTCCTGCTTTTTTCAATATCATCAAAATCATTAATGATGGAAAAACATAAATATACTTGTAGTTACCAGAGAGAGTTCAAACAGTTTGAGGAAATATTGTGCTATGTCATTAAAAAGTCCTGTACATTTCCCAAGAGTAGATTGTCTTAGGGAAAAAAAAGGGGCAGGAGGTGAATGTGATATGTTCTGATATGCAAGTAGGTACAGTTACATGTTTATTTAATCCAGATATAAAGATTTTGACCTGACCTCTTCAACCAGGACATTAAAACTTCAGGCTCACTACACTAGGTACCACTGTACCTAGAGAGTAATGTACATATAGTAATTGCACAAAAGTGACAGTGCAGTGACAGTGCAATGTCTTTTTATCTGTAAAATGTCAGTCTGTATAAAAACAACATTCAGTTGCCAATACTTTAGCAATTTATCTTCCTTAATGTAAAATCAATATTTCAATGTAAACTAATTACACTGGGCATTAACTAACAAAAACACCCTGTCTTTTCAAGTGACGTGGAAATAAAAGGACGTTCATGAACAAGTCAGCTATGAGTAAATACTAATTGGCCTAATGACAATTTATTAAATTATTACATGAAATAGGTGATTTGTTTGATGATACAATTTAATATTCTGCTAAATTTGCAGGAGCATACTTACATTCATCTACTATAACTGGTGAACAGAGAATACTAGGCTCATCTAGCTTTGAATATTTGGTGAAGTAAGGATCCACATGCTTCCTTAAGACAGAAGAGTACAGTATATCCACCATGGATAATGGAATTCTCTTGAATCAAGTGGAACAGGCCAAACTAAAAGAAAGACAATGGGTTGTTTTCTACCAGTCTGTTCCTTTATGGAGACCTCCCACCAACTTCCCACCCCAGAACCCATCCACATAGTTGGCTGGACGCATTGACAGGCTTGGGAGTATTATCAAATTTAAAAATCTTCCAAATATCAGAATACCCACTAAAATCTGAACACAGGCTAAATTTTATGACCAATTAAAGTGAACATTCAAATAATAATATGCAATTTTCTGATTCTTTAAAAAAATGAAAATACTTTTTTCTACCTAGGATGTGGGAAATGACCTCTGTAAATTTCCTATGGTTGTTATAACAAATTACCACAAATTTAGTGTCTTAAAAGTGCAACTTTGTTGCTTCATAGTTCTTGGGGTCAGAATGCTAAAACAAGTCTCACTAGGCTGAGATGTCAACAGGGCTACTACATTCCTTTCTGGAGACTCCCGAGGAGAATCCACTTCCTTGTCTTTTTCTGGCCTTTAGAGTCTTGGCTGCTAGTTCCTTTCTTCTATCTTCAAAGCCAGCAAGGTTGCATCTTCTCTTCTCCCACAGTCACATCTCCCTCTGACCACAACCAGGAAACACTTTCTGCTTCTAAGCGTTCGTCTGATTAGATTGGGTCCACCTGTACAATCCAGGATTATCTCCAATCTCAATTTCTTCAATCTTAAATGTATCTGCAGAGTCCCTTTTGCTGTGTAAGATAATATATTCACAGGTTCCAGGGATTAGGGTGTGAAAATTTTATTAATTTAAATTTTTTTTGGCAGGGAGCCATTGTTCTGCCCACCAAAACTAAATTTCTTGAAGAGAGATTTTGCTGCTTATGAATCAGGAACATTCAGGAAACTTCTGCACACTTCACATACTATCTTTCACTCTGAAGTGGGTATGTGAAAAAGGGACAAAGTCTATGTAAAACCTGTCACTGAGAAGCCTACTTACCTGCCTTCACTGCTGATGGAGAAGATAAAAATGGTTCTGATACTCGTTAAAATCTCAAACAAGGACAGAATATAAATTACATATAGAACTGTAGATGAATGTGGTCCCAGGGAATGTACTTCCAAAGCTTCCAAACCTTGGTAAAAAAAAAAAAAAAAACAGAAGGATAGGGATAAATTCTGGTTGCTCTAAGAAAACATATACCTAACAATTGAATTAAATTTAAATCACTAATGTCAGGTATAAGTCGAGTCTCAAAATATGAAAGTTTTATAAATGAAATTTATTTCAGTTTTGTTTGCAGTGAAATAAGTTTCAGGTGTTAATGTGCCTCTAATTTTTTAAATATCAATTTATATTTCTGTGCACGTATGTGAGTGTGCACTTGCCAATTTGTTTTAAATAGCCCCTGCTTGTGAACCTTAATTTTTGAGAATTATACTTCTCAGAAGAACAGTGGCATAAACAATGCTATGAGTTTCCCAGACCATTTCATTTTGCTAGGCATAGGGCTGTTACCAACCTCATAGTTCTTGGTGCCCGAGTCAGTAGAAGTTGGCACAAGACCGAAAAAGGAATTTATACCGGCAAGGCTTTAAGAGCGGGGAGGAGTTGATCTAACAAAAGGGAGACAGTGCTGGTTAAGGGGCAACCAGACTGGCTCTCTGAACAAAGGACTGGGGAACTTTTAAAGGGTAGAGAAAGAAAGTTTGACATCAGCATTGAAATCATAGCATGTAGAGATGGAGTTTTGTTGGCAGCTGCCCATCCAGCAATCATGCTTCTTCATACACGGCATTTGTCATTAGCACGTTAAATCTCCACCCTTGGGCATGAATTTTAGCATTAAAATGAGGCAAAATGTCCTTGAGTGGTCAACTTTGGGCTTTATCTTGGCGGTAACCAGTTTGTGCTGGCTTTGACTGGGGCTGGAGGACCTCTGCTCCAATGATTACCACGTCCTGTTAAAGAAAGCAGAACTACCTTCTATCATAGCTCGGTATTAATCATTTTCCAAGGTTTTGTTCAGTATTGTAAGCAGACCTAAGCTTTGGCTCAAGGCTCAGGCAGGTAGCCAAAGCCCACCTCCTATACTATCTCACACCTAGGCTGCATTTATGAACCACCTTGCATCTTGCTCATGTCTTTAATTCTCAAGAGTGGAAGGTAGACAAGATATATTACTTGTCTGAATTACATTTAGTAAACGAAAAGTGTCTTTTCCATACTTTTTCACCTTCCGTCATAAATTCCAGACCCACTTCTCCAAAATAGGATAGTTCCAAAAGGGAGGAGGGCTGCTTAACCCACATTTGACTTTAAGGAGGAACTATAAAAACTTATATTGTTAAGCCATAAAGTTTTGAGGTATTTACTTGATACCACAATATAGCTTACCCTCTCCTGATTACTGCAAAAATATTATCTGATTTTTAAGTAATGATTAGTACAGGAAAATGTTGACTGATAATAGCAAATATATGTAACACTTATTTCACATGGTTCCTACTTTTTTCTCTTTATTTTCTATTTTGTACATGGCACTGTGCTAAGCACAGATGTACCATGTTAGAAACTGGCCTCTATCAGAAATCATACATTTTTGTAAGTACCTAATAAAACTTTGCCCTGGCACTGTGGCATAATATATTTTACACATTTCATTAGCTAACACATTTATCATGCAAACCTCAAATAAGAAATGGTTTACTAATTCTTTTGGTATGACTGTGAGAGTGGCACAATCATAATATTAATTTCATAGAGAGTTCTACAGAAGCGCAGAGAGATTAAAAGTCTAACCCAACAATGATGACTGAAGAGAATTTAAGTCCCCTTTTCCTGATCCTCACACGCTTTCTATTTGTCAACTAGTATATGTGTTCTTTCTTTGATATACATTTGACATCTGGGAAATGAGAGAAAATCCTCTCTCCTGGGAGCAAAATGACATTGATAAACTCAGCAGAGATTTGACTGCCATTTCCCCAATTTGAAAAAACTTTTCCTTTCTGACACATAAAATGAAGTAGTTATAAATTAAAAAAAACTTAAAAGAATATGTCTTCAAAGTGAAAAATTGTTTTATATTGAAAAATGAGAAGAATCACAAGAAATATATGGTCATCAAAATTACTCAGAATAAAGGGATTTCCTTTTTTCTTTCTTTTTTAAAAATAAAACAATATAAGTTGTCTCTGAAGGTATAATTAACTGAGATGGAAAAGGGAACACTGAACCAAACTAAAAGTAGGTCAGCTCATTTGAGGTTCTCAGCTATAGGAGCTCTGACAGCTGGCTGAATATTTCTATATATATAGAAGATATACAGGTTCTAGTGATTTATTGGTCTTTCTTTTCCTTATGCCTTTTATATAAAACATAGAAAAGAAAACCTATGGTTTTTCCTTCTTGTTTATGAAAAATCTACATTGGGGACTTGAGTGTAATTATGAAATGGAGTTAGCTGTACCCAATGCATAAAACACGTTGCTAATTACTTTCAGACACAGAGGAACTATGATTGAAGAAATAAAAAGTTTTGGTACTTTTTGGCCTATAGATATTTTATGTAAATATTACTTTGTATTCAAATATCAATTAATCTTTAATAGTTTAAAAATTAAACATATTTTTCCTCCTCACTACATACACACATAGACAAACACAGAATTATTTGCATCTTCCCTTTTAAAAAAAAAAAAACCTTTTAAAATTTTGCAAGCAATAAAATTCTAGAAAAGTCAATGTGACCCCCTTTCAGACACAAGCAAACCCCACCATGCTTGATTCATGAGGCTCATTTGTGCCGTTTCAAGGACATCCACAATGATTCATCACA
Organism: Daubentonia madagascariensis; assembly: GCA_023783475.1. Lineage (NCBI taxonomy): Eukaryota > Metazoa > Chordata > Mammalia > Primates > Daubentoniidae > Daubentonia > Daubentonia madagascariensis. Next base: position 14,724,445 of record JAKFHU010000747.1, on the reverse strand, counting down.
TGTGCTTCTTTAAGTAACCTATTATGTGCAATACTGTCTGTTGGGGAAAGCATGCTTAATTTTATCCTCCATTTTGGCAAGCTAAATCCTGTACCCTAAATATATTGGAAATCTTTTTGCCTGTTAATCTTGGCTTACAAGTTTCAAGTATTTTGCACCATACCTGTTATCCTATTCTCAAGTCCCTCTTCCTGCAGGAAACTTTCCAATGCTGTTACATGCAGCAGCTTTTCTCTTCTTCTTCTCATGTCCTATTACTGTTTACAGAGTCAGTTTTGTGAAATTACTACTTCTGCAATCCCCCTTCCTACCTCAAAGCTCTGCAAATGGGCTTCTATTCCATGAACTTATTTGCTAAGTCCAACAAAAAATATGGCGCATATATTACTTAAACTTAGCCAGAGGTGAGACTATGATACTCTTTCTCATTCATTACTCTTTCTCTATACATGGTTTCCAAGAAATTACATTTTGGTCTATTCTTCTTTACCTTTTTTCAGAGCTCTTATTCTCTCCCAATTTATCTCGAGAAGGTGCAAATAATCATTTCATCGCATTTCCTTACTCTTCCTGAAATATTTATGTAAAAAATATAGGCTGATGACTATTAAATTTATGTATTTAAGTATACCTGTATATATATATACACACACATTTTTATTAGGGCTTAACCATCACTGTATCATATATATCTCAAACTCAATATGTTTAAAATTGAGTTATTATTTGAAAAGCACTCATTAGAGATTTCAGCCCATAATAAACAAATATTTGTTAAATAAAACTTAAATTTTGCATAATGAAGTGTTTAACAGTAGGAACTTTGTAGTCAGTCACACTAGATTTAAATTCTAGCTTTGCCACTAGTGAGTATAATCCCATAATACCTGCTTTATGGTGTTGTGATTTTTATGAAGATTAAACAAGATAATATACTTATCACACTGGGCAGTGTACAGAAAATGCTTAAATATGTTGTTGTTAATAGCATTTTTAAACAAACTATGTCCTATTTAATTTTTCCCCTTGGTATCTTTAAAATCTATCCTACTTTATCATTCCCACTAACATTGCTTTAGTCTAAGCCCTTATAATTTCTTGCTAGTATTGCTGAAATAGCCTTCCAATAGGCCACCAACATTTCCAGTTCAGTTCTTGAAAATGCCATTAAAATATTCTTACAAAAACAAAATTAGTCATAATATTCCTGCATTTAAAATCATTCAGGGTTCTGCACATCTTTATTGAATATACTTTCGAACTCCTGAGTAAAGCAGTCGAGACTGTCTTCTATTTCTCCAGCCTTACCTGTCATCATTATGACTCTTGCATTCTATGCTACAACCATATTCAGTCACTTTTATACTCCTGATGGATCATGTTCACTGCCCTTCTTGGGCCTTTTGACAGGAAATACTCTCCATCTTGCCTCAAGTACATCTGGTTTGCATAACACATTATTTTTTTTCAAAATTCAAACAAGGCAACTCTTTGAGCTTTCTCTCATCCTTCAGCCTGATTTTCTTATCCCTTTCTTCTGCACTTCCACAGTATTCTGAACATTTCTCTATTTTAGTACATAATAGTCTGGTGCATCATAAGGCAGTAAGAGTTATGATAGAATGTAATTAATGTGATACACAATCCAAGAGTCATCAATTTTAATCTAAGATCTTCAAGGGTAAGAATTGTATGTTAGACTTTTTTGTATTCTCTATGGCATATAAGTCAATAATAATTTGTTAATCTTTGTACTTTTCTTTGCTATTTTTAAATCATTTATTATTTATTTCTCTTCTCTGTGGAAAATGTGATTTAGCAGGTGGCAATGGTGATATGGACCTGTGATGATATCATGCTAAGGAGCTGGATTCAGGGAAAGCAAATTTGTCCATTTCTCTTAAGAATGCTTAACATTGCTTTCCAGTGTTTGTCTTATTATCACTGATGCTCTCTCCCAACTATAAACACTATCACATTAGACAGAATCAAGAAAAACTTACAGAAAAGGATAGTTGCTGCCTTGGTGAGCTAAAGAAATAGGATAATAAGAATATTTGTAACTTAAATACTATATCAATTTTATTAGGTTCTTCAAAAAACTTATTGTGATATCCAATCTAATTGATACATATCAGTTTTTAATTCTGGTTCTAAAAAGACTTAACTGGTATTTAAGAAACTATCCAAGATGTTCCAAAAAGTTGCAATAAATTTTACAAGTAGGTTTACCTTTAACAAATTACTTGTCAGAGATCTCCTAAACCTTATCTCTACATGCCATAAAAACACAGTCGAAGGAGAACAAATAAGGAAGGAAGCAGATAGGGCAGTTTTTAGCAGTAGCATCACACAGGATCTGTCTGAAGAAGCAAAAAATTGCCCCAAACCTAATTTAAAATTGTCAAGTGGCCTTTGGTCCTTAAAGGAGCCAAATACCTTATAATTCTCCAAAGGTTCCAGATATTGCATTAATATGGTTCCAAATATGACACTTTTCCTGCCCTCACTACAGAAAATAAAATTATTTGGAAGGACATTTTAAGAAAACATGTCTGTATATACATTTAAACTTCCAAAAGATTTGAGATCTAAAGAGATCATGAAAGTTGTTCTGCTCAATATAAATATTTAAGACATTCTTTACCTCACTTGTTGGTACACCTTGACCCATAGGGCCAAATATGGTCCATCACTTGTTCTAATAAATAAACTCTATTGGATCATAGCCATGCCCATTTTTTTGTATTGCCTATGGCTGCATTTGCACTATGATGGAAGAGTTGAGTCATTGCTACAGATACCATTATGACCCTCACAGCCTGAAATATTTAGTATCTGGCACATAGAAAAAAGTTTACTGACCTTTATTGAAATTCTTATAATTTATATCTGATTAAATCATTAAAAAGTTTTCCCCTAACCACAATATTCAGCTAATATTGATGTACAAATATTCTGATGTGGATACACACACATTATATAAATGCACACATATGTATATACAGTATTTTAAAAATCTGACCACATTTAACAATTTTTACCATGAAATAACAGATCTTCAGTGTCCTTTGCACAACACTGAAAAAAGCCAGATGAGATATTCAAGGATTGATCCTTTTTTGGATAGGTGACATGACAAGGCTGCCTTAGCTTACACAATTAAGAAGCTCATATTTTTTGGTCGGCGCAAGAAAAGTATTAGATAATTTATCCCAAGAGTATTTTTAACAAATAGATAAAGAATAGGTCAATTTAGGACACTAGGAAATGGATAATTAAATAGGGGAGAATAGCAGACCACGATGGAGTAACAGAACCTGAACCTGAACAGTAACAGTACCCTTCAGCCTGAGAAAACCTCAAAAAACGGATAAAGTAAACACAATAATAGATCTAATGAATTGTATATCAGACAGGAAAGGGCCCCGACCCTGGAGAGGTAAAAAACAAAAGAGGTAAGTCTAAAAAGTTTTGCAGATTACTGCCTGCAGAGAGTTTCCTGATTATTGCACAAGAAGGGCAAACACAAGCAGAGATCAGCAAGTTCCACGAGTTGTGGCAGGGGGCTGGGCTTCTGTGGAGGCTAAGGCAGCCAGAGTCATAAGACAGAGTACTGGAGGGGAGAAAGCTACATGGGAGAGAACTAGAGAACTTTGGAGGTTCTCCTTTGAGTATTCAGCTGAAAACCGATCAGCCCACATAGTGAGGCAACTACCCAAGACTGCGGAAAAGAAAAACCCCAGAAGATTAGAAGGAAAACTCCTTGAGCCGCCAAAGGCAGCACTGATGGCTGTTCTCACTAGTCAGAGCAGACGCTCTCATAATTCTTTAACATTGGGTAAAATATTCAGAAGGATTTAGCTTAGTAGTAGAGAAGAATTAGACCTAGACCAAAAGCTGCTCTGTTCCCACCTAAACATGTTTAAAAGCAAGACTCTAAGGGATCAGGTTATTTTCAAATTACTCAACCATGTTCCAGTACAAAGCTCAAAAATATTGAAATAAATACAATAATACCCAAATGCCAACAAAGTAAAATTCAAAATATCTGACAACTAAAAAAAATTACCAGGCATTATAAAAGCAGAAATATCAAGCCACTACAAGAAAACAAATCATTTGAAAATGACCCAGAAAAAAACATGATAGAATTAATAGATATGGACATTAAGCAGTTATTAAAACACTTTTCATGTCAAAAATTTAGAAGAAAGGTGGCAGGTATTTGATGGTGAGATATTGAAGGCATTCCCCCTGAGATCAGGTCCAAGACAAGGATGTCTATATTCATTACTTATCCTCAACATTGTCTTAGAGGTTCTATTCATTGCAATGGGGCAAGTGAAAGAAATAAAAAAATGAATGTAGATTAGAAAGAATGAAGCAAAAATGTTATCCACAGGTAACAAGATCACCTGTGTAGAAAGTACAATGAGTCCTGAAAAATTTCTGTTAGAAATAATTAAGGAGTGTAGCAAGTTTGCAGGATACAAGATTGACATGTAAACATCATAATTTTCTATATACTAAAAACAAATGATTAGAAATTGAAATATATACTAGTATCATTTAAAATAACATCAAAAGTGAAATACTTAAGGATAAACAACAGAAGATATATCACATTTGTGTATTGAAAGCTACAAAACATTGCTAAGAGAAATTAAAGATGTTTATGAATCAGAAAAACAGTACAAAAGCAATTTATATAACCAAAACCTTTGCACCCCTGTTTTATTCTAAAAAAAGAAAAAAGAATTCTTACATAAAAAAAGAAGGAAAAAAAAAAAGAAAATCCAGTATTGTTAACATGTTAGTTCTCCACAGATTTATCTACAGATTCAATGTAATTCCCACCTCAATTCCAGCAGGCTTGTTTTTTGTATAAATTGACCAGATAATTCTTAAATTCACATATATATCCTCTCCCATGTGCGTGTGTGTGTGTGTGTGTGTGTACGTGTAAGGAGCTACCATACTCAAATCAACCTTGTAAAGGAACAAAGTTAGCGGAACACTATTTGACTTCATATTATTTTATAAAGCTAGCATAATCAAGATAGTTTGGCATTGGTCTCAACATACGCAAATATATCCATAGAAATAAATACGAAGTCCAGAAGTGGAGCCACCCATCCACTTTCATTAATTAATTTTTGACAAGGTATAAAGACAATTCACTGGAGAAAAGAAAGGGTTTTTTTTCTTTTAAAACCCAGGGCTAGAAAAATTGATTGTATATCCACATATGAAAAATAAATATAAACCACACCTTGAGCCAAATAAAAAATGTAAATCAAAATAGATTGCAAGCATAAATGTAAAAAGTAAAGTATAAATGTTCTAGGAAAAAAATAGTAGAACATCATTGTTACTTGCATTAAGCAGAGATTTCTTAGTTAAAACATTGAAGTGTTATCCATAAAGAAAATAGAATTGATAAATTTTACTTTATTAGATTTACATTTTTATTTAAGAAAGGCACAGTTAAGGGAATGAAAATATTAGTGCAGACTCAGAGAAAATATTTGCTAATGACATATGTGATAAAAGACTTGTATCCAGACTGAATAAAAAGCCCTCAAAACTCAACAACAAGAAAACAAATAAACCAAATAAATTGGCAAATAAAAATGAGCAAAACACTGAAACACACACTTCATTGAAGAGAATATACAGATATCAAATAAACACATGAAAAGATGTTCAGCATCATAGCCCATTAGGAAAGTGCAGGTTAGAGGCACAATTAAATACCACTACATATCTATTGGAATGACCAAAATAAAAAGTAATGACAATATCAGGTCCTGATGAGGATATGGAGCAACCGAATTTCTCATATATTTCTGGTATAAATGTAATATTGCAAAGCCACACTGGAAATAAGTTTGATATTTTCTTGTACGGAATACACTATGTAACCTAGAAATCATTCACTTGAGTATTTCCCCTAGAAAAATGAAATATTAGAATAATGGGAAAAAACTGTATAAGAATGTTCATAGAAGCTTTATTTTAATAGGCAAAAACTGGAAAAAATCAAATGGATAAACAGTGGCACACATACAATAGAATATTATTCAGCAATAAAAAGAAAAATAACTGTTGATATGTGCAAGAACTTGAATGAATTTTAACAGCGTTATGCTAAGTTAAAATAATTAATCTTGAAAGTTTACATACTGTATTATTTCATTTATATAACATTCTTAAAATGACAAAATTATAGTGATGGAGAAAAGATTAGTGTTTGCCAAGGGTTGGGGTTGAGAGGACAAAGTAAGTCTATTAAGAGATAAGTAACTTGAGCAAGTTTCTCTGTGGTAACAGCATAATACTGCATCCTGATTTTGGTGGTAGATACCTGTGATATAATTTCATAGAACTACAAGCTGAATTTTAAAAAAATGAGTGTATTTAAAAACTGGTGAAATCTGAATAATGTACGTAATGTTGAAAATAGTATTGTCCCAATGTCAATTTCCTGGTTTTGATAAATGTATTATGGTTATGTAAGTTGTTATCATTAGGGAAAGATGGCTAAGGGAACTCTCCGTACTATTTTTCAGCTTCTTGTGAGTCTAAAATTATTTCAAAATAGAAGTTTAAAAAATCAGCGCCCAAATCTTCTATGAATAGAACTGGATATCTATATTTAACATTTATCCACTGCAGTGCTCTATTTACTTATAATAGAGTGTCACTATATTATTTTAAATCAGAAGCTCTATTGTGGACTTTTTCTTTTTAATATTTTGGAAGCCACTCTTCCCAGTACATAAGCACAAAACATGCAATCACCCAAACACACATGCACAAACACACCCAGCAAAAGTCTTGTTTTAACATATTGCACTATTTATATTTCTTCCAAACAAGGAGTTTTAGATTTCTGTGAATTGTTGCTACAATTTCATCATTCATGGTTAAATTTGAATGTTTCTGACATTTCTAGTCTATTAAAGTCATACTGACTTAAACTCTGAGGCACATAACTATAGGACTATATAACATCTTTAGACTTTAATATTTATTCTTTATTTACACTGACTCACTATAGTTCAGTAGATTCCCTTGCTTGAAGTGTGGGTCTAAGATGTCTTTTGCAGTAATTGATTCTAGAATCAAATGCCGGATTTGTATTGATTATTACCATGAAGGCATTCATGATCACTGTGACTCCTTCAACACAATGGTTAATTTGGTATGGCATATCATGCTAACCCAGAATAATGAGAAGTGACAGTGTGTTTGGCTCAAAGTGATTGTTTTATCATCCAATAAAGTGAAAAATAATAGTTGTCGCCACTGTAGCAAATTAGGTAATATTGCAGAACCAAGAAGTTTGGATTAAACCATAGCTATAGTCAAGTTAGAAATTGCTGAAGGATGGTACATCATATATTATGTTTGAATAATTAATGTTTAGCTAAAACACCATTTAACAAAGAACTGCTTATTATTAATTTCAGAGAAATTGCAGAGATTGATATCTTTTCAATGTTGTTTCATGATTGTATCGAATGTCTCCCAGGTGATTGAAATGGTGATTATCAAACTAAATATTTGTATTTATGTCCAACAAGGATAATATAGATCTTCAGATGTGGGATAATGGTTTTTAGGTAAAGATGAATAACATTAAGCATAAAATAAACCAATGACTAATACCCAAGCAGGTGTATCTTGTAGTTTAGATGTTGGTTGTACTATAAATTAAAAACTTTAAAAGGCCTGATATTCTAACCCCTGAGAGATACTAGCATAACTGGTCTCAGGCATAATCATTTCTGTGTAGGGCACCTGAATCTTTGCTCTTTTAGAATATGTTAAATTGTTTTGAAACTTACTGTTATCTACCATACTGATCTGAGATTCCCTTGAGAAAAAAGATTATGTGCTGGTTTGTTAGGTTTTCATAGCATTAAGTACTACGTCTGGAACAAAATGAACATTGAAAAAAATTCCGTTGTACTAAATACATGATATACAAAGCTTGCCAATAGGGAAGAAAAGAGTAAAAGGATTATGAAGGGACTGGAAAAGGAACACTAAAATAATCATTCTTTAATTGAGGACAGCTAGAAGAGGTGCAGGGAGGATATTTTCTAATTACTACATATCATCAGGATGACCAAACTGATTATGTGAGTTCATACAGTGCATTGTTTCTGGAAATGATTATGTTTAGAGACAAGGAAAATTAAAAAAAAAATAGAAGTAAAAATATGAAAAACGTTATTACTTAAAGTCAAGAACACCTGTTCATCTCAGGTATAAAAAGCTGTAAGAGAATGTCTTCCACTTTAGTAATAAGAACAAGCTAGATAATCCACAAAATCGTAAATTTTGAGTTCAACATACATCTGAGGTCACTAGATAATGATACTTACTGAATTCCAAAGGTAGATGAAGTCCTCCATTGAAGACTGGACACACAAACTATTTCACTTTTGTCAAAGTATGGGAAGAAGAAGGGTCCACTACAAAAGATGGTAAGAAAAAAACAGCTGAATTTTCCTTTTTAATCCTAGAGTGAAATAGCCTGACATTTTTGGATCGCTGGAAGCTCTGAATACAAATACATTTTTTCTAAGGCTTCCAAGAAGTGCTTATGAGAAACAATGGGTGTAGGGCTGTAGATGCCACCCCTCACCCCATGGCACAGGTGATGCAGGGTGTATCCCAAAAAGGGAGGAAAGACCCCTGAACTCACCAAGTGGGTTCTTGGCTTAGTGTGGGAATGAATTGGAGAGTGAGCCAACTAGCTACAGGAAAGTTTCATTGAGACAGAGACAGACAACAGATCCTACTCCACAAACAGAGTAGGTGTCCTTTCCTGAGCAGGAGGAGGAGCCCTTATGGGGCAATGGTAACTTTTATATATGTTCAAAAACCACTTTAGGAAACAGCCATATGTGACCAGCTATGTCTTGAGGTCAAGCCATAAAGGTTAATCACAAAGTGCTGTCACAGAAAAGTAGCACAAGCAGTTTGTAAGGCATCCAGCTTAGTAATTCACCCATCTTCGGGTGATCCCGGGCAGCAACCTGCTGGAGATTTCCTTGTTCAGGGTGGTTAGGGTCTGGTATCAGTCAAAATGGCTGCACTCAGGCTCTCTCGACCTTCCTTTTCTGCCTTGTCCCTACATTACAAGTATGCAGGGCCTGCCCAGATTGGAAGGAGAGCATAAGAACCAGAAGATCCCTTAAGCATTCTACACCCTACATGAATTCAAGGTACTGATCTGGTACCAGGGAAAAATGTACCAGTTCACTGGCCTTTCTCTGTTATAAAGCAAAGGACAGATTCTGGGGGAACAGAGGTGGACAATAAGCCTGCATTTCTGAACCGTCACTGGTGGTAGGTTGCCACGCTGGGAGAACAAGAAATCCGCCAGCACTAGCCTTGGCCATGAGTAGGGGGCAGAGATTGTTTGACGTTGAGGGAAAGACAATGATGAGGGAGTCCTGTCCCTGAGGTACAGGTGCACAGACCTGTCCAAGACTGAAAAGTAAGGGAATTTTTATTCCCCTGCTTCCACTGTAAGACTTGAGGGAGGTGACAAGCAATTGTAATCTACTATTAGAGGAAGGACAGGATGTGGGGTGAGTCATCTCTGTGATTCAGGTGTGCTGCAATCTGAGAAGCAGGAATACTGAAATAAAGTATCTGGCACACCAGGCCTTACACCAAGCACAAAGCAGTGACCGTCCTTCACTGTAGGAATTTGAAGCCCGTTGTGCACTAAAGGTGACTACAGCAACAAGAACACCCAAACCCCAGTTCAACTACAGTCTAGATTGACTCAGACCTTACAGTAATAGCCTGACAAAAAAATGAAGTATGTCCATTTAGGAGCATACATATTATTTATGTCAGATTTCATCGTTCTTTTACACACAAGGACTGGTATTCAGTAATAATAATCATAATAATAATATGGCAGACTTCTGGTTTCAACTCTAACATGTGGAGTTTGGAAGTTGTCACTCTGTCCTTATTAAAAAGAGTTAAACAGACTGAAAATAAAGGACTTTCTTTTCACCCATCGGAAAACTTTGTATACAGGGCAAGCCACTGACCCTAAATTGGAAGAGAGAGATAAACACAGAGTCACAAGCAAATTTGCTTGCTTGGAGCAGAAGTTACTGGAGCCAGTGACGGGTAGAAACACTGAACCAGTAATTTTGACAAATTGCTATAGGCTGAGAATGAAATAACATGGGATAAAAATTGCTAGTAGTTTTAGTCATGAGGGGATCTGCACACTGCACGTTTTCATGGGTTTTATCCGCAAGAGCCCCAATGGGTTCTCATGGTGAAGAGCCAAGAAAGAAGCACTCATGGTTCTGGCACTGGAAGAGGAAGGTTCTTGTGAAATACCATCAGAGCCTTCTTGAGGCAAAGAATTACTCGTCAAGGGAGAAGACTGCCCAAGCCTTATCCCACCTGGGGAAGGAGCATATCTCACCTTCCTGTCTCACCTATGTGGGTGGGAAGCTACGAAACACTTGTGAAGCAGCCTTGGGTATTCACAAGTGGTCCACTAAAAGACCAATATTTTATCAGATGATTATAGAATGCTTCCCTGGTCCCACACCTTACCACCATACCAACATGACTCCATTATAACACAGAGAATTAAAAATAAAAGAGCTTCAAAACAGATTCATTTGGAAGAGAAGTACTTAGGAAGCCCAAGTTAGCAGGGAAGATAAGAACAATGAAACTAGAGGAATTTGAAGCCTGTGATCCCTACAACTGTGGAAAATATGATAAAACAGCCCAAATTCTATCCAGAGATAGATAAAAGCTCACATTAAAGACCTATTTTTTTTTTTTTAGAGATGGGGTCTTGCTGTGTTGCCCAGGCTGGAGTGCAGTGGTGTGATCACAGATCACAGCTCACAGCAGCATTGAACTCCTGGGCTCAAGTGATCCTCCCACCTCAGCCTCCCGAGTAGCTGGGACTACAGGTGCGCATCACAATGCCTGGCTAATTTTTTTATTTTGTTGTAGAGACAAGATCTTGCCATGTTGCTCAGGCTGCTCTTGAAATCCTGGCCTCACGTGATCCTCCCACCTTGGCCTCCGGAAGTGCTGGGATTACAGGAGTGAGCCACTGTGCCCAGCCCTAAATACGTCATTTGTCCTGGTTTCAACAAAAAGTACAAGCCATTCTAAAAGGCAAGTAAAACACAGCCACAACAAACAAAACATTAGAACCAGACTCTGATAGGACAGAGATGTTAGAATTATAATAAATATCACCAAAAACCATTCATTAGTATGTTAAAGGCTTTAATGGAAATAAATGCAATGTTTAAGAATAGATAGGTAATCTAATAAGAGAGATGGGAATTCTAAAAAAATCAAAAGAGAATACTAGAAATAATTTTTAAAAACATTAACAGAAATGAAGAATGCCTTTGATAGGGTTGTAAATAAACTGGACATGGCCAAGGAAAGAATCTATGAACTTGAATATAGGTTACAAACTGAAACGCAAACAGAAAAAAGAATTAAAAAAAAAAAAGCAGAACAACATCCAAAACCCAAGGGATAAATTTAAAAGCTGTAGCATACATATAATAGGAATACTAGAAGAAGAGAGATAATAAGACAGAAGAAATACTGGATGCAATGGCTAAAGACTTTCCAAAATTAACGACACACATCACACTATTGATTCACAAAGCTCAAAGAACACACCAAGCAGGATAAATAAAAAAAGAAATCTACAACTAAGCATGTAACAATCAATCTAAACCAAGGCAAAGAGAAAGTCTCATGAGAAATTGGAGAAGTAAAAAAAACCAACAATGTTGCGTATAGAGGAAAAAGGATAAGACTCACAATGAACTTCTTGTGAAAAACAATACAAGCAAGAAGAGAGCAAAGTGTTGAAAGAAAAAACCCCAACAATTTAGAATTCTATATCCAGAAAAAAATTGTCTGGATATTAAATATTCAAAAATGAAGGATAAATAAATATCTCCCCAGGTAAAACAAAAACAGAGAACTCAAGGCCAAAAGACCTTCCATAAAAGAAATGTTAAAAAATAAATTTTCCATAAAGGAGGAAAATGATATTGATCAAATACTTGCATCAACATAAAGAAAAAAATCAGAGAAGATATAAAGTTAAATGAAATATTTTATTTATCTTATTCTTAATTTTTCAAAAATAACTATTTAAGCTAATTATGTAAAATTACATTCAATGATTATAGCAAGTAGGTTAAGGGAAATGAATGATTGCAGTGCCGCAGGAAACATGGAGGTGATGTTAGGAATACTGTGCTATAAAGTACTTAAATTGCATGTGAAGTAGTATTATATTATTTGAATGTAGAGTTAGAGTAGTTAAAATATATATTGCAAAATCTAGAGCAACAACTAACCATTAAATAAGTGTAATTGATATGCTAAAAGAGGATATAAAATAGAATCATATAAAATGTTCAGTTAAAATCAGAGAAAGCAGAAAAAATGGGAAACAAAAGAAACCAAGAACAAATGCAATAAAGTAGTTACAAACATGGTAGACATAAAACCAGCTACCTTTATCATATTCAATGTGAATGATCTAGATATATCAATTAAACACAGATATCAGAGAGGATAAAAATCAAGACTCAACTATATATGTTGTTTATAAGAAACTCACTTTAATTACAAAGACTCAGATATATTTTGAGTAAAGGGATGGAGAAGAATACAGAATGCTAATACTTATCAAAGAAAAGCTGGAGTAGCTATATTAATTTAAGACAAAGCTGACTTCAGAACAAGGAAAATTATAGGGTTAAAGAAGAGAATCACATAATGACAAAGGGGTTAATTCTCCAAGAAGCCGTAACTATCCTAAATGAGTATGCACTTAAAAAGAACTTCAAAATTCATGAGGCAAACTCATAAATCTGCAAGGAAAAACAGACACATTTAATATTAGCATTGGAGATATTGACACACTTCTTTCAGTAACTTATAAATCAAGTAGTCAGAAAATTATTAAGGATATAGTTGACCTAAATTGTACTATCAATCAAATTGATCTAATTGATAATTATAGAATACTCTACCAAATGATAGCAGAATACACATTCTTCTAAAGTTCCTATGTAACATTCATCAAGATCCATATGACATCTTAATATATTTAAGAGAGCAGAAATCATACAGAGTCTTTACTCTGATCACAATTGAATTCAAATAGAAAGACAGAAAATTCTTAAGTTCTTGGAAATTAAACAATACACTTGTAATAACACACGGGTAAAATGAGAAATCTCAAGAGAAATTAAAAATATTTTAAAGTAAGTTAAAATAAATGTACAATTTATAAAAATTTGCAGAATTCAACAAAAGCACTGCTTAGAGGAAATTTATAGCATTGGATGTACACATTAGAAAATAAAAAGATCTAAAATAAATAACCAACTTTCCACTTTAGGAAACTAGAGAAAGAAAAATAATTTAAGTAAGTAGAAGAAAAGAAATAGTAAAAATTAAAACAAATCTATGAAATTAAAAGCAGAATACAATAGGAAAAAAAATCAATAAAACCAAAGGCTTGTGCTCTGAAAAGATCAATAAAATTGATAAAATCTTCCAGGATAACAAGTAAAAAAAAAGAGTAGAGACAGATTCCCAATATCATACATGAAAGAGGGGTTATCAATACTCTTTTCATGGACATTAAAATGATAACAAAAAATATCGTGAATAATTCCATGCTCACAAATTTTATAACAGATGAATTGGAGCTATTCTTTGAAAGACACAAACTACCAACACTCACACAAGGATAAATAGATTACTTGACTATACATTTATCTATTAAATAAATTAAGTCAATTACTAGCAACCTTCAAAAAATGAAACCATTGTGCTTTTTCAGAAAATAGAAGCTGAGGTAACAATTTCCACTTCCTTACTTATTTTATGAGACCAATGTCACTCCAATATCAAAACCAGATAAGAACATTGCGAGAAAGAAAAACTATAGACTGAAATCTCTCATAAATATATATGCAAAAATCTTCAACAAAATATTAAAAAAATTAAACCCAACAATGTCTAAAAAGAATTATTCATCTCAATGAAGTTGAATTTATCCCAGGCATATAAGGCTGGTTCAATATTTAAAAATCAATATAATTCACCACATTACCAGGCTAAGGAAGAAATATCACATGAGTATATTAAGTTAGGCATTTGACAAAATTCAACACCCATTCATGACAAAAACTGTCATCAAACTAGGAATAAAGAGAAACTTCCTCAACTTGATAAAGAATGTCAACAAAAACCTACAGGTAACATTACACTTAATGGTGAGAAACTAGACATTTTTCTCCTCAGATCAGAAAGAGTGCAAGGATGTCATCTCCTATAACTCTTATTCAACATCATATTTGAAGTCCTAGCTACTGCAGTAAAACAGGAAAAGAATATATGACATACAGTTTGGAAAAGAAGAAATAAAACTACTGATTTACACATCACATGTTTGTCTAAGTAGAAAATCACAGAAATCTTGTGATATAAAAAGACACACAAATTTGTGGAACAGAATAGAGAGGATGGAAGAATACACACAGAAATATAGTCAACTGATCTTTGACAAAGAAACAAAGACAATACAATGGAGAAATAATATATTTCAATCAATGTTGCTGGAACAATTAGATGTCCATATACAAAAAGAAAAAAAAAAGAAAAGAACTGCAAGAAAAAAAGTGACCCAGACACTAATGTTACATCTTTTGCAAAAATGAACTTAAAATGCATGTTACCTAGATTTAATACTCGAAACAAAACAAAACAAAAATTCTTGAAAAAAATATAGGAGGAAATAACTGTGACCTTGAGCTTAATAACAAATTTAGGCATGAGACAAAAGCATAATACATGAAAGAAAAATATGATAATCTGGGCTTGATTAAAATGAAAAACTGTTCTACAAAAGACACTGTTGACTGTTTTAAAAGACAAGCCACTCATTGGGAGAAAATATTTATGAAACATACATAAATATGCAAAAAAGTCTTAAAACTCAAAAGTAAGGAATCAAACAACAAATTAAAAATAGACAAAGGATCTGAACAAGTATTTCACCGAAAAGGAGATACAGCATAGAGAGCATATGCAAATAAGCATATGAAAAAATGTTCAACATCATATCTTGTTAAGAAATTGCAGACTAGAAGAACAATGAAATATCATATATATACCTATTAGATTGGCTAAAATCTAAAACATTGACAATAGCGACTGCACATTGAGATGAGAAACAACAGAAACTCTCATTTAAAGTATGTAAAATAGCACAAGCACTTTGGAAGAGAGGTTAGCAGTTTCTTATAAAGCTAAATATAATCTGACTATATAATAAAGCAATTGTACTCCTAGGTATTAACCCAACTTATATGAAAACTTATATCAACACAAAAACCTAAAATAAATGTTTTAGCAACTTTGTAATCACAAAAAAACCCAAAAAACTGAAAACAATGAAGATGCCCTTCAATAGGTGAGTGAATAAACAAATGTGGAATATCCATTCAATAGAATATTATTAAACAATAAAAAGGAATGTGCTATTGAGCCATAGAAACACATGGATAAATTTTAAATACATATTGATAAGCAACAGAAGCCATTCCTAAAAAGCTACCTAGTATATGATCCCAATTATATAACATTCTGGAGAAGGCACGCCTAGAGAGACAATAAATGGATTGGTGGCTTCTAGGTATTTCAGGGATAAGAGCCAGCAGGGTGAATAGATGAAATATAAGTGGAGAATTTTTAGAGTGGTGAACTATTTTGTATGATACTGCAGTGGTACGTACACTACAATAGGAACTTGTCAAAATCCATAGAATTTTCAAAACACGGACTGAAGTTTAATGTATGCAAACTTAAAAAACATTATTTAGGATGTTGGGAGATCCCATGATGGAATGTGGAATATTAGAAAGCAATTTAACTATATTACAAATATATGAAAAAACCTCGTGAATCTGGGTACTGTAAGAAAGTTGCTGTCTTAAGTAACTTTGAAAAGGCTTGGAGTATGCAAGACTAAAGGCAAAAGAAATTATGCATAAGTGTTGCATTTTAGTTGATAAATTTTCTCCCCCATAGGGCCATGGGTTAAGGCTATACCACTGTTAGAGTGAGAATTTAGAGACAAGCAATGTGACTGCCTAGATGGGTGGCGGACCTGCAGCCTTGGGGACACATGTGGCCTTCTGTATCCTTGAGTGCCTTTTGAGTAAATCCAAATTTTACAGGACAAATCCTTTTAATAAAGTGATTTGTTCTGTGAAGTTTGGATTTGGTCGAGGGGCCGGGCTTGGGGATCTAGATGGCCACATGTGACCTTGAGGCCACAGGTTCCCCACCCCCAAACCAGAACTCTGGAGGAATGGCTGATTCTAACACTGGACAAAATATCTGGAAGGTGAGCCTGGAGCAGCTTATATTGCCAGAAAGTAAGAGAGTACTCAAAAATAAAAACCAACAACAAAAACCAGCATTGACGGGGTTAATGATGGAATAACTGAAAGAGATTTAGGAACCAATAGAAAGAGTTTTCAATGGCAAAAGCTAGAACATTTTGTATCACAAAAGCATTTAAATAGTATAGGACTCTAACCTAAACAGTAAAATAAGTGTCTGAGTCCTTACTGACACAATTAGATCATCGAACAAATAAATGAAGGGTAGAAACTAATCTCCCTTGCAGAAAATTTCAAATAATTTACAGAGATACTCCATCATTAGGGAGGCATATCCCACTCTTTAAGTGTGTACTGTAGATAAACAATTCATTTTAGGTAGTACGCTATAAAAATGGTAATAAAGAGTGATTTTACAGTTGAAAAACCTGACAAACACATCCCGGGTAGGTGATTAAGATCAAGATCAACTGTGATCCGTCATGTTGGTAGTATGTACTCTTTATATCATGTGCTGAAAATGAACTTTTACTATATTTTCTTGCAAAAACTCATAATTGCAGTCTATTCATAAGAAAAATATCGGACAAATTCTAATCGAGGGGCTTTCCTCAAAATACCTGACCAACATTCCTTAAGACTCTCAAAGTCACTGACAACAAGAAATATCTGGGAAACTGTTAAAGCCTGGAGAAAGCTAAGCAGACTTGACGAATAAATGTAATGTGATTTGTTGCATGGGATACTGGAACAGAAAAAGAACATTAGGTAAAAACTATGAAATTATGAATAAAATATGAGATTATTTAATATTTTTCAATATTTGTGCATTAATTTTAACAAATGTAACATACTAATATAAGATTTTAATAAGGGAAATTTGGTGTAGAATATATGGAAATAGTTCATACTGTCTTTGCAATTTTTCTGTAAATTTAACTGTGTTCTATAATAAAATTTGCTAAAAATAAATTTGAAGTATAGACTTTTCAGATGTAAGCAGAGACAGTTTGTTGCCAGTAAATCTACACCACGGGAGATTTTATGGGTGTTTATGGAGGTATATTTGTAAATCAAGAGGAAAAAGGACAATTTTTAAATGGAATGACACTGTTCTAAGAGTCTCCCATTATAAATAAAATGATAAATATCAATTTAAGCTAAATAGTGATAAATTAAGGTTAAATATTTTATTCCCTCAAGAAATGTCCGAAAGTAATAACAAAAAACAATATAACTGAAATGTCAATAGAATAGAGATAGAATTGTTAAACAACAACAGCAATAAAATATCTTAATTTTAAAGAAGACAGATAAGAAGGAACATAGATAAAAAAGCAGAGAAAAAAATGGAAAGCATATAGCACAATGGTAAACACAAAACCAACTATATTAGGAATTATGTTAAATGTAAATTGAATAAAACCTTCAATTAAAAGCAGAGATTGTATTACAGGATTAAAAAAAGTAGCATGAAGCTATAATCTGTTTAGAAGAGGAGTATTTGAATATAATGATATTAACAGATTGGAGACAGCATATAGTTGGATATTGGTTTTGTACTTTTAAAAAAATCATTCAGTGACTCAATGTCTTTTGATTGGGGTGTTTAATTCATTTACATTGAAAATAATTATTGATAGAGAAGGATTTATTATGTACCTTTTGTTAAATATTTTCTGTCTATCTTGTATCTCTTCTTTTCCTCATTACTTCTCTTGCTGTCTTCTTTTGTGTTTGATTGATTCTTTTTTCTATTGGCATGCTTTAATTACTTTTTCATTTTCTTCTGTATTTCTTCTAAGGGTATTTCTTCTATGGACTTACATAAAACATTTTATAGTTATTATAATATATTTTAAGCTGATAGCAGCTTAACTTCAATCATATACAAAAAGTCTATACTTTTACTTCACTTAACTCACTCTGTTATTAATATCACAAATTACATTCTTTTATTTTGCTTATCAATTAACATATTTTTATAATTCCAATTATTTTTACTATTTTGTCTTTTAACTTCTATAACTGAATTAAAATTTATTTACACACCACCATTACAGTATTATATTATTCTGCATTTGTCTATATATAAGACTTGTCTATATATTTGTCTATATACCTTTACCAAAGAGATCTATTCTTTCATATGATTTTATGTTGCTGTTCATCTTTTTATTTCAACTTCAAGAACTACCTTTAGGATTTTTAAAATGTAGGTCTAATGGTGATGAACTACCTCAGCTTTTGTTTATATGCTAAGTTTTTATCTCCTCTTTATTTTTAGAGGACAGTTTTGCCAGATTTAGTATTCTTGGTTGGCTATATTATGTGGTTGTTGCTTTTTCCTTTTGATTTTTTAAATATATATCCCACATTCTGGCCTCCAAGGTGTTTGCTGAGAAATCCAACATGTTTGGAAGTTTGGAAGTATTCCTTTCTATTTAATTTTTTGGAAGATTTTAAGAAAGATTAGTGTTAATTCTTCTTTAAATGTTTGGCAGAATTCAACAGTGAAACCATCTAGTCATGGTATTTTCTTTGTTGGGATTTTTTGATTACTAATTCAATATCCTTACTATTTATAGGTCTGTTCAGATTTCCTATCGTATGTTTCTATTGTATGTGACATGCCCCTTTTTCCCTGCTTCTTTAAAAATTCTCTTTGTCTCTGACTTCTGACAATTTGATTACAAAGTATCTTAGTTTTTTAAGACAAACATAAGGCTGAAAGTGAAGGATGGATAAAGATATTCCTTGCAAACACCAACTAAAAAAACAGGGTGGCCATATTTTTATCAGACAAAATAGACTTTAAGCCAAATACTATCACAAGCGACAAAAAGGGATATTATAATGATAAAATGGTCATGTCACCAGGGAGATATACTGATTATAAAAATATATATGCATCCAACATTGACACATCTAAATTTCTGAAGTAAATATTGACAAATTCAAGTGAGAAAAAGCAACACAATAATAGTAGGAGGTTTGAATGCACCACTTTCAATAATGGATAAAACATCCATATAGAAGATCCATAACAAAACAGTGGACTTGAACAACACTCTAGACCAAATTTGTCTCCTAACAGACATAAAGAGAACATTTTACCCACCAGCAGCAGAATACTCATTTTTCTCAAGCACACATAGAATATTTTCAATCACATTAGATCACAAAGCATGTCTTAACAAATTTAAGATTAAAATAATAGCAAGTATCTTTTCCAACTAAAATGAACAGAGAGCTAGGAGTGATGGTGTATGTTTGAGATTAGACGTTTGATGCTGTAGTGTGCTATGATAACACCCGTGAATAGCCACTGTGCTTTGGCCTGGACAACATAGCTAGATTCCTGTTTCTAAACAAATAAAATCAAATAAATGAAAAGAAACTAAAATTCAATTGCAGAGGAAAATGGGAAAAATGGCAAAAATTTGGAAATTAAACAATATGCTCTTGAAAAACCAGTGGGTCCTAGTAGAAATCAAAAGGGAAATTAGAAAATATATTGTCTCAAGCAAAAGAGACAACATACCAAAACTTTTGGCATGCAGAAAAAGCAGTATTAAGAGGGAAATTCATAGCAATAAATGCCTACATTAAAAAAGAATAAAGATCTTAAATAAACAACCTTATATAACTAGAAAATAGAAGAGTAACTATTTATTCTCAAATAACTAGAAAAAGAAGAGCAAACTAAGCCATAATTTTGCAGAGGGGGGAAATAATAAAAATTAGAGCAGAAATATAGAAATATAGAAAAGAGAAAAAAATAGAAAAATAAATGAATTGATTTTTTGAAAAGATTAACAAAATTGACATGCTTTTAGCTAAACTATCTAAGAAAAATACAGAAAAGACACAAATAAATAAAATCAGAAATTAAAGAGGAGACTTTACAACAGACCCCAGAGAAATAAAAAAATAATTATGAGGCTACAGTGAAAAATTATACACCAACAAACTGAATAACCTACAAGAAATGGGTAAATTTCTAGAAACATACAACCTACCAAGACTGAATCATGAAGAAATATAAAATCTGAACAGACCTATAACTAGTAATGATACTGAATTAGTAATCAAAAATATCCCAACAAAGAAAATACCATGACTAGATGGTTTCACTCTTGAATTCTGCCAAATATTTGAAGAAGAATTAACACTAATCTTTCTTAAAATCTTCCAAAAATTTAAGTAGAAAGGAACACTTCCAAATTTGTTTTGTGACACCAGTGTTACCTTGATACAAAACCCAGGTAAAGACACTAGAAAAAAAAAAATTATAGTCCAATGTCTCTGATAAATATAGATGCAAAAGTACTCAAGAAAATACTAGCAAACCAAACTGCACACATTTTAAAAGGATCATACACCAGAACCAAAAGGGATTCATCCCCAGGATGCAAGGATAGTTTAACGTCAATCAATGTAATACTCCACGTTAACAAAATGAAGGACAAAAATCATAGGATTATCTCAATAGAGGTAGTAAAAGCCTTTAACATAATTCAATATCTATTCATGAAAAAAAAAACACTCAACAAACTATGAATATAAGGAAATTTACTCAACATAATAAAGGCCATATATGAGAATCCCACAGCACCATGCTTAATGGTGAAAAATTAAAATTTTCCTTTAAAATCAGGGAAAAGTCAGGGGTGTCCATTCTTGCCACTTCTAGTCAACATAGAAATAGAAGTCCTAGCCAGATCAATTAGGCAAAGAAAAAAAATAAATGTCATCCAAATTGGAAATGAAGAAATTAAATTAAATATGCTTATAGTAGGCATTATCTTATATGGAAAAAATCCTTATGATTAACACACATGCAAACATACACATACACACATACATACAAACTGTTAAAATTAATAAACAAATTCAGTGAACTTGTAGGATACAAAATCAACATTCAAAAATCAACTGTGTTTACATATACCAATAATGAACCATACAGAAAGGAAATTACAAAAATAGTCCCATTTACAATAGCATCAAAAAGAATAAAATACTTAGAAGTAAAAATAAGGAGATTGAAGTTTGCAAACTTAAAAATACAAAACATTGCTGATGGAAATTAAATAAGGCACAAATAAATGGAAAGACACCCCATGTTCATGGATTGGAAGACTTCATATTGTTAAAATGTCCATACTACTCTTAGCAATCTACAGATTAAATGTTATCCTTGTCAAAATTCCACTGTAATTTTTTACAAAACTAGAAAAGAATCCTAAAATTTATAAGCAACATGAAGGACCTCAAATAGCCACAACAATCCCAAGAAAGAAGAAAAATTCTGGAGGCTTACACTTCTAGATTTCAAAGCATTATTACAAAGCCACAGTATTCAAAACAGTGTGGTACAGGCATAAAGACAGACATATAGACCAATGGAAGAGATGAGAGAGGATAGGAATAAACTCGTGTATATACAGCCAACTTATCTTCAACAAGGCCAAGAATATGCAATGGAGAAGGAATAGTATCTTCAGCATACGATGTTGGGATAACTGGATATCCACATGTAGAAGATTAAAATTGGAACCCTTTTCTTACACCATACAAAAAAAATCAACTCAAAATAAATTAAAGACTTAAACTTAGGACCTGAAACTATAAAACTCCTAGAAGAAAACATAGGGAAAAATCTTCTTGATACTGACTTTGGCTATGATTTCTTGGATATGACACCAATAGCACAGACAACAGAAGCAAAAATAGACTAGTGGGAGTACATCAAACTAAAAAGCTCTACACAACAAAGGAAACAATCAAAATACTGAAAAAATAATTAATGGAATGGGAGAAAATATTTGCACCTTATATCTGATAGAGGGTAAGCTACAACTTAGCAAAAAAAAAAAAAAAGCAAATAACTTGATTAAAAAATGGGCAAATGACTTAACTAGACATTTCTCCAAAGAAAACTCACAAATGTCCCACAGGTATAGGAAAAGATGCTCAACATCACTAATTATCAGGAAAATACAAATCAAACCATGATAACATATCATGTCATACTGATTAGGATGATCATTATAAAACAAAAACAGAAATCCACAAGTGTTAGCGAAGATTGGAAACATGGGAACCCTTTGCAGTGTTGGTACAGCCACTATGGATAACAGTATGAATATTCCTCAAAAAATTAAAAATGATGGCACCATATGATCTAGCAATCCCATTTTCTAGGTACTTATGCAAAATATTTAAAATCAGGGTCTCAAAAAGATATTTGCACTCCCTTGCTCCTTACCTCCTTATTCACAATAGCCAAAATATGGAAACAATCTAATGTCCATTGATGGATGAATGAAGAAAACATAGCATATATACACAATGGAATATTATTCAGCCTTAAAAAAGAAGGAAATCCTGTCATATGGTACAACACAGATAAACCCTGAAGACCTGCTACATGAAATTAGTTAGTCAGAGAAGGACAAATATTACATGATTCCACTTACATGAAGTATCTAAAGTAGTCAAACTCCTGGAAGCAGAAAGTAAAATGGTGGTTGCCAGAGAGTATCAGGGGAGCAAGGAAGTAATGGGGATTTGCTGTTCACTGGGTATAATGTTTCAGTCATGCAAGATGAAAATTTCTAGACATCTGCACATGTAGTTAACACTACTGTACTGTTCACTTCAAAATTTGTTAAGAGAGCAGATCTCACGCTATGTGTTTTTTGAAAAACTAAAAGACTGGATTAGAAGAAGTATAATATCTCTTTTTATTTGTATTACACACAAGACATCTGGTAAGGCCATGTTAATTATAGACCAACTAGAATTCCAAAGAAGAAAGAGTTACAGACATAAAAAGGGTAATTTTATAATGATAAAAGTATCAATCCATCAATAATACTTAATAATCCTAAATGTAAATGTATTTAATTAACATTACTTCAAAATAGATCTAATCAATTCCTCTACTCAGAAGAAACCACTTTCTAGCCTTTATATCCTAGTTATGCCTGATATTAAAAATCATATAAATAGTATCATGAAGTTATCCCATAACTAAAGGTTGTTTCAATATTAAATAACCATCAAATGTAATTTTTCACATTAATATAATTAAATTACTCTGAGGCATAATTTACATATCCAAAAACCAATTTTAACTATATGAATTGATGAATTCTCACAAATACATACAGCCTACATGATTATCACAATAAATGTAACTGTAAACATACAATTCAGTGATCACTGTTCAGAAACTGTCACATCCACTCAAAATTAAGCAATTATCTATACATATTTATAACTAATATATTAATTATTCATATTTTAATGAATTATCATACATTTAATGTTATAGGATTACGTAAAATAAAATGTAAGTACCCCTTTATTCTACTCCCTGTTTTGCTCTCCAGAGTTATAGCTTGAAAAATATCGGAACACCTTGAACAGACATATTATGTCTTTTTAAGGTAAATGGTATTATATGCATTCTGATTAAAGATTTGATTATATTATTTATGATATATACAGATATGATATGTATTTAATATATACATATATATGTATATGTTCATAGATCTAGATGAGAGACAGATGATAAATAGATCTATTTTGCTCTAGTTGCACTGAATGTATGTTGTTTCCTGAAGAAGTACACTGAATCTCTTATTCATGTCTTTTTTACGCTCCCATAGCCGAGAAACTTATTTTATCCTAATTTTTGAGTATAAAACAAATCCTTATTTGTTTTAGTTTTTATTCTGTGTTCTAAGAGAGTGCACTGTGCTTCAGTATATAATAATATTTGGTAAGTTTTTTGTCCCTTTACTTTCTTAATAACTTTTCTATAATCTTTTTTCAGGGACTATTTTATTATTCTTTATATTCCCCAAACCTAGAACTGTTGTCAATATAAACACTGGTTAAATTAATGTTAACAAACATGTAAGAGTATGTTCTAGCCATTTTTTCCCTATAAAAATATTTGTGGCCTCACATTGGAGAACCGCTAAAATCATGACAGTTTCACCTTTCTTTGATTTCTAAAAAAAAATCTGAAAAAATTGATTCATATCCTAATTCCACAAATACATTTTAGAGCACATCTAAGGTTTTAAAACATGAAAAATA
Source organism: Daubentonia madagascariensis (assembly GCA_023783475.1). Classification (NCBI taxonomy): domain Eukaryota; kingdom Metazoa; phylum Chordata; class Mammalia; order Primates; family Daubentoniidae; genus Daubentonia; species Daubentonia madagascariensis. The sequence continues at coordinate 14,699,843 of JAKFHU010000747.1, read as the reverse complement.
TTAGGGAACACCTAGTGTCCCACAAAAGGGGCTATTATTAGTGGTGAGGAAATATGTCCTAATATAAGATGATATATTCTAGAGAAGTTAAATAGAAGTGAAGAAAAGATTATTGAAGGCGTTAGGAAGGACTTTAGAGATGAGAAAGAATTAGTGAAAGAAAGTTAAGTGGGGAATATGTAGGATGAGATCAGTCAAAATGATCTTCCAAAAGCTGCCTGGTGGAAGGGGGAAAGAGCTTGTTTGTAAATGTAACAACAGTGGGTAACTGTTATGTGACCCTAAGAAGAATAGTCTATAAAAATAATTTTGGAAATAATGAGAATAAGAAACCTACAGCATGGAGAGAGATTAAAAGTGTGTTCTTAGAGCTAACACTGAGGAATTTTAACTTGATATTGGAGGAAGCTTTTTTATGTTTTTGAAAGGAAAGTGATTTCATGAAAGTGAAACATAAAAAATGCTAAGACACTGTAGAAATAATTAACTTTTTGCCACTATTTTTACCTATTGTACTAAAATTCACTTGTATTAAAATTATTCTTTGTTTCTAGGAAAGGTTCATTGCAAATAAAGAGTCACAAGATATAGCCCTATGTACTGAAGCCTAAGTAAGGGATAAAATCTATTAATTAGATCGAGGAGGCTCATTATTATTCTATGTAGTTGCAATTGGGTGGAAAAGATGACCCATTTGTAGTGAGAAAAGCAAGAATTAAACCTGTAAACAATCTAAATAGAGTTAAGCACAAACTGGACAGGAAAAATAATTAATCTTTATAACACCATTTCTCTTCTTTGGCTGCAGAAATTTAGAATGAGTTTACAGTACATGCTCTAGTTATACCAATAAGAGCAAGGTATGAGACAAGAAGATAAATTTGATATAAGCAAATCTATCAAAAGCACAGCTTTCCTTCTACCTTGCAGTTCTACAATCCATTAAGTTTGAGTACTGAAAAAATCTCAGATTTAACTATAAACATAACTTCAGCATAGTCTTTTAAAATTATATCATACATCACATTTAAAATGCTTTCAATTTGACTGTAATTGGTTTACTTAAACACAACTGAGCACATAAGTCTGTAAGTTCTTTCCCAATTAGTTGATGAAACTTCTGTTTCCATTTTCAAGTATCATACAGTTGGATTGCAATTGGACTTACATTCTTAAACTTACATGTATGGGACATAATTAAAACATGACCAAGATAAATTCTGCTCTAATCATACCAATTTAACCAGATGCTTAGGTTTTCTTGCAATTTAGTGTTAAGAATATCTAGAAGTAAAGATGTTCATTTTGCTTGTAAAATATAATTAGTCTATAAAATATATTATAAAGTGAATATAGTTTTCCTTGGACTCCATATCTAAGTAAATTTTAAATGAGAATTTCTTATATAAAAGGATATTGAGTAGGCTTTCAAGGATATGATCTATTGATTTTAGAAAACAGAGAGTTGGTGTTTTCTTCCAAATTTTTCATTTTCCTAAAAATAATATCAGTCCACATTTTAAACTAAATCTCAATTAAGAAATTTGTAAAAATGTGAGCAGTTGCTGCCTTTATAATATTTACTTCCACTTATAGGAGATCCAGTTAAAAAATATTAATAAGAACTTTGTTGTTCCTAAAATGTATATTCCATATTATAAAAATAAGGAATTATATAAATGGCCAGTGAAATTTGGTTAAAGAGTAGTAAAATAATGTATTTCAAAACACAATAATACTTAAAATTACTCATTTTATGTGAACATAAAAGGAAAGTAAACTTTAAAAAGTTTTCGTTCCCAATTACCAACTCTAAACTTAAATGAACATTATTTACAGTGTATCTTCGTTGCTTTTTTTGCGTTTCAACATTGTTTTGTTATTTCATTAATATTTTAAAGTAAAAGTCCGCTAATTTTATTTGCAAAAAATTATTGGCAAAAAATAAAGACAGTTAAGGAAATGAAAAGAGATTATTTATACTCCTATAGATAGTAGGAAACAAAACTCTAAGAATGTTTGTGCTTCGCTCTGCTTTCTGAATTCACTTCTTCAATATGCTAAATTTCATTCCACCTGTATTGACATACACTTTGTCACTCTTATTCTAGTTTGTGTAGTTCAACACTCAGTGTGGCTGCATCACATTTTTCCCCATCATAGGAAACTATGCATTAGTGAATCAAACTATTTTTTGATGAGGCTTTAATTTTTTTTCTCTGTTTGGTAACTTTACTCTTGGTTGCAAAAGAGAAAACAATGTTAAAATGTTGCTTTAGAAAAATAAGCTGAAGCAATTATGCATTCTTTTTATCCAAATTATAATTCTAGAAATGAGTATAGTGATATCCCTTCTTTATCATCTGGATCACTGATGTCTCAAATTCTTTGCTAAATAAATAATTCCCCCACCCAGATTAATACCCGTTATTTTGCTCTCCAGAATATCAATTTATTAAATGTCACCAATTCTCATATGTTTTGCATGCACATTTAAATGTAAATGTGGAAGACTTGTTTGCCAGCCTGTGACAAATGTCCAGCATTGTATAACAACTTGAAATTTGATGGTAAAGTTTGTATCCATGGTGAACCACTGTCATAACCTCTTTGACCTTTTTCACTTCAATAGCAGAAGGCCAAGACCTTAGATGAGAAAGTGGAGAGTCTGTCAAAAATGATGTCCATCTTGCATTATATGCACAGTGAGATGTGTTATTGAAACATGGAGTGAGACCTTTCAAACACCTGTATTGTAATCCATCAAATCTTTAATTATAAATCTTAAGGTAAAAGAAAGCTAAATAAAATACTTTTTAATACTTTTATAAAGCATAACATGTCTGATTGGCTAACTGCTTCCCTAAATTATAATTCAATAATATTTATTCTATTATGAAATAATATAAGGATCAAAAACTGTAATGTAATATGATTTTCACTGTGGATGGTTTCCTTTTGTTGAAAGTATGTGATAAAAATTTTAAGCATACACTCATAATGGAAATAACCTGGTTTTACAGTGAACTGGTAAAATAATTACTGTGCATGCATACAATAACATATAGTAAAGTTATTTAAAAAGCACAAGTTAAATATAACTATTTTGATATGGAAAATAATATTATTAAGTGACAATATTGATATAAGTATGAGAACATATTTAAACAATGAATACAAGAAACTTTTACCTTTAAGGAAAAATCCTTGGGATTGGAGAGGGCAGAATTTTTTTCTCTTCTTTTCATGCATGGCTATTTTACTTTGAATTAAAAAGATATACAGACATTACTTTTGTTTACTAAGAAATCCAGTAAACTTTATCTGAATATTGTGTTCATAAGAGTGCTTATTTTTACCTTTAAAATTATCTAAATTTAAAAATAAGTACATGGTAAATATTACATAGTACATAATAAATTCAAAACATAATCTCATTTCTGTTTTTATCTTATCAAAATAAAAATAAAATTTTATACTTTAACCTTGTCACCAGACAAAATGACCAACAGAGAAGATGAGATGTCTACCTTTAAATTGATATATTATTGCTGAAAGTGTTAGTTTGTTTAACTTAAGTTTACTGAAACTGTCTTTTGTTATAAGGAAGTCTGTGTCTGGAAAAAAATATTATAGTGTTGAGTCATTTACTATAAAAGCTGTTACAGATATAAAAAATAAATAAAATAAGATAAACCTTAGTGGAACTGTAGATTTTTTTCCCTTTTCATAGTTTTCTCTATGTCCCTGAAATAAAAGGAGGCTTTTATACAAAAATGCTATAAAATTATTAAAATTATTACATAAAAATGAGTTTTTAAAATAAAAAATTTATTTTCAAAATAATATATTAATTTATTAGAAACATTTATTTCTAAAAGAAAAATACTGAATATAATACATTTAAAATCTAAAATATTAATTTTTAAAAAATTTAATAATTTTTAGACACATAATTATTGTATTTATTTATGGGATACAGTGTGAATAAAAAAAGAATGAAATCCTGTCATTTGCAGCAACATGGATGAGCCTAAAGGACATTATGTTAAGTGAAATAAGCCAGGCACAGAAAGATAAATACCACATGTGGTTCTCACATGTGGAAGCTAAAAAAATGATCTCATAGAAGTAGAGAGTAGAATAGTGGTTACTAGTGGCTGGGAAGGGGAGGGTGGGTATCAGGAGAGGTTGTTTAACAGATCCAAAATTACAGCCAGATAGAAGGAATAAATTCTAGTGTTATATAGCACTGCAGGGTTATTTAACAACAATTTATTGTATATTTTCAAATAGCTAGAAAAGAGGATTTGAATATTCCCAATACAAAGAAATGATAAATGTTTGAAGCGAGGGATTTGCTAATTATCTTGATTTGATCATTACTCTTTGTGCACATGTGTCGAAATGTCACAATGTACCCCATAAACGAGAATTTTTAATGGTGGAGTTTTGCGTACCGAGGCAAATAATATGCTCAAAATCTGTCACATCAGAGCAAGTAGACCTGTGCTCCTGTGAGACTGCTCTTGGCCCTGTCTTGCAACTTTCCAGTGAAATTTCCTCATTGTCATGATTTAATTTCAATATAATATATTTTTTCTGATCACTTCAATAAATAAACAGATTCTGTTTAAAGGACATTTTATTATCTATCCAGATAGAAATAAATTGTTAGAATACATTCAAACATAACTTCTAATAACTGAGCATTGCTTTGGGATGTTCATGGTTATTCCACAGACATTTTGATTTATTTTATGACTGACTAGGTACACTTATTGTAACCAACTCTGTTCTGTGAAAAATTCTCATCAAGATATACATAGATGGGTACTTGCTCTCAGCATATGTTCCATAAATGGTTGCCTTATAGATTAATGAATATGAGGAAACCTCCATATGCAATTTGCCTCACATATATTCTGAAAGTGCCATATGGTTACCATGATAAATGGTTTTGGAAATATACCTCCAGAGTTTAAGAATTTTTTAAAAAATAAGAATTCTGCCTTTAATAACAGTAAAAGAGCAGTGATTATTTATTAATTACATGAATTTTTAAATAAAATAATATTAGTAATTATAAACTAGTGAGAGAGCAGAGACACAGGAATATTTTATCTCTTCCTATTAACAAACTTTTTTTCTAAGTGAAATAAACAATTCAGTAATATTAAGTATGCTGCTGCTACTACTGAGTGGTATTTAGGAATAAATAATCCAATTAAAATTTTTTCATGCTTATGAAGTCCTTAAGAAGAATCAATGAAGAACAGGTCCACCTCTGATTATAAAATCAATGAGAAGAAAATCGAGCCCAGGAAACTATGGCACGCAATTTGCTGCTTAAAATGTCACACTTAGCTCTTAGACTTAGTAGCAGTCAAACAGCAATCAGAAAAGAAACACAGCATCTCTAATTTCATTTAACCCAAGAGATAATACCTGTGTATTGAGTACTGAACATCTAATGTGGTGGGGAAGATTAAGAATAAGTGTTGTAACATTGCTCACTTTTTTACACAATGCACCGAAATTAATGTTTTATTTTTTTGTAAGTACCTTAGTCTGTTTTGTGTTACTACAAAAAAAAAAAAACCTGACACTGGGTAATTTACAAAGAAAAGAGGTTTATTTGGCTGACAGTTCTGCAGGCTGTACAAGAAGCATGGCACCAGCATCTGCTCCTGGTGAGGGATTCAGGGAGTTTCCAATCAAGGCAGAAGGCAAAGGGCGAGCAGGAGTGTCAAGCAAGAGAGGGAGCAAGAGAGAGAGGAGGAGGTGCCAGCCTCTTTTATACTACCAGCTGTCCTGTGACTAATATATAGAGTGAGAACTCACTCATTACCACAGGGAGGGCACCAAGCTATTCATGAGAGATCTGCCCCATGACCCAAATACCGCCCACCAGGCCAGACCTCCAATAATAGGGATCACATGAGATTTGGAGGGGACAAACATCCAAACTGTGTCAGTAAGATCCTCATGTTAACTACTCAAGTTGATGGACCATATTAGTGTGTTAGGTAAAATGTGTAAACTGATCTTCCCTGACATTTTCTCTACTAATTCAGTATAAACTGAGGAAATAAAAAGAAAATATTATTGCCTCTAATTTGATAATAATAACAGCAATCATAATAATATATAATACTAAGTATTTCAAGCTTAGAATTAATCCAAGATTTGAACTTAGATTCAATTCAGAATCTGTGTTGAGTTGAGCATAGATTAATCCATTTAACCTTCGCAAACTCAAGGTGATTCTAAGAGTATTTTTTATCACTCCTCTCTTAGGCCATAGTTTCTTTATGTTAAAAAAATTTTAATAAAAGAAACTAAGCCAGAAGTGATTAAAATGCTTTCCTAAGTAACAACTGTAAATTACAATCATAATTTGAATAAAGGCAATATGGTTTCAAAATCCTTGTCCTTAACCAAACTCTATTCTAAAAATATGAACAATGTAGGTGATGGTGCTTTTGCAAAAATAGAATCCATAAAGAAACCTAACTTATATGTGCTCTATTTTCTTCCTTTTCAATTCTTTTTCTTCTTTTTTATTTTTTGTATTATTCAAATTTTAATACACTTTATTGTAGGCCTTACTGACATCATCATCATCATTATTATTATTATTTTATAAAACATTTCTCGCAAGACTAATGTTCTGATTCTTTTCCCCTACATTTTATTCTGGTATTTTCATAGTCTCAAGCCACACATTTAAATCTTTAATCCATTTTGAATTATTATTGTTTATTGTGATAGATAGCGGACTAGTTTTATGTCTCTGTATAGGGACATCCAGTTTTCTCAATGTTATTTATTGTAAAAACTATCTTTTCCCCAATAAATGTTTTTGAAGCCATTGTCAAAAATCAGTGACCTGTAAATATGTGAATTTATTTCTGGATTCTCTATTTTATTCCATTGATCGATGTATCTGTTTTTATGCTAGTACCATACTGTTTGGGTTACCATAGCTTTGTAGTGTATTTTGAAGACTGATAGTGTGATGTCTCCAACTTTGTTAATTTTGCTCCAGATTGCTTTGGCTATTTGAGATCTTTTCTGGTTCCATAAAAATTTTAAGATTTTTTTTTTTAAATTTCTATGAAGAATGCTATTGGTATTTTGATAGGGATTGCATTAAATCTGTACATTGATTTTGGTAGTATGGTTATTTTTACAATATTAATTCTTGCAATCCATGAACATGGGATGCCTTTCCATTTTTTTGTGCCCTCTTCAATTACTTTCATCAGTGTTTTATAGGTTTACTTGAAGAGATCTTTCCCCTCCTTGATTAAATTTATTCCAGGGGTATTTTATTATTTTGTATTTATTGTAAATGGACTTGCTTTCTTCATTCTTTTTCCACTAGTTTGTTATTGGTATATAGAAATGCTACTGACTTTTGTATTTTGAATTTGTGGCCCACAACTTTGCTAAATTTATTCATCAGTGCTAAGAGATGTCTGTAGAGTTGTAGGCTTTTATATACATAAGATTATGTCACCTGCAAACAGGGAAAATTTGACTTCCTCCTTTCCATTTGGATGCCCTTTATTTTTTTCTTTTGCCTTATTGTTCTGGCTAAGACTTCCAGTACTATGCCAAATAATAGTAGTGAAGGTGGGAACCCTTTCTTGTTCCTGATGTTAAAGAAAAATCTTTGAAATTATCCCTGTTTTTGGCTATGGGTTTGTCATATATGGCCTTTATTGTGTTGAGGTACATTCCTTCTATACCTAACTTACTGTGAGTTTTTATCATGAAGGGATGTTGAAATTTATCAAATGCTTTTTTTGCATGTATGAAAATGATAATGTAGTTTTTGTTCTTCATTCTGTTGATGTGACATATTGTACATATTAATTTGTTTATGTTGAATCATTTTTTCATCCCTGGAATAAATTTCAATCCATCATCAGGAATGACCTTTTCAAGGTGATGCTGGATTTAGTTTGTTACTATTTTTTTGAGAATTTCTGTATCTCTGTTTATCGAGAATATTGACATATAGTTCTCCCTGGTTTTTTTTTCTGCATCCTTTTATAGTTTTGGCAACAGGGTGATGCAGGCCTCGTAGGATGAGTTTGGAAGAATTTCCCTCCTCTTCAATTTTCTGAAAGAATTTGAGGAGAATTATTATTAGTTCTTTAAGTTTGGCAGAATCAGCAGTGAAGCCATGACTTTTCTCTTATGCAAGACTTTTTATTACACATAAGATCATATAATTGGTCTGTTCAGGTTTTCTATTTCTTCTTGGTTCAATCTTGGTAGGTTGTTTGTGTCCAGGAATGTATTCATTCTTGTTAGGGTTTCTAGTTTGCTGGCATATAGTTTTTCATAGCCTCTAATGTTTGCTTGTACTTCTATGGTATCAGTTGTAATGTCTCTTTTTTGTCTCTGATTTTATTTATTTGGGTCTTTTCTCTTTTACTTGTGGTTAGAATGGGTATTAGTTTATCAATTTTGTTTTTCTTTTCAAAAAACAACCTTTTTGTTTTGTTTATCCTTTGTGTTTTTTTTAGTTTCAATTTTGTATATTCCTACTCTAACCTATTATTTGTTTCTTTCTTCCAATTATGTTTTTTTTTTCCTTACTTTTCTAGTTCCTTGAGATGTATTGTTAGGTTTTTTATTAAAATATTTGTATTTTTGATGTAGGTGCTTATTGCTATAAACTTATTTCTTAATGCTACTTTTGCTGCATTCCATAGGTTTTGGTATGTTGTGTTCTGTTATCATTTATTTTAAGAAATTTTTAAATTTCCTTCTTAATTTCTTCATTGACCTATTGGTCATTCAGTAGTATGTTGTTTAATTATCCATTTATTTATGCAATTTTGAAAGTTCCTCTTCTTATTGATTTCTAGTTTTATTCCATTTTGGTCAGAAAAAGATAGTTAATATAATTTCAATTTTTTGAAATTTGTTAAGACTTTTTTGTAGACTAGCATGTGATCTATCCTAAGGAATTGTTTTGACACACGTGGTTCCATGTGGTGTTGAATAGTATGTGTATTCTGCAGTTTTTGATGAAATGTTTCATAAATGTGTTAGGTCCATTTGCTCTGAAATACAGTTTAAATCTAGTGTGTCTTTCTTCATTTTCTGTCCAGATGATCTGTCCAATGCTGAGAGTAGGGTGCTGAAATTCCCAATTATTATAGTATTGGACTCTATCTCTCCCTTTAGTCTAATAATATTTAGTTTATATATCTGGCTGCTCTGGTGTTGGGTACATGCATATTTATAATAATTATATCTTCTTGCTGAACTGATCCCTTTATCATTCCATAATGACCATCTTTTTATAGATTTGACTCTTTTTATAGATTTGAGTTGAGGTATTTTTTATCTGATGTAAGTATAGCTACTCCTACTCATTCTTTATTTTTGTTTGTGGGGAATATCTTTCTCCATCCCTTCACTTTCAGTCTATGCGTCTTTATATGTGAATTGAGAATCTTGGAAGGAGCATATAGTTGGATCATGTTTTTTGTTGTTGTTGGTTTTTTTTGCTCTGTTTTGTTTTGTTTTTTATTCTTTCATCCAATCTATGTCTTTTAAGTGTGGAATTTAATCCTTTTACATTCAAGGTTATTATCCATAGAAAGAACTTACTCTTGTCATTTTGTTAATTTTTTTCTGGTTGTTTTGTATTTTATTTGTTATGTTCTTCTGTTATTATTTATCATTGCAATTTGGTGGATTTCTGCAGTGATAAAGTTTGATTTGTTTCTTTCTCTTGTATCTATCAGTGAGTTTTATACTTTTGTGTCTTTTCATTGCAGTGATTATCATCTATTTGCTTTCGCATTTAGACTCCCTAGAGTATTTCTTGTAAGGCCAGTGTAGTGGTGATAAATTCCCGGTTTTTGCTTGTCTGAGAAAGACTTTACTTCTCTCTAATTTCTGAAGGATATATTGCTGGTTATATTGCTGGGGATTGATACTTTTTTCTTGCTGTTTTTAGAATTTCTCTTTATCTTTGATTTTTGACAATTTGACTATAATGTACCTTGGGGAGGGCCAATTTGGGTTAAATCTTTTGGTGATTTTGAGCTGCCAGTATCTGGATGTACATATCCCTCTCAAGATGGGAAATTTTTAGCTATGACTTTATTAAATAGGTTTTCTATGCCTTTTCCTTTCTCTTCTCTTTCTATAACTCCCATAATGTAAATATTTATTCATTTAATTGTGTCTCCTGAGAGACTGAACGTGAAAAGGCATTCATCACTCCACATAATGATTAGACTGACCAAAGTAAACACAAAGGAGGCACTCCTCAGAGCTATAAGACAAAAAGAGCAGGTAATCTACAAAGGGAAACCTATCAGATTAACCACAGATTTCTCAGCTGAAACCTTACAAGCCAGGAAGAACTAGGGACCCATCCTCAGTCTTCTATAACAAAATAGTGGCCAACACAGAATTCTTTATCCCACTAAACTAAACTTCTTATATGAGGGAGAAATAAAGACTTTTCCAGACAAGCAATCACTGATAGAATTTGTGAAGTCCAGACTGGCCCTACAAGAAGTGCTTAGACCTACATTGTACACTAACCAGCACAACAGACACCCAACAATGTAAAACTACCCAAAAGCTAAAACTCCAGTACCCAGATTTCACAATGATTCAAGAGGTAAAACAGAACAAGAAACTACCCAAAAGAATAAACAGAAATCTACCCCAAATATCAATTCTCTCAACAAAAGTGAATGGCTTGAATTGCCCATTGAAGAGACATAGGCTGGCTGAATGGATTAAAACATACAAGCCAAGTATCTGCTGTCTCCAGGAAACACATCTTACACACAAGGAATCATTCAGACTAAAGGTGAAAGGATGGAATAAAATTTTCCAGGCAAATGGAAACCAAAATAAATCTGGAGTAGCCTTCCTTATTTCAGATGATATAAACTTTAAAGCAACAAAAGTAAAGAAAGACAAAGATGATCACTATATAGTGGTGAAGAGAAAAATCTTACAAGAGATTTAACAGTCCTAAATATTTATGCTCCCAACACAGGAGCACCCAGATATGTAAAGCAATACTTCTTGATCTAGACAACAAATAGCAATGCCATAATAGCCAGGGACTTCAACACCCCACTGATGGAACTGGACAGATCCTCCAAACAGAAAATAAGCAAGGAAACAATGGACCTAAATAGGACTCTAGAACACTTGGGCCTAACAGACATCTATAGAACACTACACCCAAATAACAATGAATATAAGTTCTTCTCATCAGCTCATGGAACTTTCTCTAAAATTGATCACATCCTAGGCCACAAAACAGATCTCAACAAATTTAAAAAAATAGACATCATACCATGTATCTTTTCAGAACACAGCAGAATTAGAAATCAATTCTAACAGAAACACTCATCTTCATCCAAAAAAATGGAAATTAAACACTCTGTTGCTGAATGACTATTGGGTCAAGGAGGAGATTCAGATGGAAATCAAAAGATTCTTTGAACTAAAGGATAATGGGGACACAAGTTATCAAAATCTGTGGGATACAGCAAAAGCAGTCCTGAGAGGAAAACTTATCACCTCAAATCCTCACATCCAAAAGACAGAAAGGTCACAAATCAGTAAACTAATGAATCATCTTAAGGAAGAGCAAACCAATCTAAAGCCAGCAGAAGAAAAGAAATAACCAAGATCAGAGGAGAATTAAATGAAATTGAGAACAAAAGAACAATACAGAAGATTAATAAAGAGAAAAGGTGGTTCTTTGAAAAGATAAACAAAATAGACAGGCCATTTGCCAGGTTGACCGGAAGCAGAAAGGAAAGGACTCAAATAAGCTCAATTAGAAATGAAAAAGGAGAGGTCACAACTGATATCATGGAAATACAAAATAACATCTTCGAATACTAAAAAAACTCTATGCCCCAAAACATGAAAATGTGGAGGAAATGGACAAATTCTTAGAAACACACTACCTCTCTAGGCTCAATCAGGAAGAAATAGAATTCCTAAACAGACCAATATCCTGGACCAGATGGGTTCACACCTGAATTCCACCAAACCTACAAAGAAGAACTGGTGCCTATACTGCAGAAATTATTTGAAAACATTGAGAAGTATGGAATCCTTCCAAACTCATTCTATGAAGCAAATATCAACTTGATACCAGAGCCAGGAAAGTAAACAAGAAAAGAAAACTGAAGACCAATATCCCTTATGAATATAGATGCATAAATTCTCAATAAAATCCTAGCAAACCAAATTCAAATGTACATCAAAAAAATAATTCATGATGATCAGGTGGGCTTCATCCCTGAGATGAAGGGATGGTTCAACATACACAAATCTGTAAATGTAATTCACCACATAAATAAAAGTAGGAGCAAAGATTATATGACACTTTCAATAGACACAGAAAAGGCTTTTGAAAAAATCCAGTACCCTTTTATGATAAGAACTGTTGACGATACAGGCATAGATGGCTCATACCTCAAAATTATTAAAGCCACATATGATAAACCACAGCCAATATCATAGTGAATGGGAAAAAATTGAAAGCATTCCCCCTTAAAACTGGAACCAGACAAGATTGCCCACTATCTCCCCTTCTATTCAACATAGTACTGGAAGTCCTTGCCAGGGCCATCAGACAAGAGAGAGGAATCAGGGGTGTCCAAATGGGGGCAGAAGAGGTCCAACATTCACTCTTTGCATATGATATGATATTATATCTAGAAAACCCCAAAGATTCAACCAAGAGATTACTGGAATTCATAAATGAATTCAGCAAAGTCTCAGGATATAAAATCAATGCACACAAATCAATAGCCTTCATATATGCCAATAACAGTTGAGCTGAGAAACAAATTAAAGATACAATACCTTTCACAATAGCACCAAAGAAAATTAAATATTTAGAAACATATCTAACTAAGGAGGTGAAAGACCTGTGTAGAGAGAATTATGAAACACTGAGAAAAGAAATTGCAGAGGATGTAAACAGATGGAAAACCCTACCATGCTCTTGGATAGGTAGAATCAACATTGTAAAAATGTTTTTGTTACCTAAGGTGATTTACAGAATCAGTGCAGTCCCTATCAAAATATCAACATCATTTTTTGCTGATGTAGAAAAAAATAATTCTACGCTTCATATGGAAACAGAGAAGACCCTGTCTAGCGAAAGCAATCTTAAGCAAAAAGAAAAAATTGGGTGGCATCAATCTATCAGACTTCAAACTATGCTACAAGGCTATAGTAAACAAAACAGCATGGTACTGGCACAAGAATAGAGACATAGACCAATGAAACAGGACTGAGAACCCCAAATATAAAACCATCCTCATACTATCATCTGATCTTTGTCAAATTCCACAAAAGCATACACTAGGGAAAAGATTCCCTATTGAATAAATGGTACTGGGAAAACTGGATGGCCACATGTAGAAGACTGAAGCTAGATCCGCACCTCTCACCTCTCACAAAAATCAACTCACAATGAATAACAGACTTAAACCTAAGATGTGAAACCATAAGAATTCTAGAAGGAAACATTGGAAAAACTCTTATGGACATTAGCCTAGGCAAAGAATTTATGAAGTTAACCCCCAAAGCAATCACAGCAGCAACAGAAACAACTAAATAGGACCTGATCAAATTAAAAAGCTTCTGCACAGCCAAGGAAACTATCACTAGAGTGAACAGACAACCTTCAGAATGGGAGAAAATACTTGCATGCTACACATCTGATAAAGGGCTGATAACCAGAATCTATACAGAACTTAGGAAAATCAAAAAGAAAAATCAAACAACCTCATGAAAAAAATGGGCAACGGACATGAATAGAAACTTTTCTAAAGAAGACAGAATAATGGCCAGCAAACACATAAAAAATTGCTCAACCTCTCTAATCATCAGGGAAATGCAAATCAAAACTACAATGAGATATAACTTAACTCCAGTGAGATTGGCTTATATCAAAAAGTCCCAAAATAACAAATGGTGGGGATGCAGACAGATAGGAACACTCATACACTGCTGGTGGGACTGCAAATTAGTACAACCTCTATGGAAAGTAATATGGAGATACCTCAAAGAACTAAAAGTAGAACTACCATTTGATCCAGAAATCCCACTACTGGGTATTTACCCAAAGGAAAAAAAGACATTCTATAATAAAGACATCTGCACGCAAATGTTTATAGCAGCACAATTCACAATTGCAAAGATGTGGAAACAACCCAGGTGCCCATCTATACATAAGTGGATTAATAAAATGTGGTATATGTATACCATGGAGTATTACTCAGCAATAAAAAACAGTGGTGAATTAACACATCTGGTATTATCCTGAATGGAGCTAGAGTCCATTCTTCAAAGCAAAGTATCACAGGAATGGAAAAACAAGGACCACTGGTATTCACCATCAAATTTGTACTAACTGATCAATAGTTATGTCACACATGGCAATAATATTCATCAGGGGGGCGGGCAGCAGGAGTTGGGTGGAGGGGATGGGAAAACTCTCACTGAATGGGTGTGGGGCACACAGTTCGGGGGATGTCCACAATTGTAGCTCTGACATGGGCGGTGTGTGGGCAATATATATAGCCAAAGTGTGCTACCCCCATAATATTCTGAAATAAAAGGAAAAAAAAAATTGAAAAGCAAAGAGAATCTGAAGGTAAAAAAAATCTGCTGTTGAAGATTTCTAGTCAATTTTTTAAAAATTTAATTCACTGAATTCTTCAGCTTTAAGATTTCAGTTCAGTTTCTGTGTATTCTTGTATCTCATTGAGATTCCTTAAGATTATTATTTTGAATTTATTTTCTGGCAATTTATTTATTTTCTTTTTGTTGGGTCCTCTTACTAGAAGGTTATGTTTTTTTGGTGCTGTCATATTTCCTTGCATTTTCATGTTTCTTGTGTCCTTGTATTAATTTCTGTGCATCTGGTTGAAAAAAAATCACTTCTTCCAAATTTCTTAGATTGGCTTTTGTAGAGAAAGACTTGCATCTGCTGTTGGATTTTAGTGCACTGGTTAGCAATGGTGCAATGACTTTGTTTCAAAATAGGTGCAGTGTTGTAGTCTTTGTGCTACTTCTTCATCTGTGTTTAATGTCAACAATAACTGTGGTTGCCTCAGTGGATTAGGCTCTAGAAGTTTGTGGAGGATATGGCAGCAGGATTTTAGGTTGTTAATGTCCTCAGTGTTAAGGGATTTTGGGGTACTCCAATTATCATTTTCTCCACAATGGAGAGACTTCACCAAGAGGATCCCTTTTGGTATCAAGTGTGACACTACCTCCAAGCAGCTGCAGCAGTCCTCAGTTCTAGGCACAGGTGCCCAGGTTGGCCTGTGGCCAGGGTCCTAGCTTCAGAGTCTCATGAAGCTATTTTGGCACCTGGGTCTTGGGGTGCACATTCACTCTCTGTGACAGGGTTAGATGTAGATTGCCCACAAAGACAGACTCTGTGATTCTGAGGCACCAGTAGAACGTTGGGCCAGGCATCCAGATTGTAGGTGTCGCTCTACCTGTGAGGGACAGGGCACAGCACTGGCCTGACTCTGGAGAGGAAGGAGTGTTGTAGAGGCTTGAGCACCGGGAGCAGCGTACAGCTGCAATTCAAGAAGCTGAGCCAGTACGGCTAAGTGGCAACTCCAGTTTCAGATGATGAAGCACACTGTGGTAGTGACTCTAGACCCTGAGAATGTGGGCTTGTTTGTATCTTAGAGTCTGTGAGGCCAGATGCAGTGGCAGCAAGTACCTCAGAATGACAGAACACAGCTGTTGTTTGGGCCCTGGAGGGGAGCAAGGAACAGTACAGGGATGACCGTATTCCCCAGGGAGAGGGCTGTCTCAGCAGCTCAGACTCTAAGGGGCTAGTCCAGCTCTAGGGAAGAAGGGTACTAGACTCCTTTGCCCTGTAGGACAGGGTGTCTCAGCTCAGTCACCGCTCTGTTTCCCTAGGCATGCACAGGACTATGTCAGCTCAGCCCTGGGATGTGCAGCTGCTCAGTTCAGCCAGGCAGTTATTCCCCAGAGGTGATGTACCACTTTAGCTCGGGCCTAGGAGGTGTGACCACTTCACCTCCACTTGGCCCCACAGGGAAGGGTATAATAGCTGCTTGCAGCTTTGCTTGAGGATGTTGGGCCACTGGGCTGGAGTGGTTTGGCAGTGGTTTACACTGAGGGATGTTGGGGAGCCATGGTTACTTGCCCCTGGAGCAAGACACACTCCAGCCATAGTTCACATTTCAAGATGGCATAGTGCAGTATTCATGCAGGCTATAAAGGGCAGAGCACAGTGTTGGCTCTTTCTTTCAGGGCAGCCCAGCTATGTGGGCTCCAGATAGTTTCCTCAGCTGGGCTTAGTGCCTGTGAGGACTTCAAGGGAAACCAGTGGTAAGGTATGTAGGTGTCCAAGGTGTTTATGAAGGTTGCTGGCATCCTCTTGCTTACCTTTTTGCTGTAGGGGGACATTCCTCCTGGTGCCCAGCTGATCCCATTTGGGAGATGGAGTAGTGGAGGCCCAGTGTTTCCTTCTGTTCTCTATTTGGCTATCCTGAGTTTCTGGGCTCACTAGGGTTTCTGTTATTTCTTTGATGTATTCCAGCACTCCTTTTAGTTATTTTCATTAAAATGCAGTTGTCTATTCGTTGTTTTGGCCGTCTTTGTGAAGGAGTCTTCCGTTAGGAGCTTCTAGTCAGCTGTCTTGCTGACATCACTCAGTATTATGTGTATTAAGCAGTGAACATACAGTTGGTTTCACAAGCAATGTTATATTCTGTTTTAGTGTTATAAATACAACAGAGTTGCTATTTTTCTGTTGTCTGTTAATGTCTCATGAAAGAGAAACTGCTAGGATTTTCACTAAATTAGAAGATATAGTTTGAATGGACTTATCTAAAAATAAAGGACGTGCAGTTATAGAAGAGAAAATGACATGAGAAAAGTTTCAAATAGGAAGTCACATTTCAGACAATGCTAAAATATGAGAGACAAATGACCTCAATTAACAACAGGAAACAGATTGGGGTTTCAAATATAAATACAAATAAAAGGCACTACTATAGACATAAAATTGCATATTGAGCTAATTTTTCAGTAGGTAAATCTATAAGGCATGTTCCATGGCAAGTAGCATTAAAATGTGTCCAGGTGATGGTTAAAACTTATCCATATGATTATATGAACTATATAAAGAAAATCTGACGTTGTAACAATACATATGCAGCAAATCATGATGTAATGGCTTTCCATTGTGCTTGCCTCATATATTTTGCTCAGTTATGTATTAAGGCTACAATCTATTTTTCAAACGTATTTTGAAAGAGAAGGACAAAAGTATTTAGTGATATTTCTACAGGTTGAAAAAAAACACTGGCACTGGCAGTGCTTTTACCAAAGCATTAAATGAATCCAGTAGTTTAACAATTTGAATTTCTAAGTTTTCTCTTATTTGCCTGGCAAAGGTAAAGTTGACTGATAAATAGATTGTTAGATCATTATTTCTTTAAGTTGGAATATACAACTAGAATATATAAGCTCAAATTTGAAGCAAAGTTTGAAAATATTTTATGTATATATATATATATATTTAGAGACAGGGTTCCTCTCTGTCACCCAGCCTGGAGTGCAGTGGCACAATCATAGCTCACTGCAGCCTCAAACTCCTGGGCTGAAGTGGTTCTCCCACCTCAGCCTTCCAAGTAGCTGGGACTACAGACATGCACCACCATGCCTGACTTTTTTCATTTTTTTTTTTGGAGAGACAGAGTTTCACTATGTTGCTCAGGCTGGTCTCAAACTCCTGGCCTCAAGCGATCCTCCCTCCTCACCCTCTAAAAGTGCAGAAATTACAGACATGAGCCACTGTGCCCTGATAGTTTTAAAATGTTTATTGATGAGTCCATGATTAGAATCCCAATCATAGCATTCATAAATATAATTTGTCTACTGAGGATTTATTTCAGTGTAAATCTATTGTAAGAAATGTAAAAGAACATAATTTTTTAGAGATCAGTTAGCTATATTTGAGACTAAACAAATTGCAAAATGCCAAAATCTACTCTATAGAGTTGGTTGTGATAGGTTTATTTAGAGATGCTATATAGAGCTATGTATAATAGATCGGGGAAATGGAACTGAGTAATTTTGTTTTCAAGTAAAACTGTTATAAATTATTTAAACTTTGTGTGTTAAAAGAAGTTCTGTGTTTTAAACTTTTTAAAAACAATAAATTTCAATATATGCAGATAAGTTGTTTAAAATAAGTAAAGGATAAAAGAAAAACAATTAAAAACAAGACTGGGAGAAACAATGAAAAAATTTTAATTTTAACATTCTTAAAATAATTTTTTCAACTTCAAGTAGTGGAATTCTCAGGCCAACTAGTTATATAGAAACAAATAAAAGGGAAAAAAGATCTTTACATCTTTGCATATCCAAGGTCTCCACTATGCAATTCTCAACTCTAGATTACTTTCAACTTCAATTTTGAATTTATCTCAATTTTCAAAAGTGAAACCCTCTCGTATCCATTTTTTGCAGGACCCAATTACTCTAGACTTTGATAGTGCAGCAAATATTTACTTAGCATATTCAAAATTTAAATCAATCCATTTATAACCTTACCTTCAATATCTTTACTTTCACTTTAAGAATAGAAAAAAAAAAGTCTTCAACTCTTTCTATTTTTTCTGTAGTACATATATTCTTTTTTCCTAAAATCTACAATACCACTATATGGCCACTGTAACTATATTGTTTTTTGGTATTCATACATCCATGTGGCAGATATGGCATTTGAAATATTTTCTTTGCTAATGTTTTTCTCCTAAGAGGAGGTGTAGCAGCCCAAGTCTTGTAGGTAGGGGATACATAACTCTGGTAGACTTTGTGAATATTCCACCCATCCCCTCTTTCATGTGTGTGAGACCAAACTTCAAATGACAGCATCTGCACAATTCTTTTGTCTGATGTCTCTCTGGCACCCAAAATCCACCTCACGTGCCTGCAGGGTAGGCTGAAGAGCTCAGAATTAGTGGTCCTCGTTCCCCAATGACTGAGAGGAGCTGAAGAATAAATAAACCAGCTCCTGCACCACTCTGCTGAGATAACTGTGAACCACATTTTTACCTCAGTGTTATCATCTTCCAAGATGTAATAAACAAATGCATCTCCAGATATTCTAAATACCCCTGGGAGTGGGGGAGCAAAATCACTTCCACTTGAGAACCACTGTTTAAGCATTACAGTTGGAACATTTTATATCTTCCATGTCTCTATTTAACATGTCAATCTTTCTTGTGCTCTGGCATAATTCCACTCTGGCTTAGTCAGAGCTTTGTTTTCCCCCCATTACTGTATGTCTAATGAACCTTTACTTCTGTCTTCTCCCCACTGACTGCTCTCTGTGTGTACTTGGAGTCTTGCCGTATGAATACACAACTTATAAATCTGCCAAATACCTGTGGAAGCTCATAAACTTATAAAATTCTAACCATTTTAGCAGCATAACCTTCCAATCACCATTTCCTATGTTCAGGGAGGTGATCATTCTATGCTTATGCTCCACTTGGCCTGCTGCAGTTTATAAATCACCCTCAGGTATGTAGTTTGAGTGAATGTGGAATTTACCTAATGTACTTTTCTTCTCTTAAGGATCACAGCTCTGTCTTCTTTCTCCAACATCTGAAGTGAGTTACTTTATATATTATTCCAGTTTTATAATTTTTACCACAATAAGGTATTTCTGATATTCTTATTATGACTGGAATTGGAATTCACTCCAGAAAGACACACATTTAAGTATATCAGCAACCAAACTAGTTAACTGTATCAAAACATGTCATTTAGAAAAGTTAATTTAAAAAATCTTCACTATGTACAAAAAATCAGATGTCAAAATCTCCAACTGATTTTACACTTTGCCATTATTATTGACAATTATTTTTACTTTCTTTTCAAATGTGATTTTATAAAAGTCTTTTAAAATTCTATACAAAACTCAAAGTGGAATTTGGGAAATTGAAAATCTCTGAATTTATTGTGCTGTTTTTATTTTTTTCTCTCTTCTAGTCATTTAGAAAGTATTTTATATTTGATTTGTTTGGTCCTTTCAGTGACCAAATTTGGCCAACTTTGATTGATTGTTGGTTTTCACCCAAGTCATGTAATGGTTTCATGTAATATAATACACATGGTTTACAATATAATTGTACACAAATTGTGTATGTGTTTTCATGTGTGAGATATTTGATGCAGTGTTTTTGTTCATTATAAATAGCCTAAAGTATTGCTATGTATAAATTTCAAATGACCTTTAATTTGAGAGGGCAATGGACACTGAGGTAATAATCAATATCAGTTGTGGAATAATACTAAGGAAAGTTAGATTAAGAAAAATAATGAGATTATACAGATTATTAAAAAAACAAAGTAAATACAATGAGGAATTTTTTAGTTATAAAATTAATTTTTTTGTCAGCTCTTGAAAAGAAATACATGGTAAGGAGTGCACCAATCAATGATATTTGGTCTTAAAATATGTTTTTGTGATTATTTTCTTTAAAAGACACTTTTTCTCCTTTGGAGCATTTGCAAGAAAAATACAGTTTCAAGGGATATGATTATCTTTGCTATATTTTTCAAGTCCTTAGCAAAACATACCTAATGGTGATTCTAGGCAAAAGCACATGTATTGGGGGATTTCATTCCTGAAAATGCTTACCTAAGGATTCTAAAAATGTACACAAACATGTTCACTTATTTATTAGTTTAGTTGACACATATTGGCTAGTACTTATTCTGTGCCAGCACTGCAGAAGGTATGCAGAGATACTTGGCACTAAGAGAAAATTCCTATCCCAATGAAGCATAAGGGCAAGGGGCTTCGAAAAGCAAAAGCAAAAAGCTGTAATACAGTGTGCTCACCTATTTTTAGAGTCAGAGTAGGCCTTCATTAGAAAGTGATATTCAACATAGGATGTGAAGAATGAGTGGGGTGTCTGTCTATTTAGTGAGAAAGAGAGACTTTCAGGCAAGAGGAGAAGGAATTTTTAAAGACACTGAGAGAAATAAGAATGGTGGGTATGAAAAGACAAGTATATGTCTGTAGAGTCCAGGATAAGGGAGAAAGTACATATGATGTGATTTTGAACAGCAGGAGCCACATGTCAGAGAATTTGTGAACTATATCAAGAAAATAGACACAGTGTAAGAAGTAATTCCCTCCATCACATTTGAATAGAGTCTTTTATTCAAATTATACAAATACAAAATTCAACTCAGAAAACAAAATGAGAAGTAATGTTACTATAGTTAAAAAAATAAGCTTGAATTTTACTCTAATAGATAAATACTAACTATATCTTTTCTGGTTGAGTCATCTACATAATTAATAGTAATTATAAATTAAAATAATAATCTATCATTATTTAATAAAGCATTAATAAATATTATACTATTAATAAGGTTAAAATTGATATTCGTTACAGTAAGACACAGTACTATTCAGAGATTGTACAAAAATTCTCAAGTAAGAAAAGCCAAGTTATCATAAAGTTAAATGATATATTCAAACTTCTCGTCATAGCTACAATTCTGAAATGAGAAATTTTGACCAATGAAATGTGATTGTGAGGAAAAAAAATGGTTTGTAAAGTACTAGTGTGTTTATATTTTGAACTTTCTCCTTTGGAAATTTTTCTGGGGAACACCACCTATGGTAGATTCAAACCCATTCAATTTCTGAGTTCTGTAAGCCATGAAGAAACCATCAATAAATTAGTGTTAATTTTGAGTTAGTGATGAAAATCATAGAGGGTTATTAATTGCCTCCAGTTTTAAGTGACTTAGGTTCTATTAGTAATGATTCTGGGCTCTATGTTTGAACCTCTTGCTTAGGTTCCTAAGGATTAGAGAATTAGAGTATCTTTACTGTTTTTCCCAACATTTCATTTACTCTATTTATTCATTCTCTCTCAGTCTCTCTCTCTCCTCTCTCTCTTTCTCCCCTTCTCCCCTGCCCCAAAATAGAATGTAATTATCAATACTCCCACATACCAGCTTGCTATACCTGACCATAGTTCATCTGAGAACATTGGAGACTATGACTTACATATAAAAGATGCACAGTACTTATTCTCACTTCCCTGGACCACTTACTTAACTCATAATAACAATGTTCCAATCTCAGATTACATTCTCACATCTGCTACCAAATCCAATTTTATCCTGAATATATATTTGCAGTAGAGTTTTCTGAAAATTTTCAGCAAAATTTTGCTATCCAATAAAATCTCCAAAAATTAACATAAAAATCTATACAAGTTGTATCGGACAATAGCATCAGAAGAAAACAAACAAATGCCACTCTGGGAAATTAATCCTTGTGCTTGCTGACTACACCTTTGCTTTCTAATGAAATAGCTCCCATTTAAATAGCACAATTCTCTATCAACATATTAATCATTAAATGATGCATTCTTACTGAGAGCTTTTAGTACCACATATTTGTGCTATTGTTACACTCCATTTAAATTCATGCTCTCACTAGCCTGAGGGAAACACCATTTCCCAACATTCTAATTGACAAGGTTTTCTGGGAGTATATTTATGCATTAAACTGAACATCCCATTACATAGTTTAAAATTGTTATTAAAAATGAATGTCCTCCATGAATGAAGTATAGTATCCATGGAGTGAGTGGTAAAGAGGAAAGAAAATATTAAAATTATAATTTGCTATTCACAAGTCTTACTGCTTCTATATGTCCTATTATATTTTTAGTGCAAATATTACCAGAATGTGTAATTTTCCTAATTTTTAGTTGTTGGAGAAAAAAAGAATAGAGAAAGAGAAGAAACATTTACCTAGGATTGATGTAATAATAAAAAACCCCACAAGGGATGTTTTCACTCAATATCTTGAGAATTTGCTCTGCTTGTCAAATTTATGTCAGGGTATTATATTTGTGAATATAATTCTCTATAATGCAAAAAGTAAGCAAAATATTTATTGACTTTTGGAAAAGTTGGATGAATTTGAGAAGGCATGCCATTTGGAGCTTTTGGAATTATTTAAAATAGATCTTTACACTCAATGTGCAATAAAAAGAGTCATTATGTTGTGATGGGTACAGTAAAAGATGAAAAGTTCTTCGTTTTTAATGCCATTTACTATAGATGAATTAATTGTTTACATCTAAAAATAAACTACTATTTATTTAAACTACTATTTCCCCCACACACAAATTTCCCCCATGTCACATTACCATACCCTTTTGATATTGCTGAAAAAAGCTGGTATTGAGGTTTTTAATGGTGTTAGCAGCACGTAGCTTGTGTTTTACTCCTTTTAAAATTTTCTTTTGACTATATCTACGAAATTTTTAAAATATGAAAATAGCAAGGTTCATTTCTTAAAGGGGACCAGTTAGGAATCTATAACAGGTGAGAGCAGTGATGTAAAAATAAATTAAAATTCATTTCTGGTCTCATAATTCACTGGAATCATTTATTTCCTCTTGAATTCACTCAATAGTTCAGCCTGAGTGAATGACCAAGCCTCTAGTGATTTCATAGATTTTCTTATTACTGTTGTAAAGTTTATGATTTTTCAAAATTTTGAAAATATGGAAAAATAATTTTAAAAGGAAAATAACATTTATGTAATATTTAAGAACTGTTTTCTGCTTCATATTTAAAATATACATTTTAAAAATAATTGAGATGCATGTGGAAACAAATATTTTAGGCATCTGTACCCTTAGATGACCTTGAATCTCTGTTATTTAGATTTTCTGAGGAAACTTATCATGACCAGAAACAATATTGTTTATCCCCCTATAACATTTGCTGCTACAATTTTTTTGTGGAATAGTCTAACACCCATAGTGTGCATGCCATGTATCTCGATCCTGGAGGGGGGTTGAAATAGATGCATAACAGACACATGCACACACACACACACACACACACACACACACACAGACATATTAGGTTCTGTCTAAAGCTTCAGAGATTTTTCTTCCTTGCTTCTCATTTCCTCATTTATTTCCCAGAGCAGGGTAAAGGGAGTCCTTTTAGATTTCAAATGATTTTCTGAATTTTAGAATTCTAAATTCAATTAAGTATACTTGGTATGCTTTTAAAATGGGTTTTGTTTGTTGATTATATTGTTTCTTACTTATCAGCTTACATTCTGGAGGGTAAAGGAATGGTATAGCATGACTATTGATAATAACCAATTGATGAAAAATAAAATTTGCTTTGACATATAGGCATGGGTTTGATCTCATTTTCAAGGGACTTTACTCAAATGAAAAAATAAAAATGTTACTTTCTTCTAGTCCTATATTGTGAATGTATGCCATTTTTCATAAAAGCAGCCAGGACAAAACCAATGCATGATCATTTTTATGTTATGTTGGGATATATAAATTTGGTGATATTTGCCTGACTTTGACCTTAAAAATCTTAATTTATACAACTATAAACAAAGGAGAAAAATGTTTTCAAGTGAAGAATGCATCTTTTATGTTGATTGTATGAAAATTATTAAGAAATTTAAAAGTACAAATATTATTTATTTTGTCCATAATTAATATTCATTCTTCTAACTTCAATGGTTAATGACTTACACTTATAAAGTATATTAAGACTTAAGCCTTGATTAATATTTGTGTATCCTAATACTACAAGCCTAAAATTTACTTGTCACAATTACTAATTTATTAGTAATTTGGAAGCATTAGTAATTTGGAAGTGATTACCAATTTGTTAGTAATTGGAAGGATTAGTAATTTGGAAGAATATCTCTTCAAAAAGTTTTAGAATTCATTTGGAAAGAATAAAGAGATAAAACACAATTTGGATAATTTAGTGAATTTTAAACATTTAATAATACCTAATATTATTATTCAATAATACAATATTTTGTTTTATATCATGCTAATGACTATCAGTATTGTCAGGCAACTTTTGAATATGTTGTATACTTCTGCAAAACTTTTCTTATTGCACTCACTATTTACTAATTATATTTCATAGCAGGAAATAATTTGCACTCAATAAATGTCGAATTGATTATTGAATATTATACAAAAAAGTTATTAATAAGTGTGTTCTATTCTGGCACATCTACATTTGGGTAATGCCACTCTTCCCTATTGATATAACTAAGTGCTGCCACTGTGATCATTGCAGATATCTCTTCACAACGATTGGGAAAAAATTCTATGAGCCTACAAAATAATTGTAACCAGGACCAAACCTGTCTTGTAGGACCTTATTCTAAATCCATAGAATGACTAGTGATGTAATTCAGAATGTCATTAACAAATTGCTAAATATTATACATAAGATTTAAAAGAAGAGATGGAAAGGGATGTATATGGTTCAAGGTACAGCCACCTAGGGAGATCAACTGGCCAACTTTTTCTGTCTTAAAACCAGAGAGAAAGCTCCTGAGGAAAGGGAAATTCTATGGGAGAGCCACTGCAGCCAATATTTTATCTATCAGTCAGATTGTTAACAATTGCCACTTCTTTGAATTTATACTCCTTCAAAATTTGGAAAAACATGGGGTAGTTTTAAAACTAGGAAGGTAAAATTATGTTTATGTTGTATAAAAAACAACAGTAAATTTTGTCTGCTTTCATGTCTCAAGCATATAATTTTACATTAATTGGGATGCATATGGAAAGAAATATTTTATGAATCTGTACCCTTAGATAATCTTGTATATCTGTTATTAAGTTTCCCTGAGGAAACTTATCATGACACAGTGAGCCAAAATTAATTCTGTAAGTAAGATAAAATCTCTCCTTTAACCTGCACTATGTATAACCACCAAAACTAACTTCAAGAGCTCATGAACTTCACAATTGTAATCTCTTCTTAAAAAGATGTATACAGTATTCTAAGCAGATAGTGTAATATATCCAATATATCTAATAAAATAAGTATTTTAATGTGAACAGTCAATGGCTAATAGATATATTCTTGCAGATGCTTTAACTTTATTACCTTTGATATATATGTAACAAAATGAGATTTTCTAATAGCTTCTGAAAATTTATGCATATTTTGATCACTGCAGATTCTTAAGATAGGTTGTACAATTCATGAGTATACTTTTTATACAATAGTTACTTTTATATTTAACTTTATTATAGTACATTGGTGTGATTGTTAATTTTAGGTGTCAACTTCACTGCATTAAGGCATACCCAGGTAGCTGGTAAAGCATTGTTTCTGGGTATGTCTATGATGGTATTTCCAGAAGAGATTGGCCCTTGAATTGGTGGACTCAATAAGGAAAACCTGCTTTCATCCAAGATGAGTGGGCACCATTCAGTTGTCTGAGGGCCCAGAGAGAACAAAACACAGAGGTAAAGTGAATTCATTCTCTCTCTCTCTCTCTTCTGAAACTGGGACACCCTTCTTCCTCTTCTGCCCTTGAACATCAGAACTCCAAGTTCTCTGACTTTTGGACTCTGAAACTTGCACCAGTGGCCCCCCCAGGTTCTCAGGTCTCAGTACTGAGAGTTATACCATCATCTTCCTTGGTTCTGAGGATTTTTTAATTGAACTGAGCCACGCCACCAGCTTCCCTGGTTCTCCAGCTTGCAGACAGCCTATCTTGGGACTTCTCAACCTTCATAATTTGTATGAGGTAATTCCCCTAATAAATCACCTCTCATGTATCTCTATCTCTATTTATATCTATACCTATTTATATCATCTATATCTATCCCCTGTTCATTCTGTCTCTCTGAAGAAGCCTGACTAATACAATTGGGTTCTGGTTACAGATGTTCAAACTGTTTGTAAACAGTTTGTTCAAGCACCTTGGTAAATGAAAATACTTACTTTTAAATGACTATAATGGCAATTTAGTGAAATTACTAAAATTTAAAAGTAGGTGGCTAAGACTCAAAAATTACAGACCTTCCTCTGTTACACAGCTACTTAGTGGCAGTCCAGTATTAGAACACAGAGTTCCTGCACGATAGGCCAGATCCCTTTCACTTACACAATTCTCACAAGTAGGATTGCAGGTAAGGTAAAATTTATGGAGTAAATCCCCCATTATCTGCATTTTTAAGTGATGTTTTCTTTATATTTAGTGAGATGGATTAAAAGAAAAAAAAAATCTTTTGTCTTAATGGAGATACTGTGTCTATTAATACAAAAACAGATTTTGAAAAGGCTCCTTACATTTTTTCTAAGTACGTTGAATAGATTTCTCTGGTAAAATGTTTGTGTAAAATAAAACCAATGTCATCTACTCTTACAAGTCAGATTCTCAACTTCTTAATATGCACAGAACCATTGGATAGATATCTGCTTATTTTTTCTCTCTTTTTTTCACTCAAACATCTTGGATGAAGAGTTTTCCCTTAACTTATGAGAAATTAAAGAATTTCATTGTGCTCTGACTAAAGGTTTTTCAACTTTTCTTCTGGGATTTCTCATATGCAATTTTTTATTCACTTTTTGTTCTCCTAACCTGTCACTTCATAAACCTCTGTTAACAGGTAGGTAAACAGCAATCTGAATACACTCTAGCATAGATGTTATTTAACATGTCAACTTCAATTTTACTCAGACATATTTTGCCAAAATGCCATCATGAATCGGTTTTACTACGTTACATTAACAGGAGTGGTGGTAGTGAAACAAGCTTGAGAGGTATATTTTATTGAACGTTATTTGTTGATAAATTATAGACTGGTTGTACTTTTTATTTCTGAGAATACATTAATAGTAACATTTTTGTTTTTATTTCTCCTGCAGATGGTAAATAAACTAATGTTCATTGAACCCCTAATGTATGCAGATTTTGTGTTATGATTTGTACTATGATTTCATCAAGTCCCCACAGAAACAGTGAAGTAATTTACATATGAAGAAACTAAAGCTCAGGTTTGTAAGAACCTTATTTAAGAATACAACCTAGCAAATGACATACCAATGGAAAAAAGAGAAATTGTCAAAGATAAATTGCAATCTCTAATGAAAACAAACTTTTGACCTGTGGAGAGCTTAATTCATCAAAGTCCAGCTTTAATTTGAGATTCATCATAAAGTCTGACAAAGACTTAACCTGGAGTGAGAATCAATAGGCTGATAAAAGTTAGACCCTATTTGTCAAGAAGCTAATACTTTCTGCATTTAAATGGAGAATGAGTTAGGTTAAATTACTACCACTACCACCATCATCTACTAGGGATAGATAAGTTTAGATAATCCAGCAAAAAAAACAAAGCGGTGAGTCGTGCATAAGGGGAAGGTAGGTTTACTTACTGCTAAAGAGATGGGCTTTGAGAATCAAGATGAGGGTAAAGGGTGGACAGTGTTCATTACAACCTAGCATGAGCTTCCTTAGTAGAAGGTACATTTGACTGACCACATATTCTTTACAAAGAATAGAAGGTGAAGTCAATTCAATAGATTTTCAGGGTCTCATCACAACTTTGTTAAGTAAAGTAGGAAAAAATAAGCTTACTAAGAACAGTTACATGATCTGGTTCAATTGAATGAATATAACTAAGGGGTATGGACTAAGATTATGGTCAACTTGCTGGGGTAACTCTAACGGGAATTTCCATGATCCTGTCCTTAGTCCTGCCTTTTTCAAGGTTGTGAAATAAATTATGTGGACAAAGAACTACATATCTCTTTAAATACATAGAATATATATAATTGGGAAGGTAAACAATTATATTAGGTAACATAACTAGGATCCAAAAAATATCAGAGTTTGTAAATAATCTATTAATTTATGAGAATATATAAGACTTATATAAAGTTTATTTCTGAACTTTTGCCCTAAAACCATTTACAGAAAAACAATTGAAAACTTATGATTCTATAGGCCATTCATACATCTCTATTTCTGAAACAGTTTGTGGTAATTTGTTATTATTTCTTCCTTAATATATTAGAAGAATTCATCATTTAAATGCTCTATGCCTGGAGTTTCTTGGGGGAGAAATTTTTAAATTGCAGGTATGCAGATAAAATTTCTTTAGCTGATACAGGACTACTCAAGTGTTCTACTTACTCTCTAATTCTGTTGGGGGTTCTTTTTCTGTTTTGTTTTTTTTTTTTTTTCTTCTTATCTAAGTTGTCAAATCCATGGCCATAAACTTTTCACATCTTATTGCTTTAATGTCTGAAATATTTGTAGTCATGTCCTCTTTTTATTTATTTTTCTTTATCAGTTTTGGCAGATGTTTAGCAATTTTGTTGATCAATATTTATTAAAGAAATTGAATTTATACTTTAACATCATCACTCAGTTTCATTGGCGAATGCTTTCACTTTTGAAAGAAATTTTTGGTTTCATATAAAATTGTTTGCAATTTAAAAAGTTGTAGCAATTGAAATGTCATTCTGCTTTTTTCTGGCTTCTGTATTTTTGTTGAAAACTCAGCCATAAGTTTTATTGCTGCTCATGTGAAGAAAGCATGTCTTTTTGCCCCACTGTGTTTACATTTAAGACTTTTTGTATTTTTCTCTTTTTTTTCCACAGTTTGATCATAGATATGTGTGTGTGTGTGTTTAATTTTCTCAGGGCTCACTGAAAAAGTCTTACATCTGTGAGTTCTATACTTCATAAATTTTGAAAAATTCTAAGCCATTATTTGTTAAACAATTGTTTTGTCTCATTTTGTAAATTCTTTCTTTCCAGCACACCAATTACACAT
Source organism: Daubentonia madagascariensis (assembly GCA_023783475.1). Lineage (NCBI taxonomy): Eukaryota > Metazoa > Chordata > Mammalia > Primates > Daubentoniidae > Daubentonia > Daubentonia madagascariensis. Next base: position 14,670,111 of record JAKFHU010000747.1, on the reverse strand, counting down.
ATATTACATAGTTTGGCAATATCTCACATGCCTTTTAATCTTTGTTGTGTTTTTTACTCTTATCTCTTCTTGTGCTTAAATTTCAAAATTTCTGGTAATCTGTTTTTAATCGAGTTCTCTCCTATATCTAAGATTTAAACATACTCAATGAGATCAAAATTTCAGATATTGTTTTGCAATTCAAGAATACCAATTTTATTCTTTTTAAATTCTAATAGTCTATTAAATTCTTCATCTTTAGTAATATGATTTTTCTCTATATTTATACTAGTTATTTTAAATACCCTCTCTCTCATTTCCAAAACCTGAACCACTTACAATTTTAATTGTCTTAACTATTATTCTCTTTGGCTTATGGGTATTAGACTCTGATATTTAGCATGCCTCAGCAATTTTAATTGGATTTCTGACATTGTGAAAAATAATTCAGATGCCTTAAAAGGTGTTCTTTTTCTCCTGACAGATTTGTATTGGTGTACTGATAAAGTGATGGTAGATCACTTTTTCCTCTTGAGAGATGGTTTTCATTATTAATTGTAGATTTTTATTATAGATTAATAATTAATAATTATAAAATTTTATATATATTAATAATAGATTTCCACTATTTTTAGAGTTTGTAAAAACTTTATCTCTTCTATAAAACGAGAGAACTAAAGATAAGAGTCGTTAACTGTCTCATAGAAATTTTCCTTGTGATTGATGTGATAGGATTTTGATTTAGGTTCAAGTCTATCTGGATCCAATATCTGGATTCTTCTTGGACTATATAAGAAACTGAGGCTATATAAAAAATAAGAATTGCAGGCAAAATGAGAGAAAATATTAGCTTTATATGTTGAGCATATTAATATTACCCAATCTTTGGATTGAAATCAATGTGCATCTTTTTGTATGTTTATCTCTTCATATGTGAAAAAGAAAGTACTCTGAGAAGCATTAACCATATACATCAAAAGAAATAAAAAGTCCTTAAGTTCCAAAGAGGACAATTTTTATTGACATCCACAACACCTTGGAAGAAATATCCCAGAGCTCTGTGTCTTTTTTTACCTATCCTTTTCTCCTCTTCCTCTATTAAACCAAGCATCATAAATTTTATGGGTAAAAACAGAACACTGTCTCATTAAATTGCATTATTTAAAAATGTTTTATCTAATTGCAGATCAAATTGCTTGCCAGAAAACTGTATTGCACCATTTTAAACTGTAGTTTTGATGTTTACAACTATGTTGTAACGTTTAATTAAAAACTTTAGCATTATTATCCACTAATTTAAAATACATCTTTTAGCACTATGAATAATTAATTATGTATCAACTAGCATGGAAACATATGTAAATGTTCTATTAAAAAGCATATATATCATTATAACTGGCAAATAAAAAAGTTATACTCAATTTATTTGAAAGTTAAGGACTAATCTGTATAAATGCATGTTTAAGTTTGTGTATATGTGCCTATTTTATCTATCTGTATGTATACAAGCATATAGTGTTTGTGGGCAGATGAATACACACATACATATTATGAGGTCTTATGAAGAATTTGCAAATATATGATATGAAGCTGCAAGATGCAAGGGAAAAAGAATATATTTTGGAATTAAATGATTTAAATTTTAGTAGTTTCATAATTTACTACCAATAAAATCTGGGAGGTTTTCAGTACACCACTGAGCCATATCTTCAGAGTATCGCTGTGAAGAATAATTGAAATATTACACACAAAATGTATTACATATAAAATAAAATGCTTTGATATAAAAATTACTGATCTTAAATATTTGTAACATTCAGTAGTGTTTTCCTGTCATTACACTCTTTAACGCATTCCCTGACTTTGCATTTTTTTTATGCTCACACAGCTATTCATTCTATATGCAGCTGAGCTATTCTTTAGCAAGCAGGCAGAAAGAGTTGGTGGCAGGTGGTGTCCAGGCAGTTTGTTACATTGAGTATTTTAAATGAGAAAGATGTTAGAAAGGATGGACAGACAATAAAGAAGAGTAAACATTTTCTTACATCTTGCTGGCAGGATAGGAGAATGTTTCTAAGTTTTTGAGTACTTCAGAAAAATAAAATTATGCTTCTCTAATTACTCCAGTTTGCTGCCCATTCACATGTCCTGCTCTTTTTAAATCATTCCTCCAATTGTAGAAGTTAATGTGCAAATGAGTGCTTCCATTTCCTCTCCAGCTAACATAGATAACTTATACTCTTTACTAACATAGGACTCAGAGCCCTCTTGTTCCATGTTCAAATCATAGGAGCAGGAAAATTTAATTGTATCAATATTTTTAGAAGTGCCTTAAGACACACTATAATTAGTTAACACAGACAGTTATTGTGTAATGAAGGGGAAAATTACTTTTATTGAATTAGTTGATTTTTTTTCTAATTATAGCATCACAGGTGTTTATATCTGCAGATTGCATTGGTAAGGTAATTAGGTCCAGCAAGTATGTGAATTATGTTAGGTTAAATTAGTTTATCACCAGATAAAAACTTAATGAAATGGAAAAGTCTCTTTCCAGGTTATGCACTACTCATCAGAAATTGCAATGGCCACTTAATATGATGTTGGGAAATAATAAGTTCAAATTAGGAAGCAAAATTGCCTTAGGACAAAGCTCATCCTTTAAGAGACTTTTATTTTTCTTTTGGGAAACATAAATCAAATGATGAATGGTGCAAATTACTAATTCCCCTCCATCATTTAGTCACTTGATCTGATAAATTCTTTCTCAACACCAGTTGACTGTGTTGAGAGACACATGTTGTCTCTGTATGCATTCAGGTAAAACAGTCAGATCCTTTTCTTCTCAATCCAGTTACTTCAACTGGGAGAGAAATCTAGTCAATTGTTCTAGAAGACAAAACAAGATTAAAAAAATACCTCAGTCAATGGTGGGGTGCCTAATAATTCCACAAACACTTGAAAATAAGACTCTAGTCCACAATCTAGACTCCTCTAACAATCAATCCAACCTATCTCTATGAAATAAATATCAGGTTATGTTTTTCCCTTCTTTCCTATAAAAGCAGTGCACATATCCATTATATTTCCATTTTAGCCTGCCTATCAAGAAAAATAGACTTAAATTTAAAGTTTCTTTGGAGTTCCCTTATAATTATTTCTCCAACAAATATAGATTATACACCAAGATCCAGGCATGACAGGAATAGCTAAAGTCAACACAAAATTGAGAGTGTAGGCATGGCATTCAAAGTCTATATTTGCCAGCAGCCATAATGTTCTGGTTCTTACAATTCCCTAACCTCAAACTTTTATGATTTAGATTCTTGCTTTTTATTCTTATTCTAATGGCTTTAAAATATATTGAATCTATGTGTTATTATGCATCTCCCTGTATTCTTTCTTATTAAGTAGGTAGATTACAGATATTAATATTTTTCCCTCTGTGTGCCTGTGTGTTTTGTTAAAAGATCCAAATCCTAAACCAATGAGAGAAAAATGGAACATCAATATAATCGCATTTGTTCTGTCCTATGTTATGCTTCACAAAGCTGAAATGAATGCTTTTGGCTGAAATGAAATGACTCTACTAACTTGAATGTGCTCGTGCAAAGATCAATAATATAGGAAATCTACCAATTAAATGATGCTAAACAAAGCAGCAATCTACACATTGTCAGACATCTTGTTAACTTTAGAGGAGTGTTAAGTCTCTTGTAAAATCAGAAGGGAAACATAGAAGAAAGTTGCTCATTAAAACTGCATAATTCTCACACTTGAAAAGCCTGCATGAAGTAAATTTTCTCATATTTTTTAAGATGCTTGAAGGGATCAGTAAGAAAGGGATTTCTCCTAAATAGTAAGATCAATTAAAAATAGACTGATGCAAGGTTAAAACTCATTAGAGCATGAGATATTTCTCTTTTCTTTTTTTTTCTTTTGTTAGTATTCCCTTGAGAATTTATTTTGGTTCCTCATCAACACTATGAACCTGAAAAAAACCAAATTATAGACTTGAAGCTATCATTCAAAATATCTAACAATACTTAAAAATATTTAACAATGTTCATGTGGTCATTCATCTGTATGTTATTTACTTCAAAAATACTTTCAAAATTATTCTCTTTTGATGTGCTGCTCAGCTACTCTGAGAAATAAAAGAGATTATATTCTAAATTTAGGAATAAAGAAAATCACAACACAGCAACTGAATGGCATATCTAAGCTCATGAAACTATTGGGGGTTGAACATTGATAAAAACTCATTTGTTTTTACTTCTAAATCAATGGAATTCTTGGCATAGAATACACACAAGCTAAAGATGAAATAAAAAGTTCTGCTTTCATAGCTTTTTAAAATTCCTGTTTCTCTCTATGCAAATGCTGAAAAACCAGAAAACAAAACAAATCAACCCCCAAAACTGAAATTCAGAGTCTAAGAAAAATATTAATTCTGATTATTTCTGCTACTATTAGTCATAGTCTGGTAGGTTTCTTTTTAAGTTTCTCTCTTTTCTACTTACCTCATTTTTATTAAAAAGGCATGAAAAGACAGCATATAACAGTATTGCTTTACAATATTATACTGCTTTAAGCATGGGAAAAGTGATCATGCTCCTGTGCAGATAAACCTTTTGAAAGCAGAACAAACTTGAGCAATTTTTTTTCTTTTCTCATTTCTGGTTTTTCACACTTGCCTTCTTATTGGCAAGGTTTCTTCAGCATTCAGCTAGCACCTACACACACACACACACACAAAACAAATATGACTTAAGTAATCCCCATGATATTTTTTACACTCTGGCATATTTGAGCTAGTCTTATCCACAGACATCTCCAATCTTAAGGCCAGGGGTAGGACAGGGCAATACAGATAGGGCCATGTACAAAGTTCTGAAAGAATCATGGCAGTACTACTACTACTAGTAGTAGTTGAGAATAAAATATATATCAGGAATAATACTACTAATTTACATTTTAATAATTTATGTCTATTTCTCACAATGGTGCTGTTAATGAGTGATACTTCTCTTCTCCAGACTATTGAGATAAGGCATTTGCAAACACTGTGTTGAGATATACATTTTAAAACGTAATAAATTAGCCAAATATGACCTGGTGTTTGTGATCTGTATAGAATGATCTCAATGTGAGGGCCAACTATGGCAAAGAGAGCATTATCACTTTTTTACAGTTTTTGCTACATAATTCTGCATGGTGTTGCTACATTAGTACATTCAGTTTCACAAAATTGGCTATTCCATGTGTACAAATAATCACTTATTAGTAATCCAATTAATTACAAAATTTTTAAATTTTAAATTTTAAAAGTATATTTATATAAGTAGCAATGAGAGCCAAAGTGGACTCAAACTCAAATTCACTTTCTCCTTATTCAGCATTTTGAATATATTTGAGAGGTTCATATACTTTGAGAGGTGGGAAATGATTTGAAAGTAATAGAAGATAGGGTTGTGTATTACATTGAATTTCCTTTCATGTTTCAGATGTAACACATTAGTATAAAAATCAGAGTTTTGTAATTTATGAAAAATGTTTGTACATTAAAATAAAAGTCTCTTATAAGCACACACAAGATAAAGCAAATTTAGTAGAAATGGAATCATTGTCAAAATCCTATTTTAAAAAGTAGAAAAGCCTTTTCTTTGGATGCTTAAGTTTTACATCTTTTCTTAGTAAAAATAACTGACGTTCTTAAAGACCAATGGATATTCCAAAGAAGCAGCAGAAGGGAATCGAACCCTTGAGGCAGAAACTTTGAATATATGCTTTGGTCTTCTAATACCCACTAAGATTTTTATTGGCAAACAGGCCAATAGTACAGAAATACTGGAATGGTGTGTTCAGAGTTGGAAGGACTATTAATGGTTTCTCCCTCTATTCTAACCTTATACCACAAAGGAGGAAATTTCTGTTAATATTCTATATACCTGGTTAACTCATCCTACCTAAAGGAGAAGCATGGGGAATAGGGAACCTGCGGCCTGGGGGTCACATGTGGCCTTCTGGATCCTAGAGTGAGGCCTTTTGACTGAATCCAAATTTTACAGAACAGATCCTTTTAATAAAGGGATTTGTTCTGTGAAGTTTGGATTCGGTCAAGGGGCTGGACTTGGGGATCTGGAGGGCCACATGTGGCCTTGAGGCCATAGGCTCCCCACCTCTGTGACTGGGCACCATCTTCTTCTATGTTAATCATAATATTCCAGAGGCAAAAGCTGGCAAATTTGGTCCACTATTTTCTTTCTAATGGGACTTGATAATTCAAAGACAAAATTTATGGTGTGGTTTCAGGCAAAGTAGAAAGTTTAATCTGCCTCTTCCAACTGAATTTTTAGCAGAGAGTCTTTCATGTGAGGTTACATGACTTTTACTTTAATAAAGTTAATAATTGTTTCCCATTTGAAATATAGGTGCTTCATTAGCAAACATTTTGAGAAGCCCGGGGGTAATTTCTCAAAACAACTAACATTTATAATTGGAAAGACTCTACGAAAGTAGGAAAATCAATATGTCAAATTTGCTTTCATTTTATAAGAAAATATTTAAATGTATCTTTTTTTGCACGTGTAATTAGATTTTACCTAAATACGATATTAAGGATATGGACCAGTATATGTTTATTTTTCAATGCAAAGTAGGTATTAGTTATGGCATAAATAGAACAATTTTAATGTTTTGTTTAATTGAAAAAGTACATTTAAGTTATTGAGTTTTATCTATCTCTTTTCCTCCTCTGTGCTCAAAATTTCTTGATAATTCTACTGGAACTTAAATAATCCATACCTGTTTATCAAACAGTATTTGTCTTAGCACTTTCCATGCCTCCACTCATTGTGATTGGCTTTAAGTGAGATGCACTTAGAAAATATCAAGTATGTCATAAGATAAATCTTCAAAATTTACGATTTTTTAAGTTTTTGTAGTAAAATTGCATTTCAGTTGTTTGTCACAGTTTAGATTGTTTCAAAGAGCACAATTCAGGGACAAAGATGCTTTCAGTTTTAAAGTCACCATTACATTCCTACAAAAAATTGTTTAAATTTTTTCTTATACCAAATATTCATGATGGCATGCCATTGACATAAGTATTATCATTCACAAGTTTCTTTAAATTCACAAGTTTCTAAAAAGTCCTTCATGGACTTTTATGATTAAAAAAAATGATGAACACACTAGGCTTTATCAACCTAAAATAATTTTCAGGTGAGAAAATTTAAAAAGTAGTCCATACTTAGTCATGTGATACTCAATATGTTTTCTAAGGTTTTTTTGTGTTACAGGAAAGAAGAAAAATGTAAGAAGGAGGTTGGAAATGAATATATCATGTCTATTAAAGTTAATTTAATTAAGCAAGAACAGGTGCCACATCAAAAGTGTGATATAACTATTCCTACATTCTTTTCCTTCAAAAAATAATGAGCTTAGTTTTCACTGAGACTGAGAGGCTCAAGCTGACAATTTGGTTTTCATTTTGAATTTGCTTGAAGTTACTTAAAATGTCATTCAGTAATATTCACAAAAAAAGAAGGAAAATGCATTAGCAATATTAAATTTGTAAATAATAAATCCATTGAAATGAAGCCAGGCATAAGTGTTTTTATATGGTACCTTTAAATTGAAAAAAAATAATGTGATATTTGTGTTAAAATGATGACGGGTGAAATCAATGTTGATAGCTAACTGAATAAAAGAAATAACTATAACATATTGATGGTCCTGAAGGCTCAGTGAGGAACGTCTCAAGTTTTGAGTGTCTGAAGTATTTGACTTCCAATTATTAACCTGTAAGAAAGATGCAAAGTCGTATCATAGAAGAGGGGAGACGTTCCAATTAGCCTGAACTAATCATAAGTTTAGTATTAATAAATATACCACACAAATATAGGAGAATCTTCACTGAGAAGGAATGTGCATCAGCCTCTGAAGTGAAAGAAAGGCAGATATAATATTTCAGAATAAAAATTAGGGGAGAAAAAGAACATCAGACTATTTCTGAAAATTCTACAACTTCATTGCACATGTTTGAATTACTTGAGAAAAGCAGATCTCATATACGGGGCAGATTATATGGATTATGTAATGCCTTTTTCTGCTGTCTTGACTGGTTTTTACTAAATACTCTTCAAATTTCAACAATTTTTTTTAGTGAACAAAAATAATATCTCTTGTGATCTTATCAGCTTTAGTCCATAGACAAAGACGAACTATTGACACTTTTTAAAAAGAGGACAACATAAGGAAACATCATAACTTGGAAAAGAAATCCAACTACTCATGGTATCTATGGTGGGAAACTAAAGCAATACAAGAAGAGCTCTTCTCAAGTCATTGCTTTTTGTATGTAATTGTTAACACAACAAAAAGTTGATAATGTTTGTACTATCACAAAGCAAAGAAGTAGCATACATTTAATAATTGATGTGCCTGCTATGTACCATCATGTTTCTTCAATTTAGTTTTAATTTACACCAAAATTACACAGACAAATTATTTCATACATGTTTTCTTTGCTCCTGCTTCCTTCCCATATTTGACTATGTCCCAGAGATAGACTTTAAGACACCTCTTTTGGTATTTATCTCCATTTCTAGATAACATGTTCATAATTTTACTACTTTGTGTGTTAGATTTAGGCATTATCTAGGCACTTACATCTGTTAAAGATGATATTGTAACTCTCTTCTCCAACTAACCTTCAACACGTATACACAATTATCATCCTGTTAAATAATTACAAATGAAACCATAATGTACATGGCAAAGCCGTGTAGTATACCACTTGACGCATGTAAAGAAATGTGGGTGTGTATTTATTTGGTAAAAATAATAATTACATCTTTTGAGATAAAATTCTAAACCCAAACTTCAAGCAAAAATAATTGTGAGGCTTAAAGAATTTCAAATATCCTTTGGGAAAATTATATATGTAAGTACATTAGGGAAGTATTTAGAGGAATGGTTGATGAAATTTCTCAGATATGAAAAGCATTGCACAGTGTCTAGCTTTTAAAAATTGTACTATATTAATAATTTTGTCATTTTAATTACTCATATTTATACCACCACCACAAATAAAAAAATTAGACACTTTTGATAATAATATATTTTTGAGTAAAGCTTTGTAAATTTATTGATGATTTTTTTCTATGAAATGATACAACTTTGAACACTATTAATTTTTACTTCTATTACTTCATGACCTACATAATTTTCTGAAAAATATTTCAATTGATTTTGGAACAGCAAAAGAAAAAAGTTCTGACTGTTAATAACACCAAATTAAATTTATTTATCTGTTTGCTGTAGAATTTGTCTCCTCAAAATAATTATCTAGTCTTAGTCTCTCATACAGAAGTTCTCTTTAGCATTTCCTCTTTTAGAACTTTTCCACAGCTGCAACTTTTCTAATACGTGTATCTATGTAAGTTCCTTTTTCCTTTCTGTAATGTGATTTTTTTTATTTCTAAAAAGGATTTGTTATTACTTTTTTAACTTTTGTCTCAATAGCATTTAATAAACATTTAATATTTCATTCAGGCATCATGTTTTTAATGGCATAATAAGGGTTGCATGCATAATTATTTTTGAGTCTTCAACAAGCCAAGAATGAGGACAGCTTGTAATTTAATAAAGTTAGTCAAATGAATTGGTTATGCTGTTATTAATCTATGGTGGTTTTGGCTGTTTTATTAAGATAATTGTGCTGTTTAAAAATGAGAGTATAAAAATTAATAGTTCTTCCTAGTTGTCAATTGTTATACATGCATAAAGTAAAAAAAAAGTCTCTTATTTAGGCAGTAACCTATTCTCCCTGTTATCTGTTAGAGACATTGTTCACTTATATGCACAGATATTTTAGAGATTATTATTTAATAGATGGCATATTTTACAAAGAAAATATGATATAATGAACTTTCTATGTTAGAAATGTTCTTTGACATGAGGGAAAATATAAGTATTTTCAATAGTGAAGAAGAGATGATTAATACAGCCTGTCAGCATAAAGAATTTTAACCTGGTATAAATTTCTAGGTGGCCAGAACTTAAACCTGATTAGTGATGAAGTGGGAAAGTTAGGAATCTGAGGGAGGAGTTGAGCATACCCTAGAGATGGGTGAGTGTGTAGACAGAAACTAATTGTCACATAGTGGAATTAGCTTTTCTGTCTTTTAAAGTTTTACATTTTAATGTATTAATTTGAAAGGAAAGGCAAGTTTCTTTAACCCATAATTACAAAATTTAAAATTCAAAGACAATGTAATTAATTCAATAATACCTAATCTATAAAAGTTAGGTAAGTTGGTAGCCACCAAGTTGTAATAAAAATGTTCTTTTTTTTTTTTTGCTGATAGTGATTTTGATGTGAATATTTGGATAATATCTTGTTCATTTTGATAGTGTCTATTAATTATAATATATAACTACATCAATAATGTCTTTGGAGTAAGTAGTATTGAATATAGTTCTTGTGATTTAAAGCAAAATATACACACATATAGTTAGTATTAAAAACTATGGTTTATTCACAGATATAACTTGTTTTAATTAAACATTATTTTTATTTTTATTTGATGATCAGAGAGTCATAATTTGAACAGTGGGGAGCCCAAAATTTGGATCCTGTGTCTTTTCAAAAGATACTTTGCAACCATCTTTCTACTTCCTTACCCATATGTGTGATGTACCCTTCCCAAGTAAGCAAAATTTGTGCAGTAAGGGTAAATGTCAAACCTTGATACCAATTCACTTCTTTGATTAGGGCTAAAAAAGACATAATGAAAATTATGGCCTCACAACAATTTATTTACAGGATGGCCTTCCATATTCGCAGGTTCTACATCCAGGGATTCAATCATCCATGAATCAAAAATATTCCTAAATGAATAAATAAACAAATAAAACACTCCAATAATAAAAATAATACAAATAAAAAGTAAGACAGTGTATAACATTTACATTTTATGAGGTATTATAAGTAATCTAGAGATATTTTAAAGGATATAAAGTATATGGGAGGATGTGTGTAGGTTATATGCAAATGCTATGCCTTTTATATAAGAAACTTGAGTATCCCTAGATTTTGGTATTTGCTGGGGTCCTGGAACCAATTCCCCCTGTGCTAAGTGACTATCATATTTCCTTATGTTAACTCAATGCTTCAATAATAATTTCTTCCTTTTTGTAAACTTTATACATTTTAATAAATTTTAACTACACATTTTTGGAGCAACACTTGACTTAAAGCAATGTAATTAGTTTATTCTTTGTAAGTAACAGCACTTACACCAATAAAATTGTGCCTTTCCTCTTTTTGAACAATAATTTTAAAGCAAAGTATGTAATTTATTAGTCTCTTTTCACAGAACTAGTTTCTTTCACACTCTATTTGTTTGCTATTTTTTCTTTATTTTTAGACTACTTTCTCTTCTCCCTTTTGCTCTTTCACAGAATATAATTTATATGATATTTTTCATTTATATTTGTGACCTTGAGAAATAGTATGTGATAGATTTTGTAAATATTATATGTTCATTTGAAAAATTATTTTCTCCATTTCTTTTTGCAGACTTATTTGTAGGCATATTTTCATTAAATAGCTTTGTAGAAAAGCTAAATAAGTTTCTTATTTAATCCTTAATATATTGACATTATTTATTTTTCAGTCCGTAGGTTCTCTCATATTCTGGTACAAACATATTAACATCTCCCACTATTCCCATGGATATGCTAGTTTCCTGTGATTTTGCCCTTCCTAATTGTCATATTTGAAGACTATCATTGACAACCAAAAAGAGTAGTTTGTTACATATTTTGCTTGATGACTGTTTTTATCTTTAAAATCATGATGATTTAAACTTGTAACATTGATTCTATTCTGTCTAGTGTTAAAATTGTTACATTAGTCTTATTTCAATTCTACTTACTATTTTTTTTTTTTCAGACAAGGTCTCACTCTGTTGCCCAGGCTGGAGTGCAGTGGCAACGATCATAGCCCACTGAAGTCTCTAACTGCTGGGCTTAAGTGATCCTCATGCCTCAGCCTCCCAAGTAGCTGGGACTACAGGTGTGTGCTACCATGCCTGGCTAATTTTTTGTATTTTTTTATTTTTTATAGATACGGGATCACCCTATATTGCCCCAGCTGGTCTTGAACTCCTGGCCTCAAGCAATCCTCCCCCCCGGCCTCCCAAAGAGCTAGTGAACCACCAAGCCCGGCCTACTTTACCTATTTTTATATATTTATTTTCTGACTTTCTGCATTTTTAATATTTTAAACATATTGTGCTTATTTAACCACAGTCCCTTATGTACCTTGTTTAAAAATTATATGAGTTAAACTGTATGTATGTCATCAAACAGCTAAAATAACTTTTATAAGCATTTTATTAAAGACAATACCTGCAGAAAATGCATATATTATAATGTGGACCTTGATTAATTTTCATTAAAAAAAAATCTGTGCAACCATCCACCCAGATTAGAACACTGGGTATTACTAGCTGCAGAAATAGTTCATATACCCTTCCAGTCGATACCAGCTCCTTCCTCAAGGGAACCCACTATCTTAACTTTTAATAGCAAAAATTTCTCTTGCCATATTTTGCACTTTATAACAATAGAATTATACATTACATACTCTTTTATATTTGGTTTCTGTTGCCCAATATTATGTTTTTGGGATGCATTCATGTTATAGAATGAACGTGTGCCTCTCAAATTCATATGCTGAAGCGCTAACCCACAATGTAACTGTGTTTGGAACTAGAGCCTTTAGGAGATAATTAAGATTAAATGAAGTCATAAAGATGGGGCCCTGATTCAATAAGATTAGTGTTCTTAAAGGAAGGGACAACAGAGTGCCCTCTCCCTCACTGTCCCCACAGCTTCCATGTGAGGATACGGTGAGAAGACAGCCATCTGCAAGCCAGGAAGAGAGCCTTTATTAGAAACGAAATCCTACTGGAATCTTGATCTTGGATTTCCTAGCGTCCAGAAATGTGAGAAAATACATTGCTATCATTTAACCAACATAGTCTGTGGTATGTTTTTTTATGGCAGCTCGAGCAAACAAAGATAATTTATATTTCTGTGTAAATTTATGGATTGTTATTGCTTTAGATTATTCTATTGTGTGAATACGCCATAATTTTTACCCATTTCCTTGCTAATGGGCATTTCAGTTGCTTCCAGGATTTAGTAATTATGGATCATACTTCTATGAACATTCTTGTACGTAGGTATTGATGAACAAGTATACTCGTTTTTGTTGTTTTTATATCGAGGCGTGGAAGTTGGATCATGAAGTATGCATAAGTTCAGCTTTAGTATATAATGCAAAGCACAGAATTTTATTTGGCCACATCCTCACCAAACTTGGTATTGTCCCTTTTTCATTTTATCCTCCTTTGTTGATATTTAGCGATGTCATAATAAAAATAGGCATTTTCTTGAAGACAAATGGAGTCGATTGTATTTTTATATAATTAGTGACTATTTAGATATAGTACTCTTTTGCAAAGTGCCTGTTCAGTTACTTGCACATTTTCCTTTTGAGTTTCTTACATATCCTGGGTAATAATATTTGTTGCATATTGTAGATATCTTTTATCATTATATGGGTTTTTCACTCTTGTTTCTTTAATGAATAGAAGTTTTTAGTTTTAGTATAAAGATCATCTTAAACTGATGATCAATAACTTTTGTGTCATATTTAAGAAATCTTTGCCAACCCTGAGGTATTGATACGTATTTCTATGTTTTCCTCCAAAAAGCCTTATTGTTTTATCTTCTATAATTACATTTTCATTTCCTCTAGAATTTATTTTTATTTACAATAGGAATATGAATCAAGATGCATTTTTTTCTAAATGAATATCCAGTTTACTCAATACCCATTTATTGAAATATACATTCTTTTCCTTCTGCACTGTAGTGTTATCATTCTCATAAGTAGATGAACATTTTTGGATGGATTGATTTTGGAAATCTCTATAATGTTCTATTGAGTTTGCCTATGCTAGTGCAATGCAAACACTACACTCTCCTGATTAATTTATTTCATAATGGATCTTATCTTGTAGTGTGTTTTTCACTTTTGTGCTTCTTTTTCAAATTCTCATAGCCATTTTTACCCTTTGAATTCCAAATAAATTTTAAACTGAGTTTTCAACCCCCTTCCAAACCTTCACAACACACAGACATGCCCCTATGCACACATGCACATATACATCCACATAGTGCTGAGGTTTCGATTGGAATTATATTAAATACACATGGATTACTTCAGGTAAAATTTGCAATTTTACATCACTCAGTTTTCCAATGTATGAATATTGAATGTTCTTCAATTTTTTAGTTCTTTCTAAGTTTTACTTAGCAAGGGATTATAATTTACAATGTAGAAATTTCCATGTGATTTTAATTTTTGTGTGTCATCCATAAGCACCATATAACTTTGTTAATTTTTAAATTAATTTTGATTCATGTTTACTTTTAAAATTCTGTATATTTCCTTTCTTTTTTTTAGAGACAAGGTCTCCCTCTGTTGCCCAGGCTCTGGAGTACAGTGGCACAATCTTAGCTCACTGCAGCCTCAAACTCCTGGGCTCAAGCAATCTTCCGGCCTCAGCCTCCCCAGTAGCCGGGACTACAGGCACACGCCACCACGCCTTGGCTGATTTTTAATTTTTTTCTTTTTTTTAATAGAGATGAGGGTCTTCCTATGCTGCCAAGGATGTTCTCCAACTCCTGGACTCAAGTGATCCTCCCACCTCGGCTACCCAAAGTGCTGGGATTACAGGTATGAGCCACCACGCCTGGCCTAAATTCTGTATGTTTCTTTACTTACCTTATATTGGATCCTTCCTGATCCCTCTCTGCCTTTCATTAGATTACATTTAATTTTTCTTTTTTTTCTTTTCATTACTTGCAAGCTATAAACACATTTACTACTTCAGTGTTTTATACTTCTCTTTAATGTTTTGAAGTTACAATATGTTTTCTAACAAAATCTAAAGTTATTAAGTGTTGATACCCTTATTTTGACTAGAATGAAAAAAAACTGAACACCTCTTCAAATTGTTATTCTCTTTTAGATTTTATAGTATACCAATTTAACCCAAAATATATGAGTACTATTACGGTGTAGTAAATAGTTAAATAAATTTTACAATAGCTTTTATAAGTTTCTATGTCCCCTTGTTCTTTTTACTCCCACTCTTTTGGGCTTTTCAGTTGACTGCACAATGAAGTATGTTGCATAACACAATTTTAAATGAGAGTAGTGAGTGGTAATCTCTTTCAGCCATTATGTATAAAACTTTACTCATCTGTCTTCATTGATGTATGATAGCTTGGCTGTATACAGTTCTAATTGACAGTTGTTTTCCCTTAGCACATATATGGTATCAATCCAATTAGGTAGGGAATTTATTTTCCAATGAGAAAACTCTGTACTGTCTTAACTGTTCATTTGAACGTAATCTGCTACATGCCCACCCCCACAGAGCTTTTAAGGTTACTTCTTTAGCTTTCTTGATCCTCAGTTACACTGTAGTATGTCTTGGTTTTAATGCAGTATTAATCTTATTTGATACTTGAAGTTCATATTTTATCTGCAAACCAATAATTTTCCTCAATTTAAGGAAGTTTTCAAAAATGATATTTTCCAATATTACTTTCTATTTTTCTTACCATTTTCTTTTTTTTCTGGTATACTTCTTAGAATATTCAGCCTGTCCATATTGTACTCATATCCTTTACTGCTCTTTTATAATTTTGTCTTTCTTTACAATGTTATAGGTTCTTTCTTTAGTCTTATATATCATTTACTCATATTCTCTCCTCAACTGAACCCAATTTAAAGTCCATTCCATCTGTTGCATATTTCATTTCAACATTTTTAAAAATTTCCAACTGCTAACTATTTCTAAGTATTTGAATACTCCAAGTGTACTTATTTTAAAGTCCTTATCAATGTGTTTTAAAACTTAATTATAGCTGGTCTGCATTTATGTTCAAATTTATTATCATTTTTCTTACTATTTGATATTCATAGATTTCAGTAATTCAGTTTACAATCACTTTGCATGCAAATTTGCCCTTCCCCCACCCTTCCCCCTCTATTTTTACTCCTCTTTGTCTGTTGGTTTTACATTTGTCTCCATCCAGGCCTCTCAGTTTTCAATCTAGATTCAAATCACATAATGCCCATTTGGATTTATTGCTCTCCAGCTGTTTAGGGAAAGGAAAAAAGCAATCATGGAGCCAAAGGTATGGCTGAGTTACTTGTCATGAGGGATGTATGTTTTTCCACCTCCCTAAACCTGAAACCATTACTTTATTTCCTGGATTTGTTTGGCGTCTGTTTGTAATCTGTGAGGGGGGTGGGAATTATAGTCTCTGCCTTTCACGGAGCACTCAAAGTCCCCTGTGTTTTGCAAGAACCTAAGTCTTGGCTTTTACTGCCTGTATATGGAACCAGCAACTCATATGTCCATGCCATTTGTAGGACATATTATTTTGTGTTTCTTTTATTTTTATTTATACTGTATTTTAAAGCAAGCCATGTGTTTTATTTTCATTTTAAAATTTTATTTATTGTTGCTATATATTAGAAATAGATGCATTTATTGAAACTTAATCTTGGCTTAGGCATATCATTTTCAGGCTCGATAGGGTTTTTGTTGATATTAGGGTGTTTGACTGAATTCAATTGTCAAATAACAAGATTAAAAATTTTCAGTAAGTACAGTGATAGAATTAGAAAATAAAAATTTGACTTTATTATGAGTGATAGTTTGGCTGTTCATAATAGCCCAGGTGACAGTTATTTTCCTTAGAATACGTAAAATAGCACTCGATTATCTTATGGCATTTATTTCCCCTCTGTAAATAAAATTAGACTGTCACTGATGTTATATGATTACCGACACTCTGATACACAGGAAGTATCCATAAGCTCTCAAGAAACTTTTGAAGAAAATTAAGTATGACCTCTAAGAGCCAAACTGAGAAAAATAATCCTGTATGTCAAACTCATTTATCACTGAATAAGGATACTATATCAGCAGGGTATATTTTCAGATGTGTTCAAGAATTTTATTTGTATTATTTTAAATAAAATAGAATTTTGAGTTTTTACCACCATGTTAATATTCCTAAAAAGACTGTTAATTAATATTTTAAATATTATTTAATATTTATTAATATTTACCATTTTATGAGTTTTACATACAAGGGATGCAACTGTATGCTTTGAGTTCCTCTTTTGCTTATATTATTTGAGATTTATTCAAGCTATTATGTATTTCATTTATTTTAATTTTGATAGCTATATAGTGTTCCTTACAATGTGTATACCACAATTATATATCCTTTCTACCCATAATAAATATTTGAGTTTTTCTCGATTTCCGGTTATTATAAACAATCCCAATAGATGTAATGGAGGCCTAGAATATAAATAGTATAAACTTTAACAAGCAACACCAACTGATTTTCCAAAGTGGCTGTGGCCCTTAACATTCCCACCAACACTGCATGAGCTTTGATTGCTCCACAATCCCTCCAACTTTGCAAATATTAAAATTTTTCTTATCTATAATATAAGAAATATTTACCATTGTGTGATTAATTTGCATTTTCCTGACCTACTAGCAATTTGATAACTTTTAAATGTTTGTTGAACATTCTTGTTTCTTATTTTATTAACTACATTTTCATGAATTTTGCCATTTTTTTCTATTAGGATATTTGTTTTCTTAATGCTTTTTTGATGATCTTTATATATTTTGGATATTAATATTTTGCCAGTTATATTGTTGTAAATATCATGCCAATATATTACTTATGTCTTCGCTTCTTTTTGATTTTTCATCAACAGAGTTTTTTAATGAATATAAGTAAATTTGCTATCTTTTTTCAAAGCATAGGGCTATCTCAGAGCCACAAATATAATCCATTATCTTCTAACAATTTTATGAAAGTGATTTTACATAAAAGTTTCTTTATCTACTTGCTTTCCATAAATGCACGTCTGTCTCTGTTTTGCCTATTCTTATCCATGTTCCATAGGTGTAGGGCATAGCATTTTAATTGCCATAGCTTTGAATACGTTATCAAATCTAGACAGGTAGTTTCACCTTACTCAAGTTCTATAAAAATATAAAAGCAAAATTTAAAAATGTCTTAAGGTTTTTATTGAAAGTGAATTGAATCTATAGGTAGTTTGCAAAGTATTCACATTTTTATGATGATGAATCTTTTAATCCAAGAACTTGATATTTATTTTTAGATTCTTTAATATGTCTTAATTATCTTTTATAATTTCTCCATAAGGTATTTATATAACATTTATTTCTAGTTTACTGTTAATTTCTTCTACGTTCTTATCATATTTATTGCTCAGTCCATTCATACTCACAGTGATTTGTCAATTTCTCCCTATTGTTGTGTATGTTTTTCATTATATTTAAGACTATATTAATGACATGCTATTTTGATATTGTTGTGTCTTCTCATTTCATAAAAAGAAACTTTTATCATTACATAGTAATCATCTTTATCACCATTTTTGGGGGTTTCTTTGCCTTAAAACTAATTTGACTGATAGTAGTGTAACCTCCAGATTTATATTGATTAATTTTTGCCTGGTATATTTCTGTACATAATTTGTCTTTCAAACATTCTGTTTTTTTTTTTATGTTTTGGGTGTATCTTTTATAAACAACATTGAGCAAAATTATCTAATGCAATAACTAGCTTTTTAACCCATGTATTAAGTTCTGTCATATTTTGTATGATTCTTGAAATATTTGGGCTTATTCATACCTTGCATTTATTTTGTATATTTTCTTTTCAAAAAAATCTTTTCCCTTTCATTTCTTTTGTGGGTGTGTTCTTTTCTTGTTGAGTTTTTAAAATTTATTTTCCCTCATTTCATATTGTCACTCTACTTACAAATTACACGCTTTATTAATTCACTTGCTATCAATTTAAACCAAGTACCAGAGTTAGTATCATTAATTTATATAGTTATCCTACTTCAGAATAATACATAGACCTTAAAATGTAATCTTTCATTACTCCACATCCAACTCACACGCTATTGGTTTTCAGTATTTTTCAAGCCCATTTCTACTCCAATTAGACTTTTTAGTATCACTCTATATAGGCAGTGTTTTTTTTAATATTTGTCCATTGTCTTAAGTTTTTTTCTCCATGTCAGAGCCAGAACACATACCTGAGCCTGAGAAGTTTACCTGAGAGGTGATCCCGGGAAACATGAGTGAGGAAAGGGGAAAGTCAGATGGTAAGAGAGAAAGAATTAAAGGGTAGCTAATTCTGCGGGCAATGGGGGCCCAGTCCAGCCGAAACCCACTGAGGAGCCCTCTGGAATTGTCCCACCAGTGGTTAAGGGATTGAAGCATTTGTCCACTAAAGCCTGACATCCTTTACTTGAGGGAATCCCCAGGGGCCTTAAATCTCTTGCACATTCATGTTGCGACTGAGTGTGAGGGAATGACCTCCTAAAGCTTTGGAGAAAACCTGAAGGCATCAAAACAGACATAAAGAAGGTGTTTCATGTCGGAAGCTAGCAAGGCACATGAAATTGTCCAAACATTGCACTGCAAGCAGGTAGCTGAAAATTAAAAGCAGTACATTTCCAGCATCAGCCACTCCCTCATATGTACAGCATCTTGCTCACCAATCAATCTTTCAATTCAGATTCTTTTCAGAGAGGACCCTTTGCTGGGCATTTCTCAATTATTTAAACAAATGGCTGTAATTTGCCCTGAAGTATCTTTTTTTCCTTTCAGGGTAAATTTATTCTCTCTCTTTCTATCCATGAGGAAAATGCCAATTTGGTCTAGAGATAATATTTCTCTCTTTAAGTTTCCCCAGAAACAGACTCTGAGATGGGGATTCTCCCATTTATCAGAGTGCTTATTCCAAGAAACAATTGTAGGGGAGTGGGGAGACAAGGAAGCAAGTTACCTCATGCGCGACTAGAGCTTAATCACACTAAAGAATTCAGAGCAATATTGTTAAGAAATAGGGAAACAAACAAACAAACAAAAATCTAAGAGGAACCAGGTAGGGTTCTCCAGGCAATGCAGCTCCTAACCACCAAATGAACAAAAGGTGGCTAGGTGGGCTTATTCCTCCCAGGATTGAATATGAGTGCTGGCAACATCATCAAGTGTGCACAGCAGCATTGGCCAAGAGGGCTAATAGGGAGTCTCACTAACAATAAGTGGTCAGGGAGAGACTTTGTTTCCACTCTGGGCCTGAGGATCTATTCCTTCACTTTGAAACACCAGATACCTGGAGGACACTGGCAAGGAGTATCACACCAGAACAAATATCTAGCCTGGGATGCCTTTTCATTCTTGTGGCTCCTTAACCTAGACATATCAGGTGGCCAGGGGACTCCAGGAAAGGGGATCTCACCACAATATACAGCATGACTCAGGATGCATTCTTCATCCTTGTGGACTGGAGAACTCCTTCCCTCACTCAGAGTCACCAAGCAGCAAGAAGGATCCTGAAAGAACTACTCAACCCAGGAAACAAACTTCATATTCCTGGGCCAGAGACTACCTTTCTCCATCTAGCAGTACCAGGAGGCCTAACCTGGGGAAGCTCTTTCCACCTCTTCAGGCAGCACCATCAGGGAAGAGTAGGAGCAGCATCTATAAATACCGGATACCAAGCAGACAAAAGTAGCACTACAAAGGCTCTGTAAATTGAGTGAATTGTCATTGAAAGCACAGTGCAAAAAAATAGGCCAAGACTCTTATACTAAACTTAAACAGGGTGACTGGCTGCTGAAATAAAAGGTTTGAATAAGATCCAGAGTCTCCTAACATAACAGATAAAATATCCAGGATAAAATAAAAAAAGTCATCTGTCATTCCAAGACAAAATCACAACTGAAATGAGAAAAGACAAATAACTGACATCCACATTGAGAAGAATTAGATGGTGGAATTATCTAACAAGGGTTTTCAAAAAACCATAATCAAAAAATGTTTAACAAAATATTACAAATTCTTTTGAAACAAATTTTAAAAAATAGAAAATATCAGAAAAGACATTGAAGTTAAAAAATGGAAATTATAAAAATGACCTATACTATAACTGAACAAAAAACAACTTTTACTAGGTAAGCTCAATCGTGGTGTAGCGATGATACATGATAAAATCAGTGAACTTGAGGACAGATCAATAGAATTTACTTAATAGGAACATCAGAGAGGATATAAACTTTAAAAATAGAGCTTCTAGAACTATAGGACAATTTAAAAAATCAACATTCATACTGTCAGCATCTCAGAAGGAGAATAAATAGAGTGGCTCAAATGTTGGCTGAAAATTTCCAAAATTTGGTTAAATACATAAACCTCCAGATTAAAGAAGCTGAGAAAACCACAAATAGGACAAATCTAAATAAATCCACACTAAGACGTATCAAAATTAAAGTTTGAAAACTAAAGAAAAATTTAAAAAAAAATTGAAAGCAGCCAGAGATTAAGAACACATTACCTACAGGAGAACACAAATTCAAATGACAGTGAATTTTCTCATGTGAAACCATGGAGAAATTGGCACTATACTTTTCAAGTGCTGGGGGAAAAAAAAAAAAGAACTGCCAACTACTAATTATTATCTGTGAAAACTATTCTTCAGGGAAAAAGATGTTTAAATAAATGAAGATCACCCAAATTAGTAAAAGCTGTCTATCTGTTCAGAACTTGCTATAGGAAGGGAGTCGGACATCATCATTTGCATTTGGCAGAAACGCAAAGCAAGCAGAGGAACCGGGACAATGAGATGGCTCCTGGTATATCCTGATTGGAGGCTGTTGGAATAGGGAAGTTGGAGGTGCCCTCACTAGTAGTAGGGCATCCTATGTGGTTAATCAGGGGTGCAGATTTGGGTATCTCCGGTTGTTCCTAAATTGGAAGCGGGGCAAAAATTAGGAAACCTGTCAGTTATTGTTAAAGGTCTGACCGTTTGGGTCTGATTGCTACAGAGATTGTGGTTTGGCTTCCTGGAGTATTTGCTGCAGATTGTGTTTTGTCTTCCCAAACTGATTGTTGCAGACTGTGTATTAGAGTTCTGTTTTGATATTTGGTCTGGCTACTGTCTGTTTAGATATCCAGATTCTCAGAAGAGAAATAAAGACATTCTCCAATGATGGAAACCTAAAAGAATTTGTCTCCAGCATACTTATGGTTAAGGAATGGCTAAAGGAAGTTCTTCAAACAAAGGAAATGATAAAACATGAAATTTTGGAGCATCAAGAAGGAAGAAAGAACAATGGAGAGAGCATAAATATGAGTAAATAGAACAGATCAAGGATGGGGAGACTTTTCATGTTGAAAGGGCACATTAATTTAGCTGTAATCAAATAAGGTCACATTCAAGACTTCAATTAGATATACTTAAAAATGTACATTATTTTTAAAAAATCTAACCACAATGTACTTAATGTTTTCAAAAAATGAAAACTATTTGTTAATTTTAAAGTTAACTAATCTTTTAATGACTTTGTTGTGTCTTCTTTTTGTTGGAAAGCACTTGAATATTTGGTTGCAGCGTGGAGGTCTGCAGTTTCAGTTGATCCTCTAGAAGGGTATCAGTCCTTTGTGACCATAACGGCATCTTGATTTGGGTTAGGTAGGAGAATGTAGATTTGCAGCAATAAGTGGTTGAAAAGTAAAAAAGCATTTTTTGGGCATGTTGGCAAAGACATGGATATTCTACTGCATTTTTCCAGTATGTCAATCAGATCTTTCTTAGCATCAAACAATGACTTTAAAATACCATCTACTGAGAGCTTAATCAATTCTATCTGTAGTTCTTTAGGTGCCTTGGTGATATCAACTAGATGAGTCTGAAATGCTAATTTAAGTGTGATGTCATGATTTTCAAAGTCAGTGTAATTTTCATTGTATTCTCCAATTAATAGGTCTGTAACAGCTGCACATTCTTCAAATGATTCCCATATATCATACGCTCATCAATGACCTTTGCTGATTGGGGAAAATGTTCATCCAAAATTTCCTTTTGAAGAAGTATTTTGTAAAACGATAGCTTTTTTTTGAAATGGTTGGATTTTTTTGCCATATATCACATATAGACTTAGTTTTGTCTTGCAAAGAAATATTCAAGTCGTTTTGATTTGACATGATATCACACAAAAATGCTGCATTCCTATCGAAATCTTCTTTCAATAATTCACATTGTTGATTCTGTTGTTCATAAAATTTAACTATCTGTTCTCACTGAGGTAAAATTTTGGCTAATACCTATCCCTGAGATAGCCAACACACTTTAGAATGATACGGCAAATCCACACTGAATACCTCATCGTTCAGTTTTAGCATGTAAGGAAACTGATGATGCTGTATTGCATTTGCATGAATATAGTTAATATTTAAAACTTGTTGCACAGTGTCACTTAAAATATTAGCTTTAGCACAGGGATTTTGCTGATGCAGGATACAATGAAAAGAAATGAGAGCATCTGGATCTGTTAATACTTTTTTTATCTGTGCAATAAACCCTTCAGGTTTTCCTGTCATGGAAGGTGTACTGTCTGTACATACACTCACTGAATTTACCAAATTCAGTCCAACTTCATGGTATTTATCTTGAAAGTCGTTGAAGATATCTATTCCCCGTGTTCCGTTCGCAAGAGTGCCCAAAGTGAGTAACTCTTCATAGCAAAGAAAATCTTCTGTTATGACCCGAATGAAGTATAAAACCTGTGCCAAGTCAGTAGTATCAGTTGATTCATCCAAAGTGATTGAATAATATCTATTTTCCTTTTGAAGTATTGCATGAAGTTGTTCTGTTAAGTTGAAGGCTAATTCATGCTGCCAATCAGTTATGGTTCTCCTTGAAAGAGGCAGTTGTTTGTACTTGGAAACGTTATTGGGGTCTAAGCATCCTACAACTTTGATAATGCTTTCTTTCACAATTTCTACATCAGTGAATGGGTTATTCCTGAGTATATAAGCTACTTTACAAATTGCTTCAGTGGCATCATTTCCAGTTCTTATTGCTGCTTGAAAGAATTGCCTTTCCTTTTGCTTTTCATTTTTTAATTTCTGCAATACAAACTTTTGTGCATCTCCCTCTAATTTAAAATATTTGTGGTCCTTATGAGTGTTATAATGCTAATTAGCATCAAATTTCTTTAATATTGGTATTGCAGTATCACAAAGCAAGTAAATCATCTTATCTTTAGCAGAAACAAGATAATATTGCAATCCCCAGTCCTCATTAAAAAATCTGTTTTTTTCCTTTAGTGTTCCCTTGGTCTTCTTTGACATGATGGGCTGTTAGGCAGACAGAATTTAAAAATATTGTCAAGCTGTGCAACTATTCACAAATTCCACTTCAAACAGAAACACAGTGCACCACTGTCAGAAGTTGATAACAGATTGGCGTACTTGACCCCCATAAACTCTTGCCAACCAGCTTCCTGTGGTAGTGGTGCCAGTCAAGTTAGAACTAAATCATGACCACAGCAGCTGTTAATTTAACCCTTATGTTTTACTAATGTTCTAATTGTGCCAGTTAATCTGGGAGGATTGTTTCATTGAAATTTATTTTATTCTTTGTTTTTTTTTATTTCAAAATATTAAGGAGGTAGAAATGTTTTAGGTTACATGGATCACTTTTGTAATGCTTGAGTCCTGGCTATGGGTGTGCCCATCGCCCAAATAGTGCTCGTTGTACCCATTAGGTAGGCTTTTGCCCCTCCCATCCTTCCCCCTCTCCCCAGTTGATTTCCACTGAGTTTTACTTCCCTCTGTATCTCAAGAATGGGAAAACACTACATGTATTCACTGTTCTTTGGTATTTTAAATGCATTCATTTTAAAAATAAAATAAAATATAAAAGACAAACAAAAATGTCTTAATAAAAATAAAAAGATTTGTTATGTAAAATTTGGATTTAGTCAAAAGGCCACACTTAAGGACCTAGAATGCCACATGTAGCCTGAAGACCTCAGGTTCCCCACCCCTGGAATACACTATATTTTCCTCCATCAGGTTTCTAAGTTATAAACAAAAAAAATGTGATAAAAATAAACACAATAAAAATAGAACAGAAAAAAATGATGTTAATACTCAAAACAATGGTCTTTAAAAAGTGATTTTAAAAAATGTAAAAGGACAAAAATAGAAGTAAGGTTTTCACACTTCCCTGCAAGTGTTAAAATAATAGCAGTAGAATGTGATAAATAGCATATGTATTTTGTATAGTGAGTCCCCTCATTGAGCATAGTTGATAGGTTCTTTGAGACTGACTTTAAGTGAAACAATGTATAACAAAATCGATTTTTTTCTCATCAACTATTATAATATAACAAAATGACTTTGAATGAAACTACATTATTTGAGGGCCTGCTGTATGTCATTTCACCTAAAATCACAGTTCCCAAGAACCTATCCACAACTTTAAGTGAGGAGGTATTGTAATCCTCATAGCACTCACTAGTGAAACTACACAAAGTGATATAATGCAAAATACGGCAAATCATGCAGCATTGAATCCTAAAAAATGTTCATGTAATTCACTATAAAGTGAAAAGAGAAATAGAGGAATTAGAAACACAAGAAACAAATAGGAAACAGATAATAAACAAATGGAGAAAATGAGCAAAGTGTATGAAACAACATTTCACTTGAGTGTATAAATATAGCAAATAAACACATAAAAAGATGTTCAACATCATTAGCCATTAAAGAAATGCAGAATAAAAGCATAATGACATATCAGTATACACCTATCACTATGGTTAAAATAAGAAATGGTGACAATACCACACGCTGGCAAGGATATGGAAAAGCTGAACCACTCATACACTGCTGTTGGGGATGTAAAATTTCATTCTGGAAAACAGTTTGGCAGTTTTTTATAAAACTAAGTACACAATATACAGCCCAGTAATTGTACACTTGGGAATATATTCCAGAGAAATAAAAACTTACGTTCAAACAAAATTTGGTACATAAATATTCATAGATCTTTATTCATATTAACTACAAACTGTAAACAATCCATATATCCGTCAGTGAGTGAAGGATTAAGCAAACTCTAGTACATCCGTGGTTCTCAGCCATAGTAAGGAACAAGCTATTGATGCACTCAAAAACTTGGTTGAATCGCAAAGAAATTGTACTTAGAAGAAAAAGAACCTCAAAATACTACATACTATATGATTCCATTTGTATAACATTCTTTAAAAAGACAAAATTATACAAATGTAGAATGGATTAGTGGTTGTTAGGATTTATGAATGGTTAGAGATGGTAGGGAGTGGAGGTGATTATAAAAGGACAATGAGAGGGACCCTGTAGTGATGGAACTGTTGTTCTGTATCTGGTGGTGGGCATGCAATCCTACACATAAAATATAATTGCATAGAACTAAATACACACACACACACACACACACACACTCTCATGGAGAAAATGTAAAACTGGTGAACTCTGAGTAAGACTGGTATTGGTGAATTGCAGCAATTTCAAATTCTTTGTCTTGATATTGTTATTATAGTTTTGCAAGATGTTATCATTGGGAGAATATGGATAAAAACTATATAGGATTTCTTTGTACCGTTTCTTACAGCTGCATATGAATCTGCAATTATTTCAAAATAAGATGTTTAGTTAAATAAGAGCATAAGCCACCAATAAAGAAAAAAGGTGAAATAAGGATGTTTTAAGATATACGAAAGTTAAAAGAATTCATCACCAGCAGAGAAGTTCAGTATAAGAAAGGTTAAAGGAATTCCATCAAGTATGAGGACTATAGGAATTTCTGGTGCTCCTTATTCTACACCAGGAATAAAGAGCACCAGAAATGGTAACTGTGTGTGTAACTCATGCAGCTTACATTCCAGAAGGATATTCACATTTTCTCTGTTTCGATGATGAAGTTTTCTTTATTTTTATATTCATGGCACAGGAGTATAATTTGAAATTTGAAGAAAGGACCTGAATTCCAATCATGTCTCTACCACTTACTGACCACATGACCTTCAGTAAGTAATAGCTCTCAAATATTATTTTTCAATCTAGAATAAGGATATTGAAACCATTCTGACATTGTTATTAGCATCGGAGATGAGCTAATATACATCAAAACAGCTAGTAAGGCATCAGGTTCATAATAGTTAATCCTTAAATAATGTCTTACTTTCTCTTCCTCTGACCAACATTGTGTCTTCCTAATATTACACCTATATAATCATGTTATTATTGAACTGTCAAATATTTCACTTAAAAAATGCCCATTATCAATTGTCATCCAATTTTCTGGCATTAATTAACATAACTTCATAAGATATTCCATCCTATCGATTTCTTATAGTTTTAAATAAAATTTCTTTCTGAGTTTACAGAATATGTTCACCAACATAACTGTGTTATTTTCTGGAAACTTCTATATAAGTGTTTCTGTTTGCTTGCTTGCTTGATTGTTCCTTCATAATCACCAACTCAGGACAACTAATATCATTGCGTTGAGAGAGTAGGCATTTTACTAGGGACTAGGGAAGAAGGGTCTACACTTTCTTTAAATGTTCAGCAATTATTTTACTTCTTTAAAGCATCAGAAGTAGAAGGATTAGGAGACCAGTTATGTCTTTTCCACCCTCACAGACTGCAAAAGACAATTTGCTGCTGTTGCTGGCTTTATCCGCCATAGCACTAGAGAATTTTTGAGTTAGGTAGAAAATATACTACTGAGATTGTGGAGCCACGATCACTCTGGTGACAATGTTATTATCCAGGTAAAATTATGGATAAATAGACCTTAATTTGCACTGTCATTAAATAATTTCCTGAGCACTTAATATCTAATTATACAAATATCTATTAAACATCATGTCATGTACGTACCAAGCTTAGTCCTATTATATAACTTATGTAAGATATGTTCCCAGCCCTGAAGGAGCCAAGATCTCAGTCCGTTTGCCTCCTTACTGGCTTCTTGTGACAAATATATTTTATTAATGTATAAGGCCTCCATTGAATTTAAGCAATTTTACTAAATTTATTAAGAAGACTCAGGCTCCCTTCCAAGCCCCATTCCCCTAAAAATACAGTAAGACAAAATTGGCTGGTATAATTAACCATGAAGGGGAGAAATATAGATATCAGTATTACATTTTCATGCAGGTCTCATAAGAATTAAACTGTAATTAAAGATGTTTACTGAAGCGTTTATTTATCTGCTGAGATGAAAAATGCTAATATGAATCACCAGCATTTAAACCGTTAACATTTAGTTTTTGTTAATATTTACACTTTTTTCTGGCAGCTTGTAACTCCTTAATCAGCCACAGCAGGAGAAAATAAGCATATATAAAAATAGTGACTATTAACATCATGATTTATTAAACAGCATGCCTTTTTTCCAACTTTTTTCAAGTTAGCACCAAAAGTCAGATATAATTTAAATGAACAGTGGAATTTCATTCCATCTTTAGATCTATTAATACTTTTAGGCTTAACTTAGCTGTAGCTGAAGCATCCATTCCTGTGAAAAAAATTGATAGGGTAATATACTCAGCCCTATTGCATAATTTTTTAAAGAGAGTATATTTCCCCATAATAATTAAAATTTAAACATTTTATAAGTAGCTATGCAAAGTAGCATTTTAAGTAGGAGTGAATAATGCCTTTTTTCTGATTTGTTATATTCTTGTGTTTTTAAAAATCTATTTATAAAGCAGTTTCCTAAATCAGTAATGTCTAGATTGTTTTCCCCTAAGAGTTATATGGCTTTTATCCATCCATTTTGAACAAAAATATACATTTATATCATATATAATCTCCTTTGTAAGCAGCCCATAATTACTAACAATATATAAACAAGCACAACATCCATAATGCAGGAAATCACTTATATTCAGTGTGTTTTGTTGCTACAAGTTCATAGTTCTGCAAAAGGCTTTAGTTCACTGGCAGCTAACAAAGCCCAAATATGTAGAGATTACGTAAGCATAAACAGTAAGCAAAATTCTTTCCAAATATGTATCATCAATCTGACCATCCATTTATGTACTAAAGAATTTTATGAACTACATTAACAAATATCCTGTGGGATATTTTAAGCAATGTGCAAACTCGTGTAATATGGGAATTAATTTAAATTATTCACAATCTCCTGATACTGACATCCTGCTATTATATGAAAATTTCAACATGTGAAATGTTTTTGGATTTCCAATGGCAATAATTTTGATCAATGGCTGTTTAAAAGGAAAGGTACAGTAATCATCTTCTGATTGTTTTCCTTTTCCTTCTCATCTTAAAGATACAATAAATTATTTATTATGTCAACATAATACAATATCATAGTAAATACTTGAACACAAAGTACCATAAATAGATATTTTACAAATGTATCAACTGAAGAAAATTTTAGGATCAAATGCAGTCAAGGATTTTGTGATAAAATGTTTGCCTTTTAATTTTCTTATCAATTAGGGAGAATTTAGATCACTGTTACTGATATATGACATTCTTTGGTTCATTTAATTTTCAAGTTTTCAAAATCCTCACTAGAAGCAATATTGTTGCTCTTTACTTCCTGTCCTTATAATTTTAGATGACAGGCAAGAGAAACACAAAAGTGTGTTTCGTTTCTACTCATTGTCTAGAAAATATTAAGATGGTGAAATATTTTGATATAAATCTCTTAGTACAGACTAAGCTCTCAATAATCAAAGTTCCATAGATTTTTTCACATTAAATGTACACACATTATTTTTGTCCAAGAAATTTTGTTTGTCCAAGAAATTAAGAATGGGAGATATATTGGTCAAATATGAAGGAAAAAAATAGAGAATGTGTTGTGAAATACGTGAACATCTTTGGTTTTCTAAAGCTTGGTTAATTAGAATCTAAATAACCAACCTCAGTGCATATTCCACTGTCTCATTAGAACATTAGTTCCTGATGAGATCTATGTCCTCACACAACTTTTTTGCACTCTGACCAGAAATTATGCATTGTATTATAGTTATATATAGAGAGAGGGGCTTTCACTGGAAAAAGAAGAAATAATTTATTAAAGTTTGTGTGTGTGTATATATGGATACACACATATGCATATACATGTTAAGTATGTGTGTTTATTTATTTATGTCCTTCAAATTTTGTAGGTAAGAATTGTGTCATGAAAAAATAGAGTTGGAGGACTTCTTTTTTCTGATCCAGTATTTGTGGAGCTTAGAATGTGTCACTCCAACCTAACAACAAGTAAAAAGCTTAACAAACTAATAAATAAAGCAAATCTTGTGTGTGAGCCTTCTATTATGAGTTCACATGTGAACCTCATCTAAACAGTGATATTAAGACTCACAAAGCTAAAATATCAGTATTATCTTTGCCTACTAACATCTTCTAAAATGATAATAAAAGGCATAGTTATACTAAAATATAGGCATGAGTTATAAATATCTTCTTTCTTTAAAATAATATTTTTACATATATGTTTTATAATTAGCTGAGGGGTGTCATCTTGAAATATCATCTCTGCATATTATAATTGACATTTTCCTTTTTCCAAGTTAATGTGTTCTATAAATTATCCTTATCATATGGTTACATCAAATTCACATGTAGTTTATTTTTTGTTTTTATCTCTCCTTCAAAGATGAATTTATTCCACTCCAAGAAAGATCAAGATATAAATCCCACTTACACAATATACTTGTAAAAAATTTAGTGTCATAAATATACATGTTATAATGTCTAGAACTAAATGTGTGCACATATACACACAAATGTGTGCAAGTGAAACTGGTGGAATCTGAATTAGGTGGGTAGGTTGTATCAGTGTAATTTTGTCTGGTTGTGATATTATATTGATATTATAGTTATGCAGGATTTTACCATTAGGGGAAATTAAATGAAGACTATAGCTGATACCTCTGTATTGTTTGATACAACTGTATGTGAATCTACAATTATCCCAAAATAATAACTTTAAAAGTCATATTTATATATAAGATATATTATACATAGAATACTACATATATCTTAAAAGGAAAAGTTTAAAAATTTTATATGTAAGATATTATATATAAGATATATATGATATTACATGTAGATAACAGATATTGCAAAAAAACTTCTACATTATTATGCACCAAAACCTTCTTTCTTTCATCTGAGAAACATATTTCCTGTTTTTTTCCTAAAACAAGTCAGCTATTTAAGTTTGTGAAAGAATAATTATTCATATCCTTTAAACTGTAATTCTTCAGTTGTATTTTCACTTAAATTTATCTAAGTAAGCACCAACAGAGATTTTAGTTCATTCTAAACTCCTAAGACTGGAATCACCTTGTACCTTCTTCTGAAGATCATGGAAAGAGATTCAAAATTAGTTTGTCGGGCTTGAAGTCATGTATAATTTTAAGGATGACTATTTCAAGTCACAATAGAGTCCCCTTATTAATAATAATTCTCTCTTTTTTTAATCTTTCTCACCTATTCATGCAAAGATTTTCTGAACTAATTCTGGTCCAAAGTCACTGAACAGCACTACACCAATTATCTATATCTATGATCACTCCACCTCTTAAACATATATATATATTAAAAAAGTATGTTTTCCCCCTGGGTTAATATAGTATTTCTTTCTTTTTAAATTGTTTTTATTGATACATAATAAATATACATAGTTTTGGGGTACATATAATAACTGAAAACATTCATATAATTTGTAAAGATCAAATCAGTGTCATTGGAATATCCATCAAGCATTTCTTGCTTTTGTTTTTTATTTCTGAAGTTCTGTGAGTCCCAAATAGTTAAATTCTCACCCACAAATTCAAGAGCTGAACAATAATAACACCAAGGGAATGGAGATCTATTATTAAAAAGAAAAATCTCTGAATTCAGATAGTATATGTTTAATCCTCTCCCTTGGGATTTTCTTCTTACTCTCCTTAGCAAATGTGCCCTCCTCTAGCTGTTGGGTTGCTTGTGTCCTGGTCTGAAGTCCTTCCTCAATGCATACTGATTTTCTAGGTAGTTTGAACCAGGTTATGGCTCACTGATCTCACGTTCATGGATAACTCTCATACACGGATCTCCAGCACAGATCCTCCTCCTGATATTCCAAATCCATACAGCCAGCCGTCCTATCCAACTTGCCTTAGCTGTTATAATGGGCACTCTAATGTTCTGCCAGATCCCCCTTTAGGAACAAGACACTTATTCACCCAGCTCCCAGGAATCCTGCCAGCATAAAACCCTCAGCTTTCTGTCTTTTAAGAATAGATTCAGCTGAAGAGAGCCATCACTTGCAAGAACTTTCCCTCCATTCAAGGCAGCTCATATAAAATGAAAAGGTCCAGCAGTCCCATTCCACTTTCAGGCAACCGTGAGAGTCTATCCCAGTATCAGAAGGGTTGGCAAAGCTCTGCTGCTAACACTCTTCCGTAAGGCAACGGTCTTCACCCAATCCTGCTTCCTTCCTTTACTTTCCACAGCACTCCCTAAGACATTTTCTGCACACTCATTCATCTCATTCTCGTAGTTTGTTTCTCAAGAAGCACAATCTGAGGCAATTAGTTCTAGGTATGGGCCAATGAAATGGATACTAAGATCAGACTCTGAAGATGGATCCACTTACCCAGCCAGCCGTGAAGATATCTTCATTGGCAGTGGCGTAAACTCAGATAGTCCTTGGCACCAAATGACAGGGCACTTGCTAAAACTTTCCTAGGTGATTAAATAGGATGATATTATGAGGGAGGGGAATGCACTAGAGCTGCTCTGATATAGCAAGCATTTGGGAAATATCAGGGAATTAATAATTAAGGGAGCAGAAAAATTTGGTGGTTGTCACTAAGATTGACTGATAGCCGAGGCTTTGGAAAAAAGATAATGGCTGAGAGAGAATAATCAGCAATTAAAAGCCGTGTGAGAGCCAGAGGCCTCCTTGGTAGCAGGTATCATCTCTGGAAAAAAGGCTGAAAACTGGGCTTTGGGCTTGATCATAACAGAAAATTCAAAGAGATCCAAAAAAAGTTAAACTTCCAACTAATGCTTGGCGGCTATGCTGTAACTGGGGGCCAACCATGGAAAAAATGTAGCCCTCACATATGGGATAAGAATATCTAGGTTGATGCACCTGAAAATCTTGACTCTCTTGAACCCTGTGACCCTAAGAAAGGTATCCACTCCTCCCTATTAAAGACTAGCACCGCACCCGCTTCTTCCTTGAATATGAAGCAGTAGATGTCAATAAGGTCAGGTGGCATATCATAACCCATCCAGGGGTATGCTGGGCCCAAAAAAGAAGAAAGAGGGCTATGTACCAAAGGAGTGGTAGTACCTAAGAAACACGTGCTCACAGGGCCCCAGGAAGTACCCATGGGTCTAGATTCTGAAGGTGCAAGATCAAGGGGGAGGCAGAGGTTGGATAAGGCAAATTGGATAAGGAAGAATTTATTAATGTGGCAGTACTCTTCCAGAATCAAAATTTAACACAATGGCAAGAGTCTTGGGAGGTGGTGCAAACATGCTAGCCAGGATGGACCACAGAAGCATGGAAAAATAAACGGCCAACTTTAAGTGAGGTGAAATGACAGAATTGCTATGGAAGACTGGTGGAAATGAAATAAAAAAGCCCTCCCACTGCCCCCAACATAGGAAAACTGCAGGTCTAACCAGCTTCAAGCTCCCTATGGTATGTGCAAAGGCCTTCACTGAGATTGTGCAACCACAGGCCAATTTCTTCTATCTATCTAATCCTGCTTTCTTCCTTTTCAAGGGTTATGATTTCTGGAGCATTCTGGATATAAATGTCCTGCATATAATCTCCATCTCACTGTTTGCTCACTGGCACTGAATCTACAACTCTTGTCTCAGGGATATCAGATATTTCTAAATACAAACCCATGATATTTCAACCTAAACACTGTTCTCTTAGAAACTCCCAAACTCATACAATGGCCTTATAGCTCATTCTATTATGCTACACAGAACCCTACAGACTCACCCTCAGCACTGCTCTCTCGTTCACCACCCGTGTATAATCTATGAGCATGTCCTTGCCATTTTACCTCTTATATGTATTTCAATTGCACAGAGCCTTTTCCATGTTCATTTCCTTAATTCAAACCATGCAGAACTGTTTATCCTCCAAAGAGTTCAGAAGCAATACTCTTTAAGTTGATCCCACCACATTGAGCATTTATTTCTCCAAACTATTTGCCAGAGTGATGTTTTTAAAAAAGTTTATTAATACAATCTTAGATCCCTTACATAAATTTCCTTTGCTTCTCAGAGCAAAATCTTTAGCATGGCTTCAAATCCCTGCATAGTCTAGCTTCTTTCTTTTTCTGTAACTGTATATGCTGGTCCTCATTCTCTGTCTTTGAGCTCAGAAAGTCAGATCCTGAATACATTGTATCATGTTTCCTCATTGAGAGGGGTCTTTAAACATGCATGTCTTGTTTGGAGACTTCCTTCCACCATGCTCCTTCCTTTTGTTAGCCACCTTTTATCTTTATTCTGGGAAATCTTCCTACCTCACCTAGCTTAAATCCTTCTGTTTACGCCCTGATTTTATTATATTTCTTCCCGCTTTTTGGCCATTGTACTTTATTTTTAATGACTTCTTTAGTATCTAACATCCCCCACGTTGCGAATTCTGTGAGGGCAGGGACTACAGTTCTCTGTTGTATCAGAGTGTTTTTGCACATAGCAGATTCTTAATTGTTGAATGAATTAAAACGCCCTTTACTAGTTTTCAAAAAAAAATCTTATACAGTTGATATCTGTTTAACATAAATTTGAAGGAGTGTCTTGAGAAGGGAAATATGATGTAAGAACACCTCAGAAATGTACACAGAGTTCTTGATGCTTCCAGGTACTGAAAAAAAAAAAGAGAGAGAAAGAAATGTACACAGAAGATGTTAGGTTATTAAGTATCAAATGTCTTATTTCCTTAAGTACTAAGTTTGACAGTTGACATCTCTGACATTTTACTGTGACACTTCTTGTTTTATTTTTATTGTGAAGGTACATCCTCAGCCTTTCAAACGCATGTTTTGGCCTGTCATTATCATCCAAAATTTTTTTTAAGAGAAATTTTTGTGAAACCATGGATAAGTAAAAAATTCGTTTTATTTTTGAATGTGAGTTCCGTCATGGAACCAATGCAGTGCAGACACCTAGACATATCAATGAAGTGTTTGGGAAGGATGTGGCTCATGAATGCTCAGTATGTCGATGGTTTGAGAAGTTCTGTCCTGGTTATTTTAATCTTGAAAATGAACCATGGGCAACCTGAGACCAAGGTGAGTAATGATGAAAGCTGTACTGGAAGCAAATCCATCTCAACCTACACATGAATTAGCAGCAAGGTTTGGAGTTATTATTCCGACAATATTGGACCATTTGAAACAAATCAGCAAGGTAAAGAAGCTGAGTAGATGGGCTCCACATTAATTAAAGGAGCGTCAGAAGAGAAATTACCTTGAAGCTTGTCTTTCTTTGCTTTCACGACATAAAGGCAAACCATTTCTACACTGTATTGTTACGTGTGATGAAAAATATATTATTTTTGACAATTGCAAGCATTTGGCACAACAATTGGGTAAAGATGAAGGGCTGAAACATAGTCCAAAATGGAATATTCATCAAAAAAAGCTAATAGTATCTGTTTGGTGGTCCAGTGCTGGTATTATCCACTACAGCCTCATGAAACTTGGTCAATCGATTACAGTAGATGTCTACTGCAACCAACTGGACGGAATGATGAAGGTGATTGAAATTACGTAGCCGAGATTGGTCAATAGAGACAGGCCAATCCTCTTGCAAGACCACATGTCACAAAAAACAATGCTGCTCCAACTACATAGGCTGGACTGGGAAACTCTGTGTCATCCACCATGTTCACCAGAACTTGCACCAACTGACTACCACTTCTTCCAGGCTTTAGACCACTTCTTATAAGGAAAAATATTCAATTCTCAGCAAGGTGTGGAAAATGCCTTTTGCGATTTCATTGACACTTGCTCTCCAGGCTTCTTTGCTGCTGGCATAAACAAGCTACCATTAAGATGGCAAAACTGTGCGATAGTTTAAGTGCATAATTTTATCACTTGTACTGCTTCTTGTTTGAGATATAATAAACTACACTTTTGGTTGAAAATTAGACATTTCATATTTAATAATCTAATAACATGGGCAATAAGGTGCCATTTAGTGGCACGATTCCTTGGTGATGGGTGTGTTTGGTAGTGGAAGAAAAGACCTAACTAAATAAAGGTATATGAACAGTTTTTCACAACACCGTTCTAATATTGTTTTAGTATTTTCTTATGACCTCCTGTTCATTTCCAGTTGCTTACTGTTCTTATAGCCATTTGACACCATCCCATCCCAAAATGTGAAATCCACATGATAGCAAGTGTTTTAAAGTTAACTAATTATAAAATTGGCATTAATGTTTGGGTGGCATGGATTAAAAAGTAAGGACTTTTGAGTCAGTTTAGAATTAGGTTCAATTGCTGGCAACTCACTCAGTGTGTATTGTGTAAACACTTAACTGCTTCACTATCTGAGATTTAGAATATGACCTACTCACCTTCCATGCATAACAAATGTACACATGATGAACAACAGAAAGGAAGTAAAGTGTTATATATTTCTATACAGCATGAATATAAATGTTTGTATACACATATATACAAATGCACATCCTATTCATTTACACACCTATCCGTCTAGTATTTATCCTGCTGTCAAATCACTGTGAGACTTGATGAGTAAATTAATTTATTTTTACCACAAATCATTTTTAATTGCTCATTTTAGCATAGTGGTAATTGAAGCTGTCATTTTTACTTATAATTCAACTTTGATTCTGTGTAAGTGTTTGATGTCTAGGATGTTCGAAATCCTTTTCTATAGCGTTATTCTTACTTGACAAATTTTGTGTATGCTAATACAGTAGTAATGCAAGAAATCTATGATTGCTTTTATTTTATCATTTTATACCGTAAGTATTGTACTATTATTATAATTAATATTTTTATGAGGAACTGACACTTGGCATAAAAAGAATTTTGCTTGGATTTGCTCATAATTATTCCACTGACTTCTGTTATAGGTTATGGTATATATATGCATATATACACACACACACACACACACACACACACACACACACATATACAGCAAGTGCTCAGGAAGTATTTGTTGAATTAATTAAAATTGAATGAGATGCTATAGCCAACATTAAATCCCAGGTTTGTCTGACTCCAAAGGCTGAACATAATCCAAAATCTTACCTTTCCTCTGAATAGTATTGGAGATAGTACCTATATATAGGAGATCATATTAAGAATATTAAGTTGCTTTAAACTTTCCTATTTTGTATATTATCCATTTTCTGATAAATGTCAATCTAGGATGTGCTCAACTCTTTAGCAGCGTCATTCTACATTAGCAGTGTTATCAAAGTTTACTAATGAAAGATGTTTTCTTTTTATCTTTCTTCTTGAATTAACCTTAGGATTTTATTGAATATTGCACTATTCTAATACTATGGTTGCTCAGTTTCCCTTTGATGTTGATACAAAACTTTTGTAGTTCCTCTTTTTAACTGTGGAACTGCATTTAGGTAGGATAATATATATTATTAAATTTCTTCAGAATACATTTCAAATACCATTGACTATATCATGATCCTTTTATGTGTTGTGTGTGTGTGTGGTGATGTGGCATACCATTATAATGTATATACAAAGAATTTCTTTAACAAACTAAAATAAGTGGGACTATAGTCAATGGGAAACTTTAGTTATTCCAACATTTGTTTTTTAATATTTATAATGAGTGGGAACACCCAGAGTGAGACACTGTATAACTTTTGACAGATATATATTTAATAGAAAATTAATATTTTATTAGTTTATATCATACCATTGTATGGTACATGTCACAGATATTAGAGAGTATAGGAATGCAAGCAATTTTGGAATATCTGTAAATATCCAATATTGGGGAGCTTATATATACATATATAATATATATGAAGTTCTTCTTCTATTAGCTAACAGTACCAAACAATTTCATCATTATATTCTCAGATCAAGCTCTGATAATGTGACTGATGCTAAGATAGTAATTTACATAATTTTCTCACAATGCTTTTCAGGAAAGTCAATAGTTAATAAAATACATTTTGTTGTATCTTTCATCTCTTGGTGACATAAAAACTGTTCATCTTAATTACATCTATTTAGTAAGTTATCTCAATAAATTATAAGTTTTTGAATATTGGCTTTGGGTTTATAGTAAATAACATAAGATTACATTATATTCAAAAGTCAGAGGCTTTATATAGGAAGAGAAAGCACTTGTTTCTTTTTCAATTTTATTTTAATTCACACTCAAGATGTTGCTCCAATTCTTAGATGGAAAAATCAGAAATTGGAAAGAGAGTGAGGAAAAACAAGGCAAATATTTTATTACATTTAATACATGAGATGAAAGATAGGTTTTTAATGCATTAGATTTGGGGGTATGGTTGTTTCCAAGACAAGAAGGGAAAACAACTATCTTCTTTCCTAAACGCAATATAACGTCATGCAAATTATATTTTTTAAATACTTATTCATCATTGTCATATGAATTTAACCTTGCATTATAATAATAGTTACTAGGACTAAGAATTTACTTGGGAGAATACATTACAAAAAACATTGCAAATAATAGCTTTTATTGGAGATTCTATTAATATGAGAGAGAGGAACTTTGCCTGCAAGAACAAGAATTATAATATAATTCAACCACATTGCTCTCTCAGTCTAGTAGGCCATGTCCAATTTTCTCAGCCTAGCATTATTAAGAGACTTTTTCTCCATACAAATTTTGACTTTCTCAGATGAACGATGTTAGGCAACTAGAGATGTATTATAGAATTTACTTCATAAGACTCAGAAATGAAGGAAGGCTTTAGAATCAGATGAAAGTAGAAAGTCACTCCACAGTTACAATTAATGATCTAAAATTCTGAGTTTGTACTTAAAAAATTTGTTGAGGTTTGAGGATGATAATTAATCATAAATTGCACCCCATTGCTTCTAATCCAAATGAAAAATATACATTGAAATTAGGCAAACATGAACTATATTACATTTAAAATTGGATTGGAGAATCCCACTTGAATCCAAAGAAAAATAAGCATCCTGATACCTCTTCTTATTGCCCCCAGGCAAAGTGGAAGGGTAATTTAGAATTTCCTCCTGGGCCTTCCCAGTGATTACTGCATAGAGAGCAAGGGCAGAAAGAAACCGCATGATTTACAGACAGATTTTCCCAATCAGAGAATTAAAACACATCAGCGCTATTTATGCTGAGTGCCTTGTCTCAACCTCAACAATTATATGACAATCCTTCTGTGGGGAAGAGGAAGTCATGATCAGAGAGGGCAGAACTGGAAGTATTCTTTCAGTGCTATTCTCTTCTTCCAACAGAATTCCATGTCTAGATCAGTTGCAGATTGGTTTTCCTCTCAAAGGAACATAGTACTAACATGAATTCTGATACTTTCCATCCTTGAATAATGGAAATACCCCTAAACTTCTTTGCATATATCACCATCTATGAAGATTATAGTTAGTCTTTAATATTCCAAAGTTCTCTTATACTTCTGCACATACAATTTAATTTTTCATTAAAATTATGTGCTTCAAGAATACCTTGGGTAGGCTGGGAGAAGTGGAAAAAAATAAAACTGATGATGGCGTGGTGTATTTAAGAATTCACAAAGCCCTATGAAGCATGATGGCTTTGTGAAACTAATCACAGGTTGGTAATACTTCATTTTTGAAAGTAATAAGAAATACAAATAAAATCCTAAGACCTCCAACTGACTGATTAGACTACCTATTGGCCAAGGAGACCCCAGAAAAACCTTAAAAACTGAATTCCTGGCCATGACAGGGTGGAAGGTCAGATAAACCTCTAACTTATATCTCTCTAGCTAATGGCCATTAGGAAAGAAACCTAAGGGTTAAGCAGAAACCAGCCCTTTGGAAAGACTTGCTCCACCATTGATTTCAACCAACCTCTTGACTGCTCCCCCCAGCCCCCGCTTTTGCAGTCTTTATACAACTGATGAGCATTCCTTCCTGATGGGAGACTACCAACCATGGAGTGGTTCTGGCCAACTGGGGGCTCCAGTCAACTGGAGGCAGAGTATGGAGGCTGCACATTGAGTTCCTTCGTGTCCTCCGCTTCACCTTTTGAAATCAGAGGGCTGAAAACTCCACCCTTGGATCATGCTAACCCTGACATTTTTTGAACATGGGAACCACAAAGAGGCATGAAGCTCAATTGCTCATGCAAATGTTTCTTCTTTCATAAATATTTATGACTCTTCCTATAGCTTGTTAAATATGTATATTTGGCCACTCTGCTCAGCATAAATTTCTGTTCCCTTTACACCTCCCTTGAAGTGCTTGCTCTTGGCTTCTACCTCAGGCCATGCTTTCCAGCCTACATGATGACCAGGCTGCGAGCTGCCTGTAACTCTTTATGAGAAATAAAGCTCTCCTTTCCAAATTTATGAACCTTGTGATTCTTCAGTTGATAGTAACATATCTAACCATGCAGATAGGTTTGAATGTAATCACACATTTTTCTCTGTAATTCTA
This sequence comes from Daubentonia madagascariensis, assembly GCA_023783475.1. Lineage (NCBI taxonomy): Eukaryota > Metazoa > Chordata > Mammalia > Primates > Daubentoniidae > Daubentonia > Daubentonia madagascariensis. The sequence continues at coordinate 14,629,382 of JAKFHU010000747.1, read as the reverse complement.
CTTGTTCTGTTATGATTTATTGCTTAATATTCCCTTTGTGCATACCTGTAAATTTCAATAAAGAGATTTGCAGCTTTTACCTTGGGGAAAACATTTTCTGAAACAGTTGTTTATTAAGTGATAGCTAGTATGGTACCTTTTGGTTCTAAATGTGTATTTATTTGAAATTGTTTCTGTAGCTTGAATATGACAGGTATATTCTTTTCCATACCCCAAAAGAAAAACATAAAAAAGCATAGAATTATGTGAAAAGTTTCAAAGTAATTCTAAAGGTCATTAATAAGAATCTCCCCTCCTCTTGTTACCACATGTGCCTAAGGATAAACTTGACAATTATAGCTGTCATTAATTGAAACAGCCCTAGTCTTATTCAAAACTTCTTTGTTGTTCTTCTGTTAGCAATAATCTTCTATCCTGTGTTTGAAAGAATGTCTTATTGGGTTATCGTACTAGAAACATATTCTGGTCATATTTGTTGTTCTTTCTTTTTCATATTACAAAGTGCTTAGATCCACATGAACTAAGCTATGCTATTGTAGGGAATAACCTTCAAACCTCACTGGCTCAGAATGATAAGCATTCATTTCTCATTTATGCCTACTATTCCTTGAAAGTGCTCCTGTAATCACTTTTGGCTCAAATACACCCTTGTGGGTTTTTCTTTTCAAATATATTGGATTTCTCTATATGCTAAAACGTTTATTGGTTATTTTTCTGGATTTTTGCACAGACTCTTAAACATTGTCAAATAACTAGATACTGTTTTAATAAAGATAGTCATGTTCATAGCATCTTCCAGATGTTGTTCCTTTTATCTCTAAAAATTTATACACCAACACTTTTCTGTGAAGAAAGAAGTTTGTTGTGAAAGCATCAGGAATGTTTTCTTTTTGTTTGTTTGTTTCTTTGTTCTTTTTTTCTTTCTTGTTCCTTTGCTTGTTCGTTCCTTCCTTCCTTCCTATTCTCTCTCTCTCTCTTTTTAATAACAGAGGCAAAGTCCCTCATGGAAACAACCACTGATAGGGCAAAATTAATATAGGTGTCAACATAGTTCCTCCAAGACAAAACATTTGTTTCCAGAAATAAAGATAAAATCTCAACTATATCTTGGCCTTTGCTTATTATAGTCAGATCTTTATAACACAAAAAGTTGTCTTTAATTTCTCCATCATTGACAAGTTTCACTTATGCTGCAGCATAGTATTTATTAACAAAATTTGTTGACATCATGATCATTTATAACCACTAGGGACACACCCTAGAATCCTAAGATTCCATAGAATTCTCCTCCAGAAATCCATTTGAATAAATGAAGAAACTGCAAAACAGAGTTTCCTTACATTTATATTGCTTAAATTTGTAGAATTTTGGGGGGCCTATATGAGATATCAGGGCATTTCTGAACAAAAGCTTTTCATCACGGTGTAGATACATTTGATAATTATGGATGTCATTGACTATGCTTCACACATACTTTTGGTTAAATTAGAGCCATCCAAATAATTGATTGGCTACTCTTTAGAGTCCATTTCTTCATTATTTTCTTAATATTCACACTGCATGGCATGCCAAATAGACTCAGTGATTATACCCTCTTTTAAAATATTTTTTTTCAAAATATTAAAGGGGTACCATTGTTTTTTTACATGGATACCTTGTATAATGCTTAAGTGGGGGCTTTTACGGTGCCCATCACCAGAATGGTGTTCATTGTACCTGATAGGTAAATTTTTACCACTCTCACCCTCCCACCCTCCACCTTTTTAGTTTCCAATGTCCTTTACATCTCTTTGTGCCCTTGTGTGCCCATCGTTTAGCTCCCAATTATTAAAGAGTACATGTGATATTTGTTTTTCCATTCCTGAGATACTTCACTTAGGATAATGATCTCCAGTTCCATCCAAGTTGCTGTGAAAGACATTATTTTATTCCTTTTTATGGCTGAGTAGTACTTCATATGTGTATACACACACACTGCGTTTTCTTTATCTACTCATGAATTGATGGACACTTAGGTTGATTCTGCATCTTTGCAACTGTGAGTTGGGCTGTGATAAACATTTGAGTGCAGGTGCTTTTTTGATAAAATGACTTCTTTTCCTTTTGTTAAATACTAAGTAGTGGGATTACTGGATCAAATAGTAAGTCTACATTTATTTCTTTGAGGAGTCTCCATGCTATTTTTCATATAGGTTGTACTAATTTACAACCTCACTAATATGTTTAAGAGTTCCTTTCTCTCTGCATCCACATCAGCATCTATTATTTTTTGACTTTTTAATAATGGCCATTGTGACAGGGGAGAGGTGGTATCTCAATGTGTTTTTAATTTGCATTTCCCTGAGGATTAATGATGTTGAGTAGTTTTTCATATGGTTGTTGGCTATTTGTCTATCTTCCTTTGAAAAACTTCTGTTTATGTCTTTTGCCCACTTTTTAATGGGGTTGTTTGTTTTTTTCTTGCTGATTTGTTTGAGTTCTTTGTAGTCTCTGGATATTTTAACCCTTTGTCACATGTATAGTTTGAGAATATCTTTTCCCATTCTGTAGGTTGTCTATTTACTCTGCTGATTATTTTCTTTGCTTTGCAAAGGCTTTTTAATTTAATTAAGTTTTATTTATTTATTTTTGTTTTTGCTGTATTTGCCTTTAGGGTGATCTTAAGCAAAAAGAACACATCTGGATGCATCACATAACCTGACTTGAAATTATACTACAAGACTATAGTAACCGTAACAGCATGATACTGGTATAAAAGTAGAGACATAGACCAATAGAACAGAATAGAGAACCCATAAATAAAATCATCTACCTACAACCTACTGATCTTTGACAAAGCGGGCAACAACACACACTAGGGAAAGGAAGCCCTATTCTATAAATGGTACTGGGAAAACTGGATAGCCACCTGCAGAAGAACAAAACAGGATCACTATCTCTCGCCATATACAAAAATTAATTCAAGATGGAAAAAGACTGAAATGTAAGCCATGAAACCCTAAAAATTCTAGAAGAAAATGTAGGCCAAATTCTTCTAGACATTGGCCTAGGCAAAGAATTTATAAGTAAGACCTCAATGCTTAATAACTCTTAAATGTAAGTTTGAAGTGTTCTTTGTCATCTTTTTGATTATTCAAACCCTGTCTTCTTACTTGAATTTCTCAGATTTTTTTCTCTCTGTTATTTTGCCCAGTTTTCAAAGAAAAAATACACCAGACAAGTTAAACAAGCAAGGGAGACTTTATTCTATATTATTACAATAGGAGAGAGAGATTGAACTCAACTTTATTGAAACAAACAGCAGAAAAGATTTAAACACTAAGTTGAGCTCGAAGAAAAGTACTGGAGGATGTTGGGAGGAGGCTTGTGAATGTGATTAGACCACCAGTCTTTACTAACTGGTGCTTATGAAATTTAGGCTCTTACCCTCCCACTGAGAGTAGGAGATAGGAGCCCTATGTTTCTTGATGATTACATTTCAAAGGGATGGCTCCCAGATCCTTGAGAAAGACATTCTTGGGTTATAAAACTGGCAAGAGGCTGGGAGAAGATATCCCTCTCAAAGGGGCAGATAAATAAATTATATTTGCAAGTGTTCTGAAGTGAGTGCTCTAAGAAAAGAAAGGTGAGGGGCTTACAGTCAGAAAAAAAAACTTGTCTACTAAACAATCTGATGAGAATTTTAAGTCCATCTTAGCCATATTTGCCTATGTGTGTGTGTGTGTATATGGGTATATTTCTCCTTAATATATTTTGAGATTTTAGCAATAGTAATGACTGATTTATCCTTGATTTGATGATTGTTAAAGATTGGACATTAGTCTTTCACATTCAAAACACTTCTCAATTTTATTTTTTACAAGTTGAAAGCTGTTCTCTCTTCCAAACTTGAATTATCCCATAATTACTGGACTCCATCTATTACCTTTACATTTCTGAAATTGGCACTAGTTTTCCCTCATGGAGTTCTGAAGAACTCATCTAAAGCTTGTAATTCCTTTTCAGGTTCAGTTAACAGCAATCAATACATGCAATTAACTTTCTGTTTTCTAATCTCTTCCCTTGGAGGTGAAAGTTCATTGACTTTGTAACTGCCTTCCATGTTATCCCAGGTGACATTTTGACCAAATATTTCTTAACTGCATAAAATATAATAGATGACTATTTTTCTGTTTTTCTAACAAGAATATTCTTCACTCCTTATTGCCAACCTTCCAACCAATGCTATCTATTTTCGGGTGTTTTTGTTATGACAATGCCTCAATTCCTGTCAAGATATGCTAAGTTATTTTGAGATAATAAACAATCTCAAAAATTTTATAGTATTAAAACGAAGTTTGCTTTCTTGGTAACAATACATGTCCATCTTGACTTTGCTAGAGACTCTGATACATATCTTGTTATTCTGGAAGTAAGGCATGTAAGCAATTTTGGTGGTGGAGGGGCCAAGGGAAAACTTCCCCTTTGCTCTCTATTTTTATGCTTAGGTTTAACAAAGTATGAACAGCCATGTAGGAAATATGATTGGACCGAAAAGTATGATCTAATGGTAATAAACTGAGTGGAGAAACCCAACAAGACCTGTCTACCTAGATTCTTCTTGGCCTTTCTGAGCATGCATTTCTTTCTTCTGGGTATGGGACAGGAACCTCTCTGAAGTAGGGGATTTATGGTGTATAGTCAAATAAGGTAGGTCAGATATTTCTTTACGGTCAGTTTTTACACAAAAAGTGAAAGGAAAGTTAGAGTAATATTTTTAGGTTTTATGTATGGCTTTAGGGAAAAAGGGTTCTAGTTTCTATGATCTGCCTTGCAGAAGAGGGACTCTAGCTTTTATGGATAGCCTTGGGAATTCATGGGACTGAAAGAAGAGCAGGAGAAGGTCAGAGAAAAACCTTTGCTTCTGAGGCTACTTCTGAGGTCTTCATTTTAGGGTATTGTTTTCTGAGTCCCAACAGTGGAAAAATAAGAAAGTTCTGGAGTGCCTCACACTGGCAATTAAAGTATCTAGCCTGAAAATGACCTACATCTCTTCTACTCACAAACCATGGGCCAAAGAAAATGTTAAAATCCGTCCAAATACAAGGGAGCTGGTGAAGGAAATTCCACACTATGACTGGGAGGAAGGTATTACTAAAAACACCAAACAATATTTTTCATTAACAACATAATAAATTTATATTTCCTTGTCTCCTGCCACCTTCTTCCAAATGAGTAAAATGTAATAAATGTATTTTTAGCAATATCTAATTGTCATTCAATGTTGAAAATACATAAAGTAAATAACTTCACTTGTGCCCAAGTCAGCATTACATGAAATGGAAACTATAGAAATTGTAACTTGATCTTTAACAATCTAAATAAGAATACAACAACCCATTACAATATATAGTAGTCATTAAAGTAGTTGTGTGTTAGTTTGTCATGCACAGAACCATGAATCTGTTTTAAATTATAGAGATTTGGTATGGGACATAATATACAGTGAGTTTTTCTGGATAAAATTAATACAGGAAATTCTAGTACAATGCACTAGAACTTCTGTTGAACCGTGAATAATAATGAAATTTTGAATTCTAGTGTAGAGGAATATTCAATTAAGGATGAACCTGATAGAAAGATTGATTTAAGAGCTTTCTTCTGTTGCCATTCTTAAAGTAGTATCTAAAATATGTGATTCTATATATCTGTCATCAAGATCAAAGCCAGGGAAGAATGGGCTTCTAAAATCAAATTCATGTACTGAAAGGTAATCTCCATCTTGCTAGCTCAGGACAAATTTTATGAGGGATTTCAGAGATATGACAAGTCATATCTGTTATACTTGACTGATTAGAATTTCCATAGGTTTTTTTGAATATGCATAAAAGATCATAATAGTATAATTTCATTTTCTTTTTAAGAAAAACATAAAAAGAATAATCTGAATAACTAAGGTATGAATGAAATAAAATATTATATAGAATGCTTTTCCATCTCTTTATAAAAATTTGTTATACATGGTTAGGTGATTAGGTTTTAGTTTAATCATTGTTGCTATTCATTTCTGTTAAAGCATATCTCATGGTGGAGAAGACTTGGCATTAATACAAAAAATAAAAATAGAAAAACCTTCTGATTTACCAAATGGTAATTGTTTATATTCAACTCTGCCTAATACAGTGCTAAGACATGGTAACTTTCCAATATTTTATAACTATTTTTTTTTTGGAATTCAAATTTATAAAACATGCAGAATAGATGCAATACTTCTTATGTTGTCCAACAGGACACATAGTAGGGATGCATGTTTTTTTTTTCTAAATTAGTTAAAATTCCACCTCCATTTTTGGTGTTCATTATGGCTTAAGTTAGAGAGTGGCTGTGTCAGTAACATAAGAAAACATAAAGTTCACACCTCATATATGACTGGAAATACTTTGTCTTCATTCTAATTAGTATGCTATACTTAGCTAACATTTTTAGTACAAAGTAAATTTATACTTCATTTCATTTTGTCACCATGACAATACTGTGAGTTCCTGAAATGACTTTGCCAATATGAAAGAAACAGAAGCTCCAAGAAGTTAAAAGACTTTTCAGATTTGGAAGTCTTGTATCACAAAATCAATCCCATTTTTCTTACTCTAGATTCAGAATTATTTAATTATATTGTAAGTATTCTGTATTCTTTAGCATGTCCAGTAATTTGGATTAGTTTGAGATACCTGGTCAAACATTAAACAGGAACTACAAGTCAGGTTATGAAGGACTCAGAAGTGCAAATGTGGAGGTGGAGACAAGATGGCTGACTAGAGACATCAGTCACCATATCATCTCAAAGAGAAGCAAAAGTTTTAGATTAAAAAAAGTAGGCCAAATGTAATTCTGAGGAAAGAGTCAGAACATACTGGAGATTCTATGGGAAGAAGCTGCAGAGCAGAACATGAAGGAGCAAGATTTTGGCAAAGATTGATCCCCAAGGAATTTGGAGCCCCATGGAAAGCATAGGTGAGGGGAATTTGTTTTTCAACCCCTGCCTCACACTTTTGGCAGACTGAAGATTCCTGAACTATTGGACAGCTTCTCTACTCTCATGAGCCCAAATGCTGCTGCTGTCAGTGAACTGGGAGCTTCTCGAGAACAGAGCACTGGATTCGCCAGCCCCCACTGGATCTCTCTCCCTCACCACAAACCTGAGCTGAGGTGGCAGGTGCCATACTATTTTTCCACTTACCAGGTGCATTTGTCTGCCCAGGGAGCTTCAGCCCTTCAGTTATCTTGGCACTGGACCCCACATAAACATTCCCCCAAACCTACCCAGACTGCAGTGGCCATAGAGGGCTGTTGGATCCTGAGGGAACTGTGTGATCCCAGAGCTTGCACATTCAGGGCCGGCTGCCTTCAGGTGAGAGGAGAGTGCAGCACACCAGGGGCCCTCTCAGGACAAAGGAGACCAGAATATCAGCTTTTACCTATTCAGACTCTTCTTCTCCTCCTCCCATCCCATGTCCATAGCTGCTAACACAGCTGTGACAGTTTCCACACCGCTCTGCACAGGTGTTCCAAGGGACAATTGAGCCAGGGATCTTGAGAGTGACTGCCTTCTCTTTGTTGGCATGCCCACCACACCCATGCTTCCACAGAGAGCAGGGCTCATACCTTTTCTCTTAAAGACCTGCAGTGGATGAAGGGGTGTTCAGACCGTGGGCTCCCTGCCCACCTGCCCTCCCCAGTGCTGCCCACCTGGCTGCTCTAACACAGCAGAGTATACTCTGAAGCAGGAGACATTGAACTTGCTTGAGCATGCCACGGGCAACTCAGGACCAGCACACTTCTCCCTGGCACAGTCGGGGTTTGAACTCAGTGGATCATAGGACAGGCCTCCAGACTGGATCTTGTATGCCCAGGACTTGATTGCTTTGTTCAGGGATTGGAGGGAAGATTTGTGAACTGATCTTGAAAGGCAAGTGAGCCCACATTGGCAGAATAGAAAGAGAATGTGGTGTGGGTCCTAGCTACAGTTTAGGGTGGGGTCCTGGGCAAGGAAGCTCCTAGCCTACAATAGCATTGCTGATGAGCTTAGCTGGTTTGGGCTGTTGCTTGAGGCCAGACCACAGAAGAGAAGGAATCCACAAGGCAAGGAAAGAGGGAGAAGAGTGAAACTCACTCCCACCTGCCATACTGTGAATCCCAGACTGCCCCTCCCCTGGGAGCTTGCTGGGGCCACTTCAGCCCCTCCCTAGTGGCTTTCCCAAGCAGCCTGGGAGTTGGCCCTTGACCCCTGCTGAGACAGTCCTTGTGCCTGCTTTTGTGGAGCCTGAATTCAGGCTCACCTTGACACAGCCCCAACCAGCCTCACTCCTCCACCTGCCTTGGCTGTGGTGGAGCACAGGGAGGCCTCCCCTGGCAGCTTCAGGGCCCTACCTATTGCCTGGGACATCAATGTGCTTTTTCTGATTGACTAGGTACAGACACAGTTCCCTGAAAACACCACTGCAACTGGCTGTCTTCTGCAAGTGCCCCCCTACTGGAAGGGAGGACAACTTGTACAGTCCATTACAGCATTTACAGGGATTGGCTGACTCTTACCCACAAGGGCCATCTATTGACTTAGAGATTAAACTGGGTGTCCCAAAATAATTCACACTTTATGAAGATTACAGGGCTGGGGAAAGAGAAAAGGTTTCAAAGGCATGCATCTCCCTTACTTGACAAGAGGGAGGGAATCTGCTCAAACACAGAGTACACCACTGTTCCAGCCTACAAATAATTAGTAATTGAGAAAACCACCACACTAAAGGCTATCTGTAACCAAAGTATCCATCCAGAACCTAGACCTCCCTCAAAGTATCCACAAGCAAAACCAGAGGTTTTATTCAACATATGCTACAGGCACATCCTTAAAGGGGTGGGGGGCAAGTCCCATCTAAACAAAAGAAAATTTAAAAACAAGGAGTGACAACTGCCCCAGATGAAAAGGAATCAGCGTAAGAACTCCAGAAGTATGAAAAATCAGAGTGAAAGGACACTCCCAAAGAATCACAACAGCTCTCTAGCAATGGATACCAACAAAAATGAAAATACTGAAGTGACAGATAAATAATTCCAAGTATGGATTATAAGGTAGCTTGATGGGATCCAAGAGAAAGTGGAAGACCAACTCAAACAAAGCAAAATAATTCAGGAAATGAATGAAAAATTACTAAAGGGATATATATTAAAAAATAGAAATTTTGGAAATAAAAAATTCATTTAGGGAAACACAAAACACAGTGAAAACTTTTAAGAATAGGCCTGACCAAGCAGAAGAAAGAATTTTAGAGCTGGAAGACAACTCTTTCAAATTAAGCCAGTCAGTCAAAAATAAAGAACAAAGAATCAGGAGGAATAAACAAAGCCTACAAACAATATGGGATTATGTAAAATGGCCAAACATAAGATTCATAGGTATTCCTCAGGGAGAAGAGGAAAAAGAAAATGACCTGAAAAACCTATTTGAGGGAATAATTGAGGAAAAATTCACTGGTCTTGCTAGAGATTTAGACACCCAGATACAAGAGGCTCAAGGAATGCCTGGGAGGCTCATTGCACAAAGAGCATGACCAAGGCACATAAATATCAGATTGACCAAAGTCAAGGTGAAGGAGGAACTCCTATAAGCTGTGAGGTGAGAACATTAAGTAACTTACAAAGGAAAATACATCAGACTTACAGCTAGCTGACTTCTCAACAGAAATCTCACAAGCCAGAAAGTAATAAGGTCTTAAATTTAGTCCCCTTAAACAGAATAACTGCCAGCCAAGAACTTTTTATCTTGTAAAACAAAGTTTCATAAATGAAGGAGAAATATAGCCTTTCCCTGACAAGCAAACACTATGGGAATTTATCACCACTAGAACTGTCCTACAAGAAATACTCAAACATGCTCTAAACATGCAACAGAATAATTGATACCAACCGGTGTAAAAAACAATCAAAAGGTAAAATTCACAGCTCTTATAAAACAGTAACACAAGGGGGAAAACAAAGAAACTGGGAAAAAATCAATGTGATGACCAAAATAGTAACTCACATATCAATACTAACATTTAATGTACATGGTCTTAATGCCCCAGTTAAAAGATATAGATTGGCTGAACAGATTTAAAAAATACAACTCATATATATGCTGTTTACAAGAAACCCATTTAACTTGCAAAGATTCTCATAGACGCAAGATAAAAGGGGTGGAAAAAAATTTGTGGTGATCCTGTAGTGGGATTGCTGAATCATATGGTAGTTCTATTTTAGAACCTTGGTAACAGTTGCTTTCTTTTGTCTTTTTGATTATAGTCATTTTAACTGGAGTGAGGTGGTATGTCATTGTGGTTTTGATTTGCATTTCCCTGATGATTATGGATATTGAGCATTTTTTCATATACCTTTTGGTCATTTTTATGTCTTCTTTTGAGAAATCTCTATTAAGCTCTACTATGGTTTGAATGTTTGTCCCTTCCAAACCTCATGTTAAAATTTGATCCTCATTTTTGGAGTTGGTTCCTAATGTGAAGTATTTGGGTCATTGGGGAGGATCCCTCATGAATAGATTAATGATCTCTCTTGGGGTGAGTGAGTTCTGACTCTATTGATTCCCATGAGAGTTGGTTGTTAAAAAGATCCTTGATTCCTCTCTTGCCATGTGATCTCTCCACACACTGCCTTCCCTTCTTCCTTCTGCCATGAGTGGAAGAATTCTGAGGCTCTCACCAGATGCAGATGCCCAATATTGAACTTTCCAACCATCACAATTGCAAGCCCTGTGGTGGTCTTTCTAAGGAGGCTGAGCTTCTTCTAAATGGGCTTTCTGACTGAACACAGGCATAATATGGCCAGTCAGCTCTATGGCAATCTGTCCAAGGAGGCAGGGCCAACACTGGGCTGACGGTCATGGAAGGTGCAGGTGCACATAGATTCAGCAGGATGTCCAGGTGTTCAGTGGCTTGTACAGGTCTGCCTGTTTTCTGTTGGTAGGGGTTCCATGTGGGTTTGGACCCTTGAGTCTCTGTTGTTCCATCTGGCCTAGTGCCTGGGGACCTGGGGTAGAGCTGCTACAGGCATCTGTGTGAACATGGTGGGATGACAACAGGGCATCAGGGATAAAGAGAGTTAGTTGTTACTGGCCTCCAAAGCTGGATGCATTCTAGCACTGGATTCAATTTCAAGATGGTGCTGTGCTGTAGCTGCTTAGGTTGTGAGGGTGGGGGTTGGTCAGTGTGGGCTCCTACTCTATTGCAATGCAACTGCATGATCTCCTGACTATTCTCCAAACTGAATTTCCAGCCTGCAACAACTGGGACTTCCCTGTAGCAAGAATTGCTGGCATTTGTGGAGGCAATGGGAATGGCTCAGGATCTCCAGCTTACCTTTTACTCATAAGAAAAAGTTCACCCATGACTCCAAGTCAATCTTGGGAGGGGAGATGTTGTGGCAGAGGTAGAATGCTCTACTCATTTCTCAGTGAAACTATCCTGAGATTCCATGATCCAGAGGGATTTTTCTGCTCCCTGGCACTCTCCAGCATACTTCCTAAATTAATATAGTTGAAATATAGTTGTATATTTATTGTTTTGGTCCCTTTTTGTGGGGAATGGTGGCAAGCACTAGGCAACTCTAGTTGGCCAACTTGCTAAAATCACTTCTTCTGATTCATCTTTGAAGTCTGGCAGCAGACAATGAGGAAAACTTCTAACATCATTACTAATTTAGATAATATATGAACATATGCTCAGAAGTTGACTATATCCAGGTTTCAAGTACAAATTAGTATATTAAACCTTATAGAGCTTAATCAAATGCTAGACTTTGCAACAGTTTAATTTTCTTTACATTCATGTCTATTCTATTAGGCAGTTAAGTTGGCATTTCATTTTAGTTCCAAACACATTAGTCTTTAATATAGGACTTACAAATGTCAGCGATAATTTACTAAGATAATTTACTTTTTCTAAGAATAATGAACTACATTTTATAGATTCAATCAAAACTTGTGTTTAATGATGTGTTAAATTCCCTATACTATTCTTTAAAGTGGACTAAGCCACTATATTTTTCAAGTGTCTTCTTATTTTTATTCTAGTAAATAAAAGCAGAATAAAAAGAAAGAGGGAGAGATTGAGTGGAAAGATGAAATAATGAACAAGAAAATGGAGAACACTTGTTTTGAAGATACTTGCTTGAAAGGGAGACCAAAAAAGCATTAGTATCAAAGGCACCATGTTTTAAGTGACCCTATGGGATATTTGAATGTTTTTCACTGACATTTTTAAGGTACACTAAGAAAAAAATATTAACAATCAAATCTTACATTGTAATTTTAAATTCAAAGTGTCTTATAAAATTAACTGATAAATCTTGAGGTGGGTGAGTATAATTAAATACTATAGGTCAGAAATGCATTAGTTATAATTAGTGGCAATAATTATTGCCATAGTAACGTGGACACCACAGGCCTAATACCAAAATCCTTACTTGTGCAAAATGTTCAGTAGTTTTAATGAGCTTTCTCAAGTGAACCCACATCCAAATTGTTCCCTGTGTGCTCACGTCTTTGGAAACTCTTTAAACTCAATATTGCTTTATTCTTGTTAACTGTGTATAGTACAGCACATGTGAGTCACCCACAACAGCATGGGGCAATTTAGAATGATATTGCAATTACATTTATATTTCATCATTTGGGTAAAGCAAATGAATTACAAAGAAGCCTGGTCCCTTATGAGGTGTGGCTTTGTCTAACAAAGAATAAGAACAGTGAAAGTCACTTTTGAACTTATGTTTTTGGTGGTTACTATTCAGTGAGTAACCCACTGATTTCTATGCAATATTAGAAAACTCTATCCTGCCATAGCTGTGTGGGTGCTTTAAATTTAAATTAGAACCTCCATGGGGGGAGCTTAGACATCCTAATGAGAGTATATGCAAGCAGCTTTCCCACTATATTCAAGTACAAAATGCTGAGTGTAGAAAATTTACAATAATCATCATAAAAATGCAACATTGATAATTTAGCAATTTATGATATCATATATCATAAATTTTACACAATGTTTTTATTATACATTATCTAATCTATTGCTATACCAAACTGTAAGGTAGTTAGGGCAATGATCATTATTTTCAGCATGAGTTTTGAAAGTATAATTCAAGTCTAATGCCTGGGAATTAAAGTGAGCAAACAAAGACACACAAACACACGTTGGAAGAAAATATGTGCCTTAGAATTGGAACAAACTTGGCCTCAAACTCTAGGATTGCTATCTATAAATTGTATGTGAGCCAGTGAACCTCTTTAGCCTCAGTTTTTTTATATGTGAAATACGGACAATAGCAGTTATATTTAAGATCTGTGTATTCAGTGGTGAAAAATAAAGATGTATTAATTAATTTTAATCAATACTAAGTACACAGGTTAAATTTATGGGAAAACAAAATAAAGTATATTTAGCTTTTGAATTATTAACAAAAAATGTAATAAAAAAATAAACACCTTAATCAATACAAAAGATAAGATGGATTTGAAAAAATATATATAGCAAAAGAAAGACAGAAACAACCTAAAAAGGAATTCTAGAAATAATCCAACTATATCAATATAAAATAAATATCAGTAGACTAATTTTATTAATCTGGATAAAAAATTTATTCATATAGTATTAATAATTATAAAAGATACACTGTGATGGTTAATTTTACGGATCAACTTCACTGGGACATGAGGTAACCAGATGTTTGGTCAAACATTATTCTGGGTGTGTCTGTAAAAATGTTTTGGGATGATATTAATATTTAAATCAAGAGACTGAGTAAAACAGATTGTTCTCCCTGATATGTTACCCTCATTCAATCAGTTGAAGTCCTAAATGTTCCTAAAGAACTAAATGGCTGATCCTCCCATGAGTAAGAAGCAACTCCTTCTGCCTGACTCTTTGAATTGTAATATTGTTTTCTTGCTGCTTTTAAGCTCACACTGATACATCCATCAGCTCTTCTTGGGTCTTGAGCCTACTAGCTTTCTGACTGGAACTTATAGCATCATCTCTCCTAGGTTTCCAGCTTTTTAACTGAAACTCTAAGTACTTCTCAGCCACCATAATTACATGAGTCAATTCCTTATAACAAGTCTCTTTTGAGAGAGGGAAAGGCAGAGAGAGAGAGAGAGAAGGAGAGACCAATCTATCTCTATATCTATCAAGAAAGAGAAAGAGAAAACCCTGACTAATAGAGATTGTGGTTCAAGACTGGTTCTAGAGGAATATAATTTTAAGTATGAGTTTGTTTTCTAAATTGGTTTTAGAGTTTCTGGAGTTGGTTCTCTAATTTTTATATTGAAATATGCTAGTTCTAGTAGTAAAGAGAGCACTGATGGTCTGCGGTGTGATCTCACAATATAAATATGAAAATCACCATTGTATACTTCTAATTAACCACCTATAAGAGGCAAGAGTCTACATGATGGTGTATACAATACTTTCAAATATTTTTGGCAAACTGATGAATATAATGAAATTGCCTGGTTGTTCTCAATGTCACTGAATAAAATGAAAAAAGAAAAGGATGAGCTTAGGAATTTGAATTCCCAGCTCAAGTGCTGACTAAATTATCTGAAAGCTTCTTGGTGTTCCCTGTGGGAGACCTTTATCTCATATAGCCACAAGCTGAGATTTCTGAAAATCAGATGCAGAATTTCATCCTGAGACTAGTCAAATTAGAGTGCAAGGTGAGCTCACAGACTCATAGAGTGTCTACTGTTAAAGTGAGAACACTGAGAAACAATACAATCATGCAAGTTAGAATGGGGATGTGTGGGAAAACTCTGATGAATGTTAGGACGTTGAGCTCCTAAATTTTGATGAGTCTTCTTTCCAAGTGGTAGCAGTCTCTCCATCCCCAGTGGGATCAGCCTCTGAACCCACAGCTGAAGGAATAAATTAACCCTGCATTACCTGAGGACATTGTAATGGCATCCTGTAAGTTACAAGACAATGCTGAGTTTCCTCAAAACTCACCCTAACCACCCCTCTTTGCTTCTAGACCTATTACTAGACTCAAGTCCCAGGAGGTCCCTAAAGTTGAGGTACAAAGTATCCATGAGGAGGTGCACTACACTACAAAAGAACTACTTGAGCTTTCTAATTTATACAGACAGAAATTCAGAGAACATGTGTGGCAACGGATATTAAGGTAATAGAATAACAGTGGAAGGAGCATAATATTGGATCAGGCTGAATTTGCTGATATGGGATCAATAAGTAGGGAACCTGCATTTAATTTCATATCTTGAGGAGTGAGACATTGCTCTTACTTTTTTTTTTTCTGGTTGGTTGGCTAAAACATGAAACAAAGGATAGCCCACAGCATGTGAGTTAGAAATGCAGGACCTGCTTTGGTTCAATGTAAAGAAAGGGATTCAAAGGCTTAAGGAGATTCAAATGTCAGAATGGATTTATCATTTACAACCTACTCATCCACGCTGAAAGGGTTCTCACTACAAGTGTGAGAAACAAATTTGCAGGGGGAAGCCTAGCATCCTCGAAGAGCTCTGTGTTTGCTCTTCTCTGTAGGTTAGACCTTACAGTGGGGACTACAACCACTGAACTGGGAAACCTAAATGCAATGAGTGTAATTGGATCCCAGAGTGGCATGGGCCAAGTGGTGAGATTCAACCACCAAAGGCAAGGCATATGTGGTTACTGTGATGGACAACAGAGTTAAAGCACCAATCAAAATACTCTGACTCACACAAACCTATGGCATTGGCTAGTTGATCATGGTGTTTCTAGAAGTAAAAAGACAGAAAGCCTACTAAATTCTTACTTGATCTGTATAAGCAGAAAAATTCTAGGTCAAGTGAATAGAAGTCTAACCTGAATCATAAAAAGAGAGAGTCACTGCCCCCTGATACCCAGACTTGACCCAGTTTAGATTCAGAAGTCCTTGAATGGATTGAAGGCCATGACCTCTTAAAGAAGGACCCCAGGATACTGTCAAAAATGTATGCTGTTAATCTTTCTCCCAACCTTCCTAAAAGGGAATAATGACATTTTACCAGGATAATTGAATTGGGGAAAAATAGACCTTTTGGGACGTGCTGTACATTGATTTTATACTGACACTAATTCTGGGGGACATAAAATGTACTTAGTCTATCAGTCAGAGTACGGGCTTACAGAGGTCAGACAATCTATGGAGTTTTACCTAAGGTACCTCTCCCTGTGGGCCCAATGAGTACCTGACCCTTCCTGTGGTTATTTCTCCAGGATTGAAATACATAATTGGAATAGATATGCCAAGCAGCTGGCAAATTTCTACATTGGTTTCCTGACCTGAGTAGTGAGAGCTGTTATGGTGGGAAGGGTCAACTGGAAACCATCAGAACTGCTTCTACCTGACAAACTAGTAATCCAAAAGCAATACTGCATTCCTAGAGGGACTGCATAGATTAATACCACCACCAAGGAGTTGAAAGAGCACGGGGGGTGATTCCTACCACATTTCTATTCAATTTGCCTATTTGGCTTATGCAAAAGACAGATAGGTCTTAAAGAATGACATTGGATTATCATACATTGCACCAAGTGCTGACTCCAATTGCAGGTGCTTTAACAGAGATATTTTTATTTCTTGAGCAAATTAATACATCCACTGACACCAGGTATATAGTTATTAATCTGGAAAATGCTTTTTGCTTGCTTGACGTATGTTAGTACAGATCAGTAGAAAAAGTTTTCTTTCAGCTGGCAAGGCAAAAAAATACACCTTCACTGCCCTACCTCGGGGTATATTATCTCTCCACCCTATATTATAATTTGATTCACAAGGAACTTGATTGCTTTTCCCTTTCACAAAATACCACACTGCCCCATTATATTGATAGCATTATGCTGATTGGATCTAGTGAGAACCAAGTAGCAACTACCATAAACTCATTAGTGAGACATTTGTGTCAGAAATAGGGTGGGAAATCTCACAAAAATTCAGGAGTCTCTATCTCAGTGAAATTTTAGGGGTCTAGTGCTGTTGTGATAACCTTTCTAAGGTAAAGAATAAAATGTTGCATTTGGCCCTTCATACAACAAAAAAGGCACAATACCTAGTGTGCCTCTTTGGGTTTTAGAGGCAATATTCCTCATTTGTATGTGCTACTCTAGTCTATTTACCAACTAACCCAAAGAAAGCTACTAGTTTTGAGTGGGGTCCAGAACAAGAGAAGGCTCTGCAACAAGTGCAGGCTTCTGTGCAAGCTGATCCATCACATGGGCCATACAATCCAGCAGACACAATAGTGTTTGAAATAGTGGCATATAAAGATTCTGTTTGGAGCCTTTTTCAGAACTCTATAGGTAAACTGCAGCATAGAACCTTAAGATTTTGGAGCAAAACTATGCCATATTCTGCATATAACTACTCTCCTTTTCAGAAACATTCTTGACCTGTAACTAGGCCTTAGCATAAACTGAGCACATGATCATGGCTGACAATTTTACTAAGTTACCTGAACTACCCATCATGAATTAGGTGTTATCTTACCCACCAGGCCATAAGTTGGGTATGCATAACAGCATTCCATCAGCAAATGGATGTGGTATGTACATAAAAAGGAAGGCACTGAAAGCACATGAAGTGGCTGGGATGAATGACTGTGACTACCAAAGGGAAATTACTCCATAATGGAGGTAAGAAATAATATGTCTGAAATACAGGAGATCCCTTAGGGCAGCGGTCCCCAACCTCTTTGGCACCAGGGGACATTTTCACAGAAGACACATTTTCCATGGGCTGGGGGGCTGGGGATGGTTTCAGGATGATTCAAGCACATTACATTTATTATGCACTTTGTTTCCATTATTATTACATTGTAATATATAATAAAATAATTATACAACTCATGATAGGTTGGGAAATCCTGCCTTAAGATATCCCTAAGTATTATCTTGTCCTTTGATTTAATAAGGTCAATGGAAAACTATGAAAACCCAATCCAGGCAGGATTACTAATAGCCCAGACCCTTCAGGTATGAAGGTTTGGGTCACTCAGCCAGTTAAAGAACAATGACTAGAAGAGGTGCTTGCTAAAGGCAAAGGGGATACTGAATGTGTAGTTGAAGAATGCAGTATATATACCAGTTATAACTGTAAATGTCATGAGTATATCCTTCTTATTTTGTTATGAGAGTGAATATTTGTATATGTGTGTGTTTGTGGAATATTTTCATTTTCTTTCTTCTCTTATTCCCTTATCATGTAACATAAAATTTATTGATTTTATATCATAGTCTTTAGTATTATTAATTTTATATCACAGCATTTAAGTTATGTAATATCAAAAAGAAGAATAAACATCACTCAAGGACCTTACTTCCTCTTCTGGGAAAGTAGTTAGTATCTTTTAGTTTGTAGACAGGATAATTGCATCATGTTAGGCAGAATTATTGCCTTGTTATTGTTGTTATTTAGAGATTATGTATCATTTAAGGAGATGGGTGTTGCTATGATATGAACATTTCCTAAATTTCATGTGCTGAAATTTAATTGCCAAATGTGATAATATTAAGAAGTGGGGCCCTTAAGAGGTATTATAATTAACTCATAAGGACAAAAAGCTCATGTGTGGGATTAGGGATTTTATAAAGTGGCTGGAGAGAACTAACTAGGCCCTTTTTGCCCTTCCCCATACCTTCTGCTATGTGAGGATACCTAGAAGGCCCCATCTGTGAGACATGGGCCTTCACCAGACAATGAACCTGCCAGCCCCTTGATCTTGCACTTCCCAGCCCCAGAACTGTAAGAAATAAATTTCTGTTCATTATAAATTTCCCAGTCTCAGGATTGTTGTTACAGCAGCACAAACAGACTATGACAGATACCAAGTTAACATGGAGTGGACTTGTGTTAGTTAATTTTACCTGTTAACTTGACTGGGTCACAGAGTGCCCAGATATTTGTTTAATCATTATTGTGAATGGGTCTGTGAAATTAACCAAATTATCAACCAAAGAAAAAGTCATGGTGAATGATAGAGAAAATTTTGGAATTTAAAATAAACTCCACACTACCTATCAAAATTTGTTTGATACAGATAAAATAATATATCATTCAAATATATATTCAAAAATTTTATATAAGAAAATAATAAAAAGTAAACATTAATGAGCTAATCATACTATGTAAAAGAGGGAAAAGTCCACAGAATAAATCCAAAGAAATTAAAAGAAAAAATAATTGAGTGGAATTTAATATAATCAAATTAAAACAGAAAATAGTAATGAGCAAAGTTAAAAAAAAAGTCATGTGAAAAAAGTAATCTTGTAAGTGGCTTACAAAATATGTCAAGAAAAGATAAAAATAAATAATAGGAACAGAACAAAGTACATAACTAAAAATATAGCAGAAATTTAAAATAAGTCAATACTTTTAAATATGATCTTACAAGATGTTTATACCAATGAATTTGTATGTGTACCTGAAATGATGTTCTCTCAAAAATAGCTCATTAATCTAAGTAAAAAGGGTAGAAGAACAACCTTTGGTAAGAAATAATCAAACAAAAACCCCTTCAAACTCTATTTAGCAATTTAATTTTTAGTAGTGATTACAGGTATCAGAATAAAATCATAATATATATGAACAGAGGGGGTGATTTTTTTCTTTTTCTGTATTTTTAAAATTAAGGCTTTCACATGAAAGGAAGCTGAAGGGACATTGCAATAAATTTAATACTTTGGCCTGAATTGGATCTGTATCATGAATAAAATACTATAAAGTGTATTATTAGGTAACTGATAAAGTTGAATATAAAGTGTATATTAAATAATATTATTTTACTTAAAATTATATGGCCTCATTTTGATATCTATACTATAATTATTTAGGAGAACATTCTTGTTTTTAGCATAACATAGAAGCTGATATATCAAAATATTTACATTTTGTGAATCCCATCCTTAAGACTATAAACTCTTATTTGGAGAGAGTAATGATTTAGACGTCTGTTATCTTAGTACAAGAAATTTTGGGTGAGTGTTATGTTTGAGATTAATGCTGGAAATAGTAAACTTACACTAAAGCTTGATTGTGTAATTTTGTCAAGCTTTTTCTCACAGAGACTTCCTCTATAAGTTTTGTATTATGGAAGGGAGTTTGTACACCTGCACCTTGCAACTTGAACATTTTTTTTTCTTCTGAAGAAGGAATATCATTCTCGTCTGATTCAGCAGTGTTTGAAGGTAGGGCGCAAACTGACTTCACTCTCTCTGTATCCTAAGGAAATTTTGAAATGA
The DNA here is from genome assembly GCA_023783475.1 of Daubentonia madagascariensis. Classification (NCBI taxonomy): domain Eukaryota; kingdom Metazoa; phylum Chordata; class Mammalia; order Primates; family Daubentoniidae; genus Daubentonia; species Daubentonia madagascariensis. The sequence goes on along the minus strand of JAKFHU010000747.1, from coordinate 14,609,085 downwards.
ATTATTGAGCCATGGATAAGATAAATGATGCAATTTTTTTCGGAGTGTTATGCATATCAAATGCTAAAGCGTTTAGGAACAAATAAAGAATGAGTTCTAAGGAAAGAAGGATTTAAGTGATAATTTAACATACAAAGAAAACATTTTAAAGTAGAACATCTTATAAATTGGAAAAATATAGAGAATACCAGAGCTCTGCTCTCAATACACTATAAGATACATATCATATACAGGTATGTTGTGTATATATATAGAGAGAATTATATACACACATATGTATATAGTGTTTACACTATATACACACATATGTTTACCACCTATGTTTGCAAGATTTTTGAGAACTCCAGAATGAGTGTGTTCTACATTTTCCAAACACTTGAAAAAGAGAAAAATAAATTCCCATTATAAAACTAAGAAAAACAAAATAAATGTGTATCATTTTAAACCTCTAAGTTTGTGGTAACTTCTTATGGCAGCATTAGAAAACTAAAACAGACGTAGAGACAGTTTAAGTATTTCATATAAGGTAATGTAAAGCAGTGAATAGTGAGACAAAGAAAAGTATTTTAGAGATCCAGGAGAGACTCAAAGTCCTAGTAGCTGATACTTTTCAGACAATACAGAGTGCCTGAGGATTCCTCCAGAATCCTCGTGTTTTTTTTAACTAATGCATATGGAAGAAGAATAATGCAGAAATACTTGAAATTAGATGAAAAGAGGGAGAAGATTTCAGGCTGCTTGAAACTAGGAATTAGAGTTGTAAAATGCTTAATTTTGTTCCAATGGATATGGCTCAAAAGTTTCCTTTGCAAAATTTTAGAAAATACAAATTATATTTTCACAAAATTGTACTTATTTATTTGAATGACTTTTTATGATATTAAGTTATCTCTATTTTCTATAGTAAATGTGTATTGTTGTATGCTACAATGTTTTAAAAATCATATAGCAAATCATGAATAAGAAGATCCAGATAAAGTAGTGGTAAACTAGAAAATTGAGGTTTAAAAACCCTCCTGCATGAAGTTTAATCCTATTACTCCTCAGTCTTTGTACTTCAAAGACAACACCTTTCAAATGGTTATAAAAACAACAAAAACTTGACATATGTTCATCAAATAATACACATAAAGGAAATATAGCTAAAATACTATGCTGAAATAACCTTGCTATTGCGTTAAGTTTTAAAAAAAATTTTGTGAGTCAGTTTCAAATTTTTCTAATGTGCATTAAGAGCATACTATGCTTCATTAGTTATGAATAGAATTGCTTCTTCTGTATTTAATATTTATGGTATTGGCCCATTGTAGCAATGCTATGGTTGTAATGTGTTCCCCAGAAAGCATGTGTTGGAAACTTTATCCCCAATGCAGCAGTGTTGGGAAGTGAGGCCTACGGAAGATGTTTCGGTCACGAGGGTGAAACTCTCATGCATCCCTGATGAAGTGGATTAACATTGTTGTCACTGGAGTGGGTTCATTATAATAGAAATGAGTTCATTGTAAAAGTGAGTTCAGCTGCCTCTTGCTCTCTCTCATATGTGCTCCTCTGCCCTTCTGCCCTTCTGCCCTTCTGCTATGGGATGACACAGCAAGAAGGACCTCACAAGATACCAGCCCCTCAGTCTTGGACTTCTCAACCTTCAGAATTATGAAAAACAAACTTCTTCTCCTTTTTTAAAATGTAATAAATTTCTTAGCCTCTGGTATTCTGTGATAGCAGCACAAAATGAACTAAGACAAACACCTTTCATGAAATACTTAAAATGTCTTTATGTCAGAACTACTTGATCCATAAAAATTCTGAATCCATTTATTACATTGTCCCAAGGCCTACATGTTTTGATATTTTGTCTTAGTTTTTTTCCATTGATTCCATAACGAGTTACCACAAAGTTAGAGGCTTAAAACAATACCCATTTATAATCTTGTAGTTGATGTGGGTCAAGAGTTTGAGTGTAATTGGAGCTCAGCTGGTTCTTCTGTGGTGGTTTTTACTAGACAAAGATCATGTTCTTGGCTGGGTTGCATTCCTTTCTTTAGGATCTGGGAAAAAATGTGCTTCCAAGCTTATTCAGGTAGTTGAAAAAACATAGTTCCTTGAAGTTGAAGGACTGAGGTCCTCATTTACTTCCTGTCAGACATGGGCTAACTTGAGTTTCTAGAGGACACTTCCAGGTCCTTGCTTTTGGCCCTTTCCATCGCAGAGCCAGAAATTCCCCTTCAACCTCTTCTTGAACATGAAATCTCCTTGACTTCTCCATCTGCTACATCTATTTGGACCTCTCTTTTGCTGCATTTTGCTGATTTCCTTCTTTCTCAGCTACTTTTAAAGGCTCATGTGATTAGATTGGGCCCATCTGTATAATTCAGACTAATTTCCCTATTGTAAGGCCTATGAACTTTATCACATGTGCAAAGTCCCTTTTTGCCATGTAAAGTATCATATTCACAGCCTTCTGGAATTAAGCCATGGACATCTTTGGGAGTTCATTGCTCACTTAAAAGGATAACCCTATCTGCCTGGGCATAGTGACTTACACCTATAATCCTAGCACTCTGGGAGGCTGAGGTGGGAGGGTTTCTTGAGATCAGGAGATCAAGACCAGCCTGAGCAAGAGCTAGACCCTGTCTCTACAAAAAGTAGAAAACTTAGCCAGGCATGGTGGTGCTCACCTGTAATCTCAGCTACTCGGGAGGCTGAGGCAGCAGGTCCACTTGAGCCCAGGAGTTTGAGAGTTTGAGGTTGCACTGAGCTGTAATGATGCCACTGCACTCTAGCCAGGGTGACAGAGTGAGACTCTGTCTCAAAAAAAAACAAAAGTATAACCACATCCAATGTATCTAATCTACTTATTTGAACCAAGATTTCAGGAAGATTTTTGTGGTACTTAGTCTTTTTACATTTAAAAATAATTAATTTAGTAGCAGCATTTCATTGGTAAATCCAAGCATCACACACATTTGCTAATTTGTACATTATTTATTATATGAGTTTCATTAGTCAGTTTTCGGTATTGTTTCCCAGAGAAAAAGAGTGAAAGATTTGTTGTTACTTCTGGTACTTCAACCCCACTATATTCTATCCAGTCAGAACTACCTAATTCATAAAATTTCTCAATTCATATATTACCTTGTCCTGAGGCCTACAGATTATGATATTTAGCTATACTACTTTAAGGCACTGATTTGAAGTAAGGCATTTAGCGATTTGCTCATGTGCAAACTCTTAGCACTTGGTTGCTTGCTTCATAGTTAATCCTGAGAAAGCTGCTTTCCAGAACACTGTTTTTAAATTGTAGTTCATATGGCATAGAGCTAATAAAAATTTCAAATCATTTTATAAAAAATCATATATTTAAGCCAGTAATAACAATATCCCTTAGTATTAAAAAACAATAACCACATAAATATTCTTTTCGTGGCATACAATAAACAGAAGAACCATGGAAATTTTGCTTTGCTTCATCTTATTTGCTGTTTTATTGTTGCTGCTATTATTGTTTTTAATGAATGTGAGAAAATACATAAGATTCAGTAGAATGAAACTCCTTATGGAAATAAATTAAGACAGTCCAAAAGAAATAGCAAACATATTACCACTGATGAAAAGATTAAGTTTACTTGAAAGGAAACTAAATGCACAGACATACTGACAAACAAAAGAGGCCATAAACAAGGGAATATTTCTGAGAGAAGGTAGAATTTTATACTGATTAAAAATATTTGCTTCCTCATCTAAATTTTCAGAATTTTGTCATTGAGCTCCAAAGAAAATCCTGAAGGTACTTAAGCTTTAGCACTTATCACCATGAAATTCCCTAAGAGTTTCCAGTGTGGAATTTGCAATACTCTTCTCCTAATCAATTTCACCCACAGGCCTCAGTGGACTTTGCCAAACTACAATCTCTTTCAATGACTGGCCAATAAAAAAAGCAATATTAGGGCTTTGCTAAGAGGAAAGAAAATAATTATTCCCCAGATGCTTTTATTTTCTTAATGTAAAAAATTTCAACATTTTTTATTTTAGAATATAAGGAAGCCAACATCACAACATTTTTATTTATCTAATAAATACCAGAAACATTAAGATAATAATTATAAACATTATATTACTCGTGCATGACATATTTATTTTCATACTATGAGAAATGTATATAATTTCTCAATTTCTATGTTATTTCTATTGTTTCATTGGAGCTTTAATGAAGAGGTGAAGAGAATGAATGAAGGAATATAGGGAGTAAATTCTTCCCTGAACTAGACTGGGCTTATTTCATTATGTGATTCAGCTTCTATTGCCCTCTATTTTCAATTTTTAATCAATATATTTTGTTATGAGCAAGGCTGAAATGATGATATTGTACAGATACAACTGAACATTGAACAGAGTGGGAGTTAGTGACACCAACACCTAACAAGGTAAGGAATCCATGTATAACTTTTGACTCCCCTAGAACTTAACTCCTAATAGCCTGTTGTTGACCAATACATTACCAATATATGCATTGCCAATAGCATAAAGAGTCAACACATAGTTTGTATGTTATATTATTATATACTCTATTCTTACAATAATAAAGTGAGCTAGAAAAAAAATTAAGAAAATCATAAGGAAGAGGAAATATATTTAATATCCATTAAGTGAAAGTAGATCATCATAAAGCTCTTCATCTTTGCCATTTTCATGTTAAATGGCCTGACAAGGAGGAGGAGGAAAAGGAGGGGTTGGTCTTACTGTCTCAGGGTGGCAGAGGAAGAAGAAAATCCACATGTAAGTAGACCTATGCAGTTCAAATCCACGTTATTTAAGATTAAAATCTACACACACACACACACACACTTGAGTGTGCTTTTATTTTTATTTTTTTTTACATTTTTATTTCTTATTTCAGAATATTATAGGGGTACAAAAGTTTTGTTTACATGAATTGTTTTGTACAGTTTGAGTGAAAGTAATAAGTGTGTCCATCACCCATATAGCATATATTGTACCTGTTAGGAGTGAATTTACCCATCCCCACCTTCCCCTTCCACCTGCTTGATTTCCGTTGAATTTTACTACCACCTGTGCACATGAGTGTTGACCGATTAGTTCCAATTTAATAGTGAGTACAAGTGGTGTTTGTTTTCCCATTCTTATGATACTTCACTTAGAAGGATGGTCTCCAGGTCAGTCCAGGTTGTTACAAAAGTTTACCATTTTTTTATGGCTGATTAATACTCCATGGTATACATATACCACATTTTATTAATCCACTCATGCATAGATGGGCACTTGGGCTGTTTCCACATCTTTGTGATTGTGAATTGTGCTACTATAAACATTCAAGTACAAATGTCTTTTTTTATAAAATTTCTTTTTTTCCTTTGGGTAAATACCCAGTAGTGGGATTGCTGGATCAAATTGTAGGTCTACTTTTAGTTCTTTGAGGTATCTCCATACTACTCTCCATAGAGGTTGTACTAGTTTGCTGTTCCACCAACAGTGTATAAGTGTTGCTTTTTCTCTGCATCCATGCCAGTATCTGTTGTTTTGGGAATTATTGATAAAAGCCATTCTCACTGGAATTAACTGATATCTCATTGTGGTTTTGACTTGCATTTCCCTGATGATTAGAGACACTGGGCATTTTTTCATATGTTTATTGGCGCTTACTCTATCTTCTTTTGAAAAGCATCTGCTCATGTATTTTGCCCACTTTTTAATGGGGTTTGATGTTTGATGATTTCTTGCAGATTTTCTTGAGTTCTTTTTTTTTTTAAATTTCAGAATATTATGGGGGTATAAACACCTTGGTTACACATATGCCTATGCACTGCCCAAGTCAGAGCTACAATCGTGCCCACCCTCCAGACAGGGTGCCCCGTACCAATTAGGTGTGTGTTTACCCATCCCCTCCACCCCCCTCCCACCTGCCTGACCCCTGATGAATATTACTTCCATGTGTGCACATAAGTATAGATCAGTTAGTACCAATTTGATGGTGAGTACCAGTGGTGCTTGTTTTTCCATTCTTGTGATACTTCACTTAGAAGAATGGGCTGTAGCTCCATCTAGGATAATATCAGAGGAATTAATTCACCATTGTTTTTTATGGCTAAGTAGTACTCCATGGTATACATATACCACGTTTTACTAATCCACTCGTGTATCAATGGGCACTTGGGTTGTTTTCACATCTTTGCAATTGTGAATAGTGCTGCTATAAACATATAAGTCGATCAAATTGTAGTTCTATTTTTAGTTCTTTGAGGTATCTCCATATTAATTTCCAGAGGTTGTATTAATTTGCAGTCCCACCAGCAGTATATGGGTGTTCCTTTATCTCTGCATCCACGCCAACATTTGTTGTTTTGGGACTTTTTGATACGAGCCAATCTCACCAGAGTTAAGTGATATCTCATTGTGGTTTTGATTTTCATTTCCCTGATGATTAGAAAAGTTGAGTAAATTTTTATATATTTGTCGGCCATTATTCTTTCTTCTATTGAAAAGTTTCTATTCATGTCCTTTGCCCACTTTTTAATGGGGTTGTTTGGTTTTTTTCTTGTTGGTTTTCCTAAGTTCTGTATATATTCTGGTTATCAGCCCTTTATCAGATGTGTAGCATGCAAATATTTTCTCCCATTCTGTAGGTTGTCTGTTCGCTCTAATGGTAGTTTCCTTGGCTGTGCAGAAGCTTCTCAGTTTGATCAGGTTCCATTTATTTATTTTTGTTGCTGCTGTGATTGCTTTAGGGGTCTTCTTCATAAATTCTTTGCCTAGGCCAATGTTTATAAGAGTTTTTTCATCATTCTCTTTTAGAATCTTTATGGTTTCAAGTCTTAGGTTTAAGTCTGTTATCCATCGTGAGTTGATTTTTGTGACAGGTGAGAGGTGCGGATCCTGTTTCAGTCTTCTACATGTGGCTATCCAATTTTCCCAGTGCCATTTGTGGAATAAGGATTCTTTTCCCCAGTCTATGTTTTTGTCTACTTTGCCAAAGATCAGATGGCAAAATGAAGGTGGTTTTATATCTGGGTTCTCAGTCCTGTTTCATGGTCTATGTTCTGTTCTTGTGCCAGTAGCATGCTATGTGGTTACTACAGCCCTGTAGTATAGTTTGAAGTCTGGTAGACTTATGCCTCTCAATTGATTTTTTTTCTTAAGATTGCTTTGGCTATATGGGGTGTTCTCTGGTTCCATATGCAGCATAGAATTATTTTTTCTTGATCTGTGACACAAGATGTTATTTTGGTAGGGACTACAATGATTCTGTAAATCACTTTAGGTAGTATAGACATTATAACAATATTGATTCTACTTATCCAAAATCATGATAGAGTTTTCCATCTCTTTATGCAATTTCTTTTCTCAGTGTTTTGTAGTTCTCCCTATATAAGTACCTCACCTCCTTAGTCAAATATGTTTCTAAATATTTAATTTCTTTGATGCTATTGTGAAAGGTATTGCATCTCTAATTTGATTCTCAGCTTTACTGTTATTGTCATATATGAAGGCTACTGATTTGTGTGCATTGATTTTGTATCCTGGGACTTTGCTGAATTCATTTATCAATTTCAGGAGTCACTTGGTTGAATGTATGGGATTTTCTAGACATAGTATCATATTTTCAGCAAAGAGTGAAAGTTTGACCTCTTCTGCCCCCATTTGGACACCCCTGATTCCTCTCTCTTATCTGATTGCTCTGGCAAGGACTTCCAGCACTATGTTGAATAGAAGTGGAGATAGTGGGCAACCTTGTCTAGTTCAAGTTCTAAGTGGCAGTGCTCTCAATTTTTCCCTGTTCAGTGTTATATTGGCTGTGGGTTTATTGTATATGGCTTTAATAATTTTGAGGTATGAGACATCTATGCCTATCTTAAGAGTGCTTATCATAAAACGGTGCTGAATTTTGTCAAAAGTCTTTTCTGCATCTATTGAGAGGATCATATAGTATTTGTTTTGCTTTTATTTATCTGGTGAATTACATTTATAGATCTGCATATGTTGAACCATCCCTGCATCGCAGGAATGAAGCCCACCTGGTCATGATGAATTATTTTTTTGATTTGCAGTTGAATTCGGTTTGCTAGGATTTTATTGAGAATTTTTGTGTCTATATTCATAAGGGGTATTGGTCTGTAGTTTCCTTTTCTTGTTGTGTCCTTTCCTGGCTTTGGTATCAAGGTGATATTTGCTTCATCGAATGAGTTGCAGAGGATTCCTTTCTTCTTTATGTTATGGAATAATTTCTGTAGGATAGCTACCAGTTCTTCTTTGTAAGCCTGGTAACAGTTGTGAAAACATCTGGTCTGCAACTATTTTTGTTAGGAGGATTTTTATTGCTGCTTCAATTTTGTTACTCGTTGTTGTTCTGTTCAGGATGTTAGGTAGGAACAAAGCAGAAGTGAGAAGAACAGATGTTTTGCCTATGATTGGAGGATGTAAGAACTGACCAACCCCAAAGAGAGAGAAAAACCACAAACTGGAGATATGGTCGAGACCACAAACGGGGTAAATTGAAGCATGTACATTAGGGGGTTCCAGTTGTCCTCAAATGACATGGCATTCATTATCATCAAAATAGCATTGTAATTTTGACCCCCCGATCAGCTTTAGTGAAGGATTCTGGGAGAATACATAGGCATTGACTAAGGGAGTTATGTAAGGAAACCTGTCAATCTCCCAAGGGTGAAAAATGGAAACTCCACCTAAGGAAAGGAGGGGCAGTTCATTTATCATATAAAAAATTGCAGTGGCCCCACTTTCAGTGGCCGGCTTGGCCAGGATTGCACACCTGCCATGGAGACACAGCTGTTCGTGTGCTACTCCGTTCAGAGTATTCTTTATGGTTGCAATGGGGGTGTAGGGGCTGTGGCTGCCAGCTGGCCTGAGAGCTAAAATTACTCTCTCCAACGCTCTGATTGGAGTTGGTGCAGAGGAGGAAATGTCCATATGTAAGAAAGCTGGCACTCAGCTCTCTCATGGCACTTCCTATGGAGCGCCCCTTTTGAACACCTGAAGTCCTGTGGATCACTGGTTCACTCCACTATTCTTATTTAGCCACCATGCCTGGACTCACGGAGGGTGGAAGTGCCTCCAAAATGTTTTATGCCTGGATGCTCACTGAAGGTACCTATGTGGGGGAGGGGAAGCCCCCTTTACCCCCTCACTGGGCTCTGAGCCTTTCTGTGTTTGACCGTGCCACTGTCTTCTCTTCTCTATCTTCTTCTTTCTCAACTGTCAGTTTTTCTCAGTTGGGTCCCCAGATATCTCTGTTGTCTTTCCCTGTGATCCACACCAGAGCTAAAACTGCTCTCCACTTTCCTCAGTTCAATAGTCTACCTTCCATCCGGGACAATCCGAAAAGCGATGTCTCTAGTCAGCCATCTTGGCTTCCCTGGTACAAGAAGCTTTTAAAATAATGCAACAATCAACATCAAAGTTTACTACTTTTTCATATAATTTGAATAGTTTTATAATTGTAATGGAGCACCATACAAAAAGGATGTCCCATTAGAGATTGAATGTGATTTAAAACTATTTTTAGAAAATAGAATCCTTTCATTGTAAGTGCTGGTATAACTGAGAGAAATTTCCCTTAGAAGAATAGCAGTGGGAATAGGGAATCCTGAAAAATTTTTGACTATTCAATTTATCCTGGAAAGGTCACTTTGCAATCATACAGGACAATATCACTTAGGAAAGCAAAAGGTATTCAATTAACTCAGGTTGTCCCAGGTAAATGTTGTATAATTAGATCTATTTTCATTTTAAGGAAGATCAGAAAAACCAAACTAAATTGGGGAAGCAAACCAACAAACAACAAATAAATCTCACACTGGAGTATTATCTAATTGGAAGGAGGGAAAGATTGCAATTGTAAAGTGGTTAAACATCAAAAGATGTTTATTCAATATTGTGGGTTCATATTTCATCTGAAGATGTAGTGTGTAGACAAAAAAGACTCAGAAGATTTTTAATGAATTTTGAGTTCATTATTAATGAGAGTGAGAAGTAGAATGTGTAAGATATGGGGGGAAAATTGCCCCCAAAAACCATGACAAAAAAGTTTGTGTTCTAACTTTTATGGGTAGAACCTTGATAGAGGATTATGCTTCTGCTTCCAAACATCCACATTTTAGGTAATCTCAGAAACATAAGCAACAATCTCCTTCTAGTAGTTTGCATATTCAGCAAAGAAAAAAATAAAAACTCAACCATTTCCTGAGCATCCTCGTATATTTCACTGGGAAGATGGAATAGACACTTCTTTCATTTGCGTGTGTGTATGGCAGCCAGTCTTCATTATTCATGGATATCAAATTTGCAAATTCACCTACTCAATAATATTTATTTGTAACCCTCAAATTAATTCTCATGGACACTTTTGTGATCAGTCATGGGCATGTGGAGTGGAAAAAAAAATTGAGTTCCCTAATGTATACGTTCCAGCTGATGTTGAATAAGAGCCTTCTTGTTTCAGCCTCACACTCTAAACAAGTGTCCTTTCATGGTCTCTTTAGTGGCACATTTTTCACATTTTTGTGCCTTTTCTTGGTGATTTCACTTTTTAAAGTGTCCCTCCGTCATAGTGCTGAAGGACTGTCTAGTGGTCCTAAGTGCAAGCAGGCTGTGATTTGCCACATGGAGTAAACATGAGTGCTACGTAAGCTCTTCATTCAGGCACGACTTAGAGTGCTGTTGGCCATGAGTTCAATGTTAATGAATCAATTATATATAGCAAGTAAGTTCTCATTAAATAGAAATACAAATAAAACAAGCTTATGTATTAAGAAAAGTGTTGTTACCAGCGCTCACAGGAACCTAGTCATGTATTTCCCCTTCGATCAATGGTTCAGTATTTACCAATTCTGTGTTCATGGCAACTTCATAGAATATAATAACTAATGCGAATAATGAGAATTGACTGTAAATATATATCTACTGTATTTTTTAGATATAGTTTCTGTAGAGTAAAATGAACTGATCTGGAATATTTAGTTCTGTGATTTTGACAATTGTATACTAATTTTCCACTGTACAAAAACTCGATATACTACTATCATCACCATAGGAGATCCTCTTGTGTTTCTTTTCAGTCATTTTTCTTTTGCAAGATAATTCTGTTTCTGAAGACTATGCTTGCCTCTTCTTGGACTTTATAAATGAAAACACGCATTTAGTATTATTCTATAATCTGGTTTGTTTCACAAAGTTTAGTGTTTTTTTGATTTATCCATGTTGCTGCATGTATTGAAAGTTCAATTGTTTTTTTACAAGTACTAGTCCATTATATCAATGTGCCAGAATGCCTTTATCCATTGTCCCATTAATGGCCACTTGATTTGTTCCCAAATATTTACTACTTTAATTTACAATTCTGGATGACTAATACTGTTAAAAATTTTTCATGAGCCTATTACTAGACCCATATCTTCCTTTTATGAAGTGCAATTCAAATATAATCTTGGTCTGTTACTCTGATATAATAAAATACTTTAAACTTTGTAATTCATAAATGAAATAAATTTATTGCTCACAGTTCTTGAGGCTGGGAAATCCAAGAGGAAGGTGCCAGCAGAGTTGGTGCCTGGCCTGGTGAGGGACTATTTCTCATAAATGGCTCCTTCTGTGTCCTCACATTGCAGAAGACCAAAAAGACTAACATGGTCCCTCAGGCCTGTGTTATAAAGACACTAATTCCATTAACTGGGGCTCTTCCCTCATGACCTAATCACCTCCCAATGGTTCGTCCTCTTATCATCACTTTAGAGGTTAGGTTTCAACATATGAATTTTGAGGGGATATATCAATTCAGACCATAGCAATTACTTTTGCACATTATTTTTTATTATTTTATACATTCATTTTATTATTTTTTTGCTATTGATTCATAGGAGTTATTACTATATTACTGTTGTCCCCAACCCCCGGGCTGTGAACCAGTATTGGTGCATGGCCTCTTAGGAACAAGACTGCACGCTAGGAGTTAAGCAGCGGGCAAGCGAGTGAAACTTAGTCTGTATTAACAGCCGCTCCCCATTGCTTGCATCACTGCCTGAGCTCTGCCTCCTGTCAGATCAGCGGCGGCATTAGTTCCAGGAAAACAAGCTTAGGGCTCCCACTGATTCTCTATTATGGTGAGTTGTACAATTATTTCATTATATATTACAATAATAGACATAAAGTGCGCAATAAATGTAAAGCACTTGAATCATCCCCAAATCATCCCTCCCACCTCCCAGTCCATGGAAAAATTTCCATGAAACTGGTCACTGGTGCCAAAAAGGTTGGGGACTGCTGCACTAAATATGTCTTTCTTTCTCTCTCTCTCTCTCTCTCTCTCTCTCTCTCTCTATATATTATATATATATATATATATATGCCCCAAATTGTTTCTTGTATTATCTTCTTAATAGAGTTTTTCAATAAGAAGAAATGGTCCATTTTGATTAAGCTCATTTTAGCAATTTCTTTTCAGATTAATTATTTTTGTATTCTGAATAAGAAATATTTTGGAGACAATCTGTACTCACTTCTAGAATATGATTTTACCTGTTATGGGTAGGCCTATGATCCATATCCAATTAATTTTTTATGTGGAGTGAGTAAGGGTGAAGATTTTTTTTTAATAAGAATGTTCAGTTTTTCATCTCAATTCATTAAAAAAGTAGAAATATTTCTTGCTCAATTGAATTGACCTGTCTCTTTTTTAAAGTGTCAATAGATTGTTGACCTAGTCCTTGAATCTCTACTTGTTCTGTTAATCTAATTGCCTGTGCTTATGCCAGTAACACATTGCGTTGATTACTGAAGCTTTTTTACCTTGAAATAAGGTACAATAAGGTTTTGAACTCTTTTCTTATTTTTCAAGATTGTTTTTGACTATTTTGAATTCCATACATTCCATACACTCCAAAATTCCATAAATTTTGGAATCAGCTTGCTAATTTCCTCCCCAAACCATCTAAAGATCATTCAAGTGATTCTTTTCATTTATAATATTTTCATTTTTTTCTTTACAATCTAAATTTCTCTACTGAAATTCACCATCTCTTTAAGTACATTGTCCATTTTTTTCTGGTAGATATTTCAGTAACCTATTTTTACAGTTATTTTAAAGGTCCTCTTGAGTAATTCTGACATGTACATTATCTTTGAGTGTCTTTCATTCAATATTTCCTCTCTTAACTATTGGTCACACATAATCAGGCATCTACTACAGTTTCATATATTTTTAGAATTGTACATTGGACATTGTGTTGAAAAGAACAGTAGAAACTAAATTTAAAAGTAGATATTTCTAGTAAATATTATGGTCTTTATTCTGTTCAGCCATTAATGTGGGAATCTGAGTCAATCTAATCTGTAATTGAGAGAGTTGCACTTAGTTTCACCTTAATTTCTTTAAGATTTGGTTCACCAACAGCTTCCAACATTCTGGGGGACAGAACAGAAGCAGGTCTCCAGTATATCTAGGAATCTGGAAAGAGCAAGGAACCAGAGATGTCCTTTTGCTTTACAGTCCAGCTGCCAGCTTTCTGAACCATGGAAGATCTCTCTTCTTCTCTCTTCCTTTCTCTTCTGCTCTTCTCTTTCTTCTCTCTCTGTATCCTTGTCTCTGTTTTTCTGTCTCTCTCTCAGTGTAGCCATCCACATTTTGAGTTGCTGACGTTTTCTCTTTACCCATGGATTTATCTCTTGCTTTGGATGACAGCTGAAATACAATGACTGAAGACCAGTGTTCCCCAAAAGCATATATCATATATATCTTGGTGTATTAGTTTGCTAGGACTATCATAATAAAGAATCACAAACTGTGTAGCTTCAATATCAGAAATTTATCGTCTCATATTTCTGGAGGCTAGAAGTCAAAGATCAAGAGTCAAGCAGGGATGGTTCCCTTTGAGGGTTTGAGGGAGAATATGTTCCATGCCTCAATCCTAGCTTCTGGTGGGTTTCTGTCAGTCTTTGACATTCCTTGGCTTGTAAACACATCATCCCAATTTCTGCCTTCATGTTCACACACTTTCTGTGTGTGTATGTGTGTCCAAATTTCCCCTTTTTATAAGGACTCCAGTCATATTGGATTAGGGGTTCATCCTACTCCAATATGACCTCATCTTAACTAATTACATCTACAGACTCTTTTCAAATAAGGGTACATTGTGAAGAATTGGGGGTTAGGACTTCAACACATAAATTTTGGGAGAGGGGGACAACACAATTTAAGATGTAATACTCAGCTTTCTTGTCATGCCCGCTTCCTTTGAAGGGTTGGTACAAGGCACAAATTGAAGACGTGTAGAGACTTGGAGAAATTTCTTTCAGCATTCTTGCTCTGTCCCCATATTTTTTCTGGTCACTGTCTTTTTTGGTTTTTCAGTACCCTTTATTGTTTAGAGCAGTTTTAGGTGCAGAGAAAATTTGAGTGGAAAGTACTGAGATTTCCCATAAAAACCATGCTCTCAAATATGCACAGTCTCCTTCAATATCAACATCCCACACCAGAGTGGTATATTTGTTACAATCCATAGAACTACATTGCCACATCATTATTACTCAAAGTCAATAGTTTACCTTCAGGTTCACTCTTGGTGTTGTACTTTCTGTGAGTTTCAGCAGATGTATAATGACATGTAGCTGCCACTATAGTATCATACAGAATGCTTTCCCTGCCCTAAAAATCCTTTGTACTCTGCCTATTCATCCCTTCCCACCCCTCAACCTCTGGCAACCACTGATATTTTTTTACATTAAAACAACTTTTTATCATAGAATACTTTAAACATATACAAAACTAGAGAGAGTGGTATAATAACCCCTCACATTCATTCACAGCTTCAATGATTATGAACATATGGCCAGTCTTGTTTCATCAATACATTGACCTACCTATTCCTCCCAAATTATTTTTAAGCTAATCTCAAATACTATATAATTTTATACCTAAATATTTATCTGTTTTTAACACATAAAAAAACTATAATACCACTACTTTCCAAAAACATTACCAGGAATTCTTTAATATTATCAAATATTCAATCATTGTTCACATTTCCCTGATTTTCTCAAATTTTTCTTTCTTTTTCCAGTTGGTTTCTTCAGGTTTCTCATATAATTATTATTTTATTTATACTATTTTTTAATTTATAATTTTATTGTAGGGAAATACACAACATAAAATTTACCAACCTTACCATTTTAAGTGTATGGTTCAGTGGTATTAAATACATTCACAGTGTTTTGCAGCCATCACCACCATTCATTTCCAGAACTTTTTATCTTATCAAACTAAAAACTCTGTACTCACTATACAACTCACCACCTCCCTCCTGCAAGCCCTTCATATTCATTATGTCTCTACTTTATGTCTCTATAATTTTGGCTACTCTACCTTATATAAGTGGAATCATATAGTATTTGTCTTTGTGTGACTGGCTTATTTCACTTAGCATAATATCCTTAAAGTAAATCCATGTTGCAGCATATGTCAGAATTTTCTTCTTTTTTGAGGCTATATAATATTCTATTTTATGTATATGTGATATTTTCCTTATTCATTCATCTGTTGATAAACACATAAGTTGCTTCCTCATTTTAGCTATTGTGAATAATACTGCTATGAATATGGGTGTACTAATATCTCTTTAAGACTCTGCTTTCAATTCTTTGGGGTATATACATTACTGAATTTATATGGTAATTTTATTTTTAATACTTTGAGGAATTGCCATACTATCTTCTACAGCAGGTGCACGATTTTCCATTCCCACTGACAGTGTACAAGGGTTCCAGTTTCTCCATGTCCTAGTCAACACTTGTTATTTTCTGGTTTTTTGGTAGTAGGCATACTAATGGGTGTGAGGTGGTATCTCCTTGTAGCTTTGATTTGTATTTCTCTAATGATTAGTTATGTTGAGCTTATTTTCATGGGCTTATTGGCCATATGCATATCTTCTTTAGAGAAATGTCTATTCAAGTCCTTTGATTATTTTGCAAGTTCTACCCAAATTAATTAGGGAAGGAAAAGAAATAAAAGACATCTAAATAGTCTAAATTGGAAAAGAAGAGGTAAAATTATTTCTGTTTACAAATGATATGCTCCTGTATGTAGAACACTCTAAAGATTATTTTAAAAAGACTGTTTTCACTAATAAATGAATTCAAATCAGCAAAGTGCCAAGATACAACGTCAACACACAGAAATCAGTTACTTTTCTATATACCAATAATGAACAATCTGAAAAGAAAATTATGAAAACAAGTCTATTTACAATAGTATGAAAAAAGAATAAAATGCTTAGAAATTAACTTAACCAAGGAAGTGAAAAACTTATACAATGAAAACTATAAAACATTGGTGAAATAAATTAAAGAAGACAGAAATAAATGGAAACACATCCCATGTTCATGGATTAGAAGACTTAATATTGTTAAGATGTGCACATTACCCAAAGAAATCCTCTGACTGAATGCATTTCTATCAAAATCCTAATATTTTTTGTAGGAATAAAAAAGACCATTCTAAAATTTATATAGAATCTCAAGGGACCCCAAATAGCCAAAAAAATCATGAAAAAGAAGAACAAAGTTAGAAGACTCACACTTCCTCATTTCAAAACTTACTACAAAGTTACAGTAAACAAAATAGTGCAGTACTGGCATAAAAACAGACACATAGATCAATGGAAAAGAATAAACAGCCCAGAAACAAACCCTCACATCTATGGTCAAAAGATTTTTGACAAGGGTGCCAAGACCATTCAATGGGGAAAGGACAGTTTTTTCCACAAACAATATTGGGAAAACTGGATCTCCACAAGCAAACAATGAAGCTGGACCCCTATGTAAAGCCATATACAAAAATTGCCTCAAAATGGATCAATGACTTAAATGTTGTAAGACCTAAAACTATAAAACACTTAGAGTAAAACATAGTGAAAATTCTTCATGACATTGGATATGGCAATTATTTCTTGGATACGATATCAAATGCACAGCAACAAAAGAAAAAATAGAAAAGTTGAACTTAATTTTTTAAAAATTGTGCATCAAAAGACACTATCAATTGAAAATTCAAAAATTTAAAGACTTAAAAACTAAAAAAAGACATTATCAGTAGAGTAAAAAAGCAACCAACAGAATGGGAGAAATATTAGTAAATTTCAGATCTGATTAAGGATCAATACCTAGAATACACAGAGAACTCCCAAAACCCCACATCAAAAACACAGCAACCTGACTGAAAAAATGGTAATGGTCATTGCCTTTTAATGAGAGCATTTTCAGTATAACTATTGGGGTGATATTGATATTTCTGTCATCTCTCTTATCTTCCTACAGAATTCAATGAGCAACTACTTAGCACTCAGAAAAACTGTCTGTCTTCCATTTGGGAAATAGCCATGTGCGTTGGAGTAATATCTTGCCCTGCCACCTCATGTGCCCCATCATAGGAGAAGCTGCTTTCCACTTGGTTTGAATCCGGTCTGCCAATGGGGTGGGAAAACTCTTTCAGATCAGTTTGTTTCTCCTCATCCCATATGAAGTGAATTCCTCCTCATTTTGACACTACCAGGAATAAATCAACCATAGATGTCTTTTCCCCAATGAATGACGTGACACTTTCTGGAATTTAGTTCATCTAGGATATTTTTTTGGTATATTTAACTCTCTGATCTTTTTAAAACATGAATTTTTTTCCTCATATGTCTTATTATAAGGATGGCAGCAACATTCTGCTGTGATTTTGTACATCATACTTAGGAAGGGAGTCCCATCACTTCACTTTTCTTCAGTAGGTTCATATAGAAAATATCAGGCTCTGCGTTAAAAAACTCCAGTGGATGCCATCCCCATCGTAGTCTATGTAAGTGTCATCCCCTGGAGCTCTATCATTCACAAATGACACAGCTAGACCTTGTGTCCCTCTCAGCAAGTGGCACTTCCATATTAACAGGTCTCATTAAAGAAAGCCTGAGTCATATCATGCCTTATGAGCTGGGAAAGAATGAAGTGATTTATTTCAATGATCCTAGGCTTCCATCTTCTGGTTGGGAACCTTTCTATTTTGAGTGAAAAAATAAATGCTTTAACCTGATGCACTCTGGTGAGTTTTCTTCAGAGAATTTTGACATGGCATAACACTGAGGAAGAGGAAACGCAGGGCCCAATGCTTAGCTTCTGCAAACAGCAACACATTACTAGTACCCGAGGAAATTATGGTAGTTGAGGACTTTACTTGGACTTTCACAAATTAAAAAACCAAGGTTAGTTTCTATACAATCCCCAGTTTTCCTTAGTTAATATGCAAATATCAGGTCAAACAGACATAAATTCTCTTTTTAGGCTGTTTTGAAAAATAAGGTAATTTACCTAAGGATATATCAGATGGTGGACCAAAGACATAAAAGGGATTAATTTGGAATTCTATACATCTACACTTTTTAGTATCTTGGGATTCAAATACTTATCTTCTTAAGTTGGACCAGGGTTTTTATTTGTAGTGCCAAATTTTGCATATAAATATACTTTATTAATTTAAAAAATAGAACGCAATTTTTTAAAAACCATATAATTCTTGCATTTTCGCTTTAGCATCCAATAAAAGTGATTTATTTTATACTATCTTTCTTTAAAAAATCCTATTTTCCAAAAGAAAAAGAACACTTTATTTCTATAGTCTATATCACTTTAATAATAGAAATATCATTTCAAAAGGGTAATATTATCTTTAGGGTAATATTTGATTTCACACTCTGAAAATGCATCTCCTTTGCTTTCCTTCCCATTTCATAACCCTTAAAAACAAGCAAAAGTTTAAATACTTATTTTGAGATCTTGTTTTAAAGTGTATTATTTGAAAATTCAAAATAGTTATAAGGCCTATGTACTATTTGGCCTTCTCTATATTCATATTACTCTAAAGTTTCTGCAGATACTATTATAAATCTTTAGAAAGATGAATAGTAGTATTAATATATAATAGATAAATATCACCCTAAAGTTATGATAAAAATTAACCCAAAAGTTAAGTATATTCCTCATATATTCCATGTAACATATGTCCAAAGAGTATTTTTTGTATTTTAAAAGCAGAAAGTTAAAGGTATTTACCTTTTTCAGCAAATCTACAGGCAGATATAGAAAATCAAGTGCATGCCATTGATTTGATGTATGAATACTATAGGAAGAAAACAATATAACTCTCAGGGTCTATGGCCGGTTAATTGAAACTTTCAAAATTAATTAAGCCTTTTAGTACAGATGATTTGCTAATAAGAGTGAAATAAACAATACATATTATGATTCTGTAGAGTAATCAAACCACGTACAGATTATTTAAAACATACGAAATTTCTCTGTATTTTTGAATGGGATAAAGTTTACTACTTTTTCTTTCTTTGCATGGAGCTCAACTCTATTTTTGTTGTTTTCACATCTTAAAAAAAGATTAATTATTATATAACAAAGTATACTCATAAAGGAATTTGACACTAAAAATTTGATAAATTTGTCAGATATCACATAATATACCACATCAATTAGTATATAAAACTCAATGTTCTAATTCAGTCTAAAGAACATAGACATCATATAATTTATATTTTATCTTTACTTTAAATACAAATAAGATACATTACCTTTCAAATTTTCTAAGCAATATAAATTATTATAAAACATACCATAAACATTACTATGGAGCAATCAGGATCTGAATTGTTTTCCAGAGAAATACAGAAGTCTGTTATTGACATTTCTATGTGAATGTATGTCTTAATATTGATTTTCAATTTACTTCCAGGAGTGCACCGAAGGTCTGGTTTTCTGAAGTATTATGAGTATGGTACTTCCATCCATGAGGTTTGTGATTTTACACATTGCAACATGCATTCTTTTCACTGGCTGTAGAGAATAAATCCTTACTTTGCCTGAAGTTACATTATAGTAATCCTTTTGTGCACTTTACTCAACATTAATATATACTTTTTCTGAACACTTTTAAGTTTTGATTTTGCAAAGAACAAAATTCAATAAAGAAAAATTGACTGGAATGCATCCCTTTTAAAAACAATATGCATATTTTTCTCCATTTGCAAAAGAAAATTTAATTATGCTTTCATTTAACTTCATCATATGCTTCTTTTTTCTTTTTAATTTTTTAATATTATGTATACATAATAGTTGTATATCATTATAGGGTACATGTGATATTTTGGCACAGGCATACAATGTGAATTAATCAAATCAGAGTAATTGGAGTATCCATTACCTCAGGCATTTAACATTTTTTTGTGTTAGGAAAATTCCAATTCCACTCACGTGCTTTTTGGGAGCCAATATTTTACTATACATATTCTAATAGGTTACTCAGTGAAAGTTTGTTTAATTGAAATTAATATAATTGTATCAAAGCTTCTTTCTATCTACTTTGCTTCTTCTTTTTCTGAAGCTCAAAGGTCAGAATGATTTTAATTTATTTTTTATCATTGTCATTAGCTAAGAGCTATAGTGTCAGAGGGGAGAATAGCTAAGGACCATTAACTAATGAAATTGTGACTTATAAATTCCTTTTCAATAGAGGTCAAAATATTTCTTCAAAATTTATTTTAGGTAATGCTGTGTCTTTTATTTTCTCATAGAAAATAAGTAAAATCTGTGCATTCCCTTTTCTTATTTTTATTCTTATTGTTTTCTATATTCTTTTATAAATATTCACCATTGTTTTCAAATTTAAAGTTACTTTTCTAATTTTGTGACATTCTTCTTCAATACTATGCAAAGATTATCCATAATCTATGATCCCAGCAACCAAAAATTTATTTATTTCTGCAATTGTTTTTTAAGTCTTGTATATGTGTGGAAATAGAAAACTCCTAAGAACATAATAATGCAATTTTAAGAATACAGAAAAAGACTATGACGAGTACCTTTGGTTCTATACCATTAGAACTCTTTGAAGTCCATCCTGAAATTCACTTTTCTGTGTTAACGTGTCCTCTTTCAAAAAGTAAATATGTTTTTTCTGGTCAGTATTTTGATTAGCCAACCTGCCGTCATTAATACAAATGTTGTAAAGACTTTTAATCACATAGCTGAGATATTTAACATATAAGTGAGTTAATTATTTTTAACACATAGCTGAGATTATCAAAATTAGAGAAACACATTATTTTGCAAATAGAGAATTCATAGAAAATTCAGAATTGAGTAACAAGGTGTTAAGACATTTCACTCAGGCTCTTGTGTTTTTAAACACTGATGTTCATTCTATTCTTCTGAAAATCTAATTGGTTAGTTTTCATTCACTAATTTATTCGTTAAACAGGCTTCAATGAATTCTAACGTAAATGAATTAGGCCAAGCATCCTGTTTGAAACTTCAGAGACAAAGATAATAGTGAAAGTTATTGCATGTATGCTTACCATACCATTACACTCTCATTTAATTTTCACAAAATCTGTTAGGTGTGTGTGTATTATCGCATTAATTCACTTGGCTGCTCTGACAAAGTACTACAACTGAGTTTCTTACACAACGGAATTTTTTTACCTCACAGTTCTGGAGCCTAGAAATATGAAATATCAAGGTTTCAGCAGGGTTGGTTCCTTCAGAGAACCATGAGGAATAATCTGTCCCGTATCTCTCCATTAGCTTCTTTTGGTTTGCTGGAACAATAAAGAGATCTTAGGCCATTTGTGTTTGCTAATTTGTTTTCCCCAAAAGAAAATTATAATTTCTAGCATCTATAGTGACAGGAGGTAGTTTTATAGCATGGGGCAAGGTGCCCAGTAAAGTTAGGCTTCTACCCTCCCAAAAGCTGGTTGACAGGGGTGCTGTTTTCCTTGGTGATTACATTTCAAAAGGAATGTAGTTCCTTGGGAAAAAAAATCTGGTGACAAAATTGGAAAAAGGTTTTTAAAAAGATTTACATCTCAAAGAGGTAGAGAAAGGACCTACAATTACAGTTGATCCTTGAACAACATGGGGTAGAGACAACAACCCCTGCACAGTCAAAAATTTGAGTATAACTTTTGACTCCCCAAAAACTTAACTACAAATAGCCTACTGTTTGATTAGAAGCATTACCAATAACATAGTCAATTAACACATATTTTGTATGTTATAGGTATCATATACTGTATTCTTACAATAAAGTATGCTAGAGGGAAAATGTTAAGAAAACCATAAGGAAGAGAGTTATGTTTACTATTTATTAAGTGGAAGTGGATCAGGATAAAGAAAGACCTTGTTGTCTTCATGTTGAGTAGGCTGAGGAGGAAAAGAAGGAAGAGAAGGTGTTGGTTTTGCTGTCTCAGGGGTGACATAGGCAGAAGAAAATCTGCATGTAAGTGGACCCACATAGTTCAAATCCATGTTGCTCAAGGGTCAACTGTAAATGTTTTGTGAAGTAAATGCTCTAAGGAAAGAGAGGTCATGGAATTAAGGCAAGAAGAAGTTTACGTAAGGTTTAATCAAGCTGAGTGGAACTTTAAGTCTGTCTTGGTCACATGTTTAATAGTGTGTAACTCCCAACAAAAATGTAAGCTCCTTGGAGAAAAGAATTTTATCTGTCTTGTGTATAATTTTATTTAGAAGACATAGCACGCAGTACCTGGCTCAAACAAACAAACAAACAAAACACAAGAAACCCCACTGTTAGACGTATGAGAGAAATATATTTAATAATGTCTTCCTGGAAAAAACTTCCAGTTCATAGTCACAAAAGAACTGATGAAAAATTCTAGGTATTCAGGTAAGAGAGTAGTCACTGTTCTTGTTTAGTTTGAGTGTCTCTTATTTTAGTACTATTGAGGTTCTACTATATCTCCAACAGGTCTCTTCTGCAGTGTTTTCTTGTAACCTCTGCCTCTGTATTTAAATTGAAGGGTTATAATTACTTTAAATTGAGCTCTCTTGACATGCAGTATATAAGAGAAATTAGGATTTTCTTCCTATGAAGTAACTGTGGTATTATATACATTATCTTCAAAATACCATGATATTTAAAGAAAACCTTCTTCCAAATCAATTAAATCTGTTGTTTCAGTTATTTTGTCTTCAGTAGTTGTGCCATGCTGTGTTACCTGATTCTTTCCTCTCTCCCATCCATCCCTTTCCCCACCCAGAGACAGACAACACCGAAAGTCGTAAGTGCCAGCTATCTGTCCAGGAACTGAAATTTGTAATACAGGAAATAAGAATTTAATCTTTTCTGACAAACAAGAGTATTTGTTGACTTTTTTTAAGCTTCTATTTTGCATCCTATTGATCTCACTATTTGGTTAACCTTTGGAGCTAAGTCTTGCTGCTACTTTCTTTGTTATGCTGTCAGACAAATATACGGTTGTAGTGTCTAAGGTCAGGGGAGATGTGTGTGAGGACAGGGAAAGCAATGACTCTACTCTGGTAAGACAGCAGTTATGGGCAAACTACAAAAAGGGAAAAAGAAAATAGCTACTTGCAATTTCAATCTCTGATGCTCAACCAAGCAGACCAAAGGTAACTCCTGGCTGTGAAAGCAGCTTCTAGCTATCTCACTTTGAGCCACAAAGAGGGGATCTTGCTTTTGGGAAAAAAATATAGGAAATAAGAGAAATTGCTTTGAGGGTTTGGAAAGGAGAAATAATAATACAAGTATCAGTTGCTATATAAAAAGAATTGTTGTACAATAAACGTTACTTTTAAAGATACTATAGTGGGTCATAATGTTTTTTGAAACTGACTTTAATTTTGTTAAATGAAAACACAGTAATAAAATAATATTAAGTCAAAAATTCCAGAAATATCTAATACCATTTTTATATCATAATTCTATATATCTTAAATGAGGTATCAAATTAAATATTAAAAGCTCTAATAAATACATCTCCCTCTCTCTTTCTCCTCTCTTTCTCTCTCAGCATCTCTTTTTCTGAGTTCTGGCAAATCCTTTGTTATCCAGTTTTCATTTCTAATATTATTCATTACCTTTTCCAAGTTGGCTTTTCTAACCCTACAAGGCAAACTTCCAGTAGACCTTGACACATTTCACTTTCATTTAAAGAGGGATAAATGTTCCAACATGCACACTGATGGAAATTAATTTCATTTAATGCTCTTAGGCTAGCTATTTGGAAATGTAAATAGTCCTTCTGTAAATTTTGTTGCCAAAGGTTTTTCATTACTAGCAGGAACTCTGACCAGATTGTGAGAAAGTAACAACTTACTAATGAAAAAAAAATGTAATCTGCTTTCTTTATCAAATTATCCATGAGAATAAGCTACATCATTGCATTAACAGGGAAATATATCCACTTTCCTTAAAAGTTTCCTCTGTAGCTTTGCACTAATGTCAAGTGATGGGAAGATGATTACATTTGATGAATATGATTAAGCCCCTATTGAGGTATATGAATGAAAATGAGTAATGTGCATCCAGCAAGGATTTCACAACTGCAAAATTAAACTTTAGACATCCTTTTAGTTCCTTGTCAAGAAACAGACAAAACAAAACAAAATAAAAGGTATAATTTCTTAATATGCAAACTTTCATGACTGACTCCATGTGACCTGTATAATCTTACTAAATTTCTAGTTGATATCATGATATTTAGCAATTATTTTCATATCTACTTCGTTGACATATAAATTACATAACATAAAATAAAATACACCCATTCTTTTTGCAATATGATGAGATTTGGCAAGTGTATGCATTCAGGTAGGCGCACCTCAATCAATTTATAAAACATGTCCATATGTACAAAAAGTTCCATTGTGTCCCAGTGTAGTTAATCCTACCGCCCACCAGCCCAGACAACCGCTGTTGGGCATTTAAAAAATGTCAGCCATTTGTGAGTATATAGTCAGTGTCTACTGGTAGTTCATTAAATTTTAATTTTCTTGATGACTAATTATGTTGAGCATCTTATGTGGTTGACTTTTTGAATATTTTACTTGTGAAGTATCTGTCCTCATCTTTCTAAAAAGTTTTAAAATTGGATCATTATCTTATTTTGGGTTTGTAAGAGTTCTTTACATATTCTGAATATGTAGTCTCATACATATATGTATTGTAAATATATTTTCCTCATCTGTGGCTTGCCTTTTTGTTACATTTTTTAAAAAATGTAATAAAATTTTAATTTTTAAACAATCTCAAACTTACAGCAAAATTCCAAGTAGAATTAAAAGAAGTTTTCTTTTTCAAAATCAAATGAGAACAATTTACTGACCTGATTCACCACCACACATAGACATGTTAGATTATATTTCCCCCAAACAAAAACAACCTTCCACATAAACACAATAGGACCATCAAAGTAATGACATCAATAGTTAATATTACATATATATAATATATAAACAGATCCCATTCAAGTTTTTCAAATTAGCCCAAAATGTTCTTTATAATAAAATACCCAGCAAAGACTCATCATTGCATTCAGTTGTCATATCTTTCTCAATTAAAAATTTTAATTATTATGTTATATATATTTATAGGGTACATGGGGTGTTTTGGTACAGGCATACAATGTGTAAAAATCAAATCAATGTAATTGGGGTATCCATTACCTCAAGTGTTTATCATTTCTTTGTGTTAGGATCATTCCAATTCCACTCTTTTAGTGTTTTTGAAGTATACCATAACTTCCCGCTGAGTATAGTCACTTTGTTGTGCTATCAAACATCGTTCATTCTATCCATCTAACTATACTTTTGTAACCACTAACCATCCCCACTTTTTCTCCCCCTCCCCATTACCCTTCCCTGCCTCTGGTAACCATCTTTCTACTCTCTGTGTCTATGAGATTGTTTTCATATTTAGTTCCCACAAATTAGTGAGAACATGCAAGATAAATGGATAAAGAAAATGTCACACCTTTTTAATCTACATCCATCTAAACATGTTTCTCAGTCTTTCCTTGAGTTTCATGACCTTGACATTTTTTGAAATTACAGGCCAGGAATTCATAGAATGTCATTCCTTTTTGTTTCTTTGCTTTTTTTTTTGTTTTTTTATATGTTTCTTCATTATTAGATCCAGATTATTTATGAGTCTTTGAAAAGGATATCAGAGAAGTAATACTGTGTTCTTTTCATTGCATCCTATAAGGTGACACATGATTTCAATTTGTACCAATATAGATGGCATTCACTTTGACTATTTGATTAAGGTAGTGTCCTTCAGGATTCTCCATTGCATAGCTTCTATTTCACTGTCTGTAAATAATACATATTTTGGGAGAGAAGTATTTGATATCCTATGCCTCATCAGTCTTACAATGTTTTCATTGATTTATATTAGTATGAACTAATTATATTCTATTTTATTGACTGGGCAGTAATATATTACTAACAGTATTTATTTTGATGCTGAAGTTGTTCCAGATTTGTCCTGTGGGGCCCTCCCCTTAAAGCTTGTTTCTGTGTGGTTTTGACATGCACCGATCTCCCTTAAGCATATCCTTGCTCTTTGACAAAATATTCTGAGCTAATTTTGTATTTTCCCAACTCAGCACTTGAATCAGACAATTGTGCAAGTATGCCTGGTTCCCTATAGCATAGAATGATACTTAGAAATCAACCTAATTCTGCCCACTGGGTTTGGGGAGCACAGACTCTCTAATAGCAATAGTCACCTGTACAGTATTAGTTTTCTATTTCTATGCAACATATTACCTAAAAACTTGTGACTTAAACCAACACAAATTTATTATCTTACCATTTTCACGGGTCAGATGTTTGGGTATGGGTTAGCTGGATCCTCTGCTCACAGACTCCCCAGACTGAAATAAAGTCATTTGTGGCTTCAATTCTCATCTGAGGCTCAGGGCCCTCTTCCAAGCTCACTGATTGTTGGTAGAATGCATTTCCTGGCAGCTGTAAAACTGTGGTCTCTGGATTAGGGCTGGCTTTTAGCCAGGGATTACTCTCAGGTGCTAGAGGCTGCCTACAGTTCCTTATAGGATGACCCTCACAAGCGGTTCACAATGTGGTTTTTTGCTTTTTTCCAGGCCAGTAAGAGCTCCTCTCTGACACTTCACCTTCTTTTGAAGCTCTTCTGGTTAGTTCAGGCCCACTCATTATAATCTCCTTTTTGATTAACTCAAACTCAACTGATCAGTAACCTAATCACAGATGCTATATCCCATTATATCTACAGGTTTCCCCATACTTGAGGGGAGGAGAATATATAGGGTGTGTACACAGGGTGCAGGAACCTTGGGGAAAACTTTAGAATTCTGCCTATCACAAGACCTAATGTCCAGAACTTTATTTCTCTTAGTTTCATTTTCTTCCTTATTACACTCATATTTTCTTCTAATCTTTGTGCATATTTATTACATCTGTTCAAAAAAAGTTGTTGCATCTGTTTTAAAAAGTTTCACTTTTATTATGAAAAATTTCAAACACAGAGCACAGTTGAATAAATTTTATCATGAATACCTTTATATCCAACACTTAGATTCTGCTATTGACATTTTATTATACTTGATAGATAAATGTATATATCCATCTATCTATACCTCTATTCATCTAATAATCTATATTAATTTTTGATGCATCTCAAAGGAATTTTAAGATATCTGTATGCTCCACCCTAAATATACTAGCAGGCATAGCATTAACTAGAATGCAATATTCATTTTTTTCTCTTGATGTAAAGCCATCATATTTAAAAATGTTTAAATCTTAAATATTCATTCACTGAGTTTTGACAAATGCAGGCACCTGTATAATCCAGATGGCCAGCCTAGGTGTATGATGCACCAGGAATTATTTTTTGAGGGTACCTTTCTATATAAAAAAATTAAATCACCCCAAATTAGCATATCAGAAATATTCCCACTGCCCAATATCCTGCAATCCTGTGAAAGAAATACTTCTCTGGCTAGTGGTAGGACAAACCACACACCAAGTTACAGGTCCACTGGGCCTCCAAACAACCTCATTGCATGAGTCCAGGATGTACTTTCCCTATCTATTCAATCCCACGTGTAGATATTGGGCTGTAAAACATCTCAGAAAAGGAGAAAGTGAGATTAGGTCCCACACATATGCACATTGAGTTTCAGATCACCTTGCCCAGATGGTACTGCTGGACTCATGGGATCCAGACACCAGATGAGGACTCAAACAATTTTCAAAAATGCAGTCCAAAGTGTGGAACCCACTGAAGAATGGAGCCTGAGGCAAGGCCCTGCTTGTTTAAATATAAATCTGGTACTGGTAACCAAGAACTTTATAAAGATTTGAAACATTATTCTCCCTAAGAAATTTCCCTTTAGCCTTTCACAATGGTTCCCTCTACTACCACAGAGCAGGAATTGCTGTTCTGAGTTTTATTCCACCCAGGTATAGTCTTGTCTGTTTTCTACTTAATATAAATGGAATTATATATCTACTCTTTTGTATAAGTCTTGCATAATATTTTAGGTATTAATCCAAACTCTACATAAAATTATTAATCTTTTTTCATTGTTGAGCCCTATTCCAACATATGAATATGTCACATTTTTAATACAGTCTTCTAATAATTGATACCTAGAATATTTCCAGTTTTTTACAATTATAAGTAAAGATGCTATTAGTATTCTTATACAAGTCTTTTTGTACACTTATATTTTCATTTATCTTGAGTAAATGCCTAGGAGAGGAATTGCTGGGTAACAGAGTAGTGTATGCATGATTTTATAAAACATGGACTAAACTCTTTCCAATGTTCTTGAACCAGTTTATAGTCCCAACAAAAGTCAGTAAGAATTCTGGTTGTTCTACATCCTCACCAACATTTGGTGATATCATTTTTTGTGTATTTTAACCACCTTAAACTTCTTTGAAAATTGTTTAGTTCTTTCATATGGGTTTTTTTTGGTTCCTTTTAATATTATTTTATAGTCTTTATTCCTCTTTTAATTATGCTCATATTTTCTTTAAATATTTGAGCATATTTTAATAAATGTTTTTAATTCTTATGTGCAATGTCACCATCACTGTCATTTCTATCTCTTTTTCTGTAGACTAACTTTTCTTCTGGTTATGGGGCATACTTAATAATATTGATTGGATCATGGGCATTATAAATCATACATTTTTTATTGTCTAGGTTTTGTTACAATCCTTCCAAGAGTTATGGAATTCAGCAGCTGTTAAGTTACTTGCAGATCATTTTGATTCTTTCAAGACTTTTTTTTAAAGCTTTGTTAAGGCAGGTCTAGAGCAACCTTTACCCTAGCTCTAATGCTAAGGTGTGACTCTTCTGTCATCCCTGTTGAATGTCTAAGGTGTTCAACAAGTCTCTCAGCTTTGCCTGGTTGGAACTTAAACTCTCTCTAAGTCTTTCTGTATGAGCACTAAAAATAATTTAGCTTATAGCTCTCCAATCATTGTTCCTTTCCAGCCTCATGAAATTTTGCTTGACATATGCACAGCTTAGTATTGAGCAACAAACTCAAGGATAACACATGTAGATTTCCGGAGATATTTTCCTGTGTATTTCCTTTACTCTGCCCTGTGAATTCCAGGTGCTTTAGCTTCCTTTAACTTTTACTTTTGTTTTACTAACTCAGCAAAATTCGTCTTCTCTGATTGGGTTTACCTCTCAGCACCACAATCTAGAAAACGCCTCCAGAAGAAACCTGAAACACTTTGTCCATTGTCTAAAACTGGTTGTTCTATATATTTTCACCAGTTTTCCAGCTTTTGACACCAGGAGGGCAAGTCAAGCACCAGAAAATCCTTCATGACTGGAAGTGAAAATAGAGCAATACTTTAGAGAAAGTTCTCAATAATTCTTTTTATTTAATAATTATGTATAAATGATAAGCAAATGAAATATGCAGCCATGACTAGATTTAGCTTTTTATTTGGTTAATACAACTTTTTTGTCCTTACTTAGATCACTGTTGAATTTTATTTATCAGTTTGATTCCAGTTATAATTTTGATGACAGAATTTTGCAATTATTTATTTATTTTGCACGGTAAAGGACACCGTTAGTTAGGATGTTTTTTGTTACAAGTAATCAATACCAAAGTTTCTGACATAAAACCAAAGGTAACCTTTGTTTTATAAACAAAAAGATGTCTCACAGAACTGAACAGCAGTTATTCTGTCAGATCTCAGGTATGAGTTGAAGACAGCTCTAGAAATTGTCTGTCACATTTTTACCTTGGTTTTATTTTTCTCTTCTACCTAATACTGTCTTTCTATGGATCCTAATTTCATTTAGCATACTAATTTCAGAGATGATCAATTTCAGTTTTCTGAAGGAAGAGCTACGATTGGCTCTCTTGAGGTCAGAGGCCTCTACTAAATGAAAATCCTCTGGCCAGATATGTTGGGTCACATATGCAAATATGGCTGTTCCCATTATAATTACATGTATATTTGGGGTGTTAGGGAAAGAACTGTCTGGAAAACTTTGGTGCAAAGCAATAGGCATAAAATTTATTGGATAAAATGGAGTGCTAAGGAAGTGTTTTATGGCAATTATAAACTTTATTTGTCACATGCTCTTTCATTTATTCATTTATTTATTTTGTCTATCTTTTGCAAATTTTAACTAGTAAATTCAAATGTTTAGGGACTAATGACATTGAAGCTAAGGCAATTGGCAATTCCAAAAAGACCATATGACATTATAACTTATTGATGTTTTTTTCATTTTTTTGATTTGCAAAAAAACGTAGGCTAGGAAAGCTCATTCTCTTGAAAAATTTATAAGAATGCATGCTCTGGGATCCCTGGGACACATAAACATAGCTGATAAACCTTACATTCATTGCCTTGTCTAGGAGAAAAAAAAATAAACAACCTTGAGTAATTTTTCTTATGTTGGGACATTAAAGAAGTCACTTCTGTATATTAAGGAATTCCATATTGAGCACCCTATTTTTATGTCTTTTCAGATAAAAATATTGACTGAACCTGGGTTCTTGCTTTTAAAAATACAATCTCACTACTTCAACCACAACAATCCAAACTGCTGTTAATTCTTTCATTCAACTAAGGCATACTTTAAGGTCATATTGCCCGTGTGCAGATTTTTCATGTTTCTGCTCTCACAGCTTCCATAATTGGGCAGCTCATGAGGTGTTGAGCAAGAGCATAATGTTAAGGGTTTAAATATCTTGCTCATGGAAAACATTATTAATATTTAGAATTCTGAACCATTAGAAGTTGGGATAGGTATCAAATTTTATGATCATTAAATTCCAGAGTAGGTTATTTGTTTGTTTTCCTTGGTAGAAACTTGAGAGAGAAAAAAGAAAAGCATTTATGGGTAAAGAACTGGGGGTATGGGTAAAGGAGTAAGTAATGCCTGAATGTGCAGTGGTGTTTGCGTGAAATTAAGGATACAACCATCTCTTTATCAAGTTGCAGATTAAAGAAATATCTTAAAGCACTGTAAGAATTTTTTTTTTTTTGCATTAGCTCTAAAGAGATAAATAAGATGCTCTTATTTTCCCAGAGCCCTTTTATTTTAAACATCTAGTTCATTTGATTCTCTGAATCTCTGGGCAAAAAAATAAGAATGATCAGTGAATATACCACAAAAATCTCTGATGGGCATAAAATGGATAAAGAATAACTTTTAACCATAGAAAGGTAATTTATATCACAAACAAAACATTTACCTTCTTTGCAATAAAGTTTAACAAAGTAAACGAGTATTTGATTTTCATCTTAGTGAATAGCATTTACTGTTTCCTCATTTGGTAAATGTGATGTTACCTAACTTATCATGTTGGAACTAACCTGGAAATATTCCCAAATTTATGTTTTACATTTGTTTCTGCAAAATGACATTATATATATATTTTTTCACAGACACACATATACACACACACATACATGCATATGTGTTATATATAACATATACAAATATATAATATACATAATATATGTATATATGCCCACACACACACATAGAGGTCTATATTTCTCTCCATCCATCTATCTATACCTGGATTATTCTGAGTGTCCCAAACAGCATATACTGATTGTCATTTTATTTATATAATGGGCTCAAATTACTAGCTTCCTTTCTGTTTTAGGAAAACCACAAACAAAACACTTGGAAATGTAGCTCAGACGTCTAGGTTTCTATTCATAGTACAAATACAGTTTTTGTATCAGGGAGATTGCATAATGTATTTTGGAAAATAACAAAATTTTTCCACATATTTTTGTTCTGAAATTTCCAGAAACACACCTCTAAGTTTGTGTGTTACATAAATTTAAGTTGAAATATTATACATTTAAATATTATATTATCATTCTAGTCCATAACCACATAATACCTTACTTAGGAAACATCAGGCATTTAAAAAATATTTACTGATTTGATATTTGGAACCCTTGGATTGCAAGAATTATTTATTTGGCATCCTATATCTCTCACTTTTTAC
The DNA here is from genome assembly GCA_023783475.1 of Daubentonia madagascariensis. Lineage (NCBI taxonomy): Eukaryota > Metazoa > Chordata > Mammalia > Primates > Daubentoniidae > Daubentonia > Daubentonia madagascariensis. Next base: position 14,576,695 of record JAKFHU010000747.1, on the reverse strand, counting down.
TTCTTGACAAGTTAATACGATCCTTAGGAGGAAATAATCAACCCTAATACTTTACCACACAGACATTTGAGGACTATTTTTTACAACAGTCGAATGTAGTCCATTCTAACTAATTTTTTTTATTATACAAAATTCCTATAATAATAAACCTTTACAAAGGTTTGTAGTAAGAGTTCACTGACTTATATTGATATTTAAATTTTAAACTTAAAAATAATGTTTAATCTGGCCCTATTACATGTTTGCTATTTTAGCTAATTTTGGAAAATTGATTTTGTTTATTTAATATATTTCTGCAGACTCATACTGCAATATTTAGGGTTCCTTAAAATATTTTCTGAAATAAATTTGAAATCTGGTTCTTCAAACAGTGAAGTAATTGCTGTAAAAGGATACATATTGTAGCCATATTTATTGAACTAAAATTTAGTATCACATGGAATTATTCTTCTTTAGGGCAGGAGAAGTCTAATTTTATGGTGCGGTAACATCAGCATCACTTATAATGCATTATGAAATGGCACAAAATGTGGAAATGGTATTAAATATCTTTAGGATATGCTACAGAGGATATTGCTTGCCTGTGTGACCAGTTTCTAAATAGGAAAGCCAAGTCAAAATTACAAACAGCGCCATTTTCTACCTCTCCATAGCTCTTTTGAAAAATGGTGAAAGAATTAGGCCAATTTAAAGTTTTTTGTCTTCTTTTGACTTTGTGTGTGTGTGTGCATGTGTATGTTTTACAAGTAAGGTTGACTATATAGTTGTACTAAATTTTTCAAGTTTTAGGAAGATTTTAGCTGAATTCAAAAATAGAAAAGTAGTTTGACCAGAGGATATATATTATTTATTATTTTGTTGAGGGAAATTAATTTTATTCTGCTGGGTTTTCCAATGTCAATTTTATAAAATGGGGATATGCTTATAAATATTTGCAAAGCATGTCTTTATTAATTATAAAAATCAGCCATAATCTCTAAGTACAAAAAATTGTTAATGTAAAATTTATACATTATTCTATTACAGAAGCAATTATATACATAAAATAAAGGATTTATAAAGTTATCATTAAAAGGATTATAACTATCCTGTCATAAAGTATGTAACAACATTTCAGAAGTTCCAATTATCTGAAAATAACTTATCAGTTGTTTTTGAAGAGAAAAACATTCTGGCTGTGATATTTGCTCAGCTTTTTATTCTTACCTAAATTTATTTAACTACCTATTTTTTTGGGAAAAAATAAAATCCTATTGTTTATCATTATATTTCAGAAACACATATCCATCCATACATATAAATTTATATGTGGAAATATGTAATTTTCATATAGGCATATGTTTAATAACTCTGCTTTAAGCTATGTTGAAATAACATGGATTGGATCCCCTGATATGCTCTAAACAATTGGAAGACTGGTAAAAACGCATGAGAAAATGGTTTTAAACGACAGAAAACAAGCAGACCAGGCCAGTGATTGCTGAGAGAAAGAAAACAAAGTAGTCGAGCCCACATAAGGCCCAGATAACTCAGTGGAGTGAGTCTCCAGGCCTCAGTTCAAGGAAAGGGAAACCAAAAAGTGGTCTTGCCGAATTAAAGAAATAAAGATTAGAGTTTTAGAAAACAAATAGCTAATAGCAAGAGTACTGAAGAAGTAGAAGCTGCATAAAAAAAGACCTACAGAGATATTTAGTCCCTCAGGTCTGGCTGAGTACTGACCTGCTCTTATATAGGAGGAAATTACCAAAATTAGAGAAGGAATCCACTGAATACAAGTAGGGTAGGCAATCTCCAGAGTTCAAACAATGTTATGAAAAACTTGTATTCCCAAGACCCAGATTGGAAAGACCTCTAGACACATAGATAATTAAATGGAGTATTCAAAGGGGTGTTGCCTCTGTGGTGGGGCCAAATAGGCCTTACACTAAGTCTTAAAACTGCCTAAGAAAGCTTAAAAAACAAGCTCAGAAAGATCATGCTATCTCCAAGTAGCCTAACAGTATTCTAAAGAAAGCCCAATAATATTTAAATATAGAAAAGAAAACACACACATACACACAACAGTACTAAACAATATAAAAATCATAGCACCAACCTTCCAACAAAAAATTACAAGCCATGCAAAAAAAAAGCAAGAAAATACACCCATAACTAAGAGAAAAAAAAAAGTGCAGCAATGGAAACAGACACAAGAATGGCACAGATGATAATATTAATCCATAGAGATATTAAAAGAGTTCTTACAAATACATGTCACATATTTAAGAAGGTAGATGAAAAATCATGAGTATGATAAAGATGTAGAAGATTAAAAAAGAAAAAATTCTAAAGATGAAACAGAGTGGCTGAAGTAAAAATAGCAACAAAAAAACATTGGAGGAGATGAACAGCATATTTGACACTGCTGGAGAAAAGATTAGAAAACTTGAAAACATACCAATAGAAACTATCCAAAATGAAATATATATAGAAAAAGATTAGAAAAAAACAAACAGAATGTCGGTCAGTGGTGACACAATATCAAGTGGCCTACTATATATGACAGTGGATTATAAAGAGGATAGGAAGGGCAGAAATATTTGGAGATGTAATGACTGAAAATCTTCACATTTTGATGAAAATTGTGAACACAAATATTCAAAGTTCATAATCAATCCCAAGTGCTCAAGCTTGAAGAAAACAGCACATCATAATCAAATTGCTGAGAAACAGTGATAAAGAGAATCTTAAAATCAACTAAATAAAGTGGGTGGTGTACAGAGTAAAAAAGTATTATAAAATGTAAGAATAACAACTAACTTCTTAGAAACAATCACTAATCAAGAAACTGTGCTATTGACATAGAGATTGACATATATATCAAGGGAATGGAATAAAATTATGATGATAAAAATAATTACCATTTTAGTGCTTTTAAGTACCAGAAAGTTCAATAAATAGAATGATTATGCATGCTGTTGTTTAATTCTCATAGTAGTTATATGCATATGAATATGATTTTCTCTATTTTTATGGGGAAAACTCAGTCTTCCAATATTTAAGTACTTCACCTAAGGTCACAAATTAGTAATAGACCAGAAACTTAAACCCAGTATTTTAGTATTTTACTAAAACCTATGTTTTTAGTTATTTTGCTTTATTTAGTCATCATAACATTTGCTAAGAAGGAAAATTTAGGTTGCCATAAAAATTAGAGTGCTATGAAAATCCACTTCTATTTATCTTGTGTTGTTCTTTCACATGCAAATCTATGCTAAAATTGTTCGCTTTCTTGCTTTGTAGCTGTTGGGAGAGGCAATCATGAGAGTCTGTGGACCCCATTTGGCTTCATAAGAATGGGACTTGGGTGTGGAGCAATTCCTTACTGAGGGATAAAGACGCCTTACAGGTATTAAGGAATATCTTTGGCTTTTCTGGGCCTTACGTATACTTCCGTGTTCTGCTTAAGTACATGTGTCAATGGCCCTCAGGAACACCTCCAACTTTCTGTATTTCAAGACCCCATGGAATAGAGAGGTCGGTCCTCCCACTGCAGCAAGAAGTGAGGTGCATACAGTCACACTGTCCACCTTGGCTGAAGAACAGATGTGCTGACCATGGGGGCTGACGCTTTCCAAGGGGCTGGATGTTGTGCATACTCTCTCTCCTCTTGCTGTCAGTTAACACTGTGCCACTTGAGCCTGCTGTGCATGTTGTCCGTTCTCACCAATCTCAAATTATGCACTGGTTTCTCCTCTAGATGGCACTACTCTGCCTTTGAACCTTGGCTATACTGGCTGTGTTCTCTCCTGCACTACAACTTATCTAGTGAACAGTAAGAACAGTAGTCATTATTATAAATTGCAGATTATTCTCATGATTTGCTAATGGGATTGATCAGTTTGTTTCAAGTATATATTGATTAATTTTATGAAGTTTTTTTTAATTTTGCAAAAAAGTTTTCTGTAAACATTGTGTTGTTTTATTTTAAAATTTTAACTTGGAAATATTTCTATTATGTTTATAAATTAATTTGTAGTGACTCTGTGTTCATTTTTATGCTCACCTGCAAAGTCAGCGTGGATTAACTTCTGCTGCTGTGGTGAATTGGAAGGCATCTCAAGCTTCTTTTGGGTACAGGAGTCACAATCAATCTTTGGGTCAAGTGGCAAATAAATTCTCTTGATGCAAGGAGATTTTCTGCCTTATTCCATTTAACCCTGTCCCTGGAAGGAGTAGCTAAGGATTATTTAAATACATTAAGCCTACAACGTTATTAGTGTCATGTTAAGAGCATAGATTTTGGAACCAGATTGAGTGAATTAAAATAGTGATTCTGCAACTTCCCAATGATTTGACCTCAGCTTCCTTATCTATAGAATGATAAAAATATCACTACCCACCACAGAAGGTTATAGCAATTAAATAAATTAATATATGGAAAGCAGCTAGAACAGTGCCTGGCAAAAAGTAAGTGCTATGCATGTGCTTACTACGTATTGATTAATTGAATAATTAAGGCTTACGTGACTATATACTTCAAACAGAGCACATACTATTAAGAATCTTCCGAACACTAGATTGAATTATATATAATATGCACTTGAAATTTCCCTCCATTGCAATATACCCACGTAAAAAACATTTGGGATTCTTCTTTCCCGTTTTTTTGTTTTTAATGGGAGTGGGAACAATTACCATGTGTTTTGGTAGCATTTTAGGACTACTCTTTTAAAATATATAACAAATTTATTGAGATACAATCCACATACCATGCAATTAACACATTTAGAATATACAACTTAATGGCTTTTAATATATTCATAGAGTGTGTAACCACCATTTCAACCTATGTTTACAATATTTTCATCACTCCTAAAACAAATCTGTAAATATTAGAAGTCACTCCCTTTTTCCCTTCCTCCAGCCCTCCAACCAGTCCAAGACATCCACTAATCTACTTTCTGTTTATGTAGATTAACATATTTTATATAAAAGGAATTATACTATATTTAGTCTTTAGTGACTAGTTGCTTGCACATAGCTTAATTTTTTCAAGGTTCATCCATATTGTACCATGAATCATAACTTTTTTATTCATTTTTTATTGCTGAATGATATTCCATTGTAGGATTATACCACACTGCATTTACCCATTCAGGTGATGAAAACATGGGTTGTGTACACTTTTTGTTTATGAATAAAGCTGCTATTAATATTCATGTTGAATATTTTGTTTAGACATAGGATTTCATTTCTCTTAGGAGTACATCTAGGAGAAGAACTGCTGAGTCATTTTATAATTTTATATTTAACATTTTGAGGAACTGCCAGGATGTTTTGCAAACTGTCTACACTTTTTTATATTCCCATCCACAAAGTAAATGGGTTAAAATTTCTTCACATCCTCACCAACGTTTACTACTATCTATCTTTATTATAGCCATCCTAGTATGGATGAAGTGGTATCTTATTCTGGTTTTGATTTTTATTCTCGGATGAAGTGAGAGCCATTCCTTGGCTTTGCAGAAGCTTTTTAATTTGATCAGGTCCCATTTATTTATTTTTGTTGTTAGCTGTGCTTGCTTTTGGGGGCTAATGATGTTGAGCATCTTTTTGCATATTATTAACCATTTGTATGTCTTTTTTGGAGGTATGTTTATTAGGATCATTTGCTCAATTTTTAATTGTGTTGTCTTCTTATTATTGAGTTTAAATATTCCTTCAATATTCTGGATAAAAGTTCCTTATCAGATATATGACACATAAATATTTCTCCCATTCTGTCAGTTGCTTTTTTAGTTTCTTGACAGTATCAGTTGAAGCAAAAAAGTTTTTAAATTTGGTGAAATTCAATTAATCTATTTTTCTTTTGTTATTTGTACTTTTGGTGTTATATCCATGAAGGTTTTGCCAACCCAAGATTACAACAATTTAGTCCTATAGTTTCTACAGAGAGTTTTATAGTTTTAGCTCTTACATTAATAAAATTTACTGTGAGGTAAATTTTGTATATGGTGTGAAGTAGGAGTCCAACACGATTCTTTGAACACCTTCATTCTTCATTCTTTGAAGGTGTATGGCCAGTTAGACCAGCACCATTTGTTGAAGAGACTATTCTTTCTTCATTATGTTGTCTTGGCACCCTTGTTTAAAAATCAACTGATTGTAAGTGGAATGGTTTATTTTTGGGCTCTGAATTATTTTCATCTATCTATATATCGATCCATATGTCTGTACTACACAGTCTTGATTACTGTAGCTTTCAAGTAAGTTTTGAAATTGAGATTTGTGAATCCTCCAATTATTGTCTTCTTTTTCCAGACTGTTTTTACTGTTTTATGCTTCTTGTAGTTCCATATGAATTTTAGGATTAGTTTATCAATTTTTGCAAAGAAGTCAGTGGGATTTTGAGGGGGCTTGTATTGAGTCTATAGATCAGTATGTGGAGAGTGTTGCAATATTAACAATATTAAGTGTTCTATTCTTGAACTTGTTATATCTTTCCATTACTTAAAAAATTTTTTTCTATAATATACTATAGTATATAGAGTATTATTTTAGACCTTCTTTTTTGTTATTATTTTTTAAAATTTCAGAACATGACAGGGGTACAAACATTTTGGTTACATAAAATGCTTTTGTACTGTGTGAGTCAGAGTTATTAGTGTGCCCATCCCCCAGATAATGTGCATTATACCTGTTAGTTCTGAATTTACCCATCCCCTCCTCCCCTCTCCCACCTGCTTGATTTCTGATGAATGTTATTTCCATATGTGCACATAAGTATTGATCGATTAGTTCGAATTTAACGGTGAATACATGTGGTGTTTGTTTTTCCATTCTTGTGATACTCCGCTGAGAATAATGGTTTCCAATTCCATCCAGGTTAACAAAAGAGGTATTAGTTTATCATTTTTTATGGCTGAGTAGTACTCCATGGTATATATATGCCCTATTTTATTAATCCACTCATGTATTGATGGGCACTTGGGTTGTTTCCATATCTTTGCAATTGTGAATTGTGCTGGTACAAACATTCGAGTGCAAGTGTCTTTTTTACAGAATGTCTTTTTTTCCTTTAGTTAAATACCCAGTGGTGGGATTTCTGGATCAAATGGTAGTTCTACTTTTAGTTCTTTGAGATATCTCCATACTACTTTCCATAGAAGTTGTACTAGTTTGCAGTCCCACCAGCAGTGTATGAGTGTTCCTATCTCTCTGCATCCATGCCAACATTTGCTGTTTTGGGACTTTTTGGTAAAAGCTATTGTCACTGGAGTTAAGTGATATCTCATTGTGGCTTTGATTTGCATTTCCCTGATGATTAGAGATGTTGAGCATTTTTTAGATGTTTTTTGGCCAATAGACTATCTTCTTTTGAAAAGTTTCTGTTCATGTCTTTCGCCTATTTTTTAATGGCATTGTTTTATTTTTTCTTGCTGATTTGCTTGAGTTATTTGTAGATTTTAGTTATCAGCCCTTTATAGGATATATATCGTGCAAATATTTTCCCCGATTCTGTAGGGTGTCTATTCACTCCAATGATTGTTTCCTTGGCTACACGTAAGTGTTTTCATTTGATCATGTTCCATTTGTTTATTTTTGTCATTAGTTGTGCTTGCTTTTGGGGTCTTATTCATGAATTATTTGCCTAGGCTGATGTCAATAAGAGTTTTTCCAACATTTTCTTCTAGATCTTATGGTTTCGCATCTGAGGTTTAAGTCTGTTATGCATCATGAGTTGATTTTTGCGAGAGGTGAGAGGTATGGATCTAGTTTCAGTCTTCTTACATGTGCTTATCCAATTTTCCCAGCATCATTTATTGAATAGGGATTCTTTTCCCCAGTGTATATTTTCATATGCTTTGTCAAAGGTCAGATGGCAATTTGGACTTTCTTTGTTAAATTTATTCCTAATAATTTTATTTACTTTTTGATGCTACTGTAAATGGAATTATGTTTTTTAATTTTATTTATGGACAGTTCATTACTAGTGTATACAGATGCAGTTAATTTGTATATATTGATTTTATATCCTGCAACCTTGCTGAAATTGCTTGTTAACTCTAGTTCAAATAGTTTTTTTTTTGTTTGGGGGTACTCTTTAGGATTTTCAATATGGAAGATTATGCCATGTGGAGATAGAGATAATTTTATTTCTTTTCCATCTTGATGCCTTAATTCTTTTTTGTTTTTGTTTCTTGCCCAATTTCCTTAGGTAGTACTTCCAATATTACGTTTAATTGAAGTGACAAGACTGACTAACTCATCTTGTTCCTAATCTTGAGGGGGAAACATTCAATCTTTAACCATTTTTTTATGATGCTAGCTATGAATTTTTCATCAATGACATTTTTCAAGTTGAGGAACTTGTCTTCTATTTCTAATTTCTTGAGTGTTTTTACCATGAAAAGGTGTAGTATTTTGTCAAGTGGTGCTTTTTATCTGCTTCTTCTTTTTTTTAATATAGGTGTTCACTACTACAAATTTCACTGTCAGCAGAGTTTTAGCTCCCATATTTTTTGGTATATTGTGTCATCATTTTCAGTCATTTCAAAGTTTCTAATTTCATTTGTGATTTCTTCTTGAATGTAGTCTATTGTATTTATTGTATCTACCTTAGATTTTCTTTAATACTTCTAAGTGAATACCCTCTGTCTTTTACAGAAACTCAAGAAGACTGCTCTCCCTTCTACCCAAATTTCACTTATATTGTAGTCATTTTTATTAGTGTGCTTCCTAACTCTGCTTTAATGACTTTTATGTTTTCTTCTTGGGGCCCACATCATTGTCTCAAGGTGAGTCATGGTCTTCTAGAGCAGTACTATATTAGAACTGTGCTGGTTATAGTGCTTCACTCCCTTTGAGAATTGTTCAGAACTTACAGTGGTTTTATAAGGGCTTGCTATCCTTTATATATATATATATATACACACACACATACATACATATACATACACACACACACACACACACACCCCCATATATATATATACACACATATTTTCTCCATAAATATATATATGGATTATTGCAGCATTTTTGCTCATGTATCTTTTTTTTCTTGCTTTGTTGCTTATTTTTCACTCCCTCAGTGTTTTTCTGATAATACCAAATTTCGACTACACCACACAAGTTTCTGTACTAATTTCACTGGGGAAAATGACTTATCTGTCTCTTATAAAATAGGGATACTTTATTGTATTCCACAGGTTATTCTGTGTTATCTGTTGCAATGATTATTCCTACAACATTGTCTTTAGGAACACTATTTTTCCAAACACCCAAAATCTCCTGTGCTCCTGTGCCTTACTTTCAAACAGAATTAAAACTCAGAGTTTATGGTAAGATATTTTGCCTTTCTCTTTGCTCCCTTAATGGTATACACTGTTTTAGCCTGTTGGGGGCTGTTATAACAAAATACCATAGACTAGGTGACTTATAAACAACAGAAATTTATTGCTCACAGATCTGGAGGCTGGGAAGTCCAAGATCAAGGTGGCAGCAGATTCAGTGTCTGGTGAGGGCCTATTCTTCATAGATGGTGCCCTCTGTGTCCTCAGGTTGTAGAAAAGCAAAACATGGCTAACATGCTCCTCAGTCCTCTTTTATAAGGGCGCTAATCCTATTCATGAGGGCTTTACTGCTTGCATGATCTAATCACCTCTGAAAGGCCTCACCTCCTAATACCATCACTTTTCTTCTAAGGTTAGAATTTCAACATATAAATTTGAGGGGACATACATATTCAGAACATAGCACATATTTTGATTGTCATGGACATTTAAAAATGTTTATATTGAAAAAAAATCACAAACTCACCAGCTATAATGTAATAATTTGTAAGTGTATTTTCAACTTCTCCCTCCCTACCTACCCCACCCTCATGTGCACATACACTTACAAATTTATATAAATCTTGCCATTTATTTTCTAGTCATCTGGGTTTTGTTACTAAGAAAATTGTTATTGACATTTTCCATGTAACACATAATGAATAGTGGCTCGTAATAAAAGACAAAGATAAAATTATTTGTTTCCATTTTTTGTTAGTTGTTTTCATATATGAAATTGTCTTCCCTTATCCCTGTGTTTACATCTCTCCATTGGTGCCAAACAAGGATGCAGCAGCAGTAACTAATTTGTGGTTTTGCATGCTACCTGAAATCCAGCCAATAGCAAACTTTATCATTTAATTTTTGCCTACAAGAGTGAAGGATAATTTTATCATGTCTGTTAAATCTCTGCTGAGTAGCCAGAGGCCATTTTGTATTTAACTCCTAATTCTTCTAGAATTACTATAGTTTCATGTTGTAGGTTTAAGTCTTTTATCCATCTCGAATTAATTTTTGTGAGTGGTGAGAGGTAATGATCCTGATTCAATCTTCTACATGTGGCTATCCAATTTTCCCAGCACCATTTATTGAATAAGGATTCTTTTCCCCAGTGTATATTGCTGTCTACTTTGTCAAAGATCAGATAGCAATATGAGGATGGTTTTATGTCTAGGTTCTCTGTTCTGAGTCATTGGTCTCTGTTCTTGTGCCAGTACCATGCTGTTTTGGTTACTATAGGCTTGTAGTATAACTTAAAGTCTGTTAAAGTGATGCCTCCAGATTTGTTCTTTTTGCTTAAGGTTGCTTTGGCTATTTGGGCTCTGTTCAATAAACATGAAGGGCTTCAATTCCCCACTGAAGAGACATAGGCTGTCTGAATGGATAAAAAAATACAAACCAAGTATTTGCTGTCTGCAGGAAACTCATCTAAACCACAAAGACTCATTCAGATTCAAGGTGAAGTCATGGGCCATTCATGGCGTACAGGCTCTGAGCTTTAGCTTTTGGGTGATTTTACACTGGTGGGTGTCTATTGTGCTAATCAATATATAATGCAGATCTGTGTACTTCCTGCTTGGCAGACCTGGTCTTGACAAACTCCCTCAGTGTTTGCTTTTCAGAGAAAGTTTTTATTTCTCCCTCATATAAGAAACTTAGTTTTGCAGGATACAAAATTCTAGGCTGGCCATTATTCTGTTTGAGAAGACTGAGAATGGGACCCCAATCCCTTCTGGCTTCTAAGGTCTCAGTTGAGAAGTCTGCTGTTAGCCTGATGTGTTTTCCTTAGTAAGTTACCTGATGTTTTCACTTTACAGCTCACAGCATTTCCACCTTCATATTAACTTTGGCCAATGAGATGACTATGTGCCGTAGTGATTGCCTCTTTGTGGTTAATTTCCCAGGTGTTCATTGTGCTTCTTGTACCTTGATATAGAAATTTCTAGCAAGACCAGGGAAGTTTTCCTCAATTATTCTCTGAAATAGATTTTCCAACCCATGTGTATTTTCTCCTTCACCCTCATGGATGCCTATCATTCTTATGTTAGGGCTGTTTACATAATTCCATATTTCTTGTAGGCTTTGTTCCTCTTATTTCTCTGTTCTTTATCTTTGACTGACTTATGTAATTCAAAGGTGTTGTCTTCAAGCTCTGAAATTCTTTATTCTGACTGATCTAATGTATTTTTAAAAGTTTCCACTATATTTTGTATTTCTTTGAATGAATTTTTCATTTCCAGAAGTTCTATGATTTTTTTAATAATTCAATTTCTTTAGTGATTTTTTCATTCATTTCTTGTATTGTTTTTGTGGTTTCTTTGTGTTCAGTTTCCATTTTCTTTTGTATTTTGTTGAGCTTCCTTATAATCAATATATGGAATTCTTTATCTGTCATTTCAATATTTTCATTTTGGTTGGTATCCTTTGGAAAAGGGTTATTGTTTTCTCCTTTTGTTCTGATTTTTCATATTTCTGGAGTGATTTTGCTGATTCCTTCTCATCTGGCCTCTCAAGCAAGACCTAGGAGTACTAGGCCTGGCTTGTGGGCCTGTCTTTGGGTCCCCAAAGATCATTCCCTCACCATGCCAGAGAGAAGAGTGCTGTTCCAGAATTGCCTATGAGGTGTTCAAGTAGGTTTGATGCACATCTTGGGTTGCCTCTGACTTGCTGTCATCACCTCTTCCCAGCAGTGTGAATTGAGTTGGGTCCATCAGCTTAATCTCTGAGATGGTGGGTAGTACTTGTGAGTACAAATCAGTTATGCCCTGTTTGCCTGAGTTGAATGGTGCTATGCTGAGCTATATAGTTTGTTCCCCCTGTCATTGATTGATGTTTGTGTGGAAGAGCCAGCTGCCAAGATAATCTTTTGTGCCTGTGTTAAGCTCTGGTTCCCCAGGTGGGGCACATGAGTGTCCCAAGCTTTTAGGTGGGACTCTGTAGCTCCCAGGGGGTTGCTTGATCTCTACTCCCACTGAGGTGGGGGGGAGGAGCAAGGCAGAGTGTGGGTAGATTGTGGGAGCCTGAAAGGCTTTGCAAAGCCATAGTGAGTGCCCTCCCAAATCACCACTCCAGAACCCCACAGCACACTCCTGTCATGTCAGTCCAAGTGAGTTCCCTCACTACCTGAGTCCAGATCTTGATCTTCTCCCTAGTCCATGTGTCTGACCCACTAGCATGCATCTCTGAGAAATGCTGGCAGGTAGGGGGTTCCCCAGTTGTTCACCCTTATTCCACCACAAGACCCCAAAGGAAGAAGAGTGGACTCCTCTATCCACAGGGACCACATCCAGAGGTATGCTCTTGCCAGGGAGAAATGGCCACTCATGAATTTCTTGGCTCAAGCTGCACTCTCTGTTGTAATGAGTTGGGGGGGGGAGGGGCTACAGCTCCCACTCAGCTGGCCCCCTTGAGGCATTTGGTTGCCATGGAACCGCGGGCTAGGCTATTTGTCTCCAAATGCCACACCCTTATTCAATATGGCAGTTTTCCAGTCAGGGGTATGGGCGAGCTTATAGATACCCATTCTTTAGCACCCCACTACACTCCCCCATCAGGTATGTCCATGAAAGCTTCCTTGCCACCTGAGTCCAGGTCCAAGATCTCTCCCCTGTGTCTCCCTGTACTGCTGTCCTGTCTGTGGTGCCACTGGCAACCACCCCAACCCTGCAACCTATATGAGCCACCAGGGTAGGATCCTGCAAAACGCTGGTGGGCAGGTTGCTCCCAAGTTATGGCAGGCAGCTCTCCATGGCAAGCTCAGCCAGGAGCACACCTGCCATAAAGAAGCAGCTGTTTGTGAGCTTCTCAATCAAACTACTCTTGCTGTTGCAATGGGTGGGGGAAGGGCCGTGGGTCACAGTTGGCCCAAGCTCAAACTGCTTTCACGGATGCCATGGTTATGAGAGGTGCAGAGGAGGAAGTGACTAGCTGTAAGAAAGCCGGTACTCCAATCTCTTGTGGCACTCTCCCATGGGGTGTCCCTTATGGATGCCGAAATTCCTGGGGCTTGCTGGTTCACCCCACTATTCCTAATTAGCCACTGTGCCTGGCCTTATGGAGGGTGGGAAAGCCTTCAGTATCTTTGTGCCCCACTGTTCATAGAAGGCATGTAGGAGGGGGAAGGGAAACCCCCTTACCGTTTCACAGGCTCAGAGCCTCTCTGGGTTTGGACCATGGCTCCATCTTCTTCTCTCTGTCTTCTTCTTTCTCAACTTTACAGTTTTTGTCCATGGGTTCCCTAGTTGTCTTCCTCATCTCTGTGATCCACACCTGAGCTGTGACTCCTCTCCACTCTCTTCAGTCCAATATCCTACCTTCCAGCCAGGATGGTCTGACAAGCAATGTCTTAGTCGGCCACCTTGGCTCAATCCTGTACCACAATTTCTTTATGCATTCATCTGGTGATGGACATTTAGTTTGATTCCAAATCTTGGCTATTGTGAACAGTGCTTCAATAAACATGGGAGTGCAGGTATCTTTACTACAGACCAAATTCTCCTTTGGATATATAAGCCAAGCACAGAAAGACAAATCTCACATGTTCTCACTCATATATGAGAGCTAATTATTAAAAACAATTGATCTCATGGAGATAGAGAGTAGAATGATGGTTACCAGAGTCTGGGAAGGGTAGCAAAGAGTGGGGGATAAAATGGGGATGGTCAGTGGGTGCAAAAATATAGTTAGATAATTATATAGAATGAACAATATTTGATAGCACAACAAAGTGACTATAATCAACAATAAGTTAGCATATACTTTTAAATAACTAAAAGAGTGAAATTGGAATGTTCCTAACACAAAGCAATGATAAATGCATGAGGTGATGGATATCCCAATTACTCTGATTTGATCAATTCACATTGTATGCTTGTACCAAAACATCACATGTACCCTAGTACCCTATAATGATACACAACTATTATGTACTCATAATATGTAAAAGTTAAAAAAAAAGAGAAAATATATATAGTAAGTCATTCTGAGAAAAAAGAAAACATAATATTTAAAAAAATTTTGTTTCTTTAAAAATAAAATTTCTATTTTCAAGTTGAGAAGTCTTCTATTTGAGATATAATTGACAACTTTTTAGAAGGTAGTGATGACAATGACAGAAATAAATTTTCATCAAATGAATACCAACTTTACAAATCTGCACTTCATGAATGTACCACATGTACTTACAAATAGTACTCAAGAAAATTTCGTTAATCATTATATAATGTATTTTACTTACCAATTTATGATTTTTTCAAAAAGCAATTGCCTAATTTGTATTGCTTTGATACTGGATTTGAATAATCAAATTTTAATTTGCACAGCCTTTCTAAAATGGGATTGGATAATGTTATTTTTTAAAGTTGCCTCAAATAATGACTTACTGATTTCTAATGACTTTGGGATACTAAATGGTTTGCTATTACTAGAAAAAAATTAGTATTCCATTCCATTTTGATATTATATTCAAGAAAATTGTATAAGCATCAAGTTCAGAGTATCTTCAGTCATTCCTAACACATTAAACTAAGATCAAAAATAAAATATAGAAAAATAATATGATTAGAATTCAAAAATCAAAATCTTCAAATTCCATCTTTTTGACTGACTTTAAACACCTTTGTGACACATTTTTAATTCTGTCAAAATTTCATAAGTCAGTTGAATTTTGAAATATTTTATCAATATTATAGATTTATATATTTTTATCAATGCATATTGAAAAAAAAAACATTTCTTCCTAACAATCTTACTTGACTTTTTTTGTGCAGGTAAATCCTTGATAATACGAATTAACTGAAATACTTGAAATTCATCTTAATAAAATTGACAGAAATCATCACTTCCATTAAATTTACAAAGACTTTAATATTTACCACATCCACCACTTTGTAACTTGATGTGTGATCTTTTCTAATTTGATCTAAATGAATAGAAGTCATACTGTGACAATCATAGAGACCCCAGCTTAAACAGGAAGCTGTTTTATTAATCTGCATTTAATTAAACATGGAACCTTTTGAATTTCTCCTTTTTGGCTTATTTTCACATGTCCCAAGCAAACAACCTTGTCTACTTTAATTTCAATTTTTCTGCATAATGCATCATTTTTTTCCTTTCATCTAGTCTTAACTCTTTGGGGTTATATTTTTCTTCTTCCTAGTCCACCAAGACCTATTGTTTCTTTCATTCAGTATTAGTTGACTGTTTTATCTTCTTGAGTTTAGCATCATTAGTGCCTCTATGTTAATTAATGCATCACATTCATTGATTCATTGACACCAAATTTTTCTTAAAATTTTACTTTGTGGAGATCACTATTTTGAACAAAAAAGATGAACCTATAGGTTAGAAGGCCAATCGACTGATCCAATATTTAAAGTATTATCAGGCTCTAGTGGCAAATTTATGCTGCTCTATTCCACAGTACAAACTCTGTAATGAAGTTATCATTTTATTCACTTTTAGTGTAATACATTTACAGTTCTTGAAGTTTGCCATTTTAATGGTAATATCAAGATGATCAGGTACTGAATGAGTTGGACCTAGTAGATGGCAAGCACACAACAACTTTAATTTCTTAACACTGCCCATTCAAAGCAGCCTTGCAGATGCATTCTTCCTAACCCATGTATTAAATTGCAGGTGGCTCTCCTCTTCATGTCATTTATATAGTAAATACAAAGTCTTTTGCCCTAATTTTGCTTAAATTTTGAAAATTCAAGACATTCTAAATGTAAACATCTGTTAACAGTTGGCCATGTTAGGTATTCTATTTACACAGTAATTTGCATTTAACATTTGCATCATTGATAATATGTCAGTTTCCACAGGTCTACCACTACAGAGCACACACACTAAATTCTTCGAATAATTGTCTCATAGTTCTCATTTGGCTTGGATTGTGTGTGAAATACTCTGCCTTTCCCCATAAGAAGAGAAGACATATGCACAGCATACTAGCAAGCCTAAAAAAAATACCTGCCATCTCCTTCAGTTCCTTTCATTGATTCTCTTGAAGTAGATGCAGTATTAATTTTGGCAAGGTTGGATTCTTGTTCTAATAGAATATTCTAAATTGGTGAGATAGCATCTCTTGCTTCAGAATGAGAGGGTATTTAGCACTTGTCTTCCCTACCTTTCGGCTTCTGCTTGCCTTGAAGCAGAGAGTCTCATTTTTACTTTCTCCTGTACTAGTAATAAAATAGTAAACATTAATTTTTATACTCTAGAAATCCTACCAAGTAATTTACATATATCATAACATCTGATACTTGTAATAACCCTATGAAATAATTACTATTCTTCTCATTTTATATGTGAGAAAACTGAGGCTCAGAGAGTAATATGCCTGGTTTTACCCAGCAGTCTTCTGGAATTGAGTTTGGAATCGAGTTTGGAATCCCTGTCTGCTTAATTTTAAAACATTGCCCAAATTGGTTAAAATCTTCTAAAGTCCTTTTCTTCCTCTATCAGAATTATAGCCTAATATAATCACCTTGCCAGCCCAACCCAAGTTCACCTATTTCATTTAGTATTTTTTATGGAATATCATTGAGTACGGTATGGTAAGTTCTTTACTAAAATCAACTAACATCAAAAGTTTCAAGGTGTGGGGTGCTAGAGAAGATCATATACCTCTATATGGTTTCAAAAATAAATATTCATGGCATATATCTTATTTTTGTTGAGTAAGATATCTAGTAAGCAGGGTTATATGTTAATTCCAGGAAAAGAATAAATTAGGAAACAAGGTTTCCTCAATAAAGTGGCTAGATGACCAAAAATGCACAAAAAATATAAACTATAACTAAAGTAGTTTCAATTGTCTAAACAGAAAAGTCATACATAGTCTGTCATTAGGTACAAAGGTGAATATAGGTGAATATAGGTCCAAAACATGCATTTGAAAGAGAGAGAAATTACATAAAAAAATTAATGAGGTGGAAAACAAAGAGTGAGGCAAGACTTGTTAAGGCATTTTTCTTTAAAAAAATTATTTAGTGTCCAAGGTGATCTTTTAGTGACTAGGTTAATGGAACCTGGGAGGGACAGACTTGTTTAGAGAGAATGTGTCAGTGTCAACAATAATTCCCATGAGCCCTTTAACTCATCTTTGGTTATCGCGCTCTCCCATTCCCTGCCAAGCAGCTCTGAAATGCCCCATTCTTTTCAAACTCTAAACCAATTTACACCCAACATCGCTCTTTAAGTGCCAGAGTTCTATCTCATTTTATACTCTTCTAGTCAAAGTAAGGTAATTATTGTGAAATTTTACAGTGCCCTCTGCTTTCACTACCATGTTACTCTGTTCTCTTAGCTATCCTTACTTCTTCCTGTCCACTGTCAACATAATTATCATACATCCTATCCACAGTCAGCTCCTCTGGGGCCATGCTCCAAAATATTCTTTCTTCTTTTTTTTTTAATGAGCAAATTCTCCCACTTGACTGGATCTCAACCTTATAACTAGCTAAAAATGTGAAATCATCACCACCTAATATATCACGTTTTCTCGTAAAGCTTTTCATTTCAAAATAGTTTTATATTTACAAAACAATTCTGAAGATATCAGAGAGTTCCTCTATGGCCTGTACCCAGTTTCCCCTATAATTAATATCTTATGCTAATATGATATATTTGTTACAAATAATGGACTAGAATTGATACTTTTTAAACTAAAGTATTTTATTCATATTTCCTTTGTTTTTACTTAATGTCCTTTTCCTGTTTCAGGATCCCATCCTGTATACCATATTATATTTAGTCATTATGACTCCCTAGGCTTATTTTAGCCATAACAGTTTCCAGAATTGTTTTTGAGGACCTTGAAAGTTTTATGGAGTAATGGTCAAATATTTTATACAATGTCCCTCAATTGGGATTTGGCTAATGTTTTTCTCATGATTAGACTGGGGCTGTGAGATTTTTGGAGCAAGGTCACAGAGGCAGGGTGCCATTCTCATTACATAATATGAAGCATATGTACATCAACATGACTTAACTGTTGATGTTAACCTTAATGACCTGGCTGAGGCAGTGTTTGTCAGGCTTTTCCGCCATAAAGTTACTCTTTTCCTCTCAGTCATAATTGTATGTACTCTTTGGAAGGAAGTTACTCTTGATACCCACACTTAATGAGTGGGGAGTTACGTTCTAACTTCTTGAGAACGGAGTTTATACAGAAATTATTTGGATGTCTTTTTTTATGCAAGATTTCTGTTCTTATTTATTTATTTAATTCTTTCATTATATCATTGTTGACTCATAGATATTTATTTTATACTTTGGGATAATCCAATACGTCTTTATTTTGCTGCTCAAATTGTTGCAAGTTTAGCTATTGGGAGCTCTGTCAGTTGGCCCTCGTATCCCTTTGACAAACCTCCATCATTGTGTGTGTGCACTTCTATTTTCTTTCTTTCTTTCTTTTTTCTTTTTTTATTTCTCTCCCTTTCTCACTTTTCTTTTTTTTTTATCATTTCCTTACTTTGTAGTGTTATGGAATGTTCCAAGCTCATCTTGTGTATCCCCTATCCCAGTCCTAAGATAAGTCAAGGAGCACAGGTTTCCTTTAAAGGAAAATGATATTAGAAACAAATATCTGAGTATTAGGTATATTGTTACTGGAGTGTCATTGCTCTTAGCTGCTCTTAACTGACAGAGCAAAAAAATAAATATATGTATGCTAACCTGTGTATATACACACATCTCTAAATATTTCACTATGTAACCATTTCTGTATTAAGCTAAAATGAGTTTAAACTAACGTCTCCAACTCAAATTCGTTACCACATATCATTGTGGCCTCCTCCCCATACTTATCTATAAAGTCCCATTCCAACAGTGAGAACCCTGGCCCTACCACTAACCATTCCCTTACTTAATTGTTCAATTCCAGTATATATGTACAATACTTTCAGAATTGTTTACCTATAGGTCCTTGGGAAATATTTTTTTCAAATATAGTACGATGCTTTTAGACAGTTCTTCTTGCCTTTAGTCTTACAGATTCCACTAATTTCCAAAGTTCCTTATATCAGAACCTTTCATACTCTCTTCCTTCAGTGAGGTTGTTTCATATGTATGTACTACAATTGGATGTTTTGAGCATATTCTGCATTTCATACTGTGTTCCCATGGCAGATTAATTTTTTAATTGGTAAACATTGAAGTCCATTCTTTGTGCTGTCAAATTCAATGGGTTTTGACAAATGCACAGTGTTGCATAATCTACCATTATGGTATCATATAGAATAGTTTCTCCACCTCTAAAATTTTTCTGTGTTTTACCTGTGTAACAACTCCCTGCCAACCCCTCTACAAACTTCTGGAAACCACTAAAAACCGTCTCTGTAATTTTACCTTTTCCGGAATGTCCTAAAAATGGAATCACACTGTATTCAGTCTTTTAAGGCTGGTTTCTTTTACTTATCAATAAGCATTTAAGATTTATCCATGTCTTTGCCAGCTTGATAGCTCATTCTTTTTATTGCTGAATAATATTGCATTAAATGAATGTAAAATGTTTTGTTTATCCATTCACTTATCAAAGGACATCTTAGTTCCTTCCAGTTATTGGATATTACAAAGTTGCCATAAACCTTTTCATGCTAGTTTTTGTGTGAGCGTTACTTTTAAATCAGTTGGGTAAATCTAATAGTGTGATTGCTGGATCGTGTAGCAAGATTTTGTTTGCCTTTCTTTTTTTTTTTTTTATGTATGCAAAATATATTTTATTGGTCCAAAAGACAAATTGAGAATTTCTTCATGTTCTGTCACCTGACTTTATAACCTTTTAACTAATCTTGGTTCTATGCCCAATTCTCATATCATGCTATGTTATTTGTAGTTTCCTAAATTTGCCGTTTCTCATGCATCCATGGCTTTGCCAGTTGTGTTTTCTTTATTCCTAAAGTTTATATTAGTCAATTTGACCATCCAATAAAATCTAACATGATAATACAAAATGTAAATAACTATCCCCATTTGTGACCATCTTGTATT
The DNA here is from genome assembly GCA_023783475.1 of Daubentonia madagascariensis. Lineage (NCBI taxonomy): Eukaryota > Metazoa > Chordata > Mammalia > Primates > Daubentoniidae > Daubentonia > Daubentonia madagascariensis. The sequence goes on along the minus strand of JAKFHU010000747.1, from coordinate 14,556,374 downwards.
GAGTGCGTATTTCTGTCATAGCACCTACTACACATATTGCATTTTAAGCACTTATATCTTTGTCTCTGTGTCAAATGGAAGCTTCTTGATAACAGGAATACAGTCATGTGCCACTTAGCAACGGGGATACATTCTGAGAAATGTGTTGTTAGGCGATGTCATCATTGTGCAAACATCATAGAGTATACAGTACTTACAGCAACTTAAATAACACACTTAGGCTATATAGCCTCTTGCTCCTAGCCTACAAACCTGTACAGCATGTTACTGTACTGAAAACCGTAGGCAGTTGTAACACAATGGAAAGTATTTGCATATCTAAACATAGAAAAGTTACAATAAAAATAAAGTATAATCTTATAGGACTGCTGTCATATATATGGTCAGTCATTGACCAAAATGTCATTATGCAGTGCATGACTTTTTATTCAACTTTGTATCTCCAGCCGAGTTCCAGGCATGGAGTGGTAGCTCAGTAAATATGTATTGAGCAAATATTTTACCTACATATAAAGCAGGGTACAGAGTAGCAACATATCATAACTTTCTAGAGTAAACTCTACAGTTGGTATGTTAAGAGCTAGTTCACATGTTGTCTTTTCAATGGTACTCTATTCTGGTTACATCAGATTGAACTGAAATATGTTGTTCCAGGGACCAGTGACACTAACGGACGTTATTGTGGAATTCACCAAGGAGGAATGGAAATTACTGACACCCGCTCAGAAGACCCTGCACAGGGAAGGGACACCGGAAAACCACAGTCACCCGGTCTCAGTGGGTGAGGAAAAACGTCCCCATATGTAGCTCCCATTAGTTTGCATTTCCTTTCCCAGTTGCTGGAACATGTAAGGTCCCTCTCTCTACAGTCAGTATTTTGTTGTTGATAAATGGAGCTTGCCAGAAATGTCTATCCTCAATTTCTTGATTCTGCTGTGGTTGGTCATCAACTCTGGAGACTCCTGGGTAGCTCTGGCCTGGAGGTTCTTCCTTTGATATCCTTAGCTGCTCTCCTCGTTCCAACTTGAAGATCACTTCTGGTTTAGGGAAGCAATACCCCACGGAGACAAGGCGGCTGCAGGTCTCCAGCACCACGTCCCTGCACAGGGCCCCCTGGGCAGGGTCCAGCTGCTGCCACTGTTCCTGGGTGAAGCCCACAGCCACATCCTCGAGTGATATGGGTCCATGAGATTTATTCATTTTCTGCTGCTCTTGGAAAAATGGAGAAATTTCTGAAGGTATAGTCAGATGTGCAGTGGTTCTTTTCCACCCGGGATTCCGTTCCTGGAGATGTCTCCTTCTTACTTCACAAGAGGTGCTTTGCTCCAAGAAAGGTGAGAAATGCACCTGAGCGGCGGGCAGACCTGCAGGATCCGGGATCGGCTCCCACGCCAAGCCCAGGACGCTCTTTGTTTGCCTTTCTAAGAAACTGCCAAACTGTCTTCCAAAGTGGCCATACCATTTTGTATTTCCACCATGAGTTACTGATAATTTCTGTTGTTTTATATACTTCACTGCAATTGGTATTGTTAAGCTTTTATATTTTAACCAATTTAATATGTGTGTAGTAGTACATCATTGTTATCTACTTATGTATCAAATATATCAAATCTATATATCCTTTTGGTAAGGTGTCTGTTTAGATCTTTTATCCCTTATTTGATTTGCTTGTTTTTTAATTCTTGAGTTCTGTGGGTTCTTTGCATATTTGGGATACTACTCCTTTATTAGATATATGTTTTGCAAACATTTTCTTCCTGTCAATGGCTTATCTATTCATCTTCTCCATAAACACTTTTGCATATCATAAGTTTTTAAAATTTTAATACACTCTAGCATATCAATTTTTTATTTTATTTTTGAGTCATACTTTTTGTGTTGTATCCAAAATCTTGTCACCAAACCCAATGTCACGTAGATTTTCTTTAATGTGTTATTCTAGAAGTTTTATATTTTAGCATTTTATTAATTCATTTAGATCTATAACTCATATTGAGTTAAATTTTGTGAATGATGTAAAGTCTGCATCAAAGTGTTTGTTTGTTTGACACATGGGTGCCCAATTTTTCTAGGAATATTTGTTGCCAAAAAAAAGTTACTTTTTGACATAGTCCTCATCATCAACAATCTTTGTCTCTCATTTGCACATCATCCATACTTCCAGAAAAACACAACTACTCTCTTGATTATCCCATCTTGACCCTTTGTAATTTTGCCCCTGCCCCACTATTCTGCCAAGTTTACTCTCAGTAAGTGAGCAATATGAAGGAGCATATACTTTGTATGCTTTTGTTTCCTTCTAGAATGGGACCTTTCATTAAGATAATTGTAGCTTGTAATTTTTAATTAACACCTTATTTTGAAAAAAAGTTGGAAATACAGAAAATTTCAAAGAATAACAGAAGAACATTCATGTACCAACTATTATATTTGGCAACTTAATATTTTTTCATATTAATTTCAAATATATTTTAAGTAGGAGTTTAATTTTATCCAGCTTCCTAAGTCATATACTCCTCATCAAGCAATGGTACAATTATTAGGCATTCACACTATGGCCTGAGATTTTTTTTTATATTTCATACCCACTTAAATATGCAAACATATCTTGATATCTTGTTTGTTTATGTTTGGTTAAATTTATTAAAATGGTATCATACTGTAAGGGTTTCTGCCAAAATACAATATAAACATTTTTGAAAATGTCACTTTCTGCAAAAAGACTCACTGAAAATAATAAGCCCATAAGAAAAGCAAAATGTGGTAGAAATTCTGTTTAAGAAAACAATAAAATGAAAATAATAAAAAGACTCAAAATTTTAGCACAAATTTAAATGGCATTAAATTTCTTATAACTAAAAAATACTCCAGGAAACTTAGAACTTTTCTTTAAAATAATAAAGGTAAGGACAGAAGGAGGTGCAGGAAAGAAATTGGTATGCTAAATTATGGAGATAAGGGTCTTATATATTTGCATAATGCAAATATCATGAAGAGCTATGTATCAGTGAGTTTCAAGAAAAACTAAGTAAATGAACATCAGAAAAATACAGCATGGTGTTTCTCAAAATTATTGTTCTCAAGATCCCTCTACACTCTTTAAAATTTAAAATTACTGAGTATCCCACAGAGCTTTTAATTATGTAGAATAATTAAAATGAAGACCATTTAAATATAATGACTTAAAATTTTTTTAAAAAAGCAATAATAAGCCTATTACTTATAAACACAAATATCTTTACCATGTAGTTATATTTTCAAAATAAAAGTAAGAACAGTAAAAGTGTTTTACATTTAAAAAAATCTCTTTAATGTTGAGTTTAATAAAAACTAGGTGGATTTTCATACCTGTTTCTGGTTTCAATCTGTTGCAAAATTACACACCACATAACCTCTGAAAAACTCCTCTGTATTTTATGAGAACATGAGAATGAAAAAGGCAAATAATATCTTAGTATAATGACGATAATAGTTTTCACCTGTGAATTCCCTGAAATGATTTTGAGGACCTCTAGGATTTCCAAGGACACACTTAAAAGAACCATTGGTACATTTGCATCATATGTAGTATTGTATATACCTCTGTATCTTTTTGTGTATGTGGAAACTATTACATGTTGGTGGAAAATGTCAATAAGCTGACAAAAACGATGCATGAACTAATGTGACTTCCTTATTTTACTGATATTATTCTCATGTTTACTAATTGCTTATGAGCTAATTCCCATTATAGAGTCACAGAGTTGTAGTAAAATAGACTGCATATTTAACCATTTTGCATATTTATGTTTTTATAAGTTTACATAAAGGCTATCTTATTGTACTTAAAATTCTGGAACTTGCTCTTTTCGCTCAATATCATTCTTTGAGATTTATGCAGGCTCATACAAAAACCTAGTTAATTATTTTACCTGGTATAAAATATTCTTTCAAATGATTGCACTATATCTTATATCTGTTCTCCTATCTTCAGAAGTATTAATAATATGTTGTTTACAAGTATTTGCTCTTACTAATAATCCAGAAATACAAAATCATTCTCAGTTCTCCTTGTGAAAATTTGGGTGTATACCTAGCAGTGTTATTGTTAGGTAATCAGTTATAAAAGGATTTTTATTTTTCTGAGTATTATCAAAATTCTTTCACGGTTGTACCAATTTAAACCCTCACTATATACATACACACACACACACACAAGCGTGAAAGTTTTTTCACACTCGTCAGGATATGACTAGGTTAACTAGGTTAACCTTTAGTCTTTGGTAATTTGAAAAGTGAGAAGTAGTATCTTAAGTTTTACCTTTAAATACTTTAAATAATTGCAAATGACTCTTATTGTTTTCTTATAGATTTATGTGATTCCTCTTCAGTGAATTATCTGTTCATTACCTTAGTGTAATTTTTATATGATTACTTTCTATTGTTATTGATTTTATAGATTTATTTTAATATCCTGGATAACCATATTTTATCATATTATGGTCTGCATGCCCATAATAGTCTTTTTGCTTGAATTTTACAGTGACAAAGAAATTTTTCAAATTTTATGAAGTCAAAAGTAGAAAAATATATCTCTTATTATTTGTATTTGGCAGCTATCATTAAAGATATCCTTTCAACACTAGAAAAATCTCCCCAATTTGTTCTTCTAATAGGTTTTAGCTCTCTTTTACACTCGCAGGCATTTAGTCTATCTCAATCATGCAGAACTTAGAATTCATTTCTGAAACACCTATTGATCCATGATCCATGAGTACTGATTTATGATTAAATCTCAAGCTTTATACGATGATGTTGACAATCTTTCTGTATGTTCTGCTCTTAGAATGATTGTCTCAGGAATGAATTCTTGACACTGTAAGTAGGGCATAGATGTCTTAAAGAGGCTGAAGGTGATAAAAAATAGGAGGAACTAACTATATAGCTTTATTTTTATGTTCAATCTCTGACCTAAATCCATCAGTGGTTAATATGGCCCCTATTAATTGCTGAGCTTGAACAGAGTACAAATTTACAGTGTCTGTTATTTATAAGGGGAAGATAATTGAGGTAGGTTAATTGAAAATAAGTAAATTTGATATTTCCATTTAAAGCAGCATATGTCCATTATAAATTTTAAATAAGAGGAAGGAAAAAAAAACCCTTATTTTTACACTGACCATTAGCATATAGGAGTATTTTTAAATATTTTTTTTCATAAATTTTAATCCTGCTGTAGTCAGGTGCATTGTTGTATTTCTAACCAGGAAGAAGAGGGCTATTATGTCATAGGCCAAAGAACTTCTTAATGGAACAACTTTTCTAAGATAAATTCTTTCTCCCCAGTCAGCAATACATGAAACTTTTAAAAATATTCATTTTATTTTAATATTATAACATTCTTACAAGTAGTTCAATGCTGATTTTGCTTGACTATTGTATTTTAAAATAAATTATTCTCTCTCTTCTGACTACAATATTAAAATAAATAAAATTGAACTAAATAAGATGGTCAAGCATATATTTTTTCTTTACAAGATTAGTTAGGATGTAGAAATTAGTTACTAATTACTTTAATATATGATACTTGTTCATTATTAGTCTTTTTCTATAACTCGTATCATGTCTGAACAACTCAGTCTAGTAAGATGTCATCTCAGTTAACCAGGGGTTGTTACAGGTATTACTCTCGTCATAGACTTTGAATTCTCTCTTCACACTGCTGATACAATTGCTTCATGTTTATACATAAATATTCTATTCCTATTCAAAAAAGTTGTCAAATGAGATGTATTTAGACAATTCTAAGTAAAATTTAAAACTATTTCCAGTCATGTGACTATATTCATAATTAATATTTAAATTTATAATTAATATCTAGATTTAGATGTAATTTTCTTTTAATTTCATAAAAGAGGAAGATAATTTAAATAAAATTTAGGAATTTATAATTCTACACTTGTACTCAATTTCTACTTTCATTAGTTATATGCTGTTGTGTAAATTTTGAAATATGCATGATTGCATATTGAAGACTGAGGCCATCTATGTATATTTGTGGAATAACCTCAAGCATTGAACATAAAAAATATGGTAGATGTCGAAAAAAAGGAAGAACATGAAATTGCATTACTGTTAAATCTATGTATGTAATTTGAAACAAATATAAATGGCTTATCACCCTGACTTCAGTATACAAATGAAAATTAAATTAATTAAGAAAGTCTTCATTCTGCTTACAGATTATCTGTTCCTTCTGCCTATGTGTTTAGCAACAAGAGTTGCACATATGCCAGACAGTGCTGGGTGTCAAGAAAGTCAAAATTCATATCTTTCCACTTGCTCAAATATTTCTGCAAATAAATTCACCCCATCTGTTCTCTGGGCTCACAGAAAAGCTACAGTGTTTATAATGGAGTTTGAATATATACCCTAGTAATAAAAGATGGGCCTGAGCAAACTTTAAGAGCAAATGAACATCAGTTTAATGATCATTTTACCGCTAATTGCTAATGTACTTTCAGAACCTGAATTCATCTCAAGGGTAATGTTTGCCTCCTATTACTATCATTTATTTCTCAACCAGCAACCCTTTTAATCTTGGTGTTACCAATTTTTGTCATGTCACCTAAGAAGGTACATTTTATGTCACTTTTCTGCCTTAAGAAGAACAGATGTTATTATTAAAACACAACTGTTTTCACCCATTTCTACTCACTCCTTTATAAAGGTTCACATTTCCACACAATGTTGACCAGCCTCATTCTGTAATTTAAAGACAAACGTGGATGTAATGATAAGCTAACGGGAGAAATGCACTGTTAGCTGACACACAGAATTTTCCATCCTCAGCATTAGCTATGTAATATAGTGGCAGTGGAGGGCAATGGATGCGGAAAGATGTGAAAGCAATCAGCTGGCTTTCATTCAGTGAGATGGAAGAGCCTGTCAAAGACACCAACAACTAATCAGCTGCAGACACTGATTGATGCTTTTGCCTGCATTAAAATCTATCATAGTGACCAAGTAATGTCTACCGTTTACCCAGTGGATGGATAAACTAGAGCTAATATATGGTTTCTAAGCAAATAGATCATTAATTCTGCTTAATATGTGGGGGCTAAAGCTTAAATCTTCTCCCAAATAGCAACCTTTCCCTTAAGAGAGAGAGAATGAAAAAGGCAAGTTATGGTTGACTAGACAATAATGATATTTCTAGCAAGTAACAAATTTGCTGTGTTAGATTTTATTTCAGCCTGGACTTTGCAATTGTCACTTGCTATTAAATCTATCAGGGAATTTATTAACATGTTAATTAAAATGGCTGAAGAAGATAAGAATTGATGGACTGAAGGAGGCAGAGGATTGTTTTTTTTTTTTTTTTTACATTCCTTCCTGGAGTAGAAATTATTTCTTCATCTGAGTTTTTGCTTTTTTTCATTTTCATAGATGATTTTTTAAAAACATATAGACATTGAGTTAATTGCATTTTATTATTCCTTGGCTTCTAATTAATTGCAGAGCATGCCATGAAATGACTTCTTAATGGCTTATAAATCCAACATTGTTCACCAATCAGTATCAAGGAAAGATGGCTTGAAACATGTATTGTCAAGTGATAATTTGAGGTATAATTAAAAGAAGTACCATGGTCTTTATTCAAGTAAATCAGATATGTCTAACCAGGACAGGGAAAAGGAAGTTCACTTTCAAGAGTGCCATGGGACGACTTAGACAATTTTGTTAATCATCAAATTTTGGATGTATTGGTGTTAATAAAATAATTTATTCTAAAATGTTGAGAAATCTCTGCAGAATGAATGTTTTTAAATGATAAAAGGAAAACTCAAGTAAATTTATGTTATGTTAGTAATAATATATATAATATCTGAAATTACTTTGGGCATTTATCTGTGATTAAATACATAATACATAATTTATATTATTCTCAAAACTCATGTTGTATATTTTTATAAATAATTTATATATAGCAACTCTAATAAATATATTTTACTAGACTTAGCACAGATAAGTTAAATTGGTTTTGTCAAAAATTGTGAAATAAACAAAAACCTAAAAAACTTATATAAAATAGTGAAGAATTCTACATCTTTAATAAACATTTAAGAAATAAAATAAGGTTTCTTTTGGGCAGTGCTCTTTTTACACAATGGATTAAATTCCTCTACTTTGTTGTGTGCTTTATATTTTATCTAAGCTATAAAAAATGGGTACACTAAAATTATTTGTTCGTGACACTACATTACCCTATTATCTAAATGGTTATTATACAGAGTCAAAAAAATCTTCAATTCTATGAAAAGGGGTGGGGTGAGAAAAATAATTTTAAGAAAAATAATTATCCACAATACTTAATGGCAAATATCTGACCTTTATTAAGAGGCAAAAACAAAGAAAATCCTGGTCACTAATACTATCTTTATATATTTTTAATACAACATACTAGACAAGTTTGAAGTTGGTGATACCATAATAATGAATATGGGAATTTGGATACTAATAAAATATCAGAATTTTTATTTAAAAAGATAAAAGAGGGAAACATATGCTTAACAACTATATGTATGGGAGCATCTACCTGATCAGATAGCAAAATAAACTAATTCAAACTTAAGGTGGCATGTGTGCCTTATGAAAAATAATTTGAAATATAAAAGAGAAGTGGCTATGCTGATAGAAGACACTGTCATAATTGAATATGTGAATGTGAATTGGTCAATCATTAATAAACCTCTTTAGTTTTTCCCCAAGAAGCTCCTAGTTCACTGGCAGCATAAATTAAAAAGCTCTGCCCAGCAAAGAAAATAATCAAAAGAGCAAACAGATAACCGACAGAATGGGAGAAAATATTTTCAAACTATACGTCCAATAAAAGGCTAGTATCCAGAATCTAAAAAGAACCGAAACAAATCAGCAAGAAAAAAACAAACAACTCCATTAAAATGTGGGCAAAAGACATGAACGGAAGCTTTTCAAAAGCAGATAGACAAATAGCCAACAAACATATGAAAAAATGCTCAATGTCACTAATCATCAGGGCAATGCAAATTAAAACCACAATGAGATATCACCCTATCCCTGTCAGAAAGGCTATTATTAAAAAGTGCAAAAACAATAGATACTGGTGTGGCTGCAGAAAGAACACTTTACACAGTGTTGGTGGGACTGCAAATTAGTGCAATCTCTATGGAAAACAGTATGAAAATTTCTCAAAGAACTAAAAGTAGATCTACCATTCAATCCAGCAATCCCACTACTGGGTATCTACCTAAAGGAAAAGAAGTCATTTTATCAAAAAAGACACCTGCACCCAAATGTTTACTGCAGCACAATTCACAATTGGAAAGATGTGGAATCAGCCATGTGCCCATCAATTCATGAGTAGATTAATGAAATATGGTATATATATACCATGGAGTATTACTCAGCCATAAAAAGAAATGAATTAATATCATTTCCAGCAATTTGGATGGAACTGGAGACCATAATCCAAAGTAAAGTAACCCAAGAATGGAAAAACAAAAACCACATGTACTTTCTAATAATTTGGAACTAGTTCATAGGCACACATGGGCACAGAGAGAAGTAAAAGTCATTGGAAATCAAGAAGGGGGGAAGGGCAAGGAGGGGAGGAGTAAAACCTATTTAACAGGTACAATGAACACTATTCAGGTGATGGGAATACTGATAGCCCCGACTCAAGCATTATAAAAACTATTCATGTGACAAAAAAATTTGTACCCTCTTAAAATTCTAAAATTTTAAAAAATGAAAAAAAAACCTCTTTAGCATTTTGCTAAAGGAGTCACAAATACTTGGCATTTCTTGATTTTATCAATCTACTTTTGGAATCTATCCTCATAAAGGAATGCAAAAGACACAAAGAAAGCAAAAAATATGAAATAAGTGTTTATTGTGTCATAATTAATAATAGATTAATTTTGGCAGAAAGCATATACAAAATATTTAAGAATAGGAAAATAATTAAGCAAACTATAAAAATTCTATGCTACCAAATAGTCTACAGTTGTTCAGTTGGTCAAATAATTGTTCCACAATAAGTAAAAAAGTAAGAAAGCAATATATATTTTAAAATATTATATATGTATATGTTATATACTGGTATCTTTTTTATATATTTATGTGCATATCCTTGAAATGTTTTTTAAAAGCAAATAAATATAGGAGGAAAACAAGAGCTCATATAGCTGTACGCTGTGCAAAGTGACACTCCAGTTAATATCAGAAATTGATGAAAGTTAATAGCAGTTCATGGCAGGCTTGCTCCTAGTACCCTGTAGCTATGGCTTTGCTAAACCACATAGAACCTTTCTGAAAGTGGTATTCGTCACTAGCGAACACCCGGGAGAGTGGGTTTACACATCTTCCCAGGAAGCAATGGTGGAGGCAATCCGCCATGTGTGGCTACCGTGGATTTCCTTGTGACACTCACTGCTCATGCTGATGCCTCCTCCTGCCACTCGCACCCCCTAATCTTTACTCCAGTAATTCTTCTCCAGTCCATTTTCCCCTCTCTCTGCACATTTTCTGGGACCTATTACCAAATGTCTTCCTGACAAAACACTTCAGCCCTAGGCAGGGGACTTCATGGCAATGGCTGGGAAAGAGTTATTCATCAGAACTAACCTTTCCAAAGTCCAGGCCAGTGCAATTCCTGAGCATTCACTATTCCACTTTCCTAGGGAAAAAGCAAGATCTGGAAAGTGGTACTCCTCTCTGACTATTCGATTAGATTCAGCTTTTTGGTTTTTTTGCTTATATAAGATCCTCTGCTTCTCTCATATTCACCTCCCACAATTTTAATGTATTTTGCATAAATACATGAATATTTGAACAAGTATGATGAACTGTGAAACAATTATAAAACCTGCTGTTCTCAATTTCTATCACAAAAAAAAAGGGAACAAGAGTAAAAGAGGAAGCAATGGTGAGGTGAATGTGGCACTTGAGTCATGCTGGCTCTAAAGAGCCTTAACAAAGGTTGTTAACCTTTATTCTTGCCGAATAAAATTATCTTTGCCAAATGATTATTTTAGAAGCCTAGTGGCAGGCGTATTGCTTCTGGCTCACTGATCGTCCAGGGAAACCCACTATCCCACAGCTGGTTTTGCGACTTGTACCATAGATTAAATTGCCTGGTTAGAAGGGAAATCAATTGCTATTCTTACAAAAACTTCACAAAATGCTTGCAATCTACAATCTAATCAAAATCTAAAAGCCCCTTGTAGATTAGTTTTATTGGCTCATTTTAAACTGCAGAACTGATGACATTTCTCACAGACCTGTAATGCCTCATTTCTTTCTACTACAGCACTGATTTTTCTGATAGTTACCAGGAGGAAATAAAGCCTTGAAAAGTTGTTCATCTTTGGGGTAATATTTTCGTTCTTTTTGTTCATTTTTTAATGCAGTCAAATTATTTTTTCCTATATGAACCATTCTACTTATGTTTCTTTGGCCATCTGCTCCAATTTCTTCATGTCAATGGACAGGAATAGCAAATCACCGACCAACAAAGATAATTGTCTCCCCATTCTATAATCATTTGAAAGGGCATCAAGCAGTCGCTCAGTAAACACTTTTGAATACCTTCTTAGTAGTAGGCAAACAGATTATGGGAGTTGAAGAAAAAGAAAAAAATAAAATCACTCAAACTGCCAAAAAGAGAAAGACTTAATCCTGTAACTATTTTTCCCAAATATATATATTACACATATATGTTCTAGCATATACTACATATCTTCTATATTTTATAATATTATATAGATAGAAACATTATATAATGCATATACCTCTACATGAATTATGTAATAATTAATTTTAGCTCACAAAAAAGACGACTTCCTCATACTCCCACACACAGTCATGTGAGTGCACACACTATGTTGGGTAGATTATCTACACTTCCTTTCTCCATATCCCTCAATATTTTCTTTTATAGTAAATGGATTGTCTTCGTACTACATAAAATTTTAGAAGTGAGACTGCTTCTTTTTGTATTGGTGGAAATGTGTTTTGTTATAAGCTTCAAGCTGTTTTAAAACAACTCCCTTTCAAGTTAGGGCCATATTCAGTGTTGGCACATCCTTACTGACCAGAGCCAGATTTAATTTAGATACTTTTAAAGTTGAGAGAATAGGAACTTTCTGCTTCTGCATTTCAGCATTAGCACTTCATATCCAACTGATTGAATTAGAAACGACTGAAGAAAGTACAAGCCTTGTGAATGTCTATTTGAAATGTAAATATCTTTCTTTGAAATGCCTTCTTTCCCTGACAGAAATGAACTTCAAGCAAAGCTTTATACATAAAGCTTTATGCATGTACTGTAATGGCAGGATATTTTAAATACTAGCAAGTCTTGATTGTGATTAATTTAATTATGGTTTCCAAATCACAAAATTCTGGTGGTGACCAAGAGAAAATAACTGGCAGGTGAGCAGGAAGACCCTAGAGAAAAATGATTCCTGTCTGATGGCCAAAAAAAAAAAATGAGAGTAGTTGTTCTGGTCTAACAGTTTCCTGCTAAGTTAGAACATTGTGAGATTCTAGGTTCTATTAATATTTAGAAATTGTCTTCTTCATTGCTTCTTAATTACGTAACTATTTATTATTTAAATTCCTTTAGCAGGAAAATTTGGCCCTCTTGTCCTGAACACTCTTCCAGTGCTTGTGATATAGAGCAAAAGATGGATCAAAATAATGAATTTAAGTGGTTAGGACAATCCTAAATATTACCTTAGTTTTTCATTAACAGGATTCTTAAAAGGCAGGCTGAATTTGTTTTGATATGATGGTGTACCTCATTGCAGCTTTACCTCGCACATTTCCTCTCTGTTACTCCCAGTCACCTAGCTTACTGATAATGATGTTTCTATTAATAATGCAAAAAGAATGACATTAGACTACTGCCATTGATTGACAGCCCACCACACCATGCTGCACCACCTTTTTCTCCATCTTTAGAGCAACTTTGTGAGCTCTACATTAGTGCGCCTATTTTTATAGCTTAAAAGTTTAATGTTCAGAGAAATTAAATAATGTTCCCATAGTCAAATAAGACTAAAGAGGCCATCAATTAACTCGAAATCTTTCTGCCTCTGGAATCTGGTTCTTCACCAAAAGATACTTATTTATGCATTTATTCAGCTATCTTTTATTTAATGATTAATACCTGGCTTGATCTGGGCTATGCTTGAGCAATGTAATGGTGAGAAAAACAAGCCCTAAGAAGCCTTAAAGTTAGATTGAATTTATTACTCTTCCCATTGGCATTTTTATTTTCTTGTGATTTCTTAAAGTAGAATTCTAACCCAATATATTGCATCTGAAGAACAAAATTTTAGCCTCTGTGGAATGTAACAGAAATGTTTGGAGGTTTTTTGGTGGTTGGTTGTTTGTTGGGTCTAAATTCAAATCCAGAGGTGATTGTTTATTCTGCCCTTTGATCAAGACCATTGTTGCTGAATTTCTTCAACAATATAGGGAGAGTAGGATCAACCTCTTTTAATGTAAGAGGCATAGTTTTCTTACTATTATACCAGAGGCCCTCAAACTAGAAGACCAATCAGGTTCTTATAATCATTTGAAGAGCTTATTTAACATGGTGGTGTTTCTTTATCTTTTAGCCAATTAATATATTCATACTACACAAAGCTTTAGTAAAACATGTAAAAAGCCTGGATGTCAATTTTGAGTTTTAGTAACCTTACAAATAAAAACTTTTTCATGTTTTGTGCAGTGTTAATTATGTTCTATTTATTTCCTAATGATATAAATATAACCATTTAGTGCACATTTATTTATTAAAATTATCTACCTAATTATCTTAATAGTAGAACAATGTAAACAACATTATCACATATGACTTTTCATATTTGGATGCATATGTGAAAATCTCACCAAAAAGGTAGTTTCTGGATTTTGTCATGCTAATTTCTATTAAGAGAATGAGAATGGTTGCTGAACCATGATCATATCTGTTCTTATTTTCCCCTTGGAAATTTGTAGGTATATGTGTGGGAGTACTTTATGTGTAGGTACTTTGGATATTACCATTTGGACAAACATAATACAAATTTCAGCTAGTGAAGTGTGGATGATTCATGAGATGATTTGTAATATTTTTGTTATTTGTAATCCAAGAAATTATATTTGCACAGGAAAAAAAAGTTAGAGATGAATAAATAAGTAAATGAATGAATACCCTCTACAAGTACATATACAGAATAATCACACTCTAAGAGTCTAAGTTCAAACACATGAATAGATCTCTCTAATTATTTTATGATAGCTCAGGTTATTCTGTCTATTAAAGAATTTACATATATCTACTATAAAGTCTAATTAAACATTTTGCTGATTTACCATAGCCAGATTTTAGTTAACTACTGTTCTCATTCAATACATAGATAATTTACACATGCACTGTATATTATATATAAACAATTATTTAGAACAAAATTAACACAGAATAATCAAAGAAAGCACAATCTTTTAAATTTTAAGTAAACTTAACTGTTTTCTTATCATAATAACATTATAAACGGTTCCCAATATGTAGACAGACCTAAGGATATGACAGGTTATCAAGACCGTTTTGAGAAAAACTTTCTCATTCTAGGCAGCAAGTGATCTCTGTATCTGGAAGCAGAATCTCCTCTTAACAGTGCTAGCAAATGTCAGCGCCGTTGTCTGTTACGTAGCTACACTTAAACTCATTAAAAGAGCCCCCGAAAATAATAGGCCCTCGGCAAAGGTGAAGGGGAGATTGTGTCCACAATGTCCTCACATACCCAGTTAAATCTAGTGAACTGGCCGGGAATTTTAACCACCGTTCATAACATTGGTTTTATGTTAAAAGAAGAACAGGAAAAAAACTATAATCTAAATTCTAAAGAAACAACTTATGAATTAAGTCTGAAAAACAATACTGCATAAGGTTGAAGTCAAAATAAAATATAGAGAAGACTCTCTAAACCTAATGTTTTATCTGGGAAGCAAGAATTTCATTTCAGAGCATACACATAGACCAAGCCGTCTTCAGTATGTCTGAAGAACAAAGAGAAGGTTGGGAGTTTTAGTAGAAAGAGAAATGTCACATGTTGTTTTAAATGAATGCTTATTGGCATTAGTTATACTTTTGGGAGTGGGCAAGCTCTTATGAGTGAATGAAGGTAATAGGTAAAACCAGTCTCAGAGTGATGGCAGTTTATTGCAGCAGCTACTAGGTAAAACTGGTCTTAGGGTTACAGCAGGCCATTTCAGCAGCTGAGCTTGTGAAAAATTTAAGTTTTGGAACAAGTGCTAAGTGCCCTGAGTGCTAAGTGCTTTTTCCCCTTGGCCGCTGCACTCTGATTTAGTTGGGTATGACAAGATTGACCCAATTTGTATAATCAATTTTCACAGCACTTTGAAGCAGCTAGAAGAAAAATAGGTTAAATCAGGACTGATGACACAGGAGTGTTTAAAAGAGAGCAAATAAAAGCATGTTTGAGGTTTTCCAATATATATTAATAATTTGCTTATGTTCTGAAGGTAAAATGTCATTGCAATCAAATGGTTTTTGTACCTATTTTAATGAATATATTTCTTTCTTTAAAAAAATTGCATTTAGGTAGCTGTTTATGAATGTACTACAGTAATTTATGCCAGAGTAACTTCAAGAGTTTTAGCCTACTGCTTCTTCTAACTTTAAAAATTAATCAAGGGACATGATAGAATAATTGCTGTTTAGGCTGGACACAGTGGCTCAAGCCTGCAATTCTAGCATTTTGGGAGGCCGAGGTAGGATGATCACTTCAGGCCAGGAGTTCAGGACCAGCTGGGGCAACATAGCAAGACCCCTTCTCTACGAAAAATTTAAAAATCAGCTGGGCATGGTGGCTCACACCTGTAGTCCTGTAACCAGCTCTATAAGCAAGAAAACGTTTTTTAAAATTGTTCTTTTGTAGTTCTCTTATGTTTCACGCTCCCAGGCCAGTAAGATTTGCTGACCAGAATTTTGTAACCTTCTGTTGCACTGATGCATTCCCTTTTGAGTTTCTTTCCCAGAAATGGCACAACCTCTTTGCAGCCATGAGATAACGACAAAGCCTTACACCACCTGTTTTTCTGGAAGAGACAGGAGAAGACAAGGTAAGCGATACTCCACCACAGATTGTGCCCAAGAACATGCTGAGCAACCTACTCCCTGCATCCCATCTGTGTGCAAGGCTGAAAGAATGACCAATATTAACCCCTAGCTCATTATACTACTACTATGATCCTGGGAGGAACTTATCTGCCATTTTCTGATCATGGGATGTATATACTAGCATGATTTCTCACTGTGCTTGCGTGCCCTGCCCTCTGCCCCAAACATGTGATGATGCTCACTCCCCTCATGCATTATCCATTTCACCTCCAGAAAAACCCCTGACCCCACTGGTCAGGGAGGTGGATTTGAGGCAGTCCATTCTTCCACAGCAAATCCTTTCTTCCTTGACACTACTCACTGCCTCAGTAATTGCCTTTCTGTATGGAGAGCAGGAGAGCAACGGAGAAGCCCCCCTTGTGTACTCCTTAACAGTCCCAGCTACTCGGGAGGCTGACGCAGGAGGATCACTTGAGCCCAGGAGTTTGAGGTTGCAGTGAGCTGTGACGATGCCACCGCACTCTATCCCGGGAAACAGAGTAAAACCTTGTCTCAATTAAAATAATAATAATAATAATAAAAGAATAATTTTGTTTAATATCTATCAGTTAGACATTTAAGCACAGAATATGGTATTTTACCCACTTTCTTTCCCTGAACTTTATCAATTTACTAATAAAATACATCTTATGCACAATCATATTTCTTGAATAGAACACAATTCAGAGACTAATTTTCTTCCTTCCTTCCTTTTGTCCTTCCATTCTTTTTTATCCTTTCTTCTTTTGCTTCATTGTTTCATTTCTTCCTCTTCCTCCCCACACTCAGCCTTCCTTCCTCTCTCTCTTTCCCTTTTATTTTATACTCGCACCTGCCTGCAAGTCCCCTCAATTCTTTCACATCGCTCCAGAGGAAACAGTTCTAATACATTCAATGGCCATCTCTTTTTCTTTTTTTTGAAGGGGATAAGGATAAGTTCTTGCATGATGTATACAGTTGTTTTTTTTTAAAAGACTGCTTTTTATTGTGAAATATAAAATACATGTAAAACAGTGCATAAAACGTATCTCTGCAGTTGAACAGATAGTAATGGGATTATACCTGATATATTTTTTTTATTTCAGAATATTATGAGGGTACAAACACTTTGGTTACATATATTACCTATGCACTGCCCTAATCAGAGCTACAATCATGACATCCCTCGAACTGTGCACCCCACGCCCGTTAGGTGAGAGTTTTCCCATCCCCTCCACACTCCTCCCACCTGCCTACCCCTGATGAATATTATCTCCATGTGTGACATAACTATTGATCAGTTAGTACCAATTTGATGGTGAGTACCAGTGGTGCTTGTTTTTCCATTCTTGTGATACTTCACTTTGAAGAATGGGCTCTAGCTCCATCCAGGATAATACCAGATGTGTTAATTCACCGTTGTTTTTTATTGCTGAGTAATACTCCATGGTATACATATACCACATTTTATGAACCCACTCATGTATTGATGGGCACTTGGGTTGTTTCCACATCTTTGCAATTGTGAATTGTGCTGCTATAAACATTCGAGTGCAGATGTCTTCATTATAGAATGTCTTTTTTTCCTTTGGGTAAATACCCAGTAGTGGGATTGCTGGATCAAAAGGAAGTTCTACTTTTAGTTCTTTGAGGTACCTCCATATTACTTTCCATAGAGGTTATAATAATTTGCACTCCCACCAGCAGTGTGTGAGTGTTCCTATCTGTCCGCATTCCTGCCAACGTTTGTTGTTTTGGGACTTTTTGATATAAGCCAATCTCACTGGAGTTAAGTGATATCTCATTGTGGTTTTGATTTACATTTCCCTGATGATTAGAGAGGGTGAGCAATTTTTTATGTTTGCTGGCCATTATTCTGTCTTCTTTTGAAAAGTTTCTGGTCATGGCCTTTGCCCATTTTTAATGGGGTTCTTTGATTTTTTCTTGTTGATTTTCCTAAGTTCTGTATATATTCTGGTTATCAGCCCTTTATCTGATGTGTAGCATGCAAATATTTTCTCCCATTCTGTAGATTGTCTGTTTGCTCTAGTGATTGTTTCCTTGGCTGTGCAGAAGCTTTTTAATTGGATCAGGTCCCATTTATTTATTTTTTTTGCTACTATGATTGCTTTGGGGATCTTCTTCACAAATTCTTTGCCTAGGCCAATGTTTATAAGAGTTTTTCCAACATTTTCTTCTAGAATTCTTATGGTTTCACGTCTTAGATTTAAGTCTGTTATCTGTCGTGAGTTGATTTTTGTGAGAAGTGAGAGGTGTGGATCTAGGTTCAGTCTTCTACGGGTGGCTATCCAATTTTCCCAGCACCATTTATTGAATAGAGATTCTCTCCCCCAGTGTATCTTTTTGTCTCCTTTGTCAAAGATCAGATGATAGGTATGAGGATGGTTTTATATCTGGGTTCTTAGTCCTGATCCATTGGTCCATGTCTCTGTTCTTGTGCCAGTACCATGCTGTTTTGGTTACCATAGCCTTGTAGTATAGTTTGAAGTCTGATAGATTGATGGCCCCCAATTTGTTCTTTTTGCTTAAGATTGCTTTGGCTAGATGAGGTCTTCTCTGGTTCCACACAAAGCATAGAATTACTTTTTCTAGTTTGCAAAAAATGATGTTGGTATTTTGATAGGGACTGCATTGATTCTGTAAATCACTTTAGGTAGTATAGACATTTTAACAATGTTGATTCTACCTATCCAGGAGTGTGGTAGGGTTTTCCATCTGTTTACATCCTCTGTAATTTCTTTTCTCTGTGTTTCATAATTCTTTCTATATAGGTCTCTCACCTCCTTAGTTAGATATGTAGTTGTTTTATGTAGATGAACTTTTGTATACAATATTGCATTGTTCCTCATAGTTTTTAAAATTTTTTACTAAATATTATGTCTTTAATATTATCCATAAAGTTATGATTAATTTTTATATGTTGCTCCTATTATGGAAAAGTACTCTCTGTTTATCATTCCCAAGAGTTTACCAGTTTACACTCTTAGGAATAGAACAATGAGGTGCCCTCCAGTTTTGTGCCACCCATGAACATCACTGAAATAAGCATCCTCATGTATGCACCCTTGTGAATCTTTGTGAGAATTTCTCTGGGATGGAGACAGAAAAGTAGAACTGATAGACTGACCACAGGGTATGTGTATCCCGTATTTGACCCTGTGAGTCAAATTGTTGTCTAGAGTAGCTGCTTTACTTTATTGTATCATCAGGAGCATAGGAAGGGCTCCAAGTCCCCATATCTCCCTCAGTGCATGGATTTCTATTTTTGTCCATCTACTATTTCTAAAATGATGTCTCATTTTTATTTTTATTTTCATCCAACTAATTATCAATGATTTTGAGCATTTAGTTATATATTTATTAACTTTGGAGGATTACATTTTTATATTGGAGTTGTTTTATATTCTGCTCTTGTTTTCTGAGAGATACTTGTATATTCTGGATGTTAAACCCTTTCTCTCTATTATTGCATAGTATCTCTCACTGACCATACATCTTGCATTTTTATAAAATAAAATTGTTAATTTTTGGTCATGGAGGCTAAGGTATCTTATGGTCGAGGCTTTAAGAAAGAATTCCTTCACCAATTAATAAAGTATATTCCATTTTCTTCTATGTACTTTATAGTTAACCCTAAGTATTCATGTTTTAACCATCTAGAATCTATTTTGTTTCTAGCATTAGGTAGATATCCACTTTAATTTTTCTCTATACAGTAAGCCACTTTCTAAAAAATATCTATTAAAAAATTCCATTCTTCCCTCATTGGTTGTTGCAATCATATTTTTTCAGCTTATTGAGTCCATTTCTATATTCTCCTACCAATTATTTGTTAGTATGGCTATGAGTTGTATCTTAAAATTGGCCAGAGCAAATTCTTTACTCTTTAAGGCTAAGTGAGCTTTTCCTTTGAAAAGTATTCTTAACCACAAATTGTAAAGCAATTGCCTCAATTTATAGGAAAATTTGTGGAGAATTGGTCTATTTTAATATGAATCATTCCTATCCAAAAAGAAAAAAAAATGGCCCTTCCTTTATTTAGATATTCTGTATATGTGTATAATGTATATATATACTATATAAATATATATATCTATCTGTGCTTTATGAGTCTTAAAGTTGTCATTTTTTAATAGAGGTATTGTGTATTTTTAATTAAATCAATTTAAAATTAAGTTAAAGTTAACTAGTGGATACTTTAAAGTTTATCTTTTATTTATACTATTTAGATTATTTATATCTAATGAAGTTACTGATATATTTGGATTTAATTCTATCACTGTTTGCTTTTTTTCTTTGTCCTATATGTTATTTTTCTTTTATTTCTAATTATTTCATTCTTTATTCTTTTATTTTTATTTATTTTGCTGTCTTTTAATTAATATTGTTTTTACTCAATTTTTTTTCTCTAGTAACATTCAGTTATATATTCCTATGTGATTGCTTTAGTGGTTAACCTAAAGATGACACTGCGTATCATCTCTCACATATATTATCTATAATACCATCAATCCTGCCTCTTCTTGAAAAAGACAAGAATTCATAGCAGTTTATCTCATTTCCCCCACTAACATTTTATAATTATTGTCATAAATTTTGCTTCTGTATATGTTATAAATCAGTAAATAACTATTATTTTGTGATAGTCAATGTAATTTTGTATTTTCTAACATATTTATCCTTCCTCATCATTGTCTCTTCTTCCTTCAAATTCATGTATCTTTCTATGATCATTTTCCTTCAGCTTGAAAAATACTTTTTAGTAATTATTTTACTGGGTGTTTTCAGGCAGCAATTAGTCCTAAAACATTTTCTGATTTGCCTTGTCTTCAAAAAGTATTTTTTCAGGGTCTAGAATACATGTATGGTATTTTTTCCCTTTTAGCATTTTAAAAGATGTTACTCCACATTTCCTGTAGAAAACCAGCTATCGATCTTATGGTTTCTCTTTTGAAGGTGTCTTATATTGTCTCTAACTACTTTTGTGAATTTCTTTCTATTTCTGTTTCTCTCTTCTTGGTTTTCAGTAGTTTGACAATGATGTGCTTAGGTGTGTGGATTTTTTTTTTTCCTATTTATTCAGTTTGTGACTCACTAAGTTTCCTGAATCTGTGGGTTAATATATTTTATCAGTTTAGGAAATTTCTCAGTTATTAGGGGTTCACATAACATACACTAATCTGGCCCATAGTCTCTCTTGGTCTCCTGTGATACAATAGTACATATATTATGCTTAACTGTGTAAGAATATATTTACCCTCTTGTTTTTCCAATCTACTCTGTTTTTATTTCACTTGGAATATATTCTATTGACTAGGCTTTGAGTTCAATAATCATATCTACTGCTGTGACAAATATGCTTGCATATTCAACAGATAAATTCTTTATCCCAGTGTTTTGTAAGTTTTAAAATACCCATTTTATTCTTTCTTACAGATTCCAATTTTTGTGAAAATTCTCCATGATTTCCTCTATTTTGGTGATATTTTTCTTTAATTTCTTTAACATTTTAATAATGGTTAAGCCCTTGTCTGCTAAATAAAATATATAAATCAAATAATTTTCTGATTTTTAAATTATTTTTCTATTATACTTCCATCCCTTTTTATATGTTCAGTAATGCTTGTTTTTAGACTGGTTATTTTTCTTTCATAAAATAACTGTAAATGTTCCAGATGATATCTTCTACCAGAGAGGATTTCCCTTTTTTTCTGTTAGGCACAGACAGTGAATTACTGAGGCCCTCAAGATTGAAGTGGTTTGGGTTTGGCTGGAGTTTTAATCTAACCATCACTGGTTTATTAATGTTTATTTGTGCTCTTAATACAGAGGCCGGGGTCTCTTTACCTTAGATCTAAAAGACTATGAAATACTCAGTTCTGTCTGTTGGAAAATTTTACCCTAGCTCTTTAAGTTCCTGCCTTCCAAAGATTCAAGGTATAACAAATAAATTGGCAGGAGGAATATCAATCTCTTGTATTTAAGGAAGCCCCCTCCTTTCAGCAGTACATTGTCTTCTAAGTACTATAGAGTTTTGGCAGATTTTGGCTTAACTGTTAAAAACCTTCAGTGCGCTTTCCCACATACCCATATATACCCCCGAGCTCAGCAAGTAACTGATGAGGAGAAACAAATACATCTGTGACCCCTCCAATCTGTCAGGCAATCTCATGCAACAACTGAAATTCCGGCTGGTTTTTATTTCCACTGAGATTCCCTTTGAACGGGCAAACCAAATTCTCTGTTTGCACCGCGAATCAACACCTTCCTTCAAGCAGAAAATCGCCAATGATTATTTGCACATCTCAGAACAATATCCACCTTTCAGAAATTCTAATTATCTTGCTCTCAGTGCTTCTGTGGATCTGTGATAATTTTAATAGTATGATATTTATGATTTATTCTTACTTCCTGGAGTGGGAGCATTGGGCTATCACATCTCCCTACATTCTACCTAAAACGTGAAATCTATAAACTATCATTTAAAAATATATGTTGTACATAGACATTCTCTTATTTGTCTTTTATTGTGTATTTTATTGTCATAATCTGTCTCTTCCTCTATCTCTAGTAAATCAACCTTGCCAAGTTCTATGTTTTTAAATCTTTATAAAGTATATTTTAATATCATAAATTTCCTTTTTGCATTTTATCCTAATTTAATAGAATTCTGCTATTTTCCTCACTGCATACTTTTATATTGCTACTTTTGGCTTGCTCTTTTTGCTCTTTTTCCACGTCTTGAGTTCCCTGTGTTTATTTTCAGCATTTTTCTTTCCTTAAAAAGCATTTGAGTCAGTACACTTTGATAGATCTATTGCTTCAGCTTTACCCTAGTGATCATTAATTTTCATCTGCCATCTGAGTATATTGCTCAGCATCAAATGGCATAATCTACACAGGATCATTAAAAAGTCCCCTAAAACAATATTTTCTTAAATGTTTCACAGAATTCAACTCTCATGAGGAAAATTAACAAAAAGCGTTTCAAGTTTTAAAAACATTTTATATTTGTGGAGAATCTCAATGAGAAGTAGAATTTTAATTGTGTTTGGAAATTTGGCAATTAAAAACAATGAGTTTGACTTTTTAAAATCTAAGATGTACAACCACATATGCTGACAGAGTCTTCATTTCTGGTCATGCTTATTATAAATTTATAAAACTACATTTCTGTGGTGTTTATAAGGGTATCATATTTCTACTTATGTGTAGTGATATTCAGGAACTTAATCAAATAATTTATTAATTTATTACTAGCTTCAGAGCCACCATATTTCCATTAATCTTGCTTTTTTTTATCCAGCAGTAAGATTAGAAAAGCAGTGTACTTTAGTGAATATGGCTCAGTGCAACAGATTCATTTTTGTTTGAATCCTGACAATTAATATATCTGTGACCTTGGGGAAGTTACTTAACATCTCTGACTCTTAATTTTCTTATCTTAAAATAGAGTGAATAAACAAAATGTATTAAATAGAGTTGCCATGAAGATTTCATACGTTTTTTTTTAATTAGTTTTTTACGGTACCTCCATACTGTTTTCCATAATGGCAATACTAATTTGCATTCCCACCAACAGTGCATAAGAGTTCCCTTTTCTCTGCACTCTTGCCAGTGTTTATCACTTTTTGTCTTTTTAATAATTGCCATTCTAACTGGGATGAGATAATATCTCATTGTGGTTTTGTTTTGCATTTCCCTGATAATCAGTGATGTTGAGCATTTAAAAAATATTTGTTGGTCATTTGTGTGTCTTCATTTGAGAAATGTCTACTCAGATTGTTTGCCCATTTTTTAATCATACTATTTTTTTTTGCCAGTGAGTTGTTTGAGTTCCTTGTATATTCTAAACATAAATATCTTCTTGAGTGAATAGTTTGCAAATATTTTCTTCTATTGTGTAGATTGCCTCTTTAGTCTGTAGATTGTTTCCTTTGCTGTGCAGAAGTTATCTAGTTTGATATAATTTATTTATTTACTTTTGCTTTTGCTTTTGAGGTCTTATACAAATTTTATCATTACACATTGTATACATGTATCAAAATATTACCCTGTATCCCATAAATATGTACAATTATTATGTGCCAATTAAAAATTATAATTAGAATTGTAATTCAGCTTCATTTCTGTGGTTTTCCAATTTAAACTAACCTTAAGATTGTTATTTAAAGAATTTGACAAATTGAGAATAAGGAATGTTCTGCTAAAAAAAATGGCCAGTCAAAAGTATCAAGGTCATGGAACTCAAGGAAAGACTACAGAGCTGTTCCAGATTGAAGACTAAGGACACAGGATGACTACATTCAACTCATGATTCTGGGGTAGATCATTTCCTATAAAGAACACTATTGATATAATTGGCAAAACTGGAATGGGGCCCAAGGATTAGATTGTGATCCAGGTTAATTTTCTGATTTTCTCTATGTTGCTTTGTTGGAAAATGCTCTTGTTTTGTGGAAATACAGAATAAAGTATTTGGAGGTAATGAGACATTATTTCAGAAACTCAGTCTCAAATGGTGGCTCAGGAAATAAAATTTCTTATTATTGATCTTAAAACATTTCATACATTAAGATTATTTTAAAACAAAATTATTTTTGGAAATTCAAAAATTTAGGGGATGCAAGTGTATTTTGTTACAGGTAAAATGAATTGTATTGTGCTGAAGTCAGGGCTTTCAGTGTACTCATCATTAGAATAGTGTACATTTTACCTGATAGGTAGATTTTTGTCCCTCACCACCTCCCAACCTCCCCCATCTTACTTTCCAATGACCATATATATCCCTTGTTTAGCTCCCACTTATAAGTGAGAACATGTGGTATTTGTTTTTCCATTCCTGAGGTACTTCACTTACAGTAATGTTCTCCAGTTCCATTCCAAGTTGTTACAAGAGACATTATTTCATTCTTTTTTATGGCTGAGTAGTACTTCGTGTGTGTGTGTGTGTGTGTGTGTGTGGTGTATGTATCTATATATAGATACAAATATAGATATATAACATTTTCTTTATTCACTCATCAGTTGATGGGCAGTCAGGCTATTTCCATATCTTTGAAATTATGAATTGTGCTGTGATAAACATTTGAGTGCAGGTGTCATTTTTATAAAAGAATTTCTTTCCCTTTTGGTAGATACGCAGTAGTGGGATTGCTGAATCAAATAGTAGGTCTACTTTTAGTTCTTTGAGGAATCTCCATACTGCTTTCCATAGCAGTTGTACTAGTTTACATTCCCACCAACAGTGTATAGTATTCCCTTTTCACTGCATCCACACCAACATCTATTGTTTTTTGACTTCTTAGTGGCAGTTCTGACTGAGGGTTAGATGGTATCTCATTGTGGTTTTAATTTGCATTTCTCTGATAATTAGTAATGTTGAGCAATGATTTCAAATGTTTCTTGGCCATTAGTCTATCTTCTTTTGAGAAAAATCTGTTCATGTCTTATACCCAATTTTTATGGGGTTATTTGCTCTTGCTGATTTGTTTGAGTTCTTTCTAGATGATGAATATTAGCCTTTGTTGGATATGTAGTTTCAGGATATTTTCTCCCATTTTGTGGGGTGTCTGATTACTCTCTTAATTATTTCCTTTGCAGTGCAGAAACTTTTTAATTTAATTAAGTCCAATTTATTTATTTTTCTTATTGCTGTATTTGTTTTCAGGGTGTTAGTCATGAATTCTTTGCCTAGGCCAATGTCCAGAAGAATTTTTTCCATGTTTTCTTCTAGAAATTGTATGGTTTCAGGTTTTACATTTAAGTCTATAATCCATCTTGAGTTAATTTTTTTTTTTTTTTTGGTATGGTGAGATATAGGGGTCTAGTTTCTTTCTCCTGCATATGGCTATCCAGTTTTCCCAACACCATTTACTGAATAGGGCATTGTATCCCCAGTGTATATTTTTTTCTGCTTTGTCAAAATCAGTTGGTCATAGCTATATGGTTTAATTTCTAGAGTCTCTATTCTGTTCCATTGGTCTATGTGTCTACATTTATACCAGTGCCATGCTGGTTTGGTTACTATAGCCTTATAGTATAATTTGAAGTCAGGTAATGTGATGATTCCAGATTTGTTCTTTTTGCTTAGGAATGCTTTGGCTACTTGGGCGACTTTTTGTTTTCATATGAAGTTTAGGATTTTTTTTTCTACATCTGTGAAAAATGACAGTGGTATTTTGATGGGAATTGCATTGAATCTATAAATCTCTTTGGGCAAATGGACATTTTAACAAAGTTGATCCTTCCAATCCATGAGCAGGGGATGTTTTCCATTTGTTATGTCATCAGTGATTTCTTTCATCAGTGTTTTGTAGCTGTCTTTATAGAGATCCTTCACCTCTTTGGTTACGTATATTCCTAGGTAATTTATTTTCTTTGAAGCTATTGTAAATGGTAGTGAGTCCTTGATTTGACTCTCATCTAGACTGTTATTAGTATATAGAAATGCTACTGGTTTGTGTGCACTGATTTTATAACCTGAGACGTTAATGAATCTGTGTATCAATTCTAGAAGTCCCTTCCTGGAATCTTTAGGATTTTCTAGGTATAAAATCTTGTTATCAGCAAACAGGGATATTTTGGCCTCCTCTTTCCTGATTTGGATGTCCTTTATCTCATCTCTTGCCTGATTATTCTGGCTAGGACTTCAAGTGCTGTGTTGAATAGAAGTGGTGAAAGTGGGCATCCTTGTCTTTTTCTGATTCTTAAGGAGAATGCTTTCAACTTTTTCCCATTCAGTATGCTGTTCGTGAGTTTGTCATATGTGGCTTTTATAATTTTTAGGTACGTTCCCTCTATGCCTAGTTTGTTGATGGTGTTTATCATGAAGGTGTACCAGAATTTATCAAATGCTTTTGCTGTATCTATTGAGATGATCATATGATTTTTGTTTTTAATTCTGTTTATGTGGTGAATAACATTTATTAATTTGCATATATTAAACCATCCTTGCATCCCTGAGATGAAACCCACTTGATCATGATGAATTGACTTTTTGATGTACTGTTGAATTAGGTTTTCTAGTATTTTGTTGAGGATTTTTGCATCAATGTTCATAAGAGATAATGTTCTGAAGTTTTCATTTTTTGTTGTTTAATTTCCTGGCTTGGATATCAGGGTGATACTGGCTGCGTAGTATGAGTTAAGGAAGATTCCTTCCTTCTCAATGTTATGGAACAGTTTCAGCAGGATAGGTACCAGGTCTTTGTAAGCCTAATAGAATTTGGCTGTGAATCCATCTGGTTTAACGTGTTTTTTGGTTGGCAAATTTTTTTTTATGGCTTCAGTCTCACTACTTTTATTGGTCTGTTCAGGATTTCTATTTCTTCCTCATTCAAGCTTGGGAGATTGTGTGCTTCTAAAAATTTATCCATTTCCTCTAGATTTTCTAGTTTGTCTGCATAAAGGTTTTCAGAGTAGTCACAGATAGTATTTTGTGTTTCTGTGGTATCATTTTTAATGCCTCCTTTCACATTTCTGATTGCAATTATTTGAGTCCTTTCTGTTCTATTTCAGGTTAATCTAGCTAGTAGTCTATCTGTTTTGTTTATCTTTCCAAAGGGCAAATTTTTTGTTTTGTTGATCCTTGTATTGTTTTGTTCATTTCCATTTCATTCAGTTCTTCTCTGAGCGTCGTTATTTCTTTTCTTCTGCTAGCTTTTGGTTTGGTTTATCCTTCTTTTTATAATTCCCTGAGGTGTAACATTAAGTTGTTAATTTGCGATTTTTTTGTCTTTTTGATATAAGCGTTTAATGCTATGAATTTTCCCCTTAGCACTGCTTGGACTATATACCATACATTTTGGACTTCTGTCATCTTTGTCATTCAGTTTGAAACATCTTTTGATTTCCATCAAAAGTCTCATTTAAATCTAGGTTTTCTTTGTTGATCTGCCTCAATGATCTGCGCAGTTCTGTCAGTGGATTAGTGAAGTCCCTAGCAATTATGATGCTGCCATTTATTTCTTTGCTTGGATCTAGTAGAATTTGTTTTAAGAATCTGGGAGCTCCTCTGTTAGGTGCACATATATTTAGAATTGCTATATCTTCTCATTGAATTGCTCCCTTTGTTATTATATAATGACCATATTTGTCTTTTTTACAATTTTTTTCCAGTCAATTTTTTCTGATATGAAAATAGCTATTCCTATTAACTTTTGATTTTCATTAGTGTGAAATATGGTTTTCCATCCTTTTACATTTACTATATGAGAATCTTTGCAAGTTAGGTGGGTTTCTTGGAGATAGCATGTATTTGGGCTGTGTTTCTTCATCCATTCAGCAAGTCTATATCTTTTAAGTGGAGTATTAAGACCATTTAAGTTCAATGTTAGTATTGATATGGGAAATACTGTTCTGGCCATGATGTTAAATGATACCTAGTTGGTTTTTTCTCTCTCAAGTTTTATATGAGTCATGAGCTTTAACTTTTGGGTGTTTTTACACTGGTAGGTACTTATTGTTCTGTTCTATGTATAGAGAACTTTAAAATATTTCCTGTAGTGCAGGTCTAGTGAATTCCCTTCATGTTTGCTTGTCTGAGAAAGACTTTATTTCTCCTATATTTATGAAACTTAGTTTTACAGGATACAAAATTCTTGGCTAGCAGTTGTTCTCCTTAGGAAGACTAAAAATCATATTCCAGGCTGGGTGTAGTGGCTCATGCCTGTAATCCTAGCACTCTTGGAGGCTGAGGTGGGAGGTTTGCTTGAGCTCAGGAGTTCGAGACAAGCTTGAGCAAGAGCAAGACTCCCATCTCTACTAAAAATTGAAAAATTAGCCAGATATCATGGTGTGTGGCTGTAGTCCCAGCTACTCCTGAGTCTGATGCAGTAGGATCTCTTGAGCCCAGGTGTTTGAGGTTGCAGTGAGTTATGATGATGCCACTGCACTCTACCCCGGGCAATAGAATGAGACTGTGTTTCAAAAAAAAAAATCTAATTCCAATCCCTTTTGCCTAGTACCATCTCTGCTCATAAGTCTGTGTTAGTCTGATGGGTTTTCCTTTGTAAGGAATTTTTGCCTTTATCTTGCAACTTGTAGGATTTCCTCCTTCACTTTGAATTTGGCCAGACTGATGGCTATAAACTTTGGTGATGTCATAATTGCTATAAATCTTCTAGGTGTTTGATGACCATCTCGTGTCTGGATATCTAAATCTTTAGCAATACCAGGGAAGTTTTCCTCAGTTTTCCCTCAAATAGCTTTTCCATGCTTTTTGCTCTTTCTCCTTCTCCCTCTGGTATACCTATGATCCTTATTTAGCTCACTTTGCATAGTCCCATATTTCTTGCAGTGATTGTTCATTATTTATTCTTTCTTCTATGTTTTTGACTGACTGGGTTAATTTGAAAGCCTTGTCTTCAAGGCTCTGAAATTCTTTCTTCTGCTTGGTCTAGTCTGCTTTTTAAACTTTCTATTGTATTTTGAAATTCCCTAAATGACCCTCTCATTTCTTTAAATTCCGTTATATCTTTTCTTATGTTATCTATATCTTTAGTGATGTTTTTATTTTATTCATATCTTGAATTTTTTTTGGTTTCTTTGTGTTGGTTTTCTATCTTCTCATCAATCCTATTCATATTATTTGCAGTCCATAATCTGAATTCCATATCTGTCATTTCAACAATTTCCTTTTGGTTGGAGTTCATTACTGGAGAGCCATTGTGATCCTTTGTGGGTATTGAGACATCCAGTTTTTTCTTGTTGTCAGTTTTTATGCTGGTTCCTTCTCATCTGGGGCCCCTTCTCTCAGGTCAAAACAGATAGCGTCTGGGACCTCTGTTGCTCTGTGAAGAGAGGGATGGGTACCTAAATGGCATGCTGGGTCTAACTCTGGAAGCTTGACCAGACAGGAGAGGGGTGAATGCACTGTGAGCTTTTAACATTGATGCTCTGCTCTGTCTCCCCCATTTCCCTGTGGCTGTCACAGGGCCACTGTTGTGGGTTGGGCCCACAAGACAGGGTGTACACAGGATGGGGAGTTCCCACAGGGAGGAGCACAACCATTGGATGGCATGGGTCCACAGAGCACATTCCACCCAGGTCCAAATGAAACATTTCCTCTGGCTTTTGCCCTGCTCGGGACTTCCCAGGCAGAAGCAGTAATGGTCTAGCCACCCCAATAGGGGGTGGTAGGCAATGAGGGTTATGGCTGGGTGTTCCACCAGGGCCCTGTAGGAGGTGTGGCAGAGTGGGCTCACTCAGGCCACAGCAGCAAGTGCCTGGTCTGTGGTCTCCTGCTCTACCCAGGTCCCCCAGCAGCAGTAGTAAGGGTGCACACAAGTGCTGGGACTCCCCACTCCTTCCCCACCTTGCAGGGGAGAGAGGGAGGTACTAGCTATGGATATGATTACTGGGTAGATGCAATACTCTGGGACTGAGATGTCACAATCGTGCCAGCCTCAGTGCCCAGGGCTTACAAGCCAGCTGTACCTTCTCTGCAGAACAATCCCTCTGCACAGCCTCCCGTCAGGTTTCTGTATCAGTCTAGAGGCTTGTTGTTGTGGAGGGATCTTCCCACAGCTCCAGTTGCAATGTCCTCAGGAGAAACGTGGAACCCTGGCTTCTTTTCTCCGTCCTTTCCCCATATAAGGGGCCCTCCCGAAGTGCTTCCAGCCCTGCTGAGCAGGTCGTCCCACTTCTCTCTTCTCCACTTCACTCCCATCGCCTCTTTGTTGATTTCTAGTGCTCTCTCTTAGACAATGGATACAAAGGTGAATATCCACTTGCCACTCTCCATCCCCTCCACAATAATGGCCTTGCACAGGTTGCTTCTAGTCCATCTTCTTGGCCTATTCCAAAATGAAATAATTTTTTGAGGTAAAAGAGGTGTTAATGTGTTTATATATTCAAATCTTCTAGAATAGTGATGGGTACATAATAGATGCTCAAGAAATATCTATTTAATCTCATCTCAAGTAGAGGGTTTTACATAGATACAAATATATTTAAGAAAGGATATTGCTTATACCCTTGACCTTCCACAATTTTATGTCTGTTTTCAGTCCTTCACATTTCCTCCATTCCTCAACTAAAAATGAAGATTCTTGAACTAGACACACACTTAATAAATGACTAAGGCCATCCATAATAAAATCACTTATAATTGATATGATATAATTACTTCACATGTATATATATATATATTTATGTATATTATATATAACTATGCAGTCACATATACACATATATGTTAAAGACTATATATGTGTGTATATATATTAATGGCTTTGTATAAATGTGTGTATATATCAATAATACATATTTATATATTGTTCATACTATATATATGTGTGTATATATATAGAGTCTATAAAAAGAAACAATGAATTTTGAAATTCTAAAGCTTTGGAAATAATTTTTCACATGGTCGTCATGAATAGAAGTATATTTCTTTATTATTTATTTAATTATTTAAATCCAAACTACTTTCTCTTTGTTGATATTATTTTGATTACTTTTATAGGGATGTAGATACTAATCAATTCACTCAATCTTTATTTCATGCTGTACTTTGATGAATTTCTATTGACTGTCATTTGTTGGGTATTATATTAACCATAGGTAGCTTTTGTGTGTGTTTCTATGGTTATATGATGACATCACTAGAGGTATTTTATTACAAATGTGGAACTTTGCTTAACTAATAAACTAGACTAGTTATAGGATTTGCTTGAGAGGGCATTTATTTTATCTTTCAAGGTTAGATTTCTTTTTTCACTACTTAGACTGGATAATAAATACAGAAATTGAATGTTTAAATCTAGAGATGGTGTTATTTCTTCCTCATTTCTACAATGGTTTAACTCTGAAATAAAAATATCAGTCTCAGAACACTTGAGATAACTAAAAGGATAAAACACGTAGCTCATTAGACAAGCTACCTAAAAGCTGGATTTTGTCAGATATTAGGAGCTCACTAGTGAATACCATCTAGAAATAGAACATCCTTTCTACAGTACCTAGAGTTAGCTCTCTGACACATTGTCAGCTAGCTAGGTTGGCCTTTTTGCTTGGGTCCTTTATAAATAAAGAAACTGGAACCAGGGCTGGGATTTGGTTGAGACGAATAAGGCACTTGTCCCAGGAAAGAAATTTTAGAAGTCCGAGCAAACTCAGTAATCAGATATATAATAGCTTAATACACTGGGCTGTGTGCAGTGGCTCACGCCTGTAATCCTAGCACTTTGGGAGGCCAAGGCATAGGATTTCTTGAGGCCATGAGTTTGAGACTACTCTGGGCAACATAGGAAGACCCTGTCTCCACAGAAAATTAAAAAAAAAATTAGCCAGGTATGGCAGTGCATGCTTATAATCCCAGCTACTCAGGAGGCTGAGGCAGGAGGAATGCTCTAAGTCCAGGAGTTTGAGGTTGCAGTGAGCTGTGATGATGCCACTGCACTCTAGCCAGGGTGACAGAGTGAGACTCTGTCTCAAACATAAATAAATAAATAAATAAGAAAATAAATCTGTTAATGTGAGGGCAATCCATTGGTGATAACTTCAAAAAATACCAACAGTTTATGTTGATATAGCTTCTTTAGTTTAAAGAAAATAATTTATGTGAATGGTTTAATAAAAAAAAAAAAAGTGAAGTAACCGGAACCAGGGCTGGCATTTGGTTCAGACAAATAAGGCACTTATCTCAGACACAAAATTTTAGAAGTCCCAACAAACTCAGTCATCAGATGTAAATAGCTTAATATGCTACTTAAAATAATTCAAAATTAATGCAAAATAAATCCACAATGAACAGAATCAAAGTTTTCAGTAGAGACTGGATACAACAATGTCATGCAAAGCCATAATGCAGCCTGAGGCAAAAAGGAAAAAATATGTGTACTCCTATAAACACTTTTAATCTACTTTCAATTTTTTTCCAGGATAGTAAATAGAAGAAGTTAATTTTGAAAATATTATTGATATGTTTGCTTCCATTACAGTCAGGTAAATTATAGTAAAAAGTAAAATTAAAATAAATTTTGTTGTGTTATAAGTACAGTACATAAAAACAACAATATTGTGATTTTAAATACATAGACTTTTCATTTCTTAAATATCTTTCAATTACTTTCATACAATTAAAGGTGCTGTTAGTATCCCTTGTTCAAAAGTAAATAGAATTCAGGTCATCTTGATTTTCTCATTAAGCCTCTGAGGAAAAAATAGTCCTTTTGTCTTCACTGGAGTAAGACAGGAGACATTCCATTCCGCAATGTACCTTTTCCTGCAATTTTCCATGAACTTCTACAACTTTTGCCTTGCTTTCTCTTTCTCAAATTTTCACTCAGAAAGCTCACTATTCCTTTCTATGTTTAGTCCATTCTATTATCATGTATTAAAAACAGCATAAATAAGACATTATTCAGTGAATGTTAGTTAAGCACAGAATTATTAGAATATGATAGGTGATACTATGAAAGATATAGAACATAAATTATGAGTTTAGTAAATGAAATTATGTACAAATTATGAGCTCAGTGATGGAGAAGAAATGTTTCCTTGGAATTATTTGTTGGAAAAATCAATCGTTTCATTTTAAATAGTTGTGGAAACTTTTCTACAAATGCTGAAATTCATGAAGTTTATCAATGCCTGGAGGATAATAATACATGAATAAAGTGACTGGACAAGGAATACAATTATATATTGTATAGGAGGAAGGGAGCTAGCTAGGGGAGAGTAGAATATAAAAGATATTATGTTGTTTACATTAATCTGAAGAAAGGAATTTATAGCACAGGGAAAAGATACTGGTCAGCAAGGAATATACTGCAAAGTCAGATAAATCAATAATTCACAAATAACTAAATTTCATGTTCATCCTTATAAATATTATCATTATTATTATTATTGGCACAATTTTTGAAATCCTACTGTGGTTCAGGGAGAGAGCTAAACTTGGATTGCATCCTATGTAATCAGTGTTATGACCCTCTCCATTTTTACAGTTAAGAAAATTGAAACTCAGAAATATTAAATGATTTGCCCAAATTCATATAACTATTTAGGACACAGTTGGGGTTGGAAACACAGGCTTTTAACTACTGTAGTTAACTCTCTCCAGCACATGACAGGGAGGTGTCACAAGGAATGCATTGTCATGTATGGAATTGAACTAGAAGACATTCTATGATCCTTACCAATTGTATGAACCGATCATAGAAGCTAAATTATTATCCTACATCACTTTGGGAAAGCATCAGGAAGTATCATCTACCTCATTTTTGAGATGAGGAAACTCAGACCTTTAAAGGTCTATAACCCTAAGGTTATACACTCCATAAATATTAGCTGTTGTTATCATCATCAATGTTATTTCAACATCTCCATCATCATAGGTATCATTGCTATCAATATTGGAGACATGGATTTATGACTACTTCAGATTAATATATGAACTTCTAATAATCGGCCAGATATTATTTTTAAATGCTGTCTTTTTGAATACATGAATGTTTCAGGAACAACATAATCTATGTTTTAAAATATACTGATTTGTATAATTTATTTAGCAGGCCCAAGTGAAAATAAAGTAGTTCAGTTAAATACTAAAACTGTATGAAAACTATAATTTTGAAATTCCAAGCAGAATGCATTTGCAAACAATGGGCATATAATTAAGGTATTCATTTCGTTATAAGAAGACATTGAATTACATAAGGTCTCTACTGGCTTAATTAACTTTCTTTCTAGTTTACAAAAGCTGTACAATATACTTCCTCTCCCAAGTCCCCAAACCAATATTACATACAGGTCATGAATTTTTCATTTCTTCACATTTCTTCTAGAGACTTGAAAGATTGTGAATTGAAGTGAGTGGATTGTTTAGGGTTATGAATTTTTTAAAACTCATGTATATTATTTCCTTATCAATGTGCCAGCATGGAGACTGTATTCTGATTTCAGAAATTGCTGACTCTCAGTATATCCAGATGTTTTCATATCATTATCATAAAATGAGAAGGGGTGCAACAACTATGATTTTAGGGCCCATATTATCTCCTTGCATGAAAACAGAAATTCAACCAGCTTTAACTGATTACCTACTATATGCTGTAATAATGTGTAAAAAGTGGAACATTATATTTTTTGTGATTTAAATTTGACGTTCATGTTTTCAATTTGTTTTGGACTTCGGGTTTAGTTCCTCAAATATATAAGTAAATAAATATTTTAATTTAGTGTACAGCTTTTTCATATTGCCTAGTTTAACATTTTGACAATGCATTGAATCTTTAGTTTTCTCCTGGTGGTTTAACCACTAGTTAGTTGAGTCCATATATATTTGTATACATAAACAAAGTGTGGCAGAGTTGCTCTACAAACTTAAAACATAAATACAGTCTATAAGATAGAGAGAAACAACCCCTTCAACAATTAAAGGGTAACATCTGGCAAACATGCTCTCTTTCAGAAAGAAAGAGAAAGAAGAAGAAAGAGAGAAAGAGAGAGAGAGAGAAAGGAAAGAAAATGCCTGGACAGTATGACTGTTTTTGTGCTTATTTTGAGCTTACATATTTACTGTAAAATTTAAGCAAACAAATGGTTTCTTGAGGTCCCTCCTCTGAGGCTCCCGAGTGGATCATCTATTATTAAGTTCCTGGATTGGCTCCTTTGACACTGGTTGACTTCTCTGTTCCTCTTTCTGTCTTACTCCAAGTCCCTGCAATTCGTTCTGCTTCTGTTCCTCTTTGTTACTGTTCTTCCCTGTTTATTACTGTCACCTTCGCTCTATTTATTGATGTGCCTCCCTACCAAGACCAGCTGTGACATAGGAAGCTTTCTCTCTACTATCCTTCTCAGCCGTTCCTTTCTGCCAGTGAAACAAACTCGAATGTCCTTTTTCTACACTACTCCTGGTCCTGTCGTGATCTTATCTGTCTTTCTTTTTCAAATTAAATTAAAATCACGTGGAATACTTAAATCCCAGGTGGGAGGTTCAGTATCACATCCTGGTAGGTCAGGTCTACCCTAAATATTTTAAACAAACAAACAAACAAACAAACAAAAATAACATTAAAAAGTCCATCAAAATCTAGAGGCATATACAGTTCACAAAGATTTTGTGAACTCTAGCCCCAACTTGCAACAGCTCTCTTGCATGTGATTCTACCAGACCAGTATCCACTTTGTTCTGCTCTGCCACACTGTGCTATTATGGAAAGCAGCTCTGGTATTTCTTTCCCTGGGACTCCACTGAGGCACCCAGCCCTAATGGAGTTAGTATCTTAGTATTAAACTAAGAATTAAGAGGCCATTTTTTAATAGATAGGGTCTCACTATGTTGCCCAGGCTGGCCTTGAACTCATGGTCTCAAGCAATCTTACTACCTTACTGCCCACCCCCCACACCCCGAGTAGTTGGGACAAGAGGATATATTTTTAACTCTTAAAACACAAATATTAACAGTTGATCCCACGATTTTTTCTAAACAATAGCTATAGCACTTTACTAAGGGTGGCTGTCTTAAAATCTGATATCCCCTTTCTAAAGATAGGCATCTTTAATTTCTATGAAATATAATTGTTCTTCCAAAGAAGTTGCTTTTAGTGTCTTTAAGGTGAAGGAGGCAGGGTAAACAAGTACAAGTTTATTATTTAGTAAAGCATTCTACTATATAAAATATAGAGCCTTTTAGCTTTAAAGATTTTAATTTTTAACAGACTGAAAATAAATACTTTTTTTAAATGGAACTATTTGAAAATAGAAATCTCGCAAATATCTAGAAATCATAGTTTCAGGTGTATCATTACTGATTTAAGAAATAGCTTAGTGTTTAAGTGAATACTTCTCGGTGTTGTAAAGATATATTTTCAACTGCAGTTGTCTCACAAACTTTGTCACCAAAGCAAGATGATTAAATCTTTCTTTTACTCTGTTCCATAATCCACTAAATTGATATCACTTAACTCACAGGATCTGGTTTCAATTACGACATTTTATTAATTCTAAGTCACATAGTTTAATTCCTTCATATTTTAATATTTGTGAAATCAAGATGCCTTTTTATAATGAATATAAGAGAAAAACATTGTATAATGGTTTATTTGGCAAAAAATAGAACATCCTGCAATTTGATAAAATATGATAAATGAGATGACGTATAAAATGGGAAGCTTCATCATGGAAATTGAAAGCAGTGCTTTGGAATTAGTCTGTCTAGAACAAATCCCACCTCTCCGATAACTATATATATAAGCTTGAAAAATTATGTAACCATTATAGGCCTATTTTTCTAACCTGCAAAATGACTACGATACTAACAATAAATGCATCACTTCATTATTGATGGCAGAAATGATGAAATGGTTAGAACTTTTTGATATGTAGCCAGTGCTCAAGGAAACTCAACTATCTTTAGTAAAGTGATTTAAAATTCTTTTGAATTTCAGGCACCTGATTTTTTTCTAAAACTAAATTATATAGTACTTCCCAGCCCCTGAAATTATACTTATAATTCCCTCCAAGAAGTTTCCTCTTCTTGACACAGGCTGGTGATATAATCATAGCAAAGCATTGGTTTTGTAACACCTTTCCATCAGTCACTCTCAAGGAGCAGAGTTCAGACTTTTCATTGGTTCTGAATGCTGAAACATGTTTCGAAATGCATATATATATGTATCAGAACAGATTTCTGGTAAAAATGATAGACAGTGGGCCATGGTTGAATGGATTTCAGAAAAATCCATCTCTGAATAGATTTCTTTATCCATGTAGTAGAATGGGTTTTAGAAAATTTCTTCTCTAAATAAGTAGCCTTTTAAAAAAACTTACATCAAAGGGAGACCCTAGAAAGTGCTGCTTTTCCCTTTCCATACCTGAGGCATCTTGGCCAGGTGCTGACTATCCCAATTGGTCTTAGACTAAAAGGAATCACATAAAGTCTACACATCTTACAGGGATGAGCCTTCACTTTCCAAACATCCCTAAGTCTGTATACCCAGAAGTATTATTTTCTAGAGCTGTAGCAATAAAGTGACACACACTAGGTGGCTTTGAAACAACAAAAAATTATTGTCTCACAATTCTGGAAGCTACAAGTCTGAAATCAAGGGTTTTTAGGACCATGCAACTTCTGAAGCCTGTAGGGGAGGATTCTCTCTTGCCTCTTCCAGCCTCTGGTAGCCCCAGCTGTTTCTTGGCTTGTGGATGCACAATTTCAATCTTACATCTTTCTCTGGCTTCACATGAAATCTCTCTATGGGTTTTTGCGTGTTCATATGGCTGACTTCTTATAAGGATACTTGTCATACTGAATTAGGGTACCACCATAAGCCAGTATGACCTCATTTTAATTTAGCTAATTACATCTACAATGACACTGTTTCCAATAAGGTCACATTCTGAGGTACTGGGGCTTAAAACTCCAACGTTTTTTGGGGGTGGCACAATCTAATCTATGATACCATCATAGAGCTACATGCCCTTTTGAAATTTTAAATACTTTATAATTTGGCTGAAGTATAACTTTTGCCTTCTAGACATGTAGAAACCCTGCATATCTTCCTTAAGCCAAGCATTTACATAAGAAACCAAAACTTATTATTAATGATATAGCCCAACTTATGAGAGATCCCCAAATGAAAATGTGATACTCAAATGTTTGTATAAAATTCCCCTATTCTCATAATGACATATGTTGAATTCTTTCAATATACTCACACTAGAAAATCCTTACATTGTTGCCTACTACATAGGAAAAAATGAAAATACATGTAGACTGGAATTCAATGTAAATTGTTTGCTCAATTTTTATTAAAAAGCATTTCTAGATCACTTCTAAAACTCATTTGGAGACCATTCTAACCCTC
Source organism: Daubentonia madagascariensis (assembly GCA_023783475.1). NCBI lineage: Eukaryota > Metazoa > Chordata > Mammalia > Primates > Daubentoniidae > Daubentonia > Daubentonia madagascariensis. The sequence goes on along the minus strand of JAKFHU010000747.1, from coordinate 14,517,359 downwards.
TTCTCCCAATTTTTTGCTCTCTTGGTCTTAAAAACTTTCTCTTGATTAGACTTAGCCAACCAACCCCAAATTTGTATCATCAATATTATCTTTACCAGTAAATACACCATCTACAAAATTTACTTCAAAAATCCCACCCTCTCCAATCAGCACCTCTTTCGAACTCACTCACTTTACTAAACCTTGTACACAATATTTAGGCTCAAGGGTGCATTGACTGTGTGGTCTTTCTCGATTTATCATTTCTCTTACCTTTCTTTATTGCACTCCATTGATTAGTGGTCTTGTAGGCATCCTCAATCCTGTGTCCTCCTCTTCCTTTGTCGTTTTAGCCTGAATAAAACTCCTGACTACGATTGAAACCAACTAATCATTTCACTGGGCTTTTCCCTGAATAGCTAAGTGTTATTAAATAAAATAATAAAAATTAGTCGAATTGCCATACTTTAACTTTGTGATCAAAAGCCCTTTAAATGTATTCTCAATATTGCTCAGTACTTCAATATTTTATTCCTTATAGTTCATGTTCCCACTCTTTGAGATGTTTATTTTATACTTCTCTTTTCTTCTTAATGTAAACATACCACTCTCTTAAACACAATCTCAACTGAAGGCATCTGATATTGAACGCTCTGTACTTTTAAGCAGAAGTGGGCAGGTATAGGGGAGTAGAATTGAGAAATAAAAGGGTTCCAGGCCCAACATCAAGCTCAGGGGGCCAAGGGTATAAAGTATGAAAGTTACCACTGGAAGCAGGTGTGCTACAGAGAAAGCAGTGTTCTTAGAGAAGTGGTTGTTGATAGAACATAAATGGGAAAGAAAAATCAGAAAACGGTTGAGGATATGGAGAAGTTCTTAACGACTGATTTCAAATAACTGAAAATAGAATGGCAAGATGCCAGGATGTGAGAAGGGTTTGGGAAATGTGTTAGGAGAGAGTATGTAGGGAGGCACATGGGGATTTGAGTTCATGGGCATGTGGTGGGGTTTAGGAGAGTGAGGGGTAGATAAGGGATAACCTGGGAGAACTGGGCTTCTCTGTGGAATCTTCTAAGGGAGAGATTCCTAATGGCCCTAAGGCAGATCATGTTTATGAGGCAATGGAGAGGTAGGTACCTTGACAGACTATGCAACATCTAGGTCTCCCTCTTGGCTCTTGCTGATGGAGGTCTCTAGGCTAGAAGATGGATGGTCCAACTAAAGAGCATGGATCACCTTTTGACTCCTCCTGGTGAACATAATAACTGCCTTTTTTTCCATTTAACTTATTACTTTAGTGAATTATATGAAGAGTTCCTAATACTGAATCATCCCTGCATTACTAGAATAAGTCCTAAATGATCAGATTATATTATCAGTTTGATATTTTGCTAGATTCTACTTGAAAAAAAAATTTTTTTAGAAAGCTTCATCTGTGTTCAAAGTGTTTATATATTTTAATAGTTTGTCTGTTTTCACACAGTCCATGTCAGGTCTTCATAAAGGGATAGCTGTCAACCTTCTTTGGTCAGGAATAGTTTAAAGGACATTAGAAGTGTCATAATTGGTTACAAATAAGAAAGAAATGATATGGACTTTGATGCCTTTTGGTAGGCCTTTACACACTTGTCTAATATTTTCCATGAAATTAGTCTTATCAACTTTCCTTCCTGGGTTAGTTTTTGTATCTTATATTTTATCAAGAAATCATCTATTTTTTCTCATCTGTCAAATAGAATTATATGTGGTATTATTTTATGATTAGTTTAACCACTTCTTTAGCAGTGGTTATGCCTCTTTCCTTATTCCTTTTTAAAAAATGTCTTACTTTTATATATTGTTTTTATTTCAAAATATAAAGGGGGTACAAATGTTTCTGTTACATGGATATACTATATAATGCTGAAGTCAGAGCTTTCAGTGTGCCTGCTCCCAGAACAGAGTTCATTGTGCCCATAGGTAAGTTTTACCCATTACCCTCTTCCCACCCCCTCCCCTTCTTAGTTTCCAATGTCCTTTACACCTTTTTGTGCCCACGTGTACCCATAGTTTAGCTCCCAATTATTACTGAGAACATGTGGTGTTTGTTTTTCCATTTCTGAGATACTTCACTTCGGTGTCCAGTTCCATCCAAGTTGGTGGAAATGACATTATTTTATTCCTTTTTTATGTCTCAGTAGTACTCCATGAAACATATATATACCACATTTTCTTTATTCACTCATAAATTGATGAGCACTTAGTTTAATTCTATATCTTTGCAATTGTGAATTGTACTGCAATAAATATTCCAGTGCAGGTATCTTTTTGATAACATGATTTCTTTTCCTTTGTGTAGATACTCATTCGTGAGATTGTTCGATCGAATGGTAGGTCTACATTTAGTTCCCTTAAGGAATCTTCACTGTTTTCCATGAGGTTATACTAGTTTGCAGTCCCACCAACTGTGTATAAATGTACCTTTTTCTCTACATCCATGCTAGCATCTGATGTTTTTTGACTTTTTGATATTAATAATAGCCATTCTGATAGGGGTAAAATGGTATCTCATTGTGGTTTCAATCTGTATTTCCCTGATGATTAGTGAGATTGATCATTTTTTCATATGTGTATTGGCTATTTGTCTGTCTGCTTTTGAAAAAATTCCATTCATGTCTTTTTCCACTTTTTAACAGCACTGTTCTTTTTCTTGATGTTTTGTGTGAGTAGTTTGTAGATTCTGGATATTAGTCCTATGTCAGATTTATAGTTTGCAAATATTTTCTCCCATTCTGTAGGTTGTCTGTTTACTCCATTGATTATTTCCTTTGCTGTGTAGAAACTTTTTAAATTAATTAAATCCCATTTATTTATTTATTTATTTTTGCTGCTCTATTTGCCCTGGGGTCTTAGTCATAAATATTTTGCCTATGCCTAGAAGAGATTTTCCTACATTTTCTTGTAGAATTTTTACGGTTTCATGCCTCACATTTGCATCTTTAATCCATCTTGAGTTAATTTTTTTATGTGGCAGGAGATATGGGTCCTGTTTCATTCTTCTGCATGTGGCTATCCAGTATTCCCAGTACCATTTATTGAATAGGGCACCCTTTCCTGAGTGTATATTTTTTTCTGCTTTGTCAAAGATCAGTTATATGGTTTTATTTGTGGGTTCTCTATTCTGTTCGATTGGTCTATGTCTCTATTTTTCTTATACCTGTACCATGCTGTTTTGGTTACTATAGCCTTGCATTAATAGTATAATTTGAAATCAGGTAATGTGATGCCTCCAGATTTCTTCTTTTTGCTTAGGATTGCTTTGGATATTTGGGCATGTTTTTGGTTTCAAATGAAGTTTAGGATTATTTTTTCTACATCTGTGAAAAATGACAGTGGTATTTTGATGGGAATTGCATTGAATCTATAAATCACTTTGGGCATATGGACATTTTAACAAAGTTGATCCTTCCAATCCATGAGCAGAGGATGTTTTCCATTTGTTGTATCATCTATGATTTCTTTTGTCAGTGTTTGTAGTTCTCCTTAGAGAGATCCTTCACCTCTTTTGTTAAGTGTATTCCTAGGCATTTTATTTTCTTTGCAGCTGTGGTAAATTGTAGTGAGTCCTTGATTTGACTCTTATCTAGATCGATGTTAGTATATAGAAATGCTACTGATTTGTGTGCACTGATTTTGTAACCTGAGATTTTACTGAATTTATGTATCAATTCTAGAAGTCTCTTGGTGGCATCTTTAGGATTTACTAGGTATAAGATAATATTGTTGGCAAACAGGGATATTTTGACCTTTTTCTTGATGTGGATGCCTTTTATTTCATTTTCTTACCTGAGTGCTCTGGCTAGGACTTCAAGTACTATGTTGAATAGAAGTGGTGACAGTGGATACCCTTGTCTTGATCCAGTTCTTAAGGGGAGTACTTTAAACATTTCCCCATTTAGCATGATGTTTGCTGTGGGTTTGTCATATATAGCTTTTATAATTTTGAGGTTTGTTCCTTCTATGCCTTGTTTGTTCATGGTTTCTATCATGAAAGGATGCTTGATTTTACCAAAAGCTCATGCTGCATCTATTGAGATATTCATATGATCTTTGCTTTTGCTTCTGTGTATGTAGTGAATCACATTTATTGATTTTTGTATGTTGAAACATCCTTGCATCCCTGGGATTTAATCCACTTGATCATGGTAAATTATCTTTTTGATGTGCTGTTGAATTTGATTTACTAGTATCTTGTTGAGAATTTTTGCATTAGTATTCAAGAGGGATATTGGGCTTTAGTTTTCCTTTTTCACTGTGTCCTAGCTTTGGTATCAAGGTGATACTGGCTTTGTAGACTGAGTCAGGGAGGATTTCTTCCTTCTCAGTGTTGTCAAGTAATTTTCGTAGGATAGGTAAAAGTTCTTCTTTGTACATATCTTCTAATTTGGCTGTGAATCCATCTGATCTGAGGCACAATTTTTTTAGGATATTTATTATGACTGCCTCAATCTTGCTGCTCATTATTGGTCTGCTCAGGTTTTCTGTTTCTTTCTGGTTCAGGCTTGGGAGGTTGTGTGTTAGAGGTTTTTGTAGTGGGTGACTACATGGATGACATTTTGCATTTCTGTGATATCATTTGTATGTCTCCTTTTTCATTTCTGATTGAGGATATTTGAATCCTTCCTCTTCTGTTTCTGGTTAATCTGGCTAGTGGTCTATCAATTCTGTTTATCTTTTCAAGGAATCACATTTTTGTTTTGTTGATCTGTTGTATTATGTTTTTGGTTTCCATTTTGTTTAGTTCTGTCCTGAGCTTTGTTATTTGTTTTCTCCTGCTGGCTTTGACTTTGATTTGTTTTTCTTTTTCTAGTTCCTTGAGATGTGGCATCAGGTTGATAATTTGTAATCTTTCTATCTTTTTGATGTAAGCACCTAAGACTGAATTTTCCCCTTAGCACTGCTTAGGTTAGATCTTGAAAGCTTGTATCTCTTTTGTTATTCAGTTCAAAGAATTTTTTATTTATATCTTAATTTCATCTTTGACCCATGGATCATTCAGCAGCAGGTTTTCCATGACTTGTGTGGATTTGAACAGTTCTCTTGGAATTGATTTCTAGTTTTATCTCCACTGTGTTTGGAGAAGATACATGGTCTCATTTTGATGTTTTTGAATTTACTGAGACTTGTTTTGTGGCCTAGGGTGATCAATTTTGGAAAATGTCCTATGTGCTGATGAGAAGAATGTATATTCTGTAGTTTGGGGATAGAACGTTCTCAAACTGTCCGTTAGGTCCATTTATTCTTTGTTGATTTTATGCTTCAATGATCTCTTCAGTTTTGTCAGTGGTGTGTCAAGGTCTCTGGCATTTAGGATGGTGCTATATATTTCTTTGCTTAGATTTAGTAGAATTTGCTTCATGAATCTGGTAGATCCTCTCTTAGGTGCACAAATATTGAGGATTGTTATTTTTTTGTTGAATTGCACTCTTTATCATTATATAATGACCATCTTTGTCTTTTTTCACCATTGTTGAGTTAAATTGAGTTTTATCTGATATGAGAATGGCTATTCTTGCTCTCTTTTGATTTCCATTTGCATGGAATATTTTTTCCATCCCTTTACCTTGGTCTGTTTGAGGCATTGTGAGTTAGATGGGTTTCTTAGAGATAGCATATACTTTATTTGTGATTTTTTATCTATTTAGACAATCTATATCTTTTAAGTGGAACATTAAGACAGTTCATGTTCAGTGTTAGTATTGATATGTGGGATATTATTCTGTTCATTATGTTGAATGATGCCTTGTTTCATTTTCTCTCTTTTTCTGTTGTTTTATAAGAGGTATAATCTTTAACTTTCAGATGCTTTTACACTGGTGGGTATCTACTGGGCTATTCCATGTTTAGTGCACTATTGAGCATTTCCCATAAGGCAGGCCTAGTTGTGACAAATTCCCTAGTTCTTTCTTGTCTGGAAAAATCTTTATTTCTTCTTCATTTATGAAACTTAGTTTGGCTGGATACAAAATTCTTGGGTGATAGTTGTTCTGTTCAAGAAGATTAAAAATGGGGCTCCAGTTCTTTCTGGTTTATAAGGTCTCTGCTGAGAAATCTGCTATTAGCTTGATGGGTTTTCTTTTGTAGGTTAGTTGTTGCTTTCATCTTGCAGCTTGTAGAATTTTCTCCTTCATTTTGACTTTGGCCAGGTTGATGACTATATGTCCTGGAGAAGTCCTGTTTGCTATGAATTTCATCAGTGTTTGATGACCATCTTGTATCTGGATATCTGAATCTTTGGTGATACCAGGGAAATTTTCCTCAATAATTTCCTTGACTATGTTTTCCATGCTTTTGTTTTTTTCATCTTCTCCCTCAGATATACCTATAATTCTTATATTGGTTTGCTATACATAGTCCCACATTTCTCTGAGTGATTGTTCATTCTTCCTCATTCTTTTTTCTGTGTCTTTGACTAACTGGGTTAGTTGAAAAGCCTTGTTCTCAAGCTCTGAAATTCTTTCTTCTGCTTGGTCTAGCCTATTGTTGAAGCTTTCTGCTGAATTTTGAAATTCCTAATTCCTAATTCTTTTATTTCTTTAAGTTATTTTACATATTTTCTTATGTTGTTTATCTCTTTAGCAACTTATTCATTTTTGTCATTTATGTGCTGAAATTTTTTTTTGTTTTGGCTTCTTTGTGTTGTTTTTCAACTTTCTATTCAATCCCCTTCATCTTATTTTCCATCCATATTCTGAATTCCATTCCTGATATTTCAACAATTTCCTTTCAGTTGGGGTGCATTGCTTTAAGTCTATTGTGATCATTTGAGGGTTTTAAACTACCTTGGTTTTTTGTGTGCTGGAGTTCTTTTGCTGGTTTCTTCTCATATGAAACCTCTTCTCAGTTCAGGGTAGATAGGTTTGTGGTGCACCTGTTTTCCTTTGCTCCTATTTAATGAGAAGAAAGAGAGGTCCCTAGATGGAGCATTTGTGTCCTATTCCAGAAGACTGATCTACCAGGAAAGGGGTAGTTGCACTGAGATCCTGTAATGTAGCTATTCTTTTTTTTCCCATTCCCCTGTGGTTGTCACTGTCTGAGCTGTGTTGGTGTACTTTGAGTGGAGTGGTGGGGTGGTCCCCAGACCACAGTTGGAAGCTCGGGCAAAGGGCTGGGGGAGTCCCTCTCCATGGAGGTGGGTGTTGGGGGAGATTGGTCTGCCTGGGTCTTCTTGTGGCAGTGGCAGTGGTTGTTGGGCAGGGCTACCTAGGGAGTGGCCCTGGGTGTCAGGTCTATGGGTATTAGCTCCATTCAGCTCTGGAAATAATGGTGGCAGTGAGCAGCTCATGGCTAATGGGTCTGTGGTGGAGTGCTGAACCACAGACATGGCATTACAAGGTGCTGCAGGGGCTTTTTCTGCTGTGCAGCACTCAAGGGATGGGCTGCCAGATGGCTGGGGCTCTCTCCTCATGCAGGTCCCACTGAGGTTGTTGTTATGGGACTTCTCAAGTGGTGTAAATGCCTGCTCCATTCTGGGGTTCTTGGGTCCCAGTCATAGAGCGTGTGACAGCAACTTCTCTCCCTGCTCCCTCCCTGGCCAGGCAGGGGTGATATGGAAGCATTTGCAGCAAAGCCAATCCCTGTGTAGACCAGGTGCTCCTGACTCAAAGTTCAGAATGGCATCAGATGCAGTGACCTGGGAACAGAGGCCAGCGGGTCCCTGCTGAGCCCACTCTCCAGTGCTACATTACCGCACATTCTCCAAGCAGTTCCCTAATCAGTGTAGAGGCCTGCAATGGTGATGGAGGTGGGGTGCACCTTATAGTTCAGAGGAAGTGTGGGGCCCTGTGGTTTTCTCCTTAGTTCCCTCACTACATGTGGGCCTCTCCCCCAGGTACCTTCCAATCTTGGTGAGAATGTCTCCCCATTCCCCTCTCCTTCATTAGGAGTGTCTCCCACTGCTTCTCTGATGATTTACAATGCTCTCTCCAAGAGAGTTAACCCACATGTGGGCATCTACTTGCAACTTTCAATTGTCTCTTTGACAGCAGCATGTGGGGGCTGCTTCTAGTCCTCCATCTGGGCGCCTATTCCACCTCATTCCTAATTTTATCTATTTCTGTTTTCTTGTTTTGCTCTTTAATCATACAAGTAGTGGCTTTATCTTCCTTAGTTTGAATTTGAATGAGTCAGTTGTTAGATGATTTATTTATTACATTAAATTATACTATTATTTTTATTAATTTCTATTTATACATTTCTTTTTATTTACTTTAATGTGCTTTCTGTTTAAATTTGAGAAGTAGGTAATTTTAATTTCTCTCTTGTAATGAAGGTATAAAAAGCTTAATAGACTGAGTTTCTTTTTAGTATTAGTTGTATCCCATAGATTTTGATATATTTTTTACTATGTATTTTACCATTTCAATTCTTATTCACTTTTTTGATACAGAGCATATAAAAGAACATGTTTGAGAATTGTGTTTTTTAACATGTATATATATATACATACACACACACATATATACATGGTGTTATTTTTTACTATATTATGATTAGAAAATATGCTTTCTAAAAATTTCTGTATTTGAAATTTTTTCAGATTTTCTTTTTATTGTGAACAAACATGTAGAAATATATATAATATATGTAATATATGTAATATACTCTTCATGAGAAATATAAGTTTATAAATTTATTTACTCAATTGGATTTGTTAATTATATTATTGGATTATTTCAAATTTATATTTTTGTGGTTACCATATCTATTTGACTCTGAACAACATAAATGAATAATTCCTACACAAAAAAAAATTATCTTATTTTTATTGGGTTCTGAAAAGTTTTGCAATATGTAATTTGTTGGCATGTTTTCCACGTATGTACAGGCGTAATTAATTTTATTGTGTTTCACTTTATTTCACTTTGCAGACATCATTTGTTTACAAATTGAAGGTCTGTGACAAGCCTTCATCCAGCAAGTCTATTATGCCATTTTTCCACAAGCATGTGCTCACTTTGTGTCTTTGTGTCACATTTTGGTAATTCTAACAATATTTCAAATTTTTTCACTATTATTATTACATCTGTTGTGGTGATCTGTGATCATTGTTTTTTGCTGTTACTATTGTAATTGTTTTGAGTTGCCACAAATTGTTCCCATATAAAATGGCTAAATTAATCAATAAATGTGTGTGTTCTGAATGATCCACCTAATGGTCATTACCCCATCTCTCTCCCTCTCCTTAGGCATCCCTATTCCCTGAAACTTGACAATATTGAAATTACACCAATTAATAACCCAATAATGACCTCTAGGTCTTCAAGTGAAAGGAAGAGTGACACATCTCTCACTTTAAATCAAAAGCTAGAAATGATTAAGCTTAGTGAGGAAGTCTTGTTGAAAGCCAAGATAGGACAAAAGCTAAGCCTCTTGTGCCAAATAATCACTGAAGTTTTGAATGCAAAGAAAAAGTCATTGAATGAAATTAAATTGCTACTCCAGTGAAAACATGAATGACAAGAAAACACCCATATTGTTAATTTGGAGATAGTTTTAGTGGTCTGGATAAAAAATCAAATCAGCCACAATATTCACTTAAACCAAAGCCTAATCCAGAGCAGGGGCTTAACTATCATCAATTCTGTGAAGGCTTAGAGAGATCATAAAGCCACAGAAGAAAAGTATGAAGCTAGCAGAGGTTGGTTCATGAGATTTAAGGAAAGAAGCTATCTCCATAACATAAAAGTGCAAGGTTAAGCAGCAAATGCTGATGGAAGATGCAGCAACTTATCTAGAAGCTCTAGGTAAGATAATTGATGAAGGCAGCTACACTAAACAAGAGATTGTCAACGTAGACAAAACAGCCTTCTATTGGGAGAAAATGCTATCTAGTATTTCATAGCAAGAGAGAAGTCAATGTCTAAAGATTTAAAGGATAGGCTGACTCTCTTGTTAGAGACTAATGCAACTGGTGACTGTTAAAGCCAATGCTTTTTACCATTCTGAAAATCCAAGGCCCCTCAAGAATTATGGTAAATCTACTCTGTGCTCTATAAATGGAGATGACAGCACATCTGTTTACTGCATAGTTACTGAATATTTTAAGCCCACTGTTGATATCTACTGCTCAGAAAAAAATTTCTTTCAAAATATTACTGCTCATTGACAATGCACCTGGTCACCCAAGAGTTCTGATGGAGAAGTACAAGGAGATTAATGTTGTTTTCATGCCTGCTAACACAGCATCCCTTCTGCAGCCCATGGATCAAGTGGTAATTTTAACTTTCAAGTCTTATGTAGAAATATATTTCATAGGGCTGTAGCTATCTTACATACTGATTTCTCTGATGGATCTGGGCAAAGTAAATTGAGAACCTTCTGGAAAGGATGTACTAAATGCCACTAAGAACATTTTTAATTTAGAGAAAAAGGTCAAAATATCAACATTAACAGGAATTTGGAAGAAGTTGATTCTGAACCTCTTGGATGATTTTGAGGGGCTCAAAACTTCAGTGGAGGAAGTCACTGCAGATGTGATGGAAATAGCAAAGGAACTCGAATTAGAAAAGGAACCTGAGTTGATGCAATGTCATGATAAAATTTGAACAAACGAGGAATTGCTTCTTATGGATAAGCAAAGAAAGTTATTTCTTGAGATGGAATCTACTACTGGTGAAGATACTGTGAACATTGTTTTAATGACAACAAAGGATTGAGAATATTATATAAACTTAGTTGATAAGGCAGCAGCAGCATTTGAGAGGACTGACTCCAATTTTAAAGGAAGTTCTACTGTGGGTAAAATGCTATCAAATAGCATCACATACTAAAGATAAATCTTTCACTAATGGAAGAGTCAATCGATGCAGCAAAGTTCATTGCTGTCTTTTTTTAAGAAGTTGCCACAGCCACCCCAACCTTCAGCAACCACTACCCTGATTAGTCAGCAGCCATCAACATCAAGGCAAGACCCTCCACCAGCACAAAGATTACAACTAGCTGAAGTCTCAGCTGATAGCATTTTTAGCAGTAATTTTTAATTAAGGCATGTACATTGTTTTCTTACACATAATTCTGTTCCATATTAATAATCTACAATAAAGTATAAACATAACTTTTATATGCACTGGGAAAATAAAAAATTCATGTTACTCACTTGATTTGCTATATTATGGTGGTCTGGAACTAAATTCACAGTATCTCCAAGGTATGCCTGTACTTTTAAATTGTATCATTTATTTTATAAAACTCCTTTTCATCTTCTAGAGATTTTTTAACTTTAAATAACATTGGTGTTTGACCAATATTGCTACTCCTACTTTTGTGATATTTGTATTTATATGGAAATTAATTACTCCATTATTTTCAACATTTCTTTATTTTTATAAGTATATTTTATATAAATCTAAATTCCCTTTTATGAGGGCTTAATTTAGATTATTTATGTTTGATATACCAAAAGATGAACATAATTTAATTCTGTTTTATGATTACCATTTTTTTGCTACGTTTTGCTATAATTTGTACTTATTTGATTAAATCAGAATGCATTTTTCCCTTCTCCATAATTTTTTCTACTTTTTCATTTTGTCAATAGTTTTACCATTAATGGTTCACTTTCGCAGTGCATATAAACAAATAAAACACATTTCCTTCCTATTATATGCGAATACAATAATTATTCCCTCACTTTTTTCCTCACCAAGTAAATTAACACTTTTGAAAACTTCTATGCCTCCAATACCTTCTACTCTAACCCCAGATAATAACAATAGCTAACATTACAGAACATTCAGTGCAGGCCAACCACTGTTCTCTGTGCTACATATATTAACACATTTAATCATTACCAAAACCCTATGAGATGGACTTTGTTATTACTCACACTAAAACAAAAACTCCATGAAACCAATTTATTTCTGTTGTTTTGTTCACAAATGTATCCCAAGTACAAAAACAGTGACTGGCACATAGTAAAGATTCAAGAAATATTTGTTTAATAAACGTACCCACAGTTTCACAGATGGGGAGAATAGTAGAGCAGAGAGGTTATATAATTTATTCTAGAGTGACACCAGACTCTTTGATGCCAGTCTGTGTTGTTAATTATTACACTTTTGAAGAGTTGGGTTTTTTTTATTTTTTCTTTTATCTCTTCTCCATAAACCAAAGCCTAGGTTTTCTCAAGATAGTCTAATCATTTTACTTCCATAATGTTTATTCTTTTTCAAGACACCATTTTCAACACATAATATTATCTATTCCTAGATAATGCATCAGTCTCAAGAGGTTTCCTAGGATCCTCTGCTTTCTTGTTACCTCTCTGAGGTTGTCTCATAATTACTCCTCGTCCAAGTGCACCTGAAGTCTTGGTAGAAATGGTTGGCTTTGGGTGATGGAATTGGAGGTCGTGGTGTGAGTGCAGGGGAGTTGGACACCACCTCCCTGAATCTCCCAATTCTCTCTTTAATCACGTTAAATTTGACTTTCATGCCATCATTGCTCTGTTCCCACTTTGAAGGTCACAAACAATTTCCTTGTCACCAAATCCAGAGCCCCTTCCTGTTCTTATTTTTCTAAACCTTCAAGAGCAGCTAATAGTTACTAACTCCCTTCTTCTTGAAATATGCTTCTCTTTTTGGCTTCCACAGTAGTTTTCTTTCTACTTCATTAGCTGCATATTCTCAGCCTCTATTACTAAACTTCCCCCTTTTAATTTAACATTAGCATATTTCAGACTTGCTTGTGGGTCTGGTTCTCTGATTTTATTTATATCATCACAATAGATGATTATGCAATCTTGTGATTTTAAATACCTCTTATATTATGCCTTTAACTTTATATTGTCATTTGAAAACCTTGCCCCTGAATTTGAAACACATATATGTAACTGCCTATCTGATATTGCTTAAAAATTATTCATAAGAATTACAATCTGAAAGTATACAGAATGGAACTTTTGATTCCCATCCTCCCCCATTCCACAAACCTATTTTTTGGGGTGTTTTCAATTCAGTAGGTGCCCTCATTTCAACAAGCTGTGAAAAGAATTGTTTCTCTCACAAACTGTAACTGTTTTTTCAACACATCCTACAAAATATTTAGCAAATCCCTTTTCTTCTCTAAATGTCATCTAATACTACCCAAGTCAAGTCTAAGTTCACATCACTTCTTGCACCAACTACCACAATAACTTGTAATCATCACTTCCCTTCCATTCTTTCATCTCTGTGACCCACTCTTCATCCAGCAAGAGTAGTAGATTAACATCATGAATGTGGTTATGCCAGTTCCCAGTTTACAAACTTGCCACTTTACCATAACACAAATTCACAAATCCATCTAACATCATCTTACATAACTTCCTCTGTCCTCATCAAATTACATGGGCATTATTTTCTTTCCTCAAACAGGCCATTATCTTTCCCCAAAGTTATGATATCTTCTCCCATCCCTAGGCTATTTATATTGATGGCTTCTTCTTAATTCTTCTTAATTCTTCAGCTATCAGTTTACATTTTACCTTCTCAAGAATTACTTTCCACCTCAGTTCATCTTTATTAGATCACTATATTTATTTCCTTCCTTTAATTTATCACAATTTTTAATGATTTAGGTGCTATATCTGCATTATTCTGTGTTTGCTGTGTTTCTCTCTAAAATGTGTTCAGGGACTTAGTTCATCACTTTTACTACAACATCTCCACTGCCTAACATAATGGCTGGGATATATGTGTAAATGATTGTATAAAACAGTTAAATCACGTTTGTCAATGACCTTAAAAAAAACCTGAACTAAAGTTCAAATAAAGCTTAATAGTATATAAATTGCTTTTTTATACAAGTGGAAGAGGTGAACAGAGCAAGAATCCAAACACTGGTTGGAATTTCGGGAGGTAGAGTTAGGCCTGGGAATTGTTTACATTGATCTTTGTTCTCAGCAGGCAATATAGGAAGGCAGGAATTGCAATAAGCCTCTTGGGTGTAGGTAACAGAGAACCCAAAGAGATGGTTCCTAGGACATATTCAATCCAACAGGACCAAGAAAACAGGAAAAACTTGATCCTAGGCAAAGAGGCAAACCAAATCGCACAAGAAAGATTGAAAAATTTGAGAAGGGTGAAAAGAGGGTGAAACAGTAAAGTTTCTCTGAGAAACAAAACCATAGCATCTATCCTTTTCTCAGGAAGAGACTGCAGCTCTGTCCTTAAAACAATTAAGGGTATGGGGCTCACTGGGTACTCTATTTCACAGATAGAGAAAATCATTTCTGTCGCGTTTCTTAATGGTATAACTTACTACCTTGAATGGAATTTCAAGAGCAAGTGGCCTATTCCTTGCCTGCCTATTTAACCCATTTCCTTCCTGTTATATCATGCATACCTCCTCATCAACCAAGCATTATATATGTGTGATATATTTCAATGTAATATGCTAGTATATGAGAGTAAATATATATATACACCAGAACAAAAGAAGGCACTGGCGAAGTTGATCAGAGTAGACACCAGTGAAAAATCAAGGCCAAATTGTATGATGAAGTCAATCATCCTTGAAAAGTATTCTTTAAGTTCAAAAGATATCAATGACATTGTGGTAAAGAATCAGATGTGTTGGTACTCCCTGGAGAAAGAAGTTCATAGAAGCTAAAGATAATTGAAGGAGATATGTGCAGATAAGGAGCAATGCAGAAAAATACAAAAAGACACAGTTTTCAAAGGATCTACCATACCAAATAATGCCATCTTTCTTTGAAGTTGAGAGTTTAATGACAGGTTAATAGTGCCCCAAGAAAACTTAGTGGTGTGGACTATACATTGGTCCCTTGGATAAATCAAGCAGATTTCCAAAGTCCAAACATCACATTTGGTAACATAACATTGAACCAATGCTTCCTTTCTCCCTCATATTGTGTTTATAGCCAAACAGAAGCATAGGTTATAATGCGATTTAGCACAGCTTGAAGTTATATGTACCTTAGAATTGTCTGTATCTCTTTAAGACTTTACAGTACATTTGTTTTTCTTGTCTATTTATCTTAGAACTATATGTATTTTTAGACCAGCAAATTGAACCTTCCTAGAAAATTTATTTTATTACATTACAAAGTATATTACATCAATGACAGCAAATTTGTTGAGCAAAGTAAAATGGTGAATCAACAAAGAAAAATATGGAAAAAGTAGTGATATAGTTTGGGTACTAATCCCCTTCAAATCTCATGTTAAAGTTCCATTCCCAGTGTTGGAGGTAGAGCCGAGTGGGAGGTGTTTGGGTCATGGAGGCAGATTCTCTCATGAATGGTTTGGTGCCCTTCCTGAGGTATTAGTTCAAATGACAGGTGGTTGTTTAAAAGAGCCTGGCATCTCCCCTTCTCTCTCTTGCTCCTTCTCTCACCATGTGACCCGCCTGCTCCTCCTTCACTTTCTGCCTTGATTAGAAGCTCCTGAAGCCTTCACCAGAAGCAGATGCTAAGGCCATGCTTCTTGTACAGCCCAAGCTATGAGCCAAATAAACCCATCAGGTATTCCTTCATAGCAACACAAAGCAGACTAACACATGTAGTATCTATGAACTTACCCACATTGACATGTTTACCATTATTATGTTTTAAAGAGAAAATAGAATTTTAAAATCTTACTTTCATGTAATGTGCATCAAATAAAGACATTGAATCAAAATCAAAAAACAAAGATTATTTGTTTACAAACTGTATTTTTGTACCCCTTAACCAACTCCTCTTCATCTTCCTCTCTCCCCTTCCCTTTCCAGCCTCTGGTAACCACCATTCTACTCTCCACCTCTATGAAATCCACTTTTTATTTTCCACATATGAGTAAGAACATGTGATATTTGTCTTTCTGTCCCCTTCTTGACTGGTTGATTAAATCCACATTTCAATCCTATTCTTACCTAGGCTGTCACACTCCAAGTTAGTATTTACCAGCCTTAATTGCCCCAGGACCAGGTTCCAGACAACTAGAGATAGCCCCTGCAGCCCCCGAAGTTATTCAAATTAGCCAATTCACAAGAAGCCTACAAAACCTAGATAACTCTACCCCACTTGTCATACATAAGCTGCTCCCTACAGCTGTAACTTGCTGTTACCCTGTCCCCAGGTGCAACCCTCTATTGGTCCTGCCTGGTAGCCTTCTCTCTTTTGGAGCAATTCAAAAGAATGCTTAAATCTTATAAAATGAGCACACAATGTATTTTTCTGGAATTAATTTGTGATTGATTGAGTACCTATCTGTGATCATTAATCCATAAGCTAAGTGGAACTCCAACTCCTATAATACTAGCCAGTTATGAAGTATACAGGGTAACTATGGATTATGTAGTGTCTGACAAGGAGGCATAGAAACACCAGTATTTACCCAAGGCTGAAGGTCACAAAGACTGGCCAGTGACTCAGAGCACTCACTATTTAACAAATGCTTTCCATTGTGCCATCCTGCTGTTTGCTTAGTTGTGGCCCCTGCTGACTTCACTTACTTTCTTGCAAATTCACAAATACATTTTTTAAAGTTTTAAAAGTTATTTTGCATAGTGCTTTCAGGTGGCAAACTTTCTTTTCTTTTGGGTTTCTTTTTTTTATAAATGGAAAGGATTTGAAGAATATTTAGTTCACCCAATTGAAAGAATTGATCTCTGCTAATATAAGTTTAATCACTGTGTTCTACAGATCAAGAGGGTAAAGGCAGGGACCCAGCATTCTACAACATCCTGGCCAAGTCCTGCTCTAGGAACATAGCTAAAATTGTATGGTGCTCCAACGACAGAATAAGATTAGACATTATTAAGGAAATTAGGTACAGTTAACAATGTAGAAGAGTAAACCCAAAGAAAACATAATGACCCTGCCAATTTTAACTATTGGAAGGGTAATTTATAAAAGAGGAATTTGCCCTGCTTCTGTGTTTGCACAGCTTTTCTAAATGGCATGCCATTTGGATTATTAATAGGACAATGATTTCCAGCATACAACATTGTTATGACATGTAATAGAGCATAAGTCTTCTAAAGCATACAGAAGATGGATCACACTTAACCATTACTAAACATGAGCTCTGTCTCAATTTTGATGTTGTCCACTTCTGAGTGTATTATACAAATCTTTTATCTGACAGTCGGTGTTGGATTGCTTTTTCCTTTTGCTTTCATTATATAAACAAATCTATTTTTGGTTCTACTAATAATTGCTATTTTACTATAAACTTGTTAAAACAGACTATCTTTACTTTAAACAAAATAGAAATACAAAAAGAAAAATATGTCTACACAAGCAGTTTTGAATTGTTTTCATTGCAATAGCGGCAATAAAGTGTATTATGGGTAATACTGTATTTGTAGAGCACACGTAAGCTGTCTTGGTTACAAAACTCAATAAAGTGCTTTATTCCCAGCCAGCTGGCATCTGTTCCTAAGAAAATATGTTTTAATGTGCCATTGTCTACACACAATCATTTTTTAATGCACCCTAAAGTCCACTTTTATAGCAAGCTTCATTCTTAAGCTTGTTTCATTGGAACTATAGGCACTGAAAGTAATAAAAGAGAATTAGTACTGTAGATACACAATGGAAAAACAAAATTCATTTTGTTTGTAAATTGTGCCCTGTTTAGCTGAGGTAGATATTAATGAATGCTATGTTGGATTTAGGGGTGATGTCTAGGAATGGAGCAGTGTAGAATACATATAAGTAGAAAAACACGTCTCCACTTTTTATTTATTATCCAGTCATTCTGAATTTAATCTTTTAAACATTTTCCCTGAAGTAGATGAAAGTTCTTGAAGTTTCCATGACTTTTCTGCCCACTGTTAGGTAATTTAAAAGCCCTATAATCCTTTCAGTCACAAAATACTGTCTCACTTAAAAAATTAAAAAATGTTCAGATTCATATAATAAACACATATTTTTTGAATTCAAAGATACAACTTCTCTCTCCTTTCTTTTCAGAGATCTTTTGTAGTCAGGAAGCAAGACTTCCTGCAGCATGGCAGAGATAGCTATTGACTTTTTCTTTCTTTGGTATCTTCTCTTTTTCTCCCTTTCTATTATGAATAAGAATGTGACAAGAATTTAATCTCATCAAAATCACCTAATTTTGCTGGTATTATTGTAAACTGGCTTTATAATCTCTGGGCCTGACATATAGCTAAACTGATTGATTGCTTAATAAGTAATTTTGAGATTTCTTCTGCTCTTGTTTGTTTTGTTTTTGAGAATTAATCCACAATTAGTATGGATTTTTACCAGTAATATCCTTGATGCTATAGTGTGCATTGCTCCTCCTGCTATTTCCTTACTTCTATTGCTCAGTGCAGCAGTCCAGAAACACCATTACTTCCCTCTTTCAAGCCTGTTTTATTCTTTCTAAGTGGCCCTATTCTGTAGGACCCCAGAGAGCAGCTGCAAGTAAGCTTTCCTCACTCTTGACCACACACGGCTCATAAAAAACACTAATAGATCTTTTGTTCTCAAAATCGCCTTTGTTAGATCTGTCTGCAGCTTGCTCACCTCTATTAAAATTTTTGGATTTTTCAGGTTGAAGACACAAATCCACTTATTCCCCCTACAACGCTATTGATTCTAGTTTCCAACCTCTAGTCTGAGATAAGAACAAATAACTTTCCCTGCTCTCTTAGTACTTATCTGCAATTTCTCCTCTAAAATCTTCACTCTCTTGACTAATTATTCCATCCGTATGGTTTACTTAAGAGTCAACTAGCTTCTTTTTAGTCATTTATTTTTAAACATCTTTGTGATGAACCTGTGGCATATAACACCTATTAACTTCAACCATTAGCTAAAACTGAGATAAGAAGAGTTCACTCTTAACCTTGAGATAATGCAAGGTAAAGGTGCTGCTCTTGTTGTATCCTCTTATCCAAGTATGCATACATTATTCCATGACTTTATCTGAACCTTGTGTTCCCACCTGAGTGGATACTTTTGCTTCCTCCCATCCAAGCATATATCCTTAAGAATTCTCCTTCACCAGAGTATAAACTGTTACTATGTTGAATGAGGGCAGAGACTAAGGCTGTATCTGTTTTATTCTGCATTGCACACCCAGTTTGGGCACAGAACCTGCCTCATAGTAGGTTGATACACATGACCATGAATAAATGAATGAACTTAAAATATAACTGACACAGTGAATTACATTTACTCACAGAAGTGTTTTCATGAATTTCAGTTAGTCTAATCTCATTTGTAACTACACACACACACTTAACCCCCTATTTTAAATTTTTTCTTTTTCTTTTTTTGAATTTCAAATGATAGAGGTGTTTTGGGTATCTGAAAGGGAACAAAAGACACATTTACTTACTCAGATTAGCAAACTTCTGTAGTAAAAAAAAGCTGATATCTTCCTCTTTCTTTATAAAAATGAATGTCTTTCTAAGGAAATGCAAACATTATTATGATACCTAATACCACCTGATATTATTAATTATCCCAGTTTTCCATCGCCTGCTGCATGAGCTCTATGTTCTGATGGAATAATTTTGAATATCTACCTATAGAGCTTTTCTTATGCTGTGTTCAGCAAATCTCTCCTATCCCTTGAGGTTTTCTTTGGTTAATAACACCCTGTAAGTACTTAATGTGACATTATGATTTGGTGCAAAGGTAGCCCGAACAGTGCTTGACCACACGTAGTTCTGCAGATCACTATTGATTTAAAGTGGCAGACTAAATTCTCCACATTAGCCTGTACCACATTTTAATACACCAATAAAACAAAATTACTCCAAAGGAAACAATTTTTCCAGTGGCTCTAAAGCAGTAAACAGAATACAAATATCAGGGTTCTTTTCTAAGTTATGGATCAAGTACATCTAAAAACCTAATTGTATATCAAAGAAAGTCACTAATTTGCACAATATTTTGTAAATAAAATAAAAAGCATTAGCTTTCATGTCAGGGAACTATTTAGAAATATTAAATATATCCAAAATTATTAGGAATAACATTTTTGTTTTTAGTTTATGGTATACATATATTTATTTATTTATTTATTTTAATTTAATTAATTAATTTTCTTATTTCAAAATATTATGGCGGTACAAATATTTAGGTTACATATATTACCTTTGCACTGCCTGAGTCAGAGCTACAAGCGTTCCCCTCCCCAGAGAGTGTGCACCGCACCCATTAGGTGTGAATATACCCATCTCCTCCTTCCCCCCCACACCTGTCTGACACCTGATAAATGTTACCTTCATATGTACACATAAGTGTTGATCAATTAGTATCAATTTGATGGTGAATATATGTGGTGCTTGTTTTTCCATTCTTGTGATACTTCATTTAGGAGTATGGGCTCCAGCTCCATCCAGGGTAATACAAGAGGTGTTAGTTCGCCATTGTTTTTTATGGCTGAGTAGTACTCCATGGTACATATACCACATTTCATTAATCCACTCATGGATTGATGGGCACTTGGGTTGTTTCCACATCTTTGCAATTGTGAATTGTGCTGCCATAAACATTGGAAAGCAGATGTCTTTATTACAGAACATCTTTTTTTCCTTTGGGTAGATGCCCAATAGTAGGATTGCTGGATCAAATGGTAGTTCTACTTTTAGTTCTTTGAGGTATCTTCTTATTACTTTCCATAGAGGTTGTACAAGTTTGCAGTCCCACCAGCAGTGTATGAGTGTTCATATCTCTCTGCATCCACACCAACATTTGTTGATTTGGGAGTTTTTGATAAAAGCCATTCTCACTGGAGTTAAGTGATACCTCATTGTGGTTTTGATTTGCATTTCCCCGATGACTACAGATGTTGAGCATTTTTGTCATATGTCTCTTGGCCATTAGTCTATCTTCTTTTGAAAAGTTTCTGTTCTTGTCCTTTGCCCACTTTTTAATGGGGTTGTTAGATTCTTTTTTTGCTGATTTTCTTGAGTTCTATATAGATTCTAGTTATCAGCCCTTTATCAGATATATAGCATGCAAATATTTTCTCCCATTCTGTAGGTTGTTTACTCACTCTAGTAAGTTTCTTTGGCGTACAGAAGCTTTTTAATTTGATCAGGTCACATTTATTTATTTTTGTTGATGTTGTGATTGCTTTTGGGGTCTTTGTGAATTCTTTGCCTAGGCTGATGTCAATAAGAGTTTTTCCAACATTTTCTTCTACAATTCTTGTGATTTCATACCTTAGGTTTAAGTCTGTTATCCATTATGAGATGATTTTTTTGAGAGGTGAGAGGTGCGGGTCCTGTTTCAGTCTTCTACAAAATACATATTTTTAATCTCCCTTTGATCAAAAGTGCAAGCCCTTTATAGTGTATTGCAGTGACTTAAACTTATCAAACCCAGAACATCTCTGCATTATTTCAAATCAAGAAATTACCAAGAGAGGTGCCCCACAAACTTCTAGATTTCCTAATTCATTGCTCACTTTTAAATTAAATGCTCAGGCAGGTCAATACTCCCATGCTTATCAGTAGTGGTATCACACCTGTGAATAGCCACTGCACTCCAGCCTGGGCATCATAGCGAGACCCCATCTCAATTAAAAGAAAAAATAAAAAAAATTAAATACTGAAGATACCTGCTAAAGATGGCAAGTGAGAACATTTCTCTTCCCAAATACATAATAACACTCCTTCTGCTTAATGTCATTTCTTCAACCTTAATCCCTATAATCCAGCACATGTAATAAACTTAGACAACACATTTTAACTATAGTATTAAGAAATTATGGACTCTAGTCAAATACATTGTAGTTTAGTTAAATCCTCAGTCTCATTTATAGTTTACATTTGCAAATATTGAAATATTAACTAGTGCTTGATCATCATTTCCTTTTGTTCTGTTTTTTTGTTTGTTTGTTTTTTCTGGACCCCATGACTATTTTCTACAACTTTATTCATGGAATTCTGATTCCATTCTTTTTTAGATTATTTAAAATTATTGATACATAATAGTTGCACATATTTGTGGGGTACATGTGATATTTTGATATATGCATATAATGTGTAATGATCAAATCAAGGTAATTGGAATATCCCTCACCTCAAACATTTAGCATTTCTTTGTGCTAGAAACATTTCAAGTCTTCTCTTCTGACTATTTTGAAATACATTATAAATTATTGTTAACTATAGTCACTCTACTGTGATATCAAAGACTAGATCTCTTTACTTCTATCTAACTGTATTTTTGTACCCATTAACCAACCTCTCTTTATTCCCCCTACCCACTCCCAGCCTCTGGTAACCAGCATTCTACTAATTATCTCCATGAGACCAATTTTTTCAGCTCCTACATATGGGTGAAAACATGCAAATTGTCTTTCTGTGCCTGGCTTGTTTTACCTAACATAATGTTCTTCAGTTCCACCCATATTGCTACAAATGTATTTTGTTACTTTTTATGACTAAGTAATATTCAATTGTGTATATATACCACATTTTTTATCCATTCATCAGCTGATGAGCACTTAAGTTGATTCCATATCTTGGCATTGTGAATAGCACTGCAATAAACATGGGACTGTAGGCATCTTTGTAGTATACTGATTTCCTTTCTTTTGGACATATGCCCAGCAGTGGAATTGCTGGATCATGTGGTAGCTCTATTTTTAGTTTTTAAAAAAATCTCCATAGTGTTTTTCATAGTGGCTGTGCTAATTCACATAGATTCTATTCTTTGCTGCTGTTGTTGTTGTTGATTTTCCAGGTTACTAATCTGTTCATGTATATTTTTTTTCTTAAATTTCACTAATTCCACTCATTCCAACTGAATATTTACCTTTAAGATTTTTTCATTTGTAATAATTTTATTTTAATATTTCCTGGAAGTGCAAGAATCGTTGCTGGAAGTGAAGTTCCTCTTTGTTGAAGTCATTACCTTGAAAATGACTTATCTCAAGAACACTGCTAGTGTCCCTCTGGATTTTCTCCCAGATTGTCCTAACTATTCTGCTCTCACAGCAGTGGTGATGCAAGAGTCTACTCGATTTCTGTGAAAAAAATGACTTTTTCCTTCCATAGTGCATCCATTAATTGTATAAACATGAACAGAGTTCCTATTGGACAACCAATCTTTCTATTGAGATGAATAAATGTGTCAGACTCTGTTCTTTGTTATAATTACTTGCTGTCATATTTGCTTTCCCCGTGACCATAAGCTTCTTGAGTCTAGGAGCCATGTTTTTCCTTATACTTTGGTACAAACGATACATTCCATAAAGGTCATTATAATGACTGGCTTAATGCATAATAAATTTTAATGCATTTACCATAATACCCTAGTTATGCTCAGTGTTCTCTATTCAGAAACCTATGTTCTATGAGAAGCATGTGAAGGATGAAATCAGCATATGTGGGGAAATGTAACATATAAGGTAAAATAATGAAGACCAAGAGACTGAGAAAACACATGTTTTAAGAACTTGGTCCTTTCACAATATCTATCATCAATCAGTAAACACTTCATTTTTCTTTATTCCTAAATTCTAATTATAGGCACACCTCAGAGATATTGTGGGCTTTGTTCCATACCACTATAATAAAGTGAGTACCACAATACAGTGAATCACACAATTTTTTTTTTGGTTTTCAAGTGCATATAAAAGTTAGGTTTATACTATAATGTAGTCTATTAAGTGTGCAATGGCATTATGTCTAAGAAAACAATGTACATATCTTAATTTAAAAATATTTCATTTTTAAAAAATGCTAATAATCATCTGAGCCTTAAGTGAGTTACAGTCTTTTTGCTGGTAGAGGGTCTTGCCTTGATGTTGACTGATCAGGGTGGTAGTTGTGGAAGGTTGGGTGGCTGTGGCAACTTCTTTAAACACAATGAAATTTGCTGCATCAATTGACTCTTCCTTTCACAAAAGCTTTCTTTATAGCATGAGATGCCGATTTATAGCATTTTCCCCATAAAAGAGCTTCTTTGAAAATTATAATCAATCCTTTCAAACCTTGTCTCTGTTTTATCAACTAAGTTTTTGTAATATTCTCAATCCTTTGTTGTCATTTCAACAATTTTTACATCTTCACCAGAAGTAATTTCCATCTCAAGAAATTACTTTCTTTGCTTATTTATAAGAAGTAACTCCTCATCTGTTCAAGTTTTATCATGACATTATAGTAACTCAGTCACATCTTCAGACTCCACTTCTAATTCTAATACTCTTGCTATTTTCACCATATCTGCAGTTACTTCATCCACTGAGGTCTTGAACCCCTCAAAGTTGTCCATGAGGGTTGGAATCAGCTTCTTCCAAACTCCTGTTAATGTTGATATTTTGACCTCCTCTATAAATTACAAATGTTCTTACTGGCATCTAGAAATTCTTTTCCAAAGGGTTTTTGATTTACTTTGCCCAGATCCATCAAAGAAATCACTATGTATGGCAGCTATAGCCTTAGGAAATGTATTCATAAATAATAATATTTGAAAGTCAAAATTACTCCTTGATCTGTGGGCTGCAGAATGGATATTGTGTTAGGAGGCATGAAAATAACATACATATCCTTGTACATCTCCATCTGAGCTCTTGGGCAACTAGGTGTGTTGTCAGTGAGCAATAATATTTTGAAAGAAATATTTTTTCTGAGCAGTAGGTCTCAACAGTGGGCTTAAAATATTCAGTAAACCATGCTGTAAACAGACATACTGTCATCCAGGCTTTGTTGCTCCATTTATAAAGCACAGGCAAAGTAGATTTAGCATAATTTTTAAAGGCCCTAGGATTTTTGGAATGATAAATGAGTGTTGGCTTCAACTTCAAGTCACCAGTTGTATTAGTCCCTAATAAGAGAGTCAGCGTGTCCTTGGAAGCTTTGAAGCCAGGCATTGACTGCTTCTCTGTAGCTATGAAATTCCTAGATGGTATCTTTTTGCAACATCAGGCTATAGCCTTAATTCAAAACCTCAGAATTGATAATTTTTGCAGCATAATTCAGGTAAATGACCTGAGCAAGCTCAGTCAGTCAGTGTGGTAGAGTACAAAATGACCACACAACTCTGTAATACCACTTTGCTATGCTTTTCATGAAGAAGCAAAGTTTAATACCCCACTCCTTGAATTTGGACTTCACCATATTTCTTGTTTTATCAAATGAGACATTAGTAATTATAAGGTAATTAGGGGCTTGAAAAGTGCTGTGCTTTGGAACTTGCTTTCTTTCTGCTTTTTGGAATCCTGACATTGTTCTTCTAAAGAAAAACTTGGATAGTCTATTGGAGCTTATGGGATCACATGGAGCAGACCTGAGTCCTCCCATCTGAACCCCACTAGACCAAGCAGCCTGTCTGCAGCTAGATATGTGAATGAGGTCATCTTGAATTATCCAACCACACAAAAGCATAGGAATAAGAATTGTTTACATAAGTTACAGCATTTTAAGAAATAACAATGTTTGTTGTTTTAAGAAAATGAGTTTTTTTTTAAGCCATTTTCTTCAACAAAGCAAATGAGTTCAGCAAGTACACAGCCCAAGAATTAAGGAAAATTATCACCATTGATATTAATTGATCTAATTATGCAACTTGTTCAGTTACTATATTGGGAGATTTTGTAAGCATTTCCCGAAGGTACACATTTCTAAGCAGGATGTTAAAATTTATTGTAGAATTTATTACAAAAGAGAAATAGATATTTATGGAAAATATTGTTGGTAACTTAAGATCTTTGAAGAATACTATCAGTCTTTTCTCTTTCTTGTAGAGTTGAGCTTTGAGCTTTTAAATGATTTTGGAAAAAGTTAGCCCAGATAAAGACTGATAGATGTTTATTTTTCTCAGTTACCAATGCTTTTGCTTGGTAATACATTTAAATATTATGCAAATAATGTGGAAATTTAAAATAAAAACAGGAATGGCTAAGGTAGTCATTGAGTGTTTGCTACACAATAATCAAGCACTGTGCTAACAGATTTATGTATTCTAGTTTATTTAATTGTTACAGGAGTTATTATCTCCAATTCACCCACAAACAATGCAGATTAAGTAAGTAATTTATTGGAAGTCATGCTACCATTGAGTGGCACAGCTAATGTAGGTACTGGATCTGTTTATCCCAAAACCTGAGATTTTAACTGTGATGTATTCTGGCATGATATAAACCCAAATTTAAATCACTATTGTTTATAGTAAACTTGCTAATAAGTTTCTTCTGAAAAAAAAAAACATGCCTTTCCTTTTTTTCTGAAGATACAGAAAAAATATATTTTTTCTTTTGGTCAGAGGGATGTTAATGACTGTAGCACAGAAACATAGCAACATGTGTAGCCTCAAATTTGTCTATGAGGAGTCAAATGTACCCAGAATCAAAAACAATGATGTGAGAAGGCAAATTTATGACTAACAACAAGTTCGTAAACTGATGGTCAGCATTTACCATCCCTGTATTCATTTTTCCTTCTTATTTTGAACATTTTTTTTGTCTGGCTGATTTCATCTAATACTGCTTAGATTAAAAATTTTACATATCTACAGGATTTAACATGTATAAAATGTGTCAGTATTATATGATAAACTGTGTGAAATGTGTCAGTATCATATTATATTATAAATATTGAGAAATGAACTGGAAAACAAGAAAACCAACACACAGCTTAGAAACTTGTCTGAGGTTACTTACAAGTACAGGGAAGAGAAAGAGCTGGACCCTGCTTCAAAATCTGTCTATTCTAGTGTCTTGAAGATATAATTATCTTTTCTTTGTACTGGAAAACTTTCATGGACTCTAACCTTGAGAAAAGGTTATTATTCTGGATGTTTAACATCACCCGTCTTACTTGGGTGGGGATGGTGATGATCCTAATGAGCATCAAATATAGTCACTATGATCAAAATTAATTCATTAAATGGTATTTTAAAATAGATTAAGTGATAAAAATGATAGTTGAAATATATTATCCAATCCTAGAAGCCTAACAGAGTACTTAAGTCTAATGATTTGATTATTGGAGAACAAAACTCACCTCCAAACTATTAAATATTTTATTTTATCATATTTTATCAAAAGTCCCACTGTCTTTATTTGTGCCTTTTATCCAATTTACTAACTGACTATTGGAACCCCACATAGATTACATTCCAAATAATACTTTCAATGGTTGACTATTAGATCTTTTGGGATAGATTTCAAAGCTGAGAGCTAAAAGAGACCTTTCCTATTCATTTCATAGACAAAGAAATTCAATCTTAAGATATGAAATGATTTTTTTCCAGGTCACACAATGTAGAAGGGACATAGTTAGGATTAGAAACAGTAAGCCCTCCTATATTTCAGACTAGGCCAACTTTTAAAATTTTGCTGTAAAAAGAGGGTATTTATTTTTATTAGAATTCTAAATGAACAATTATAATATTTCCAAAATAGTAAAACTAACGTAAACTGATAATATTGAGTGTTCCTCCTATACAAGATCACTTTTAATTGGGTATAATTCACAGTAAAAATCTTTCAATTCATTATTATTCTGTTCTTTCATATTATGACATATTTTAATACATTAGGCTTTCTGATGAATTTTGAATATCATCTATTTCTCCAAAAGTGTTGTCATTTATGCTTGCACCTATTCAATCAGGAACTGAGGACGTTTTTTCCACTCAGTGTATTTGTCTCACAAAGAAGTCAGTTGCAGTGTGTTGGGGCCTGTGATTCGTATTCTTGTGCTTAGCTCTGGCAGCTTTTTTCTAGGACAGCTGCTACTTCTGCTGAGCCCCTCTTTCTCACTAATAAATGTACTGCCGCACCAGGTATTATCGCTGCTATGACTGGGCACCCCCTCATCCTCAGGGCCTGTACTACCACTGATGCTCTGCAGTCATTTTTTTTTTTTCCTGGAAATTAGGTAGGCAGCTTCCTGGTATCCTGATGTGATGGACAAAAGAATGTTTTCACCCTAGTGTGTTACATTCTTTTTGGTAGTTTTCAAAGCAGTGTTGTTTATGTCTCAATATTTAAAAGAGATTTTATTTTAGTACGGTGCTTCCTTCATATTTTCTCTATAACCCAATAAATCTCCTAAGAGAAAACTCAGCTAAACGAAGATTGCATAAACAAGCTAAGACCAGTTTTTTTGGACTTAGAGAAGAGAAACAATTCCGGGAAAAGCATGACACTTTTTATTCCATATACCACCTGTCCAGTCGTTCCTGGAAATGGGTCTGAGGTTAAGCAATACAATGACAACTCAGGACTGAACGTTAGAGATATCCTCTGCAGCATGCATATTTTTATGCTGTTTTTTATTTCTTTTTAAAAGAATATAATTTAGATTAGGGAAATAAATGGTGGGATTTTGTAGTGCAACTATAAATGAATACGGATACATGCGTACTACACAAGGAATTCTTTTAAGTCATGAATTTTAAAAAGAACTTCCTTGGGGAGAAGAGAACAGATTTATAACCAGCTGGTGCCAGGCTATATTTGGCTTATGGAACCTAGATTTAGTTATCATCTTCAAAGTTCATGAATACCATTCTAACAACACTATTGTGCACGTAAGATAAACGATTGGGGAATTCCTTTAAGCAATCTCTAAGTAATAAGAACAAGGTCAAATGTCACCATACTGCGCTGCAGTTCTCAAAGTTTGAGTCCCTAACTAGGTTCTCTGAGGCAGCCAGAGCTGTCAGTGCTGCAGGGGAAGCCGATGGTACTGTGAGGGCAGCAGGTTGTTTCTCTTTTTTTTTTTTGTATGCTAGTATAGACACATGGTTTCATAAAATGGAAATACGTAAAAGATGTTAAGTTCTGAGAACCACACCACTGGGATAGATCAGTGTGTCTTCCCCTCAGAAAGAGGTACCAACACATTTTCTGTGACTTTGTTCTTAAAGAGACCTCTGTGGTTGTTGCTGAGTAGGTATTGAGTTTCTCTGTGCCAGGATTTTTTTCCAATCTTCTCAGGTCCCATCAGTATCTCTTACCTCACTGGTATTTAGCATCAAGAAAACAGATTTTCTTCTACACTCTGGTAGTGAATTACTGATGTTTTATACTATAATAACTTCTCTGATAAATATTTACTCCACCCAACTCTGCCTTCTGCTGGCCTTTCAGAAAGTTTCCTCCCATTGTTGCCCAATTCCGAATTACAGCTTAGTTCACCGCCGATTGGGCCAGGGATAGACCTGTGATCCAACCTGATCCAATCAGATTATCTCTTTCAGAAATTTGTATTTGGGCCCCAGAAAATTCACTTTGTTTCTAACGAATTAAACCTGGGAATTACTTTAAATCTGAGGTTAAAATTGTTGCATTTGTCCTTTGTTCAAGTTCAGCAGAGAGTGGGCTCCAGTTGGCACCAATTCCTTTTGAGAACTTGATGTACTTACATGGCATTTGTGTGACAGTCTTCTTGTACTTTTCAAACACATTCGCTTATTATGCTTTGATTCCTTGCAATCAAATATTTGCTGAAGAACATGTGGGGAAACAATTGTCTATTTAGCTAAGGTAAAGTTTTGTAATCTGCATAATCAGAATGACCAGTGGAAACAGGCTTTCTCCTACTACATAGATTCTGCTGTTCACTATTTCACAGCAGTCTCGTGGTACTGCAAATGTGAAGACAGATATGTGTGGAGGCCCCAGTGTATCTGCAGGAATTGTAGCCCAAGAGAAAGAGATTGCTTTGAAACTTTGCTCCATTTTGACCTTTATATGTAAAGTCGGTTTCATTCATGCTTCATAATTTTTCTGAAATATTTATCCTTTAGAGAATGTATTTGAATACAAATGATATTTTCTCATCATTACTGATTTTTAAAATTTCCATCAATCCTGATCACAGAGGATTAAACATCAACTAAGAAGTTTTGTACAAAAGCCTAATGGTCTTTCTCGTGTGGATCTAGCTTTTTAGATGTATCTATCTTTATGAAAGAATGGGCCTATTATTCGAATTCCCTCTCACTCCTAGCTCTGTCATCAGGAGGGTATTTTTTTCTTCCCAACTAGCTGTACAGCTCAGTACAACAAAAGATTCATATCCTACTTATTTTAGAATGCTTGAAATACATTTTTTTCTTTAGAAAAATGCATGTGAAATCATATCAACAACTACCTCAGCTAGGTAGAGCCAAAATATCTCTGAAAAGATCTTGTGTAAATAAAGGTAGATCCATTTTCTTAAAAAGAAAAGTTCAATTATCAGCTATTTTTTATTAAGAATTAGAAATTTTACTGCAGAAAATTTTTGGCAAGTGCTGGAAGCCATTTACAAATGTTCTTAAAGAAAGGGAAAACTGCCCTTGAATGATTCAAACTGAGTGATGCCTTTTCCAAACACTATGGTATCTGTTATTATTTCACTGTTTTTCTTTTAGGAGAAAAAGACATCATGGCAATCAGTTTTTATTGATTATGAAAGGATATCTTAACTGGTTTCTTACCTTTTTGCCATAAGACTAACTATTTCCTCTTAAACTCACTTTTCAATATTACCTGATAATTTGTAACCAACCATCTGGAATGCTTTTATGGTTAGAGGAAAAATATACTCTATAATAATATATGTCTTTCTATACCTTAAAACATTTACAAAAGTAAAATCCCTGTGAGAAAAAGGTGTGTGTGTGTGTATGTGTATGTGTGTATAATTTCTTAAACTATCTGGGCCCCAATGAGTTCAATGATCCTCTTACACTAATATCTATGGTTCTCTTTTTATACAGCTGTAATATACAATATTAGTCTATGTGAGACAACAATAGACAAAGAAAGTGTCCTCAAAGGAGTTACTACTAGAAGTTGAATGAAGGATGAAACAATTTTTGTTCAGATAAATGATTTGAGGATAATTGAAATAAATGGGTGACGCTAAAAACTTCAGTGATGGCTGATGCCAAATTAGCCAAAAAAAAAATACACTTGCCTTCACAGTATTTGTAGAAAAATTGGATTTCCCTAGGCAATCCAGGTGCAAATAGGTGAAGTTTAAGGAATACAGAAAAAATATATAAGAGAGTGAAAGAGAGAGAGAGTTTGAGTATAAGTCATGGCTAGAAGATGATATTGCTTCAATGAGGTATATTGAGATAATTTTTGAAAAAAAGAAAATTCTAAAACACTTTTGTAAAAAACATTTTGCAATAAAATTTAATGGGTTAAATGACAGCTCCCATCACCAACTCTTTAAAAAGTATATATGTTCATTAAATATTCATAAGACAGCTTTGGTTTTTCTTATGTCAAGGGTTGCTATACTTATGAGAAATAATGATGAGTCTGAGTTTCTTTATTGCATAATGAGTTGCTTTTAGAAGTCATTTATAAGGAAGTAGGATATGGGTTAAGAAATGAAATTATGTGTATGTACACTTCCCAGGAATTATAAGGCATTTTTGAGTTGTAGGAATTTGACATGGATTGGAGGTTTCAGCCAGTCTTACCATCTTTGAGAGGATAAGAAATCCTCCTATCATCCATCTCCGCACCCTGTGTGTACTACAAATCAAAATTCAAAATTCACATAATAATCACAGGTGAGTACAGCTCTTGGTTTGGAAATCTGAGGTATATTTTCCCTAAAAACAAAGGATACATGGGCATGTCTTGAAGCTTCATGGGATACCACCATCAGGTATTACTTCTCATTGGGACTGTGGAAACTTGTGGAAAAAATTTATATCAAGGTCAGCTTTAGGTTATATAAACAGTGGCTTAAGACAATGGTTAAGTCTGAGGAAGGAAGATTATCCTGACTATAGTTCACAACCTGTCTCAGATTGTCCTCTGATCTGTAGACATATACTTGAGATACAGGGAGAGAAGATGACATTGACATATGAGTACAAACCATTAAAAGCCAATTTATAAATTACATTATATGTGAGATGGCATAGTATAACATCAAAAATACAGTAAGTAATTAAAGTCCTCTCTTCTGAAAAAAAAACTTACAAAACTTTGAAAAATCAAAGCAAAATCAACAGATATACATTGTCACAGAACCAATAATGACTCTGGAAATGGCATGAGGGTTCCAAGAAGCCACCCTTTACAAGTTTCATGTAGGCTTCTGAGAGGTAATCGAAACTATGACCTAGGCTTCAGTAACCTTAGAGATGCTACTTCAGCCTCATAGCAGACATCAAATAGGAATCCAAATCAAGGCAAACATGATTTATGACATATTATAGTAGAAATGATGGCTTTAGTGCAGACAAGATTTGCTTAGGGAATTATGGATCTGCTTTTGGAAGAACTCCAAGAATGGAGGAGAGACTAGAATCAGGTTGCCACCAGAGTAGATAAGAATTTAAGCAACTACAATGAAATTACCTTCCAGTTCTATCGAAATATTCGAATCCTGATTTTTGTTTTGTTTTCCTTTTTGTTTTATTTTTTTAGCTGATGTGTTCTATAATCACAAATAGAAAGAAATATTTCAAGACCTTTCAGAGTATTGGTGGGTTGTACTTTTTTAAAATGGGGGTTATCATATAACCAATGTTTTCTTTTGTTTATTTATTAATTAATTTATTTATTTACTAGAAAGTTGTTGATGGCTCTCAGACATTAGAAATAATAAAGAATTAGAAATTGTGTATAACAAGGTAGGGATATATCCTGTAAAGAAAGGTGAGTATCCTGATATTTCTGAATAGTATTTAGAGATGGATGACTTACTTTGATTTTGAGGATTGAATAGCAGATATAATGAGTAAGGGATGGCTCTGGGCTCATCTAGCAGTGGGACCCTAATATCTTAGCATTTTTGATACACCCTGGAGAATACAGCTGTGTATATATGTGTTGGGGGCCATTAGCTACTTGTCAACATAACATACAGTGTGCTGCTACACAACATGTGGACCAAAAGCTTTTGGTGGTATAAAAAATAGTAATTGAAGTAAAAAAAAAAAAAAAACACCCAGAGAAACTATTATTCCTAAGAATAAAAGAAAAGAACTAAAGTTAACACATGATAGCTTAATTGCTTAAGATCCAAAAATGACATGGATAGCAGTTTTTAAAAATTTGTTATAGTGATCATACTTCTCTGAAGGGAAGGACTTTTTTTTCTAATTTTATCTTTTAGTTCAATTGACTCTATTATTTAATTTATGGATCCAGTAAGAACCAGGGTATTGTTAGATTTATCAAATGGGATGTAGAGAAATTTGTTTGATCATAAGGAATAAGATATAGATATTCTTTGTGATTTGTAGAATGGGGGCACAGAATAATTGGATTTTAATATTAAAAGGATATTACTTAATTCAAAGGAAAAAGGATTCATACTTCAATCTAGTGAATCTGGTCATATTTACTAGACAAACAGAGTATCATTCCCAACATACAAAAGAAAGTATAATGCAAAAGATATGGACTTCCTGTCTCTAATTTTATAGTCAATCTCTTTAATATGTTGAGCCCCAAGTCAGGGATTACATACTCAAACATCTATCAGCATTGGGCAAGTAAGAAAACACCTACAGATTCTAGCACTACATCTACCCTAAGGTCTGACTCTCCTGAAAAGGCCAGATGACAACTGTAAGGGGTGGTTTCTTGGAACCATCACTGCCATTGTCAAAGTCGTTATTGATTTAAGTTAGACACGACTGAATCTGTGGCTGCCATGTGACTTTTTGAGTCTCATTTGTTTTTTTTTAGTACAAAATGAAGTAAAGAGAAGACAATAATTGCCTACTGTGTCTTTAATACTGTATTATACTCATCCCACATATAATCCCATTTAAGAACTAGCTCCTAGAAAATGACATCAGCAAAATGGCTAACTAAATTTGCTTTGTGCTCGCTTCCCCACCTTCCACAAAAAAGGACCAAAACAATGAACAAACACTAAAATTCAAATGGAGTATCTGAGGGAGAGCACTGGAGTGCAGCAAAGGACTGTTAAATCCCTGTGGATGGCAGCATAGAGAAGGGAGCAAGGCACCCTGCCTCTACCACCCTGTCTTCACTGTCAGGATTGGCTTGAAGCCAAAAAGGACTTCCCCTTAGGGGGAAAAGGTAAGCAGAAGGCCCCCACTGTGGCATACTGCCACTGAAGACACCTGCACTTACTAAAGAAGAATTCCACAGTCCTCACAAGCCCTGAGCCCAGGATGGAGAGCTTCCTAGAATTCACATGGCTGCATTACTCTAGAGTAGGAATATACCTGGTATACTCCCTATACCCCCATGACCTAAGCCACTGCAGGATTGGCACCATCTTGAAACTGGTACCATGGCTGGAATATGGAGTAGCCACTGTATCTTTCCAGCCTGGAGAATCTACCATTATTTCACCAAACCCACACAGGTGGTTGCAACACCATGTCCCTGGCTGCTAGCAGCCTAGACCCAAGAATTGCTATGACTCTGTTCCTGCACAGAGGAGAAGCCATTCCCAGGCCAGTCACACAAAACAGCCCAAACACAAAATTAATAGAAGGAAAGAAATAATAAATCTCAGAGCATAAATAAAATAGAGACTAGAAAAATAATTCTAGTTATTATTTTTCTAGATAGAGTTAAAGATAAAGATCAAAGAAAGAGTTAGTTTTTTGAAAAGATAAACAAAATTGATAAACCATTAGCAAGACTAACAGAAAAAAAGAAATGACCCAAGTAAATAAATTCAGAAGCAAAAAAATAGACATTAAAACTGATACCACAGAAATACAAAGGATCATTAGAGACTATATAAAAAACTGTATACCAGCAATTGGAAAACCTAGAGGAAATGGATAAAATCCTGGACACTTACAACTTCCAAAGATTCTATAAAGAATAAATAGAAAACCTGAACACACCAGTGAGTAATGAGATTGAATCAGTAATATAAACTCTCCTAAAAAAGAAAATTCTAGGACTGGATGGCTTCACTGATGATTTCTACAAAACTTTTAAATAATAAATAATACTAACTCCTCTCAACCTATTCCACAAATTAAAGGGGAAGTATTTTTTTTTAAACTCATTCTATGAGGCCAGAATTACCCCAATATCAAAACTGGACAAGGACACAACGAAAACAACAAGAAAACACTTACAGGTCAATATTCTTGATGAACATAGATGCAAAAATTCTCAACAAAATACTAACAAACCCAACCCAACATTACATTAAAAGGATTATACACCATAATCAAGGGGGATTGATCCCAAGGATGCAAGAATGGTTCAGCATATGCAAATCAATAAACATAATACATCACATCAACAGAATAAAGAAACAAAAACATGTGATTATTTCAATAGACACAAAAAAATTGATAAAACTCAACAGCCATTTATAATAAAAACTCTCAACAAGTTAAGTGTAGAAGGAAGGTACTTGAACTTAATAAAGACCGTGTATGACAAACACACAGTTAACATATTCTCACTGGGGAAGAGCTGCTGGCTTTTTTCCTAAGAACTGGAACAAGACAAGGATACCCATTCTCACCATTCTTTTTCGACATAGTACTAGAAGTCCTAGACAGAGCAATCAGGCAAGAGAAAGAAATAAAAGCATTTAAATTGGACAGTAGGGAGTTATATTGTCATGTTTCCAGATAACATGATCTTTTATATAGAAAAACCTAAAAACTCCACAAAAAACTTTTAGAACTGATAAACAAATTCGTAAATTTGTGGGATGCAAAGTGAACATACGAAAATTGGTAGCATTTCTATACACCATGAATGAACTAGGTAAAAAAACATTCAAGAAAGCAAACCCATTTCCAATAGCTACAAAAAAAAAATCCTAGAAATAAATTTAACTAAGGAGGTGAAAAATACCTACAAAAAACTATATAATACTGACTAAAAAACTGAATAGGTAAGACATCCCATATTCATGCCTTAGAAGAATCGATACTGTTAAATGGTCATACTACCCAAAGTGATCTACAGATTCAATGCAATCGCTATCAAAATATCAATGGCATTCTTCAGAGAAATAGGAAAAGAAATCCTCAAATATGCATGGGACCACAAAAGACCTCAAATAGCCAAATCAATCCTGAGCAAAAAGAACAAGCTAGAGGCATTGTACTACCAGACTTCAAAACATACTATAAAGTTATAGCAACAAAAAAAACATGATACTGGAATAAAAATCAGACATATAGAGCAATGGAAAAGAATAGAGAATCAAGAAATAAATCCACATATTTATAGGTAATGGATTTTCTGAAAAGGACCAAAAGCATTCACTGGGGAAAGGACAGTCTCTTTAATAAATGGTGCTGGGAAAACTGGATATTTATATGCAGAGAAATGAAACTAGACTTCCCTTTCTCGCTATATACAAAGGTCAATTCAAAGTGACTTAAAAACTTAAATGTAAGACCTAAAACTATGAAACTACTAGACGAAAACATAGGGGAATCACTTCATAACATTGGTCTGTTTAAAGATTTTGTGGATAAGACCTCAAAAACATAAGCACCAAAAGCAAAAATAGACAAGTGGAACTATATCAAACTAAAAAACTTCTGCTCAGTAAAGAAAACAATCAACTGAATGAACAGACAACTTGCAGAATAGGAGAAAATATTTGCAAAATATTCATCTAACAGGGGATTAATATCAAGAATGTGCAAGAAATTAAAACAATTCAACAGAAAAATAATAATAACAATCCAATGAAAAAATAAACAAATGACCCAAATAAACATCTCTCAAAAGAAGACATACAAATGGCCAACTATATAAAAAATGCTCAGAATCACTAATCATCAGGGAAATGAAAATCAAAAGCACAATGAGATATTATCTCCCCTATTATAATGGCCATAATCAAAAAGACAAAAAAAAAAAAAATAGCAAATGCTAGTGAGGAGGCAAAGGGAACTCTTATAAACTGTTTGTGGGAATGTAAATTAGTACAGACATTATGGAAAACAGTATGAATTTTCTCACAAAACTAAAAATAAAATGACCATATGATCCAGCATTCCCACTACTGGATACTTAACCAAAGGAAAAGAAATCAATATATCAAAAAGTTCCTGCACCTGATGTTTATTACAGCACTATTCACAATAGCCAAGATATTGAATCAATCTAAGTGTCAATCAACAAATGAATGAATAAATAAAACACACAATGAAATACTACTCAGCCATTTTTTAAAAAAGAATCAAATCCTGTCATTAGCAGCATCACGGTTGAGGCTGGAAGACATTATGTTAAGTAAAATAAGCCAGGCATAGAAAGATAAATACTGCATGATCTCACTCATATGTGGAAACTAAAAAAGTCAGTCTCACAGTACAGAGTAGAATAGTGGTTACTGCAGTCTGAGAAGGGGAGGGCGAGGAGGGATAGAGAGAGATTAGTTAACAGGTACAAAATTACAGCTAGGTAGGAGGAATAAATTCTAATATTCTACAGCAGTATTGGGTGATTATGGTTAACAATTTCTTGCCTGTTTTCAGCTAGCTAGAAGAAGGTATTCTGAATGTTCCCAAGACAAAGAAAGACAAATGCTTGAGGTGATGGATTTGCTAATTATCTTGATTTGATCATTACACATTGTACACACATAACAACATCATACAGCACTCTATAAATTATTATATGTCGATAAATAACAACAAAACATCTACAAAAAAAAGAATTAGTTCCTACAGTTTATACTCATTTCTCTGTTTCATCTTTTTTCCCTATATCTCAGGTATATGTCTGTGTGAATCCACACTCTGTCTTTTCACTTTACTGTAGTGGAATCATCTGTCTTCCAGGCTAAAATGAATCCCTCACCATCGTTCATGAGAACAAACCTGCTCTCTTCTATTTACTCTAGCAATTTTATTTTATTTCTTTTACATCATTGTTTTTCTTTATCATGTATCATTTTTATGAATGTATAGCAATGCTATTTTCTCTACTGTCTTCAAGAAAAACAAAACATTAAAATGCTTTTGTTCCCATTTTTCTCGCCCTGTTTCTTTTGTCTTTTTTTAAGAAACTGAAAGATAATTTATAAGAGAATTTGTAAATCCAAGCTTTTAGATGAAATTTTCTGATTTGTAAACATTCTTTGGGCCCAACTGATATAAATTTCTAACACATATTATTTGATCACAGCCTTAATCTAATATTTTGTTTTTATGATAAGTATGCACTCAACATTTCAGCTAATGTTCTGTATTAATTCATTTTAATGGGCATATGAAAATTCTCACAGAAACTATGGGAGTAATTTTATTACCTTAAGAATTTCAGTGGGCTCCTACACATGTGTATGTTCTCATTCCTTTGATATTCACAGAAAATTAACGAAAATAGGATTGAGGATAGAAAGGTATTTTGCTGTCTCCTTAACTAACTCTCTTCTAAGTGAGTCAACAATCAGTAATACCACTGAAAAAATCTAGTTTATTTTCAGATGTCTTATTATAAAGATTTTTGTAGTTCTCTGAAATCACTGTCAGCTAGGATATATTTTAAGGATTTTTTTCAATGATAATAGTATATAGGAGTATGCTGTATTGTGCTAAAGATCAACATTTTCTTGCCTGATTTTATGGGTAAAAGTAAAAAATGTGCTTTAAGATCAAGGGGAAATGTGTATGTTTGAGCATCTCTATGACAGTTTTAAAAATTAACTTGTCATCCTTTAGTGTTTGCATGGCAGTAATAGACAG
The DNA here is from genome assembly GCA_023783475.1 of Daubentonia madagascariensis. Taxonomy (NCBI): domain Eukaryota; kingdom Metazoa; phylum Chordata; class Mammalia; order Primates; family Daubentoniidae; genus Daubentonia; species Daubentonia madagascariensis. Next base: position 14,478,799 of record JAKFHU010000747.1, on the reverse strand, counting down.
AGACCAGATAAATCCCAAAATAATGCCTGTGACAGATAAGAAATTAGTGAACAAAAAAGACTCCACTCATATAGACTTAGTTATTATCACCTACAAAAACAAAATCAATAATAGATCAAATGGAAAATAAACATTACTCTTTAGTTATAGCCTTGGCATGCTTAACAAAGCTGTGGCTTTATTACTGCTGTATATCTGCTCATATAACCACCAAAGACTAAAGCAGTAAGAAGATGAAGATAGCATTTTTTAATATGGCCTTTAAGGAAAAAAAATACAATTGCTTATTTTAAATAAATCATTCATTTTCATGACCATTAGAACAATTTTTAAAAATTATATAACCTAAGAAAGAAGTATACTGTGACATAGATATATATCACAGCTTATTATAAGATCTCAATCTAAAATAAAATTTACTATGCCATTAAATAAATAGACAAAAAAGCATAAATAATATGCTTTCAAAACAATCATTTAGATATTTCCTAACCATAGACTTTAAATTGCATAATGGCTTGTGAAAAAAGTCATTTGTGGGGGGGGGGGGTGTGTGTGAGCAGTGGTGTCAAACATATAAGAAAATATACCAAAATTTTATGTGCCAAAATATGCCAAATGTACCATAATATTGCTGGTTGGTGAAATTATGTATGGTTTTAATTTGTTATGTTCTGTTGGCGATCATTTTATAGCTATATTTGCCATAAACCAGAAACAAAAATTTATATTTGGGTTCATTTCCTTATCTGGACTAAAGCTCATAGAACTTCCATTGAAAACCTCACACCATAGCAAATACCTAAAACACTGATAATCATCAAAACTTTACACATAAATTTATGTCTCATTTTCTCAGTTGGAATGTATATATATTTTGGCTTATCAGAAAAAGTATCACAATATAAAAAGAAGCAAAAATAAAGAAAATATAAGATATACCCCATCATAATTCCTGGATTTTTAAAATTTCCTATCATTTTTTATTTTCAAATTTTATTTGAAAACACTTTTTATAGCCCATTTTAGTTGGTTTTTGCTTATTTTATACAAAGAAAGAAATAAAAAACCAGTAGTGCAATTTTTATAATGAAATACAATTATCACCTGTATTGTTTAAGTAATCAGTGAAGAAATTGCATGAATTTGGGGAAATTTTATTAATGATAATGATTTAGTAATATATAAGAATATGATCATTACTCAACAGAAATTAAAATAGTGATACCACTCAAAACTTTCTTAGCCAAAAATGTGTTAGAGCATAGTGAATGAAAAGCTATATTTGCATCAAATGTACCTGAGGCAAATTTCCACTCTGACACTTCAAATCTGTGCAAAGTTTGCTAAATTCCTTCATCCTTGTTTGATATCATTATCCTAAATTATATAATAGTTATAAAATATTTTATTAATTTCCTAGGGCTGCTTAAACAAATTAGCACAAACTGGATGGCTTAAGGCAACATAAATTTAGTCTCTCACAATTCTAGAGACTAGAAGCTCAAAATCAATGTGTTGGAACAGCCATGCTCTTTCTGAAAGCTCTAGAGGATAATCTGTTCCATGCCTTTCTCTTAGCTTCTGATGTTGCTGACAATATTCAGAGTTCCTTGGCCTGTACCCATAGCATTCCTATCTCTGCCTCAATTATCATATGTTACTCCTCTGTGTGTGTGTCTCTGTCTCTTCTCCTATTTTTATAAGGGTTCACCCTACTCCAGTATGACCTCAAATTAGTGTATGTCTTAACTACATCTGCAAAGGCCATATTTCCAAATAAGATAGCATACATAGGTACCGGGCATAGGACTTCAATATAAATTGGAGGGGCACAATTCAGCTAACCTAAAAAATTATTAGGAAAATGAAATAAAACAGAATATTCCAACAGATTATCAATAAACCTATATATTATGGTCATTCAATGTTAATTAAACTCCCCCTCTTTGTCTCTGTATAAATGTGAATAATTGTAACAATTCAATATAATCAATGTAATGTCCTTTAACTTTCTCACATCACCTTGTTTCTCAATTTTTTCAAGAAAAATTATAAAAGACTTTGAAATAGAATTCTGGGTGTTTCCTAGTACACACTGCCTTGTAATGTGATTCAATAGAGGTCTGCATTTTTAATTGTCTTTGAGCTATTTTGCAACTCTTCAAATTGTAGAAAACTGCTGGTTATATAAATGATTATCTATAGTGACACAAATCAACTCTGTTAGGTGGAGATACAAATCATCCCATCCATAATGATATTTTCTATTAAATTTATTTCAAAATTTTTTATTTTCTATGTATATGTCTGATCTTAAGGTTCTCATTTGAAAGGTTTTTTACACCTTACTGGTTCCCTTATTAATTTATGAGCTAAATAAAATCTTTGTACTCATTTTATATTTGCATAATGGTCATGATTTTACCTTTAAAAAACTTTAATATTCCATGTAGTTTTGAAAACACTTTGATGATTAATGAGATGAAAATGATCAAATATTTAATATCTCATTATATTTTACATGATATGCAGCACCTGTGTGGAAATAAATGGAACCCAAAAGCTTCATAACTTTTGAATTAAAGGGAAATTTGTAGGAAGAATCCAAGGAGTCATTTCTGGGCAAAAAATAATGTTATATAATTAACCATTTCTTTAGGTAACAAGATTAAGGATGACTTTACAGAAATAATTAATGCCTTAAAATTTAACAACCAAATTGCTGGTCAGGTCCATATCACTTAAAAAAGTAAAGCTTCAGAGAAAGAGGAAATCTTTCTTTAGTTAAGGCCCAGTTAAAGGGCTTTAGTCATCTGGAAAACAAATGAGGGCAATCTACTTTAGGAAAAGCTTTACAGCATGTCAGAAAACAATTAGAGGGATGTACATTTATAAAATACTATATTAAGAAAATGATATATTGTAAAAAGTGAGTCAGCCATGGTTCAATAGAGCTGAGAATTTTACGAAAAGAAAGAAAAAAATTCTTGGAGAGTGACATCAGCAACATGGTGGAATAAGAAGCTCCTGACCCTCCTGCCACCCATAGATGTGCCACATAAATATCTGTATGTGGATTAATTCCTTCTGAGAAAAAGTCAGCAACAAGTTGAGAGACTTTGACACACTGAGCAACTGAAAAGAACATCCACCTTGACTGCGTAGGAAAAGCTGACATATACTCAAGTAGAAACTCCATCTCTGGCACTACACCATACCATTAGGAAGGAATCCCCAACACCCAGTTTCTTCCTGAGGAGAGAATGGTTTGGACCACAAATAAAATACCCTAACTCTAAGATTTTCACAGTTTGGCTCTTGATTCATATATCTCTGGGAGTAGAAGGGATCAGGTATACACAATTCTCCTTAAACAAAGGAACCAAGTGGCAGTTTTATATGAATGCACAAGCAGTTCCAGAGGCTTTATGCCCTAATTTCAGAGCAGAGCAGGAGCTAAAACTCAAATATCCCACTTTCTCTTGGAAGGGGTTAGCCAGTGTTCTCTGCCAACTTATGCTTCTGATAATTGAGCTTCCAAGTAGTTTGCATGGCCTAACTAGTGACCTAATAAAAAATAGACCTTCAGGAACCTGAACAGGAGCTCAGAACTCAGTTTTAAGTAGGCACACAAGCACTTCCAGGGCCTACACTCCCCAGGAGTAGTGCAGATAAGGGGCTAAAACACACTGCTTTTAGTTTCTCCCTAAGGGTTTTCCCTGCACACTCTTTCAGTGGCTACTTAGCGACCTGTCTTCTAACTAACTTGCACTGTGGACTTAATGGGGAAGACAAACAATAGACCTCTGGCAGGCTGAATTGGAGCTTAGCACTTCCTGAGAGCCCTTCACCAGCCCATCCCAGTGATAATTCTAGGTCTACCAATTTCTCCTGGAATTAATTTGTCCATGCATCAAGTGCCTCAACTTCTATAACATCCACCCAAGGGACTGCCTTCCTAACCATCTAACTCTGGGAGTTGAAGTGTCTCTGCATTCATGAGTATCCCTAAACAACAGAAAACAATAAGGTGGACATATTACATACAGGCCCACTTCTAGAAGCTATCCTCCAAATATCAGAAGGTGCAGTCTGAATGAGATTTTAGGAATTTGCCACAGAACCTATCCTCTGCTTAGTGCAGAGAGAGTGAAAGATAAATACCCACTCTTAGCTTCACCTGGAGGAGAGAAGAAACTGGAACACTCATTTAACACCTCAATCTTTCCAGCTGTATCAAGAGAGTGTGGCTTCTATCTTACCTATTTTAGGATACTGACAAGACTTGACACATCCTAATCTTCTGGGGGAACACCAGAAATAGAAATAGCAGTTTGGACAAACACAAGATTCAAGAGGCACCTTAGAATCCCTGGCTGGGTAGATTGGTGAGATTTTCTTCAACATGAGGGCAGTCTCACAAGACTGGACAAGCTGTTTTCTTACTAATGTGTAGAAACCAATACAAAGAGTCCAGAAAAATGAAAAACTAGAAAAATATGTTCCATAAAAAAGGACAAAATAAATCTCCAGAAACAGAGCCTAGTGAAATTGAGATTTTTTTTTACCCAACAGGGAATTCAAAGTAATGGTCACAAAAATGTTTACCAAGGTCAGGAGAGCAGAGCAAGAACAAACTGAGAATTTCAACAAAGGGGTAGAATGTTTCAGAAGTACCAAAGATAAATCATAGAGCTGAAGAATACCATAACTGAACTGAAAAATTTAATCAAGAGGGTCAAAAGCAGATTAGATCAAGCAATAGAAAGAATCAGTGAATTTGAACACAGGTGATTGGAAATCATTCAATCTGAGGAGCAAAAAGAAAAAAGAATAAAAGGTAGTGAAGATAACTTAAGAGACTTATGGTACAACATTGGGCAAAATAATTTGTGCATTATTAGATTTTAAGAAGAGAGGGAAAAAGACAGAAAACACATGCAAAGAAATAATAGGAGAAAATTTCCCAAGCCTGGAGAAGAAAATGGAAATCAAATGCAGAAATCATTAAGGACACCAAATAAAATGAATGCAAAGATACTCACACCAAGACACATTATAATCAAATTGTGAAAAGTTAAAGACAGAGAGAATATTGAAAGCAGCAAGAAAAAAGCAACCTGTTACATACAAGGGAATATTCATAAGATAATCTACATATTTTTCAGCAGAAACCTTGTAGGCCAGAAGGCAGAGGGATGATATAATGAAAATTCTGAAACAAAACAAAAGAAAACAAAAAATACCTCTCAACTGAGAATACCATACCCAGCAAATCTGTCTTTCAAAAATGAAAGGGAGATAAAGAATTTCTCACCAATAAAAACTGAAGGAGTTTATCACCACCAGATCTGCCTTACAAGAAATGCTAAAGAGAATTCTTCATTATTCTTTTGAAGGAAGAAGATGCTAATTAGTAACATGAAAACATAAGAAAGTATAAAACTCACTGGTAAAATTATGTACAGTTTGAAATTCGAACACTCACATACTGTAATTGTGGTGAAAAAATGAATTGTATCTCCAGTATAAAGGTTAAATGAAAAAACTATTAAAGAAAACTATAAATACAATAATTTGTTAAAGAATACAATTAATAAAAAGATGCAAATTGTGATATAAAAATAATATATGGGGGAATAAAACTGTGGATTTTTGTATGGAATCAAAATTGTTATTAGTTTTAAACTACCAGTTAAAAGTTTAAAATGTTTTATGTAAGCCTCATGGTAACCACAAAACGAAAACCTATAGTAGATATGCAAAAGATAATAGAAAATATTCAAAGCATTCCACTACAGAAAACCATCAAACTACAGAGGAATCAAAAGACATAGAGTGGCTTAATGGATTAGAAATAAAATAAGGCTGAACTATATGCTTCCTACAAGAGACCCATTTCTGCTTAAAGGGCAATCATAGACCAAAAGTGAAGGGATAAAAAAAGATATTGTATGCAAATGGAAACCAAAAAAGAGTACAGGTAGAAATATCAGAACTTTTAAAAAGAGACTATAAGTCTAAATCTGTAAAAAGTGGCAAAGCAAGTCATTATATAATAATAAAGGGGCCAATTTATTAGAAATATATAACAATTATAAATACATATGCACCCAACATTGGAACATCTAAATATATAAAACAAATATTAAGAGGTCTGAATGGAGATACAGACCACAATACAATAATAGAGGATTTCAATATCCCACTTAAACCGCACACAGATTATCCAGGCAAAAAATCAATAAGGAAATATTGGACTTGAAACTACACTTTGGAACAAACAGACCTAATGGATGTATACATAACATTCCACCCAATAGCAAAGGAATATACATTCTTCTCAAGTGCACACACACATTCTCCAAGATAGATCATATGTTAGGACATGAAATAAATCTTAACAAATTTAAGAATATTGAAATCATATCAAGTATCTTTCCCAGCTACAATGGCATGAAACTAAAAACAACTGGAGAAATCATGGAAAATTCACAAATATGGGGAAATTAAACAATATGCTCCTGAAAAGCTATTGGGTCAAAGAAGAAATTAAAGGGAAATTTCTAAAAGTATCTTGAGACAAATAAAATGGAAATGCAACATACAAAAACTTATGTGATGCCGCAAAAGAGTCATAAGAGGGAATTTTATAGCCTTAAATGTCTACATTCAAAGGAAGAAAGATTTTAAATAATGTAACATTACACATAAAAGAAATAGAAAAAAGAAGAACAAACTAAGCCAAAAGTTAGCTAAAGGAAGGAAATAAAGAAGAACAAAGCAGAAATATGTGAAATATAGACTATGAGAACAATAGAAAAAAATCAATGAAACTAAGAGTTGGTTTTTTGAAAAGCTTAAACAAAATTGATAAACCTTTAGGTAGACTAACTATAAGAAGAGAAAAGACTCAAAGAAAATCAGAAATAAAAGAGGAGGCATTACTACGGATACTATGAAACTAAAAAGAGTTGTGAGAGAATAGTGTGAACAATTGTGTGCCAAGAAAATGAATACTCTAGAGGAAAGGGATACATTTTTAGACACATATAACCTACTAAGACTGAATCATAAAGAAATAAAAAATCTGAACAAACCAATAATGAGTAAGGAGATTAATTTAGTGAAAAAATGTCTCCATCAAAGAAACTTTGGTCCTGGTAATGCCCAAGATCAGACAGCATCATGGATAAATTTTTAAACATTTGAAGAAGAGCTAACATCAATCCTCCTCAAACTCTTCCAAAAACTTGAATAGAAGGGCTTACTTCCAAACTTGTTTTATGAGGCCAGAATTATCCAGATACAAAAGCCAGACAAAGGTACTACAAGAAGTAAAATTTACAGGCCATATTCTTGATGAACATAGTGGCAAAAGTCCTCGATAAAATACTAGCAAACCATATTCAACAGTTCATTAAAAGGGTCATTCACTATGATCAATTGGGATTTATTACTGGGATGCAAGTATGGTTTAACATATGCAAATCAATAAACGTGATTCACCATATTAACAGATTAAATGGCAAAATCTTTATATTCATCTTAATAGATGCAGAAAAAGCATTTGACAAAATCCCTCTTTATTTCATGATAAAAACTCTCAACAAATAAGGCAGATATAAAATGTTCTCCAACAAAATAAAGACTTATATGGCAAACATAGCAAACATCATACTAAACAGTGAAAAGTTGAAGGCTTTTAATGTTAAGATCAGGAAAACGACAAGTATTCCCACTCTCACCACTTCTATTCAACATACTACTGGAAGTCCTAAGCAATTAGGTAAGAATAAGAAACAAAAGGCATCTAAATAGAAAAGAAAGAAGTGACATTTTCTCTGCTTGCTGACAACATGATCTTATATGTAGAAAATCCTCATTAGTCCTCAAAAAATCTATTAGACTGATAAACAACTTCAGTAAACAAATTCAGTAAAATTGCCAGATATAAAGTCAATATACAAGAATCAGTATCATTTTTATATAGTAACCCTGATCTATTTGAAAAAGAAATTAAGAAAACAATCACATTTGGAATATATATAAAATAAAATATCTGGGAGTAATTTAATCAAAGAGATGAGAGATCTGCAAACTGAAGACTATAAAACATTTGATGAAAGAAATTGCAGATGACACAAATAAGTGGAAACATATCTCATTGTCATGGATTGGAAGAATTATTATTGTTAAAATATTCATATTACCCAAAGTGTTCTATAGATGCAATGCAATCCCTATCAAAATTCTCATGTCATTCTTCATAAAAATAGAAAAAACTATCCTGAAATTCATGTAAAACCACAAAAGATGTCAAATAGTCAAAGCAATTCTAAGTAAAAAGAATTAAACTAGAGGCAGCACACTACTTAATTTCAAAATATAATGCAAAACTATAGTAATCAAAACTGCATGGTGCTGGCATAAAAACAGACACATGGACCAGTGAAATAGGATGGAGAGCCCAGAAGTAAATCCATGCATTTATGTTCAATTGATTTCTTGACAAAGGTATAAAAAGCATGCAATGGGGAAAGGATAGTCTCTTCAATAAATGGTGCTAGAAAAACCTAGATATCTACCTACAAAAATGTGATGTTGGACACCTATCTTACACCCTACACAAAATCAACCAAAATAGATTAAAGATTTAAGTGTAATATCTGAAAATGTAAAACTCCTAAAAGAAAACATAGGAGAATACTCCATGACATTGGTATGGACAATAAATTCTTAGATATGACCCTAACAGCACAGGCAAGAAAAGCAAAAATAGACAAATGAAATGACATCAGACTTAAACACTTCTGCAAGCAAAGAAAGTAATTAACAGAGTGAAGAGAGAACCCATGTAATGGGAGAAATTATTTGCAAATCATACATCTGCTAAGGTGCTAATATCCAAAATATATAAGGAATTCAAACTACTTAATAACAAGAAAACCAATAACCATATTAACAAATGGGCAAAGGACCTGAATAGACATTCCTCAAAAGATTACATACAAATGGCCAATAAGTATATGAAAAAATACTTATCACTAATCATCAGAGAAATGAAATTAAAACCACAATAAGATATCACCTGGTTAATAATGGCTATTATTAAAAAGACAAAAGAGAAGTGTTGGTGATGACATAGAGAGAAGGAAACCCTTATACTCTGTTGGTGGGAACATAAATTAATGTATCCATTATGGAAAACAGTACGGGGATTCCTTAAAATATTAAAAATAGAACTACCCGAAGTATCTCAAGAATGGAAAAACAAACACCATATGTACTATCTAATAAATTGGAACTAACTGATGGGCACACATGTACACGGAGGAAAGTAAAAGTTATTGGAAATCAAGCAGGGGGGAGGGGTAAGAGGAGGGGCAAAAACCTACCTAACAGATACAATGAACATTATGTGGCTAATGGGGACACTTATAACCGTGACTCAAGCCTTGTAACAAAAACATTTGTACCCCTTTAATATTTTGAAATAAAAAAATTAAAAATCACTGAAAAAAATAATAAAAATAGGATTACCATATGATCTAGCAATCCCACTGCTGTGTATATAGTCAAAGCAAATGAAATTTGAATATTGAAGGGATATCTGCACTCCCGTGTTTATTGCAGCATTATTCACGATGGCCAAGATATGAAATCAACATAATGTCCATCAATGTCTGAATGGACAAGGAAAATCTTGTACACATACATAATGAAATACTATTCTACCTCAAAATAAATAAAGGAAATCCTGTCACTGGTGACAACATGAATGATACTGAAGGACATTATGTTAAGTGATGTAAGCCAGGCACAAAAGGACATATACACTGTACCATTTCACTTATATGTGAGATCTAAAAATGACAAACTCATAGAAGCAGACTAGAATTGTGGTTACCAGGAGCGGGCAGGGATGGGTGTTGGGAAGATGTTGGTCAAACCATACAAAATTTCAATTACACAGAAATAATTTCATGAGATCTATTGTACAATGTTGTAACGTACAGTGTAAATAATACTGTAATTAGCCAAAGTTCACGTAAGGTGGCAGAGACAGCTGACAAACCAGTTGAGGCCCGTTCTTGCCTAGAGTTATCAGGCCTTTTGTTGAAGGGTTGTTTACTTTAACACCTGCACCTGATCTTCAAGCGCTTGCATTTGGTCTCAGCCCTGACTCCTACTATCCTACTCTAACATCCCGATTTTATTAACTGTTCTAAAAGTTAGCATGACACATAATATTTTGGAAACAGAATGAAGATATTTCAGACTTTTTGTTAAATCCAAGGTAAAACTGATTTTTAAGATAATTACCCAAATCCTTAGAACTTTTACCTATTATACATACGGTTTGTTAATTTTTCCCTGTACATTTTACAATAAATATAGGCAAATTACTCTGTTTGCCCCTGAGAAACTACAATGAAATGCTTCAGGGGAATCTTTCTAGATTCTGTAGGGACTGTGAAAGGTTTATTTTTTGGTTTATTAGGTTTATTTATTTTATTGATCATACTACTGTTGTGTGGATTTTAAATATAAATATAAATCGGAGGGGTCCATACTGAAGCAGGCTGTCCCAGACTAAACTGAACATTTATTGGAATAGCTCTACTCCAGATACCTAAACCAAGCACTTACCTTCTGCTTTGTTAATTTAACCCTAGGTCTATATTTTTGCCAAAATAATGTTTATGCCTTTCTTGGGTGCAAACATTTTTACCAGATACTCTTGGCTAGTGTTGATCTTTTTTAGGAATTTGTGGGATGAAAAGACTATCATATTTTCTGACCAAACACATGGTGCAATAAGGCAAGTAAATATTGATGGGTGAAGGGTCTTTGGGCTTTCTCCATCTAGATATATTTTTATTGCATTAAGGCCTTGATTAGAAGGGTAAGACATTTATATAAATTAAAGAAAACACTAAAAAGCGCCAATATGACACATCCTCCAACTCTGTACTGATTGCATTTGTTAAACACCAAATATTAAATAAATAATATTTTAATTCTGAAAATAAGAACTTTAAATACTTCATACTTTAGCAGCAATAACTTTGTAATATTTTTAAATGATTGCCATATAACATATTATCTTAACTTTCTTTAGTTTCTGAATAAGGAAAAATGACATAGTGAAAATATATTTGGTATAATTCATTTCATTTATATCTTCATTTTGTTGAATTTGCATGTTAGAACAATATTCATTTACTCAAAGAAAGGTGATCTACAAAATCATCTGGTTAGAAGTAGCATATTTACAATGTCAAGCTATCAAATATTCCAAAATTAGTTTCTTGAAAAGAGAACTTGATTGTCACTATGGGAGCACTGTGCTCTCTGGAGTAAGGTAGGAAGGAACTTTTCCATATAGATCAATATCTAATTTATTTGGACATTACTGAACATTCAGTTTTAACTTATTTATCTTAAAAACTGAGAGGTGTAGTTTATTATGTAAAATTTTTTAAAAATATTTTAGAATCATTTAATCTTTCAGGTTTTCAAAAGTTTAGGTATAAAAAAGCTGGGAAACTATATGGAAAGCATGTAGCAATTGCTTATTTCAGTAACATTTCAATTTGAATTAATGCTAATAATTATTTGCCATTAAATGAATTTACCATTAAATGGATTTGCCATTAATTGCACTAAATACGCATAAGTATTTACATTTTCTTCAATATATTTTAATAACACTTTCCTTTTTTAAAATGAGCTTTATTTCTTAGAACAGTTTTATTTTAAGTTCACAGCAAAATTACGTGCAAAGAACACAGAGTTCCATATAACCCCGTCCCCACACATGCATGTCAACATGTCCCACTCTCCGCATTCCTCACAAGAATGGTACATTAGTTACAATCCATAAACCTACATTGATACATCATTATTACCAGAATCCTTTGTTTACATTAGGATTTGCTCTTGATGTTGTATATTCGATGGGTCCAGACAAATGTATAATGGCTTATATCACCACTATAGTATTTAGAATAGTTTCACTGCCCTAAAAGTCCTCTGTGGTCTGCCTATTCATCTCTTTCCCCCAACCTCTGGCAACCATTGACTTTTTGACTGTCTCCATAGCATTGCCTTTTCCAGACTTTCATACAGTTGGAATCACACACTATGTATCCTTTTTAGATTGGCTTCTACCACTTAATAGGCATTTAACCTTCCTCCGTATCTTTTTATCACTTGATAGCTCATTTCCTTAGGGTACATGGAATAATATTTCATGCAATGAATGTATCAGTGTATTTATCCATTCACCTACTGAAGGACATCTTAGTTGCTTCCAAGTTTTGACAATTATAAGAAAGTTTTTGTAAACATCCTGTATGGGTTTTTGTGTGGACATAACTTTGCAAGTAATTTGGGTAAATACAAAAGAGCACAAAAAAAGCACAATTACTGGATCATATGGTAGGAGTTTGTTTCATTTTTAGGTAACTGTCAAAGTATCTTTCAAAATTATTTTGAATTCCCAGCAGGAATGAGTGTAAGTTCATGTTGCTCCACATCTTTGCCAGCATTTGGTGGCGTTTTGGATTTTCTTCAAACATGTATGTAGTGGTAGCAGATTCTAATACAAGTGTAGTGCTATCAGATTGTTTTATTGATATTTTATTATTTCTTACTAATACAAAATTGGTGTACATAATTTTGGGGTACATGTGATAAAAATCCATTTATATAATTTGTAAAGGTCAAATCAGTGTAATTGGGAAATCTATCACCTTAAATATCTGTCTTTTCTTTATGCTAGAAACATTTGAATTATTCTCTTCTAGCTATTTTGAAATATACAATTAATTATTGTAAACTATAGTCACCCTACTGATCAATCCAACACTAGGTCAGATTGTTATTTTAATTTGATGTTCCCTACTGACATATGGTGTTGATCATCTTTTCATATGTATATTTCCCAACCATATATCTTTTTGTGGTGTATATTTAGATTGTTTGCCCATTTTTTAATTGGGTTGCTCATTTTCTTTTTGTTGAGTTTTAAGATTTCTCTGTATATTTGGATGACATTTTTTTATCAGATGTGTCTTTTACAAATGTTTTCTCCCAGTTTGTGGGCTGGTCTTATTCTTTTTACATTGTCTTTCACAGAGCAGAAGATATTAATTTTAATGACATACAGTTTATGAATTATTTCTTTCACAGATTTGCCTTTACTGATGTATCTAAAAAATCATCACCAAACTCAAGGTCATCTAGAAGTTCTCATATGCTAACTTGTAGGAGTTTATAGTTTTGAATTTTACATGTAGAACTATGATTCATGTTTAGTTTTTGTTGTGCTTTTTGTTTGTTTGTTTCTTTGATAAAAGGTCTGTGTCCAGATTCATTTTCTTTGAATGTGGATTTCCAGTTGTTCCAGCACCACTTGTTGAAAAGACTAATCTTTTTCCATTGTATTGCCTTTGGCCTTTTAAAAATTAATTTATTTTTATTGACAAATAAAATTTTTGCATATTTATGTGGTATATTACATTTTGATACATGTGTACATTGTAGAAACATCCAATCAAGTTATTTGTCATATCCATTACCTCGCCAACTTATTTTTTTGTGGTTATTGGCCTTTGTCAAAGATCAATTGATTATTTTTGTGTGGGTTTATTTCAGGTTTCTCTATTCTGCTCCATTGATCTATTTTCTGTACTTTGGATAATACCACACTGTCTTGATTACTGTAGCTTTATATTAAGTCTTAATTCAAGTAATATCAGTATTCTGACTTTGTTCTTCTCCTTCCATATCATGTTGTCAATTCATGATCTTTGGCTCTTCATGTAAACTTTAGAATAAATTTGTTAATATGCATGAAGTAACTTGCATGGATTTTGATTGGGACTATGTTGAATATGAAGATCAAGTTGGGAGGAAGAACTGATATCTTGGCAATATTGAATGCTTCTGTCAATGAACATGGGATATCTCTCCATTTATTTAGATCTCCTTTGAATTATTTTATCAGAGTTTTGTATTTTCCCTAATATAGCTCTTGCATATATTTTGTTAGATTTGTACCTATATATTTCATTTTGGGGAAGTTAATGTAATTGGCATTGTGTTTTTTACTTCAAATTGTTCATTGCTGGTATGTAAGAAGGTGATTGACTTGTATATCAAGTTTATGTCTTGAAACCTTGCTGTAAATGTCTACAAGTTCCAGGAATTTTTGTTGTTGTTGTTGATTCTTTTGGATTTTCTACATAGACAAACATGTCATTTGTGAACAAGAGCAGTTTAATTCTGCCTTCTCAGTCTGTATACCTTTTATTTACATTTCTTGTCTTAGTCCATTAGCTAGGACTTCCACTAAAGTATTGAAAAGGAATGATTGGACAAGACACCATTGTCTTATTTCTGGCCTTTGTTAGAAAGCTTTTAGTTTCTCACCTCAGGTATGATGTTAGCTGTACACTTTTTTGTAAATGTTCTTCACCATGTTGGGATAGTTTCACTTTATTTCTTGTTTGCTAAGAGGCTGTTTGGTTTTTTAATTTTTTATCCTGAATGGATTTTGGATTTTGTCAAACACTTTTTCTACATCTATTGATATGATCGTGTGATTTTTATTCTTTAGCTTATTGATGTGAGAGAATACATTAATTGATTTTTGAATTTTAAGCAGTCTTGCATACCTGAAATAAATACCACTTGGTCTTGGTGTATAATTGTTTTTGTACATTTTTGGAATAGATTAGCTAATATTTCATTGATAAGATTTGCATCTATGCTCATGATTGATATTGGTCTGTAGTTTCTTTTTCTTGTAATGTCATTGTCTGATTTTGGTATTCAGGTAATGCTGGCCTCAGAGAATAAGTTAGGAAATATTCCCTCTGCTTCTATCCTTGGGGGACAGATAGAAGAGATTGTAGAGAATTGGTGTAATTTCTTCCTTACATATTTGGTAGAATTCATCCGTGGACCAACCTGGGTCTGATATATTATGTTTTGACAGGTTTTCAATTATTGGCTCAATTTGGTAGATGTGCCTTTCAAAGAATTGATCCATTTCATCTAGGTTTCAAGATTAATGAGCATAGAGTTGTTCATAATATCCCTTTATTGTGCTTTTAATATCCATGGGATCTGTGCTTATAGCCTCTCTTTCATATCTGGTATCAGCAATTTGTGTATTCTCTGTTTTTTTTTTTTTTCTTAGTTAGCCTGGCTAGAGGTTTCTCAATTTTGTTGATCTTTTCTAAGACAAGCTTTGAATTTTATTCATTTTATCTATTAAATTACTCTTTTCAATTTCATTGACATATATATATTTGAGATAAAGTCTCACTCTGTCATCTGGGCTAGGGTGCAATGGCACCCTCATAGTTCACTACAACCTCAAACTCCTGGACTCAAGTGATCTTCCTGCCTCAGCCTCCTGAGTAACTGGGACTACAGGCATGTGCCATCATGGCCAGCTAATTTTTCTATTTTTTGTACAGACAAGGTCTTGCTCTTGCCCAGGCTGGTCTTATACTTCTGGCCTCAAGCAATCCTTCTGCCTCAGCCTCCCAAAGTGCTAGAATTACAGATATGAGCCACTACATCTGGCCAGAAGCTTACATTAATGGTTTAAGATTGCTCTTATTTTATAGTACATGGATTCAATGCTACAAATTACCTCTAACTTCTGTATTTGCAGCATCAAACAAATTTTAACAAGTTGAATTTTCATTTCATTTAGTTCAAAATATTTGTTGATTTCTCTTCTTCATTGACTCATATTATTAAAAGTGTGTTGTTTTTAATATCCATGTATTTTGAGATTTTTCACCTTTTTTTGTTTTCAATATTGATTACTAGTTTAATTCCATTGTGGTCTGAGAGCATATATTGTATGATTTTTATTCTTTTGAATTTATTATGGAGTGTTTAATGCCCCTGAATGTGATAATTTTGGTAAACATTCCATGTGAGCTTGAGAATAATTTGTATTCTGATGTTGTTTGATGAAGCACTCTGTAGATGTAAATTAGATCCAGTGAACTGATGGTGTTATTGAGTTCAACTCTGTCTTTATTAATATTTTGCCTGCTAGATCTATCTTTTACTCATAGAGTAAACAATACTCTAATGATAGTTTATATCTCGAACTATAACAATAAATTTTTCTATCTCTCCTGGAAGTTCTATTATTTTTTGCCTCATCTATTTTAATGCTGTTATTAGGCGCATACACACTAAGAATTGTTATATATTCTTCAGTATTTGACCCCTTTATCGTCATTTATGTCTTTATCCCTGATAATTTTCCTTGCTCCAAAGTCTGCTTTGTCTGGAATTAATATATCTATTCCAGCTTTCTTTCTGATTGTATTATTGTAGTATATCTTTTTTCATATCTTTACCTTTTATCTATATGTGTCTTTATTTTTCAAGTGGATTTCTTACAGGCAACATATTGTTGAGCCTTTTTTTACCTACTCTGACAATTTCTGTTTTTTAACTGGTGTATTTAGACCATTTACATTTGAATTTATTACTGATAGCATTTATTTTTAAAAACATAAGTATTAATAGCTTTTAAAAATTATTAGCATTAAATATATAGAGATAAAGTTATGAACTACATAAATTATATGATTTTTTTTTAAAGTAAGATATCATGTACAAGAAGGACAGGGCTATGGTGAATAGTGACACTAATACAAAAAGAAATAACACCTCAGGCACATTACTTACAGTACTGCCATTAAGATACTGGCAGATGGGAGCTGTGGACTCATAGAGGAGGTATAACTTACTAGTAGCCATTATCAAGACCCCCCTCCCCCCGCTTATGTACTTGGCTGAAGATTCAGGAAAATCAATTGTAGTTTGTAATGAACATTAAGTCCAACAAGTAGCAGATCGAACAATTCTTGAATAAGCTTGATGAGTGTAACTAAGTCACAATCTGTTTAGGCACAGTGGAAAGAAAACATCATCTATCATCCAATTGGCCCATGACTCTAAAGCTAGGCACCAACCATAACACAAGCAAAACAAACAAAAGATAACCCAAAATTTGTCTTTATATAACACTAGTTATATATCTTCTCAAAATTCTGGGTTTATATAAACAAAAAAAGTTAAAGAAATTTTGCAATGACATAAAAGAAACATCACACTAACATCAATTTCCTTCTATAAAGATATATGCAACTCATAAAATGACTTCTATGTTGATAGAGACATTATATGAAGTTGTATATTGTGTTTTATTATAAGTGGTTCTGATGTTTACTGAAAATTGGTTTCATGATTGTCATTTTAATTTTTAATTATCATTATTAATTATTAATAATAATTATTATTATTTTTAATTAATCATTTTAATTTTAATTCAGAATAAGGGGTTCTAGATGTTTTTAAATTTCTCCACAAACACATCAAAAAGTCATGAGATTTTATTTAATCTAGTGACCCACTACTTATTACTGTTATTGTTTGTGAATATTGTTATAGGAAATTTGAATTTGAATATTTGATTACAGAAAATTATATATGATAATGATGTAAAAAGAAAAGTAAGAGAAGAGTTAAAGGAAGGATCTTTTTCTTATCCATCAAAATTATATTTTTATATAAATATTTATTGATATTTGTATATCACAAGTCAAAATTCATGTGACTTTACTGGAATACAATTAAATAACATATTGAAAGAGTAATTTATCACAACAAAATGTAGATTATGCAAGGAGTTTAAGGATGGATGCAAATTAGTCTATTAATATTATTTACTAGTACATTTATATTGCTAGATAATATGCAAAGAACTCTGTTACTCAATTGTATCTCATAAAACATTCTACTCACATGGTTTCTGCAATACCACTCTCTTTTGGTTTACTTTCTATATCAAACAATCCCTTATTAATCTTCCTTAAGATTAACTTTCCCCTATTTGGCCCTTGAAAGCTAAAATTCCCCAATGCTGCAACCTAGGCTTTCTTCTCTATTAATTTTATACTATATTCTGTATGTATGGTGTCCCATTTATGCCATTTGCTTCTTATGATAACACCAAAATTAAACATCTGCCTCTCCCTCTCCTTCAAACTCCTGAGTGGTGTTCATAATTATTTCACAAATCTAGATTATCTTCTTGATGTAGATTCAAACTCACAAAGGCTGAAACTTAAATCACAACCTTTCCTCTGTGGTCCTCTCTCAAGTGTTTTTTTAATCAGGGGATGACACCATCAACCTTCTCATTCATCATTCCCTAAATTGAAGAATCATCCTTAACATTTTCTTCTCCTATTAGTCCTTCACTGAGTCTAAATTATTTTATTCTTTGAATCTGTTCAGGTCTGTCTGTCCTCTAACATCATCCTAATTCATGCAAGCTAATCTCTATTCCAAATAGAATGCAATTGGATCCAGTTAACAACCTTTCTGCTTTGCCGTCAGCTCTTCCATTGCCATTTCTCTTTAAGATCTTATCCTATTGACCTCTTCAGCCCCATCTACATCATGCTTCTTGTGACTTCCAACCCTCTAGCCACACAGGCTTTCTTTTCATTCCATAAACGTTTTATGTTTTCTCCAGTCAGGAGGCTACGTACCTATTGAGCTGTCTGCCTGAACTATTATGATTCATTCCCCACATTAAATAATAAATTCCTAGAAATCCTTTAGTTGGAGAACAACAGCCACATTTCTTTCCATGGGAAGATTTTACCAGACAACCTTCTTCACTCTAAACCCAAATATAATGTCAAGTTCTTCTACACATTTGTATTGTAACACTACGTTATACTTAGTTCGGGCATTATCAAAGTTGATTTGTACATCTATCTTGTACTTCTACAAATAAATGAACAAGTTTAGAATTCTTGACTTTTTACTCCGTTGTAGTCTTAGTAGAAGCAAGATCTGATTCTTAAAATATTTTAGAATGCATAATGTTAAGATTCAGATCAATTTTAATTATTTTTGAATGTCTTAAAATAGAATATGAGAAATATATTCTAAGTAATCATAAATTGTATCTAAAACTATTTCATATAGCTAAATATTAAGAATCTGCAATATAAATAAATATGAAAAATGGTCAAATAAATATTAAAACTATTTCAGTAGTGCCAACTATAATTAGAATGGAATAATAGAATAAATATTAAAAATGAAAAATAATAAAAAAGAAGAAAAAAAAAAAAAAGAATAATCAATTATATTACTTACAGATATGATCATTTGATGCCCTAAATATAAATATAAAATACAAATATAAATATAAATGAATATACAAATAATGTATAAAAATTATAAATAAATAAATAATAAATTATAAATATAAATATAAAAATAAAAAAATAAAATTCTGGAAAACTGAATTCAGGGTACATCAAAAAAATAATCCACCATGACAAAGGGAGCTTCATCCCAGGGATGCAAGGATGGTTCAACATGTGCAAGTATACAAATGTAATTCATCACATAAACAGAAGCAAAAACAAAGACCATATGATCCTCTCAATAGCTACAGAAAAAGCATTTGACAAAATTCAGTACCCTTTTATAATAAGAGCTCTTAACGAAACAAGCATAGATGGAACATACCTCAAAATTATAAAAGCCATATATGACAAACCCACAGCCAACATCATAGTGAATGGGGAAAAATTGAAAGCATTCCTGCCTAGAACTGGAACCAGACAAGGCTGCTGACTGTCACCACTTCTACTCAACATAGTGCCGGAAGTCTTAGCCAAAGCAATCAGCAAGAGAAGGAAATTAAGGGTATTCAAATGAGGAAAGAAGAGATCAAACTATCGCTCTTTGCTGACAATATGATTTTATATCTACAAAACCACAAAGATTCTGCCAAGAGGCTCCTGGAATTGATAAACAAATTTAGCAATGTCGCAGGTTACAAAATCAATGTACACAAATCAGTAGCAATCCCATACACCAAGAACAATCAAGCTGAGAATCAAATCAAAGACTCAATACCTCTCACAATAGATACAAAGAAAATAAAATATGTAGGAATATATTTAACCAAGGAGGTGAAAGACCTCTACAGGGAGAACTATAAAACACTGAGGAAGGCAATCACAGAGGATGTAAACAAATGGAAAAACATATCATGCTCATGGATCAGCAGAACCAAAATTGTTAAAATGTCTATACTACCCAAAGTGATTTACAGATTCAATGCAACCCTCATTAAAATAACAATGTCATTTTTGACAGATCTAGAAAAAATAAATCTACACTTCATATGGAACCAGGAAAGAGCCTAAATAGCCAAAGCAGCCTTAAGCAAGAAGAACAAATTGGGAGGCATCACTTTACCAGACTTCAAGCTATACTACAAGGCTATAGTAACCAAAACAGCATGGTACTGGCACAAGAACAGAGACATAGACCAATATATCAGAACAGAGAATCCAGATATAAAACCGTCCTCATATTGCCATCTGATCTTTGACAAAGCAGACAAAAATATACATTGGGGAAAAGAATCCCTATTCAATAAATGGTGCTGGGAAAATTGGAGAGCTACACGTAGAAGACTGAAACAGGATCTGCACCTCTCAACACTCACAAAAGTTAATTCACAATGGATAACAGACTTAAACCTAAGGCATGAAACTATAAGAATTCTGGAAGAAGAGGATGGAAAAACTCTTAGAGATATTGACCTAAGCAAAGAATTTATGAAGAAGACCCCAATAGCAATCACAGCAACAACAAAAATAAATAATAAATGGGACCTGATTAAATTAAAAAGCTCTGCACAGCCAAGGAAACAATCAACAGAGCAAATAAATAACCTGCAGAATGGGAGAAAATATTTGCATGCTATACATCCCATAAAGGGCTAATAACCAGAATTTGCAAAGAACTCAAGCAAGCCAGCAAGAAAATATCAAACAACCTCATTAGAAAGTGGGCAAAAGAAATGAACAGAAGCTTTTCAAAAGAAGATAGACTAATGGCCAATAAACATATGAAAAAATGCTCAACATCTCTAATCATCAGGGAAATTCAAATCAAAACCACTGGAGTTAAATGAGATATCACTTAGCTCCAGTGAGAATGGCTTTTATCAAAAAGTCCCAAAATAACAGATGCTTGTGGAGAGGAAGGAACACTATACACTCTTGGTGGGACTGCAAACTAGTACCACCTCTATGGAAAGTAGTATGGAGATACCTCAAAGAACTAAAAATATACCTATCATTTGATCCAGCAATCCCACAACTGGGTATTTAAACAAAGGAAAAAAGGACATTTTATAAAAAGGACACTTGCACACAAATGTTTATTGCAGCACAATTCACAATCACAAAGATGCGGAATCAACCCAAGTGCCCATCAATATGTAAGTGGATTAATAAAATGTGGTATATGTACACCATGGAGTACTACTCAGCCATAAAAAAATGGTGAACTAATACCTTTTGTAACAACCAGGGTGGAACTGGAGACAACGCTTCTAAGTGAAGTATCACAAGAATGGAAAAACAAACACCACAGGTACTCACTACCAAATTGGAACTAATTGATCAACACTCATGCGAAATGAAGCGGTGGGAGGAGTGAGGAGGATGGATAGGTAAATTCACACCTAACGGGTACAATGCACACTATATGGGTGATGGGCACACTTATAACTTTTACTCAAGTTGTCCAAAAGCAATTCATATAACCAAAACATTTGTACCCCCATAACATTCTGAAGTAAAAAAAAATTAAAATTGGGAAGATGATAAGAAGGTCCATATAATCATATTTTTAGCACTTTTCAGTAGTGCTACACTATATATTTAGAATCTGAAATAATAGTATAAATATTAAAAATGAGTAAAATAAACTATTAAAAAGCACTGTTCCACTAGTGACAGACTGTGCATCTAGAAAATGGTATAATAGAGATAAATATTAAAAATATGGAAAATATATCAATTGTATTAGTTGCATATATGATCATTTAATGTCCTAAATATCTAAAGTAATAAATTAAAAAGTGTTTTAAACAAAAATATGCATTGTTTTATGGATAAAAATTAATTTATAGGGAAAAATCAATAGTTTTATTACATAATAGCCATAAATGCAATTGGAACAATTTACCATATTAGAAATATATATATAAAAGCTTAAGAAAAAGTTTAACAATAAAAGGGCAGAAATTATAACAAGAACACTCTAAAAGCATATTGAGTGACAGAAGAAAAGTTTAAAATTGATAATAAAGTAATTTATTCTTGGACAGAAAATCCCATTAAAAATCATTCTGAAAAATACATGAATTGAGGATATTTAAGCTGAGCAATGGGAAAACAGCTCAAGCATATATACTGTAAAGTTTTAGTAATAAAAATTGTGATACTGCTTTAGAAACTGATTGATGAAACAATGGACAGCAAACTGGGATTAATGAGCAAAATATTTTTAGAATATTTAATTCTGTATAAGAGAAAAATGTCCGATATACAAATCAATTAGACAAAATATAAATGGCCCGAAGTAAAAAGAAAAAGGTAATCATAGATTCATAAATGAAAGGAGACACCATAAAAAGTGGCAAATCTATGAAGAGGTATATTGGCCCTGATTAACAATTATGCAAATAAAAGCTAGTTGAATACCATTTTATTATCATATCATAGTTGGAAAATCAAAAAATAATATTTATGTGGACTAAAATGTGAGAAATGGGCGGCTTCATTATAGTGTAAATACAGGGTGTCCCAAAAGTATATGTATGGCGACTTTTGGGACACTCTGTAGATTCTGCCTTTTGGGCATGGAGCTTCAAAATATGTGTCAAAATTTAAAATGTGTATATTCCTAGACACTCTATTTCTCAAAATTCTTCTTGAAGAGACAACTGTACAAGTGCAGGAAAATATACACAAGAAAAGATTATTGTAGGATTATTTAAAACTGAGGGGGAAAGAAAGAAAAGGAAAGAAATAGGGAATAATAAAATAGACCATTAAGGTACATGCATTTATTGGACTGCCATGCATTCCTTAAAGATGATGAAATCTAACAGGACATTATTATCATGTGACGATGCCTCTAACCTTTTTTTTTTTTTAAAGAGACATGCAGGCTACACAATAACATGTGTAATTAATATATGGAATCAATATGAATAAAACAATGTCAGACTTTCTGTTTGTTTTAGTAAATTTTGTGATATTTTACCAAATTTGAAATTTGTAAGTATATGTTTTTGGTTGCTCAACTTTCATAAGCTATTTTGCCTGTAAATGAAATTGTCATTCAAGGATCCTGGTTGGAAGGGTTGCCTCAACGAAGTAGGCTGTCATTCTCCAAGCAAATTAAAGTGAGCACAAGCCTATTTGGCTGCACATTTTAAAATAAATTCCATGTAAATTAAGACCACATATATTGAGACCAAAGTTGGTACTTTCAAAACTGAGCCCCAAAGTCACTAGGGCAGGTAGTCTAAATTGCAGACATTCTTTGCAAAGCAGTCACTTTGCACATGGACATTTTGTGGGATGTGCCTCACAAAGAGTAGCAGCAGGTTTACACATCTAATGATGGTAGCTCTCTCTCAAGAGCAAATGCTGATGGGCTAGAGAATTAGTTCATGGTGTTATACCTGGGTTGTATTTCTTTGAATGTTTTCAATTATTCTTTGTATTTCCATTTACAGTTTTGAATTTAATGAAAGAACACATTTTTCTGTATCAGCACCTTAAAAGTATTTTCATTTTAATATCTTTTTATGAGATGGACCTTTAATATAAAGCCTAAAAGTGGAGAAAAAAGTCACATTTAATGGGGTTCAGAAGCCTACATGTCCTCAGGATTGATACATTTCCATATATGAAGATGTGAATAAGATATGACAAAACTTCTTGACTAATAAAAGACATTATTCACTGTCTTAAAATAACCTGTGAGACACTCTAAAGAGAAATTTGCAGTAAGGCGTATTAACTTTAGAGCATGTTCCACAGGGAGATCAAAGAGCTGTGAAAGCATACTGACAGATACATTCCTTTTATCTAAAAATATTGTATTTAACTCAAGTGCTAACAAAACCCATATTCTTGGGATTCAGAATTCTTTATAAGTATCAATGTAAATGATAAGTGTGTCAACAGATATTAAACTTTGGAATTATTTTAATTTTAAATAAATGTTCATTACCAAATTTTGTATAGATGATAAAATAAGTAATAACTAATTTGTTTCTATTAATATTTATAAACATTCTGATTACCAATATTAATTTAAGGTATTGTTGCTTTTACCCTTTCATGAACTTTATTAAACCATTTATCATAAGTGGAAATGGGAAAAATAACTCATTATAAATATGAAAATTGATCTTAGATATTTAGAATAAAACTGTCTTCTTCCTCAATTATCATTTCAACATGTGTCCTTTACAAAATTGTATGATTCTTGTCCCAAAAAAGGATGGTCCCTAGACTCAAATTTTATACTTCTTCCTGTGGAAATTTGATACTATATTTATTCATTCCTTCTTTAATTCCTCCCTCTGTTTTTAACATATTTTATTTCTTAAATAATTAAAAACAAAGAAAGAAACAAGCAAAATCCCTACATTGTTGTCTACCATGTTCTCGTAACTCAAGATTCAGTGAAAGGTTTCTACTGGGCAAATACCTTCCCTATACATGTCATCCCTATAATTAGATAATTCTTTTTGCTTATCAATCTAATAAAGCTGCTCGTGAAAGTGAGCAATAAACTTTCATTGTTTTTTCTTGATAACTTTACATTATGGGACATGTTTTGTTTCCTCTATTAAAATCTCCTCCTGCATTGTTTCAGGTAGTACACTCAAAGCAGCATGATAGGGTGGGGTCAGAGTTCAGTTTCTAGAGTCCATTTCCAGCTAAAACTTGTACAAGTCACTTAAGTTTAGATGCATTACTTCAATTCACATCATATTTTTTTTAAAAATCCATAAAGTGAAAATAATAATAATGTTTCTCACATGATATTTCTGTCATGATTAAATAATAATGTGTATGAAAATCATTGGGCAGGGATTGACACTCACTGAGTAAATGTTTTCTATATTTTTATCTATGTGCTTTTTTTTTTGTCTCCTTGGATGGTTTCTTTCCTTCCTCCTGTCCCTAATTTAAAGATGTCTTGTAAGATAGATGCCCTATTCTTTTTTTTTCTTTTTCCCATGTAGTTTTTTCATTTTACAAGTTGAAACATTAACAGATGTAATAAGAAATCTGTATTTTTATCTTTGGTATGACATCAACAGTCCTGGCCTAGATTTTTATTGCCTTCAAAACAACTCTACTTTTTAAAGACTATATTTTTTTTCAAACAGATTCTCTGGCTTATGTTTATACACCTGTCCAATATCATTTGGAAATGCCAGCCCAGTGTAATCAAATTTGGGTACCACTTGCCTAATCTTTAAGTCAACTATTCAAAATATATAGGCAAGTGGTGCCCAAATTCAATTGAATATATAATTAAAATTTATTTAAGTTTAATATATGTTTATATATATAAATGCTCATCACATTAATAAGAAAGTAGAAACAAATGAACAAATCTGATGTCGTGATCATTACCAGATTCATGAAATTGGTGTTGCTAAAGTGTGCAAATAGGTTTTTAGATAATTTTCATCATATAATGAGAGTCATTATCTCATTATTAGTCCCTAAACTATAATCACATGAATTAAAAATGGTTTAACTTTTAAGACTTAGATTAGATTAAGATAAACCTACTTTAAAAAATTTAGATCACACCTAATCTTTGATCATATTTTTAATTATTATGTTGGATTGAGAACAAGATCACATCATTTAAATAAAAATAAGTTATAAAAGTTGAAAACAGTGGCTATCAGTAAAAACAATACATTTAATTAACTAATTACTTTTTAAAATTTAAATGGGCATGTGATACTCTGACAAGATAGAACTTAAAGAGTTAACACTGTATAAAATTTGTAGTTCTCATTCAATGAATTTTCCTCATATAAAACTAGACTTGAGTTTGTCAGTGTATAAAGGACATGTACCTTGAAAAGAATAGAAGTCACATGTACTACCTGTATGTCATTTTTAAACTAAAAAAGTAAAATATTTTTAGTAATTACTTCTCTAATTCTTTTCCGCTATAGTGTAGAAAACACTAGTTCAAAATTCTCGAGTGTATCAAATAAAATATTATATATAAAAATACTTTGAAATCCATAGCATATTATTAAAATATTTACTAAATTTCTGCACCTAGCACAGTGTAAAATACTTTTGAATGCAGCAATGATGCCTAAAGATCACCAATATGTGATACACAAAAATTCGCTTTATTTCCTACTTTGGCACAACAAACGTTACATAAATAATAAGTGCATATCATTAAACATACTTTTAGGAATGGGAAAACATATTTTCCTAAGGAAAGGAGCACTCTGAGCTTTAGAAACATCATTAGGGAGATGCAGGTAGATATGAACCAATCAAAACGAGTAGAGGGATAACATGAACAAACGGTGGGAGAGCTGGGGATGCTGTATAGTCACTTGCATGTAAAACAGACCGAGATTTGAGATGCTAAAATCTCTTTCTCTATTTTTTATATATATATAATAAACACATAAATACAGAGAAACACAGAATAGAGTATATATATATACACACACACATATTCGCTCATATATATATATGAGAGAGAGAGAGACGGATTTTCTACAGGGAAATGTATAAAAGTCTCCTGCAAATGAAATCTCTGGAATAAGAACATGGTTTATAAAACTATTATTGGCCCCCTAGGGGAGAGGTTATGAAAGTGAAATATACAGACATCCATAGACTGGGGACATTGGTACTATCATGTCATTAATCACAGACCATTTATAAGATATAAGGTTCTGGATAGTTGTAGAATAAAGCTATTCTGTAATTTGTGAGAAAAGAAAATATGTCTTTTCTAGCATAAAGATTGCTCTAATGAGAACCTTTAGAAAAGTACCACTAAGTCTTTATCAACTATGTTCTTTCAAGTTAATATAGTGGAAAGAAGCAGATTTAGCTTGGTTTAAAGTTTTCTTTTTTTTTTTAATCCATGTTGCCAAAAATCTGTATTGGTTACCACATGAACAATATGGCCTTTTTAAAAAAAAGTTAGACTTAAATTGATTTTGTAATAGTTTTATTTTCATATTTCAAGTAACAAAATAAAAATGATGCATAAGATCAAAAAATCCAAGAGTCCTTATATGATTCTGATCCCCCTGTTTCACTCATTTTGCCAAAATCATTACAAAGGATCCATGGTCGAGAAATCTGAATTGTTGCACTGAGTCATACCCGTAGAAAGAGGTCTAAACCCGAAGCAGTGGAGTTACAAGAAATATGAAGAATTAATCTAAACTTAGAACATACCAGGCATCATCAAAAGAGAAACACCCATGTCAATACAAAGCTTAAATAATACCACTAAAGAAATTATTTGATACTATATGACCACTAAGGCTTAAATATACTGGATCATTCCTTTAACCTGAAACAGATGAAATGGTAAGAAATATAGGCTCAAAAGTGTGTGTTTTATTTCTAATTCTGACATTTGAACAAGTCTTATAACTTATGCAAGGTTTTAGAGCCTTGTTAAAAAATTGTACACATTAACAGGATCCTTTATAGCATTTATTGAAATATAACATTTATAGAGAATATATGAACTAAACACACAAGATACAAAATGTGTGAATACTCATATTTCCAACAACCAGATTAACAAAATATTGCTCGTACTTTGAAAGCCCCTTTTTGCCCTTGTCCATCACATCTCTCTTCATTGGGCACAGAGATAATTATCATCTCTGGTAATTGTTTCTCTTGTTTATTTTGTATTTTATCATCTTTATAAAAATAATATATGCAGTTTCTCATTTTTAACTGATATGTAGTTCAAGTTTATTTATTTTCATTTTTTATAACTTTTATGATAAAAACATGTCAAATTATAGTAACCTTTCTTTCTTCATGGATATTTAGTTTTTTTCTAGTCTCAGAGTATTATAAACAATACTTCTGTAAATGTCCAAGTATATGTTCACATGCAAGAATTTTTTTCATTTTCATGTCTGCCTGAGCATTTTTAGATACTCTTTATTATAACTTTCTTCATCAAAGTTTATTCCCTCTTTAATTTTTTTTACAAAAATACTTATATTTTTATTCTATTGATTACAATACTTACTGAATATATTTTGGAATATGTGTGTCCGATGATGCAATTTATTGATTATACTCTCATTCGTAACTTCTTTATATGTTAAGAAACTTAGTATTTAGATTTCTTTAAACTGCTTTTCAAATGTATTCCTGTAAAGATGTTTTTACATATATGTTTTTACCAGGCCTCTGGTATGACACTAGCAGCCAGAACCATTTTGCACAAAATTTTAAGCTTTTTAAGGATTAAGTGATAATTTTACACAAGCTATTTCAGAAAGTGAAAAAGTTCCCAACCTATTTTCTGATATTAGGAAAATCCTTGTACAAAACTAGAAGAACAGAAAAAGTATTATCAGGACAGGAAACTAAAACCCAATATCCCTCATAAATATAGATATAACCAACAGTAACAAAATATTAGCAAATCTAATCCAGCAATTTATAATAAAGAAAATACATTATGATGAATTAAGAATTATTATAAGAATGCAAGATGTATTTAAGATTGGAAAATTACTGTGTATATAGAAAATAAAATAGAAAAAATGTAAGATCATATCAACAGATATGACAAAAAAAGCATTTGGCAAAATCCAAACCCATTGATGACAAAAATATTTAGAAAAAACAAATAGACGGGAGCATCCTTAACTTGATAAAAAGAATCTTATTAAAACCTGAAGCTCTATCATACTTAATGGTGAGAGACTAAGTGTCTTGCCAGTAAGACTGGGAACAAGGAAAGAAACTCCCTCTCACCACTTCTGTTCACCATTGCACTGGGGAGCCCAGGCAGTTCAAAAAGACAAGTAAAAATGAATAAAAGTAGTAAATATTACACAGAAAGAAGTAAAACTGTCATTATTCAAAAATGGCATGACCGTAGACATAGACAACTCTGTAGAACCAAAAATCTAAAACAAATTTATCAGGATCAACGTATATAAGAAAAGTATACGATACACAAGGTGAAGACATAAAAGAACAGAATACAGTATCTATATGTTAGTCACAAATAATTGAAATATAATACTAAGGTACTATCATTTAAAATAGCTTCAAAAAGCATCAAATAATTAGCAATAAATATTTCAAATTTTAGTCAAACTCTCTGTCTTAAAAATCTACAAAACATTAATGACAAAAATTTAGAAAATTCTGAATATACAAAGAGATATATCATGCTCATGGATTGCAGGATTCAATATTGTTAAGATATCCACTTGGTGCTTGATAGATGAATAGAGTGACTACAGTTGACATTAATCGATTGTACATTTCAAAATAGCTAGAAGAGAATAATTTGAATGTTCCTAGCATAAGAAAGATATATTTAAAATGATGTATATCCCATTTACCTTGATTTGATTATATGAGTGTATCAAATTATCACATGTACCCCCAAAATATATACATCTATTACATATGAATAAAAAATAATTTAAACATTTTAAAAGAGATTAAATTAAAAAAAAGATATCCATCCTTCCAATATTGTTCTTTAGATTCAATATGCTTACTGTGATGGTTAATTTAGGTATCAATTTGACTGGGTTGAGAGATGGATGCCTGGATGGCTGGTGAAGAATTACTACTGGGTATCTCCGTGAAGGATTTTCCAGAGGAGACTGACATGTTAATTAGTACACCAAGAGAGGAAGACCTACCCTCAATGTGGGTGTGCAACACCCAACCAGCTAGGGGCTCAGACGGGACAAACAAGCAACACATGGAAGATTTTCTTTCTGCTCTTGCTCTCCATTCCAGAGCAGGCCACCTTTTTTCTTTCTTCTCCTGGACATTAGAGTCCAGGTTCTTCAGCATTTGGCCTCTGGAGCTTGTATCAGTGTCCTCCTGGGGGCTTTCAGACTTTTGGTCTAGGAATAAGTGCTGCACCTTTGGCTTCCCAGGTTCTGAGGCTCTGGATTGAGCCACACCATCAACTTCTCTTGTTCTTCAGCTTGCAGACAGCCTATCATGGGACTTCACTGCCTCTGTGATCCTGTGAGCCAATTCTCATAGTGAATTTCTTCTCATATACCTTATTGGTTCTGTTTCTCTGGAGAACAATGACTAATACACTTTTACTCAAAATCCTATCAGTTTTTTTTTGAAGAAAATAGACAAGCTCATTATAAATTTGAGAAAGAAATACAAAAGACCTAGAATAGGCCATAGAATTGTGTAGTCAAAAATAAAATTAGAGGGCTAAAAATACTTCATTTTAAGTCTTACTATAAAGTTTCATTAATTAAGATAATGAAGAATCATATAAAAACAGAAAAATAAACTCCTAGAGTGGCCAAAAATAGATCTGTACATAAATATTAAATCTATTTTTCAACCAAGTAACTAAGAATCCCATTTATTTTATTAAATGAAAGAAGGCCAACATAAAAAAAGAGTTCATACTCGACTTATGTAAAATGCAAGAACAACCAAAATTAATTTAATATAACAGTAATTAGAAATTGATTATCAGGATCAAAGCAAAATTGACTGTAAAGAGACATGAAGGAATTTTCTTACTATATGTTGTGATACACAGGTGTAGGAAAGAAGTCAAAATTCATAAAACTGAACACTCAGAATCTCCAAATTTTACTCTAATTAATTATGCTTCAATGAAAATCAAATTAGAAAACATGCTCAAAACGACAGCAGTATAAATATGTTAAAAGTGCAGTAACACTGGTCTAAAATTGTCTTTTGTGAATCACTAGAGACAAAATGTGAGAAGTAAGCAAAAGCCTGATACTGATTTGACATGCAAATTATCCTAAGGAATTTGAAATTAATCCTTTAAATTTGAGAGGGATTTGAAGGATTTTATGTAAAGAAGTGACCTGATCACTTTTGCCTCCTAGAAAGATCACTTGGGCATCTGACATGGTTAGGAACAAAATGATATTTGACATAATATTGTCAGTTGGCTACTGGAATAAGAAATAATGAAGATGTGAACTTGAGAAATAGCAGTGGCAATGTAAAATAAAGGGAGATATTTAGAAGTCAGAAAATGAAAGTTGCATGTGGTAAGTTAGGAAACTGTCAAAGCTACCTCTTAGATTTCTGGCTGTAGAAGAGGTTTCTTTAACAGAATAGGAAACATAAGAGGAAGATCTTCTTTGATGGAGATAGCAGTTTGTTTAATTTGGCTATGTTGAAACGGATGTGCTCGTGGGCCATGTAAGTGAACAAGTCTAGCAAAGGATGACCAAGTGAATTTTAACCTAGAGTAAAAGTCTCTGCTTGGGTTATATTGACTTGGGTGTTTTAAACAAGGTGATATGCAAAAGTATGGATTTTTTATGGATATTGTCAATGGCTTTAAACCAATATCATTAGGATCACACCTTTAATTGAACAAGTTGAGTTTATTACTCATTGTAGCAAAGAAGAACACACCCCATGGAGATCCGTGGAGTACTTTGGTACTTGGGTTGTTAAAAGATTTGGGCTCGTTGGGTGAGTTTGGGGAGGGCTAATAAAAGCATGACTTTGTTTTGGATGGGATGCTGTTAGAAAGTATTGGTAAAACTATGATTGGGTATCTTTAAAAAGTTTTATTTATAAGGAGGGGGGAGATGAGAGTGAAGCTAAAGCTATCACTGATAGAAGGGCAGCTAGCCACTCATTTTAGCCATAATAGATGTATCTTTGGTATGTTGTGGCCTGGAAAGTGTCCCAGTTTTGTCTGTATTCAGACATGTTGATGAATGGTCTTACTTTTGTCTTGATCCATTATGGTCATAGAGTGTCCTTGTCTGATGTTGATGTTCTGAAAATTGTTTCTGCTCAGAAAGAGAACAACAAAACCTCGCTGTGAGTACCTGGCTAGCTCATACCAACTGCAGGACATGAAAGATAGTACCATATCAGCTCCTAGATATCAGGGACTGATTTCTCTTTCTCAGTATGTATCACAACTGGGGAGATTGCAGTTGGAGATTGAAGGAGAGCTAAACCAGAATTTTCAGAAGTACTAGCCATTATGAAATTTTAAGAGAAGATATAATTAAAGACACTTGGGGAAAAAACATGAATATTTAAGAAAAGAGATGGTGGAAACCTGGAAATAAAAAACTATTTCAGGAAGGAGGATGTGAAGCATATACGCTAGTTAATTACTGGAAAGTCTGTATGATATTTTGCAAGTATTAGTTATCTTTTGAACATCAGTTTCAGTGACATCAGAGGTATATGTGTTTGAGGGAGAAGGCTTTTGAAAACATTGAGGTATATATAATGACATTTTAATAATCAGTTCATAATAGGCATGATAGAGGCATAGTGTTATCTTTGAAACAATTATCCTTTTAACTTTTTATTAAATATTAAACATTTGGTAAGTATTTTAACATACCTATGAGCAAATGGCCAAATTAATAACTAAGATAGAAGAAGGCACAAACTGTACAAGCAATATTCCTGCTTATATATGCTAAGAAATTAATTTGGAAGATCAGAGAGATGATTCCAATAATTTAAAAATTGAATCAATGGTAAACAACTTAGTTAAATCTAATCAAGTGGTAAAGTATCCTGACTCAGGTTTGCTACTTCGTCTACCTTAATTAAGTGATAAAGTCCACAGTAGTTAAAAAAGATTGAATCTTGAAGCCAAAGGACTCAGGCTGTGTAAGGAAAGTGGGTTTTAGACATTGCATTTTAACTCTATATTGGCACAGAGAGATCCCTATAGCAGGGGTCGACCTGTCTATTATGATAACAGAGAAATCCTTGCAGCTCTAGATCCCATTGCTTGGTCAAAAACCTCATTTCTAAGCAATCTAAGTACATTAATATTAAATTAATGTGCTAATCTTAAGATGTTTGGGGGGAAAAAAGAGTAGAGATAAGGTAGCTTCCTTTCCCTATGGAAAACATAAAGAATGAGTTTACTACACTAGGCTTTTTATAAGCAATAGTTTCTCTGCCTTAAAATTGCCAGCTATATGACAGAGCTTTGGGGTATATGGTTAGGAGAGAAGTTATGTGAAAAAAGTAAAATGTATGAAAGATCTTTTTTTTAAGGACAAACAGGTCATTTGATTAAAGGGTATAATTTATGCAGTGCAAATCACAGTATGAGGAAGATATCAGTGTTTAGTTAGCAGGATTAAAATAATCATACTTTTGTATATTTAAATCACTCTAATAATAATTTGCACATATGACTAGGTGTGTGTTGAATATATTTAAATAAGATGAAAATAAATGTCCAATGACACTAAGTGAATTGAAATATGCTTTTTTTCATTTCCTGTTAACTGAAAAAAAATACTTTCAATTGCATTGTAACTCTTGTTGTGTGGCCAAGAAGCCCTGTTAAAATGTTTGGTACAGATAAATGGGAGACTGGATGTTAATTTGAGCTGCTACTAAGTTTTAGTCTATCTCTGCAGCTTGCTAGAGTTTTGGGAGATTCCTCTGCTAGCTTTCCCTTATCTAGAAGTTTTAATGTCAAATTTTTTCTGGAAATTGACACAGGATTGTACCAGAACACACAATCTCAAGTGATGAACAATTCACTTAGAGAGATATAAAGCATTTTCTCTAAAGCAACAGGGAGTCTTTTTTGGGCATATTTGCCATTTTTTGATAAAAGATGTCTGGTATTTTGTATGTCAATCTCTATTTTGAACAGGAGCATTTTAGTGAACACATCCTCATCTTATGCCTTTACAAAAATCTTGGAATCATAAGAGCTCAGTTTAAGTTATGAAATTTAAATATAGATTTTGAAGATTTTTATCCTTTTCTTTTTCTTGTGCATTATGAAATAGGTAATTGGTACTGAAAGTAAAGCAATATCAGAGCAGAGACTTAAACGTGAATTATAAACATCAGTTCTAATATTTTTAGCCTTGGGGAGTGTTTTTTATTTAAGGAATCTAATATATATATATATGTATGAAGGCACATGCATGTACACCCACACTTTTATTTTATTTTTAAAAATTTATGTAAATGTTGTGGAGTTAATATACACATATAAACAGAGGCACTCAAGACCATTGATTTACACAAAATTATTTTGTTTAATACAAATGAAGAAATTCTCATGAAATATTATGCTTTCTTTATTTAAATAATCCCAATTAAAACGGCAATGATTTTAGTAAGAAATGTGGGGTTGGGACAGTTGTGGGGCATTAAGGGGCAATGGCTATGAAGAAAAATGATAGAAGTAGACCTCTGCCACATAAGTTCAAATTCAATGCATTTCACATCTTGTCCTTATAAAACCATTTGCAAAAAGTCTTTTTTTTCTTTAAATTACAATTATTTTCAGATGTTTGATACTGGGTTAACATTTTTAACATGTCTTCATCTGATTCTCGCTATGGACACTTATTGGCAAAAACTCATTTGTAAGTAGAAGCGCTCAATTTTAAAATTTTCTAGGTAATTCTGTCTACTTGCTAGACTTGGGTCCTCTGCAACTCAAGTCTGTGTTACCTAGAACAGTCTTCAATCCCCTCATTCCTACCCCTATCTTACCTCAGCCTTAGCTGGATTAGGCCATGCCTGTGGACAGGTACTGATAAATATTGGTGCGATTCAGAGTGATAGTGCTAAATAACGATCAAATTTCCATGTAAAAGTTGAAAATTGCTTTAGATAGATAAGTTGTTTGCTTATATAAATCCCATGTGATGAGACAAGATTTCATTCTATTTTATACCACAATGTACATATGACCTGTTAACAATCTGTTAACATTATAAACCTAGATGTGTAGATTTTGAATTAGTATCTATGGAATCAGTAAATCAAATAATTAAAAGTCAAAAGTACAGATTTATTACTCTCCTATATAAAGGAATATCCTGATTGACAATGAAATTATAACCCAAAAATAAATGAAAATCAGAAGAATAGTCTTCATTTGATATAAAACTTCAATCCAATCTTGATAGAGAAGGTAATTTAGACATGAGAGTATGTGATGTATTTATCCTTTTTTATATAAGGTTTATTTAACTAATAAGACAAATCTAGAGTTAGCAAAGAAAATATTTAACATAAACTTGGAATTAAAAGAATTACCTATATAAGGACTAAATTTTCTGTTTTAACCTAATAGACTCTGTTTATTGTATGTTATATACATATGTATATAAAACACACACACACATACCCCTTTTTACACTTGTGCTGGAGATCAATTGACCATATATGCATGGGTTTATTTCTGGGGTCTCTATCCTGCTCCATTGGTTCATATGTCAGTTTTTTGTGCAATTATCATGCTCTGAAGATTACTATAGCTTTGTAATGTATTTTGAAATCCAGAAGTGTGACTCCTTTAGCTTTGTTCTTCTTTCTCAAGATTGTTTTGGCTCTTTGGGGTCTTTTGTGGTCCATATGAATTTTAGGATTGCTTTTTTCTATCCCTGTAAAAATGTCACTGGAGTTTTGATAGAGATTGCATTAAATCTGCAGATAGCTTTGAGTAGTATGAACATTTTAGCAATATTAAATCTTCCAATTGTTGATTATAGGATGTCTTTCCATTTATTTACATCTTCTTTAATTTCTTTCATCAATGTTACATAGTTCTCAGTGTTAAAGACTTTCATCTCCTTGGTTAAGCTTATTCCTAAGTATTTTATTCTTTTCAATGCTATTGTAAGTAGGAAAAGGATAGTCTCTTCAACAAATGGCCCTGGGAAAACTGGATATCCACATGCAGACGAACAAGTTTCGACCCTTATACTATACACAAAAATCAACTCAAATAGATGTAAAATTTAAATGTAAGACCCAAAACTACAATAATACTAAAAGAAAACATAAGAGAAAGGCTTTATGACACTGGTCTAAGCAATGATTTCTTGGATATGACACCAAAAGCACAAGCAGCAAAGCATTAATTTATATTTGATATATAATAAACAAGTAGAACTACATCAAACTCTAAAGGTCTGCACAGCAAAAGAAACAATCAACAAAATGAAAAGGCGACCTAAAAATGAGAGAACATATTTGCAAACCATATATCTGATAAGGGGTTAATTATAATAATATCCCAAATATATAAAGTACTCCTACAACTCAATAATAACAACAAAACCAAATAACCCGATAAAAAAATGAGCAAAGGACCTAAATAGACATTTCTTCAGAGAACACATATAAATGGACAAAAAGCACATGAAATATTCTTTCTGTAACTAATCATTAGGTAAATGCAAATCAAAACCACAATGAGATGTTACCTCACACCTTTTAAGATGACTAATATAAAATAAAGTAAAATAAGAAGCATAAAATAAAATAAAAAGATAAATGTTGGCAGGGATAGGGAGAAACTGGAACTCTTATACACTGTTGGTGGGAATGTAAGATGGTGCAGCTTTTATGGAAAACAGAACTATCATTTGATCTAGCAATCCCACTTCTAAGTATATTTCCAAAAGATTTGAAATCAAAATTTGAAGAGATATTGGCACTCTCATGTTCATTGCAGTATTATTCACAATAGCCAAGATATGGAAATAATCCAAATATCCAACAGTGGTTGAATGGATATATAAAATCTGGTACATACTACAATAGAATGACATGCAGCATTAAAAAAGAAGGAAATCCTGCCATATGAGACAACATGGATGAACCTGGAAGACATTACGCTATTTAATACATGAAATAGGCCAGTAATAGAAGAACTAATATTTCATTATTCCATTTCTATGAGGTATATAACATAATCACACTGATAAAGAGTAGAATCCTGGTTGCCAGGGGCTGAGGAGAGGGAAAAATAAGGAGTTAATGCTCAACAGGTATACAGTTTCAGTTAACAAGATAAACAAGTGCTAGAGATCTGCAGTAAAACATGGTGCCTGTATTTAACAATAATGTGCCCTATATAATTTTTTGAAAGAATAGATCTCATGTTAAATGTTTTTACCATATAGAAACAAAAAAACAGCTTTTTAGATACACGTGTATTCCTCTGATCCCCAGTAAAATGAGTTAAAAGAAACATGAATATGTGCAGGTATAATGCAAAGAGAACCAAAAAAACATGTCAACAGAATTCTTAAGATGGGAAAGTGATGGACAAATGGTAACACAGTTATCAGAGCAGAGAAGGCTGAATTTCAGGTAATGAAAGGGAGACAACCTTAATTTTGTTTGTGGAATTCCAGAGACTGAGAAACTATAAGCTCCCAGATGTCTCTGAGGAAAGAAAAAAAAAAAGAGTAAAATGCGAGACTACAAACAAAACGAGTGTTAAAACACCGCATGAGTTACACCCGGACAGTCTTCTCCAGGGGCAATCAGGTACTGCTCCTACAGCAAAAGACTGCAGAGTTTCTGTTTGCAAAGATTGAGCCTGAATGCGTCTGGTTTGTGAGAAGCAAGGTTCAGCTGAGAGCAGACGTGAGGATCTGAACCGAAGCCGAAACCTGTGCATGTTGACTGATAATATGTCCACCTATCTTTCCAAATCATATCCCACCATTCTGACAGAAATACAACTGCTAGGCAGGATATTGGACTAAAACACAACACAGCAATAAAGCACACAGACAAATTTTCAGGGAAAAGAATATGTAAAATATTAAAAGTCCTGTGTTTAAGTAGAAATGTTCATAATAGTGTATGCGTATTACACACACACACACTAATTTGGGTGAAATGTTCAAAATACTAAAGTAGATAAACCTAAATAAAAAGAACATAATAAATTAGAAATGAGTTTCATGGCTTTCAAAAATGCATGATGTGGAAATCATAGTTGATTTCAGCTTAAACATGAAATATCATTAAAAGAAGAAACGTAAGAGACGTTATGAATGGTTAAAAATGCCATGAGTGCTGTGAATTGAAAGGAAGCAATAGATATACCACTGAGATGATAATGAAAAGTAGGTCAAATGCAGGAAACCAAAGAGACAGACACGCTTATGTAATAGGAATCCTTATAATTTATTAATTCTATAATTTATGTATAGGCTCATTCATGCATCAGAGACTATACTATTCAGTTCAAAAATGATTGTAAAAGGATGTTTCTTAAGGTTGACTTACAAACATCTCAGGAATATTAATCATACTATCAACAACTTAATCTAAACTAAGATTTAAAATGAATCCTCTTGGAAGAAGTAATATTGATGTAGCCTTCCTTTTTTATGTTAATATTACTTGCTTTGCCTCCTCTTATGACTTCTTCTGATAGTCATAGATAAAGTGTGAATGAAAAGACATGTAGTTAATCCTAAAATTTCCAAGCTAAACCCATATAAATGGTATGGTATAAACATAACAGTTTTCAGAAATATTTTATTCGCCGTGCTTACCAAGTTCAAGTACAAACTTAAATGTTACAAACCACATTCGGTTCTTACTTTTGGAACAAAAGGAATTTTTCATTTGATAAAATGCATTTACAAAAAACCACAGAGTGAATGTATCCCATCATTAGCATTCACTTTATTATTTTATACAAATTATACCACACAAATCTCTATGATTTTACCTTAGAATTATGAAAGCAACTGCTCAATTTGTCATTAAAATGGAAAAATATTAAATAAAAGTGAACTCTTGTGTGTGTGTATACGTACACACACACACGGTATTTTACTCATTTGTAAAACCGGAGGCTAAAAGTACATCTAAAATATTATTTCACAAAATATAATATGGACTCATCAAACTAAATATTATATATAATACCCAAAATATTTCTTGTAAAATACAGTTTTGTAGACGCTAGGTAATTTATGATTTTTTAGCTCAAAAAACTCTTTATTAGATATGGTGTCTTCTTTTAAATGTCTCTTTTCCTGCACATATCCATAAATCATATTTAATTCACCTGGTGATTATAAGCTATTGGTATCAAGCAAGCCTCTTTTCAGTTAAAACCACATATATGTATACAAAGTAATTTGGCCTTTTTTAACTAGATTTCTGAAAAGCAACAGTAGCTGCAATTAAAAAAGTAGAACTTCCCTTTGATCCAGCAATCCCACTACTGGATATTTACCCAAAGGAAAAACAAGACATCTGCATTCGAATGTTTATAGAAGCACAATTCACAGTTGCAAAGTGCCCGTCATTACACGAGTGGATCAACAAAATGTGGTATGTATATGCCATGGAGTAATATTCAGTCATAAAAATATGGGGAACTGATACTTCTTGTATTATCCTGGGTGGAGCTGGAGCCCATTCTTAGAAGCGAAATATCACAAGAATGAAAAAACAAGCACCACTTGTACTCACCATAAAATTGCTACTAACGATCAATACTTATGTGCACACATAGAAATAATATTCATCGGGTTTCAGGCAGGTGGGAGAGGGGTGGAGGGGATGGGTAAATTCACACCTAATGGGTGCAGTGCGCACAGTCTAGGGGATGGGCAAGCTTGCAGCTCTGATTTGGACAGTGCATAGGCAATATATGTAACCAAAGCATTTGTACCCCCATAATATTCTGAAATTGAAAAATAAAAATAAAATAAAATAAAATAAAACTCTATGATTCTAATCAGTCATCGAATCTTTTATCTGTAACTCCTACTCCTCCCATCTTATTCTCTGTTTTTTCACCAGGTGCTCCATGTAGCTTTCCACTAATGAGTCACCATGCTCTGTATGTTTGGTAGGCAATAGGTATTTTCAGAGTTTCAAGCAGGAGGATAACATTGCAAGCGCTCATTTAATCATTTTTAGGAGAACGAGAAGTCAACTTTCTCCTCATGTGAGTCCTATGACTTCCAAGGCTTGAGAACAATGATTTCAGGTCATGATCATTAAGATTATGTTTTCTTGTTTTGACTATTATTGTTCTGGTCTACTGCACTATGCAAAATGCAGTCTAATGTCTTTGGTTCTCCTTTTGTTTTTTCAAGTGAGATCCTTCCACTTCTGCTACCCAAGTATTAATTTCTAGCCATACTACAAAGAATGATAATATGCCTTGTGCACATCTCTGGATACCACAAAAGTGGTTCCAGCTCTCAAAAGCAACACTATCTGCAATTTTTAAAAAATTGTATTTTAAAAGTTTTGAAGGTAAAAACTTTCAACTTAGAATTTTATTCACCCCTGGGCTATAATCATTCAAGTTCTAAATTTCTTCTTTAGATTTCGAACATCAGCTTTTGAAATTGTTTTAAGCCTTTCTGTGCTCAAAGGGCTGTCCAAGATTACCATGAATTCTTTATTATCCACTACCTACCTACAAATTAAAAATTCTTTACAATTTCACTCTCTGGTATATCTTCCTTTGTCAATATGATTATTGAGTCAATATTTAAATATCCACATTTGAGGATTCAATAACTAATATGCCTACCTGAATTTTCATGGTGTTTCTTCTTATAATTTAGTTTGGATGAAATTATTTCTATAATTACTATTAATAAAAATATTATTCACAAAGGACATTATCTATAACATACATTTATTTTTCATTTAATTCTTATGTAAAAATCCAAGTAATATTACACATTTTCACAGATAAAAAACTGTGGCTTAATAAGATCACATAGTAATTCATAAAACCTGAGTTTCTGGCCCAAAATTACCTTCCTCTGCTGTTTTAAAAAAGTTCACTACATAAAACCTTGATTTTCATCAGAATTGATCTAAAACCTTTAACATTGCTTTTCTTTTTTTTTCTGCAAGAGCTATTTTAAAATCCTGGAAAACCCAGGTGATTCCTCGGTAGTCCTTATACTAATAGCTATCCAACCATAATTTTGCATTGGCATTATTTAAACACAATTATATTTTTTTTACAAAAGTTGAATGCATTCTTTCTTAGAGAAACTTATTTTTCTGTTGCTGATCGCTGACTGATCTGAGACTACTCATTCACATTTCACCCACGAGATGATATAGATTATGGTTTTAGTTGAAGCAGTCAGAGAAATGAAGCTATTTCCTATTTCTAAATTGATCCAGGATTTAACTTTCTTATGGTGGAAGAAAAAACAACCAAACAAATAAAAGTTTCAGAAGAAACACCCGATATCTAATGATAGTTTCTGTTATGTCTTATTCTACTATTTTGATTTATATTTACTTTTGACAGTATAGTAACAATATAAAAACACTACCTAGCTAATATAATATGCTATGGCACTTAATTTATTACAATAAAATCTGATAAAATAATATAGACATTTTTGGTTTATTTAGGAGGCAATGGCTGATTTTATGGATTATCTGTGTCATTTTTGTCTACCCTAATGTAGTATGTAAACCAATCTTTTATTTTGGTAATTTTGTTCCTGCTATTACTCTGTATCACAGGATGAATGACAAAAAGGAAATAAGTAAATATTAAAACACATATTATAGAAAAATATATGGCAGAAAATGAAATGAAGTGAGAGGTTAAAGATTTGATGTTCTGGTCATAATTATTCAAAAATCCCTGGCGCCACTGCTTTTGTACAAGCTGTTTTTATCTCTTCAGATGTCCTTCCCTAAGACCATAGCCACTGACAGCTATTTCATATACCATCATCTGTCTATAGCTTTGTCTATTCCTAGACAAATGGATAAAATCTCTCTTCCAAAGTATACATAAAATGAATCTCATCCTCTAAGATTTTAAACATCTTATTTTTTGAGTTTAAAATTTCTTGTTATTTCCTTCTAGTTGAGACACTCTTGAAGGCCAGTAACTATCACTTTCATCTCTCCCACAAAGAGCACCCACAAATTCTGATAATAATTTTTAATCGAGATTTTTTTGGTTGTAATAACCAATTTCAATTTAACTTGCCTCCTTTTACTTAAGATGTTAAATATATATCACAACCTCTCGAATTTACCACACTCTTCTAACAATTAGCTTGTGATTCCTGGCAAAAAGTGTCAACAGCAGGTTCTTAAGATGATATAAATGAATAACTCCTAGTACTGGCAGTGCAATCATAAGCAAAGGCAGGGTACATGAACAGCAGTGCCAATGCTTCAAAAATTAATATATATCCAAGGGGCATCCTTTTTCTAATGCTACGTAACAAATTACCACACATTTAGCAGCTTAAAACAAAACAAATTTAATATCTCACAGATTCCATAGGACAGGAGTCTGGGTGGGTACAGGCTAACTGAGTTTTCTGATCAGATCTCACGAGGCTAATATCAAGGTGTGATCTGGGGCTGTAAGCTTCCAAGCTCAAAAAATTGTTGGCAGAATTTATTTCCTTGTTGTATGACTAAGGTCCAGATTTTTTTGTTGGCTGTTGACCAGGGAACTTCCAGCTCTCAGAAGCCACCTGCAGTTCCTTACCACATGGCCCTCATAGGAAGTTCAGAATATGACTGTTTACTTTCTTCAAGGCCACAGGAGAGCATCTGCTATTGCTTTAAGGGCTCACTTATTAGGTCAGACTCAAAGTCTGCTGATTATAGACCTTAATCACATGTAAAAAACTTTCCTTGGCATATATAGCAATATAATTATGGTAGCTATATCCAATCATACTCACAGGCCCCACCCACACTCAATCAGAGAGGATTACATCTGGTGGGTACTCTGGGCGAAGAAACCTTGAGCGGAATTTTAGAATTCTGTCTGCCATCTAGGGCTCAAATGAATTTCAGGGTCAGAATCCTGATATTAGCCCTGAACATCATTTGCTGAATAGTGTGAATATTGTCTTATATAGTAGTCCCTGCTGATTATGATCTTATTGGGGCGAACAATTATTCTGGTTTTCCTTGGATATGGGGTTTCCTAAGACTTAAAACTGTCAATGCTAAAACTGTGACATACCTAGCAAAATGGGATGATTTGTAATTCTACTCCTAGTTTCTCTCTCCACAAGAAGAGACCATTGCCATCACCTAGAGTCCACTGGAAAGAAGTAGAGTTCTGCAAAGCCATTCTGTCTCAGGTTTATCATTTGTGTCTCACTTTTGATGTTGCAAGTAATGGAGAAAGTTCCAGGTTCATCAGTGTCAAACAAAGCGCTGACAGGATAAGGATCCTC
Source organism: Daubentonia madagascariensis (assembly GCA_023783475.1). NCBI lineage: Eukaryota > Metazoa > Chordata > Mammalia > Primates > Daubentoniidae > Daubentonia > Daubentonia madagascariensis. Next base: position 14,435,577 of record JAKFHU010000747.1, on the reverse strand, counting down.
TGCCCTGCCACAGAGCCAGGTGAGTGAAACTCAAACACTACAATCATTTCAACTTTATGTAATATCAAGCATGGTGATAATTGCTATTTCTCAAAAGGAATGAGAAAAGAGTTTTTTGTAATGTCTATGTGTTTTATTTCTTTTGTCACTGAACCCAATTTTGGTCTTCTAGACCCACTAATAAAATGTAATTAAGTCAGTATATGCATGTGATGGAATAAAGGATTAAAACTTTGAGTGAAATCTTTTCTTGATATTTTGAAAAAGACATTATTAATGAAAGAAACTTTATAATTGAAACTAAATTTACTTTAAGATTTTTTTATTGTTAGCCAGAGGGCATCAATGCAGAAAACTGTCAACATTGGGGAAACAAAGATGGAACTAGATTGGATGGGGGAAATTAAGATAAATTACTGTGTCCACTATCAGTTAATTGCCAGACTGAACTGATAAATTAATTTCCCTCTCCAATTTCTCACATATAAAAATTCTCAGAAGAAAAACAATTAATAAATTCTGGAGGTTAAAGTCAGGAAAGAAAAATTTCTAATGAAAGACATAAAGAGGAAACTCAAAGTCAGAATTTTGAAGAAACTAAAAACCAGTTGCTTAAACCAAAATTAAAACCATGCATAATTCATGATGTCTAGAGTTTGAGGTTTCATGCTCCATAAAGGTGGTTCTTCTACTCTTTGGTCTTAGGAAACATTTAAACACTTATATATTAATGAAAATCCCAGACAGCTGTTGTTGATTTACTTACTGTATTAGAATGATAGGTTGATATATACTCTACTAGAAATTAAAACAAAGAATTTAAAAATTACTTTTAAAAGTATGTAAATAGTAGTAATAAATTTGTAATATCTTAACATAAATTAAATTTTTATGAATAGTAGCAATATTTTACAAAACAATAATGTTAGTTAGAAGAGTTACATTGCATTATAGGATTTGCAAATTTCTTTCATTTCTAGATTAATTGATGATAGTCATATTACTATATATGTTTTTGTATTCATTCTATTTTGATATCATATGTCATGAAGAAAACTTGTTACATATTCATGAGAGAATGAATGAGCATAGTTTCAATGTCATAGACCCTCTGGAAAGTTCTAAGGACCTTCGGGAATCCCGAGACAACACTTTGAGAACTTATATCCCAGAAGTATGGCGTGGGAGTTCTGGAATCTAATACCTGTAAACAAACGTACTACCTGAGATAACTGTAAGCAGTTGATAGTCACAAAGGACTAATCCATAAGTGAAAATATCTGCTAAGTGTCAAATAAAAGTGCAAAGGAAGACTGTGGCCCATGTGGGGTCTTGACTAGAATAAGAGTCTCCCATGAGAACTTGGTTTTATGTTTGCTTTTTTATTTTGTTTTGTTTTGAGACAGGCTCTCATTCTGCTCCCCAGGTTAGAGTGCAGTGACATCATTATAGCTCACTGTAACCTCAAACTCCTGGGCTCAGGTGATACTCCTGCCTCAGCTCCCAAGTAGATGGGACTATAGGCATGCATGCACCACCACACCCAGCTAATTAAAAAAAATTTTTTTTGTAGAGACCAGGTCTCGCTATGTTGTCCAGGGTGGTCCCAAACTCCTGGTCTAATGCTATCCTCCTGACTTGGCCTCCCAAAGTGCTGGGATTACAGGTGTGAGCCACTGTGCTCGGCCACCCATGAGAATTTGGAAATGAGTACTGTATCATACATGGGTATAAGCTCATAACTAATATCACTAGTATGGTATACAAATTGAGAAATTAACTTCAAAATGGGTTCAGAACTAGGAAAACCCCCATGACGGGGCATAACTTTTATGAAACAGTGTCTTTGAGGAAACAAGCCTCCATGGAGATGAATCAGCACGCACTCTGAAACACACACAAACATACACACGCTCACACACAAAGGGAAGAGTGGACATTACAGCCAATATATAAAGACTAAGTTTAATATGTTTAATAATCATGTGTAAAATGTCTAAAACAATAAAGTATAACATGAAAATCAACAAAAATCATAGGAACACCTCAAATAATTAAAAAAATAGCCAAATGACTATTATATTAAAATATAATTTAGAAATTAAAACACATACACCTACACTTCCATTAAATGCTTAGAAAATATACTAGATATAGCTGTAGAAATAATGACAGATTAATTTAAATATAGATTTGAAGAAAATACTAAGAATGCAGCACATAGAGAAAAAGGCATAGAAAAGATATAGATGATATCAAAGAAATGGGGATATAAGAAGCCCCAGTGTTACCAAACTAAACTGGATCTGCTGGCCTGTGTGCAATGGAAAGCCAACCACCAAAGCACTGGATTTTCGGTGAGAGAAAGGCTTACTGGCAGGCGGCTGAGCAAGAAGACTGGAAATGGGCTTAAATCTGTCTCCCCCATCTAAGGTTTGGGGCAAGTTTTGTGGGTCAGGAAGGACAGTCGGGGCAGGTTTTGATTGAAAGGATGTCAAGCAAAACTGTTTATAGTAAGGCATGGGGAGGGGTCTTGTCATTGGGTAGTCCTAGACAAAGGATTTCTTGCTTTTGAAAGTATTCCAGCACTCAGGTTCCAGCCATGTCTCGAGCTTGATCTTTCAATTCCATGAAAGGGGCAAGACTTTTAGTTCCAGGTGTTATCTGAGGTCAAAGATTTTTTGTTTTTGTTTTTGTTTTTTCTGTGCATGCTCTGGCTGCATAACTTGCAAATTCTTAGCTCTGTGCCTGAAATATAACTGGAAATTCTGTTATCAACAGAGTATGGCCAGATAAGACTGGTTCGATAGTAATACCAGAGTATATCCACTAAGAATTCCAAAAGAAGAAAATGGGAAAGAAATAACGTCAGAAAGTTCCAGGAGTGAGGAAGGACATGAGACCTCAGATGAAAGGAGATTAGTTTCATGAAAGATAAACCAATAATACTAATCTTCACTGAGATACATTAAAATTAAATTATAAATAAAGAAAGAAAATATTCAACAATAAAAAGGAAGTACCATTCAACTAAGGGTAGTCTCCTCATCAATAATAAAATGTGTCAGAAGACAACCAAACAATATCTTCAAAATACAAAGTAGCAATCTAAAATTCTATCCAATTATATTATTGTGAAGGAAATTGTGAAAGTTTATGATTACAAACTTTAAAAGAATTATTGAAATAAATACTTTCTCAAGAAGAACTTACAGAAGAAAAGACTGGCATGCAAGGAGCAATGGTTTACACAAAAATGGTTTAACCATTTTGGAAAATCCAAATGCATATTGAATATAGGAAGAGTAGCTCAATAGTATTAACTAAGCAAACAGATAATAAAAGAGTAAGTATGTAAAGTTTATTTTTTTAAGTGCAAGAAAGTTTCTACATTGGAAAATCAATAATATCGTTCTTAATATTAATAGATAAGAGAGAAAATATGACCTCAATGAATATAGTGAAAATGTATCATTTTGTATTTAACTGATATTAATTTAACACATAATGTCAAGTATAGTTCTAAACATTTTAAAAACCACTGACAAATGCTTTAATCCTTGAGGCAGGTGTTATAATGATCTCCATTGTACGGATGAGGTAAGTGAGATACACAGCAGTTAGTAACATGCCAACAGTTACAAGGCTGGTAGGGACAAAATTTAAACACTGGCAATATGGTTCCATAATTTGCACAGTTAATGATTTTTGTTATATAGCTTCTTAATTGTAATTCATACTATTTTTAAATAATCCAACTTGGAATATAGGAAACTTTTTAAACAGAACTAATGTATTTATCAAAAACTTACTTAAATACATAAAAGTGAAATTTATTAAGTATTTCTATTAAATTTGAAAAAGTATATGATTTATGAAAAACATACTTATTGAATGTATTATAGGGCCCTAGCCAAACTAATAAGGCAAGAAGATAGTGATAGCCATACTTATATGAAAGGCAGAGATATTTTATTAATTCTTCGCTGAAAAGGTATCTTAAAAGAAAATCTCCTCCTCTCCCAAATCACACAATTTCATAGCATTAAAAAAATATTCTGCTACAAGAAACATGATCACTTTACAAAATCAATAGTATCTTCAGCTATCTTTATTAAACATATATTATTATTTAATAACAATAAAATATACCAAGAAATAGATGTGCAATAATTTTATAAATAAACTTTTAAAGTATTAACAGAATTTATATGTAATAAAACATGTATACAATATTTATGTATGGCAAGATATCAATTATTTCCAAATTAATCCTTAAATCTATTCCAACTAAAATAGTTAAAGGATGTTCTATGGTATTAATTAAAGATAATTCAAAATCCATATAGCAGAATAAAGTTAAAGTACACATAAACAAATATGAAAAAGGAAAATAAGGGATGGAGATGGAGAGAGTTTTTCCTACTACTAATAACTCTTGTTGTATTAACAAAACTGTAAGGGTAAAAATATTGTGATCTCCATGCATAGAGATAATATTGGGCTAACTAAAGAGAACATATAATCTGAAATATGTCCAGCCTTAAGTTGGATCTTGGTTTACACTAGATATGGCACTAGAAGTTAGCAGAGAAAGCATGGACAATTGGTTTCAAACAGAAAACAAAATTAATTCATTATCTCACTCTATGTTCTGTCTCATCACATACATAAAAATAAAAGTTAGATTAGTTAAATTCCTAGAGCATAAACAACTCACATGAAAATATAGATAAATTTATTTATAATATCATTAAAATAACTCTATAATTATGATACTATGAGTAAAATTCAAAGACAAAATACATATTGGGAGAACATACAATCAATCTGCAAAATGCATAATAAAAAGGAAATAATGTATCATTTCCTAAAATTTAGATTGACAAAAATCAAAAAGGCTAAAACTTTCATCAACCACTGGATAGCTGTAAAGAATGAAAATTAGTAAAATCACCTTGGACAACAATTTGACAATGTCTGTTAAAAATTGAAAATACAGGTTCATATTCTTAGGAAAATGTGTGAAAGGGTGAGCATTTTAGCATTGTATGTTTTATAAAAGTAAACAAAAGCCAACAAATGTTCTGCTTACTAGGAAAATTATTACATAATATATGGTATATTCTTTTATTATACCACACTATATATTTCAAATACATTCAAATACATGAATCAGATCTTTATATAGACTGTGGATATATTTTTACAACACAATAAGTGAAAAAGGCAGTTTTCAAAATCTTACACATTTACGTAAACATTAAAACCATACAAACCATGACAGTTTTGTTCTTAAGAATGGCATATAGAACCCTTGAGAATCGGATCCTGGCCTCCTGTTACAGGTTTATCTCTTGATATTTTCTTTCAAACAACTGTACTTCACCCTATCAAATTACTGCTATTCCTAGCACCTCATGCTGTTTGCTCCTCCTGTCAAATACCCGCTCCCTGGAAATGCTGCCAATACAACCTGATGATGAAGCGAAGCTCTGTTTATTCTTTGCAGTGTCTCAGAGGGGAAGAGCAGCCAGGATATTTATGAGTTTGGCAAGTCTTTCAATGTGAGGGCTTGATTAGAAATAGGTAAATAGTATGATATAACAGTTTAGGACTAGTGGACCCAGTAAGGCAAGAATGTAGAGTCAAAGATTTGGAAGAAACATGGGAAGTAAACAGTCATGTGATTCTATCTACTGAAAAACTGAAAAGTTTAACATTTATTTAAATGTTTTTTTTTCCCCAACAAATTTCTGAAACATAGAATATGGTTATTTGATACTTGTATTTTCCTACACAAAAGTTTCCAGGTATATTAAATTTATATTGATGAAGATTATGGACTAGTAGAGTCATGTTAGCAAAAACAAATAGCAAAGTCAGGTCAATGTATTAGTAAGCTGTGGGCTATAGATAGTTTCTGTTTATCACTCCTTACCTTTGCACACATTTATCCCTCCTTCTAGAATGTTCTCCTTTCTCTTATAATATTGGGAACTTCTAATTTTTCTCCACTGCTTTTCTTGCTCATGTCCCTTATGATCTGATGGTGTTACTATTCTTGTTTGGGTTACTATTTTTTTTTTAACTTTATTACTGATCTTATGAATCAGTTATAAGATTGTATGGTGTTAAAGAAAATGCAGTTTGACAATATAGATGATGTCTTTACTTATTTTTTTTTTATATTTTACTTATATTGATTTTTTTTTTAAAGAAAGGTAGAATCTGTATTGATAGAAACAATGAACAAGGAAACAGATTCAACATTTTAGGTGATAGACAAGCTTGAAAAGAGAAATTAGACGTGAATTGTAAATTGAGCTGATTAACAAGGGACAGACAAGGCAAAATATTTCTGCAATGGAAGAAATAAACCTGATTTAAAAACATATTTTAAGTTGACAATTTCAAATAGCACTGCATTTTATTTTGTTTATGCAAATAATAATTAAATATCAGTAAGTGCAAGGTACAGTCTTAAAATTTTATTATTTAATCCTTTAAACTCTAATAATCATGATTTTATTGGTGAGGAAATCGAGGCACAGGTCACTGAGCTAGAGAGTGACACAACTGGCATTTGAATCTAGGCAGTCCAATAACTCACACTAGTTCAAAATTAAATAGAACTATTTTCATTATTATTTTTTAGATTAAAACTCTACAGAAATACTAAACATAAAAAGGAAATAAAGGCCAAAAGATGACCAAAATCCCTCCAAAACCTAAGGGCTGAGGATCCCATGAGTAGACACCGAGCTGCGCGTATGAATTCAGAGTGCCACAGACTATGTGGCACATGCCCATGGAAGCCCACCAACACCACTGGGCACTTGAGGCCAGGAATTCAAGACCAACCTAAGCAACATAGTGAAACCCAGTCTCTACAAAAAAAAAAAAAAAATAGCCAGGCCAGGTGGCACATGCCTGTAGTCCTAGGTACTCAGGAGGCTGAGACTAGGGGAGGGTGGCTTGAGCCCAGGAGTTTGAGGCTTCAGGGAGCTGTGATTAGGATATTGCACTCCAGCCTGGGTGACACAGCAAGACTCTGTCTCAAATAAATAAATAGCTAAATAGATAAATAAATTAATAAGAAATGCTTTCAAAAAAACCTAATCAAGTTTATTTTGTATGTGCGTTTGTTAGGTAACCAAAAACTTTTCCTCTTATATTCCTAATTGAATAACTGTTTGATTAAATATTATTTAATTTAATAATTGAATAAGTAATAAAAATAAACCTGAAGGATATAAAGCAGAGACATTTAGGACTACATAACCATCTACATAAATATTTCTTCTAATTTTTTTGTGGTAGAATGAACTCTCGTTTCCAATAAATACATGAAAATCATGCAAGCTTCTTTACAATCATAGGTAAATACCATAATATGTGTTAATTATTTTTCAAATATATCAAAATATAAGAAAACAAGAAGAATCAGCACCTGGATATTTATAATGAATGACAAAAAAGCTCAGTTGACCAAGAAATCTTTTTTAATTATTCAAGGATTTCTACACATTGCTGCTTTCTCACTGTTAATGTTACTCAATCTCTGCTCTCATTAACCCAGAGGCCTTTTTGGCTGTAGAGTCTTATAATAACTCAGGACAGCCCCGGTTATCTAGTTTCTGTTGTTGTTTCCTATGAAAATTTTTGTATAAAATGGAAGTAATTAATAGCCTATCAGCTCTAAATTTTAAAGGATACATTAATGTTAGATCAGGAGATTTGGCATAGAAACTGGCTTTTCTTTCTTTCAGAACCAAAAATTATGCCCTGCACAAAGTTCCAGTGTTACATAAACTAACTTTTACCTCCAAAACACCTGGAATATTTGTTTAAAAATATAGAATCAGTACTATTCGTGGAAATTATGATTCATTTGATCTGAGGTTGGGACCCAAGAATGTGTAACAATTTTGAAGGTTTTGGGAATGACATTCCGAAATCTCACTCAGAAACACTAGTTTACTATTGTTGAAAATAAGGCATATTGTTGTTTACAAAATATAATTGTATTTATGCAAAGTCATTCTCAGTAACTCTACATTGACCTAAAGAGGGAAATAACAGTTAAGCAGGAGCCCAGAGAAAAGAAATAAAAAAAAAAATCATTTCTGCCACCTTTGTGGTTGGGAGAGGGGAATACACATAGACTAAGTTCTTGATTTTTTCCTTAAATTGAAATAGCAGACATAATTAGGTCTAAAAGATAATTTCAGAGAATAAAATTCTATCTATTAACTATTCCATTTACTAATTCTATTAACTCACTCTTTCTCCTACTTCTAATTTACTGAGCAATAGGGGAATCTCAGAAGGCATGTATTTGGTAATTGCTATGTTCTAAATTCTGTTGATGGAAACTATAAGAGCATTTACATACATTTCTTTAAGTGGGCATCTTTAAGAACCGAGAGTTAGCAATTACGTATTTACATGCTCTTTTAAAAAAATTTTTTAAATGTATTTTCAATGAGAAAACATTAGGTAAAATATTTAAAAATCTATTACAACTTTTCTAAAATATATGTGGTACTTTACATTGACTAAACCTAGGATATTGAAGACAAAACAAAACAAAGTAAAACAAATCCAGGGTTTCAGTTAGAGGTAAAGAAAGATACATAAATCAGTAGTTAAAACATGGCCTAATTTTTTCAATGACACAATAGAAGAGATAGAAAGAAATGCATGCTGTATCAGATAAGGTTGAGTAAGAGTAAGAGGAAGGCTCAGAGGAGCTTTGAGCAATGCTTTTATAGCTATACTAAGTTTTGGAGGATAATTCAAGTCTATGCATATTAGGAAAAAGGGACAGATATTCCAGGCAGAAAAAGAAGTAAACATAATTCAAATAGCCTAAAATATTATTTGAGAGAAATAATATGGTAATTCCCTGTATTAAATGATCCAGCTGCTGTGTTAGTTTATTTGTGTGTATCTTTTTTAAATATTTAATGTTTCTAACAGCCAGTGATGTTGGAACTAGACAGTCAAATATACTAAAGCCCAGTTATTTTGCTTTCTTCTATTGTCATTCATAATGAGGTCTTGATTGCCTTATTCATACATACTAATTCATATATTTTGTGGTGTCTATTTTGGCTATTAAGAGTACTTTTTCTTCTTGACTGTCAGCCATCTTAAGGGACTTCAGGCTGTTGGTAAAGTCAAATTAGCTGTTTTTGGTCCTAAAATATTTTGTTTTTTCTTTAGGAGTTGATAACACTTTGACTGCAATAGAAATAGGGGTAAATAGAAGCACATTAATTATTTACAAATGACATACTTAGAAATATGTTGAATAAACTATAATAATGTAAGAGTATAAATATAGTAGGGGTTATATGTGAAAGGGAGGGGAAGATGAAGTTTAAATATAAATATCTCAAGTATAAATATCTCAAGTATAACTGTATAAAGAAACATTTATTTATTTACCAATTAAATTTATTCACTAACAAAAGCTGGACAAAGGTAAACAATTTGGTAAATCTACCTTTTTGGAGACACCATCCCAAATTATGCAGTAAATTTGTTCAAGGCATGATATATATGACTGGAATATCTATTTTCCTGGAAATAAGTATAGGTTATTGTATTAAAATTTTTCAAAATTTAGAAACAGAGAAATAAAATTGAAGAATTGCATGGAACATGAGAAGGATTTTGGACTGCCTTAACCTATGACAATGCAATTCCTGCCAAGTTTATAAAAGAGAAAGCTCTAAGAAATATCGTGCTAACACAAAAGGACTAAGAAATTATGACTTAAGATACACTTTGAAGATTTATATGTAACACTCTTGCCCTTTTGGAAGAATCCAAATAATTCTTTAATGGTATCACATTCCCTGTAACATTTTTCTGTACCCAGCATATTTGAAATAGTGTACTGAACTGGACAGCTGGTATTTAGTATAAGCAAAAATTATAGTGAAAATCATAGAAGGAATTGACATTTTTTAATTTGCATAATGGTGCTGAGCATTAAAAATGGGCTCTAACTTGGTTAACTAAACACTGATTTTTGTTATAATTACACACACATACATACATTAGATTTCATGTGTAAACTGACAGCACTGAAAAATATAAATTATGTTGATAGAGGCATAGATTTTTAAGACTATAGTACTCAATTAATACAAGAGACTTCATCAAAGGAATACAATTAGTCTATTAAACCAATATTCTAGTCGATAAGGAGATTAGACAAGGGCACTTTCCTTCACCATTAGAGGCAATGAATAGATGTAGAGAAAGATAACATCATTAGATTCTCAGTTAGTTCTTACAATATTTCACATTCAATGTTGGATACTCTATAAAAATTACAAGGCAAATTAGAAAAAAATGGCCAAAAAGTAGGTAAAAGAAAAGCAATGGAAAAAAAACACAAAGTAATGGTTTTATAGGATAAGGACATATAAACATGCATCATGCTCAGGAATTTACCACGGAGAACTTTTACCAGATTAAAGGAAGATATAAACAAAAATCAGAAGAAAATACCTAAAGCTAAACATACTATAATTTTCTATTCTTAGTTCATTCATGCTGCTGTAGCAAAATACCATATTGGTAGCTTATTAAAAAACGAAATTTATTTCTCACAGTTCTGAGGCTGGGATTGACAAGAGCAAGGCAAATTCAGGGTCTGGTAAGGGCCTGCTTATTGGCTCACAGATGGTACTATCTGGCTGTGTCCTCTCATGATGGAGGAGGGAAAGGCAGCTCTCTGGGGCTTTTCTTTTTAAGGGCACTATTCCCATCCATGGGAGCTCTCCCCTCATCACCTAATCACCTCCCGAAGGCTCTACCTCCTAATCCCATCATATTGGTGATTAGGTTTCAACACATGAATTTTGGGATAACGCAAACATTCAGACCAGAGCAGATATGAAGAACTCAGTAGACAAGTTTAACAGCGGATTAGACACTGACTAGAACAGAACTTATAAACTTGTAAATAAATCAGAAGAAAATATTCAAATTGAAGGAAAGTGAGGTCAGGAATAAAACTAGAGAAGATAACCTAAGAGCCATCTACAATAGTCAAAAGTCAATATCAAATCCCACTGGACAGGAATAGTTGGAACCCTATTCCCTACCATTGGAGTAAATCCTTTGGTTAATTAATCTGATAGCCACTGACTCCAGTTTCATACATTTCCTTCTCTGATCTAGTATGTTGGCTTGGTCAGACAGGATTAACACATACATGATCCAGTAATACTTGACTTTGGTTTTGTGTTAGGCTGAATAATGCTTTCCAAAATTCTCACATCCTAATCTCAGAAAACTGTTACCTTATGTTAAAAAAAAACTTTGCAGTTGTGATAAGTCAAGAATCTTTCGATAGGAAGGCTATCCTGCAGTATCTAGGTGGACTTAATGTAATCAAAAGGATACTTATAAGAGGAAGGGAGGAGGTCAGAGAAGAGAGAAAATGCTACACAGCTGGCTTTGGAGATAGAGAGGAAGGGTCCTTGAGCCACAGAAAGTAGGCAGCGTCAACAAGCTGGAAAAGGCACAGAAACAGTTTCCTAGGGTCTCCAGAAGAAATGCAGCTGTACAGACCCATTTTAGACTCTGACTTCCAGAAATTAAGAGAATATATTTGTGTTTTTAAGTAAATTTTTAGTCATTTGTTTTAGCAACAATTAGAAATTAATACAGAATTGTGTGCAATACAGGAATTGATAAGATTCAGAGATTTTTTGTGTGTATTTCAGTATAATTTTTATTCATATAAAAATATAATATGAGAAGATCAGTGTGTGGATGTTGAGACATGAATGATGTCAAACATAGTTTTCCTACTTAGCATTCATTTCTACCCTCTTCCTTGCCTTTCTTAATTTTATAGACTAACAAATAAAACTGACTTGCACAAGGTACATTTCAGTGGTAGGAGCTCACTAGAGAGACCAATCATTCATGGTTTTATGAACGGAAATCCTTCAATCTGAGGCAAAACTGTATGTCACGTTGTGTCTTTCATAGATGCGAGATAGTTTTAACTTTGTGGATCATATTTTCTTAACCAGGACTACATGAGCACAAAAGAATACATGAATAGAGTTTAAGGATTCATGAACTTAACTGGGAATATGTCACATTTTTATTTTTACTAAGTTATAATTGAAATGTAGTGTTGCTTTCAATTATGAACATAAGCAACAAATATTCATATTAGCAATATCAGGCTTGTTACTAACAGAATTCACAGATATTTCTGTATCACATCACAGTTGTAAATATTTTAAACTGTCCTTTATGTTTATAACTTTTTAAAGTTATGGCAGTTTTTAGACACAGAGCTAAGTATTGATATATAATAAGTTAATAAATAGACATACATTGTTATATCACAATTTCTAATATTTTGATAATTCCATGTCAATATAATTGGTTTATTTTACAATTTTATGCTTTTTATTTAAAAACATTGTTTTGAGAAAGGATTGATTTCACCAGACTGCCAAATGGGTTCTTGGAACAAAAAGGTTAAGAAGCACTCCCCTAGATAGAATTACTCTAGTAAAAATGGGGAAGGCAGGCAGCATCTGTTTGTATAACTGATGAGTCTCCCAGATCCAGAACTGATGGACTTTATATTTCCTAATATAGATTACTTTCTAGAGGAAATTGAGAGAAATATGTTAGAATGGCAGATACATAGTCTTGCACAAAAACAGAAATTAATGATAGATGCATGCCCAAAGTTCTGAATGGTGAACAGATATATAGATCAGAAAGACCCCAAAGGATTATTTTAAAACAACAATTAACTATAAGGACCGATTTAAGTTTAAGGATGTCAAGGAAGTAGGCATAACAGGATGAAATCCTTTGGAAAGCAAATGTGTACAAAGTGTAAATCCATGAATTTTTTTAGCCAGATTTCCTGATATGAAGAAGAGGTATCCCACTTGGGAGAAAGTAAAAGCTGTGAAATTGATTAAGCCTTAGGCTAAGTAAGTGAAAACCTGATTAGGGACACACGACAATTAATACCCTGAGGAATGGGAATTCCCAAGATGAGACATGCCCAGATTTCTTGGTTCTGGAGGTTGTCAAGTCCAGGTATTCAGGCTGTACTATAGAGTTGCAGTCCCCAACACCCGGGCAGTGGCCCAGTACCGATCGGCGGCCTCTTAGGAACGCAGCCGCCCACCACCACCTGAGCTCCGTCCCCCCTCCACCCTGTCCCTGGAAAAATTGTCTTCCATGAAACTTAGGAACTGGCTCGTGCAGCAGGAGGTGAGCAGCAGGCCAGCGAGGGACGCTCCATCTCTTTTTATAGCGCTCGCCATGGCTGGCATCACTGCCTGAGTTCCGCCTCCTCCCCACCTGCCCCCATCTGTGGAAAAATAGTCTTCCATGAAACCGGTCCCTGGTGCCAAAAAGGTTGGAGAGCAATGAAGTAGAAAATGAGGGTGCATATGACTTAATTATTGATATTTGGCTCAATTTAGCATGGCTATACAAACTTTTCCTGAAAAAGAACGCCTATGTGGTTGGCAATTCACAAGAAGAATGCAAGTAAGTCCAGTTCCTAGAAGCAAAGCATTGACTAGATTTGTAATGACTCTTTATTTCAATAGGTGTAAAAGATCTGATCAATTAAGTGTGTTTAGAGATTTAGCCAATTGAATAACAAGACCAGCAATTGTTAGAGGTCAGATAACACACATGAGTTTTGTGAGTATGTCAATTAAGTCTTCTTGGAAACAAGATTAAATTATAGATAAATATAAAACTAAAGATTCTGGATTTAGGATACTTTGACTGTGGATGGACTCTTTCACTGGAGCCCCCAGGAGGTCTCCCATCAAAGTGTAAATAATGTCTTACATGTCTAGATTCAGTAAAACATGTGGATAAGACCATTGCCGACTTTACAGCACGAACATTAGTACATCCTGTCTGTAGCCATCAATGCTCCAGCTTGGCTTTTACAAAAGCTAAACAGGTCTTGGAATATTATGACAGAGAGTAAATAAGGTCCCAATAGCAGTTGCCTCCATCTCAACCATTAAACCTAGAAGTGTTAGCAAAATGGGAACGTGAGCAAAGGCATGTTGAGTCTTAGATGTGATTTTTTGCCTTACTACTGAGGTAGACCAGTCAGTACCCAAGAGCTTTCTCATAGAATGGTAGATAGAGGATTCAGACAGCTCTTCCCACCATTGTCAGGACTCAGAAAGAATCTTCCATAGATTTATGATGGAGGATATTGATGTTATACTAAATTTTAAGGTGGCTGTACCTAGTAAAAGGAGGGAAAAAAAAGAATTTAAGCAGATATGCTTTCTAGCATTAAAGAATTAAAGTAAATGGGGAACAAAGTAATGTTTGGGTCAATTACCAGTGGCATAATGAGATTTGAATCCCTTTTCAGAGGAAAGACCAATGACATGAGAGACATTGGCAGAGCCAAGTACAGTGGGCCCTCTGTGTCTGTGTGTTCTGTATCCATGGGCTGAACAAACCACAGATCGAAAATATTTGGAAAAATAAAGGTCTGCACTGAACGTGTACAGTATCCTATTGTTGTCATTATTCCATAAACAATACAGTATAACAACTATATTTACATAGAATTTGCATTTTATTAGGTCTTATAAGTAATCTCGAGACGATTTTAAGTACACTGGAGGATGTGTGTAGGTTATATGCAAATTATACACCATTTTGTATAAGGTACTTAAGCATCTGCAAATTTTTGTATATGTGGGGTTCCTGGAATCAATTCCCCATGGATACCAGGGGACAACTGTAATTTAGTCACTGCCCATGCAAATAGGTATAAAAAGTAAATAATCATAGAACTGAAGAGTTCTGGTACAAAATTTTGCCCTAATACAGTGAGACAATCCATCCTTAAGCATAACATGTTGAAACAATTACTGGCCCTATGATGAGGAGCATTAGCTGTCCTGGAATAAAATAAAAGAGACAGTAGCTTGAGTACATTTGCAATCTCAGCAATTGTTGGGCAGAAAAGGCAGCAGTTATGTAGAGCATGATTTTCATGTGGCAAGTCAGTTGAGCACAGATTAGGCAAAGAAAACTGTGCCAGCATAAAGCTTCTGTTTTCGTTATATCTGCTAGTATTCTGTTTGTGAAACTCTATAACTATTGGTATTGAATGTCCTTTGCCATGGTAGGAGAGGCAGCCAGAATACATTAATAAATAATCTAATCTATCATAACAAATATGAGCAAGGATATAATCTAAAAGATATATTCTTGGAAAGTAGCAGTGTAAATGGATGCAAACATCTTGGAGGACAATTTGAAAATATATAAAAACGGTGGACATTCAAATTTTTTACAATCCAGCTGGGTAAGTATTCTATAAAATATCTATTATAGTGATTACCTCTGAAAAATCAAGAAACTCAAAATGAACAGAGTATACAAAATGTTTTGCTTATATTAAAATTTTACTTCTACTTGGGGTGGAGGCAGAGTAGGTTCTGAAATAAGGTGAAGATGTTAAAATTTGATGATTTGAGGTGTAAGTTACATAAGTACTTTATATTACATATATACACACACTCATAATGAATACATTACTTTAATCTTTATACTTTACTAATGCTTGGGCTATTTTTGAATTTATAATAAGGTAAAGAAAAAGTACCATTGCTGTAGAAAATTATGTCAAGATATTTGTAAAAGTTAGCATTATTATTGTTGAATTATCTGTACTTCTCTGGTAGACTGTCAGAAGGTAAAGGAGGTATTATCTCAATTTTTAATATTCATGAGGACTTCAATTAACTTCACATACAAAATTAAGAAACAATCATAGAGTAAATGAAAAATATGGCACATTTTAGTGTTTTTTTTCCTATGACCACACATTAATTGTCAGAGAATGGATTGTAGCCAAGGCAGTTGAGTTCATAATCTTAACTTCAATGCAATTCTGGTTTTGTTGCGTGAATAAGTAGATAGCTCTTTTTCATAATTTTTACTAAATTACAAGAAGGTTAATTGTTAAATTATTCTATTTGAATCTTTATAGAAATTTTAATGGTTAGGAATCAGTGAAACAGAAATCACATCAGATATTTATTTGAAAGAAGAACTTAATATAGAAAAAGCATGTATTGGATAATTAAAAGGGAAAATACTGAGATATGTCTCATGGATGGCTGGGAGAATAACGGGAAGAATTTGGGTTTTAAAAATACAGAACTTTAGAGAAACTCTGAACAGCTGGGATTTATAATCTTGTATATAACAGGGAATTGGTTTCTATGGAGAAAAAAAACACATAGAAAAATAAAATGACAAATATTTTTATTTGTGGGAGAACCAGAATGCAAACCAATACTCAAAGCCAATTCTTTTAAACTTAATGTCTACTATTTTTTTCATCTCCATTGCAACGGAGTAACCTCCTAAGGCAAAATAAAGATCGCTGCTATTACTACCAAGATGTTTTAAATGGAATTTTAATAGGGTTTTATGATGCAATATTTCATGGGATAGGTTGCTAATATTTAGGTCTCACGTAATGTTTTCTTCATTCAATCTCAGTAAATATTATGCATCAAATAGTTTATAAATAGAGAAAAAATATCCCATCACTACTATTCCATCTAATTTTGTCTTTTATTTTATTTTAATATATTTTTATTAATGTTATTATAATTAGAAAATCATAATTGTATACATATTGGGGTATAATATGATGTTTTGATATATGTAGACAATATGGAATGAACAAATCAAATTATTATAGCAGCAAGGTTTGACATTACTATTCCAATAATATGGGACCATTTGAAACAAATCGGCAAGGTAAAGAAGCTGAATAGATGGGTTCTGCATAAATTAAATGAGCATCAGAAAAGAAATTGTCTCTAAGCTTGCCTTTCTTTGCTGTCATAACATAAAGGCGAACATTTCTACACCATATTGTTACATGTGATGAGAAATGGATTCTTTTTGACAATCACAAGTGTTTGGTACAATGGTTGGATAAAGATGAATTGCCAAAACACAGTCCAAAACCAAATAGTCACCAAAAAATGCTAATGGTGCCTATTCAGTGGTTGAACGCTGGTATTATCCACTACAGCTTCATGAAACCTGGTCAATCGATTACAGCAGATGTCTACTGCAACTGATTGGACAAAATGATGAAGATGTTTGTGATTAAGTAGCCAAGATTGTCAATAGAGACAGGCCAATCCTCTTGCAAGATAACGCTCAACCACATGTCGCACAAACAACGATACTCGAACTACAGAAGCTGGACTTGGAAACTCCCTGTCATCCACAATATTCACCAGACCGTGCACCAACTGACTACCACTTCTTCCAGGCTTTGGACCACTTCTTGCAAGGAAAAATATTCAATTCTCAACAAGTTGTGGAAAACGCCTTTCACGATTTCATCGCCACTCGCTCTCCAGGCTTCTTTGTTGCTGGCATAAGCAAGCTACCATTAAGATGGCAAAACTGTGTCAATAGTTTAGGCACATACTTTGATTAATTGTACTGCTTCTTGTTTGAGATGTAATATACTACACTTTTGATTCAAAATCGGACATTTCACATTAATGACCTAATAATGTATATATTACCTCTCTTACCTATTTCTTTTATTTTTATAGATTTAGAGGGTACATATGCAGATTTGTTACATGAATATATTGCTTAGTCATGACGTCTGAGCTTTTTGTGTAACCATCATCTGATTATGGTATATAGTATTCATTAGGTAATTTGTCATCCCACATTTCACTC
Organism: Daubentonia madagascariensis; assembly: GCA_023783475.1. NCBI lineage: Eukaryota > Metazoa > Chordata > Mammalia > Primates > Daubentoniidae > Daubentonia > Daubentonia madagascariensis. The sequence continues at coordinate 14,417,784 of JAKFHU010000747.1, read as the reverse complement.
CCAACCTCCCACCGTTCTAAGTCCCCCAGTGTTATTCCACTCTCTATGTCCATGTGTACTCATTATTTAGATCCCACTTACAAGTAAGAACATGTGGTATTTGACTTTCTGTTTAGGAGTTCTTTTACTTAAGACAATGGCCTCCAGTTCCATCCATGTTACTGCAAAAGACATCTATGTTTCATTTTTCTTTTACGGCTGAGTAGTGTTCCATGGTGTACATGTGCATGAGTGTGTGTGTGTATATACATATGTGTATGTGTGTTTATATCACATTTTTTATCCAATCATTAATTAATGGACACTTAGGTTGATTCCATATCTTTGCTATTGTGAATAGTGAGGCAATAAATATATGAATGCAGTTATCTTTTTAATATAATGATTTCTTTTATTTTAGGGAGGTACCTAAATTGGTGGTGTAATTGCTGGATCAAACGGTAGATCTATTTTTAGTTCTTTGAGAAATCTCCATACGGTTATCCATAGAGGTTGCACTAATTTACATTCCCACAAACAGTGTATAAGCATTGTTTTTTTCCACATCTTTGCCAACATTTATTGTTCTTTGATTTTCAACAATGGCCATTCTGACTGGTGTAAGATGATATCTTATTGTGGTTTTAATTTGCATTTCCCTGATGATTAGTGACATTGAGCATTTCTTCATAGGTTTATTGGCCATTTGTATGTCTTCTTTTGAAAAATGTCTGTTCATGTCCTTTGCCCACTTTTTAATGGGGTTATTTGGTTTTGCCTGTTGAGTTCCTTATTATGGATATTAGTCTTTTGTTGGATTTATACTTTGCAAATATTTTCTCCCATCCTGTAGGTTGTCTGTTTATTCTGTTGATTATTTCTTTTGCTGTGTAGAAGCTTTTTAGTTTAATTAATCCCATTTGTCCACGTTTATTTTTGTTGCATTTGCTTTTGGGGTCTTAGGCATAAATTCTATGTCTAGGCCAATGTCCAGAAGAGTTTTTCCCAGTTTTCCTTCTAGAATTTTTATAGTTACAGGTCTGACATTTATGTCTTTAATACATGTTGGGTTAATTTTTTCATATGGTGAGAGATATAGGTGCAGTTTCATTCTTCTTATTATGGCTATCCAATTTTCACAGCACCATTTATTGAATATAGTTTCCTTTACCCCCATGTATGTTTTTGTCTACTTTGTCAAAAATTAGTTGGTTATAGGTATGTGTCTTTTTTTCTTTGTTCTCTATTTTGTTCCATTGATCTATCCATTTTTATTTATTTTATAACAGTACCATAGTTAGAGTAGCAGACTGAGAGATAGGGCTGAGACTGGAGGTAGGGGCTTACAGATTGGGTGCAGGTGTTAAAATAAACAAACCTCAAACAGAAACTAACTAGAGGGGCTGATAACTGCAGGTAAAAACTGGCTTCAACTGGCTTTTCAGCTATCTCTGTTACCTTACATGAACTTTGGCTAATTACAATATCATTTACATTGTGGTTTTAAAATTTTGTCAACCTTGAAATCACCATGACAATTCCGAGATGACTATATAAAGTATGAACGTGGAAGGGAACACAACTCTAGGAATTACTACCCCAAATCTTAGTAAAAGCCAACCCCTTAGACTTGAATATTCCTCCCCTCAATTAGTAATATTTCAAAAGATGAAAAACTACTTCCCATTGGGGCAGCTGATCTTTTCAAGCCTGCCCGCTCTCCTTTCTGAGAGTGTACTTTTGTTTTCAATAATTAAAAAAAAAAAAGTTGTCACTTGCTTGGCTTACATGGTGCATCCTGAAATTCTTTTCCTGATGGCCACTGTGAACTTGTAAAAATCTCCACTCAGAGGCTGCTAACACCACACTGTTTGGTTTCTGCAGCCTTGTAGTATAATTTGAAGTCAGGTTATGCGATATCTTCAGCTTTCTTCTTTTTGCTTAGGATTGCTTTGGCTATTTGGGCTTTTTTTTTTTTTTTTTTTGGTTTATATGAATTTTAGAGGTTTTTTTTTTCTAACCCTGTGGAAAATTACATTGGTATTTTGATAGTAATTGCATTGAATCTGTAGATTGCTTTTGGCAGTATAGTCATTTTTACATTGATGTAAAATCCATGTAATCCATGAGCATTGGATGTCTTTCCATTTTTTTAGGTCATCTATTATTTCTTTCATATGTGTTTTGCAGGTTTCCTTGTAGAGGTTTTCCACCTACTGGGTTAAATATATTCCTAGATATTTTATTATTTTTTCTAGCTATAGTAAATGGGATAGAGTTTGTAATTTGGTTCTCAGCTTTGTCATCATTGATATATAAATATGCTACTGATATTTGTACATTGATTTTGTATCCTGAGACTTTACTGAATTCATTCATTAAATCTAGGAGTCTTTTGGAGGAGTCTTTAGGGTTTTCAGGTATAAGATCATATCTACAGCAAATCAAGATCATTTTACTTCCTCTTTTCTGATTTAAATGCCCTTTATTTCTTTTTCTTGCCTTGTTGCTTTTGCTAGGGCTTCCAGTACTAAGTTGAATAGGAGTGGTAAAAGTGGGCATCCTTGTGTTGTTCCAATTATTAGGGGGGATGCTTTCATTTTTTTCTCATTCAGTGTGATGTTGTCTGTGGGTTTGTCATATATGGCTTTTGTCATTTTGAGATATGTTCCTTCTATGCCTAGTTCATTGAGGGTTTTTTATCATAAAAGAATGCTGAATTTTGTCAAATGATTTTTCTGCATCTGTTGAGATGACCATAAGGTTTTTGTTTTTAATTCTGCTTATGTAGTGAATCACATTCATTGATTTGCATATGTTGAACCCATCCTTGCATCCCTGGAATAAAACCCACTTGATTATAGTGTGTTATATTTTTGATGTGCTGGTGAACTCAGTTTGCTAGTATTTTGTTGAGGATTTTTGCATCTATATTCAGGAGGGATATTGGTCTGTGCTTTCTTTTTTGTTGTGTCCTCACTTCACTTTGGTAACAGGGTGATACTGGCTCCATAGAATGAGTTAGGGAGAATTTTCTACTCTCCAATTTTTTGGAACAGTTTCAGTATGATTGGTACCAGTTCTTTGTAAGTCTGGTTGAATTTGGCTATGAATATATCTGAGCCTAGGCTTTTTTTTTTGTTATTGTTGTTGAGAGTTTTGTTTGTTTTTCTTTGTTTTTGTTTTTGTTTTTACTACTGATGCAATCTCATTATTTATCATTGGTCTGTTCAGGATTTCTATTTCTTCCTGACTCAATCATGGGAGATTGTACATTTTCAGGAATTTATCCATTCTCTAGGTTTACTAGTTTGTGGGCATAGGGGTGTTCATAGTATTCTTGAATGATCTTTTGTAGTTCTGTGGTATGATTTTTCCTTTTTCATATCTGATTGTCCTTATTTCAATTTTCTCTCTTCTTTTCTTGGTGAATCTAGCTAGTGGTCTATCAATTTTGTTTGTCTTTCCAAAGAATTAACTTTTTGTTTCATTGATCATTTGTAATTTTTTCTCTCAATTTAATTTAGTTCTGCTTTGATCTTTGTTAATTCTTTTCTTCTGCTAGTTTTGAGTTTGGCTTGTTCTTGTACTAGTTCATTAAAGGGTGACATTAGGTTTTTAATTTATGATCTTTATATCTTTTATGTAGGCATTTAATTATATAAACTTCCCTGTTAGCACTGCTTTTACTATATCTCAGAGGTTTTAATATGTTGTATCTCTATTTTCATTTGTTTCTGTGATATTTTTAAATTTCCAGCTTGATTTTGTCATTGACCCAAAGATTGTTCAGGAGCAGTTTTTTTTTTTTTAATTTTCATGTATTTGTATGGTTTTTAGAGTTCCTCTTGAAATTGATTTTTAGTTTTATTCCATTGTGGTCTAAGACGATACTTGGTATGATTTCAATTTTTTTTAAATTTATTGAGATTTGTTTTATGGGCAAACATATAATCTGTCTTGAAAAATTTTTTGTGCACTGATAAGAAGAATGTATATTCTGCAGTTGTTGGGTAAAATGTTTTATAAACATCTGTTAGGTACATTTTGTCTAAAACCTAATTTAAGTCCAGTGTTCCTTTTTTACTTATTAGTTTTTCTGGTGAAACATTTGAAATTTATTCTCCTAGTTATTTTGAAATATACAATACAATATTGTTGATTATAATCACCTTGCTGTTCAATAGATCTCTCAAAACTTATTCCCCCTCTGAATCTGAAGCTCTTCTCTTTGATGAACAAGTGCCCATTCCCTCTCCCCAACAATCTCCACCCTCTGGTAACCATCATTCTACTCTCTATATCTATGAGATCAGCTTGTTTTGATTTCACATATAAATGAGATCATGCAGATTTTTTCTTTCTGTGCTTGGCTTATTTTACTCAGCATAATGTCTTCCAGGTTCATCCATGTTAAAAATGACAGGATTTCCTTCTTTTGTATGGCTGAATAGTATTCCATTATGTATATATACCACATTTTCTTTTCTTTTTTTTTTTTTTTTTGAGTATATCAAAACGTTTTTTAAAAATTTCAGAATATTATGGGGGTACAAACACTTTGGTTACATATATTGCCTAAGCACTGCCCAAGTCATAGCTACAATTGTGAACACACCCAGACAGTCCACACCATACCCATTAGGTATGAGTTTCCTCATGCTCTCCATCCCCCTCTCACCTGCCTGATCTCTGATGAATATTATTTCATGTGTGCACATAAGTATTGATCAGTTAGTACCAATTTGATGGTGAGTACTACTTATACCACATTTTCTTTATCTATTTATCCATTGATGGACACTTAGGTTGATTTCATATTTTGGCTATTGTGAATGATGCTGCAATGAACATAGGAATGCAGATATTATTTCATAATATTGGTACTGATTCATTTGGATATATACCCAGAATTAGGACTACTGGATCATATGTAGTTCTATTTTCAGTTTTTTGAGGAACCTCCATACTGTTTTTTATAATGGCTGTACTAATTGACATTTCCACCAACAATATATGAGTTCTTTTTCCTCCACATCTTAGCCAACACTTGTTACATTTTATCTTCTTGTTAAAAGCCATTCTACCAGGTGTGAGGTGACATCTTAGTGTGGTTTCAGTTTGCATTTCCCTAATGTTTAGTGATCTTGAGCATTTTTTCATGTTCCTGCTAAATATTTCTATGTCTTCTTTTGAGAAAAATCTGTACAAGTTCTTTGCTAATTTTTTAATCAAGTTATTTGTTTTCTTGCTATTAAGTTGTTTGCATTCCTTATTTATTTTTGATATTATCAGATGCATGATTGGCAAATATTTTCTTTCATTCTGTGAGTGTCTTTTCACACTATTGCTTATCTCTTTGGCTGTACAGAAATTTTTACATTGATACCATCCCATTTGTCTGTTTTTATTTTTGTTTCCTATGGTTTTAAATTATCCAAAATATCATTGCCCAGACCAATATCATGGAGCTTTTCCCCCTGTATTTTCTTCCAGTAGTTTTACAGTTTGAAGTTTTATATTTAAATATTTAATCACTTTTAAGTTGATATTTATATATGACACGTGATAATGATTTAATTTATTTTGCATGTAGATAGCCAGTATTCCCAACATCATTTAGTGAAGAGAATATCCTTTTCCCACTCTTTGTTCTTGGCACCTTTGTCAAAAATCAATTAACTTTAAATGCTTCTGCTTATAACATTTTATTTTCATATATTGCTTAAATATGACCAAGCTTATGTTAGGAACAGCTCTGTTTATCAGAGTAATCTAAGATATCTAGTTTACTACTTCACCTACTTTTGAGGTAGAGGTAGGTTATATTTTTATTCACCTTGGCTAGATTTTTTAATTTATTTTTATTTTTCAACAGGAGTGCCTGCTGATTTCCTTTTAGAATTTTCAAGATAGTGAGAAAAAAAAGTTGTCTGAAAACCAAAAATATTTTAATTTCAACCTATAGTTCCATATTCCATTTTTTCACTCTCCATTGTGCTGTCGACTCTTTAGTTTATGTTCTCAAAATATGAAAGTCCACCAACTACTTAGTTTCTAAGAAACAATTAGGATACTTCAAGTAATTGCCTAATTTCCAGAGATGAGCCCCTCTCCTTCTGAATATGAAGTGTGAGTTATAGAAAAAGATAATAAAGAGGCCAACAGTTGATGTTATATGTGATTTAATCTTAGAAATAACTGCTTCTAATCAAAGGGTTATGTTATACTTTGAGTGGTTTCCTGCTGATTTCCTTTCAATTTATTTGATACCTTATTTAATGATGAACACATTGCTAGAACCATAAAGGCAATATATACAAGAAATTCCTTTAAGTAGAACTATTCCAGAGGATTTTATTTTTAATTTGTTTCACATATTTAAAAAGAAATCTTTGTGATTTTGATTTGCATTTCCCTGATGATTAGAGATGTTGAGCATTTTTTCATATGTTTGTTGGCCATCACTCTACCTTCTTTTGAAAAGTTTCTGTTCATGTCTTTGCCCACCTTTTAATGGGATTGTTTGATTTTTTTTTTCTTGATGACTTGCTTGAGTTTGTATAGATTCTAGTTATCAGCCCTTTATCAGATGTGTATCATGCAAATATTTTTTCCCATTCTGTAGGTTGTCTGTTTACTCTAGTGATAGTTTCCGTGGCTGTGCAGAAGCTTTTTAATTTGATCAGATCCCATTTATTTATTTTTGTTGTTGCTGTGATTGCTTTGGGGGTCTTCTTCATATATTCTTTGCTTAGGCCAATGTCTATAAGAGTTTTTCCAACATTTTTTTTCTAGAATTCTTATGGTTTCAAGCCTTAGGTTTAAGTCTGTTATCCATTGTGAGTTGATTTTTGTGAGAGGTGAGAGTTGCAGATCCTGTTTCAATCTTCTACATGTGGCTATCCAGTTTTCCCAGCACCATTTATTGAATAGGGATTCTTTTCCCCAGTGTATATTTTTGTCTGCTTTGTCAAAGATCAGAGGCAATATGAGGATGATTTTATATCTGGGTTCTCTATTCTGTTCCACATATCACTTCACTCCAGTGAAGATGGCTTTTATCAAAAAGTCCTAAAACAACAAATGTTGGTGTGGATGCAAAGAGATAGGAATACTCATACACTGCTGGTGGGACTGCAAACTGCACAACCTCTGTAGAAAGTAGTATGGAGATATCTCAAAGATCTAGAATTGGAATGACCATTTGATCCAGCAATCTCACTAATGGGTATTTACCCAATGAAAAAAAAAAAAGACATTCTATAAAAAAAGATATCTGCACTGTAATGTTTATAGCAGCACAATTCACAATCACAAAGATGTAGAAACAACCCAAGTGCCCATCAATATATAAGTGGATTAATAAAATGTGGTACATGTATACCATGGAGTGCTATCCCACCAGAAAAAAAAATGGTGAACTAATACCTCTTGTATTAACTTGGATGGAATTGGAGCCCATTTTTCTAAGTGATGTATCACAAGAATGGAAACACAAACACCATATGTACTCACCATTAAATTGGTACTAATTGATCAACACTTAATGTGCACATATGGAAGTAACATTCATTGGGGATTGGGCAGATGGGAGAGGGGAGGAGAAGATGGGTAAATTCACACTTAAGTGGTGTAGTGCACTGTCTGGGATATGGGCATGCTTGTACCTTTGACTCAGGTGGTGCAAAGGCAATTTATGTGACCAAAGCATTTGTACCCATGTACTATTCTGATATAACAAAAAATAAATTTAAAAAATGAAATCTTATTGGAATTTCACAATAAAATAAGTAATAGTGAACTTTTCACTTGAAAAATTCAAACATGAAATGCAAAGAAATTTTTAAGAACATAATTAGTAAAAGTTTGTATTTTGTCCTATTGTCTTTGGATTCCTTTTGAAAGTTTCACTTTTTTTTAAAACTATTTTCTCAGCTCTATCTCATAGCAGATCCTATTATGATTTTGGTATATATTCTTCTTATCTATGATTAATATGTTTGTATCCATAAATATCATAAAGAATTGTTTTGAGCATCTACATAAATGCTACCATAATATATATTTTATATCTAGCTCTTTGATTCAGAAATTTTGTAGTTCTATATATATAGATAAATAGATTGATTTATATCTAATCATTATGACATCTATATATGTTCTCACATATGTATGTTCTACATGTGATCATTCACTCTCCTATTATTCATAACTTTGGTTGTTTCCAATCATTTACCAGTGAACATTCTTTTATAAGCCTTATTTTGCACATGTGCAAACATTTCTCTTGGACAAAGAGTAACATGCAGACTTTCTGAATCTTGCAATATGTGCATTTTCAACCTTAAATTGCAGAATTGTATCTCAAAATACCATTACACAATGTCTATTAATGAGAGAGTCTCAATTTTGTTACATTCTCAACAAAATAGTTTTTTGAATACTTTCTCAGTGAAATGGTTATAAAATTCTCTCATTGTTTTATTACATTTGCATTTAATCAACAAGTTATTAAATTGGCCAGTTTTTGTATTTTGTGAACTTTCTGTTCATATGTGATGCCGTTTTTTCCCCACAGAGAAGTTAATTTTTTTCACTTTATTATTTGTCACTGTGTTCCTTTATGATTATTATGCTTTGTATCTTATTTTAGTAATCAGAAGACGGAAGACTAGAAGCAGCCCATGTGCGCCACTTTCAAAGAGAGGATCAAAAGTTGCAGGTAGATGCCCACTGACAGATCAGCCTTCTTGGAAAGAGCACTGTAAATCACCAGAGAAGTGATGGGATACATTCAGAGTGAAAAAGAAGGTGATGGGGTGATCCATCCTGCAAGATCGAAAGGTACCTGGAGGAGGCCTCCACACTTGGGGAAGGACAGGAGGAGAGAGCCCTGAGGCTCCAGACTCCCCTCACAGGCACTGCACCCCTAGCTGTGAGGGGGCCCTCACTGACACCACAAACCTCTGGTCTGATCAGGGATCTGCTTGGAGTCTGCACAGTGACATTGCACTGGAGAGTGAGCACAGCAGGGTGCTACTGGCTTTGTTCCAGGGTTATTGCAACTGACACCAATCTGAGCTCTCAGGTACAGGGTGTCAGGTCTATGCAGGGCTCAGCTTTGCTGCAGCCACCTCCACATTGCCCCTGCAGGGCCAGGGAAAGAGTGGGCAGAACAGACACTCTCCCATGCCATGCCATGTGATGGGGGGTTGAGCACTCCTCCCTTAAACAGGGGATTTTAACAGAACAGGAACCACAGAACACCACAGACACCACCTGGGAAGCCTTAGAGTGACTGCCTCCATGGGACCTGGGCAGGGGAAGAGCCCCAGCCACTCAGAGGCCCCAGCTGTGCAGTCCCACCCCTGAAACCCCTACATTGCTGCCTGGCCTCACACTGCTACACCTTCATTGTTCCCATGCTGCTATTTAAACCTGCAGCTCCACCCACGCAGCTCCTGCCCTACCTTCAGGCCCCACTCTTGCTCTGAGACTCATGCTGCCCCTGGCCTTGAGGCTCCACCCTTGAGACTATAGCGCTGCCCCCAAACCCCAAGGCTTCACCCCTGAGGCTTCATTGCTGCCGCTGAACCAGTGACTCCACCCTTAAAGCTTCAGTGCTGCCCGCCCTGGCCCCAAGACTCTACTCCTGAAACTCTAATGCTGATAGCTGACCCTGAGGCTCCACCCCCTAGGCTCCTATTGGCTGCCTGGCAGGAACTGCCCCGCAGTTCACTGTTCCACCAGGGACCTGTCAATCTCAAACCACCATTGTACCTGGAGCTGATTCAAGAAAATTCCCACAGCCCAGACACCAAAGATTACTGCCTAGATAGCCTCACCCAGCTGACACTGTCACTTTCATGGGCAGACCCAAGCAAAGCAATCCCCAGTAATGCCAGCCTCTATGGAGAGGGTCTTGCCCAGCCCACAACTCCAGCTTCCAACAGTTGCCTGAGGAACAACCGGCCACTCTTCACAAAAATCATGCAGCACCAGCTTGAACTGTGACAATTACAGGGGAATGGGACAAAACAGAACAGCTGCATTACAGACTCTGCCAGAACAATTTTCTAGAGTAGGACACAAAAGCACCATCGAGGGACAATAAGGAAATTGTTGAAATGTTAGAAATGGAATTCAGAGTATGGATGGCAAACAAGATGAATAGAATTGAAGAGAAGGTTGAAAATCAACACACAGAAGCCAAAAAAAATTTCAGGACATAAATGAAAAAAAATTAAAAAGTCACTATAGAGATAAATGACATAAGGAAAGATATAACAGAATTTAAGGAAATGAAAGAGTCATTTAGGAATTTCAAAATACCACAGAAAGCTTCAACAACAGGGTAAACCAAGCAGAAGAAAGAATTTCAGAGCTTGAAGACAAAGCTTTTGAACTAACCCATGAGTGAATAAAGAAAATGTGGTATACATGTACCATGAAGTACTACTCAGCCATAAAAACAAATGAATTAATGTCTTTTGCAGCAACTTGGAGGGATCTGGAGACCATTATCTTAAGTAAAGTATCTCAGGAATGGAAAACCAAACACCATATATTCTCTTTAGTAAGTGTGAGTTAAACTATGGGTACACATGGGCACAAAGCAATGTAAAGGACAGGAGAAACCAAGAAAGAAGGAGGGGGTGGAGGGAAAGGGGATAAACACTTATCAATTGGGTATAATGAACACTATTCTGATGATGGGCACACCAAAAGCCCTGACTTGAGCATTATACCAGACATGCATGTAAGAAAAACACTTGTACCCCCTTTATATTTTGAAATTTTAAAATATTCTTATCACTGTCATAGAAAGAGTAAGAAAGGAGAAAATGTCACCTGTAATTCCACCACAAAAATATAACCTCTGTTAACACTGGTTCTTGCATGCATTCAAGTAAAATAAAAATAGGATTAGAATTTTTTAAAAAAATTAGGTCATAATTGGACTAAAGAGCACCATCAATCAACTGAATCTGGTTGACATCTGTAGAATACTTTATACAACAACAGAAAAGTACATGATTTTGTCAAGCACTAATGTAATATTTTTAAATTTAGAAAGCATGTTGGGGTGCAGGACACACCTTACCAAATTTAAAGTAATAGAAATCATATAATGTCTGCTCTAAGATCACAGTGGAATTAAACTAGAAATCAATAATAGAAAGATAGCTAGAAATCCCAAAATATATAAAGATTAAACAATACACTTCTACATAGCATATGGCTCAGAGATAAAAATCTTAAGATAAATTAAAGTATATTTTAAACTAAATGAAAATGATTATAAACCATTAAGATTTTTAGGATGCAGACAAGGGGAATAGAGGAAAATTTATAGCATTGATTACATATGTTAGAAAAGAAGAAAGATCTAAAGTCAATGACTGAAGCTTTCTCCTTACATAAATAGAAGAGAGACAACTAATCAAATGCAAACTACACAGAAGAAAATAACTAATAAAAACTAGAGCAGAAATAAATGAAATTGAAAAGAGAAAATCAATAGAGCCTGTTTCATTGAAAAGTTCAACAAAATTTATAAAACTCTAGGCAGGATAACCAAGCAAGAGACAAACAAGCTAATATAAGAAACCAAGCCGGGACCATGATTACTGATCCCATGGACATTTAAAGGACAATAAAGGATACTAATGACAAATGTAAGCTCATGAATTTGATAAGCCTAGATGAATTTGACAAATTCCTTGAAAAACACAATGTATAAGAATTCAAACCAGGAGAAATAGAAAATATGAATAGGACTATATCTATTATGAAAATTGAATAAATTATTAATAATATTTCAAACTAGAACATAATAGGTCCATATATGCCCACATGTAATTCTACCAAATATGTAAGGAAGAACCTGTACCAATTCTCTACAATCTCTTTCAGAGCATAGAAGCAGAGGGAATACTTCCTCACGCATTCTGTGAAGCCAGCACTGCCCTCATACAAAAACCAGTCAATAACATTAAAAGAAAGGAAAACTCCAGACTAAAAACTCTCATGAATATAGATGCAACATCCTGAAGAACATGTTAGTACATGTTATTACATGATTCAAAAATGTATAAAAAAGAATTATACATGACAGTCAAGTGTGATGTGTTCCAGATATGCAACGGTGGTCCCAATGTTCAAAAATCAATTAATGTAATCCAGCATATCAACAGGCTAAAGAAAAAAAAATTACATGATTATATCAATAAATGAAGAAAAAAATATTTGACAAAATTCAGCACCCTTTCATGATAAAATCTCTTAAGAAACTAAGAATGGATGGGAACGTACTCAACTTGATGAAGAATATCTACCAAAAAAAAATCCACTGTATGATGACAAACTAGATGCTTTCCCACTAGGATCAGGAGCAAAGCAAGGTTCACTCTTACTACTCCTAGCCAACATTGTACAGGAAGTCCTAACTAGTGCAAAAAGATAAGAAAGGGAAATAAAAGTCATACAGATTGAAAATGATAAAATATTGTTGTTTTCGTTCACCCCAAAAACACTCTTGGAAATAATGTGACTGTAGCAAAGCTGCAGGACACAAAATTAGTAGACAAGAGTCAAATACTTTATCATATATTGGCAATGAATAATTGGAATTTGAAATTAAAAACAATACGGTTTATATTAGCACCAAAAAATTAAATTCTTAGGTATAAATCTAAAAAAATACATAGAAGGCAAATGACAATGCTCTGATTAAAAACTTTTTTTAAAAGGTTCAAGTAAATGAAGAGAGAATCTATGTGCATGGATAGTAAGACTCAAGAATTGGCAACTTAATCTATAGATTCAATGCAATCCCAATCAAAATCACAGCCAGTTATTTTGTGGATATCAGCAAATTGATCATAAAGTTTATATGTAATGGCAAAAGATACACAAGTTGACCTCCGGTTTGTCATTAACTTCTTAGGATCAACACCAAAAACATGGTGCATAAAATAAAAAAATTATAAGTTGGACTTTATTAAATTAAAACTTTTTGCTCTCAAAAGACACTCTTAAGAGAATGAAAAGTTAAGTCACAGACTCGGAGTAAATCTTCACAAAATACAAATCAGATAAAGGACCATTTTCCAAAATATACAAAGAACTCTTATAATTCAACAATGAAAAATCAAATAACCCAATTTAAAAATGAGCAAATTATCTGAACAAACACTTCACCAAAGACCATGTAAAGATGGTAAATAAGCATATAAAAATGTTTAAAAAAATCATATGACATTAGGGAATTGCAATTTAAAATCACAGTGTAATGTCAGTACACATCTATTAGAATGGCCAAAATCAAAAACACCGGTACTGGTGAGGATATGGGGCAATAGGAATTATTATTATTTTGTAAGAACTAGACAGTTTCTTATAAAATTAAACATACTCTTATCATGTGATCTAGCCATCATTCTCCTTGGAATTTACTCAAATAAGTTGAAAATTATGCTCACACAAGAACCTGCACTCAAATGTTTATAGTAGCTTTATTCATAATTGCCTATATTGGAAACAACCAAATCGTCCTTCAATCAGTGAATGGACAAACTGTGAACATCTGTGTGATGGAATGTTATTCAACCATGAAAAGAAATGAGCTGTCAATCTATCAGAAGACGTAGAGGAACCTTAAATGCACTTTTTAAGTGAAAGAAGCCAACTATATGACATTCTGTCAATGCAAACCCTAGAAAGAGTACAAAGGTTAGTGGTTGCCAAGGGTTCGGGGAGAGTGACAAGAGAAATAAATAGGTGGAGCTCTGGGAATCTTAGGACAGTGGAACAATATTATGTATCATGCTGTCGTGGCAAATACATGTTATAATACATTTGTCAAAAACCACAGAATGTGAAATACAAAGAGTGAACTCTAATGTAAACTATAGACTTTAGTTAATATTAAAGTACCAATATTGTCTCAACAATTGTAACAAATGTACCACACTAATGCAAGATGTTAATGATAAGGGAAATTGGGGTTGGGAGAGAGGGGATATATTGGAACTCTGAACTTTTCACTAAGTTTTTTTCCCCTGTAAACCTAAAACTGCTCTGAAAAATAATTTAAATTAAAAAAAACCCAACATTTTTGCCTCTATCACTGTAAATTGCAGTGCCGTCTTTCATGACTGTGCAATATATCTTCTTCCAGCATCATTTTTGTTGTTGTTCTTGTAATAGAATTTGCTTCTGCAGCTCCACTCGATCTGCAGCAGTAGCATGTCTTCATTTTAGTGGTTTTAATTTGACATCCTGGGGAAGATTTGGGAGTATTGTTCAGTTTCTGTAAATAAAATTCATTTAGTCTATAATCTGTCTTTTATAGAGATCATGGACATCCTCTGGCAGCCTCTCTCTCATGCTGTCTCTCTCTGTCTCTCTCTTTCTCCCCCACACACTCTCTTCTTTCTATCCTTTATTGCTTAGAGTTTAAACTAGAAATGAATCCTCTTTTGTGCAGCATTGTTTTTCTTATTGTTATACCATTACACATCCCCTGGCAACAAAAGTATCTTAGAATGTTCCTGTTTGATTATTTAATATATGATGAGTTAGATATATACACCAAAAACACATCAGATAAAAAAATAAATAAATTGCTAGGTTTTCTTTTCATTGCTTATTTCAAAGTTCTAATCAAGAAGTACCTATAAAACAAGCAATTTTTTTCACAATAAAATGACTTTAAAAAATGACCTTAGGCAAGACAAATAAATAGCCAATTTTGTTCATGACCTAATTTTCCTTTAATGAAATAGTCCACCCTGATTTCATTATATAGATTGACTTAGTATATTCATAAAATGAAAAACAAAAAGGATTTTATAGGAATATTATTTAAAGAGTAAATTATTTGTTTCTTTTTATATTGAAATTTATACTTTAAAATTCATTTAATTTCTCACATATGACCACTAATAGCCACTGTTTTAATAATTAAAATGTAACCAGGTCTACAGAATATATTAATTAAAATGTAGTAGAGCAGATTATCTTGTTTCTATTCTTTCTATAGGAATATTTAGGTGTACAGCTCACTCCATTCATAGGGTGTGTGTGGTGTATTAGTGTGTATATAAATTTGTCAGTGCTCACACATTGTGCAGCTGTTTTAATCACCTCCAAGGTAAGGTTTTTGTTTACCAGTCTTTAGAAATTAATCACTGTCATTGCATTGTTAACAGGAAAAATAATAAGACATTGATGAAGTGGCTACAATTTGTGCAGAGTGTATAAAATTAGATTATGCAGAACCAGACCAAAAGCTTAAATATATTACTGCAGTAACCCTTTTTCTGATTGCCAAATGAAAAGTGGTATTCAAGAAGAAAATAGACATCTCTTGCAAATACCAAATAAGAAAAATACTTCCACTGTTATATTTCAAAGGGAACTCTTCCTATGTATAACAGACACTCCATTGCCTATTTCAAGAAAAATTGGTAAGGCAATAATAAGGGCTTTCAAATTTCTATAGTGTGACAAGCTATTATTAATGTAGTGAAAGGTACATCTCTTCTAATTAATTTGGCAGAGGTATGCTAAGAATCCAGATAGATGAAACATTTCTTTGCACTCAAGGAAAACAAATGACTACAAGCAAATTAGTTTTAAAGGAGTGACATTTAAAAATAGAAACACCCAGTAGATTTACTTGTGTACCATTCCCTGTAATAGCTTCTGATAATAGTTTTTTTTTTTATGCTAACTTGGTGCCAGGCACTGTACTCATCTAATCATTCAATGAGGTAAGTTCTGTTACTATCTCTCACTTTACAGATAAATGGTTTGAGAGTCAGAGACAGTAAGCAACTTGTCCAAAGTCACAGAGCCAGAAAGTAGAGAAGGTGTGATGTGAACCCAGGGATGTAATTTTAAATTTTTAAAAAGTTGCCCTTCGTTGCCAGTCATTGGAAAAAATCTGTTTGAGTTGTAATATTTTGCCATTGTCATTCATTCCTTCCTTTTTTCATTTAGTAAGGTTTTACTGAGCAAAAACTAGGAGCCAAGCAATGAACTAGAACTGGGATTAAAGAAAACAAAGAGTTTGCAATCTTGTAAGAAAGATATATGTTTCAGTGAAAAGTTGCAATCCATTTTTAAATTTTTTAAAATTAATATCATTTTAATTGACAAAGCATAGTTACATACATTTCTAGGGTACAATGTGATGTTTTGATATTTATATACAATGTGCAATGATTAAATCAAATTAATCAACTTATCCGCCGTCTCTCTTACCTATCATTTTTATGGTGAAATATTTGAATTTACTTTGTTATTTTGTAATATACAATACATTATCACTGAGTGTAATCACCCTGCTGTTCAATAGATCTCTCAAAACTTACTCCTCTGAATCTGAAACGGTACTCTTTGATAAACAACTGCCTATTCCCTCTCCCCCACGACCCCCATTCTCTGGTAAATGTCATTCTACTCTCTGTTTCTATGAGACCAACTTCTGTAGAGTCCACATAAAAGTGAGATCATGTGGAATTTGTCTTTCTGTGCCCGGCTTATTTTACTTAGCATAACGTCTTCCAGGTTCATCCATATTGTTGAATATGACAGGATTTCCTTCTTTTGTGAGACTGAATAGTATTCCATTGTGTATATATACCACATTTTCTTTATCTATTTATCCACTGATGAACGCTCAGGTTGGTTCCATATCTTGGCTATTATGAATAATGCTGCAATGAATATGAGAGTGCAGATATTCCTTTGACATGTTGATATTAATTCCTTTGGATATATACCCAGAAGTGTATTTCTGGATCTTATAATAGCTCTATTTTTTATTTTTTGAGAAACTTCCATACCATTTTCCATAATTGCTGTACTAGTTTACATTCCTTCCAACAATGTACAAGGGTTCCCTTTCCTCCATATCCTCACCAACACTTGTTACCTTTCATATTTTTTATAAAAGCCATTCTAACAGGTGTGAGATTATATCTCGTGATTTTCTCAGTTCTGCAGTCCAACGGAATGTCTCAGCCTTATTCCCAAATCCTGGGATATTCACAGATGTAGTCTTGCCTGGGGGTAGTTGCTAGTTGGATTCCTGTGAGCGGGGGTGGAGAGCTGGATAACTCCCAGTTTGCCATCTGCTGACATCACTCCACAACCTATTTTTAATCGTAAGTGGGTTTGAGAAGGGTGAGGATGCATACTAGCATAGCATAGCTAATTTTTTACAAGGTAGTAGAAAGGTTCGGGATTCTGGCACAAGCTGAGGCTTTTGAAAACAGTGTGGCTGAAAGTAGGTTAGGTTAGCCCTATCATTTGAGAATGGAGTAAAGTGTGACAGATACCCAAGTTCCAGAGATTGTGTGGGAAATAGAGGAACATCCAATTCATTATGTACAAAGATACAGAGGATAAGAATGGAATCCAGAGTGAATGTTCAGAAAAAACCAAAACAAAATAGGAGAGGCAGAACAAGCCTGAGTCCAAGCTCAGAAATACGTACATGGGGAAGAAAAGAAGAACTGGCTATAAAACCAGGGATCTATGTTAGCTTGACCATTCTCCATTACTATTTTCAGATTTATTTTTTCCTAACCTTTAGAAATGACCATGTTCTTTTAGACTAATCCCATCTTGTTATACCACCCTCAACACACTACTTGTTTTTATCTTCTCTTAAATTCATTTCAACCTCACATTCAAAGAGGACCTTGACAGATCATGAAATTCCAAATCTTAAAAGTTTTAAAACAAGAAAATCCAAAAATATATTATTTTAGCCTAAACACATATCTGGCAAATGTATTTTAAAATAAAACAAGAGAATGTTTAAAAAATAATCCAGGATTGTGTTTATCACTGAGGAAAGGTAAGGCAGGGGAGAGATTGAATATGAGGTAAGGACAGAGGGCTTTTAAGCTGATGGAAACATTCTATTTCTTATCCTGAGTGGTGTGTGCTTGGAAGTTCATTTTATTATTCTCCTTTGAACTTCTCATATACCTTAATAATTATTTTTATATATTTATATATTTTAGACAAATAATTATAATAATTATTAAAAGGAAAGGAGAGCTTTATTTCTTATAAAGGGCTACAGTCTGCAGGCTGGCTATCCCTCAGGCTAGGAATTGTATCCTCTGCCAGAAACCAAAAGCAAGCACTTCCAGAGAGGGAAGGGGGAGACAGGAATTTATGCTGAATGGGTCAACTAAGTATACCTATTCAACAGGTTATCGGAGGAGCTATGAATATTGAAAAAGGGGACACATGTGTAGTAAGCAAGCATGCATGTTACATACATCCCATGTTCACTTTGGGGTTCAGATTTAACATTTACATGCATTAAAATTAGACTGTGTATGTCAAAAAGCAAAATGAAGGACACAGAGGTATACTTTATAGAGCCTCTGTAAACTGGCCAGAACCAGTCCACGGTCTGTGGTCTAGCATCAGGAAGGAATGCTAGCCAGTTGCTGTGTAAATCAATAGTAGAGCAAGTCTTACCAAGGGGCTGGTTAGCAAGGGAGAGAGTATAACAAGGCTTGTCTAACCTCCTGACTGATTAAGCAAGGAGAGTGAGAGAGAGAAAGGAGTTGAAGCTGATTTTAAACCTTTGGGTTTTTATTTATTCTCCTCAGTAATAGTAATAATTGACTTACCGTTAATTTTGATGGAAATGATTTTAAAAAGGGCAAATATGGCGAAAAGTTTATCAACTCAATATTTAGAATGTTACATGTAAGAGGCTTATATGACACTCAAAAAGAGATATTGAGTTTTTTGTTAGAAATGTAAGTTAAGGGTAGAGAGAAGAGCTCTGAAACAAAGGTATAATTTTGAGACACATCAACATATATATTACTTAAAGCCTAGATTCTTAATGAAATCATTAATAGGGTGAAATAGATTTTAAAAAGGAAGTTCAGGGAGAATTCATGGAAATTACAAAATGAAGGAAAATAGAAAGAACCAGAAAAGGAGCCTGAAAAGTGGCCGATGGTGGAAGTGTTAGGTAGACAGCAAGGGACTTCCGAGCCCTCCTGGGGATAAAGGTAGGTGCCCTGAGAAATTGCTGCATCTGGGGGAAGAGGGAATATACTACGAATCTGCCAATCAGAGATTAGCACACCAATTGCAAAAGAATACAGAAGATTCTCTAGCCCACAGGCCAAGCAGCACAGATACAATGGGGTCTGAAAGGTGACCCAGGACAACCTAAGGCTAATTATCATGTCATTAGCTTAAATCCCCTTGCGGTTCACCTCCCTTTCAGGGAGGCTCATGGGAGATCCGCAAGCATAGTAAGACTGAGGTTATATAACTCCCAACTGTCCATCAAAGTGGTTCCAGAGTGATGTCTGAACCACAAGGACGGCCCAATCCAGACGCTATAAAACAAGACCCGACACCATAACCAAGGCCTTTTTGTTATGACAAGGGGTCCGTTCGTCATCTGTGGCGAATGTATCTTGCTCTTTCTCTGTAAGCATATACCTTGCTCTTGCTTTATAATCCTATCTTTCTCTCCTTGATAAACCTCGTTTCATGCTTACCTTACTTTAAGTGTGACTGGTCATTCTTCGGTCAAGAGCAAACCAAGAACCGACATTTCAGACTGCTGATCCAACAGAAGGAATTGCAATGGGGAATGTGGCATACTGGAAGCCAAGTGGAAAATATTTAGCTTGAAATTATCAATGTTGCTGATAAATTAAGGAAGATGAGGACTGAGGCTCTTCCCTTTTTTCCCAGTGAGGTTCCCATTAGGCAATAGAGGTTTGGCCACTGTCCATTCTAAGCTCCTCTCATTTGGGACAAGATAAAATTAAAAGGTAGAGTTTTGTTTTGTTTAACTTTTGTATTTCATCCTCTGCTTTAGCTCATCAAAGTATTTTCTAAATCATAATAATGGTAACAGTAAATACTTAGTGAATATGTATTCTTTCTTCAGTAATGTGTTAAGTGCATTATAAATATTATCTTAGCAAATTCCATCCCTTGGAGAATGCATGAACATTACTTTTTACTTTTACCAGAGTAGGATATTGAGACTAAGAGAAGGTAGATTATTTAAAATTATACAACTGTAGGAGGCAAATTTCTCAGTAGTTAATTGCCCACCATTCCGCTTTGTACAATACATTGTTTTCTGTCCCCTTCTGCAATAATGTATGTTCTCTCTTATCTGTAATTTCCAAAATGAACGCATTCAATTTAGGTTGAACCCTAAGTGTTTCTTCATTTATTTTACTTTACCCATCATGGAAATTACATGCTTTACAAAATTATTTTTTAAATTATATTTCCCCCTAAATTTAATGTGAGTTCTGAGGGGCAGAACTTTGTCTATGTTTTCACCTTTGCATCCTAGTATTTAATATAGTGACCAGAACATAGTAAGTTATCAAAAAATATACTTTGAATGATTGAAACCTGCAAATCAAAACCAGGTCTATCTCTGAAGACTTATCCATTTTAGAATAAATGTCCTTCCTCAATTCATAAATCTGACCACTATTAGGAAATCATTTCTAGTGGATTTTAGCTATAATTAAAAACAAATATGATCTCTGCTAAGTAAGATTCCAGGCTTTTTCACAGCTTAGCTCATTTAATCCTTACAAGAATCCTGTTGTAATATGTAACTTATGCAAAATTGGAACTAGAGTTTCCTGATATGGGAAAGGCTAAAATAACACATTGGAGGAAGAGAATTGGTACAATATTAAGAAATTTTTAAATGGTTCATTTATTTTATCTGAATATTCTCAATAAAATGATGATAATAGCAAGCACTCCTAAAGTGCATAGAAAGACAGTTAGTAATTGTTATATTGTACATCTTCCTGGCCTTACATCTCTGATGATTAGGAAAATTAATATGGGACTTCCTGTCCAAACAAGATGGCATAGACCTCTGTCTCTTTTCTCCTCTCTGCTAATCAAAACTATGAACCTGACAATGACGCAAGAGACAATGGCACTGAGAGATATGGTCCTTGGCAAGCATTGGTGACAGAAGAGTTCTAACTACACCAGGCACACTGGTCAAGGAAGCCCGCTCAGTCCCCTCCCTGTGTCCCTTCTCCTGCAGAAGGCAGGCAGGCCGAATGCAGTCACAGTTAGTGTCCCGGTGTGGGAAGCCTCTTTTTCTCTGCAGGACAAGACTCTCTTACTTGCTCAGAGACACCCGGGAAGGATGGGGGCCAGTGAAAGGCGAGATTCCACTACAGTCTATACACTGAGGGACAATAGGCAGCCCTCACCCTGGGGAAACCTCTTCTACCCCTCCAGGAGCACCAGTAGGGATCATTGGGAGCCCCCGTTGCACAAGATAAGCCAACCAGACTAAAATAACACCACAGACGCTATGAAAATTAACCTGCCATTCAAACCTTAGCCCACCAAAGTAAGACAAATCCCATGTGATAAACTTAAAACAGGGAGACTTGCTGCTAAAATAAAATATTTAAAAAGGAGCCCACATCTATTATCATAATGTACAAAATGTCCAGGGTACAATCGGAAATCATTGCCACACCAAGAAACAGGAAAAATCACAACTTAAATGAGAAAAGGCACTTGAATGATGCCAGTAACAAGGTAAATCAGATGTGGAATTATTTAAGATTATAAAGCAGCTCTCATAAAAGTATTTCAGAAATTGAATACATATTCTTTTGAAAAAATAAAAATCTTTACAAGGTAATGTGTTATAAGAAAAAAACAAATGAAAACTATAGAACTGAAAAATACAATAACAACATAAAAAATACTTACAGGATAGGCTAGAGTGCAGACAACAGAAGATAGAGTGAGGGAACTTGAGGAAAGAACAATAGGATTCACCCAATCTGAAAAACAGAGAGAAAATAGCCTAAAGAGATAAAATGACCAAAGTCTCTGAAGACCTGCGGGACAATACAAAAAATCCACCATTTGTATCACCAGAGTCCCAGAAAGAAATGACAAAGATAATGTTGCTGAAAGAGTATTTGAAAAAAATAAGGGCTGGAAGCTTTCCAAATTTGACAAAAGATGCAAATGTACACATCCAAGAAACTATTTCCTGAATCCAGATATGAGAATCCCAAAGAAATTCAAATAAATATACTCCAGTATGCACCATAAACTTTTGAAAATAAAGGTTAAAAAAAATTGAAAGCAGCCGGAGAAGAATGATGCATTACCTATAATGGGTATACCAATTTGAATAGCAACAGATTTTTATTGTTATTAAAATAATCAATGAAACCAAGTTGGCCAAAAGGAAGTATGGAAAGAAAACTGCCAATAGTGAATTCTGTAGCTTATCAAACTATGCTTCAGAAATGAAGGGGAAATAACAGCTGTCTCAGATGAAGAAAAGTTAATATGTATCCTTGCCATGTGGATTTTGACACCAAGTTTGTAATTTGGAACTGAAATAAAATAAATATTGAAATTTTTAATATTTTAAAATATCTGCAACCTTCTTTTCTTTTCTTTCCATATAATTTTATTGTATTTTTCTATTTCAAAATATTAATGGAGTACAAACGTTTTTGTTATATGGATAGATTTTGAGTTAGGGCTGTAAGTGTGCCCATCACCTGAATAGTGTTCATTGTATCTGTTAGGTAGGTTTTTGCTCTTCCCTTTTCCCCCTCCCTCCTGCTTGATTTCCAATAATTTTTATTTCATTGGTGCACATATTTGACCCTGGGTTAGTTCCAGTTCATTAGAGAGTACCTGTGATGTCTTTCCATTCTTGAGATACTTCAATTAGGATAACGGTCTCCAGTTACATCCAAATTGCAGCAAAAGGAATAAATTCATCCTTTTTTATGGCTGATTAGTATTGCATGGTATACATATACCACATTTTTTGAATCCAGTCATGAAATGATGGGCACCTGGGTTGATTCCACATCATTGCAATTGTGAATTGTGCTGCAATATACATTTGAGTGTAGGTGTCTTTTTCATAAAATTACATCTCTTCCTTTGGTAGAGACCCAGTAGTAGGATTGCTGGATCAAATTGTAGGTCTACTTTCAGATCTTTGAGAAATCTCCAAAGTGTTTTCCATAAAGGTTTTACTAATTTGCAGTCCCACCAACAGTGTGTAAGTGTTCTTTCTCTCTGTATCCACGTAGTGGCTATCATTTTGGGGCTTGTTAATAAATGCCATTCTAACAGGAGTAAGGTAATATCTCATTGTGGTTTTAATTTGTATTGCCCTGATGATTGGTGATGTTGAGCATTTTCTCATATATTTGTTGGCCATTTGTCTATCTTCTTTTGAAAAACATCTGTTGATGCCTTTTTCCCACTTTTTAATGGGGTTGTTTGTTTTTTTCTTGCTGATTTGTTTGATTTTTTAATGTAGATTCTGGATATTAGTCCTTTATCAGATGTATAGTTTGCAAATATTATCTCCCATTCTATGGATTGTCTATTTGCTCTGTTGATTATTTCCTTAGCTGTGCAGAAGCTTTTTAATTTAAATAAGTCCCATATATTTGTTTATTTTTTGTTGCTGTAATAGTCATTGGGGTCTTAGTTATAAATTCTTTGCCTAAGCCGATATCAAGAAGAGTTTTTCCCACATTTTATTCTAGAATTCTTATGGTTTTATGCCTTACATTCAAGTCTTTTATCCATCTTGAATTAATTTTTGTGAATGGTGAGAGATAGGGGTCCTTTTTCATTCTTTTTCATGTGGCTATCCAATTTTTCCAGAACCACTTATTAAATAGGGCTTCTTTTCCCCAGTGTATGTTGTTTTCTGCTTTGTTGAAGATCAGTTGGCTGTATGTGGATGGTTTTTATCTGGGTTCTCTGTTCTGTTCCATTGGTCTATGTCTCTATTTTTGTGTCAATACCATGTTGTTTCGATTACTATAGCCTTGTAGTATAATGTGATGTCTGGTAGTGTGATTCCTCCAGGTTTGTTCTTTTGCTTAAGATTGCTTTAGCTATTTGGGCTCTTTTCTGGTTCCAAATGAAGCATAGAATTATTTTTTATTAAATCTGTCAGATATGAAATTGGTATTTTGATGGGGATTACATTGAATCTGTAAATCACTTTGGGTATTGTGGACATTTTAACAGTGTTGATTCTACCAATCCATAAGCATGATATGTTTTTAAATTTGTTTGTGTCATTTGTGATTTCTTTCCTCAGTGTTTTGTAGTTCTCCTTGTAGAGATCTTTCACCTCCTTGGTTAAGTATATTCCTGGGTATTTTATTTTCTTGGTAGCTCTTGTGAATAGTATTGAGTCTTCGATTTGACTCTCTGCTTGACTATTATTGGTATATAGAAATGCTACTGATTTATGTACATTGATTTTGTAACCCAAGACTTTGCTGAATTTATTTATCAATTCCAGGAATCTCTTGGTGGAGTCTATATGGTTTTCTAGATAAAAGATCATATCATCAGCAAAAGAGTGATAGTTTGACCTCCTTTTTCCAGATTTGGATACACTTTATTTCTTCCTCTTGCCTAATTACTCTAGCTAGGACTTCCAGCACCATGTTGAATAGAAGTGGTGACAGTGGGCATCCTTGTCTTGTCCCAGTTCTTAGGGGGAATTCTTTCAAGTTTTTCCCATTCAGTATGATGTTGGCTGTGGGTTTGTCATAT
The DNA here is from genome assembly GCA_023783475.1 of Daubentonia madagascariensis. Taxonomy (NCBI): domain Eukaryota; kingdom Metazoa; phylum Chordata; class Mammalia; order Primates; family Daubentoniidae; genus Daubentonia; species Daubentonia madagascariensis. Next base: position 14,393,160 of record JAKFHU010000747.1, on the reverse strand, counting down.
ATGGTTTTTACCATTTTGAGATATGTTCCTTCTACGCCTAGTTTTTTGAGGATTTTTTTCATGAAAGGGTGCTGGATTTTGTTGAATGCTTTTTCTGCATCTATTGAAATGATCGTATGGTCCTTGTTTTTGCTTCTGTTTATTTGTTCAACCAAGTTTATTGATTTACATTTGCTGAACCATCCTTGCATCCCTGGGATGAAGCACACTTGGTCATGGTGGATTATTTTTTGGATGTGCTGTTGAATTCTGTTTACTAATATTCTTTTGAGGACTTTTGCATCTATATTCATAAGGGACATTGTTCTGCAATTTTCTATTTTTGTTGTGTTCTTTCCTGGCCTTGGTATCAAGGTGATACTGGTTTCATAGAATGAGTTGGGGAGGATTCCCTTCTTCTTGACCTTATGGAAAAATTTCTGCAGTATGGGTACCAGTGCTTGTTTGTAAGTCTGGTAGAATTCAGCTGTGAATCCATCTGGTCTGGGGCTTTCTTTTTGTTGGAAGATTTTTTATTACTGCTTTGATATCACTGTTCATTATTGGTCTGTTCAGGAGTTCTATTTCTTCCTGATTGAGTCTTGGGAGATTGTGTGTTTCCAGGAATTTGTCCATTTCCTCTATGTTTTCTATTTTATGTGCATAGAGATTTTCATAGTACTCACGGGTGATGTTTTGTCTTTCTAAGGTGTCAGTTGTAATACATCCTTTTTCATTTCTGATTGGACTTATTTGGGTCCTTTCTCTTCTATTCCTGGTTAATCTAACAAGAGGTTTATCAATTTTGTTTATCTTTTCAAAGAACCAACTTATTGTTTCATTGGTCTTTTGCATTTTTTTTGTTTTGTTTCCATTTCATTTAGTTCTGCTCTTACCTTTGTCATTTGTTTTCTTCTTCTGTCTTTGGGTTCAGTTTGCTCTTCTCTTTCTAGTTCTGTGATATGTGATATTAGGTTGTTAATTTGTGATATCTCTGTCTTTTTGATGTGGGCAGTTAAAGCTATGAATTTTTCGCCTCGGAATGCTTTTGCTGAATCCCATAGATTGTGATAGTTTATGTCCCCTTTGTCATTTAATTCAGGTAATCTTTTGATTTCCACCTTAATTCCATTATTGACCCAATAATCATTCAGCAGAAGGTTGTTTAATTTTCCTGACTTTGTGTAGATTTGAGTGTTTCTTTTGGAATTGATTTCTGGTTTCATTCCACTATGGTCTGAGAAGATACATGGCATGATTTTGGTTTTTTAAAATTTGTTGAGACATATTTTGTGGGCTAAGATATGACCATGCTTGGAGAATGTCCCATGTGCTGATGAGAAGAATTTATATTCAGTAGTTTTTGTATAGAATGTTCTGTAAATGTCTGTTAGTTCCATTTGTTTTAGGGTTCCATTTACATCCAATTTTTGTTTATTTTCTGCTTTGATTATTTGTCCAGCTCTGATAGTGGGCTGATAAAACCCCCAGCAATTACTATGCTACTATTTATTTCCTTGCTTAGCTCCAGAATTTTTTTAATGTATCTGGGAGCTCCTGTGTTAGATTCATATTTATTTAGGATTGTTAGGTCTTCTTGTTGAATTGCTCCTTTTACCATTATATAATGACCATCTTTGTCTTTCTTTACTGTTGTTGATTTAAAGTAAATTTTATCTGATATGAGAATGGCTACAGCTGCTTTATTTTGGTTTCCATTTGTGGGGAATATTTTTTTTTCATCCTTTCACATTGAGCCTGTGTGTGTCCTTATGGCTTAGGTGTGTTTCCTGGAGACTTGTGTTGTGTTTTATCATCCATTCATCAGCCTATGTCTTATGAATGGCACATTTAAACCATTAATGTTGAGTGATAGAATTGGTATGTAGGATGCTGTTCTGTTCATCATGTTGGATACCTTATTGCTTTGTTTTCCCTCTTGTCTTATTGTTTTATAGGAGTTGTGAGCTTTAGCTTTTTTGGGTGATTTTACACTGGTGGGTATCTAGTACTGATTTGTGTGTAATGCAGTTCTGAGTATTTCCTGTATGGTAGGTCTGGTCATGACGAACTCCCTCAGTGTTTGTCTGGAAAAGACTTAATTTCCCCAATTGTGAAACTTATATTTTTAGGATACAAAATTCTAGGCTGGCCCTTTTTCTGTTTAAGAAGATTGAAGATGAGCCCCACTCCCTTCAGGCTTGTAAGTTTTCCACTGAGAAGACTGCAGTTAGCCTGATGGGTTTTCCTTTGTAGGTTAGTTGTTGCTTTCATCTTTCTGCTTGTAGAATTTTTTCTTTCATTTTGACTTTGGCCAGGTTGATTACCATGTGTCTTGGAGATGTCCTATTTGCTATGAATCTTCCCAGTGTTAGATGACCATCTTGTATCTGGATGTCTGAATCTCTGGCAATACCAGGGAAGTTTTCCTCAATAATTCCCTCAGAGAGATTAACCATGCTTTTAGCTCTTTCTTCTTCTCCTTCAGGGATACCTGTAATTTGTATGGTAGTTTGCTTCACATTATCCCGTATCTTTTTTAGTGATGGCTCAGCATTTTTTATTCTCTTCTCTGCCTCTCTGAATGCCTGGCTTAGCTTGAGAGCCTTGTCTTCAAGCTCTGAGATTATTTCTTCTCCTTGGTTTTGTCTGTTGCTGAAGGTTTATGCTGTGTTTTGAAATTCCCTACATGACTCTTTCATTTCTTTAAGTTCTATTATAGCCTTTCTTGTGTTGTGTAGCTCTTGAGTGACTTTTTCATTAATTTCCTGAAATATTATTTTTGCCTTTTTTTTGTTGGTTTTCAACTTTTTCTTCAATTCCATTGGTCTTATTTGCCATCCATATTCTGAAGGCCATTTCTGTCATTTCAGAAATTTCCGTGTGGTTGGAATTCACTACTGTAGCTCCGTTGTGATCCCTTGGGGGTTTCAAACTGTTTTGTTTCTTTATATTGCCAGGGTTTTTTTGCTAGTTTCTTCTCATTTGAAACTTCTTTTCTCAGCTCATGGCTAATAGGTGTGCAGGGTACTTGTTCTTTTTTGGGAACTCTCTTCCTTAATCAGAAGAAGGGGAGGTCCCTAGATGGTGCTTTTGTTCCTACTCTGTATTGTTGATGCAACAGGGGAGGGGCATGTGCATTTAAAGCCTGTAATATTGCTGTTGTGATTTGTCCTAGTCACCTGTGATTACCACAGTTCAGTCCTGTACAGGATGATCTTTGTGCTGGGTGTTGGGTTGTTCCCTAGATCATTGTTGGAAGTTTGAGTTGGGAGCTAGGTGAGTCCCTCTACCTGAAAGCTGGCATTGTGGAGATTTCTCTGCCCTTGGTCTACCCACAGAGGTGACAGTGGCAGCTGGGTGAGGCTATCTAGGCAGTGGTTATGGATTCCAGGCTGTGGGCATTAGCCCAAACCAGGTTCAGGCGTAATGGTGGCTTGAGTCTGGGGAGGGGCGTCCCTGGCAGTGCGTTGGACATTGGGGCAGTTCTGCTGGCCCTGTGGCAGTAGTGGAGACTCAGGTGTGAGGTCTCAGGGTCCAGATTCAGTGCTGCAATCACGGGGGTGGTGTCCTGAGCCTGTCAGGAGCTCTGGCGTCACAGGGATGGAGTCTTGGGCTCTGATATGAAAATCTCAGTGCTGGAACTGGGGAGGAGCCAGAAGCAGGGCTTTTGAGCTGGTCTTCAGAGCTGGAAGCAGGGCCGTGTGGGCAGTGCGCTATTCCAACCTGGAAGGCAGAATCAGGGCTGAGCAGTTAGTGGGCTGTTTGGACCTGGCACATAGAGGCAGGGTTGCACATGTGACAGGCTGTTCCGACCTGCAGAATGGAGGCAGGGCTGAGCAGGCAGCTGGCTGTTCCAACCTGGGGCATGGAGACAGGTCTATGCAGGCAGCAGGCTATTCCCACCTGGGGCATGGAGACAGGGCTGCAGAGGTAGCAGGCTTTTCTGCTGGCTCAGGGACCGTGGATACCAAGTTGCACAGGTGGAGGTTGGCTCCAGTGGCCCACAGACCATGGAATTCTCCCCACTCTCCCAGGCCCCACTGAAGCAGTTGCCCAGAGCTTCCCAGGTCGGCGCAGTGACCCACCCAACTCAACTGGGCTGCTCAGATCCCGCTGTGCTGGAGGGGAGGGGTGGTTGGCTTTCAGTCAATAGTGTATGGCTCAGAGGAGCACTGACTCAGTCCACTCCTTCCCCAGCCCAGTGGGGGTGATGTGAAGGCTACTGCTGCAAAGCTGAGTCCCGTGCAGACCGGGCACAGTGCACCTGAGAACTCAGGATGTCAGCTGCAGAAACCCGGGATCAGCTGCCACCAGATCCTTACTGTGCCCATTGTCTGGTGCAATGACTCTGCACAGACCCTAGGCAGCTCCCTGGTCTGTCCAGACAGAGGCCTGTGGCGGTGGAGGGAGCCATCTCACAACTTGGCCACAGGGTCTATGGGGTGAGCACGGTGCCCAAGCACTCAATCCTCCTAATCTTCCCTGCGTGTAGAAGCCTCACCACAGATCCCTTCAATCTTGTCAATTGTATGGTCCTGTCACCTTTTTCACACTGAGTGTCCCATGTTACTTCCCTGTGTTTTCACAATGCTCCTTCTGAGAAGAGCAATACATAGGTAGGCATCTGCCTGAAATTTACACTCCTTTCCTTGAAAGCAGCGTGCTCGCAGGCTACTTCCAGTCCACCATCTTTCCTCTCTTTCCATATAATTTTAAAAGAGTGGAAAATTAAAACCTTTTTTATGGTTATCGTATAATTTAATTTTCCCAGTTTGTATATCTTTATACTTTTCGTTATTTTGTGGATGAGTTAAATACATAGTCATGTATATGAAATTATTTGAAAGTAAATGAAAATAAAAAATGAAAAAATATTCTTATAATGAATGTAAATTTACACCCAAGTTAATAGCACTCTTTAGAGAAACAATAAGCCTAAATAAATTATAAATATATGCTTACATTTTTAATGCTTATTAATACTTACAGATGTTTTCTTAGTCACTGATGAATCCTTCACAAAACGTTGATGTGAAAGGCCCAACATCTTCAGAGGAAACAGGACAGTTTAATACTAAGAGTTTGAGCCTGATGTTAGCCACGTAAGCCTGGTCTAAATCCTAGGTCTAAGGCTTATTAGCCTGAATAATGTTGGGCATATATTTAACTTCTGTTTTATAATTTCCTCATTTGCAAATGAGAAATAAATATTTATTCTCATTGTTCATGAGAATATTACGTGAGATAATTCATATAAATGTATGCCCCTAACACAGTGCCTGGCATATTTCAGACATTTTAAATGATTTTGTAAAGAATAAACAAATGAGGAGACCTGGTTTAAAAGAGGTTATCTGATTTGTTCAATCATCAGAATAGAAAATGGCATAAGTGGTACCAAGATAAAGTCCCCAGAGTTCCCTTTATTATTATATAGCTCTTTTTTCCACTCTAAGAAAAGTGGGAATTACTGTTGCTTTTTAAATAATTTCATGAAAGCCCCTTTAAAAGGAGGTACATAGCAACTAAACCTGTCTTAGCCATGCCTGAGTCATAACAACCTTTGCAAAGTTCCTGAGAGAAAGGGGTTGCTTAACAAGAATTGGATAAATGCATGAGTGAGTAAATGAATGTATTACTTTTCTTTTGTTGAGTGTATTCAGTTCTAGTTTTTCTGCATTAAGAATATTATGGCAAAAAACAAATACTTATGTCTTTATTATGTATTACTTGAAATTGAGTATAATAAATGCAGTACCCAAATTCACATTGAATAAAATTAAAGTGCAATTCTCTAACATAGCCAATTTTTATATCACATTTAGTTAATCATAAATGCAGGTAAATGCACTGCCTTTTATGCTCTTTTAAATAACTTACTAATTTTGGTATAATATCTGTGTCTCTTCCATGAAAATTCGGAGCTTATGCAACAATGTATATATTCTTCCTTCGGAGTGAACTCATGAAGTGCAGCATTTAAATTGGTACATGCATCATTTTTCATGTTCACTTCACGATTAAATTTCTCCACATGGCGCCTTAAGAAATATCACCAACTTGGCTTCGTGGCTATAGAGTAGATTAGTATTCTGCATGAGTGGTTGAAAAATAGATAAACATGTAACGATTTCCAGCTGGTGGTATATTAGGGCTCTTCTGAAACATGTAAAGAGACTCAGCCATGTCCAACAAGTAAAAATCATAAAACACTTATATCCATGGTGATGTAAAGAGTTAATCTTAGAAGTCTGAACAGATACGGAATGCAAGAAAGTTGTGTCATACAGCTTGTTGGTTGAATAAACCAAAAACAATCCAACATGAATATAGTTTCAGAAAATATCTAGAAGACAAGAGAATCATAAAGTCTAATTCTCCATTTATATCATAATACAAACCATAGTGAATGTAACATGTAGGGATTTAATAAAAATTCAGGTATATGTCATATTATTTTCCTATTATTTTAGATTTTTCTCCATAAGTCATTTTTCTGACTAGTTTGGAATAAGAATTTCATTCCTTGATACAGATTCAGCATTTGTATAGGGGATACAGAATCACATGTTTTTCTCTCTTGCAGGATCAGCAAGATAGCAATGCAAAATATCTAACAACATAATCATTGATAAGTGACCTCCTCTTTTCTAGAGCCATGGATGAGCAGAACAGGCCCCATTCAACTCAGCCTATTCTTATGGTGTGTTCTTCTCTTGTCTTTTCTGATATTGTTTTGTGCCAGGTTTCTAACTATAGTGGAAAGCACTTACAAACTAGCCATTTACATAAGCATTTTATAATACAAAATATTTATCATTTTTTAATGTTCAAATACAGTTGTTCTTGGCAAAAGGTTATAAAGATAATATCTTTCATCAGATACTTTCATCTTTGTATTTAATTGCATTATATTTTTCTTATATTTATTATCCCAAATAAGAAGAATTCAGCAAAAAGAAAGCACAAGAATATTTATGAGAATTCTTTGGAATTGAGGTGAGTAATCAATTTATGATAGAATAAAAATTTAATAAAACATGTGGGGTTGGGCTTTTCAGGATGTATAAAAAAGACTGGGAAGCAGGAAGAACATCATTATAAAACCGTCATCATAGCAATAGAGATGGTTAAAGAGAACAATCTGGGCAGTAAAGTATGTTCTACCATCCAAGAGAGTAAGAGTTTTGTATGTGAAATGAAACATGTACCTTTTGGACAAATTATAAAAGACAAAATGTGATAGCTATAACAGTAAATAGTGTGCTATGAAAGCATACATAAGGGAAATGTTCTTTAAGGTTGAGACTAGTCAGTCACGTGCAAGGTAATTTGATAAGTAATTATGGAGGCAGTTATAATAGATTTAAGCTAGACTTTGAAAGATAAGCAAAATTAAGATGGGGGATCTTAGAATCTAAATTCTCTGAGAGCTTTTTATAACAAGACAATTACATAATTAATTGCAAAGAGAAAATAAAGAGAATCAACAAGATAAATAAATACATAGGTAGATATGGATATATTGATATACAAAGATGTAGTGATAGATGTTTTATTTTTATTTATGTAGTATAGACAAAGAGCATATAAGTAGTTGTATCCACAGATATATGAAGGAGAATATGTCAAGAGGGGTTTACTCAAAAAAGATAAAGATCCACTAACTCATGAATTTATAGTTCCTGTATGATTTTAAATCTACAAAAATTTAAGACACAAATAGCTTGGGTGTAACTTAAAATTGTGTTGAAAAACAAATCAAACATTGAACAAAATACCTTCTTAGATTATAAGATCAGTTTTCTTGATTGTGAAAAGATTTTGCAGAAGAAAAAAAGGGGTTTTTCCTTTTTTCTGGGAAAACTAACTGGTGAAATATATGGTTAAAAGGAAAAAAACAAGTTCTTTATGATGTCTTTATGAAATCTTTAGGATTTTTAGCTATTTTCAAATATGAGTATGCATTGTAAATATACCCAAATAAATAGTTTGTAGCATTTTCAAACTTGTTTGATCCTCTGCCACATTTATTTTTTATTCTTAATTTTTTTTACTCAATCACTTTTAGCACCTCGTATTTGTTGGAATTCAGCTTGGGTAATGTTCTACTCCATCATGAAAATAATATATAAGATATTACCTGGAAGAGACATTTCTGGCCCAACAATTACGGTGTGCTGGGTAAATGCTTAATGACTTTTACTATAAGCCTATGCAAGATGTTCACATACACATAACAGCTTTAGTGGTTAGTAAAACCATGTCTCGTATTGAGACAACAATCTATAAGGAGCGTGTCAATAGAAAAACTCAGGGTTTTAGCAGTCAGGTTAGCTAGGTAGAGCCCCCCTGGGTTGTGATGTTGCAGTGACTTTAAAGGCCATAGATCAAAGAAGATAATATCTTTTTCCTAAGGAGAAATGTTTATTGACAAAGTCTCATAATTCAATTAAAATTGAAGCTAATGTTTACGGCAGTGATATGTGGTTTATTAAAACACTAAGATGAGCAGTCATAATGAGCTGCCATTACCGATCACAATGTGTACTATAGTCCTAATGAGTTCAGACAAAAGGAAAAAAAAAAAGTCTCTCATACAGGTTTGGGAATAGTATTAGAAAGAGAGAGAACGAGTATACAATAGCCAACTGCCAAAAAAAAATAGAGTTTTTATATAAAATATAAAAGCAACAGTGAAAAAGTTAAGTACAAAAGAAACAAAATCCCTTTATGCCGGAAAAGAAAGAGTGGTTTCAGGTGAGAAATGTAAATCCACACGCTGATGCCATAGAAGTCTGGGAAGCCCTAGGGATATAAGCAATGGAAATAAACTATAGCAGTATTTTATCATCTATGCCCAAATAGGGAACCTGAAACTAGAGGCCTGACCAGCTGAGGCCTTAAAAGTGTCTCCATACTAATAAACACAGACTAGAAAAAAGACTGCTATTGCCATAAAGAAGCAACACAAATGATTATCTCTGTTTAATATTTTGAGAAGGAAAAAAAGTTTTATTGTGTGAGTATAGACTAGAGTTAAATTTTTCATCACTTGCATTATGTGGAAACCTTCCAACAACATTCTTGGACTGATAGAACTCCAGGGACACTTAGAAAAACATACATAAAAATTCACTCTTTAGCAAAACTTCCAGGGGAAATGGGAGTCCTCCTTCACTACTACTACTACACACACACACACACACACACACATACACATACACTATCTCTACTGGTCTCACAGTAAAATTTACCAACTACACTTGAAAATAATCATCATATAGAAAAGAATATAATACAAATAACAGGAGAATCAGCATTCCCAAAATATAAGTTAATAGAACATTTTTAAAAAATATATAAAGTTATATTTAAAATAATTAAGTGAAATAAATCAAAATAAAAATAAAAGAACATAAATATGAAGTAAAAATCTATTGTACTGGATTGCAAAGTCGGCCACAATTTATCCCTTACCAGTATATGTACCTTTATGGTATGACTGTGAATCTCCAAAAATCAAGAAATGGAGCCTATCTCCTCTGTTTTCAGTTTATTTGTCTTTTATTTTATTTATTTATTCATTTATTCTTAATTTCAGAATATTATGGTGTAAGGGAAACCCGTTTGTATAGGCAAAAGATTTCTTAGGCCAACCCAAGATGACTGCTGGTATGTTTTCCGGCCTGGCCTTCTGGTAAGGCATGAATCAGCATACTTATGTAATTATGATGTAATCTCTTACATAAGACCCACGTGCTCACCCCTTGATTGGGCACGTTACCACTATTGTTCTGAGCCATGTATATATATGGGTGCTCGCCATGCTGCTTGAGTGACTTGCTGCTGCTGTGGGGTTTGCTGCGCTCACCATGCTACTGCGGTTGTTGTTGCTGCACCCCGACAATAAAGAGCATGTCTCATTTGCCTGCCACTGCCCGCCTCTTCTTCCAATTCCTGGAGCCCACTCCGGTACCCTCGCTGGCCATGGCACAACAATTGGGGGTACAAAGGTTTTGGTTATATAAATTGCTTTAGTACAATTTGAGTTATTGTACCCATTAGGTGTGAATTTACTCATCCTCTCCTCCCCCTTCCCACCTGCTTGACTTCCAATGAGTGTTATTTCCACATATACATGTAACTGTTGATCGATTAGTTCCAATTTAATGGTGAGTACATGTGGTGTTTGTTTTTCCATTCTTGTGATACTGCATTTAGAAGTGTGGTCTCCAGTATTACTCTCTTGACTTGCTTTGTCCTATAGAACATGACAGAAAAGATGTGCCAGTCCTGAGCCAAGATCTCAAGAGGTTTTGCAATTTCTGTTCTTGATCTCAAGATCCTGATACTGAATTGTGGACAGGCATGGACTAGCTGGCTAGATAATAAGAAACCACATGGGGCAGAGAAAAACCATTCAACTGGAGACCCCTAAAACAAACCAGGCAGTCAAATCATCATCTGATTTTGTGCGCCTAGCAGAGAGCAGAAAAACATTTATCTGAGCCCAACCCATATTTGCAACTCACAGAATTGTAAGAAATATACATGGATATTGTCCTAGGCCAGTAATATTGGGCTAGTTTGTTTTATAGAAAAAACCTAACTGATACATAGGCAAAGTTGAAATGCAAAAAAATAGAGATTATTTTTTACAAAAGAATCTAAACTGGGGAAGGAGATGCACATTGTAGATTAGAGGACAAAGATATTTTTGGCTTTAGAGGCTGAGGACCAGCCCATCCTATGTATAGATCTTAGCCAGTAAGCTAATACTTTTGCTTTTAAATCAGTCAAGATTCAGCTTCTTTGTGCCAGAGAAGGACTTTCTCAAGACTGGAGAGAAATCCACTAGGAGAGATGTCTTAGTAAACAATTGAACTATTGCATGGATAAAGCAGGTAGAGGTAATGGATCAGCTTTCTAGAGAGGAGCCTAAGAAACACAGATGGTTTCAAGGCTCATGTTATGTTGCTGCTTGTACATGTAGTCAGATACCATGTGTATGGATTGACACTCTTTGGACCAGTGTTCATGAGAGCCATGTACAAGAAAAGTACTAAAGTATACAAGTTAAAATTCTGACTTTGTCTTCCTTCTAATAAAAGTATTTGGAAGAAGAGCACTCAGAAGAAGGTGAAGATCTTTGCAGAGTCTACTTTTAAAAATTGAGTTATGAGTTTAGTAAAAAATGCTATGTTGAGCCAAAGTTGTCTGTTACATGCTGGGATTGATAACATGTCAAAAGGATTGTCAGTTATTTACAGGGAAAAGCCAATTTGAATGACAGCATATTTTTTTCATCTAAAACCATAGAGACCACAAATAAGTGTCATATTATTTTAAAGTTCTGAAAGATAATAAGTGTAACTTCTGCATTCTATATCCAGTGAAAATATCCTTCAAAAATGAAGGAGAAATTAAGACATTCACAGGCAAATGAAAACTAATAGCATTTGACACTGGCATAATTGCCCTTATAGAATAGGTAAAAGTCTTCCAATTAGAAAAGAAAAATAGCAAAGGAAGACCTAGACAGAGAAAAGACTAGGACAATGAATAGATACAAATTAAGGAAAATATAATAGACTATCTCCAGCTATAAGATTTTTAAATATTTGATGAATAGAACAAAACTTATAATCTGATGTGCTCAAGGCAAATGCACTGAAAATGTGAAGGGGAAAAAGAGATCTAAATGGAAGTCAGTTTTCTATAGTTTGCCTGAAATTGTAAAATATGGATACCAGTGGACTGTGATAAGTTATGTACATATGTGTGTTATAATACCAACAGCAACCATTGAGAAGCCCACACAAAGTGACACACTCATAAATACTGTAAATAAATCAATATAGAATCCTAAAAATAAACCTGAAAGTAAAATAGACAGGTAAGAAAGGAGAAACAGAAGAATGAGAAACAGAGAAACAAACAGAAAACAAATAATACAATCACAGACTTAAGTTCTAAAATACATTAAAAAATCTTAATTATAAATGGTCCAAATACTCCAATTAAAAGATGAAGATTTTCCGAGTGGAATAAAAAAACTTAAATATATGTTGTATAAAAGAAACAAACTTCAAATACAATGGCATAAATATGTTGAAAGTAAAAGGAAAGAAAAAAGTGTACCATAGAAATTATTAATATAAAGCATGAATGGTGACATTAATATCTGATAATGTAAATTTTAGAGTAAAGAAAATTGCTACAGACAAAGAGGGATATTCCATAGCAACAAAAGGATCAATTCACGCAAAAACCATAGCAATATGCACCAAGAAAAACAAAGTCTTAAAATATATGAAGCAAAACTAAAAGGACTGAAAGAAGCAAAAGACAACTCCACAATTTTAGTTGGGGAATTTAACACCCATCTTTCAGCAACTGACAAAACTGCAGACAGAAAATCACCAAGGATTCGGAAGAACTCAACAAAACAATCTGCCAAAAGGATTTGGTAGGCATAGAACATGTTACCCAGCAATGGCATAATACACTTTTTTTTAAGTGCCCATGGAACTTTCACTAAGATAGAGGATATCTTGGGCCATAAAACAAATCTCAACAAATTTAAAAGAACTGAAAATACACAGAATGCATTCACTGGCCATAATAGAATTCAACCAGAAATCAACAACAGAAAGGATACAGGAAAATTTCTTAAATACATGGAAATTAAACTATATACTTATAAATAATAAAAAGAATACATAGTTGTAAATGAGAACAAAATCAAAACATATTAAAATCTATGAAATGCAACTAAAGCAATGATGAGAGGGAAATTTGTTAGCACTAAATATTTACATTTGGAATGACTAAAGGTCTCAAATCAATAACTTAAGTTACTAACTCAAAATATTACAAAAAGAACCAAAATAAACCCAAAGCAAACAGAAGAAGAAAGGAAATATAAAGAAGTGAGCATAAATCAATGAAATCGAAATTAAGAATAGCAAACAAAAAAATCAATGAAACCAGAAATTGGGTCTTCAAAACAATCGAAGAAATTTATAAAACTCTATCAAGACTGAAAAAAAATAAAAACAGAAAAAAATCCCACCAGTATTAGAAATGAAGCAGGAAGTATCCCTACATATCCTGGAGTCATTGAAAGGATAATAATTGAATACTATAAACAATTTAACACTCATATATTTGCTTAACTAGAAAAAAGAGACCAATTCTCCAAACCACAAATTATTAAAATTCAATCAATATGAAATATAGGAATGGTCTTATTACCATTAAAGAAGTTTATTTTTAATTAAAAAACTTCCAAAAAAAATGTTTTCAGGTTCAGATGGCTTCATTTGGATATGCTACCAAACATTTAAATAAGAACTAATACCAATTCTATACAGTCTCTTTCAGAAAATAGAATAGGAGAGAATAAGAACCCTTTCAAACTCATGTATGAGGCCAGTATTAACCTGATTTAAAAATAAAACAAAACAAAACAAACAAACAAAGTGGACAAGCAAATAAGTCTCAAGAATGTAGAATAAAAAATATTCAACAAAATATTGACAAATTGAATCCAGCAATGTTTAGGAAGAATTATAAATGACCAAATTGTGTTTATTCCAAATACACAATGCTAGTTTGGCATGCCAAAATGAATAGAATCCACCATACTACCTGACTAAAGAAAAAAAAATAGTTAACTGGCACAGAAAAGAAAATTGAGAAAATACAACAGTCATTCATTATAAAAAGTTTCAGCAAGCTAAGGATAAAAAGGAACTTTCTCAACCTGATGAAGAGCATTTACAAAACACCTACAGGTAATATTGAACTTAATGATGAAAATCTGAAATGTGTTCCTTTAAAAATTTGGGATAAAAGGAAATGTGTCCACTTTCATGACTATTAGTCGAGTTAATACTTAAAGTGCTAGCCATTACAAAAAGGCAATAAGAAGGAATAAAACCATATAATTTGGAAATAAAGAAATATAATTGTCTCTATTTGCAGATGACATAAATGACTATGTAGGAAATCCCAAGAAATATACAAAAGAAACCCTTTAAAAATATTAGGTGAGTTCTGAAATTTTCCAGGATCCATGATTAGCACGCAAAAATCAGTTGCATTTCTATATACTAACAATGAACAGGTGGAAGCCATAATTAAGACAAATACCATGTACAATTGCTTCAGTAATAATACAAAGAAATCCAAGGACACCTAAATAAATGTGGAAGCATACCATGTTCATGGGTTGGAAGACTCAACATAGCAAAGATGTCAATTCTCCTCATATTACTCATAAATTTAATGGAATGTTAATGAAAATCTCAGCAAGATTGTTTTTTGTAGACATAATCTTAAGTTTTTAATATTCATCTTTGTTATTTTGTCCTGGATTCACACATGAGAATTGTGTTTACAGCAGATTTCTTATTATTTATCTTACAGCAAAGAACATTCATCTTTTTCCCTTGTGTCTCAGTTCTTGCAGTTATGTCAACACCATGAGAACCAGGTCAAATATACAGAGTCTGTCCCGTAAGCAGGGAAAAGAGAAAATGAATTTCCTATATTTCTATACAGAAAAAATAGGCAACTGTGTCACTCTACCCTTCTAAGAGTCTTCTTGGAAATTTTTACTCTAATACATTGGAATTTAAATAATTCTTTCCTTGGAAAACGTAAGACCATTGCTTCAAACTTTAAAGCCCAGAGATGACTTATTCTTCCTTCACATACAGCTCTGTACAAGCTGCTTGTCGACTTATGATGTGGTTGTGTCGTAAATCTATTGTAAAGTCAGAAAATAGTAAGTCCAACCATCCTAAGTCAAGGACCATCTGTAGTTAGGTAAATCTATATGGAATATTCAATATCCATATAAATGTAAGTTAACTTCTTTCATGTACCCTTTTACAACAGGTTCTAAGTTTCAGTAAAACTTCTTCAGAAGGACCTAATATTCAGAAACATAAAAACATCTTTTCTACAATGCCACATTGTTTCACAGTAATAGACGACAAATATGCCTCCCAATAAAAGCCCAGGCCCAGATGGATTTATAGTTGATTTTTAGCAAATACACAAGGAATGATTAATTCATATGATAAGTTTATTCTAAAATCAGGAAGAATTTTTTTAAAAAATTCTATCTTCTTACAGTGTTCATTGCAAAAATAGATTAAGACAATACAAAAGAGAGAGAGAGAGCTCCATTTTACTTATCAAGTTAGTGCCAATAAAACTGTAAATGAAATATTAGCTAACCTAATTTAATACTATATTTGACCCTTTTTCAACCAAACACAGTTGATTTGGTTGATTTTTTTCAATGAAATGTGGATCAAAAATACATTATTCCTGGGATGCACAACCCATATGTAGGGAGATTAAAATAATAGTTTATCACTGAAATATTAATAGAATTTATCACACAAATTAAATCGTGGTTCAATAGTAATAAATCAGTATAATTAATCACATTCGTAAATTAAAGGAGTAACATGATATGGTCATCTCAACCGACACAGAAAATATTTTGTATTTTTCAAATCCTATTAATCATTTTAAAACCTTTTGGAAAACAAAAGATAGAAGGAAACTTAAGTTGTTAAAATGGTACTTAGAAAATTCAGATGCAGTTTATCTCTGATCAAAAAAATAAAAATGATGCCTTTTAAGAGTCGTCACATACTGGAGGTCATGACAGTGCTGTAAAACAGTGGCCACCAAACTTTCTTAAAGAACAAAATATTAAATATTTTACTCTTTGGGGACCAAGAGGCAAAACTGAGGACAATATTTAAGAATTCCTGTAATCATTTAATACATGTAACCATATAAAAATGTAAAAACATTCTTAGCTCCAGGGTCTGGAAAAAATAAATAAAAACTAAAATAACAACTGGCTATCTATGTCCTTGGGTCATAACTTGCTAACTCGTTCACTAAAAGAAGAAAAGAAAAAAAAATTAATTATCTATCAAAAAAGTGGAAAAGTTGAAGCACTCATTCTTTTAAAAATATACAGTCATTTACTCAGAGAAGCCAAGGAATAAGTAGAGAAACTCGTACAACTTACATTGACTATATAAGATTAAGTTACAAAGGTCTACACCTGTAATTACTAATTAAAATATATAATAAAATAAGATACTATTCATAATAGCAGCAAAACTAAAATAAATAAAGGAATGAATTTAAACAATAATTCACAAAAACTTAAACCTATATTATTGAACATAGAGGGTTATTTGAATAAATGAAGAGACATTTCATGTTCTTGGATCAGAAAACAGAATTTTAAAAATTCTCATTTCTCTATAAATAAAAACTTACTTTGAATTTTTAAGAAATGCAATAATCTGACTTAAAAATTTATGTAAAGTTTTCAATGAAAATTAAGTCAAACATAACAGGGAAGAGTAAAGAACTGAGCCTGTCCTAACAAATAAAAAGGTACCACAATCCCCATAACTAAATAATATAGTATTGTGCAAGTTTATACAATAAATCAATGACACAGAGAGATCAGAGACAGACTGATGATGAAAACTCATTTTGCTTATGTTGGATAGAACGAACAATGTTTACAAGCACTTGACAGTGTCAGATAAGCCATCTTTAATATCTAAAACTGAAATAAGCATAATATCTAGAATTAAAAGGGGACTCTTATAATTCACTTTTAAAAATACAAAGAAAAATCAGCAACCTCCATTAAAAAAAAAATAAGAATAGTGTTTAACTGACAATTTACAATAGAGGAAACAAGTTAGTATGAATAGATGCCCAATCTCACTTCCAATTGGGCAAATGCAAAACAAACAAAAAATGATTTTCTACTTTATCTCAATGTGATAAAAATTGAAATGTTAGATTATTGGGAGAAATTTCAGGGATGTGGGGATGTGAGAATTCTAAAACACTGCTGGTGGGAGCGTAGACTGGTGCAGGTATTGTGGAAAGCAATCTGAACACTACTTGGTTAAATCAAAGACACAAAGAGCATGTGCCTCAATAACATTGCTACTCTGTTGCAAGCATTACTTGTTACACAAAATATTATTCTCCATATTTATGTTTTTTTTTTCTTTATCCCATACAGACCTGCACATTGTTGGGTTGACAGTAGTGGTTTCAAATAATTATGTCATGGTGAATCTTGTAAAAATGCTGTTGCATTCTAGTTCCTAAAAGAGTATTGTACACCAACTTAACTCATTAAATGAAATTAGGAAAGCAGCTTCTTTTCATAGGAAGCTTCTTGATAACAGATCATTTATAATTGAGGATTATTTCTGTAGAAAACCAAACTCAGTATATTATGCTTACTTTTACCTGTCACAATTCTAGAGAGAGAATCTTCTAATTTTGTCCCACATATTTACCATTTCTCATTCCCTATATATTCATTATAATCTTTGAGCACTTTGAAAATGGTAAAGCACTGCTCAAACATATAGTAAAATTTTAAATCCCTGTCCAAATACACAATAAAGTTGTGTTTCTGTCCAGGACTAAAACCTCAAGTGAACTACTTAAATTAAAGTGCCTCATTTTCCTGTATACTGAGAGAAGCAAATAGCCTTTAATTGAGCTCATTCAATGAAAGGGTTCTTAAGACATTCCATTTACATTTTTTACTCCATCTAGGCTAACTACCCAATGATTTTCTTTTCATTTGTCTATGTTTTACACCTTCAAGAATATATTAGAAAACCAGAGTATTTATTTAAAGGCTTTTTCAGTGAACAAACAGCTGTCCTTTAATCTGAGAAATTTGACAATTTTAAACAATAATATTCATATAATTTAATAGAGAAAGATTGTGATGAAAAGGAATTGAATTTGCCTTCTGATTGATCAGAATGGAGAGAGTATTGTCTTTACAGTATGTCTAAGATGACAATTCACTAATCTTCTCTAACATTCTACTGGCAGCCTTCCTCCTAATTTTATCAAGTGGCAGACATGACAACAGCAAACAATTACAGAGGTATAATTCCTAACATATGGTGTTATTTTTATTCGTTTATTAAATTAGCTTAACCTAAATAAGCAATCAATTCCAATTTTTATTTAAAGCTGCATTCATTTAAACCTATCTTATATCTGCACATGGGTATGTGAATCTATCAGAATTGGGTGTTTTGCTCTTAAAGGACAAGTTCATTAAAAATGACAATAGCAACATTTTAGCTGACTGGAGAGATTTTTATTCTTAGAATATAGACCAGTCATTTGACTTGTGAAATTGGTTTCAAAAGGCTTGCAGCAAAATGGCTTTGACAAGATGTCACACTGTGAAGTGTGGGTGACAAAATGGATCACAGTGAATAGTGCAAAGAAAAATGATGTAAATTAATTTCAAAATAACAACTTGATTCTGCTGATAGAGGGAAAAAAACATTGATTGTAACAGAACCATCAAGGATAATCCTGAAGCTTAACGAATACAGAAATAACCAGTGGAAGAGCATTTTTGATTTCAGTTTTCATAGACAGAGTAGTCGAAATAATGAGGAGGAAAGCCTCAGAAAAATGCAGGCAGAAATGTTCATTCAGATTATGACTAGAGAGTTTGAATTCTCTTATGAACCCTTCAATCTCCTGAGAGGTGAAAAACAAGTTGGAGCTCCCTGAGACTATCAGCCTAGTTTCCTTCTGATGTGGTTACAGCAGTGTTCAACTTTGTAACTATTGATTACATTGTACTTGTATGAAGTGGACACTTTTTAAATGTATGCTATGCTACATTTCACATTTTTTAAATCCATTTATTTTCAGACTGCCCTCAGGTGCCAGTCCAGCAGTGAGGCTTCCTTCAAGTTTTTCTGCTTTTTACCAACTCTAGAATCTCAAAAACTAAGAAAATTAAATGATTTCACTTCACCACTGGTTCTATTTACCTGTTCAAAAGAAAGAGAAAACAAGAGGTATGTTAATTGACCACTTTCCTGGCACATTCAATCTTAATATCCTTCTAAAGGCCTGATTTTTATTAACTATTATTTCCAGTTTTAGATGTAAGATTATGTAAGAAATATACTTATTGCTTTGAGATTATTTCATAGAAGAGGTAAGGAATATTGAACAAAGCTTTTTGGAATGCCCTGCTCCAAATAACATTTGATTATAAGGTTCTTTCCTAGAAACGTCTCAAAAAATATCAACCAGAACCTTACATTTTCCAGTTCTGTAGAGGCAGCCCATATTATAGCATAAAAGGTCATTTTTTTAAAAAGTAAGCATTTTCTAGGTGCAAGTCACTGGGCTAGATACCCTAGGGAGACATGTAAAAAAGGGGTCTTCTAACTTAGGAATTTAGAATAACATAAGCTAAGATCATGGACATTAAAATCAAACAGCCATTGGTTCAGAATACTGACTTGAAAATTCCTCTTCTATGACCATGGACAAATTACTTGCCTTCTCTAATAAGAACCTACTAATAATGATATCCTCATAAGGGTCAAATGGTCTTCTAAGCATTGACCAATAGGGACTTCACATTCCCCTCAGCTTGGCTAAATTTGAAAGGCTTCTTCCTGACTCTAGGCCCTTGACCTTTCTTTACTTAAAGCATTTACTTTGGAAAACTTGTAATTTTTTTTCTCTGTCCCTTTGAAATGTAAATCTTTTTAAAAACTTCTTGTCTATGTTCCAATCCAGGACTGTCTCTTTCAAGCCTGGGGAGCCATCCCTTTGAAATGTAATTGTCAAAGAAGATAGCACTCCTGTCTCCCAGTCTCTGTGGGAAGGTTGGAGCCTAACTTAGAGGGGCTCTTTGCTCTAAGTTGTAAAACTATCTCCTGTCGTGATGATACAAGAATATTCACTTTTCTTTTGGGTAAGGCCTATTACCAAACACAGATGCCTAAGTCTCTCCCTCTCCCCAGTTCTTAAAAGCTCTCCCACAGTTTTGTTTGTGTCAGAGTTGGGTTCAGACTGCCTTCTGGTCTCTCTCCCCAATTGCAATGGCCTTGATTAAGGTCTTCCTCAGCTGTCTAACTTTGTCAGGTGCAATTTTTGCTTTCATAATGTTTTAGGTATACAAATTTGTTTAATGCTCACAACGATTCAATCAGATAGGTGCTCCACATGATTATCACTCCTAATATATTTATTAAATGAAAAGTTGTCACATAATTTCTTACATAAAGAGCTCAGATTCTAATCCAGGCAGTAAAACTCTAGAGTTTTTGCCTCAATGTGTATATCATAACTGTCATTTTATCTTCATTTTCTTCATCTGATAATAATATTTACATAATCAGGTTTTTGTAGGAAGTAGAGGAAACACTGTGAAGTACCAGTCAAGCAGAATGCCCTCTGTAAGTGCCATTATTAACATTTTAATTAATATTAATTAATATCACTGATATTTTAATAATAATAAATTGCAATCTATTTGTATACAATATATTCAAGAGCTTCTTTTCCTAGAGATGTCAAAGAGTTATGCTAAGATAATCATTTCCTGAACTAAGTTAAGGCCAGGAGTGAGGTGGTTTGATATCCCAATATTTTTTAAAGAATATTAAAAATTAAGCTTGATCCTCAGTACGAACAAATTCTCCACCCATCCCACACTTTTTTATAAATATAAGCATTGCATAATCAGCTAATAAGCTTCAAGGCTGAGAATAATTGCCTATTGTCTCATGTATTCTTGGGGGAAAAAAACAATTATTTTAGACATCTAAATATAGACTCAATCTGCAAGCAACAACAACATAGGTACATCTCTGAAGAGATTATTTACCCACTATACCAACTAAACCTTTTCCCCAGACAAAACATGTACTACATGAATTGTCAAGCCATGCCTATAAACAATATTCAGCTCTCTAAGAGAGGGGCACAGACTCTCCCCTCAAACTGCTCCACATCTTTTTCTTTGAGTGATTCATTACCAAAAACTATTTTGTGTGTATACATACATATGTTTGCGTATGTGTTGTGGGGATGATAAGGAAAACTTACCCTTCACTCCAGCAGGTTCACTGAAAGATCAACTCACAATTAAGGCAGATTAATAAGAGGAAGAGGTTTAATTACCATGTGCACAGGGAGACTCACAGAAAGATTACCCAATATCCCAATGGGGGTCCAGAAATTTATATACCCTCATTTTAAAGGGGAGGGGGAGATGAGGAATATAGGTAATTCTGTTTGGGGGCAATAAATGGTTACTAGGGAGGATGAATGGATGGGGGAAACATTGACTTGTAAATGAGTCTCTTTGCAAATTAAATTAACCTGAGTGACAGGTATTATATTTAAAATTATTTGGGCCAGATCTGGTTGCATTCTTGATCTTCTTTCCTGTAATATATTTGAGATAACAGGGAAGGGAAGTCCATTGTTACTTTGATGGGTCTGATCTGGTTTTATGCAGACAGAAGGAAAGCCCCTTCCAATGCCTGTTGATTTCTAAGGGTGTTTAATTCAAAATACTCTTTATACTTTTGGGGTGAAATTTCTTGAGCTCCTTCAGTGTATTAAGTGGAGCAGGGAAGGCGGGTTGTAGTAAAAGGAAAAAGTAAAAAATATTTATTTCCTGCTAAGTGGAATGATATATCCAGGAAATCAAAGGAGTGATTATTAAAAGGTATAAGATAAGCAATTTCGATAACAAGCAGCTATGTAAATTTTTAATGCTTTTCATTGCTATGAAGGGTAGCTGGGCCTCTGCTTGGAGCAGTGTGGGGGCAGGGTGCCCCAGATTTGCTGCCTTTGTCCTAACTCTGTAGCTCACTGAGCTCTCCTGTGCTGGGGGCACTAGCCAATAGGGAGATATATGTGTGTGTGTGTATATATATATATATCCTCTCCTTCATACGTGCAATTCCTACCCAAGAAAAGCCAAACACATTATCCACGGTCATGAGGGAGTGATTCACCTTTGTGAGATAAAAATGCAGCCAATGATTTCACAAAATAGTATCATGAGAGAATGAAGTCCCAGGCTAAACTGAGGCTTGTATTTTTTGGTGAGAACTTTACTAGATTTGCTGGGGAAGTGCATCCTAAATTTAACAATGCCTTCTCTGGTAAAGTTTTGAAACTGAGTGATTCTTTTCTATAATAGTCCCAGAGATTTATTTTTCTACCTATTCCAGAAGTTGTTTTTGACAGTGTTGAATTTTACCTGAATCCTGGCAAACATTAACATTAAGTACTGCTCCCCTCACCTCCAGATTTTTGTGTTTGGAAAGTAGCTAAGTGCAGGGAATCTCCCCTTTCCCCTATGACTTACACAAGATTCACAGATATCCCCCTTGTTTGCCTATGATAAGGCCAGACACAGACCATTGAAACTTCCCATTCTTTGCTTCATACAGATTGGCCTAACTGTTTGTCCCCATTGATCAATGGGAAAAAAGGCTTGTTAATGGATTGACCAAGTTAGACTTTTTTGCTCCCCTGAACTCTTGCATTTTGACCTACCCTTAGCATGAGCCAGCATACAGTCACTCCTTAAGTGTGCCTCCTGAGAATTAGCTGAGCTCAAGGCAAGACATTCCATGATCAACTATTTGATTATGGCACCCCCTCATCCCTCTCTCTCACACCCTATTCTTTTTACTCTTGATTACCCCTCCCTATAAAACAAAAGCCCTTTCTGCCTAACCCTTGAGGTGTTTGTAGCTCTATTATAATAATCTCCCTCCTCCCATTACAATCTTTCCTCTCTCCTTATTGCAATAATCCTTTCCAATAAAGTCTCTCCTTACCTAAGACCAGATTTGTTATTTGACACTTTGCATATATAATCATTTTATTGACATTTAGAATCATTGAATGCCAGACTTAAAGGAGCCTTAGAACTAATGTAGTCTGCATTTTCCATATTTAATATGCATAAGAATTACTTAGAATAGTATTAGGGAACACGGTGCAATGGTATTAGGATATATATATTAGATAATACGAACATTTTAGATTAGTTGTTCATTGAACGCAGATTGAGAGACACTGAACCTCAATTGCCCTCTTTTGCGGAAGAGAAATGGAGACGACGTGATTTAACCTAAGAACACGCAGCTGATCAGTGAGCCAGACTTGTAACATGACACTTTGATTCTCAAAACATTATGTGTCCCATTACACAGTACTGTTTCTGTAATATAAAAGTCATAGCACCATTATTTTTCTGATGAAAGCATAATACAATGTCTATATGACAGGCATTTTCCTGAATGTATAAAACAATAGAGAGCCCTCTGGACACGTTGGTACATTGACATTAATTATTCAGTGCTAATTAGTAGCATCACACATTGAATACTGTAGTGAATTGTCCTCAAACTGATTATTGAAAATATTATTAAGTCTTAATTTGCATTCTTGGGAAACATTAAGATATCAGCTGTCTTATCTTTACTGAGGAAAACATTGGCATTGCACTGATTACTGCTCTATTCAATTAGTTTTAAAACAATCTAATATTTGAAATAATACACAAAGCAAAACTTCTTGAAATTTTAAAAAATACACTTTAACATAAAATAAAGTTCTGTCATTTCTTTCTTGAGGAATAAAAGTGATAAGTCCCTAGGGTCCAATTAAATGCACATAATAATATTAAAAGACAGAGGGCACTCCAGTAGCATGAAATAACGAATAAAGTTTCCATTTAACACACATTCTTTTTGTCTGATTTTGCTTCTCTATTTCACATTTATCTTCGCTACTTTTTAAAAAATCAGAACATACTATACTGGAGCTCTCAGCTTTACAAAAGAAGATATAGTAATTTGTAAAGGAATTGTTTTACAAATTGGCATTGGACATCCATTTCACAGTTGCTGTAGCTGTTCACAAATTTAAGAACAAAGGAGTGACATAAGAACAGTGTGGGAACAAATAGCCTTTCAGGGAGTAAATCTTCATAGTTCCTATTGTAATACTTACATATAAATAAAACATGATAAAATCCTATATATTGGAAAAATCCTCCCTAATATCACTTTGCAACATTTGTATGACTAAGAAGTGACCTCTGAGAGTTGACTATAGAAAGGTCCAGGTCTCTCCTAGAAAGTCAGCTTACTTGGTAACTAACCAAGCATGTGGAAGAACTTTTATGAAACTATGCATGGTTGAAATTTAAACCTATCACTGTATCACATTCTTATAAATTGTGTTTTGACTAGATTGCTTCCATTTTGTTTACATGGGTCTGTGTTTTGTATGAAGTGTGAATTTCTATGGAGCATGAATTTTCCCTTTATCTTATTTTTGAAATACTATCCCATTTTTCAATTTATTCTTAGGTACTTGTGGACAAATATGTGTATCTCTATCCTAATAGCTAATGAAATGTCAAGTTGTCTCATTTTTGTTGTTATCCATAAAAGATGGTTTTCTAGCAGGGTTATCAGCATGAAAACACTTAAAATGAAATCTGAATAGTATCAAGGGAGAACAATAACTTCCAAGCCTTTTACCTGCCATTCAGATACACTTAGCATGAAGCTAAAGAAAGACAAGGATAGAGGTAAGTAGAGAAAAGGGGAAACATTTTCAAATGAAAAATATATGCATGGGGAGGATTTCTAGACTGTTCACTAACGCTTGAAACAAAAGAATACTCATTCTAAGATGATGTCATTTAAAAGATGAACTGTAATATCTGGGAACTGTCACACATACATTACAGTATTACCAGTGATCCCATTTTCAGATAATGTTCTTTATATATAGCTTAAAGCTGTTGTTGATATTTTCATATTAATGACATTTCACTGTAGATATAATTTTGCAATACCATTCAGATGCTAGATAAGGAAGTGGTATAATCAACCAGTTTATTTAAGTGAGAGTTTCAAATCTCTTATTATATTCAATCTTTTCACTTTTCCTATTGTGAAAATAGATCTTGGAAAAAACCAAAGGTCATGGATTTTGACTGTCAAAAATCAAAGTTATATTTCCAGCTCTGCCAAATATTGCTTGTGAGAAGTTGAACACATCTTTTTCTCTCCTGGAGCTATAGTCCCTTCATCTACAAAATCAAAATTCATCACTTTATGGAGAATTGAACACAATAGCCTATGTGAGTAGATGTGTGTTGAGCTGTTTTATCATGGAATAGCCTATTCTCTCCTATTCAGTCCTATCATAGGTAGTGGTTGCTTTTAAGCATCTCCAAAATTGAGACAACTTACTCCATGAAAATAAATGTTGCACTACTTTTTAAAACCTACAACCAAAATTGTGATTTAATTTTCTATAGCTGAAAGATGTTTCTCTTATTTTCTGCCGTTTGGGCATCTTTAGTCAATCACTTTCCTTCTACTGTGGTTCTTAAATTATCAATTTAGGGAACTAGCAGGACTAAAATTTTAGCAGATGGATCAGCTTTGAAATTTCATCTGGGTCTGAGATTTTTTGGTTACTTGGCAGAATAAAAGGTATATCTGCTTGCTTCAAATTTAGAAAAAAATAATCTAAATAACAAAAGAATGATGTTATTGGAGTGATTGTAAGAAGGAATTATAAAATAAAGTACATATTAAGAATAATTGATAATTGTTAGAATTTGTAGGTAAAATTGATAAACTAATAGAAGTGTAAAACATAAGAAAACCAATAAATTGCTTGACTTACTCAAAAGGCAGATGCTAATTTGTGAAGCTTTTCCTGAATTATCATGTGATAGTCTCTGACCAATACCTGCCAACGGAAGGAATAACTTAGATTGGGCTTTGCACCTGCAACTGTGTGATGCAACTGAACTGAATTTATTAACAGTGAGGTTATATTTAGGAACCAGAAAAAAGTTATTTAATTTCTTAATAGAAAAGCAGGGGAGGGGAGAGAGAGAGAGAAGCAGGGAGAGGCAGAGAGGTTGGGAGAGATTTACAGGATACTCCTACTGACCCCATCACCAAACTTAAATGTACTTTCCTGAGAGTATGTTTGAGGATTTTTGTCTGAAAATTTAACATGAGTTTTTACTTATAATGATACTTCCCTTCACACTAAGCCCAAAATAGAATTATAAAATATTTAAATGTATTTCCTGCAGACGTGCTTCTTTATAAGGGCCAAGGCAACCTGGTCTGGGTGTGTGAACTTTCACAGATCTCCTAATTGGTCACTTTCCTTCGATGGCAAGGTCTCTGTCATGTCCTGTCATTCTAAGGTGACATCTCTTCCTCACCCTTCTACATGAACCTGCACAGATAACCAAGGCTTTTCTTTTTAAATGAAGCCCATTCATGGGAAAATCAGGAGCCTTGTATGGCTTCAAACACCTGCAGTATATTAACATATTTCACCATCACTCCTACAACTACTCTACTGTCAATTTCCAATGAGAGAAAGACTGTAGCAAATAAGAGGATATCTATGTGATCGAGATGGTGTCAGACAGAAGGCAGTCTGAAAGTTCTCGTGAGCTGTAAGCCATGGGAGAGCCTTCCAGAAGTACTGAAAACCATCAAGTACAGGACTTGTGCTTTCCCCTAGCAACATGGCTGTATTAATGTCATCATGGTTTGGTTGATACATTGAAAACAAAATCTGGCATATATAAGTTACTTAAGAGGTCAAGGTAATATGTGTGAAAAGTCTTGGCTCTATAAAAACTCGAGTAGTTTATTTTTTGAATAAAGACGTTTGCAAAGAATCTAACTTAATGAGTGTTCAGAATGCTTGTGTTTATGAATATCATGTCAGCCCCTTCCTCTTCTCATAGTGGTGTAATTATTTTCTCTTGAATCCTACCTTTGGGAATGTTTGGTTTTGGATTTAGAAAAGTGTGGGTTTCTTGATTGCCTAAATTATTTCTGTTATATACTTTCTTTTTTCTCTTTTCTAAAATGCATCATCTTCTCATGCTTTTGTTATATCACGTCTGGACTATTCCATGCCCAAAAATATTGTTTGTTTATTTTTCTTTCATGGTATACTAGGGTCTGTAAAAAGAGTAGGCTTCATAAAAGTGACTGTGGCTCAGTTGATTTTTTGTTTGCACTCACAGAAAAAAATTAAGCTATATCCTCTGGATTGTAATCTTGTGTTTTTCTTTGCATATGTATATAGTGTCAGGGTCAGGCCTTTTTATTATAGGGTTAGAAGGCAACTTTGGTCATTTTGAATAATGATGAGAGTTGTACACTCTTCTTTATTAATAAAAATCATGCCTGTGCAATGAAGAATGATTTGAATATCTGTCTTTTAGTAAATTTCATGTGGCAGATTCCTCAGCATTACTTTGAGTGCATGTTGCAGATTTGTGTGCATGTATATGTAAATGCCTAAGTGGCATATAGTAGGTGGTGCATAGTGACATTCATTTAGTGTTCTTATATTGCAATAAACAAAAAAGAATCACAATAAATATCACAAACAACATTATTTCTTTCATAATCTATTTGAGTTTGTTAATTCTGTATTTCTAGAGACCCAACGTTGTTGGTAGAAGGAATTGTGTAGAAAGGCAATTGGCAAATGTTACTCAGAAAAAAAATTATTATAAAATTTTTGCCTAGTTGGCTTTCAAATGTACATTTCTCTGAAAACCCTAGATGTGTTCATATGCTCATCCCATATATAAGTATCTCAATTTTGTTTAAGTCAAACTTTAAATGCCTCCTATCTGATCTCCTTCCCCACCCCCACCATATATTGAGAAAATGATGATACCACAAGAGAGCCATATTTTTGTTTGTTTTTTTAAATGTGACAAGTAAGACTTCAGATAACGGGTGCTAAATTCCTAAATGAAGAAATTAATACCCAATGATGGATCATGGGAAGATCCATCTCCCACATAAATTATACACACTGTCCAAAAATACAAAAGACAACACTAATAACTAGATTTTGATACTACCAGGGAAAATAGGTTAATGGCCTAGAGGTCAGGATTTCAAAATACATCACGATGTGTGTCTTGTTATTATAAATATTGAGCTAATGTATGTGGTAAGATTAAAATGTCTAAAAATTCTGTTTCCTTGGGAAGACCCACAATGGTTATGAGTTTCAAAAAATTAAAAATTATTTCCATAATAAAGAAAAGCAGAACTTCTCATTGACACAGCTGAAAATATCAATTGATATTTTAAATCAGATTAAAACATTTTTAATTTAAAAAAAGTAATTAATGGTCAGGGTCACTGTCTGTTGAAATAATTTGATAGTATCAACTGAAATGAGGTTATGCAGAAATTATGACAGAATATAAATTTATTGCAGTATTGCAATGTTGCAATCTTACAGTATTTTTGATATTTTAAGGCCAGATCATTACTAGATAACACTTTGTCATCCTTAGCCCAACTTAATGTATACAATCGAATGTGATGAAACTGAATTTTATTTAAAAATTCCCAGAATTAAATATTGTACTCATAGGCACTTATTGGCTCACTCAATGACTGGAGGTGTGAAATTATGCTACATGAAAATACATTCATATGCATAATCCTAAAAGCTTCTGAATAATTTAAAATCATGTATTTTCAATCCTAAAAAAAGCAATGAGAAGCCATACAAGTTATATTTCATGTTGTAGTGGATCACACAAAAATTTATAGGCATTTGTACACAATAACCTTCCATTATTTGTTTGATAAAAATGTATTGAAGACCTATCATGTGACAAGTAGCATATTAGGCAACAGGCATGCAGTAAATAATAAAGCCACCTACTTAGGGATAAAGGAAATGGAAATGTTGAATGAGAAATGTCACCACAGCAATGGGTGACACAGAAAGGGAAAGGCAATTCAGGAAAAGGGAGATGTACAACAACAAAAAAGTATGCAATGTCAAGATGTGATTGTGCTATAATTAAATATTAATAGAATTCAGAGATGATTAAAATATGAGATGATGATGAAAAGAAATGAGGCTGGAAAGAGATTAGGAACAGAGTGTTAGGGCTTTGAATTATCCTAAGTGTTTAAAATTTATCCTGTAGCCAATTGGTATCTAGCATAGACCTCGACTATGAAAACAAAATGCACATATCAGACAAAAAAGAATTCATAGACTTGTTGATAGATTTGTTACAGGACAGATGAAGAGCAGGAAAGAGATAAAGATTATTATTAGGTGTTTGACTTGATAGAATCGTTGAATGGTGACACCATTAACCAGGCAGGAATTACCAAAGAATAAGCATGTTTATCAATAGGTAAGGAATACAATAAATTGATTCAGCATTTAGTAAACTTAAGAAGACAGTTTAAAATATATTAAAACATTTTAAGAAAAGTACAGTAGAAAAACATAGATTTAAAATTAGAAATATACAGATCATGACTGGCATTGAGATATATGCCATACAAAAAGCAATTTGAAAGCACGGCAGTATCTGGAAAGTGATTAGATTATAAAAGAAGACATAGGACATCATGTTAATCTTTATATTATTTTGTTATGAGAGTTTTAATATGACCATGTATTTTGAGTTGAAAGAAATTAATATAACTATACTGTTCACTGATATCTAGAGTGAAATTTATTAATTTAGCCAATAACACATAAGTGCTTACTATTCTGCGGCAGGCACTGTCTTGGGAGTGACACAAAATGACCTGAATGAAGACCTTGTGCTTAAAAACTCTAGTCAATGATCTCCTTCATTATTCTATAGATCTGTGCTATAGTTAGAAAACCAAAAGCTTTTATATAGTTGCAAAGATAATAAGTGCCACAAAGGACATGTATTTATAGGGACCATAGAAATTCAGAGGTGTGTGAGACTTCTATGACCAGAGGGAACAAAGAAAAATGTCGCTAGTCCACCGGCATTTCAGCTGTTTGTTCAAGGTTCAGTAAGAATTGAATAAATGGATATTTAGGAAAAATCCAAAGTAAGTGGAGGAACATGATGCACAGACATAGGTGGGTGTATAGAAAAGTAAGGAGGCTCACAGTGAAGAGCATTGTTAGTTTAATCAATGTAGAGAGATGGAAGGGTAACAATGAAGAATAATATTGAAAATATGTTCAGGGCATAGGTTATAGAAGACATAGAAGGCTCAGATAAAAATATTAGATGATATATTTTGAGTAATCATGCACAATCATGAAAGATTTCTCAGTAAAGGACTGTGCTTCATAAAATTAACTTTAAAAAGGTATGCAAGATGAAACATGGAACAAAAGAAGATAGATAAGAATACTAATTAGGAGTCTATTGTCACAGACCAACTATTAGTGAATTCTGGAAGAAAACAATGAAAGTGAAGAGAAAAGATCAGAATCTTGAATTATTTACAAGGAGTATTGGAGTAATTGTAAACTCATTTGAAATTGATAAATAAAAGAAAACTTAAAAGTTATGAAACTTATGCCTTGGGATGTTGTAGTGCTTTCATTAATAGGACAAATCATTAAAGGTAATATTCAAAATATTCTATAACTTCTATGATACAGGTATTGATCAATTGGTGTGAGCACTGGCTTGTGAGCTATACTGTTGGGTAGCAGCAGTGCAGTTAAAACAAAGAGAGAAGAATGTTTGAAAGGGAAGATGTGCTAAGTGTTCAAGGCTGTTTGGGTTTGAGGTCCTAGTGGGGTATCTCTTTGGAGATGTCCTATAGTCATATGCAAATGGAGAGTGGTACTTCATAACCTGACGTATTTCGTTTGGAACATATGTGGGAAAATTCCATTTAGCTACAGAAAGTGACAATTTAAGTTACAAAACACCCTCAAGCAATGGCCATTGCCAGTAAAACCTGACACAAGTTTGTTCTGCTTATACACACTGAGGAAGATGGCATTCACTGATACATTTTTTAGTGGAGGTATAAAATATACCATGTCATTGCTTTATCAAAGAACTCACAGTATTTGAGTGAAGTATTTCTGATTATGTACTTTCATTAAGACAAGGAACATAATACATTACAGTGTAATGGGAAAGGTACAAAATTTTATTTATATTCATTTTTATGAAGCTTTTTAGATGCATAACCTTAGGTAAGATACTTAATGCTTAACTTCTCTGAGTCACTCTTTCCTACTGTACAAGATACAGAGAGTAACACCTTAGGGTTTATGGTTAAGTTTTAAATGGATAAGAGAATGTAAATTGCTTAACCCATGGAAGGTGCTGTAGTAGATTCTTTACAAAATCCAATGTTTACTGTGTCACGCAAAAGCAGCTGAATGAATTCCCACAATTTTATAGTGTATGCTTCAGAATGGTTGTATTTAAAATACATTTTATATGATGTAATCAATATTCATTTTGGTGGTCTTCAGAGTAGGGAGTACAATTCAAAGTAAAAGGCAGTCTTTTACCTGCAAAAGATGAAATCAAGATGCTATATGTGATTGGCAGGTTGGAGTGATTGTCATTTGGGAAAGTATGCGATACATATCAAAATAATGAGGACCTAAAAATCAACAATTGTTTCAAAATCACCAATACGAAAAGTAACTAGGGCACATTATCTAAATTTTATTTATAAAAACGGGCAAGAGTGACTTATTATCCCAGGACATTTAAATTTATGATAAGCAATATTCTGTTAGAAACATTAATGTAAGTGTTTTCTTAGTATTTAAGTTGCTCTTTCGTAGGAGTTAAGGGCTTTAAAAAGCATTCTTCCTTTTGCAGACAATTGAGTATTGTACTGATTTATGGGGAAGTAGTCTGACAGAATTAATGTACCTCTTAAGGCAATAATCTCATTGTGAGAGAACAACTTAATATAATGCTGTATATATAGAGAGTAATAAACATCACTGTTTTATTGCTGTCAAACCAATGAAGATGTGAATAACTCCCTGTCAGATTGAATAGTTTTAATGGGCAAGAATTCCAGTTTTTTGAACATCTGTGATCCAAGCCATTTTTTTTCACACTCATGAACTAATGCCATTGACACACACTTATAGCAGTGAGTCTCTAGTGCGAAATATACTGAATTCTAGGCCTAATGGAAGACCTGAAAAACTTATATACTTGGTATTGCTTGAATCAAATATATTCTAAGAACTCATTCATTTATTTCTCATTTCTGTGGCATACCTTATTATTTTAAATATCCTCTGAGAGCTGTAGCCTTTTAATATTTAATTTACTGTATTTCTACCGAAATTGCTTTGTAAAGGATATTTCCATGCTTTTGATAAGGATTTTAAAAGAAATCATAACTGATGAGAGTATATCAGAGAAAGATTCAAGAAACTATTAATATATAGAAGAAGAAGATGTTTCTAACTTGTTTTGGAAAGAACTGAAAATAAGTGAAACATAATTTTGCATAATAGATATAAGGGACAGTTTATGATAGCCTATCTCTTGAAAGCTGGAAGATCTTTGAACATACTATGTTTTTTTGGAAATACAGAGCTGGCAGTGGCCTCAAAATCTAAGACCTTCATGAGATTGAGGGCACAGGGGTAGGGAGAGCTGAAGGAAAACGTGTGGAGCAGTTGGGAAGACCACTGTTATAATACTGGCATTTTGTGTTTAGTTTTCTTGATGACAAATATGTTGTTTTTCTTGATGCAGAACAAATAGAATCATTTTGTTATGCAAGTTTTGTAGCTTATTTGATGCACTTTTGGCACTTCTAATACATTTCCAACAAATACATGCCATGCCTCCTATGTACAGGCACGTACATACCTCCTGGTTGTCACTGACACATTGACTTGTCTAAGATCATGGAAGTAGACAAGAAGGAAAATAGAACAGAATTCTAGGTCTCCAAAGTCCCAATCTACTATTCTTTCCTTTAACCATGGTCTTCTGAAAACAGAGCATAACACAAGATTTTGTGAAAAAAAGCCTTATCTACTTCATAATACTCTGACAAGTCCATGGAATCTCGTCATTTGTATTCCCACTTATTGTGGTAAAGCATCACATAATAATAGTAAAATATTAAAATTAGTAAAATATTTAATATTAAAATATTGAAAATAGTAAAGCATTTATGTATATCTTGAAATTCCATCAAAAATTTCTTCTGTTCCACATATTCTTCATAATCTAAGAGAGAGTATATCAGAATTCCACAATCTTCATCTATTCATTGAACAAAACGTCTTCTCAGGTGGCATTGTGTTTAATTAACCCAATTGTAAGTGTAATTGCATGTCTTATAGTGGGCAAAATTCAGTTCAATTTCTTCAATAAGTTTTCTTTAGCTTTCCCAAGTTTATGAACTATTATATATTTTAAATAAATTAATTTATTACATATTTTTATTTAAGAACAATAAATACAAATACTTTATTATTGAAATTAATTTTTGCTATTTACTAAAACAGAAAAATTTAAGAATATTCATTGTCAGAATGAACAAACACAAGGTTTCCTAGAAAGGTGAAGTGAAAAATAGTTTAATTTTCTTCCATAATGGAATTATATAGAAGGAACATAAGCAAATACATACCTACATATAAGTATACCAATAGGAAAAGTGTTTTTCACTTAAATATAAAAATTGAATATAGAAATAACAGCATGATTGTGTATATGTATCGAGACATATAATTAATAAAATGCACTTTCTGATACTGTAGAGAGAACGTTAGACAGAGTCGTCAGAAAACTGGGTCTTACCTCCAGGAATTTATAATACCTGAGTCTTAGTTTTTAAATGAGTAATAAAAACTAGAGGGTATTTTAGGTCTCTTTTAACATTTTGTAGTGGGGCATGTGTGTGTGTGTGTGTGTGTGTACTTACACGTACATGTGTATGTCCATTGTAGGAATGATCAACCCTTGTTTATTCCCAACAAAAAAGCACACCATTCACAATAACTAAGGGCAGCATGAGTTCACAATATATGAAAGAAACTATGGGAGAAGATGAAACATGGCTAATTTAGCCAGATGAATTTACCAATAGCAACATCTGTAATGTAATGAATAGGCACTACATTTTTATCACAAAATAAAAATAAAACATTTTTATTTAGTCTTCCTTAGAAACAAGGGTAAAAAAGAATCGTGAACATTAACTATTTAAAGAAAAAAATCTTTGTTTTGATATTGTCATGATTCTGTCAGGGAAATAGTAAAATTCCACATAATTTCCTTATTCCAATGCCAAAGATAATGACATGTTTGTTTTAAATGAGTTGAGGAATTCATCACTTCCAACAAAGTGGGAATAATTAAATTTGCCATGCATGTTCTTGACTGCTACTATAAGAATGTAATACGAATAACATTCCTTCAAATAATAACTCAGTTCTCCCCTGATGTCAATGAATTATTCTTTTATGCATAACTAAGTAGCAATTGTTATTTAATTATTGAAAAAGAGAGTGAACTTAAAGAATAAATAAAAAAACCTTCAAAATATCATTCCTTCTGATAAATTAATGATTTGGATATCATTGCCACTACTTATTATTAAAGCATGGCAGAAAGTGGTGTAAAATAGGTTTTTATTTTTCTTCATTCTCCTTCTTTTTCTTCTGCTTAAAATAAGCAGAAGTACATAGTATAAAATGCACATAGTATAAAATTTTCTAATGTTGTGTCTGTAAATATGTAGACAAAGATAAGTAAAAGTCACTCTTTCTTTTTCTCCAATTCTATATTCCAAATAAAGCATAACCATATACCTGAGCAAGAGGGGCCACTGGCTTGGGCTCAGTCCTTTCGAGACCATGCAAATTACAAACACAGGAAAAAAAACGTTTAGTAAAGAAATCATCAAACATTCTGGGCCTAGAGATCCAGGATTTAATGCTGCGGCAACATGATCTGTAACCCTAAACACATATCACTAGAAAAACTTTTATCTGCATTCCTTGTCTTATGTCCTCAAAGTAAAAGGGAGTTTGATCCAAATACCAAGAGTGTCTGTGAATTGCGTACTGCCAGAGTTGGAGGTAATGACTACAGAGAGGATTTCAGAGGAGTGACATTAAAACAATTTTATGTACTTGTCAAATGCTATTTCTTGGCATGAATTATCATTTCCCATAAAGTCCTGTCTCCCAGTGGTGCTGTGATTTTCTCATGTCTTTCATGTTCCATTTAGTGGTTTCAGAGGTAGCCACTATTTGGTACACTATTATCAACTATTTCCAGTAACAAGTAACAGCAATTTTAAAAAGTTTATAGGACACTTGCATTTGTATTACATAGGTCCATATGTTACAAGAATGATGCACAAAAACGGTTATATTTTACCTTCTTATTTGGATCTGTTATATATTGCTTTGAGAAACAGTGAAAATTGTGATACATAATATGAAAATAGAAAGTTGTACATGCAATCAAACTACTTTAACATTACCTGTTATAATAACACTTTGTCTTATTGGACAAGGCTTAAGTTGCATTTCCTAGAAGCAACCTCAGATGAGGGTTCATGTTCAAGTGATATATTGCCGGCTATTCTCCAGAGAAGGGGAGTGCGGGAAAGAGGATGAGGCAGGGAATAAAACGTTAGCAAGAATGAGGTCTCAGCAGCACAGTTTGCACCACACGCAGTTAGTCGCACCTTGTGATGAGGGATTGGCCCCTAGTCGGCCGGCTGTTGGGGTGGGGAGGAGAATGTATCTAACCAGGCAAGGGAGCTGTCACTTGGTGGAAAACAATTCTCCAGAGAAGGGGCATGTATGAGTTGTTACCCAGGGGGTTTAAAGAGTAGAAAAGGGGATCTAGGTGGGCATTGACAGTAGCCACAAAAAAATTCCATTACAGTGGCCTAACGTGATTTGTCAATTTCATTTCGACTTCTAAGAATTGTTTTAAAATGTAATTAAAACCAGGCCTTGCCCCCTCAGCAGAATAAAATTTCTACAAATTTAAATATTTTAAAAATATTATGTGAAAACTGTAATGATGCAAGAAAAGGTTAATTTGACATTACTTGCAGTAGAACACTAGTTACATTAAAATATTGATTAAAATAACAATTTACAATTTTGCTCAAACATGGGATGAAATAAGATTTTAGGAATTAAATATATAATAATTTATGAAATATGAATGTCTCAATTTTATTTCTCATCAAATATCATCAAATATCATTGGCCCATCAACAGAACAATGTTGATGCACAATAATAAATGAACTTATTGATGCACAATAATAAATGAACTTATTGCCTTTTGTGAATTGCTGAGTTCCAGTCACATAGAAACAAAGGTTTTACACATACTTTTTTCTTTTTCTTTATTTTTGGTTATAAAGGTATATTGGTGTAGAAGTAGAATATATTTTATTTAACAGTTTGCTATCTTAATTTAACACATTTCAAATATTTAAACACATATTATGTGTCTTCTTTCCCTGGGCTTCTCCATGTTTAGGTCTAGGCCCACCCAAATGTGACCACCTATAAAGATTTCTGGTTTGGGGTCATCTGAACAGCACCTTTGAATCAACAACAATTACAAAAAAGTTAATTTCCATTTATCATTTATCAGTTTTGGAAATAATGTATTGTAGCTCCAAGTTTAAAGGTAGGGTACTTAACTCACACAGCATCCCAAATCTTCCTTCTCTACTATTATTCCAATTTTTTAAATTTTTAAAATTATTTTTAGTTATTGTATTAGTTAATTTTACTTCTATAAATGTATTTAAGTTTCCATATCTTTAGGTATCAGATTTATGCCATACCTTTTTCTTTATGCAAGACAAGTAAATTTATGCTCTTATACTGGACTCTATCTTCTCTCTCTGGCTATTTAACTTTTACTTGTTATATTATTACATTTATAATGTCCAGGTATGGGATATTTAGGTTTTATAACTGAGCTATCTGTTGTTGGTACTTCAAGTGACTCTGAAAATATAAAATAAAAAAATTTTTCTCATAATATTGTTATTATGTTAATGTAATTGTTGACTCCTTGTTCAACACCCACTTTTGGTCATCCAAAACCTCTGTGGACTATTATTATAAAAGGAGGAAAATCATGTTAATAGCCTAGACCACTTCCACTACTGACCAATTTAACCTGGGGATAGGAGAATGTTTTTTCATTCCACTTTTTACCAAACAGTGATTTCTTTAAAGAATTAAATTAATCAATATATAACAAATTAGGCAAATAGGTAACTTATTCATTCTATGGGCCTAATCATAGTCATGATGCTTACTTTCTGTATCCAAGAAATTTTCAAACATGCTGGCTTAAATTTATAGTTATACATAAAACCAAAATTTCTTCCTCTGTTTCCTCTCTAACCCACTTTGGCTTCTGCCCAATATTTTCCAAGGAGTTCTTACTATGCCTCTAACATAATACAGAACTATAAATGACACTTAATGCTGTTTTAAAAATATTATCTCATTTTAACAAGGGACAATTTCTGCTCCTTTTACATTATATTTTGCTGTTAGTTGACATAGTTAATTTTTTTTCATTCCTGTACAATTGGTTCTGTTTCTTTTTAGAAATCCGTTTCTCTAAAATTACATTTAATTTTTATTCAATATATTTTTAAAATACTGTGAGACCTAATTAAAAATGTAATACTCATAGATTATATTAATACTCACAAAATAAAATACTGTAGTATAGTTGGGTTTCAGGGTAGAAAATTAAATCCTCATCACGAAAACTTTGCCACTCAAAGTACAAAATTTGCCATTCCAAAGTTCAAGGTCAAATGGATTCTCCTAAAGCACAGAGGGGTTAAATAACTTGTTTGGGGATGTGCAACCTGAAAGTTTGATTCCAGGGCTTGGCTGCTCTGTTCCTTCTCTAGCATCCAGTGCTACCGATGAACTGATGAAATCTGATGCCAGTTGGCTTTATGTTCCTCTTTAGGTAAATGGATCTTACTTTCTGAAAACTTTTAGGGTTGTATCTCTAGTTTTTTTGTAAGGAAATTCCTCAAGAATATTTCTAAGTGTGGACATTTTTCATTCGGCTTCATTCTTAGGAGGCACATACCTCTTTAAATTATTCAAGTCCCAGAAGTTTTTCCTACCATTTTTGTGTTTATGTCCTCCCCTTTTTCCCTTTTCTCCCCTTTCTTCCATCATTTTACATGTTCTCTTTCTATAGAACATCTGTTATTTTGAATATAGGGTATCCTGGATTGATTCCGCACGTCACGTGACTCTTCTCTGATTATTCCCATCTTTGCATCTTTTTTCTTTTCTCTACTCTCTGCAAATTTATTTTCAATTCATATTCTAGGTATTATTTGATTCTATTCCTGGAAAATGTATTTTTTAATTTCTAAGACATCTTTTGTATTCCCTTGGAAGAAGATTCAATATCTTAGAGACCAGATATCAGTTTTGAGCCTGGTTTTATATTATACTTAAAATTTCTCAATGTGCACAGAAGTGGAAGATTAAATGAACTGAATCTCTCTTTCCTATAAGTTCACAAATGATTTAAACTAACAAATGATTAAACCACAGTCTACTTGTGCTGTCTATATTATTCAATTGAAGTCCTAATCATTCTCAGGCGTCTGCCAATAAGAAAAGACTTATTTTTGAGGCTGCCTCACTTAGTGCATATTTTAGCTGCAGTATTCTCTATTTTGGACTATCCCCTTTTGTTTTCTATCTCCCTTACTCTGTTTTTAAGAAATATATGTGCTGATTCTGTCCAATAACCCAACTTCCTTTCTCTTATCAGTTTTTTCTGTATTTATTCCCATTTATACACAATGAACATCATTTGAGTATAATATTTTGGAAGGAAGAAAATGCACATACATATAATCTCATGTTAAATCTGATGCCTGAGAATTTTTTTGTTATAAAGCTATATTTTTAAATTCATTTGACGGTTATAAAACTTCATGGCCTATAATTATAGAAAATGTTTGATTCATGAATATTATTAATCCAGCCTCAAAGTTTTAATGCTATTTCCCTGATCTCTTATTTCTGTGAGATCTAGCAAACATGTAACTGCTCGTATTCTAACCTTTTGCAAAACATCTCTTCTCCCCACTCCTTCTTTCTACTATAACTGTTAGAAAGTTAATATATCTTCTCTACTTGTTTTTTTGTGACAAGTTCACTGGTGTAGAGTTTTGTGTTTTATTTTTTCATCTTTCATTTCCATGGTAAGTAATATATGCTACCTCAAGCAGTCTTTTAATGGTTTCCACCTTTCCTTCTTTTCTTTTTCTTTACATTGATATTCTTGTGATTGAAATATTATCATCCACCTCCAGGCTACTCAAGAACAGCCACAGTTCTCATTCATCCCGAAACTCCAATAATTGAAGCCCTTTACCTGCTCATACCTTCCAGTTAGACATAGGATTTTTCTGTTGCAAGAAATTTCCATTTTGTTTCAAGGTTACAGATAGGCACTGCAATGTATGCCACATTTACGAATGAGCTCTCTTCTCAAGATCCTAAAAATTTCTTTTCTCAACCGCTGACAAGCCTGCCCTTCAGATTATCAAAGGTGAAAAACAGGTCATTATGAATAAGTAATTGATCTAGTCTGCCCCTCAAAAAAAAAAGATGATACAAAATTATAATTGAATTTTTCAAAATGTCTTCAAAAGATTTTTTAAGAACAGAACTGTAAATGTCAAAAAAAATGGGAATGAGAAATCCCTAGAGTCACTTAATGTAATTATCAAGATTTTTTTTTATCCCTTTGAACTTGCAGAGATTTCTAAGCTGTATTCGTTTTCTGCCTGGATTTCTTACTCTCGAAATCATTCTTGTAGCTCTCCTCTCTTCTGCACTTGTTCCCACCGATAAAGGTGGAAGAATCCCAGATTGAGAATTTTGCCTTTGAGGGAGCACCTGACATTTTTTAATACTCTTTGAAAAATTGCTAGGGTCAATTTATT
The DNA here is from genome assembly GCA_023783475.1 of Daubentonia madagascariensis. Lineage (NCBI taxonomy): Eukaryota > Metazoa > Chordata > Mammalia > Primates > Daubentoniidae > Daubentonia > Daubentonia madagascariensis. The sequence goes on along the minus strand of JAKFHU010000747.1, from coordinate 14,353,436 downwards.
TTGTCTAAATATCAACGACTGTAGAATATGGTAGCAACAGGAGAAGCTGCTCCTAAAGTGAGAATAATTTGGGTATAGATTTTTTTTGACTCTTCTTTTCTGAGGAAGGTGTTAAAAATTGATTAATATCCCCTCTCAGAATTAAAATGTTTTGAATAAGAGCTCAAGTTCTTGGCAAAAGTAAGTTAAGATTCCCTTGGAGTCAAAGAAGTGAAAATAAAGTTAAGTGTTTTCCTCAAGCCACCAAGTGAGAAATTTCTAAAAAGTTTATGTAACAAATTATAATTGATCTTTTACAGAGAAATTATCTTTTAAAGGATTCTCTAGTGAAATAACAAGCTGTATGATTATTGTCTGCATCACTGGATTTTCTTAAAGATAAATAAGATAGAAATGTACATCAAATTTATTGTAAACTACATATTTATCTCAGAGAAACAAAACAATTAAAAGGAATGAAGTAGAACAATATATATTATTAATAACATGATTAGATCTATAAAACCAACTGATATGGATGAAAAAGATAAAGTTGAAATATGACTTATGTCATATTATACTAGTTACATATTTTGAAAAACATAGAAAACTATAATATATATTGTTTATTATATATACATCTATATACGTAAAGTATAATTTGGAAGCATTATTGGTGAAATGATGAGGTTCATACCAAGTTCAAGCTACTTCAGGGAAGGTGTTTGGCAATGAGATGGTGTGGTAATAGAGAGAATGGATGTTTATATTCACTAATTTTACAATATAAACAGTTATTTTAGATCGTTTATTATGAAATGATTTATATTTTGATATCACTATTTCCTCATAAAAATGCCTTAAGCCTCAAAGGAAAATAGGTAGTAGATTCAGTGTCAAGTAAGGTTAAGAGCAGGAGCAGAGCTTTCAATTATATCATTAGAGAATTATATGCTAACTATAATTTATCACTTTTCACTAGCATACCATGTACTAGTTCTGCATATATCAGAAAACCATATGAATATCCATACTCAGTAAAAGCATTACAGAAATTCCAGTTATATTATTCAATTTTTAATCATATAAAATTTATTCTCATATGAAAGTACTTTTTTTGACTACTTTAAAATAACCATTGAACAAAGTCCCTTCAGTGAATATTTAGTGTTATAGCTTCTATTATTTCTGTTTATTTTTCTTTGTTCATCACAAGGAAGAATAAATAAAAGGCATTTAATTTATATTTCTTGATAAATCAGCAGCAAACATTTTGATTTTATGAATATGTCATTCTTTTTGTATTTCTGTAATATTTAATTTAGACTTGTCCTTATAATTTTAAGAACATTACAAAATCCTATGTTCTTTGAACTTGAAATTTATTTATCCATGACTTTCTTCATACACCACCAGATGCCTGCCAGAAGTACAAAGCACAAAGATTTTTAACAAGTTTTCAATGTGCATTCTCTTTGTTTGAAACTTTGTTCTATTTTCAAAACACTTTATTTTTGTTTTTTATATTTTTCTTTGCAAATAGTCAGAGACAAAAGGCCTAAGATCCTTTCAGTGAGTAAGTCATATTCTCATGCCAGAGATAATATAGTCATTCACTTATGCATTGAATAGTTTATGTATTATTTCAACACCCTAAAAGTTGTTAAAGGGACACTCATAGGTCTATGTAGCAATTACTTCCAAAAATGATAAGTCCCATTTAATGGTGACAGTGATTATAACCATAAAGCATGTATGTAGGCAAGTCAATGACAATAAATTTACAAATATTAGAGGAGTTATTTAGTGGAAAAAAATATTCTAGAACCCCGTATCTGGTGTTGCTTGTTAAGGTACTTGCCAAACCCTTCTTCTGAGTATTATTAAAAAGTGTCCTTAAAAATAAAATTCAAAGAAGTCAATTTTGGCTACCCAAGTAATTCAGAGCCGTCTTCCTCCTATAAAAACTGAAATTGCCATTAAAATGTGTAAGTACATATATATTATATAATATTACATTATATATGCATTTAAATATATACAAATTATGTATATATACTGTAGGTGTATATGTATGCACATATATATACACATATATGTGTATACACACACGTACATATATCCAGGAGAAGAAAAATCCAGGAAGAAGAAAAAAATCCCGTGAAGTAAGACCAACTTTTAAAGTTGCTTTTGCTCTGAGTTAAAAGGTTAAAGAGCAATTTTGAGAGCCTTGAGAAGGAAAGCAAAAGTTTGGGGTCCAAGATCATGCAAAGATTAGGAATCTGGTAAACAATGTTCTGCTTATACTTAATTGTACTTAGTTCCCTACACTGCACAGCTGCAGTCCAGGAGTAAAGTTGAATTCAAATTAAGCTAGCCGTTGCAGACACTGAATCCTGGCTTTAAGTCATTTTGGTGATCCAGAAAATTTCAATGTATGAAATGTTTTAGGGTAATTTTAAACTGCTGGTGCCCTCACTTGGCTGTAGAAGCAAAAGAAAATTGTATCTGAGAGATTCTGATATTATTCTAGGTCTCAATTTATTTCTACAAGCATTTACTAAAACAAGCTGCCTACTACACATCCCAGATATTCCAGGCACAAAATAAGGCAAACTAATGTTCCTGAGAACCAATAGAAATAACTGACAACAGATTTAGGCCTGCTGAAATTCCAGGTAGTAGAAGAATAACCTTTCTTTTGGGGAGAACAGCCAATATTTAAATATTTCACACCAAATTTTTTTCCCACACACCTATCTTTTTCAGAATCATTACCTTATACCAGCCACAAAAAAGGCACAAAGTTGAAAAAAGTTCACCATAGTCCATTTAGTGTTGAATCATTCCCCATATTCACAAAAAGTACTATCTGAAAAATATCTTCAATATGATATGTAAAGACAAAATTTCTCAGAATTTTTCTCAGTAGTATTAGGTTTTCTTTCTTTAGAAGTTATCAAATTGCAAACAGGGAATCTGGAATCAATCTAAACTTTTTAAGGATGCTCAATGACTTATTTTAAAGGGATTTTGTTTTCTGACTCATTATGAAACCATTTCACATTGCAAGGCTGCAGGTGGTCTACGCTTCCCCTTTCCAGATTGAAGATTTCTTTTATGTTTCATATTTTCAGGCTATGACTTCCCATTTAAAAGTTCTGAAAGAGTGTAAATTTTTCAATAATAGGAATCTGGTTCTAGTACTTAATAAAAGAAAGTGTTGCTCAAGAGGAGAAAAGGAATTTGTACAGGAACACAAACAGGTTTGGAAAGAAACTTGCTCGAATTTGTGAAAGTTTGTTTAAGTGATTAAAAATAAATTTACATGACAAACGGACTAAACCCAAGACTTAACTACTTACATGATGATATGAAAATTTTAAACCTTGCAATTATCATTGGCCCTAATGTGCTAGCCAGAAAGGATTTGCAATATGTTTTTGGCAATGTAAATGCAAATTTTCTGATTTTATTTTCTATATACACCAGGACTAGAAGACTGTTCTCTCTATGGATGCCAAATGAACAGAATATAGAACCATGCTCTGGTTCTGTTCAGTTCCCTGCATGCAGTAGCATCACTTTAGATAATTCTGCCAGGGAATATGCTAATAATATTGCATTGTGCACAAGAGAATGATTCACTTTGAAAATATTCTCTTCTTTATGTTTATATAGACCAAGAAGAAGAATACATTTTTGCAGAATTTTTTATTCATGAATCTCAAATCCCTCAGGAAAAAATATTCCCCTTTGAACATGAGGCATGTCTTTTTGCTTTTCAAAGAATAATTTTCAGTAACTCTTGGAATGAAGTAAAGGCATGCTATATAAACCAAATTAGTTGCAGAATGCTGACATGCAGAATGAAGGAGAAAGTAAGTGGGTTTTAATGTTTCTGTTTTGGTAAATTACATATCTGAAATCACTCCCAACATATTTCAAAATGGTTTGTGGTAAGTCAGTTTGTTCTGTGTAAACAATTGGGAAAAAAAATGAGAGATAATGTTTTAAATAAACAAGGAGACATCCACAGAATATCTTTTTTTGTTATTAACTTTCTTTTTCTTACTATGAAAGTATGGCACACAGGTGCTTTTATAATCTGACCTCTCATTCAATCCTGCTTCATACCTTACCATGCTATCTTCCATCTACGCCAAGAAAGCTCCAATCACAAGGAATCATTTGGCATTTGTAGGGTATTCCATGGTTTCTCATGCTTCCGTGAATTTATTGATGCTGTTACTCCCTTTGCCTCAGAAGATGCTTATTGACCCCATCTCCCTAGAGAAGGTCTGTTCTTCAAGAATTTTTGAAATTTTACCTTTTTGTGAAGTATTTTCACTCCCAAAGGCAGAGCAAAGCACTTCCTCTGATCCTCCAAGAACACCTTAAACAGACCTCTAATAAAACAGGTAGCACAGTATAGTACACTTTTTTTTAATGCTTGTACTTCATATTAGAGCCTTCAGAAAGCTGGGGACGTATTCTATTTATTTTTGAAACCTCTTAATAGTTCTTAGGATATAATAAGTGCCCAAAAAAGTTGCAGAATTAAACTAATACAATGTAAACTTCTTTTTTTTTTTTTTTTGCAAACAACTGCAACTCCAGAATTACAGGTGGCTATCTGACAGTTTCAGGGCAAGAATGGCAAAACTTCAGTTTTCCAGTGTGCAAACATAGGGAATAGATGAGAAAAGGTGTAAACCAAGAAAGAGCTGCTTCATTCTTTGAAAAAATGAAATCTCCATTTCTTTTTCATGTTTATACTCTTGCCTTCCTGAATTCTGAATTTTTAATGTACTATTTTAAGTAAAAATGTAGTCAGAATTATTAAAATATGCATACATGAATAGGAGAAAATAAAGAATGGCTGGAGAAGATGTTGAGGAAAAAATCTAAATATAGAAATAAAAAAACCCAATGTACTAATAATTTTACAATGTGAAATGAATGAATAAATCTATTTTTTAGATTTTATATGGAACAATATAAATTTTTGGTGTGGAGGAGATAAAAATTCTGTATATTCACTTCACACAATGTCTGTGCAGAATTTTTTCTATTCTGTGGTGTCTATTCCTACAAATTTGTTAAAAAGATATTTGAGAATAGCTTTTACCAAAAAGTCCCAAAACAACAGATGCTGCCATGGATGCAGAGAGAAAGGAACACTTACACACTGTTGGTGGGACTCCAAAATAGTATAACCTCTATGGAAAGTAATATGGAGATACCTCAAAGAACTAAAAGTAGACCTACCATTAGATCCAGGAATCCCACTACTGGGTGTTTACACAAAAGAAAAAAAGAAAGACATTTTATAAAAAAGACACTTGCACTCAAATGTTTATAGCAGCACAATTCACAATCTCAAAGGTGTGGAAACAACCCAAGTGCCCATCAATACATGAGAAGATCAATAAAATGAGGTGTATATATACCATGGAGTATTTATATTTACATGCTATACATCTGGTAAAGGCTGATAATCAGAATCTATAAAGAACTCAAGCAACTCAGCCAGAAAAAATCAAACAACCCCATTAAAAAGTGGGCAAAAGACATGAACAGAAACTTTTCAAAAGAAGATAGACTAAAGGCCAACAAACATATGAAAAAATGCTCAACGTCTCTAATCATTAGAGAAATGCAAATCAAAAACAGTGTGACATCACTTAACTCCAGTGAGAATGGTTTTTATCGAAAAGTCCCAAAACAACAAATGCTGGCATGGATGCATAGAAATAGGAACACTCATACACTGCTGGTAGGACTGCATACTAGTACAACCTCTATGGAAAGTAGTGTGGAGATACCTCAAAGAACTAAAAGTAGAACTACCATTTGATCCAGCAACTACTGGGCATTTGAGCCCACACTACTGGGCATTTACCCAAAGGAAAAAAAGACATTCTGTAAAAGATACACCTACATTTGAATGTTTATAGCAGCACAATTCACAATTGCAAAGATGTGGAAACAACCCAAGTGCCCATCAACACATGAATGCATTAATAAAATGTGGTATATGTATACCATGGAGTACTACTCAGCCATTAAAAAAAATGGTGAACTGACACTTTTTATAACAACCTGAATGGAACTAGAGACTATCTTTTTAAGTAAAGTATCACAAGAATGGAAAAACAAAAACCACATGTACTCACTACTAAATTGAAACTTATAGATCAACACTCACGTGCGCATATGGTAGTAAAATCCAACGGAAAGCAGGTGGGGGGGAGGAGGTGATTGGTGAATTCACACCTAATGGGTACAATGCACACTATATGGGTGATGGGCACACTTATAACTTTGACTCAAACTGTACAAAAGCAATTCATGTAACCAAAATGTTTGTACCCAGTAATATTCTGAAATTTAAAAAAAAGATGTTTATAAAACACTGTGTGCCAGGCATCGTGATATATGATGTGTTAGTTTGAGTTTGCAGAGAAGCCGATGCCAAGACATTATTAAAGGCAGCAGATCTATTGTGGGAAAGGGCTGAGATATCGGATAGAGTGTGGGGAACAAGATAAAGGTTTGTTTTTTTTTGTTTGTTTGTTTTTTCAGGCCATGGTACTGATTGACACCTAAGAAGAAGAAAGGAAAAGAAGGAAATTTGCGCATGAAGGATCTTGGACTGCAGCACAGGTCTAGGAAAAGTTTGGTCAGGGCCATGGAGGTCTCTCAGACAAAGCTTTCACTGAGGGAGTCTTGTTTCTCTCAGGAATGGGCTTACCTTGACTTGAACCTTGCTGTTCTTAGACACGTTCTGGAACAGTCCACAAGAAGCACGGCCTCACACAGACACAGCATGGATTCAGAGGGGCAGCTGAAAGGAGCCTTCAGTCAATCATTCTTTTTGTAGAGCAGAGGTGAATGGTGTTTTTTGTCTTTTATTTCTTCTGGTTACAGCTTTCTGAGGTGGAAAGCATTATAATCCTCATTTTACAGAAAAGGAAATGGAGGCTCAGGGAAGTTAAGGGATTTTCCTCCAGTCTCACATATAAGTAGCAAGTGTTGATGGAATTCAAACACAGATAGTTCTGAACTTTGAGAAGGAGCTCTTTACAATTCTTCTCAAATCGTTAGACCTGTATCATTACACTCAACCTTAAATTGTACTTATAAGATTGTATTTGTTTAAACTGTTGACATATTTTAAGCTGTATTATTTGCAATATATCAAAATATATAAATAATGAAACTCTCCAAAGGAAGTTATGATATTTACTTGCGAAGAATACAATGTTGTTATTTCCCAAACAAACAAACATGTGTAGGTGTAGGATTGCAAACATAATTTTTTATAATTGAATGATTTTAAAACTGATCCCTTGCTATATTTTCTGTACCCCCCCTTTACTTTGTAATTCTCACAGGGACTGTGGGACAGCTATGTGTACAAAGGCTTCAGGAGTATGTGGCGACTAAGAAAATAGTGTGAAAGAACCATTTCCCCTACAATTGTTGAAAAAGAAAGATTGTGACAGCAATAGCAGTGCCTGTTAACATAGCATATCCTCCAATACTACTTGACTTGCTTCCTTTTCTCTTTAGTCTAGTCAGTTACCAATTACATTGAGAAAACAAAGACACCTGACCAAAATATTTAGAAGAATGTTAATGCTTATTTAGGTGTGAATTCGGTTGTGTATATGTATACATATGTATTACATATATGTATTCAAATAGAATAAATGTAGTGGGCATGAGATAATTAAGTAGCAGTGTTCCCTCTAAGGAAGGGTGTGATGTCTTTTAAGTAGTGAGGTGTTGGGAATGACATAATAGCAGTGACAATGGCTAATAGTTTCACCATATCCAGCACAGTTATAAACCATTGCAATCATTTGCTGATTTAATTCTAACTACAACCCTATGATACATATGATATTTTACTCTCATTTTGCAGAAAGAGGACCTGAGGGACTCAGAATTCATGTTTTATGCCCAAGACCACAGTTTGTATTAGAGCCAGGAATTGAACCCAGCGAACAGTTATAAAAGAAAGAGCTTTTTGAGTAACAGGAAAACACTCCCAAACTGTACTCATTGTAACATATTGATTCCCACTATTTAACCATAACATAATTCCTTAAATTTATCTCATATAGTGAAGAAAGAACAAAGGGAATCTAAATCTTCTGTGAAGATCGTAGGAAATCACCTTAGTAAAGTAGCACATTCTGCAGTTTCTGCTGCCTAACTTTTTTTTTTCTTCCTATTAACAATTAGGAACAGAAATAACAAGGACAGTGGAAATATATTTGCTGAACTCAGGGGATTTGAGCCAGGAAGGTTTTCTTAAATCGCTGAAGTTTAGCAAGTTGTAGACAAAGAAAATGACAGCCCCTCAGTCAGAACACGAGTGCTGATTCTGGAAGAGGCCTGTCCAGCGTGTTCTAACGTGGGAGGCCAACGTGAATGAGAGGAAAGACTGACAGAAGAAAGCAGGGGAAGAAGAAGAAAAGGGGCCAGGGAAATTGTTGGAGAGAATACATCCATGTTGTTTCTGGGGATGGGCCATTAAAACAACAAAAAACACGATATAAAAATGCAGCAATTATCCAAAACTAAAGGGAAGTTGTAAAAAATTCACTTGACTAAGGTACTAATAATACAATGCAAAATTTATAACTCTGATTTAATAAACATTAGTTAGCACTTAGTAGGTTTTGACTATTAGTAATATATGACTTCATCTGAGTATCTTAACAAAGCCATTTGATAGATAATACTTTTTTATTATCTGTTCTCTTATTCATAGATAAGGAAAATAAGGCTTAGGGATTTTATTCTATTTGCTCAAGATTAAATATCTAGTTATTAATAGAATTGGAATTAGAGCTTTTATCCTTCAACTCAAGTCTTATGGAAACTCAAGTTTCCACTGGGCAAAATTTTTTCAGAAACCTAAACCCAGTGACGTTTCCAAAAGATAAGAATTAGTTCCCTATTCCCTATATTATTAGATAGATGCTGATTGAGGGAAACCTTATCTAATTACACCTTTAATTCCTATAACCTGCTGCAGTTCACAGATGTACAATTTCCATGACCTGTGACTTTCCTTGGAAACTTTAGCTCTGAGTTTGGAGAATGATGTCTTCCTGAAATATACCTGTACAAATTATTTGCAGCTTGTTGCCTTGGGCTGTCAGAATAACTTACAACCCATGTGGCACCTATGCTCTTTATTCTATTGGTAATTTCTTATAATTTATCTTAGTGCTATTCCTGAAACTTTTCTAGCTTCTACTGAAAAAAGCATAACAGGAACAAACCAATGTTACTTTTATTTGGGGCTTAGACAATCAACTTGGTCTAGAACAAAAGAAATCAAATAAATCTACTTCAGGCCACAGAGGATAGAAGCTCAGTGATAAAATCAAAGTTAATTTTACACATCATGTGTAAACCATAATTTCGTAATGATTGGAAAATACTTGTTCTTGGGAATTTTGTGTATTGACAATTACCTCTTCAGTGCTGCAGTACATGTTTAGTGTCCTGCAGGCTACCAATTAATACAATCATGCTATTGCCTCTGGCTCTGCTATTTTCAGTGCCACTCCATCATGCATTTTTCCAGAACTCTTGGTCAGAATCTTATATCTGACAGATTTTCCACTGTGCCGGATGTTGAGATTTCAGCTAGTGTGGGGAAAACAAAGTGATTGTTTTTAACTTGTTTAAAACCACCAAACCCAGAATTTTTTCTGGGTCAAATCAGTCATTTAATAGGCCATTCCTTAAACTAATATATTACTTACATTTATAGCACAACTTACTGTTTTCAAAACACATTGGTATTTTTCAATCTTTGTAACAACCTCATAGGATTGTGGATTGCAGGTATTATACCCAGCATTCTTGTAGAGAAGGAAACAGAAGTGCCACGAAGTTAATTTGCAGAAAACAATACAATTCTGAAGTGGTGGTGTTAGAACTTGAACTCAGGTAATTTTCTTGCCTCTATACGACATTTTTGTCATAATAGTTCTTGAATAATTCATGTGTCCTGTACTCTACCTCCAGCAGGCTGCAATGAGCATGCGAACAGTCTACTAGATATAGTTTCAAATCCGTGATTTGACTTGTACTAATATTTGCTTATTTTTCCTTAGATTATTTTAAATCCTTAACCAATTATTTTAAATCCTGCCTTGGCTGGTACTACATATATTCTTTGCCTGGCTCTGAAGGTTTAAAATAAAAATTTGTTAACTTTCTATATACTTCTAAAAATGCAAATATATATTCATTGAATAATTAAAGTTATAACCAAGACAGAAATTCTTAATTAAAAAAGCAATTAGTCCTGAGAATAGAAACTATAAGCTACATCATGGTTTTTCTTTTATTTAATATATCAGAAAGCATAAAGTTTTTAGTCATAAATATAGAAAACTCATTAATTGGGTTTCGAATCTGGATTAGTTTCCCACAGTGAAAGGTCCAAATTATAGATCTTTTTGAAAATGAAATGCATTTTCAATACTCTCTGTTATGTACTGTAATTGGAATTAGACTAACAAAGCACCAGTGTTCCGAAGCTGACTAGCTTCAATGAATAGATAAGAATAAGTTGGAATTAGCTAATCAATTGCTTGTATGTAAATGATTCTAGAGTGCTCAGACAACTGAAAATGGCTCTCATGTTCTTTTTAGTCATCTCAATATTGTACAGACAAGTATTAATTTTCCTACCAAACCCCTTCATTATAGATAAGTCAAAGCTTGAGCCATTTTATTACGTACAGATGAAAATGCCCTAACTGAATTACTGCGAAGTGTGAATTAGTGAAATTCAAATTAATGAAAGTACACAGTCATAACCAAAGATAAATATCAGCCTAGCTTTACCTCCCCCTCCAAATTTATAGCATCAGGCTGTAGGACTTTTTGGCTTAGTTATAATCCCTTTGCAAACTCTACAGAAATAATAACAATAATGGTAATAAATTATACCACTTCTCCAATTAATACTCCTATAACTATGCAAGCATAATAACATGATTTCCAAAGGAACTTACAAAATATAGAAAAACATTTCTAACAATAAGATAATATAGGGTAGTATAATATTGTATAATGGCCCGGGCACAGGCTTAGAATTCAGGTGATCTAAGTTTAAGCCCCAAATTACCCTTTGAGCAATTCACTAAATCTTTTTTAAACTCTCTTGTTAGTTTGGAAGTTATGTGTTCTTTTAATATTAACTAGTCACTGGGCTAAAGACTATACAGGCAGTTCCTGAATTATAATGATTTGACTTATGATTTTTTGATTTTACAAATTATGCAAAATGTGATACACATGCAGTAGAAACTCTGTTTTGAATTGTGAATTTTTACATTTTCCCCGGCTAGCAATGTGCAATATAATACTTTCTCCTGATGCTGGGCAACAGCAGCAAGCTTCATTTCCCAGTTAGCCACATGATCAGAAGAGTAAACAACCAATACTCTACAGTGAATTTTGTTGCCAGATGATTGTGCCAAACGACAGGCTATTGTAAGTGTTCTGAGCACAGTTAAAGTAGGTTAGGCTAAGCTGTGATGCTTGGTATGTGTGTATTAAATACATTTTGACTTACAATGTCTTCAACTTACAATGAGTTCATCAGGAAAGAGATTGTACGTCAAGGAACATCCGTACCATGTAAGCTTGCCTTATCAAAGTCAAGGTTATTGGATCTTTAACTCACGGGGAGCTTAGAATAGTTAACTGTTTAATCCAAACCGAAAACTACTTTAGTTAGATTTCTAAAGAAGCAGATCCTAAGATGACAATTTATCTGCTGGAGATGTATTAAAGAAGTGCTTTTGGGGAAAATAGCAAAAATGTGCAGGAAATGAGAAAAAAGACAAGGATGGCAAAAACAGTCTCACAGGATAACTGGAGGTTTAGCAATCCTTTAGTGTTGTCCTGATCCTTGGCAGAGGAGACAGGTTTTCATGCTTCAGTACCCAAGATCTAAAGACACTGATTGGAGCAAAAACATTGTTGGCTTTCTGCCTCCCCTCAATATAAATGCTATTTTCCTATGTTTATGTTCCAATCCTTTAAAACCCTATCATGTATTATTGTACTAGTTAGGCAATCAATGTTCATTTAGATTTACTTGTATACTTTTTCATTTCTATTGCCCTCCATTGATTTCCTCATCTCTCCACTGCCAACTGATTTTCCTTCTGCCTGAAAAAAGTCTTTAAAAATTCCCTTTATGGCAGACTTGATGACAGTGGATCTTACCAGTGTGTGTTTGTCTAGAGATGCCTTTTTATCACGTTTAATCTTAAATAATTTTTTTGACTGGATTTAGAATTTTTGGTTAGCAAATATTTTCCATCTACATATTAAAATATCGTTTTACTGCTATCTTACTTCATTTTGCTATTAGAAGTCAACTATGAGCCTAAATGCTGTTAACTGTTGCTAACTTAAATGTAATCTCTTTTAAGATTTATTTTTCTGTTTGATGTTTTCCTGGTTCAAATGATGTGTTTTGATACGGATTTCTTTTTATTTACCTTTTAAAATTCATTTGTCTTCTTTAATCTGTAGAATGCTATTTTTAATCAATTAGAGGAAATTCTCATAAATTTTCTTTTAAATACAATTTCCACCACATTTTCTCTCACCTTCTCTCACTCCAATTAAATATGTTAATTTTCTCTCTGTATTTTCTATATCTCCCTTCTCTTGAATATTTTCCAATCTTTTTGCTTCTCTGTGCTTCAATCTGAAAATGATTTTTCTTTTCTAATCTGCTATTATTCCCATCTATTGAGTTCTTCATATTGGTTATTGTGTATTTCATTTCTAGAATTTCTAGCTGATTCTTTTGCAAATCTGCAGTAACATGTTTATATTTTCAGTTTCTTGGTGAAATGAGTATTTTTAACATCCACATATTTATATTATCCCATATTTTCTTTAGTTATTGATTTATAATTTTATCTATTTTGATTGAATAACATAGATTGTATCAATTCAATCCATTTGAGTATAGTGAAACTTTTCTATGGCCTAACTTACAGTCCATACTGGAGACTATCACATGTGAAGTAGAGAAGGATGATTATCTTGTGATTGAATGAAATCAGGAAGTGTTAGCTATAGCTGTTTTTAAATGTTATTCAAGTCTTCCATTTCCTTGAGATTTCCTTCTTAGATGTTCAATCAATTATCCCAAATGGGATATTGAAAACCACTATTATTGTTGTCTGTTTTTCCCTTCATTTCTATTTTTCTTCATGTATTCCATGGCTCTGTGATTATAATTGTTTATAATTGTTTTCTTCCCGATGCATGGATCCTTTTATTATAAAATGTCTTCCTTCATCTCTAGTAACAATTTTTGCCTTAATGTTTATTTTGTCTGACATTAGTGTAGCATTATAGCCCTTTTTTCTTGGTTACAGTTTGTATTTATGCAATTTTCTATTCTTTTACTTTTAACCTCTGTCTTTCTCTGAATAAAACACATCTCCTGAAGACAACATATAGTTGGTTCATTTTTTTATAAATCCATTCTGAAAATCTCTGTCTTGTGTTTTGAGGGTTAGTCCTTTTACAATAACGCAGCTCCTGACACAATAGGTGTATGTCTGCCATTTTGCTATTTGTTTTCCACACGTCTTATGTGATTTTCATTCCTCTGTTCTTCCATTACTATGTTCTTTTGTGTTAAATAAATATCACCTGGCATAGAATCTTAACTGTTTGTATTTTTCTTCACTATAATTTTTAAATTATTTTCTTAGTGATTATTTTGAAATTACCATTAACATTGTACTTGTGAGTGATGTCAGCAAGATGGCCAACTAGAGGTGCTTAATGCTCCTTTCCCTCACAAAAAAAGGACCAACGCGGTGAATTAGCAACTACATTTCAACCACAGTGACTAAAGAAGAGCACTGGAGTATATCAACAGAGTGACAAAAATCCTGTGGAGTACAGAAACTCAAGATGGACAAAAGAGAAAAGAAAAAAATGCTTTGCATCCACCGCTCATCCCCCCCCCAGTCAGAATTAACTGAGAAACAGGAAGGATTTATCTCTGCAGGGAAAAGGTAAGCAGGAGGTCCCCATCGCTACTGTGGACACCTACATTCTTCACTACTGAAGAATTCTGAAGTCCTCACAGGCCTTGAATCCAGCTTAGGGAGCTGCCTAGTGCTCACATTGCTGCAGTACTCCAGAGACAGACCTACCTTGTGCCCCACTCCCCATGGTCCAAGTTGCTACTGTGCTGTGCCATCTTGAAAGCAGAGCCACTACTACAGTATGCTCTGGGGGCCAGTAGTCACTGTATCTCTCTTCCTGAGACTCTGCTGTCATTGCATCGTGATCACACATGGCTATACACCATTTCCCAGCCTAGCTGTGGTAGCTGTCTACCGTCTAGGAAAAAAATGCCTTTGAGCAACTACATATATCTTATCTGAATCACACTTCGCCCTGCCCCCAGCTGCTAAGAGCCAGTAGAGCAGCCTCAACCCATGTCACTTGAATAAAGTCAGTGCTCCACTCTCTAGAATTAGAGCATCCATGACTCTGGTGCTCGAAGCCATGCAGTGCCCTGTCCCCAGTGAAACCACATCTGAGCCAGTGGAGTAGTTGTGAACCAACTCAGTGCCTTATCATCCTCAAATAAGAGCTTCAACTTAGGGGAGCAGCTGTGATTCTGGCACTCAAGTCTACATGGCATTTAGCCCATGAAAGACCTGAACCCCAGCCCAGAAAACCAGCCTCATTCCCTGCAGGCTGAGCTGCAGTGGCACTCTTTCCCCCAGGAAAACAGATCTTTGGCTGAGCTGTGCCACTGCACCCTCTAGGTCAAACAGATGCAGTTTCCTACATCGCTGGATTTGGGCCAGCCCTCCAGAGTCTAAGCTGCTAAGGTGCCCCACCTCCCTGGAAAGTGGAACCATTATTACACTGTCTCCTTCCCCATGGAGCCGGAGCCAAACCCACAGATTAATCTCATCATTCCTGGGTTCTTGCTACTTCTGTACCCATCCTTATAGTTCCTGGATCACTGTCATGTCCTACAACAGCAGTGTCGAGAGTCATCACTAAACAGTACCTCTTCTATTGGTGCTTGAGTTTCTGTTGCACCCGGTTGGTTCTAAAGCTCAAATTGCAGCTGTGCCCTAGTCCCCAGGGTTTGTGCCTCTGAAACAATATTCTTTCCCAGAGTCATGCCGCTGATTCTCTGGATGAGCGTCACAGCTACATGCCTGCCTCCTGGGACCAAGCTGCTAGGGAGTGCCAAAGAGTTACAGTCCTTGGATTGTTGGAAAGATGCATCCACCCATGACTCAGAGGGTGAAACTTTGCTAGATAAAAGGTGCCACAGTAGTTCAACAAGACACTGATCCCAGGGCCCCAGCTCAACAGCCACTCTGCACACCTGTGCTGTGAAATACAGCCACATTGTGGCTGCCTGTGGCCCATGTTGGATCCATCACCAAGAGGATTTCATTCAGCTAAATCTCTACACTGTAGGAGAAACAAGAACAAGAGGATCTCTAAAGCCATTGCAACCAAGAACCCTAAAAAGCTATCCTACCACCACCACTTGCACAAACTCCTGCAGCCTAAGACACTAAGGAACACACAGTCATTACTGACATTGATTGCAGCTGAAGAAGCTCCACAGAGACTAAACTACTATGCCTACTCAGAACCAGAGCCAATGCACCCTACCATATAGACACACAAGGAAGCATCTGAGGTAAAAGTCTTTCCTTACAAAAGCCACTCTATAAAATTGGAAGTGGTGACTATTCCACCAGATGTGCAGACATTAACAGACTGGTACAAGAAATATGAAAAGACAAGGAAACATAACACCACCAAAGGAACACAATCATTCTCTAACATGAAGAGATGGAAATTTATGAATTACCTGAAAGGAATTCAAAATAATGATCTTAAGAAAACTCAGAAATATACAAGAGAATACAGACAATTCAAAGAAATCAGGAAAACAATTTATGATCTGAATTATAAATTCAACAAAGAGATTGATATCATAAAAAAGAACCAAACAGAAACATAAGAACTCAGTGAATGAAATAAAAAATACACTTGACAGCATCAACTTCTGAGTATATCAAGTGGAAGAAAAAAAATTCTAAACTTGAAGACATCTTTTGAAATCACTCAATTAAAGGAGAAAAAAATGAAAAAAGTAAAGAAGGTATATGGGACTTATGGTATACCATTAAACAAACAAATTTTTGCATTAAGCAATTTCAAGAAGGAGAAAAGATAGAGAAAGACATAAAAAGTTTATTTAATGAAATAATTGCAGAAAATTTCCCATGTCTTAGGAGAGATATGGGCATCCAGATCCATGAAGTTCAAACGTACCCAAACAGGTTCAACCAAAAACAGTCTTACAAAGGCACATTATAGTAAAATGTCAAAGTCAATGACAGAATTTTAAAAGCATCAGGGCACATATAAAGGAATCCTCATAAGATTGTCAGTAGATTTCTCAGCAGAAACCCTGCAGGCCAGGAGAGAATGGGGTGATATATATTCAAAGTGCTAAGAGGAAGAAAAAAATAAAACTGTCAGTCTGGAATACTATATCCAGAAATCTGCACTTAAGAAATGAAGGAGATATAAATTCTTAGACAAGCAAAAGTCGAGGTAATATAATGCATCACCACTAGACCCACCCCACAAGAAATGCTTACAGAAGTTTTCAAATTTTCAACAAATGGAAACTAATTACTAACATGAAAACACATGAAAGTATAAAATACACTGAAAAACGTAAATATATAGTGAAATTGAGAATACTGCAAGACTGTTATGGTATATTATAACATGTATATCATAAAAGTCTCCAGTATCAGGTTAAAAGTCAAAACAGCCAAAAATAATGATAGTTACAAAAAGTTTTAAGATATACATAATATAAAAATGTAAATTGTGACATCAAAAATATAAATATTTTGCAGCGAGGATAATAGTCTTGAATTTTTGTATGTGACTGGTTAAGTTGTTATCAGTATAAAATGGTCTTATAATTATAAGATGTTTTATGTAACCCTCACAATATATATAAAGCTAAACACTATAGCAAATATACAAATTATAATTATAAAGAAATAAAAATTAGCACTCATGAAAATCACTAAATCACAAAGATCAACAAAAAAGGAAGAAAGGAGCAAATCAGCAACAAAACAATCAGAAAACAACTAACAAAATGTCAACAGTAATTCCTTAACTATCCGTAACTACTGTGAATGTAAATGGATCAAATTCACCAATCAGAAAACATAAAATGAGTGAATAGATTTAAAAAGACAAGATCCACCTGTATGCTGCCTACAAGAGATCCACTTCAGAAGTATATATTGGTTGAAAATAAAGGAATGGAAAAAGATATTCCATATAAATGGTACCAAAGAGATCAGAGGTGGCTATACTTATATTAAATAGACTTCAAGGCAAAAAACTGTCATGAGAGAAAAAGAAGGACATTATTTAATTATAAAGGGAATAATTCAACAAGAAGTCATAGAAATTGTAAATGCACCCAACATCGAGGTACCTAAATATTTTAGGCAAATATTAATGGACATGAAGGGAGGAGTAGATAACAATATAATTATAGTGGGGGACTTTAATGCCAGATCAAGCGTTAGACAGATCAAGCAGACAGAAAATTAATAAGAAAAGAGTGGAATTGAACTGTACTTTAGACCAAATGGACCTAACAGAACTTCCCATCTAACAGCAGGTGAATACACATTCTTCTCTAGTGCATATGGAACATTCTCCTGGATAGACCGTATGGTAGGCCACAAAACAAGACTTAACACATTTTAATAAATTATAATTATATCAAGTATTATTTCTGACCACAATGGTATGAAAGTAGAAATCAGTAACATAAGGAATCTTAGAAATAATACATAGAAATTAAACATCATGCTCCTAAACAACCAATGGGTCAACAAAGAAATTATAAGGGAAATTTAAAATTTCTGGAAACAAATTAAAATGGAAACCCAACATACCAAAACCTATGGGACACAGTACAAGCAGTACTCAGAAAGAAATTTATAATAATAAACACCTATATCATTAAAGAAGAAAAATCTCAAACAAACAACCTACTGTTACATGTGAAGGAACTAGAAAATCAAGAACAAATTAAACTGAAAATTAGTAGAAGTAAATAAATAGTGAAGATCAGAGCAGAAATAAACAATATAGAGACTAAAAAAATACAAAAGATCAACAAAACAAAGATTTGGCTTTTTGAAAAGGTAAACAAAATTGACAAACTTTTAGCCCAACTAAAAAATAAAGAGAAAGTCTCAAATGAATAAATTAGAGATGAAAAAGGAGACATTATAACTGATACCACAGAAATACAAAAGATCATAAGAGATTGCTATGAACAACTACATACCAATGAATTGGAAAGCATAGAAGAAATGAATAAATTTCTGGACACATACAACCTACAAATATTGAATCTTTAAAAAAAAAAAAAAAACAGGAAATCTGAACAGACCAGTAAGGAGTAACAAGATTGAATCCGTAATAGTTTCCCATCAAAGAAAAGCCAGAGCCTGATGGTTTCATTGCTGAACTCTACTAAACATTTAAAGATGAACTAATATCAATACTTTTCAAACCATTCAGGAAAATTCAAGAGGAGAAAATTCTTTCAAACTCGTTCTACAAAGCCAGCATTACCCTAATACTGAAACCAGTAAGGACACACCCAATAGAGAAAACTACATGCCAATATTCCTGACAAACATAGATGCAGAAATCCTCAACAAAATACTAGGAAACCAAATTCAACAGCACATTAAAAACTTATTCACCATGATCAAGTGGGATTCATCCCAGGGATGCAAGTACAGTGCAACATACACAAATCAATAAATGTGATCCATCACATTAACAAAATGAAGGATACAAACCTTATGATCATTTCAAGAGATGGAGAAAACATTTGTCAAAATTCAACATCACTTCATGACAAAAAACTTTGAAAACATTAAGCATGAAAAGTACATACAAGAAAAGCCATTTATAACAGCTAACATACTGAAATAGGAAAAGTTGGAATGTTTTCCTTAAAGATCTGGAAAAAAATGCCTACTATCACTACTTTTATTCAATATACTACTGGAAGTTCTAGCCAGAGCATTTAGACAAGAGAAAGAAATAAAAGACATCCAAATAAGAAAGGACGAAGTCAAATTGTTCCTGTTTGCAGATGCCATAATATTAGATATAGAAAAGGCAAAAGACCCCAACAAAAAACTGTCAAAACAAAAAAGAGAATTCAGTAAAGTCATAGGATATAAAATCAATGCACAAAAATAAGAAGCATTTCCATACACTATTACTTAACTACTCGAAAAAAATCAGGAAAATAATCCCATTTACAATAGCTGTGAAAAAATAAGGTACTGTCAGTTTTCGGGGTCTGAAATGTCGGTTCTTGGCGTGCTTATGGCCAAAGTATGACCAGGTGCACTGAAGTAAGGCAAACATGAAAATGAGGTTTATTGAGGAGAGAAAGGTAGGATCGTAGAGCAAGAGAAAGATATAGGTTTACAGAGTAAGATGCATATGCCACAGATGATGACTGGACTCACTGTCATAGCAAAAGAGGGCAAAAAGAGGGCTTGGTTACCATCGCAGTCTTGTTTTATAGTGTCTGGATTACGATCTCCCTCATGGCTCAGAAGTCACCATGGAACCACTTTTTTTTTTTTTTTTTTTTTTTGGCTTAAACAACAAAAATTTATTTCTCACAGCTCTTTGAGGCTGAGAAGTCCAAGGTGCCAGCTGATTCAGTTTTTGGTGGGGGCTTTCTTCCTGCAAATGGCCACCTTTTTTCTGCATCCTCACGTGGCTTTTCTTTAGCGCTTATATGGAGTGAGCGAGATCTCTGATGTCTCTTGTTAAAGGACACTAACCTTGGATGAAAACCCTATCCTTATGACCTCATTCAACCTTAATTAATTCCTTAGAGGCCCCATCTCCAAATACAGCCACACTGGGGGGTTAAGGCTTTAATATATGAACTTGTAGGGGAGGACAAACATTCAGTCCATAACACATGGGAAATGATAATCAGGTATACGTCAAATACATGCACAAAAAATAGAGGCTGAGGAGTCCTGCATAAATGATTTGCTGAACAGTTATCCAGGTGGCCTTGCACTGATCCGGTTTTCCCCCCTTTCTTACTTGTTGTTCTTTTTCTTTTATTTCAGAATATTATGGGGGTACAACACTTTGGCTATATATATTGCCCATGCACTGCCCGTGTCAGAGCTACAGTCATGGTCATCCCCCAAACTGTGCTCCCCGCATCCATCCAGTGAGAGTTTTCCCATCCCCTCCACCCCCTCCCGCCTTTGATAGGAGAGTTAGGATTTATCTGACCTGAGTCTTACTGCTCGTGGAGATCTCTCATGAGCCTCTCTGAAAGCCCATGGTGGGGGGTGAACCGCAGCAGCACCCACTTTCATCCCTAGGAGTGGGATCCCCCCGGAATCCCTTGCCTTCTGTCTAACAGTACCAAGGAATAAATTTAACCAAGGAGGTGAAAAATCCCTACACAGTAAACCATAAAATACTAAAGAAAGAAGTTGAAAAGAACACAAATAAATAGAAAGATATCATCTGTTGATGGATTAGAATAAATAGTATTCTTAAAATTTTTATACTATCCAAAGTGATCCACATATTCAGTGCAATTCCTATCAAAATAACAATGATATTCTTCACAAAAATAGAAAAAATCTATCCCAAAATTCATAGAGAACCAGAAAAGGCCAGAATTAGCTGAAGCTATATTGGACAAAAACAAGACAAAACAAAGCTGAAGGCACCACACTATCTGACTTCAAAATAGATTAAAAAGCTATAATAACAAAAATATCTGGTACTGGCATAAAAACAGACATATAAACCAAAGGAACTGAATACAGAGTTCAGAAATAAATCCTGACATCTACAGTCAACTGATATTTGATAAACTGGCAAAAACACACATTGAGGGAATGGGCAATCTTTTCAATACATATTGCTGGTAAAACTGGATATCTATGTGCAGAAGAATGAAACTAAACCCTATCTCTCCCCCTATTAAAAAAATAAATCAAAAGGGATTAAAGAATTAAATATAAAATCTCAAACTATAAAGCTACTAGAAGAAAACATAGGGAAAATGCTTCATTACATTGGTCTTGGCAAAGATTTTTTGAATAAGACTTCAAAAGCTCAAAGAGCAAAGGCAAAAAATAGACAAATGGGATACATCAATCTTTGAAGCTCTGCACAGCAAAGGAAACAATCAACAGAGTGAAGACACAACCTACAGAATGGAAGAAAATATTGGCAAAGTATACATTAGGAAAAGGAGTTATTATCCAGAATATATGAGAAACTAAAAAACTCAATAGCAATAAAAACCAAATAATCTGATTAAAAATGAACAAAGGATCTGAACAGATATTTCCAAAAGCAGACATTCAAATGGCCAACAGATATATGAAAAAAATGCTCAAGCTTTACTAATCGTCAGGGAAATGCAGATCAAAACCACAATGAGATACCACCTCTTCCCATGTAGAATGGCTATTATCTAAAAGACAAAAGATAACAGGTGTTGGCAAGGATGCTGACAAAAGGGAACACTTACACACTATTGGTAGAAATGTACATTTGTACCATTATTGTGGGAAACAGTATGTAGGTTCCTCAAAAAATTAAAAATAGAACTACCATATGATCCAACAATCTCACTACTAGGTATGTATCCAAGGGAAATAAAATCACTGTGTTGTAGAGCAATCTGCCCTCTCACCTTTGTTGCAGCACTATTTACAGTAGCCAAGATAATGAGTCAACCTAGGTGTCCATCACCAGATGAATAAATGAAGAAAATGTGAGATATATATATATATATATATATATATATGGAAAATGCAGTATTATTCAACCTTAAAAAAGAATGAGATCCGCCATTTGCCACAGCATGAATGGATCTGGAGAACCTTATGCTGAGTGAAAAAAGCCAGACACAAAAATAAAAAATATTGTATAACCTGAATTATATATGAAATATTTTTTAAAAAGTTAAATATACATAAATAGAGAATAAAACAGTGATAACCATGGGGGAGTGGGAGGGATAGAAAATGGTAAGATGTTGGTCAAAGGGTACCAATTAGCAGACATGGAGGATAAGTAAGTCTAGAGATATAATGTACAACATGAGGACTATAGCTAATAAAATTGTATTAGGAATTTTTGTTAAATAAGTAGATTTTAGCTGCTCTTGTTACAAAAATTAACTACGTGAGATAATAGATATGTTAATACACTTTACAATAGTAACTTTTATTATCTATATGTATCTCATAACATCATGTTGCAAACTTCACATATCCACAATAAAATTTCTTCAAAAAATTGCACCTTGAGAGAAACTATTTGGGATTAATGCTAACTTAATTTTTATAGCATGCAAATACTTTGTTCCTATATAGTTCAACACTTCCCACGTTTGTGCTAGTTTTGTCATGCAAATTATATTATACCTAATATATTTGTTTATATATTATAAGCCCAACAACAGAGTTTTTTTATTATTTTTTAAGTAGCTTATATCAGATGTGATAAGGAAGGATTTATAATAAAATATATGTTTATACAGTGTGTTATATTTATCTATATAATCTTTACTGTTGTTTTTATTTCTTCATGTGGATTTGAGTTGCTTTTTAATGCCTTTGAAAGAACTACGTTTAGTATTTCTTTTATAACAAATCTGCTAGCAGAAATTTTTCTGGTTTTGTTTAACTGCAAATAGCTTTAATTCTCCTTTATATGAAGGGAAATTTGGTGGATATAAAATTCTTGGTCGATAATCTTAATTGTTTTCCTGCACTTTGAATATGTCATCCTTTGAATATGGCCTCCATAGTCTCTGATGAGTATAATGTTTTCTCTTGCTGGTTACGAGACTGTCTGTGTAGACAAGCTTTGAAAGTTTGTCTATGATGATGTGCCTGTGTTGGATCTCTCAGTTGGCTGTAATGGTGTTCATAAGGCTTTTTAAATGTGTAAATTAATGTTTTTCTTCAAATTTGGAAGGTTTTTGGCCACATTTCTTCAGGTATTTTTCACTCTGGTTCCTCACAGGTATACTTGATAGTGCCTTATTTGTCTCTGAAATTCTGTTCCTTTTTCTTCATTCTCCTTTCTTTTCTTTAGAGTGGATAATTTTAATCGACCTATATTCACGTTGGCTGAATCTTTCTTCTGTAAGTTCAAATTTACCATTGACTCCTCCAGTGAATTTTTTTTTCAGTTATTGTAGTTTTCAACTCCAGAATATTTACTGTTTTTTCAATACTTTCTCTTTATTGATATCCTTTATTTCATAAGACTTTCCTTTAGCTCTTTAGACATGTTTCCCTTTACTTCTTGAACATATTTATAATGACTCATTTAAAATATTTTTCTTCTAAGTCAAAATTCTGGGCCCTCTCAGGGACAATTTCTATTGCCTATTTGGTTTTTTTCTACATACATACAAGACAATACTTTTCCTGGTTTTTCATATATCTCATAATTTTGGTTATATATCAAACATTTTAAATATTATAATACAGAAACTCTGGATATCAGACACTCCTCTTTTCCAGGGTTTGTTGTTTCTCTTTGTTATTGCATCTTGTTGTAGTTGTTTTTCTTTGTTTTCTTAGTGACTTTCCTGAACTAATGCCCTAAAGTATATTTTCTTTGCTGTGTGTGGCTAGTTATGTTTTTTATTGGTCAGCTTAGCAGTCAGCTAATGTTTGGAGATGGATGCCCTTGAATGCCTCGAACCAATAAGTCCCCCACACTTTGCAGAAGTGCTTTGTATGTGTAGTGAGGAATACCTTCAATGTCCCTCCAATTTATAACCCTGCCTTAGCATTAGATTATACAATGTCTCATAGTCAGACAGAGTTGAGAGATTAGGGTCTTTTTACATCTTTCTTGGACATCCACATGGCCCTACACATTTGCTTGGCCTTTTAGATATACAGGAATGTGATTTTCAGGAATGCTTTAAGAATGGGACTTTTTGTAGAGCTTCATATTGATTCCCTTTGTCCAGTAACTACAAGTCTGCTGAGTTTCATAGCAATTATGGTTATGAAGATGCTGATTTTTAAATCTATTGCAGGACTGGAATAAAAAGTTATGGGAACAGGACAAGAAAAAATCTCCCAAAGCTCACTATTCTCACTGATATTCACCTGTTTCATTAAACAAACACTCCTTTATTGTTGCAAGTCATTGGTTAATTTCCAGTTTGAAAAAGCTGTTTTTGGCAATTTTTGCCAGTGTTCTTGTTGCTTTTATTGAGCATCAGATTTTTCAGGGTTTTTGCTCCATAACTCTGGAGTGCTCTTTCTACCCATTATTTTTATGAGCAGAATATTTAAAAACCTTAAATATTTATACATTTCTCCACTTCTATGTTTGCCAAATGAATGTGCAAGGCAAAGACATTTACTTGTTATTTGAGTTTTGTACTAAATTATATCGTTATTTTAGAATAACAGATTGTTACTCAAAAATAGAACTGTTGAATCCCTTATAAAGCTGAACTTTGTATAAAAGCTTCATATTTTAAGAGACTTACAGCTTTGCTCCCTATCTTTCTGTCTTTATTGTGCAGGACTTTCCTATCAATACCTAATGCGCCATCATGATTAGGACATATGCTATTTAAATCTATCTACCTTCCTAGCTATATTCAAATATATTTATGTGTATATGTATATATACAATACATGTATGTGTGTGTATATACACTATATACCTATATATATTTTATATACATATGTACTATATATACATATATATTGATTTCTATGTGTTTAAAAATAGCATATCACCTAATCATAGTGATACATTATGTATTTATTGAAAATTTTAAACATGTGTATACTTTTTTTTCTTAACCTTACTAAGTTGCAAGCTGTGTGTGTGTAAGCTGAATGTGTATGGCTGGATGTGGCTGTTCTTAACATTCTTGTTATCCTTGCTAGATCATTTCATACTGCCTTGTAATTAACAGACACTCACTATTATTTCTGAATGAAATAGAGTTGCCAGCACTATTCAATATCTGAGGGACCTGCTGTATAAATAACACTTCTGCTAAGTGAGTAAATACTTAATACTCTCCTGCATATTTACCTTTGCCATTTAAAGTTAAATAGTATACACCCACCTCAGCAACACATCCCCTCCCAGAAATGTAGCAATTGTGTCTCTGATTCTGCATCAAAGATTTTATAAATATATGTCTCCATAGATGTGTTACCAATGTCATCAGTGGAAACTGCCTTTAAGGTTTAAGGATGAAAAAACTATATGTGTATATATATAAAACCAACATTTATTCATTCTAGAATAATTTATCTCGTCTATTGTTCTTAAATACGTTTGTCCTGACCATCTGTACATCTGTACATTTCTGTCCTTCCATTTTGTTTATTCACTCATTATTCATGTGCTGTAGCTCTAAGTTTAAATTTATACATCCTAGTTTTATCCCCACTCTACTTTGTGATTTTTATCTTGTCTTACACCCTTTTCAGGAATCTACCCAGTCATGTCAATACACTGGGTAATTAATTACCCCTATGTGGTTAGCACTTGCTTTTCCGTGACTCTCTTAATCTAGACACCAGGTTTTACTCAAGTTTTTGTTTTAACCACTACATAATCCTTTCTTTCTCAACCATCTTCATCCCCTTCTGTGTTAGTTAAGAAAAGAAAGTTATACATTTGGCACCCTGTAATGAGAGGTAGGGCTTATATTATATTTTCTCCTTTGAATCTGGGAGGGCTAAATGCTGCTTTGACCAATTTAGTACAGTGGGACTGACATTATGTGAC
This sequence comes from Daubentonia madagascariensis, assembly GCA_023783475.1. Taxonomy (NCBI): domain Eukaryota; kingdom Metazoa; phylum Chordata; class Mammalia; order Primates; family Daubentoniidae; genus Daubentonia; species Daubentonia madagascariensis. The sequence goes on along the minus strand of JAKFHU010000747.1, from coordinate 14,327,453 downwards.
TTACGAGGCCAGGTTATAAAATGCTATGCAGTCTTCCCGATTTTCTTGTAGCATTTGTTTTGGGGATGCTCCCTTTCAGAGGCCAGCTGCCACAATGTGAGAAGCCCAAGACACATGGTGAAGCCATGTGTAGGCATGCTGGTTAACAGACCCGGATGAGACCGACCTTCATGTCATAACAGCCCATGTACCAGACACATGAATAAAAAATTGTCCAGATAATTTCAGTGGCCAAATGTTCACATCATCCCTAGCTAATTAAATTCTCTCAGCTGAGGCCCCAAACATGTGTAGCAGAGATAAGCAATCCCATTTTGCCATCTCTGAATTCCTGGGCCACAGTGTCTGTGTGCATAATAAATTGGTTGTTATTTTACATCACTAAGTTGGGGTTGTTTGTTTTACATCAATAAGACTAGAGCATCTGTTCTCATCCCAAGCCCTCCCCACCACCACACATGCTGTTCAATGAAGTTCTAGCAAATGAGTCTGACAGTTAGCATATCAGTGTTCTAAAGAATTTTGAGAACTTTGTTTCTTAGGCATTCGCTGGTGACAAATATTTTCCTTCTCTCTCTTTGATCCCTTTCTTTTGGAGGTAGAATCATGGTTCAGGGAAGTAAATTAAAACATATTAATAAACCCTTGCCTTTCTCATTGGGAAAATGTATAGCATGTCTTGGGAAAGTTAGAAAGTGTCTAAGGAAAGACTAGAGCTTGAGATATCCCTACTATCTCATTACATCACAGTTTTCACTAAAACCAGGGCACTGACCATTTTGAAAACTTATTGTCAATCATTTGAAATGGGTGGCCCATGAAATGGTCATAAAGGTTCAGAAATAACATTGGTTTTAAATTGAACCTGTCATCTAGATCTATATGTACCGCTAAAATGTATATTAAAGGAAACTGCCTTCTCACAATCATTTCTGTGCCTGCCATTACATGTTGTTATACATAAGGTTTATGCCCTCAAATTTATTTAACTGCAGTTTGGTCCACACCATTAATAGAAATAGGCTGCAATAAGTGATGAAAAATCCAGTCCAAGTCTATAGACTTTGGTTCTGAGCCATCAGCACCAGGAATTATATAATTCTCTGCTATCTAAATAAAAATCAAACCTATTTGGCCGTATAAAATCTTCTTGGAAATAACCAAGAAAATTAAGAGCAACAGGAGAACATACCTGCTAAAAAAGATCAACTATTCTATTCTCTTTCAGTATTTTTCTTTTGATCACTTGGACAAAATCATATAATATACCATATTTTTGGAATATACATAAAACACAATGCTCCTTTTTGTCTCCATACATAACTTACACAAAGACTATACATTATGTATAATGGATAATTCCTTGAGAGTATTTATTACTAATATATGGTATATTCAGCAACAAATTGTATGATACATTTTGGCACATTAATAATATGCCAATTATTCAATTAAGTTAATTATTTTCCTTTTGCTTCTCAATTCAGAAAAAAACTTTCAGGGTTTATACTTGACAGTATCTCTTCACAACCTGTGAATTTCTCAATTTTGTGTAATATCTTGTGACTACTTGTCCATGCACTTGTAAATTAAATATTTGACTGCATATTTTGACAACAAAGGATTTTTCTCATCTCTATATATTTATGGCTAAACATTTAACCATTACTCTTACAAACATCATGTCCAGAAAATTTGTGAGCTTGTACATTGGTGATTTCTATATATAGTGGTATAGCAAAAGAAAATATCAGTTTATTAATATTAGCAAAAATTAACTGAAAATGTTATATTCCTCGGTTTAAGTTAAGAAAAAAATCTTAAATTTTATCAACTTTGTTTTCTTTGGAAAACTATTATAAACATTTCTCTGAAATAGCAACAGATATTTCTGAGCATTAATTTCTAAATATACAGTTTAAACATCAAGCCATATTTTGCCCCTTATATGTAGTTGAAGAAACAAATCACCCACAATACACATTAACATTTGTTCTTGAAGAAAATAATACAATTCATTGAGCATGTATTCCATATAAGTCATCCTAAGAGATGTGTAAATATAAAAGGAAAAAAAAACTAATAATATCTTAGAAAATGAAAGACCTATGAATAAAAGTATCAGAAGTACAAGGGGAAGGAGATATTAATTTATCTTGAGAATAAAAATGATGCATAATATTCTACAATGCATTTTCCCTAAGAATTCACAAAAACTTTATAAAATATATTGGGCAAAGTATATTTCTTTATAATTGTAGGGAAGTAGGCAAAATAATAAATTAATTTTGTAGGAAAAGCAAGAGTAAGAGAGTCAAGTGAATATGAGTCTAACTTTAAGGAAATTTCAGTAGTGCACTGAGGTCACTGAAAATGAAGAACTCCATTTTTATAACTTGTACATATATGACACAGTAATATGCAATAGGGTGTGTGTTTAACTAATCTTCCCCCCAAAAAAGCCTTCCTTTTAATTCCAAGCTTGCCTGGATTCAAACATGACAAAGCTTCCTAAAAATAGAATCAGTCTAAGAGAGAATTTATTTTAAAAGACTACCATTTTAATATCTGTATTTTTACAAATAAATGAGAACACAGACCATAGATATTGATTGGAAGAATTAATATTGTTAAAATGTCCATACAACCCAAAATGATCTACAGATTCAACACAATCCTATCAAAATCCCAAATGGTATTTTTATACAAATAGAAAAAAAACCCTAAAATTCATATGGAACTATAAAAGACCCCAAATAACTTAAGCAATCTTGAGAAAAAAGAGCAAAGTTGGAGGTATCACATTTCCTGAATTCAAAGTATATTACAAAGGTACAATAATTAAAACATTATGGTACTGACACAAAAAACAGATGCACAGACCAATGAAGCAGAATAGAGAGCACAGAGACAAACTCTTATTTAAATAAACTTATTTAAAAAATGGGCAAATACACATTTTTCCAAAGACGTACAAATGGCCACAGGTATATGAAAAGATACTCAACATTACTAATTATCAGAGAAATACAAATCAAAACCACAATGAGATATCATCCCCACCTGTTAACATGTACACATACATACTAACTAGTGTTATCAAGGATGTGGAGAAATTGGAAGCCTTGTTCACTTTTGGTGATTATGAAGAATGGTGTAATCACTATTGAAAACAATATGAAAGCTCCTCTGATAATTAAAAAATAGAACTACCATATGATCCAGCAATCCCACCTCTGAGTATACATCCAAAAGAATTGAAATCAAGATAGATATATGCACTTCCATTTTGATTATAGTATTATTCACAATGGCCAAAATAGGAACAATCTAAACATCTGACAGATGGAATGGATAAAGAAAATGTAATGTATACATACAATGGAATATTATTCAGTGTTTAAAAAGGAAGAAATCTTCCCATATGTGACAACATGGATGAATCTGCAGGACATTATATTAAGTGAAATAAGCCAGTCACAGAAGGATGAATACTACATGATTTCACTTATATGAGGTATCTAAAGTAGTCAAAGACTTGGCAACAGAAAGTTATAAAATAAAATAAAAAGTATAACAGTGTTTGTCAGGGACTGTTGGTGGGGAGAAAATTATAATTTTCCTATAATTAACAATATTGTACTGTGCCTTTAAAAATTTAAAAGGCTAGATCTCATGTTAGGTGTCCTTACCATTAATTAATTAATTAATTAAATTAATTTAGTGTCAATCAATGCAAGCATATATGCTGTATCTACAATTAGGCAAATTTGCATGAAAATATACATCTTGGTTTTTTGTTTTGTCAAAAAAACAAGAAAGGTTTAGATATGGCAATTTCTGCAAATAAATTAATTGTAAATGTAAATGATTAAATTATTTAAAATGCTTAAAATTGGCTTTTCTTAGTAAAAAATATCTGAGGCTAATATTATAATAGTCTACACATTCTGATGAATAATTTAATGTATGACTTTAGAAGAGCACTTTATTGAAAACAACAATTCCAAGTTGAGGTATTCAGAATTAATCAAGTTTTATTTTCCAATCAGTTGGCTATTTGCTATGAATATTCTCAAATACATTTCACTAGATTGAATTTATTTCAATAAATATGTGGGTCACATTGTCAGGCACTAGGAATGCGGAGATGAGAAGAAAAGCATTCCATTTTGTCAGGGAACTTACTATGTATTCAGGTGCAGAGATAGGGAAAGAAGTAAATTACAGAACATTGTCAGAAGCTTAGTGATCAAAGAATGTATTAGGTACAGAGATCATAAGATGAAGGAGCTACGAAATCTATTTGCAGAGGTCAGGGATATCTTCACTGGAGAAATCTTTTAGATTTGTTTTTGAGGAATAATTGCTTCATCTTGTGGACATGGAAGGCATAGCCATTCCAATTAGAAAGAACACTGAGGAATTCATGGTAAAACAGAAATTTTAATTTAATTTATTGTACCACCATATCAGTAAGTCAAGCACAAGTTATTGGAAAACACAAACACACACACACACACAAATGCATCTTTGGACTGTTTCTGCTACTCCGTATTCAATAAATTGGATGGGGTAGCATCCATATCCATAAGAAGGATTTCACAGTGCTGTTAAGAAAATCAAATAGCTCAATCATTTTTTATGAATCTGGTCTTATTATTGCATTTTCACTTCTAGCTTTCTATAATATGACATCAACCATTTTAATAATTTCCTAATTAGGATGGCCAAAAAATGATCATTGATAATGGTGTGTTGTTTTAGAGTGAAAGTAAATAATTATGCTGGTGAATATTATTTCCATAATATTCTGAAATTTAAAAAATTATACTGGCACAACTGGCACCAACTGGGACTGATTGAGGTTGACGATGGCCGTGCATGGTATCATGCTTCTACCTCCCCTCTCCTGTCAATCCAGCCTACTTTCTTTTCTGAGTTGATCTGTGTATAATCAAATTTTTAAGAAACTGACTGAATCTTGTGCATTTTTTAATGCTCTTAACATTGCCCCCTTACCTATCAACATAAGGGGAGGGAAAATTAGATTTTGTGAGGTTTTTTTACTTCATAGCCTCTATTCACCATTCCAGGTTTAACTGCTATTATTTTCCTACACGTATTTAACAAGAGTATCAAGCCAGATGACTCATTATTGTTTAATTCATGTAGCAGGAATATTAAATTGTTTATGTTGTTTCCCAACATAATTTGTCCCGTTTCTATTCTTCCTCTGTCCAGCCCCACTACCTTCACTTAAGGAACGATAGGACTTTCTATATGCGTTGCCTTCAATATAATTTTTTTTATCATAGAAAGATGTGAAAGAAGAAAAAAGTCTATATTAGCTTTGAATTTGGGTTGAATTTTCAGTTTTGAGGGCCTCGGGTGAAAATTATAATTTCAAAAGAAAAGGATTTGGGGATAGGAAGACCCTGGGAATCCACAGCCAAGGTTTACACCATAAGTGATAAATTTCCAGTGGAAGAGAGGAAAATCCAGATTGCTCCTCCCCTATAAAGATAGATAGAGAATGAATTGGATCTGGAGGGACCAATGACCAAGAGTGAAGTCCACATTATGGTCCCAAGAAGAATGAGCCCTGTCTTTTCTCTTCAAGCAACTGAGCTGAGAACCAAGTTGTCACTAATTGTTATTAGAAACAGAAAGACATCTTCTGGTGCTTACTGTAATATAATCTGTCCTTTCTGTGCTCAAATAGTGACAATATCTCAGCTGCAGTAGCCCGATGTTGTTGGTCAATAGTTCACCAAGAGCTACATTAAAATAAGAAAGAAAGAAATCTGTCTTATGCGACCTAAGTTGTCTGGACATCTCCCTTTTAAATACAGATGAGATCTTGATCTTGAATTCAGGAGGAGTCAGTGTGAAAGGAAGGGGGAACTCTTCCCACGCCTTTCCTTTAATGTCCTGCCTGCCTGTGAACCTGGATTGGTGAGACTTCCTGTTGCTCTCAAGACCCCTCATATTTCCCCAGAAATATTAAAGACTCCATCACTATTTTTTGTGAATTCCATTTTCGGATTCTACCTATGTTACTCATTTGCCAGAATTACCATCCCTTCACTTCTTGCTGCTACATTCTATTCATAAGCAAATCAATCAATATAGATACAGGCTATTTAAAATCTCTGATTATTAACAGACTTTATTCTAGAAGTTGTAGTTTTAAGCAGTTTTATCTTTCAATGTTCATCTCTACTCCCATTTTGGTGAAGAATTTTTAAAAAATTCAACTATGCATAACTTTTTTTTTCTGTTATAATTACCCCACCTCTTAGTTTCTAATAAGCCTGTAAAGTATCAGTCGTGAATTTTAGATGTGATAAATTTGCATCTGGCTCAGCTGTTAATACCTGAACTAATGGTACCACGTAATGCTTTTTTTTTCCTTCCTGAAGAAGTTTGGTACTTTTGACAACACCAAGTCAAAGATAAAGGCTTTAAAATTATCTTTCATGTGCCACCCCTCATATTCCTGCCCACACCTTTCTAGACGTTTTTCTGGAACTCTTGATCTTGTCAACATTCCCCAAAAAGGAAGCATCTTCTCCCTTTCTTCTAGCAATTATCAGCACTGGGGTTTGAAGTATTTTACCATACCCAGTTTTGCTGTATTCCTTAATACTGTTTCAGAATAGACCTGTATTCTTCTCATCACTGTTCTTGTGAACCAGGGGTGATCAAACTATTCTGCATTTGGCCAAATTTGGTCCATGGCCTGTTTATTTATGGCCCAGAACCTAATAGTGCTTTTAACATTTTTAAAGTGTTACACAAAAAAGAAGACTGTGCAACAAGCTCTGTATCTGGCTCAAAAAAAAAAACTGAAATATTTACTTTAACAATTGTTAACAATCGCTTTAGAGAAAACGTGTCCTGACTTTGGCTGTATTACGGTCACCACCATTAACCCAAATATATAGGCTTCAAGTCTAGGATTTGTAAGTAGTGTCCTATGCATATATGCACCACATGAGGATTCTTGGAAGCCCTAGGGGAGCCCCAACCTGTGGTATATAATCTTTGTAAATTCAAGAACCCTTAACATTCTCTTGGTTTCATTTCAGTCTGATGGGGCCTTAGCTAGGGTCAATGTGCAAACATAAGGCCTGATATAAATAGTTAAAATTAATGCTGTTTATTATCCACTTGACTGCAGTTGAGCTGTAGTTCAGATGATGTCAACTGCTTTCTTAAAATTTTATGTCTTTTATCTAAGAATATCATTGTTAAAAGTTAATATCTACTTAGGTGCTTTCTCTGTGACCAAGAATAACTTGCGTGAAATATGAATTTTAAATACGTATATTTGTTTCAAAGTATATATTTGCACCATGAAGTAGATCAATAGTTAGCTCATTAGGTACCCATAGATAAATATACTTAAGAATTTGAACCTTTCTCTTTATGTGATAATTTGCACGTATGCCTATTTTAAAAGATGGTAAGATGCAAATAAGAAGAACGATTTTGATTTCAATTTCTGTGTTCTGAAACCAGCTTCTCTTCTGAAACAAAGATTGGGGTGTTTTTATTCAGGAATATCACATAGTTTATTAATAAAATTGCATTGAAAATAGTTTAAAAGTACATTTTTTAAAAGAAAGAATTTGTTTTCCTTGAAAGAGTGGGTGACTGTTTCTGTTCTTTGACAGCAGGGGAGGTTCTATTATTTCAAAGGTTACATTATACCTCTGCTGAGAGAGTAAAATAAACAAACAACAGTCAATTCCCTGAGAATGAAAGGGACAGGAAGGCAGTTGCATTCATTTAAACCCAGAAAATTTATAGAAAGCATTTATCTCAAGGTGAACTATAAGGTACCGTTGTAAGAGTGTGCATTATCTAATCAGCCATCAGCCCATCTAAACAATGCAAAAACAAGGATGAAATAGGATTTAGGAAACTTCTCTTTTCTTTACATTTGGTATGCAAGAAATAATGAGCTTGGTTCTTTGTTGTGCCCAGAAGATGATTGGCAGGGTGTCATCAACAATGCAAAAATTAAATGCTTTTACTAATGCACTCCTCCCATATTCATCGGTGTAGCAAATGAAATCGCTAAACAATGACACACCTGCCTCTTCCAAATACACATGCAGATGTTTATTGCTCTAGCACTCGTTTATGTCCCTAGTGAGGATGCACTAAACACTGTCTGAGCCAAGTTGTTAAGGAAGCAGATGCCCCCTCATTACCATCTCCTTTTCATTTTATCTGTTCACTGCTGCAACCTGTACTTAACACTCCACAGGAAACTGGTATCCTCCACCTCAGAATGCTAAGAACCATTAATTTGTTTACTATCACTAGGGCTATCTATGACATGCCTAATTCTTTTTTTTTCACCCTAGGTCTTTTCCGTACACATCTTTTCTTTACACATGTTACCTGTATGGTGTTCTCTTATTTGGTTTCCCTGAAGGAAACTGAAGCTACAAATTTTAATCACCATTGATAAAATCAGAAATAAGTTACAAGCCCTCTTAAATGACCTCCACTAAATTGATTTTATAGATTGATTAATGGCTTCGGTTCTACTTGTAAAACATACTAATGCATATGCTAGTAGATGAGTCTTTACTACACCTGTACATGTTTGCTTACCAAGGGTTTAATGAGTTTGTATTCTAATCTAGGTATAATATTTTACTTAATTACATAGTTTAATGAAGCCTTATGTATAGCAATATGATATGCATATGAAAAGAGGATTATTTTATAGAATTTGGTGAATATGTTGGATATTGTAGATATTGTGAGGAAAACCACCAACTTAATGAACACATGTGAGAATACATTTTTATTCAGAAATACTGTTTAACATTTTTTTCTAAAAGGCTAAAGCCATTTAATGACAGATAAAACTAGATTGAGAAAAAAATGGTACAATAGTGAGTTATTAAATAGTTTCTATGTTACTTAAAAACAATAACTCAGAAAGCATTACATGCATCCAATATACATACAAAGGCCAACTAAAGAATCATAATAAGTACCTGCAGCAAGGAAGGATTTTCAAATTTTTGGTTATAGAAAAATCACATATTTCAAAATTTTTAAATTCACAAATAAATTATTACTTGCTTAATGTGACACACAAAAGTCAGCATCATTGGACTTTAAAATACTCTAGGGATATTTTTTCAAATAGGAATTTTTACATTCAATATATTTGAAGAAAATAGAATTGTACTTTCAAACTAAATTATTGGAAACTTAAAGAATGCAATGATTTTGCCAGATATGTCATCTTTAATCCAGCCCGTGAAACAAGTGGATCTGAGTGATAAATGCTAAAATTTAGCAACATCAAATATACAGCCTACAATATAGCATTCAAAAATAACAGCATTTCAAGTTCAAATTGCTAAATCTTGAAGAAATCATGGCTTGAATTATTGACCCAACCACCAAAACCTCCTACACTAAAGGAAATCATAAGAAAATGTTTTAAGTGCTACAAAACTAAATGAAAATTTGACAATATAAAGAAGATGACATACATTGAAGGATGATGATTTGCTAGAAAAATTATCTATCATATGATAACATAATTGTCCTTTCATAAAGTAGGTATATCTACATATGGAAAGGCTAAAATAGGCATGTAAAAATCATTCATGCAAGAGCCAAATCATCTCATGATGTAGTTCTATATAATAGTTTGTCTTAATAGGCAATGGTTACCTGAGCAAAAGAATGGAAATACTATGCTATAAAACACTATTTCTTAATCTAGTCAAATTACTGGTTTTATCTTAAAAATGGCTTTTTAATATTTTTTGTTAGAATGATGTTTTTATGATATGTTTTAATTAGTAGTTTCACAAATTTTTCAAATTATTACTAACCACATGTGCCCAAATAATTAATAAAACAGAATAAACATTATAAGATCTAAAATGTTACTAAAATTATCAAGAATACATTCTTCTTGAAGAGACCATTGCTGTAGCTTATCTTCGCTAAGAGTTTTGATTAATCTTTTCTGGTGCTTCTTCTTATGTTCTAAAAATGTCTATCTACTTTTTCCATCCAGAGTAACTCTCATATAACCATTCACAGCTTTAGTGGTGAATTGATTACCACTGGTTCCTTTTATAACCTCTTCAGACCTACTTTTCCAACAACTTGCTTGAAATCATTATTGCTTCAATGATTGATACTTAATATTCTACATGTGCAAATTAAAATTGTTCCTTCTCCCCCCAAATTGATTTTTTTCTTCTATGCTATCTAATTATCAATCACTTGGATATAAAACTTCTAAATCATGATGGACCATTCCATTGAGCTACCTCTTCTCCTTCCAATAACAACATGTTCATCAGTCTCTTATCTAACAGGTCTTGCTTTGATTTCACTTCTCTAGTTGAATCCTTCATTACTTGACTTATGAACTATATTAATAAATTCCTGGATTCTGGTGTATTAAAAAATAAAAGAGTATGCCTTTTTCTCCTTCAAAATTATTTGATGAGTCCCTACTGAATACTCTATAAATCGCAATTTTTTTATATATTATTTTAAGCTTCTAACAATTTATTTATATACCACATTTTCAGTAACATTTCATATTCTCCAGATACTTGCTACTCTCTACTTTTAAAATATTCCTGTAACCTCATGTTGCTGATATTACTGCAACATATTTTACTCACTATTAATTCTTTTTGCAAAAACATATCCATCATTTAAAGTTCAGGCTAGATTTCATCCCTTTCATAAAGCCATCACCGATCTGTTCATTGATAATGTGATAGCTCCTTCAGGGTAGAAACGTTTTACAATATCAGTGAGTTTTAATTTTGAAAATAAGATTAAGTTATTTATTACTGAGCACACAGATAAAATAGAAAAAATTGGGGCATGATTTGTTGGGGTAAAAAATGGATCCTTACTGTACATGAGTGGGTTAAAGTGTTCAGAAATACTTGCATTTTCTGAGTTGATTAAACTACATATTCAAGATAGACTCATTGGTCAAAAATACATGAAAGAGAAATCATAACAAAATAAGAAACATATATGTAAATGATAGTGAGAAAATAAAAGTTAAAATTACTTTCTTAATCCAAAAGAAAGCAAAAAATAAGGAAAAAAGGGAAAAGCAAAATGGTACAAATAGAAATCAGGTAATAAAATGGCAGAATGAAATCTGCATATATCAATAATTACATTAAATATAAGAGGACTAAACATTTCAGTTAAAAAAGTGTGCTGTCTGAATAGATTAAAAAGAAAAATTATATCATTCTTGAAAGAGACATACCTGAAATATATGTGTGCATAAAGGTAAAATAAAAGGAAAAAAATTATGGTATAAAAAAAGAAGCATATTTGTACAGTTATAATTATATCTGATAAAGTAAGGCAAGAGTACCACCCAGGATAAAGATATTTCATAATGATAAAAAAGTTATTTCAACTGGTTTATATAACAGTTAGAAAATATTAATCCCAAAATACTATTGTGCACTGGATAACAAGACTGCCACATATAAAAGAAGAGTTTACAGAATTTATAAACACAAATGCAAATGCTCACACAACTCACCCACTAACTGACAGAACAAATAATGTAAGTGTATAGGTGATATAAAATAAAAATATTAATAAAGTTTAATTAATTGGTATTTATTCATTTACACTCAGGAAATGCAAATTACATATTCTTTTAAAGTGCACATGGACTATTTACTAAAATTAATAATATGCTGCTCCATAATGCAAATTAACCCCACTGAGTTAAAATCTTTAAAAAAATATTGTCTGGTCATAGTGCATTTGACATATAAATCAATAAGCAAAGGTAAAAACAAAATTTTTAAGAATTTAAAAATTACACAATAGGTGTCTCAGTAACCTGTAGGCAAATTAAGTTATCAAGATAGAATTTAGAAAAAAAATAACTAAATGATAATGAAAATATTAGTGTAATTAAATTTTGTGGTCTGACTTCTACTTAATAATGTAAACTAATAAAATTTACCAGTAAGATAACTTTTTTCTGCCATTTCCTGAAGGCTTAACCTAACTATATGACCATTTTGAATATTAATGCTTATCTGATAAATACTGGGAAAATGCCCAGGCTGGTCTCAAACTCCTGGCCTCAAGTGGTCCTTCTGCCTCAGTCTCTCACATTCTCTAAGTTTTGTCTAATGATGATAAAACTTCAAAACGCTAGTCTCAATACCACCATTTCATTGTACATTAACTTCTGTCATTCTGTTAGACAAGTAATTTCTAATAATATCAAATATGTTGAGCAAATTATATAGCATGCAATTATACATTTGGCATAGGCTATATGTTTTTACTTATTCTAGTTCAAATCAAATGACACTTTATTTAAAGAAGGAGCACTAAAAAAATGTTTTTCTCATGTTTTATGCAGTAACAAAAGAGAAGGTTAAATCACTGACTGAAATCCATGTACTGGAAAACTGCCTGAAAGAGATAATCAACCCAATACTGTGAGTTCAGAACGACACATTTGCAAGTTGAATTTTTAGCTAATATGACAAAAAATAGTAATATGTTTTCCTGAGCTTCTTGTTTGGCTAGATGGTAGCCTTTATAATGATTTGGGCACATTTTGGTCAAAAACATTTAGCAAATACACTTACTCAGTGAATTTGCACTTGAAACTAAATAAGGCGGTTTGGGGGGGTGGAGTTGCTGCTTAGTAACAGCTTTCTCTTTAGCCAATACTTTATGATTATAAGAAAAAATTCTGTAAATTATATCAGTTAAAAAAATTCCTCGTGAGAACTTTTTTGTGAATAATTTGACTGTTACTTGCTCTTCTCCCACACAAAAGAGCTAACTCTAACAGGTACAAATTCTGATTCCTTATAAATAACAAAAGAAATTAAGAAACCAATTACAATAGATTATTTGAAATAAGTGATATAACATGAAGATTTATCAGTAATTACAAATAGGCCACTTTTTCTCTCTAATACTTTAACTAACTTTTAGTAAGTTACTCATGCTCCCTTTTATTGTACCAAAATAGTGTTGGTGATATTTTCTTATATTATGCATTCCAGGATTTCACATTTCTCTGCCTCGAACCTGTTCACATACACACCTACATACACAGACACAAACAACACATTCAAACACACATATATATGTTACACATAGACACGTATCTAATGTTTTCACCCTATATATCTTTTCTATCATATATATCTTATCTTACATATTTACATCTTATAAAACCTGTAAGTATATATTCTAGCCTATAACAATGGAAATAGACATCTTTTTTACATAAAGAAGTAACGGAATCATTGCTTTGTTGGTATAAATCTGCAGCTTGCGATTAACCCCAGCAGCACCAGAAATTCAAAGGTTAATGCTCATTATCCCTGAAATAGCACTTATAACCTTTGTCCTTGTTCCAGATTAACTCTGTCCAATATTTGTAGCAGTTGCGTAGTGGTAAAATCTAACGTTTCCTTATTAATATGATTTTTAATTGACAAATCATAATTGTATGTATGTATGAGGTATAATGTGATGGTGCTTTGATATATGTATACAATGTGGAATTATTAAATCAAAATAATTAACATATCTACTTACCCATTATTTTTTGTGGTTTGACAGATGAAATTTACTCTCAAAAATTTTGAAATATACAATACATTAATTATTAACTATGGTCACCCTGCTGTGCAATAGTTCTCAAAAACTTATTTCTCCTGTCTAACTGAAACTTTGTACCCTTTGATGAACATCTCTCCCTTCCCTCCGTCCCTAACCATTGGTAAACAACATTATATGAACTCTACTTATATGAGTTCAACTTCTTTTAATTATACGTATGACTGAGATCAGGCGGTATTTGCCTTTCTGTGCCTGGCTTATTTCAATTACCATAATGTCCTCCAGGTTTCTTCATGTTGCTGCTAATTGGACAGAATTTCCTTCTATTTTAGGTCTGAGTATTATTTCATTGCATATAAATAGCACTTTTTTTTCCTTCTTTCATCAGTTGATGGACAATTAGATTAATTCCATTTCTTGGCTGTTGTAAATAATGCTGCAATGAACATGGAAGTGCAGATATAAGAGCTATAATGTTAAAGCCAAAATAATATAATTTTGAATACTGGCTTTACCACTTAATTGTGTGAGTTTAAGCCATTTATTTTATTCTTTGATCTTATTTTTCTCACCAGTACAAAGAAAATTCCTGCAACTCCTATATTTTATGTAAATATAGAACACATTTACTAGAAGTCCATCAAATATTCATTCCTTCTATTTATCTTCCATGTTATCCTTTTCCCTGTAGAACTTAAAACCACATCCATGCATACATTTGTATATATTTAAGCTCTCTGACCCTTCTCTAAGCAAGTTCCTCCACGAAGACAGGTAATTCTCTTTTGTTTATTCATTCCTGTGCCCTGTGGTAGGCAATCAAAACCTATTGTGTTAACTAACTAAGTTAATCATCTTATTAATCTACCAATATTCAAACCTGTAGTCTGAAGAATGTATCTTCTTAATTTCACCTGTATGTGATTGGGCAATTCAAATAATTTTTTCTTAAGTTTGCTAATCTTGGAACTTTTTAAACATCCAAGGTTTAGATTGTTGTCAATTTCAGATAAACTAGTATATTACTTGCAACTTCTTAAAGAATAAACTATGGATGTAAAATTTTAATATCAATAAAGAGCTATTAATATGTCTGAATATCATGCTATTATTGTTGATGACAAGTGGTGGATTGTGCAATGCACCCCATAGATCCCCCTTCAGTGAAGGATTTGTGACACTCTTGAATATGCTGATGGCATAAAACCTTCAGCTCTCAGGTATTTTCAGAGATTGCCTCAACCTGGCTCAAGGTCATGCTGTTTCCTGGCTGACCCATCTTTAATAACTACTAATTGGAAGTATAAAGTCCTGACTATGGTGGACCAAACTCAAGGCAACTCTTAAGGGACGTTCTTATTCAAAGGATTCCAGCAGGATTAGCACAGCTCAGCTTCTGCCCTATTCTGTTTCTTTCCTCACCCTTCCATAGATACTGATCTCAAATGCCCTCATTAATAAGTAATCTGCATGTCCAACTCTGTTTTAGAGTCACCTTCTTGGAGAACACACCCTACAACACTTGTTTGATAAAGCAAATACTAAGATTATGTTTTAAACCTTCATCACTTGGCTCTTGGCTGTCATTGGAAACCCCATCACTGATGGAAGGTGAGCACATATAGCACCGGGTGTATTGTAGTAAACCAATTGTTAAAACTCTCAGTGGTGTTGAATGAAGATAGCTTTAATGATAAAAAGTGGCAATGGTAGTTAACTGTGTTACTCAATGGGGTATATATTAATAAAACCTGGTTAATTTTAGATGGCATCTATTGTGACCACCTTGCCCATCTGTGACAATAAAGACAAGAGAAGCCAGTATGGGCAATGAGAGGCATGACTCACAGGGTTTAGATCGCATGGGTCAAATGACCAGATAAACCACAAAGACCAGTAGGAGTGCTAGACCTAGTTGAGAGTGAGGGGTTTCTGAAATACTTAATATTGGTGAGAAACAATGAGGATCAGTCACCTCCTCAGACCAGCTGCTTCACTGGGGAGTATACAGCACTCCTCAAATCTTTCCCTTTAAATTTCCCCTCATGTACCCTCTGGGTAAAGCTTCTCAGAGGGTAAAAGTAAAGGTCAACCATAATCCTGGAGAAGCTTTTCCCAGAGGGTACATGAGGAAGTATATGAGGATGATGCAAAGGACAAACTATGGTGTACAGTGATGGGCTTCCCAGTTCTCCCTTCAGTGAAGAACTTATTGCCCTGCTGCTGCGAGTACTGTCAGAAGACAAACTTTTCCTCTTCAAGGATTGCTTCAGTGTTACAGAGCTACCTGATCTATGACTGTGTCCCTTTTTGCAGTGGCTGAAATTTAGTAATTAATTGGTGTTGGAATATAAAGTTTGGGCCATCTGACCCATTTTCAGGACAATCTTGAAGGGCTATGTAAGCTCCACAACTTCCTGTGGAGTTAGCTGAGACTGTTTTGGGGTCTACATAATAGGTTGACTTTTCTTTCTCCCTCCTGCTTCCTTCCCTTTCCTTGCCCAGGCATTTATTATAAGGGTACTTCTTAATCAACTTACTGCAATCAAACTCCACCTCAGCCAGGGCACCTAACTATGGCAGCATTTTAAACTAGAAAATCTTTCTAGCTGTGTGAGTAAACTTTGACTAATATTAGGATCTGTGATTATCTGGTCAATTTTATTGTCTAGTTTTTTGTGTCTTGCTGTCGTGTTTACTTATGATAGCATATTAGAATTTCTATAAAAGAGAGCCGAGTGTCGGAAGACTGCATAACCAGTAAATGTTCAGAAATCCTTCTGACTATGCAATTGTTTGATTGCATAAGCTTTATTTTGTTCTGAAACCTCATTTACTTCTTTACTGATTACTTTTCACCAAATTACTATTCCCCTAGCTGATGTTCTTTGTTGTACTGTATCTGTGTCTCTCACTGAATCTTTCGGCATGTTACTTTTGTTCATAAAAATTAGTCATTATTTCCACCCTTTCCATTTTAGGGATGATGAAACCCAGACCAACAGAGAGAAAGCTTCCTATCATATTAATGACTATGCTTCTATATTTCAGTTTTCATCTTACACCTGAGTTTTCATTTCATGTTGTTTTCCCATAGGCATTACAGATTAAAATATTTTTATGCCTTTTCTGTCCTCTATGTATTATATATCTGTTGCCCAATAGATTTCGTGTTGCCCAAACATGTCTTCTTTGCAATACACTATAAAAATAATGCATCATAATGTTAGATAACTCTTCAAGTGAAAGTAACCCACACAGTAAATAGTAACTGTCTGGTTTGGGGAAAGATGTGTGATAATCATTTTTATGTTATAAATGGGAAAATATTTTTCTTAGGATATGAATCAGATGTGAACAACTCAAAATTAGAAAACTGGAATGTATTGGATAAATTAGGACAGGATGCCCGGGGTGAAATTGGAAGTTGTGCAATAGGGGTTTGTATCTAAACATATTGGTTGAACTTATTAGACACAAATAAAAGGATTTAATATGTGGTTTGGCATTGACAGAAGCACTAAGCTTCAATATCTTTCTAGAGTAATGTAAGAAAATACTATAACCTGTTATTTTTCTCTATCAATTCACTCTGTATTTGCATAAATATCTAAAGTCTCTTTTTTCTCTCTATTGGTCAGAAATAGAACTACCTTAATTCTTATTCTTCAGTTTATAGGATTAATGTTCTTCTCCTTTTCTTCCTGTGATGGCAGATGAAATTTACTTAAAATTGAAAATATAACGTCTTATTGGTTATTGTACACAAATACATGAAACTTCTTCACGTTGAATTGAGCATTTCAATAACTGGTATATTTCATCCTCTGATTTTTTTGCATAGGGAATTCATGATTTTGTTTACAATTAAGCAAATACACCTACTAGCTTTGTTTTAATATTCATATAATTATTATTTGAAAAGACGATCTTCAACCAATGTCAACAGTGTTTAGTAGATATATCTACTTGCAAAAAGAAAGATATTAATACAAATAATGAAATGGACTATCCAAGATTATAAAATATTTCCTTGCTTACAAGTCAACCAATAGTTCTAGCTATACACATTTAATAAAATTATACTAGGAAGCCCATTAACTATATGTCTTATAGATATAACTGACCAAGACAATGAAGCCATTTATTTGTGTTAAAATGATTTTGGATAATTCATAGGAAATGCTATGAGAAAACAGTGTATTAAAACTGTGTTCAAACAAGTGCTACTTAGTAAAAAGTGGTAGCTATGACCTGAACAGATTGTGTATGGGGAAAAAGGCTCAAATAATTTCAAAAATTGTCATGCTGAATCTTTTGGCTTTTTATTACTTTGTTGTAATAAAATGAATCTAACTAACAGAACTTCTCCAAATAAAATAAAGCTAGATTTTAAGACTGAATGGCTAGTTTAAATATAATATCATATCACATTCTTAGAATTAAGTAATTTATATAGGAAAAGGACAGAGTGTATGTATGTCAAAAAACTTCAAAATACAAAATATTAAAATTTTAAGCTAGCAATCTTGAGAAAGATAAAAAATAATATGAAAATGTAAAAGCAACAAAAGTTAGCATTTGTATAAAGAATATGATAAACTTATCATAGGCACATATAAGCAAAGTTTATACAGGTCCCCAAGGAGACTTTCCAGGCTATTTCAATTACCATTATTCATTCAATCATATTTATTCCTTCATTTGTAAACACCTACTAAGTGCAGATATATCAGGCAGTATAATCCTGGATATCCTGTGATTAAAAAAAAAAAGCTGTCTAAAATCTTAGTAGCTAAATAAAACTAAGATTTATTTCTCCCTAAAGTTATATCTTCCCTGTGAGTTGGCAGAAGAACTTTGCTCATCAAAGTCACTCAAGCATTTAAGTCATTCCCAAATTCTCTATAATCATTCCTGCTTTAAGAAAGCTCTGCAGCATATAATAGTATCAGTTAAACACAATTGAGCCAGTGAATCAATAAGAGTGATGGAAAGAGGGACCACTACAGTTTCTACCCCTCACTTCTTAGATCCATATAATTTTCCTATTGGAGAAAGAGTGTATATAGACATCTTTGATTCAGTGCATGTACTGTACCCAGGAGGATGGTACCTCATTCTTTCAAACTGCATCCATGTTAGAACTTCAGCTTTGCCTTCAACAGGACATTATAGTGTTCTGTTAGGAAAGCTGCTTCTGGGTAGTGCAATATGTAAAATGTAGGATGCCTGGTCAAATTCCATATTAATTATCTGAAAATTGATCTAAGTATTTAGCATAATCCCAGTCAACATCCAAGCCCCAAATAAGAGAAATATTTGCAATACACATGTCAGATAAATACTTCTGCTCAGGCTATAAAAACTCTTGTAACTCAATACGAAGAAGACAACTCCATTAAATATTCAAAATATTTTAGCACACTACTTTATAAAGACTATCAAAGAATGATCCATAAGAACATGAAAATATGACCCACATTATTAGTTATTCAGAAAGCACTACGTATATCTGCAGTATAATACCACCACAAACACACTAGAAAGGTTACAATAAAAAAGATTTAGTACCAAATATTGGCCAGGATGGAGAGCAATTGTCACATTGACACACTGCTAATGGGAATACAATCTTTGTAGCTTCTTTGAAAAATAGTTTGGTAATTACTTATAAGCATGTATTTAACCATGATCCAAACATCCCACTCCTAGGTATTCTTCTAAGAAAAAAAAAATATATATACATAAGATCCAAAAGGCTTCTATAGGATTGTTAGAAGTCTTAATTTTATAATATTGCCGTAATTTATAGTATGTTCAAGTGGAGAACAACACCAATCTACATCAATAGAAAGATAGATAACCAAGTTGTATTACAGTCATACAATGCGAAAGACTATTACAGCATTCTTCAAGATACAAAAACACTAAAAACAATTCAAAGCTTTTATAAACAATGGGATTCATCATTTGCTGTACAGTCATACAAAGGAATTCTACTCAAAAATGAAAATAAAGGAAATATAGGTAAATGTTTTGATAAGGATGAAACTTAAAAACACAAAGTGAATGGGAAAAAGTTAATTATAGATGAACATATAAAATTTCATTCCATTTATATAATATAAAAATGGCAAAACAAGGCAATTTTTTTCTTTAAAGAGTCATATAAATGTAGTAAAATGATTTTTAGACAAATCAATGGAATATGCAACATAAACTTCAGTAATTATACCGAAGGAGAAAGAAAGGAAAGAAAAATCTATAAGAAAAAATGGCACAAAGGATTCTTAAATATATAGATCAACTTTTATTTCTTGAGATATATGGATGTGGTGCAGAGGACCCAGGGTCTGGGCCTGCTCCAGCAGACCCAGGGTTTAGGTTGACCCTAGTAGACTCTGGTTCCAGGATAGACCCTGTGGATTGAGGCTCTAAGACCACTCCTACTGACCCAGGATCCAGGCCAGAACCCAGGGATGTAGGACCCAGATATGTCCCCATGGACTCAGGCTCTAGGCTCATCCCAGTGTATCTAGGCATCAGGCTTATCCCAGCATCTGGCCAGCTCCTACAGACCTAGGCTCAAGGCCCATCCCAGTGCTAGGTAAGCCTCTGTGGAAGCAAGCTTCAGGCCAGCCCCCACAATACATGCTCTATGCCTATCCTCTTGGACCCAGACTCCAGATCCATCTCTACAGACCTGATAAAGAGATTTACCCATGGATTCAGGCTTTGGTAGCAACCTATGGATCTAGTTTCTAATCCTACTCACCCGCTAGTGCAGGTATTAGGCTAGCCTGCCAAAGGACTCTAGCAGTAAGTCCACTTTTGGACTATACCAGAAGACTTGCCCAAAACCTCTGCATGGGCTGACTAATGATGGGTTTTCCCAGACAAAGCCAGTCTTCAAAGACTGAAATAAGTCCTTAATTTTTCTAATGTTCAGATATCAACATAAAGCAACAACAAAAACATGAAAGAACAAGAAGTCATAACATCAAAAAACCACAGTAATCTTCTAGTAGATGACCCCAAAGAAATGGAGATATAAAAATGCCTGACAAAGAATTCAAAATAAATTTTCTGAGAAGCTCAGCAAACCTCAGGAAAATACAGAGAACAATTAAATAAAATTAGGAAACCAAAACTAGAAATTTAACAGAGTGATTGAAGTTATATACACAAAAAAGATAATTAAACAGAAATTCTCAAACTAAAAAATGCAATGAATAAAATAAAACCTGCAACAGAGAACATGGACGGTAGAACTGACAAGCAAAAAAAAATAATGTGAATTCAGAGACAGAGTATTTGAAAATATAAGGTCAGACAGGAAAAAAGAAAAAAATAATACAAAGGAATCAAGAAAGTTTACAGAATTTATGGGATGACATCAAAAGAGCAAATGTTTGAGTAACAGGAGTTTGTGAAGGAGATAAGAAAGACAAAGGCATAAAAAGCTTATTTTAAAAATAACAGAAAAAGTCTTCATAAATTTAGATTAAGATATAAATACCCAGGTGCAGAAAAAGCTTAAGGTGTCCAATTAAATTCAATCCAAACAAGACTACACAATGATATGTAATTAATCTGTCGAAAATCAAGGGGAAAAAAGAGGATCTTGAAACAGCAAGAGAAAAGAACCAAATAACATATAAGGGAGTTACAATATGAATAGCAAAGGATTTCTCTGCAAAGACCTTGCAGGCCAGGAGAGAGTGAGATGATATATTCAAAGTACTGACAGAGGAAGGTGCTAACAAAGATTGTACCCAGTAAAGTTGTCATTCAGAAAAGAAGAGATAAAGACTTCCTCAGACAAACAAAAGCTGAGGGAGTTCATTACCACCAGACCTGTCTTACAAGAAATGCCAGAGGTAGTTCTTCAATCTGAAAGAAAAAAATTCTAATTAGTAACAAGAAAATGTATGTAAGTATAAAACTTACTAGTGAAAGTAAGTATAGATAAACTTAGAACACTCTAATACTGTAATGGTGATGTGTAAATCACTTATGTCTTTAGTGTGAAGGTCGAAAGACAAAATTATTGTAATAATAATAGCTAACAATAATAATTTGGTAAGGGATATGCCATATAAAAAGATGTAAATTGTGACATCAAAAATTTAAAATGTGGGGTGTGAAGTAAAAATCATAGAATTTTATGAGATCAAAGTTAAGTTGTTATAAGTTTTAAATTACCTATTACACCTATAAGATGTTTTCTGCAATCCCTATGAAAAACACAAACCCAAAACCTATAGTAGATAGAAAAAAGATTTTAAAAAAGTAAAGGATAAAAGCATACCACTAGAGAAAATCATTTAATCACAAAGGAAGAATGTAAAATAGAAAGGAACAAAAGATCTACAAAACAATCAGAAAGCAATGTATAAGACGTCAGTAGTAAATCCTTACATACCAATAATTACCTTGAATGTAAGTGGATTAAATTCTCTAATTAAAAGACAGAGTAGAAGAAAAGATGAAAAATAATACTCCACTATATGCAGCATATAAGAGATTCACTCCACCTGTAAGGATTCACATAGACTGAAAGTGAAGTAATGAAAAAGATATTCAATGTGAATAATTAGAAAAAGGGAGCAGGAGTAGCTATACTTAGAAAAGATAAAATAGACTTTAAGTCACAAACTGTAAGGACAAAAAAGGCCATTATATAATAATAGAGATATCAAATTACCCAGAATATATAACAATTGTAAATATATATGCATCCAACTTTAAAGCACTAAATATATAAAGCAAATATTAATAGATCTAAAAGGAGAGACACATTGTAATATAATAATAGTAGGAGACATCAATACCTCATTTTCAGCATCGGACAGATCATCCAGACAGGAAATCAATAAGAAAATGTTGAACTTAAACTACACATTAGACCAAAAGGCCCTAACAGGCATTTGCAAAACATTTTGTCTAATAGCAGCAGAATACACATTCTTCTCATGCATACATAGAATATTCTCTAGGGTAGAAGACTATAAAATATTGATGAAAGGAATTGAAAATGACACAAATAATTGGAAAGATATGCCATGTTCATGGATTGGAAGAATTAATAGTTAAAATACCCATAATATCCAAAGTGATCTACATATTATTTGAAATCTTTATAAAAATTCCAATGAAACTTTTCACAGAAATAGAAAAAGCAATCCTAATATTCATATGTATGCACAGAAGACCTTGAATAGCCAAACCATTCTTGAGCCAAAAGAACAAAGCTGGAAGCATCATACTACCTGACTTAAAAACATACTACAGAGCTACAG
Source organism: Daubentonia madagascariensis (assembly GCA_023783475.1). Lineage (NCBI taxonomy): Eukaryota > Metazoa > Chordata > Mammalia > Primates > Daubentoniidae > Daubentonia > Daubentonia madagascariensis. The sequence continues at coordinate 14,304,495 of JAKFHU010000747.1, read as the reverse complement.
TAATGAAAACAGAATGGCACTAGCATGAAAACAAGCATACAGACCAATGGAACAAAATAGTGAGCTCAGAAATAAATCCACATATTTATGGTCAATTGATTTTTGCTAAAGATATCAAGAACATCTAATGGGAAAATGATAGTCTCTTCAAAAAATAGTGTCGGGACAATTAGATATCCACATGTGGAAACATGAAATTAGATCCTTATTTCATACCATACAAAAATCAGCTTAAAATAGATTCGAGGCTTAACTGTAGGATATGAACTGTGAAACTACTAAAAGAAAACAGAGATAAAGCTCCATGACATTGATGTGGGCAATAATTTGTTTATATGAACCTAAAAACACAGGCAATAAAAGCAAAAATAGACAAAGACAATTACATCAAACTAAAAAGTTTCTCCACAGCCAAGCAAAACAAAATAACAACAAAGAAAAACAATGCAAAAATAACCTATGAAATGGGAGAAAATATTTGCAAAACAAATATCTGCTAAGAAGTTAATATCTAAAATATATAAGGAACTCAAACAACTCAATAACAAGTAGGCAAATAACCTAGTTAAGAAATGGGCAAAGGATGTGAATAGATATTTCTCAAAAGACACACAAATGTACAAATGGCTAACAGGTACATGAAAAAAATGCTCAGTGCCACAATCATGGAATATTATTCTGCCACAAAAAAATAAAATTCTGTCATTTGCAACGACATGAATGGAACTGGAGGACATTATGTTAAGTGAAATAAGCCAAGCACAGAAAGACAAAGCTCACATGATCTCACTCACATGTGGGAGCTAAATATTACAACAATTAATCCCATGGGGACTGAGAGTAGAATGATGGTTACCAGAGCCTGGGAAGGTTAGTGGGGAGGGGGAGAAAGAGTAGGGATGGTTAATGGATACAAAAATATAATTAGATAAAATGAACATTTGAGAGCACAACGAAGTGACTATAGTCAACTATAAGTTATGGTATACTTCAAATTAACTAAAAGAGTGGGATAGAAATTTTCCTGACAAAAAGAAGTGATAAATGCATCAGGTGATGGATGCTCCAATTACCCTGATTTGATTATTACACATTGTATGCCTGTATCAACACATCACATGTACCCTATAAATGTATACTATGTACCCATAATAATTAAAAATAATAAATAAATTAATAAATTAATAAATAAATAGCTTCTAAATGGAAATGTTGGATGAAGTCAGAGAAAACCTGGGAGGCTGTAAATTAGAATGTTTAAAGGTTTTCTCTAGTAAACTTTTCTGAAGCAGCTGCAGAGGATTAGGAAGTATTTGGAAAGAAAGAAATAAAAAAAAGAAAGAAGGAAAGAAGAAAGGAAGGAAGGGTGAAATTGTAAAGGAAGATTGCTGTAGGTGTATGGGCTATCTTCCCTTTAAAATTTTGAGATATCACACAAATAAATATTGAAATTCTCTTTTAATTATCTTGTGCTGTCAGAAGGTTTCTAGCACACAAATTTCTGAAAAATTAGGGTACATGGGATTGTGGATTTATTTGTATTTCATTGTTATTTTCAGTGATTTATTAAGTCTCCCTGTATTATTTCAGTATCAATCCTTAATAATTTAGTGAACTATACATACCTTCTTAGTGAAAAATATTAAGATAGACATTTCACTTGGTATTAATAAAGGTGTAAAGATGGAAAAACTTTTCCTGATATCATTTTAAAACTCTAATTTCTAAAAGAACTTGTCTATTAATTATTAATTAAAATACCTGAGTCATTTGTAACTCTGCTTCTATTGAATGTGTTTTCTGTTGATCTTTGAACATATTTTACTGGCTCATCATGTGTCTTTTTTTAATTTTAAAATATATTTTAGAGTTGTGTAAAAAGGATCTATGAGTCCTAAAGCATAATATTTTATTTTGTTGTAAATGTTTTGCATTAGAGATACCAAAGCCCTTTCAATGTGAGGTTTTTAGGGTGAGGAGGTTATGATATTGATTCCTCTTGGATTCAAGTTGAGCTGGAGAAAATTCATCATTTTAGTTATACTGAATTCCTCTTTGATTATTCAAATGCCAAAAATTCCAACCCAAAGTTTGTTTTTGTAAGGGTGGGGACTCATAAGGAGTTCATGGCATGGGTTGAGAAAGACTTCTCACACAAAGGTTAGGATACAAAGATGTAAAAAGTTTATTTTGCCTTTCTTAGAATGAAAGAGATAGGGGGAGACAGAGAGAGAAGGGAAAGAGAGAGATAGAATAAAGAAAAAGAGAAGGGAAAGAAAAAGAGAGAGAAAAAGAGAGAGAAAATGAGAGAGAAAGAGAAAAGAAGGGATAATGGCACAACACTGAGAGAAAGTAGTGGGAAATTCTCTGGAAGCTGAGGAAAAGTGGCTTGGTGTTTTTAAAGGTTAAAAATGGCTTTTGTTTTTCTTTGCTGCCCACTCATAACAGCAGCAGCTGTGGAATGGCTGTGTTTGCATTTTTCCATTTTTTTTTTCTTTTCCTTGTGTGACTGTCTTATCAGAGTCCTTGAAATGTACTCCAAGTGGGAACTGAGACAGAGAGCTTGCACCCCTGTTGTCTGTTTAGGGCTCTTCAAGGCTGTGAAATAAACTCTTAGAGATATCGAGTTAGGCTTGAAGACAATGAGTTGAGTCCCATGTGTCTAATCAAACAAAACAAAGGGGGCAGCTGTGCTGTGAGTTTTCTCTTCGAAGGGGCAATTATGTGTTGTGAGTTTATTTCTTTTACTTTCTTTTAGATAGTTTTATTTTTCTCTGTTGGATAGCTTATTAACAAGGCCACCTTTCAGTTTTCTTTTGTTTTTATTATTCATATTGGTGAAAAGTTAGCAGCAATTTTGAGTAATTTTGGCTCACTTATGGATTTTACTCCAATAGAGTTCTAGAATATAATTACTGTGAGAATTCACAAAAATATGTATATGATTTTCATATGTTACCAACCTCTCATTCCTTGTTGCTTTCTTGTACAATTCTAGAGGAGGGAAGATTGGGGTGAGAAATTGCTTAACTGAGCATTTTGTCTTTTCAGTGGTGCTCCTGCAGATTCTTATTCATCCCACCAGCCTTAGGGGTTTTGCAAGACTAGCTGTTTGCTCCTTATGCCTGTAAATTTCTTCATGTATACATATCTATACTTCATACGAACATCTCATTTCACTCCAAAGTGTAATCAAAATTTCTGTGCCTCCCACTCTTTTCATAAGATCCATATAAAATACATACAAGTAATTTTGATAATTATATTTATTTCTTATTTTTTATTTTATTAATTTAATTTTATTTTCTAGTTCAAGCTACTTTTAAGGGATACATGGTTTTGTTACATGAATAACTTTTGTAATGTTTTGAGTCAGGGCTATAAGTGTGCTCATCACACAAATAGTGCTTATTGTACCTGTGAGGTAGGTTTTTGCCCCTTCCATTGTCCCCCTCCCCCTACTTGATTTCCAATGACTTTTACTATACTTCCCTCTGTGCACATGTGTGCCCTTGGTTACTTTCAGTTTATTAGAGCAGTACACGTGGTATTTGTTTTCCATTCTTGAGATACTTCCTTAGGATAATGGTCCCAGTTCCACCAATTTCTTCAAAAGTCATTAATTCATCCTTTTTATGGCTGAGTATATACACTGTACAGACACCACATGTTAATTCATCATGGATGATGGGTGCTGGGTTTTCTTCCCATCTTTGGCATGAGAATTGTGCTGCAGAACATTCATATGCAGGTGTCTTTGTTGAGTCTGATGACTTCTTTTCCCTTGGGTAATACCCAGTATGGATGATGCTGGATCAAATGGTAGTCTACGTTTAGTACTTGAGGAATCGTCCATACTGGTATTTACATGAGGTTACTAACTTTGCAGTCCCATCAACACCATTTAAACATTTGTTTCTGTCTGCATCCATGCCATCATCTATTGTTTTTAGACTTTTTAATAAAAATCATTCTAATTGGGGTAAGGTGAAATCTCATTGGGGTTTTAATTTGCATTTCCCTTTTGATTGGCGTCATTGAGCATTTTTTAACAATATGCTTGTCCATTTCTGTACCATCTTTTAAAAAGCTTCTCTTCATGTCTTTTCTGCATTTTTAATGGAATTTTTTGGTTTTTTCTTGCCTAATTGTTTGAGTCATTTTTAGATTCTGGATAGTAGTCCTTTGTTAGATGTATATTTTGCAAATTTTCTCCCATTCTGTAAGTTGTCTATTACCTCTGTTGATTACTTCTTGTGCTGTGAAGAAGCTTTCTGATTAATCAATTCCCATTTCTTTATTTTTGTAGCTGCTGTAATTGCCTTTGGAGTCTTAGTCATAAACTCTTTGCCAAGGACAATATCTAGAAGGGTTTTTCCAATGTTTTCTTCTAGAATTCTTATGGTTTCATGCCTTACATTCAAGTCTTTTATCCATCTTGAATTAATTTTTGTGAATGGTGAGAGATAGGGGTCCTTTTTCATTCTTTTTCATGTGGCTATCCAGTTTTTCCAGAACCACTTATTAAATAGGGCTTCTTTTCCCCAGTGTGTATTGTTTCCTGCTTTGTTGAAGATCAGTTGGCTGTATGTGAATGGTTTTTATCTGGGTTCTCTGTTCTGTTCCAATGGTCTATGTCTCTATTTTTGTGCCAATACCATGCTGTTTTGGTTACTATAGCCTTGTAGTATAGTTTGAAGTCTGGTATGGGATGCCTCCAGATTTGTTCTTTTTGCTTAAGATTGCTTTGGTTATTCAGGCTCTTTTCTGCTTCCATACAAAGTATAGAATTATTTTTCCTAGGTCTGTGAAATATGTCATTGGAATGTTGATGGAGATTGCATTGAATTTGTAAATCACTTCAGGTAGTATGAACATTTTAACAGTGTTGATTCTGCCAATCCATGAACATGATAGGTTTTTCCATTTGTTTGTGTCCTCTGTGATTTCTTTCCTCAGTGTTTTGTAGTTCTCCTTGTAGGGATCTTTCACCTCCTTGGTTAAGTATATTCCTAGGTATTTTGTTTTCAGTGTAGCTATTGTGAATGGTATTGAGAATTTGATTTGATTGTCAGCTTGACTCTTTTGGTGTATAGGAATGCTACTGATTTGTGTACACTGATTTTGTAACCTGAGAATTTGATGAATTTATTTATCAATTCCAGGAGTCTCTTGGTGGAGTCTTTGGTGTTTTCTAGATACAAGATCATATCATCAGAAAAAAGGAATAGTTTGATTTGGATACAGTTTATTTCTTTCTATTTCCTGATTGCTCTGGCTAGGACTTCCAGCATTGTATCGAATAGAAGTGGTGACAATGGGTACCCTTCTTTTGTTCCAGTTCCTAGGGGGAATGCTTTCAACTTTTCCCCATTCAGTATGATGCTGGCTGTGGGTTTGTTTTATGGCTCCTATTTTGAGACATGTTCCTTCTATGCCTAGTTTTTTGAGGGTTTTTATCATGCAAGTATGCTGAATTCTGTCAAATGCTTTTTCTACATCTGTTGAGATGAGCATATGATCTTTTTTTTTTGCTTCTGTTTATGTGGTGAATCACATTTATTGATGTATATATGTTAACCATCCTAGCATACCTGAGATGAAGCCCACTCGGTCATGGTGGATTATTTTTTTGATGTGCTGTTGAATTCACCATGTTAGTATTTTATTGAGGATTTTTGTATCTATATTCATAAGGGTTATTTGTCTGTATTTTTCTTTCTTTGTTGTATTCTTTTCTTGCTTTGGTGTCAAGGAGATACTGGCTTCATAGAATGAGTTCAGGTGGATTCCCTCTTTTTTGATGTTATGGAATAATTTCTGCAGTATGGGTAACAGCTCTTCTTTGCAGGTATGGTAGAATTCAGCTGTAAATCCATCTGGTCTGGGGCTTTTTTTGGTTGGTATATTTTATATTACTATTTCCATCTCACTGCTCGTTATTGGTCTATTCTAGTGTTCTATTTCTTCCTGATTAAGTCTTGGGATGTTGTGTGTTTGCAGGAATTTGCCCATTTCCTCAAAGTTTTATACTTTATGTGCATAGAAATTTTTGTAGTATTCATAGATGATATATTGTACTTCTGTGATATCAGTTGTTATATCTCATTTTTCATTTCTGATTGAGCTTCTTAGGGTCCTTTCTCTTCTATTCCTGGTTAGTCTAACAAGAGGTCTATCAATTTTGTTTATTTTCTCAAAGAGCCATCTTTTTCTTTTATTTATCCTTTGTATTTTTTTCTTTTCCATTTCATTTAATATTGCTCTGTCTTTAGTTGTTTCATTTCTTCTGTGGGCTTTGGGTCTGGTTTGCTCTTCTTTTTCTAGTTGCTTGAGATATGTAATTTGGTTGTTAATTTGTGATCTTCCTGTCTTTGATGTAGGCATTTAAGGCTATAATTTTTCCTCTAGAACTTCTTTTGCTGGCTCCCATAGATTTTGATAGCTTGTGTCCCCTTCCTTGTTTAGTTCAAGGAATTTTTTGATTTTCATCTTAATTTCATTATTTACCCAATAATTGTTCAGCAGCAGGTTTTTTAATTTCCATGACTTTGTGTAGATTTGAGTGTTCATCTTGGATTTGATTTCAAGTTTTATTCTACTGCAGTCTGAGAAGATACATGGTAAGATTTTGATTGGGTTGGATTTATTTTGACCTGTTTTGTGGCTAAGTTATGATCAATATTGGAGAATGTTCCATGAGCTGATGAGGAGAATCTATATTCAGTAGTTTTTGGGTAGAATGTTCTGGAAATGTCTGCTGGGCCCATTTGTTCTCTAAACAAATGTTAGGCCTATTTAAATCCAGTGTTTATTTATTTTCTGTCCAGCTCTGTCAGTGGGATGTTGAAATTCCTGGCAATTGCAATGCTGCTGTTTATCTCTTTGCTTAGATCTAGTAGAATTTGCTTTATGAATCTGGGATCTCCTGTGTTAGGTGCATCCATGTTTAGGATTGTTATGTCTTCTTGAATTGCTATCTTTACCATTATTGTCTTTCTTTACCATTGTTGATTTAAAGTCAATTTTACCTGATATGAGAATGGCTACGCCTGCTTTCTTTTGGTTTCCATTTGCATGGATTATTTTTTTCCATCTCTTCACCTTGTGTCTATATGAGGCCTGGTGGGTTAGATGTGTTTCCTGAAGACAGCAGATACTTGGCCTGCATTTTTTCATCCATTCACCCACATTAATGTGGGGCATTAAGACAGTTCACACTGAGTGATAGAATTGATATGTGTGATGCTTTTCCGTTCATCATGTTTGGTATACCTTATTGCTTTCTTTTCCCTCCTGTGCTGTTGTTTTATATGAACTCTGAGCTTTAGCTTTGGGTGATTTTACACTGGTGGGTATCTATTGTGCTGATCCACCCATAACGCAGTTCTGAGTATTTCCTGCAGGACAAGTCTTGTTCTGACAAATTCCCTCAGTGTTTTCTTGCCTACAAAAGTCTCTATTTCTCATTCATATATGAAACTAAGTTTTGCATGACGCAAAATTCTAGGCTCACAGTTGTTTTGTTTAAGAAGATTGAATATGAGGCCCCAATTCTTTCTGTCTTGTAAGGTCTCCACTGAAAAGTTTGCTGTTGGCCTGATAGGTTTTCCTTCATAAGTTACTTGATTTTTTCACCTCACAGCTCTCAGGAATTCCTCCTTCGTGTTGACTTTGGCCAGTCTGATGACTATGTGTCTTGTTTATTACCTCTTTGCAATGAATCTCCAAGGTGTTCGTTGAGCTTCTTGTACCTAGTTGTCTAAATCTCTAGCAAGACCAGGGAAGTTTTCCTCAATTATTCCCTCAAGTAGGTTTTTCAGCCCTTGTGCTTTTTCTTCTTCACCCTCAGGGATGCCTATTATTCTTATATTTGTCTGTTTTACAAAATCCCATATTTCTTGTAGGCTTTCTTTTTTCCTCTTGATTCTTTATTCTTTATTTTTGACTGACTGAGTTACTTTGAAAGAGTTGTCTTCAAGCTCTGAAATTCCTTCTTCTGTCTGGGCTATTTTTTTTTGTAACCTGTGACCCACTCCAGCCCCTCAAGAGAATCACTCAAATGCACCAGGTGGTGAATGGGGTCCTGGAGCTTCCAAGTGAGTCCTTATCCTCTACTACAGCACAGGTGAGTGGAGCAGTTAGGCTGGGTGGGTCTAGGACTGGTGTGCCTACCTTCAGTCTCCACAAAGGCCAGTAAATGAACTTTCTCAGCAGGGGTTGAGGGTCCACTCCCAGGTCATTGGCAAAAGCCACCAGGGAGAAGCTGAAGTGGCCCCACCAAGCCAGAAAGTCTGCTTTTGGGAGGGCCATCTGAGATCCACAATCTAACTGTCAAAGTGGGTTTTGCTCTTCTCCTCCCTCCTCTGCCCTGCATTCTCCTTCCAGCCTCTGGCTGCAGGCAGGAGCTTGAGCTAGCTGAGCTCACTAGCAGTGTTGCTATGGGCTGGGAGTTCCATGTCCAGGATCTCACTCCTGGCTGACAGTGCAGCTTTCCTGTGGGGGGAGGGGTGCTCCACGACTGCACTGTGGCTGGGCCCACACTGCACTCTCCTTTCAGTTCTGCCCATACAAGCTCCTTTGCCTCCTGAGATTAATTCACAAATATCCCCTCTGTGCACCTAAGCAACATGATCCAGTCTTGAGGGTATGGGATCTGGCCTGCAAGCCTGTCCCTGAGTCCCCCAGGGTCAATCCCTGACCATGCCAGGGAGAAGCATGTTGGTCCTGAGTTGCCTGTGGAGTGCTTTGGCAGGTTTAATTCTCCTCCACTTTGGGGTTTTCCCTGTTCTGATGGAGCAGCCAGACAAACAGCACCTGGGAGGGCCATTGAGCAGAAAGCTCCCAGACTGAGGACCCACTGGTTCTCTGTAGGTCTTTAAGAGGACGGGTGTGAGCCCCACTCTCTGTGGAAGCCTCAGTGTGGTAGGCACTCCAACAGAGGGGAAACATCCACTTCTGAGAGTCTTGGTTCAATAGTCTCTCTTGGCAGGGGAGGGGGAGGGGAAGAAAAAAGTCTAGATGGAGGAGAGCTGGCATTCTGGTTATCTCTGTCTCTGGAAGGCAGCCTACCCAGTATGTCCAAACTCTGGGGTCACACAGATCCCCTGGGACCCACTGGCTTCTGTGGCTCCTGCAGTCTGAACCAGAGTTGGGAAATGTTTGTGTGGGCATGAGAGACAAAAACTGAGGGACTGAAGCTCCCTGGGAAGGGCAAAGCCACACAGTGGGTGCAGAAGCAATATGGTGCCTGCCATCTGAGCTCAGGTCTGTGGTGATGGGAAGCAACCCTGAGGGGGCTGACAGCCTGGTGCTTTATCCTCAAGAAGCTCCCAGTTCACTCATGGCAGCAGCCCCTGGGCTCATGAGGGTAGAAAGGCTCTCCAGCAGCTCGGGAGCCTGCTAAATTCCAGAGGTGTGAGGGAAGGAGAATAAAAAACCCACCTACCCTTTTTGCCGTGCTCCAAGCCTTTCAGGTGTTGGTCTCTGCCAGTATCTTGCCTCTTCTTGTTCTGCTCTGCAACTTCTTCCCATGGAATCTCTGGTAGGTTCTGGCACTTTTCCCTCAGAATTACACCTGATCTATGTTTCTTTAAATCTAAAACTTTTCCTTCTTGCTGAGATGACCGGGCAGCCAATGTCTCTGGCCAACCATCTTGAACTAAATTCAGTAATATGTTTAGCTAAGCCCATATATCCTTATTGCTTCAATTTGTAATCAATATAAAAATGTTAATGAGATATTTTACATCATTTCTTATGTTAAGTTTCTCAATTTGGTGTATACTTTACTTTTATAGCACATCTTGATGTGCATGATAAATTTTTATTGCTAATACTTGATCTATTTATAGTCAAAGAAGATTTACATACCCAACTTATTCCAGAAATGTTTAAATTATTCATTTTATAATTAAATCACAATCAATTATAAGTAAATAATTTTACAAGTTTAGATATTTAGCTTACTAGCCACATTTCAAATGCTCAATTGCTACATGTAGTTAATGACTACCATATTGGACAGTACAACTTTAACTGCTCCTTTTGTCTCGAATTTTCTTTTTTCCAAATTTATTTTCCTAATACTCTTGCCTTCTTGAAATCTTGCTTAGGTTCATTAGTTTAAATGAATCTAACTTAACTACCTTACATAATTTAGCTCCTTATTCCACCTGCAGCATTCCTCATCTTTCTTACTCTGCTCTACATTTTCTTTTATTACTTATCAGTTTTCACCTCAAATTATACTATATTGTTAATTAACTTTATAATCATGAGCTGCATGACAGTGCTTCCATAAATGATGGGTCACATATAAGATGGTGGACCTATATGATAATGGAGCTGAGAAATTCCTATCACCTTCTGACATAGTTACTGTCATATATCATAGTGCAACACATTACTCACATTTTTGTAGTTTTGCTGGTTTAAACAAACCTACTGCACTGCCAGTCATACAAAAATATGTCATATACAATTATGTACAGTACATAATACTTGATAATGATAATAAATGACTATGTTACTGGTTTATGCATTTATTATACTATACTTTTTATCATTCCTCCTTCTACTTATAAAAAAAAGTTAACCATAACCCCACCTCAGGAGAAGAATGCCAGAAGAAGGCATTGTTATTATGGGAAATGACAGTTTCATGTATGTTATTGCCCCAAAGACCTTCCAGTGGGACAAGACATGGAAGTGGAAGACAGTGATATTGATGATTCTGACCCTTTGTAAGCCTGGGTTAATGTGTATGTTTGTGTCTTCACTTTTAACAAAAAGGTTTAAAAAGTAAAAAACATTAAAAATTTTAAAAATTGAGAAAAAGCTTATAAATAAATATATAAAGAAAGAAAAATTTTGTACAGCTGTACAATGTGCTTGTGTTTTAAGCAATGTTATTACAAAAGAGTCAAAAAGTTAAAAAATAAAAGGTCATAAAGTAAAAAAATTACAGTATGCTATAGTTTTTTTTAACTGAAGAAAGAAAAAATTTAATAAATTTAGTGTAGCCCAAGTGTACAATGTTTATGAAGTCTACAGTGTGTACAGTAATGTCCTAGGCCTTCACATTCACTCACCACTCACTCACTGACTCACCCAAAGCAACTTTCAGTACTTGCAGCTTTATTCATTGTAATTGCCCTATACAACTGTACAATTTTTTATCTTTTATACCATACTTTTACCATACATTTCTTAATGTTCAGATATGTTTAGATACACAAATACTTACCATGGTGTTAACATTGCCTACACTATTCAGTACAGTAACATGCTGAACAGGTTTATAGCCTAGGAGCAATAGGCTATACTATATAGCTTAGGTGTATAGTAGGTTATACCATGTAGGTTTGTGTAAGAACATACTATGATGTTCATGAGATAATGAAATTGCCTAACCATGCATTTCTCAGAATGTGTCCTTGTTTTTAAGTGCCACATGACTATAGTATGTTTTTACAGTCTTCCCATTCCCCACTAAAATGTAGGCTTTACAAAGACAGCATTGTTTGTTTATTTTATTCATTGATATATTACAAGCAGCTAGAACAGTGCCTGAAATGCAATAGGTGCTCAATTAAACATTGTTGAATGAACAGATCTCTAAAATATACTACAAAGTATTTGGTTACATTAGCTGATCTCATCTTCCCAACTATAAACAAACAAAATTGGTTTTGAGTGTATAGTGATTTGAACTTTAGAATAAAGTGAAGCATGGCATAGTTTATCTTCCTCTTATTTCTTTACTTATTTCTTTATTTTGGTCTATCTTCTTTGTACTGCATTAGAAGAGGAAAGGCTAGGAGATCTGACAGAGAAGTGATGCAGTTCCAGGCATGTTTGCCTTTGCCCTCCTCTCAATGTTTTTTCCCTGAGTTGTTTGTTAGGGTACATAAGAGTTTAATAGTTATTATTTTGTGTAACAGATGTGAGAAGAAAAGAGCTGTCTTCCTGAGAATATTGGAAATTCTGGTCAGCTACAATAAGACAGCACCAATTTTCCAACCCCATACATGTAGATGTCCTGGTGCTTTATTGTTAATCTTATGAAGACTCTCTTTCTTTATCTTGTTGGTGGATTATCATTGTAAACACCAATTTGACATGTTTTTACCTCATGGACTTTCTATTTTATGCAACACTACTTCAAGATTTTGGTAGAAGGAACTAAGGAGGAAAGTACCTAGTCCAAATTTATATAGCAAGCTCATGCAACAAACTGAGACTCTCATTTCTAATTTGAATGGGGAACTCCATGTGTTCACTATGTTTGCATCTTTAATCAAGTTAGAATTAATACTATGCCAACAGAATTCAAAGAAACAATAGATGGACATTTTCATTTTTATCTAAAGATAAGCTGATATCTTAATGTCTTTTTATCTTTTGTACTTTGTGTCCCTCACTCTTGCACATTATTAGTACTTATTAGGCCATTTTAAATTGGTTTGGAGAATCCTCATCCCCAACAGGACTAGAAGACAATTTAATAGCTTTCACTTCTCCCTCAGTCTGCCTCCATATTACTAGTAAAATTCTAAACTCACCATACCAATTACGGATTTAGCTTTGTTCATTCTTACAACATAAATTAAATCCTGTTCTCTACACTCAGGGGGCTTGGTTTAACCAAACTTGTGGCTTCCTCATTTTGTTGTATCTCAGTCTTAAAGAGATCCAATTAGATTTTATTTGGTTTTGCTTTATTAATTTCCAAAAATATCTGTCAGTAAACTGTCACAGTGCCTGGAATATTGAATGATTAATTGATGGATGTCATAAGCTGTGTTTTTTTTAGCTTGCAGCTGAAACTGTAGCCCACATTTACAAACATTAACCCAGCTTTTTAGAAAATTCGTAAGCTCTAAGAAAGCTACAGAATGAATTTCCTTTGTATTCTGTCAGTTATGTGTACAGTACTTGTCTTATGAAAGTGAGAACTGGGGGAAGGGGTTAAAGGTAGAAGTAGACAAATTGTAAAAGAAATTAATTTTTAATTTGCAGACTACATATGGGCTCGTAATGAGCACTAGCTATTAAATTGATGAAAGTGATCAGGCAATTCTCAATGAAATGCAATCATAAGAAAACTATTGTATTAAAATACAATAATACTAAGTTGTTTGTTAGGTTTGCTCTTTACCTATGGGAAGCCTTCCAGAATCTTAATCACTGGCACACAAATATAATTTTCTATAAAAATCAATTTGAATTTGATTAGGAGATAAAGATTTCCCAGAAATTGAAACCCACTGGCTGCATCTAGCAAGGTATTGGTCTTTAAGTTCCTTGATGAAGACGCTATGATTTTCTATAATCATTCTGATTGTCAACTGTAGCCAATGGTCAAGATTACAGTCCACACAATGATCTTGCTGTAATTATTGGCAATGCCTGACTTTTAATTGTAGCCATAATAAGTAAAGTATTAATATTGCATTTGGGATATTTATTTTCTCTCATCTTATGCAACTGGAACCATTTATAGCAGCTGAACATATTCTTAAGTCTCTGGCAGAAGTTTTAGTGAAAGGAAAAATTTAGTCCATTATAGCTGAACTCAAAGCAATAAAAGGACAACACACTAAGTCACTTGTGGAGTCCACAATTAGTCCTTACCATTGCAGGTGTTTTCTGCTCAGGGAAATGGCAATTATGGAACTCTTCAAGTCTTTTTTTGGAGATTATCTTTTTTAGAAGGAAAAGATTCATAGCATCGTTCAAACAGATTGGACACTAATATCCTCTATCCCTATGGAGGGCATTTTAATTTTTCCTACTTTCTTTTTTGTAATTTAATTGTAGGTTCAACTAAGAAACTGGGGTTTTATTTGGAGGTGTTTTAAAGTTTGGCAAAATATTAACACCATATTTTCAATACATTGAATACTCAGAATTGTTTGGTGAGAATAAATCCAAACATGAAAACGATGTGTAATGTTAAGGACTATAAAGTCAGGAATGGTGTATTCGTTTGGGACAACACATTTTTTTTGATTATCAGATACTGTTGTAATAGAGAAGCAGGGATTCCTCTAAAGTTTGAAAGTGAAATATTTGTATGTATCAAGTATTCTGTCAGGTGGATAGTGACTATATGGAGAGAAGCTATAAACAAAGATATAATTGCAAACAGTACATTTTTAAAACACAAGTGTAAATAAAATACTGGGTGACAGATCTTTAATGAACTTAAGCATGAACTGAGAATGGCTACACAATACATCTTTAGCCCCTTTATATTATATAAGGCACAAGTCAAACAAAAACTTGAATGATATAAGTCATCTTTTAAGATAGTTTATTTGCAACAGAGAAGATTAGATTCTCTAATCAGTATTTTCCAATAGAAATATAATGTGAGATACATTATGAAATATGAAATTTATAGTAGGCATATTAAAATTTTTTTAAAGGGGAAATTTATTTTAATAATGTATTTTATGTAGCACATTATTTTAATATATAACTAATAGAAATTAACAATGAAATATTTTGCATTCCTTTTCATGTTAAATCATCTAAAAATTGGATATGATATACTTAAGTTCATCTCAATTTGATAGCTACATGTTATTCTAAAAGAATATATCTGCCTTTATCTTTCAAAAAAGTTACAGTAGAAAAAATAGGCTTACTTATACCAAGGTTTATTCAAGCTACCTAAAATTTTCCAATAACTGGACAAGGATCAAAAAAATATTTTTATTTAATATTTGATCTCACATTAACACTAGTTCATCTACTTGAGAATTACTGATTTTACTGTTAAGCAAAAACACATCAGTTTTAAACATTACATTTGTCTAAGTTTACTAAATTAACCCTTGTGTAAATTTGGCATTATTAATGTCAAATTCAAAGGTGTGATGCTTAAAAGTGGTTCTACATTTATCAATATCCAAAACTTTTTCTTAAATTTTTCTCTTAGTTTTTGCAGCCGGTTTACATAACACTGTAGATGAGAATTAAAATCTTCTCAATATTGACTAATGTATGAAAAATGTCTACAATCAAGATTATTGATTTGTATTGTGTTAAAATTCAATTTCAGCACAAATCCTTGTACCTATCTAACTAGTTTGCAAATAAGCTTTTTCTTCCCTTATAGCTCTAAACTGAGCTCCTTCATTTGCAGTGCATTATCTATGACAGAATTTAAACCACAGGCCATTTTTGGCTTTGATAAAAGAATTTTTTAATCAAGTATTCCTTTCATTTAAAAGTAATTTTGAATTTTAATTAAGCGTAGACTATGTCTCCATAAAGCCCTTCTACTACAAATACAAAAAGCATTGACAAAGAACTAAATTCATTAATTTCACTGCTATCTAATTTTTAAATCATACCTAGTGATTTTAACAACTGTATATCCATGGCACTTTCCACAGAATCTCTGAAGAAAACTGAGCACAAATATTTTCGATAGTTAGCAGAGTGGAGTAGATCAATAAGGGAAAAATAAATCTCTTGTTTTAAATTTTCAATCTGTACAGATTATTACATAATACAACTGGAGCATAGTCCATTGGTATGACAACTAATTTCTTTTCACATCTAGCTGATATTCTTCTTTGATAGATGTAAATAAATTAAAACATGTCTGTGAAGAGTTCAATATTATTGTTGATGAATTCAATAAAACATTTATTGGCAAATTTGAAAGTCCTATGGGATAAAATATACCAAAAGTAGTAATTTTACAGTCTTTCCCTTCTGTTGCTGCAGAGGATGTACCGTCTCTCTACCAGCTAACTGTAGGGACACATGATAAATGTTTGCCCAGAAAAGGCACTTTAAGTCTCAGAGGCTGATAACTTTTATCGAGGGCTGGTTATATAGGCACATTCCTGTTACAAGACAAGCAATACTATCCAAAACACAAAAGCCTAGGCCAGATATCATGTTTATATCATAAATCTTGCTAAACTATCTAGACAAGCTAATGTAGTATGCCCTAATGTTCTGGCATACATAAAAGCATTGATCAGTAACATAAGGATCATTCCAATGGCCATGTTCCCAGGCTTTGGCCAAGGGTCAATAGTGGTTTCAGGGTATGCATGGACTGAGTAACCAAACCTTCTGTGTTTTTTCTTCACATCTTCACAAACAGTTAATTCAAATAGCATTGTCTTAAGCAAATAGTAATTAAATTATATCCCACAACAAAAACTTCAGCAATGAGAAACCAAGGGCTAGTTAAGCAACTAAAAAATGTCATCAGGACACAGGCTCTTTTAATTTAATTTTATCCATCCTACAATATCAACATTTTTCTTCATGCTTAAGGACTTATGAGAACAACATTACTTGTGCACCCCTAGCATCGTGCCCATATTACAGGCCAGTAGAACAAGAAAGAAAGAAAGAAAGAAAGAAAGAAATGTTATATGTTTCAGTAAAGCAAAAGATTCTGAAGAAATTCCCACCTTATTTTGGCTTCTTTTCATTGCTTCAAAAGGTGTCATATAAGTACTTCCAGCAGCATAAGAAATTTGGTAATTGAATTTTTACTGTTCCAACCTCTGTAGTTGAGGAAATCATGTGAGAAAGAACTGTGAATAATGAATAAGGTAACCTATAATACCTCCTATAGTTTACCTCTTTGATTATTCATCATTCATTCACACTTTCTTGTTATTATTAATATTATTATGTAGAATCCACTCACCCCCATCCCCTCATCCTCTTATTATATATTTCAAGAGCTTCCTCTAGGGCATCAACACATTTGGATATGTTTCTAATATGTACAACAATGAAATATGTAATGGGGGTAAAGAAAAATAACTGAATTTGAAAGCAGAGAGAGAAAATAAATTCTACCTGGAAAAAGGGAAAGGGGAAACAGGCCACCCTAGCCATTATTTTTAATGATGATATGGAATTATAGAGTTCTTGACCCTCAAAATAAGTTAGTGCCTTGGTTGCCCAATCTGTCATTAGGGGCTTATGTTTTTTTGAGAGGATTACCCTTGTTCATTACCCTTAACAGTTCATGGTTATGCCATTGAAAAGGGTGAGGGAAATCCTCCATACACACTGTCCTCTAGGGCAGAGATTTCAATTCAGCACCACTGACATTTTAGACTGGGTAGCTCTGTTGCTAAGATGGTCCTTTGCATTCTAGAATGTTATCAACATCACTGGCAACTACACACCAGATACCAGTAGCACATCCCAGTCATGACAATCAAAAATGTCTCTAAACATTGCCAAATGTTCTTTGAGGTGCAAAATTGCCCCCATTTGGAAACTACTGATCTAGGTCAATGGATTATTCTGGACTGTGTTTTGTTTCCAAATTTGAGGGGAATTTTCTTGTATAATTATCTATTGATTTTTAGTTTAATTTTGGTATGGTCAGAAGACATACTTTGAATATTTACAATTCTTCAAATTTTTCTTTTTGGACTCAGAAAATGGCTTATCTTGGAAAATGTTCCATGTATGTTGAAAAAAAGTTTGTCCTGCTGTTCATAGGTGGAAATTTTTGTAAATGTCAATTACAAGATGTCAATTTTATAAAAGTCTACCATGCCTATTTTCTATCTGGTTCTTCCATTGATTACTGAGAGAAGTGTTCTAATGTCTAATTATAATCATGGATTTGCCTATGTCTCCCTTCAATTCCATCATTTCTTGCTTCTTCAAGTTTGTTTGACACCTCCATTCTTATATCTGGCCCTGAAGTAATTTTTAAATTTCCATTATTTGGGTCATCATCTAGTTGGTACCTATTGATTAACGTTGAGTCTTATGTTTTCCTGATTCTTTACACATCCATTAATTTTGATTATATCCTGGAAATTTTTAATAATATGTTATGAAATTCTGGTTCCCTTTAAAATATTCTGGGTAATGCTAATTTTATTTTTTTGTTTATTTGTTTCAGTATGTAGCTTACTTGGTTATATTCAGACTTCAAATCCTGAACTGCCTTATTTGGGTTGTGTTTCCAATTTCAAGTTTAGATGTCAAAAATTTTTGTAGTGCTATTCGGGTCTTCTAGATGTGTATGCCAACTAGGGAAGAGCTTATAACCTGGGAGTGATCTCTAATATGTAGTTGATTTCTCAGAGCTTTGTTGCACTAACTTCAGTTGGAAATTAAAATTTATTTTTTGATCTTTTATCACTTTATATTGTATACACAATTAGTTTTTTTCTTGAAAATACATGCATTAAAATGTGATTACAATTTTTAAGCAACACTTTGGTCTTATCCTCAAGCTTAGATGACTTTCTAATATTTAAAGTAAGTATTTAAAATTTTGGAATAGACAAGAGTTTTGTTTTCTGTGCAAAAGTTTTGAATTGGATTTTGTGTATTTTTTTTTAGTTTGAAAGTGGGAATAAACATTTATTTTTCAGGGGGTCAGGGATAATCAGCTAAAACAGCATCTGGTTTCAGTTTTTAAAAATAGCAAAAAGAGATTGAAAGCGGAAGTAGTCTGTGCTGTGTAATTGATTATGTCCTTACATGCCTGTTACCATTGTGGTATTTCCCAAACTTGATAGTAGGAACATTTTTAAATATAATTCCCACACCACGAAATTCCCTTGAAAAGCACACCATTTAATGGTGTTTAGTGTATTCATGGCTACTTATCTAAGCTCAGAAGATTTTCATCACCCTCAAAAGAAACCCTGTATCCATGAGTCGTAATCCTGCATTCCCTTTTCCTTCAACATCCAAATCCAGTGCTTTCTGTCTGTATGTATTTGCCATTTCTGTGTATTTTCATATAAATGGAATCATGCAAGAAGTAGCCTTATCTGTCAGGTTTCTTTCACTTTGCATAATATGTTCAAGGTTCACCCACATTGTATTATGTACCAATCTTTCATTTCCTTTAATCACTGAATAATATACCATTACATATATATAAAAATATAGACATATTGTATATATCTCTATATTAATATAGATATAGATTTCAAATGTTTATGTGTTGGTCAGTTAATTGACATTTGAGTTGTTTCTACTTTTTGACTATTATAAATATGCTGATGAAAATTTGTGTATAAATGCCAGCATGGACATGTATTTTCATTTATTCTTGGTAAATAGTCAAAAATAGAATTACTGAGTCATATGGAAATTATGTTCAACTTTTTGAGGAACTACAAAACTGTTTTTAAAAGTGGCTGCACTATTTTATAGTCGCACGAGCAATGTATGAATGTTCCAGTTTTTCCACATCCTTACAAACACACTGTTTTCTGATTTTTTAAATTATATTCATCTGAGTGTCTATGAAATGGTAACTAATGGTGATTTTGATTTGCATTTACCTAATTACTAATGAACTTGAGTATCTTTTTAATGTTATTATTGGCCATTTGTATATATTCATCAGAAATGCTATTCAAATACTGAAATTATGGAAGGATGAATGTGTATGTATGTTGGATAATAAAATAAATTAATGATAGCAGATATTATAGGTTGGCTTATTCATTATTCATTCTAATTTCTTTCTCACATGATTTCCTCAATAAGAAAGGTTAGAATTGCTGATCATATGGAAACTATCTGTTTAACTTTTTGAGAAAATGAAAAATTGTTTTCCAAAGCACTGCACCATTTTACATTCCCACCAGTAGTGTATTAGGGTTCCAATTTCTCCAAACCCTCAGCTGCACTTGTTATGTTTGGCTCTTGATCTTAGTGATCCAGGTATGTGTGAAATACTATGTCCTTGTGATTTTGCATTTCAATTTTCTAATTATTAGAGATAATGTATATCTTTACATGTACTTATGGGCCATTTATATGTCCTCTTTGAATAAATATTTGTTCAGATGTTTCAACAATTTTTAAAATTATATTATTTACCTTTTGATATTATTGAGTTGTGACTGTTTTTCACATATTCTAAGTACAAGTCCCTTACCACATGTATGATGTACAATTTTTTTTGTCCCACTCTGTGTTGTCTTTTCACTTTCTTGTTGGTGTACTTTGAAGAACATTTCTTTCTCATTTTAATAAAGTCCAATTTATCCAATTTCTGTTGTTTGTTGTTTATGCTTATAGTGTCATACTTAAGAAAATACAATCCAAGGTAATGGAGATATATCTTTTTGACCCTTTTTTAATAGATTGGCATATGTTAATTATTTGGCTGTATAAATTTTGGTATTCTTTTTTCACTTTTAAAATATTATAGGGGTACAAATGTTTTTGGTAACATGTTATGCTTGAGTCAGGGTTATAAGTGTGCCCATCACCCAGATAGTGTTCATTGTACCCATTAGGTAGGTTTTCACCCATCCCCTCCTTCCACCTCCTCCCACTTGATTTCCATTGATTTTTAATTCCCTCTGTGCATATGTGTGCTCATCAGTTAGTTCTAGTTTAACAGTGGGTATATGTGGTGTTTGTTTTTCTATTCTTCAGATACTTCACTTAGGATAACGGTCTCCAGTTCCATACAAATGTTGCAAGAGGCCTTAGTTCATCCCACCTCATGGCTGAGTAGTATTCCATATTATATGTATACCACATTTTGTTAATCATGAATTGATGGTCACTTGGGTTGATTCCACATCTTTGTGATTGTGAATTGTCCTGCAATAAACTTCAGGTGTCTTTTTGATAAAATGACTTTTTTTCCATTGGGTAAATACCCAGTAGTGGGATTGCTGGATCAAATGGTAAGTCTACTTTGAGTTCTTTGAGGAATCTCCATATTGTTTTCCATAGAAGTTGTACTAATTTGCAATCCCGACAATAGTGTATAAGTGTTCCTTTCTCTCTGCATCCTTGCCAGCATCTATTGTTTTTGGACTTTTTAATAAAAAACATTCTAACTGGGGTTAGGTGATATCTCATTATGATTTTAATTTGCAATTTCCTGATAATTAGTGATGTTGAGCATTTTTCATATGTTTATTGGCCATTTGTCTATCTTCTGAAAAGCTTCTTCTCATGTCTTTTGCCCACTTTTTAATGAAATTGTTTGTTTCTTCCTTACTGATTTGCTTGAGTTCTTTGTAGATTCTGGATATTATCCCTTTATCGGATGTATAGCTGGCAAATATTTTTTCCCATTCTGTGGGTTGTCTATTTGCTCTGTTGATTATTTCCTTACCTATGCAGAAGCTTTTTAATTTAATGAAGTCCCATTTATTTATTTATTTTGTTGTTGTTATTGACATTGGAATCTACTTCATAAATTCTTTGCCTAGGCTGATATCTAGAAGAGTTTTTCCTACATTTTCTTCTAAAATTCTTATGGTTTCATGCATTACATTTATGTCTTTTATATATCTTGAATTAATTTTTGTGAGTGGTGAGAGATATGGATCTTGTTTCAATCTTCTGCATGTGGTTATCCCATTTTCCCATCACCACTAATTGAATAGGGCTTCTTTACCCCAGTGTATATTGTTGTCTTCTTTCTCAAAGTTATGTGGGCTGTACGTGGATGGTTTTAAATCTGGGTTCTCTCTTCTGTTCCATTGGTCTATGTCTCTATTTTTGTGCCAATACTATGCTGTTTTGGTTACTATAGCCTCATAGATTAGTTTAGAGTCTGCTAATGTGATACCTCCAGATTTGTTCTTTTTCCTTAAGATTCCTTTGGCTATCTGGGCTCTTTTCTGGTTCCAAATGAAGTGTAAAATTATCTTTTCTAGATCTGTGAAATATGACATTGATATTTTGATGGGGATTGCATTGAATCTGTAAATCACTTTGGGTAGTATGGACATTTTAACAATGTTGATTCTACCGAACCCTGAATATGATAAGTTTTTCCATTTGTTTGTGTCATCTGCAATACTTTCCTCAGTGTTCCATAGTTCTCTTTGTACAGATCTTTCACCTCCTTGGTTAAATGTATTCCTATGTATTGTATTTTCTTTGTAGCTATTGTGAATGGTATTAAGTCTTTGATTTGACTCCCAGCTTTACCATCATTGGTGTATAGGAATGCTACTGATTTGTGCATGTTGATTTTGTAACCTGAGACTGTGGTGAATTTATTTATCAATTCCAGGAGTCTCCTTGTGGAGTCTTTGGGGTTTTCTAGATGTAAGGTCATATCGTCACCAAAAAACAATAGTTTGACCTCCTTTTTTCCTATTTGGATACCTTTATTTCTTTATCTTGCCTGATTCCTATGGCTAGGACTTCTAGCACTATGTTGCATAGAAGTGGTGACAGTGTTCACCCTTGCCTTGTTCAGGTCTTAGGGGGAATGCTTTCAACTGTTCCCTGTTCTGTATGATGTTGCCTGTGGTTTTTTCATATATGGCTTTTATAATCTTGAGCTATTTGCATTTTATGCCTAGTTTGTTGAGGGTTTTTTATCATGAAACAGTGCTGAACTTTCTCAAATGCTTTTTTTGCATCTATTGAAATGATCATATGGTCTTTATTTTGTTTCTGTTTATGTTGTGAATCACATTTATTGATTTACATATGTTGAACCATCCTTGCATCCCTGGAATGAAGCCCACTTGGTCATGGTGGATTATTGTATAGCCATTCTCATATCGTATAAAATTGACTTTAAATCAACAATAGTAAAGAAAGACAAAGGTGGTCATTATATATTGGTAAAGGTAGAAATTCAACAAAAAGACCTAAAAATCCTAAATATTTATGCACCTAACACAGGAGAAACAAGATTAATAAAGCAAAACGTACTAGATCTAAGCACAGAGATAAACAGCTACATTGTACTTGCCGGGGACATCAACACACTACTGACAGAGCTAGACAGGTCATCCAAGCAGAAAATAAAGAAACACTGGACTTAAATGGGACTCTAGAACAAATAGGCCTGACAGACATTTACAGAACATTTTTCCCAAAAACTACTGACTATACATTCTTCTCACCAGCACATGGGACATTCTTCAAGACTGACCACATTTTAGGCCACAAAACAGTTCTCAAAAAATTCAAAAAAATAGAAATCATACCATGTATCTTTGAAAACCACAGTAGAATAAAACTACAAATCAACTCCAAGAGAAACACTCAATTCTACACAACGTCATGAAAATCAAACAACCTGCTCCTGAACAATTATTGGGTTAATAATGAAATTAAGATGGAAATCAAAAGATTCCTTGAACTGAATGACAAAGGGGACACAAGATACCAAAATCTGTGGGATTCAGCAAAAGCAGTACTAAGGGGAAAATTCATAGCCTTAAATGCCTACATTAAAAAGACAAAAAGATCACAAATTAGCAATATAAAGACATATCTACAAAAGGCAGAGCAAGCCAATCCCAAAGCCAATAGAAGAAAATTAATAACTGAGGTCCAAGCAGAAATAAATGAAATGGAAAATAAAACAAAACAAAAGTACAAAGGATCAAGCAAAAAAAAAGTTGTTTCTTTGAAAAGACAAACAAAATTTATAGACCTCTTGCTAGATTAAACAGGAACAGAAGAGTAAAGACTCAGATAAGCTCTATCAGAAATGAAAAAGGAGATATTTCAACTGATATCGCAGAAATAAAATATATCATCTGTGCATACTATGACAATTTCTACATGCATAAATTCAAAAACATAGACCATATGCACAAATTCCTGGAAACACACAACATCCCAAGACTCGTTCAGGAAGAAATAGAACTCCCGAACAGACCAATAATGAGCAATGAAATTGAGGCAGTAATAAAAAAATCTTCCAACAAAGAAAAGCCCCAGACCAGATGGATTCACAGCAGAATTTTACCAGACCTACAAAGAAGAGCTGGTACCCATACTGCAGATATTATTTCATAACAGTGAGAAGGAGGAAATCCTATTCAACTCATTCTATGAAGCCAGTATCA
Source organism: Daubentonia madagascariensis (assembly GCA_023783475.1). Classification (NCBI taxonomy): domain Eukaryota; kingdom Metazoa; phylum Chordata; class Mammalia; order Primates; family Daubentoniidae; genus Daubentonia; species Daubentonia madagascariensis. The sequence goes on along the minus strand of JAKFHU010000747.1, from coordinate 14,280,664 downwards.
CCTTGATACCAAAGCCAGGAAAGGACACAAAAAATAAGAAAATTGCAGACCAATATTCCTTATGAACATAGATGCAAACATCCTCAATGAAATACTAGCAAACTGAATTTAACAGCACACCTTTTTGTTTTTCTTTATAAGAGTTTATAGTTCTAGCTCCCATATTCATACCCATGACCCTTTTGAGATTTTTTTTTTTATATGGTATGGGTTAAGGGTCCAATTTCATTCCTTTTCATACAGATGTCCAGTTTTCCCAGCATCATTTGTTGAAAAGACTATTCTTTCTGTATTGAATTTATTGGTATATTGCCAAAAATCAACTGACCATAAATGTAAAAGTTTATTTCTGAACTTTAATTTGTATTTCATTGATTTATATGTCAATCTTTATGCCAGTATCACACTGTTTCTTAAATTGTTTTTATTTTTAATCATTATGGGTACATGATAGTTTTATATCTTTATAGGGTTGATTAATATAGTTTAGTAGAAAATTTTGAAATCAAGAAGTACTTTGTTCTTTTTCAAGATTGGTTTAATTATTTTGACTCCCTTGTCCTTTATATGAATGGCAGGTCTGATTTGCCCATCTGTTAAAAAATGGGATTGTGATAGAGATTGTATTTAATCTGTACATTAATTTAAGAGGTACTGTCATCTTTACTATATTAAATCTTCCAGTCAATCCAAGAACATGAGATATGATAGATATGATGTCTATTTATTTAGATATCTTTAAATTTCTTTCAGTGATATTTTTTAGTTTTCAATGTACAAGTCTTGAACTTCTTTTGTTAAATTTATTCTTAAACATTTTATTCATTTCAATGTTATTATAAGTAGATTTGTTTTCTTGACTTTATTTTAAATTGTTCATTGCTAATGTATAGAAATGCAACTGATTTTTGTATACTCATCTTGCATTCTACAACCTTGCTGAAATCATTTATTAACAAATTCTGTTTTAAAACTTATTTTGATGGAATAACAGTTAATGTGTTTTTGTGGCTAAGATTTTTTTGTCATACAAGGTAAAGTTATCTGGGAATATAAATAATTTTATGTGTTCCTTTCCAATCTGAAATCCTGTTTAGTTTTTATTTTTTTAATTATTGTCCTAGCTAGAGTATCTAGTACAACATTAATTGGTAATGGTGATACTGGGCATCCTTGATTTGTTCATGATATTAGGGGAAAATATTTCAGCCTTTCACCATAATGTAATATGTTAGCTACAGAATTCATATAACTGACCTTTATTAGATTGAGGAAATTCTATTCTAATCTTAGTTGTTGATAAGTTTTTATCATGAATTATTGTGTTGTATTTATTTATTTATTTATTTTTCCTTAAGATTTTTATTTATTTGCTTTCTATTCATTTTTATATCTCAGACAAGTCTTCTGGGACCATTGTCTTTTTCCCGAATTATATTGTTGCAAAATTCTTTAGTTAAAGGTCTATTGTTGGCAATGTTCTCTTTTGATCTAAAGTTAAAATGTCTTTTCTGTGTTTCTTTTTTTTTTTTTTGGTGGGGAAAACTTACCTTTATTTACCTTTTTTTCCTCTTTTTATTTATTTTTAAATTTCAGAATATTATGGGGGTACAAACACTTTGTTTACATATATTGCCTATGCACTGCCCAAGTCAGAGCTACAATCATGACCACCTTCCAGACAGTGCATCCCACACTCATTAGGTGTAAGTTTACCCATGCCTTCCACCCTCCTCCCACCTGCCCGACCTCCAATAAATATTATTTCCATGTGTGTACATAGGTATTGATCAGTTAGTACCAATTTGATGGTGAGTACCAGTGGTGCTTGTATTTCCATTCTTGTGATACTTCGCTTCGAAAAATGGGCTCTGGCTCCATCCAGGATAATACCAGAGGAATTAATTCACCATTGTTTTTTGTGGCTGAGTAGTACTCCATGGTATACAAATACCACATTTTATTAATCCACTCATGTACTGATGGGCAACTTAGGTTGTTTCCACATCTTTGCAATTGTGAATTGTGCTGCTATAAACATTCGACTGCAGATGTCTTTATTATAGAATGTCTTTTTTTCCTTTGGGTAAATACCCAGCAGTGGGATTGCTGGATCAAATGGTAGTTCTACATTTAGTTCTTTGAGGTATCTCCTTATTACTTTCCATAGAGGCTATAGTAACCAAAGCAGCATGGTACTGGCACAAGAACAGAGACATAGACCAATGGAACAGGACTGAGAACCCAGATATAAAACCACCCTCATATTGCCATATGATCTTTGACAAAGTAGACAGAAACATACACTGGAGAAAAGAATCCCTATTCAATAAATGGTGCTCAGAACTTCTGATAGCCACATGTAGAATACTGAAACAAAATTCATACCTCTCACATCTCACAAAAATCAACACATGATGGATAACAGACTTAATCCTAAGACATGAAACCATAACAATTCTAGAAAAAAATGTTGGAAAAACTTTTCTAGGTATCGGCCTAGGCAAAGAATTTATGAAGAAGATCCCCAAAGCAATCACAGCAGCAACAAAAATAAATATATGGGACCTGGTCAAATTAAAAGCTTCTTCACGGCAAAAGAAACTACCATTAGAGTGAACAGAAACTTACAGAATGGGGGAAAATATCTGCATGCTACACATTCAATAAAGGGCTGATAACCAGAATCTGTACAGAACTGATGAAAATCAACAAGAAAATATCAAACAATCCCGTTAAAAAGTGGGCAAAGGACATGAACAGAAACTTTTCAAAAGAAAAATAATGGCCAATAAACATAAAAAATTGCTAAACTTCTCTAATCATCAGGGAAATGCAGATCAAAACCACAGTGAAATATCACTTAACTCCAGTGAGATTGGCTTATATCAAAAAGTCCCAAAACAACAAATCGTGTGGATGTGGAGAGATAGGAACCCATATACACTGCTGGTGGGACTACAAAGAAGTATTATAGTTAATCAGGTGTTTTATTCTTTATATATTGAGATTAGCACATTTTTGTCTTTGTTTCATTAATATGATGCATTAAATAGATTGATTTTCATAAATTAAACCAACCTTGCATTCCTGGGATAAATACCACTTGGTCATGGTGTATAATACTTTTTATATCTTTCTCGATTCACTTTGGGTTTCTATAATTATAATAGAATTACAGGTATACTAAAAGCATTCAGTGTTCAAGCAATTATTTTTCATGTTCACTTTCCTGCGTTTGGTGATCCCAACCAGTTAAAATTCTCCAATCAGACCAACAAATGCTTTTGAAGTGAAATCTCATCATTCTGCCTGATTTTCCAATAATAGGCTCATTATTTATTTGCCTTCCTGGTGAGTCCACATTCTATAAATTTTTCAAGCATAGGACTTAGTCCACGCACACACACACACACAAATGAACTATCCATATGTATATCCTTGTTATATCTATATCAACATATCTATTAATGCCTAAGTATTTACTTTTTAGATCGATGATTTTGTCTTTCACTTTACAAGACTGTACTGGTTTTCAGTAAACAGTTGGTAGAACTTTTAAACCTTCAAGAAATTTTTCAAATTTCTCTTACTATCTGAAGCTTTGTAAGAGAGGCTTCTAAATATTTTCCCAGATTCTGGCTCCTTATGCAGAACTCATTCCAACATAGCTTCTAATATCTACCTTTCTTTCTCTGTTACATTGTTATGGGAACCACACAGTTTTGCTGGTATTCTAACAATAAATACATTGCCTCCCTTTTTGTACTGCATTTGAAAGTAGTCATATCTGGGAGCCAGTCCTGTTCTTTTCATATATGACTTGCCTGAAATTTAAAATTTAAATGTTCCTTTCATATCTTTCCAGTATGTTCTGGGGATGAACACATTTCTCTCAAAATAATTGCTCTCTTCTTCAGTTTAGGTAACAAGCTTTTATAATTTCGTCTTTATTCTTCAAATACTTCTATTTTGACAATAGCATTAAAGAATATATTCCAACCTCTGCAGTCATCTTTGATATTTTGAGAAAATCATTACTAGAGGTAGGGTGTTCCAAGCACAGATTTTTGAATTTGCCTTTACGTATTTCTCTATGCTTATCTAAATATCTGTACTATGCTGGTTTCCATTTTCATTTTTCATTAATGCAATCAATTGCTGATAGTATGTATGATGGAACCTTTAAAACCTCTGAAATCTGAAGTTATTTTCAGAGTTTATGGAATTAGTCAATTTGAATATATTTTGTTTTGCATGATATTTTAATAAGCCTCATAAGAGGTTAGCTAATCTGTTGTTTACTCTTTTTGTCCCCCAAAGAGTTCAAAACATCATAAAAAATAATGAAATATTAACAGCCAATTTAACATGGTCTCCCTAGATCCAAACACAATTTAAAGCTACAACTTCACTAGTATTTACAGAGAAGATGGAACACAGATTCAACGTTTTCACTGCAAACTTGGTTGAAAAACAGAGTAAAACAGAAAATTAAATAAATAAATGATCTTCCCTCTAATACCTAAAACAATAAAATGCCTGCTTCAGTCTCCTCTGCAATTACTTGGCTAACCTATAGCAAATAAGGTTCAAATGGCTTGCATTTTCCAAAGTGAAGAAAAAAAGGTGACACTTGCATGCAGACATCATAAGGTACAATAACCAAGATGAAAACCTAAATAATCTTCAGATCAAGTCTGAACCAAAAGCTGCACTTTCCACTTACTACTTCTTTTTTATCTTTCAAGATTCATCAACACTGCACCAATATTGGAGTTTTTAAACATAATTTAATTAATTCTCTCTCTTTCCAAGTTAGGAATCTTTTGATTATCAGGTAGACAAAGTAATCTGACATAGAGATCAAAATAGCCCATACCTTACTGATAAAGCTGTCTGGAGCATGTGTTTTAGGTTTCCAGCCTAAAGTGAATCCAGTAAGCCTTCACCCTTGAATAAACATTCTTAGTCACCAAGTCACTGGCATATTTGGATAAACTACTCAACTCTCCCTCGGGGAAGACAGAGTGTTTACCACAGGCAGATAAGCAAAGAAATTCAGAGAGAGAGAGAGAGATCGTGAGCATGTGTGATGTGACTCTGGGAAACATGCTGATAAATACTCCTAGTGACATATGCTAATGTTCTATTGCTTTTTGTTTTTGTTTTTGCTATTGTATGCATTTCACTAATATATCTTTTGTTTTCTATCCTTTTATTTCTGTCTTCTACCATCCAGTGTTACTAATGATGTATGTTTCAGTCTGGAGCCTGGCATCTAGAGATCCACGAAAGGTTGATGTTTTAATTCAAGTTCAAAGACAGGAAAGAAACATGACTCAACTTGAAAGCCATCAGTTAGGAGAGATTCTCCTTTCCTTTGCATAGGGATCAGACTTTTGTTCTATTCATGTCTTCAACTGATTGGATAAGGCCCACTCACACTAGGAAGAACAATCTGCTATACTCAGTTTTTCTATTTAAGTGTTATACTAATTCAAAACACCATCCCAGAAACACTCAGAATAATGTTTGCCCAAATATCTGTGCGTACCATGGCTTAGTCATGTTGACACATAAAATTACCATAGAATGTAGACAAATTCAGATGACTTGTGAAACTCAACTAGAGTAAATCATAACCCAAAACATATTCACTGGAAGGTTGCTCAAGAGGTGGATGAAGTTTGGGTGACTTAGATCCTAGTGTCATGTACAAAAGTAATACCAGAGGTGCTCCATGCAATTGTTTTCTGTAAGCAACAGGAGGTTTTGCGAGAGGCTACAGCAAAATTTGTTAATCCCAAGATCAGAAATCTCAGATTTTAAAGACACTCTACATAACTAGTTTTAGACCCTACCATAAGATAGTGATAATACTATGCATTCATCTAAATATTTTAATCTCTTTCTCATCAGTCAGAAGTTTGTATTTCCTAGCCAAGCAGAAGCTATGTGACCAGGGTTTGCTCAATGAAATGTGGCTGAAGGCAATGTTTTCTATTTTCAGGCCTGGACTCTAAAACTTCTCCTGTGATTCTTACAATCTCTATTTGCCCTTGTCAGTTGAATAGATGCAGAAGATTCAGTAGATAACTTCAAAACTCTAGGAGACGGCAGAGCCACTTTTAAGCCTATGTTCTCAAATGACTGCATGGAACACAGAATACTTACTGTCCTAACCCCAATTATCTACCTAATAAAGCAATATTTATTTTGTTAAACCAGTGAGTTTTTTTATTCTATTTGATACAATAGATTGAATTCATTACCCTGATCAGTGCAATGCAGGCAATGGTACCAAAAATAAGGAAAGACTTTATGCACACCATTGGATTTGCAGTTGGATAACAAGGAAATCTGTACTGGAGACTGGCATGTAATATAGTGGAAACACATTTGTTAGTACTTCACTTGTGAATCTTTAAAGGTAGACCATATACCTACCAACTAGTTGGCAGATCTAGCTAGAGAAAGAGATAGGAAAGAATCAAAATAAAAGCTACTGGCTGCTATTAACTGCATTTTGCAAAGTAATATAAGAAAGAGATGTGTTCAGGAGAGAATTAACTGGTGGCAAGGGAATAGATAAAGTCCAGAAAGAATAGCGAAGCTAAACTTTTTAAGTTCTCAAATAGTAGGTAAGTGGAGCAACGGATAGATTGAGAAATCCTTTAAGCCAAAAATGTGCATTGTGACTCAGCCTTTGAAAAAATAATAATAAGCTTTCATTTTTAAATCTGAGACCTTCAAGAGAGCCACCATTAACTTGAAGGATGGGAAGAAGAGAGGGAGAGAAAAGAGAAAGCAGGGGTGGGAAGGAGAAATCAAAGAAAGAAAGAAAAGAAAGTTGAGGACTACTTAACAAAGATCTAACTACCATGGTGGTAGATACCAATTGGGACTAGCTGATAGAAAGTAAATTGGAATCCTAGTAAATTATTTTTGAGAGAATTATGTTTCCAATGAAAAACTAACAGCACAGCCTAAAGAGTTTGAGTCCTCAGACTTCTATAACTAAGAGTCACTGAATTTTGTTTATTCTCTCTACAAATATTGGGGATCTTCACACTGTCTGATGCAGAGAATTTTACATTGGCATGGACCATTTTGTTCTGTATTTTATGTTCTTTACTGTTAACCACTTAAATTGTATATAATATATGTAATATTTAGATTCCCTGGATCTTAGACCTAAAGCAGATATTATAAACATCTGAATATCCTTACTAGGTAATTTGCAAAATTATGCTGTTTGTTAGGCTTCTGGTTCCCTTGTCTCTTTCTCAACTTAATGTCTAGATGGAACAACATTCAATGGCTGAAGCCAGATGGAATAGCTGGGAGGGCCATATATTTGATCTGTTTGCCAGAAATCTGAATCTCTTTGATCAGCTGAAACATTTTACCAGGATTGGATAAAGGAAAGCCTTTCCTATCTTTTCTCTCACAGGAATTTAGAAACACATTTCTTCACCTATGTATAAACAAGGAAAGAAATGACCATAATACAACATTTTAGAGTGAATGAAACTACTTTTTATGTTGATCACTACAGAAAATGGGACCATTAATGATGCTAAATAACATGAAAGACCTTTAATTACAAATGTAATTATAATGAAATTGATGTTAAAGGTGAAGGAATGTGTTCAAATATATCATTCGTAAGACCTACACTAAAATTTTATGCATAAAAGAGGGCAGATTTTTCAAAATTATGTGTAATATAAAATCAATATTTGAAAACAAAAAGGTCTTCAAAAACTCTTCACTAATGTAAAAATATAAATTACTTTTATTTCAACTCTTCAGAATCAATTTCCATTTTGATGTACGGGATTGACAAGTACTGAAAAATCTGAGAAAAAGAGAACAGAGAAATATGTTCATGTATTAGATGAAAGTTAATTAATTGATTAATTAATCATTGATTAATGATATAAACCCAAGCAGAGAGAGGGAATACATCTTAGAATTTAAAACACTGTAATATTGTCAAACATATGAAACCTTACTGCAATCCTTTCCATAGAAATATTCCTTTTAAGAAAGTATCCTTTAAAAGGATATAAAATTAAGAAGATTGGAGGGTGAAAAATAAATAAGTAAAAGGATATAAAATAGTAAAGTGGTATTTATTTTTCAACATATGATCAATATACACATTATTAAAAGACTAGAAGAGAGAGTAACTTTTTCCTCACACCCTCTTCAATATAAAATATCTCTGGCTTGTTTCATCTTGGCACACGACTTTCATATGTCCTATGATCAAGAACTGCAGTCCCCAAACCCTAGGCCACGGCCCGGTAGGGTACCAGTCCACGACCTTTTAGGAACTGGGCTGTGCCTCAACACCTGAGCTCATCCCACTCCCCCCGCCACACCCCATGCACCACCCCAACCCGTGGAAAAATTGTCTTTCATGAAACTGGTCCCTGGTGCCAAAAAGTTTGGGGACCAAGAAAACTCTGCTCTGTCATCATTGCTAAATGTTCTCTATAGATTTCCCTATAAAAGTCCTAGATTGACACTAAGAGTTGTAAATCTCAGGTTGATTCCGAATATGTGCTTTAGGTCTTTCATCTTCTTCTTTTTTCAATAGTCATTCCCATTGATGTCAATTCTAAACGATGAGTGGATCAAGATCACTATCTTTAGTTACACTGACATAATCTGAATTAAATTGGGTTGAATATATGCACCCTAGAATAATTTTGTATTTTAAATCAATCTTTTTCTCCAATGAAAATATTTCTTTCACATGAAAAGGAACATTTCTCTTCTTACTCTTTACTTTCTTATCTTCTTTCATTTAATTTTAATTCTAAAGGAATAAAGTACATACCTAAATAAAGATCAAAAACACTAATATTATAATAACAGAATATGTATATATAATGGAATATATATTATGTGTGTGTATGTGTACATATACATATATACATACATATATATGTATGTGTGTGTGTGTGTATGTGTATATATATAAAATCTCTGACAATCTTGCTTATTCACCCATAATTGGAGTTAAAGTATTATCATTAATTGTTAAAACTAGCAATGTTCTTAGTCTTAATTTGTTTCAGTTCCCCTTTGTCTTATCTATAAAATCTTATATGATTTGCCATTAAACTATCTTGTAGTCTGGTACTTCTTGCTCTGAAGAGCACCTCTCCAATTAAACCTTGTAATATCTACTTGACAAGGTATGAATGGTGAAGATATTTTAACATATGAAAATAATTTCAATTTTATTCTTTAAATGTATATGAAAGCGTTTGTCTGCATTGAAATCACACTGACAATGTCACTAAGAAATCTAGGTTTAATTAATAAAAGTCTATGAGAATATAACTCTACAGTAACATTTTTGCTGCATGAGCTATTTGAGTGAAAAGAGTTATGTGTAGCATTATTAAGTACATTTTAATGCTTATTGCAGGAAAAGTATATTAGATTGATTTAAAAAAAAAAAGCATTAAAGATATTATCATCATTTGAAAGCACCAAAGAACCAAAGATGAATTCTACATTCAATAGGCATTTTTTCATGGAATAAGCATAATCCAAAATTGAAAATCTTTAGCAATGTTGTAGTATTATTTTATAGGCAAATCCAATCATAACTTGTCATTATAAGGAATTCAAGTGCAAAGAAATTTTTTAAAGAATTCTTATGAGAAGTTTAACAAATATAAGAATAGCTTATATGAAAAGGAGAACTTTCACTCATTCTGCAATAAAGAATCCTGCCCTTCAATACACATACAATTTAAAAAATAAAAGTATGCAAATGAGAGGCAATATATTTTTCTTGAGAAAGGTAAAGTTTTAAAATATAATCAAGCTGAAATATTATAAAATGAGTTCTACTGCAACAATATTTTAGGATAATAGCAGAGATGTCAGTTAAGCAATTTGCAAATCGTATATTTCCCTGCTGTGTTTGCAAGATTGCCTTGTGAATATCAGGATCCATAACTTTAAAGGCTTTTGATTTACATTTGCCTGAAACGCAAGGCCAAAAAGGACATTGCAGATAAGACAAACAACATGATGATCTAGTAGCTACAATACCAATAAAAAATAAATAAATAGGTCTGTTCTTCCAAAAGGCTGAAGCTGACACTCACTTCCCTTTCGCAACCAATAATTCTCAGCAAATATATAGACTCTTTATATAGATTGCATTGGAACAGCATTTTTACTGAGGCTTATTCCTGTATTTTATATCTAAAGTGATAGTTGAGGCTGAAGGTAGAATGAGAGGGCTTCTTTATCTCAGACATTTTCCAGAATTTTTATAATCTTCCATTCCCATATTTTTGGCCTCATTCTGTTTCCCTTTACTTCTTTAAGCAAACAGTATTTTATTTTCTTTGTATTCAAACTTATATTTTCACTGGTAATGTTTGCATTTCTTTCCTCCTCTTCTCTTGTACTTTTACCAAGCAGGTCTACTTTCTGCTGATGACAGCAGATAACTAATATTTACCCAGTGCTGTATACGTGCCAGGAACTTTTCTAAGTGATTTTAGATGTATTCATCCAATAATTCTAAAAATAAGTCTAGAATATTTTTTTTAAACAAATGAGAAAACAGTTTCTGAAAGGTTAAACATGTTCAAGGTCATTTACCTACAGTTAATGGAGCTGGAATTCAAACCTAGACAGTGTGACTGCTTGAGTGCCTTCCCTTCTTACCAGCACCACCGTTTTCTTCCAGAATGTTCCAGGTTCAACTATATAAGTGGCCCCCAGCACTTTATAACCTCAACTGCTCAGGTCACAATTGATCAAGCCTATGTGGATGTCTGCTCAAGCTGATTTTCTGTACTGGTTAACAGAGGACTGTGTGTGTGCATGTGTGCATGTCAAGTTACTCATGATGTAAGTGGAAAAACTACAGAGAGCTGGTCTAACAAAGAAGCTGATACATAAGCAGAACCAGAGATAAGAAAATAAGAAGAGCAAAATATAGTACCCGTATCTCTAACAGTTCTGGAAACATTGCTGTCTATGTCTTATCTCTCTCCCTCTCTGTATCTCCTCCCAACCCACACACAATTTAACCTGAATCAACTGTACCTGTATACTGTAAAGCTTCAAATTGCAATTTGAGTTGATCCAGTTAATCTCTGTATGTCTAGAAGACATAATTGTAGGGGTTGAGGTTTTCAACAGTCTACATATGGACTAAGAAGTACAGAAAGTAAGTTTCAAAATATGGGGGAATAAAGATCAAGAATTATGCAAATAGGGAAAAAATATGAGATACAGAAAACATTGATGGCTCTTTAGTTTTTTTCTTCCTGGATCAAATACCTTATTATATTCAGGTACTGTGGATACAACTATAGCCTAAAATGTGCTAATCCTTATTTGTTTTGTTTAACATAGAATAATCTGCTCATATCCAACAAACAAATATAATAGTATTATATTTTCTCATCTGAAAGATAATATCAATAATACTTTCTCAATGGATTTTATGGAAATATAATAAATTAGACAAAGAAGTAAAATGCGAAGTATCACAAGAATGGAAAAACAAGCACCACTGGTACTCACCATCAAATTGGTACTAACTGTTGAATACTTACGTCACACATGGAAATAATATTCATCAGGGAAAGGGCATGTAGGAGGCGGGTGGAGGGGATGGGAAGACTCTCACCTAATGGGTGCGGGGCACACAGTTTGGGGGATGTCCACGATTGTGGCTCTGACTTAGGCAGTGCATGGGCAATATATATAACCAAAGTGTTGTACCCCCATAATATTCTGAAAAAAAAAAAAAAACAAAGAAGTACAATGCCTAGCAAAAGGTCAGAATTTATAATATGTATGTTCCTGTATATCTGGCTCCTTTTACCCTGTTTCTTTCCTTACCAATTTTATTTGTTTGTTATTATGAATTATTATAACACTATGGTCTATACCATAATTTTTTAACATTTCTATTTTTCTTTCTTAACTTTATAAATAGAAATAATTTTAGACTTATCAAAAAGCTTCAAAAATAGTACAAAAAGTTTCTGTATACCCTTCACCCAAATTTTCCAAATGTTAACTCTTACATAATCATATATCTGTACAATTAGCAAAACTAGGAAAATAATTTTGCTATGATACTATTAACTAATCTATGATCCTTATTCAAATTTCACTAATTATCCTAATTATTCCACCAATGCCCTTTCTCTGGTGTAAATCCAATCCAGGATTCCAGGTCATATTTAATTGCCATATTTTTCTAATCTTCTGCAATATGGGAAAGCTGTTCATTTGTTTTAATGACTGACAATTATTCGAAGATTAAAGACTGACCAATTACTTCGTGGAATTTATTCTAATTTAGATTTGCCTGATTTTTTTTCATGATTAGATTCAAGTTATGCAGTTTTGGTAATATTACCACAGATGTAATCTTATGCCTTCCCAGTATATTATATCAGGTACATGACACCTATTTGTCCCATTATTGGTGATGTTAACTTTGATCACTTGGCTCAGGAAGGTTCTGCCAGGTCACTCCACTGTAAATTTACTACTTTGCCTTTGCATTTAGTAAATATTTTGTGTGAAGATACTTTAAGACTCAGCAAATATCATATCTTATCAAACTTTGTCTTGTTAATATTAGCATCTACTGTGCTTCTTGCCCATGGAACTTAATACCTTAGTGATTGCCAAAGACGATTCTCTATTTTTTCTACACTTCTTTATTGGAATTCAATTGTATTAAAAAGTGGTCTCTTCTACCCAATGTATTCATTTACTCAATTGTTGATAACATTGTTATGAATTCATGTATTTGTTTTATTCTGTAGTTAATAATTCATTTTCTTTGTTACTAAAATTGTCTTAGATTTGCCCAGTGGGAGATCTTTCAAACTGGTTTCTGTGTCCTTTAGCCATGCTAATATCATTTTTTGAAGATGTAATGCCTTATTTTCTGGCACTACAAATTTTCCAGATACATCTTGTACTTTCCTGCTCTAGTTTTGGCATCAATGTTTTTTTGGAGTTCTAGTTCACTTCGTTGGAAGAATGATATGTAGAGCAACATATAGGTATTAGGTTTGTTTGTTGTTACTGAGTTGCCTCTGTTCTAGGCTGTCACAGTACACAGGCCTAGGATATGTATGTGTGCTATGTATGTAAGTGTATATATACACACTGTAAGGGAGGCAAAATTTTACCTCTCCCCCTTAGGATCTCTGGCTGGGCCTGAGAATTAAATTGACATAAAACAAGTTAACAAAAGAAAAGCATACAGACTTTTTACATACATGGGAGCTCCCAAAGGAAAATGAAGGCACAAAGAAGTAGCAAAACCTAAATGCTTATATACTAATTGAATAAAGAGAGGCAACTGTGGAAATGTAACTAAAATATATGGAGAAACAAAAGGAAGATAAGAGTTATTTTAACAAGGTCTGTTTGTCCAAAATTTTCTCAGTCTCACCTTCCCATCTCTGGTGATAAGAATGTTTCTTTCCTCCTGGTATAGAGAGGGCATCTTGCACATGGGAGTTTTATCGCCTGCTTTCAGGAAGACAGGGGGAAATCAGAGCATCCCTTCCACACATACTATATACTTCAAGTGCCTAGAGCTCAAAATAATCCTTATGCCAAAGTGTCATATCTTGGGGTAGAATATTCTCCTGTCCTTCAAAACACACACACACCACACACACACACACACGCAGAATCTATGAATATTTCTGTATATCTCCATTAGTGTATGTGTGCATGTGTGTGTTGACAACAATGAGTGTATACGGATAACTCAGACTCCAACCCAATACCACATGGTTTATCCTATCCTTCCCCAATTCCTTATTTGCAACTCCTTTCTTAGACAGTGATTAACCTGTCTCCTATAATCCACAATATAATTACCTATCTTCTCAATTCCAGAACACACATAAACGGGTTTTAGAATTGCCACCCCATACTTTTGTGAAAAATAAATTTACTAGAGTCCAATATTTGTGTGCAATATTTTTTGTCTTTAGCCTCAAATTATATCAAAATATAGTGATTGCAAAAGATACTCAGATTAGTTATTTTCTTTTTCACATCCTCTATTGCGGTTAGGTTATTCATTTGTAACACATGTAGGTACATTTATTACTATTTGGATTAATTTGGGGTTCCCCACCTATCTAAGATAATTTTAGTATTTTATATTTAAGGTATGTAAAATATTGTCATGGTTATAAAAGTCAGAACTATACAAAAATGTATGTTCAGGGAAATATCTCTCCTCTCCTTAACCACTGATACTCATTCCCTTTCACCACTCATTGTGTCCCTATGAGATAGACTTTGATACTTAATGTATAAAAATGATATTCAAGAATGTTTATATTTCTGTTCTAATGTTTACTATTATACTTACAGCTCTCTTAAATCCTTTAGTTCCCCATATTACTATCTTTTTCTAGATTGTCAGTTTTTAAAGGTATCCTGCCACCCCCAACTATTGCTTATGTACCATCAATAAATATTATAATATTTTCATCTTTTCTCTTCCTCTTTTGATTACATCATCTCTACCTTATAAAATATATATAACATATATATATTAGTCTTTTACCCTTGTCCCTACTTTTATGAATTAGAACTCCATTTTTAATATATTAAAATATTCACCATCACTTTTTTGCTGTGGTTGACCTATGATTTATTGTTTAGAGAAAGTTTATCCACTAGTGCTGTGATCCCCGACCCCCGGTACCAATCTGAGGCCTGTTAGGGACAGGGTCACAGAGTTCTACCCCCCCCCGCCCCCACCCGTCGTCCGTGGAAAAATTATCTTCCATGAAACTTAGAAAGGGGGAGGGGCTGAACAGCATGAGGTGAGTGGAGGGCCAGCACCTTCATCCCCCAGCCCCCCCGCCCCCCCTCCCCACCACCCCCATCCATTGAAAAATTGTCTTCCATGAAACGGTCCCTAGTGCCAAAAAAGTTTGGGGAACGCTGCTCTAGCAAATTCTTCAAAGGGCTCATGGATGCCAAATTCCCTAAGTTCTTATATATTGAAAATTTTTTATAGCCTTGATACTTAAAGGAGAATTTAGCTGGATATTTAAGTTTTTTTCAAAATACTTCTTCATTGTTGTCTTGATTTCTGTATTTTTGAAAAAAGTCTGATGCAGGCTAATACTTTTCTCTTTGCAACACATCAGTGGCGGTGGTGGTGGCTATTATATTATTACTTATTTTAGGTGTTTTCTTTGGGAGGTGAAAGCTTGGAGATTTTCTTCTTTGCTTTACTATTTATTTGACTTTTTTTTTTAATTAACTAGGAAATGCATCAGGGTTTATATTTCTGGGTTAATTTTCCCAGGTACCTGGCAGACCCTTTCAAGGTATAGATTCAGGTATGTTCCCATTTCTGAAAACTTTTCTTGGATTATTATTGTTAAATATTACTTAAAGTACCCCAACTATAAAACTGTTATTTCTTTTATATCTCTCATTTCTATTACTTTTATCTGACATATTTTTCTTCTCTTTTTACATTATTTTAATTGTTGGTATTTTCTTTCTTATTTTTTTCTATTCCCCTTGTTAAACTTTCAGTTGAGTACATTTTCCCTGATTTTAAGTTGTCTTTTTTCTGATTTTTTTCCACTTATATAATTAGTTTTTGAATTTCCGTTTCAGGAAGATGTCTCATATTTATATAGTCTTTGTTGAGTATATTTAATCCAGATTGTAATTTTGTTTTCCAGATTACATGTTAGTTTTTGTGTTTTTTTAAAATCCAGGTTTTATTTTATTGAAAAACATTTTAAACAGTCTAGGTGATTTGGGATACATTTTATGTTTGATTTTAATGTTATATATAAATTCAGTTCTTTTCTTCCTGTTAATTTGGTAGTATGGGAGGTCTTGGGGCGATTTGTATGATTGCTTGGTCATCAATCACTCTTCTCTTAGTAGAGCAAAGTGCAGATTCCTTAGTGGATTTTTATAGTTTATCATTTATTTATTTGGTGCTAATTTGAAAACTGTGTATTCTCTTATTTTTGTTATCTTTCATCTAGAAGGACCTAAATTTTTCTCTATTGCTTCTTTTCTCCTTCACCACACCATTGCATATCCCTTTCCTTTCTACGGTATTTTCCCCTGAAGCTGTCTACTTCAAAACTGCCACGTTTATGCACTTTAAAATCCCTTCCCACGAACCATGCTCGTAGCTATTACAAAATGCCTTATTTTGGTATTTTCAGACTTAAGGTGTACCTTTTCTTTGTAGCAGTGATTTAATTTCCTACTCTGAAGTCATCTTGAGTTCCTTTTTTCTCTCTTCTCTCACCATGCTTTCTTGCCCTGGTCCTCCCTGCCCCCACCTCAAACTTGCCATAATATGCACACCTGCATTATTTTTTGCTACAATTTATCGTTGACTCTTGTTACTAACAATTTTTTTGATGCTTGGGCATTCCTATTTTCAAATTATGCTGCAGGTGGAGTTTTTGTATATAGTTTTATTTTAAATTTTTATTGTTCTTAATTGCTTTTGGAGGGAATTTTGGTAGAAAAGGACCTAAGCAACTACAATTATATTTGGCTATCAGAGATTTTTGTATTTTAAAACGTATTTTAGCACATAAATATATGGTATTTTTGTTGATTATTGTATATCCATTAGTTTAAGATCATAAGCAAGACTAATATCCTATCATCTGCAATATGTTGTACCATGATTTTGAAACATTTTAAATATTACATATTAAAATGATTTTTGAAATTACCAAATGTAATAAATAAGTCATGTGATTAATACAAATAATTTGTTGCTTGTATTAAATTGAACAAAATCAGGCAAATAATCAAACCTATGCTAACATATTTCATCAATTTTAAAGTACATTCTTTTCACATTTTAATATATCAGAAAAAAATGTTGATCTTTCAATGACTGTTGGCTGGGCTTCAATTGTGAAATGGTTGCTATTGCTTAAAAAGCTCATCAAAACTTGGTGAATGTATGTCAATGGCTTGAAGAAAAATTTCCAAAAACACAGTGGGGCACTCTTTTTAAGAAATGCTAAATCAACAACATTTTTGATGATACAAAGGAAAATATTGTGTGGAAAACAGGACATTGACAATTTAAAATTGATTCAGGCAAGTTGGATTCTGAGTGTAAGGTAATATAAAAAATACTTGAATTTAATTTGCTCCTATGTTCCTTCTTGGGTATATATAAGAGTGATATATAGTAGAAATCTATGGCTAAATTATTTTATAAAAACTTTTACTATAAGAAAAATATATTGAAATTATAAGTGGTAAAGTAAAAGCATTGTGTGACAGTATTTTTTCACTTAATGGTACATAAAACCATGGTGTACATTACAAAGCAATGCATTAGATTCAATAAAAATTAATTTGCCTAATTTACTGTTAAATCATATACATTATGTTTAAGATTTTGAAAGTTGATTATCATTTATTACTACTACTACTACTAATAGTTTTTGCTGTAAAGATCACTAAGGAAAGTCATTTTGTTTGCTATATTCTTTATGTTATGTTCAGGTTTACTCAGGAGAGATATCAGTAGATACTACAGCTGCAACAAAACAGAAGCAATTAGAGAAAGCAAACTCTAACTTGTTTACGATTTTTTCCATCAGTACATAAAAGGTACCATGAATTCTCCTTTTACTATTTCAAGTGATATTTTAAAGGCATATCTTAAGGATAATCATCCAAATATCTTTCATTCAACAATCCCAATGCCAATACCTCATGATTTTAATTACCTTAGCTAATCAACATGCCTTAATGTCTGGTAGGCCAACTTTCCTTTCATAATTCTTTGTAGTGAATTTTCTATTTACTTTGATTCTTATACTTTATAATTTTCTCAACTTTTGGGAGTATGTTTTATCTTCTGTATATAATTTTTTATCTTCCATTATTTATTTTAAAAATTATTATATATTTCTCCAAATAATTGTTATACATAGTTCATTTGAAACAGTCTTGTTAAAAGAATATTCAGTAACATTGTTTTTAATATTTTTAATAATAATTGTCATTTTTTACAGGCTACATATTAGGATCATTTCTTTTTATGTATTGATTTTAACAGCTTGATATATCATTCCTCTAAAAATCATATGTTTGAAGTGTAAAATGCAATGGTTTTAGTATACTTACAGAGTTGTACAACTATCACCACAATCTGATTAATCACATTTAATTACTGGTAAAAAATATGTATCTTTAACAGCTGTTTCCTATTGCAGTCCATTATTCCCAGCCCTAAGAAATGACCAATATTTTCTCTGTCTCTGTAGATTTACCTCTTCTGGTCATGTCATATGATTCGAATCATACAATACATGGTTCATTGTGACTGGCTTCTTTCACTTAGCATCTTTTCAAGGTTCATGATGTTGAAGCTTGTGTCATTACTTCACTCTTTTTTATTGCTGAATAATATTCTTCCATATGGAAAATACCCCTCCTCCTTTTCTTTTATACATTCATAAATTGATAGATGTTTGGGTTGTTTCAACTTTTTGGTTTCCATGAATAATGCTGCTACATTTATGTCCAGGTTTTTATGTGGACATAAGTTTTTATTTCTCTTACTATATACATAGGAGTGGAATTTGGGAGTCATAGGGTAACTCTATGTTATCTTTTTGAGGAACTGCCAAACTATTTTCCGAAGTGGCTGCAAAATTTTTTATAACCACCAGCAATGGGTTAACATTCCAATTTTTCCACATCCTCACCACTCTTATTGTTTTACATTTTAAAAATTAGATCCATTTTATTGGGTGTGACGTGTTATGTTTGTGTTTTAATTCATTTGTCCCTAATGATGATTCATGCTGAGCATCTTTTCATGTGCATATTGAGCTTTTGTAAATCTGCAGTGAAATGTGTATTCAATTTCTTTGCCCATTTGTTATTAGACAATTTGTCCTTTTATTATAAAATTATTTATGATTAGAAAACCTGTATCAAATATATGATTTAGAAATATGTTGTGTGACTTGCATTATGACTTTCTTAATTATGCCATTTGAAGAACAAAGTTATTAATTTTGATGAAGATCATTTGAATGATATGTTACATCTTTTATTATGAATAAATTCATTCCTAGGTGTTTTATTCTTTTTGATGCTATTTTAAATTGATTTTTTTCTCTATTTCATTTTCAAAATGATAATTGGTATTATACAGATATATAGTTGATTTTTTTATATTGAACTGTGTCCTTCAACTTTTTTGAACTTGTTTATTAGTTCTAATAGTTTTTGTGGTTTCTTAGTTTTTATATGTATGTATATGTATATATATGTGTGTATATATAATATATCTGCAATTAATTTTAATATGCAATTAAAACATGTTATCTGCAATTAGTTTTGTATCTTCTTTTCTAATCTGATGCCTTTTATTTCTTTTTCCTGCCTAATTGTCCTGACTTAAACCACCAGTGTAGTGTTGAATAGAAATAGCACGAGCAGACATCCTTGCTTTATTGCTGATCTCTGTGGAAAATCTTTTTATTTCACCATTAAATATGATGTTAGCTGTGTATTTTTCATAGATGTTCTTTATGAGAATAAGACATTTTTGTTCTATCTCTAATTGTTAAATGTTTCTAGTAATGAGGGTGTTGTATTTTCCACAGTGCATTTTCTGCATCTTTTGAGGTGATCGTGTGGCTTTATTCTATTGATGAGGTGTATTTCATAGGCTGCTTTTCATATGATGAACCAACTGTGCATTCCTGTGATAAATTACATTTTTACATGGTTTATAATTTTTATATGCTACTAGATTTGGTTTGCTAATATTTGTTAAAGATTTTTCCATATTTATTCATGAGAAATACTGGGTAGTAGGGTTTTATGATTTTTTGGGCTTTTGGTTTGTTTGTTTGTTTGTTTGTTTTCTGGTTATGTCTTTGTTCTGGTTTGCCTTTGTCAAAGTAATCCTGGCCTCATAGTGTTACCTGCCTCCATGTGGAGGTTTTTCCAATTTCTTGGTGTTCATTGGGAAAAGAATTTCAGGACGCACCATGTAAGCCAAGCAAGGGACAGCTTTTTTTAAAATTGAAAGTGAAAGTGCACTGTCAGGGAGGAGAGTGGGCAGGCTCAAAAGAGAACAGCTGCACTGGGAGGAAGTGGTTTCAGATCTTTTGTAGTTGTACTAATTAAGGGAAGAAATATTCAAGGCAGAGGGGCTGGCTTTTAGTAAGAATTTGGGTAGTACTTCCTAGAATTGGGTTCCCTCCTATTTTCATGCCTTATATGGTTGTTTCAGAAATGTCATGGTAATTTGAAGGGCAGAGAAATTTTAAAACTGCAATGTAAATGATATTGTAATTAGCCAAATTTTATGTAAGGTGACAGAGATAGCTGACAAGAAGCCAGTTGAAGCCAGTTCTTTCCTGCAGTTATCAGCTGCTTTTGTTTCAGGTTGTTTACTTGAAAACCCAAATCCAATCTTCAAGCCCCTGCATCAGATCTCAGCCCTGTCCCCTAGTCTCCTATTCTAACAATAGTCTATGTTGAGAAGTGTTGTATCCTCTTCAAAATATTTTTCTGGAAAATTTCTGAAAATTTGGCATTAATTCTTTAAAAATTGGATAAAACTCACCAGTGAAATTAGTTGGGTCTGAGCTTTCCTTTGTGGGAAGTTTATGACTACTATTAATAATTTAAACTCTCTGCCTGTTATAGGTCTATTCAGATTATCTACTTTTTCTTGAGTCAGATTCAATAATTTGTGTCTTTCTAGGAATTTTTTTTTATTTCATCTAATTTATCTAATTTGTTGGAATACAATTGTTCATATATTCCCTTATAATCTTTCTTTATGTCTGTAAGGTCAGTAAAGTGAAATGCCCACTCTTACATTACTGAATTTAGTATTAATAATTTGAGTCTTCTGTCTCTTTTCCTCCTGTCAATATTGTTGATCTTTTGAATGAACAAACTTTTGCTTTAGGTGTTTTCTCTAGAGCTCTTATTTCCTGTTTTATCTTTCATTTATTTCACTCTTATCTATATCATTCCTTCCTTCTAATTGCTTTTGGGTAAGATAGTTCTTATTTTTCTAGTTTCTTATGAAGAAAGTTTAGTTTATTGATTTGGAAACCATCTTATTTTTGAGTATGATCATTTACAGCTATACATTTCATTCTAAATACTGATTTAGCTTCAGCCCATATATTTTTTTTTTTTTAATTAATGGACTTTGTACTTTAGGTAAGTTTTAGACTCACAGTAAATTTGGCTGGAAAGGACAGAGACAGTTCCCATATACTCTCCCTGACACACTCACAACCACCCATACTATCCCAATGTTATATTACACTGGTACGTTTGTTAGAATTGATGAGCTTACATTGACACATTATTATCACCCAAAATTTATTGTTTATGTCAGAATTCATTCTTAGTGTTGTATATGCTATGGGTTTTGGCAAATATATAACGACACATATCCATCATTGTAGTATCATACAGAATAGTTTCAATGGCTTAAAAATCCTCTGTGCTTTGCCTATTCACCCCTCCCTCCAAACCTAAACCCTGGCAACTACTGGTCTTTTTACTATCTCCACAGTTTTATATTTTCCAGACACAATATACTGGAAATCATACAGTATATAGCATTTTCATACTGGCTTTTTCACTTAGTAATATGCATTTAAGATTCCTCCATATCTTTTCGTGACTTGATAGATCAGTTCTTCAGCACTGAATAACATTCTATAGTTTGTGTTACCACAGTTTATTTATTCATTCACCTAAAGAAAGACCTCTTACACACTTCCATCTTTTCGCAATTATGAATAAAAGCTTCTATAAACATCCATGTGTAGGTTTTTGTGTGGGTATACATGTTCAGTACATTTGGGTGAATATCAAGGAGAGTGACTGCTGTATCATATGGTGAGTAGGTTTAGTTTTGTAAGAAACCAACAAACTATCCTCCAAAGTGGCTAAACCATTTTGCATTTCTACCATCTGCTAATGAGAATGTGTGCTGCTCCCCATCCTCACCAGCATTTGGTGTTGTCAATGTTCTGAATTTTGGCCATTTTAATAGGTGTATAATGGTTTGTCACTGTTTCAATTTGGAATTCGCTAATGACATATGAGGTTGAACATCTTTCCATTTTCTTACGTGCCATCTGTATTTCCTCCTTGGTGAAGTGTCTGTTCAAGTTTTTTGGCCAATTTTTAAACCGGGTTGTTCATTTTCTTGCTGTAAAGTTTTAAGAGTCCTTATATATTTTGGATAAAAATCCTTTATTGAATCTGCTTTTTGCAAATATTTTCTCCCAGTCTGTGGATGGTCTTCTCATTCTCTTGACATTGTCTTTGGCAGAGCAGAAGTTTCTAATGTAAATGAAGTTCAGTTTATCAATTTTTTTTTTATTGAGTGTGCCTTTGGTGTATTATCTAAAAAGGCGTTGCTATACTCAAGGTCATCTAAGTTTTCTCTCATGTTATCTTGTAGGAGTTTTATAGTTTTGCATTTTACATTTATGTCTATAATCCATGTTGAGTTAATTATTTTCAAAGGGTGTATTGTCTGTGTTTGGATTCATTTTATTTTTGAGTATGGATGTTCAGTTATTCTGCACCGTTTGTTGAAAAGACTCTTGATGCTCATTCTATTGCCTTTGCGTCTTTGTCAGAGCTCAGGTGACTATATTTATGTGTGTTTATTTCTGGGCTCTCTCTTTTGTCCCATTGATGTATTTGTCTATTTTGTGCCAATACCACGCTGTGTTAGTACTGTAGCTTTATATTACATTTTGAAGTCCAGTAGTGTCAGTCCTCTGACTTTGTTCTTCTCTTTCGATATTAGTTGGCTATTCTGGATCTTTTACCTCTCTATATAAACTTGAGAATCAGTTTTTCTATATCTACAAAATAATTTGCTGGATTGGAATTGCATTGAATATATGCATTGAGTTGGGAAGAACTGATATCTTGGCAAAATTGAGTCTTTATATCCAAGAACTGGAATATCTCTCTGTTATTTTAGGGTTTTTTGTCATCTTTTGTTAGAATTTAATATTTTTTCACATAAAGATCTTATATATCTATATTGTTAGATTCATATGTGTGTCTTCCATTTTTGAGGGTACTAATGTACATGATAATATATTTTTAATTTCAAATTGCACTTTTTCATTACTGGTATATAAGACAACTGACATTTGTATGTTAACCTAATATCCTGCAACCTTGCTGTAGTCACTATAAGTTCCATGATCTTTTTGTCTATTCTTTCATGTTTTCTATATAGGCCATGATGTCATCTGCAAACAAAGATAGTGTTATTTCTTCCTTCCAAATCTAAATACCTTTTATTTCTTTTTCTTGTCTTATTGTGTGACCTAGGACATCTAGGACAATGTTGAAAAGCAGTGGGGATGGGGAACATCCTTACCTTGTTCCTGATCTTGGCAGAAAAGCTTCTACTTTCTCACCTTTAAGTATGTTATCTGTAAGTTTTTTGTAGACATACTTTATCAAGTTGAAGAAGTTGTCCTATATTCCTTATTTACTGAGAATTTTTATAATGAATGCATGTTGAATTTTGTCATATGTTTTTCTGCATCTATTGATAAATAATATGATTTTTCTTCTTTAGCCTGTTGATGTGATGGGTTACATCAATTGATATTTAAATGTTCAGTCAGCCTTGCATACCTGAGATAAATCCCACTTGGTTGTGGTGAATAATCATTTTTACACATTGTTGGATTTCATTTTCTGATATTTTTTTAGGATTTTTGCATTCATGTTAATGACATTTATTAGTCTGTAGATTTTTTTTTTCTCATAGTGATTTTTTTCTAGTTTCGAATTAGTAATGCTGGCTTCATCAAAGGAGTTAGGAAGTATTTTCTCTGCTTCTATCTTTTGGAATAGATTGTAGTGTATTGGTATAGCTTCTCCCTGAAATGTTTCATTAAATTTAGCAGTGAACTCATCTAGGCCTGGTCCTGTTTTTGAAGATTATTTATTACAGATTCATTTTTTTAATTGATACAGACCTATTCACAAGATCTCTTTCTTCTTATATGAGCTTTGTTAGGTTGTGTCTTTTAAGTAATTGATCTATTTCATCTAGGTTATCAAATTTGTGAACATAACTTTGTTCATAATAAGTCTTCATTATCCTTTTAGTGTCTATGTGATCTTTAGTGATGCTCCTTCTTTTATTTCTGATATTGGTAGTTTTTGTATTCTTTTTTTGTCTTAGCCTGGATAGAAGCTTATTGACTTAATTGATCTTTCAAAGAACTAGCCTTTTTTATAAGAAATTCTTTAATGATTAGCTGTTTTTATTATAAGATCTTGTCTTCTGCTTACCTCGGATTTAACTTATTCTGTTTTTCTAGTTACTGAAGGTGGAAACTTAGTTGACTGATTTTACTTTATTTTATTTCATTTTATTTCATTTTACTTGAGAGTATTATGGGGGTACAAATGTTTTGGTTACATGGATTGCTCTTGTACTGCTTGAGTCAAAGTTTTAAGTGTGCCCACCACCCAGATAATGAACAATGTATCATTAGGTATGATTTCACCCATCCCCTCCACCCCCTCCCACCTGCTTGATTTCCGTTGATTTTTACTTCCACCTGTGCACATGAGTGCTGATCGGTTAGTTCCAATGTAATAGTGAGAACACGTGGTGTTTGTTTTTCCATTCTTGCCGTACTTCACTAAGGAGAATGGTCTCCAGTTCCATCCAGATTGTTGCAAAATGTATTAATTTTTTTTATGGCTGAGTAGTACTCCATGGTATACATATATCACAGTTTATTAATCCACTCATGAATTGATGGGCACTTGGGTTGATTTCACATCTTTGCGATTGTGAATTGTGCTGCAATAAACATTAGACTGCAGATTGATGAAATGACTTTTTTCCCTTTGAGTAAATCCAGTAGTGGGATTGCTAGATCAAATGATAGGGCTACTTTTGGTTCTTTGAGAAATCTCCATATTATTTTCCATAGAGGTTGGACTAGTTTGCAGTTCCACCAAGAGTGTATAAGTGTTCCTTTCTCTCTGCATCTACACCAGCATCTATTGTTTTGGGACTTTTTAATAAAAGCTATTCTCACTGGGGTTAATTCATATCTCACTGTGGTTTTGATTTGCATTTCTCTCATGATTAGTGACATTGGGCATTTTTTATATGTTTATTGTTCATTAGTTTATCTTATTTTGAAAAGCTTCTGTTTGTGTCTTTTGTATACTTTCTAATGGGGTTGTTTTATTTTTTCATGTTGATTTGTTTGAGTTCTTTGTAGATTCTGGTTATTAGCCTGTTATAGGATGTATAGCATACGAATATTTTCTCCCATGCTGTAGGTTGTCTATTTGTTCTGTTGATTGTTTCCTTGGCTGTGCAGAGCTTTTTAATTTGATCAAATCCCATTTATTTATTTTTGTTGTTTCTGTGATTGCCATTGGGGACTTCTTCATAAATTCTTTGCCTAGGTCGATATCTAGAAGAGTTTTTCCAACATTTTCTTCTAGCATTCTTATGGTTTCATGTCTTAGATTTAAGTCTGTTATCCATCTTGAATTAATTTTTGTGAGTGGTGAGAGATATGGATCCTGTTTCAATCTTCTACATGTGGCTATTTAATTTTCTCAGCACCATTTATTGAATAGGGATTATTTTCCCCAAGGCATATTGTTGTCTTCTTTGTCAAAGATCAGATGGCAATATGTGGATGGTTTTATATCTAGGTTCTCTGTTCTGTTCAATTGGTCTATGTCTCTATTTTTGCACCAGTACCATGCTGTTTTGGTTACTATGGCCTTGTCTGCCTTCCATCATAATATTTGCATTCAGTGCTGTTAATTTTCCTCTAACCACTGCTTTTATTGTATCCCAAAAATTTTTAGGTCAAAATATTTTAAAAATTTTTCTTGAGATTTCTTCTTTGACCCATATATTGTTTAAAAGGCCATTATTTATTCTACAAGTATTTTGGAATTTTCCAGCTATTTTTCTTTTATTTATTTCTAGTTTAATTCTATTAAATATTATGTTCTGAGAGCAGAATGCATGATTTTTGTTCTTTAAAATTTGTTAAGGTGTGTTTTCTGGCCCATTATATTGTCTATCTTGTTTAATGTTCCTTGGGAGCTTGAGAAGAATGTGAAGAATGTATAATCTGGTGTTGTGGAATAAAGTAGTCTATAGATGTCAATTATATCCAGTTGATTTATAGTACCGTTGAGTTCACCTATGTCCTTACTGATTATCTGTCTGCTGGAAATGTTCATTTGTATTAGAGGGGAGTTAAAGTCTCCAACTATAATAGTGGGTTAATTTACGTCTTTTTACACTTCTATAAGTTTTTACCAGAAGTATTTTGATGTTCTGTTGACACATACACATTAAGGATTTTTATATCTTCCTGGATAGTTGACTGTTCTATCAGTATATAATACCCAACTTTTCGCCTGATAGCCTTTCTTGCTCTGAAGTTTGCTCTAATTGAAATTAATATAGATATTCCTGCTTTCTTTTTAGTGTTTTAATATGGTATATCTTTCTTCATCCCTTTACCTTTAACTTATATATGTATTTATATTTAAAGTGGTTTTCTTATAGATAACATATGGTTGAGTCTTGTTTTATGATCCACTCTGAGAATCTTTGTCTTAGTGTATTTAGACTATTGACTTTTAAAGTGATTATTGCTTAAATTTTTACATTGTTTTATTGATCTCAAAGTATATTCTGATTTTTCTTATGATTTCCTTTTAGACATATGTTATTTTAAGTTTGTTTAATTTCCATATATTTATGAATCTCATTTTCCCCTTGTTTTCTAATTTATTTCTACTGTTGTTATAGAATATACTTTTCGTAATCTAAATATTTTCAAATTTATTAGGTTTACTGTTTGTTTGTTTGGCGTAATATGTGGTCTGTTCTGAAAATATAGTATGTATGTTTTAGAAGGATATGCATTTTGGATGGAGGGTGCTGTTAAGGCTAGTTGGTTTATAGTGTTGTTCAAGCGTGTGCGTGTGTGTGTTTAGAGACAGGGTCTTGCTCTGCTGCCCATTCTGGTGTTGAACGCTTGGCCTGAAGGGATTCTACCACCTCAGCCTCTTGAGTCACTGGGATTACAGGTGAGCCACCATGTCCACCTTATTTTCTTGTTGAACTTCTGTCCAGTTGCCATGTACATTATTGAAAATGAAGTGTTAAAATATCCAAGTGTTTTTGTTGAAATGCCTATTTCTTTCTTCAATTCTGTTAGCTTTTGCTTCATGTATTTTGGAATTCTTTTGTTAGGTTCATATATATTTATAGTTATCATATGTTTCTGATTAATTGACCCTTTTATACTTAAAATGTATAATTTATCTCTAGAAACAAATTTTATGCTAACATATATTTTTTCTCAATGTTTTATTGTCATCTCAGCTCTCTTTCAGTTGATTTTTTTGGTAACATTCAACATAATTTCCCTTTCATCTTATTTGGTACTTGACTTTTAAGTAATTCTCTAGTAAACATATATAGCTTGGGGCATAATTTTTCTTAAGTTCATTATGCCAATTTCTTCCATTTAATTGGCGTGTTTAAACCATTTATATTTAATATAATTACTAATAATTTAAGGTTTATATCTGTCATTTTGCCATTTGTTTTTACATTTTATGTCTTTTTATTCTTCTATTCCCTCATTATTACATGGTTATACTATGTAGATATATTCAAGTGTACCATTTTAATTCCCCTATTGTTTCTTTATTATAATTAGCAACTTAAGTTGAAATAATCTTTTTTGGGTTTAAACTTATTTAATTACAATGAGCAAAATACTTTGTTCCAGTATACTTCCACTCCTTCCTTCTTCCTATGTGCTATAATTGTCATAAAAATTACATACATCTTTATATATTATAAGTCACTTAATACCAGTTTTATGATTATGCTTGATATACTTTTTCTTTAAAGCAGACAGGAGAAGAAATGGGTTACTAAATATGTTTATACTGTATTTTATATTTCTCTATGTTGTTAGTTACCTTTACTTGTTCCCCATATGTCTTCAAGCACATTCTAGTTACTGTTTACTATCATTTTATTTCAGCTTGAAGGACTTTCTTTAGTAAATCTTCTAAGGTGGTTAACTACACTTTGTCTTTTTTTCCTAGTTCAGTTTGCTATTTGCAACAATAACAAAAGCAGCAAAAGCTTAACACATTTTAATACTCATCCATATGTTTGGAGTAGTAGACACAATTCTTATTCTCAGTTCACCGTATTGCCTCATTTTCCTTTGGCTACATTTTTCTCTCTCTTTTTTAATCTTGAAAAATTTCTTTATAACATTCAAGACATAAGGCTTTCTTTCCTATACCCACTTATTTTACCCTCTGGCATGTAAGCATTCCTGCTGTACTTAATAGGAAACTTTTCTCTAATACTCATCTCCTTTAGAAGCATTAAATATTTATATTTCTATCTCTTTTGTGGCAGAATAAGTAGCATCTACCTACGGACCAAATTCATACTCGTAATCTGGATGGTGCATAGTATATTGTGGGTATTCTATAAATACCTACTGAGTTAATGAATAAATTAATACAAGAGCATTTCTAGACAGGTTTCGAATAAATAATAATAGCATTTTACTTCTGAACCTCAAAAGCCTATTTATTATAAAGTTTATGTATTAAGGTATAACTAATTTAAAGTCTAAAATATTTAAAACAGTAACACACATACACACAGTTGAAAATGTTATCAGTAGTATTTTTGTCACTCACACCATTTTATGAGTGTCCATCATCTTTCAGTATTTCATTCTATCTTACTAAACTCTGATGACACTCAGAGTTGTAATTTTTTCTAAGAATAAGGGAAATACATTGATTTTATTGGCAAAGATAATAAAAACATAGAACAAAAGTGATAGTGTAAATATTTGAATCGTTAATAAACTTTTAAGTTATTTTACCTAATTATTTCACTATTGCATGCAATAATTTCATCTATATTACAAAAGCAGATGATCTAAGTAGAAATGAAAAATATGCATGTGACCTACAGGATGGTTTATGTTTCACAACTTGGCTTTTTTTTCTTATTTGGGCTAAATCTCTAGTGATAATCAAAATAATTAAGGTTTATGTCTGTTTTGAAGGCCAGCTGTTAGTAGAAAATATCATTAAAAAGCAACTGTGCCCATCTGGAAAAGGACAGAAGTTCAGAAGTATAAAATTTACTAAACAATGCAGCATGAGCAATAGCCCCATGGATCAATGATTGTCTCTTCAAAGGGGTGGTAAGTTTTATTGTCCAATATATTCTTATAAAAATTATTTTAGAATTATTTTAGAATTATCTATTTGTTTCAATTTAAATCTACTATTTATGTTGGATCAATATATTTATTTAATTTTGATTAAAGTATTTGGATACTGTTATGAGAGGACAAAAAAATGAACAAAGAAGTATTTAGTGCAATTGGTACAACAAATTCAATTCAGTTTTATCGAATCCTATAAGCATTTATTGAACAATTCACTTTGATATATCTTGATGCTGAGACAAAAAGTAACTAGTTATTAGTCTCAAGAATTTATAGTGGGGAGTGCGGAGAAAAAAATATTACCCATAACCTAAAGAAAATTAAATTAAATTACTTTAAGTAACCTAATCAGTGTTTCTTAAACTATGAGGTGAACATAGAAATCTTGTTAAAATGTAATTTTAATTTTGTAGGTCTGGGTGGGTCTCTGAGGTTCTCCATTTATCAAACTTTTACACCAAGGGCCTAAACAATATTGTGAGTATATATAGATAAAATAGCAATTAATATGTATTAGGAGACAGAAAAACTACAAAGATTATACTTAGCTGGCTCTGATGAATAAAAGGATTTCAGTAAGTGCTTTATTTTGTGTTGTAATAAAGAACCCAATATTAATAAAAAGTTTTGCTTAATTGTTACAATTTTACCTTTGGTCTGATCTGAGGAAGTTACCAGAATAATTTGTTACAATTTTGGTAAATGTGTTTCCAGTAGAAGCATAAATATACACATAACTTCTTCATGTCCTCTCCTTGTTGAAGGTTTTGATTTTCTAGTCTTATTCATAATGCGTTAGAATGGACCCAGTCCTCCTTGGCAGTGCTTAGGTGTTAGTGAGCTATCTGAATAATAAGTTTCTATGATGGATTACATCTCCAGAGAACTCATTCATTAAACAAAGAGAATGCATCTCTGATGGAAGCAGACAAACTAGATGAGGCAATATGGGTCTATAAAATACTGCCATTATTTACACTCACTCTGACCATGTGGGAGAAACAGAACACAGGGTACACAGGTTCAAGTGCGTTCTCTGTTTTAAAATCAAATCATTCGCTTCTGATCACTAACCTCATGTTTTCTCCACTTCAAAAAAGCCTCCCAAACATCTTCTTCATCTTTCTCATAAGGTGGAGTTTACGAAGACTGTGATGCTAAGTAACTTAGAATGATTTATTTTATCTCAACATGGCCTTCCTCATTATGACATTACATTAATAGAAAGAGTGAGACCCATAGTAACTGCAGAAACCAGGAGCAGTGTTTTGAAGCTTCATCTTGGTCATGATTTCCTTTCTTCTTAGCTGAGTTCAGACATGTCCTTGATTTATGTCAGAGGCCACGAGTAGGGCCATGTAATTAGTCCCTTTGCTTCGTATTTCTTTCTTCTAACCTTATTACATAAAAGAAAATTGTACTTTTTATCTCACTAAGTAGGACAACTTAATAATTTCAAATCACTTATATTTGCATGATTATTGCAGTCATTTTATAAGTCCTTTTATTAAATACAGTAGTAGCTTATAATACCATGTGTGTGCTTATGCATTTCTCTACGTATTATTATTTTTATTACTCAAATACAGTCACTTTCTGTCTCTATTTTAGCAGACGCTAAAAGGATCTTTGAAGCTTTGTATGAAAGTAATACTCAGAGCAAAAGTATTTTGGAAACGGTTCCTGATCATATGTTACTGCTTTGCCAACCTCATATATCTGAGATGATGGTGAGACAACCTTTCACTCTGGACCATAAAGGTACTCATTGGATTTAAGTATGACCATACACAAAAAAAAAACAAGAGCCAGGATATAAGGGAGGTTTCTCAACACAAAGGGCCAAGAGCGTGTGATGCATCAAATTACTTAAGATACAAATAGAAAAAAATATGCACTTTAAAATACTGTAATAATATATGCATTTTCCAATTTACTAGTATAGCCCTTAAAATTTAGTTTGCTTTTTTAAAAGGATTTTCCTGTACTGATATAAGTGAGTAAATCACAAGGAGTCAGGTTCTATCAGGTTTATGTCTATGCCTTTAGATAGATAAATTAACTGAGTCCAAATGTTATATAATACAATTCTCATTAGAGGACCAAATCTTTTGCACCTTCATTTTGTAAGTTTTTTTTTTACAAAATTTGAACTTTGTGATTGAGTTTATGAGTGTGGGTGCTAAATATTCCTCTTGATAGATTTATATCATAAATTGTACTGCATGAAAATGTTAGTAAAATACAAATTTTGTTTTATATAACACATTCTATACACATTTTCATAGTAGAAGCAGATTTATATGCAATATTTGGCTGATTGTGTTAAGATACGGAAATGTTTTAGCTCTACAGATTTCTAAATGTTTAACTATCTGCAAATGGACTGAAATGTGTGAACTATTTTTATGTTACTAGCTACCATTAAATACTCTAAAACAGGTAATTTTAAATAAAACCTTCTCTAGTGCTAATCACATTAAAAGTTTTGCCTAATGAAGCTATGTTTTTAATTAAAGGTGTTAATATAGCAAAAGTTAAGTAGATACTTTTGAAATAAAAGCACAATATGCAGATTTATCTTTAATCACACTTGAGACTTTTGAATTTAATTTGTTACATTCCATTTTGTGATTCTGTGATTCTTATTACTTACAAATTGCTTTGACATGACAGGTTCTAGAGAAATAAAATTTTATAATCTGTAATGTTTGGATAAGCCTGTTAGATGACATTAAAATGAAGATTTGCATAACATTATATTCTTGAAGTGCAAAATAATTTCAAAATATTCACACTATAAATACCAAGTTGTACACTACTTGGTCAGATTTATA
The DNA here is from genome assembly GCA_023783475.1 of Daubentonia madagascariensis. Classification (NCBI taxonomy): domain Eukaryota; kingdom Metazoa; phylum Chordata; class Mammalia; order Primates; family Daubentoniidae; genus Daubentonia; species Daubentonia madagascariensis. Next base: position 14,248,428 of record JAKFHU010000747.1, on the reverse strand, counting down.
TGCTTGCAATTTAGAAAGAAATATATTTGTCTGTAATATTATCATCTCTTTCCTTATTATAAATAAGCCAGTTTTTAAAAATCTATGTTAAACCTTATAATAACAAACTTTCATAAAATGTAACATGTTTGATATACTTAATTATTTTTGGCATACTTTTGTAAATTTGCTAAAATGTGCACATTATTTTATATCAACTAAACTTGGGCTTTTAAGTGATTATTTGACACAGTAGGTTGTAACAGTTAAGATGTTCTTAAATTGTCTTCATAAGATTTTATCATTGCATGAGAATTTTCAGGGGACCTTAGGATATATTTAGAAATTCTTAGTTTCTATTCTTTTAATGGATATGGCTTTCATTTCCTTATGATTATTCCTTCAGAACATTCTAACAACTTTTGATATCTTTCCTAGTCCAAATGTCTTTTTTTCCCCTTCATTTACTTACCATGGTCAATTATCTTGATCTATTGTGATGCCTTTAATTTTTCTGTTTCTTAGAACTGAAGAAAAAATATTAATTGATAATCACATTATTGTGGATAAATGGGTTATTGCTGCTACTTAATACAAAGATTATATGCTGTTTCTACAAACAAACAAACAAACAAAGGTAAATTCTGTTTACCCATCCCTTGAATTAAGCATGGATTTAGTGACTTACATGACCAAAAGAATGTGAAAGAATTGACATTCTGAAACTTCTGAGTCTAGGTCATAACACACCTTCCAGCTTCTGCCTGGATCTCTGAGAGAAGACAACTACCATATAGGAAACCCAACACATGATGGAGATGTTTTCAGTTAAGCCCAAAGTAGCCCTATTGAAAGGTCTCATGAAAAGAGAGGAAGGTAACTAGAAAGCTCCCAGTTTTCTAGTCATTCCAGATGAAGAAACAGGCTGGTGAGTGAAGATACCCAGCCCAGCTGAGCCTTCAGATGATTCCAAGCCCAGAAGCTATTGACTGCAATAGGCATGGGAAACACCAGTGAGGATCATGTATCTGTGTTAACACACAGGGCCATGAATGATAATAATGCATTTTAATTTAAATCATTAATTTTGGGGGTGTTTTGTTATGTAAAAAATACACAAATGGAAAACATGTGTTTATAATTACATATATTAAGATATGTGTCATATAACATACAGATAATATGTTTTATATAAATATACATATGTGTCTATATATATAGTGATGAAAAACAAACCTTAGTACACTAAATATATATGAGGGAATGAGGTCACACTGTTGGAGAAAAATTAGAGAGAAAGGACTGTAGAGAGAGAAGTCTTTCTCTGGAAACACATAAATGCTTTGAATTAGGATGCAACACATACCTGAGGCAGAATGTACCACCTGCTCACCAGGCTCATTTCCTGCTCTTTCTCCAGTTGATTTTCCTTGCAGTTAAGATAGGGTCATAGGATTGCATTTTAGCAAGTAAAATAAGAGTGGTAATGTGGGTATGAACTTCAAAGTTGGCCCTTCTTTTTCATAACTTTTATTCTTTCTTTCTTCCTTCTTTCTTTTGCCCCTTTCTTTCTTCCCTCCTTCCCTCCTTCATTTCTTTCTTTTATCTCTTCTTCCTTATTTCTATGCTTCATTTCTGCTTTATGAAACAGTTACGTACTTTAAAAAATATGTTACAATTTATCATGTATTCCTCTGAGTTTCTAGTCTAAACTTCTTCCTTGGGAATAAAACCTTTATAAATATCTCTTTTTTAGATCTGCAATATTATTTCTTTCAATTCTTTCTTGCCATTTTGGTCTTTCAACACCACGGGAATTCCAGCAAATGCTCAAATGACAAGAGCTTCCCACTACTGATACTTCTTTCATGGTGTCCCTGCTGCCTCTCCCCTCCCTATTAGCTTGGTTTCTTTCTTTTAATCTTTCAAGCCTTAATTCATATGCCATTTCTCAGAGAAACTGTGCCTGACAATTCATCATACTTTCTCAAAGCATCCTGTTTTTCCCTTTACCAAAGGACATACCTTTATCTATACATTTGTTTGTGTAATAGCTATATACTCAACTAAAATGCATATTTAGTGAGGCCAGGAACCAGATTGTTCGTTATTTTTATTTTTACAACTATATACTGAGTGGCTAGCACAGTGCCAAGAACATAGTAGGCAATCAATATATTTATTCTGGTAAGCGAAATAGCATATTTTATAGTAATCCAATGAAATACTATTCAATTTGGCTTCTAACATTATTTATTATTAGCAAACCATATTTGATCCAATTGAATAAGATTGCATTTTATGTTTGTGTAGCCATGATATTAAAATATTTTCTAACTTCCTTTTACAAATTACATAGATGGGGAAAATACAATACTATGATACTTATTCCATTCACTACAAATTTATATATCAAAAAATTAAGTAGAATTTCCAGCATACTTTTAAAAATTGTCAATAGGTTCAAGAATGTAGGACATAAATTTTCTAATCTTTGCATGCCTCTGGAGAAATCTTGGAAATAATAATTTTCATTCCTTTTAACACAGCTAAACATTACACTTGAACCAGGAAAAGCTTAAAAACATTATAAGAATAATTAGTAAGCATTGATTGAAGCCTGATATTTGCATTTCTTTTCCTGAATATGTGATTCTACATGTCTGTGGACAATGTGTGAAAATATGCCTTTTCATTTTCTGATGAACCTGATATGATTAGAAAGAAAAAGCCAGTTTACTTGACTGATTTTCAACCAAAAGTTTCTACAATCTTTTTAAAACTATCAAGTGAAAAAGAGAGATTATAAATCTATATCAACCTTGTTATCTCAGAAAGAACTTCAATAGGTTGTTTTTTATTGACTTTGAAGATATATTTTTCCCATAAAATTTAAAATTTGGCTTGGAGCTTAAACATGCTAACTTTTTCTCAATGTTGCTTATAAAATGATCCCTTCCAGAGTAGTAGGGAAGGAGAAGAATAGGAAGTAGATTGTGTATTTGGTTATTTAGGAACTTCTTAAGAGAGATTTTTATGCCTTTATTTAGACATAACGTTATGAATACATATATGTACTTATATATGTATGTGTATATATGTGTGTGTATTAAATTTTGCAATTAACAAATATATAACAGATCATGGAAAAGAAAAGGAGAAATGCTATTTTTATTTATTTTTCTTACTTTCTTTTCATTAAATATACACAACCTGGACTGCCACTGTCATATCAAAAGATAAAATATGCACGTTTCCATCATTTTCTCTGCTATATTGACATTTGGAAACATTTTGAATTTATTCTATTTTTAGAAAAATTGGATCTAACATTTTATTACACTTAACTTTACAAACCAATGAATTTTCAGCATTTTCAGACATCTCAAGAAAATTTTGATAGCTATGTATACTACTCCCTCTTCTTGCCCTTTTAATGTGTAGTATTTCATAACAATAGTGTCAGAAAGGGAGAAGTGTCACTATTAATGAGTGGTATTTCAATATCATGTAGATAATGATTGTTATAATTTTTTCCAGAGAATGTTTAAGACATTGCTTTTTTCTAGGTTAGCCTCCAACGCCATGCTTATCATGCCAAAATCCAGAAAAGTAATGCATCACAAGAGAAAAAAAATCACATTCCAGTTTATATATACTTAAGGGCTCCCCCAAATCCTGAATTCCAAATCATCTGGGAGATGTACAGTGTGAAGCACAAAATGTGATATCACAATTTTACCCTCTACAAGTACAGGTAGCAAGTTGGTTCCGCTTTTTGGAAATTCTGGCCTAGGACCTGTTTGTCCTACTACTGGTATCAATCATCGCAGAACGTCGCACCTAAAATGAAAGTTTCTGTAAATGTGACTCCTGTCTCTCATCCTGAGGCAAGGTAACTCTTTTTCTTAGGGCTTTTGGATATTATGAAATGCTTCATCACTTAAGGATGATTCTTCACCTTGATTTACTGAGATGTTCTATTAGTTTTTCATATTTTAAGTACATCAGCACCACTCAATTATTTGAGTCTCAGGGATTGTTTTTATTTTTCTTTTTGCTTTCTTTTTTTTTTTCATGATGGAAAGACTGATCTATGATATGTGTATGTGTGTGTGTGTGTGTGTGTATTCCACATATGATTTTGCATGGCTCCTAAAACTGGCGTAATTTATCTAAATTGACAACCACAGAAATGACCACTCTTCTGTAAAACTACTAACTCAAAACATTAGTTGTCTTTCAATATTTTGTGGGTTTGACTTATATTCTTGTGTGTTGTTTCCTGCCTGTCTGTGGGCAGAGTCATTTTCTTGTTTCTAACAGTAGCTTAGAAATCAGCCAAGTATGAACTATGGATCATCTTGACAAGTTTCTCTGGCTTTAGAAAGTTCATGACTCCAGAGAAGCTGATGAGTCAATAGGAAGGGGACAGTGCCCCTTTCTCTCAAATTTGAGCTTGCACTGGGTGCAGGTAGCCTGAACTAAATTTGTCATTAAAAAGACCTTTTCTTCTAGTAATACTGACCTGACCAAAGTGGCAAGGACTGATGTCTTATGAGAAAGCCTTTGAGATTTTAAGACTGAGAATTCATTATTACCCCAAATCACTGAAGGTCAATACCAGCTCTTTTCTTTTTTTTTTTTTTAAGAATTGAACTTTTAAATGTTTAGAGGCTCACTATAATAGCTACTGTAAATGAAGCTTAAGGCCAAAGCAGAGATAGAAATCAAAGACAAAGTTACATCATGCCACTAAATTAGGCTAAATATATCCTTATCTGAGTTTTCCTCTTTTTCTTCTCGATACCACAAAACTCACATGCACACAAGATAAGAACAGCAGCATAACTAAGCCTTTTACAGGGGAAAAAAGTATATAGACCTGGAAAACAAGCATTGTAAGTTATAATGCAAGGCTCATGATGATGTATTGAAGGATGATTTCTTGACATTTATCTACCCATCCTAAAACTTACGTCACTAAGGGAAATCGTACTTTTATAAAGACTCAAATTGTTCTCAAAGTTGAGTGGAAATGATCTCTTTAAAGTCTGTCTGTCTTGTGCACTTGTGCTATCCTAGGTCTTTCCACTCTTTATCACTGGAATGACAGATGTATCTAGCAACATCTGTCACAATGGTCACCATTTCATACCCGTGCTATCCACTATGTGAAGCCCTGTTTGATAAAAGAAATAAACCTGTTCAAGGAAGAGATATATTGTACACTATAGCAATGAATTAAGTGTTCTCTAAACTCTCTCTCAGGAGTGTTCTATATTTTCTAGCTATTTAGTTCATATTTTAGAAAACAAACAGGAAATATCATCTACTAGTCTTTCCCGTCAACAAGTATTCCACCAGATTGAGTCAAGTCTTGAACCTCATTTTTCAAATGTCAGCATAGATTATAAATAAGAAGTGCATATATTATTTTTATTTTATGTATAACTATGCTATAATTTACACAAGGAAGTTGGAGGAATAAATATTCCGTCAGAACTCAAAAGAGAAACCTAATCATTTGAGTGTAGATAAGAAAATTTAGGCACCATTAAGTAATAGGGAAAACTTAAGATTTAGTTTTAAAATAAGTTGTAATATCCGTTCACTTATAGATGTTCACTGCATCATAGAAATTTGGGTATACTGGTAAAACCGAGAGAAAATTTTACTATATTTTATAATTAAAATATTTGAAAAGGACTGTTTTTTTGAAAATAATATTTTTGCATTAGTAAATATTAATAAAATTCCAACAGTAATGTACATGTTTATGCACATTATTAGGCAATATTGGTATGGATTTTTCCAAGCTCTGTCAAAACTTCAAATCTAAGTGCAGTAATAAGTATTACACCTAGTATAATTAAAGAACTAATAACTTCTTATGTAATTTTCCAATTTCAATTTTCCTTAAAATTGATCCTGTCAAAGTACAAAACTAAAAACAAATAAGCAAAACATAAATAAATTTAAAAAAATACAATAAAAATAAATAAATAATTAGAAATTGGAATTAGGAGTAGAGGTCATTATATTTGACACTTAAAGTTAATTTCCAGATAGTTTATTGTCAGTTATGTTCTTTTAAAAGTAATTTTTCTTATTTTAACTTATGGTGTCTTGAACTTTATGTGCAGTTATTAGTTAGTTAAAATCATTTCCTCAAGCAGGGTACAAAAATCACATACACAATAACTATTTGACATATAATTAACTGCTTCTTTTAATTTACATTAGTCTCTTTTTTTACCAAAATTATACTGAACATTGTTTAAATATTTCATGATGACGGAGGGTTATTAACATTAACAACATTACTATCCTTTTGTGCAGTGACATCCTTGAAGAGCTCTGATACTTTTAAAATTATTTGAGTTTGGGATAGAGGATATTATACTGATCAAATTTTCACTACATGTATCTTTTTTCTCCATCTGTTATCACCTACACTATTTCTCGGTTTGTGTGTGAGTACATGTGTATATGTGCTCCAAGGGGCTCTTTAAGGATGAAGCTTCTTTGCAAATGTGAAAATAAAATGAAAATGCTTTTGGAAAGCTATTGCAGCTTAGGGGACTTTAAAATATATTTACTACTTTCTGGTTCTTAAAAAATGTATAGCAAATAATTCATTCTTCCATAAACATGAAGTACATTAATGTAAGACTAGTCATGAAAAAATTACACAACTAAATAATGAGTCAGAGAAGCAATGGTTAGGCTTCAAAATCAGAAAACCAAGTATAAAGCGTTTATAATCAAAATTCCTTGTGAAATTCACTCAAGAATTCATCACAATGGAGATTGACATTCTTGTTCTTAACATATCTTACTTAATATATCTAAAAACCATTTCTTCCATTAATACCAAAATCAATTTTTATTTTGTAGTTAAGAAACAGGTGAAATAATTTGTATGCAACTTGAGGAGATAAAAATAAATAACTGTTGTGGATGAATAATGCTTAGTGTGAAAAAATTCTTAAAATATTGAAAACCAATAAACAATTTTAGATATAATCGCTTGAACAATTTGAGATATATCATTTTGGGTAAAAATTTCTTAATTTGTTTTTAACTTTTTCCTTTGTTAAGTTCATAAGCACATACAGTTCAAGCGTGATGATTTCAGTGTATGCACACACGTATATATAGTGTCCAAATTAAATATTGTGTCCATATATTTACATGTGTATCCAAACTATATATATATATACATAAAAAATCCTTAGAGTGAATATATTTAAGAAGTTGGTATGGTACTTTACCCTTTGGTCAATTGCAATTATTAAATAATAATTTTCTCATTTTAGTCTACCCCCATTGTATAGAAGTCTATAGTTAAGTATAATTTCATAGTGTTCCAAGTATCATTCATTACTAATGTGAAATCAATGGTAAGTTCCAATTTAAAAAAAGCACTAAATGCCTCCTCTCTCTAGCCAAAGGGCCATAAAAGGAGCCTAGAATAAAAACTTTCAGATAAAAATAACTAGTCTACTTGAGCCGAACACCACACCCACCCACCCACACACACACACACACACACACACACACATGCACATGTGCATAGAAACTAGAAATCCACACCAAACACCAAACCAGAAAAGTTTGATTGAACAGCTGGGACTCCATTGGTGCCAGGCAGTAATGAGTTGCTTTCATTTCTTTCCTCTAGGGTATTATCAGAGGAGGCTTAATGGAGATATAGGACTTTTACCTTTGCCCAGAAGTAATGATGCAAAACATTCCCCCTCTCCCTGAGGAGTGAGTAAAGAACATGTGGGTAAAGTAAAGAGCCACTGCTATTCTTTAAAGCCAAGGAGCTATCAGTGGAGAATCATGAGTAGCCAGAACACCAGCAGCCACCAAGTAGTTATGGGGAGAAACTCCTTTGGGTGTCACGGTAAGCCAGTTGGGGATCCTGGACTCTTATCTTAACCCCACACGAAAGAGGCAGTGATTACCCCTGCAAGAACAATGATAGATCAAGCCAGCCAAATCCTTAATACCAAAACTATATAAAGATATTACAAGAATGGAAAACTACTGAAATACATCTCTCATGAATAGATATAAAAACCCTCAATAAAATGTTAGCAAATCAAATCATACAATGCATAAAAAGAATTATACATCATGACCAAGTGGGATTTATTCCACATATACAAGGTTGATTCAACATTCAGAAAGGAATTAATGTGATCCATCACATCAGCAGACTAATGAAGAAAAACTATATAATCATATCAGTAGATATGGAAAAAAAATAGATTGACAAATCCAATATCTGTTCATGTCAAAAACTCTCAGCAAACTAGGAAGAGAGGGGTACTTCCTTAACCTGACAGTGAATAACTACAAATAAACCAGAGCTAACATCATACTTAATGGTGAGAAAATAGATGCTTTCCAACTAGAATCAGCATTAAGGTAAGAACATCTTCTCTCACTACTCAAAATTAATATCATACTGGAAGTGTTGGCTAATGCAATAGAATAAGAAAAGGAAATAAAGGATACACATTTGGAAAAAAAAATAAAAGTCTTTGCTCACAGACGACATGATTGTCTACACAGAAATTCCCAACATATCAACAAAAAAACTCATGAAACTAATAAGCAATTATATTAAGGTTGTAGGATATGAAACTAATGTACAAAACTTAAATTAGTACATACTAGTAATGAACTATCAGAATTTGAAATTAAAAACAAAATACCATTTAACATAGTACCTAAAATGAAATGCTTAAGCATAAAGATGATGAAATATGTAGAGAATATATTTTTAGAAAATTACAAGACTCTGATGACAGTAATAAAATAAAATATGAATAAATGGAGTGATATTCTTAACCCGTGTACTGGAAGATGCACTAGTCTAAAAAAGTCAAATCTTCCCAGTTGGGTCTATAGATTTGATGAAATCTCAATAAGAATGCTAGCATGCTATTTTGTAGATGTCCAAAACTGATTGACAAGTTTATACCGACAGGTCAAAGATTAGAATTATGAACACAAAGTTAAAGAAGACAATGAAAGTCAAAGAAATTGCACAATCTCACTTCAAGTCTTACTATGAAGTTACAATAATTAAGACAGAATCGTATTGGCAAGAGAATGGACATAAAGTTAAATAGAAGAGAATAAAGATCCCAGAAATACACAAATACAAATATAATCTACTCATATGTGACAAAAATGCAAAGGCAAATTTGGTGGGGAAAGGATACTCTTTTTAACAAATGGTACTGGAAAGTTGGACAGGAAAATGCAAAAGATTAAAAAATAAATGTACATGCAGACCTCTACCTTTCAAAAAATTAACTGAAAATTGATCGTAGCCCCAGATGGAAAACACAAAACTATGAAATTTCTGGAAGAAAATGTAAAAGACTATCTTTATGACCTTGGGCTTGGCAATGAGCTTTTTGGTACAAAACAAAAAGTGTAATTAATGAAAGAAAAAAAAATTGTAATTTATGAAATGAAATTCTACTGCTATGTGATATATACTATGAAGATAATGAAAAGACAAACCACACACTGAGAGAAAATATTTGTAAAAAACATGCCTTATAAAGAACTTATATTCAAAATATACAAACAATTAAAACTCAGCAATGGGGAAACAAAACATCTAATTTAAAAATGAGCAAAGATCTGAAGAAGATGTACAGTATGCTCTTCAAAGAGGATATATAGTTAAAAAATAAGTACATGAATAGATGCTCAACGTCATTTGCCATTAGGAAATTGCAAAACAAAATAATACAATGCCCCTATACACCTATTAGAATGGGTAAAATTCAAATATTGACAATATCAACTTCGGGCACGGATGCAAAGTAAAAAGAACTCTCCCTCATTGCTGGAGGTAATATAAAATGGCACAGCCATTTTGGGAGAATGTCTGAAAGTTTTTTACAAAATTAAGCAGATTCTTACCATACTGTCCACTAATTACACTAGATATTTATCCAACTGATCTGAAACTTTATGTCCAAAGAAAGACATGAGTGCAAATGTTTCTAGCAGGTTTTATCATAATCACCAAGAACTAGAAGCAACCACACTGTCATTTAGTAGGTGAATGGCTAAACAAACAGCATTAACCACTACAACTGAATATTATTTTGTGAATTAAAAAAGAAAAAAAAAACCCATGAACTATAAATCCACAAAAAATTAGAGAGGAAGCTTAAATGCATATTTCTAAGAGACATAAGCAATCTGAAAATTCTAGATACTGTATAATTCCAATTTTATGACATTCTGGAAAAGGCAAAACTATAGAAATAGTGAAAAGATCAGTGGTTGCCACGGAGGTACCAGAGGAGGAGATCAAGAGATTGGGATAGGTAAAGCACAGTGAATTTTTAAGGCAGTGAGAGTAGCTGTATGTTACTGTAATGATGGCTACGTATCTTGTATTTATCAAAGCCCATTGAGCTTGAAAGAGTGAACCTTAATGAGTACAAATTTGGAATAATAATAAGAAATAATAATAGAATCCAAGGAAGGAATGCAGACAAAAGAATCTAATAGCTTTACAAATGTATGAACCAACCTCTCTTTAGAGGATTGGTAGAAAATGCAGACAGGAGTAACTCTGGAAATTTGAAAGATTAAGGCAAAGGAAAGCATACATAAACACCGGACATGAGTTAATAAGGCTGTTTTCCAACTGGGTTAACGATTATGGTGCATCTGTGCACGTCTAGTCCCTTACTTTTTGTTTTGTTATATGTCATTTCTTTTTCTTCTATTCCTCCTTTACTGCTTTTTTCTTTGTCTTGAGTGAATATTTATAGGTTAACTTTCATCATTCTTTTTACTAAATATTTCTGATTTAATATAATATCTTAGTGTTTGCACTAAGGATAAAAATATACTATTTTATCTGAATCTATTTCTGATTTAAACTAACATAATTTTAATGAAATGTATAAATGTCACTCCTATATGTTAATAGCTTTATTCTCTCTTTTTTGTATTATTACTGTTATAGGTAAAAAATTTATATATGTAACAAATGCAACAACGTATTTTTATATTTATTACTTTATATAACTTGTCTTTTCTACATATCATGGTTTTTTTGTCCTTCAATTTCTCCGTCACTGCCTTCTTTTATGTTAGATATTTTTAAATGTATGTTTTTAATTCTCTGATATTTCTTTTTCTATTAATATATATTTTGAGTTACATTCTAAGTGGCTGCCTTGGGGAGTATCATTAATATCTTAATTTACAGCATTCTAGTTCAAATTAATACTAACTTAATTTCAACAGTATACAAAACCTTTCATCCTATGTACTTAGTCTGCCCTTCCTTTATATTGTTACTGTCACAAATTATATTCTGTTCTCTGGAAGTTACAGTGAAGAGAACCAAGGAAATGACCTGCCAGAAAAAAGGGTAAGAATTTCTTACCATCCAGTCTCCTGGCCTCTCTGTGTAATCTGATTGAGCAAATGGTGAAAATCACCATTTCTGCTCTGCAAGGTTTTGATTAATAGGAGAAAAAGGACTTATGTGACTAGTCTTAGTGTAGTGACTCTGGTGTACTTTTGGTACTTTGTGATATGAATATTCATATTGTTTGATCCCTTTCTTCCCAGAAATAGCCTTTTCCCTTGCTTTGTCTTTCTGTGTTGTTCTGTCATAAAGGGGAGTACTGGATAAAGTTCCCTCTTGTCTTGTTTTATGACCTTGAGAGTTTTGCTTGTGACCAAGTGGAAACACTTATCTCTTGGTTTCCACCATTCAGAGGACTTAATTTTTAGGTTACATCAAGTGGCCAGCAGAAAAATGGCTGGGAACCCAAGATTGTATTGTTCTGAATGTGCCAAACTCTTGGGAGTGTTTGTTGTAAGAAGTCCCATTCATAAGGGGCTTTTGTCACCTCAACCCTTGTTGTCTAGTTAATGTCCAATCTCAGGAGGGCCTACCGGGGTCAAAGATTAATGAGTCTGTATCTGGTGTCCTCACCCCACTAATTTGTGGGTTACCAGAAGCAAACACAACCCTCAACTATCTGTGACATCAAGAACATTTTTCTGTCTTCATCTATTTCTGAGAGAATGTGGGTGTCTTTGGGATTGCTTCTTATCTGAAGAAGCTATTAGATAGAGCCAATTTGAAATAGGTACACCATTGAAAATTGGTGGCTAAAACATGGATCCTTTAAGTTAGAAAGACTCCTAAATTTAAAAAAAAAGAAAATATTTTAGAGATCTTTTATTCTAAACAATTATCTTTTTGTATTGATAGAAAAATTAAATTAAAAAAGACACATAACAGTGTCATAGCTAGCCTTAAAAATTCTCTTCACAAAATTAAAGAGGAAAAATATGACTTAAACAAATATAAAATCATTTATATGCTGCCTCTACAAAATAACTGCTCCTGCAGGAATAACAACAAAGACCAGCTCACTTTGTGGTCTAACATTTAGGATTTGTTACTCTTACCACCACAGCCTGGGTTTGATTCCTCGTCAGAGAATGAGTGTGTCTTGGTTTGATATTTGTGTAACTTTTACTTTTTAAGGTACTCATTTATTATTGATTCTTTTCTCCTTCTTAGACAACCTGTGATTTCCTGTCTTCTTCTGTCTGTGTGGGGCAACAAGGCTTTTGGGCCTTTGTTGTATAGATGGTCAGCTGAAAAGCTGACACTCTAAAATAATATGGCCAGACAGAGATGTGGGTAGTATCCCATTTGTGGCTAGCTAAACTTTCTTTTCTTTAAACTGTCTTTGGGGTGGTCTGGATCTTGTAAAAAAGAAACTACTTTCTACCTCTTTGAAGATACCTCGTGCATCCTTGATTAAGTCATCACTAATAAGTTAAGTCTTGTTAGTTTCACTGAGAAAGTTACCTTTAGTTAAAAAGTTCAAAAGCCAAAAACATCAGCTATTTGTCCTGGCTAAAATCTGATAAGAGATTTAAAAAAATTTTTTTTAAGACTTCTATACTCAAAAGTCAACTTGAAACTGATTTAGGCTATATACACACACAGATGAAAATTATTTTAAGACTTCTGTTCTCTCTGTACAAAAATTTCTCAGTGGACTAAAACCCCTCTTTAAAAAAAAATATGTGCTTGGTCCTCTGTTTGCTTCCTTTCTTAAAAATCGTTCTCCCAATTACTTTTACTCCTCCCTACGCCTCCTTCCTCTTTGCCACCTTTGTTACCACATAAAAGAACCTAGAGGGAACTTCTTATGGCTAAAATACCTTAAGGAACTCAGAAAAAGGGACCACTCACTCTCTTTTTTGGGGTCTTCTGCTTTCTCTGTGGAGTCTAATGAGTCATGGACAGATTCCTCTCAGGTGTAAAACTCTGCGCTCTTTTGTATTGTGTTACCTGATCGCTTTGGCTTTCTGGGGGTACCAGAAGTTACTTTGTATTGTGAGAGAATTTGACCTTAGTGCGTATAATAGTTAGACAAAAATGACAATGTTAGAGGCAGCTGACTATATCACAGCGGCCTACTCGTTTCTTTGCACATTAAAAGAGAGAGTACAGTTTAAATACTTAGAGAAAAATGTCTTTATAACAAGTAAACTCTGAAAGTATTGCATGGCATGGTCCCATGGCATCTCTCTCTTTTGGGTACCTGAGATCCAGTGTGGCCTCCACCCTGAACTTGGTGGTCCAGTTAAGAAACAGACTAAATTAAAAACTACCTATCTAAATGAAATTGTTCTCCTTATAAAATCCTATGATAAATTCCTAAGATTTTGCATTACTTTGACATTCATTTTTAATCTTCCTCTAACTAACACACCCAAACTCGTTAAAAAAAGAAAAGCTTAGATTCTCTCTCTCTCTCTCTCTGTACTTTGAGGTGTAAATTGCTACCCTATTTTCTCTAAAGCTCAGTGAAGGCTTCAGGCCAAGCAAGACAGATACACTTTAACCTTATTAATTTATAAAGACATATTAATAGTTTGAATTTAACTGTTCTTTTAAACTAGTAAGTATTATTTGTCTTATGGCTAAAATTCTAAAATCAAAAATATAAAACTTTGTGTGTACATGTGTATGTCATATACTGTGTCTATATAGATGTACATATCTATACATATGTTTGTAGATTGTCTACATGGGGTACTAAATTAACTTTAAAATAAATAAGTACTCATACATTAAATAACTAGTCCAAGTACTTTTCAAGTTTACATGACTTTAATAATCTTTGATAAATAAAAAAGTTTTAAAATTATTGATAAAATAAAAGAAGAGTCTTTAAAATTTAATTTAGACATTTTGTCTGAGTCTACAAGTCAGGCAGATTTAGGCTATTTCTAGTAGATATTTTAAAGTCATAAAACTCTTGCTTCTGTGATATTTTTTGTATTTACTTCTCTGTAAGCTTATGTCTTCAAATTTGAGACTTTAGGCAATGGTGAGACAAGACTGACAGCCTGTCTTTCCTGGCCCAGCCGTGTTCTTGGCCATACTAGGAAAGATTAAATACTGCAGACATTATCTTTTGTCCTGCACTCTATAGCTGATACATAATAAAACTGCTTACTTTCTAGGTTCTTCATTAAAAATAAGGGTTACTAAGAGTTAAAAATATAATTTGTATATAGTAAAAACTACTTGACGTAAGAGAAAAAATTCTATTACATGTATAAAAATAAGACATGTTTTTGATAAAAAGCTCATAAGAAGGCATAAAAATGTGATTTTTGTTAAAACATTTTTCCTACTTTAGAGATTTTAAAAATTGTTTCAAATTTAAAAAATAAAAAAGACAAAAAAACTAAATAGATATAAAAAGTTTAAAAGAAGAAAAAAATTGTGAAAGGCTATAGAAGTTTTTAAAAATCTTACCTTGTGGTCAAAACTGATTAAGATTAGATAGATTTGTTCATAAGTTTTTATTAAAATTAGCTTTAACATTAATAATACACTAATATAAAGGTAAAATTTGGTTTTCTCTTTTAAATAAGATTTGCATATAATATTAGTAAGAGATAGTAAAAAAAAAATTGTTTACCTTCTGAGAAAACTACCAAAAAAAAGAAGGGAGAGAGAAAGAGACAGATTCAGTTTGCCTCCTGATGTCTTTATTAGGTTTCATGATCGTTTGGGAAACTGAGTCTCTTCTCAGTTATTGCTTTTTGAAATCTTTGAGTTATCACTTTGGCTAAATGAACGACTTATTTTGCAGTGACTTCTGATCCTATATTGTGATATCAAGTGTTTTAAACCTTTTATATTTGACAAACTTTCCCAAAAACCAAAATTTAAATTCAGTCTTTTTGAACTTAAACTAACTTTTTGGATATTAGAGCCCCTGGAAGTCCAAAAGGGACACATTGAACTTATTAGGCATGTTAAAATTGTATAGGAAACATTGTCAAATATGAAGTGATGTTTAATGTTCTTTGGGTTATATTTTTATAAGCATGTTAATATATATTCCAAAATTGTATGAAATTCCTAAATATTCTGATATGTCTTGGTACATATTATCAGTAATAATTATGATTACTATGTTAAATTGCTGTGTACTACAGAAGTAATCAAATTTCTTTGTCAATTGTGTCTTTAACCATGGCTATTCTAAAACTTGTTATTCACAATTATTGTTTTACTTTGATTCTTCCCAAAAAGTGGTTTATAATTGGCTACAGTCTAAAATTTGCTTCTTTAAGGAAATTCATGAAAAAGACTCTGAGAAGTACTATTACATACAGTTTTCTGGTAAGTTTGGAGATTGTACCATTAGACTAGGGGAAAGAAAAAAAAAAACTTATAGGACTCTGATTAAAAAGCTGGTATGTTCATGAGATTGCTAACCTACTATCAAACAGAACAACTTGATTAATTACATGGGACTAAACTAATAGAGGATTGAAAATTTCAATGACTTTTTTGTTTGCAACATTGCTGGTTGCTTTTCTTTTGTTTTCCAGAATTCAAAAAAAACTTTTTTCTTTTCAGCTATTTATAGCTTTTAACAATTGAATAAAGTATAGTTTTGTAAACACAAATTTGAAACATTTTTCTTTCCTTCTCTCTGATTTCTCTAGAATTTGGAGATTATGAGTATTCTTAATTTATGGAAATATAGTCATGGCATAAGTTCAGTAAGAATCTGTTCTTTTTTATAACAGGACACAACTTGAGACACTGGTTATTTTACCAAGGTTTTGACTAAAATGGCATATTTTCAGATATGCCTGGAAAATTGAGATTGACTATACAGAGCTGATAAAAAAGCCTCTTATAAAGACTAAACTGATATCTTGTCCTTTACAAGGTTTCCAGATCTGTGGTAGGTAAAAAATGTCGCGTTCTGACAGGCCCAAGACCCTCAAGTTATTTTGGGACCTCAAGAAGAGAAGATTTTCCCCAATTCATACAGGTGTTTTCAGACAGTCTGTTGGCAAAACTTGGGCTTGGCCTGGATTTTAAAGGTCTAACCTGAGATTCCTTATGAAAAGTTCCAGCAAAGCCAACTTCAAAGAGCCTATATGGCCCATTATTATCCTTGTTACACTTTATACAAATAATCAGGCTAAGTATAATGAGACTAAAATTTATTTTTTAAATAAATAGCTCCTACTGTAATTTATCTTTAGTAGAAATGATGGTCTAAAGAGAAAAAAAAATGTTTCTGAAGAAACTATAGTACACCTGTTATTAGAATCTAGTCTTGTCCATTATTTTGGGGTTTTTATTATTTGCCTACAATTTGGACTGGATTCTAAATTCTTTCCCAGCTACAAGTCTCCAAACTAACATTTGCAAATTTTTCTTTCATTTTTCTAACTTAAAATCACTAAAAATTGAAACTGCTTTTTTTAAAAGCCTTACACGCTAAAGCTAGACAATTTGATACAAACTTTGAAAAAAATCACTACAGCAACTTAATACATACCTTTGTACTTGTTGATATATAGACAACTCAGAAAATTCACTAGAACACCAGATACAAACTGAAAACCAGGAAAAATCTGTCAGATTGCCTCTATCTGCTCTAACTTCATCTAAAGATGCTATTAGCCAACAACTAAAACTCTTCTCGACTGGCTGCCCTATCATTCAAAAACTTAGCTTGTAGTTTATTCGAAACATTAACCTTTATTTCTCTTTTGTTTCTATAGAAATGCCTCTCACTAAACATCTGATTGCCAAAGTAATTTAGAGGCCTGACCTTGATGAAAGCCCATCTGCAATGCCGCTGCCTGAAATAAGAACTGTTGAACCAGACTGGCCTATTCTTGGAACTGAAGGACAGGTTCAATGGCTTATAAAACAATCCATCAGTCCAATTTCTAGACTGGTAAACGTCTTGGGGAAGTTTTACACTGAGGAATATTGAGGCTCAGAGAACAGTACCCCAGGATAAAGGCCTCAAGCAAAAGTTTTTCTCTGAATTTCTCTTGTCTTCCTGCCTCTCAGTCCTGCTCTTCCCCGATAGCCATAGCAACGAGAATCCCTCTTCCCCAAGGTGTGTCATCAAAGCCAGAGCCCCTTCTCCTGAAAGCCAGCCACAAAACCTAGAATTATTCTGTGTGAAAACTGGCCATAAAGAAATTATCTGGCCCACCTTGTTTGACTATTGGTAATAAGATCCCCATTGGTGAGGGTCCTGCCCCACACTCAGAAGAAAAAAATACATGCTCAAAGAGGCCAAAAATGTCCAGACAGACAGGACTTTCTAGGTTTCCCCACTCAGTCTGTTAGCATTAGCTCATACCCTTTTTGTCCAATTATATGTCTACACAGCTGTCCATACTTTGTTAAATCTAAACATAAAAAATAGACAATTTCCCCTTTATCTTTGTATCTTCATTCTAAAGGCTCCCATACATACACATTAAATAAATTTGTATGCCTTAACCAATCTGCCTCATGTCAGTGATTTTTCAGCAAACTTTTAGGGGACCAAAGGTCTTGGTCCCTACAATCAGCAAAGATTTATTATTATTTCTTTATACAGTTGTCTTTTACATTTGGTAGGGGAATAAAAGGAGTTTCAAACAAAAAACACTTTTACTGTCCTTCTAAAAATAGTATTGTTGAGATATAATTCACATACCATACAATTCACCCATATGAAATGATTAATTCAATGGTGTTATTATATTCACAGATATGTGCAGTCATAATCACAATTAATTTTAGAACATTCTCATCACCTCTTAAACAAACCCTTTACCCTTTAGCTATTACCCTTTTTCTCCCCAAAGCTCCCCTCCCAGGAGCAACCTCTGATCTACTTTCTTTTGCAAGAGATTTCTTTGTTTTGAAAATTTTATAAGACTATAGCCATATAATGTGTGGTCTTTGGTCCCTGGCTTCTTTCTTTTAGCATAATATTTCAACATTCATCCATATTATAGCATGTGTCAAAACTTTATTCCTTTTTAAGTCCCAATAGTATTCTTTTGTGTGGATGTGTCATTTTCTTCATCAGTTGATGGTTGTTCCCACTTTTTGGCTATTATGAACAATACTGCTAAAAAAATTAACATACAAATTTTGGGATGGCATATGTTTTATTTCTCTTATGCATAGGAGTAAAATTGCTAGGGCCATAAGTAGCCCTATGCTTAATGATTTCAAGACCTGCCAAACTGTCTTCTAAAGTAGCTTCACTATCTACATTCCTAGTGACAGTTTACAGAAGCTCCTGCTATTCCACATTCTTGCCAACACTTGTTATCTTCTAATGTTAGATTCTAGCCATGCAACTGGGGTATGATGTGGTATCTCACTGTCACTTTGATTTGTATTTTCAGAGTAACAAACAATGTTAGGTATCATTTCATGTGCTTATTGACAACTTTTATATCTTCCTTGGAGAAATATCTATTCAGATCCTTTGCCCACTTTTTTTATTAAGCTATTTGTCTTTTTATTATTGAGATGTGTTTGTTATATATTCTAGTTTCAAGTCTGTTACCATATACATGGTTTGCAAATATTTTCTCCCATTCTGTGGAAGAAACCTATAAGTCTTTTCACTTACTTGCTGTCATTTGAAGCACAAAATGTTTAATGTTGATGAAATACAAGTTATCTACTTTCTCTTATGCCCTTTGTGCTTTTGGTGTCATATTCTTTCTCAAGTACAAGTTCATGAAAGTTCATCCCTATATTTTCATATGTGAGTTTTGTAATTTTAACTCTTACATTTAACCTTTTGACCCGTTTTGAGTTAATTTATGATGTTGTGTGAGATAAGAGTACAACTTCATCATTTGCCACGTGGCTGTCCAGTTGCTCCAGCATCATTTATTGGAAAGACAATGCTTTCTTTATTGGATGGTCTTGGCGCTCTCATTTAAAATTAATTGACTGCAGATGTATGGGTCTATCCAGACTCTCAATTGTATTCCATTGATTGGCAAACTGTGTGCCAGTACCACATTATCTCAACTGTCATTGCTTAATAGTAAGTTTTGAAATAGGAAAGTGAGTCCTCCTGCTTTGTTCTTTTTTTTGTTGTTGTTGTTCAAGATTGTTTGGTTATGCCAGGTGCTTTGCAATCTCATATGAATTCAAGAATTAGCTTGTCATTTTCTACATACATACAAATCAGAGGATTTTGATAGCAGTTGTGCTGAGGAATTGTATTGAACCTGTAGATAAGTTTGGGGAATATTGCCATCATAAGAAATTAAGTCTTCTAATTCATAAACATGGGATATTTTTCCAATTATTTAGAACTTTAATTTATTTTGATAATATTTTGTTATTTTTGGAGTATACATTTTGCACATTTTGTTAAACTTATTCCTAAGTATTTTAATATTTTTGCCAGTATTGTAATGCAGTTATTTGCTTAATTTCATTTTCTGATTGTTCATTGAAAGTGTTACAGAATTACTATTGATTTTGGATATTGATTTTATATCTGTAATCTTATTAAACATGTTTATTAGTTCTTAGATTTTTTGAGGATTTTTGTGTCCATATTTATAATGGATATTGGTCTGTAGTTTTCTTGTGATCTTTTTCTGGTTTTGGTAGAAAATACCAAATATACCAATATATTTTACCTCATATAGTCTCTCTTATATTTTTATAGGTAGAATATATTCTGTCTTATATTTTTTGGAAGAGTTTGTAAAGAATTTGTATTCTTTTTAAAATATTTGGTGGAATTAAGTGGCGAAACCATCTGGGACTGGGCTTTTCTTTGTGAGTAGTTTTTGGATTACCAATTCAATCTCTTCACTTATAAATCTATTCAGATTGTGTATTTATAGAGTCAATTTCGGTAGTTTTGTGTTTCTAGAAATTTGCCTATTTCATCTTGCTTATTAAATTTGTTGGTGTACTGTTTTTCATTGAATAACTCCATAATATTTTATATTTCTCTATTGTCAGCAGTAAGGTTGACTCTTTCATTTCTAATTCTAGTAAATTGTATCTTTTCTCTTTTTATTTTGGTCAATCTACGTATATGATCCCCCAAAAGTGATATTTTGGAAAAGTATAAATAAAATGAACAAAATTTTTTAAAAAACCAGATTTTTCAATTCTGGTGAAATTTTCAAAGAAGCAGCTTTTTATTTTGTTGATTTTCTCTATTGGTTTTCTATCCTCTGCTAATTAGTTGCTGACATAATCTTTAAAACGTGCTTCCTTCTGCTTTCTTTAGGTTTCGAATGCTCTTCTTTTTTGAGTTTCTTGAGGTGTAAAGATAGGTTATAGATTTGAGATCTTTCTTTTTCCTTATATAAACTGAGTGTTCTATAAATGTCTGGTAGGTCTAATTGGTTTAGAATGTGGTCAAGTTTTTATTTCCTTATTAATCTTCTTTGTAGTTGTTCTATCCATTATAGAAAATGGAGCATTGGCATCTCATAAAGTGTCCTTCTTTGTGTTTAGTAATATTTTTTGTTTTAAAATCTATTTTGCCTGATAGTGTTATAGAGACTCTAGGGGTTTTTTGTTATTGCTGTTTGCATGATATATTCTTTCCTATCCCATAACTTTCAATCCATTTTTTCTTCGATCTAGAAAATGTCTCATGTAGAAAGCATATGGTTAAATCATTCTTATGCAGCCTGATAGTCTCTGCCTTTAGACTGGGTTTTTAATCCATTTAAATTTTGAAAAATTTTATTATTGATACAGTTAGATGTTTTCCTATCATTTTACTTTTTGTGTTTTATGTACTTCATGTTGGTTTTGTTTCTCTATCTCTCTCTCACTGTTTTCTTTGCATTAAGTGAATATTTTGTAATGTAGCATTTTAAGTTATTTAATGTAGTTAATGCTTTTCTGTTGTTTTACTAATTTTGAGGTTTTTCTCAGTGGTTTATCTAGGATTTATCATATGTACACTAACTTAAGACAATCAGCTTCAGACTTATACTAGTTTAACTCCAGTGATATATAGAAATGTTACTCCTATATAGCTCCTTTCCCTCTTTTGTGGTATTATTATTATCTTTATTGCATTTATTAATGTCACAAACCCAAAAATACATTGTAATACTTCCAACTTTACCACTGGTAGTATCCTTAGTCCAATACACATTTTCTTACATGCACCTCCTCTGTGCTGATGTTGGCAAATATATACTACACATGTGTTATGTTGCTCTATATATGTTAAAGACCCAACAATATATTCCGTACATAGTTTTTTTTATACAATTTATTTTAAAATCAATTAAGAGAAGAAAGAAGGAAAAATGTATTTAAACTGTCTTTTATAATTACATAGTTACCTTTACTGGTGCTTTTTTGTTTCTTGTTTAGCTTCAAAATGATGCTGAGGTCCCTTGCTTCAGTCTGAAAGAGTTTCTTTAGTAGTTCTTGTAAGGCAGATCTGCTATTAACAAATTCTTTCAATTTCTCTCTGTCTGGGAAAGTTCTTATTTTGCCTTCACTTTTGAAAGATAGCTTTGCTGGATATAGGTTGTCTTGGTTGATAGCTTTTTTTTTTTTCATTGACAACTTTGAATATATCATCCTGCTGCTTTCTGGTATCCATTGTTTCTACATAGACGTCAGCTGTTAATTCATTGGGCTTCTCTAAAAGGAATGAGTAATTTTTCTCTTGCAGCTTTCAAGATTTTTCTCTTTGTGTTTTACCTTCAGCACTTTTATTATGTGTCAACTTTTATTTTTATCTCTTTGTATTTATCATATTTGAGTTTATTGAGCTTTTGGATGTGCAAACTATTATTTTTCAGTAACTTTGGGAAGTCATCAATCATTTTTTCAAATATATTTTCTTCTTTCTTTTTATCCTGTTCTTCTGGTACTCCCTTACATCTGTACTCTGTTAGGATCTTGTCTCTTTTTTTTAATTATTTTTTCTTTGTGTTCTTTGGTTTGCATAATCTCTATTGATCTATCTTTATGTTCAGTAATTCATTCTACCATAAGTAAAAATCTACTGATGAGCCCCACTAGTGCATTTTTAACATTTCAGTTATATACTTTTCTTTTTACTTTCAGAATATTACAGGGGTACATAGGCTTTGGTCACATAAATTGCTTTTCCACTGCCCGAATCAAAACTGCAAGCATGCCCATCCCCCAGACAGTGCACATCACACCCGTTAGGTGTGAATTTACCCATCCCCTCGTCCCTCCTCCCACCTGCCAGATTCCCAGTGAATGTTACTTCCATATGTGCACATAAGTGTTGATCGATTAGTACCAATTTAATGGCGAGTACATGTGATGTTTGTTTTTCCATTCTTGTGATAGTTCACTTAGAAGGATGGTCTCCAGTTCCATCAAGGTTAATACACGATGTGTTAATTCACCATTTTTTTATTATGGCTGGGCAGTACTCCATGGTATACATATACCACATTGTATAATCCACTCATGTATTGTGGGTTGTTTCCACATCTTTGCAATTGTGCTGCTATAGTACTTTTCAACTCCAGAATTTCCATTTACCTTTTTTTCTGATAATTTTTATCTCCTTCTTTGAATTCTCTATTTGAGGTGACATTGTCATCATACAGACTGCTTTAATTGTGTTTTCCATTACTTTTGTGAACATGTTATAATGTATATTTTGATGTCTTTTTTCCTAATAAATCTGTCATTTGGTCACTCTTAAAGGCAATTTATGTTGCCTGATTTTTTCCAGGATATAAGTCATACTTTTATGTTTCTTTGCATGCCTTATCATTTTTTTTGAATCTGAACATTTTAGATAATACATTTAAGCATTTCTGGGTACTGCTCTTCTCTTTCCCCTCCCTCTACAGCTAGTTATTATTATTTGCTTGATTTCATTTAGTGATTGGCTAAATGATTTTTGAGGTCTATTTCTCTTTTCACAGTGTTAACCTCTGATGTTCTTCTCAGATTGGTCCAGGTATGAGTATGGACAAAATCTTTCTAGGATGATAGTGGTGTTGGTAGGGCTCTTTTCCTCTATTTCTCTAACCACACCCAGCTGTTAAATTCCAAAAATTGCCAGCTGACTGTTCAATTAGCTTGAATAACACTCTGGGGTTATAAATTGCCTTAAATTTAACCCAGTCATATTCTAGCTCCTTTTAAGGAATAGTTTCTATAGTCAGTGTTTGGTTTCTGTCTTGATGCTAAGAATGCTTTTCCCAGTTGTCTTATTCCTGAGTGTTTTCCTACAAACTAACTGCACTATAGTTTAGCTTCTATGTTGAATCTCCTCCCACTTGGCTGTTACTGCAATTTCCACTGTCTTTAAGAAAACACTAGGCTTCAACTGCTCCAAAATCTGCAGGAAATAAAGCCAGTTCCTTTAGGAAGAGGTTAATGACTTTCTGTTTTATGGCCTCTGTTCTTCTCAGGTAAAATATCTGAGCTAGGAATATGTATCTGGGGGCAGAGACAATGGGGCAGAGACAATGGCCTGGTTCTCTGAGTCTGAGTACTTGGTTGGGAGGGGCACCAGCATGGGGTCTTTGTCTTTTCTGTCATGAAACCACCAACTTACAAGCTGTGGCAAGGGTGATCAGGACCTCAGTCTTCTCAGCACACTATCCCTGAAGTAAACTCTCCTTTCCACATGTAAAGATTGAGTGGCAGAAGGAATCCCTAATCTCTCAACTACACTGCCTGGGACTTAATTTCAGCAATAGATTGCTGGTGGTAGAGTGAGAAATGCTGGCATGCTCCCAGTAAAAAGCCCATTAACTAGATAGGCATTGGAAGGACCCTTGTATTCTTGGCTGCAGTAGTCTGTAGTATAGTCTGCATCTCTCTGTGCATGAAGGATAAAGGGAAAGGATAGTCCTATTAAATTTTCATTTATTTTTTAGAATATATGTTTCTTTATTTGAGGCTGCACTTAGGACCATTTCCAGAGGGTTTGAGTGTGTACATGAATGCGTGCGTGCATGCATGAGTGCACACACACACACACACACAGCTTTGCTGGTCTCCCTGGAGAGTGGGTCAGCAACACTCTTCACATTGTCATGCCTGGAGTTGATCTCTATCTTTTAAGTTTATCTATACAGATACCCTTACCAGTGTTCTTTATTTTTTCATGTGGATTCAAGTTACTCTCTATTTCTCTTACATTTTATCCTAAAGAAAAACCCCTTTCTTTAGCATTTCTTGTGGAGTAGCTCTGCTATTGATGAATTTGCTCAGTTTTTGTTCAACTTGAAATGTCTCAATTTATCCTTCATATTTGAAGAATGGCTTTGACCGACATGGAATTTTGGATTGACTTTTTTTTTTCTTTCAGTATTTTGATTAAGCCCTCCCAGTGCCTTCTGTCATACATGAGTTCTGATGAGAAATCAGCTGTTAATCTTGTTGAAAATTGCCTGATCACATTGTCACTTCTCTTACACTGTTTTGAAGATTTTCTGTTTATCTTTTCTTTCAAATATGTGATTTTGATATGACTATATGTGGGCCTCTTTGATTTTATTGTATGTGTAATTCAGTGAGTTTCTTGGGTATGTAGATTAATGTTTTTCACCAAACTTAAGAATTTTTTGGCCATTATCTCTTCAAATATCCGTTCTGTATCTTTTTCTTTCTTTGATACTTCTGAGACTCATATTGTGAGTATTTTAGCATGCTGGATAGTGTCCTACAGGTCTCGGAGGCTTTGTTTAGTTTTCTTTCTTTTTCTGTTCCTTCTTCTTTTCTTTTCTTTTCTTTTTTTTTTTTTTTTGGTCGTTCAACTCTTCAGACTGAATAATCTCAGTGAACCTATCTTCATGTTCAATGATTCTTTCTTCTCCCACTCAAATCTGCCGTTGAGCCCTTTAGTAAATTTTTTATTTCAGTTACTATACTTTAACCTCCAAAATTACTAATTGGTTCCATTTTATTGTTTATATCTCTTTGTTAATAGTCTCTATTTGATAAAATATCATTTACATACTTACCTTTATTTGGTTATGCAATGCTTCCTTTGGTTCTTTGAACATATTTGAACATAACAGGTAATTTAATGTCTTTGTGTAGTAACTCCAATGCCCTACCTTTCTCAGGAAAAGTTTATTTATTTATTTTTCCTTTGTATGAGCCATACTTTCTTGTTTCTTTTCACATTTCATATTTTTTGTTTGAAAACCAAACATTTTAAATAATATAATGTGTCTACTCTGGAAATTAGATTTTCTATCTCTTTAGGGTTTGTTGTTGATGCTGCTTGCTATAGTTGTCATTGTTTACATTTACCGTCTGTGACTTTTCCAAATTAATCAGTAACATCTTCTTTGTCATATGTTCCCACTGAATTATTTTCTTGGTTAGCTTAAGTTCAGCTAATGAGACAGAAATGTCCTTAAATGCATGGAACCAATAAATCTTCCAGACTTTGTTAAGGAATCCTGAGCATATATTTAGGTTTACTTTTAATACTTGGCCATAAAGTTTAAAATTCTGCCTTGGCTTTCAATTTCTGCATAAGCAGAGCGTCAAAATCAGCAAGAGGTTAGAGTTTAGGGTTTCTCATGTCTTTTCTGTGCATGCACACAGCCCTATACATGAACATGGCCTCTTAGATTCCTAGGAATATATCAAAGCTTTTGAAATCCCCTATAGGCATCTCATTTCTTAGTCATACTTTAAAGATTTTTAGTTAAAGTATTATTTTCCCAAACTGTTATCTATCACTTCATGCAGGTTAAGCTTTATTACAAATGTTTTTCATAAACTTATCCTCATTTTCCCCCTTTTAGCACTGGGGTAGCTCTGAGTCAGGTCAAATAAAGACAAGCCTTATAGTGGGGTCTTCCAGGGGACCAACAGACATGTCAAATAATGGCTATTTTTAAGAATGTGTCTTTTAAAAAGCTCCAGCTATGTTTTGCTCCCTCTGGGACCATTAATATGGCTGTCATTTTCAAAGCTACCACTGAGTGGGAGAGTGGAAGTTGAAATTAGGTAAACTAAAACACAACAAAGCTTGTTTTTGTTACCAAAATTTACCCATTTTCCTTGAATAAACACTCATCAGTTTGCTTCAAGCCTTTGGTTAATTTTCAGATTTCTGAAAAGTTCATTCAGACAACTTTAGTTTCTTTTTGCTTTTATGAAAAAGCACATTTTTGGAGGTCCTTACACTATAATATTTGTTGATGTCATCATGTATAACATTCTTAAAAATCAAAATCAGAAATAAAGAACAGAGTTGTGTTTATCATAGTTAAAGAGGGGTTAGGTGTAAGTGCAGTGGGTGTACCTATAAAACTGAAACATGAGGGATCTTTGTGGTGATGAAAATAAACTGTATCTTGACAGCATGGTTGTCAATATATATATAATATTGTTGTGGTCTGAATGTTTCTGTTCCTCCAAAAATTATATGTTGAAATCCTAATCCCAATGGGATAGTAATAGGAGGTGGGGCCTTTGGGAGATAATTAGGTCCTGAAGATGGAGCCATTATGAATAGGATTAGTAACCTTATAAGAAGAGGCCAAAGAGGTAGCTACTGTTTTTCCATGTGAGAATACAACAAGAAGTTGGCAGTCTGCAACCCAAAAGAGGGTCCTCACCAGAACCCATCCTGATCTTAGACTTCCAGCCTCCAGAACCGTGAGAAATAAACTTTTGTTGTTTCAAAGCCACCCAGTCTTTGGTACTTTGTTATAGAAGCCTGAAGTGACTGAGAAATATACTATATATTACCATCGGTGGAAACTGAGTAAAGAGTACTTTGGGTCTGTCAGAATTACTTCTTACAACTGCATGTAAATATAAAAATAGATTAAAAATTAAAGACAAATACTTTATAGTACCATAAGTTCAAAGAATATTAGAAGAGTATTTTTATTCTACCATGTTGTCATTTACATGTGTAGTTAAGATTAATTTTAATATGTTATTTTATATTTATATATATATGCACAAAGTTTATATCCACGTAAATTAAAAAGTAGTCATTTACAGTGCTTTGTGTATTTTTTCTTTCAGAAAAAGATAAAAATACACTTATTGTTTAGTTATTATTATAGTTATTAAGCAATTATATGTAAATACACATGTCTTTATATTAATTTTGGCTTATACTAAAATAAGTCATGGAAAATGATATTAAATAACTAGAGTATTGGAGGGCAAATCTAACAAATTATTTGTGCATTGAAAACTTTACTGAATCTCAAATTTCTTTCTGATTTTATCAATATTGTATGTTCTATTTTGGGCAAAATGATTGTTATGTTTCTATCAGAATGCTAGAAGTAAATATACATTTGTTTAACTATTAGAAGGATATGGAAAGCAAAAGTGTACTTAATAAAAATATTAATACATAAATTTGATATAGTCTGTTTACTTCTTTGAGCCTCAATTTCCACTTTGGTATATTGTGTACCAAGTATCTGAGGGTATTAATCAATAGGAAGTGTAATTAAAATAGGTCAAAGCTGGATTCCTATAGGATAGTACTAAGATCAATGCAGGCTTTACCTTGGCTCAGTAGAATTTTTTTCTATTATACCTCCATTCCCTTTGTACTTTTTTTATCTAATAGTGTAAAAATATCATTTTATTTTGTTTTGCTGTCCTTCAAACAAAGCAAAATATTTCCATTGCATGAAATGGTTTATAGTCACCCACATAACCTTGTGAAATACTTCTGAAATAAAGCAATCAGTTTCTGAACTGACAAATAATGATTTGGGTGAAATGGTATTACGCTGACTACCTGGGTTTAGAATGTTGCATGTTTGATGGATGCACAAAATAAGGATTCTTTATGGAAAAACAGAACACATGCTTTTATTGTTAAAAAGCAATTAAAGCTAGACAAGGCGGGATATTTATTTAAGCATATACAGAGATATTGTGGGTAATACTTCCATAGATATTGAGAAATATACACTGTTAGATAAGATTCAAAACAATTTCATGATTCTCCCATTTAAAACGTGTGATTAATATCTATAAACTATGTGTTGTTCTTGGAAGAATGAGATATTCTGGATAGCATAGTCAGACAAGTACACACATTTAGCCCTTAAAAATTTGTAATTACAATGGAGAGGGAGATATAGATAGATATAGATACAGGTATAGGTATAGAAATAGATACAGATATAGATCAGTGGCATAACCCATGATTTTTAAGATACGGTAGTTAGAGTTAGCATTGTAACAAGGTTTTATGTGCCTCTAATTTAACACCCTTAAACACCACAATTTAATGCAGGGCCAAAGAAGTACAACAAATGGCTTCTGATCCGAAGGAGTTTAGGGACTACCTAAGGGAAACGGCTTTAGTGAACCAAAAGAAAAAGGGTAAAATAAATGAAAGAATATATTATTGCTTATGATAACCATATAAAATATTATAAACAGTACACGGTTAATAACCTAATGTATGGTATAGACAGGATTTATAGGAGCCCCAGAGAAGAAATAACAAATAGGAAGAGAAAAACTTCACAGAGAAAGGACAATTCATACTAGGTTGAATATCAGGTCATCTAGTGTGAAGTACAGTTATGAGCCTTGTATCTCGCATCTAACCATATTCTTTTTTTAAAAAAAATTTTGCCTTTCTATGTCTGCTAAAGGAACTATTTTGCTTTATAAAGTTGGGCATTTCATCAAAATATTCTCTCAATCTATTTAATCTTTTTTCCCTCAGTTGTCCTCTCTCTAATTAATCATAACGTTGGCATTGAAAAAATTCAGATATTTTATGGGCGTTCCCTATTAACTTATAATTTTAAAACACAGTTGAGGAGACAGGGAACTATATCTTAAAAGTTTGACAAGGGGTTTATGACAAACTTGGTCCAATGCACCGTTACATCTAAAACAAGCTATTTATATTTATTAAAATGTTTGATGTATGTCTATACTTTAAGAAATAATATTTTTAAAATATAGTTAGATATAATGAACAATATTTTATAGCACAACAAAGTGACTGTAGTCAACAATAAGTTATAGTATATTTTAAAATAACTAAAAGAGTGGAATTGGAATGTTTCTAACACAAAGAAATAATTATAAATGCTTGAGGTGACGGATACTCCAATTACCCTGATTTGACTACTACACACTGTATGCCTGTATTAAAACATCATATGTACCCCATAAATATATACAACTATTATGTACCCATAATAATTAAAAATAAGAAATTTTTTAAAAATAGTATTTTTTAGCTGCTGTGTTATGATGCAAACATGTCATGATCAGTTCTAAGATATGTTACAAATTATTTAATATTAATAATGGTAGCACCAAAATCTAATATTTTGTTTTTGCTAATACTTGCCTCTTCATTACTAGTTTTTAATATCATAATAGTAGAAATATAGTTACTATATTACTATTACTCTCTTGAATATGAGATTATAAGATAAAGTCATAACTGTAATGGAGGGAATTATGCATAACACAGGAAGTGATCATTAGAGTGTTTTCTACATCACACTGTTATCAGTAATAGATATTGTGTTAGGAGACATATGAAACTGGTTCCTTCAAAGAAGTGTCAGCAAAGGAAGAGCGGAATAAAATCTCTTAACAACAAATTTAACATGAAAGTCAAAATATATGTAGAACTTTAGTATATTCTTTCTAAACTGTAATTGAAAAACTTTTATAGTGAACCATTTCTTAAAAATTAAATAGATTTTTAAAATATCAGTTGTTTTGAAAAAAGTTATATTGATGTGGCAGTTGCTTATATAAAATAGTTAAAACAAATATCCAAATATACCAATGTTACAGTATCCAAGGGTATACTTTTAAAGTGTATAGCATTCTTATACCAAAGAGTATGTGAGGATAAGAGTTTATATTTATACCTAGGATTATTAGGATAAAGCAACTATTTCTATTAACTAAGAAGTCCTACAAATTCTTCAATAATAATGTTTTATCATTGAATTTAATTTAGCCATTAATATATCTCATCTGCTTGTATTAAACTTGAGCAGAAATTTAATAAAATGACTCCTTTATCCTTCTAAAAATAACTATTTTTGTTGCTCTGAGTAATTGACAGGTATTTAATTAATAATATCACGCACAGATTTTATCTAGAAAGCTTAACATACAATTTTCAACTGGACAATCATATGAAAAGAAGGCCTGAAAAAAATAAACTTGGAAAATGTGTCAGATGGATAAGAGAAATGCACAGGCATCAGCTGAGAGCTTTTACATTTAAAAAAAATTTAAGTATCACTGAGGAGATTGAAGCTAGAATCAGAAGTTATGCTGGACTATCTTTGTCAGATTCCATTAGATTATTACACAGGTCTCAGTTTACCATGTTTTGCTTCCTACAAGACAGACATGAGTTAGAGTTCTCCTCTAGTTAATTTCTCTAGATACTGTATTGTCAAACCCCTATACTAATGCCTATCCTTCAAAGGAACATTGCTTTCAAATATCTGATGAATGAAGGCATTCATCAGCAGCTATGTAAATGACAAGCAGATATCTTGACAGCAGAAATAAATACAGCAACACTATCTGAAAGCTGACCCATTCAGTATGGCTTTCCCCACCACTGATAATTAGGTGTTACAGCTCAGTGATATGCGGCATTGTTCAGTTCCCAGGTGTGTTTGTCACTGTAAACATACCCAGACGGGGTATCTCCTACTTGTTTAACAACCATTGTAATTATTTATACTGGTGTAAAAGAAGGAAGAGTTTCTCTAAACAAGGGAAGATAGACAGAATCTTAAATCCATGGAAGAAGTCTAGTGCTTTCCTTGCACATGTTTTATACAATAACAAGTTTCCTATTAACAGGTATTAATTATTTCAATTTAGACCTGAAAAGATCCTTAAATCATGTTTTGGAATTTTATCTTTTTCTTTCCTTTTGGAATTGTAACTTCTCTGTCCAAGTACATTCTCCATAAGGTGCAGCCCCACATAGAAACAGACATGTGCACACATACACATTGGTCATTTGCATAACCAGCCAAGGGCAAGGAAAAGATTATGGAAGTTATTCAAATATTAAAAAGAGAAATAAAATCAAGATATATGAGTATAACAGCTAAAATATTCCATTGAAAAATGATATATCTTCAACCCAGCAATTACACTTTTAGGCATTTTTCACAGAAAAAAATGAAGTTCCATGTTCACCCAAATACTTGTACACAAATGTTTATAGCAGTTTTATTTATAATAGACAAAAATTGCAAACCTCTCAGATGTTCTTCAATGGGTGAATGGCTAAACAAATCATAGTGCATCCATACCATGGCATATTACTTGGCAATGAAAAAGAACAAATTATCGATATATGCAACAACCTGATGACTCTCCAAAATATTATGCCTAGTAAAAAAAAGCTAATATCAAAATGTTACACATGGTATGATTCAATTCCTATAACATTCTTTAAATGACAAAACTACAGAAATAGAGAACAAAGTAGTGATTGCCAGAGGTTAAGGAGAGAGTGAGGACGGGAAGGCACTTGGTACAACTGTAAAAGGGCTATAAGAGGAATCCTTGTAGTGATGGACATGTTCTGTATCTTGACTGTATCAATGTCTGTATCCTGATTGTGTTATAAAACAAGGTTTTCCAAGATGGGAAAAAACGGTAACTTGAACTCTCTGTATTATTGCTTTCGGTATTATTTCTTTCAACTACATGTGGATCTAGAGTTATCTCTAAATAAAAAAAGGTGAGTTTTTAAAATGATATATCCTAACTACATAGATAAGCTAATTATGTAAATGAAATTCTTAGCTTTTCTAAGCATTCTTTTGACTGAGATTTGCTTCTTCTTAAAATTTGCATTGAAAAAGCAGATATTAATTTTTATGTATTCTGTAACCTGTTTGTCTTATCAGCTTTGAAGACATCTGTTAAATATCAGCAATTCAATGTAGAAATTAACTGTAAGATACCGATGGTAAGCTGGATGTTGGACAAGACTTGGGATACAGCATGGATAAAGGGCCAAGGTAATCATAGAATCAAAGATTGTAAGAAAATAAATTTTGAGTACACATCTCTGATTCTATTTTGCACATCATGTTAAGGCTTCATGTTCAGAATCTGGAGTAAAACAAACAATATTTTATTTATGAAATTGATTTTTTATTTTTTATCCATAAAAAAGAACCACTAATAATAATGTACCTACCACTTTATTGGATTTCTCTCAACTTTAAATAAGATAATATTTGTAGTGCCCCTAGCATCATCAGTATTATAGAGTCTTAATTGACGTGTTTGGATAGAATCAGAGTCAGCAATAGATCCTTTTTATTGATTACTTATGTCTACACATGAACTTACAAATATATCCTTTGTATTGGTTAGAATTTCATGATTTTCTCTTGTGTCACATGTTGCCTCTGCTATCTGGAGTGTTCTTATTTGCTTTGGGATGATGGTGAACTTTCACTAGTTTTCTGGTACCTAACTCCGTCTTTTCATTCTTTAAAAATGTTTCCTTTCACATTCCTTTGTAGAATCCACACCAATATAGTTGGGTATTTCCTCCTATATTTTGTCACTAATATTTTTTACGTATATTGCTAGTAAAACACAAATTAATGTTCATTGAAGGTGTTTTTTTATTATGTTTGTTATGTGTTCAGTAAGAACATAATTTACCATTCAAATTGGAGCACTCCTGAAAATAAAATGTGGCTCTATTAGTAACGATGTCAGGCTAACTGTTATAAATCCAAATGATAACTCAGGACCTAGGATCAAACTCACTAATAAATAATAATCATGTGGTGTCTGGGGAACATATATTATACTTACTTATATATAAAGAGTCTAGCACTTTGTTTGGCACGTAATCAATGTGTATTAATTTTCATGGCACCTAAATGTACAAATGAAACTATAAAGGACTAAATGTATTTATACTCAGGCCAGTGACCTCTGCTGACTCCTATGGTGCCAGTTAATAAGCTTCTGTCTCTCAGTTATTTGTTTTACAAGGCTAGGAATGGGGCTCTGCACATCAGGTTTCTTTCTGCTATCTTCTTCCTTTTCAAACTCTGCCAGTAATGGACATTTGATAGAGACTGGAAAGCTTGAGCTGAGAGAAAGGCTTTCCTTTCTGTTTGCCTCTTACCCCTTTAACAACCTTGCTTCTTCACTATAGCAGCAGCAGTTACTTCAATAGCAGCAGTCGAATCTAGTTTGCAGTTTTTCTAACAGTCAGAATAACAGCGTCATTTTCCTCAGAGACAATAACACCTTGGGCTGGAACCCCATCTTCAAAGGTCTGGACCCCTTCAGGCTGGCCAGGACCTACCTCCTCAGAGCTCTGAGTTTCACTTGTACAGGGCCCTTTCTCCAGGCTCCTAATGTATGTGATAATCAAAATCACTTCCTTTGTTCCATCAGCCCTGGGGATATAGGGCATTTCTTGCAAATGTAACCTCCATGATACCTTAGTATTCTCTTTGTGCCTTTCCAGTCACCTATTTAACACTGTCATACTTAGTTAACAATTCTTTACATTAAATTATTTTCTTAAATAATTGACTTGTACAGGTACTTTCTACAGGATTAATATCACTACATATTCCAGAGAATGGGTTTTTCTCCCTGTGGGCTCATGTTCTCATTCTGTTCATTACTAATTAGCTGTCAGCCACCAAAAGCATAAAATCAGTAATCAGGCTTAAGGAGAAAAGGAGATATTGGTATTACTCATGACCCCATTTTGCCTCTGTAGCTCCATATCTGAAGACTCTAACAGAGAATAATTATATCTTCACCTCTAACTTTTTCTGACTGCAAAAGCGCATCATTGTACCTTCACTCTTTTGGTAGCTTCTTTATACACCACTCCTTTATCATTTATGCCATCTTTGCCCTCTTTATCATTTATGCCCTCATTTATTGGCAAAAAAAATTAGCTTCATATCAAATAGCTATATTCCTAATATGCAGTATTTATTTTCTCTCTATTGTTACTCATCATGTACAATATAACAATTGGAATGGAGATTTAATTTACAAAAATATACAGAACTATAAGATACAACTTCCCACCATATTATTGTTAATTTTCATATACCTTTCTATTTTAATTGGTGTAGTGCATTGTTGCATACAACCCTTTTACTGAACATATCACAAATAATTATCTATGTTCATGTAAATCTTCATAATGACCATCTATATGGCTGAAAAATATTCCATTAAGTTGATACATAAATAGGTATGTAGCCACACCTCAGATTCTGGGTATTTAGCTTGGTTTCAGATTTTGTCTATACCATACCACACCACAATGTATATGTTTGCATACCTATTTAGTGCAAATAGATAGTTTTGGAAATATTGAGCCTGAGAGAATGAAATCACGTACATATAATAAAGCCAGACAGAATCTACTATCTTGCTGGATTATCTTGAGGCTCTTCTGTGACAGGGGAAATCATGGCAATCTTTTCTTATGTAGCCAAAAGATTCTGAATCAAAATTGGTACTATATTTTTCATAGAAAACTTATTTGTTAATACTAGGTTTTTCAGGTATTTGGTGGGAAAGGAAGGGGACAAGTCATATTGGCATCCAATAGGCCAGTAAATTATTAAGTTCTTTTCAACACTTAATCTGCAAGTGAGATAAGGTTGATAAATGGAGAAACAGTTAAAGTTTTCTAAAAACACTTCAAGATTACAATTCATACTTAGACTTGATAGTCCACTGAGGCAGGGGACATTATTGACAGGGTGGTATTATGATCATTAGTCCATTCACTGTTTTTTCTGGCCTTCCACCTTTGAGCACATTGGTGGTTTGCTCTTTTTCACCCCCGTTGAAGTTAGCTAGGGCATATCTTGCTTTCACCAGTGAAATATAAGCAGAAGTTATAAGTGTAATAACAGGTGAGAACAGAGGAGAATGTGCCTGGTACATGAAGAGAAATTAGGAGGAAAAACAAGAATGTGTGGAAAAGAGTGATTCAGAACAAAGCAATAGTCAACAGTGTTAAGTTCTGCCAAAAGATGAAGAAAGATCCAATCCAAAACCTGCACCCTTGGAAAATCAATAAAACTGAGACTGTTGGTAAATCTACGTGAGAGAATTTTTAAGTGGTATGATGTGAATGGGATCTAGGTTGGAATGAATTAAAAAGAGAGAGTGGACGTGAAAACCATGGACTCAAATCTCTATGTTGAGAAGCTGAGCGCAGAGGATTGGGCTACTTTTTTTCAGAAGTTTCCATAAAGTAGAAAAAGGAATTAAAAAGATAGTGGCAAGGAATAGTACGATCAGTGTAGGATTGAGATTTTTGGTGTTATTTTTTGTATTAGAGATAAGGTAATTTCTGTATGTTTAAATGTTGATGAGACAAAAAGGTACAGGTGATCATTTTCAGAACACTTGTAAAGTTTATTCAGGACATTGTCTGTAAGGGAATCACACAAGCGACTGACGGAATTAATAGGAAAGTAGAAGTAGAATCTTCGATCAAACCTTGGTAGAGAGGCAGGCAGCTGAATAAGCGGTTTTGTTTGGTTTGATGATTAAACTTCGGTTTGAAGATTAAAGATTGAGGGAATGAATATATAGATGATAGTTGCAATAATGGAGGTGGATAATGTTGCCAAGGGTGTGTGTAGAGTAGCAGGAGAAGAG
This sequence comes from Daubentonia madagascariensis, assembly GCA_023783475.1. Classification (NCBI taxonomy): domain Eukaryota; kingdom Metazoa; phylum Chordata; class Mammalia; order Primates; family Daubentoniidae; genus Daubentonia; species Daubentonia madagascariensis. The sequence goes on along the minus strand of JAKFHU010000747.1, from coordinate 14,212,397 downwards.
AAGGGAAGAGAAGAGAATGAAAGTGAAGGAGAGAAGAAATTAAGGAACCTCAGAACAACCTTAGAGTTGGCTCAGGAGTAGAAAGCTGCTACTTACGAATGCACGTGGACAGTCTTCCTGTGAGTTTTCCCAGGTATCATTATCTATATTTTACACATCTATATGTATATTTCTATCTACTTATCCATCATTTATCTAAATTTCTATATTATGGAACCCATAGGTATAGGAAAACAGAAAAATTCTTCGAGTCACTCTTTGTTAAATAAGATCTAAAATATATTTATAAAATTTTGGAAGTAATTTGTATTGTGTCCTTTTCTGATTTGTATTTGTGATTTTCTTTAATGTAGATATTTGGTATCTAAAATATATGTTCATTAGGCTTAATAAATATAGCACTGTATGAAAATTATGTCTTCAATTTTTATGGAAGCAGAAGACTAAATGTAGATCATAATAATTTTATATTGAGGCATTTACTCCATCAAAGTAAGCTACAGCAATCTAATTTTCTGTTTGGTATATAATTGCTACTTAGTTGTGATACATTATGAGAATCAAAATAAATGTATGTCTATTAGTTATTGCATTTTTTTGCTAATTAACTTTATGAATAAATTTTAACATTTTAACATTATAGTGTTGTTTAATCAGTATTTTCCCATTGTAATTACTTGAGGTAACCATTATGTCTACCCAGAGTGATAACAAATGAAAATCTACGGGAATTGGGCAAATAAATCTTCATATTTAATAAGCCAATTTTAGAAAATTATTGTGATAGATCACTGCTGAAATAATCCCATCACATTGTAGTTCAACCCTTGTGTAACCATTTCCCCTTGTGTGTGGGCTGGATCTAGTGATTTGCTTCTAACAAACAGAATATTCCAATGTGTTGGAATGTTCTTCCAAGATGAGGTTATTGTAATTGTAGGTCATTGTAATTTCTTTCCGGTTTGCATTCACTTTCTTTCTCTTGCTCTCTCACTTGATCAATTTGATGACCCCAACTGTTGCATTGTAAACTGGCTTATGGAGAAGCCCTTATTACAAGGAACAGAGGACAGCATCTGGCAAATAGCCAGCAAGGAACTAGAGACCCCAGTCCAACAGACTGCAAGGAACTAAATGCTACCTACAATCACCAACTGGTCTTGAAAGTAGATCCCAGAACCTATCAGTATCAAATATTTACACAACTGCATCCTGGATTACACTTTGACTAGAGCCTTATGAAAGGCCCCATATCTGAGAACCCAGCTAAGCCACACCCAGATTCCTGCCCTGCACAAACTGTAAGATAATAAATATGTATTGTTTTACATTTCTAATTTTAGGTAATTTGCTATGCAGCAATAGATGGTTGCTGCAAAAATATTATACACTAAAGACCTAGAACCACCATTAGAAAAAAAGTGTCAAAATTAATGATAAAGAAGGCAAGCCTTTTCTGCTTCAAGCTCTTAAAATTTACTGTTATTAATACGTTTTGAATGTTCTAACATCACACACACACCCCCCCACACACACATCAGAAAAAAATACTTGGGGAATCATTCACCTGATATAACAAAGATACCTCAAAATATGCTCAAATATCTTGAATAAGATGGATTTTTTTTGTCCCGTCTCCCATAATTTTATAAAGATAACCAGGTTCTCTAGAGCTTAGTACAGCTTAGTACAGACACTAACAAACAGGACGCAGATACCATCTATCTTTTTCTTCAACCAGAGTGCTGACTTAATTCACACGGTTAAAGTTGGCTCACCACCATTACCTTTACATTTTTCACTATTGGAAAGAGGAAGAAGATATAGAGAGTCAGGAGTTTTCTTTTAAGGACATGACACCGAAATTTTGTACATTGTTTCTGCTCAAATCTTCTTAGCTAGAATCTCGTGGGATGGCACACTAAGCTTCAAGGGAAGCTGGAAAAGGTAGTTTCTAGCAAGGAAGCCATGTGTCTAGTAAAACTGTGAAAGCAAGAGTGAATTTTGGGAAGTATGATCAGTATCTTTTAAAGAATCCATTTCTGACTGCAAGAAATTAGATATTCGTAAAGAAAGAATAACATGGAAAATTAGGCAGACAAAACACATAAGCACAAAATGAAATATGACAGAAGAGGGCATTTTTAAATAGCAGAAATGATACACTATAGCTTCTGCATTTAGGGCTCTGGAAGGGTTTTAAAGGAGCCTATTAAAAAAAGTGAGTCCAAAAAGTTAGCTCGATGCCTTGGTAGAGGGTTTAAAAGCCCCACAAAAAAATTATTTTTCTTAAGCAATATGGAAACATTTATTCATTTTAAGCAAAATGGTAAAAAAATTAAGTGTGTGTTAAGAGGCATTTCAGGAAGCAGACATTACGACAGACTAGACATGAAGATAGTTTTAGGCTATGTCATAATTTTTAGTTAAATTTTAAGGCAGATTAGAAATAAAGTCATGAAAGTGAGAAAGAAGAGATGACACATTAAAGCACGCATATAAAATAGAATAGGATAGGATAGGATAAAACAGACATAATGTAACATAACTTAAAGTAACATAACATAATATAACAGAAATTGATCACAAGTTGGATATGGGAAATGAGCCGGAGTGAAAATTTAATTGTGATTCCAAAGTTTTGAGGTTAAAATTTTCCCTGGAGAGTAGCTCTTCTGGAAAGATGTAACACAATAGAAATGATTGATTTTGGAAAAGAGATAATGAGCTCTACTCTGCAAATGTGGAATCTCAAGTACCCATGGGATGATTTGATAAAAATTTGGGACTAAAATCATAAATCATATTTTAATTTGCTCATTTGATTGCCTTGGCTTTACTTTAGAACACAATGGTCTGTCACCAGGCCAGTTTCTCTAGAAACTATTAGTTAATGCCTTTCACTAGCCCTTTTCCTGTCTATCAGCACATGTTGCACAATGATGCACAAAGATTGCATATGGTGCCTTAATTTCAATACACAAATATGTATTTCTTTACTATTGTATTTATTGTCTTTCTTTTCCTGAAAGCTTGCTTGAAGGAATTTTTTGGCTCTAATTGAGAAGATTGGAATAAAACAGTTTTTACCTTGAATCATGATTTTCCATAGCTTGCTCTTCTTGAATAATAGCTATAAACCCAACCAGGCAGAAATAAAATTTCCTTGGGCATTTCTGAATAATACTGTAAGGATTTACTTTCCTTAAATAATAACTTTAAATACTGGTAAAGAGAAAAAAAAGAAAACAAGAAGGAAAATGTGCATTGTGATAATAATGAGATTGTAAAGAAATTACTTCAGATTTGAGACTTCTTCATTTATTCCATCAAGGAACTAATATGCTGCCCTGTTAAACAAGGTCTTTAAACCAATTATATAAGGTTAATTGTATAAATTAGCATACCTAATATGATAGCAACAGCACTAAGCAGGTGAATAATGAGTGTTATCTAAGTGAATGCATTTAATTGTCTCTGTTCATCTACTAATAAAAGCAATGACCTTCTCAACATTAAATGCAAGAACCATTATTTATTTATACATTTTAAGTTTTGTAGAGAATGAGAGAAATGTATATAAACAATATTATTTGCTTTTTATTTCTAATATTGCCTAAGATAATGATGTTCTCGGAGATCACAATACTTGAATGGAGGGTGAGAAGGGTAGAAAGGCGGGGGGGATAAAGTGGCGATGGTTAATGGGTGTAAAAATATATTTGGATAGTTAAATATAATTAACAATATTTGATAGCAAAACAAAGTGACCTTAATCAACAATAAGTTAGAGTATACTTTAAAATAACTAAAAGAGTGCAATTGGAATGTTCCTAACACAAATGATAAATGCCTGAGGTGATGGATACTCCAATTACCCTGATTTATTAATTCACATTGCATGCCTGCATCAAAACATCACATGTACCCTATAAATATATACAACTACTATGTACCCATAATAACTAAAAATAAAAAAAGTAAAATCACTATCAATGGTTAAATAAAGGTGCAGAAAATAGGCATAAAGGGTGGTATTGTATATTTGGAACTCTCTTTATAAATTGCATCTTTAACAATGGCTTACTCAATTTTTGCAAAACTAACACAACAATTATTGAAATCTATCATATGCCGTGAGCAGACATTCAAGATATTTCCCAGTTTGTCTATATAATTGTTTCCATTCCTTACCCACTGTGGGCCAGCCACAGCTATCTCTCATTGCCTGAAAGTGCTACATTCTCTCATGACTATGAATTTGGTGATTTTCTTTACTTCTTCCTGGATTTCCCTGTTTCTCTTTCTCTATTTTGAGTTCTTCCCCACTTCTCCTTTCCCACACCCTATTTCTACATCTCTTATTTCTTCTTTTTATTTTTTCCCCTTAGCCTCCTCTATTTCTTCATCTCAGCATAGTTACTAAATTACATTTAACTTCTTTATTTTTAATTTTTATGTACACAAAGTAGTACATATTTAGGGGGTACATGGGATATATTGATACAAGCATAAAATCACCTTTATTAACTACAGTCACCCTGTTGTGCCACCAAACACTACAACATATTCCTTCTATCTAACTGTACTTTTTTTAATTTAAGAAGATTATGGGGGTACAAACACTTTGGTTACATATATTGCCTTTGCACCGCCCCAGTCAGAGCTACAAGGGTGCCCATCCTCTAGACAGTGTGCACAGCCCCCTTTAGGTGTGAATTTACCCATCCCCTTCTCCCCCTCCCACCTGCCCGATACCCAGTGAATGTTACTTCCATATGTGCACGTAAGTGTTGATCAATTAGTACCAATTTAATGGTGAGTACATGTGCTTGTTTTTCCATTCTTGTGATATTTCACTTAGAATAATGGGCTCCAGCTCCATCCAGGATAACACAAGAGTTATTAGTTCACCATTTTTTATGGCTGAGTAGTACTCCATGGTTTACAAATACCACATTTTATTAATCCACTCATGTATTGATGGGCACTTGAGTTGTTTCCACATCTTTGCAATTGTGAATTGTGCTGCTATAAACATTTGAGTACAGGTGTCTTTTTTACAGAATGTCTTTTTTTCCTTTGGGTAAAGCACCCAGTAGTGGGATTGCCAGATCAAATGGTAGTTCTACTTTTAGTTCTTTGAGGTATCTCCATGCTACTTTCCATAAAGGTTGTACTAATTTGCAGTCCCACCAGCAGTGTATGAGTGTTCCTCTCTCTCCTCATCCACGACAACATTTGTTGTTTTGGGACTTTTTGATGAAAGCCAATCTCACTGAAATTAAGTGATATCTCATTGTGGTTTCATGAACAGAAACGTTTCCAAATAAGACAGACTAATGGCCAATAAACACATGAAAAATTGCTCAACATTTTTAATCATCAGGTTACTAACTTTTTTGGATACCCAATTCATTTCCTAAGGGATCATTTCATCAGAAATAATACTGCACCTTTCTGTGAAAATATGTCCATGTTTCTATTTTGATTATACTACCAATCACTGTCTGCCTTGTGGTATGATTACTTGTACAGACATGTGCCTGTTGCCTAAGATAATAAAAGATTTGAAATCGATTGACTGTATTTCATTCACTTTTGTGTTTCTTCGTACCTAGACCTGAAGGTATTATATGTTCAATCTTTAACAAATGTTAAAATACACTGAATATGCAGAATAGTTATGGGCAAGGTAGACCCACTGAATTAAAAAATAGAACTTTTTAAATAAAATAAATTAAATTTATCCTTTCAATTTATTAAAAAAAGGACTAAATAGAAAAATGGCAGGGCTAACTAAAACCATATTTCCACAGTAGATTCTAGTTCACATTAAAAACTTGGGGAATTGAGAGAAGAATCCAATTTGTTTCTATCAAATTGAGTTCAAAAGAGCCCAGAGTGAAATTAGTGGTAGAAATCTGAGGGAAAAAACACTGGAAGGAAGGTCAAAGTGGAAGACGGCGAATGAGAGGCAGAGCATTTATGTTGACAAGCGAAAGCACGAAGGGTACAAGTAAAAAGGTAACGACGAAATAAGATCAAAAGCCATAGAGGGAAAGTAAATTTTAACAATCCCAAAATGAGCAGTACATTGTTTTAATGTAATATAAATCAATAGAAACTGAAAGGCAAAATAGCAAAACTCCATATTTTGTTTTTGTTCACTTATTCTATCACACTGCCTGGTACAAGAGAAAGGTAAGAGCATAAACGGGAAGAAACGTCATCCAAAACTCTGCCACATTTTAAATTTCTTATCTGGGTTGATGCGTTAGAAATTGTGTGAATAGAAGGCTACCTGCCCCTAACTATCATCCGACACGTTATCTTTTATGTAATGCTTTGTATTTCTTTGCCCTTGACGCTGTTTTCCCAACTCTTCTCATCCAAATATTCCCCTGCTGTACGTCTTGAAAACATTGCCCCATAAAGAGTAAACTCCTTTCTATCCTAAAACTTTTGAAACGGTGCAACCCTTTTCTTGCCAATAAGAGTAAAGTAGCTCTTCTCTGAACCTGCCACTTTCTTCTTAAGCGGCAGCTTTTGTTACCCAACACAGACCTCAGAATCGACGTAGGTATCTTTGCTCTCTTTCACTCTTCTAATGTATTACCTTGTGTTGAAAATAATTTCTGTTCTTTTGATGTCCATGCCTTCAATGCACACTTGGCTATACAAAACTCCCCTCTCCTAGCAATTATTTGTCAATATTTTATTTTTATTCACGGAGATTTTCACATCTAGCCTTTACTTTTTTAACCTGACTTTTAAATTTTCAACCCCAGCCATGTTTTCATACTGGATGAGTTCAGTATCCATGTGGATGACTATCTAATATTCTGCCTATTGCTTTGTTTATCTTCTTGGTCCATCTAAAGAATCTTCCAGGTAAAAGAGATGCTTGGATCTTTAAACAAACATTGCTGGAATCCTCAATGATGACTTCCTTTTACATGTGTTTAGTTAAATTGGATCTCATGGCCACACATAACAGCAAGAAAATCATAGGAAATGAGCATTTTTAACTGAGCACATTGCCATGTCAAAAAAATTGAGACTCCTGGAGTACAGAAGAAAATGGATTTTTAATAGGCAACCAACAGAGCCTGCCATCTACTATTTCATCTCAAAGAGTTTAAACTCTAATAGGCTTCCTTTCTTATAACCTCTGCTATTTAATTGAGCCTTCCCTTTGTATTTTAAATACAGTCATATCTGTTCCCTTTGTACAAAATGAATCTCATATTCAAATGCTCAAGTACTCATTTTTCTGAAGCTACCTCTCTTGCCTTCATTTGCAGTCAACACTCTTTCTAAAAGGGTTGTTGAACCTAAGTCTCCATTTATTTTGCTCTCATTTATTCACGTGCCTAATTCAATCATATTTTACATCCACTGCCATGCAGTCTCTCTCACTGAGTTTATTAGTGATATCCATGTCACAAAGCCACATATGACATTTCATGAATCCTCTTTCTTAACAACTTTTACCTTTTGACACTATTAAACACTACCTTCTTAAAATAATCTCTTTCCTTTACTTCCTTGACAAAATACTTCTGTGAATTTTCAATCCACATTCTCAAGCTTGTGTTTCTCTTTTTTAGAAATTGGTACTCTTTCACAAACCCTTACACTTTGCAGTTCCTCAAGGCCACATTTTGTTATATTTCCAACTATCATATCTTCCTAAGGTATCTAATATATTCACTTATTCAATCCACAAACATTTACTTAGCTACCTGTTTTGGGCCAAGTATTCTTTCACGTGCCCAGAATGAAACAAAGCCTATGAAAATGCATGATTCACAAAGTTTATATTTTAAAGTGGGAAAAAACCAATACACAAGAAAAGAAAAGAAAATATATACTTAAAAAGTGACAAATACCGAGAAGTAAAATAAAGCAGGGTCATGGAATTGCCTGGGCATTTTCGGGGGAGGGGGATTGGATTTTTAGAAACAGTAAAGGAAAAACTTCATGGAATAGGTGATATTGGAGAAATTTGAAGGAGGTAAAGAGATTGATCATTCAGGAGGGAGGAATGTAGAAGGCATATCAAAGGAACCACATACTCAGCTTCAATTATAGGCCATAGAGAGGTACCAGTTTCTTAAATAAATAAATGAATCATCATAATTACTATTCTTCATAAGAGACATATATCATATCAAATAATTTATATCAGTGAAATATATGTTAGCTAGACTATGTTAGCCATGCTGTTATTTTTGACAACTATTCTCCTTTTGTATTATAAATTAAGCCTAAATATTGATTCAGTTTATTAGTACTCTTCTAGATATTGGGATTAAAAGAAGAAAACTATCTAGGAAGACCATAGTAGTTTATAGGGTGTATTTCAAATAGTTAATTCAAGTCATACACATATATTCTAAAAACTTGAAACAGGTCATTTTGAATTCATACTATGGCATATCCACTGTGTTTTCTCTAGACAAGTTTGGTGATAACAAAAATGACCCTGGCTTTTAAAACCAAAGCATTTAAGAAGATATTTCTGATGGAATGAGATTATTGGTTCCTTAGATGTTTCTCTCCTTAACAACTTTAATCTCTACTTTCTATGCTGCTGCTGATTTCAGACAATGGTGAGGCTGGAGTATGTTGGCCCAGGCCTTCTGCTCCCTAACATTCAAACAATAGTTTATTCTGTCATCCCTCCTTACTTACTAAATTTCAGAGCATCAGTTGTGGCCTGACTAATGAGTCAATGCCCTGGATTATTTACATGGGAGCCTTCTGTTTCTATAAAAGTTAAAAGATTTAATGAATCAATGAATTCTAGGTATATGTTATCCCAGTAGCTAGAAATAGGTCTGGCCTTTCCCTTCCATTGCTATATCTCTATGTCTGATTCTTGACCCACAATGATTGGGTAGTGGCAAGAAAACAGGGAATCATTAGAGACTCTGATGATCCACTGAGATCAAGACAAAGATGTTTTCTTCACCTGAAATGTAATTTCATTTTAGTTTAAAGTGAAAAATATCCTCTTATTCAATCACAAGATGCTTGTGATATTGCCTGTGGTTTTTGTAAAAACCAGGAGAGATGGTGGAAATTGATTAAACATATAAATCCACAGAAGTCTGGCAAGGGTTAGGAAAGAAGCTCTATACTTTAAATAAAGAACACTTATAAGTGGCAAGAAGACTATTAAGATAGGTATAAGTAAGTACTAACTCTCTACCTCTTCACACCTATTCCACAGACAGATAAAGCCACCAGATCTGCAAAGCAGCTCACCTCCAGTCTCCTGCCCTGCACATTCATACACACTTCTCAACCTAGTCTTACACTGGGCTGAGGAACTAATTCTCACCTACACTGAGGGGTTTTATAATGTTGTTAAACCCTTATGTTTCAATATTCAGGTGGACTTATTTCTATTTCTATTAGTTATGACATTCTGGACACATCTTCTTGAATGCCATGCACACTTTCCTAGGCAATCCTCTCTTATTTCTCATAATACAATTTAGGTAGTCTATTTCTACTATGGTTCTGTTGCTTGTTCTCATTGATGCTAGTAACATGTAGTCCCAGTTCTTTTGATTCTTTTTCATATAACATATTTTCAAGTGCCCTTTCCATGATGATCATGCCAATCTCTTCCTTGCCTTTTCATATTAATTATGTTGCATGATAAGTGTCACTATTTAGCAATTACTGAACTGCCAGTAACATCTTGATACAAGACACATGGCACATTGTATACTGTAAGAAATATTGCTTAATTGAAAATTATCACCAGTTTGCTAACAACTAAGTGGCAGAAATCATAGGTTTGGAATCAGAAATTCAAATCAAGTCTTTCTGGCTCCAAAGTTAATTATGTTTCTATTCCATTTCTGCCTTTATGCTTTTTATCCTCTATTTTTCTTCCTTTTACTCCATTAGTTTCCTGAGATGGTTTAACGAATTACCACAAACTTGTAAGCTCAAAATAAAAGAAAATGTATTCTCTCACCGTTTAAATCTGAAATTAGTATCACTGAACCAAAATCAAATGGTTGGCAGGGTTGTTCTCCCTCTAGAAGCTCTAGGGGAGAAGCCATCCCTTGTCTTCTCTCACTTTTGGTGGCTGCCAACATTCTTTAGCTTTAACTGTATAATTTCAATATCTACCTCTGTGGTCACATTGCTTTATCCTCTTCTCTCTGTGACAAATCTCCCTTTTCATCCCTCTTATAAGGATATAAGTAATTGCATTTTGGGTTAGTCCACCTTGCTCATTCAGAATAATCTCACTATTTAAAGATATTTAACTTAATCATATTTGTAAAGTCCTCTGTGCCATATAACATCCACAGATTCCAGGGATTAGGACACGGATATCTTTTTCAGGGTCATTGTTTAGCCAACCGTACTCTCCATGCTTCTGAACCCTGCCCTTTTCTTATAGTATCTTCCAGTACACGTCATCCTCACCTCCCCACCTCCCTTTGGCTCTATAGGGAGATAAAACCTATATCTTATAACCTTATGGTTCATTACTATCCCTTGCAGTTTCAGCCATCTATAGCTTTGTAAATAGTCCCTCTATTAAGCACTTTCTTAAATTATCCAAATTTGTGTGTGTCACCTATACCCTGCTAATATCTTTAAAATAACAACAACATAAATTATAATGTGGGACATCAGACAGATAATGGAATAATACGACTTGGATTCTCCTTTCCCCCATAGACACACCAATTCAACAACAAAACGGAGAAATAGACAGCAATACCATAATAGTAGGAGAATTCAATATCTTGACTTTCATTAACGAGTAGAACATTCAGACAGATAATCAAGAAGGAAAACAGTGGACTTGAACAGCAGTAAAGACCAAATGGACTCAATTGACATATACAAAACGTCCACACAACAGCAGCATAATACACATTCTTCTCAAGTACACATAGATCATTTCTCAGGATAGATCACACATGTATCACAAAACAAATTGTAACAAATTTAAGAAGATTGAGATCATACTAAGTATCCTTTCCAACCACAATGGAATGAAACTAGAAATCAATAGCAAAACAAAAACTGAAAAAAAAAATTACAAATATGTGGGAAATAAATAAACAGTACACTTCTTGAACAATCAAAGAGTCAAATGAGAAATCAAAAAGGAAATTATAAACTATCTTGAGACAAATAAAAATTAAAAAGACAATATACCAAAACTTACATGATGCAGGAAAAGTAGTACTAGGAGGAAATTTTATAATCATAAATATCTACATTAAAAAAGAAAAAAATATCAAATAAAAAAACTAACATTATACTTCAAAGAACAAGACTAAGAAGAACAAACTAAGATGAAATTTAATAGATGGAAATAATTAATAAATGTTAGAACAGGAACAATAGAGGATAGAAAAACAATACTGAAAAATCAACAAAAGTGTTTTGAAGAGTGCATTTTTGAAAAAGATAAAATTAACAAACCATTAGCTAGACTAATAAAGAAAAAAGCAAGGCAACTTAAATACAAAAATAATCAGAAACAAAAGAGGAAACATCACCACTGACATCACATATATAAAAAGGATCATACAAGACCACCATGAACAATTATACACCAACAAATTAAATAACCTAGAAAAAATGAATTAATTTATAGTAACATACAACCTACCAAGACTAATCTTAAAGGAAAAAAAAATATGAAGAGTTCTATAACTAGTAAGGAGATTGAATCAGTAATCCAAAACCTCCCCAAAAAGTAAAGTAAAGGATCCTATTCATGGGTGAATTCTATCAAATATTTACAGAAGAATTAATGCCAATCCTTCTCAAACTGCTCCAAAAAATGATAGGGAAGGAATACCTCCAAACTAATTTTATAAGGCCAACATTACACTGATACCAAATCCACACAAAAACACTACAAAAAAAGAAAACTATAGGCCAATATCCCTGATGAACATAGATGCAAATGTCCTCAACAAAACATTGGTAAACTGAATTCAACTGATGATCCATTGAAAGGATCATACACCATGAACAACTGGAATTTATCACTGGTGTACAAGAGTGTTTCAACATACACAAATCAATAATTATGACACACCACACTAACAGAATGAAGTAAAAAAAAAAACATGATGATCTCAATAGATGTAGAAAATGCATTTGACAAAATTCAAAACCATTTCATGACAAAACAAACAAGCAAACAAAAAACAACTTTCAACAAACTACGAATAGAAGGAAATCACCTTAAAATAACAAAGGCCATATATATAAAGTCCATAGCTAACATCATATTCAATGGTGAAAAACTACAACACTTTTTCACTAAAAACAGGAGGCAATGAAGTCGTCTTGCCTCTTCTATTTAACACAGTACTAGGAGTCCTAGCCAGAGCAATTAGGCAAGAAAACAATAATAAAAAGCATCCAAATGAGACAGGAAGAAAGAAAAAAATTTCCATTTACAATTGACATAATCTTGTGTGTAGAAACTCTAAAGATTCCACAATAAAAATATTAGAGCTAATAATAAAATTCAGTGAGTTGCAAAATAAAAAAATCAACATAAAAACACAATAAAATACAACATACAATATCAATTTACAACATCTCTATACACTAATAACAAACTATCTGAAGAGAAAATCAAGAAAAAAATCCCAATTATAGTACCATGAAAAAATAAATTACTTAGAAATAAAATTAACTAAGAACGTACAAGAGATATAAACTGAAAACTGCTTAACATTGACGAATAAAATTTAAAAAGACACAAATAACTGGAAAGACATCCTGTGTTCATGGATTAGAAAACAACATTGTTAACATGTTCATACTGACAAAATTATTTACATATTCCATGCAATTCCTATCAAAACCCCGATGACAAGTTTTACAGAAACAGAAAAAACAATCCTGAAATTCATATGAAAGTACAAAATACCCAGAATAGTCCACACAATCTTCAGTGAGAACAATGTTTGAAACATAACACTTCCTGATTTCAGAATATATTAGAAAGCTATAGTAATTAAAAGAGTATAAACTAGCATAAAGATGAACATATAGACCAATAAAACAAGAATAGACAAGAAATTAACCTAAGCAATTATGGTCAACCGATCTTCAACAAAGATGCCAAAAGTGGGGAAAGGTTAGTCTGCCTCTTCAACAAATGGTGTTGGGAAAACTAGATGTGCACATGCAAAATGTAGTTGGACCCGTATCTTAAAACACAAACATAAATCAACTCAGAATCGATTAAAGATTTACATGTGGGACCTGAAACTGAAAACTCCTAGAAGAAAATAGGGGAAAACCTTCATTACATGGACCTTGGCAATTATTTATTGAATATGACACCAAAATCACAAGCAACAAAAGCAAAAATAGACTATCTGTTTAGAAAGTTTCTGCACAGCAAAGACAAGTATCAACAGAGTGAAAAGATAACTAGGGAATGGAAGAAAATATCTGCAAACCATACATCTGATAAAGGGTTGGTATCCAAAATATATAACTTACTCCTTTAACTGAATAGGAAAAAAATAAACCTGAATAACCCTACTAAAAATGGGCAAAGGACTTGAATAAACATTTCTTCAAAGAATACATACAAATGGCCTCCAGATGTATGAAAAGATATTCAAGATCACTAATCATCAGGGAAATGAAAATTTCCTTTAATTACCATTGATTATATTCATTTCATATTATGTATAATTTTTTCTGAGAATACATGAAAAAGGTGATTTTTTTCAAATCTTGTGTGTGCACGTGTGGAATTTATTGTTATTCCTAAATAGTATAGTTATCATTTGATTTTACTCTCTGAAATAATACTTAAATAATAAGTGGGTTGTTATTCCATTAATCTCTTTAAGTAGAATGTAACATTAATGTTTCTATTTTTGGGGAAAAAAACTTACCTAATAATGTTTTGAGTAGCTGGTTTTTCATTTTCAATTGAAAAGTGAATAATCATCACATGGACATTTCTAATATCAGAAAGAAGAAATTTGTGCTATTGACCTTCAAGGTGTGAAGAGAAATAATTCTTCAGATAGAAAAAAATGCAACTATAGATTCCTAAACTTTATTGTAACAAAGCCCTAATAATAGAATACAACATATACACATTATAAATATTATCAATTTTGAAAACATCCTCTGTGGGTTGTTTAATTTAATTAAAAATGAAAATATAATTGTAAAATGTAGTTAACAAAATTAGCCTTTCTTAAAGGCAAATATGTATGACTGTCTCTGAGGCCATTTTATATGTAACTTACTGAAAAAGTGATACAAATTTTCTTAGAAATGAGAGAATTTTAGAAACAGAAAGCAGAAAGGAAATATAGAGGTTATCTTGTCTACCTCATATACACAGAAAGTCTGGCTCTATGTCAAGCAGTGAGGATGTATTCCTTGAGTGAAGAAACCTGTCTTTGTTTTATTAAACCATTGCTGCCCATAAGGAAAAATGTCAGCACAAAAATCATGGGCAAGTATAGGACTATTTATCTTCCATGTATCCTTTTCTATAACCTAATAATTGAATTAACTTTAAATACATTCCTTCATTTCATGGATCATTTTTGCCTTTAGCCTGTAAACATATGTTGTGAGGAGTTTGACTTACGTTTCTACGTAAAGTCATAATTTATAAGTTACAAAGCTAATATTTGAGCTTAATGTTTCTTTTAATGTTATCAACTGATTTAAAGAGCTAAGCCCAACCAACTGTCTGAGTGGAACTCCAAGTGAGAGAGCTGCTGCTCAACAGTATTAGCCAAATCATTTTCACAGTTCTTTCTGTTTCCTATTACCTCTGCTCAACCTCTAGGATGATACAAACAGCTCTTTTCCTGGCATGTGATATCTGCTACTTGACTTTCCCAAGGTCAGTGTTTCCTCATGGCCTTTAGCTCATGTCCTTATTTGTCTGCCCATCAACCTGTATCTCAAATTTCAGATTGTTTCACAACTATATAGATAGAACTCTGAGAACCCCAGGTGCTTGTTTCCATATACACTTGTGTTGCTCTGAGCATAGTGGGGTCTAATTATTCTTTGAGATCCTTTCTAATGATGTTGTTGTATAATATTTTAAACTTGTATACATATTAAAACTAATTTCATAACAAAATAAATTGAAACAGATCAGAAGGCTATAAAGTGAAAATAGAACACCTTAGAAATCAAACTTGCTCCCTAGTCCCCAGAAATAACCAGTATTAACTGCATTTAATATGTTTTTCTACTTTACTATGTTCTACACATACCTATGTATAAGAGTGGGCATACTATTATAAAACTTCCTTTGTCGCTTAGCAATATATATTGGAAAGCGTTTTCTCTGTTAGGACATATAACTTAATCTCATATTTTAACAGAAAAAAATAATCATATCATAGAGATATGAGATTTCATATTGAAGCTATCTTCTATAGGTAGACATTTATGTTCCAATTTTATACAGTAGTAATGTGTTTTGCATAGTACTCCTTTAGTTCTGCTTTTCTCTTCTACAATGAGTGATTATACAAGATAAATTCCTACAAATAGAACTGCTTAATTAAAACTATTGGGAATTTGTTGAATAACTTATTGGCAAATAGCCTTTAAAACTGCAACAATTTATTAAATATCAATAGTATATAACAGAACTTTTCTCCCATAAACTTAACAAACTTATTCATCATTTTAATGTTTGCCAATTCTACTGGTGATAAAAAAGTAAACCTAGTCATCAATACTCTTAACTATGTGTGAAGGCCAAAATATTTTATGTATACAACTTCTATTATTATTTCTTTTTATGTGAACTGTCAGTTAATTTATCTTTACCTACTTTTGCCCTTAGGCTACCTGCATTTTCTCTTATTTTGGAATATTAAGAAAATTATCTATTTGTTTCCCATGTGTTTTACAACCCAATATTTTTACTCAATTTTTCTATTATTGATCAAATCTTAAATATCTCCAATTAATTCCATCTGATAATTTATTTTTACATTAGTTTTCAAGTAATTTACCTATGATTTTGCATCACTATAGCAAAATTAGCCTCTATTTTTATTTTTATGCTCTACTACATGAAACTCTCTACATCAGATGCAGCAAAAATTACAGTTAAGGCTGAGACGTTAAGGCAGAGCGCAAGAATTATCTGAAACAGGGAATCACTTACTGCTGAGATACACTTGTGCCTCATTTTAAGTCTGCTCTGTGGCTGAATTTTCAACGTACACTGCACCTAGTTCTCAGTCCACAATTTATTTCCATCGTCTTTCTCCTCTACAACCTTTTCTACGTTTCCTTCAACTTTTAGTCAATTCTTCTGCTAGTTTGGTGTGCTTACCTGACTGAGTGATCCAGACTTTTATCCCAGAAGAGTCTGAGATTTTGTTTTCCTTGATCTTTGCCAGGCAATTTTTTAGTTAAGCACACATTCAAGAGTATCACTGAGCTCAAAAACAACATATTACCCAGTGAGACTTGGGTTCAGGACATACTTTTAGCTACTTTTGTGTAAAATCAAGCATAGCTCCTCATAGCAATATGAGTATTACCCGTGTAATATTATAATATTATAGGTATTATAAGTCATTTATCTTTTTTCTGTTTTCTTTTTTCTTTTAAAGAGACAGGATCTCTGTTGCCTAGGCTGGAATGCAGTGGCACAATCATAGCTCAATGCAGCCTCAAACTCCCGGGCTCAAGCAATCCTCCCACCTCAGACTCCCAAGAAGCTAGGGCTACAGGTACATACCACCATGCCTGGATAATTTTTAAAAATTTTTATTATTATTTTGTAGAAACGAGGTCTCCCTATGTTGCCAGAGCTGGTCGAACTCCTGACCTCAAGTGATCCTCCTGCCTCAGCCTTGCAAAGTGCTGGGATTACAGGCATGAGCCACCATGCCCAGCCTTATCTTCTTCTTTATATAGCAGCTTACAATGCTGCAAGTGACCAGAAAAAGTCATTACTTTAGGTTTAGTGTAATCTTTACTGTATTCCTCAGAGGAAAGATTCAGCTTAGGAAACACGGGATGTCTAACCCATGAGAACTCACAGTACCAAGAAAGGAAAGCATATATTTAAAAGAAGAGTCAGTGTGAGTGAGAGGAAGGTTAATACTACTTCCATCTCTGCCCCAAACATATTCATTGAAGTTAAAGTACTAAATATTTACACTTGGCTAAATGTGTTTCCTGCAATTCTGAGACAAAGTCTCAATATCTCTGGGTGTTTTCTCTGAGATGGTAACTTAGCTGAGCCTTCAGTGAGCCTCTCCATCATTCATTACATGGCAGTAATAATGAATCCACAGTCTTGTGTTAGTTATGGCGCTTCCTTTGCCATTAAATAAACACCTTGATTGAGGCAATATTATGTGACCTTGCATGTTGTAAATGAATGTTTTGTAAGCCATTGGCAAACATACTGCAAACAGGAAAGGCAAACCCCTGTTTGGATTAGTTGTCAATACTAATGAGTACAAATTACTACTTTCTCCAAGGTGGAAGGGATATAATATTATTAAATTACAAACAAGTTACTTTCTGATCACCTGGAAGAATGGCTCAACATTAAATAGTGCTATTGACACGTTGGTCCTTCAGTAGTGTCAGTGGATAAGTCAGTCTTTGCAAGAGGGTTCCAATGCTGGTGAGCCCAAGAATAGTCCCCATTCTTTCTGCAATGGGTTGTGTCCATTTCGCAAGTCATGAGGTGGCCAGGACAGAGACTAGATTGCATCTACTAGATGTTTCATTCTGTCCACCTGTTTTTTGAGTGCCTCTTCTATAGTGAATGCTCACTGATGGGTATTAACAGGAAACACCAAGTTCATCATGTTTGTTCCTATTCTTCAGACCTTTTTCACTTTGAGAAAAAGCCATTGCCCATTGCCCAATGTTTCTGTTTATTTTTTCTTAGAACATTTTATCCACCATTCATAGAGAAAAACAATTATAATTCTCAAAAGTCTGCTTGCAGAGAGAATTTTCTCTCTTCATTGTTTATTCAGTTCACCACTAAGTGAGGTGGTAGTACAGTGGTTGTCTACTTTCAGCTCACACCAACAT
Source organism: Daubentonia madagascariensis (assembly GCA_023783475.1). Classification (NCBI taxonomy): domain Eukaryota; kingdom Metazoa; phylum Chordata; class Mammalia; order Primates; family Daubentoniidae; genus Daubentonia; species Daubentonia madagascariensis. Next base: position 14,194,301 of record JAKFHU010000747.1, on the reverse strand, counting down.
ATTGAGGTGATCCATCCATGACCCACACCCAAGTTTTATTCCTCCTGTATCAGCTGTAAAAAGAAAACACCTTATGAGTTCACAGCTTTATTGGAGCAAATTCATCAATGCAAAACAAGGAGCTACTATCAGAATCCATATCATTTGTTTATATGGTAGTCCCTCCTTATCTGTGGTTTCACTTTCTGCATTTAAGTTATCCATTGTCAACTGTGATCTGAAAATATTAAATGAAAATTTCCAGAAGTTAACAAATTGTAAGTTTTAAATTGTAGGCTGTTCTGAGTAGTGTGATGAAATTTCATACTGCCCCACTCCACCCTGCCCAGGACATGAATTCTCTGTGTTTCCACCATATCCACACTGTCTACACTATCCACCCAATAATCACTTAGTAGCCATCCTGATTACCACATCAACTGTCACAGTACAGCTTGTAATCAAGTAACCCTTATTTGTTTCAGTAATGATCCTAAAGCACAAGAGTAGTGAGGCTGGATATGCAAAGAGAAGCTATAAAGTGCTTCCTTTAAGTGAAAATGTGAACATTCTCAATAATAAAAAAAAACCCTGTAAGCTGAGATTCCTACAATATATGGTAAGAATGAATCTTCTATCTGTGAAATTGTGAAGGAAAAAAATTTGTGCTAGTTTTGCTGTCACATTTCAAACTTCAAAAGTTACTGCCACAGTGCATGATAAATGCTTCATTAAGATGGAAAAGGCATTAAATTTGTAAGTGGAAGACAGAAACATGTTCTGATTGACAGCACTCAGATTGGGTGCTATCTGAGGTTTGTGGCATCCACTGGAGGGTCTCAGAATGTTAAGGGGGAACTACTATATACTTTTCTTGTGCCTTCTGGAACTGCCTAGTGCTGATTCTGGATATATATGTTTCATCATACAATAAATTTCTGCCATTACCACTCAAACCATATGACTTATGGGTTATATATTTTATGTAGTTTGTGATGTATGGAGATAACCGGATAGTCACTTGAAATCCCTAAAGACACTTTAACAATATGACAAGTTTCTGAATTATTTTAGAGGGTTCATTTTCCACTCTCTGGCATGTATGCATTATAATGGTCATCAAGAATACTTGCAACATTAAAATGATGTCATCAATATAATACGCCAACATGAGGTTCTGTGGGACAAGAAGACTATGAAGATCCCTGAGGACTTTATTATGACAAGAGGTCAAGAGAGTTAACATAACCCTGTAGCAAGACCATTAACGTGTACTGCTATCTTTCTCAGATAAAGTGGACTTTGATAATTTTAATTTATGAGAATTGAAAACATTGTATGCCAGGAGACAGAGGCTGTGCAGATCTTTTCCAGTAAAGATACCTTACTTACCAAAGCAGGTGGAACTGAAAATACCACTTGACCAATTTACTTCATTCCATTTTTGGCCGTATTTTTGTGAGGGAAGGCTGACAAACATGAAATAGAAAGGATATAGTCGGGCCCACACACCTCTGCATCATTTAATGTCACAAATTGCATTGAAAATTTCAACATCTTCCCACAGGAAAGAGGTATTTCATCTGATTCATTAACTTGGTGGTGAAAGATGGGAAGCAATTTTGAGGGCTTCACCTTGACCTTTTCTAACATCTCAGGTCAGAAAACACTGTGACGATTCTACGACCAGGTAAGTGTGTCCATCCTACTTATGTATCAAAGTACCAAGTAAATAAGCACAAATTGGTCTGTGGAACTGTTACATCCAATGTGAGATGTTTGTGCCAAAGTTCCATGTATTACCTTGGTCCCAATAGGCCCCCTCTAACCCAGAGGCCAGAACAGCAATTCAGGACATCCGGTATCAGTGCCAGCTCAAACTCTGCATGTAACAGACTTCTAAATGTCTGGTTATCCCGCTTTTCCCAATACATTAACATGTTTGATCTCCTTTTGAGGAAGGATTGAGGGCATTGCAATGTTCTCCCTCAAGGAAACCAGTCTTCACCCGAGTCAGTGTGCTTTGGTTCTGATAACAGGATTAGATCTAAAAGGTGGATGAGTGATTGTAATTTTTCCCTTGTGGTATCTGACAGCCTTCTTTTCTCTAGCTTTATTTTTAATTTTTTTTAATCATACAAATTAAGTGACATCCTAGATGACAATCTATTTCATCCTCTGGTCATTTATCTCTGCTCTTCGTCCTCCTAAATAACACCTGATTACTTAGCTAATTTCCAATCACGACTTAAGAAAGAACTGTACTATATTGTCTTTTTAGTTCTCTCACCCACTCCAGCCCAAAATATTTCCTCATGTAATCTTTTTGGATACTTGTAAAAAGATTCAGTTAAAGGTACCAAGTAAACACACAAAAGATTTGTCATTGGCATATTTTACCTGCTTCCAACTTTTTGCAATTTTATCTTACCCTATTCTTAAAGATAAAACTCATAAACTGCCTCACAATGATATTCAAATAAAAAATTGAACCAAAAAAACCATAACATTTCATTTGGAACAGCACATGAACATATAAAATATGTCCATATTTTACTCTTGTAGATAACATGTATAATAGTCCAATTTAGAAATGGGATAATTTAGATGAAATTAATTTTTAAATATACCCAAATGATAAATCATTATAAATACATAATTATGATAAATCACATACAATTATGATGGCAAGTAGGTAAGTTAACACACTTAATTCTTATGGTAAATGTATTCTTTTTGTAAAGTATAATGTATTATACGTGTTGTATATATTTAAATAATCTTCTTTACATATAAGGGTCACATTCGTTAAATTTTTGGTATATTTTAATTATGTTCCTTTTATATTCTACTCATTTTGCAAGTTCTTTCTATACTTCACTCTTTGTGATTAATAAAAAGCCATGGAAAAATATGAATAAAAGGAATATTTTTATATTCTAGGATAGAAACATTCTATATGGAGCATGACCACTTGAATTTTTAATGTATACTTACGGAAAAATGATCCATTTATTTAAATTTACGTGCTGAAAATGGAAGCAGTTGCTGGAGGTCTTCAGCTACATTAATAGGTATCAAAGTTCACATATTAAGTGTAATCAATGTGTATAATCATGATCATTTCCTGCAAGCTGACAAGTCATGCAGAGCACCTCTAGCCATTGAAAAAATTAATCGTTCACTTCAGTTCATATTGTATTAGGACTAAAATATATTGGAAATGTTTGACCGTGATTTTGTCTCAATTCTTAAAGGAAACTGTAGGATGTCTTCTCCATTATCCTCTGGTCTTGGGCAATGGTTTCTGTTTTACTTTCTTGTATATTTAATGCAAAAAACTAAGCCAAGTTTGGCAGAGCTGAGTGTATTTTTTTTTTTCATATAAGATGTATTTTACAAGTATGCAATGTGCAAGCAATCAGCAGTAATACTTTAACATACTTAATCTTAAGTATCAAGCTTCAACCTACTTTTCTCTAATACACTTATAACCATATGGTTGTTTCTGTTTTTGGTGTCAATTTGGTTGGGTGGGCAATACTTAGGCACAACATGAGACATTTTCATTGATTCTTAAAAGGTCTTTATTCACACTTGAGCTAAAGCAGCTGGTGAAGGGTTAGAGAGCACTCGAGTCACCCAAATCTCTGGATATTGCTTTCTGCTGCACCATCTGTGCCCTGTTAAATATTCTTGATTTTTGCCAAGTTTGGGCCAATTTATATGTTAAATCAGTTACTGAAATCAGGATCCAAGAGGCTTCAGGGAGGAAAAAAAATATGATATTAAACTGCACAACTCTTATACATTAATCATTAGTATTGGAATGGGAAGTTCAAGTACTGTCATTCAAAAAATGGTTTTAAGAAGTCAGGCTCCCTGAATTTTTGGAGGGCAGTGAATGTGAATTATTTTTCAAAAGGATTCACCCCAGAGACATGTACCCCATCCTAATCTTTCAAGACACTAAGTGAATTTTTTATGGGATGCTAGAGAGCAGCTGCAGACTCAATTCTGTTCACAAATGCTTTTTAATCTTCTATGCACCATAGCCTAGTAAGACTTAATATAGTGGCTAATTACTTTGGCCTAACAATTTTACTGTCTTGTACCTGACAACAGCTTCGAGTAACACAGATTTGTCAGTATGTAGCTGCCTGCTTTAAGCAGTATAACATTCTAAACTCTCATATGATACAAGGACTCAAACAAGGAAGGCTACCGTCCTGCCTTTGAGATTCTGATTTTCGACAGTAAAAAAAAATATTTTCTTGTTCTTTCAAATTAAAGTATATCTTAGAATATAAAAGTCAAATTATATCACATTTTTAGATGTCTATGATTAAATTAGACATGGAGTTTCACTGAAACAAGTATCCAACAATGGAAAAGACTAATTTCTGGTTCTGGGAATTTTAGAAAATGAATAGAAGATAAAAGAAAGACCATTAAGAAATAATGAGAAAGAAAAAGCATATAGACACTTTTCCCTGAAATATTTAGTGAAGATATCCAACATGCAATAATGCTTAATCTAATTGGATATTTATTAAATGCAATGATCCACATATTGTGATATGACTAAGACTGATGTTAGTTAATATTTGCTAATTATCTTCTAGGTGCCCAGTACTGGGTTAAATAGATTGATACATTATCTTATACAAAACTAGATGACTTGGTTACAGTGTCTCATACGCAGGAGGTACTCAGAAAATATTTGCTGACATTAAAGCCACTTTAAATTCACTTACTGCCAAAATTGCCTGTTTAATCCTACCCAAACACCTTAATCATGGATTCAGTAATTGTCCCACATCATTTAACTGTGACTACAACCTATGACTTGCCTGTTATGAAGGACCGAAATTGTATTTTATTTTTCCTTTATGTTGCATTCAAATGAGTTGTAACATGTTCTGTAAAGAGATGGCATTCAGCATATTGCACACATGAACCCAAAGATAAAAAATGATGGCCTACTGCAAAAATATCAAAGGAAATTGGCAAAGCATTCCTGTGGAATTATTTGAAGATCTGCCAAGTTTCCAACACTTGCAATTAAAACAAATGCTGTTTCTCTAGGATCAAACATTTAGATTTTTGTTGTTTTTGTTTTTGTTTCCCACAGGTAAAACTAGGAATCATTTTGTCTCTAGCAGGATGTTCAGGAGGACATCCTGAATTCATGACATCTGTCATGAATGTCAAGATTCAGATAGTACTTCCAAGTTTCCAGTATTCTAGGGAGCAAGTTGTGCTAAATAAAACTTGAAGAGGCCAAAGATAAGAGTATTTGAAAAGTGTTTTTTTTTAATTCCAGAAAGATAAAACATATGTATTTTCTTATGATCTAAAAGTTCCTGATCTCCTACTGTAAATAATGTTAAAATTAAGAACGTTTAACTGAGTTTATGCAATTTCTTTAGGCTAGAATACTCAACCATAATGTAAAATTTTAAAAGAGACAAAATATTCCACACATGATTTTTATTTAAATGCATAACTTTCTTCATTTAATTTGTAGATGGATAAGAAGGGTAGCAAGGTTTAAAAATAAAATATGTTTTTAAATAACTCACATATAGAAATACCCAAATTGACTTCTTTCTTAGTCTATTTAGGCCGCTATAACAAAACACGTTAGACTGGGTTAACTTATAAACAACAGAAATTTATTGCTTATGGTTCTGGAGGCTGGGAAGTCCAAGATCAAAGTGCAAGCAGATTTGGTGTCTGCTGAGGGCTCATAGATGGTGCCTTCCATGTGTCCTCACATGGCAGAAAGGGTGAACATCCTCCCTAAAGCCTCTTTTACAAGGGCACTGATCCCATTCATGAGGGTGGAGCCCTCATAAGCTAATCACCTCCAAAAGGCTCCATCTCTTAATACTATCACCTTGGGAATTAGGTTTCAACCTGTGAATTTTGGAGGAACACAAAAAGTCAAGCCATAACAACTTACATAAGATAAATACAGACAATAGACACCATCCCTTCAAATAGAATAGCAAAATCTTAAAGGATGCCCATGATGCTTCGTTGATAAGGATCCACCAACCATCCAAATTAGGTGTATCAAGGCTGTTGGTGGTGGTGTGATGGTTATTTTCCATAACATATCATAGTGTTATTTAATATTTTATTAAAGAATCACAAAGTTACATCTCTAAAAATTATATCAAAATTTCAAATATTAAAACTTTATGAGGTAGTATATGTCACTTCCATGGAGAGGAACCAGAACAGTAAGCAGATTCTCACATTTCAAACAGATAATATAGGACAGAATACTACAATTCATCAAAGAAGCAAAGGGAAGCACCAAAAGTGGGTAAGGAGAAGGTTAAGGGCAACTTGCCTGGCTCCCTAGCCTGGCTAAGGGCTGGAAGAATATCCTGGATTCAGGGAAACAGTAAGAGAGAAGCCCCCAGGGCTCCATACTCTGAGATAAGCTTTTATGATCTTGGCTACAAGAGAACCTCCTGACACACACACATCTCAGACATAATTTAGGGAGTTGCTTGAAGATTATACAGAGATGTTGCTCCAGAAAGGCAACCCATGTAGAATCCCACAGGCATTCGAGCCTAGAGCAGCTGGAGGTGGGCACCATTCTGACAACCTAGATACTGGGGAACTGTGGATATATTGGCAGCCACTGCACAGCTCCAAGGAGGGATAGAGGAGCCCAGGTGCTCCCATACACTTCTGGGAAGGTCCCTACCTCCTTTCTGTGGGCTGCTGTCAAGACTGAGCATTTTCCATAGTTTCTTGCCTAGATGGGGCACCAGCCTTTCTAGTTGCAGGCCCAAGGCACTATTTTGACAGTTTAACACTGGGCTGCACCCTGCCTTCAGGCACACAGCTGCAGCCCCCATCCAGCTAGGGAGGGGCATGAAAAATAGGCTTTTCAATACACACTTAGGACAATACCACCATCTTGCAATGGGCTGCTCTGTGACCCAGTCTTAAGTGAACACCACTCCCCAGTTTCCTGCTAATGCCACCTGCCTGAGAAGGGACCCACCCTTTCTGGTCACAGGCCCAATGTGTCATTTTGAGAGCAGTACCCTGCTCTTGGGGTGAGTTCAGGCTGGGACAGCTGCAGCCCCACCAAGCTGAGGAGGAACAGGGGAGTCCAAGCTCTCCTAAACACATCTAAATCAATTCCTACCACCCTGCTATGGGCTCCTGTGAGAGTGAGATGCAAGCAGACTGCACTCCACACTATTTCCTGCCCATAACTGGGCAATTAAGAGGACTTTAGTTGCAAGTTCACAGGCAGCACCATTTTGAGAGTCTAAACACTGGGCCATGCACCACTCTCAGACCGAGTTCAAAGTGATATGGCTACAGCTGCCACCTAGTCTGGAAGACACAGGGGATATAAGTATATTCAGGACAATACTCACTGCCCTGTTACAGGCAATTGTGGGACTGGGGACTAGCCTCCCCAGTCCATTTTGGCTACTAGTTAAAATAACATGGACCATGTGGGTCCCAGTGGGTGGCCACACAATTACTACTGCCACCTCCCACATCACACCAGCTGCTCAGGTGTCTGTGAAGCCACTCACACACCTGGCCCTTGGTTCAAGCTACTAGCTTCTGAGCAAGCCACCTGAAGTCCCCAAAATTACCCACTAGGACACACTAACATAAGTTGCTGTGGGGCCTAAAATCAGGTGTACTCACCCCACTGCTCCCAGTACCAGGGCCCAAACACTGGCTTGGATGGTGTTCGAGTCCCTGGTAAAACTTCCACACATCCTTAACTAATAACTGTTCCTTAAGCCACCAAGGAAATCACAAATAACACTGACCCTATGTACTTCCTAAAAAATCATACAAAGATCACACTACTGCAGGCGCTCAAAATCAAAGCCAAAGTGTCCTACTCAACCAACAACATACATACCTCTTCAGGAATAAATTCACCCTGTCAAAAGCAATTTCAAAAAATCAGAACAAGCAACGCCTATATCAGATATGCAGATATCAACAGAAGGATGCAGGAAATGTGAAGAAACAAGGAAAATGACACCACCAAACGACCACAACAATTGTCCATCAATGGAACCCAACAAAAGGGAATTTGAAGTAATGCAAGATAAAGAATTCCAAATGTTGATTCTAAAGCAGCTCAAAGAGATGCAAGAGAAATCTGAAAACCAATACAAATAAATCAGAAAAACAATTCAGGATTTTTCTGAGAAATTACCAAGGAGATACATATTTTTTAAAATAAAAACAACACAGAAATTCTGGAGCTGAATACAAAATTCACTGAAGGAAATACAAAACACATTCAAAAGCTTTAGGAATAAATTAGACCAAGTAGAAGAGGAATTTCAGAACTTGAAGGCAGGTCTTCTGAAATACTCCAATCAGACAAAAATAAGAAAAAAAGAATAAAAAAGAATGAGCAAAGTCTTTTATATGTCTGGGACTACACAGAGTGACTGAACTTACAAATTATCACTATTCCTGAGGGGGAAGAGAGATAAAAAAAATTTAGAAAACTTATTTAAGGAAACAATTGATGAAAACTTCCCAGGACTATTAGGAGAGTTAGACATTCAGATACAGGAGGTCCAATGATCCCCAGGAAAATACATTGCAAATCAACTTACTATGGCATATTATAATCAGAATGACTAAAGTGGAAGTTAAAGAAACAATTTTAAAATTAGAAAGAGAAAAGCATCAAGTTACCTATACAGGAAACCCCATCAGACTAACAGTGGAACACTCAGCAGAAACTTTAGAGACCACAAGAGAATGTGATGGCATTTTCAAAGTGCTGATAGAAAAAACCAAAAAGAAAAACTGTGAGTCAAGAATTTTATAATCTGCCAGGATAAGTTTCATAAATGAAGGAAAAATAAGGACTTTCCCAGAAGAGCAAACACTGAAAGAATTTGTCACCTCTACACAAGCCCCACAGGAAATGCTCAAAGATGACTTAAACATAGAAATGAAAGGTCAATGTTCATCATCACAAAACATGTGAAAATATAAAATTCAAAATTCTAATAAAACAATCACACAAAGGAAGAAAAGAAAGGAATTAAATGGCAACATGACAGAAGTCCAGCAAACCACAAAGACAAAAAGAGAAAAAAAAGGAAACAAAGAATTAATAAAACAACTAGAAATCAATTAACAGTATGACAAGAACAAAGCCTCACAAGTCAATATTAATCTTGAACATAAAGAAACATAATTCAACTACATGCTGCTTACAAGAAACTCATATTTCCCATAAAGATACATATAGACTGAAAGTAAAAGAATGGATAAAGATATCCCATGCAAAGGGAAAGATATCTCCTGCAAAAGTGAGCAGGAGTAGCAATACTTACATCACACAAAACAAACTTTAAATCAAAAACAGTAAAAAATAGATCAGGTCATTATATAATGATAAATGGATCAATTCAGCAAAAGGATATATCACTTCTACATATCTATGCACCCAAAAATGGAGCACCCAGATTCCCATAACAAATATTACTAGAACTAAAGGAAGACAGATAGCAGCACAATAATAGTGGGAGACTTCAACAGCCCACTCACAGCACTAGACAGATTACTGACATAGAAAATCAACTAAGAAATATTGGACTTAATTTGATATTTAGATCAAATGGACTTAACAGATATTTACAGAACATTCCACTCAAAAACTACAGAATTATGCATTCTTTACATCAACACATGGAACATTCTCTAAGATAGACTGCACTTTAGGCCACCAAAGAAATCTTAACAAATTTTTAGAAATCTAAGTCATATCAAATATCTTCTCAGACTACAGTGGAATAAAAATAAAAATCAATATGAAGGGAAACTTCAGAAACTATACAAATACATAAGAATGAATCAAGGTGCTCCTGGGTCAATGAAGAAATAAAAATGGAAACTAAAAAATTTTTTGAAATGAGTGAAAATGAAAACACATCATAGCAAAACCTATGGGATACACTAAAAAGCTGTGCTAAGAGGAAAGTTTATAGCATTAATTGCTTACATCAAAAAGTAGAAAGATCACAAATTAACAATCTAACATCATACCTAAAGAAACTGGAAAAACAAGAACAAACCAAACCCAAAGTTAGCAGAAGAAATAACAAGGATCAGAGAAGAACTAAATGAAATAGAGACCAAAAAACCAATATCAAGTATCAATGAAACAAAAATTTGTTCTTCGAAAGACTAACAAAATCAATAAACCACTAGCTAGACTAACCAGGATAAGAAGAGAAGAGATCCAAACACACACAATCAGAAATGAAAAAAGAGACATTACAACGGATACCACAGAGATACAAAAGACCATTAACAGCTGTTATTAACAACTATATGTTCACAAACTAGAAAACCTAGAAGAAAAGGATGAATTCCTAAAAACATACAATCTCCCAAGATTGAATCAGGAAGAAATAGAGCTCCAGAATAGAATGATAACAAGTTGCAAGGTTAAATCAGTAAAAATATCTCCCAATTAAAAGAAGCCCAGGACCAGGTGGATTCAAAGCTGAATTCTATCAGATGTACCAAGAACTGGTGCCAACCCCACTGAAACTGTTCCAAAAGTTTGAGAAGGAGAGAACCCTCCTTAACTCATTCTACAAAGCCAATGTCATCCTGATTCCAAATCCAGGAAAGGATGCAACAAAAAAAGAAAACCACAGACCAATACTTCTGATGAGCATAGATGCAAAAATCCTCAACAAAATACTATCAATTGAATCCAACTACAGATCAAAAGGATAATTCAACATGATTAAGTGGGTTTCTTCCCAGGGATGAAGATGGGTTCTACATATGCAAATCAATTAATGTGATTCACCACATAAACAGAATTATACACAAAAACATATGATCATCTCAATAGGTGCGGAAACAGCATTTGATAAAATCCAGCATCCCTTAAAAAACTTGGCATAGGAGGAACATATCTAAAAATAATGAAAGCCATTAATGACAAAACCACAGCCTACATCATACTCAATGGGAAAAAGCTGAAAGCATTTCCCCTAAGAATTGGAACAAGATGAGGATGCTTACTTTTGCCACTTCTATTTGACATTGTACTTGAAGTCCTAGCCAGAGCAATCAGGCAAGAGAAAGAAATAAATGACATCTATATTTGAAAAGAAGTCAAATTAACTGTTTGCTCATAATATAATCTTATACCTAGAACACCCTAAGGACTCCTCCAAAGGACTCCTAGATTTGATGAATAAATTCACCAAAGTCTTAGGTTATAAAATCAAATAGTACTAACATTTTTTACACACCATTAACAAGCAAGCTAAGAATCAAATCCCATTTACAATAGCTGCCAAAAAAACACAAAACCTAGGAATAAATTTAACCAAGGAGGTGAAAGATCTCTACAAGGAGTACTATAAATCACTGATGAAAGAAACTGTAGACAACACAAATAAATAGAAAAGCACTCCATGCTCATGGATCAGAAGAATCAATGTTGTTAAATTGACCACACTGCCCAAAGCAATCTACAGATTCAATGCAATTCCTATGAATAAACCAATGTCATTTTTCACATAATTAGGAAAGCAACATTCTAAAATTCATATGGACCCAATAAAGAGCCCAAATAGCCAAAGCAATCCTAGGCAAAAAGAATAAAATCAGAGGCATCACATTACCTGATTTTAAATTATCCTACAAGGATATAGTAACCAAAACAGCATGTTACTGGCATAAAAGTAGAAACATAGATCAATGGAACAGAACAGAGAACCCAGAAATTAAACCATATACCTACAACCAACTGATCTTTGACAAGGAAGACAAAAATATACACAAGTGGTACTGGGAAAACTGGGTAGCCATATGCAGAAGAATGACACTGGATCCCTGTCTCTTACCACATACAAAAATTAACTTAATATGGATTAAAGATGTAAATATAAGACCTAAAACAATAAAAATCCTAAAATAAAACCTAGAAAAAAGTATTATGGACATTGGCGTAGGTAAAGAATTTATGACTAAGTACCCAAAAGCAAGTGCAACAAAAACAAAAATAGACAAATGGGGCTTAATTAAACTAAAAAGCTTCTGCCTAGCAGAAGAAATAATCAAAGGAACAAATAGACAAACTACAGAACAGGAGAAAATATTTGCAACTATATGTCCAATAAAAGACTAATATCCAGAATCTATAAGGAAATCAAACAATCAAGCAAGAAAAAAACAAAACAACCCTATCAAAAAGTGGGCAAATGATATGAACAGGCATTTTTCAAAAGAAGATACGCAAGTGACCAAAAAACATATGAAAAAATGCTCAACATCACTAATCATCAGAGAAATGCAAATTAAAACTACAAAGAGATACCATCTTATTCCAATTAGGATGGCCAAAAACAATAGAAGTTAGCTCAGATGTGGTAAAAGGGGAATACTTACACACTCTCGGTGGTAAAGTAAATTAGTACGACCTCCCTAGAGATCAGTATGGAGATTTCTGAAAGGACTAAAAGCAGATCTACCATTCAATCCTTCAATCCCACTATTGTGTATCGACCCAAAAAGGAAAAGAAATAGTTATATCGAATCGATACCTGCATTCTTATGTTTATTGCAGCACAATTCACAATTGCAAAGATATAGAATCATCCTAAGTTACCAATAAACTGAAGAGTGGATAAAGAAAATATGGTGTATACTGCTCAGCAATACAAAAGAATGAAATGATGTCATTTGCAGCAACTTGCAGGGAACTGCAAGCCATTATCCTGCGTGAAGTAACTCAGGAACAGAAAATAAATGTGTCATGTTCTCACTTATAGATAGGAGCAATATTATGGCTGAACAAGGACACAGAGTTGTAAAATGGACATTAGAGACTCAAAAAGGTGGAGGGTGGTGGGGTAAGGGATGAAAAATTACCTATGGGGTACAAGGTACAATATTTAGGTTATGGGTACATTAAAAGCCCAGACTTCAGCACTATACAATATATGCAAGTAACAGAATTAAATCTGTACCCCCTAAATCTATTAAAATTTTTAAAAAGGAAAAATATTACACTGTTTGACTTTAATCTACTAGTTAAAGGCCAGTTTTAAAAATATTTACTATAAAAACAATAGTAGTTTTAGTTTAGTGTTCTATTACTCATTCCATTCGTTAGCCACTAAGCTTAACATGAAGAGAAAATCAATGACAGTAACAGTCCATAAATGTCCTCTGTTGCTATATATGAATTATAGAAATTCAGATAACTTATACAAACTTATTCCATTTTAACTAGCTATAATTTACAAAATCTAGAGGCTGAAATTTAGGTCAGTAAAGCATACATGTTAGATAAATTTTGAACATACATATAAGTGTGTGTATTTGTACAATTGATTTCAAATTAAGAGATTCATTTGAATATTTGAACTGAATAAAATAATTTATATAGAAGCAGTTAATTCCTTCTCCCTCTTCACTATTTTTAATTATTCTTCTCTTCTACCCTTTCCTCCCAGCGATCTTACTCCCCTCTCTGCTTTTTTCATACTGCTACACTCTCCAAAGGCTGAGACGTATGACTTAAAATATAGAACAAGGAACAATCCTCCAAATAGATTAAATCTAAAGAAAGACTAGTCTCAAAATTGTCAAGGTTTTATAGCATTATAATAATAGATTTAATAGGATATATACAGAGATTTCAGTCTACCAATATTTATCATAGACTTTTTGATTTATATATCTCTTATCATTTTGAATATAACTTTTTAATATTATTTTAATGATTTAAGACTGTCGTTTTTATCTTAAATATAAAAAATGTATCTTCAATGATTTTGAAAGACAAGTGATGGCTAAAATTTAAAATGTCTGTTCTCTAAAAACAGGAGTAAATGTTGAGATTAAATAAAATTTCTGATAGAATGGTTTATGATCTTTCGCATGTATTGTTAGAAATACAGACTCTTGAGAAAATTTGACCAAATCTAGGCTTAGGAATTTTTTTTCCTGTGTTACAGGAAAATGTGGGGAATTCATTAAGGGAATTTAATTAGTTCTATATTTCAATGTTTGAGACTTTATGCTTCCTTTGCTCTTTTTGTGTTGAACTAATTTTAAAAAGAAAGATACATTTCAAAAATATTGGAGATGCAAAATTTTCAAAATGGAGTAGAAATAATAAAATAAAGTGGAGTATTCTGTAGCTATGTGATTATAGTCACATCAACCCCAAGTAATTTTGATAGAACCTGAATTCATCAATGCCTTTTTTAATGCAAATGTGCTATGTAGTATAAAGGATCATTTTCTACAGAGATGAAATGATTTTCTGTATTCACAAGACCTGATAGCAGAAGAATATTGGCTCATCTACATGACAATTTCCACATATGTTATAGATACCAATTAAGCAGGAATTACAATGGGTTTATTCAATGATGACATTTTAGATTAACAAGAAAAAGAAGTTAGTAGCTCGACATAAAACTTACAGCCACTTCAAAACCAATGTCTTTCTTAAAATAACCAATTTAGGGAATAACCATAAAGTGATGACTGTGCATTTTAAGTTACTTTTAAGTAAGTAGTCTTCATCTTAATTTCAATATCTGAACATGAGAGTTCAGGAATATAGACTAATATTTACTTTTCCATAGTAACTCATTTTCTAACTAATATCTGACACACAGCACATCTGATAATAATAAGAATTTGTTTAAAAAATGTAAATTTTGAAACATCTTTTAGTCTGAAGTAATGGCTGTTCTTCCTACTAATACATGGGGCAAATTGTAAGAGAATTAATTTCTATGCAGTGTAAATCAGTACAAGTTTAACATTTTCCAATTAGAACACTTTTTTATTGTTACTATTTAATTTCTGAGTAGAAAAAAGAAACTAAAAGAAATATAGACAAGGTTATTATCTCTATGATATTCAAAAATGCAGTCAGTGTGTTCATTTAACAAAAACCAAGACATAAAATACATTCAACCCCCCTATATCCCCGGCTTCCATATTTGTGGGTTCAAGCAACTGCAGATCAAAAATATTTGAGAAAAAAAATACAATACAGCAATAAAATACTATAAATAAAAAATACAATATAAAAACTATTCACATAGCATTTACATTATATTAGGTATCATAAGTAATCTAGAAATAATTTAAAGTATATGGGAAGATAGGCATAGCTTACATGCAAATACTAGGACATTTTATATCAGGGACTGGACTTGCGCATCCACAGGTTTTGGTATCCATGGGGTCGGTGGTCCTGGAACCAATCCTCCACCAATACTGAGGAATGACTATATTTCCAATCATACTCAAACTTCTAATGCTATCAAGAATTAAAATTAAAATGAGAATTTCATGATTCAATTCCTAAAAAAGTTGAAATCTCTAAGGAGTTTCATTTAAACAAGCAAGCAAACAAGCAACAATACTTTTTCTCACTATAAATAGACATGATCCTTTGTTATTTTAATTTTTCTAAGGATTCATAATATGTATTTGCAAATAAGATAAATGAATATGTAATAAGAGAGGAAGAGAATTTTGGGATACATAAAAGAAACGTAAGTTGTACCAGATGGAGTACTGGAAAGAAAGATGGAGGGATAAAGCTAACTCACAGGTCTCTCTTCTGCATAAAAATTAGGACAGAGCTAACATTAACTGAGTTAGATAAGAGTAAATAGAAGCAGGTTGTCCTAAAAGTTAATGAGTATGATTAGTACAAGGAAATAAAAATTTAGATTCAAAGTCTAGGATCAGGATCAGAGATACAAATTTAACAGAAATCAGAGATAATAATATTGCCTTCAAATGAAGGCAATGTGATGATGTGAAAAAAACTACAAAAAAGTTCAAAAAGATGAGATTTTAGTTACCACCTTTTCTTATATATTTCTTTTTTTCCCAAATTTTCTTTATGAAGTAGAAGTTCTCTCCCTTCACCTATTTGATAGAAAACTAAAGCTCAGAGCAGTGAACTCAATTTTTCAAGGTCACACAAATTCTAAGAGTAAAACTGATGTTCAAGACTCCAAGACTTCAACTATTCATAACACATCATTAAACCCAGAAAGAGTTGTTACAAGGAAGGAAAAGAACTAGGTGGAAAGTTGTTATTGAAAATGTTCAATGAATATTACTCAAATGAATTAAAAGAGTAAAGAAGTGATAACTTTTAATATGTCTCTATCCTAATGCCCAGATAAAAATATCCAGATCTTCTAAGCAATCTGATTTGAAGGGAGATTGGAAGGTCATCAACACACCTGCCAAATATTTATAAATGAAAACATATAGAGGTATATATTCAGAAATTAATTAAAATATGATTTATATTTGAAGAGAATGTAATAAAAGTTGATATATGGAGATTTAATACAGCTACAGATGATGGCTTATTTACAGTCAGATCTTGATGGAAATTTCCATTGAGGTTATTTTTGAACATCAGGATACCAAACATTGTGGGCAGATACAAAGCCCCTCTCTGAGTCTGGATGCAAAACCCTTAAATGACAAGATTCAAGGCTTTCCTTCTAAGTTATGTTTGAGAGTCTTGTAGCAGAGAAATTTAATTTGTTCATGCCTTTAGAAAGATGTCTTTAAAACAAGAAATTATTTTTTTCTTTCTTTTCAGCTACCAGCCTTTTAACATGATGCAATTATTTTAGAGCATGCTGATGATGTCAGGTACTATATATAAGATTGCCGGTTGACGTTAATAACTTATCTGCTTATCTGCAGATGTAGAAGATACATTTGCTTTGATCTATGCTGCAACAGAAGCACTTCCGGCATCTACTCCATTCCCTCTGTCCTGGGCTTTGGAAACCTAGATCTGCATTAGGGGGTAGGGAAAAGGTCTTTTTCTCCCATGATTTACTATGCCTAAAAGTGGGTAATAAAAATCTGATTAAAATGTCTTACTAGACAATGGAGGTAATGTAACTAAAGTTAATTCAGGAAGAGAAAAAAAGCTCTAATAATATATTCGGTATGTTTGTGTGTGTTTGCAGAAGATTGAGATGGGGAGGAAAAGGGATTACATTGAAGGAGTAATGACGGCAGGCGATTATTATCATCATTAGGATGAATATTTAGCGTATTCTTACTGAACATAAAGAAGATATTTTTCTTGTGTGGACACAGTATAGTAAAAACAATATAGCAAAGGAAACGACAGGAACGACAAAAGTAGCAGATGCTGAAATTGAATATTTAAAGTTACTAAGGATTAAAGGGGAAAAGTAGTTTTGTAGTTTTTATATGCAATTAGAAACTGCGATTGGAAAATCGCTTAAGAATAAAAGAAATCCTGAATGTAAACCAAAAGACTTAGCAAACTCATAACTGTATTTAATTAAAAAATCACAGAAGCCTTTTTTGAATTATGGGTCAGAGTCTCAATTAAGGCAATATTAAAATGTGTTTTAAGAGAAGCCAAGGACTCTTTGCATAATAAAACAAAATTACCAAAACCTACAAAGATCAGCACAAAAGCTGGACCTTCTCCAAGAAACCTTGGCATGACAAAGTACATCAATTTACAAACTGCATCTACTCTGCTAGTGTACCAGCCAATTAGACTTAACATTTTATTGAATATACATTATCGTTTTAGAAAAGCAAAAATGTGATGCATTTATTTTATCAAGCTAGTTGAGTATATTTTCCTTGAACATCTGATTAACAATAACTACAAAAATTGCCTTTCGAGGTTTCCTAAGATATAAAATATTGTGAGTTATAGGAGTTACACTGGGTCAGTTCCTGCTTCTGAGTAAGGTATTCTCCAAATATAAATGTATTAGTTACTTTGGTTCAAAAATTTTCAGGTCAGTGTACTAGAAAATAACTTTTTCTTAAACATTAAAGTATGATCTAAAATATCCATTTAAGAGCTTTGAGAAAAATATAACATGCTAAAAACAAACTTATGTAAGATATGACCAGACTGAAGCCAAATAGCCTCATATGAAAGGGTTTATTTAATTTCCATTTAATCAGGTTATTTATTGAGGACTGTCTATGTCAGTAAAACCCAAAATTACAAGAGCAAATAAGACTATATTTATTGTATCTCCTTGTTTATTCCAAAGAGGTGTTTATAGATTAAATCACATAATCTGTTGATAAATGGGAGGAAAGTTTACATATTTTTTCACTTTTTTTATCTTGTCCGAATTAAATATGAGGAATCAACTCTCTTTTGAAGTTTACATTGTGTACTATTTTTCTCATAAAAATTTCTAAAAATACAGAACGGGTTAAATAATAAAATTATCATAGATTCAACAATAAACATTTTCACATTTGTTCTATTTATCTATCATCTATCTATGTATCTAATATATGTATTTATGAATCTATCTTCAACTTTTTGTTTTATGGAACCATTTTCAAGTAAGTTGCAGTGGCCATGACACTTCAACCCTAAATGTTTCACTGTTGATCTCCTAAAAATAAGGACCTTTCCTTATGTCATTATATCATTATCACACTGAAGAAAATTAACAGTAGTTTCCAAATATCAAAGAGTCCATATTCAAATTACGCTAATTACACTGAAAATATCTCTTATAATTAATTTTGTTGAACCATAATTTACTTGAGTCACACATTACATTTGGTTCTTACATCTCTTTAGATTCTTTCAATGTAAGACAAACACTTCTAGCCTGTAGATTTTTTTTTAAAACGTAAAGACAGTTGTTCTGTAGACTATAGTGAAATCTGAATTTATTTGCTTGTTTCTCCTTGGTGTTATTCAATGTGTTCCTCTATTTACTGTTCTTTATAAACTGGAAGGTAAGTCTAAAGACAGGATTACTGTTAGTTAACACATTTTTGGCAAAAATACATCATAGTTGACTCGGTAGTTCATTGCACTTAATGAGGAGCCACATACTGTCAGGTTATACTACTACTAAATATGCTAAGTTGAAAAGTTACATTTAGGCTGATGCTTAACTTATTAATGATATATGCCTGAATGATTATTATTTTGGTGGATAATGCCTTCCAATTTTCCTAATGTATGCTTTTTCTCTGTTTATCAGTGAGTGTTATTTACAAAGGAATTTTTTCTCATCAAATATGATGAAATATAATTCTTTTTTTTTAAAAAAAGCAAGTTATAAATTTGATTCTTTTCTTCAGTTATTTTTCTTTCTTTTTGATTCTATTAAGATTTATTTGTTAAGGATTCTTATGAGTCATTTATTTTCATTTTATTCTTCATGAGGATTAATTTGGACTACAAATACTTACATATTTAGTGTATAACAGTCAATTAAAGCAATATTCTTTGTAATGCTTAAATTGTTCCGTATGTGGCCAGGAACCACCTTTAAGTTGGCTTCTGTGTCTTTAAATTTTATTTTTAATTGAAACACAACGGTTGCACATATGTATGGAGTACAGTGTAATGTTTCAGTACATGTATATAATGTAAAATGATCAAATCAGTGTAATTAGCATATCCATCATGTCGAATATTTATCATTTCTCTGTGGTGAGCACACACAAAGGATACTTTCTTCTAGCTATTTTGAAATATACAATACATTATTATTAACTATATCCATCCTACTATGCAATAGAACACTGGAATTTATTCCTCCTTTCTGACTGTAACATGGTACCCATTGGCCAACCTCTCCCTGCATCCATTGCCACCCTATCTTCCCTGGTGTCTTTTGACATGCCCCAAACTGGTCTTGGAAAGCTTCCTTGTTTTTGGTAAGACAAGATAGACCATATCTCCCTTGTATTTTATACTTTCCCTGCCTTCCATATAGAGATACCCATTTCTCTAATAGACTGTATTTTCTGTTAGGGAGGAATTACACTTGGAAACCAAGATTTGGAATCTAGGAGTATTCATTACTAATGGTTTTTCAGTATATAGAGCTTAGAAAAGAAATTTTAAAATTAATTTGTATAGACATGCCTAATTTGAATTTACTATAATTTATTTGATATTTTTTTATTTATGTCTTTTTAAAAAATTTTTTTTGAATTTTTAAGAAAATCTTTTTAAAAATTGATACAGATTTTATATATTTGCTTATATTATAACATTACAGTTTCAATATTAATAATAACAATTCAGTAATGTTATAGTAATTATAATATTATAATATATATCTGTATATAATAATTATAATAATTATATAATACATATATTACATATAGTATTATATAATTAATATATATATGTATCATATATATAATTAATAATTATATATGTATACATATAATATATATAATATATATATTACTATATTATACTATAATGTTATAGTAATATTACCACAATATACACAATTTATACTACCATATAACATATATAACATACACTATTTTTATATAATAACATTACTATAATATAGAATAATATTTCTATATGTTATATAGTGTATTATCAATATTAGTAATATTAGTAACATTAATACTAGTATTAATATCAATAATATCATTAACATTACTTTAGGATATAGAATGATATTGTTTCTAAATTACTATATTACCATGATATGTAATAATCTTAAAGTAATATTACTTGTTACACATGTGAGGGAAGTTTATCATTCCCTTGTGGTTCTTTTTTTTCCTTGCAGTATATCTTACTGATTTACAGTCAGAGTACTATATTAAAAATTATATATCTAGTGTTACTATTTTATTGTCTTCCTTTATAAGTATTGAAACACATTCTGACAAATGATTAAATTGATTGCACATCACCATGGTGCTTTCAAGGACTGTTTGAAGGTTTTTTTAGGGCAGGTCTAGAGTGGCAGTTATAGGTGCTAATTGAACTAATTGGTACTAGTAATTTGTAGATCTAACCGAGCCCTACTAGTAAAGTATAACTCTTCTGAGTTCTCTATTAAATGCCCCATGGTTTTTCTATTAGGGCTGATTAAAATTCAAATGTTTCCTAGCATTGTGGTAGATACTGTAATTGTTTAACTTATATTTTGTTTTCTGTTTGATTGTCATTTGTTGTTGTTTTTGGCTGAGGTGGTGGTCTGTGGATGTGTGTGTGCTTGTGCTCTTGGAATTAATACAGTTAATATTTTAATTCTATATTTCCTTAATTGTAAGACATCACAATTTGTACCTCTTTACTTTAGGCAATAGCTTTTGAGGCCAAAAAATAAATAAATAAATGCATATCCATATCATTCCTATAAATATTAAAAAAAACCTCATGGAATCAAGAAATTATGATACTTTGTGTTTAACAAATAAGATCCATCAAGTTGAACCTCATTTATATAAGTCATATTGAACCAACTCTCTGAATAAAACAGCAGGTCAATTTTCATTGGTATTTTATAGATATGGAACAAAGATCATCATTTTATATCACCCAGAAGCTGTTCTCTTTCATTTGAGCATTGTTCTATACTGTGGATGTCTGATTCTCAGTTTACAAATTTATATTTACTAGAATCCTAAAATGTGAGTAAGACTGGCTAAAGTTATAGTAGAATAACAGAAACTGAAACTGAATATAAGAATATGGCTATATTCACAAAAATATTACATGCGTATACCTTTTAACTCAGCCATTCCACTTATAAAAAGGTCATAAAATAAAATCTTATAAATGTACAAAAATATATGGACAATATTATTCACTCTAACTTGGTTTTTCAAGTACCAAACACTGGAAAGAATCAATATGTTCATCTAGGACTGCTTATTCAATTTATAGTGTATCTATACAGTGATATACTATTAAACTGTTAGAAAGTGAAAAATTAGTATGTGTTCACATGGAAGGTTCTCAAAAATATAATGAAAAATTGAAAAATATGTATAATATGAGCCCATTTTACAATTAATATATGCCCAGAGAATTTCTGAGAGAGCATGAGCAAAATATTTTACCTCAGGAAAGAAGAATTTAAGGCAACAGAAAGGAGATCTTTCTTTATCTTTGGAATATTAAAATTATGCACATATTGTTTTAATAATAAGTAGTTTAAGTAAAAAACGTGCAAATGTATACTGTTAAATGTATCTAAATAAAAATGGAACAAATAATTCATAGAAAAACCATGACTCAATTTTCATACTTACGTTAACATTTCATTGATTTTGTCCTTAACAATTAGATAATTAGATTCAAGCACATATTCCAAGTCATGTAAGTTTAAAAATTATGGCATCAAATAGCCATTTCATTTTTTTCTCTCTCTCTTGGTTCTTATTCTTCAAAATCAGAAAATTAGAACTTAAATATATTGGGCGGTTTGGGAATGCACCGTGCAGATGTGAACCTATTTTGTTCTTCTATCAACCTTATTTCTTTATGAAACTTATTGTTCTAGGATCTAAGCAGAAGAACTAAGGAGGCCTAGGTACATGTCCTCTGCACATTATAGATATGTAGTAATTAGAGGTGTCATTGAAATCCCATTGGTCAGAAAATGTTACATTCTATATCTGAATATCCAGACCCTTCCAGGTCATTTGAGAAAGATTGCTTACTAAACAGGTTAGGCTATGAGAAGCCTATCCAAAATTCAGAGGCAGCATATACACATCTAGAAATTGCTGATCCCAAAATAACTGCATCACAAATCCCAAAAGTGAAATAAAGTTAATTAAAAAAAAATGTGCTCTGGCAGTAGACTTTCACTAGCTACTCTGGTTCTCAAACTTTTAAAATACAACAACCTTTTTCTCTTTCCTGTCCTCCCAGTTCAGAAGTTTCTAAACAAGTAAGTTGATATCTTAAATGCCCTTTACAGTCTAGTTACTGGACATTGTTAAAGTCACTTTTAAATAACTTTTATATTAATCATGCTAAGTTGGGTTACACAGGAATATGTTACAAAGTTTAAACTATGAGATGATCCTTTGGGGAGACAGCTCGTGTGTGATATGAGAATAGCCCAAGCCTAAATAAAGTCAATATTGCTTGTATGAGTAACATTAGAAGAAAAACCATTTGGTTGAATATCTAAGCTGTAATATATTTTAGGCCTTACATGGTACATTTGAGCACCACATTGAATCAAAAAATACATAAAACTTTAGTTTGGGTATAAGTTTTAAAGTCAGAGAGTCCAACTTTTCTTCCAAGCATTGCTTATCCTTGGAGTATGCTTGAAAAAATGGGAATCTAATTAAACATTAATATTTTCAGTGAGAAGTTCCCAAGATTGGCATAATGATTAGAAATGCTCTTTAGGCAAAATTCTGCTTCCTTGTGTCTGTACCCAATGGTTTTTGGTTTGCCCTTTAAACAACATAGAACCAAGTCTCTCAATTTCATAATATAATATTAAATAGCTGACTATTTCTACACTATCTCCATTTCTCTACTACAGGTTAATCACCTTTTGTTCCTTAAATCAGTGGTCCCCAACTTTTTGGCACCAAGGACCATTTTCATGGAAAACTATTTTTCCACAGACCAGGGAGGGCAGAGTGATGGTTTCAGGATGATTCAAGCACATTATATTTATTGTTAATTTTATTTCTATTATTATTACATTGTAATAAATAATGAAATAATTATACAACTCACCATAGGTTGGGGACCCCTGCCTTAAATCACTTCCTTAAACATGATACTCAAAAACCTCAGTGCTTAAGTGTAGACTTTTCTTTTAGACCTTCTTTGCTTCCATTTCTTAAATTCCTGGCCATTCTTAAAAAGCAAGAGATAGTATATTATGTTACTTCTTGTTTCTGTTATAATAACCAACTCAAAATACTATCTTTTGTTTACTCCAGTATCAAAATATCGTACAAATTCAGAACATCAGGAACTCTGCATCTAATTTAAAATGTATGCTTCAGATGAGGTTTTCTTCAATTTCAAACAAATATTCTAGAATAGTTGCTCTCAGTTGAGTTCACAGAACCATAAACATTACAAGACATGCTCAGATGATTTACAATATCAAAATTATTTTTAAAATAATACTAAGATGTTATTTTCATTTTGCTGAATTAACATTTGCAACAATAGTACAAAAGAAATTGCTGGTGCCATTGCACAAATCATGGAAGGAGCACCAAGCAATACTTCTGTGCTCAAATGAAAAAAATTAAGACTGTTTAAGATTATCCTTGGTGAAGCACAAAAAATTATTAACTATATTAATTCTCGATTCTTATTTTGTGAATGAAGTGGAAATACATATAACTAGGAATTGATAAAAGTTAATAGATATGATCAATTTCAACATGTGACCATTCCACAGGAGGCCTATGAGGTGGAGAAAAACATACCTGAAAATGAGGAGTTCAAGAAACTAAGGGGTCAACGTGTTTGGGGACCACCCATATGGATACTGAAGTTGCCAAGGTAGTGACAGAAGTAGAGATAGAGAAGAAAAAAGTGAAGTAGAAGGCAAAATATTATTTAATGATTGATAAGTGTTTTTTTATATATATCTAAGGGACTGGTAAATTTGGCCAAATGACATGAAATTAAAGAAGGTGACATTGTGAAAGAGTAGTTAAGATAGTTGGTTTGCATTTTAAAGTGTAATGTAGAAAAATACCTGTACTACCTCCTAGTGCCTAATTATAAGGAATAAAATAGAAAAAAAAATGTCTTCCACTAGAGAAGCCTACAAAGGAAACTGCTTCATCAAGCAATACAATTAGGCTATTAAGTATGAAATGTCCTGTTTCCTTAAGTACTAAGTTTGACAGTTGATATCTCTGATATTTCACTTTGACACTTCTTGTTTTATTTTTATTGTGAATTTACATCCTTAGTCTTTCAAATGCATGTTTTGGCTTGTGATTATCTTCCACATTTTATTTAGAGCAATTTTTCTGAAACCAGGTATAAATCAAAAATTTGTGTTATTTTTGAACGTGAGTTCTCTCATGGAACCAATGTGCATAGACAGTTTGAAATATCAGCGAAGTGTTTGGGAAGGATGTGGCTAATGAACGCACAATACATTGATGGTTTGAGAAGTTAAGTTCTGGTGATTTTAATCTTGAAAATGAGGTCACGTGGTGTGACCTGAGACCAAGGTGGATACTGATGAGCTCAAAGCTGTAGTGGAATCGAGTCCATCTCAACCTATGTGTGAATTAGCAGCAGGGTTTGACATTACTATTCCAACAATATTGGACCACTGGAAATTAATTAGCAAAGTGAAGAAGCTGGATAGATGGGTACTGCATGAATTAAACAAGCATCAGAAAGGAAATCATCTCGAAGCTTGCCTTTCTTTGCTGTCACAACATAAAGGGGAACCATTTCTACATCGTATTGTTACAGGTGATGAAAAATGGATTCTTTCTGACAATTGCAAGCATTCAGAACAATGGCTGGATAAAGATGAAGTGCCAAAACACAGTCCAAAACCGAATATTCATCAAAAAAAAGCTAATGGTGTCTGTTTGGTGGTCCAGTGCTGGTATTATCCATCACAGCTTCATGAAACCTGGTCAATCCATTACAGGAGATGTCTACTGCAACCAGTGGGATGAAATGATGAGAAGGCTTGCAATTAAGCAGGAAAGATTGGTCAACAGAGACAGGCCAATCCTCTTGCAAGACAATGATCTACCACATATTGCACAAACAACACTGCTTAAACTACAGAAGCTGGACTTGGAAACTCTCTGTCACCCACTGTATTCACCAGACCTTGCACCAACTGACTACCACTTCTTCCAGACTTTGGGCTACTTCTTGCAAGGGAAAATATTCAATCCTCAACAAGCTGTGGAAAATGCCTTTTGCGATTTCATTGCCACTTGCTTTCTAGGATTCTTCGGTGCTGGCATAAACAAGCTACTGTTAAGATGGCAAAACTGTGTGGATAGTTTAGGCACATACTTTGATTAATTGTACTGCTTCTTGTTTGAGATGTAATAAACCACACTTTTGATTCAAAATTGGACATTTCATATTTAATGACCTAAAACTCCAGTTGTCACTAACAATGAAAAGATTAAGAAAGCACCAAGAGAAGGCCTTGAGGTGGGAGAGGACTTTTTAAAATCATATGTCTAAGTACAGAGTCACAATGAAAGAGTTTAAGAGGAGGAGAGGAGTGGGGCATTAAGTTTATTAGAACATGAGTGGACCAATATGGTGATCATTCGAGTATGATGATTATTGGCCTGAAATGAACAGGTATGTAAGAGGTGATGATTTAAGGTCCGATACATTTCTTGCCATAAAGTAATAGCTCATTTAATTCAAGCTGTGGTCCTGAACACTAAGCATGGAGAGCTCAGTGTAAGTCCTACTTCTGGAAGCTACTGAAAATATGTCTGTGGGGGTAGAAGAGGAAAAGGATTACTTTACTGAGGGCAAGAGGAAAACTCTTCTCTTTTCTGTACCCTATATCTCACAGTCAAGTGATAGTGAAATGCCATGAGATAACCTTTCCTGTTGTTTCAAATGTGCCATATGTGCACACATGACCCTTGCAGTGATGCAACAGGATGGATGACATGGAGAATAAGCTTCATGGCTCAGATCAGTGTGGTAAATGAGCACAGCTGGAAAAATAGGGTCAAGATGCGCTTAATTGAGGGCTGAAATTTGGTGTTACTATGTGGTGGCTTACCTGAGAGAAGCTGACAAAGAAAGATGAAGTTGAAAGCAATGAAGTGATATTTAACAAGCATGGGAGCATGACTCAATGAGGAGTTGAAATCAATGAGGAGTTGAAATCAATGAGGCGGAAACAGACTCCTCTTGAAAACAAATGAAGCAAAAATGTATCAACTCCCAGTCCTTTTCAGGATCCTTTTTTTTTGTTTGCAACTAAGTCAGCCAAGCTGAGTTCTAGTCATATTTCTTCCTGCTCTGAATTGCCTATATTTATGTCCAGTTATAGACATGAAAAATAGCCCAGTAGAAGCATAATTGCCCATCCTACTTAACTCCTCAGCCAAAATTGCTGTTCATACTGCACTACTTCTAACTCACACTGTGTTTAAATGTCATCACTCACTCAGTGTCCAGCTTAAACCAAATACATCATACCATTTCTCTATTCAGAATATTGGGTTGGGAGTAAACAAGGACATTACAAAGGACATTGTGCTAATGGATAGGAGTAGAATTCAGACACACACACAACAAATCAGGATCCAAAAGAAAATCTTCAGAGCAAAAGTTTTGTTGTATTCCTAGGAACAGTTCTGCAATTTCCTAAGGCTGCTGAGAATTACATTTGTAGTTTGCTCAGTGTCAAGGGGACCAATTTCAAAATAGTTTAAAAGAACGGGATGAGTTCACTATTTTGTAACTAATATTCAAGCAAGGATGGATGGAGAGGGAGTTAGTGCCTTTAGAAACAAACTATTGAATTTTTAAAGAGGTGAGAATAATTCATCCTAAAGTTCAAGGTAAAAGTTCAAATTCTCTAGCATGGTCTTTGAGGCTCTCTATAATCTGCTGTCTTCTTTCTCATCTCTCTAGTCTGATCTTTGAGGCTTTTTAGTATCTACTGACTTCTTTCTCACCAGACTTAGTTCTCACTACAGGTACCAGTTGCATAGAGATATTGTACACTACCCGTTGAGACTTTTCTGATGCAGTTCTCAGTATGAAATGCAGATCTCCAATGCTCAGTCTGTGTAAACTTCACTCTCCAAAGATCACCTCAAATATTATCTTTTCCCAGTATTTATAGAATCATAAGTCACTTAGAGAAAAATGCTGAGCCTTTTTCCCCCCTGTACACTAGTGTTAGCACAGTGCTTTGAAGTAATATATACTGAGTATATTTTACCTTCTGTGTACTTTGAGAGAACATGTAATGTGGTTGATAAAACCATGGGTTGTAGACTTGGAGATCCTTATCTCACATTTAATTCTGTCTCCTTTATGTAAAAACTATGATAACTTTAGAAAAATTTAGCCAAATTTACAATGATGTTAGCAGGTCAAATAAAATACAGTGTATAAACGGGTTTACCACAGTCTAACACCAATAGATAAATTAAAACTAATTTTTCTTATCTTTCAGTCCAAAATAATACTTCAACTAAAGTAAAAGAGAGGAATTCACATCTTGGAAAATAGCGAGTGTGGCTATGCTTTGAGACAAAGCTGTGGATATAGCATGCCTCTGAGAAGACAGGAATATTTTGCTCTTTAAAAACTTTTTTTCCCAGCATTGTAATAAGACAAATAGACTGATGCAGTATTTCTCATAGATTTTTTTTAGTGTTTCATGTGCAAAGCCCATATTAAGCACATAATTTGGGAAAAATACTTGGCATGCCACCACCTAGAACTAAGTATTTTTATCATGAAATGAAGAATGCAGGGTTCTGTCCTATGATCCTTTCCAGGTCAAAGAGTATGATTCTTTATGACAGCATTTCTCTTATGATGGTCAGTATTAGCAACAGTGACCAAGGAATATTGAGGCAAGTTGTGGAATCAGTTACGGAGTTGTAGAAGCAGATATGGTGAGGAGGATGTTACTTAACATGTTTAAATTATATCGCTTAAAACACAGCTACTTTTAAGACAGATACAGCTTTATGTGTGCTTCAGACAATTATAATTCAGAATGAGCTAGTTTAGAGCTCAGAAACACATACTAAGTAGAAAAGGGAGTAGTAGCATTTTAATTTCCCATGTATATTCTCATTGATTTTAATAGTGATTAATTAGGTCTGATTATTTGAAATGCTAATTAGATCATTTCATTTATCTGAGGCGAATCAAAGTTCATCAAACAATCTCTCTTAATCTGTAAAATTCTAATGCCAGATTACCTTGCTAGTCTTATGTTTATTTTAGTAGTTTTTACCAATTATTCCAGTTCTCCTCTGTCTTGACACACGAGAGGATAGCACTGCCTTGAACCTTGAAGTTAGGTGTGATAATGTGATTTACTTGCCTAACAAAATGTCAGTGGAAATGATTTATATGGCTTCTAGGCAGAAGCCGTTTAAAGTAGGTAAGTAACCAGTAGGTAAGTAACAAAGATGCAAACCACTAATAGCACTTTGCATTTTTGAGTGAGGAGACATAAAACAGTCTCCAGTTTACACATGATAGACTTGTATGAGTGAAAAATAAAGTACCTTTGTAAACCACTGATAATCTGAGGCTATTTTTAATTGCACCATTAGACTATTTTCACTGATAAAGAAATTGAAACCAGAAGATGAGTGTGGTTATAACAAAATCATAACACATGCTGCATAGGCTTAATGGTAAGGTGGTTGACAGCAGAGAAACTATTATCCAGGGTTTGAAAGATAGATATCTATGTTAGATAATAGCAAATTTTTTGGTAAAACTATTGCCTTTGTTTATTAAACATATAACTCTGGGGAAAGAGGTCAGCAAGAGAATATTAATAGTGTGTGTGTTGTTTATTGGTAGCTCTGTTTGGTAGAGAGGAAATAGATGACCTCAGGAAATAAGTGGGCCTTGTGAAAGCAGTATTGAAAGGGACTATAAGGAATCAAACATTAGAAAATTTTAGATGTGGAAGAGACAACTGATTCTTAATGTGCCACAATGAAAATATAAATTCAAAAAATGGCTCACAGCAACAAAAATTTAAGTCTTTCAGCTAAGGCTATTACAGCATTGTGAAAACCTCCAAATAAACTAATGCATGTGAGGGTAAACATTCAACTAAAAGTATATTGCAAGTGAAACATAACAGTTGCAAAATGGCTCATGAAAAATTAACTAAGCTGTCGTGTTTTCCACCATCACATGATGGGCTCAAGACACATGGATACCTTGAAAGAGAAAGGAATATAGGGATAAGAAAGAAAGAAATGTAGTAAATGTGAAAATTATAACTCAAAAGATACTTAGATAGTGGCAATTGGCACATGAAGCTTTTTGGAATCAGATGATAAGTTCACTCAATTTTTAAGACATATATGGCTAAAAGAAACACCAGTCTGGACTTATAAGTACTTTAAGGCTAAAAATGAGATTGGGACTCCAACTATTTGAAGAGCAGGTGGGATGAGAAATCAGTTGAGCTCTTAATAGAGATAAATTTATTACTGCCTACTTGAGGATAATATAAAAGATACAATCTCCCAGGTGTCAGAGCCGGAGCTATGAGGAATAATGGACAGGGATGCTACTAATTAGGGAGGCAACCTAATTAAACATCCTGTCTCCAAAATCACTCTCTAGCCCCAAGTCCTGAAATCCTTCAACTTATCACTTTAGAAATCATGGTCCACCATCAACAAAATCTCTTACATCTTTATACACTTATTAAACATTCTATAAATTTTTTCATCTGAAATATAATCTGGACTTGTCCCTAAAACAGATTTCTCAGCATACCCCTTTGATGATGATTTTAACCTTGATGGTTATTATATTACTAGTCCCAAATGTAATATAGGTAACCTTGGCCTCCTCACTAGGTTTCTATATAGTCAATTCTCTCTCTCCTTGGGGAACTCACCAATATTTTTTGATAAATGTAGTTCCTGAATCACCATTGGTCTTTTAAAAATTACGTTTCTTAATTTTTAGAACATTCAACATGTATACTCTGAAAAAATGACCAAATAAAAGTGTGGATTTGAACTATATGTCGTATCTCTTAATACATTTTTTATAATTTCCCTTAGATGCCATATTATCAGCTAGCATTCAGGGCCATTATTAGGAAAAGTAATCGGCCAGTCAACATAATATTAATTGGTAAGATTCTGAATGCAATATTTACTGTATCATATAGATCTCTCATAAGGCTATGCTTTTTCAAACATCTGGTTTACTTTTCATTATGAACAGAATAACCGTTATGAATGTTTATGATTCTCCCTTTGTTTTGCTAACAAGTCCAAAGCTCATTTGGATTTTCCTCTAGCAATTATACCTTATTACATGGGGTTTCTGTTCCAGTTTTTTCTTATTTTACAGCATTATTTTTCTTATGCTCTAGTCCACTCATATATTTATTTGCTTTATTTTGTAGTAGTGTGCATTTTTTCTCTGTAGTTGACATATATCTTTCTTGAATTGAGGCAGAATATCAGTCAGTTAATCAATTCAGAGCAACAACAACAATGAATATGTCTGGCATACTGATTACAGTTTTCAAGGAACAATTTATATGGTGTCAGGGATACTAGGCAGATTATCAAAACAGACTTAAGCAACCAAGAAAAGGATCCAATCTCCAGAAATGAGGTTTATGACATAGGGACTCCACAATAATTAGGCAAAATTCTATTTGTCAGGAAGATGGAATAGAGCTATTTAAATAAATGCTATCTGTGGATGAGGGTCCTCGAGAAGAAAAAGTTTGAGACATTTAGGCAGGGCAGCCAATACTTGAGATAATTGTTGACTGAATTCATTATAGGTAAGAGGAGGAAAAAGCCTTATATAAGTTGAGTTTTCTTGTCCTAGGCAGGTTTTTCTAGGACATATTAGAAGTCAAAATGCCCTCCTAAACCTGTGTCTATGTATCTGCTCCCTAGCTTAATCTTGAAACTGGTAACAGTTCTTTTTATGTTTCTATTAGCTATAGTCCCAAAGTTACTACCTGTCAAAACATACCTGTAACTTCAAGAGGAGATAACTCCAAAATATATGTGGGATTGTACTTCATGCCTGATCACTGCATTCACTTCACAAGCAAGGAAACCCAATGCATACTTCACGGGCACCCTCATATGTTGAAACATGTTTTCAAGATGTATAACTTAACTTTATGTTCAGGCAGAATAGGACATTTCCCATAACGTATGTTAAAGATTGAGACTGTGTATATCTATCTAGCTTAATTACTGAGGCTGAGAATTGAAATTATCCCTGTCAAAATCGGTTGACTATTCTAAAATTATTTTTCAGGAAGATAAGGGTATAAAGCAGCAAATAACTTCATCGCTTGGTTTTGAGAAGTCTTGCAAATCAACTTATGTAGACAAAAATTTAATTAGAATAGGCAATCAGCTTGTTTATCAAATAACATTTTATTTATTGAGGCTAACTTCAAGAACCTTTACTTGCTGTGTCTATGAATTCTAAGCCATTATGTCATTAAATGTGCTCAATTTATACACAATAATATGCTAAATTAACACCCCCTCCATAAAAGCAGCAACTTACATTGTTTAAGCCAGACTGCAAAATCTATATAAATACATCTCCTGAATCCCCCTTCATAGACTACAACTAAAATTTTTCAGGGTGGTGTTCTTTACTTCAGCTGTTTTAATGAATTTAGCTTTTCTGACTAGCACCTTTCATAGTGGTCTTTTGTGGGAGACTGACAACTAACTATATAATGCCAGAAGGCATCATATCCTTGCATACATGTCAGAAAGTCTTGTCTGAAAATTTATGGCTAACATTGGATAAGATATAGTTAGAAACTAATGGACTTTGGAATAAATAGTCTTGGTTAAAATTTTTTTTTCATTTTTTTCATTTTTCATTTTTAATTATTATGGGTATATAATAGTTGTATACATGTACTGGGTTCAAATTTTGTATCATTCACTAAGTACCTATTAAAAGCATATCACTGTATATGCTGCTGATATACCAATCCAGAATTTTGAGTTAAATAGAATAAAAGTCATAATTAGGAGGATAAAATAAGTAATAAGATTTAGCACCCATGAGAATGCTGATCAGATAGGCAGCAAAAATAACCATCTGGGGAATCAGGTAGGAGAACATAGAGTTTAGTCAAATTGATAGTAGACATCAAAACTAACCATCAAGAAGAAAAGTAATAGCTCTAGGTAGGATTGGTGGCAACAATGACCTTGAAACTGAGCCAACCTCTTTTTAGAAGAGAATCTTGGTATCTTGACTATACAAGGACACAACTGACAATAAACTTGCAGTAGAAAACCACATATGTTCTCAAGAGAAGTTTAGGAACAGAAAGTCTAGTGGCTCCTGACAATATCCTAATAACTTCCAGCTAAATATTAGAACAAATGATGTTTAATGAACATCATCTAATTTGAAATAGAACCAGAAAAGAAAATGTGGCTGAGAGTATGTCATGATTTATTTCCACCTTTTTAAACACTTTACCAAACTGCATGAGAAAAAGGAAACTTTTATGGCTTTTCTATGTAAACTTTAATCCTCTCTGTGAGACAATTCAAGATAGATTGTTTTCTTTTTTAGACTCTACTCGCCTGCATAAGTCAAACATTTCATATGACTGACATATCTGACAGATATTGTATCAATGAGACAGTACTTTTCCAAAAGAGTTACTGTGGATTTCTACTATGCCAGTTTTTATCTGAAGATACAATGCTTTCTTTTCCTTCAACCTAGATGTCAGCTTTTGTTCATTCTTTCTTTACAAATGTAATGGGCATCACTGACAATTTCTATTCTGCATGTTGAATATGGGAAATTTATGCTTCTTAACAGAAGTGTTAGTCCTCTGAGGCTCATGTTTCAGTTTATCACTTTTTGTCAATGACTTAAGATCATTTTTATCTGGAAATCTTACACATTCTCAGAATAAACATTGATTTTAAAGATATTTTGTTTGTTTTATTAATAAATTCTGAATAGTACTTATTGTCTTTAAAAGATTTCTATCCTGAATAATTATTTTCCATTTTAACACACAGACTTCCTTAAGTACAGTTTATTTGTCCCAATTACAATTTTAATAAATTTTGTTTAAGGCAAAAGTTGAAAATTAAAAATATAGAGCCAGAGCTGGAATGTTTAATTTGTTCTAGTTAACCTTAGAGACATTGCTCATTTAACCATAAAACGAGAATGTTAAAAATAGATGAAGTATCAAAAATGCAATTTTAAGCTAAACTTTCCATTTTGCATAAAACAATTATTTACCTCTTCAATGATTTAGCAGGTTTGCACTTTTTATCAATTTTTATGCCTATTTTATTCTGTAAAAGTTGATCTTAGGACTTCTGTACAAGCTATTGCTATTCCTTGGAACACATTGTCTCCTATTCATCATCTAAGTACTATTCACTCTTCAGTTCTCAGTTCTTCAGTTCTTCAGTTCAGTTTTTCATTTTAACTATTAATAAAAGCCTCTCCTTGAACCTAATCTCCATTAGTTCTCTGGTTATTCCCTCATAGCTTGCACATTTACTCTCCTAGCATGATTACTTCTGAATACTTATATCTATTACTCTTATGTAGGCTGCATAATGGCAGAGACTGTGCAGTGATACCTGTAAGTTTGTGGGTTTATATCTGTGTATTATGGTGTTTCTGATATTAAGTTTTAATACTTTGTAATTTAATATATGCTAGCCTAATTAAATAATCATCTCCTGGGAATGTTTAATATCTCTTTCATTATTCACTTAGTCTTTAATTTATTCTCTTGATAACCTACACTGAATGGCTACTATGTGCTAGGCATGGTGCTGCATAATAGAAATTCAGTGATTGGGATTAACTGAACACTTGAAAGGTACTCAAATTCAAATGTGAAGAGATGGATTAGAAAACAAAACATAACTCACAAAGAGAATACTAATTGTTATGTTAGCAAAAAGGGGGAAACTCTATGTGATTTAGTATAATTCAAGTTAGGCTTTTCCCAAGAGATGATATATTAAATTTTAAATAGAAATTTAACATTTTAAAAATACTCCAGAACACCAAGAAAGAAATGGTGTGATTCAAATGTTTCAGATAGAAAATTTGAATTAGATTGTGGGAGGGTGGGGGCCAAGATGGCTGACTAGAGACATCACTTGTCAGATCATCCTGGCTGGAAGGTAGAATATTGGACTGAGGAGAGTGGAGAGCAGTTGCAGTTCAGGTGTGGATCACAGAGAGAGACAATAGAGTTGTCTAGGGACCCCACTGAGAAAAACTGCAAATCTGAGAAAGAAAAAGAGACAGAGGAGATGATAGTGGCACAGCCCAAACTGAGAGAGGCTTGGAGCCCAGTGAAAGGGTAAGTGGGGTTTCCCCTCTCCCCCACCTAGGTGCCTTTGGTGAACAGCATGACACAAAATATATTGGAGGTCATTCCACTCTCCATGAGCCCAGGCACAGTGGCTAAATAGGAACAGCAGGGTGAACCAGCAAACCCCAAGAGTTTGGGTGTTCAAAAGGGATATTCCATGGGAGAGTGCCACGAGAGACTGGAGTGCTGGCTTTCTTACACCTAAACACTTCCTCCTCTGGGCCTCCTCCATTCACAGCATTAGAAAAAGTAATTTGGCTTGTTCCAGCTGGTATCCACAGTCCCTCCCCCCTATTGTAACTATGAGAGTACTATGAATCAAGAAACTCATGAATGGCTGCTTCTCTACAGCAGGTGCATGTTCCTGGCCAAGCCTGCCATGGAGAGCGGGGCCACCACAATTTGTGAGCTTCCTGCACACCAGCGTTTTGCAGGATCATGCTTTGGGGGCTTAGACAGGTGGGCCAGACTCAGGGTCCCCTGGACACAAGAGCAGGACAGGGAGATGCAGGGGAGAGGTCTCAGTCCCAGACTCAGGTGGCAAAGAAGCCCTCATGGACATATCCAACAGAACAGTGTGGAGGGGTACTGAGGAACAGGGATCTGTGCGTGTTCCCACCCCCACCTTTGCTAGAGAACTGCCATATTGGATAGGAGTGTGGAACTCTGAGTGAATCAGCCTAGCTGGTGGTTCCCATGACAACTGAATGCCAAACTGGAGCAATTGCCCCTCCCCCCACTCCTTACAATAGGTAGTGCAGCTTGAGCCAAAAAAATCGCAAGTGGCCACTTCTCCCAGGCAGGAGTGTACCCCTGGCAGGAACCCCTGAAGATAGAGAGGGCTACCTCTTTCCTCTTGGGATCTTGTGGTGTAACAGGGGTGCACAACTGGGGATCCCCCTATGTGACAGCATTCTGCAGAGACACATTCTAGTGGATCAGACACGTGGACTTATGGGTAGTTCAAGAACCAGTCTTGCACAGTGAGGGAACTCATGCAGACTGATCTCATGGGAGAGTGTTGTGGGGTTCTAGGGAGCATTGAATAGGGAGGGCACTCACCCAAGCCCACAGAGAAACTGCACTAGTGGACAAGGGTGGAAACAGCCTGGCCTGAAGCCTTAGCACTCAAGTGATTAGGCCCCTCCCTTGGGAAAAACCTTCCTGGCTTGGAGAGATTGCCCTGAACTTCATACCAACAGCATCCCCCCTAGTGGTGGGAAAAGCAACCTCAGAGCCCTGCCAAGGTATTGCAAAACCTTTCAGGCTCTCCCAATCCAGCCACTATCTGTCTTGCTCCTCCCCCCACCTCAGGGGGAGTAGAGATCAAGCAACCCCCTGGGAGCTACAGGGTCCCTCCTAAAGCTTGGAGCATTCCTGTGCCCAACATGGGGGACCAGAGCTTACCACAAGCACAAAAGAACTCCTCTGCAGCTGGCTCTTCCAGTCAATCTTCCATCAGTGATGGGGCAACCACCCCATAGCTAAGCACAGCACCTTCCAACTCAAACAAATAGACAGCAGCTGATTCATACTGACGAGTACCAGCCACCATCTTGGAGATTAAGCTGGGGGACTTAACTCAGTAAACACTGTTAGGAAGAGGAGAAGACAGCAGGTCAGAAGTAACCTGAGAAGTCCACCAAACCTGCTAGAACACCCCATAGGCAACTCAGGACCAGCACTCCTCTCCCTGGCATGGTCAGGGATTGATCTTCAGGGACCCAGAGACAGGGCCACAAGCCACGCCTAACACCCCCAGGTCTCAATTGTAAGGCCAGATTAGAAGGAATCAGTGAAAGAGCTCCAGAAATATGAAAAATCAGAGCAAAAGGACAACCCCAGAAGAAAACAATAACTCCTTAACAATGGATACCAAACAAAATGAAAAGATTGAAATGACTGATGAAGAATTGCAAATAAGGATTGTAAGGAAGCTCAATGAAATACAGTAGAAAAGAGAAACCCAACATGAAGAAACCACAAAAACAATGCAGGAAAGGAATGAAAAATTTACTAAAGAAATCAAATTATTTAAAAAAAATCAAACAGAACTTCTGGAAATGAAAAATTCATTCAAGGAAATACAAAACACAGTGGAAAGCCTTAAGAATAGGCTAGATAAGGCAGAAGAAAGAATCTCAGAGCTTAAAGACAGCACCTCTGAATTAAACAAGTCAGTCAAAGAGATGGAGCAGAGAAATAAGAGGAACTAGCAAAGCCTACAAGAAATATGGGAGTATGTAAAGAGGCCTAACATAAGAATCAGAGGCATCTCTGAGGGCAAAGAAGAAAATACACAAGGTTTTGAAAACCTATTTTAGAAAATAATTGAGGAAAATTTCCCTGGTCTTGCTGGAAACCTAGATACCTATGTACAAGAAGTTCAACGGACCCCTGGGAGATTCATTGTGAAGAGGCAATTACCATGAGACATAGTCATCAGACTGGTCAATGTAAACATGAAAGAGGCCCGCCTACAAGCCATAAGGAGAAAGCATCAGGTAACTTACAAAGGAAAACCCATCAGGCTAACTGCAGACTTCTCAACTGAGACCTTACAAGCCAGAAGGGATTGGGGCCACATTCTCAGTCTTCTCAAGGAGAATAATGGCCAGCTTGGAATTTTGTATCCTGCAAATCTAAAGTTTCTTAGATGAGGGAGCAATAAAGACTCAGGACTCAGAACTGCATTGTACACTGATCAGCACAATTGACAACCACCGGAATAAAATTACCCAAAAGCTAAATATCAGAACCCAGATACCACAATGGCTCAAGAGGTTAAAAAAAAAAAAGCAATAAAGTTCTACTCAATATGATGAACAGAAACCCACCCCACTTATAAATATTTTCAATAACTGTTAATGGTTTGAACTTCCCACTGAAGAGACATAGGCTGGCTGAATGGATTAAAAAATACAAGCCAAGGATCTGCTGTTTACAGGAAATACATCTAACCCACAAGGACTCATTCAGACTCAAGGTGAAGGGATGGAAAACAATACTCCATGCAAATGGAAACCAAAAGAAAGCTGGTATATCCATTCTCATACCAGATAACAGACTTCAAATCAACAAAATTAAAGAAAGACCATGATGATCATTATATTATGGTGAAGGGAACAATTTAACAAGAAGACACAACAATCCTAAATATTTATGCACCTAATACAGGTGTGTCCAGATTCATAAAGCCGACCCTATGTGACCTAAACAAAATGATAAACAACAACATGGTAATAGCTGGGGACTTGAACATCCCACTGACAGAACTGGACAGATCCTCTAAGCAGAAAATAAACAAAGAAACAATGGACTTAAATGGGAAGAGGCCAAACTATTGCTCCTTTCTGGCAATATGATCTTCTATCTAGAAAACCCCAAAGATCCTACCAAGAGACTTCTGGAATTGACAAATAAATTCATTAAAGTCTCAGGTTACAAAATCAATGTACACAAATCAGTAGCATTTCTATATACTAACAGCAGTCAAGCTGAGAATCAAATCAAAGCCTCAATACCTTTCACAATAGCAACAAAGAAAATAAAATACCTAGGAATATATTTAACCAAAGAGGTGAAAGGCCTTTGCAGGGAGAACTACAAATCACTGAGGAAGGAAATCACAGAGGATGTAAACAAATGGAAAAACATATCATCCTCATGGATCCTCAGAATCAACATTGTTAAAATGTCTATACTACCCAAAGTGATTTACAGATTCAATGCAACCCCCATTAAAATACCAAAGTCATCTTTTTACAGTTCTAGAAAAAAATAATTCTATACCTTGTATGGAACAAGAAAAGAATCCAAATAGCCAAAGCAACCCTAAGCAAATGAACAAATTGGGAGGTACCACTTTACCAGACTTCAAGCTATACTACAAGGCTATAGTAACCAAAACAACATGGTACTGTTACAAGAACCTAGACCAAGGGATCAGAGCAGAGGACCCAGATGTAAAACCATCCTCATATTACCATCTGATCTTTGACAAAGCAGACAACAACATACTCTGGGGAAAAGAATCCCTATTCAATAAATGGTGCTAGGAAAATTGGATATTCACATGTAGAAGACTGAAACAGGATCTGCACCTCTCACCACTCACAAAAATTAATTTACAATGTATAATTGACTTAAACCTAAGGCATGAAACTGTCAGAATTCTAGAAGAAAATGTTGGAAAAATTCGTATAGATATTAGTCCAGGAAAGAATTTATGAAGAAGACCTCAAAGTAAATCACAGCAACAACAAAAATTAATAAATGGGACCTGATCAAATTAAAAAGCTTCTGCACAAAGAAGCAATCAATACATCAAATAGACAACCTACAGAATAGGAGAAAATATCTGCATGCTATACACCTAATAAGGAGCTAATAACTAGAATCTATAAAGAACTCAAATAAATCAACAAGAAAAAAATCAAACAACCCCATTAAAAAGTGGGCAAAAACATGAACAGAAGCTTTTCAAAAGAAGATAGACTAATGGCCAATAAACATATGAAAAATGCTCAATGTCTCTAATCATCAGGGAAATGCAAATCAAAACCACAATGAGTTATCGCCTAACTCTAGTGAGAATGGCTTTTATCAAAAACTCCCGAAACAATAGATGCTAGTAGGGATGCGAAGAGAAAGGAACACTTATACACTGTTGGTGGGACTGCAAACTAGTACAACTTCTATAGAAAATAGTATGGAGATTCCTCCAAGAACTCATAGTAGACCTACCATTTGATCCAGCAATCCCACTATTGGGTATTTACCCAATGGAAAAAAGTCATTTTATCAAAAAGACACGTGCACTCAAATATTTGTTTATTCTAGCACAATTCACAATTGCAAATATATGCAGTCAACCCAAGTGCCCATCAATATGTAAGTGGATTAATAAAATGTGGTATATGTATACCATGGAGTACTACTCAGGCATAAAAATATGGTGAACTAATACATTTTGTAACAGCCTGGATGGAACTGGAGACCATTATCCTAAGTGAAGTATCACAAGAATGGAAAAACAAACACCTCATGCACTCACTATTAAGGTGGCACTAATCGATCAATGCTCATGTGTGTATATGGAAGTAAGACTCAATGGAAATCAAGCTGGTGGGAGGGGGGAGGAGAGGATGGGTAAATTTATACCCAACAGGTGCAATGCACAGTATCTGGGTGATGGGCACACTTATAGTTTTAACTCCAACTGTACAAAAGCAATTCATGTAACCAAAACATTTGTACCCCCATAATATTCTGAAGTTAAAAAAGAAAAGAGAATTTGCATTAGACAGTGATTGAGCATGGCTTTGGAACCTTCACATCAGCTGTTCCTTCTATCTAAATCACTCTTAGATGGACAAATGGTTGACTTCTTTACATTTTTGAAGTTTTCATGCAAATTTTACCACAAGAAGTCCTTTTGGTCAATCAATTTAAAATCGTAGTTTTACAGATCTCCCAGTATCTTTTGCACTTCTCTGGTATTAATGTTTTTTTAGAAATCTATTCATTTGTGACTTTTATGAAGTTATACATCTATGACTTGCTTTTGTTTATATAACATTATGTCACTAATTTTCATACAGTCCATTGCATGGAGTGCATTCATTTTCACTGCTAAATCTGACTTCATTTTGTAAATATTAAACAATTTATTTTTCATTTTCCTGTTAATGAGCATTTGCATTGTTTACAGGTTGTGCTGTTATTAAAAGCGATGCTGTTTATCTTCCTTTTTATATCTCCAGGTCCATATGGGCCAGAATAAAATTTTTCAGACTTTAGAAGTAGAATTGTTGAGTAATAGGGTAGGTGAAAATTCTGCCTTTATAGATGATGCTAAATTTTTAAACCAAATGTTTATAATTATTTACACACTCATCAGTAATATGTACAATATTTGTTTCTGTTATCAGTCTTCTGTTTAAATCATTTTTCAGCTTAGACTAAGAAAATAATCTGTGAACATATTCAATCCAGATATATATATACCTCTATTTTACATAATGCAGTACTGTATTGAGTTTCTGATAAGTTTTAACCTGTCTAAGTGTCAGATTTTCTTGACACTTTTTTTTGGTCTAATGGTCATTTATCAAAGGATATTATGTGACTTAAAATGTACAGCAGAACTTGAGACTCCGGAAAACACACATATGAGCACTGCAACATAGACAAATATTAAAAGGATGAAGAGAGTTG
The DNA here is from genome assembly GCA_023783475.1 of Daubentonia madagascariensis. Lineage (NCBI taxonomy): Eukaryota > Metazoa > Chordata > Mammalia > Primates > Daubentoniidae > Daubentonia > Daubentonia madagascariensis. Next base: position 14,153,166 of record JAKFHU010000747.1, on the reverse strand, counting down.
GTAGTTCACTTTTAAGACAGGATTAAAGAGTGCCCAACTAAAAGCTAGAGTCTAGATCTCACCTCCAAACTTAAGATCTCTCAGAACTAGACACAGCAGTGTTAGACAACTAGAGAAATAAATAAGACCATAAAGATTAAACCTGACAACCTGGGTTTGTTCTATTGGATTCAGGAAGAAGCTAATTACCTCATATAGCAATCTACAAAATATGAAATGGCTTCGGTGGAGGCTGCTTCTTCCTGAAAATCATCTTATTCTTAAGCTTGAAGTTGCAGGCTAGAATAATTTTCCAGTGATCCATGAATTCTTGGAAAATACACATCTAAGAATTATTGCCTTGTTATTTTATTGGTTTGCTTATTTTTTATAGTACCTGATGACATCCTTTACACAAGGGTTTGAGGGTTGCCTTTCTCTGATATCTCTTCCAGAAGACATAGTTTCTAGATTTTAGGTAATAGAAAGGTTCTTTAGGAGGATGTTGAGGAAAATAGGCCTGTATCAATTGATGATAACAGAGTGTGTATCTCGTAAGCCCCTTGTAGTATCTTGCCATGTCTGTTTGCAACAAAGTAGGGTCTAGCAACAAAGGTGGTAATCCTAGATACATGGTTTGTCTTGTTACTAATTCATAAGTGGAAGAAAAAAGTAAACAGAAGTGACTGATTTCATTGTTCATAAAGCCATTAATAGTACTTTTGGACTTAGAAGTTTGAGAGTTTCTGAGAGGTTTTCTATTTTTCATTTAGCATTCCATTTGTTATTTTTTTTCCTGAAGATTGTTAGATTATGAACAGTGAAGTTTGAGTAAATGTCAAGGCGATTCAAAGATCTTAAATGACAGACCCAGTAAAATGGGAACAGGATACCTAGAGAAATTGGTTGGAACTCTTCAGGAAAAGAACACAAAATCAAGCAATTTTGTCTTGGTTGTTATCATCAGAGCCAGGGGTTTCCAGCAAGAAATAACTTCAGTCCTTTTTGAGAATAAGAAAATAATAAACTGAATATATTCAAAACCCGGTGTGTGGGGGCAGTTTTGACTTTTCTGTGGTAATTTTATGCAAAATTTTTGCAGGGTTCCATGTGAGTTTACATATAGCGCCATCCTAAAAGCACCAGAAATGATCATCAGGTAACACTCATTGATATTAGTTTCTAATTATGGAGTGATTGACATTCTATCATAGCCTCTTGGGACTTCTTCTGTTTTGGCCCTTGGGGTAACATGGGAGTAGGGCTGAGTCTTCGTGAAAAATCTGGTTGATAAACTGTGTTTTAGCCTCTATGTTACTCCTTTATCATGGTCATTTTCCTACAGAGCAATAGAGCATTTAAAAATCCTTTCATCTGATGGTCTTTCCAAATATTAATAGTAGTTTCTGCTGAAGTCAACAGTCTTTTCAAAGCATTTCAGAATCATGCTTTACCTTAAAAGTGTACTTACTGTCACTATATATGAACCTGCTTATTTCTAGTTAATTGACAACCTCTGGAGAGTGCAATGAGTTCTGTCTTCCTGTCTGATGTTGCCTATGGAAAGATTCATTTTTGAAAGGTGAGTTGAAATCTTTTATAATGTATCTAGCCTGATAGTGAATAATATTATATTTGGATTTTCTAGAGGTGGTAAAATGATCTCTTTTGGATAATTCCTGACAGATTTTATTCAAGCATAAAGTTGTCCTTCTTCCAATAATGGAAGAAATGGATCATGGTTTAGATTTTTACAAAGATTGAAATGTGTGAAAGAGAAAATAATATAACTTCATAAGTGGTCATCCTAATAGCTGAGAAGTTGTATTTTTTGGTGAGAAACAATAAGTATATAACCTGAGAGAGCATAAAGTTTGAGGGAGACCTTAAAATCACATCAATGGAGTTATTCATTAACTTTGCACACAGAAACAGAAGTTTAACTTCAGCTTCTACTTTCCTGAGATAAGATGGATAGGCTTTTGCCACTGATTAAGAGAAATATGATGACAATCCACCTGTTTCTAATTATTTCCATGAAGTTGAGTCAGAAGATCAAGGACTGTTCACATCATTCATATAAAATAGGAAGAAAGGTTTATGATAGTTAAGAAAGCCAAGAATAAGAAGTGGTCAAAAAGTTCATTTAAATTGAATTATGTGTTCAACTTTAGGGTGCAAAGGATGAGTTCTGGATATTGAAGACATGTTCACATCATATGCTATGGCAATTTCAGGAAAGTAGGTAACTCTTTGTCCGCATTGCTAGGAGAGTACAGGTATCCTCTTAATTCACACTTAGTGACCTGCCTGGAAAATATTTGAATAGTTTGTAGACTATCAGAAATCAGAGATGTACCATCTTGCAACAAGAACAGAGAGTCAGATGGTTATCAACAGGGCAGATTTTTACCAAGGAAAAGTGGTTTTTTTACTAGCGTGGTCCTCATTCACAGAAGGAAGAAAAAACTTAGCTTTTGGGAAGTAACTGAAAATAAATCATAGCTTAGATGCAACCTGAAACCTACCTCAGTGTCATGAATGCAGACAGCCCTGAGTGGAAGGCTCCCAGAGACTCAAAGGAGTGTGTTCTTACCCAGTCAAGGGTCTTGATATGTGGTGATGAAGTAGTCTTGGCTGGCACTACTTGATGCTCCAGAAATTACAAAGCTCCCCCAAACACTACCATAAAAATGGTTGTTTTAACAAAATTAAGGCTATTAGATTTACTGTAACAAGTGAAAGCACCAGAGTCTTGTAGTGTCTTAGGATTGATTTCCAAAATATCTGACCAGTTAATATCCCCTTAAAAAAGTACTTTTTGATTGTCCCTTTATCAATATTATTCTTCTTAATTATTGCTAACATGATAACATATAAAAATAATAAACTATGTATAATATATAATATAATAGCATTATAGCTGATATTAACTAAGTACCTTTTATGTGCTGGGCAATATGTAAAATGCATATGTTTTTCTTTTATTTCTCACAAAACTCCATGAGGTGAGAAACAGCTCTGATAAAAGAAATTGAGCTTGAGAGGTAAAATTGCTAAAAATCTTAGAACCAAGGTTGAAAACAAATCAACTTAGTGCCTGTTACATACTAGGCATTGTTCTATGCACCAAGGAATCATCGGCTAACAAAAGGACAAAAATACCTGCTCTTATGGAGCTTATATTCTGCAGAACAGAGGCAGAGAATGCAAAAAATAAACAAGTGAAAAAGTTAGAAGATAAAAATGTCAATGGTGAAAAATAAGGCAGGAAAGCAGATGAAGCAGGGAGGGAGAGAAGGCAAGTTAAATGAGATGCCCAGGGAATGCCTGTTGAGAGGAGACATTGAGCAAAGATATGGATGAGGTGAAGGGGAAAGACCTGGGGATATATGAGTGCAGGGAATTCCAAAGAAAGTTGAACAGAAATCACATCAAGACCAATGTGGCTGTAAGAGAGAGAAGACAGAGAGGTGTTAATGTAGGGTCAGATAATAAGATACTTGGAAGTCATTTTATTTTATTTTGAAGAGTTTGTCTTTATTTTGAGAAGCATAGAGAGACATTGGAGGGCAGTGACACAATCTGACTTACATTTTAATAATTTCTTTGGCAGCTGTTTTCAAAATAATTTGTAAGAGCACTGGAGTGGAAGCAGAGAGACTATATAGGAGGAATGATAGCTATTCAGCTATTCCCTCTCGGCTTAAAACCCTTCTTCCATGTTACATCTTGTGATCTGGGGCTAGGGCTCTCTATACTGCTAGCTTCCAATTAGTTGTGCCAATCGGGGTGTTGCAGGCAGCCTGGAAGGCAGGCTGAAGGAGAAAGGAATGGCACTCTCCTTCTCCCTAGTAATTAACCCGTTCAGCCAAACTCAGCCTTTCTTTATCCCTTCTGTAGCAGCTAGTTCCAGTAGCAGTGGCTAATTCCAGTTTCATGCTTCCTCAAAGCTCCAAGAACTGGCCTTTTTTTTTTTTTAACCTTATTATACCAGCATAAAAACCTCAGTGGTCTGAGTTCCAGACTCCCATGGCTCCTTTGAGCTTCTAAGCTACCTGGATGTTTTTAGCAGCATTTTAGAGCTTATGAAACGCACATATTATAAATAAAACTGAAAAGAAAAGCAAAAGAGTGATAATTATAAATTCCAGGAGAGTGTTTATTCTAAAAAGGACAGGGGGATCTAGAAGGTGAATGGCTGAGAGGGTTTCTGCTGTGATTGCTACTACTTTATTGAGATGGGTGAGGGTTTCACAGCCTTTTATTTTATAATTCTTCACTATGCTACATATTTCTGTATTATGTATGTTCCTGCATATATATTTCACAATAAAATTAATAGAAAAAATCAATGCGAATATTAGAATTATTCTGTCAAGTTATGAGCAATAGCAATCAATTGATTTATCAGATCCAAACATTGTTAAAACAAAAGCACGTCTGGGCAAACCTGTCTAATCCTTGGATTAACAGAATTCTCTCTTCATCCCAAATTTGTGTGCAACGTTTTCATAAATGTAGTTTGTATTTTTTTCTAATCTTTTTCTGTTGCTATTGAGGTAATTATGTTTTTTTCTTTGTTAATTTGTTATTGCAATGAATTACACTTGTAGGGGCTTCTAAATTTAAACAGGTCTTTCTTTCTTGGACTAAGCACAATTTGTTCATTGAGGTCTAGATTTAAATTGAAGGAAAATATCAGATACAGAATATTATTCTAATGCTTGTAGAAATTCAGACATAATCTTTTTCATAATTTAGTTTGGTAATTTTATTGACATTTAAAAATTCATTTATTTTTTATTTCTTAATATGTAGTATATTATATTTTTTAAATATTTAATCTCATATTATATTGTAATATGTTGTTGATTTGTCCATTCTAACTTTTTCTCTTTATTAGCCTCAAAGTTGTATATTTTAAATATTCTTCATATAATGAAACTTTACCTTCACTAATCCTTTATATTTTGTAATTTTACTTTTTTATTTTCTTTGCTTTCAATCTGTTAATTCTTTTGTAACTTCTTAACATATGTGTCTCCCACATTAATTTTCAGCCTCTCTTCTAAATACTATGATTTAAAATACCACATTAGGAGTATGTCACATGATTCTGTATGTTACATTTTTTAATTGCATTGCATTTTCAACAGGTTTTAAATTTTTCATTTTTTTGTATGTGTGTATTTATATACTAGAAAAAAATACAGAGAAACACTTCATGACATTGGTCTCAGCAAAGACGTTTTGGATAAGATCCCAAAAGCACTGGGAGTAAAACGTAAAATAGACAAATGGGACTATATCAAACTAAAAAGCTACTGCATAATAAAGGAAGTGATCAAAAGAATGAAGAGACAACCTATGGAACAGGAGAAAATATCTGTTAACTGCGCATCTGACAGGGGGTTAATATCCAGAACATATAAGAAACTCAAACAATTCAATAGCAAAAAAGAATTTGATTAAAAAATGGGAAAAAGATCTGAACAGATATTTCTTAAAAGAAGACATGCAAATGGCCAACAGGTATATGAAAAGGTGTTCAACATTACTACTCATCAGGGCAATGCAAATTAAAGCACAATGAGGTATCACTTCACCTCAATTAGTATGGCTATTACCAAAACGACAAAACATAGTATGGCATGGATGTGCAGAAAGGAAAACTATTCAATGCTGTTGGTGGGAATGTTAATTCATATAGCTGTTATTGAAAACAGAATAGAGGCTCCTAAAAAATTAAAAAAGGAACTACTACATGATCCAGCAACCCCACTACTGGGTATATATTCAAAGGAAATGATAACAGCACATTGAAGAGATATGTGCTCTCCCACATTTATTACAGCATTATTCCTATAGCCAAGATATGGAATCAATCTAAGTGTCCATCAATAGATGAATAGATAAATACAATGGAATAGTATTCAGTCATAAAGAAGAATGAAATCCTATCATTAGTGATAACATGGATGAACCTGGAGGACATTATGTTAAGTGAAATAAACTGGGCACTGCAAGACAAATACTGAATAAACTCACTCATATGTGGAAGCCAGAGAATTTGATCTTACAGAAGTAGAGAGAATAGTGGTTACCAGAGGCTGGGGCGGGTAAAGGGGAGGAGACAATAGAGAAAGATCGGTCAACCAGTGCGAAGTTGCAATTAGACAGGAAGAATAAGTTCTACTCTATTGCATAGTATGGTGACTATAGTGAAAAATATCATGTTTTATATTTTAAGATAGTTAGCAGAGAGGATTTTGAATGTTCTCAGCACAAAGAAATAATAAATGTATGCAGTGATAGATATACTAACACCTTACTTTGGTTATTACACAGTATATACATGTATTGAAACATCACACATAAAAATACACTCCATAGATATATACCCCATAAATATAATTATTATGTGTCAATTAAAGCCAAAATAAAAAATAAATGTATGGGTATTTTTAAGTTGGCTTTTGTTTAATTTGTAGCATAATTACTTTGTACACAGAGAAGGCTGCCTATGTGTCACAGTTATTTGAATTTGTTGGTATTTGGTTCAGAATCTAATATATTGTGATTTCTTGCAAATGTTTCAAATGTGCTCGAGAATGTATATTCTATAATTGTTTGGTGCAGGATAATATGTGTGTATTTAAACATGCTTGTTAATTGTGCATTTTAAAATATATTATCTAACTATTCATAATTGGGATATTTGTTTTGACAACTCTCACAATGATAAAGATTTGTCAGTTTCTCTCTGAACATCCATCAATTTTTGGTTTATATATTTTGAGGCTCTCATTACACACTGACAAGTGTAGGATTGTTACAGTTTCCTGAATAACTCAATTCTTTATTATTATAGAGTGATTTCTACATGATGGTTTTTGTATTAGAATCTATTTTGTATCAAATTAAAATAATTTTATTTTGCTTAACATTATTTGTGGGTTTTCCCTTTAATTGTCTTTCAAGCTACCAATGTTTGAACATTTTGTTGCCTAACTAATGCAGAGCCTGCAGGTTGAGTTTGCATTTTTGTCCAGATTGTCCATTTTCAGTTTTTTGTTTATTTTTAACGTGGTATGTTTAATTTGTTTACATATGCCGTTGTTACTGATATTTTGTACTTTTCCCATATATTGTATACTTTCAAATCACCCCTCTTTTTAACCTTTCCTTTGTTCCCTTTTATTACCATGTTATGAACTGATCAATGTTCCTTTTTGTCATGGCATTTTATTTCTTTTTACTAATTTAAATGTTTTTAATACTTTTTTGGTGTTTAATTTTTTGACTTTCCATATTTTTTAAATTCTTAAATAAATAGATATTTTAATTTTCTCTGATAATACCCAGATTTTTACACATTTTAACTTGTCACTCCCTTGAAAGTCACATAATTTTAGTTCTGTTTTGTTTTTTAACCCTGAAAATTAGTAGTATTAGATGCAATATTTGTTTGAATTTTTCAAAGTGTTTACCAATTTCTTTATTATATTCTTTTCTAGAATCTAAGATTTTCCTCTACAATTATACTCCTTCAGCTCAGAATTTCTTTTAAAGCAGGATCTTTGGTGGAAAATCCTGTCAAAATATTTTTATTTTGACCCCATTCTTGAAAAATGCCTTTGTTAGTTCTAAGTTGATGGTTACCTCCTATTTACACTTTAAAGATCTGATTCACTCTCTTCTGATTATTGAGAAGTCTGCCTTCAGTTTAAACCTTCTAGGAGAACTGCCATTTTTCATGAGTTGCTTTCAGGCTTTTTGTTTCTGGCTTTCCACAGTTTACATATAAGGTATTTAGAGATGGGTTTATTTCATATTATGTTACTTGGTGTATGTTGTGCTTTGTCTATCTATGCATTTATATTTTTTATCAGTTTTAAAATTACTTAGCCACTTTTTCACATTCTCTTTATTCTTTCCTTCTTGCCTTTTGTTTAGATATAAGTTAGATCTCCTAATTTTATCCTCCACATCTTTAAATATTTTTATAATTTTATATTCTCCTATGTATGTACTTCATTCCACTTGAGATCTTAAAACCAATATATTGATTTTTAAGTGTTCTATCAGTATCTAATTTACCATTTAGCCAATCCTCAGAATTTTTAATTTAAATATTTGTAATTTTCATTTTTAGATATTCAATTTTAACTTTTCATATTTTCCTGGTATTAATTTAAAAGTTTTTGTTACTGCTTTATTTTTTAAATTCTATATTTTATGGATTTAAACACATTCATTTAAGTTTTTTTGAATCTGTTAATTCAAAATTCCAATACTCTTGACATTTGTTATTTCTTCTCACTTTTTATCTATAAAGCTTGTGTTCCAACATTTTTAAATATAGGTATTATAAATACTAAATTTGTATTCTTGATGTTGCATAGTGGTGTAGCTTGGGGACACTTTCTTCCAAAGATATTTCATTTTCTGGACACCAAACATTGTGAACCACCTGGGACCACTTTAATTTGAATTCTCAAGACAAACTTTCCCCCGACAATGTGGTTAGTGTGATTTTGTTCTCCAGAGCCTCATGAAAGTTAGCCTGTGAATACAAATGATCAATTTTCAATGGAAGACAATGATGATGATTATTATTTATACTTTTAAAAAAATTTTCCCCACATTTTTTACCACAATGGAGACAATTTACACTCAATATAGGTATATTTCCATTTTATTCCAGTAAGGGAATGTAGTCCCTTTCAAAAACACTTATTTAATGCTCATAGGTCTGCTGCAGCTTTCTTACTATATGTGAGCATATAGCTTCATTTTCTATATTCTCCACAATTATTAATCTCCAAATTTCCAATTACTGGTATAAATATTTGCCTTCAGTTTGAACCTAAATTTAGTATTCCATTATTTTTAATATTCCATTACTACTACTTTGACCTTAGCTCATGGTATTTTTTATTTTTGACACTTGGAAGTTTAAAATTTTATCATAAGTTCAAAAATGCAATAAAATATTATTGATATAAATTATTCAGGATTTAATTGCAGTAATACTTTTTTGGAACATATACTTTACTATGCCACCTAGGAAACACAAGTTGGACTTTCTTAGCCATCTATACGGTGATTTCTTATAGACCAGAATTCTCTACTTTTGCACCCTTCATACACATATCAACACATGAATTAGTCAAAAATCCTAAACACTGGCAATGAATGGTGAGTGTTTGAAGATCAACAGACAATTAGACTAGGCTCATTAGTGTGGAGGGGAAAGAGAAATGGAGTTTCTTTTTTGGCTGATGAACATGTTCTAAAATTGATTGTGATGATGGTTGCAAAACTCTGTGAGCAAACTAAAAGCCATCAAATTGTACACTTTAAATGGGTGAATCTCATCATATGTGAATTATATTTCAATGATGCTGTTTTAAAAAATTTCAAATGTTTTCATTATTAGTTTATATTATCAGAAAAATAATCTTCCTAATGTTTGTTTTTGACAATTTTTAACTTTTTAAACTTTAAGTATAATTGAAAAATTACATATATATTTAAGGTGTACAGCATATTTTGATACACATATATATTGTGAACTGATTATCACGATCAAGCTAATTAACATTCCCACACTTCATATAGTTACTTTTACGTGTGTGTGGTGAGAAAACTTAAGGTCTACTTTTCTAGCAAATTTCAAGTATGCAATACAGTATTATTTACCATAGTCAACATGCTGTACATTAGATCTCCAGACTTACTTTCCTATGTAACCACAACTTTGTACCCCTTGACCAATATTCTTATGTCTGCCACACTCAAGCCCCATCTCCTGGTAACCACCATTTTACTCCCTGCTTCTATGAGTTCAAATTTTGAACAGGCAGATATCTTTTCCAGACACTATTCCAGATACTAATTTCCTTTCTTTTGACTATATACCCAGAAGTGAGATTACTGGATCATAGTGTAGTTTTATTTTTAATTTCTTTCAGAAACCTCCGTACTATTGTTGTAATGGCTGTACCAATTGACATGCCTGTCGACAACATACAGGGGTTCCATCTTGTCCATATTCTTCCAACACTATCTCTTGTCTTTTTGATAAAAGTCATTCTAACATGTGTGCGGTGATATCTAATTGGGGTTTGATTTGCGTTTCCATGAAGATTAGTGATGTTGAGTCCCTTTTCATATAGCTGTTGTCCATTTGTATGTCTTTCTTTGATAAATGTCTATTCAGATCCTTTGTTCATTTGTTAATGAGATTATTTGTTTTCTTGCAATTGAGTTGGTTTTGTTCCTTATATATTTTGCATATTAATCTCTTATCAGATGTATGGTTTGCAAGTATTTTCTTTCATTCCATAGGTTGTCTCTTCACTCTGTTGATTGCTTTCTTTGCTGTGAAGGAGCTTTCTGTTTGATGCAAAGCCACTTAGCTAACGTTGCTTTTGTTGCCAGTGTTTTTGGGTCTTATTCAAAACATCACAGGCTATACCAATGTAAAGAAGCTTTTTATCTATGCTTTCTTCTAGGAATTTTACAGTTTCAAGTCTTGCATTTAAGTCTTTAATCTATTTTGAGTTGACTTTTGTATAGGTTGTAAGATAAGGGTCTGACTTCATCCTACTACATGTAGATATTCAGTTTTCCCAAATATATTTGTTAAAGAGAATATCCTTTCCCTACTGTGTGTTCTTGGCAACCTTGGCAAAGATGAATTCATCAAAAAATATGTGAATTTATTTCTGGGCATTCTATTCTGTTCCATTGGTCTATGTATCTATTTTTATGTCTGTACCATACTTTTATGATTGCTGTAGCTTTTATTCTATTCTGCAATCAGGTAGTGTGATGGCTCTAGCTTTGTTCTTCTTGCTCAAGATTGCTGTGGCTACTCATGACCATTTATCATTCCATATGAATTTTAGAATTGTTTTATCTATTACTGTGAAAAATGTCATTGAAATTTTGGTAGGGACTATATCAAATCTGTAGATCAGTTAGGGGTAATATGGACATTTTAACAATATTAAGTCTTCCTATCCATGAAAATCATGTATTTTTCCATTTATTTGTGTCTTCTTAATCTCTTTCACGAAGGTGTTATAATTTTCAGTATACAAGTCTTTTACCTCCTTGGTTAAGTTTTTGTCTATATATTTTATTCTTATAGAGTTTTTGTAAATGGGATTGCTTTCTTAATTATTTTCAGATACTTTATTGTTAATGTGCAGAAACACAACTGATTTTTGTATGTTAAATTTATATCCTACTACTTTGCTGAAATTGTTTATTAGTTCTAACTGTTACTGGTTTTTTGGTGGAGTCATTAGGGTTTTCCATACATAGCAGCATGTCTTCTGCAAACAAACAATTATACTTTTCCCTTCCAATTTGGCTGCTTTTTATTGCTTTTTCTTATCTAATTGCTTTATCTACGACCTCCAGTGCTATGTTGAATAGAATTCATCAGAGCTGGTATCCTTTTCTTGTTCCAATCTCAGAGAAAAATCTTTCAGCTTTTCACCACTGACTATGATGTTAGCTGTGGGCTTGCAATATATGGCCTTTGTTATATTTGAGGTACATTCCTTCTAAAACTAATTTTTGTTGAGAGTTTTTGTCATGATGAAGTGTTGAATTTGTCAAATTTTTTTTCCTGCATCTATTTATGATAGAATTTTTATCATTCCTTCTGTTAATATGTGGTAGCACATTTATGGATTTGCATATCTTGAGTCATTCTTGCATGGCAGGGATAAATCTCACTTGATCATGGTGTGTGATCCTTTTCTATGTGCTGTTGAATTTTGTTCACTAGCATTTTTTAAGGATTTTTGCATCTTGTTTATCAAGGATATTGGCCTGTAATTTTGTTTATTTGTTGTTTCTTTGTGTGTTTTTTGTCTTAGCATAGTGCAGGCAGGAAAGAATGGGTTTGGAAGTGTTTCATCCTTTTCAATTATTTTCAAAGAGTTTGAAAAATATTGGCATTAATTATTCTTTAAGTGTTTATAGAATTCACCAGTGGAATTATCTGGTCTTGGGCTTGTGTTTATTAGAAGGCTTTTGATTACTGATTCAATCTACTTACTTATATTGGTCTGTTCAGATTTTCTATTTCTTCATAATTCAGTCTTAGGTTTTACATTTCTAGGAATTTCTCATTTCTTTCAGGTTATTCATTATATTAGTGTATATTTGTTTTCTTATAATCCTTTGTATTTCTGCAGTGTCAGTTGTAATTAATGTCTCCTCTTTTTTTCTTCTTTTCTTCTTTTTTTTTTTTTTTGGGAGACAGGGTCTCACTTTGTCTCCCAGTCTAGAGTGCAGTGGTGCGATCATAGCACCTGGGAGATGACCAGCATACTGTATTATTCCATTTATATGATTTCATTACATATTACATATGTTAAGGAGCAGTAAAATTAAAATCTACTTGATGAAGATAGATTTCATAATAGTGGTTACCTCTTTAGAGGGATATGTAGCTTGGAAGGTGCAGGAGTGAAACTTGTAGAGTGCTGGACATGTTCTATATTTTTATCTGGGTGGTAGTTATACAGATGGATATGTATTGTGAAAAACTCATCAAGTTATACTAAGATTTGTGCAAGTTTCATGTCACATTATATGTTATAATTCAATAAAACAATAATGATAATAACAATAATATTTTCTTATTGCTAAATCTGAGGTTTTTCCACCATTTTTTTTGTTTTTAACTGTCAAATGCCATAAGTGATACATTTTGTCACCTTAGAGTTTACTGATTGTTTTATATCAGATAACAGTTAGATATTTTTAGAAATTTGTGAATATTTAACCTAAAGTTTTATTACAAAATATCTTAAATAGTTTTATACTTAAATGACGTATTTTTCTGAAATATACCTTTTTAACATACATGTTTTTCCAGCCTTGTTTTCTATTTGAACCATCTTTGTGTACTTTAGATCATAGCATTCTCAGCCTTTTTCTTCAGATATTATGTAATTGGTATAGGCTGAAACCTGAGCATTCATATTTTTATAGACCACCCCCAATCTCAGATGATTACAATAGCAGACAGTTTTAAAACAACTAGTTTAGTTTAATTGTGGGATCTTTTGAAATCAGGAAAATATATTCCTACTCTTTGTATCCCTAGTGCTTTACACAAAATACATTAGGTATAGTAGCTGCATGTTTGGCAAATGACTGAATAGACACATAGCATAAATATAGCATGTTGATATAGTTCTTCAACTTAAGTTAAAAGTTAAAAACATAACTAAGCAAAACAGTAATCACCATTAACTTTTCTCTTGGAGCTATTATATCTTATTTATAGGTTGCTATTTCTATAGTTTCACTTACTTTTTAGAATAAAATCATGTCTGCCAGTCATACTCTTCCTATATCTTCCTATTTTATACATCATTTGAAACTATTAATATTACTCATTGATACCTGTTTGTCTTCACTATATGAAATAAAATTTGTCTATTTGCTGATTATATCTGAACAAATTTGAAATTAGGGATATTTTTAAATGGAAGCAGCAATTTTGACTTATAGTTTATTCCGCATGACATCTGTGAACTGAAGTTTTTTAGAGATGCTAGATCTCTAGTGAAATAAGTAGTCTTAATTAATGCCAAATGATGCTCACACCATGCAGGAGACTTCTTGCAGTGCAGGATGAAGTAGCACATTAATTTGTTACCACTAAAAGAAATTTTATACAGGGACTGAATGATGTTGAAGACAGAAGGACCTACCTGGCAGGCTGTCAATTTAAGCTCATTGTCATTCAATCAATAATAAAGCCATATTTAAATAATTATCTAAATACAAGCTATATTTTGTACTGGATTGATTGCTTTTAGTTTTGGTTTCTTGTGTTTTTTGAAAGTCATGGTCAATTTGGAGAGCTTCAGGGGAAATATTCAATCACAATTCATCATAACTTTACATTTTTTTAAAACTTCCTTGATTATAAACTTTAAAAGTTTACTTGTAAATATTAAAGCTTACAAGTATCAAATTTTTTATTTCATATTCCCAGCTGAACATACACAGGCATATCTAATAAACAGGGAAGATATATATACAGTCATGCTCTGCATAATGATGTTTCAGTCAAAGGTGGATTGCGCATAAGATGGTGGTCCCGTAAGATTATAACAACATACTTTGACTGTACCTTTTTTATGTTGAGGTATGTTTAGATACACCAATACTTACCATTGTATTATAATTGCCTACAGTAGTCAGTACAGTAACATACACTACAGGTTTATAGCTTAGGAGCAATGATGTAGTAGGTTATACCATCTAGGTTTGTGCAAGTGCACTCTATGATGTTTACACAACAATGAAATCACCTAACAAGGCATTTCTCAGAACATATCCCCATCATTAAATGATACATCACTGTCTATATGTGTGTGTATGTGTATAATTTCTAAATATATAATCAAATTTTTTATTTCTCTAAACACATTTTTAATATATATGTATATATATTTCCAATTGTAAATGACACTTACAGAAGTCTGCTAATAAAACTAAAATTTTAGGAAGTTTTTCAGGCTTTTCTAAGCTTTAAAAAAATTTCTTTAGTTGCTTTGATGTTTGGTGCATACAACTTTATAACTGCTATGTTTTCTTCATAGATTATGTACTTTATCAATACCCAGTGTCTTTTTATCCTATCCAATGATTTTTACTTTAAAGTCTATATATTCTGTTATTTTTGTTATTATTTTAGTGTATATAACATTTGTTAGGTATTTTTCATTGGAATCATACCTTTAAAAAAAGGATAAGAAAACACTATCATGTAGAAATAAAGTATTATCTACCACAATTCAGTCCCAACAGGGCCAGCTTACACTTTCAGGAGCTCTGAAGCTTAAATGGCCCATCAGGGTTATTTTGTACTGACAAATGACTAGACATTTATACCTCTACCTTAAATGGTCACTGCACATAAAGAATGTGTACCTGGGATGGCTCCAGAAGATACTGTCAACTGAAGGCTATCTGACAACAGCACTCCCAGTATTAGTCCTTCCCTGAATGAGCACCAGTGAGGCATATCACCATATGTACCACAAATATTCTTTTTGCAAACAAATATCAGTATCATTTGCTCTTATGTTCATCCCTGACTGAAGAACCCAGTTTCCATATGTTATCATTTCTGTGCAGCCTCAAGAACGTTCCTTAGATAGAA
The DNA here is from genome assembly GCA_023783475.1 of Daubentonia madagascariensis. Classification (NCBI taxonomy): domain Eukaryota; kingdom Metazoa; phylum Chordata; class Mammalia; order Primates; family Daubentoniidae; genus Daubentonia; species Daubentonia madagascariensis. The sequence goes on along the minus strand of JAKFHU010000747.1, from coordinate 14,137,973 downwards.
AATGAAGACTTGGAAAAAGGCAAGGTGTGTGAGGGGGTTGAATGATGATAAATTACTTTGTAAAAATTCCTTAATATTTCTTATAGTGCAAGTTTGCTGGTGAAGAATTCCTTAAATTTCTTCCATAAAAATGCCTTAATCTCTTTCATTCTTGAAGGGTATTTATGTTGGGTATAGAATATCAGTAACAGTTTTTGTTTGTTTTTGCATCTTTTCAGCACTTTAAAGCTATTGTTTTACAATCCTATGGCCTCTATAGTCTCCGATAAAAAGCCAGTGGTCAAATTGCTGTTCCATTCTATGCAATGTATCTTTATACTCTCATTCCTTTCAAAATGTTTCCTTATCTTTGGATTTCATCAATTAGACTATGATATACTTAGGTGTGGTTTTATTCACGTTTATCCTGCTTTGAGTTCACAGAGCTTATTTAAACTGTAATGATAGAGGAATAGAAAGAATAGAAATAAGACTTGAGAGATCTTGTTAATGTAAAATAGGCCTAGACCTATTTTCTTAAGGCACATGATCATGCCATTAAGTGAATCAAATAATATAAAGAGGTTTCCAGTAGGATATAGTGAGCTTTGTAACTGTTCTAGAAGCACAAGCCTTCAATGAAATGAAATGAATAAACTCTACATGTACATAAGTCTAAAACCCCATAATATCAATACTATAATTTTTTAGGTTTATTAAAATGTGCAACTTTGCTCATTATTATAAAGTTTTCTCAGAAGAAAATATTTGAACATATGTTTTATGAGATACTTTACCCCTTGCACATCATTTTTAGGGAAAAAATAGTAACTGAATAAAAAAATTTGTTTAGTCTGAGGAAAAAATTCTGACAAAGGGATGATTGTACAGAAATTCCAATTTTAATCCTTATTTTATTTTGTTGATAACAGTCTACCAATACTTCCAAAAGCTATGAAATATTGTAAGCACATATTTTTATATATCTAAACTAGCAGATTTTTAAAATAATCACTCACAAAGCATGAAACGACAGTGATTTGATTTTTTTCCTACAATCTGTTACTGTATGTTTAGCATAGATAAATAACAAAGATAATTAAGTTCAGAAAAAATAAATCTCTCAAAATCTGAACTTATATAACTCTTCCAATTCAGTAGGGGAACTTTAGATGTTACTCTTAGTATTTATTTACACATTTATTTGAGAATATCTTCAAGCCTATAACTCTATGGTGATGTAAATAAAATTCTCTAGTGGATACCTTGAAAGGCAGAATCAAATGGATTATTTCTTTCAACATAATTTAATAGAGAATGACAAATTATTGGAACTTGATTAGAATAAATAGAAATATGTGCAGTGATTCCAGGTATTTTCAAGAAGGAATGTTTGATGTAATTTCATGAACAAGTTTCCATTATTCGTGAAAATTTATACATACACACACACACACATACATTTGGATGATTTTATTCTGAGATGACACATATGTTTTGAGATGTAAAGAGGATGTTAATGAAAAAATTAGATGTTATGAAATTGATAGAAATTCCATGGCTAGAATTATACATACACATTTTGGGGGTCATTGTTTATATAGGATTACTTTTGGATAGCTTTAAATATTAAGTTATATTATTATGGGGTTATGCGAAGTACAATAAAGTGGATATTGTATTATTCTTGGTGTGTGTCTGTGTGTTTAATACTATTTTTATGTACTCTGGGCATGTCAACTAATTTCATTAATACTGTAATCCTAGATTGGATGATATATGTCATCAATTTATAGTGTATTTTAACACTTAGGGTCATTTCCCATAGTTTTGTCCTGCCAACAGTATGAAAAGCAAACAAACACTGTTTTAGTAATTCATTTATATTCATCTCTTCTGTAGACTGTACTGAATGCTACCTTTCTAAACCATCCATAAAAGGTTCAAATACGGATAGGTACCTGGATAGTTTCTATCCTTTTATTTTCTTATTCTTTTACAAACCATCTGACTTAGACAGTCTGATCTATTTTTTCCTGTCCTAACTATGTATTGTTGACTCATGTTGCTGAAACATTTCTCAATCATATTCTCTGTTCCTGTAATTAATCCTCTTTTTATTGCCCTGATTTTTCCCTAATTCTGGTTTTATTTCAAGACCCAACTAATATTCAGTCGTCTTCATGAATTTTCACTGTCTGCCTAAATCTATCACTAAATCTATTGTTTCTAACATTTATTTGATAATTATCTGTCTCCTATTAGCTCTCTTTTGTGAACTCATTAACCACAATGTGTATGTTGTCTTGAGGTTCTATGCACAGCAATACCCGTGCAAAGATTTGGTTGAAGTCCAGTGTATACTAGTCAAAGCTCTTGCCAGCTCTGTTGAGTATCCAGGGAACCCTGCAGCTAATTATTATTCAAAGAATAAGCCCTATTATCTCCTGTCACTTTCCCTGAAATCAATGCACAAACTTAGATGATATGAAGCTGGAAAATGACAAAATCATCACTAAATATCAGAAGCTTTGTGATGTGATATTCTGGAGAAATCTTGTTTAAACCATCTGAATAAGTTCTTGAGGGATTCTCTTTACTCACTGCTACTGTCACCACTAAAGAAGTACCCATCACTATGAAGGGTGGATGCAGGACCACTGATACATCTCCTGCTTCTATCTCATAAACCTTCCTGAGCTTCTTTTATAAGTGAATCTTATGCTCTCAGCTTTGCATTGTCAATGTATTCCACACTTGAGCTCTTAAGCTTACAAGATTCTACTTTATATTCATACTCTCAAGTGGTGTTTCCTAATATTTGTGAGCTTTCAGCCTCCACTTAATCATTTGAGAACCATTAGTTGCCCCAAGTTCTTTTGAGTGTTACCTTGTAGCCAAGGTCACCAGTCCAAATTCCTCATCCTTCTTGGTACACTTGCTGCATTTTACTGCCCAAAGTTTTCAGTCAATATCATTTCCATCCATTTGAAATGTTCTAATACTGAACCCAAAAGGGAATTGGGGAATCTCTTTCCTTTCAGGAAGCTCCTTACTCTTATGATAATTTATCCACATGGATTGCTGCATGGAAAAGTGTTTCAGGAGAGACAGTCTTGGAAAGTGTGTATAAAACAATCTGTGACACTTTTCTCCCTTCTAAAACGATGTGTATCTACTTGTGTTAGAGTTGCATGACTTATAGGGGATCATAATTGTTTTTTCTCCAAAGAAGATAACTGAGTGTCTAGTCCTCTGAATTTAAGATGTGGTTAAAAGTTGGTGGCAACCATAGAAGCAGAGCATTTTGCAATTAATAAATAAGATATAAAACTTTAATTCTCCCCTCACCAGAGCACTTAGCTACTTTTACTACCCCAAAGATAAAGTCAAATTTTAGAGAATGGATTTAATATTAAAATACCAGTTATACTAATTTCAGATTAATCATTTATTCTGTTTTTAGGTCCAACAAGTCTCTTAATTCTGATGATGGAAAGTGACCTTTATCAATGGAAACCCTAGATATTTGGGTCGGGGGAAGTATGTGAGATATGAGTAACAGAAACCTAGGTAGGAAAAGTTATACTGTTCAACACGTAATGATGTTTAAATTATAGGCCATATACAGGTGAAATCTGCTTGCAATACAGAAGTTTCTGACACAGTGGCTCTTTAATTATTGGGCTCCAGTCAACAAACGTGTATCCACTTTGATCTGTATTATATCTGAACGATTTTTCCATTTTGATTTCCAAAGGAAAGGAAGTTAACACCAATAAGATCTATCATGTAAATAAACTCATATAAAAATTAAGAAATCACTAAGTATAATCTCTCTTTATATAGTGACTCAAACCACATAAGAGGAACAATGAAACAAACCTAAAATCACCATAACACCCTCAAAAGGATAAAATATTAGAATTTTTACATTTTCTTATAATTGCCAACACAATAAAGTTAGATGAAGACACATTTTCTTGTCCTTTGTACTTTGTTTTTAGCAGAATGTGAAATTTTACTGTTTAAGCCAAATTTGAAAAAAATAAACAGATTGCTAATCTTTCCAAAATTACACTTGGGTCAAGTTTTGTATCAGTCATATATTTCTTTCTTTGTTCTTTTGTTTCTTTTTTTTTTCTTTTTTTTTGAGACAGTGTTTTACTCTGTCGCCCTGGGTAGAGTTCAGTGGCATCATCATAGCTCACTGCAACCTCAAACTCCTGAGCTCAAGAGATTCTCCCGCCTTGGCCTCCCAGAGTGGTAGGATTATAGGCGTGAGCCACCGCGCTCATACTCTTTCTTTTTTTTAAACAGCAACTATCCCAGTAATTTTGATATTTACTCATTTCTATGTTCACTGTCTATAATATATGTGTGGTTTATTTTGTTTATCTTAGCTTGACACCTTCTTTTTATTATGGCTATTTTTCCTTTCCTTTTCTCTGATTTGCCATAAACTGATAATTATGCCCCCAGCCTTAGGTGATAGATTTTTCTAAGCTGTCTTACAACCATGGTCTGGGTCCTATTTCTTAAGACACTCATGTTCTTCATAGTTGAATTTCTTGCAATAGTGGATGATGTAGTTCTTACAGTGAGAAATAAGACTTCCTGGACTTCTCCCTTAGTACTTGGGCATTAGCAACCTTTCTAAGACCATATGGTACAGATGGCCAACTTACTTCATCTGGCTCCTTTACAATTTCAGTTCAAATTTAATATCAAATTACTCAACGTCAACTTACTGCAAGAAATTAATCTGCCTTCCTTTTAGTAACAAACGGTGTGTAGCTGTAGATAAATTTAGAAAAGAGATTATTAGGTAGAATAAAATATGCATATTTTTTCTTTTTCTATCTGGAGTAATCTATTAACGTTTTTAAATTGTTATATGTAGAAGCTATTATAATATCAATATTTTTACCTTTTTAGAAAATATCATTCATTATCACAAATTAAAACCATAAGGCTTCATATCAAAAGCAAATATCTAAAATTATTAATAAAAATATGTAAAATAACACTTGATAAAGCCCTGGCAAATATTCACTTGTTTGTGAAGCATTAGAATATTAGGAAATATTTGAAAGATGAAATTCTGAGATAAAACTAAACATGTTCTGCTTTCGTTGAGATTTTGTCAAACTTAAAAAAATAATCATTATGTTATACCACAAATAGGCTAATCTTTTAACCATTTATATGTATCTTTACTAGATTATTAATAAAACAGTAGATGTTTATGGTTACATTCCTAAACTTTTAACAAAATTTTAAAATTTAATAGATATTGATTAAACACATAGTATATTCAAAGAATCTTGGTGGATCTGAAAATACAATGAGGACAAATAAAATTTTTCATCCATCAAGAAACTCACAGTCTAATGGAGAACACAGATGGGTAAATTAAAAATGGCAATACAATTCAATATGCTAAGTGTCATAATAGAGATATTAACAATATGTTGTGCATTAAAGCAAAATAACCATTATTTCTAAGAGAGTGAGGGTGAACCTGACAAAAGGGAGATTTAAGCTGATTCTTTTTTATTGAATCCAAATATCCTAACTTCTATGAACATTAAATGGGAAGAAAAAGGTATAAACAAAGATACAAAGTAATGCCAATGCCCAGCACATAGGTTAGTTAGTATTGTAGAAATAATGCCGAGAATTGTCAAAGAAAAGAAAGATTTAGACCTTATGTGTGAAAGATCTTTTGTCTCACAGTAGAGGGTTTATGATTTATCTGCAAAAGAGTAATTGATTGAAGGTTCCTAAAGAGAAACATGATATGATAAAAAGTCCTCTTTTTTTTTTTTGAGACCGGGTCTCACTCTGTTCGCCCAGACTAGCGTGCCATGGTGTCAGCCTAGCTCACAGCAACACCAAACTTCTGGGCTCAAGCCATCCTCCTGCCTCAGCGTCCTGAATAGCTGGGACTATAGGCACGTGTTACCATGGCTGGCTAATTTTTTCTATTTTTAGTAGAGACGGGGTCTCGCTCTTGCTCAGGCTGGTCTGGAACTCCTGACCTCAAGCGATCCTCCTGCCTCGGCATCCTAGAGTGTTAGGATTACAGGTGTGAGCCAACTCGCCTGGCAAAAGCCCATTTTTAAGGAGAAAACTTTGATAGTTCTGTGGAAGGGAGAGAGAGAAAACAGAAGAAACACATTGCTGGAGAACAAAGAAAGACATTAGTACAACAGAGAGGGGTGTTTTTTTTCCCCCTTTAGTAAAAGAGCACTTAGTACTTGTGGCATTTGTAAAGTACATCTTAGAATATGTGAACCTTAAGACAGTGAGAAATTCAAATTTCTTTTTTTTTAAAATAATCACTGTTAACATTCCTTCACAAGAAAATAAAAAACTTAGATTTTTCCCTTCTTTATCCTCATCTTATTCACTTTTTTCTAAATTTCAAATTATTAAGGGAGTAAAAATGTTTTTGGTACATGGATACACTGTATAATGCTAAAGTCAGGGCTTTTAGTGTGCCCATCACCAGAATAGTGTTCCCTGTACCCAATAGGTAAGTTTTTAATACTCACCCCTCTCCACCCTCCCCCCTTCTTCATTTCCATTGTCCTTTACATTTCTCTGGTGCCCGTGTGTGCTCATCATTTAGCTCCCAATTAGTGAATACACGTAGTTTTTGTTTTTCCATTCCTGAGGTACTTCACTTAGGATAATGGTCTCCAGTTCATTCCAAGTTGCTGCAAAAGACATAATTTCATTCCTTTTAATGGCTAAGTAGTACCCCATGGTACACACACATACACACACACATATACACACACACACACACACACACACACACCATATTTTCTTTATCCACTTATGAATTAATGGACACTTAGGTTGATTCCACATCTTTGTAATTGTGAATTGTGTTGTGATAAACATTTGAGTGCATATGTCTTTTTGAAAAAATGACTTCTTTTCCTTTGGGTGAATAACTAGTAGTGGGGTTGCTGGATAAAATGGTAAGTCTACATTTATCTCTTGGAGGAATCTCCAATCTGTTTTCCATAGAGGTTGTATTAATACTAATTTGCAGTCCCACCAACAGTGTATAAGCATTCTTTTCTCTCTGCATCCACACCAGCATCTGTTTTTGGTTTTTTTTTTTAACTTTTTCATAATAGCCATTCTGACAGGGGTATGTTGCTTTCTGCTTTGTTGAAGATCAGTTGGTTGTAGGTAGATGGTTTTATTTCTGGGTTCTCTATTCCATTCCAATGGTCTATGTCTCTACTTCTATACCAGTACCATGCTGTTTTGCTTACTATAGACTTGTATAATTTGAGGTCAGGTAATGTCATGTCTCCAGATTAGTTCTTTTTGCTTAAGATTACTTTGGCTATTTGGGCTCTTTTTTTGGTTCCAAATGAAGCTTAGAATTATTTTTTCTAGATCTGTGAAATATGATGTTGGTATTTTCACGGGAATTACGTTGACTCTGTAAATCACTTTGGGCAGTATGGATATTTTAACGATGTTGATCCTACCAATCCATGAGCATGTAATATTTTTTCATATGTTTGTGTCATCTATGATTTCTTTCATCAGTGTTTGATAGTTTTCCTTGTAGAGATCTTTCACCTCCTTGCTTAAATATATTCCTACCTAGGAATAATTCAAATTTCTATATTTCAATAGATGTATCATGGTTGGCAGAGAGAAAACTTTTGAAATGTTTTATCATCATAAATAGCTTTCCCCTACAACTCTCAGTCAACTTACTACTCAGTAGAGTATGGTGCTTCTGGTTTCAGGTGATTATTTAAAGATAAGTCCTTCGGTATTAACAAAGTCTATTAAAATTTTTTCTGGAACAATTAGAAAAAATAGCAAATCTTTCTAGCTATGCCAAATTTTGTGACTACAGTCTTTATAATTTCTTTATACTGAAATTAGATTCTAAGTGGTAAGAGTTTGCATTCCCTTTGTTCTGGGATGGATTGTTTCAATATCTCGGTTATAATATGTGACTATGGAATGTCTTTCTCTCACTCTCTCTCTTTATATTGTCCCTAACATCAAAAGATAATACTACTAGCCTCATGTTAGTTACTAGATAATATAAATTTGGCCTTATTTATTGTAACTACTGGCCGTTACCTTAACAACTATTACATAATGGGGTAATTCAGGCATCTGTCATTAAAAGAAAAAAAAGATATCCAAATTGGAGGAACTAAATCCACTGAATTTTCACTCAAACTAATTTTTTCTTTTACTTTCTATAGAAATTTTGTTTGAAAGAGAGCAGAGAGAGAAAGAGAAAGAGAGAAAGAAAGAGAGAATTGTATTTTCCCATGCTAAATGTAATATTTGAAAAAAATGTTATGACTTTTAAAAATTCCATGCTGAGTGTTAATAGAGTAATGTCTATTGTTACTTACATTTTTCCTTTCTAGGAGGTGGAAAGTTTACTATGAAAAAAAATACTTTTTGAAGCCCGTGTAAAAGCAATAATTTGGGCTCATGTAGTTCTGCTATAATCTTAAAATGTAGAAATATGAAGTGTTCTGAATCATATTGACTTCATGTGGTACCAGAGGCACCAGTGCCTTAGGCTTTGTTTGGCATATGTGTTTATTTATTTATTTTTATCATATTCACATCTCATAGGCATTATTCCTACCTAAACTTATTTTAAAATCAAAATCCATTTAGTGCTGTGGCAACAGTGTTGTTGCATCCGTATTGGCACAACTCAAGCATTGCTCCTTAGCATAAACTTAGGATCACTGTTTACTTTTCTTATGGTGGCCTCATGTGAGTTGGATCATTTTACCTCTGTTTTTACCAACTCATATCAGTCCATGTACAAGACTCATATTGCTGATGTACGGTTGACAGGAGCTTTGATCCTTCCCATTACTGTCTTGGAATGTAAGTTTGTTACATTAAAAATTAAAAGATTGTTTCATTAAAAATAATGGATGATTGGTTTTCAAAATCACTGTTAATAAGAAAACAAAATACCAATGTTAAGAATAGTTTCCCCTATGTTTTCTCCTAAGACTTTTATAGTCCTGAGTCTTACACTTAAGTTTTTATTATACTTTCAGTTGGTATTTGCGTATGGTATAAGGTAGGGATCCTATTTTACTTTTTGCATGTAGATATCCAGTTTTTCCAACACCAATTGTCAAAGAGACTACTCACTCTTCGTTGTGCATGCTTGGTACCCTTGTAGATCAGTTGTTTCTATATGTGTAGATTTACAAATACAAATCAAACTATAATGAAATACCACCTCACACTTGTTAATGTGGCTATTACTTTTGAAAAGATAGCTAATATTGACAAGTATCTGGAGAAATTGGAGCTTTTTTACACTGTTGGTGGAAAAAATGTTGCAGCAGCTATAGAAAATACTAAGGAAGTTCCTTAAAAAATTAAAAATAGAACTACAATATGATCCAGAAATCCCACTTCTGGATATATATCCAAAAGAATTGAAATCAGGATCCCAAGGAGATATCCACACACCCATATTATTTGCAACATTATTCACAATATCCAAGATATGGAAACAGCTCAAGTATCCATCAACAGAAGAATAGATAAAGAAAATATGGTATATATAAAATGGAACCTTATTCAGCCTTTAAAAAGAAGGACATTCTGTCATTTGCAACAATATGCAATAATTCCAGTAGTATGAGGTATCTATAATAGTCAAAATAGTAGAAACAGAAAATATAATAGTGGTTTCTAGGGACTGGGGGATAGGAAAATGAGGAGTTACTCAATGGGTATAAGTTTCAGTTATGCTAGATGAATAAGTTCCAGAGATCTGCTGTACAACATTGTGCCTATAGCTAACAATACAGTGTTGTGCACTTCAAAAATTTTTAAGAGGGTCGATCTTTCATGTTAAATGTTATTACCACAAAACAAACAAACAAACAAAAAGACAGATACAAGAAGACTTTGAGAGGTGTTGGACATACACGTGAATTACTGTGATTGTGGTAGTGGTATCATGGGTATTTGCCCTTGTCCTAACTCATCAAATTATACATGTTAAATGCTTTGTATATGAATTACAAATCAACAAAACTGTGTTTTAAAAAAGAAATAAAGCAAAATAAAACAATTATAAGGGCAATAATATCAGTAATGACCCATTATGCTCAAAAACAAAAAAAATAATCAAAACTGGTAACAAGTGAAAGATAAATACAAAAAACATTTGTACAGTTAACTCAACATTTATAATTTAGTTTTAGGCAGATATTATCCATTATGTTATGTTAAGGATATTATAAAATTATTGTTTTTAGTTTGATTTGTATTTAGTTCATAATTTTTTGTGTTATACCTGTATGTGAAATATAAGCTCAAGCTGTGCACTGTTATTTAAAGTATACTATAAGAAAATAAATTACATAAAGAATACCTACAATAATATATTCCTTTGAAAAGGTTGGCCATTTTTTGTTAAATTCTCTTAAAATCTAGTGTTACTTGAAGTTATAATATAGTTTTCTTTTTCTCTTATTTTCCTAGGGTGATACACCCAAGGTGTCAATAATTGTCCATATGAATCACCTGTACTATCTGTTATATATTATGAAAATTGAGGCATTTTATATGAAGCTTTTCTGAGAAGCTGCAGTTCAATTTCCATGTGTAATATTCATACTCTTAGTATGATTTATAATTTCTCACATGATATAATAAAAATATTCATATATTTATATTTATATACATATACATGCAAGTAGAGATGACAAGATAGATTTAACTGCTAGCTAACTTAAAATAATCTGAAATGATTATTCTTTGCCTTTTTCATGAACTATTAATATCAGCAGGTTTTATATTGATAAATGTAGTATATGATAATGATAATAAAAATAGTTACCATTTAAACTGAATCAAAAACTGTGCTAAATGCTTTTGATAAATTATTAATATTTCACTTGGTCCTAAAAGGAAGACTAAAAGCTATCATGAAATTCACATTTTTAAATAAATGAGTTAAGGACTTTTGCAATGGTTGGTAGGTTTAGCTACAAAGCTATAGCTCTTCACTACCACACTCGATTAGTATTCTTGGGAAGGGTTGTATTGACAGAGTCGGGGACCAACAATAAGACTTGCTTGGCAGAGTAGAGCAATTCTGCTCTAGAAAATGAAAGCAGATGAAGATGTTCCCGGGCACACATACTAAGAACACTAGTTTGTATAGTAGTTCAAGGTATAATTGTGTCATGTTTCTGAGCTCTATGAACTAAAGCCACTGCAGCAGTTATGCAAAAAATTGGCATTAATTATATATATTACCCAGGGTTGTAGGGGAAATTTCCATCAGTAGGAAGGGCAATAAGGAATTCAGAGAATAGGCAAACTATCAATGTTCAGTAAATCTTTCAGGAAATAGCAGCAGATAAGCATCCAAAAGCAACCTAGTCTCAGGGAAGACTCTTAGAAATTACAAGTTCTATCCTAGAGAGAAGGACATGCTAAATCAAGTACTAATCAAGACTTTGGACCTAATGGCAAAATTCTGTTTATCAGAAATGAAGATAGACTGGATTATTATAAGATGATATTTCTTGGAATTCTGCCATGGGTTCTCTAATATTTGTCTAATGCTGCACATACACACACACATGCACGCATGCACACACACAAACTTCAAATTGGAATGGCTTAAGACAACAAATAATAGTTCACAATTTCTTTAGGTCAGGAGTCTGAGCATGGATGGATTAGCTGTGTCTTCTAAGTCAAGGTTTCTCATATGCTGCAATCAAGGTGTCAGCTGGAAATGCAATCATCTCAAGGTGCATTTCGGGAAGGATCTCCTTCTAAGCTGACTCATGTGGCTATTAGTATATACAGACATATCTTGGTGATATTGTGGGGTTGGTTCCAGACCACTGCAATAAAACAAATACCACAATAAAGTGAGTCACACGATTTTATTTCCCATTGCGTATTAAAGTTATGTTTGTATTATACTGTAGTCTACTAAGTGTGCAATAGTATTATGTCTAAAAAAACATGTACATACCTTAATTAAAAATATTTTATTGCTAGAAATGCTAACAATGTTCTTTGGCTCCTTGCTTGGAAAAAAAAAAAAAAAGAAATGCTAACAATGATCTAAGCCTTCAGTGAGTCCTAACATTTTTCTGGGGAAGGGTCTTACCTTACCCCAAAACAGTTACAATAGTAACATCAAAGATCACTGATAACAGATCACCACAACAAATATAAAAATAATATAAAGTTTGAAAGATGTTGATGGTTGCTAACTGCTCAGGTTGCTAAAGGTTAGGGTGGTTGTGGCAATTTCTTAAAATAAGACAACAATAAAGTGTGCAACATTGATGGACTCTTCTTTTTATGAAAGATTTCTCTATAGCATGTGATACTTTTGATAGCATTTTAACCACATTAGAACTTTCAAAATTGGAGTCAATCCTCTCAAATCCTACTGCTACTTTATTAACTAAATTTATGTAATATTCTAGGTCCTTTGTTGTCATTTTGACAACATTGACAGAATATTCACCAAGAGTACATTCCATCTCAAGAAACCACTTTCTTTGCTCATCAATAAGAAGCAACTCCTCATTCGTTCAAGTTTTATTATGAAATTGCAGCAATTTAGTCACATCTTTAGGCTCCACTTCTATTTCTAGCTCTCTTAGCATTTCCACCCAACCGCAATTGCTTCCCACACTGAAGACTTCAACCCCTTAAAGTCACCCATGAAAATTGGAATCAACTTCTTCCAAGTTCTTGTTAGTGTTGATATGTTTACCTAATTCTATGAATCGCAAGTGTTTTTAATGGCATCTAGAATGGTGAATACTTTCCAGAAGGATTTCAATTTACCTTGCATATATCTGTCAGAGGATTCACTATCTGTGGCAGCTATAGCCTTAGGAAAGTTGAAATTGCTCTTTTATCCATGAGCTGAAGAATGGATGTTGTGTTAGGAGGCATGAAAACAACAATAATCTCTTTGTGCACCTTTGTCAGAGCTCTTGGGTGACCAGGTGCATTGTCAATTAGCAGTAACATTTTGAAAGGAATGTTTTTATTTTTTTTTTCCTGAGCATCAACAGTGGGCTTAAAATATTCAGTAAATCAGATTTATACAGATGTGCTCTCATCCAGGCTTTGTTCTTCCACTTATGGAGCACAGGCACAGTAGATTTAGCATAGCTCTTAAGGGCCCTAGGATTTTTGGTATGGGAAATGAATATTGGCTTCAACTTAAAGACATCAGCTACATTAACCCTTACAAGAGAACCAGGCTGTTCATTGAAACTTTGAATCCAGTCGTTGACTTCTCCTCTTTAGCTATGAAAGACTTAGATGGCATCTACTTTCAATATAAGGCCGTTTACTCTACACTGAAAAATCTGTTGTTTAGTGTAACCACTTTCTTCAATTACTTCAGCAAGATCTTCTGGGTAATTTGCTGAAGCTTCTACATCAGCACTTGCTGTTTTACCTTGCACTTTTATGTTATGGTGACAGCTTCTTTCTTTAAATCTTATGAACCAACCTCTACTAGCTTCAAGCTTTAGTTATGCAGCTTCCTCACCTCTCTCAGCCTTCATACAATTGAAGACTGTCAGGGCATTGTTCTGGATTAGGCTTTGGCTTAAGGGAATGTTGTGGCTGGTTTGATCTCTGTCCAGACCGCTAAAACTTTCTCCATATCAGCAATAAGGCTGTTATACTTTCTTATTCCACATGTTTTAATTTACTTCAAGACCTTTTCTTTGCATTCATGGCTTTGCTAAATCTGTGGTGCAATAAGCCTATCTTGGCTTTCTTCCTCACTAAGCATGATCATTTCTAGCTTTTGATTTAAAGTGAGATGTATGCAACTCTTCATTTCACTTGAACACTTACAGGCCATTGTAGAGTTATTAATTGGCCTAATTTTAATACTGTTGTGTCTCAGGGAATAGGGAGACCTGAAGAGATGGAGAGAAATGGGGGAATGGCCAGTCAGTGGAGCAGTCTGAACACACACAGCATTTATCAATTAAGTTCACTGTCTTATATAGGCACAATTCGTGGCACCCAAAAACAATTACAATAATATCAAAGATCACTGATAATATATCACCACAACAGATCTAAAAATAATGAAAAAGTTTGAAATATTAGGAGAATTACCAAAATGTGACAAAGAGACACAAAGTGAGCACATTCTTTTGGAAAAAAATGATGCTGATAGACATGCTCGAGGCAGGTTGGCCATAAGCCTTCAACTTGTAAAAAAATGCAATATCTGCAAAGGACAATATCCCAAAGTACAATAAAATAAGGCATATACTAGAAACCTTTTGAGTCTAGCTTCTTTCATTTAAAATAATACATTTGAGAGTCATCACTGTTGTTATGTGTATTACTAGTTTGCTACTTTGTATTATTAAGTAGCATTTCTTTTTTCGTATGAGCAACATTTTGTTTATCCTTTCTCCATTTGAAGGCCATTAAGTTGCTTCAAGTGTTTATCAATAAAGCTGCAATAATTATTTGCATACAAGTTTTTGTGTAAACACAAGTTTTCATTTCAGTTGGCAAATACCTAGGTGAGAGATTGTAGGGTTATCTGGCAAGCGTGTGTTTAAATTTATAAGAAACTGCAAAACTATTTTTCAAAGTGAGATATTATTTAGCATTCTCACTGAATGAGAGTCTCGTTGCTCATCATCCTTACCAGCAATTGTTAAATTTTTAAAAATTATTCGTTTTAATAGTTGTATAGTGGTACATCATTGTGGTTTTAATTTGCATCTCTCTTTTTATGAATTATTTGCTTGTTTTAAAAATCAGGATGTGCGTTTCCCAGTTACTGTGCTTTGAGAGTTAATTATATACTCTAGTTGTAAGTATTTTTATCAGATATAAGACTTTCAGACATTGTCTCCAAATCTGTGAATTATTTTTATTATCTTAACAACAATTTGGGAAAAACAAAAGTTCTAAATTTTGATAAAACATAATTTATAGATTTTTTATTTTATGAATTGTGCTTTTGTTATCATATCCACGGAGGTCACGAAGATTTTTTCACGCACTTCCTTTTAAGAAGTCACAAAGATTTTCTCAGGTGTCAGAAATATTTTTGTATGTGTTTCATTTTATAAGTTAGTTTTATAGTTCACAAAATTACAAAAGATTAACTTTGGACCTAATGGCAAAGGACTGTTTATCAGAAATCAAGCTAGACTGGATTACTATAAAATGATATTTACTGGAACTCTGGCCTGTCAGTTTCTCCATAAATCTGCCAGACACGGCAAATGATAAATATTCTCTGGTTTGGGCACTTTGTGGGGAGTGTGAAACACATTCTTCTGCCTCTGGTGGTTGCTACTCTCCTGCTTTTCATGACTACATGACTGTGAAGCTGTTGGTTGTCAAGGTTACTGTGCAGTGCTGATAGGAGGATGGAATAGGGTAAATTAAAATACCACACATCTCACAATCCTTACCAAGATTCAGCCATTTTTTTCTTTTTTTTTTTTAATTTATTTTTTTAATTTCAGAATATCATGGGGGTACAACACTTTGGCCATACACATTGCCCCTGTTCTGCCCGTGTCAGAGCCACAATCGTGGTCGTCTCCCAAACTGTGCTCCCCACATCCATTCAGTGAGAGTCTTCCCATCCCTTCCAAGCCATTTTTTTCTTAAATAAATCTTTCTCAGGTTGTTGCAGGTCTTTGGTTAATTTCCTGAATTCTAAAAAAAATTGACTGTAACAGTTTTTCCTGTATTGTTTGTTTTTATGAAGCAACAGACTTTGGGAGGTTTTCAAAATTTTTTTAAATTTCAAAATATTAACAGGGTACAAATGTCTTTGCTACATGGATACATTGTATAGTGCTGAAGTCAGGGCTTTAAGTGTGTCCATCACCAGGATAGTGTTCATTGTACCTGATAGGTAAGTTTTTATTTCACATGCTCTCCCCACTTCTTAGTTTCCAATGTCCTTTACATCTCTTTGTGCTGTGTGTACCCATCATTTAGCTCCAGTTATTTGTGAGAACTTGCTGTGTTTGTTTTTCCATTCCTGAGATACTTCACTTAGGATAATGGTTTCTAGTTCCACCCAAGTTGCTGCAAAAGACATTATTTCATTCCTTTTCATAGCTGAGTAGTACTCCATGGTACCTATATATACCACATTTTTTAATCCACTCATTAATTAATAAAAACTTAGGTTGATTCCACATCTTTGCAATTGTGAATTGTGTTGCAATAAACACTCAAGTGCGGATGCCTTTTTGAAAAAATGACTTATTTTCCTTTGGGTGAATACCCAGTAGTGGGATTATTGGATTAAATAAATAAATCTACATAAATAAATAATGTAATTACATTGTAAATTAAATAAATCTACATTTATTTCCTGAGGAATAAATACTGTTTTATGTAGAGGTTGTACTAATTTGCAGTCCCACCAACAATGTGTAAGTGTTCCTCTCCCTCTGCATCCACACCAGCATCTATTGTTTTTTGACTTTTTAATGATCGTCATTCTGACAAGGGTAAGGTGCTATCTCATTGTGTTAATTTGCATCTCTTTGATGATTAGTGATGTTGAACATTTTTCATGTTTGTTGGCCTTTTGTCTATCTTCTTTTAAAAAACTTCTGTTCATGTTTTTTGCCCACTTTTTGATCAGGTTGTTTCTTTTATTTCCTGCTGATTTGTTTGAGTGCTTGGTAGATTGTGGATATTAGCCCCTTCCTGGACATATTGTTTGCAAATATTTTCTCCCATTCTGTAGGTTGTCTATTTTCTCTTTTGGTTATTTCCTTTGTTGTGCAGAAGTTTTTAAATTCAATTAAATCCTATGTACTTATTTTTGTTGTTTTTGTATTTGCCATTGGGATCTGAGTCATAAATTCTTCCTCTAGGCCAATGTCTAGAAGAGTTTTCCCTAAATTTTCTTCTAGAATTTTCATGGTTTCATGCCTTATATTTAAGTCTTTAATTCACCTTGCATTAGTTTTTGTGTATGGCAAAAGATAAGGGTCCTGTTTCATTCTTCTGCTTGTGGCTAGCCAATAGCACCATTTATTGAATAGGGCATCTTTTCCCTAGTGTATGTTTTTGTCTGCTTTGTCAAAAATCATTTTTTGTCATAGCTATATGGTTTTATTTCTGGATTCTGTATTATGTTCCATTGGTCTATGTCTCTACCTTTATATCAGTAACATGCTGTTTTGGTTATTATAGCCTTTTAGTATAATTTAAAGTCAGGTAATGTGATGTCTTCATATTTATTCTGTTTGCTTAAGATTGCTTTGGGTATTTGTGCTCTTTTTTGGTTCCAAATGAAACTTAGGATTATTTTTTCTAGATCTGTGAAATTTGACTATGGTATTTTTGATGAGATTTGCATTGAATTTATAAGTCACTTTGGGCAGTATGTACATTTTGATTATGTTGATTCTACCAGAATGCATGAGCATGCACTGTTTGTCCATTTGTTTGTGTCATCTATAACTTCTTTTGTCAGTGTTTTGTAGGTTTTTACTCTATGATTTCTGAAGTCTTCCTCAATATTATTTCCTAAATGTTGGGTAGTATTTTCCAGGAAAATCTTCTGGGCCAGGATATTTTTTCTCCTGAATATTGTTATTACAAATTCAATTTTCTTAATCTGTATAGGACTATCCATGTTATCTATTTTCTCTTGCATGTACATTAATTGGTTGTGTTTCCATTCTTTGTAGTATTCTCTTATTATTATTTAATGTCTTTATGGTCTGTAGCAATGTTCCCCCTATCCTTCAGAATATTTGCAATTTGTATTTATGCTACCATGCTCTTCCTCCCCCACAGGTCAGTCAGTCTGACAAAACAATCTCCATTTAATGGATTAGTTTTTGTGGTGGTGGGGTCATCTTTTTTTTATTATTTTGAAAAATTTAGGGGGTACAAGTGTATTTTGTTACATGGATGAATTGTACAGTGGTTGCACTATAGGGCTTTTAGTGTACCCATTTCTTGAACAGTGTACATTGTACCTGATAGGTAATTTTTTATCTTTTTAAAATAATTAGTTATTTATTCATTTTCCATATTTTATCTATTGTTTTTCTATAGTCAATTTCATTGATTTTGCTCTTATGTTGATTATTAACTTCATTTACTTTTTGGGGGGGATTTTTAGGCTTTTTTCCCTAGTTTCTAAGAGGGAAGCTAAGATAACTTATACCTTAAAATTCCAGAAGACACTACTTCAGCTGCTTCCCCCAACTTTTATTGTATGTGGTATTCACTTTTAATCAATTCACTATATTTCCAAATTTTTAGAACTTTCTTTTTGGTGCTTTAGGTTATTTAAAAGGGTGTTGTTTTATTTATAGATATGTGGGAGATTTCTGACATCTTTTAATTTCCAAAGAAATTAAAACAGTTATAATAACTTTAGATAAATGGAAGATATAAGAAATCCAATTTCTAGAGGTGAAAACTAAATGTGTACAGTGGATGAGATTAATGGCACAGTAGATATTACTGGGGAAAATGTTAGAAAATTTGATAACACAGCAATAGAATTTATCCAAAATAACACACACATAAAAGTAACATATCAAAAAGAATGCATAGATTATCAGTGAACTCTGTGACATGAGGTGGCCTAATATAAGTGTAATTGCAGTCCCAAGAAGACAAAACAGAGGTGCTATTAAAGAGGAAACATTTGAAGAAGTAATGGCTAGAAATTTTTTGAATTGATTAATCTCTTTTCTTGTTATCTTCTGTTCAAAATTTGAACTTATTGAACACAGTTATAATTACTGGTTAACATTACTGGTAATTCCAACATATGTTTTAGTCTGATATTGAAAGACTGATACTTCTTTTATTACACGTCTTGGCTTTTTTGTATGCTTGGTAATTTTTTACTTGATCCAAACATTGTGAATTTTACTTTGATGGGGGATAGATAATTTTTATATTCTTATAGATTGTTTTTGAGATTTGTACTAATATATAGTTACATGGAAATAGTGTGATCCTTTCAGTTCTTGTTGTTAAAATTTGTTAGGCCTTATCAGAGAGGTGTTTAGTCTATGGCTAAGTATTTACCATTTCTGAGGCAAAATCTTTCAGGTTACTCTTTTTAATGACCCACTAATTATGAGTTTTTCAATCTCTCTGGTAGAAACAGGTACTATTTCTGGCTGTCAGTGGTTGCCAGGTATTATTGTGTTTCATCACTTCAGGTGGTTCTCTGCCCATTCTCCTCTAATTTCCTCACATGCATGTGCTCATGAGTATTCTGTCAAATACTGCAGGAGTCGTCTGTGACCTCCGTAGTTCTTTCCTATGCAGCTCTTTCCTCTATGATACTCTGTCTGTAAACTCCAGCCACATTTATCATCCCAGATTCTTAGTGCCATCTGCTCAGATCAAACAGTTGACTGGGTTCTGCCTAGGTTCCCTCTCCCTGCACTGTGGACTGGAAGCTCTCCCAAGGCAGTATAGAGGTCACTACTTTTATTTTCTATCTCTTAGGGATTATTGTCTCCCTTTGGCTTTTGTTGTATCTTTCCCTCAGTGTCCCCTTCTCTCCCTCCACTCAGGTCTCCCCCAGGAGACAGGGTTCTTCCAGTTTCCCTACTCCTCTGTTCACAATCCTGCTTGCAAGTACCCAATGAGGAAAAGAGACTACAAGTGGGTGTGAATTACTCAGTCATCCCCTGCAAACTCAACCTTCAGCAATTTGCTAAAACTTGTAACTAAATTCTTCTTTCTGGTTTATATGAGGTCTCATCTATGTCTCAGAAAAGCAATTGGATGCGTCACAATTCTTCATGCAGGTGCCTGATTTTGTTTATATTTCAATTAGTTGATCGCTGTAAGACTTCAATGCTAAAAAAAAAAAAAATCAAGAAAAAGTGTTACTTTGCTTTTGTGTAATAAGTTTGGAGGGAGATAGCTTCCGGTTTTCTGCATCTTATAAAAAGCCTATGCTTAACATTTTTAGCATTCTTCTTGTGTGGATGGGGATGAGGAATGGGGGCAAGATGCAGGCAACGTCAACTATAAAAGTGCTTAACATGCTTACATTTTGCCTTTAGTACTTGAATTAGATTGCTAGGGCTGCCATAACAAAATACCACAGACTGGGTGGCTCAAACAGGAGAAATTTATTTTCTCACAGTTCTGGAGGCTAGAAGTCCAAAATTGAGGTCTTGGCAGATTTGCTTTCTCCTAAGAACTTTCTTCTTGGATTGCCGTCTTCTCGCTGTGTCCTCACATGGTCTTCCCTTGGTCTGTATATCTGCACCTTAATCTCCTTTTCTTAAAGGACACCAGTCATATTCAGTTAGGGCGCATTCATCTGAACTTATTTTACCCCATTTACCTCTTTAAAGGCCCTATCTCCAAATACTGTCACACTCTGACTTACTGGGAGTAAGGAGTTCAACATATAAATTTTGTGGAGACACAATTCAGCCCATAACAGTATTTCAAATATTAGTTTTGCAACTTACACTTAATTTTGACTTTTGCATATTCATGTAATTTATAAACCACTCTTAATGTTTGAATTTAAAAGGGAGGAGGTTACTTTTGGATATTTAATAATTAATTCTCATATACAAACATAAAGCCAGAAGAATACCAGCCAAATAAAACTTAATATAAAATAAACATTATTTTTTCAAGCATATTATCCAATTAGTGACTGATCCAATGTGTACATGCAATCGGTTCTGAGATAAACTAAATAATAGTTAATTCCATAAATCTAGCTGTTGCCTTTATATTAGGAAATGAGATCCCTTAATATCAGAATGTTTTTTAGCCTTTTTTAACATGATAAAATTTTCCTATTCATCTCTTTTAACTATGGAGAATGTATATGTTATAAAAATAATTTCAGTAGACCAATAGAATTATATAAATTAGAACTATAAAAACCCAAAGCCTCACAGGTAACTTAGATCTACCAGTGATGGTTTCTTTCTTACATTACTGTCAATGGTATTTGCAATAAAGATGTTCCTTACAAAGTAGCATAAAATATTTATTGAATTACAGCATAGTATTATTCTGTTATCATATCCCAAATTATTTTATTACTTATCTTATTTGTCTTTTACTTGTACCAGTTGTTAGTTTATATATCATATGTGTGCAAACACACACACAAAATAGTTCAACTTAGTTTTCTCAATTCTGCAATGCAAAAATGTGTATTCTCTGATGTTTCTTTCAATGATCAGAGATTTTAGGGTTGGGAAAACATTGCCATACACTATTCCAGTCCTCAATGCCATAATGAAAATTCACCACAGTTTAAAGCTTATTCATGTTTATGTTAATTTAGTCTTCTAACATTGTACTTCAAATTTACATCTTTCTTGTATGCTCTCTCCTTCATAGATTTTTCAATATTCTTTCAAGCATTAGCCAATGACAACTACTTAAATTCTATACCCAGAGCAAAAGTTTCAGGAAATCACCCCAGTCCTTTAACTTCTCAAACTTAGTTTCTCTGCTATTCATAGTTTCACTCTTAATAAAGTGGAAGATAAACTGTATGTCAAAAATAACAGGTCAAATTATATCCAAGTCCAGGAGATCCCATTCTCTCTTTATAAGTAAACTTAAACAATATCTTTGTGTCTACTATACACTTCATTTTGTCTGTTCTGATAATCATTAAAGTCAAAAGACTCAATCATTTGTACTTTTTCCTAGAAGGTAATAGTAATGTTTTGTTTCTTTGGCAATAGTATTTCAATATCATACACACAAGTAAACAAAGTAGAAATCAATTATATTTACTGGTAATAGTTGATATTTGCTATTTCCACCAATTACAAGAGTTAACTCTAAAGTCCTGAGTAAGAGTTGAGCCTTTGAGGAATGTAGAGGACTTCATTTTATTCTTTATACAAAGAATTGATTGCAGGTATATCTAAATACGATCTTACTCTTAATATTCTCACTGTGTGTTAAGGAATAAAAAGCATGACAAATCCTCAAAACTATTTACTCTAAATGTGGACATCAGAAGCCTATTTTCCCCTGAAACATAAGGGTTTAAGCTTGTTGATATGAAGTAGTCTTTTAGGTCAGTCAGGTATATAATTCTCTGTTTATCTAGAGGTCAGTAAAAAATACACACACACACACACACACACATATATTTTTACAGACAGGGTCTTCTCTGTCGCCCATGCTTGAGTACAGTGGCATGGTCAAAGCTTACAGTGACTTCGAACTCCTGGACTCAAGCAGTCCTCCTGCCACAGTCTCCTGAGTAGTTGGGACTACCAGTGCACACCACCATGCCCTGCTATTTTCTTTTTCTTTTTGTAGGAATGGGTTTTCACTGAAGTCAGCAAAATATATTTAAAGTAGTAAATCAGATAAATATTAGAATACACATTTTAATATCTACTTAAGAGAGATTATAAGTAATCTATAATTCTAGCTTTCACAAGCAAACAGAAGAGAAGCAGTAAAGATCCCAGATACAGCAATAAATACAAAAATAACAGAAAGCATCTTACACCAAGAAAATACCTTTAGAATAAAAAAGCACACAGTAAAAAAGCAAACAGTCATCTCTGGGAAGTTACTGAATGACTTACAGTGTCTTCATCTGTAAAATGATGATTAAATATTGTTTTACAAAATGGTGGAAGACCTCATTCCCTTTAAACATGATGGGTATATGGTAGGTATTAACAAGTTGAAATTCCCCCCATTTCTTCCCCTGTTAGCTCATTAAATTTGAAATCAAGAGGTCATGTTTGTACCGACAACTTCCCCTAATATGTCTGGCCAAGGTGCACTCCACTCATTATGTAGTCAAGCAGGCCTGTGTGGATCTTGTTCAAATTTCTGTGGTTGACACAGAAAGCACCTCTTTGTAGCACCCTGGCTACACTGACTTATAATAACTTTCAAGTAAATATATGACCTTTTTATATACAGACTTCACTCTATGTCTGGAAACATTTTAGAGTTTTTTCTAACACCATATTGCTCTTACTGGAATTAATACTATTTCCAATAGTCTTTAGCACCCTTCTTTGGCTGCTATGTCATGTTAAATCACTCTACTAGATCAGGCATACTCACAATCTGGCCTTGGGTTTTCTAAGTGAGTTGAACATTGTCTATCCATTCATTCTTTTGACAAATATTTCTGGAGTACTTCCTACCTGCTAGTGATACTTCTAGACATTTGGGATACAATGTAGAAGAAGGAAAAGAAGGCCTGTTTTATCAAAGGGGCGTGGTAAGACTAAACAAACAATTACATAATGTAATCAGGGCTCTTACATAGATAAACATTGCTGAAAGGCCAGAGATAATTAGGAATACTTTCACTAAAACCTGAAGGGTGAGAAAGAGCTGACTTATCAAAGACTTAGAAGAAAATTGTTTGGTAGAATCAGTATGAAGTTTTAAAGCAATTTGTAGCTATGCCATTAGCTTCATAGGTAGACCTACTACCCTTTAAATATTTTGAAATTTTTACATTAAACTTTTCATTACTATTTTATTTTTCTCTGACATTTATGTTTTCCTTATAAAATGATATATGAGCAAGGTTGTCAGTTTTAACTTTGAAGAATGTATTTTGTATGTTTCTATGCTAAATATTTTATCTAAATAGATTTATTTTTATATTCTCAATATGATATTGTCTTAGAAAGTCATTAACAAATTCATAAGAGCTTATTTGTTGTGGTTATGTTGTCTTTCACTTTTTAAAAATCACCATATACTCAAATATAAAATCTATGTTAATTGGAGTAAATTACTTTTCCAGGAAAAAATAAATTCCTTGTTCATTTACTTTGTATTGTCATACATTGAATCACTTCTCAAAATTATTGTTTCAACTTCAGTATATCCATCAATATGATATTGGAAAAAATGAAATATGATTAAAGTCAAGTGGTTTATAATTTTTTTGGTAGAACTGCTTTTTTTTTCTGAAGACTAAGGCATCTAAAATCAAATAGACTTTTCTGGGATTGGAAATAATATTTTTAAGCCTATATTTTTTCTTCATTGTTGAGAAGATATTTAGATGTTCATTAATTGAATGAATGCTGACACACTTAGTAATTGAATAGTATGCAAGCAACACAATCCAATAGAATTTATTTTCAAGTTTCTTTAGATTTGTATATAATGTGAATGAGAAAGAAAACAGGTTTTCCTTTAGAGCTTCCAGAAAGGATCGCAGCCCTGCTGATCTTTCTGATTTTAGTGTGAGGAGACCTGTGTCAGACTTGTGATCTACAGAACTGTTAGATAATAAATTTGGGTTTCTTAAGCTGCTTAATTTATGTTACTTTCTTATAGCAGCAATAAAAATAAACTGATTCAATTATTATAAAAATTGTTTGGACTACATAGTCCCCTGGGATGTGTCTCTGGAACCTCCAGGGATCCAATACCATACTTCCAATAATACACTGGGAAGTGTTATCGTAGACCTATAAATATCACCCCACACTAGAATTACTTAAAATATCCAATTGTTTCCTATGCCCCTGCTAATTTTTCCAGTTTTTGTCTTTTTGCCAGTGACATCTTTCTGTGTAACAACAGAGCTTTTCTATTATTAAAGCCAGTTAAATTATTTCCATTTTTGTTACTTCAGATTCAAATAAAGCAAACTAAACAACAAAAGTGGTTTAAACTGAAAAAATTTTCCCTCCCATTAGAACCTATAAACAAGTAAGGAAACCTGTATCAACTTATCTTCTTATTGGTTGGGCCTGGAGATATCTCCGTTTGGTTTGAAAATGCCAAATGGACCACCATTGGCTGAAAACCTGAAAACCTTCAGAGGTCTCAGACCACCCCATATTGTCATCAGAAACTGAGGAAAGTACGAGAACAATTCCTAGGAACCATTCCTCAGGTTTACACCATCAAAATTGATTGGTCATGTATTCAAAATTATTATTAAAAACAATAAAGGCATGAAACTGTGGCTAACTGTTATTATCAATTATAGACAACATGAAAAGAGCATTAAAGGCTGAAACTGACTTCTGAAACAGACACTGCTCTAGCCAAAAGCTTTGTAAATGGTCTCAGACTAGAGCTCTGTGACACATTACAGAAAAATTATCTTAACTAGCCAAATGCAAACATGTCTAAGCTCTAGATGGTAGCCCAATATTATGAAGCTGGTACTTCCAAAAAAAATATTCATAAATACACACTGCAAGCTTATGGAATCACAATTAAAATAGCTAGAAAAACCTGAAAAATTTAATCTACAACAAACTCCATAATTGGGCTCCCATTACTTGAGACACTTGCCAAAATTTTAAGAATAAAGGCCACTATGTCCAGGACTGTCAAGACCTCAAGAGGAGGATAACAGCCATGCCTCCTCTGCATCAGAAAATCATTGACTCTCATCTGGGGAAGTAAATGCCCAATACCCTCAACTACCTCTGAACTCAGAAAGGGAAGTAATATTACAAGTTGAATGGCACTTCAACACGTTTCTCACCATTACCAGGGAAACCCACTCTATCCTTAACACTAACTTGGTTCCTTCCCCCTTTTCTTGGAATCACCAGACTTTACCAGTTATGTTTTGATAATTTACCTCGTGATTTACCTTTATCTGAAACTCTTAATATTTCTATAAGAGTGAACCTTTTAAAGTTCAAAACAAATTCCTTCTCAGCTCTACTATCCCAATGAATTATTAGGAAGAGATGTTTTCATGAATTAAGCTGTAAAACTTCATTGTGCCCTGGAAAGACTCCTTCTGCAGGTCCCCGGCTCCCCCCTTTCATGTCTAAATCCCCTAATGGCTTTGTCCATCATCCGTGAGTTCCTTTGCCCCCTTCAATCTAGCACCTATTTAACTAAGGATTTAAATCAACTATTAGACAGAATTCTCTCTTCCTTATGGGCAAAAAGGTGCACCAATATGGGACGCATTTGAAATGCAGAGCTGCTTAGGGTAGAAATAGATTTTCCCATGTCCTCCTCCAGGATTTCCCAATATCATTTAAAACTAGCAGGACTTGAGGGGCTCTGCCTGAGTCTATCTCTTAAGTCATTGTGTATGGTTTACAATACATGACTATCAAGGAAAAAACAAAATGTGGGATGTACTAGACAAATAGTAGTTCGGATCCATTATTTTTTTATTTGGACCAATAAGTTACAACTTATATCACCTTGCAGAAATAGAACCTTGGAAAAAACTGTAAAGGTGAGGCAAAGAAGGGAAACAACATCCCTGAGAAGCTTCTGTTGCTGACAAATACTAAAAACATACAGCTACCAATATTTACTCACTCTAATCTGCATGTTTTCTAAATGGTTAGAGGCTTCCCCCTGCCTAACTGCCTCGTGACATAGTTGCCAAGGGTTTCCTAGAACAAATCTTCCCTACTTGCAGTATCTTCCCTACCATCTCCAATGACAAAGGTTCACATTTCATTGATAAAATTTTACAGGAAATTGAAAAGTAACTGGTTAGTCAAAGACTACTGCCCTTACCATCCTCTGCAGTCTATCTGACATCTTTGCCATAACTAGGAATATTTGGGAGGCAAAGAGGAAATTCATCATATCACTGTCATCTCACTGACACCACTGAGAAGAGGTAACAGGTCCTGAGACTTTTTCTGATGGATCTCTGAAGGTCTGCGAAGCTCGGGCATATAGACTGATTCAATCTCTACTCTTTGTCTTTCTGTTTATTTTATAGGTATTCTTCTTATTAAAACTCTCATGGGTCGCACTGTACAGAAATTAGCCACTGTCGCCAAGTCTCAACAGATGGTTCAGCTAGTCCTAAACAAACACAGGGCAAAACAAAGGGAAATAGACTTAAAATGTTCAGAGGAAAGAAAATTGCATCTTCTTTTGAACACGAGCAGGGATCGACAAAGATTCTCTCCTTAATCAAATTCTAGGCAAGCCCCTCTGAGCTATTTGTCAACAATGAGGCCTCAAGAATCCTGCTCTTCAAGAGTCTAATTTTAGCAAGAATCTTGCTACATATGTTTCACCAGTATCCCATGCTTGATACCTGATACCTAATAAAATTTCACATCCCCACCCTAGTTATCTTATCACCGTGGCCTGCTTTCATCAAGAATCCTGTCAAATTGGTTTAGCCAGAATCCCCCACTTATCCCTGACATTTTTAAAGTAATTTTATATCCACTGACACCCATCCTGATCCCTGGCTATAAATTCCCATTTGTCCATGCTGTATTTGGAATTGAGCCCAGTTCTATACTGAGATCTCTTTTCTCCTATTGCAAAGTTTTTTAAATTTCATTTTTAACAAAATATATTGTCTCCAGTTTAATTTCTGTCTGGCTCTGGTTGTCTTTAACAGTTGTTTGCCTTGAGACCTCAGTTTTTCTAATGGGTCCAAAAGATTCATTGATTTCAGTTTTTCCCAACTTTTTCTTGTTTTAAGGATGGAAATGACAACTTTCATGGTCTTTACATGCTAAAGCTGAAACTGGAAATCCTGGGAAAATGTATATTGGCCTATAAATTGTATCAAGACACCAGAATCAGAAGGAACAGCCATTGAAAACTATTAGCAATAAAGGGGCAACAAGTTTAAAATGAAATGAAAATGACATTGAGCTTAATAAAATAAGCAAAGGGTCCAGTTAGGATTAAATTTGCCATCACATCTCCCCATTGGCACATTTTAGTATTTGTCTCCTCATTTTAATGGCATTGTAGCTATATAGCCTGTATGCAATTAGAGTGGAATGATAGGTAGTCTAACTATCTATCCTATTGAGAAATATTTGGGGAGGAGTTTAGGAAGGATTTTTGTAGTCAAAAAGGGTTTTCCTTGTACACAAATAGACTTGACATATATACATAAAGATTTTTAATAAGTATACAAATGTGGTACATTCTTTGGTACAGAATAGGGTGAATAAACTTGTCATGTACATGAATCCATGTTGACTCACCTGTTCTCCCTAGGAGTATGGTTTTCTACAAAAAATCAGTGATTAAGAGATAATATTTATTTTCTTTATTGGTGTTCTGAGATGACTTGAGTTCCTCAAAATTTTAACACTCAAGAAATTTCTAATATAGTATCAGAAGAAAAAACATACTAAATATTTTGTGAGTCTTTACAGACATTATTGTGTGAATACCATATTTAACAGTGTTATAAAGACCAGAAGAATATGTATTGATAAATAAGAATATTTTTCCATGAAGACAATTCAGTGTACTTTTAAATCTCATGCCTATTCAAAGATAACACTTTAATACAGCTAAGATTATGAGTATAACATTTGTATATGGCTTTTTTATATTAAGCACATACAATTAATGTACAATTATATCAACAAATTTTCTCATATCCCAGTGGTTTTTATTTTTGCCATAAAATTTGTTAATTTCTGTCACAAAATAAAGTTACAAGTAAAATACATAATTTAGACAATTTTGATGAGTTAAGTTCTGATTCTCATTTTTGCTTCACAATATAGTCATTATGTGACTATATATGTCACAATATAGTCAATATTATTTGCTTCACAATATAATCTCTTGCCTTAAATTTGACCTATGAAGGAACAGGGAAAATAGTCTTTGTCTCTTTCTGGCTTTTGGACTTCTTTGTTACAGAAAATTAGATATAGCTGTGAGGTATTCTAAACTAATGAAAAATATTTAATATGAACATACTTAAAAGAATTAAGAGTTCTGTAACTTAGATTCACCTTCAAAAACTCATGTTCTACTTTAAGCATTTCATTTTTTTCATTATTAAAGAGAATTTGTATTAGTAATTTAATATGGATATAACTAAAACATTCTAGAAAAGATATGACTTTAGCACTTATTTTTTTCTGAATAAAACAAGAAGTAATTATTTCAATTGTTTCAAAGTGGTTCTTATTATAATTTTGTTTGAAAAGTTTATAAAGAAAACCAAGTTACCAAAGTTAGTGATGAGAAATAATTAACAGCAATCTTACCGAGGCAGTATTATTATAGCTTCTTAGCAACACACATTATTTTCAAATTCAAGTCATCTCTATTTTTTCATAATTACATTAGATGTTTTGTACAAGTGCAAAGATATTTTTCATAAGAAAAAGTAATTCTTTGGTAAATAAATGTCTGTGGTTAACTGAGCATAGAAGGTTTATTGATGTCTCATTGAGATCCTTCTTGTATATGGCTTTTTATTCTAAGTTCTTTAAGAGATATTCAAAGGTCAATTGGTAAGAGCAAGTCAATAATTTATTAAATAGTTTAAATCTGATTCCTAGAAATTGCTAATCCTTCATTCATTGCCTTACACTCTAGTACATAGGTTTTAAAAAGGGGCGGTTAAATGACTGTAATTTCCATTGAATTGTGTACAATGCAGACACTAAGATGGCAGATCTATAATATAATCTATTTAGGCATACTTAATCATAATATTTGGTGAGGTTTTTTTTTCTCTCTATCATCTCTCTCATACTCACAGACTAAATTTTATTCCTCAGTTATTTTCTTCTTTGTGATAAGTATCATCTTGTAAACCATGCATGACTGCCTATTTGAGGTCATTAGAAATTTTTTTAAAAACTAATTAATAACTATTGAATAGATGCAATGCATTATAAATAAAGGGTCTAGTGGAAAGGGTTTAGTGAAAAGACCCAAATAAATCTACCTCTATGAAACAGAGGAAGCCATAAATAGAAATAGAAATATTAAAAATGTGGTTTATAAAAAATTTATTTTTATTTACCTTACCTATTCATTGGAAAGCATTTACTTCGTATAGCTGCTAAACTATTTACAACACCAATTTCTAGTTTTTGTTTATTGTTAATATTGGTTTATGAATATTTACATTTATATCAGGACTTTATATTAAGAAGTAATTGTCAACACATGAAAAATAAAACAGTCTATGTTCTCATAGGTATTCATTCTCATTTATTACATGAAAAAATTGTTCTATTAAATTTACATATACGTATATTATGACTTTATTCAAAATAACTGTATTTGTTATTTCAAAAGCTTTTGATATGAATGCAAATCAAGATGGACCAGATTATAAAAGAAACTTGTTTCTTCATTTCAAAGAAACATAGATGATTATTAAATTTTGATGCTGAGCTATATCTCTGGGTAACAAGAAACATCCCATTTTTAACTTATATTTTAGGTTAACTGCCTAATTGATAACATGGAGTCCTAATTTATTGTGTGTGTGTGTGTGTGTGTGTGAGTCAATAGTGCTAAAGGAATAGCAATTAAGAACAAATTTAAGAACAATTACCCAGCAAGATGCTGTTACCAATAGTTGTTATCCATGAAGTTGGAATATGTATAGACTTGTATATTATGTAAGCAATATAGTGATTAAATGCAGTTTCTAGAGTCAAAATGGTGAGGATTGAAATTTAATATATATCTTTAATTTGTATCTTTTATTTACTATGTAAATATATCTTTACAGTGGGCCTTGGATAAGTCACAAAACTTTTAATACTTAGGTTTCTTACCTAACTAAATGGAAATAAAAATATTTATCATGATTTCTTTAATGATTAAATGTAAGAATATATGTAAATTACTCATCAGATTTGCTGTCATAGGGTAAACTCCATATTAGCTGTGTGTTATGCATGATTGCTGTGTACTTGAAAAATTTTGCAAAATAATTATTTCCATACCAGTGTCTTAAATTACACAATTGTAATACAACCTAATATGTTAAAAGGTCCATCAGAGGTCAGATAGGCACTGCTTGACATACGTATTGTAAAGCTTTCCAAAGTTAGCGTGTGATTACAAATAAATGCTTTTGTGTTCCTCCCATGGTGATCCTATCTTAAAATATAAATGCTGCAGGGAAGAGTAATTTCTTGAATTGATTTTCACAAAGTGATTAGTTACTGATGAGGACAACCATCTTTCATGAGAAGGAACATTTGCATAGCAGTTAAGAACATGGATCCTGCAGTTAAATCGTGCCTTTAAAATTAATTAGAAATCTCAGGAAAATTATTTGATTTTCCTTTACCTTAGTTACTCCTTGGCAAAATGAGGATAAACAGCTTACCTACCCTACAGAGTTGTTATAGTTAAATGAGTTTATATTTCTAAAACACTGAGAAGAGTGCCTGGGATATAATAAAGACTATACAAAAGCTTAATAGTACTATTAACATACCATTATTGTTCTAAGAGCAATATAAAGGAGGATGAAGGAGATCACCTTGAGAGATTTGCAATGAAGCTATAAATCATCTCATTTGTTGGAATTTGAACAAGGTGATCCTGTATTACTAGCAACCCCTGTCACCTGGTAAAAAAAAGATGCAAGTCATCTTTGGAAAAAATAACATTATCACTAGCCTTCAAAAACTTCCATAGTTAATTTTATAAACACATTATCTGAGACAAAATAAAAAATAAATATGGATATGAGGATAAAAGATAACAGAAAACCAACAGAGGCAACAGACAGAAGAGACAAACACACAGGTTAAAATTATTCTTGCTGATAATATACAGACTTTAAAATAAATGTATTCAAGGATGTAAAAAACAAAATTGAAAATTTCAATAGAGAACTAAAAATTATTTAAGTCAAAATAAAATGTAGAAATAAAAACAATCAATAGGTGAATTTAGCAGGAGATTAGAAGGCACTGAAGAGAGAATTAATGTACTTGAAAGATAGATTGCAATATAAATCCACAATGAAGCACGGAGAGACAACATATATTAATACTTTATATCATATTTAAGTCAGAGAAACAGGAGAGGGAAGGGGCACAAAATAAATAATGGGAATAGTTAACATATTTTAACTGGAATCCTAAAACAGCTGATTTGTAAATAATAGTAATGGCAGCTAATTATATCTTCAAATTATTGTTAGAAAACAACCTCCAAACCAAGAATACCATAGCATAATTTGTCCTAATTTAAGATCAAATACCCTGAAAGAAGATCATGAAATACTGCCATTCTCAAAAAAATAAAAAAGGAATTCATACCTATAAGAAGTACTATGGGGTATGATCAGGTATTTGTGACACAGAAGGTAAATGATCCCAGATGCCAAACTGCTATTCTGGTGATGGGTACACCAAAAGCCTAGAGCTCACTGCTATACAATATATCCATGTAACAAAACTGCACCCATACCCACTATGCATATTGAAATTAAAACAAAAAGAGCAAGCAAGATTTCAAGCCGTGTGTACAATTTCACACTTAAACAAAGTTCAAGAGTTCCATTTGCTCCACATGCTCTAGAATGTTTAATGTTTAAAATTTTCATTTTAGCTATTTCATTTTAATGGTTATGTAGCTCTCTTATTTTTGTGTTTATTTTTATTTACCTACTGACTAAACATGTTAAGAACTTTTTATGTATTTATTAGATTTTTCTGTGTTTTCTTTTGAGAAGTATCCATTTGATTTTACTGCCCATTTTTATTGGTTTATTCATCTGTTATTACTAAGGTCCAAGTTTTGATCTTTAAAAATATATATTTGAATACAATTCCTGCTCAGTCATATATATGACTTATAAATATTTTCTATTAGGTATCTTATTTATGATGTGTTTTAGTAAGTGTGAGTTTTTGATTTTTATTAATTCTATCTTATCAATGTTATATTTTATGGTTCATACATATTGTGTCCTCCCTAAGAAATCTTGACCTAACTAAAAATTATGAACATATGTACCTGTTTTCTTCTATTGTCTTCACTGATGTTGATTTTAAGTTCAGTCCTGTGATCCATCTCAAATTTTATTTTTGTGTAAGTTGTGAGGTATGAGTCTAAATTAATAGCTGCTGGTGCTTCTCCTCCTCCTCCTCCTTCTTCTTCATTCTCTTAATCTTCTTCTTCTCTCACTTTCTAGAATAACTCATTAAACAGCTATTTTGTCTATTGAATTTCTTTGCTACCCTTGTCAAAAGTCATTTACCCCTTATGTGTCTGTGACTAGATTCTACTCATTTACATTGATCTTATGCTGCTAATACACTGTCTTGCTTACTGTAGTGTACTGCTATGAAACCATGGTTTTGTAATAAATTTTATGTGAAGTAGGGCTCGTTCTCAAACTTTGTTTTTGTTTTGCAAGATTGTTTAGGCAATTCGTGTTTCTTTGCCTTTTCAAATAAATTTTAACATCATCTTTTACATTTTTATGAAAAATGCCTGATGGGATTTTATTGAATGTATAGATTAATTTGAAAATAAAAAAAACTACTAGAACTATTGAGTCATCTGGTCCATAAACATGGTGTATCTCCTCAATTATTTAATTTTTCTTGACAACTTTTTATAATTTTTAGGAGAGAGATGTTGTACATCTTATGTGACATATAATGTTAAGTATTTGATGCTTTATAATGCTATTGAAAGCCATTCTTTTACATTTTTTATTTTCTAATATTTTATTGTTACTATAAGTAAAAACAATTTGTTTAATGACTTCATATCCTGCAGTATTTCTAAATTCAATGATTACCTTTACTGTTTTTTTGAAGGTGCTTTATGATTTTCTAAATACCACACCAAATTATGCTAGCTATGAATAAAGATAATTTTACTTCTTTCTAATCCTTGTGACTGCTATTTACTTTTCATTTTCTAATATGATAAATAGAACTTCCAATATATTAGAAACTAGAAATAAGGAAAATGTGTATATTTATCTTATTCTGCATTTGAGTTGCAAATAATTCAATATTGTACTATTAAATATATTAGATGTATAATTTTCATAGATGCACTTTATCAAGTTGAGAAAGTCTCTTTCTAGTCCCAATTTGCTGAATTATTTTAACGTCATAAACAGGAGTTGCATTTGTTAAAAATTTTTTTTAAAAATCTATTAAAATAAACACAGCATTATATTTTGCTTCTAGTTAATATGCTGAAGTATTTTGATTCATTTTTATGTTAATACAAGCTTGCATTATTGTGATATAGTCAACTTAACCATGATGCATTATATTTTCTTAAAATGTTATATTTTATATATTTTCTTTGATATTCTAACATATTGCATTAGGTTTTGAATCTATGTTCAGAGGAATATTGATCTTTTTAAAACACATTCTTGTCTTTTTTTGGTGTCAAGAGATATAGTGGCTTTATAAAATAAGATAGCAAGTACTCATGCAGTCTCAATTTCCTGAAACAGTTTTTTTTTTTTTATGAATGATCTTTTGTTTTCCTTAAATGTTTGGTAGAATTCAACATTAAAGCCATCAGAACCTGGATTTTCTTAGTGGGAAGTTTTGTAATTACAAGTTGATTTCATACAATGAATATGAACTATTTATATATGTTTGGGTGTTTTTATTTCAGAATATTACCAGGGTCCAGATGTTCTGGTTACTTGGATTACCTTTGTATTCCTTGAGTCCAAGTTATAAGTGTGTCCATAACCTAATTAGTGTACATTGTATCCATTAGGTATGATGTCACCCATCCCCTTCTTCCCCCTCCCACCTGCTTGATTTCTGCTGATTTTTACTTCCATTTGTGCACATGAGTGCTGATCGTTTAGCTCCAATATAATAATGAGTACATGTGGTATTTGTTTTTGCATTCTTGCAATACTGTACTGTGGAGAACAGTCTCCAATTCCATCCAGATTGTTGCAAAGGGTATTCATTCAATTTTTTTTTATGGCTGAGAAGTGCTCTATGGCAAACATATACCACATTTCAGTAATCCACTCATGAATCAATGGGCACTTGGGTTGCTTCCACATCTTTGCAATTGTGAATGGTGCTGCAATAAATATTTGAGTGCAAGTGCCTTTTTGAAAAAATGACTTTTTTTCCATTGGGTAAATACCCAGTAGTGGGGTTGCTGGGTCAAATTGTAGGTCTACTTTTAGTTCTTTGAGGAATCTCCATACTATTTTCCATAGAGGTTGTACTAGTTTGCAGTCCCACCAAGAGTGTAGGAGTGTTCCTTTCTCTCTGCACTCATGCCAGCATCTATTGTTTTGGGAATTTTTGATAAAACCTAGTCTTACTGGAGTTAGGTGATATCTCTTTGGCGTTTTGATTTGCATTTGCCTGATGATTACAGGCACTGAACATTTTTTTCATATGTTTATTGGCCTTTAGTGCATCTCCTTTTGAGAAGCTTCTGTTCATGTCTTTCACCCATTTCTTAATGGGGTTATTTGATTTTTTCTTGCTGATTTGCTTAAGTTCTTTGTAGATTCTGGTTATGAGCCCTTTATCAGATGTATAGCATGCAAATATTTTCTCCCATTCTGTAGGTTGTCTGTTCACTCTAGTGATAGTTTCCTTGGCTGTGCAGAAGCTTTTCAATTTGATCAGGTCCCATGTATTTATTTTGGCTGCTGCTGTGATTGCTTTGGGAGTCTTCTTCATAAATTCTTTGCCTAGGCCAATGTCCATAAGAGTTTTTCCAACATTTTCTTCGAGAATTCTTATGGTTTCATGTCTTAGGTTTAGATCTGCTATCCATTGTGAATTGATTTTTATGAGAGGTGAGAGGTGTGGGTCCGTTTCAGTCTTCTACCTATGGCCATCCAGTTTGCCCAGCACCATTTGTTGAATAGGGAATCTTTTCCCCAGTGTACGTTTTTCTGGAATTTGTCAAAGATCAGGTGACTGTATGAGGTTGGTTTTATATTTGGGTTCTCAGTCCTGTTCCATTGGTCTACGTCTCTGTTCTTGTGCCAATACCATGCAGTTTTGGTTACTATAGCCTTGTAGTATAGTTTGAAGTCTGGTAGACAGATGCCTCCCAATTTGTTCTTTCTGCTTAAGATTGCTTTGGCCAGACGGGATCTTCTCTGGTTCCACACAAAGCGTAGAATTATTTTTTCTAGATCGGCAAAAAATGATGTTGGTATTTTGATAGGGATTGCATTGATTCTGTAAATTAATTTAGGTAGCAAAGCCATTTTTACTATGTTGACTCTGCCTATCCAAGAGCATGGTAGGGCTTTCCATCTATTTACATCCTCTGCAATTTCTTTTCTCAGTGTTTCATAATTCTCTCTATATAGGTCTTTGACATCCTTAGTTAGATATGTTCCTAAATATTTAATTTTCTTTGTTGCTATTGCGATAGGTATTGCATCTTTAATTTGTTTCTCGGCTTGATTGTTATTAGCATATATGAAGGCTATGGATTTGTGTGTATTAATTTTGTATCCTGAGACTTTGCTGAATTCATTTATCAATTCCAGTACTCTCTTGGTTGAATCTTT
Organism: Daubentonia madagascariensis; assembly: GCA_023783475.1. Taxonomy (NCBI): domain Eukaryota; kingdom Metazoa; phylum Chordata; class Mammalia; order Primates; family Daubentoniidae; genus Daubentonia; species Daubentonia madagascariensis. Next base: position 14,101,696 of record JAKFHU010000747.1, on the reverse strand, counting down.
GGGGTTTTCTATGTATAATATCATATCGTCTGCGAATAGTGAAAGTTTGACCTCTTCTGCCCCCATCTGGACGCCCCTAATTCCTCTGTCTTGTCTAATTGCTGTGGCCAGGACTTCCAGCACTATGTTGAAAAGAAGTGGAGATAGTGGGCACCCTTGTCTGGTGCCAGTTTTAAGGGGGAATGCCTTCAATTTTTCCCCATTCAGTATGATATTGGCTGTGGGTTTATCGTATATGGCTTTAATAGTTTCTAGGAATGAGCCATCTATGCCTATATTGTTAAGAGTTCTTATCATAAAAGGATGCTGGATTTTGTCAAAAGCCTTTTCTGCATCTATTGAAAGGATCATATAATCTTTGTTCTTGCTTTTATTTATATGGTGAATTACATTTATAAATTTGCGTATGTTGAACCATCCCTGCATCTTGGGAATAAAGCCCACCTGATCATGATGGATTATTTTTTTGATGTACATTTGAATTCGGTTTGCAAGGATTTTATTGAGAATTTTTGCACCTATATTCATAAGGGATATTGGTCTGTAGTTTTCTTTTTTTGTTGTGTCCTTTCCTGGCTTTGGTATCAAGGTGATATTGGCTTCGTAGAATGAGTTTGGGAGGATTCCATCCTTCTGGATATTTTCAAATAATTTCTGCAGTATAGGCACCAGTTCTTCTTTGTAGGCTTGGTAGAATTCAGGTGTGAACCCATCTGGTCCGGGACTTTTTTTTGTGGGTAGATTTTTTATTACTGCTTCAATTTCGGTGCTCGATATTGGTCTGTTTAGAAATTCTGTTTCTTCCTGGTTGAGCCTAGGGAGGTAGTGTGTTTCTAAGAATTTGTCCATTTCCTCCACGTTTTCGTGTGTGTGGGCATAGAGATTTTTGTAGTATTCAAAGATGATGTTTTGTATTTCCACGGTATCAGTTGTGACTTCTCCTTTTTCATTTCTAATTGAGCTTATTAGAGTCCTTTCCTTTCTGCTTCTGGTCAACCTGGCAAGTGGTCTGTCTATTTTGTTTATCTTTTCGAAGAACCAGCTTTTCGTTTCATTGATCTTCTGTATTGTTCTTTTGTTCTCAATTTCATTTAATTCTGCTCTGATTTTGGTTATTTCTTTTCTTCTGCTGGCTTTAGGATTGCTTTTCTCTTCCTTTTCCATTTCCTTAAGATGATTCGTTAGTTTACTGATTTGTGACTTTTCTGTCTTTTGGATGTGGGAATTTATGGTGATAAGTTTTCCTCTCAGGATGGCTTTTGCTGTATCCCACAGATTTTGATAACTTGTGTCCCCATTATCGTTTAGTTCAAAGAGTCTTTTGATTTCAATTTGAATCTCCCCCTTGACCCAATAATCTTTCAGGAATAGATTGTTTAGTTTCCACATTTTTGGAGGACGATGTGAGTTTCTGTTGGAATTGATTTCTAATTTTATTCTGCTGTGGTCTGAAAAGATACATGGTATGATTTCTATTTTTTTGAATTTGTTTAGATGTGTTTTGTTGCCTAGGATGTGGTCAATTTTAGAGAAAGTTCCATGAGCTGATGAGAAGAATGTATATTCAGTGTTATCTGGGTGGAGTGTTCTGTAGATATCTGTTAGGCCCAAATGTTCTATAGTCCTGTTTAGGTCTTTTATTTCTCTATTTGTTTTTTGTTTGGAGGATTTGTCCAGTTCTGTCAGTGGGGTGATGAAGTCCCCTGCTATGATGGCGTTGCTGCTTATTATGTTGTCTAGATCTAGCAGTATTTGCTTTATGCTCCTGTGTTGGGTGCATAAATGTTTAGGATTGTTAAATCCTTTTGTGAGATTTTTCCCTTCACCACTATATAGTGTCCATTTTTGTCCTTCTTTACTTTTATTGCTTTAAAGTTGATGTCATCTGAAATGAGGATGGCTACTCCGGATTTCTTTTGGTTTCATTAGCCTGGAAAATTGTATTCCGTCCTTTCACCTTGAGTCTGAATGCATCTTTGTGTGTAAGGTGTGTTTCCTGAAGACAACAGATACTTGGTTTGTATTTTTAATCCATTCAGCCAGCCTATGTCTCTTCAATGGGCAGTTCAAGCCATTTACATTTATTGAGAGAATTGATATTTGGGGTAAATTTCTGATTATTCTGTTGGGTGGTATCTTTTGTTTTACCTCTTGCGTCATTGTGGAATCTGGTTTCTGGGGTTTTAGCTTTTGCGTAGTTTTACATAGGTGGGTGTCTGTTGCTCTGTTTAGTGTATAATGCAGGTCTAAGCATTTCTTGCAAGGCCGGTCTGGATTTTGCAAATTCTATCAGTGATTGCTTATCTGGAAACGTCTTTATTTCTCCCTCATATAAGAAGCTTAGTTTGGCAGGATACAGAATTCTGGGTTGACCTTTGTTTTGTTTTAGGAGACTGATGATGTCTCCCCATTCCCTTCTGGCTTGTAAGGTTTCAGCTGAGAAATCTGCAGTTAATCTGATCGGTTTCCCTTTGTAGGTTACGTGTTCTTTTCGTCTTACAGCTCTGAGGAGTGCCTCTTTTGTGTTTACTTTGGTCAGTCTAATAATTATGTGGCATGGTGAATGCCTTTTCACATTGACTCTCCCAGGAGTCCTGTGTGCTTCTTGTACTTGGATATCGAGATTTCTGGCTAAGCCATGGAAATTTTCCTCTATTATTCCTTCAAATAAATTTTCCAGCCCATGCAAATTTTCCTCCTCTCCCTCAGGGATACCTATGATCCTTATGTTTGGCCTCTTTACATAATCCCACATTTCTTGTATGCTTTTTTCCTGCCTCTTGTTTTTGTGTTCTTTCTCTTTGGCTGATTTATTTAGCGCATAGGAGCTGTCTTCTAGCTCTGAAATTCTTTCCTCTGCATGGTCCAGCCTATTCTTAAGGCTTTCCACTGTGTTTTGTAGATCCTTGAATGCTTCATTCATTTCTGGGAATTCTACTTGATTTTTCTGTAATATTTCTATTTCTTTGGAGAATTTTTCGTTCATTTCTTGCATTTTTCTTGTGGTTTCTTTGTGCTGGGATTCAATTTTCTCTTGAATTTCATTGAGCTTTCTTATAATCCATAAACAAAATTCCTCTTCTGTCATTCTACCCTTTTCATTTGGGTTGGTATCCATTGCTGAGGAACTGATAATTTCTTTTGGGGGTGACTTTTCACTCTGATTTTTCATCTTCCCTGAGTTCTTTCGCTGGTTTTTTCTCATCTGGCCTCTTGGTCGAGAGCTGGGGGTGTTAGAGCTAGTTTGTGGCCCTGTCACCAGGCTAACAATTATTGTTCCTTGGCAAAGCCAGGGAGAGAAGTAGTGGCCTGTATTGCCTTAGGTGTATTTTAGCAGGTTTGGTGGATCTTGAGTTAACTCTGACCTGTGGTCTTCTCCTCTTCCCAGTGGAGTGTGGTGAGAATGACCTCCCAGCTTGAGCTCTGAGCTAATGAATTGTACTTGAGGATATGAGTCCTCCGCTCCCTATTAGCTAGGTATTCTGTTATGTCCGTGGCAGACTCTGATCCCCCAGTTGGGGTATGCGAAAGCCCCGTGCTTTGGGAGGGGCCTTCTAGCTCCTAGGGGTTACTTTGACCCTGCTCCTCCTGAGGTGCAGGTAGAAACACAATTTCTTTTGGCTGCAGTGTGAGAGCTGAGTTGGGAAAATTCTACACAGCTCAGAGGTTGCTCATCTAGCCACATGTGTCTGCCCTTCTGATGTGCGTCTCCGCGTGATACTGGTTGATAGGGGGATCTCCAATTGTGCACCTCTTTTCCACCACTAGACCCCAAGGCGAGGCGGGTGGCTGTCTCTATCCCCAGCAGTCTCCACCGGGGGGATGTTCCCACGGGGAGGGGGGAGTAGTGGCCTCTGGAAGCACTCTTGGGTGGCGCAAAATTCCCTATTGAAGTGGGCAGGATTATGGGGAGCTGCTCTGGTTCAGCCTGTGGCTCTTGAGGTATTTGTTTGTCATGGGAACCAGCAGTTATACCAAATGAGTCACTATAGCCAGCAACCTTCAAAATGAGCGATCTCTGGGGTACAGGAGGGCTGGGACCTGAAGGACGGGCACTAGGACCAGCACGTAGCAGACTTGTGGGAGGCCAGAGCCTGGGTAGCAGGACCAGATGGACGAGCTGCAAACTGTTTCCAATACCCAAAGGTCCCGCCGCTACAGTTCCGGGATCTGGTCCCACCTGGAACCCATGGATGCAGCTGACCCTGGGCACCAAATGCAAAGCCTGTCTCGCCACAGTGGAAGAGCCCCGGGCCGGGGCAGGGGGAGCTAGAGACGCGGCTCACAGCTCTGCGCGGGCAGCTGTAAAGATGGCGGCCGCTGCCAGCCTGGCGCACAGCCGGGCTCCAATCGCGCCGGGAGCGCAGTTTTTCTCCACCGGCCGCAGCGGCAGTTGCTAACAGCCTCTAAGGGCGTGTTCCGCTCCCCGTTAAACTTCTGGGCCCAGTCCCACTGACTTCCAGTGGCGCAGTGCCAGCCTGCGGGTTCCCACGCACTGTCCCAGGAAGCTGAATCTCCGCCCAGCGTGATCCCCAGCCCTGCGCGGTCTCTGTACACTGCAGCTGAGGGTTGTGTTTGGCTTTTGTGATTACTCCAACTCCACAGTGTCTGTTGTCTTGTGCAATCGCCCTGCCCCAACTCTGGGCTTGTCCCTGACTGAGTGGATGGGGAGGCGCGTAACCGCTTGGGGGGCAGGTCGCGGTGTGCGGACCTGGTGAGCGTGTCCTTCCCGCGCTCTGGGCTCTATTGTGCTCCGTGCGCCCTCCGATCTTTGTGAAAATTTTGTACCTGTTTTCTTGGGTTGGGCGTTCGGCGTTGTTTCTCTGTAATTCGCAATGCTGTTTTTGGAGTGAGCGGTCTGTGCTCGCAGGAAGCCGCTGGTGTTCTTCACCTCCTTCCCTGGGAGCGGTGTGGTGGTAGGACGCTATCAGATCGCCATTTTTCCGTGACCTGACTTTGACAATTTTGAAGAATACTATTCAGGTTTATTACAGGATGACACTTTATTGGAATTTTTCTGATTTTTTTCTTCTCATGATTAAATTGGATTGTGTGTTTTGGGGAGAAAGACTACAGAAGTAAAGTGCCATTTTATTACATTATATAAAAGTACATACTATCAACATAATTTATCATTGATATTGACCTTGTTCACCTGGTTTGACATTGTGTTTAAGTGGTTTCTCCATTATAAAGTTACTCTTTTTCTCCACTTTCCATACTGCACTTTTTAGAAGGAAATCACCATGAACAGTTCACACTTAAGAAGCAGTGAATTTTGATCCCTGTCCTTGAAGATGGTACTTCTACATGAATTATTTAAAATTCTCCAAGGGATATTTTCTATTATCCTCCATTTTTAAAGTAATTCAATCATTTTATATCAATGTGGACTCATTTATTTTATCCATTGGGTTACAATCCAATACTACTTGATTTATGCTGTTGCTCAAATTATTTTTATTTGAGAGAAGAGAAGCCAAAATATGTTATGGCTTTGTACTGCAAAGTTATTAAGGGTGAACTTTTAAACAATTTGTTAGATCATAAAAAAAATAGGAGAAGTGGTTTTAAATGAGACAGAAAACATTTTTGGCAAATGATTTTTGTCTAAAAGTTAATTAATTAATGTAGCACCTGGTATCACGGGGCTAAGGTTAGTCATTAATGCCTTCTAATATAATAATCACAATTTGTCTAAGCACAGATCCTTTAAATGAATATTATAGGTGGAAAATAACACACTTCAAAATAGAAGAAGGACAAAGAAATCCCTCTACTTTGCAGAAATTATGTTTTAACATAAAATGCCAACTTAAAAGACAGATTTGGCAAAGTCTCAGGTTATAAAATCAATGTACCTAAACCAGTAGCATTTATATATGCCAACAACAGTCAAACTGAGAAACAAATCAAAGACTCATACCTTTCACAATAGCAACAAAATAAAATACCTAGGAATATATATAATTAAGAAAGTGAAAGATCTCTACAGGGAGAACTATGAAACACTGAGGAAGGAAATGGCAGAGGATGTAAACAGCTGGAAAAGCATACCACGCTCATGGATCGGCAGAATCAACATCGTTAAAGTGTCTGTGCTACCCAAGTGATCTACAGATTCAATGCAATCCTTATTAATATAGCAACATCATTTTTCACAAATCTAGAAAAATTAATTCTATGTTTTGTGTGGAACCAGAGAAGACCCCGTATGGCCAAAGCAACCTTAAGCAAAAAGAACAAGTTGGGAGGCATCAATTTACCAGACTTAAAGCTATACTACAAGGCTATAGAAACCAAAACAGCAGAAGAATAGAGACACAGACCAATGGAACAGGACTGAGAACCCACACATAAAATCATGCTCATAGACCCATCCAATCTTTGACAAAATAAACAAAAACATACACTAAGGAAAAGAATCCCTATTCAATAAATGGTGCTGGGAAAATTGGATAGCCACATGTAGAAGACTGAAACTGGATCCGCACCTCTCACCTCTCACAAAAATCAACTCACAATGAATAACAGACTTAAACTTAAAGCATCAAACCATAAGAATTCTAGAAAAAATGTTGGCAAAACTCTTATAGACATCAGCCTAGGCAAAGAATTTATGAAGAAGACCCCAAAAACAATCACAGCAACAACAAAAATTAATAAATGGGACCTGGTCAAATTAAAAAGATCTGCACAGCCAAGGAAACTATCATTACAGCAAATAGACAACCTACAGAATGGGAGAAAATATTTGCATGCTATACATCTGATAAAGGGCTGATAAGTAGACTCTATATAGAATTCAGGAAAATCAGCAAGAAAAAAATCAAACAACCCCATTAAAAAGTGGGCAAAGGACATGAACCAAAACTTTTCAAAAGAAGATAGACTAATGGCCAACAAACATAGGAAAAAATGCTCAATGTCTCTATTCATCAGGGAAATGCAAATGAAAACCTCAGTGAGATATCACTTAACTCCAGTGAGAATGACTTTTATCAAAAAGTCCCAAAACAACAAATGTTGGTGTGAATGCAGAGAGATAGGGACATTCATACACTGCTGGTGGGACTGCAAATTAGTACAATCTCTATGGAAAGGAGTATGGAGATACCTCAAAGGACTAAAAGTAGAACTACCATTTGATCCAGCAACCCCACTACTGGGTATCTACTCAAAGGAAAAAAAGACATTCTGTAAAAAAGACACCTGCACTCGAATGTTTATAGCAGCACAATTCACAATTGAAAAGATGTGGAAACAACCCAAGTGCCCATCAATCTATGAGTGGATTAATAAAATATGGTATATGTATACCATGGAGTACTACTCACCCATAAAAAATGGTAAACTACCACTTCTATTATCCTGAATGGAACTGGAGCCCATCCTTCTAAGTGAAGTGTCATAAGAATGGTAAAAGAAACACCACATGGACTCACCATTAAATTGGTACTAATCGATCATGTGCACATATGGGAAGAAACATTCATAGGGTGTCAGGCAGGTGGGAGGGGGAGGCGGTGTGGGTAAATTCACACCTAACGAGTGGATGTGTTGTGTGCTGTCTGGGGGAGGGGCATGCTTGTAGCTCTGACTCAGGTGGTGCAAAGGCAATTTATGTAACCAAAGCATTTATGCCCCCGCAATACTGTGAAATAAAAAAAATTACAAAAATTTTTAAAGAGGCAAGTTTAAGGTAATGTCTAACCCACTCACCTAAGAAGAATTAAATCAACATAGGCTTTTTTTTGGATATCTGAAGTAAATACCAACAGAGAAAAGACATAAATCCTTAATCTGGACTTTATCATACATTTCTAAAATAAAAAGTGTATCATTCTGTGAGACAATAATGAAGCATGAGACCTAATAGAGGCATGTTTGACTTTTATTTTAAAAACACCATTGACTACAATGTAGATAAATTTCATGCAGTTGTATGTAAAAATTTGCAATCTTCAAGGGTCCATGAGTCAAAAAATGACGTACTACTAAGATGTTCTTATATGTTCAATATGACATGAATAGAGTTTTAAAGTACACTCTCAAAATGCAAATATTATTTGCTTAAATATTAATATTAATAATTTGGCAATAATTCATATTAGGTTGAAAATATTGTTCCATGCAATTTTGCATACTATTTCTTTCTAATACATTCCAATTTAAAAAAATAAAAATGTTAATTTTTAGAAGCTACATTAAAAAACAATCTTCAGTGATAATCATACAAGTCAATTAATCCCCTTGTATAATTTTGAGTGAACTTTCTCAAATGTATATTAAGAAAATATTAGGTAGAATCAGTATCATTTGAGTAATAGAAGTTATTACCTAATCTGGATTTCTGCAACTTTAGAATGTAACAGAAAGAAAAATATCTGAAATTTAGATTCTACAAATTTTGTTTTGAAAGGGCATTCAGTTAATCCTCTGTTAATGATACACTGTCATTAGCACGACAAATTTGCAAAAATTATGTAACAACAAACTTACATAACTTCATGTCAGATGAATGACTAAAGATTTTTAAAAGATTGTAAAGCTAGCTATTCTTATACCTAGAAATTTTCTTTTACTCAAAGAACATATGAATCCTTTAAAAATGGAAAAAAGTCATGACTAATAAAATTTTATTCCCCAAAATTCTATACCACATTAAGTACATGGGAAATGATGTCAGTCATTTCTATTAATGAATTTCTGTCTTCCTGTTTTAGTCATATTTTCCTTTGTATATATCTATTCTCTTTCACTTCTTGAAAGGAAAAATGTACAACAATGTGTACTGACAGAGCTAATCCTTTCATCAAATTTTATAAAAGCTTGGGGAATGTTTAGAATTTTATATGTCTGTCCAATTTTAAAAAGGTGCTCTTCATTAGTTGTCTAGGGAGTTCCAAATCTCTCTTTAATAAGGCAAAAGTAATGCTGAAACATCAAGGTGGAAGAAAAAACATTTGTCGTCTAAGTACATAAAGATGAACAGAAGCATCTGTTAACATCATTCATAGGAGCCAAAGGAGGTGCAATGTAATGATTGAGTTGAAAATGTATAAAATGTATTTTCTAGTAATGGATATGCCTTTTTTGGCATGGAAAATATCAGTTTTATAAGTGACTGGTTATTTTAATAAAATTTTATGATAGTTTCAGGTCCCAAAGAAATAAATACCAAACCACCACTGCTAAATTGTTTATATTATGGTCAAAATGCAAACTGATTTGCTTTTTAATATCTTTCCAATGAAGCCAGACAATAATTTTACTAGCAATTTTGTTTGTCCAGGTCAAATATTATAAGTTTCTTTGGAAATTATACAAATTCATTTCTTCACTGGTTTTTCCCTGATCAATAGCACTTTTCTAGATCTTGAAACTGACTTCGCTTAATCCAAGTTATGACCCTCAGTTCAACCATTTCAATGTACCTGTCAGTATCTCAGGATTAAGAAAGAAAAAATGGAAAAAAAATGTATTTCCTAGAGTCTCTTGCAACTAGCACACTGATTCAACAATAGGATGCACATTTTGAAATATTAACACATAGGACATCCTTTCACTGCTGTTGCTGATAATGAGTGAGGTGTGACAGAAATGTGTGTGTAGCTAGATTCTACAGTTCAGTATCCAAGAGACAGAGCAACCTAGTGGAAAATATCCTGTGTTCATAGATTAAAAGAATTAATATTGTTAAAATATCCATATTACACAAAGCAATCTACAGAATCAATGCAATCATTATCAAAACTTTGGCATTTTTCAGAGAAATAGAAAAAAAAATCCCACGTAAAAACAAAGACTCCAAATAGCCAAAACAATCTTGAGAAATAAAAACAAAACTGGAATCATTGCAGTCTTTGATTTCAAGCTATTTTACAAAGCTACAGTAATCAAAACAGTATGGTACTGGCATAAAAACAAACACAGAGACAAATGGAACAGAATAGAGGGTACCAAGGATACACAATAGGGAAAGGACAGTGTCTTCGACAAATGATGTTGAGAAAAGTGGATATCCACATGCAAAAGAATGAAACTAGACCACTGTCTTTTACCATATACAAACATTGACTCAAAATTGATTAAAGACTTATAAGAACTGAAATCGTAAATTCAGAAGAAAACATAGGGGAAAAGCTCCTTGGCAGTGGCTTTTTAAAAAAAAAATTTAATATGATCCCCAAATCACAGGCAACAAAAGCAAAAATTAAACAAGTGGAATTATATCAAACTAAAAAGCTTCTTCACAGCAAAGTAAATGACCAACAAAATGAAAAGGCACTCTACATAATGGGAGAAAATATTTGAGAACCATGTATCTGATAAGGGGTTAATATCCAAAATATATAAGGAACTCACACAATAAAAATAGATTAAAAAATAAACTAATAAAAAAAATTAGCAAAGGACCTGGATAGACATTTATCCAAACAAGACATATAAATTGCCAATGGGTATATGAAAAGCTGCTTAACATCTCTAATCATCAGATAAATATAAATAAAAACCCCAGTAAGAGGTCATCTCATGCCTGTTGGGATGGCTGTTATCAAAAAGACTAGAGACTACAAATGTCGGTGAGGGTGGAGAAAAGGGAACACTTGTACATTGTTGGTGGGAATGTAAATTTGTACAGCCATTATGGAAGACAGTATGGAGGTTCCTCAAAAAGTGAAAAATAGAACTACCACACAATCTAGCAATTTTACTTCTGGATACATGTTTAAAGAAAATGAAATTAGTATCTCAAAGAGATAGCTGCACTCCCCCAAGTTCATTGCAACATTTTTATCAATAACTAAAATATGGAAACAACCTATGAGTCAATCCATAGATGAATGTATGAAGAAAGTTCAGTGTGTGTGTATATATATAATATGTATACAAATTATGCATATAATATATATACACATATACACCATGGAGTATTATTCAGCTGTACAAAGAAGGAAATCCTACCATTTCCAACAATATGGATGAACCTAGAGTACATTATACTAACGGAAATAAGCCAGACACAGAAAGTCCAAAACTCGATGATCTCACTTATATGTGGAATAAAAAAAGTTGAACTCAAAGACTCACAGTGTAGAATGGTGGTTTCCAGGGGTTTTAGAATAGTCAAAATAGAAAAATGTTACTCAAAGGGTACAAACATTCATTTATAAGATGAATAAGTTCTGGGTACCTAATGTACAGCATGGTGACTGTAGATAATAATGCTACATTGTTTATTTGAAATTTGATAAAAGAATTTAAGTGCCTTTACCCACCCCCCACACACACAAAATAAGTAACTATGGCTGGTAGAGGTGGATTTTTTAAATTAATTTGATTGTGATAATCAATTTGATACATATATCAAATCATTTTGTTGTATACCTTGAATATACACAATTTTTAATTTTCAGTTAAATATTTTAAATAAAAATAGTGTTTGTTACCATTATTTTTATTATTCACTAGTTTTGTATGTGTGAAAGGTAACTGTGGCAACACTTATTATGGAAGAGGCAAGAGTAACTTTCCTATCTTTCATTGGTAGTATTAGTTCTTGAAATCTATTGTCCTGTTTCAGCTGCACTTCTAATCTGCAGTCTTTTTCAAAAGGCTTTAAGCATACAATTCCATCTAGTAATCTTTTTTTTCAGTTATAATATCTATGCTAACTCCTGACAAATTATACTATTAATAAGCCTTGATAGTACAAAGGTGTCATTTGCATAGTTATTACATGACTATGCCAAAAGTAATACCCCCCCCTTTTTCTAGTAAAAGAAAAACAAACATACCCTTGAAAATCTCATTGAATAATTAGAATAACACAATGAAGCAACTATTGTGTAATCTTCAAATTAGAATTAGGAAATTAATGTAACTAACTTGTACATTGTGAATTTGTTATTTCTTAATCTTGAGTCATTTGATGTTATAAAAACTGAAGTGTATTCAAAGAATATCTTCAACCCTTTGCTCCTTTGCCCACTTGCACTTTAGAACTAGAGAAATACAAATAGCAAATATCTCAACTTCCTTTTAGATTGAAATGGCCACATGACTGAGCTTTTACCAATGAGATATAAGGAAAAATCAGCAAATCTTTTAAGAAACTTATGAAAAATTCATTTCTAATTTAAAATAAATTGTCATGAAATATAAGCACAAAAATATGCAGAGGTAAAAACTCAAGATGATGGTTTTTCTAAAATATAAGTTTAAAAGAGTTTGAAATTTATTTACACAAGTAGGAATGTTTCAAATTTCAGGTGCCATTTTGCAGGAGATTCTTAAATGACCGACTTCTAGTAATACTGTCCTTGTTAAAGCATTTGTTATAGCTTTAGTACTTGGCAGCATTGACCAAAGCAGAACTTTTAATTCAAACCTATAAAGATAATAAGGTATTAGTTTTGAGTAACTAGACTCACTAAATAGATACAAATATTTTGTATATGACATTTGACATAGTATAAATATGTAATTATTTCTATTTTCACATAAAACCTATTTATTCATGTAGCATGCTATTCATACTTACAGTGCTTTAAAGTGGATATTTTTTGTTTTTAATGCTCTTTCTTGGTATTTAACTATTTTTATGCTATTCAACAGTGAACATAGGTCCTAGTTCACATGTGATTATTCTAAACAAATCACTTCTTTTCTTTAAGGTTGTTATACTAATTGCATTGATAACTTAATGACTCTCTCTTGCATTCCCCAATATTTCCTTCCTGGAGTGTTGATTTGTTTTATTTATTTATTTATTTATTTATTTATGATTTTGCTGTTTTCATCATTTTTCTTTTGCTATTCCCTTCTTAATAATAATAATAGTAATTTAACTAAAATTTATCATGTGTTGCTTCATTCTGGGCCTATTCCTGCATTGGGAGATATTTTTTATAAACTCTATCTTTTTAGGTGTGAATATTAATAATTTTATCTTGTTGGATGAATAATGTATGGTAGTTGCTCAAACACACTTTTGACCATTGTTTTATCTCAATTAAAATATTTTTTCTCTCATCCTCTGCCATTTCATTGACTGAAGACAATGAACACCTACTCTTACCAAAATAGTGCCTTTTGGAGATATGTACAGAAGTTACAATCCTATACCCTAAATTTACTGTTAAAATGTTTCAACTATTTTAAAATATTGCTTTTTTCTTTGAAATAAAATTTAAATACAGCTTAAAAACAATAGGCTACAAAACAGTATAAAAGATTGCAAAAATAGTAGGGACTCAGCTAAGGATAACAATTCTAGCCAACACAGTTAGATGAGTGGCCTTGAGCAAGTCACTTTACATGTGTGAGTCCCAATTATCTTATCCTTAAATAGGGCCAATAATAAATATCTCTATGAGATGGTTTGAATAAGGTAGCAAAGTACATGATACCAAAGCCTGGGATAGAGCAGCCACAAAGGATATCCGTGCACATAAATCATATATTGTCATAAGTCAAATATTTTTATGTCCACACACATGTAAAAGGCTATATTTATTGTGTTCTCTTTGTTCCTTTTGTTTGCTGATGCTGATGATGATTAGTGATAGATACAACAAAGATTTATAATAATAATACTGTTATAACTAAATCATACTTCTATATGATAATTTTAATTGAAGAAATAATTCTACAATGTGTTTATTTAGATAAAAGTTTATTAGATAGGAAAGTACTCTTCTCATATATGACTTTAGAATGTGTTAGTGTCTGTTAAAAGGGTTTGTAGAAAATGAAGCTGGCTCTGTTTATAAATATACAACCATGTAACTCTGATATGAGTTTTGGAAAAAAAATTCTGAGTATTCTTCATAAGTTATATTGCCTTAGTGTCAACACGGTACCAGTGTTGAGGTGAAGATACTGAAAATATGTGTGTTTTTAATTGAAAGTGTGCAGGTAAACATGTGATGCTACTTTATATTTTAAAGTATCATACTATCAATTATATAAAACCAAATTGGTCTGCCTTAAAACCAGAACATATAGACAGATGTCCTTGACTGAATACACTTAGTCTTTTTATAAGCTAATCTGTTTTGTATAAAAGAGAGTAAAAATGACTGTTAGAACTGAGTAGTGTTTCCATATGCCTTTTCCAGTCACGATAATTAATGTGGTCATAAAACTATCCATATATCCATGAGGTTACTGTAAAATTTTAGGGCCCTAATATAATATAGAAAAATGTAAAATAAAACCAACCAAAGAAAAAGGACCACAAAAAGATCATAAAGGATAAACCACAGTTTACATATGTGTGGTGATCATAATTTTTATACTGTTAGGTGATCATTCTATAAGACCTGTGAACAGAAAGCAGATTTAAATAAGAAGAAATCCCTTTACTACCAGACAAGAATATTATGATTTATGCTGAATCCTTTTATGGTAGAGTCTTGATAAAAACCCAGAAACACAGGCAAAGTTTGCTGTGATGGTTATTCAATTTTTGTTTGTTTGCTTGCTTGCTTACTTGTTTTTTTGTTTGTTTGTTTGTTTGATCAAGAGTGCTAACTCATTACCTCTGAAATCCCTTATACTATCCTACACCATCTTGAGAATAAAGACAAAAAAGGTGAGGCTTGAGGGCTAATGGAATGGTGACACATTCTGCCACATTGGTACACAGATCCTGTACTCCTCTGATCTCTTCCTAATCAAGACACTGAACAAAAACTAGGAAGAATGAGAAGGCTCATCATTTTAATTTCTTAGAGACAAAATGCAATAAGCAACATATGTTCCTGTTCACACTAAAACAAAAGTCCCATTTTGGTTATTAATATTGAAAATACTCAGAGTGAGTTAAACCATTAATTATAGTGACAGCATTTATTCTGTCAGTGGCTTGAATATGATTAGCCATAACATATGTTGCACTGCTTTAAAAAAATCAAAACAAAGAAAAGATCAGTGGAAGAAAAATTACAGGTTTTCTGGAGATGTGATGAAAAGCACACCTGCATTGTCCCCATTTGTCTCTTTTACTCTAGCTTCTTGCTTATTTCTTAATTTGGGAATGTCAGGGAGGTTTGAAAAGAGCTTTAATTGCTTCTGCTCTGAAACAGAACTTATATTTTAGCCAGTAAGATTTTGACATTTGTATGCATAAAATTATGACCACAAAATTCAGGAAAAAATAAAGAAGTTGCATTCAAGTATTACTTTAAATCTCAAAAGCAGCATATTTATCAAAAAATAATAAAGTAAGGGGCAACATTTTCCTTTAGGAGTGAAGTTTTGTTCGTGTTTTCTGAGAGGTGATGCTCTGTTTGTATCCTTTTAAATATCAACACTGTGCATTTAACATATGATTTAATATATGAATAAATCAATTTATGAATCATTATTCATAGGGAAATATTAAGGTAAAGTGCAAGTCGAGAAAATATGAAAGCAATGTGCAGAATCTTAACCTACAAGCAGCAGTTTACATTAATATCCTGGGCTTCTCCAATTCTTTTTTTGCAAAGCGTCCTTACGAGTTTTGTAAATTATAAGAAGAAACAGATCTTAATTGGAAATGATCCCTTTATTTAATGAGGAAAATTTTATAAAAAGACATTTACAAAGTGAGGAACTATGGCAAAACTTAGGAGTAATGGAATGTTTTTGGATACTTTTTACAGGACTTTTGTTCCTCTAAACATATACCCTGTGATTACTAATGGGCAAGCAATGAGGTTACTGACCTATTTTGGCAGATTTTAAATTGCTTCCTTCTGACTCTGCTAATTGCATCTGGTGAGTACTAGAACAAAAACTTCTGGCCTGGAAGGCATTGCTGTCATACAGCCAATCAGGTGTACACACCGCCAACAGGAGTTCTCTTCCCACAGTCTAGAGCCCTGAGGTGGTTCCAAGCAGCTGGTGCCCTACCAGAGCCATGTGTCACATGGCTCGACATACAAAGATTCCCTGCAGTAAACAGGGCTTCCCTGCAGCTTTCTTGTTTCTATGAAAAATGCCTCTTTCTTACTGAGAAAGTGCCGCTAAATGTCTATGACTGCAAAGCTACTGAGAATTGAGAAAGCAGAGAAAAATTGCCCTTCGTTCCCGGTACCTTGAACTTTGAGCAATGTTAATGGGAGTTACATGAGCATAAAAGAAATGCAAGGGCAGCAGGACTGCACCCTCAGCGGCTTCCCAAGAGCAGTCTGAGCTACAAGACACATTACAAGTTTGAACAGTATCAAAGGCTATTTCAGGGCTGAATACATTTACCATGTGGCTTTTCACTTATACCAGCTGTCTCCAAAGTAGTTCGACTACTGCAAACTGGAGATCATTATTACTATCTAAAATAGTTCCCCTTCACTCAAAAATGAGTCTTACAATATAATAAGCTTTTTTTTGAATTATTGCGCTGTGATGAAAACAGTATATTTTATACTAATTATCTTTTTCTTTAAAGACAGAAAGGCAGTATGCTACAATAAACTACATTAGAACTGAAAGCATCTGGCCTGCCATCAGTCATGTGTGTGTTCTGAGAAAATCTCTTGTCTTTTCTGAATCTGTCTCCTCATATTTAAGTTTAAACTACTACCATATAACATTAAAAATTATTTTAAGAAAGATTTTAAACACAAATAAAAAGTATTTTGTAATTAAAATATTATCTATTGCTATTGTTGTAATTGTAATCAGTAGCTCAGTCATTTGTTCTTCCAGGTATTTGATAAGACAACAGCAGCAACCCCAAAGGAAAAGTTAGACAGTATTTGTTGGAAGCTTCATTTATGTTTATCTGATATGTTCAATATAAGTCCTAAGGAAGTGAGTGCTATAAATTTTGGTTTCTTCCAGGTTTATTGGTTACTTCTTAACTATTAACACAGAACAGAGTCTTGTGATTCCAGACTATATAAATAAACATGAGGATTAGAAAGGAAAAAGGGAAATCAATACCCTTCTTTATTAAAGTCAGTTTACTGGGGTAAAAACACACAGAGCAAATTATGAAAGTTTCCAGGTTATAACTACCTATGTATAGCTCTGGTGCTCACAAGCAGTCCTCCTGTATAAGGGCATTGATGAAATGGCCAGACAATGGATTTGAATTGTTTGGGTTTTTGATAAACAGTAAACATCAAATACTAAGGTAAGTAAGTAATTAACATTAGGCTAAAATGGGAACATAAGAAATGTTAATTTTATTGAGCAACTTCTAGGTTCTTCCTGGATCTTTATCCACAGAAGTGTGCAGTGCAGTAAACAATAATATATGACATATGAAGAGCATAGAGGTTTGCTTTTTCGTCCAAATATATTTTCATTTTCATAGTAGGTTTGCTTCTGCTTCTCCTCCTCTTCCTCATTCTTTTCCTTTCTACTCTCAAAGAACAAATATTAAGCATAAATCCCAAATAATCTTTGGTAGTTTATGTCTTGGCAATTTTGACATCATTATGTTCCATCATTTTCCATTCATCTGATATTCTATTACTGTATTAAGTAGTAAGTAATACATGGATAGCAGAAATAAGGTTCCTACTTTTCAAGGATAGTCAAATGACAACTGAGTAGAAGTAATCATATATTGTCTCTGAGATGTGACATATTTGTGGCATTCTTTTTTTTAAATGCACTAAACTATCACTTGCCCTGTTTCTTATCAGGAGAACTCCACACGTGGAGTTATAACAAAAGTTAAAGGTGATGCCAACTGTGATATACCCATAATATATGTCTCTAAGGAAAGCTTTGATATGCTTTTCATATCTGGTATAGCAAATATACTTTAACACTGCTTCTTGTCAGTTGAGTTTCCCAGTAGCAGAGGTTGGGATGGAGTTTGGCACGCAGGATATTTATTAGAGATAAACATCTGTAGCCTGCAACTATGTTGCAAGATAATCTTGAAAGGAGTTTGAAAGCATCATACATCATCAGAGTGTCCTTACATTTCTATAATCACTAAAATCAGTCATAAGATGGGCTACTCCAGGAAATAAGCAGCTTTGGGCAAAGTCCTCCCTCAAAGAGGGATCTTGCTACATATATCCATGTTCAAATAGTCTACCCTTTTCACCTGGGTCTACTCCTTCACATCTATTCAGGGAGCAGCTCTTCCAGGATCCCAGTGATCTCTCTACCTGGGGGAAATGTAGATATAGTGAGTTGGATGGATGACCTACAGCTCTAGATACTGTAGCATTTCATTGGTCTCAAGAATCACAACCAGTACTCATTGCCTTTATCAAATATCATCAATTCTATAGGTTGTTAAATATGAAATATTCAATTTTGAATCAAAAGTTGTTTATTATATCTCAAACAAGAAGCAGTACAATTAATCAAAGTATGTGCCTAAACTATCGACACAGTTTTGCCATCTTAGCAGTAGCTTGTTTATGTCAGCAGCGAAGAAGCCTGGAGAGCGAGTGGCCATTAAATCGCGAAAGGCGTTCTCCACAGCTTTATGGGAATTGAGTATTTTTCCTTGCAAGAAGTGGTCCAAAGCCTGGAAGAAGTGGCAGTCAGTTGGTGAAAGGTCTTGTGAATATGGTGGATGACAGAGAGTTTCCAAGTCCAGCTTCTGTAGTTTGAGCAGCGTTGTTTGTGTGACATGTGGTCGAGTGTTGTCTTGCAAGAGGAGTGGCCTGTCTCTATTGACCAATCTGGGCTGTTTAATCACAAGCACCCTCATCATTTTGTCCAGTTGGTTGTAGCAGATATCTTCTGTAAGCAAAGAAAGTCAAGCTTTGAGACGATTTCTTTTCTGACACCTGTTTAATTCATGCGGAACCCATCTATCCAGCTTCTTTACCTTGCTGATTTGTTTCAAATGATCCAATACAGTTGGAATAGTAACATCAAACCTTGCTGCTAATTCATGCGTAGGGTGAGATGGATTCACTTCCACAACAGCTTTCAGCTCATCATTATCCACCTTGGTCTCAAGTCACCCATGTGGCTCATTTTCAAGATTAAAATCATCAGAACAAAACTTCTCATACCAACGATGTACTGTGCGTTCATTAGCCACATCCTTCCCAAACAGTTCATTGATATTTGGAGCTGTCTGTACTGCACTGGTTCCACAACGGAACTCATATTCAAAAAGAACATGAATTTTTAACTTATCCATGGTCTCACAAAAATTGCTCTAAAAAAAGTTTGAAAGATAATCACAAGCCAAAACGTGCATTTGAAAGACTGAGGATGTACCTTCACAATAAAAATAAAACAAGAAGTGTGAAAGTGAAATGTCAGAGATACCAACTGTCAAACTTAGCACTTAAGGAAATTGGACATTTCATACTTAATAACCTAATAAATTCCTTATCCTCAACTACCACCTCCACTAGTCTTGGCAATTTAGACATAATTATGTTCCATAATTTTCCATTCATCTGATATTCTATTAATGTATTAAGAAGTAAGTGCATGGATAGCAGAAATGAGGTAAATGAGTAAAGCCTTAGTGACTCTACTAGTGGCATGAACCATATCTTCATCCCTGATGGGCCTGAGTCTCTGGTTACCATAATCTTCTCAAATACTTGCCCATTTACTGTCACAATTGGTCGAGGGAATGTAAGGGATTACCTGGGTGCACACATCTTTCTCTCTGTCCTTACTGAATAACCGCAATCTTCAAACATGGTGATCATGATAAATTATCCTTGTCAAGGTGGTGATTCTTCTCCTTGACTTTTTGTCCCTAGAATAGGAAGTTGAAGTGCTCGGGTGTCAGCCTCAATTTATAGTCCAGTATGACTTTTGCTGAATTCTCTGATGTGGAAGTATGCCAAATGTGAGGACCTGGACCTATAGCACTGCAGAGACAGAATTGTAGAAGTCTATGTATTCATCTATTAAGTGTACAGCAGCATATAAAGGTTTTAATTCAATGTATATATCACATCCTAAGGATGATGTCTCATCCTTGTATAGTATCATCTCCAAGTTGATACTTTAACTGCAAATCCAGGAGACCATACCAATGCACTCTTAAGATGACACAAACAGGTGGTATGATATTTGATAAAACAAGTAGATCCCATGAAACTTTGCTCACTCCCATACCCCCTTTGCAGTTCTGGTATAATAATGCATGGGATTCTATTCCAATGGATTAGCTGTAAGCCCTCAGATCATGGTGCTGGCTGAGGCCCAGCAGTTGTGCAAACCCATACCCTCAGGACTCATCACTTCCTATTAGAACAAATATTTGGCCCTTCCAGAATCAAAGGGCCTCATTGTATAATTTTCCATGAAATAAATAGATGTTTTCCTTGAGAAATAATGCCATATTGGAGACTAATTATTGGTCTCTGCTGTTGGCTGGCTGGACAGTTAGTATTAGGCATATTTAAATGAACCTCAGTAAGTAGAAGCTCGCGTTGTTGGTCCCATGAGTAGCCTCCATCTCTCCCACTGTGACCACTCTGTTTATGTGCCCAATGTGCCAATGCTTGTAAGGCTGATGACTAAGGCTTCCTGACACCAACTAGCTTCATATCTCTTCTTTGGTATATGCTTTATGATGTGCATTGATACAAACATCTTCACACTTTGAGATCTCTCCCTTGTGTCTACCATGTGCACATACCATGGACCCGTTCCAAACTTTCTTTTCCCAGAGTTACAACCAGTCAGGAAAGTGATTTTCTACTGCCCATGGGACCATATATATTTTAACCTCAGACCACCTATCATCCTTTGCAAAATAGATGGACAGATGGATAGCATGAAGCTGTTCATTGGGAGAATTTTCCTTCACCACTGATTTTTAAGGCCACTCCTGAGTGACGCTATGGTGAAACTTCCACGTGGTTTTAGCATATCTTGCAAGAAAGCTTCATATTTTACCTCCCCCATTGCTAGTCAAACCAGATACCCTCTCTGTCAGAGGTGTCAGCTGAGGAAGGAGTACTGGGTAACTGTGGTGGATGACCTGAGGATCTGGGCTACCTGCTTATGGAGGCTGCTTGTGAGCTCTGGTTCTATTCTTACCTTATCCCAGGAGCACGACTTTCATATTATGCTGAGTTAATAGTGGATGTGCCTAAAAACTAAGAATTTCCACATCTGACAAGATCTTTGTGAGTAAAGGGGATCTTTCAGTGGGGCAATCCCTTGCTATCCCCAAGGTCAGGCACTATGTTTCCACCAGAAGCATGCTATGAGTTGTTTCTCAAAAGGCCTATAATTATTTGTTGCAGGTAGTTTGACCTTGCTCCAAAAGCCTTTTTTTGTAATTCTTCCACTAATACTTTCCATAAATTCCATGAGATGGGATTAGACACTGATGTTGAAGGCTCCTGAATCTTTGTAATCTGTTCCCATCTATTGGAGTGCATGCATCTTACCAAGACCTCCAGTGAACGAGCAACATTTTGCTCATCTGACCCAATTAGCCTATTAAATTGGATGAAGACTATCACCTCTGCATATTTTAGATCCTTGATAATGGAGCTAATTTTTCCATCCCCCTAGGATATGATATTATGTTTTAATTATTATTTTGGCTGGGATATTTTCCATGGTTGCCCCCATAAACTTAATGTTTGGGGCCTCCACTCTCAAATTCATATGTTGAAATTCTAACCTCCAATGTGATGGTATTAGGAGGTGAAGCATTTGGGAGGTAATTAGGTCATGAGAGTGGAGCCCCCATGAATAGAATTACTGTCGTTATAAGAAGAGAAGAGGAAGAGGGACTTAATGATGCATCACATCAACAGATATCAACATCAACCTTTTAACACATTGACTGCCACACTAGAAAAAAAAAATTTTTCTTTGGGGCCACAGTGTTTTATTACAAAAATAGAATAAAAACCTTGAAAACAAAATGATCCTTTCTAATTTAATGAAAAATTTGTTATTTTTCATTGTTTTCTGTGCATGAGTTATATGCAACTTGAAAAGTAGTTCTTGTGGCTCCCAAGGTGAAGAGACGTGAGTCACATATGCTTCATAAGGCCTCAGGCTCAAAACTAGTGTGAATTAAGTACAAATCACATAGCAGTTAATGTGTTAAGTAATGTTCTTCAATATCTGGATATTCTTCATTCACTACTGTATATTTATGTAAATTGATGATCGTAGGAAACTTTTGAGGAAGCACTTGTAGAATTGCTATCAAAATACTTTCCATGGTCTCTCAGGGACCTTCCTCCAAGGAACTTAGCAGAATCTTCATGCAATGGGTTCTAGGTTTGAAAACTGGCAAAACATTTTTTACTTTTATTTTTGCTTTTGGAGGGTTAACTTCCCTAGCTACCTGATCATCTATCCTTGATTTTGTTCCGATGGCACCCATTTTTGGCTGCCCATTTATTTTTTTCACTAGGGACACTAAGTTTTATAACCCATGTCCATAATTCTCTGTAGGGCAGTCATCCTTGCCTGCAAAGTCATTCTTGTCTGCAATTTAAAGATGTTCACTATGAAATTTTAGTCCACCTATCTTCTTGGAGCTGAGTATTGTATCTTGCTTTTATTTTCTCGGGATCCTACTACCCCCATTCTTGTCAGCTAGCTTAATTTTGTAATGGCTTCTTCCACTGAGGAAGGAGAGCCACCATTTGCTTCTGAGTTCTGCCAGCAACTCTTCTCACCAGCACATTCCTCAGTGTCTTAGTAAATCATGCATTGTCTAGGACATTACAGACATAATGCTGTGAAGGATCTTTCATTGAGTCTTTTAATTCTTTCCTAAACCATCAGCCATGGAAATTCTGATACTTCACATAAATGGCCCAGGCTTTTGTCCATACTTTTAAGAGATTTTGGGGTGGGGGTGGGGTAGGAAGTCCTTGTCAGGCTGTTAAATCCTGCAACTTGGTATTATGATCCCAAATCAATAATCTCTACCTCATGCCCCAGCTCCCGGGATCAAGCATTCTCAGAATCCAGTCTATACACGCTCCTCTGCTTCCTGCTGGTACATGCTATTTAGGACTTGCAGCTCCTGTGGGGTACAGGCCCATTCCTCCCTCATTAGGCCCAGTCTTTCCCCAGCTGGGCTATGATACAACTTAGTTATTGTTTTAGGTCTAGTAGCCAGAAGCAGATGTGGTGGCAATTCCTAAGAAGATACACATTTACTCGGTGGGGGAGAGTTCTCTCTATTGGCTGTAATTGAGTTAGAGTGGTAGCTCTTGATAAGCAGGATCAATGTGTCCAGAAAAGTCAGGTGATTCAAAATGTTGTGAGGAATCCTCTCAGGTATCTCCTTATTAAACACCAGGGCACTTATTTGTCCTAGCTGTGGCCCTGGCGTTGCCATAATAGACAAAGCCTTGGTTAGGCATTCACCCTTCTCAGAAGTTCGCCCCTTCTGACTATTAAATCCTTATCCTTGTCTTCAGTTTTCAAAGCCTCTTTGTGGTATACAAAACTGGCTTTCAAAATTGACTTTCAATTATATACAAATAACCAGCAGCTTTTTATCTTTTTCTGATGTATCAGTGGGCTTTAGCTTTCCAATTCCCTTGCCCTTTTCATTATCATTTCCCTGTACTTCTCACATTCCTAATAATTAGCACCAGCTACAACAGGCCTTCTATCTACAGAGTATCACAATTTACCACTGGTGAGGATTTTCATAATTGGAATTCATTCCAGGGGCTTTCTGAGCTACACTTACTACTAGTGATAGGGTCCCCATTTCTAACCAGGCAATAGTGACTCATCTCCCAAACTTCATCTTATATAGCCTGCTTTCTCAGACCACGGTATCAAGTCTTATAGTTGTGTTATCCAAATGCAAAGGATAATATGGAGTTTGGTGGGCAGGCTATTAATTAGGGATCAATACCTGTGTAAAGGAGTAAATGGAAGTAGTATTGAGTAGAAGAAAAATCCTTGAGCCCTGCAGGTCAAACAATCTTCAGCCATTGCCACAGAGGAACATACATGGTCCATCAGGATATTTCGTATCAAGGCAAATTGCCAGCCTCTCTAACAACAGCTTCATGAGTCACTGGATATAGGCTGCACTCAGAAAGGTATGCCCTTGGATTAGGCAGCTCTCTGTAGTGAAGGCAAACTCTGAAGGAAGTGTTAGCTGGAGGCTGTTTTCTAATAGCTGGACAACAATTTCTTTAATGAAGTTGGACCTCTGTATCCATCATACTGAACATAACTCATTCAACAAATCAAGTATGTACTAGATATCCTTTACTGCACCAGATACTGGGATTACAAAAAGGGAAGAAGAAAACAGGTGTAAAGCCCACCTCTAAAGAGTGTAAATGTTAATGTGGAAGATTGGTAGGTAAAACAGTTCTTATATCAGCACCTTAAAGATCCATGAAACATATACACCTAGGTAGTCTGCAAGTATCAAGAAAGGGCATTCCACTCAGACTGTGAAGAACAGTGAAATCTTCCTGGAAATGAGCATTTGAAATAAATGTTGAAGTAAGTATAAATGTAGGTAAGAATTGTGTAGAGCATCCAAAAAATGCCAAATCATATTGGAGTGGAAAAACATCTGGTCTGTTAGAGAAAATATTGCAGCACAATTGGAGCATGATATGCCAATGGAAAAGTGGAAGAGGTAAAACTGAAAAGGCGGGCAGGGTTTGGATAGTAAAGGAGCATGCATTACTTGCAAAGGATTAAAGCCTGCAGGCAATACAGAACTGCTGAAGTTCTATCCTGGGGAGTGGAATGATCAAAATCATACATTAGGATATTTACTTTGGCAACATGTGCAGGATGAATTGGAGTAACATGAGCCGAAGTACAGGTCTCTCTAGTAAGACAAGAGAAAGGAAATGGAGATATAAATTTAAAAAATGAATATCTCAAGAGTGGAAAAACAAGCACCACACATACTCACCATCAAGTTTATACTAATTGATCAACTTGTACCTGCACATATGGAAGTAACATTCATTGGGTGTTGGGCAGGTGGGAGAGGGGAGGAAGGGATGGGTAAATTCACACCTAAGGGGTTCAGAGCACACTCTCTGGGAGATGGGCATGCTTGAAGATCTGACTCAGGCACAGTAAAGGCAATACATGTAACTTAAATGTCTGTACCCCCGTAATACTCTGAAATAAATAAATAAATTTTTTTAAAAAGATAAAAAAATAAAACAATGGCATTATTTACTATATAGTCAAATTGTGTTAAAAATTCTTTAAGATTAAATAGTATATAATGGAGGCTCTATACATATTCCCAAAGCTACTAATTACTGCCAATGCTACCCACAGGTAGCTGGTAGCATCGTGAAGTGGGGGCAATGAAGATGACGGGAAAGGAGCTGGTTTTGCTTAGGTCACTAGTGTCAGATCTGTCACATATATAGAGTGTATCTGAGTTGTTTCATAAATATTTTCCAAAGTTGAAAGACTCCGTGGGGAAACTGCTTTCTTCCTTGTGTCTATTCAGGTCAAGAGGATTTTATATCCCCTGCCATCCACATTATTTTGAAATTCTTTCAAAAGATTACTCTTTCTTAGCTTTTTTTTAAAAATTCTTTTCATCATTTCATGTACTCTCTCTGGAATATCAAATGGTTCTTTTTTTAGACAAAATGTTCAAGTTCAACTAGAAAACACTGATTTTCACAAATAAGAGATGCCCATTCTGTTCACTGCTTGTGAAATCATACACTTTCTTATCTTCGTCTGAGTCATTCCTAGTCTGTAAGTGTGCCCTATTCATTTTAAGTTTGCGATGGGTCCCAAATGCCTCTTCCGAGGTCAGTAAATGAAAGGGCCCTTTTGAGAAATGTTTTAAACAATCTGTATACTGCATTGTAAGCAAATACTTGATTGAAAATACTCCCTTTTCTAAGTACAGTAAGGCTAGAGGTGTCAAGATTTTTCCAGTTTATTGCTACCAAATTCAAATATATATCTTCAATATTCCATATTTCAGCTCTCTTAACAATTAGCACATTAATCATGAGATATCTTTAGTAGGAAGCCACTTTATTTAAGTGTTTATAAGACATTTAAATTGAGTTGCACCCAATTTTTTTTTTTTTACTGTGGGCATACAATAAGAATACATTCTTTAATCTACTTTGCAATTAGATATGGCATCATGACTATAGTAAAATCATGAAAGCAATCTATGCCACTTCCTGGTTGGACATTTTAGGAGAGTGAGTATATCTCTTTCATTTTCTCTTCCTGCTTATGCCATCTGTATTCAGAAGACAAGAAGGCCTCTGAAGATGGCTGAGCCCCAAGATAGAAAAAAACTAAGCTTTACATAATAGTTTGGAGGTGAGCTGCCCTGCTGACCTGAACATTCACATAGGCATGCTATATGAGCAAGAAATAAAATTCTAGGGCTTTAATCTACTGAATTTTTGAAGGCTACTTATTCTTTTAACTTAGCCAATCAAAACAACGTTCAACCACACTTTGGGCTAAAGCATAGATCTGTAATGTATTACTCCCATCTCTCCTCTTAAGACTTTAGCAGTTCAGGAATAAAGTCCAAACTTCCTAGCGTGATCCCCAAACTCCTGAAGAAACTGGTCTCAGCCTAACTTTCTAACATGATTTTTCAATACTGTTTCCTGTTGATATTACTCCATGGAAGTGTTATGGTCCTACAAACTTCTTTCCTTTTGGCATACGTGGCTCCCTCTGCATTAAAGGTCTTCCTGTCTATTTGCTTAGCAAATTTCCACTTCTCCTTTAAGACCCTGCTCTAATGGGAATGGTTCATTCACATTTCAACACAGTGTTACTTGCTCTTCCCCAGGTACTTCCATGCCCTAAACACGCATCATCACTGGAACACTTGGAACTTTTTTATTATAATCATTTCCTTATGTGTCTATTTCTTATTCTGTACAATGGATTGCTCAAGAATAAGAACCATTCCATATTCATCTCTATTTCCAAGGTATTTTGAAAAGATAAATTAGCAGTGTTTATTTAAAATAACAGATGATCTACAAATTAATCACCTAAATTCTCTTTAATGTGAAAGTTTAATTTGATTGACCTGCAACTTTAATCGTTAAACTTCACATCTGTAAGCTCTTTATAGCCCATCAATTTAGTCTCCTTAGAGAGTAAAAAATACACTAATATTCTTCAATTTTCACCTACTCAATGTGCGAAATATGATTTCTCTCTTACCGCTAAAAAAATCCTAACAGAAAAATACCTCTAAGGTGAGTAATACTAATGTAACTTACATGTCTTTCTCCTGGATGACCCCAAGCCCTCCAGCTACTTGAGGCTAACCAGTATTTTAAAATTTGATTAAAATGGCTTGGCCCTCATTCCTCATATTGTAGAAAACATAAGAGTCCTCTCAATATCTCCAGAGAATTCTCTGGGCAGTGGACACAAAATGATAATTATTTTAAGAATTTTTGCCTCAAAGTCCTTAAGATTCTAAATGTTCACTTTCTTTTTTTCCTCAGATGTATTCTGTCTATTTTTACATCATGACAGCCTGTTGGACACCACCTTGACCCCTTCTCTTCTCAGATATGACTCAAATAAAGGGAGCTTAGATTTCAAAATAAAAAAGATATCACATTGCTTCACAAAATTCTAATTTTAAAATTAGACTGTTTTTAAGTTTCCCCATCATTCTTGCCTCTAGCATTGAAATTGGCTACCTTTTCATACAGATTCCAGCCTTCCAACATATATGTGGGCCACTGCTTTCCTTTTTGACCTTCTTTTTTCTTCCATCTAAATACTTTCTTCCACCTCCCAAAATTTCACTTTTTTTTCCCCAAATAGCAATATGCATTGTTCCACAAAATATGATTAAAAATCTAGTGATACAACCTTTACCACTGTAGATCACACCTACCATATTAACATGAAATCTGGTATTTCTTTCTCGAGGCTGTTCAACTCCATACAAAATGGCCAATAACTTACAGCTCTCTCAGTCCAAAGGATTGTTAGTTCAGTTCACTTCTGAAGGCAGCAGTAGAAGAAACTCGAGTCTGTTTGGTTTACGCTATCTCTGTTTTATCTTGAAGCCACATGAATTTACTGCTTATACTTATCCCTATGCTAAGTCAGTAGACTCTTTCTCCCTCTGGA
The DNA here is from genome assembly GCA_023783475.1 of Daubentonia madagascariensis. NCBI lineage: Eukaryota > Metazoa > Chordata > Mammalia > Primates > Daubentoniidae > Daubentonia > Daubentonia madagascariensis. The sequence goes on along the minus strand of JAKFHU010000747.1, from coordinate 14,073,661 downwards.
TGATGTCAGGCCCAAATCCACACAGTAACTCATTGAAAATCCATGCTTAGGTTCTAAAAATATGTCACTTTTGTGCCCACTCAGATTTTCTCCATTGTTTCTCAAAGTGGTTACCATGCCAGCTTGTCTAGGTCTCTAGAGGCTTTGAGATATATATGGGACAGACAAGCCACATGAAGCCCTATTACACATTTTTGGACATAGATGTGTCATTCAGTTATTAAACTCTTTCTTTCCTTGAAGTAATATTATTTAAGGACTTAATTACTTTCCCTTCCCATTTGAAATTTTTCATTTCTAGCTATGTTGAAATTCTTCAGAATGAATTTGCTTTGTTTTTCCTCCCTAAAACTTTTTTGGCCTTCTTACACAAGTTGCCCATATAACCTACCCAGTAACAAGATTGGATATTCTTGACTTGCCGTCCTACACCCTGAATAAGTAAGCAGTCTAACAGTGGCAAGAATCTTGGAGAGAAATCAGTTGCTTCAAAAATCATTTGCAACCTAGGATAATTCAAAGAATTCAGCAGACTGTAGACTGGCCTCTTTAATTCCAAAGTCTACTTTACTTGGTACTGCTAAAAATAAGCAATTCAATGAGTAGGAGGTCATTTCCTCTGTGGAAAATTTAACACACACTGAATATTATTTTATTCAAAAATCAAACATTCTGCTTTGCACATGCACCTCTTAAATGACATCTCTGTTCTTCCCTAATTCTTATGTATCCATATTGTCAAAATTATATGCTCTTTCCTTTATTATCATGCTACTGTTTTCAAAGAATCAGTTGATATAAACATATTCTTGGACTAAGCCATTCATTCAGTTTGAGGAATCTTTTGATTTCCATCTCAGTTTCATCATTGACCCAGGAATCGTTCAGCAGTAGGTTGTTTAATTTCCATGACTTTGTGTATATTTGAAAGTTTCCCTTGGAAGTAATTCTAGTTTTATTCCACTGTCATTGAAGAAGATACATGGAATGATTTTGACTTTTTTTGAATTTGCTGAGACTCGTTTTGTGGCCTATCATATGAGTAATCTTGGGCAATGTTCCATGTGCTGACGAGAAGAATGTATATTCAGTAGTTTTGAGGTAGAATGTTCTGTAAATGTCTGTTACATCTATTTGTTCTAGAGTCTCATTTAAGTACTTTGTTTCTTCATTGATTTTCTGCTTCAATGATCTATCCATTTCTGTCACTGGGGTATTGAAGCCCCTGGCAATTATGAATTTACTGTTTATATCTTTGCTTAGATCTAGTAGAATTTGTTTTATGAACCTGGGAGCTCCTGTGTGAGGTGTCTCTGTATTTAGGATTGTTATGTCTTCTTGTTGAATTGCTCCCTTTACCATTATATAATAACCATCTTTGTCTTTTTTTACCATTGTTAATTTAAAGACTATCTTATCTGATATGAGAATGGCTACCCCTACTCACTTTTGGTTCCCATTTGTCTGGCATATTTTTTTCCACCCCTTTACCTTGAGTCCATGTATATCCTTGTGAGTTAGATAGGTTTCTTGGAGAGAGCAAATATTTGGGTTGTGTTTTTTTGTCCATTTGGCCAGTCTATGTCATTTGAGTGGGACTTTAAGACCATTCATGTTCAATGTCAGTATTGATATGTGGGATACTGTCTTGTTCATCATGTGGATGATACCTTGTTTTGTTTTTCCTCTTCTGCTATTGTTTTATAAGAGCTGTCAGCTTTAACTTTTGTTGTTTTTACACTTGTGGGGATCTATTGTGCTATTCCATATATAGTGCACTTTTGAGCATTTCCTGCAGGGCATGTCTACTAGTAACAAATTCCCTTCATGTTTACTTTTCTAAAAAAGTCTTTATTTCTCCATAATGTATGGAACTTTATATTACAGAATACAAAATTCTTTGGTGGGAGTTGTTCAGTATAAGAAAATTAAAAATGGGGCCACAATCCCTTCTGTTTTGTAAGATCTCCACTGATAAGTCTGTTGTTAGCCTGATGGGTTTACTTTATGGGTTAATTTTTGCTTTTGTCTCACAGCTTGTAGAATTTTCTCCTTCATTTTGACTTTGGCCAGGTTGATGACTATGTGTCTTGGGGATGTCCTATTTGCAATGAATCTTCCCAGTGTTCAATGACCATCTTGTATCTGGATATCTGAATCTCTGGTGATACCAGGGAAGTTTTCCTCAGTAATTTCCTCGAATAGGTTTTCCATGCTTTTTGATTTTTCTTCTTCTCCCTCAGGGATACCTATACTTGATATATTGGCCCACTTTGCATAGTCCCATTTATCTCTGAGTGGTTGTTCATTCTTTATTCTTTTTTCTGCATCTTTGACTGACTGGGTTAGTCCGAAAGCCTTGTCTTCAAGCTCTGAGATTCTTTTTTCTGTTTGGTCCAGCCTGTTGTCAAAGCTTTCTGCTGTATTTTGAAATTCCCTAAATGACTCTTCCATTTTTCTAAGTTCTCTTATATCCCTTATGTCATTTATCTCTTTAGCAACTTTTTCATTTTTTTTTTCATTCATGTCCTGAAATATTGTTTTGGCTTCTTTGTGTTGGTTTTCAACTTTCTCTTCAATCCCATTCATATTATTTGCCATCCACATTCTGAATTCCATTTCTGACATTTTAACAATTTCCTTTTGGTTGGAGTCCATCACTATAGATATATTGTGATCCTTTTGGGGATGTTGAAGTACCTTGTTTTTTCATGTTGTCAGAGTTCTTTTGCTGCTTTCTTCTCAAATGAAACCTTTTCTCTCAGGTCAGGGCAGATAGATTTGAGGTGCACCTATTCTTCTTTGCTGTGAACTCTCTTTCTTAGTGAGGAGGAAGATATGGCCTTAGACGGCGCTTTAGTGTCCTACTCCAAAAGAATGACCCTGCGGGGAGGGGCGCAGGCACTCAGAGCCTGTAATGCAGCTGTTCTGTGTTGTCTCATTCCCCCATGGTTGCACAGTCCAAGCCAGTGCCAGATTTTTGTGCAGAGTGGTGGGTTGTTCCCCAGGCTGCTGTTGGAAGCTTGGGCATGGGACTGGGTGAGTCCCTCACGATAAGGGCTGGCATTGTGGGAGACTGCTCTTCCTGGGTCTCTCAGCTGCAATAGCAGTGGCAGCTGTGTGAGGCTATCTAGGCATTGGTCACAGGTCTTGAGTGATACAGGCTTTTGCTCCACCTGGGACTAGGTGCAACGCGGCATGCAGCTAGTTGTTCCCTGGTGGAGTATTGTACAATGGGGGTGGGTCCCATCAAGCAGCAGTGTGGGAGCCACGGGGGTGGGGCTATGGGGCCAGGCTGCTAGGCAGCTAGGGCTCTTTCCCTGCACAGGTCTCACCAAGGCAGTGGGGCTTCTCAGGTGGCATCAGTGGCATCTGCTCTGTTTGAATCCCCCATTGGGTGGTGGGGTGCTTGGTTCCCAGTCATGGGGCTTGCTTGAGTGTTTGCTCTTCTTATTCCCTCCCAGGCCTGGGAGGGGTGATGTGGAGGTGGCTGTAGCAAAGCCACACCCTGTATGGCCCAAGTGCTGTGGACTCGAGAACTCAGAATGGTGTCAGCTGCAGTGACCCAGCAATGGAAGCCACCGGGTCCCTGCTGTGCCTCTCTGTGGTGTAATGTCCCTGTATAGTCTCCAAGAAGCTCCCTAATCTGTTTGGATGTGTGCAATGGTGGTGCAGGCTCTCTCACAGCTTGGATCACAGTGTTCGAGAAGGGGAGCATGGAGTTCCTTGGTTCTCTTTTCCTGTCCTTCCCCATGTGTGGATGCCTCCCCCAGGTACCTTTCAGTCTTCCCAAGTGGATCACCTCATCACTTTCTTCTTCACTCTGAATGTCATACCATTGCTTCTCTGATGATTTACAATGCTCTCTCCAAGAAGGCCCATCTGTAGGTGGGCATCTGCTTTCAACTTTTGAGCCTCTCCTTGAGAGAGGTATGAGTGAGCTGCTACTAGTTCAGCATCTTCTCTAGCAAGGTTTTTGAACATCCCCTGAAGGTTGGAGAAAAGGTGACTGAAAATGTAATGAATCTAAAAAACGTCAGTACAGATGCTCAGCCAAGATTGTACAGATTTGAGGAGCAGAATCAGGCCCATTTAGAGTAGAGGTAGACAGATAAATGCTAATGTTATTCACTGAACCACCAAACGTAGCTCACCTTTTTTCAACTACTAAAGATATTGAAGAGCAATGTGGGAGAAAGTGATTGCTTACCCACTATGAGCAAGAGAAGCCAGACCTAGAAGAGACAATTTTAGTTATATTGTCTTAATACTGGCTGGATAAAGCATAAGAGGACTTACCATAAATTTAAAACCCTTTTCTTCCAGAGTATCTGAGACTTAATTTAACTCACCCCCCTTTTCTTTGGAGTCACATCTAAACAGCAGACTTTCATGGAATGATTTTCTCATATCCTTGCCTGCAAGTGTTGAGCCATCCTGGTCGTCCTGTCCTGGTCTCAGACATTGATCAAGCAAAGCCACTCTATATTTTCTGTCTGTAGTAGACACTTGTGTATGATGTTTGAGGAAAATGAAATAATTTGACTACTTTCTCTACTGCTCTAGGTCATTAAAATCTCTATGCCTAGAGCCTAGGCTCAAGACACTTTCAATGGAGCTGGGAAAAGAATGCAAAACACAGGAACTCTAGGACATATTCATGGGCATCTACATTCTAGCAATTCCCTTCTATTTCTCCTCCTTTCTCCAAATCTATTTCTAGCTTTGACAGACAAGAAGGGAAACTAAATCTTTCCTCCTTAAACTTCAAATCTTTTGACCGAATAAAAAAGCCCTGTTATATTTTGCTTTGGAGACTGAAATCATGAAAACTATTTCTTAATTCTTTGTACTTTGCCACATCACTCGGAGATAATTAAAAAAAGAGGGCATAAAAGTAGGGAAAACAGCTATGAAGGAAAATAGGAGGTGTCCATTCCTATTTCAAAAATTTTATGTATAAATTAAATTTAGTATATATTTGCTTGGAGTAAAAGAATATATTCTTTCCACACAGAGATAATTAAATCATTCAATCAGTAAAATTGAAGCACATCTGACTGAATTAGACTTTTGATGGTCTGCATTTCACTGTTTATATATTGTCATTTCATAAAGTAGAATATAATCCATAGGTCATGAAAATAAATTTATTATGCATTTTTAGTAAAAGATCTCGAATATCTTCAATCAGAATGAACACTGCGATTGTTGGTTTGTATAGTTAATAGATCTGACTGCAATTATGTTCTAACATTTCTGTTTTCAACATCACTACAAAATAATTTACCTAAAATTGGGGTTGGGAATTTTATTTTTTTCAATTTTCTCTACATCTTATGATGAAAAGTTGTCTGGATTAAAATGGATTCCTCATTAAATAATTGCTGGATATCTATTTTTAAAAACTTGCTTTGTTTTTGTTTTAATTATTCTAATAAGATTCCATTAAAATTGTTTTATATCAGTTATTATTTGATGTATTGGTGATGCAAAATTTTTTAAATTAGATTATATTTTTATAATCTTAAAAATTCAGAATTTTTTATGGAAAAGTAATCAAGAAATAATTACATTGTAGCACAATAAATCACAATAGAGCAAAAAGTCCACAATCTCCGGGCTGCTTTCTTTCATCAAAATGCTACTGCTCAGCTGCACTTATTTTCTGTGTTCTGCTATTGGATGCTTACTCCTGTCTCAGAATTCTGGCTAGCTATCATAGATATGGGTCATGTAGTCTTCTTGTTTGAGCTTTAATTTTATGCATGATTTGTCAAAGACAATCCTGTATTTCATTTTCTTGCCAGAAGCCTTGCAACTGTACCAAAGCTGCCAAACTAGGTGCCTTATTTCAAACACTTAGGTTTTATGATGCAACCTACCTGTGCCAGGCTTATCTTCAGCTATACTGCATGATCCACCCTGTCCCTGATTCTTTTTTGCTAGTGTCTGGAATGGTGGTGGAAGTGGCACAACACAGGGAGGTCTATAGAAAAAATTGGCCAAAAATATGTTGTGGAATTTACCTTAATTCCTCTTTTCCTGAATTGTGTCATCAAAGGGGTGTAGAAGATAATAGGATAAGGATGTGTCAACAGCTAAGAAGTATGGGTGAGGTGGATGGCTGCCTTCATGGAAGGAATTTATCATCTTCTATGTATCTCTGATAGGAATATGCCATCTTTAATATAAAAGACATTTAGGACGGCTCCCATCCGAACAGAATATTGTGAAAAATGCTATAGTGTAAAGAGGAAACAATGGCCATCTTGCAGGGTCAGGGAAGATTTTGCAGAAGTGGATCTTAAAGAAGAAATAGCAATCCACCACTTTTAAGCTTGGAAAGAAAATTGTGCAAGTAGAGACAGCATACACACAAATCCATCGGATTATGGAAGTGCATAAAGTGTTGGTTCATTCTGAATATGTGCCATGGTGAGAAGTTGTGGGAAAAGCAATTCAAATAGTAGACTGGCTGCATATTGTGAAAGGTGCTGTGTCTAATGCAAAAGTTTTGCAGCTTGATTTTCACCACAGTCCTGAGCACTGGGTAATTGTTAAGCATGTTGTTTGTAATCTCAGTGAAAACAGCCTAGAAAAATTTTTTTTTAAATGACAAATTTGAGATCCTCTGTGATTGCATCTAATTTAACCCTTGGCAATGTTTCCAGAATAATTACTATTCAGCTCAGTATTCAGTGGTTCTCAGACCTGACATAGTTTGTTTCAAAATAAGCTTTCAATGTTCATCCTCCCAGAGAGTTATGCCAAGAGTTTTATCAGTCTGCTTCATTATTTGTTTAATGTCTATGAAAATCTATGGAAAGTCTTAGAGATATAGAATATTAAGAGCTTACATCATTATCAGTAAGATTCTCTTCTACGTTTCTAGTGCTTATTCAGTATGTACCTCCTTTCAGGACACAAAAGAAATAACCTTGCTATTTCCCTGCTGTGTGACCTACAGTACATTTTTTTTGTAAGTTTTTAATGTGCAGCAAGTATTAGATGAATAGATTATAGAGTCAGAGGTGTGATCATGCAATGGTTTTACTAGAGCTTCATTTAATTTACCTATGTTTCATTATACATCCTAACACCTCAGTATAGTTTCAGTTCCATGGTATTAACTGCTCTGCCTCTTGTTAACAAGACATTTTATATTTAATTACCTACAGGATCTAACCATGAACCATGTGGCTAAAAGAGAGAAAAGTTTTTATGGGATCCAAATGTCAGTCATTTTCCAGTTTGCAAATTGAGTCCTAAAGATTGCAATGATGATGTCATTGTGATTTTTATCCATGCAAGCCCCTATGCCACAGTCAATATCTAAATACCTAATGAGGTTATGCAGTTGGACAAGGAGAATGCATTAACAAAAGTCTTTCTAGGACAGCAGCCACACTCCTACCTTCCCTGCAGTGATGACATTCCTGAAAATAGCTTGTCAAAAAGAAGACAAAGAGTTGGGAAAACTTTATGGCAAATTAGACTGGGAAATAACTGTTTTCTACATCAAGAAAATTGCCTGATAAATGTTTTGCAGAATTTAAAAGTCATTCCAAAATTAGTTTCAAAGAACTGACTGCAAATGACAGTCCCCAAATGTGTTTTTTCCTTCTTCTTTTTGTTCCTGTCATTGCCGACTCAGAGCATTAAGAAAATCTAACACTGAAAGGACTACTCCTGTGAGATGTGAAAATAATTATATGTTCTGCCTGAACTGATAGGCACGGAAACATTCCGTCTCAGATTCTGTAAAGCATGTCAATTTCAAGTTTTGCATGTTTTCTGTTTCTACTACCCACCACTTGGAGAAGCAGTGATTGGAAAACAAAAACATTATCCCTACAGCAAAAAACCTTGAAAATTGGATAGATGGCTTACTTCTCTACTTTTAATGTAAAATAAATGAAAAGTGAAGTTATTTCTCACTGTAGCTTTTAGGGTAGATAATAGAAACAGTCTTGCAAATCTCAGCCTCAGTAATTTTACTATAACAAGTTCCATTGTATTAATGGAGTATTAATAATACATATTTATGGAGTCAATGTGAGTCAGAAAAATTGGCTCTAGAGTTGAATTGCATGAATTGAATCTAGTTTTTCAGTGACTTTAATTTTTAAATCCAAATTGATTTCCCATTGAAAAGAAATACCCAATAGAGCATATTAGAAACGTTTGAAAATGAATCAGCTTTTATAGATTGTTAGATATGTAATAACAGTAGTAATTTTGCAAAATTTTCATTACTTTGCACCATTTCAGTATCTCATTTTCTGCTGTTGACAGTATTCAAGCCTCACTCTGGCTTTTACCATGTCTAATAGACCAAAGGTTTTTTTTCCCCCCTCTTTCTAACCTGAAATCAACCCCTCCTCTCTTACTTTTTCTTAAAAGTTTTATACAGCATTCATTTATTTATAACTTAAATTTATAACTTAAATAAATGAATAAGGTGTGTTAGCAAAGAACAAAAAGTTTGACTTTTGTCATGGGATAAGAATGTATTAATAAATTTGATTTTTAAATCATTTATCATTCATTTTTCTGATTATAGGAAGAATGCATCTATTTTATATAAAAATACAAACATTCAGGAAGGCATTAAAATGTATTTAATAATGCATCTACCCATAGATATCTGTTTATTAACATGTTCATAACTTTTCTTATAGTCTTTTAGAAAAAAATAATGTGCTGTTCATACAATTTGTTACTGGGTAAGACACATAATTTTACATGTGTCTTTTTTCCCACTGGTTATCTTTTGAGCTTTTCTCATCATGTTATGTTAACTAAATACAAATATATGAATATTACTTAATCATATGAAAGACATATTTTATAATTTTTAACCATAATATGTAGGTGTTTTCTAAATTGTTATTAGTATAAAGGAATAAATATGGCCTCTTATTTCCCATTAATATTAGAAAAAATGAGCAAATAATACAGAATAAAAGCATACTAAGTCTCTACCTCAAATACTGTGTGAATTATAATGTCTTTCTCAAGATGTTTATTTATTTGGGGGCTTACGTTGACATGTTTTCTCATACTCTGATTTCTTGTCCCCTCTACTCTCTCAGTCTCATTGATATCTTGCCTTTGGTAACTGATCTTATTCCCTCCACACATATCCCCAAACCTGGAGAAAGCGATCCCATTTTCTGGAGCATCACCAGCACAAGACTATTCTATGTTGGTTATTTTTGTTAAAGGAATAGAGAAATAGAGGAAGATTACATAACGGCTGGGCAAATTATTTGAAATTAAATATCATGTATTACTGCAAAAAAAATTTCTCAGGACCTTCCACAACAGGGACTTTTTCACTGGTCAACAGTCGTTCCCAGGACTCTGGCATCCTGACATCCCCCATAGGGCTGAATCTTTCCCTCTCTCTCTCTTTCTATCTCTCTCTTTTTCTCTCTCCCCTCTTTATCTCTCTTGCTTTCCACCCCTTTACTCTTCCTACTTTTCCACCCTTCTCTTTCATTTTCTTTTCCTCTCTCTCTGGCTACTCCTGATACTCTGAACAGTTTGCATTTTATTACACAGGTTCAATTCAGAACTACCCACATGCCATTTAAGTCCATTAAAGTATTGCACTTTGTTTTGTTTTATAGAATAAAGTATTTATTCTACCACATAGGTTACTTTTATTACTGTACAGAATGTAGAAATAGAAATAGCTATTTATTTAATAACAAATATTTCCACTATGTAGGTAACACAAATTATTTTATCAATACAAAATGAAATGACAAAAATCTCCAATTAATTCCTTAAGGGAGATTAGTAGAAGTGAGATTATTCTATCAATATACAAAAAGTTTCTGTGCATCAAAAAATTTTGTCAGAAAATGTAATATTATAATTTATATTTCCACCAGTAGTAAATAGTTGACTAATTACAAAATGTTATCATTAAATATAGTTACCAATACTATAACCTAAAAAAGAAATGATTTATGAATTTACTTTTCTAATTTACTCCTAAGGAGCAAAAATCTATGTGTTTATGAATTTCTTGCCTGTGTCTAACACCTGTATGTCCATGGAGAATGTCACTAATACTCAGTAAATTAATTCAATTACTTTGAATTTGATTGGACATATTTCTACAGGAAAGTCAGGCTGGAAAATGATAACATATCTTGTGGATAAACTAAGACTGATTATTTGTATTGCCACACTGCCTATTAGTAATTTCCCCCTTTTCCTTTACCTTTGAAGCCTTAGTCTTTCTTCCTGAGAATGCAAATAAGAGAAACTCTACACACTTTCCTCCTACCAACTCTGTACATGGGCCATGTGGCTAAAACAGAGGCTCCTACCCAGGGAGACAAAGTCTGAGTTAAGAGGAATATATGGAGCAAAGAGTGAATGTGGCAAATGGAGAAAGATGCATAAATGGATAATAATGACACTGGGAGTTATATCATTGCTCTTTTTCCAAAGAGCATTTCAATTCAAGAGAATAATAACTTAGCTATTTCTCTCAGGTGGGTTGTCGACACTTGGGAAGCATCCTCATACCCTGCCCCCTATGGAAGTAAATTGGATTGAAGTTAGAGTACAAGTTTTGCCAGGATATCTTACTTAGGTGTTTTAGAGAAAAAAAGAACAATAAACGGCATCCTTGATGAGTTGACTGCATAATACTACCTTGGAACTGTCATTCAAGTCATGGTATGCAGGTTGTTTTTATCGTATTGGTTCTCGAGAAAAATACCAGTGTTTTACTCTACAGGATATGCTATTGAGAGGCAGGCAGCTATGAATACATTGAGTTCTTTCAAGCAGAATGAAGTTCTTTGGAGGCAACTTCTTGGGTACAAAGGGCAATATATCACCCCTATCTGCAAAAGTCTACATTGTTCTTTTGACTACAGCAGATATAAATATGAATGGAATGTTCTATAAGCAGGCATTCACAGAATCAGAATAGTGTCCAGGAGTATAAATGTTAGCCTGATATAGTTACCACATATCATTGCTGATGACTTGCCTCTGGAACTTTAGAAAGGCCATTTATGATAAGCCTCATCCCCGCTCAGACTGAGCTGCATCCAGGAGTTGAATGTGCTCAGCTGAGTCTGTCCTGGGAAATAGGGTGAATTCTGGGTAAATACAATGTACTTAAATTACATCCACGTCATGTGTACTCAGTGGCAAGCACACTTATGGTAACTTAACCTACAACCTCCCAAGTGGGAGCCATGTGACTAGTAAGGCATAAAAGCTGAAGGGACTTCAAGAGGATCACTTCAGCTCGAGGAAGTCAAGGGGATGACTTCCTCGAGCTGAAGTGATCCACACCTACACAGCATTGTACATTGTGACCGCACATATCTTCAGTGCACAGATAAAGCATTTTATAAAATTTAGCTGCTACCATCTAGGCAAAGATACTTTCCCCACTTCATATTTTATCCAGAGTATCTCTCGTTCAATTTTTATACATATTTTTCATTAAACACATACATACAATTCTTATTATGTGCAAGAAATTTTCTAAGTACTTTACAGGTAATAACACATTTAAACCTCATAGAAACCCTAAGAAATAGGCATTCTTCATCCCATATTACAGTGGAGAAAATTAAGGCACAAAGTAGTAAAAGACTGTGCCTTAGGTTTCACAGCCAGTGAGTGATTAATCCCGCTTCAAACCCAGGACATCTGCCTCTGGAGTCTGCTTTCAATTACTTTCTTATCAACTGTTTCTCCAGTTTTGTTCTCCCTTGATCCTCTATCCCCACGTAGCTTCTCACTCAGTACTCATTGCTAAATTCATACCTCCTTCTTTTAGCATTCCACTTTGGACATGCATGAATCTGTATCTATTTCCCTTTTTCTTCAGGATATTTTTCACAGCAACATGTCTAATCCTACAGCCAAAAGAGTGATTTGATGTGTCAAAACATACAAATCAGAGAATTAAAAAATCCACATTAAGATATAGGTTGATGTGGAGGTTGTCTTAGGATATTAAGATATTTTTTTCTAGAATGGAAGCTATGCATGCTTGCCAGAGCACTTATTCCAAGTGCTGTAACCTAGACCATTACTCTGCATGGCAGCCACTGAAGACTATTCACATTTGCATGTTGCCAAGAAGGATGGATAGTGATCCTATTTCAAGCACAGAACTTTTCTGATACTTGGACGTCTGGTAACATTATGTATAGGTCTGAAAGTTTGGGCAGATCTTTACCTGCTTAAACTTCAGCCCCAGAACATCTCTTAAATATCATCAAAATGACAAATAATTTTTTGCAAGGCCAATAATTGATGGCAATGCTAAAGGATGCACTCAGGAAAATGGCACTTTTCTGTCACAGAATCAACCGTCAACTAACACCAGCTAAAGCTATGTGATATGTTAAACAGATATTTTACTCTCTGAGGCTACCAACCATACCCTCAATTACTATGTAAAAGATCTTGACGTCTCCATTCACTTTCTACCACCTGAGTACCTAAAAAAGCATATTAGTTTTGTAGTAGGGAAATATATTTGCTGCAATACCTCCTGTGATAACTCCTTTTTAAGAATTCTCCATGCTCATCCACTCAGAACACCTCTCTTATTACTTTCAGAACTACTAATAAACCAATGTTTCATATTCTTCGTTATCCCACTAGCTGATTTTGACAACTAGCCAGTAAACTAAGGAGGATACAGAACCTCTGAAAGAACATCAAGGATACTGTTCTGTATATAAATCAGCAATGTAAGCATGATCATAGCTAATATCAAGAACCACAGAGAGATATATTCAAGTTCCATGAGTCAATCCCGCATACCAGGAAATTAGACAATTAGGGCCTGAGCTCCTTCAAGGTAATGGTATAGTCACCTAATGGCTATTTTTCCTTCCTCCTAGATATTTACTCTATCATCACTTCCTGTACCTCCAATCCTACCCTTCCCCATGTACATTTTCCCTATTTCCCCATTTTTGTCAATTCCAGTCTGTATAGATACCCTATGCTGCCTGGTGACCTACCCAATGACTAAGGACAAATATCCTAAGTGTTCTATAGAAGAACTTCCACATTCCTCCTGTGATTCTCTCTCTCTAAAGAAGTACCTAAGAGGGATGTAAACCAGAAAAGCAACCACTAGACTATGCAATCTACTTTGGAAAGGTAATGGAACACACCAGGGCTTTATGACAATAATATATAAGCCTAAGTCCCAGCATAATAATGGGCAGAATCTATTCTGTCCTGCCTCTTAAAAAGGGGCACATATAAAATAAAACTAGGTGTGTTACATGAGTCCCTTGTCTTTAGGGATCTCATAGTCTACCACCTATTCAGAATCATTCTCCCTTTTTCTCCTTTTCTCCAGCCCATCATTTTACCTCTTCCTAATTCTAAGGATATGTCTTGAACATACTAAGTCTCAACCAAGAAATGAACACATAAAAAGTTTTGCTACTTCCTCTCCAGTTTTGTGAACTGAAAATTTGAGTAAGAGTCTCTTTGCCAAAAGAAGGATATTAAAAAAGGTTTAGCTGACACTGCAGGGTAGGCTTAGAGGGGCAAGCATTAATAGGTGGCCTGGCTCTACCCTAGCATGGCTATGCTTACCAGGCTGCAACTCAGAGCAGATATCCAGGCACTAATCTAAAGAAATATAACAGGCATTATTATTGACAATCAAGAGAATCAACTTTCATTTTCAAGAAGCCATTTTAAGGGTAAGACGAGGTGTGTATGCATAAAATAAAATGAACGTTTTCTGCTATTATTAGTTTTCTTTCTCTTAGAAAGACCATATGGTCAGTACAGTGGCAAAGAACATAATAGATGTTATTATGTATAATAATACCATAGTGGTCTATTTTACTTTCATTTTCTCTGTCTTCTTTAATCTTCTCACAATACATTTAGACAGTTAATGCTCTCATGTCAAAAGTTGAGACATGAGAAAAAAAATCTTGCAGGCACAAATAATAAACTCCTTTCACAATTTCAGACCTTAAAATAGCATCATTGGATCCTGAACTCAGGTTTGCTTTCTCCAGGGATACTGTCGTTTCCCCAGTGGAATATTTATTTCAATTCTAAGTGTGTTGAAGGTAGATGCTACAACATACTTTCCTGTTCATCAACCGTGAATATTATACAGCATCTTGTTTGCGTATATTCAATTCATCCTACTGCTCTAATTTAAATTAAGGCCAAGAAGAATTTGATTCAAACAGGAGTATACAGTCTTAAAAGCATTATTCAGCTCATTTATTAATGTACTAGAGAGTATTTGGAAAATCTTACCACATCTAAAGCTGCTTATAAAATATATATGGACACAGATATTTTGAGTGTGAAAGAACTAGATTGGGCTACACATCCACCTAAATTTAGAGTTTGACAAAATAATTTCCTCCATATTATAAATAAGAACTAAATATTTATATCCTCCTATAATGTGAGCTTGTATGAATGTTAAAATGTACTATAAATACTAGAAGTATATATAAGTACCGTAATGTACTATATATATAATATATTATAAATGTTAGCTTGTCTAGACATAGACATATTGGAGTTCAAATTTCTTAAAATTTATAAATCCTGGGACTTATATCCCACACCATAAACTTTAGGCCAGAGAAAGGTGACTTCAGTGTAATCATTTGTCTCTTCTTCACCATCCCAATATTCACTTTCTACCTATATTTATGTAAGTAAATGGAAATATCAAGGTTTCCCTGCTGCCCTTTTGCTGGGCCTCTATACCATTTCCTAAATTCATTTCATGCAAAATACCTTCTTGAGCTTTTAGAATCAAGTATCTGTGTTATTGCTTTTTTTGGCCATAATCCCATCACAGTTTCAAACATACTCATTTAATATTTTACCTTTTTTCTTAAAACAAGAAATATTTTTAAAACCTATCTTCTAGGTTTACCTGCCATTTTTACCTTGTTTCCAAAAGTTTTATTTTCTTTATTTCACATGAATTTACTTATGATTTTTCTACCACCTTTAGAAATATCCATTTCTTCTTGGTAAGGACAAATTTTGTAAGTAAAGATGAAACCTGTTATACTATCCTCTAAAAATCAACTTGAAAAGTTCTGATCATAGGAGAGAGCAAAGTAAACACTATTATAATCTTCATTTGGTCATTGGGAAGCAAAATATTTGAAGAAAGATTGAGTCATTGAATTGGTGTTCCCTCTGCATTTCATCCAGAGCTTAAAGGGAACCTGATGTGATTGTGATATTAATCAGACCTATAGGCCCCATAACCTCATTATCTGAAGAAGAAGTTCTTCAAATGTAGCCTATAAGACAGATTTTTTTCTTCTTAAATAAAAACAAAACAAGAAAAGAATTTGAAATGTTTCCTTAAAGAAAAATAAAAAGTAGATATTATTATGGAGGAATCCAAATTTCCTTCACTACTTTTTGTTGGTAAGTTTAGAAAGAGAAGGTTTTCCAAGGGCATACCCTGTAGTACTCTAATTAAGACATAAGCCATTCACAAAGGATGTAAATCCCTGCTTATTAAAATCAGTGTGGACAATGGAGGTCTGAATCCATGAAATCACTTTTCCAAGCAAAATGATGTTACATTTTAGAGAAGTAATCACATTTGTATAAGAACTTTTCAGAGTATTGCTTAAAGATAAAGACATATGTATAAAGCAGAGTAACAAGCTTGAAGCATTATAGCATTATCCTTAATCTTAAACTATGAGATTTTAACATACCAGCAATCACAATTGTAGACAAAAAGTCCTGGGCAGGTCAATTTCTTCAATGACAAACTTCTGTAGTTTCAAATTGTATTTCTTACCAAGTCTTATTAATTTCTGCTCTCAAACTAGCTTTGTTTCTCTCAAAGTCGCCCTTCATCTTCCCTGTTCTTTGAATTGGAAATTATGTGTTCTTTCTGTCTTATTTTTTTTCCCTCAGCCTTTCTATACTACTATGAACAATTCTGGACAATTTTACTATGAACATACGTCTCTCCTTCATCCTTTTCTTCCCTTCATGATCTGCCACTAACTTCTCTGGGCTTCTCACCATCCCAGCAGTGAGTTCCGAGCATGGACCGCCTCATTCACTCTTCAGCTAAGCCATCCCTCACATTCCCCCAGCCAAGTCTTCCAAGACACTGTTTTTCACATGATACGCCCATCACTATGATTTTTAATCACTTGCTATTTCCAGTACACCACATAAAGTACATGTTTCCCTTTTTTTCCTTAGGAAATTTCCCAAAGCCTCATGCATGCTATGTATCAGGAACTGTAATACACAGGGAAGAATAAGACAAAGGCCCTGAAATTTTTGATTTTACAACCTAATAGAGAACATAGCTGCTGAACAAGTAATTACAAGGACATTGAGTTTTATAAAGGAAAAGTGTAGCAGGCCATCTGAATATTTAAAGGGGGCCTTATATTCCTTATTTCACTTTACATACTATTTCTCCCACCATACTTTTCCTTCGTATGAGCATTCTTTTGCAGGTAAGCCTGCTAAACTACTTAACATTTACCAAACATTTACTGAATGCATCATGGCATTTCATAACTGTGTCTTATTCTGTATCCTTGATCTTCTGCTATATCAAATCCTTAAAAGTCCAGGAAAGACAGCACCCAGATGCAATATCTCTTTTGTGGTTCCTATGTATCCACTGCATACTTCTATTATGATACTTATCACAATATATTGTAATGTGGGTTTAATGTGTCATAGGTTATTAATATATTGATGGCAGGAACTCTATTTTACAAATGCTTTTTTTAATTTCAGAATATTATGAGGTACACATGTTTTGCTTACATAATTTGCTTTTGTACAGTTTGAGTCAAAGTTTTAAGTGTGTCCTTCACCCAGATAGTGTGCATTGTGAATTCACCTAACCCCTCCTCCCCCCCACCTTCTTGATTTCCCTTGAGTTTTACTTTCATATGTGCACATAAATGTTGATCGATTAGCTTCAATTTACTATTGAATACATGCAGTGTTTGTCTTTCCATTCTTGCGATACTTCACTTAGAAATATGGTCTTCAGTTCCATCCAGTTGTTAAAAAAGATACTGGATCACCATTTTTTTATGGCTGAGTAGTACTCCATGGTATATATACACTGTATTTTATTAATCCACCCATGTATTGATGGGCACTTGGGTTGTTTCCACATCTTTGCAATTGTAAATTGTGCTGCTATAAACATTCAAGTGCAAGAGTATTTTTTTAAAAATCTCTTTTTTTTCCTTTGGGTAAATATGTAGTAGTGAGATTGCTGGATCAAATGGTAGTTCTACTTTTAGTTCTTTGAGGTATCTCCCCCATACTACTTTCCATAGAGGTTGTACTAGTTTGAAGTACCACCAACAGTGTATAAGTGTTCTTTTCTCTCCACATCCATGCCAGCATCTGTTGTTTTGAGACTTTTTGATAAGAGCCATTCTCACTGGAGTTAGGTGATATCTCATTGGTGTTTTGATTTGCATTTCCCTGATGATTAGAGATGTTAGGCATTTTTTCATGTGCTTTTTGGCCATTAGTCTATCTTCTTTTGAAAAGCTTCTTCTCATGTCTTTTGCCAAATTTTTTATAAGGTTGTTTGATTTTTTTCTTGCTGATTTGCTTGAGTTCTTTGTAGATTCTGGTTATGAGCCCTTTATCAGATATATAGCATACAAATATTTTCTCCCATTCTGTAGGTTGTATATTTGCTCTATTGATTGTGTCCTTGGCTATGCAGAAGCTTTTTAATTTGATAAGGTCCCATTTATTTATTTCAGTTGTTGCTGTGATTGCTTGTGGGGTCTTCTTCATAAATTCTTTGCTAGGCCAATATCTGTAAGAGTTTTTCCATCATTTTCTCCTAGAATTCTTATAGTTTCATGCCTTAGGTTTAACTGTGTTATCTATCATGAATTAATTTTTGTGAGTGGTGAGAAGTGCTAAACAACCTATTGCTGAATGTTTGTTGTGTCAAGGAGGAGATAAAGATGGAAAAATATGGAATCCAAAAGATTCTTTGAACTAAATAATAGTGGAGACATGAGTTATCAAAATCTGTGGGATACAGAAAAAGTAGTCCTGAGAGGAAAACGTATAGCCTTAAATGCCAATATTCAACAGACAGGGAGATCACAAGTCAACAATCTAATGAATCATCTCAAGGAACTGGAAAATGATGAGAAAACAAATCCCAAACCCAGCAGAAGAAAAGAAATAACCAAAATCAGAGCAGAACAAAATGAAATTGAGAATAAAAGAATTATACAGAAGATTAATGAAACAAATATTTGGTTCTTTGTAAAGATAAACAAAATTTACAGGCTTCTCTCTAGATTAACCAGAAACAGAAAATAAAGGACTCTAATAAGCTCACTCAGAAATGAAAAAGGAGAAATCACAACTGATACCATGGAAATACAAAACATCATCTCTGAATACTATAAAAATCTCTATGCTCATAAAGTTGAAAGTGTGGAGGAAATGGACAAATTTTTGGAAACACACACCTCCCTAAGCTCAATCAGGAAGAAATAGAACTCCTGAATGGACCAAAGCAAGCACCAAAATTGAAGCAGCAATAAAAATCTTCCAACACAATTAAGCCCCGGACCAGACGGTTTCACAACTGAATTTTATTAAACCTACAAAGAAGAATTGGTACCTATACTGCAGAAATTATTCTGCAACATTGAGAAGGAAGGAATCCTCCCCAACTCGTTCTACAAAGCCAATATTACCTTGATACCAAAGCTATAAAAGAACACAACATAAAAAGAAAACTACAGGCCAATATCCCTTATGAATATAGATGCAAAAATTCTCAATAAAATCTTAGCAAATTGAATTCAGCTGCACATCAAAAAAAATAATTTCGTTATGACCAAGTGGGCTTCATCTCAGAAATGCAAGAATGGTTCAAAATATGCAATCTATAAAAGTAATTCACCACATAAAT
The DNA here is from genome assembly GCA_023783475.1 of Daubentonia madagascariensis. Lineage (NCBI taxonomy): Eukaryota > Metazoa > Chordata > Mammalia > Primates > Daubentoniidae > Daubentonia > Daubentonia madagascariensis. The sequence goes on along the minus strand of JAKFHU010000747.1, from coordinate 14,054,682 downwards.
AGAAGCAAAAACAAAGACCATATGATCCTCGCAATAGATGTAGAAATAGCATTTGACAAAATCCAGCACCCTTTTGTGATAAGAATGCTTAACAAAATGGGCATAGATGAGACATACCTCAAAAGGATAAAAGCCATATATGACAAACCCACAGTTGACATCATACTCAATGAGGAAAAATTGAGAGCATTCCTGCTTAGAACTGGAACCAGACAAGGTTGCCCACTATCATCACTTCTATTCAACATAACACTGAAAGTCCTCACCAAAGCAATCAGACAAGAGAAGGAAATCAACGGTATCCATATGGGGAACAAAGAGGTCAAACTATCACTTTTTGCTGATAATATGCTCTTATAGCTAGAAAACCCCACAGAGTCAACCAAGAGACTCTTGGAATTGATAAATAAATTCAGTAAAGTCTCAGGTTACAAATCAACATACACAAATCAGTAACTTTCATATACACCAACAGCAGTCAAGCTAAGAATCAAATCAAAGACTCAAACCTTTCACAATAACATCAAAGAAAATAAAATACCTAAGAAAATATTTAACCAAGGAGGTGAAAGACCTCTATAGGGAGAACTATGAAACACTGAGGAAAGAAGGTGCAGAGGATGTAAACAGATGGAAAAACATATCATGCTCATGGATTGGCAAAATCAACATTGTTAAAATGTCTATACTACCTAAAGTGATTTACAGATTCAATTCAATCCCCATTAAAATACAAAGGCCATTTTTCACAGATGTAGAAAAAATAGTTCTACACTTCATATGTAACCAGAAAAGACCCCAAATAGCCAATGCAACCTATGTTATAAGAACAAATCGAGAGGCATCTCTTTACCAGACTTCAAGCTATACTATTATACAGGGCTATAGCAACCAAAACGGTATAGTACAGGCCCAAATATAGAGACATAGACCTATGGATCAGAATGGAAAACCCAGACATGAAACCATCCTCATATTGCAATTTGATCTTTGACAAAGAAGAAAAAAATATACACTGGGAAAAAGAATCCCTGTTCAATAAATGGTGCTGGGAAAATTGGATAGCCACATGTAGAAGACTGTTTTACAAATGTTTGCACCATTCCAGCATCTAGCATGATGTTTGTCATTTTATAAGTCACTTAGTAAATGGTGTGTTGGGTTGCATTGAATTGTTTTCATGGATCAGTTGTTTTCTATTCTCTTCCAGATAGATTGCTCTGGTAAAACAATGACTATAACTCATGATTTCTATGGTTCCACCTTAGTGAACTTGGCACATTTCCACGTATAAACACCCTATTCTTCACCTACACTGAAATCCTTTTACCTTGCCAAGCCCTTTGTTGTTCCATGTCCTTCATCATACCATTTACTTCAGGTATTGTGTTATTTTGTGCCTGTCAAACTGGTGTGCATATTCCTATAATTTGGGAAGTACAAAACTGTGCATAGTTATTGAATAAAGTATCAGAATAAATATAATATTGTATCTTAGAACATTAATTTCTCTCCAATATTTGAAGAGAAATAATTAATTTCACATGTAAATAATTTTCAATATTTATAAACAACTGCAAATATATCATATAGTATAATACAAAATGTAAGTCATTTTCAAAGTGAGAAAAAGGGACTTTCATAAAATTTCAAACATTCAGGGAGTTATCTGAACTAGACTTTGACATCTCTGCCTGATTGGGGTGCTTTGGTGGAAGATTATAAAGAGCTCTGAAATTTAGTGAAATGAGTAAGGGTTTTGAAACTACCCAGATTTTGGTACAATCAAGGATACAGTTCTTGCTAACTGTGCATTAATTTACCTTTCTGAACTTTAGTTTCTTCATCTATAAAATGATGAAATAATTACTTTAGTAGACTACTCTGAGTATTAAATAAGATGATGAATGTAAAGTAACTGGCACATAGTAGACAAAGTATGAAAGAGTCTAAATAAATAATTTATAGAGAATTTCAAAGTAGCATCTAAGAAAATGAAGACTATTCTGCCATCAATAATATATTATAATTATTTCTAATTTAAAACTTTTATAGCTATAGGTTTTCTTTGGGCATGATATTAAGAAAATTAGCAAAGAAAAACCATATGTTATAAGGAAGTATGCTATAAAATAGTTGACATCTAGGTATAAGTTCAAACACAGCTTTATGTTAACTAAAAGAACTACTATCTGGTCAGTATCCAAGATCTCTTGGGAAAGAATGAGAGGTTTCAACCCAATGCTTAAGGGACACGCTTGCCCATAATAGGATAAATCAGAGGCTATCACCAGATTTAGCACTCTTGTCAAATGCTGTATTGGAAAGGCTAAGGTTAAAGTGGCACAAAGCAAAACATTAAGTGTCTGTCTCTTAACCAAGGCTTTTGAGAGCATTTTAGTTCCTCAGAAAGGAGTAGTGCAAATCTTTCTACACTTACCAAGGGAAAAACCAGGAATGTCAAGTGATCAAACAAGTAAACAAACTGAATAAAATCAGGTGGCTAAAGTCAAAAAGAAGCTGCTCTGTCTAACCATTTCAGAAAAAAAAAAATCAACATGGTCTAATCAACCCTCTCACCTCTCATAAGGTAAAAAAATGCTGACTTAGTATGTCAAAATAATTTATTACAATATGTATGAAAATGGAATTTTTTAATGTAGAGAATTTTCCATTTTAAGTATTTCCATGAACACATTAAAATAGAAATCTTAATAGTTTAAATTTATTAGTTGTTTCTTAAATAGTTTCTCCTGCCTTCTCTTATGAAATTGCCATGATTACAAACAGGCAATTATACATTCATTTGAAATCATAATTTATCCTCCTATCATTGCTTCTCAGAGAAATTAGAGTAACCATTGTCTTCACTGCTTGATAGTAGGAATCTTAAGAAAATCACCTGAAACACAGCAACATGAAATGAAGTAAAATTGTTCTTTGAATGGGTTTATTTCATGAACATGTATTTTAAATAGAGATTTCATTGTGTGTAACAATGACATCCACTGGTAATGTGGAGTAAATTGATTTCCCTCAGTCACTTAACCAACTGAACTATGATTACAAGGGCAGTCCATTAACTTCAAGGGTTTAAATTTCTTCTTCTGCGTGTATTCCACGGGTATGTGTGTGAAATTGTCTTACTAAACAACTGTTAAAGAAAATCATTGCCACGTGTAAAACCTCTTCATTCATTGGAGGAGCATATTCTGAACCAGATGTTATGGAACAGAAAAGACCAGTACTGGGAACAATAACTGAAAAAAACAGGTTTTAATCTCAATGAAGCCAGAAACGTGTTTATTCTTGTCAGAATAAAGAGATGTTTTGCCATATATATTTGCCTTAAAAATGGTATAAGTATATTTCACAGAAGAGTTTTGTGACAAGATCCCAAGATTCCATGATTCACATTATGGCCCCATAAATAACTGTGATCCTGATTTTAAAATAATATATTAGAATTTTCATCAAAAGTATCTATTTTTATAATGGCTAAGTATATTTTCGATTTTTCCTAATTTAATTTTTTTACTATCTAAATTCCATTAATAGATGACATGACTACTTTTTCACTAAATTCTGATTTTTTTTCTAAAATGAAGTTCAAGATAATAATTTCATTTGCATTCTTTACTCATTGAATTCTTTGCTTTGGTAATCTTGCAAACATTCACATGGAATGTTATTCATTTAATAAATGCATTGCAGTTAGCAGAATGAACCTTCTAAAAGACATTGTGATACTTTTAATGCTCATTTCCAAAACATGGTCCTTAGTCACTTTCAAAATCTATATTAGAAAGAGTTACTATATTCTCTTTTTAATAATATAATCTATGAAATATTTACATAAATATATAATTTCTCTTCTTTTATTGTATTCCACATGACCTTCACTGTATTTTTACCTCAGGTTTATGGATAAATATAAGTGGCAACATGAAGTCTCAAGCTACCCTTATAATTCTTTCAGTTATTTCTTGAAACCAAGATATGCTTTTTTCCCAGAAGGAGATGAAAAGAACTTACATGATGTTTGCTCTTACTATAACTTAAATCCTCTTATGCAAAGTTATCTTCTAACATCTTATGTTAGAAGATAAGGGAATAAGAGAGGGAAGAAAATATGTCCTTACTATACATATTCAAGTATCTTTATAAAAAAATAAGAAAGAAATACTGATGACAATTATATTTCTAGTTTTTGCACTGTTGGTATTCATAATTACCTTCTTCCACTACCCATTCTATATTTCCTTTGTCCTCAGCAAGCATCTCAGTGAGTAATGGTCTTTTTCCTGATGATATCACTCATAATTTCAATCTTAAATGGTCTGCATCATTAGCAGTCCTGCCTGAATTGGGTTGTTGTAGTTTTCCATTGACTTCAATCACAAGACAAGGTTGTATTAATACTAAGAGATACCCAAAGGGATATCCTGTATTCCAGACATACTCTTCCTTACCTCCATTGTATAGTAGCATTCTGATTTCCTCTGGTGATCAGGATCAACCATCCCAGCCAGTACAGTAACTCCTGTGTTTGCCAATTGATTCAAGGGAATGAAAAGCTCCGTGTCACCAGGTGGCAGTCTTAATTTCCACTTCAATGAAATCATTATGTCTCATAATGTTATTCCCTTTGGGATTAAAACATCTAGACCAGAAGGATATGTGGTAATGAAGACAGGAAGTAAACATTTTGCTAGTGGGTGACTGGGAATAAAATTGAATGGTGCCACCCCTGCTTCCACTGTGAAGCATGTTCACGATGCACTGGTACCTGACATGTCTGAGTCTGGTGAGATAGAACACACTCATATGCAACAAGTTACATGAAGCAGATTTATTACTCACAGATAGGCAGCAAAGGACAACAGAAGCCTAACATTCTTTGTGAGCTGGTCCTCTAAGGCTTAGGAAAGTTGCTCAGGGAAGTTGGAGTCTGGACTATGCACGTCCCATTTGAGGGACCCCAGAAAGCAGTCCACTCAGGGAATTATACCCCAGGGTGACATGATATGCTGGGCTAATGCACTGAAGGACATATTTTTCTGAGGGGCTGGAACAGAGCCTGGATTGTTTTGACAATTTCCCCCTATCTCAGGATGTTGCCTTCCCAGCACATTCTACAGTTATTCTTTTGTGTGTTTTTGTGTAGTTTTCATTTCTTTTTTAATTTCAGAATATTATATGGGTACAAACATTTTGGTTACATAAATTACTTTTATACAATTTGAGTCAAAATTATAAGTGTGCCCATCCCCCAGATAGTGTGCATTATCTCCCTTAGGTGTGAATTTACCCCTCCCCTCTTCCCCCTTCCATTTGCTTGATTTCCGTTGGATTTTACTACCATAAGTACACATGAGTGTTGATCTATAAGTTTCAATTCAGTAGTGAGTACATGTGGTTTTTGTTCTTCCATTCTTGTGATACTTCACTTAAAAGGATAGTCTCCAGCTCCATGCAGATTGCTATAAAAGGTGTCAGTTTACCATTTTTTATGGGTGACTAGTACTCCATGGTATACATATACCACATTTTATTAACCCACTCATGTAGTGATGGACACTTGGGTTGTTTCCCCATCTTTGCAATTGTGAATTGTACTGCTATAAACATTCGAGTGCAGGTGCCTTTTTTATAAAATGTCTTTTTTTCCTTTGGGTAAATACCTCATAGTGGGACTGCTGTATCAAATGGTAGTTCTACTTTCAGTTCTTTGAGGTATCTCCATACTACTTTCCACACAGGTTGTACTAGTTTTCAGTCCCACCAACAGTATATGAGTGTTCCTATTTCTCCACATCCATGCCAGCATTTGTTGTTTTGGGATTTTTGATAAAAGTCATTCTCACTGGAGTTAAATGATATCTCATTGTGGTTTTAATTTACATTTCCCTGAAGATTAGAGATGTTGAGCATTTTTTCATATGTTTATTGGCCATTAGTCTATCTTCTTTTGAAAAGTTTCTGTTCATGTCCTTTGCCCCATTTTTAATGGGGTTGTTTGATTTTTTCTTGTTGATTTGCTTGAGTTCCTTATGGATTCTAGTTACTAGCCCTTTATTAGGTGTATAGCCTGCAAATATTTTCTCCCATTCTGTAGGTTGTCTATTCGCCCTAATGATTGTTTCCTTGGCTGTGCAGAAGCTTTTTAATTTGATCAGGTCCTATTTATTTATTTTTGTTGTTGCCTTGATTGCTTTTTGGGGTCTTCTTCATAAATTCTTTGCCTAGGCTGATGTCTATAAGAGTTTTTCCAACATTTTCCTATAGAATTGTTATTGTTTCCTGCCTTAAGTTTAAGTCTGTCATCGTTTGAGTTGATTTTTGTGAGAGGTGAGAGGTGTGAATCCTGTTTCAGTCTTCTAAATGTGGCTATCTAATTTTCCCAGAACCATTTATTGAATAGGGATTCTTTTCCCTAGTGTATGTTTTTTCCTGCTTTGTTAAAGATCAGATGGCAATATGAGGATGGTTTTATATCTTAGTTCTTTACTCTGATCCATTGGTCTATGTCTCTGTTCTTGTGCCAGTACCATGCTGTTTTGGTTACTATAGCCTTGTACTATAGCTTGAAGTCTGGTAAATTGGTGCCTCCCAATTTGTTCTTTTTGCTTAAGGTTGCTTTGCCTATATGGGATCTTCTCTGGTTCCATAGAGAGCATAGAATTATTTTTTCTATATCTGCAAAAAATGATGTTGCTATTTTAATAGGAATTGCATTGAATCTGTAGATCACTTTGGAAAAGGACAAGCTTGAAAAGGGGGAGAACTGGGTCAGTCCAAGGCCATCCAGACAATTGTCCTTCATCCATCCCTTGATTCCTGGACCAGAGATCCTGCTAATGAAAGAAACAGCATCATATTTGGACACAAATTTAGAACATATACAGCCATCTGGGGGATATTAACCCAGCCCTGAAAAATATTACTGTTCTACAATTTTATCAAGTCAGCTATTTCAGGATGATAAAAAAACATGGTATTACAGGTGACTTCCATGTGCATGAGGCCATTGTCACACTTCACAGCAAGTAGAATTAGCCTTGTCTTGCAAGGAACTATTTCAGGGGTGGCTATTACACGAAGCATGGGGTTACCCTCTTCAGACAGGAGTAGACAGGCTATTTCTACTGGTTAAAAAAAGACTCAATAGAATGTAGGGGTTCATTGTCTTCAGCGTCATTGGCATTTCCTCATATGTTTCCATTTCAGGTTTTAGGATCCCATCCTTTGCAAATAAATGTCTTCCTTTAATGACAGATATCCTGTGAGGCTGGGAACTCAATTTTTGTTGCAATTCAGCCGTTGGGTTTGGTTAGGAATCTTAGCCCTATGGTTATAGGAGATAAGGGTTTCTTTCAGTGAACATAGAGGCTTTCAGGTAATTTTTGCAGTGCTTGAGATGTAAATTTCAAGCCTTGAATTCATCCTTTCCTTTTGCGACATTCTCCAGTGTAGTTAGGAGCAGCCAGCCAATCTCATTATACTTCTTAGTTTGACTAAAATGTTTCAAGGTATCAAAAATATAGCCACATAATTTTTAATAATTCTATGGAAAAGTGTATGGAGATTCCTCAAAGAACTAATAGTAGACCTACCATTTGATCCAACAATCCCCCTACTGGGTATCTACCAAAAAGAAAAGAAGGCATTATATTAAAGTGACACCTGTACCAAAATGTTTATCACAGCACAATCCACAGTTGCAAAGATATGGAATCAACCTAAGTAACCATCAATGCATGAGTGGATAAAGATAATGTGGCCCACAGAAAAGGAATGAAATAATGTCATTTGAAGCAATCTGGATGGAACTGGAGAGCATTATTCTAAGTGAAGTATCTCAGGAATGGAAAAACAAACACCACATGTTTTCACTAACAAGTGGGAGCTAAACAATGGGTACACATTATCATAAAGTGATATAAAGGACATTGGAAACTAAGAAGCAGGGAGGGTCAGAGAGGGAGAGGTATAAAAACTTACCTATCAGGTACAATGTACACTATTCTAGTGATGGGCACACAAAAGCCCTGACTTAACCATGATACAATTCCTCTATGTAACAAGAACCCTTGTACCCCATAATATTTTGAAATAAAAATTATTAAAAATACATAGCCACAGAGAATCTTACCTTGTATGAGTATTTGATCATGAGTATCAGTACTGATGTTGTTTGGCATGGGCTACCGGTGCCCTCTTTACCCCTATAAACAGTCTTTCTTGTTTTAAAATTTAATAGATTAGATAGCCTCTTCCAGAAAACACAGAACCATTCGGAAAACTCATCCTTAAGGTTCTGTTCCTCTAGAACCACTCTTAGTACAAAACTCTGTCTAGGGCTTTATCAGAAAAACAAAACCAATAGGAGATACACACACACATGTACACACATGTATATAAAGATATTCATTGAAAGGTATTGGCTTATGTGAGTGTGGGGACTGGCTAGACAAGTCTAAAATCTATAAGGCAGGCCAGTAAACTGGCTACTCTTGAATAGGAGCTAACAATGCAGTCCACAGGCAGAATTTCTTTTCTTTCTTAGGAAAACCTATAATTTTGCTCTTGAGACCTTTTATCTGATTGATGAATCCATTCAGTCAAGTCAGAGCACTGAGGATTAGCTCCTGTATTTAAAGTCAGATGACTGTAGATGTCAATCACATCCATAAAATACCTTCACAGCAATACCTAGATTAGTGTTTGATTAAATAACTGGGTATACATCCTAGCCTGGCTAGGTGACACGTAAAACTAATCATCACAGTTTGACCAAGATGGTTTCCTTGTTCTCACCAAGGAATAGTGAATCATTTTTTCTACCCTTCTCCCAGCTGCAACACATCTCTGTCTGTGTCCTGACAGGGGCAAAATCTGCCACTCTTCCAGTGGCTAAAGACTTTTTCTCTCCAGAAGATAGGAATCCAGAGAAAGTGGCAAAGATAGGTAACTGTCTTTCCTATAGCTGTTTATCAACTCCTGTGTAACTGTTTTCATTCCTACCACATTTTAATGTTGTTTCTTCTGAAAGAAGAGCTTGGAGAAGTGTGCATTGTTATCCCTTTCCCTCACTGCAGTTGATCACCTTCTGCCCACCTGAACCAACAAGAGTTTTGTTTTTCCTGTTGCCTTGCCCTGCACCCTATATTTTTTTCTGTACCTGGTGGAGTTCCACAAGAAAGGTTTTATGAGACAGTGCAAACCCCTCTTGTCTACTCTAAACTGACACTGTAGTCCATACTTAACTTTTAGCAGTTTATTAAAATTTTAGCTGATTTTTTCCTATATCTTTGTATAGCTGCTGGTGCCTCTTGCTACTCTTTTCTGTCATAGGTGAAATGTCAGTGTGTACCTTTCCTCCTAAGAGGAGATTGTCTGTCTTTGGAAATCAGATTACTTGGTTGCCTTGTGACTACTGCTCAGTACTAGGCTGAAGAAAGGTTATGATTTTGTAGTTTATACTACTTTTAATTATTGTTAGGATAAAAATGATCTTCTTTGAAGCTTCCTACATTATAAGTGGATGTAGAAGTAGATATAGTCTATTCATAAAGGTATTAATATATTCATAATGTATGTAAAAGTGTATGCTCTTCTCTTATCACTCAATGTGAAATCATAAAGAAATTTCCATAGTTTTCGTAGTCATTCTTTCTGAAAAACATATAAATGTAATATGATTGTCATTTAATCAGTTCAAACTTATTATAAGTTCAAATTATACTAGACAAAGTGCGTAAGAGAATTGTTAACAAGGTGGAACAACATGATAAAACTTATGCAGGAATTAGAGCATGGTTTAGTTGTCTTAGATCAATTCACACACCTCATTGGTTATTTCCAATGTTCAGTTTAATCATTTGTTTATTATTGATTTCCATACTATATTGCTGCTGTAAGATATGCAAATGAAAAATACTCACTGTAAAAAGGCTTTGACCAGGACATATGAGCACAGCCTGCACAGCATGGGTTTAATCTCAGTTATTCTAGCTTGACCACATGCTTATCTCCAGGCCTTTCTGCAATATTATGGTGAACCTTCATTAATTCTATGGAATATATTGTTTAAAGAGAAATGATTTTCTATAACCTTGGTCAGTGAGTAGTTAGAGTCCTGGAGAAGCAGTTCAAGTTATGTTGAAAAAGAGACCTCCCTTGAGATTGCCAAACTTTTTTATAAAAAACCTTTTTTTTCTATTGCTGTATTGTGTCATTTTCTTATAAAAAAGAACTTTTGTGAAGATAAACCACTTAAGTCCTATAAGTAGTTTCAGCAATAAAAACTTAAGGTAATTGATGAGCAATTAACACACCAATATTAATAATGTGATATGAATCATTACATAATTTCCTTTAATATAAACATACACATATAGGTTTTTCCACTATATATGCATAAATGTAAGTTTATCTTATACACTTTACTTTTCAATTTGACTTTTTATTTAAACCCTATCATTGCCATTCTCCAATATCTATAAATAAGAGAGTATCTCATATTTTTAATAGATAAATAACATTCCATATTAATGTCTGATTCCTAAACACATCTATTTAAAAATCTTACTTTTGAATCTATTTGTAAATTTCATTCCTCTGCATTTGCCTATCCAATTTTCCCAGCACCATTTATTGAATGAGGTTTCTTTTCCCCAGTGTATATTGTTGTCTATTTTGTCAAAGATAAGTTGGCTGTATGTGGATGGTTTTATATCTGGGTTCTCTGTTCTGTTCCATTGGTCCCTGTCTCTATTTTTGTACCAATATCATGCTCTTTTGGTTACTATAGCCTTGTAGTATAGCTTGAAGTCTGGTAATGTGATGCCTCCAGATTTGTTCTTTTTCCTTAAGATTGCTTTGGCTATTTGGGCTCTTTTCTGGTTCCAAACAAAGCATAGAATTATTTTTTCTAGATCTGTGAAATATGACATTGGTATTTTGATAGCAATTGCATTGAATCTGTAAATCACTTTGTGCAGTATGGACATTTTAACAATGTTGATTCTACCGATCTATAAGCATGATGTTTTTCCATTTGTTTGTGTCATCTGTGATTTCTTTCCTCAGTGTTTCACAGTTCTCTTTGTAGAGATTTCACCTCCTTGGTTAAATATATTTCTAGGTATTTAATTTTCTTTGCAGCTATTGTGAATGGTACTGAGCCTTTGATTTGACTCTCAGCTTGACTATTATTGGTGTATAGGAATGTTACTGATTTGTGTACATTGATTTTGTAACCTGAGACTTTGCTGAATTTATTCATCAAGTGCAGTAGTCTCTTGGTGGAGTCTTTGCGGTTTTCTATACATAAGATCATATTGTCAACAAAAAGTGATAGTTTGACCTCCTCATTTCTGATTTGCATACCCTTTATTTCCTTCTCTTGACTGATTGCTCTGGCTAGGACTTCCAGCATTATGTTCAATAGAAATGGTGACAGTGGGCACCTTTGTCTTATTCCAGTTCTTAGAGGGAATGCTTTCAACTTTTTCCCATTCAGTATGATGTTGGCTGTGGGTCTGTCATATATGGCCTTTATAATTTTGAGATATGTTCCTCCCGTGCCTAGTTTGTTAAGAGTTTTTATCATGAAAGGGTGCTGATTTTGTCAAGTCCTTTTTCTGCATCTATTGAGATGATCATATGGTCTTTGTTTCTGCTTCTGTTTATGTGGTGAATCACATTTATGGGTTTACACATGTTGAACCATCCTAGCATCCCTGTGATAAAGCCCACTTGGTCAAGGTGGATTATTTTTTTGATGTGTTGTTGAATTCAGTTTGCTAGTATTTTACTGAGGATTTTTGCTTCTATATTAACAAGGGACATTGGTCTGTAGTTTCCTATTTTTTGTTGTGCTCTTTCCTGACTTTGGTATCAAGGCAATACTGGCTTTGTAGAATGAGTTGGGGAGGAGTCCCTCCTTCTCGATGTTATTGAATAATTTCTTCAGTATTGGTGTCAGCTCTTCTTTGTAAGTCTGGTAAAATTTAGCTGTGGATTCATCTGGTCCGGAACTTTTTTTTGTTGGAAAACTTTTTAATTACTGCTTCAATCTCACTGATCATTATTGGTCTGTTCAGGAGTTCGATTTCTTCCTGATGGAGCCTTGGGAGGTTGTATGTTTCTAACAATTTGTCCATTTCCTCAAAGTTTTCAAGTTTATGTGGTATAGATTTTCATAGTATTCACAGATGATATTTTGTATTTCTGTGGTATCAGTTGTAATATCTCCTTTTTCATTTCTGATTGAACTTATTTGGTTCTTGTCTCTCCTATTCCTGCTCAATCTAGCAAGAGGTTATTGATTTTATCTTTTAAAAGAACCAACTTTTTGTTTCATTGATCCTTTGTATTGTTTTTTCAATTGTGTGGAATGAAAGGGCATGATCAATAAACTATCCAATATTCATGATGTGAATTGTTTGATTATGGAAAATTAAAATAATATAGGTCTATTCAGTAATCTAATTTTAAAGAAAAAATATAACACTAATCCATATACTACAGCAAAACAAAAATCATATTGTAATGGAAAGAAGGTATAATATATTATAATTTGAAATATACCCACCAAGGATCACTATTAGAGTTTAAGGGCTATAGTATAAGTTTGTCATTCACAGAAACATGACCCATGGTATTTTGAAATTCACAATTTTTTTTAAACTATAGTATATGATTTATTATTTTTATGATTTGTGGCTTTGGAGATGAAATGTGTTCATATTTTGAGTGAGCAACAACTCATACTGTATTGTGCTTGATAGGCGGCCATTAACTATCAAGGATGTTAAGTTTTGACTGTGTTGTTAAAGTGGAGGTTCAAAATAAAAATTGAGTTATAAACTGAGATTTTTATAATATATACATATTAATTCTTAAATTATGCAAATTTTAAAGAATATGCTAATATTTAACGTCATCTTAAAGATTTAGAAAGTGATATTTTCTTTATTTTAGAAATAATAGGTATGCATCAGTGCTTTTATATATATTATATGCATAGAATACATGTATGCACTAGCATATAAAATCTATATTTAATATTTTAACATGATGCAAAATTCTGTGTCTTTTTTACATCAATTTCAGAATTTTTAAAGACTGATAGCCATATGGTAATGTTTCTTATTACTGTTGTGTTTTTGTCCATTGTGTTAAATCAGCTCTGGAATGGTTAGACGACTAGTAGAGGAGTTAAAAGAGCTTCAATGGCACTAGTCTCATGGTTTTCTCAAGCCAAGACTTACAATTCGTCAGCCTTATCTTCATGTTCTTATCATTTTCACCACATTTCAAAATGACTTTTCCTGTATATGTGTTTTTATTCTATGTCATTGTTACATGAAAGTTAATGCCTGATATAACTCTAATACACTTGTTCATAAGATTTAGTAACATAAAATAGACCTCTCTGCTCTATCTAGTATTTTTCTTAAGATATACTTTGTGTGAAAATAATTTTGCCATCTTTTTTATCTTTTTTTGCATCTCTCTGCTGTATTAATGCCCATCAATTATTTCTAAACTTTCTGTGTTTTCTTAGTTTTGTTAAGTCTCTTGTGTAAGCACTCTTTACTTAGATTTTTTAAAAAATGTTTTACTATGCAAATGAGACACATTAATTTTAGATAAATGGATGTGCAAAAAAAGGAAGATCTATAATTATATCACACCAGAGGGTAATACTGTTTACATATTGGTATATTCTTTCAGATGTTTTATGTATGTATAATTGTTGCTTATTATATCAAAAGTGAAATCATTTTGGTACTGCCTTTACTTTAATAAAAATGCCTATAATATTTCACTAGTAAATACAAAACACTGATGGTCAATTATTAGAGGTTGTGATTTTTGCTATAATATTTTTAATTTTAACAAATTAAATTTGATATCAATTTCAGCGATTCATCTTTATTTATATTTTATACTTTTGAAATATAAGTGCAATGGGTTTTATTAATACATTGCCTACTTCTGAATTTATTTTATGTGTTTGGATTAAAATCTACATGTCTAATTATATATAATTATTTGAATATTGCCATATCAACTTGGTAAAATTTGGAACTTTTTCCATATGTTCATTACTGAGATTGGTCTTTCTTTATTTAGCATGGTAGTTTTTCTAGGTGTTTATGTCAGAAAGGTTTTGTTGTTGTTACTTTTTCCTCTGTAAAAATTGGTTGAGATATAATTTAGAATAATAATAATTCAAATATGGTGAAGTTTAAATAGTTCAGATTTTTTTGGGGAGAGTGGATATTCTGAGAATAGGCTACCTTAAAAGTTTTCAAGTTATGGCCTTAAGACTCCCAGTATCACTAAGAACCTTCCAGGAGTCCACAAAGTCCTCCCTTTCCAATAGGCATTATCTAGGTGAGGCAAAATTTTCTTTGTATATAAAATCAAAGCAACATAAGAGAATAATAGATTAAATACAGGAGAAAATATGAAAATCCAGCTTCTTCTATGAAATAGACATTAATGAAATTTTGAAAAATGTAAAAACATGCCACAATTCTCACTACATTTTTTTCTTTTGGAAAATATAACCATTTCTCATGAAAAAAAGTTTTATGTTAACATTTAATGAATCATTTATTGTATTTTAAAATAAAATAGTAAATAGATATCGTTAAAATTCAGGTTTAATTTCTCATATGACGACAATTGATAGGTATAATTCACATAAACAACAGTCTATTGGAATCCTCAAAACTGTATTTAGCATATGAAGGGTTCCTTGGATCAAAATGTTTGAGAATCATTTTGCCAAGTCACTAACCACATCAACATTCTCTCTTTTTACGTTTTTTTTTTGTACTGTAGAGGCTTTTTCTTCTATGGGTGAATACATATTCCAGACTGCCTTGGATTTAGAGTTCCAAATGTAAAGTAGGTCGCACCATTAGAATAATATATAGGGAATTGGAAAGCAGAAATAAAACATGAGAAGGAGATCATTCATTCAAAGACTGATCATTCCTCTACCAAGGACTGTCAAGGAGACATTTGGTTGTCCTGTTGCGGCTGTATCAGAGATGCTTTTATCAAATCTAGCTTCATAAGAGCTAAAGGAAAAACGAAGAACACTCATTTCCGTGGTGGAAGAGGGACAATCTTAGAGCCTGTACTGAATAGGTAGTTGATTGAACACTTTCCTGATAACGTCAGGGCAGAAAACTCCAGGATATGTGCAGTGTGGCTCTGAGAGCTGTTTCTAGAAGCTCAGCCAAGCTTTTATTTTTTTAGTTTTTTCAAAAATTGTCTAAAATATAAATCAACTCAGCAATTCTATAATATGTTGTAATTTATTATTCACATGCAAACAGCTGGCATAGTTTCTGTTTTTTGCAACTGAATTCATCAGATATAATGTCTTGTTCTTAAATCTGTTGAGCCCTCACCATGTTTTGAGGAATAAAATTGGCCAATGTCTTCATTGGTTTATAGCTATCTTTATATTTTATATCTCTTATTGAGGAACTTAGATAATATATGTATTTCCAAAAAATTACCAAATATTGGGAAATTTTGAAGTCTATTAAGTATATAGTGGTGCTAACGCTGAGTAACTGTGATCAAATTTTACATTATTAGTGTTGCCCTTGGTTTTGTTCCCCTTTTAATTGTTTTTGATATGTGCCTGAAAATTTTTTATTATATTAGCCACTTCTAAATTTTTTGGTGGTTTTCAAATGTTCTTATTTTGCTTTAATTTCATTGGATACTTGTGGTTTGATTATAATTTTTTTTTTGCCAGACTTATTATTTGTTTGGTTAATTCATGACTTTTTATGAGCTCTTTTGAAATACATATAACAATTATGTTAGTCATGTATCTACATATATGTATATACATATATGTGCATGTCTTTTTCTTTCCTTGAATAATAACTGAAGACATTATGTAGACATCCTATTATTATTTAATAGTTTATATTGTATATATTTTCCCATAATATTTTAGTGCATAAATATTCATAAAAGATATAGCTTTGCTGTTAATAATTTGATTTATCAATAAATCTCTTTTCTCATAAATTCTCCTATTTCCTGCATTTCTGTGTCTATCTACCTACTTTCCTTGTGTATGTGTGTACTATGTGTGTATACACGTATGCACTATTTTCTTATTTGAGTCAACTGTAAAAATTAATGGAATAATTTTGAGTAAATAGTGGTGCCTGTTGTAATAAGTATAAAATAGAAAAAAAATAAAATTTATAAGTTTGTCTAATCTGAGATTCTTCTTTTTCATAAAAGGTTTTGTCCTCTTATACATGCTTTATGACTTGTGTTTTGTTGTTTTCTTAATATCCAGAAAAGCTCACTGATTTCTTTTATAACTTTTAAAATTAAAAAAAAAAGCTTCCATCGCTATCTCACTGTAAGCATTGAAAGGAACTGTATATTTTGGGCCCTGCTATTTAAAAAAAATAATATTTTTAAAAATTTACTTGCACAGGTCCTTGTTGCCTTGCTGCTTGAGCAAATTTTCGACATATATATATATAGAATGTAGGTTGAAAGCAATATTTTAATATTGTATTCTTTTGATAGTGTACACTTTTTCTTTAAAATAATATTATTTTGTTTAATATTAAAATATGTACAACAATAATTTTATTAATTTACCATGCTTTTTTAAGCCACTACTTGAAATACTTCCTTTTTTAAAACTATTCTTAAAGTCTAATTTATATTTTTTAGTTCTAATAATCAATTTAATCAATCCTTATAATAGATAAAAATATTTTATGTCATTAACAGTAATGAAAGATGACTTAGTTCATAATACACTGTCGTAAACGTGACTATTTTCCTGAAAGCCTTTCTTTATTCCTTTATGGAATTATTTGTGGCAAGATATTTGTACTGTTTTATTTTCTTTAACAAGTTCAAAAAGATTTCCCCTTGAAAGATTAAAGTCTCTTTCCATTATGAATCAGATTCCCTGCTTACTTCTTCCGGTTCAAGTGATCTGCTTATAGTGTTTGGATTTATTCCTACTTGCTCTACTTCTTAATGAAATTTTAAATGCAACCATCCAAAGCTTGTATTTACTATTTTTGCTAAAATATTGAAATGTAATTTATTTTTGATATTGATATTGCACCTTCACACTTTTAGAAATAATTATTTCCAAAGTCTCTTTAATATCTCAAATATGTGTCATATGCAGATAATAATGAAATTAATTTTAAAATACAATTATAAAACTTGTTTCCAATTTGTCATGTAAAAAGTGTTATTGCCCAACTAGGTTCATTGCTTGCTGTTCAAGAGGAAGCAGTACACTGAGACAGCAGGGGTTACAGTGGCAACAGAGTTTAAAATCACAGGTGCCGTGAAAGGAGATGGGAGGAATTTGTCAAATCTGTTTCCCTGAGAATTTGGGAGCCAGGCTTTTTAAAGATAGTTTGGCAGGCAAAGAGCTAGGGAATTGGTTCTGCTGATTGGCTTGGGATAAACTGATAGGGTTGGAGAGCAGAATTTGTCTTCTTGCACTGAGTCAGTTACCAGGTCACAAGACCAACTGAGTTGGTTCCTTGGTATGGGCTATGGGTCTGGTTGGGTCAGTTGCTCCACCAGAATGCAGGGTTTGGAAGATATCTCAAAGACCAGCCTTAGATTTGACAAGGGAGATGTTATCTACAGAAGCAATGAAGAAAGCTAAAAATGGTAATTAATTATAGGAAAGCAAACCATGGAACACAATGGCTGGGTGTGTGTGAATATATATATTTAACTATGCTTATACCTTTGCAGAGTTCAGTTCCCTACCACAGTTCCGACCTCCCAGCCTTTCATTAGTTTTATAAAGAGTAGGTTCAAAAGCTTAGAAGTAATCACTCCCATCCTTGCA
This sequence comes from Daubentonia madagascariensis, assembly GCA_023783475.1. Taxonomy (NCBI): domain Eukaryota; kingdom Metazoa; phylum Chordata; class Mammalia; order Primates; family Daubentoniidae; genus Daubentonia; species Daubentonia madagascariensis. The sequence continues at coordinate 14,036,777 of JAKFHU010000747.1, read as the reverse complement.
ACAAGAAGAGACAAACAAACTGAAAATCAATAACTCTTTTTAGATCCATCAGTAATTGATGTAACATAGCAAATTTCTGTCCCCCAAAACAGAAAGACAGATGATATAGAGAATCACAACCTGTTGGAACAAAAGCCTAGGGACTATAGTCTTCCCTAGACCTAGTAGCATAGGAGAAAAACTTAAAATGTAAATTACAACTATCTGGAGGCTTGGTATGGACAAGCTTTAGAGTTAAAACTCCAGAGAGACACAGTCTTGGGGAAGGGAGACACTTTTATGAATTTTACCTCCAGTAGCCTCACTAGGTTTTTAGGGTGTAGATCAAAAGAAAATCCCTTAGTGCTTCTTACAGGATTAAGGGGAAAGCAACCTGCCCTCAAGGAAACAATTTTACCTGAGCCTAATCACCTTGGGTTTTAGCATAGGTTAACTGGCCTGGTTAAAGACAAATATTCAACCCCAGTCACCTCCAGCCTTCATGTGGGGGGAAGGGAATTGTCCAGTTCCAACCCTCTTCAGCTTTTCTGTCTAGCCTCAACAGGGGTGGAAGGAGTAGAAACAGTGCTTCATAAGAAGCACTTATGAAGATCACAACCCAGGGGCACAGGCTCAATAAAAGACTGAGACTTAATCACAGGGATATAGAACGTTTCTTTTTCCCCCACATCTTAACACAGCATAGATTGGGCTCCTGTATGAGAAAGGAGAATACAGCTTGAAGAACTACACATCTCAGACTTTAGTTAAGAATAAATCTCTAAGGAAACCCAAAGACAATAGAGGAGACAAAAATAAGAAGACTGGAGAAACTGAAGCCTCAGACAATTACAATTATAGCAAACAGTAAACATAGGCTAACTCCTTTTTAGACAACCATAAAACCTCACAATAAAGGCCTATTTACCTTCATTCCTTTTACTCAGTATATCATGTCCAGCTTTCAACAAAAATAACCAGACAAACAAACACCTCACATATTTTGAAGAGATTTAGCAAGGATCAGAACCAGACCCTGATATTGCAGATTTTGGAATTACCATACTAGGAATTTATAATAACTGGAATTAGTATGCTAAGTGCTCTAAGTAAAAAGTGTACAAACACAAGAACAGTCCAGTAATATAAGCATAGAGTTAAAAATCTAAGAAATCCTCAAAAGGAAATGTTGGAAATTAAAAACTATGAAGGAAATAAAGAATGCCTTTGACGAGCTCATCTGTAGATTGCATATGGCTGAGTAAAGAATCTGTGAGCTTGAAAAAATGTCAAGAAAAACTTCCAAAAGTGAAATGCAGTGAGAAAATAAAGGAATGAAAAAGATATACAAGGATATCCAAGGACTGAAGGACAATTTTAAAAAGTGTAACATACATTTAACAAGAATACCAGAAGTAAAGAAAGAAAGGAAGGATCAGAAGATATATTTGAACTGCTAATAACTAAGATTTCCCAAAATTAATGACAGATGAAAAGAAAAGAAACACAGATCCAGGAAGCTCAGAGCATATCAAGCACGACTAATACCACATTATTCCAGGCATGCAAAGTGGGTTTGACATTGGAGAAACATTTAATATAATCTTTCACATCAAGTTAAAGAAGAAAAATCATAGGAACTTTTCAATAGATGTAGAAAAATCATTTGATAAAAAGCAACACTCAATGCTGACAACAGTTTTCAGCAAACCAGAAATAGAAACTTCTTCAACATAATAAAAAAATCTACAAAAAGCATACAGATAACATATATATGAGGAGCAACAAGATGCTTTTCCACTGAGATCAAGAACAAGGCAAGGATGTCTTGCTCCTATCATTGTTTTTCTATATCACATTGGAACTCCTAGTAATGCAATAAGACAAGACAGGAAAATAAAAGATATACAGATTGGAAAAGAAGAAATAAAATAATTTTTATTCATAGGTGACAATATTGTCTATATGTAAAATACAAAAGAATCAACAACAAATTAAAAAAAAAAACACTTGGAACTAAAGAGTGATTATAGCAAGTTTGCAGGATACAACTTATTAAAAAATCAATTCTTTTCCCATATACTAGCAATAAACAATTGAAATTTGAAATTAAAAGCACCATACCATTTACATTAGCACTGCAAAAATGAAATATTTAAGTATAAATCTAACAAAATATGTTCTCAGATCTATATGAGGATATCTATAAAACTTTAACACATTAACTGCCATGTGAGTTGTATTTAACTCATGCTAGTTTTGAGCCCAGGGCTTGTGAAGCACATGTAACTCACCCATCTCTTCACCTTGGGAGCCACATGAACTATTTTTTGAGTTGCATATAACTCACACACAGAAAACAATTAAAAAATAACAATTTTTTCTTAAATTAGAAAGGATCATTTTGTTTTTGAGGTTTTAATTCTATTTTCATAATAAAGCACTGTGGACTCAAGGAAAATAATTTTTTTTCTGGTGCGGCAGTCAATATGTTCTAGAAAGAAAGCAAAGAAGATCTAAATAATGAGGAGATATCCTACCTTGATGGATAAGAAGACTCAGTATTGTTAAGATGTCTGATTTCCTGATATGACCTACAGATTCAATGCAATCTCAATCAAAATCTCAGCAAGTTACTCTGTGGATATCAACAACCTGACTCTAAAGTTTATAAGGGGAGGAAACAGACCCAGAATAGCCAATATGACATTAAAGGAGAAGAACAAAGTCAGAGACTGATACTACTCGACTGTAAGACTTACTGCAAAGCTACAATAACCAGGACAGGGTGGTATTGATGAAAAAATAGACAAAGAGATTGGCAGAACAGAACAGAGGGCTTAGAAAACAAACCCACGCAAATTAGCCAACTACTCTTTGTCCAAGAAGCAAAGACAATTCAATTGTTAAAGGATAGTCTTCTTAATAAATGGTGCTGAAATAGTTAGACATCCGCATTCCACAAAAAATAATAATCTACAAATGCATCATGCACCTTTAACAAAAATTATGACTAAATGATCATAGAGCTAAATATTAAATTTGAAAGTATAAAACACCTGGAAGATAACATAGAAGAAGATCCAGATAACCTTGGTTTTGGTGATGACCTTTTAGATGCAATGCCAAAGGCATTATTCATAAAAGGAAAAAAAATAAATTGATAAGTTTGACTTCATTAAAATTAAGAACTTCTGCCCTTCAAAAGACATTGTTAAGAGAATGGAAAGACAAATCACAAACTGGGAGATAATATTTGCAAAACTCATATCTGATAAAGGGCTTAAATCCACTATACCCAGAATACTCTTAAAAGTCAACAATAAGAAAAATACCCAACCTAATTAAAGATATATTAAAAATTATATACCCCACCAAAGAATATATATAATGTCAAATTATCATATGAAAAGATGTTTACCAGCGTTTGTCATTAGGGAATTAAAAAGTAAAACAACAGTGAGATACCACTACACACCTGCTACAATGATCAAAATCCAAAACACTAACACCAAATACTGAAGGGGATATGGAGCAACAAGAACTGAAGCTTGAGAAAGGTTGCTATTTTGAAAAGGGTGCTAAGGAAAGGCTTCACTTAAATGCCAAAATTTAGTGACATTGATAAATATTTTAGTTGATGGTGAAAATTTAAAGTAGGTAAATGAGCGAGCCATGTGGTTATTTGGTAAAGAAAATTTTCAGATGATAGAACAGCATGTAGAAGGGCCCTGATCTTATAAATTGTAAGGACTTTTGTATTTACTCAGAGTAAGCAGAAAAGCTATTGGAGGATATGATATAGAAGTAATATTCTAAATTACATTTTTAAAAGAGAATTCTAGCTGTTTTATTGAGAATAGTTTGTTGGAGAATAAGGTATAAAGAGAAAATCACCTATAATATTATTTAAATAACCATGATGTATTATTCTGGGACTTTTGGAGGCAGATTCCAAGACAGTCTTCTATATATTCATACAAGAGATTGATTGAAGGGAAAGCCTATGAGGGAAAATGGCAAGGGGACTAGAGCAGGCTGGGAGAGCCAAAAGACTGAGATGAAGGTCTGACCATTCTGAATGATGGGGAAGGAAGGAAGGAAGGGAGGGAAGAAAAGCTGTCTTATAGCTGGAGCACTATCAAAATACTTTTTACAGTTTTTTTCCTGGTAAAAATTTAAGTACTTTTTATTTTAGTGTGCTACTTATTTCTCCTGGTAGTACATTCTACTACCTAATAAGTTTTTGTCATTACCTTAGGCTATCAGAATCCAGTAGTTCATATTTTTTGTACCTGGAAATAATTTAAGTAACATGACTATCTTCGTATTTAACAATCCATTAGTAAAAATGTGAAAATTGCTATAGCCCAAACAAATCCATTACTTGTGATTACTGTGTGTTATGGATTGAATGTTTGTGTCCTCTCAAAATTCATATGTTGAAGTCCTAATTCCCAATGTGATGGTATTGGGCAGTGGCTTTTGGGAGGTAATTAGAGTTAGATGACGTTGTGAGGGTGGGGTTGTCATGATGGGATTAGTGCCCTTCTAAAAAGAGCAAGAGAGACCCAGAGCTCTCTGTATTTCCCTCTCAGTCCACCATGTGAGCACACAGGAAGAGGGATATCTGAAAGCAAGGAAGAATTCTCACCAGGAATCAAATCTGCCGGTGCCTAGATCCTCCAGAACTGTGAAAAATGAATGTTTTTGTTCAAGCCCAAGCTGACTATGACACTGTGATTTAAGGAGAAATGTGCCCTTCTCACCATATTCCTTTCCATATTATTTCTTATCAATAGTATTAAATAGTACATGTGATTGCTGACAAAGCTAATAAATTAAAAAGGAATGTACACCTGTGTATATTTAAGTTAGATTCAGAGAAAGTAATGGAGATTAATGCATGCAATCAACAGTTACTTTAATCACCTTGATTTATCTGCAATAATGTATATGCAGATTTTCTTTATACTTTATCTTGCCTAAAACTTCCAAAACATTCACGTTAAAGTTGCATTGTGTTTGTTCTAAACACTATCATAGGACAACTAATGGCAAAATCACCTGCTGATTTACTATTCAGTATTAGCTATTTATATTTTCTTTAATTTATGTAAATAAATGATGCATGCATAAACATTAAAATTATCTATGGGGTACAATGTACACTACTCAGGTAATGGGTACATCGAAAGCCCAGGCTTCACGACTATACAGTATATACATGTAACAGAACTCAGTTTGTACCCCCTAAATCTATTAAAATTTTTAAAAAGGAAAAAAATTAAAATTTAATTAAAATATATAATAAAAATGTATATGCCACTGACAATGCTACAGGACAGAAGTTCTCAGTAGGGACAATTTTGTTCCTCAGGATACATATGCCAATGTCTGGAGAGATTTTTGGTTGTCACAATTGATGGTTGTCAGTGGCACGTAGTGGATTGAGGACAGGAATGTTTCTAAGCATTCTATAATGCACAAAACAGCCCACAACAAAGAATTATCCTCCTCAAAATGTGGACAGTGCCACAGTCAAGGCCCTGTTCTAGAGAAACAATGACAAGCAAGATAAAATTACTATTCTCTTATATAAAATGTACAGTTTACCAAAAGAATACACTAGCAAACATTAACTCACGCAATTTTCACTCATAATATTGGAAAGTGGTTTTATGCTCAAATCAGTTAAAATTTTTATTGTGATAGGTTTGAAAGGGCCCAATAAATAACACCCCTTTTCTTCATTTTAATTTTGGACCAATAAAGGTGTAGATAAGGGGTAAAAAATCAGTTTTCCAGTGGCAAATGTTAGGTTGGTGGATGTTGCTTGAATACACAGCAACCCAGTCTATTCAGCTTATCTTCTTATACTTTCTCTATTTCACTCTGTGAACACTGCTATTTGTAAAAACCCTCTCTAAAACTCTACAGAAATAAGCACTGGATGATTAAAATTACAAATTGTGGAGTATGTCCATATCATTTATTAGCACTATGATCTGAAGATAGTTACTTTAATTTTCTGTAAAGTTATGCTTCTTTAAATGACAAAAATATTACCTATGCCATGTAGTTTTGCAAGGATTAAAATTGATAACACCAAAAAGGGTTTAGAATCAAAACTCAAAATGTGGCAAGCCCCTGGTACCTGTTGCTTGTCATCTTTTATAGTCTTACCTAAAACTAAGAAAAATTTCATAATTAAACAAGAAATTATTTTCTTTATACTGTTTTCATTCTTCAGGAGAAAAACCAAATTTTTTAAGCAAGAATATGTATTTTGAAGAAAAATACTAATAAACAATTGGAATGTGGTATATTTGCAACGTTCTTTACTTTAAATTTTATGTTAGTAACTTAACTCATCAGAAAGAAAGATGAGATGTCTATTCCAGGTCAAGCTTACTGATTATAATTTCCCAAACAATTAATTAGTTTTCCTATTGTACTGTTTTCAGGAGAGAATCAGAAATAAAGTGGACCTATAGACCAGCAAACTGGGTGGAAGGAGAAAATTCAGTAACTTAGAAGCATACCAATTTTTCAATTGCAGTAAGGTAAATTCTAATTGTATCTATTTATTTTACGTCCTAGATAAAGAGCACATTTAATTACAATATTTAGTGCAAGTAATTGTACTACCTATTTCACAATTTTGGAAAAATTATTGTACTATTTTTCATTGGAGAGAGAATAACAAGATACATAAAAGAAAGAGAACAAACAATAAGAGGAAATAGAGAAGATGCGATTGATAAAGTAGACATTTCTTAACTCAACACTCAGTACACTCAGAAAGATAAAGAAATGACAAGTGTTTATTTCACTTCTTTTGATTGAAACTCACTTGATTTTCTTATATGTTTTTAATTAACTAGGGATTTAGGGGAAGTATTTTAATTTTTATCTGCATAACCTAAGGGTCATGTTTCCATACTTCTTTATCTTAGTTAGTTTTATTGATTTGTAAAATTGAAAGAAGAAACAATAAAATTTGACTTTTTGGACAATTTTTTAAAAATACAAAAACAACCTCTGGTGATGGTGACATATATTAGCATATAGAGTTTGAAACATATGAGAATAAATATGAACTACATATTTTCAGGAAATCAACACTAAATAGGTCGACTGAAAACAGGAAATGCCTACTTCCAGACTATGTGAAAAAAAACAAAGCCTTAATCATTTTAGCCTCTGTACATCATTTTTATGTTACTTGCTAATAAAAACATTGCTTATTGAGACAAGTCACTACTATCTAATATATCTGTGTGTGTGTTTTACTATAAGTAATCCTCTTGCCATGGACATCATCATACTAAAGACACTTAAGAGACAAGATCTCCAGCAATGAAATATCACTGCACACCTGTTAGGATGGCTATTATCAAAAAGACAAAAGATAACAAGTATTGGTGAGGATGTGAAGAAAAAAGAACTCTTGTACACTGTTGATGGGAATATAAATTAGTACAGCCATCATGAAAAACATTATGGAGGTGCCTCAAAAAATTAATAATAGAGATACTATATGATCTAGCAATCCCACATCTAGGTATATATGCAAAGGAAATGAAATCAATATATCATATATTGAAGAGATATCTTCACTGTCATGTTCATTGCAGCATTATTCATAGTAGCCAAGATATGGGATCAACCTAAGTGTCCAAATCAATGGATGAGTGAATAAAGAAACTGTGAGATATACATATATATGTATATATTTTATTCATTTTTTCAAAGGAAGATGCTCATTTAGATAAGGATATTAGACCAAGTCATCTGACTTCTTTATTGGGGCATCCACCTGGTAGTGTGAGCACATGGACGGTAGAACAGCTTCTTTACATCTTTTCTTTCATCTCCAAATCAATGGAATGGGTAAAATTTAAAAGTGATAATGATATGTACTGTTAAATATTTGCAACAACTGGAACTCTCATGCATTGTTAGTGAGTGGGTAAAGTGGTGCAATATCTTTGGAAAACCTTTGATAGTTATTTAGAAAGTCAACTATACATCTACTCTATAATGAGGCATTTGCACTCTTAGAAATTTAAATGAATTGTAAAAGAAAGATAAATGAAAATACATATTCACAGAAACACATGTACAAGGGTGTGTAGAGCAGTTTTATCCACAATAGCCAAATACGAGAAAATGACAATATGCAACAGAATAAATTATGACATATTTATGCTACAATACTACACAACAACAAAAAAGAATGAAGTACTGACGTGCAACAACATGGATGAATCTGAAAACATTATGTTGACTTAAAGAAGATGAAACAAAGGTTACACATTTTAGGTTTTCATTTATATTAAATCCTGGCAGAAGTAAAACTAATGTGTAGAAATCAGATCAGTCATTGCCCCTGGGCAGGGGCAGTGGTAGGTATTGCCATGATGGAACTGAGCAAAAGAAAGCATTTTAGAATGCTTGAAATAACTTACATTTTTACACATGGATATAATATGTTTATTGTAAATACCCATATTTTATGTTTATTATGCATAAATTACAATATAGGCAAGAAAGAAGCTTAAGAAGGTCTTTAATATATCTTCAAAAATGTAACAAAAATACATTTTCTTTCTGGAAGTATAGGTAAACAGGGACACAAACAAAAGAAAAAGAATGTTACTGAAATCACATTTTTAACAGCTTTCCCATGTGCTAAAATACAATAATATGATTTCCTTATAATTCTCAGGGAAATTATTTTTAATAGAATTATATATCATCTATTTATATTTTTAATCATATATAAGAGTAAAGACATTCAGACATTAAAGGACTCAGACAGTTATCTTCCTTTGCACCCTTTCTCTGGAAAGGGGTGGAAGTTGGGTTTCCTTGCCGGAGAAAGGTTCTAGAGAGAAACATCCTTTTTTTAGGACACAGGGGATTCAACAGTCTCCACTGTCTCACTGAGATCCAAAGACACTGGCTTTCTTACTCTGTCTTATGACACATTCATTAGGCATAACCTGCCCCAGAACACTTGCACTTGCTGATCACTCTTTAGGAAATTATTCTCTCCTAGATAGCTGCATGGCTTGCCTCTTCAGCTCATCCAGGTTCTAGTCAATTATTACATAATCTGAGAAGCTTTTGATTGACGATCTTCCATTCTGTAGCCACCCCACCACTCCCCATTCACTCTCTAATTCCTTCTCTAACTATCTTCAATTCTGTGAAGGCTAACAGAGGTGAGGAAGCTGCAGAAGTAAAGTTGGAAGCTAGCAGAGATTGGTTCATGATGAAGGAAACAAGCCTTTTCCTTAACATAAAAGTACAAGGTGAATCAGCAAGTGCTGATGTAGAAGCTGCAGTAATTAATACAGAAGACCTAACTGAGATAAATGATCCAGGTGGCTACTCTAAACAACAGAGTTTTGTTGAAGACACAACAGTCTTCTATTAGAAGAAGATGCCATCTATGACTTTTATAGCTAGAGTAGAGAAGTCTGTGCCTTGGCTTCAAAGCTTCAAAGGACAAGCTGACTCTCTTTTTAGGAACTAGTGCAGTTGGTGACTTTAAGTTGTAGCTGATGTTTATTGACCACTCCAAAAATTCTAGGGCCCTTAAGAACTAAGGTAAATCTACTCCGCCTGTGCTCTATACATGGCACAATAAAGCCTGGATGACAGCATATCTCTTTATGGCATGGTTTACCAAATATTTTAAGTCCACTGTTGAGACATACTGCTCAGAAACAAAGACTTCTCTCAAAATATGAGTGCTCATTGCAATATACCTGGTCACACAAGAGCTATGATGGAGATACAAAAAAGATGAATGTTGTTTTCATGACTGTTAACATAACATCCATTCTACAACCCATAGATCAAGGAGTGATTTCAATTTTTAGGTTTTGTTATTTGAGAAATACATTTTGTAAGGAAATAGCTGCCATAGATAGTGGTTCCTCTGATGGATCTGGGCAAAGCAAATTGAAAATCTTCTGGAAAGGATTCACCATTGTAGATGCCATTTAGAACATTCATCATTCATGGGAGGAGATGAAAATATGAACATTAACAAGAGTTTGGAAGAAGTTGATTCCAACCCTCATGGATGATTTGGAGGGGTTCAAGACTTCAGTGAAGGAAGTAACTGCAGATATGATGCAAGTGTATCAAGAGAATTAGAATTAGAAGTGGAGCTTGAAGATGCGACTGAATTGCTATAATTTCATGATAAAACTTGAATGGATGAGTAGTTGCTTCTTATAGATGAGCAATGAAAACGTTTTTTTAGGATGGGATCTACTCTTGATGAAGATGCTGTGAACATTGTTGAAATAACAACAAAGGATTTAGAATATTCCATAAACTTAGTTGATAAAGCAGTGGCATGGTTGGAGAGGATTGATTCCAATTTTGAAAACAGTTCTACTGTGGATAAAGTGTTATCAAACAGAATTTCATGGTAAAAATAAAATTTTTTGTGAAAGAAAATGTCAATCAATGTGTCAAACTTCATTGTTGTCTTATTTTAAGGAATTGTTACGGCCACCCCAAACTTGAGTAACCACCACTCTGATCAGTTAGCAGCCAACAACATAAAGGTAAGACCCTCCAGCAGCAAGAAGTGCATGACTTGCTGACGGCTCAGATGATCATTAGCATTTTTTAGTAACAAAGTATTTTTTTAAATTAAGATAGGTACATCGTTTTTCAGAGATAGTGCTATTGCACACTTAATAAACTACAGTATAATGTAAACATAACTTTGATATGCAACAGGAAACCAAAGAATTCCTGCAACTCACTTTATTGTAATACTCACTTTATTTTGGTGGTCTGGGACCAAACTTGCAATATCTCTGTCATATGCCTATATATGTAGTCATATAATCTCTTCTAAAGTATTACTTTATGTGTACAATTTTACAATTTTGCTTTGCTTCTTTTTTTAACTGCTAGCAAATTGTGATATATGTGCTTGTATTTGTTTAATTCTAACCTTATTTTATTCAAATAAACTTACACTATACTATTAAATAGATTATGCCTAACATTCTGCCTTACATGTTTTTAATATTCTTACAATTGATGTTATTTTATTTGTGCTTTGTATAATCAAACTCCCCCATACTTTTATTTTAATACAATCAATTCACATTGTTTTATCTGTGGTTGAACTAATTAGTGTTATTGATTTTGGTTTTTAAATCTTGTGTTCATTTATATTTAGTCAAAATTATAACAACATAGCTGTTTTTCCACTTTTTAATAGACTTTATCTTTTAGAACTGTTTTAGATTTACAGAAAACTTTTGCAGATGGTAGATTTCCCATACACCACCAACAGTTTCCCCATTAACATCTTGCATTAATATGCTGTATTTATAATAATTAATGAGCCAATATTGATATATCATTATTAAATCAAGTTTATACTTTATTCAGATTTCCTCAGTTTTTGCATAATGACCTTTTCTCTTCTAGGATCTCCTCTAGTTTACTACATTACATTTAGATGTCATGTCTTAGCCACCTCTTGGTTGTGACAATTTCTCAGAATTTCTTTGCTCTCATGACCTGGGGAGTTTTGAGGAGTACTGATTGAGTATACTATAGGATACCCCTCTACTGGAATTTGTCTGATTTTTTTTTCATGATTATAGTGGGTCATGGGCTTTGGAAAGAAAGATCACATAGCTAAAGTGCCATTTTCAACACATCACATCTAGGGTACATAATATCAACATTTTTTATCACTGCCAATATTTACCTTGATCACCTAGCTGAAGTAGTATTTTTTAAATTTTTCCAGTGTAAAATTATTCTTTTCCCACCTTACTGTATTGTATTCTTTGGAAGGAAGTCTTTATGTGCATCACAGACATAGTAAGTAGGGAGTGATCGTCCGCCTCTTTGAGGGCACAATATCTACATAAATTATTTGAAATTTTTCTGCATGGGAGATTTGTTTCTTTTCCTCCATTTATAAATTTATTCAATCAATTTTTGTAACAACATGGACTTATGGATTTTTTCTATACTTGGTTTATAATCCTATACTGCTTTCCTTATTTTCTTGCTCTAATTGTTTCAGCTTTGGTTATAGGGAGCACTTTTAGTTGGCTCATGTGCACCTTTGATATAACCCCTTCGGAAAGAGAGAGAGAGAGAGAATATGTGTGTGTGTGTGTGTGTGTGGTGTGTGTGTGTGTGTGTGTTTTCAGCACATTCTCACTTTCTGCCACTACAAGATGCTCCAGGCTTATATTGTATATTTTCTGCCCTAATTCTAGTATCAGCCATTTGTCCAAGGTGCCCTGGTTCCTTTTATTGAAGAATGGTATTAGAAACCAAGATCTGAGTGCTAAGTATGCCCAGTGCTACCGAAGTATTGTTTCTTGTCATAGTAGCTGACAAAGCAAAGAAATATATGTATTTATACTAAACCCACTTTACAGTGTTATCTATGAATATTTCCATTTGTAACCGTCCACATCTATGTTAAGTTAAAGATGAGTTCTTTCTGAGGTCTCCAACTCTACCACATTACCACATGATTTATTCTAGCCTCCTCCCCTGGCTGATCTGTAAATTTCTACTCTAATAGTGAGAATTCTGGATCCCACCTACTGCCATTCATTTACTTAATTGTTCAATCCTGTACACATGTACAGAAGTACCAAAATTTTCAACAAACACCTTACCTACCATGGGAAACAACTGTATAAATTAAAGTACAGTGTTTACGTGCAGTTTCTTTAGCCTCTATTTTTACATATTCCATTCATCTAAAGTTTCTTACGTCAGTAATTCCCCCCGACCCCCTTCAGTTTCATGCAGTTGTAATATAGCAAGAATCTCTTGTCACAGTTTGAATTCTTTCCTGTGAACCCCTTAACTCCTAAAGGATTTATTTAAAAATTGTATTTATCAAAGTTAACTCTGTGTTGTAAAGTTCTATAGGTTTTGAAAAATGAGTAATGTTAAGTGTTCACATACAGTATCATGGAGAACAGTTTTGCCACACTAAAAATCCTCTGTGCTCAACCTGTCCGTTTCATATTCATCCCTTGTGTTTCAAGCAATCCTCCAAACCTCTGGCAACTACTGATACTTTAGTTGAACCTGTAGCTTTGCCTTTTTCATATTGTCATATTAATGTAATCATATAGTATGTAGCCTTTTCAGACTAGCTTTTTTCACATATCCATACACATTTAAGGTTTCTCCATGCCTTTCATGACTTGATAGCTCATTTCTTTTTATTGTTACATAAAATTTCATTGTATGCATTTACAACAATGTGTTAATTCATTCACTTATTTTAAAACCTCTTGGTTGTTTTCAGTTTTGGGAAATTATGAATATAATACCTATAAACATTCATGTGTAGGCTTTTGTATAGACATAGGTTTTTAACATGGTTAAAAACTTAGAAACTACCATGTCAGTAGTATTGTGTTATTATTCTTATTTGTAATTCCCCAATGATAAATGATGTTGAGCATTTTTTCATATGCTTTTTTATTATGTTTATTTTCTTTGCTGAGGTGTCTGTACAGATTTTTGCCAATGTTTTAATTCAGTTTATTGATTTCTTGTTGTTGAATTTTAAGAGTTCTTTGTATATTCTGGATACAAGTTCTTTATTAGATATGTGTTTTATAATATTTCTCTCAGTCTGTGGCTTGTCTTTTAATTTTTTTAATAGTATTTCATACAGAAGATTTTAAGTTTAATAACATTCAATTTATCAATGTTTTTCTTTTATGTATTTTGCTTTTAGTGATGTATTTAAAAACACATATTTGAGTTTTCAAGTAGAAATTGATACACTATGCTTATAACTTAAGTTCTTTATGAATTTATAAACTCGTATTTGAAAATGCTATTTTTAAAATAGCTTAAATATTTTTGTTTTGAAATCTTATATAAGCTAATATTATTATGAACTGTGTTGTGTTTTCCCCAAAATTCACATGTTGAAGCTCTAACCCCCATTGCCTTAGGATGTGACTGTATTTGGAGATAGGGCTGTTAAAGTGGTAATTAAGTTAAAATGAGGCCATAGGATAGGCTGTACTCAAATCCGACTAGTGTCCTTAAAAGAAGAGATTAGGATACCCAAAGAAGGACACCAGGGATGCTTGTTGCACAGAGAAAACACCATGTGAGGACATAGTAAGAAAATGGTCATATGCAAGCCAAAGAGAGAAGCAGAGAGTTTGTTTCTTTCTTTCTCTCTAATCTGAAAGGAACGGGAGTCCCATTGAATGAACTGGTCGATGTTCCATGGTTTTCACCTTTGTGTTTCAGTACAACTCTTGTACAAATTGTATACAATCATACTTTCAAAAACAAAAGAATTCTAAGTCATATGTTTTCCAATTAATTTCTACCTGCCCTTGCTGCATGTGTGTGTGTGTACATGTGTGTGTGAATATGCTCAGGTATAAGGATATACATGTTTAAATTAGGGCTGGTACTGTTTTGGGGGGGCCAGAGTAATCTGTGGAGTCCATTGTACCTATGCTTACACTACCACATTGCCCAACTTTTCATCGACCTTTCCCATCCCTACATTTTTGGGTACTGCTGATACAGTACACATATAGTGGAGAACACCAAGTAATTATAAAACAGGTGAAGATAACCATTGAAATTCAATATATTCCTCCATTCACTGAGCTTTGAAAAAAAAAAAGAAATTCAGTATAGCAAACAAATGAGAGTCAGGGAAGAAGAATGAATATATTGTTTGATTAGATTGGGGTTATGCATGAAAATTCCTAAGAAGTGTTTTCTAGGCTAGAATTTCTTTATACCAGGAAAGAAGAAAGGGAAAATTTAATGTATATTGTATGATCTATAAAAGACCAGCAAATAAAAAAACATGTATGTTCTACAAAAGAACATAGAATGAAAAATTCATAAAACATATTTTATTCTATAAAAATAATGAATTGCTTTTGAAAATGGTTTATAAACTTTTATGCAATATAGACATAGAACTTTCTTAAAATAAGACAGATTTAGGCATTGCTACTTTTATTTCCCCTTCTATGTAGAGAAATATAATAATTCTTTTACTTTTGAGTTCTTATTCTGCTTGATTTATAAAGAATCTCCAAAACATTTGAATAAGATCTTTTGTTGATTTCATCAATAGTTATTCAAAAACAATCATTCACCTTATGCCTAACCATACACAGTGTAGAAAGGAAAACAATTTTGTTGAAAGGAAGTTGCTATTGATTTAAAACTCTAAGAATAACAAACTAAATTTAGAAGAACCCTCAATTTCAAAGTGACTATGTACAGCCAACTCTCTCCCAAAAGGTTTAATCTTTCACTCTCTCTCTCTCTTTTATCTGCAATAAATAAATAATAAAAGTCTGTTCAGATGCCACATATAAGAACTTCAGATTCTGGAAAAATTAAGGCTTTTCCCTCGAAGATTCCACAGAAATACATTTGGTTAAAATTGAACATAGGATTTCTTCCCAGAAACAGTTCCTGGGGAAAGACTGTGTGTGTGTGTGTGTGTGTTTGTGTGTGTGAGTCTTTGTGTGTATGCGTGTATGTCAGTGTGTGTGTGTGTGTGTGCTGGAATGCAGAATTGAAATTTAATTCAGATTACTTGTTTCCCTAGCATCCTACACAGGTAAAAACAAGTCAATGGGCTGTATTTTAAGGTCGAGGGAAGAGTTCAAAAGTGAGTCGGTTGGGATTTCACATTTTTAATTTTTTACCCACTTTCTTGCTGAGCAACGGAAAGGGGAGATGGGAGTAACTTGCAGTGGGTGTACTGAATTGTCACGGAGACAATCCTAAGGAGGGATTAATATATGTAAGGAGACAATTAGACTTCAAATTCTTCTTCCAATATTCCCTCTGGTCACCAATCAGCCAATATTCCCACCAGTGTTCTGACCACTGCTCGTGGGACTAAATTATTTGGATGATAGCCTATGATTCCACCATTTCTCATCCAACATCATTGAAATTTTTATGTTGAAAACACACCAGAATTCTGACTAGATGCATCACTTCTTTCTCTTTCATAAATACCAAAGTCTTATCAGATTCTTAACCTAGGAAAAAACAAACCAAACAGAAAATCAAACAACAATGAAAACAATAAAAATAACAACAATTTAAAGCCAAAAATTTCAAAGTAGAGGAAGCAATTATAAAAAAGAAAAAAATCTCAGATGATATTTTTCCACAATCATTGGTTAGATTTCTGGAAAAGTACAAAAAATAAAAAAATATTGACAAATGTGGAGGTAGGACCCCAACTATGTAGCAGTATATAAGGGAAAAAAATTGCCAGTTCAACCCTAAAGTTCTCCTGGACTCTACTTCCTGGCATGGTTTTTAAATCCTATTAAAGGGAAAAATGCTTAATGATAAAAAGATTAGTATAAATTTAGAAACATCTTTCTGATGGAAATAGCATAATGTTCACTGAAGATAAAACCAGACAATATAAAATACCAAAAGGTATGAAGTTGTAATAACAACAAAAATAATATCATACATAGATAAGCACTGCTAATATTTTCTTTTATATCCATCTAGTGTCTCCAATTCTATTCCTATTCTATTTACTTATTAAGTGCTGAATGTATGCTATGGACAATTCTACCTTTTTTGCATGTATAAATTCATTAATTCTGTTCAAGAAACTTTTGAAATAAATACTATTTTTCCTCATTTCATAAATGAAGAAATGAAGACAAAATATTTGCAGGACGACAGAACGTTTTAAGATAGCCATGGTATACACCCAATGTTAAAAGAAGAAATACAGGTTTAAAATAAAGCAGAAATATAAAAATGAAAAAACAAAACAACCTAGTCTAAATTATGTAGCAGTTCTAACTCATGTTCTCATTTAATCAAACGTAATAATAGTCCTTAAGTCTTAATCCAGCCCCAGAGTTTTTTATCACCCAACCTCATTCTTCTTTCCATTGGCACTATTCTACGTGGCCGTCCTTAGCACATTGGATGCTGTGGTTTTGCCTTGTACCTGCTCTTCATTTGTCTCTCTTGCCCTGCCATCTTCATTCGTTCTGCTTCAGCAACCGCTTCCACCAAGCACATACATAAACACGCAAGCGTGACCACATCATTCCGTCATCCATTGGTACCTTCAACTGAGGTCTCTAATCAGCACCCCTGTCTACCCCTTTCAGGCAGAAAAGCAGAGAACCTGTGTGTGTTTGTGTGTGTGTGTGTTTAATGTAAATTATATACATACATATATCTCATAATTCTTTGTAAGTGGTTTTCAGGTAATTGCCTCCAAATGTATTTTGTGATCTCCTTCAGGACAGAGATATGGCTTAGGCACATCGATGATAATACATTTATGTTTTATAAATGAACAGTTTTTTTGATCATTTGCTTTTGTTTTCTCAATTGAGGAAGTACAGAGTTACAATTACAAATCACAAATAATTCAAAAATTATATCAATGTTCTTTTCAAATGAGAAATGTTAAGTAACAAATAAAAGTGTAATTAGTAATTAATTAGTAATTATTAAGAGGCTCAAATATTTTTCCACAGATGTCTAAACTTGAGAAAGTCCATTTTATCTCCTTTCTAATCAAATATTATAATCCTTGCCAATTTCTTATTTTTATTACTATAATATTCGTATTGTTATTTTAGATACATAATGTAATGATTTTTACCATGTTATCAATATATGTGTGTGTGTGAACATATATAATCTCTTTCAATCCAGTGTGCTCCAACTGAGTTCAAAAAGGATCTTTTTTCTTAAACTTTAAATCCATTGTGGACCTATCTATAATTTTACAATCAAATTATAGGTTCTTTAAAAATGATTCCAATATTTGGATATCTTAATATATTATTAATATATTAATAAAAAAGTAACACCCACCATAGGGCAAGAGATTGTGATGTACAGCCAAGAAAATACAGGATAACATAGCAGATACTTCTTCATGTGTGTCAAATAAGATTTAAAGATTTCTTAAAAACAGATTTGGTTTACAAGACTAGTAAATTTGGGGTTTGAACGCATTGATATTTTTCCTTTTTTAAATTTTATTTACTTTCTTTAGAGACAGAGTCTTACTCTTTCATCCAGGCTGGAGTGCAGTGGCCTTAGCATGGCTCACTGCAGCCTTGAACTCCTGGGCTCAAGTGATCCTCCTACCTCAGCCTCCCAAAGTATGCCGCCACACCTGGCTAACTTTTAAATTTTTTGTAGAGGTGGGGTCTCATTATGTTGCCCAAGCTGGTCTCCAACTCCTGGGCTGAAGCCATCTTCCTACCTTGGCCTTCCAAAGTGCTCGGATTTGAGACTTGAGCCACTGTGCCCAGCCTTTTGTTTCTTTATATAAAATAATATTTTATTTAAATTTAATAACCTCCATTTATTTTCCTTTCCCAACTTGGCTGGTCTCAGATTGCATTTTTCTTTTAATAATAATTTAGACTAAGTAAAATTTTATTTTTTGTAGAGAAAGTCACATTGCTAATAGTAATGTTTTGGTATTATGGAACAGTGTTTGAGGCTGTAAAAAGTTAATATAACAGTGCTTCAAGTGTATATAAAAAAAATTGCAACTTACATAAGAGGTATAAAAAACATCTTTTGAGGCAAAGATTTTATTTATGAATTTTTCCTGAGAAAAGCTTGCTTAGCTCATTTATTAAAAATGATGTCTCAAATTATTAATGAAGTTTAATATTAAGATATAAAATCTTATTGTTTTTGCTTAGAATAACAACTTTTTTTGAAACCTACGGTAGAGGAAATTCAGTGGAGAATTTGTTATTGTTAGACTTTGTATCCCGTTGTAAATAAATAATTGAATTGTTCACAGAGTGTATTACTTAATCAGTCTTTAAAAATAAATGAAACATTGGCGGCAAACATCAAGATATCCCATTACGTTTTTTTAATGTGGAAAAAATACATTACCATTTTAGCAAAAAATAAATTATGTTAAATTGCCTTAAGATGTTTAAGAAATTGAAGGGAAAATTCACTACAGTAGACTTAGTTAAATAAAGGTAATTCTTAATTTGGCATAGCCTTTTAAAATAGAAAATTACAAGTAAACTAAAATTCATGATAGTAAAATTGAAAATTCACCCAACCTAAAACTCAAAACCTCTTGCAAGTTTCTCTTTCAAAGGGAAAATTACCAGGGTGTTTGTTGCAGGAAATTTTTTCTAACTCTAAAAGCCAGCAAACAATCTAAATATCTATCAGTAACAGTTTTTAAACAAAAGAACATCATGGAAGGATTTAAATGAATGAACTAGATCTTTATATATCAATGTGGATAGATGTCCAAAACAGAATGTGAGTGAGGAAAAGATGCCAATTGATTCAAGCAGAATAATGTGATTTATAACAAAATTTAAAACACATAAAGCAATCCTATACATTGCTTATGAAAAACATATTTGGTCATACACATATAAATTGTGAATTAGAAATACATGCATAAAATTTTTCATAGTTTTTTTCCTTGGAAGGAAAGGGATCTAAGGAGGGTGGGTAAAGAAAATTTCAATAGAATCTGTAATAATTTATACTTCTATTTTTTATTTTCAAAAAGGCATGAAGCAATTTATGAAAATGTTGGAGGAAAATCCTTCAATAGTGGAAAATGGTAGTTATTTGTATTATTCTTTGTAGTTGTCTGCATTTTTAAAATTTTCCTAGACAAAAAAAGGGAAGTATTTATTCTTTGCAGGAAACAAAAGTAAAGTTTTAAGAAACTGTCACGAAGGGTATTATATAGAAAACAGACAAAATTGCTTGATAATGGGATCAGAGAACCACAGATGTCAGAAATAACATCATACTTGTTGATAATGATGTAAGTCAACCTGATGATTTTATATATAGAGGGAATCAAGACACAAAGGATTTAAAATATGAACAATTGCTCATAACACACATTTGTTAAACATTTCTACCAAATAAGAGGTGGGTAGGTTTGGGTTTGGATTTGGGTTCTGTTGTGGACTAAACAACTTTTTGTAAATTCATATATAAAAGAATTGAAATTTTAACATAATTTCAGGTCACAATGAGTAAATTACTGAAAGAGGACAAATGACTTTAGGGGTAACTCATCTTCAAGAAAGAGTCTATGATCAAATTGCTCACTGTGAACCTTTCTCAGACATTGGATGCAATTCATAACCCCAAACAAGATGTCACCAGAAATGTTGATATTTGCCTTGGGCAATGTGTTTGAGCAAGAGAAAATCTGATCACTATGTTAAACTTGTGAAACACTGGAAAAATAGATATGTTTTATTACAACAAATAAACTAGATACACTATAAAAATACCAATATTTGTGAAATGGTCCTTCAGGACAGAAGCTCATCCTTTATGTTGCTGATACAAGAAACTTGGCTCTCATGAAGCATAAGCAATCTGACTCAAACCCGTGAGAGGACAGAGTTTATTTAAGATCTGCCAACAGCATATTGCTTGGACTATATTAGTTTTTGCTCTTCAGGGATGGTGTTTCAACTCAAAGTAATATTTATTCCAAATACTACACTAAATATCTTTGCAGCCTTCAAATTGATTTTGAGAGGAATTCCTGTCTTAGACCCATCAGAATAACTTTTAGGTTAAAGGGAGCTTTGAGAGTCAGGCCAAACCAAGGTACTCAATGAAACAACATGACTTCAGAGGAAAATCGGTGAAAATAATGAATTGACTGCAATAAGGACAGCAGAAGAATTGCCTAAGACTCACAAGAGGAAACTCAGCCTGTGGTAATGAAACTGCTTCGTCTACTGCTATAAAACTATTCAGTGAAGTCCTCAGATCTCGCTGCCTTTATTGCCCATAACAGGGTCAAAGAATGTCTGCTGGAAAGAGTAAGTAATTTCTCAGTTATGTTTTTATTAAATGTCAACACATGTATTAAAGAACCTATAGTAAATATGAAGACTAATTTTTCAGTAAAGACATTTTAAACCTTTGAAAAATCTATGTGATTGGACTTCTTCAATTAAAATCTAGTAGCAGTATGTTTGGGTCATGCTCTTAACTAGAACTCTAGCTACCTAAATCCAAGCTGAGTTTCTTCCATTTCCAAGTTGATCTTTGAATGAAAACATGGATTTGCCTTCATTAGAGTAATCTCTAGACATAGACACTACTCCATCTCTTCTGATGAATAAATTAGTCATAATAATAATTTTTAAAAATTGTAATGGGTACCCATTTTGCTATATTGTAGGTGTGCAAGTTTATAAGAAGTGAACAAATATATTAATCGGTTTTTTTAATATTTACACTTAATTTTCCCAAAACAGTAGTTTTATTAATGGCTGAATGTGGGTAAAGTGCTTTCCAAACAAAAAGCAGTGAGTTTCAAAATGTTTTTGCTGAGAAAGAAGAGAATTGGTAAGTTTCTAAAGATATGTTAATAAAGGTGGGCCATCAGGGTGTAATTTACTTTTTTGGGAAAAAATTAATTGTGGATAAATGCTCTAATGGCCAAAAACAATAATGTATTTAAAAATATGTGCACTGATTTCCCTCTCAGCCATTGGAACACTCATACTATAAAGCCCAATAGCTTCCCCAGTTACTTTACCTGTCTGTATTTCCAAATCTTTCATCCTGTTGAACTCACACCTTTACTGAACTTGCATTGCCCTCTTTAAAATGCTGTTAATAATTAGTTTTGCTATTTCTTTTCTTTTATTCCAATAAAGAATAGATCACGACTTGTGCATCATTAAATTTTATTTTAAACTTTTTTTCTTTTTTTAGTAAGATTTTTAATTGTATGCTCTGTTTTACTATTTTTAGTGTAATACTTGTTGAAGAAAGATTCCTATTTTAATGCCATGTTTGTTTTATTTCCCTTTTAGGAATTTATCTCAGCAACCACTGTGTTCAGGAACTTATGAAATCCTTCCCTGTGGTTTATTTCTTCTGAAGCAACTATGAATTGTTGGTATATTAAATGTGGTTTTAATATACATTTTTCAACATTAAAGTCTCTATTCTAATACATCCAATCCTTTCAAAAATGCAATCACATTATTTTTCACCTCTGACTTCCATGTTCTTATTTAAATCTAAAATACACACATATATATACATATATATTCTAAAGAGGAAACTATTTATATATCAATTATATATATAATTTAATAGCAATAGAATAGCATTGTAAAATTACTCCTATTTTGAAGATGAGACTCAGAAAGACATTTTCTTGTTCATTTGCCTTAAATAAATTCTCCTATCTTACTTGGAACACATTAATTATTATATATTTACTGCTTTTGGTGGAAGTTATTTGTTTAGAAGTCACCTGGACACCATTTTTACTGTCATTTTATTTGTAATGTTCTTGAAATCCCACCCTAATTCTGGATTATGACAAATTATAAAAATCTAAAATGAGGAGAGTTCTTGCTAACCAACGTAAACAGGCCTTCAATCACCATGTTTGGGGAAAAAATCAGATTTGTTATTTTTCAGCTTTGTTAATCAAATGATCAAAAGAGTACTTTCTGAGACTAATGCTATTCATTTTATTCTACTCATAATGGACTGTGTGCTTCAGTTGACACACGAAAAGTTAAACACACACTTTAGATTTTCTTGTAGTACAGTAAAAATCAGTACTGCTGTTCTCTTATCCCTGTAGGGGCCACTACTCAATATAAATTAAACATGTGCTAAATTTTAATTTGAATAGGAAGTCAAGTGAATTTCTAGTTTATATTCTGTAAAATGCACATGTAGTATGTGCACACAAAAATATTGATATTTCTGAAGGATTATAAATATGTGACCTCTTTATGTGTGAACTTTATGAAAGGCATTCAGATTAAATATGATTTTTAAGATCATTCATTTACATTTGATAATGAATGCAGTCATAATTAACATTTAAATTACTGTCCTGGTGATAACATCAGGCAAATCTGTTCATTTTCTCTTGTTAACTACAAGTACAACCAATTCTGACATTTGGGTGAGCATCACTGATTTTCACTTTAACCTTCTATTTTAAGACCCAGTGAAATATCAAAGATATTAGCTCTAAGCACAGAAGCTAAAATAATTTTACTTAGAGACTTTTCCACAGTCCAGAGTTCTAGAATAGCACCACACTATCCCCTGAGTAAACAGAGAAGAAGAGAATATATCTATATGTCATGAATTAGTGGAATATGTTGTGTTAAATAGTTGGAAAATCAAATGCACAAAAAAAGCTAGAAATTTGCCATAACTAAGAAAAACTCTATTTTTCCTTATTTTATGTGTAGTTTGCATTCAAATATCAACAAAGCAGCCTTTAAGAATGTACTAGGCGATACATTTTAAACAATCATATCAGTGTGGGTTTTATAATAAAATGGGAAAATGGGAATATCAGAGTAATTCAATCAAATATTTTCTTATTTTTTCATAGCAATTAGAGATACTCACATATTTTGAACCTCTTTGCCTAGCACAATACCTGAAGTATAGTGTACGTTCAATAAATGTTAGTTCCAATGAGTCAATAATTTCTTCTCTACCATGTAGGAAGATATTAAAAGGAAATTTCTTTTAAATGTACTCTCGTTGTGGAAGGACTGGAGGTCTCTGAGGATAAACATCCTCTTTAGAACACGCACTGCTTCTCCAGGATAAGTGGCTCTGCATTCATGACACCTTTTTTTTGTTTGTTTGTTTTTTGTTTTTGTTTTTTTGGGTTTTTTTGGTTAGGATACTTAGATAGCATCATTAATAAATCTTTCACTAGTTTTCCCATGTTCTAGCTTTGATATGTTCGCTCTTGCAGATCCCTATACTGACTCTTAGAACTCTAAGTTGTGGCACATTCTGATATTTGTTTGTCATTTGTTTGTCATATGTTTTGTTCATTTTTACAAAGCACATCCATGTATAATTTTGAAAATCATTTTAGGTACACATAATAAATATCAACATTCTCACTGTGAAATAGTTCAAACTTAAGCAGCATTACAGTTCCCCTGGCCACTTCCTCAATCCAAAATATCTCCAAAAGGGTAATTCTTTTATCTATTTTGTACAAATATTTTTATGCATTTACATACATCATGAATACACATAAAGATGTTTTTTATTATATATGGCTTATTTTTAGTGTCTTATTGATTATCTGAACAGTGTTATTAGCTGCTTTTGGATTCTTGTTCATATATAGATATAAAAATATATTGATGTATTTATGTATTTATAACAATTATTCTGTGTTGTTGGTGATACAGTCCTGTCAAGCAAAATCATCTTATTTTTTTAAACAGATGTATATTATTCTTTAGTACTCATTTACAATTTCCCCTTTCATTCTTTAAATTGGATAATTTCATCCTTCTTTCATGATCATAAGGGAGAGGGAGAGTACTTTGGAAACAGCAAGTTTCTACCATAGCCAGCCACAAAGATACTAGGTTAATGAGTTTTCTGGACTTCCAGACTAAAGACAAGTCCTCACAGCATGACATAGAACAGGTGAAATAATGCAATTCTTCTAATACTCTATTTATTTATTCTGACTGCAAATAGGTCAGTGGGAGAAACACCAGGACTCAGTGTTGTACATTTTCTGAAACACAGACTTAGAATTACTTGTTTAAAAGAAACCCCATATCCCTCATACTTAGTACCCTCTTTTTAATCTAACCAAGATCTCAGCCAGAAAATCCCTTGTAGTAATATGAAACACCTCTAGTGTGCCCTTATATAGTTGCCTAATCCAAGTGCAAGCTAGTCTTATAAATTCACTATTTTTTATTAATATATTAAATCAATAATACATTGTGAATATAATATGGAAAGCAATTGTTTCCTAGGTTATGTTTTTGACTGTCGCACAGCCTGTCCTTGGGGACTAAAGTACTATTATTTATTTGCTTTTCAAGTGTGTGAAAACAATATTCTTTTTTTACCCAAATTACACATAGAACTGGATGTTTTACAAGTATATCAGTTGGTAATAATCAGACCTATTTTTCCACGGCTTTTGGATATTATTTCACAGCTTTGTTAAAGCATACCTAATTTACAATAAACCGCACATATTTAAAGAGTGTATAATTTGGCAAGTTTTGACAAAGGAATACACCTGTGAAAATCTTGCCACAATCAAGATAGTGAACATATGAAAAACGAGTGCATATTCTCAAGGCAAGCTACATAATTTGCAGGGTCCAGTGCAAAATAAAAACAAGGAAGTCAGCCTCCTCTTTCCGTAGGTTCACTGTCCCAGCTCATAGTGGAAAGAGACCTCCAAGGAATGGCAACCTCTATGATGGCACGTGCTCCATTCCTGGATCCGGATAGCCAAGAGGACCCCTATGAGTCACCTGCCAACCGTGCTGTGGTGCTGCCAGCCCAGGGTGGGGATGGTCCACTCTTTACCCCTCCATTAATTGCCTTTGCACTTTGATGTAAAATCAGTTTGTATATACATGTTTTGGTCTATTTCTGTCCTCTCTATTAGCTTCCATTGATCTATTTGCAAATTTTTATGACAATACCACACTGTCTTGATTATTAATAAGACTAATATTCATAATATTAGTCTCCCAATATTCTTTTTCAATGTTTTGACTATTGTAGGTCCTTTGCATTTCCATACAAATTTGAGAATGAGTTTGTCAATTATGACTGAAAAGCCTGGTAAGAATTTGATTGAGATTTTGCTAAATCTATATATCAATTTAGGATATATATCAATATTTCTATATATCAATTCTACATCTTAAAAATATGCAGTTTTTAAACACATGAACAAGGTATATTATTTGTTTAAATGTTTAATTTCTCTTAGCATTGTAGTTTTCAGTGCATAACTTTTGTTGGATTTGATCTGCATATCTTTTGTTCAATCTCTTCCATTGAAGGTACATTTTATGCCATTTTAATGGTTTAGTTCTTTAATTTCAATTTCTGATTGTTTATTAATATACAGAAATTCACTGGATTGTTCTGTACAAACTTTAGATGCTGCAATCTGCTAAATTCATTTACTTCTTTTAGGAGCTGTTTTTACTTGGTTTTTGTTTTGTTTTGTTTCATTTTTGTAAACTCCATAGAATTTTTTACAAAACACAATAATGTCATATGAGAATTGAGTTTTATTTTTTCTTTTCTAATCTGGATGTCTTCTGTTTTGTTTTGTTTTGACTGATTACACTGACTAGCACTTCCAGTTCAATACTGAATAGAAGTACTGAGACCTGACATCCTTACTATTTTCCTAATTTTTGGAGTAACACATTCAGTATTTCACCATTAAATATAATGTTTTTGTAGGGGATTCAAAGATACCTTTTATAGGTTTGAAAATATTTTTTTCTGTTTCTACTTTGCTTAGACTTTCTATCAAGAATGAAATTTGGATTTTTACAAATGCTTTCTATGTGTCTGTTGAGATGATCAATTGTTTTTCCTTTCTTAGTCTATTAATGAAGCAAGTTACATTGATTGATTCTTAGATTGAAACAGGCTTACATTGCTCACATAACTGCTCATAGTCATTTTGCATTATCATTTTTATATATTGTTGCATATGATTTTTTGATATTTTGTTTAGAATTTGTGTATCTATTTTCATAGATAATATGTATCTGTAGCTTTCTTTTAATGTTTTTGTTTCATTTTGGTATCAGGTGATTTCTGTCCTCAAAGAATAAGTTGGAAAGTATCCCCTCTTCTTCATTTATTTTTTTTTAATTTATTTTATTTTATTTATTTATTTATTTATCTTTTGAGACAGGGTCTCATTCTGTTTCCCAGGTTAGAGTGCAGTGGCGTCATCACAGCTAACTACAACCTCAAACTCCTGGGCTCAAGCAATCCTCTTGCATCAGCCTCCTGAGCAGCTGGGACTACAGGCGCTCGCCACCATGCCGGGCTAATTTTTTCTATTTTTTGTAGAGACAGAGTCTAGTTCTTGCTCAGGCTGGTCTCAAACTCCTGAGCAAAAGCAATCCTCCCGCCTCGGCCTCCCAGTGTTAGGATTACAGGTGTCAGCCATTGCGTCTGGCCCTTCTTCCTCATTTTTAGAGAATAATTAATAAAGAATTGCTATTATTGTATTT
This sequence comes from Daubentonia madagascariensis, assembly GCA_023783475.1. Classification (NCBI taxonomy): domain Eukaryota; kingdom Metazoa; phylum Chordata; class Mammalia; order Primates; family Daubentoniidae; genus Daubentonia; species Daubentonia madagascariensis. The sequence goes on along the minus strand of JAKFHU010000747.1, from coordinate 14,009,670 downwards.
TTTTTTCTTTAAATGTGTCCTAAAATTCCCTGTTAATCTATCTAAGCTTGGAAGTCTTTTTTTTTTACAAGATTTTGTACAATTAAGTCAATTTCTTTAATTGTAAGGGGCTATTTAGATTACTTCTTCTTGAATGAGCTCTGGTAGTTTGTGTCTTTCAAGATATTTGTCCATTTCTCATAAATTGTTGAGATGATTGGCATAGGATGGTTCATAATTTTACCTTGGCTTTCGTTTACTATCTACAGAATTTATGGTGATGTCACCTCTCTTATTCTTGATATTAGTAAAGTATGTCTTCTCTCTTTTTTTCTTAATCTAGAAAGTTAGACTAGACTAACTTTTTTTCTTAGACTAGAGTTATCAATTTTCTTAATCTTTTCAAAGAGCAACATTTTGTTTCATTGATTTTCTCTCTTGTTATGCATCCTACTCATTGATTTGCACTCTCATTATTTACCTTCTATTTAGTTTGAGCTTGATTTGTTCTTTTTCAAATTTTTTAAAAGAATAAACTGATGTCATTAATTTGAGATCTTTCTTTTTTTGAATATGGGTGCTCCATGCTATAAATTTCCCTCAATATTTCTTTAATGGCTTTGTGCAAATATTGAAATGATGTGTCTTCTTTTGTAATCAATGTAAAATACTCTACAGTTTGATTCTTTTTTAATCTATAGAATTTTTTTAGAACTGTATTATGTTTTAAGCATTTGGAAATTTTTTTTCTGGTATTGATTACTAATTTAATTCCGACTGGTCTGAGAACATACTTTGTACGAGTTGAATCATTTTAAATTTATTTAGGACTGTTTTATGATCCAGAATAAGCCTATCTTATTAAATGTTCCATGTACACTTGAAAACAACATATATTCTGCTGTTGTTGGATAGAGTGTTCTACAAATATCAATTAGATCAATTTGGGGTCTAATTTTTGATATTTTTGATGGTCTTATTAATTTTTATCTACATTTTCTATCAATTATTGAAAAAGGTATATTAACATTTCTGATTATAACTCTGGAATTTCTATTTTTCTTCACTTTTCTACATTTTTGTTTCAGGTATTTTTAAGGTTTTTTGTAAGGTGCATAAGCATTTATGTTTATTATGGTGTCTTGATTGATATACTCCTTTATTCTTATAAAATATCTTTCCTTATCTCTGGTAATATGTTTTCCTTTGAAAACTACCTTGTCTGATATGAATATGCCCACTCCAGGTTGCCTTTGATTAGTGTTACCTGAGATATCTTTCTCCATAATTTTACTTTTAACCTCTATGTATCCTTATATTTAAAGCACATTTGTTTTTAGAGCAGATAGTTGGTTATTGTTTTTTATTCTATTGACAATCTCTGCCTTTTAGTTGTATTTTTTACCAGTTACACTTACTAAGATTACTGACATAATTAGAATTAATGTATGATTTTGGTATTTGTTTTCTATTTTCCTTTACTTCTTTCTCCATTACCTCTTTAGTCTGTATTCCTTTATATTAATTGAGTAATTATAAGACTTTATCTTCTTTTTTGGCATATTAGTGATAACTATTAGTTTTTTTACAATAGAAATTGCTCTAAAATTTATAATATTTATTTTGAAATTTTCCTTGTCTACATATTAGTGATATTATACCACTTCTCATGTAGCACAATAAGCATACAAGAGTATATTTTCTTTTTCCCCTCTTGGCCTTAGTATATTATTGTCATACTTTTTGTTTTTCATACACCATATTGCATTTTTATTATTTTTGTTTAAACAGTCACTTATTTTCCAAAGATTTTAAGTAACAAGAAAAATATTATATCATATTTTGCATTATAGACAAAATTTATAGTATTTTTAATTCCTTTATGTTGATTTGTATTGCTTCTTGGTATCATTTTCTTTCTTCCTGAAGGACTTCCTTTAATATTTCTTGGGTCTGCTGGAGATTAATAACTTTGAGTTTCTGAAAAAGTTTAGTTTGTCTTCATTTTGAAAAGATATTTGCTTTGGGCATAAAATTCTGAGTTGATATTTAATTTTTAAAAATATTTTTAAAATCTTACTATTCCATCATTTTTCTTGCAGTCTTGTTTGTGAGACACCTGCTGTCATTTTTAAAAATTTTTAATTGACACACAATAATTATACATATTTATGGGGTAGACAATGGTATTTTAATGCATGTATACAATGTGCAATGATCAAATCAAATTAACTGGCATATCCATCACCTCAAACATTTATCATTTCTTTGTATGAGGATGTTCAAAATGCTCTCTTCTAACTATTTGAAAATGTAAATTATTTTTAACTATAGTCACCCTACAGTGCTATAGAACACTAGAACTTTTTCCTCCTATCCAGCTGTAACTTTATATCTGTTAACCAACCTCTTCCTATCCTACCCACTTCCTAGCCTCTACTCTCTACAAGATCAATTTTCAGCTGGGTATGGTGGCTCACGGATGTAATCCCAGCACTTTGGGGGAGCCAGGAGTTCAAGTTCAAGTTCAGAGTGGGCAATATTGTGAGATCTTGTCTCTACCAAAAAGAAATATTAAAAAGAAAAAATTAGCCAGAAATAGTGGCACATGCCTGTAGTCCCAGCTACTTAGGAGGCTGAGGCAGGAGGATCCCTTGAGCCCAGGAGTTTGAGTTTCCAGTGAGCTATGATTGTGTCACTGCATTTCAACCTGGGCAATAGAATGACACCTTATCTCTAAAAAATCATTCTTAGCTTCCCAATATGAGTGAAAACATGCAGAACATGTGCCTAGGTTATTTTACTTAACATAGTGCCCCTTAGGCTCATCCATGTTGCGACAAATGACAGGAGTTCATTCTTTTTTAGTGCCAAATGGTATTCCATGGCATATATATTGCACATTTTCTTTATCCCTTCACCTGTTAATGGACATTTAAGTTGAATCCATATCTCGGTTAGTGTGAATAGTGTTGCAATAAACATGGGAGTGCAGATATCTCTTCGATATACTCATTTCCTTTCCTTTGGATAAATATCCAATAGCGGGAATGCTGGATCATATGGTAGGTCTATTTTAAATTTTTTGAAGAGACTTCTTATTGTTTTCCATAATGGCTAAACCAATTTCCATTCCCATCAACAGGGTATGAGTGTTCCCCTTTCTACTCATCCTCACCAGCATTTGTTATTTTTGTCTCTTTGATTATTGCCATTTTAACTGGGGTAAGATGCTATCTCATTGTGGCTTTGATTTGCATTTCCCTAATGATTAGTGATGTTGAGTATTTTTTCATATACTTGTTGGCTATTTGTGTGTCTTCTTTTAAAAAATGTCTTTTCAGATCATTTGCCCATTTTTAATTGGATTATTTGGTTTTTATTTTTTACTGTGGAGTTGTTTGAGTTTCTTGTATATTTTGAATATTCATCCTATGTCAGATGAATAATTTGCAAATATTTTCTCTCATTCTGCAGGTTGACTCTTAACTGCTGATTGTTTCCTTTCCTGTGCAGAAGCTTTTTAGTTTAACATAATCACATTTATCTAGTTTTTAAATTTGGTGGCCTATGATTTTGAGGTCTTCCCCATAAAATTTCTGCCCAAACCAATGTTATTCTTTTTGTTTATTTGTCTGTTTGTTTACATGTAACTGTTTTGTTCTCTGTGTTTAAGATTTTCTCTTTATGCCAACATGAAGAAATGGATAAATTCTTAAAACATACAACCTTGCAAGACTAAATCATGAAGAACTAGTAAATCTAAAAAAATAATAAATATAAGATTAAATTAGTAAGCAACCTCCCAACAGAGTAAAGCACAGGACCAGATTACTTCACTAATAAATTCTACCAACCATTTAAAAAATTAATACCAATTCTTTTCACGCTATTCCAAAAAATTGAAAAGGACAAAATACTTCCAAACTCATTGTAAGAGGTCAGCATTATCCTATTAACAAAGCCAGACAAGGACACCACAAGAAAAGAAAATTATGGGTCAATACCCCTGATGAATATAGACGTAAAAATCTCCAACAAAATACTAGCAAACCAAAATCAACAGTACATTTAAGGGGTCGTTCACCATGATTAAGTGGGATTTACACCAGGAATGCAAAAATAATTCAACATACATAAACCAATAAATGTGATACATCACATTTACAGAAAGAAGGATAAAAATCATGTGATCATCTCGATAAACACATATACACACATACAAAAGCATTTGACAAAATTCAACATCCTTTCATGATAAAATCTCTCAGCAAATTAGGTATAAAAAGAATGTGTCTCAACACAATAAAGGACAGGAATGTATCTCAACACAAACAAGCCCACGGCTGACATCATACTCAATGGTGAAAAGTTAAAAGCTTTCCTTCTAAGATCTGGAACAAGACAAGGATGCCTACATTTGCCACTTCTATTCAACACAGTATTGGAAGTATTTGCCAGAGCAATTAGGTAAAATAAAGAAATAAATTCATTCAAATCAGCAAGGAAGAAATAAAAAGTAAAATGTGTGTGCAGGGTGTATGTGTATATGTGTATACACATACAATCTCTCCATGAAAAAGGAGGAAATTTTGTCATTTGTAAAAACATGGATGAACTTGAGGACATTATACTAAGTGAAATAAATCAGAGAGAAAAATGCAAATAACTGTATGATCTCACCAAAGTGTGGAATCTAAAAAAGTCAAACTCATAGAAACAGAGTAGAATGGTACTTTCCAGGGGCTGGGGTTTGGGGGAAATGTTGGTCAAACGGTACAAACTTTTACTTAAAACATCAATAAGTTCCGGGGAGTTAAGGCACAGCACGGTGACTATAGTTAATGCTGTATCGTATACTTGAGATTTGCTAAGAAAATAGATGAGAAAAGAGATATGTTCTCACAACACACACAAAAAATTGGAACTCTGTGAGGTGATGTGTTCACTAACTTGATTGTGGTAATCGTTACAGAATACATAGCACACATCAAAGCATCTTGTATGCCTTGAGTATATACAATATTACTTGCCAATTATACCTCAGTAAAGCTGGGAGAAAATTCTCTCTTTAGCACTGCTTTTAAGCAGTTTTATTGCAATGCTTCTTGGTTTAGTTCTCTTTGTGTTTATTATATCCTGTATCTCGCTGTATTCTATTTTTTGTGTTTAAATGTCTGCCCTTTAGAGTGAATTTTACAGAACTTGAAGGTAAGGACTGGTTCTGATTCACCTCTTTCAATTATCATGTCTGGTTATAACTTATATAATTAGATATTAAAATAGATAATTTTATGTAAGGCTGATAGGAATAGAAGACGACATAAGTAAAACATTTCTAGTCCATTTCAATTCAGCATTTCTACTTTTGTATTGAGAATAGAACTGATTATTTTCTATTTTTAAAGCTATTTCTTTACCTGGTCTTCAAATATGTGGTTATGAGTCAAGTAGAAGAAATGCTTTTGAATAAATCAAACAATGTTTAATGCATTGCTATAATGACTATGCCTGTGTCACTTCAAAAAAATAGTGTTTCCAAACAATTCACAAACGATAATACATTTTTAATAAGATCAGGTATCTAAAATACCATAACTTCATGTGTATATTTTTTTTATCTTTCTGTTTTCATACAAAATAATTAGTAGGCAAATTATAGGAAAATAAATTCATGTTTTATTTCCTATTTGATTTTAGGATAACTGTTAAATTTTAAGGGTTAAAATGCAAATTGTACTGTTATCTATTTTTGTGTAAGAAATTCCTCTATAATTAGTCACTTAACAGAAAAATAATAATTTTTTTTACTGTTGCTTTTCACAAGTCTACAAATGGGGCAGGGCTTCTTGGGGATAGTTCATTTGAGTTTATAAGGCATAAGCTGAGACGGTACCTCTGGGCTGGAGGATTCTCTTTCAAAATGCCCTACTCTCACTACTGACAGGCTGGTACTGGCTTTTATCTGGGAGATCCCACCAGGCTTATCAACTAGGGATATTTATTTCTTTCCACTTAGGCATCTCCACAGGATTCCTGTGTTTCCTCAGTGCATGGTCACTGTATCCTATGAACAAGTGTTTCAAAAGTCAAGAAATTTAAGCTGCCAGTCAATTAAGATTTGAGCCTCAAAACTGACATAATATTACTCAAACTGTGTCAGAGAAGATAGAAGCACACTCATATTTAGGATGTGGGGACATAGAACCAACCTCTTGATGGGAGAAGTTTTGGAGAATGTGTGGCCATTTTAATTTTCTGCAGACACTGTATAAATGTGTTGTTTTTCTTATACTTTAAGGCATTAACCAGTGTTTTAAAATAGCCAGGAAAGTAAATGTGTGCCATAACTGAAAGACTTTCTTCCAAATAATATAAAAATTTTATTTTTAGGAAACTAGTACAATGTAATACTTCAGACATCTATGTGTAGGTAAATAGATTTATACATATATATGATTATATGTAAGTATATATATTTCAGATCCATATTTTATCTTTTTCTTATGTTTGTTTCATTTAAAATAAAAAAAATAAGCTGTGACAATCTTAAAGTTTTTAATTTCAGAATTGTGTAAGTTAAACACGTGATAAGTGAGAATATTAGGATAAGATATTTTTTCCTTAAATATATGTGCCTTTTATACAAAGTTTAAACTACATTTAATGATAGAATTATAAACTTAAAATATAAATTCAGAAAATCTAAAGACTGAGGACAGCCTAACTGAAATATTTCTACTTTTATATTTCATGTACACATGAGAATGATTCAGGCAATAATGATACAGATAAGATCATAGCTCAAGAAAAGATAAGGCATCTTTTTCAAACTTCCAGCCAAATTTAGCTATGGACACTTTAGAGTTTGTAATATCTTTTTTCCATATATGTGTTAAATTACAACTTAACATCAGGTTTCAGAGCCAACTGTATTCCATGTAGTTTCAATTAAGAAAAGATATTGAGTTTTTTTAAATGAATTTTCCTCAAATCCATTATTTTAGAGTTATTTCAGTTATTGCAGTTTTGTGCCTAACTATAGAATATTTGTTTAATAATTCATTAATTTACTGTTATTAATTGCTATTAAACAAATATGAATAAATCAAGTGAGTGAACATTACTTTAGGGAAAGAGTCTGGCACCATAACACTTTTCTCTATAAATCAATGAGATGCTGAATAAATGAATGAAACAATTAAGGTAAAAGTACCTCTACAAAATTCAAAATCAGAAATTATCAGTGGGGTGTTGAATTCCCCTGCTATTACGGCATTGCTATTTATTATGTTGTCTAGATCAAGCAGTATTTGCTTTATGTACCTGGGCGCTCCTGTGTTGGGTGCATAAATATTTAGTATTGTTAAATCTTCTTGTAAGACTTCTCCCTTCACCACTATATACTGTCCATCTTTGTCCTTCTTTACTTTTGTTGCTTTAAAGTTTATATCATCTGAAATAAGGATGGCTACTCGAGATTTCTTTTGGTTTCCATTAGCCTGGAAAATTGTATTCCATCCTTTCACCTTGAGTCTGAATGAGTCCTTGTGTGTAAGATGTGTTTCTTGGAGACAGCAGATACTTGGCTTGTGTTTTTCAATCCATTCAGCCAGCCTATGTCTCTTCAATGGGCAATTCAAACTATTCACATTTATTGAGAGAATTGATATTTGGTGTAGATTTCTGTTTATTCTGTTGGGTAGTTTCTTGTTCTGTTATACCTCTTAAGTCTCTGTGAAATCTGGGTTCTGGAGTTTTAGCTTTGGGTAGTTTTACATTGGTGGCCTCACCTCTTCATCCAAAAACATGGAAATTAAACAATCTGTTGCTGAATGACTATTGGGTTAAGGAAGAGATTTAAATGGAAATCAAAATATTCTCAGAACTAAATGATAAAGGGGACACAAGTTATGAAAATCTGTGGGATACAGCAAAAGCAGTCCTAAGAGGAAAATTTATCACCTTAAATGCTCACATCTAAAAGACAGAAAGGTCACAAATCAGCAAACTAATGAATCATCTTAAGGAAATGGAAAAGGAAGAGCAAACCAATCCTAAAGCCAGCAGAAGAAAATAAATAACCAAGATCAGAGCAGCATTAAATGAAATTGAGAACAAAAGGACAATAGAGAAGATTAATAAAATGAAAAGTTGGTTCCTTGAAAAGATAAAAAAAATAAATAGGCCATGTGCCTGGTTGACCAGAAGCAGAAAGGAAAGGACTCTAATTAGCTCAATTAGAAATGAAAAAGGAGAAGTCACAACTGATATCATGGAAATACAAAACATCATCTTCGAATACTACAAAAATCTCTATGCCCACAAACATGAAAATGTGGAGGAAATGGACAAATTCTTAGAAACATACTACCTCCCTAGGCTCAACCAGGAAGAAATAGAATTCCTAAACAGACCAATATCAAGCACTGAAATTGAAGCAGTAATAAAGAATCTTTGAACAAAAAAAAAGTCCTGGACCAGATGGGTTCACACCCGAATTCTACCAAACTTACAAAGAAAAACTGTTGCCTATACTGCAGAAATTATTCGAAAACATCAAGAAGGATGGAATCTTCTCAAACTCATTCTACAAAGTCAATATCACTGCAATACCAAAGCCAGGAAAACACAACAAGAAAAGAAAACTACAGACCAATATCCCTTATGAATATAGATGCAAAAATTCTCAATAAATTCCTAGCAAACCAAATTCAAATGTACATCAAAAAAATAATCCATCACAATCAGGTGAGCTTCATCCCCGAGATGCAGGGATGGTTCAACATATGCAAATCTATAAATGTAATTCACCACATAAATAAAAGCAAGAACAAAGATTATATGATCCTTTCAATAGATGCAGAAAAATGTTTTGACAAAATCCAGCATCCTTTTATTATAAGAACTCTTAACAATATAGGCATAGATGGCTCGTACCTCAAAATTATTAAAGCCATATATGATAAACCCACAGCCAATATCATACTGAATGGGGAAAAATTGAAAGCATTCCCCCTTAAAACTGGAATCAGACAAGGTTGCTCACTATCTCCACTTCCATTCAACACAGTGCTGAAAGTCCTTGCTAGAGCAATCAGACAAGAGAGAGGAATCAGGGGTGTCCAAATTGGGAAGAAGAGGTCAAACTTTCACTATTCGTGGATGATATGATATTATATCTAGAAAACCCCAAAGATTCAACCAAGAGATTACTGGAATTGATGAATGAATTCAGCAAAGTCTCAGGATACAAAAACAATACACACAAATCAATAGCCTTCATATATGCCAATAACAGTCGAGCTGAGAAACAAATTAAAGATGCAATGCCTTTCACAATAGCACCAAAGAACATTAAATATTTAGGAACATATCTAACTAAGGAGGTCAAAGACCTATATAGAGAGAATTATGAAACACTGAGAAAAGAAATTGCACAGTATGTAAACAAATAGAAAACTCTAACATGCTCTTGGATAGGTAGTATTAACATTGTAAAAATGTCTTCCCTACCTAAAGTGATTTAGAGAATCAATGCAGTCCCTATCAAAATACCAACATCATTTTTTGCCAATCTAGAAAAAATAATTTTATGCTTTGTGTGGAACCAGAGGAGACCCCGTCTAGCCAAAGCAATCTTAAGCAAAAAGAACAAATTGGGAGACATCAATGTACCAGACTTCAAACTATACTACAAGGCTATAGTAACCAAAACAGCATGGTACTGGCACAAGAACAGAGACATAGACCAATGGAACAGGACTGAGAACCCAAATGTAAAACCATCCTCATACTGTCATCTGATCTTTGACAAATTCCACAAAAGCATACACTGGGGAAAAGATTCCCTATTCAATAAATGGTGCTGGGAAAACTGGATGGCCACATGTAGAAACTGAAACTAGATCCACATCTCTCACCTCTCACAAAAATCAACTCATGATGGATAACAGATTTAAACCTAAGACATGAAACCATAAGAATTCTCAAAAAAAAATGTTGGAAAAACTCTTATGGACATTGGCCTAGGCAAAGAATTTATGAAGAAGACCCCAAAGCAATCACAGCAGCAACAAAAATAAATAAATGGGACCTGATCAAATTAAAAAGCTTCTGCACAGCCAAGGAAACTATCACTAGAGTGAACAGACAACCTACAGAATGGGAGAAAATATTTGCATGCTACACGTCTGATAAAGGGCTGATAACCAGAATCTATACATAACTTAGGAAAATCAACAACAAAAAAAATCAAACAACCCCATTAAAAAATGGGCAAAGGACATGAACAGAATCTTTTCAAAAGAAGACAGAATAATGGCCAGCAAACAAGTAAAAAATTGCTCACCTTCTCTAATCATCAGGGAAATGCAGATCAAAACCACAATGAGATATCACTTAACTCCAGTGAGACTGGCTTATATCAAAAAGTCCCAAAACAACAAATGTTGGTGGGGATGCGGACAGATAGGAACATTCATAAACTGCTGGTGGGACTTCAAATTAGTACAACCTCTATGGAAAGTAATATGGAGATACCTCAAGGAACTAAAAGTAGAACTACAATTTGATCCAGCAATCCCACTACTGGGTATTTACCCAAAGGAAAAAAAGACATTCTATAATAAATACATCTGCACGCAAATGTTTATAGCAGCACAATTCACAATTGCAAAGATGTGGAAACAACCCAGGTGCCCATCAATACACAAGTGGATTAATAAATTGTGGTATATGTATATCATGGGGTATTACTCAGCAATAAAAAACAATGGTGAATTAACACATCTGGTATTATCCTGGTTGGAGCTAGAGCCCATTCTTCAAAATGAAGTATCACAAGAATGGAAAAACAAGCACCCCTGGTACTCACCATCAAATGGGTACTAACAGATTGATATTTATGTCACACATGGCAATAATATTTATCAGGAGGTGGTCAGGCAGGAGAGGGGCGGAGGTGATGGAAAAACTCTCACTGAATGTATGTGGGGTGTACGGTTTGGGGGATGTCCACAATTGTAGCTCTGACATGGGCAGTGCATGGGCAATATATATAACCAAAGTGTTGTACCCCCATAATATTCTGAAATAAAAGGGAAACAAATAAATAAATAGGTTATAATCTCAGAGAAAAAAAGACATTATCATACACACAAAAGGATTTAAAACTTATATAAGATCTAAAATGGTAAACATTTGAAAGATATATAACACAGTATCCTGATTCATTAAACTATGATCCCACAGAACATAGTATGATGCCCTCCACAGGACAGTTGAAGGATGATGTACATTTAGCATTAATATAAGAATATTTATGAAGAGTAAATAATGTTGATATTCAATAATAGCATTTTGTTAATTTGTTATTATGTAGAACAGCAATATTATACTGATTTTCATCAATTTTAAGACAGGTATGTATCCACCTTTTAACATCTCTGAAAACTGGGTATGTTCTCCAATCAACGGCAAATAGTGGATTAATTGGCAGTATTTTTCTTGTTAAAGAAAATGATACAAGAAATGTAAGCATATCTTTAAAATGATGACTTATGGTATTTTTACAAATATTTGTTTTCAAAATTTATTCAGTTTCCAAAGAATGTACAACACACACATAAAATTTCAGACCCTGAAAATTATGCAGCAGCCACACAATGATCCAAGTCTACAGTTGGAATACATTCTCATAGTCTGGTCTAATCCAACATAAATTTTTACTTGGAAACATATATACACATTTTTCTTAGTAAAGGACTTGTGGAGGACACTCTGTAGTATCTCAGCTGCAGAATACATATTTTATATCATGTTTATACTCACATGGTACTTAAATAAGAATTTTGTAGTTGTAATTCAGTTTATTAATCATGTTGTTGAATTAACCAAAAGGGAGATTATCTAGGTGGGACTGAACTAACCACATGAGCCCTTTAAATCTAAGTGTAGATGTCAGAGATTTAAAGTAGCAGAGACATTCTTTTGCTGGTCTTGAAGGACAAGCTACACAGTGGTAGAGAGGACCATGAAACAAGGAATGTTGGGCATCGCCAAAGAGCTGAGCTTAGTCCCTGATCAACAGCCATCAAGATAACAAGAACCTCCATCCTACAACAGCATGGAAGTGAATTCTTCCAACAACAACACGGATCAGATGCTAAGAGAACAAGAAATCTCCAATGAGATAGGAGCCCCGATCAAGACCTAATCACCTCCCAAAGGCCCTACCTCCCAACACCATTGCCATGGGAGTTAAGATTTCAATATATGAATTTTGGGTGGAAATAAACATTCATAACATAACATCTGTGTTAGACTGATGTGTCACAGATCTCAGATGCTCTGTTTTTTGGGGTTTTTTAAACTCTTTTTTTCCCTGTGTGTTTTATTTTATGTTTTCTCTAGATTTTCAAATGACTTATTTCCGAGTTTTCTTATTCTTTAAGTGTCTTTAGTCTTTGGAAGAGTGCATCAAAGACATTAATTACCCTTATTAGTTTGGCTTTTATTTCTAGATGTATATTTGATGTTTTCCTATTGTTTCCATCTTTCATCTGATTTTGCATGTTGTCCATATTTTCCATTAGATATTTTAACAAGGTAGTTATAGTTATTTTAAATTAATTTTTCAGGTAGTTCCAACATCTCTCATATCTGAATCTGGTACTGATGATTGCTTTGTTATCTTGGTAATGTAGTGGGGGTTTTTTGTTTGTTTGTTTTTAATATGTTCCACAATTTTTGGTTTTAACTTGGTTTTTGTTTTAATGTTTCACAATTTTTTTGGAAAGTGGAATCATAAGTAAGGTAATATAAACTGAGAGAAGTAGATTTTATACCTGGAAGGGGCACGCCTTTCTTTTTGCTTGGCCTTCAGTGCTGGGGTGTGAGTTAATCTAGTTAAAATTTGGGCTATGTTTGAGATTTATTTTTGCTGTGTTTATCCTCCATGCACCATACATGTAAAATTCCTTCAGCTGTTTTTACCTTCGGTGCACCATACACTTCAAATTCTTTTGGCCACACCTGTTGTTGGGGTTAATTTGCCAGAACAATGTCTGTTCTATCCTCACTGTTAGCTCTGGCATTTGAGTTCAACCTCTTTGCTTATGTTTCTTTCTTTTCAGCCCTTCTTCCAGCAGCTACTTAAGCTACTTATTACTAGACACATGTTAGCTTGTGGGAATAGAGTGCTGGTGATAAGGAGATTGAATAAGTTGTCTGTATGATTCTGAATAAACCTCAGTCTTCAGCAGCCTTCTGTGACTTGTGGGTGTGACATTTATAGTCCTCCTGCTCTCTCACGCTGCAGTTGTGTGCCCACAACTTCCCTTTCCCCCAAAGTACTGTTTTGTCCTATTTTCTTTCCCCTAGCTACACTGGTTTTTACTAATGCCCTTGGACAATGATGTTTATAGCTCTTCCTCTAACTGGTGAACTCTACTGTGCAATAGTGTAGATGGTGAAAAGAGTATAGGCAGAGAGATTTGTGCTTTTCCTGCTCTTCCCCTCCGCAAGGTCCCCACAAGAAACACAACAAACAGTTTTCAAGGGCTCTTTCTATACCCGGTAGAATTCACTGGGAAAGAGCCTGCAAGTTGGTGGCTGTCCCTCCAATTTCCACAGCTTCTAGGGAATTCATACCATTTCCTACCAGCTTGAATTCTGCTTTCATTAATTCATCAAGTATTCTAGCTGAAACTTTTCTTACAGGTGCCTGGTTGTATCTACCCCTGTGAGTACCCACATCTCCTTTCTCCCTGCAGGCACCTGTCTCTGCTTAGATTTGGGGCCAGTCGGTTGCTCTGCTCTGTGATGGGTTCACAAAAAATGTCAATTTGAAATTTCAATTTGGTCCATCTGTTGTTGTTGTTGTAAGGATGTGAATGACGTTCTTTTCAACTCCCAACACCTTATAGCACTAACCAAAACTCCCATTTTTGTTTTGAAAAATATGATCTCTTTTTTAAAATGTATTTTGCTAACACCCAATATATATTTATTTCACATGAATTACTAAGTATATATTTACTAACATATAGATTTTTCTCCATTTAAATTATTATAGAGCAATATGTATAGATATAACCCACAGAAACAAAAACTCTTTTAAGAGATGTTTAAAAGTATACTTGTTAAGAATATAAACAGGTCCTGAAATCAAAACAAAATTTAGAATCTCTACTTGAGACATATTGGGAAACCAAGGAGTATCTCAAGTTAATGAGAAGATCTTCCTGTGTGTTTTTGAGACTACACACCTTACTGTCCCTCTTCTTGGAGAGGAGTGAGAACTTTGACAGCATCCCCATTTTTACCCACATGAAGAGTATATTTAAAGAGTGTAAGAGAATTATTGCAGTATTTTTCAGCATAAACTTTAGGTTGTTAACTTTCTTTCCTTTCTGATTCTTAAGAATTACCACTGTTTTACCTAGAGCATTGACTTCTCTAAGAATACAATAACAGCTTTGGTTTAGGCAGGACCAGATACATAATTGTAGGGCCTAGTGAAAAATGAAAAATCTGGGACTCTTATTGAAAATAATAAAGAATTTCAAGACAGCAGCAGCAAAGCAGTAAACCAAGCATGGAGTCCTTCTAAACATGGAGCCCATTTTGACTGAATAGATTGAATTCCATAAAGCCAGCTCTGGGCTTAGGTCCGGCATTCCATAAAAGCCCTAAATACACATTTACCCTTCCTACTAGCCATTTTCATTCTTACTTTTTTATTGAGTTTTTTGTTTGTTTGTTTGTTTGTTTTGTTTTAGGATGTGTTCACTCCCCAAATGAGAAGCTTTTTATTATTCTATGAATGTCTGGATGCCTAGTGTTTTCTCCAGATGTGCCCTCTTTGTCCGTGAGTTCAGCTTTTTGGAGACCCATCATTCTATTGCTGTTGCTGTTAATAAATCAGTTGGTACCATGACTGCTACTGTGGGAGACATCCCAAATCCAGTATCTGGAGCTAGGCCACACAAGTTTTAATAAAGTAAAAGATCATGTTCGTTCCAAATCAGCATCCTGTCCCTTAGACAAGGGATCTCACTCAAGAGTTGGTTAGGCCATGAGTTTTTTTTCTTATAGTCCCAGGGCTTCACCAGGCCACTTTCGAACTTATGAATAACCATTCCTGACCTCCCACTAAATTCATTTATCACAGAAGCTGAAGGCTATAGAAATGTATCAGATGTCTTTAAGTCATGGACTGACTTGTGTCCCCCCAAATTCATACACTGAAGCCCTGACTCCAGAGTAAAGGTATTTGGTGATAGGGCTTTCAGGAAGCAATTAAGTTTAAATAATGGCATAAGGGTGGGGCCCTAATCTGATAGGACTGGTGGCCTTATAAGAAGAGGGAGAGAGAGATTACTTCTTCACTCTCTTCACCACGGAAGGACACAGTAAGAAGGTGACCTGGAAGAGAGACTTCACTGGAAAACAAACTGGCCAGAGATTTTCATCTTCCTAGCCTCCAGAACTGTGAGAAGTAAATTTCTGTCATTTAAGCCATCTGGTCTGTAGTATTTTGTTACGGCAGTCCAAGCAGACTAATGCAGTCTAGAATGGGGTTCATTCATCCAATTGGAATCAACCTATATCAGCAATTATAGAGCAGGTTCCCATTCTTTTTCATTAGGCCAACTATTAAGCCACAGTGACTTTTGTTACGAGGTCTTACTTCTGTCTTGAAAAGTAACATTTTTCAAAACTTCACATTAGATTTTCAAAGTAGCTGTCTATATCTAAAAGTTTTAAAATCTTTGTATGTTCGTCTTTTATCATTCTCAAACCAAGTGCATAGTTTTACACAATTTTCACATAATTTTTGTCCCCAGAATTTTTTAGACTTGTGGTTATGATATCCTTTTAAATTCTCCAAGCTTATTTAATGTTGTGGAATATAGTTAGAGATAAATTATATGCATTAGAAGAGAAAAGACAAACATAAAATGTGACAGAAATATAAATTAATATATAAACACATATACTCATAAATATATAAAATTAATTGTCATAGCTAAGAAAAGTGTAGACAAGTACACAAGAATACAACTTAATCTGATTGTCTACCAACTAGGAACTATGTGGTCTTCTATGACCCAAGGTACCAAATTATCTATATTTCATATTTGAGTTTATAACCTTTATTCTGATTTATCACAATGGATTACTTCCAGTTTTGTCATGAATGTCTTTTCTAGTAAACTGTGAGCTTCTATAGAGAAGCTAGGTCTTATTCATGCCTAACCTAGCAAAATGATTGACATTTTAGCCTTAAGAAGTCAATCAGATAAGTTCAGACAATGATTTAAACTTATACTGCATTCACAGATGGGAGTGTGTAAATTAAGAGTAAATTATTTAAAAAGTATTTGTAATTTCATCTTTAAAATATTACAATTTATAAAAACGATTTCACTTGTGTTGAGCAAAAATTTAATTTATAGTTATACATATAATCGAATAATTAGGAAAAATTAAATATAAATCAAGGATTATTTATTAATCAAATTTTGTTTCTAAAAGTATTACATGGTGAATACCATGGTGAAAAAGTAGCCCTTGCTACATCTTCAGATTCTATAGCATGCCCCCAAAATTTTTTATTTAGAAAAAATATTCAAGAGATTTACCAAGTTTTCAACGATCTGAGGTCATTTGATCTTCAAACCATTCTCTTTTGAAGTATTAATCATTGTTACAAAATTAACTTCTTCAGGTGTTATCTATTTTAATTCTCAAAAAGACTCCTTTGTCAAAGTCTTATAGCTAGTTTGAGCAGTTCTCCAACAATTTCATCAACTTCATAAAATCTTACATTTTTTCAAGATCTATAATTTCAAGTTGCTCTCATTGCCTGTTATATTTGAACTATACTGTCGCATATTCTATACATCTGAGAGTCAGTAAAAGATTGACAGGCAACATCCAGATATATTAAATTCTAACGGTAAATGGTGAGTATTTAGTTGGAGACTCAACTTAAGCAGTTAGTTCACTAGTGTTTATTTACTTAATAAAATAATTTTTCTTCTTGAAATACCTTATAATTCTAGAGATTTGGATAATCATGGTTAGATGATGAGAATGACTCTGTATTTGGGAGCTCTAGCTTTTATTTAATGGCAGCAAAATTTTTTTGTGTATGGTTCAGATTATTTTCCTAGCAAAGCAGCATGCATTGTATTATTTGTGTGTTTATGTATGCATATACATTTACTCATATCATGTGTGCATAGTCAGGTCCTGCTCAATTGCCAAAACCAGTTAATTAGCTAACCAGGTTCTTAAGTATCTCATTTATAAAATGGTAATGCATATATCAAGTGAAATATGATCCCTAGCTAGAATTCTAGCTTTAATAAATTCCAGCATTAATCCCATATGACTCATCTGTCAGGAAGTGTGAGAATCAAAACTGCTCCTTTTGTCGCCTTTCACTCACCGTGAAAACAGAGCAAAGAACAGTCCCTTTGGCACATTCATCAAAACTGTGATCAGGCTGATTAAAATGCGGATATACTGGGGCTTGTCTTTTATCTGCAGTCCAACAGTCTGATTTGTTTGAATCTCATTAACACTCTGTTTCCATGCCTTCTCTACTATTGTTTGCTGCTGTTACCAGCATCTAATTAAACAAGCACAACTGGAAATTTTGCATGCACATTTGCTCTATACATTGCTCTGATATTATTTGAAACCTGTCTTCCTATCAGTAATGTACTTCTCAGGCATAGCATGAGGGCAGAATGGTAATTTGGTGGTGTTCTGCACCATATTACTTTTGTGTGAAGAATCATAGTTATTTTGTAAATTTTTAAATTGAACAATACCCTCTATTTAGGATTTGCTTTCATTTCTTTTAGAGAACTTGCCACTTGGTATAGAGATTTTTGATGTCTGAATGACAAAGCCTGCATTTCAAGGAATATTAATTTATTATTGGTCTGATTTCTGTGGTGACAAAATTGTATATTTCATTTTTATTGCACACATTTTCACTATTGTGTTTTCTGTACGGGTTTTCCCATGTTAGTAATTCAGACCCTGGGAAAATCAGGTTTGTAAGTGTCATCTTTTAACCCTTTACATAAATTCAGGTTTCTCAATTACTGCAGTAGAACACATTTTCTAGCCACTTCTCTTTTACTTTTTCTGAAAAGAGCCACTTAGCTCCCTCACACCCACAAAAAAAAAAAAAAGAGAGATGGAAAGTAGGAAAGGAGTAGAAATAAATCAAAAATATGAAATTACTTTAAGTCACAATCAACTTCTTCATTCCACGTTAATTTTTATCCTACAGAATTCCAAATGGGAATCTTTGGGAATTAATGTAATGTCCTTTGTATTAGCTTCAAGCTATGTAGTATTTGATTCAGTGCCATGAACAACAGAGAATATATTGTTTATTTTTGTGATTGTACCCCCCTACTTATGGTAATGCAAGTAATTGAGTTCAAGCCTTAGTAATTGTGAAAGCAATTCAGATATAATCATATTTCAATTACTGTGATGGTGTAAATCCAAATTACACCATCTGATGCTTCTAGAGGGAACAATATAAATAAAAAGAGAAAATTTACACCAAATGTATTTTGAAAGGCTAAAAAAGGGAAATGTAATTATTGTATGCTTTTAATGGAAAGTTAAGTATATATCACACACATGTATATAATGACATACACCAACTATTGGTAACCATTACTCTCCTTTACATTATCTCAGTGATGTTGCATATTTAAATTATTCTCTTCACACTTTTTACTTAGAAATATCATGTGTATAGATCAGATCCTGCCCAATTGTAACTTTAATCATATTCTGAAGATGAAGACAACATTTGGAGATGACAGTGCAGACAATAGACATTCTAATATATTATTTGTGGTTCCGACATTTTGGAGAGAAGATTTTAGGATGAATTATGCTTGCTGTATGCAAAATAACAATTCTATAATTCTAGCTACAGAAAAAGTAGCATGAATACCTAGACATATCTGTCTATATGCACACCTACATATCATTTATTGAAACATATGTTGTAATAGAAAAATACTGGCAACAATTTAAATGACCATGATAAATGACTCTTTCTATTATAGTAGAGGAATAGAATCAAATACAGAGCAGAGTTTCTAAAGAAAAAAAAAAATGAGGTGGATCTGTATGTACCGAATTGGAAATCTGTTTATATTATTTTTGTATGTGAAAAATTAAGTTATTGAATGTTATGAGTTATATGATTTAATTATTTAAAATTATATGTACAGGCATGTATGTTTATACATAAAGATGTATTTCTATGACCGGTAACGGAAGGCATGAACTGCTAACAATGGCTACTTATGGGGTAAGTGTGGAGCAGGAATCTTGAGGGAAAAGGAGAGGAATTTTCTTTTCATAACTTGTATAATTCAGAAGAAAAAATGGAGGATTTAGATAAGTTTTTCTACTTAATAATTTTCAATCCTTTCTAAAAAGATTATTCAGTTCTTACTTGCAACTAGTTATACTTCCCAGTTATGCTTTCTTGGTGGTAGTTCGTGGTGCATACCAATGTCAATGGCTAGTTTGGGTCATTGACAAAGCAAATACATTTCACTCATCTCACCTTAGAATTCTGATCCAACTGAGATCAATGCAGTGACTTGAATAACATATATATTGTCATTATTTCTTTCCCTTCTGTAACAGCCTGAAAAATCTAGGCTACTAATGCAGCAGTGTTTCATGAGGTCAATCAGGGCAAATTTCTTCCATATTGTTGTGGTGCTCTCCCCAAGATGGTTGTGTTCTTAAACATAGTCAGTATTGGGTGAGTGTATCTGGAAGAAGGAAAGTCCAAAGAGACATTTTCCTATAGGCAGTTGAGGCCCTCAAGTGAGTGCATATTTTAATTCTGTTCTCATTTCCTTGGTGGCAACTCGGTCACATAACCACAACTAGACAAAGGGAGTGTGTGTGCATATATGTGTATACTTTTGCCCATACTTCCCATAGACAACCATTCAATGTGTTTCATATGTATGTTTATATTTGGATGTCATCTTGCAAAATGTGCATTTTTTATGTCAAATTTTCTTTCAATATGTTAGAGTGGAAGACTGTGTGTTTTAACTAGATGCTATCTGTCCTAGCATGAAAAAGCAATTGTCTTCTGTCCATTAGAAAAATTATTATAAATAGTAATGAATAATGCATTTTCCTTCCACCTTTATTGGCCATATTGATTAAAATGTTGCAAAACACACCAATTCCTATCTCATATTATAATATGTTTAGTTCCTTCAAAGTTGGAATAATGTTGTCAAATTAATTAGGATCTTCAATCAAATATCAATTATACAAATCTACTCACAAGTGCCCCAACAGTGGCTCTCAGCCAGACATGCTGTGAATGATGTTGGTATAATATATCATAGTTTGTTATAAAATTACTGATGTCCTGGAGGAAGAAAAATAAAATCAAGTCTCTGGCCACTTTCTTTTAATTTTAAAAAGCATCATGCCAGGCTTCTTTATATGCAATATATGTGTATATTTTCAGATTTTTTGTAAATTATGTATCTGTTCCAGGAAGTGATACAGTCTAAGTTGTATGGATGCTAATATTTCTTACACAAGTATTATTTTCTACAAGATTACTGTAATTCTTTTTTATTCCCACCTAGTATTTTAAGATTTCATTTTCTTTAATGTCATGTATGTAATTACTTTTAACAAGGGCTGTCTAATTTAGGTCATTTCCTAGTGATGCATCAATGAGCATAAATTGCTATTCAATTGTGTCAGCTTTCATCTCTGAGTCAATGACCCGCAGAACCACTCGTACCACAAATGTAAAACTATTCTGTTAACACATAGTGATTTTCCAGTTTCCTTCATCCTTAAAAAGAGAGAGACAGAGAGACAGAAAGAATTTAATAGATATTCTTCATTGTACTCTGCTAAACCATCAGACTAAACTATCTATTTCAGCGCCAAATGTCTTCTTGCCTCTACACTGTCTACTATTCATTCACATCTCAATTGCTTATCATTAAGCTTCAATTCTGAGGAATATTCGCAAACCACTCTTTCAAAGATCACTGTCTAGTTAATACACACCATCGGCACTTTTTCATTCTCAACCTTATCTTACAGAAGATAATGTAGTTTCGTGGTTATACCACATTCACACAAGCCTGAAATTCAAATTCCAGCCTTGCCAATTTCTGGGTAAGTTACTTAAACTCTGAGCCTTGTTACTTCATGTGACTAATGCTATTTTATATTCAGTAAAGTCTCAGGTTACAAAGTCATGTACGCAAATCAGTAGCACTGCTATATACCAATAACAACCAAGCTGAGAATCAAATCAAGAATTCAGTCCCATTTGCAGTAGCTGCAAAAAATAAAATACCTAGGAATATACTTAACCAAGGAACTGAAAGATTTCTACAAGGAGAACTACAAAACCCAGATGAAAGAAATCATAGATGACACAAAGTGAAAAACATCCCGTGCTCATGGATTGGAGGAATCATTATTGTGAAAATGACCACACTGCCAAAAGCAACCTACAGATTCAGTGAAATCCCTATTAAAATACCAATGTCATTTTTCAAAGAATTAGAAAAAACAATTCCAAAAGTCACAGAGAACCAAAGAAGAGCCCGGATATCCAAAGCAATCTTAAGCAGAAAAAGAACAAATCTGGAGGCATCACATTACCCAACTTCAAATTATATTACAAGGCAATAGTAACCAACAGCATGGTACTGACATAAAAGTAGAGCTGTTATGAACTTTAAATAAGATATGCTCCTAAAGTACTTAGGACAGAGTCTAATACATATTAATGATAGCTGTTAATACAAGACTTGACTTCCATCCTTAAGACACTTGATCTCTCATTTTCTGTGAAATATATGACACCAGTTCTCACTCCACCTCTCTGATTACTCCTCCTTAATCTCTTTGGTCGTCATTCCTTCCTCCCATTACTTATATTTGCATATTCCTTGTGTACCACTCCCCTGGGTGATCTTATCCTCTCTCTGGGAATAAAATGTCACTTCTCAATTCTACTCACTTGAATTCTGGAATATAAATCTCTAGGCATGCCTACCCTTTTAAGATCACCTCTTAAATTTCATATTTTCTTCAGGATATTCTTAAATCTTTCTGATAGCTCAACCTCAACACACTTCAATCTGAATTCACCCTGTTTCCCAAATCTGTTCTAATTATCCGTGAGTCTCACTTAGTGCTACTTCTATACTCATCATCACTCTAACTTTGGATCTGCTGTCATGTTCTCCCACAATTAATCATTTGCCGAACGATGTGAATTCTACCTTCAGTGTAACACCATGCACTCCTCTATTTCCACTCTGCCCTGCTGACACTCAGGCCCTTAGTATTGTCTTCTGACTTATGGTCTCTCATATATCCTTTTGCATTGATGCCAGAGCAAACCTTTCTAGCCATGGTCCAAAGATTCACTGGTCTTCTGATTATTAATTAATGTACAAGAACAGCCGTGGTTCATTCCTACCTATTTTATCATCAGTTACTGATCTTCAACATTGATAACTGCAAATAGGTTAAAAGGGAAAAAAAGGAAATTATTTCAGATGAAAGGGAGAAGGATCATGAATTGTCTAAAAATCCTTTTTGTGTGTTGGCCTTGGGAATGCTCTGCCTGGATAGGAAGAGTCACAGGTGGTGTACCAACTTTTTACATATATTATTTGAGAAAGTATACACTCAGTAAATGGGTACTATCCAGACATAATACTATAAAAAATTTACAGAAATTACAGGAGAATGGTTTGTGAAACAAAGTAAGACTTTTTAAATGATGGAACATATTGTCAACTTCCAAAGTTATGATATTGCCTTCTCTGAAAGTAGTTAAATAGAATAAACATAAATAAGAAGGTCAATAAAATATGTGTCTTGTGAACTTGTAAAATTTTTTTTGGTTAAGGAATCCCCAAAACTTTATTCATATTGATAGGAGCTAAGAAACCTATGCTGGCCATGTTTTGATTTTAAATGTCAATTAAGGTTACTAATAGTCATTTTGATTTTTGATAGAATTGGCTGAAGGAAATAAAGGCAATTATAAGTAGCTCTGTGTGTTATAGTCCATATATCTCTTTTTCATGTGCTGTTTTATTTTGAATGTTGTTGATAAATAATACAGGTACAGGAAGGAGCAGATTACGGGAAATGATAGATCTAGATATAAATATGGTTGTTTCACTGTAATTTCATGAATTGAAATATTCTTCATAAATGTTCAGAATAAAAGAAAATTATTAAAGACTGAGCCTGAAAACCAAAAGAACAAAATTAGTATTTTGCTTTCCAAAGTCCATGATTAAATGTAAATTCACCTGTAGGGCTGATACCTTAAATTTTGTCAGCTAACACCTTAGGTTGCAGCTATCATCTTAATTATGAGCTAACACTTTAGCAGGGACTAGCAGCCGTGCACAGCCTGCTCTTGGGAGCCCACGAAGGAAAAGGTGAGATGTTAGGAGAGGTAAACAAAGCTGAGTTTGGAGATATGTCAAAGTGTAAGAAATCTACTGTCTCATTTGCTGAGGCCCAGCTTGCCACCTCCCCAATATCTTACTCTTTTAAGAATTATTCCTGAGATATCAGAAGTACAACAGGAAAGGATTTTGTGTTGTCACCCCAAGCTACTTTCCTTACCTTCTTTACTTACTAATCCCTAGAGAGAAGTTGTCTTCGGTAAGACAGTAGATACATAATTATTCATAAAGTTTGCTATGAGAGAAAGGTTCCATTAACAGGAGAAAAGCCTGGTTGATGATCTATTGTAAAGAATTTTAAATATTTATGCATGGTATTTATATGACCATAAAAAAATAATCACTGACTATTCTTCAGGCTGAAATCAGGAACAAATATCATCATGAATTTGAAGACATCATAGCCAACCACCAGGACAGAGCAAGAACTGGTAGGAGGGGGAATCAGAAAACAGAAGGACAAAAGAGACTTCTATTTAAATGACAATAGAACAAAGGGAGCAAGACTAGAAAGAAGGGACTGCCTGGTATCCACCCAAATGGAGCTCCATATGGATTAAAGTGTAGGGAAAAAAATTAAATATACCTAACTCTATGCTCCCTAAACTGCCTTTGTGTATGTCTAAAAATAAAATAACTTTCTTTTTGGTAAATAAGTGCAACCCATTATTCAGATGTTGTGGGGTATAACTTCAGTGTTATAAATATAAGCTTTTAATGTGACTTATTTCTTTTGCCATTGAATGTTTATAGTGGGGTTTAATTTAGTTAAGTTAAAGGCACAGACATGGGTGTTGACAAATACATGCACTCATGAACCTCATGTACAGAAAATTCTATAATCCTTTTCCTATTTAATCCCCAAGAGGCAATCACTGTTCTGATTTCTTTCAACATGTATTAATTTTGCTGGTTTTAGAACTTTATATAAATGGAAATTATATTGTGTGTACATATTTGTGTTTGGCTTCTTTACCTCAGAGGATTAAAAAAAAGATTTCTGGTTCATCAGTTGTGGTGCATCTGTAGAGGATTTTTTATTGGTTGGTTTGTTTGTTTTTGTTTTCAGTTGTTGAGCAGCAACCTATTTTATGGATAAGCCACAATTTGTCCATCCCTTCTCTTTTTCATGGGAATTTGGGTTATTTCCAGTTTGGGGCAATTAGCAATAAAATTCCTCAGAAAATTCACATGTAGGTTTTTTCTTGAATATGTGTTTCTATTACTCTTGGCTGTAAATACAAAAAAAAGTAGAAATTCTGAGTCATAATGCAGGGGTTTATTTAACTTTATAAAAATTTTCTTTTTTTTAATTGGAAGATTTTTTATTGCTGCTTCAATTTCGGTGCTTGATATTGGTCTGTTCAGGAGTTCTAATTCTTACTGATTGAGCATAGACAGGTTGTGTATTTCTAAGAATTCACCCACGTTTTCAAGTTTTTGGGTACAGAGATTTTGATAATATTCAAAGATGATGTTTTGTATTTCCGTGATATCAGTTGTGACCTTTCCTTTTCATTCCTAATTGAGCTTCTTAGAATCTTTTCCTTTCTGCTTCTGGTCAGTCTCACAACGGGCCTGTCTATTTTGTTTACCTTTTCAAAGAACCAACTTTTTGATGTATTAATCTTCTGTATACTTATTTTGTTCTCAATTTCATTTAGTTCTGCTCTGGTCATGGTTATTTCTTTTCCTCTGCTGGGTTTAAGATTAGTTTGCTCTTCCTTTTCCAGTTTCTTGAGATGGTTCATTAGTTTGTTGATTTGTGATCTTTCTGTCATTTGGATGTAGGCATTGAAGGCTATGAACTTTCCTCTCAGGACTTTTTTTGCTATATCCCACAGATTTTGATAACTTGTATCCCCATTATCATTTAGTTTGAAGAATCTTTTGATTTCCATCTGAATCTTCTCCTTGACCCAATAGTCATCCATCAATAGATTGTTTAATTTCCATGTTTTTGTGTAGAGATGAGTGTTTCTGTTGAGCTGATGAGAAGAATATGTATATTCAGTGTTGTTTGTGTGGAATGTTCTATAGATGTCTGTTAGGCCCAAATGTTCTATAGTCCTGGTTAGGTCCAATGTTTCTTTGCTTATTTTCTGTTTGGAGGATCTGTCCAGTTCTTTCAGTGGGATGTTGATGTCCCTGGCTATTGTGGCATTGCTGTTTATTATGTTGTCTAGATGGAGCAGAATTTGCTTTATGTGTCTGGGTTCTCCTGTGTTGGGTGCATAAATATTTAGTATTGTTAAGTCTTCTTATTGGATTTTTCCCCTCACCACTATATAGTGACCATCTTTGTCTTTCTTTACTTTTGTTGCTTTAAAGTTTATGTTATCTGATATAAGAATGGCTACTCCAGCTTTCTTTTGGTTTCCATTTGCCTGGAAAATTGTGTCTCATCCCTCCACCTTGAGGCTGAATGAGACCTTGTGTGTAAGGTGCATTTCCTGGAGACAGCAGATAATTCACTTGTATTTTTTTATCCATTCAGCCAGCCTATGTCTCTTCAATGGGCAATTCAAACCATGCATATTTATTGAGAGAATTAATATTTGGGGTGGGTTTCTGTTCATCTTGTTGGGTAGATGCTTACTGTTTTGTTTAACCTCTTCAGCCATTGTCGAATCAGGGTTCTGGACTTAAGCTTTTGGGTGATTTTACACTGGTGGTTGTCTATTGTGCAGGTCAGTGGACATTTTATTAAGTCCATTCTCATTGTTAGTGCATAGGAGCTTCTAAAAAAATAGTGACTAGGTGATAAAGGTAGAGGGTGTAGACAAAGAATACTACTGAAAAAGAATCAAATGTGGGGGGGGTGAAGATCAGGAATCCAATTTGTAACATGCTTATTTTTAAGAACATTTGGGACACTCCAGGAACATATAAAGTAGAAAACTGGCAATATGAGTCTGGAAATAACATAAAAAGTTTGTAATTTCCCTTGTTAGAGTTGTTCTCAAGTAAATAGTTGGCATTAATTATTATGAAATGATATTTAATACTATATCTTATGGAATTATGCTGTGAGTAGTTACCTATAACTTTAAAATTATGTACTTTTTGTAGGAAAATAGTATGTTATTGACATTGAAAATAGAAAAATTCACAATTATATTCAGGATTTATCACTTAGTACTTGCTGCTAGTTAGAAATACCACAGTACTTGAAATAGCAATTTCCTAACTTAACTCAATATTTCCAAAGTCCATCTATGACTCCTAATTATCAAGGTATCGTTAATGATGTAGGATTTGATTATTTTATAATACCCCAAATTAAGATGTAAATAGCTTTTCAGTCAAGAATTTGGACACCTGAAATAGAGAAAGCCTGAGATTAAATCTTGGCTTTTCCACTAGGAATTTAACCAGGGACTGATTCACAATTTCTTGCTCCTCAGTTTCCTTATCTACTTAATAGGGTTGCTATGCAAATTAGATGAATAAACATTTTTGAAACACATAAAACAGTCTGTCACAGAAAAAAGAATATATGTGCTTAATAAATGAAATAATTTAATATTTTGAATTTTATGACTCACTACTTTGTTGGCAAAGAGAAATTATTGTTTTTCTAAGAAGATGACAAAGGAAAGTGAGTCCCAATGCTGGGAATCACTTGAAGTCAAAGTGGGTCCCTGGCTTCACACAAGAAAGAATTCAGGAGTGAGTCCACAGTGTAAAGTGAAAGCGAAATTTATGAGCAGTGAGATCAAAGCAGTAATAAAAAAATCTTCCAACAAAAAAAAGCCTCAGACCAGATGGATTCACAGCTGAATTCTACCAGATGTATAAAGAAGAACTGCTACCCACACTCAGAAATTTTTCCATAACATCAAGAAGGAGGGAATCCTCCCCAACTCATTCTATGAAGCCAGTATCACCTTGATACCAAAGCCAAGAAAGGAAAAAACAAACAAACAAAAAACTGCAGACCAATATCCCTTATGAGTATAAATGCAAAAATCCTCAATAAAATACTAGCAAACCAAATTCAACAGCACTTCAAAAAAAATAATCTACAATGACCAAGTGAGCTTTATTCCAGGGATGCAAGGATTATCATACATACATCAAAAAATGTGAATCACTACATAAAGAGAAGCAAAAACAAAAATCATACGATTACCTCAATAGATGCAGAAAAAACATTTGACAAAATCCAGCACCCTTTCATGATAAAAAACCTTCAAATAAGTAGGCATAGAAGGAACATATCTCAAAATTATAAAAGCCATATATGACAAACCCACAGCCAACATCACATTGAATGGGGAAGAGTTGAAAGTATTCCCCCTGAAAACTGAAACAAGAGAAGGGTAACCACTGTCACCACTTCTATTCAACATAGTGCTTAAATTCCTAGCCAGAGCAGTCAGGCAAGAGAAAGGAATAAAAGGTATCCAAATCGGGAAAGAGGAGCACAAATTATCTCTTTCCCTGACAATATGATCTTGAATCTTGAACATCCCAAAGACTCCACCAAGGGACTCCTGGAATTGATAAATAAATTCAGCAAAGTCTCTGGTTACAAAATCAATGTGCACAAATCAGTAGCATTTCTATGTACCAATAACAGTCAAGCTGAGAGTCAAATCAAAGGCTCAATACCATTCACAATAGCTACAGAGAAAATAAGATACTTAGTAATATACTTAAATAAGGAGGTGAAAGATCTCTACAAGGAAAACTATGCAACACTGAGGAAAGGCTTCACAGATGACATAAACAAATGGAAAAGCATATCATGCTCAAGGATCAGTAGAATCAACATTTTTAAAATGTCCATGCTGTATGAATGCGATACAATCCCCATCAAAATATCAACATTATATTTCACAGATCCAGAAAAAATAATTGTACACTTTGTTTGGAACCAGAAAAGAGCCCAAATAGCTAAAGCAATCTTAAGCAAAAAGAACAAATCTGGAGGTATCTCATTACCAGGCTTCAAACTGTACTGCAAGGTTACAGTAACCAAAACAGCAGCATGGTATTGGTACAAAAATAGAGATATAGACCAATGGAACAGAACAAAGAACCCAGATATAAAACCATCTACCTACAACCAAATGATCTTTGACAAAGCCGACAATAACATACACAGGGGAAAAGAAGCCCTATTCAATAAATGGTATTGCTGTTGGTTAGTACAACCTCTATGGAAAAAAGTATGGAGATTTCTCAAAGAACTAAAAGTAGACCTATCATTCGATCCAGGAATTTCACTACTGGTTATCTACCCAGAGGAAAATAAGTCATTTTATCAAAAAGATACCTGTACTCAAATGTTTATTGCAACACAATTCACAGTTTTGGAATCAACCCAAGTGCCCATCAATTCATGAGTGGATTAACAAAATATCATGTATATATACCATGGAGTACTACTCAGCCATAAAAAGTAATGAATTAATGCCTTTTGCAGCAATTCGGATGGAACTTGAGACCATCCTCCTAAGTAACTTATCTGAACAATGAAAAAAAAAAAAACACCACATGCACTCCCTAATAAATTGGAACTAATTGATGGGCACACATGGGCACAGAAAGAAGTAAAAATCATTGGAAATCCAGAAGGGGGGCAAGAGGAGTAGGGGAGGGGTATAAACCTATCTAACAGGTACAATGAAAAATATTCAGGTGATGGGCACACTTAAAGCCCTGAGTAAACATTATAAATCTAATTATGTAACAAAAATATTTGTACCCCCTTAATATTTTGAAACAATAATTTTTAAATGAGTAAATAACAATCACAAACAAAATAAAATAAAAATTAAAAATAAATTAAAAATAAATTTAAAAAAGAAAGTATAGAAAGTCTACCCCACAGACAATCAAGTAGAGGCTAGTTCTGCTTGCAGAAGAGAACCATCCCCATGGTTCCCTTATCCCCTCTATTTAAGGAATAGCTTAATTATAGATTAAACAAAGGGAGGAATATTCATGTTATTTCTTGGAAAGTGGTGGTGTTTTCCTGGAATTAGGGTGATTATCTCCTTTTGGCTAAATATTGTCAAACCAGAAGTGTTATGTCATCAGGTGTATGATGGGAGTAGGAGGTTTCCCTAGAAACTTCTACGGTAACTTTATGGCAATGACAGTATAATGAAGCTGCAAGGTCAAGAGGCAGTGGTTTGTCCACCATCTTGGTTCTAACCAGTTGGAACTTGTCCTGCCTCCATCTTGTTTTGATCAGGGTAGTTCGAAGTCTTGTTTTGAAACTTCCGGACTCAGTTAAACAGTGCTTGTCCAATTATGCAATGACTGAAGCAATGCCCAAAGCAGTGCCTGCCAGTTCCCTGTCTAAAAATGGCAGTCATTTTTATTATATCCATACGACATTAATATCATGTCAGAAACTGCTGTAATTTACTCTATTCTTTTATTCATTCTTACCACTTACTAGGCTGAAAAATAATAAATAAAAGTAATAATAAAGCTAATATTTGGTGACCATTTTCTATGGGCTAAGCACATTTTAAATTTCTCAATAATCCTGTGAGATGAGTTCCATTAGCCCCATTTTAGAGGTGCAGAAGCTGAGGCATAGAAACAAATGACCTTGCCAAGGTCACATAATGATAATGTCACAGTGTATGACTCTTAATCTGAAGCCATGTACACTGACTTTCTGAGCACCATTTTCAAACAACTTGTATTCATATCAAAACAGTAGCTAGTAAAGAATATTAGTAAAGTGAAAAAAGTAGAGCTTAGAAATTTTCTTTTACTCACAAATCTTCATGTACCCCCAAATTCAAAGAACCAGTCCTTTACAAACAGACAAAAATCCAAAACTAAACAAAAGAGGGAAAGCTGGAAATTATTTCTCTGATTGTCTGACTTTTTTATTACACAAACCCTATAAGTAATAGGCATTCAAAAAATATTATTAAATGTATAAGTAGATAAAAACTGTGAAACCCTATGGAAGTTTTTCCATACATTTTTAGTACCTCATCTCAAATAAGGTATAGTACACATGTATGACAAATGCCTTTGAGTCACAAAGCTTTTACCAATGTCTGTGGATTTCAAAAATAAAATATAAAATCAAAATCATAAGCATTAGAAAATCTTACATCCAGTCTGAGTTTGATTTTCAGCCTATACAAGAACTATCGCAGTGACATATATGAGAACATTTACGTTTTAGTTTTTCCTCTTTCCTTTTTGTAAAATGGGATTATTATCTTGTGTGATCTCCTTTTAAAGAAAAATGACAAGAATATTAACCAAACACTTTGAAGGTGACATTAGTTTGATTTAGCTTGCAGAAACAATAAGAAAAGATTTTTCATACTATGAAAATTGTCATTACTGAGAAGTTTGTAAATTTTTCAAGATACATCAAAATTAATGTTGATTTACCTAAAGAAAAGGAGAATGAAACTTCTTCATATATTGGAATTTTACAATATTTATTTCAACCTTTAAAAGAAATACATTTATGAATGAAAAACATAATAGATGAAACTATAAATGATATTATAACCAATGTGCTTTTAATACCATTTGGAAAGTTTAATAGTATGAGTATAAATTAAAATTTAAATAATTCTTTTACTTCTTGAGTTTTTATTTTAATTGAATAGGAAGGGATGTCCAAAACAAATTGTTTGATTATTTCCCATAATCTCTCTTAATTTGAAAGAGCATTTTGTTTTTTATACAGTACAAACTTTGTTTCTGATCTAAACATCTCAATTCTCAACATAAACTTCCAAGGTACACCAACATTAGCGTAGCCCTGTGGGGTAAAAAATATTGTCTTTTAAATGCATTTTCTTGAGATAACAAAAAAGTATAATTACCTGAAGTTACCTATTAAGAGATACAAATGGATATCTACGCAAATAAAAGTCTAGACGACTTGGTTACCTGTATCAACACTAAGACCTAGCAGG
This sequence comes from Daubentonia madagascariensis, assembly GCA_023783475.1. Taxonomy (NCBI): domain Eukaryota; kingdom Metazoa; phylum Chordata; class Mammalia; order Primates; family Daubentoniidae; genus Daubentonia; species Daubentonia madagascariensis. The sequence continues at coordinate 13,978,208 of JAKFHU010000747.1, read as the reverse complement.
TTAGTCAATCACGATCAGTGTATTTGATAATTCAAATACAGTAGTCCCCCTACACTTGCTGTTTCACTTTCTGTGGTTTTAGTTACCATGCCAACCATGGTCCGAGAATAGATGAGTACAGTACAATAAGATATGTTGAGAGAGAGAGAGACAGAGAGAACATTCTATTAGAGTATATTGTTATAATCATTCTATTTTATTATTCATTATTGTTAATCTCTTACTGTGTTTAATTTATAAACTAAACTTTATCATAGGTATGTATGTATAGGGAAAAACACAGTATATATAAGGTTTGGTATTACCCACCATTTTAGGCATCCATTGGGGGTCTTGGAACATATCCCCCAGGGATGAGGGAGGACTCCTGTATATGAATGTAGCAGAATCCTAAACTGTCTCCCCAAGATTTCTAACCCTAATCCATATGACTAGGAATATGATGAGAGATCACTCCTTGATTATGCCAGGTGACATGGCAAAAGGAATTTTTGCAGATGAGTTTAAAGTTACTCATCAGTTGACTTTGACTTAGTCAAAAGGAAGACTACTTGGGTGGACCTAATCTATTCACATAAACCCTTAGCAGCAATGGGGACAATGCTGAAGAGGTCAGAGACTTTAGAAGCAAAAGAAAGACTCAACCTGTCTTTGCCAGTTTGAATATGGAGAAGATGGGTGGCCTTTGGAGACAGAGAGCAGCCCCTAGCTGACATCCAGCAAGGAAGTAGAAATTTTAGTCCTCTAAATGCAAACAACTGAATTCTGCAAAAACCCAATGAACTTGGAAGCAAATTTTTCCTCTGAGCCTCCATATAAAAGCCAAACCCATATGACACCTTGATTTTGGCCTTGTGAGACCAATGTATAAGTAGATAAAAACTGTGAAACCCTATGGAAGTTTTTCCATACATTTTTAGTACCTCATCTCAAATAAGGTATAGTACACATGTATGACAAATGCCTTTGAGTCACAAAGCTTTTACCAATGTCTGTGGATTTCAAAAATAAAATATAAAATCAAAATCATAAGCATTAGAAAATCTTACATCCAGTCTGAGATGTAAGCAGAGAACACAATACGGTCTTCACTGGCTTCTGATCTACATAACTTGTAGATAATAAATGGATGTAATTTTAAGTTTCTAAGTTTGTATTAATTTGTTTTTCAGAAATAGAAAACTAATAGAATGACTCACTCATAGATAGGTGTTTATTGAAAATTCATTTACAATGCAATATCTGCTTACCACCTCTTGTCCTAGTTGATCCCATGAAGGATAGATGCTAAAGTGCTAATGATTTTGAGAATTATTATGTAAATTAACATTACAATCTTTAGGTCATGATTTTTTAAGGTCAGTAAGAATAAATACTACATCTACTATTATTATTTACTTCTCATACATCTGATACAATGTTTTATGTTTCCTAATTGCTCAAAATGTGTTGATTAAACTTACACAAGTATTTTAAATCAATTTTATGATCTAATCATTCAGTAATACAAGAAGCAGTTATCAAGTGCCCACATCTACTTTCCGCTAGTAATTTAACAATGTATAAGAATGTTACATTATTCTCAAGTAGCCTACAGCCCATAAACATGATTCATTATTTACTTAATAGGTCTTTACTGATGGACATTTAGGATGTTTCTAATCTTTACACTTTCAAAAAGTATTGAATTTATCTTTGCATACCGTATAAATATATCTGTTGTAATTTACCAGCCTTGGAATTATTGAACCTTAGTGTTCATGTATTTTAATTTTGTCAGATCTTGCCAAATTACACTCCAAAATAAAAATCATGTATTATTTTTTCATTTTTTTTTACTTACTTCATGGAGGGCTTTAACGTCTTCTTACGTTGATTTCCTTTTACACTTGTTTACATTGTTTCCTGGGAAATACTTTGTCCCTTTTTTTACTTTATTTTGTTTCTTTACAAATGATTTGTAAAAACACTTGGAAAGTTAAATCCTTTGCCTATATATGCATTGTATATGTTCCTTAACTTTGTTGAATGTTTGCTATATACATATTTTCAAACTTTATGTAAATACATTTGCCCTTTTATTAAAAAGGCTTTAGATTTGTATTTTATACACTCCTGATTTTTTTTTAATTGGAGGATTCAAACTGGACTTGAAAAATGCTGAGAGTGGAGAGAGAAACTCTTTATGTGTTGGGAAAACACTACCTACAGCTGTGTTAACTGCTTTTCTTTATTTACAAAATAATCATTCATAGAATCAGAATCACTGCTAGTGATAATTTAAATTGAAATTTATTTCTGGAGAATTCAAATTCTAACACTAAGATATAAGGAAGGAAGTCAAGAAAAATTGAAGGTTTTTTATTATATAAATGCCATAAGGTTTTACAGAGATTGTATTTACTCAATGTTAATACAGCTCTAGGTAGTGCTTTTCCAACACATAAAGAGTTTCTCTCTCCACTCTCAGCATTTTTCAAGTTCAATAAATGCTGCTGGGAAAATTGGAGAGCTACATGTAGAAGACCAAAACAGGATCCACACCTCTCACCTCTCACAAAAATCAACTCACAATGGATAACAGATTTAAACCTAAAGCATGAAACCACAAGAATTCTAGAAAAAAAAAATTGGAAAAACACTTATAGACATTGGCTGAGGCAAAGAATTCTTGAAGAAGACCCCAAAAGCAAGCACAGCAAAAACAAAAATAAACAAATGGGATCTGATCAAATTTAAAAAGCTTCTGCACAGCTAAGGAAACTAATACTAGAATGAATAGACAACCTACAGAATGGAAGAAAAATTTTGCACGCTGTAACTCCAACAAAGGCTTTATAACTAGAATCTATATAGAACTCAGGAAAATCAGCAAGAAAAAAATCAAACAACCACATTAAAAAATGGGCAAAAGACATGAACAGAAACTTTTCAAAAGAGGATAGACTAATGGCTAAGAAACATATGAAAAATGCTCAACATCTCTAATCATCAGGAAAATGCAAACCAAAACCTCAATGAGATATCACTTAACTCCAGTGAGAATGGCTTTTATCAAAAAGTCCCAAAACAACAAATGTTGGCGTGGATGCAGAGAGATAGGAACACTCATATACTGCTGATGGGACTGCAAACTAGTACAACCTTTATGGAAAGTAGTATGGAAATACCTCAAAGAACTAAAAGTAGAACTACCATTTGATCCAGCAATCCCACTACTGGACATCTAGCCAAAGGAAAAGAAGACATTCTATAATAAAGACATCTGCACCCAATTGTTTATAGCAGCACAATTCACAATTGCAAAGATGTGGAAACAACCCAAGTGCCCATCAATCTATGAGTGGATTAATAAAATATGGTATATGTATACTATGGAGTACTACTCAGCCACAAAATCAATGGTGAACTAACACCCCTTGTATTATCCTGGATGGAGCTGGAGCCCATCTCCCAAGTGAAGTATCACAAGAATGGAAAAACAAGCACCACGTGTACTCACCATCAAATTGGTACTAATTTATCAACACTTACATGCACATATGGAAGTAACATTCATCGGGTGTCAGGCAGGTGTGGGGGGAGAAAGGGATGAGTAAATTCACACCTAAGGGGTGCAGTGTGCACTAGGGGGGATAGGCATGCTTGTAGCTCTGACTCAGGCAATGCAAAGGCAATACATATAACCTAAATGTTTGTGCCCCCATAATTTTCTGAAATTAAAAAAAAAGAATCAGCAATCTATACAGTTTCAATATGTGTAATTGAAAAATCGAGTCACATATCTACCAATGAGATGATGAGGGAGGAAAGTTAATCCTGCAACATGGATGTCATTTGGGGAGTGTGACAGTGCAGCCATGTTTTAGCTGAAGTATAAAGAGTGAGCAGACCAGGCAAGAGAGAGGAGGGTCATGGGTGTTTTTAGAGTTTTCATTTTCCAGCATAACGCTGGCAGTTAGCCAGAAGAAATTTAGGGATTCCAAGTATTGTGAAGCTTCATCTTCTTTTCTTGTTTCTAACTGTAAATAGTCTTTGATGTGTTTAAGATTGTTAGGTTAGGACAAGGAGGAAGGGGAACAGATGCTTTGTCTAGGGGGTTTCCATTGAGAAATAGATGGCACTTGGAGATGCTTTGTCTACAACAGAGGAAACAAATTGACCAAGTGGGACTTCCAAGAAAGAACAGATGACATGTCAAGGAGACTTCCAAGGACTGAACAGATGTTTGGTCTACAATAGGGGGTCTCCAAGGACTGACCAATTAGAAAGAGGTTGAAAGGCCACAGAGTGGAGATATGATCTATGCCACAAATGAGGGTCTTTGGAGCATGTGCACAAGTAAGGTAATAGTATCCTCAAGTGACCTACCCTCATTAACATAGTAAAAATCACACCCACCAGCACCATAACAGTTTACAAATACCATGACAACCCCTGGAAATTGCCTTACAAGGTTAAGAATGGGGGGGTTCCCAGTTCCAGGAATTCTCTACCCCTTTCCAAGAAAAACCATGAACATTCCACCCCCCACTTAACATAAAATTAGGGAATCAGCATAAAAGGGGAAATCTTGTTAAACTCAGGTCTCCTCCACTTACAGGGGTTGACCCATTCCTTCTCTGGGATGTACTATGCTTTAATAAACTTTGGCACTTGGCTTGCTTGCATCTGCTTGGTCTGCTCATTTGCTCCATTGACTCGGTGCCAGTAATCATTCTTCGGTACTGGGAACCACGAACCAGGGACTACGGGGACCTGACATCTGGTCCCCACACCTGACAAGATGGAAATTTATTACCAGTGAACTCTGATAAATTGGAAGTTTAAAAGGCAAAACATTAAAATCCATTGAGTAAAGAATCTATTGTCTGCACACAGAAAATGATTTTCCTAAAAGCAATCTTCTCCTAAGGTTTTCTTTCTTTATCAAATCTAGGAGGAACACAGGCCCTTCTATGTCACCAAATGCTGAAATCAGAGCTCTGAGGGTCACCAATGTATCAGGACTAATGGGTGTCATTGACATGAGAAACCTCAAGGAGTGTGAGGTTAGTACTTGTCATGAGCTATCCTGGCCAATGTAAAGGGACTCAAGCATGGAAAAAGCTCTTATAGTGGTATTTATGAGATCTGAAAGACAATAGTGGCCTGTCTACCTACAGTGTGAATGGAAGCCTAAGCCACTCTTAGGAAAATAGTTGGCCAAATTAAATCAATATTGTATAAAGCAAATGCTAAGTAAGTTAACAAGTATGGTAAATGTAGGAAGCTAAACCCAGCATAAGATAACATGATATAATCACCAAGATGAAGCAGAGTCAGGGCAATAGCAGTATCAGCCTCAGTACTAAGCATAACTGTATTGTTCTAAGGTTAATAGGCATTTACATTACAATCATTAATGATGGCATAATATTTGGAAAAATTAAGCAATTACCCCCGAAATTTTCTCTTCCTGTTCACTTTTCTCCCAAATATGTCAATTATTCTCCAAGATATTCATTGCTACCAGAAATAGATATAATTGTAGGTGAGCAGTAAAAAAAAAAAAGAAAGAAAAAGAAAGGGAAAAAGAAAAACCTCTTGAATTTCCAAGGTTCAGTCTGCAAGATTACTCAGTATTTAAAAAAACCCAAAAAACTGGAAACCTCTAAAATAGGCCAACCACTCTTACAATAAGATAGAAGTATAGTGGAATAATGAGTCAGGAAGGAAGCAATGAATTATTAGGTGTGGGCATCTCAGAGAAATGAGATCCCCATAGCCTGCTTTATGGAGCTGTTCTAAAGCCAGCATGGTGGAGTAGCAGTAGATTAATGCCTGTGCCATATAGAATGTTCCAGAAGATGTAGTGTGAAGTTGAGATTTAAAGCAGCCTTTGAGGAAGGAAGGAGATGCTACAATAATACTCACATGGACCAAAACTGGAATTCCAGAGAAGATGAGCAGTGGAAGCCAGCATGGACTGATGATGATCAAATATAGATGTACCTATACATGTGTTTGTAAGCACCTGTATCCAATTCTGAGCAAAAGAGATTTGCTGAATTGTTACATTGGCTAAGACAATGTTTCTACACTTAAGATAATAGGGGTTCAAAACAGAAATTTAGGTAAATTATAGAAAAAATTGTAAATTCTTAAAAATTTTATATATTCTGCATCTTTCAGTTTGTAGTCTTAGAGGAAATTTTTTTAAAAACTGTGTAAACTTAGAGAATCCATTAATCAACTGGAAAGAATCATTATGAAACAAACACATAATGCAGGGTGGGGAAAAGGAAGAAAATTAGAAACAGGTCTGAGACTCTAATTCACCTATTAGCAGCTAGAAGATCATACAGGCCCCATTACGAGGATGGATTAATGAACAAAGAAGGATGTGCATTATTATCCTCACCGTAATTAGTTATACATGAATCTAATTAGTTATATCTGCACCTGTTATTTGTCTGACAATCCCTCAAATAGTTCACAAAGGGTCTTGCTTAGGTCTTCTCAAATGATATTTTCAATTTATTCAATATTTATTCAAAAAACATTTACTGAGAATCACATACTGTGTGAGGCACTGAATAAGATAAAAAAAAGAGAATTGACTTCTTCTCTCACGGGACTTACAGTCTGCACAGGAGACACCTACTAAACAAATACTTGCTTGAGTAAGGTTTACATTTAGCCATGATAAGTGTTAACAAAGAACATGAAGTAAACAAGCGAAGGAATAGGAAGAGGATCTACCAATCCCAGAAGTGGGAGGAATTGGTAAAGGCGAGTTAAGTAACCTTTATAGTAGTGGCATTAAACTGAGACCTTAAAAGGCAGCGTATTAGACAGCTGGGTGAGATAGAAAAGGAGATAAATTTTTCAAGCAGAGAGATCTGCATATATTTAATGTCTGAATTTAAGCGTCCTTTATTAACAGTAAAGCCTATATACAGTAGACTCCCCCCCTTTCCAGCAAGGGATACATTTCAAGACTCCAAATGGATGCCTAATACCATGGATAGTACCTAACCATATAAATACTGTGTTTTTTTCCCTATATGTGTGCACCTATCATAAAGTTTAATGTAAAAATTAGTCACAATAAGAAATTAACAACAGTAACTCATAATAAAATAAAATAAATTGTAACAATGTACTGTAACAAAAGTTATGCGAATGTGGTATCTTTCTTTCTCTCTCAAAATATCTTATTGTACTGTATTCACCTATTTTCTGACCACAGGTCACTGAAACCACAGAAAGCAAAACCACTAATAAGGGGGAACTACTGTACCAACTAAATTAAGTATACTGTAATCAGTGTTAACTCTAGGAAGATATTTGCCTGACATTCTTATTTAAAAATTTCACCTAAAACCAAATAATCAATAGTTATAAATAATGGTATACTTTAAACCAGCTTTTTAGGGCCTATAAAGAAACATCAATATATGATTTTCCTTAAATACATTTACAAAGCTACATAAAGATTTAATTTAAGACCAATAAAAATGAGAGAAAACCTGAATATGACATCAAATTAGATCCAGAAGGCAAGACTTCGCCAGAAAAATGCGGAAACTTCAGAATTTAATAAGGTGATTTTAAAAAATCATGCAATTTTAGTATTTGTTAATTCACATGTTGACAGCACGTGCCCTCTTGTAGCTTCAGAGAGGCAAATGAGTTCAGAACCTAGGTTGCAAGGGCAAACAGTTAAAACTGACAGCTGTAAGATGACCCACATTGTTAGTAGTACTCCTATCACTAATTATAAAGTTGATATTCAAATGTTTGGGAGCTACACAACTTGGTCAGTAATATCTCTAGTCGAGAAGCTGATAGAAAAAAATTCAAAAAAAGATAAACTTATGGTTTGGTGTAGTGGAATATATTATATAAAACTTGACCCACAAGCAGCTCTCACTTCCCGTATTCCTTTTCTGCTTGGAAAATTCTGGTTTATTCATCAACTATTACCTTAGGTGACACCTTATAGGAAACACCTACTCCAGTGGTACCAAACAGATCTAAAGCTTCTTCTCCTTGGCACTTCTGCACTGTATAGATGTTTACATTAAAACGATTAACTTCTGAAATCACAATTTTTATCTTTGTATTTTAGTCACCTTGTTTCTTTATTTTGAAAAATTCTCCAGATCAGGAATGTCCATTTTCATTTGTATCCATAAATGCCCAAAACTAAGTAGCAGATGTGCAATTTATATTTTGTGAATATTGCATTACTCTCCAAATATTTTATTGATTACAAAATCAACCTACAATGCCAGATGTAGTTGAAAACATAGTTGTGGTTTGGGAATCCTCAATTGTATGTATGGATCCTTTTTGAGGGGAATATACAGGCACTTATTATCATAGCTAAAATATGATCCATAGGGTGGATCACGATTTAGACCTGACCAATTAGATCCACCGAATTGTGAAATTGGCCTTTAATAAAATAACTCAAAGAGTCATGGGAGTGTCCAGGAGATGAGAATATTCCTGTGGTGTGGCTTCCTTGTGTCTATAAAAAATCTACTGGGATATTGAGTGGAATTGCATGATACTTACATAATTTACTAAAAATTTCCAGTCATAATAAATTTTTGTACCCATAAATATCAAATATATGTATTTATTTTATTATTATAGATGTTGCCCAAATTTTGTTGTTTTTCAATAGAGATCTTATATTTCGTTTATTAAAATGTTGAAATATAATTTATTAATAAATTTGTCATTTGATTTTTTCTTGTTTGGCTAGCAAATAAAAGTGTTAACTTTTGTGTTTTCATGTTCCATCAAATTCTTAATTTTCTTCTTTTTATTTTTATTTATTTATTTATTTATTTTATGCTTTTTATCAAATGATTTTGCTGCAATGATAGAGAAAATGCTCAATTTTATTCATGAATTTCAGTGTGTTTCCTAATTAAGGGATTCCCGTACAAGATATCTATCAAAACTAGAAAATTAGCATTGAAAAATACTATTATCTAATTTATAAATCTTACTCATATTTTACAAATTGGACAAATAACATCTTGGCAACAGAAAATCTGTGATCACTCATTATATTGTTATTGGCGTGTTCCTTTATACACCTTTAGTACAGAAATATTCCTGAATTTTTCTTTATATTTCATGAAATTGCCATTTCTGAAGAGGATAAACTACATATTTTGTAAAACTTCCCTCAATTTGGTTTGTCTGATATTTCCTCATGATTAACTAGTTATACATTTTTTGGCAGAAACACCAAAAGAAGGGATGGCTGAGTTTGTCTCAGTGCATCAAATCAGGAGGTACACACTGTTAATTAATCCCATTACCGGCAATGTTTAACTATGATTGTTTGGTTTAGTTAGTGAGTGCCAGGTTTCTTCACTGTGGTTACATTACTATTTTACACTTTGTGATATGTAGCTTGTGCGCAATTTTAGGACTTATGTAAGTATTTTGCTACTCTTCAAACATTCACTCATTCCTTTTAGTATTTGTTATAATTCTTGACTGAATTAATTATTGTTGTTGTTGCCAAATAATGGTTTTCTATTTTCATCATTTCTTCTCATTGGTTAGTTGGCATTGTACTATAAGGAATAATTTTCCTTTTCTTTGTTTGTTTGTTCATTTATTCATTCATTTATTTACTTGCTTGCATTAGTGTGGATTTATTGATTCTTACTTTATTCAGTTAGTTATAATCCTTTACATTTACATATATTTTGATGCTCAGATTATCCTCATTCTATCCAATAGGTCAAATTTTCCCAGACTTGACATCTTCAAGCCAGTTTGTTTTTTTTCCGGCATGCCCTGCCATTCTTCTAGCAGTCTCTTTTATGGAACAAGACTATGTCCCAAACTAATTTTATGCTTTGTTCTGCACCAGTAATAAGCCATTTCTCCAGGAAGGTCTGAATAATGGGGAACAGTATTCAATAACCAAAATGTGGATGCTAGTTGTGCTCATTGCTTATCATTGCATCTGGACCCTCTCAACAGAGTTAGGAAGTAAAACATAAATGTATACTCACACATATCCATAAACATGTGCATGCACAGACACAGAAGCACACTCAGAGTCAACTAGTTTACATTGTTTAGAGATGTCAAAATTGGCAGCTTACATCTAGTCAAAGCAGTTAGGCAACGTGGTTTAGCTAAGTAAGCAATGCAACATTTAAAAAACACTAAAAAATATACCCCTGAGCTCTACTAAAACAAAGATTCTTCATGCAAAGCTTGTTGATTCATAATCTGGAAATGAAGCTCCTCCTATGCAATTAAAAAAGGATCTATGTGTGGAAGTCTCTATATACCCCCAAAACTAGTCTGTGATTTGTTTCTCTTTCTGTACCACATCCTTTACCTCTATTAAAACCCTGCACATTTATGCTTTGTAGAATCTTGTGATTCCTTTCAATTATCCAGCATGTGTAATCTGTGCAACATATATTCACCCACCCATATCTGCATCTATTTCTACATAATACTACCTAAAATACATAGGCAAATCATCAGATTATATTAATGACTTCAATCACAATCTAACACCTCAAAGGTGTTGTTGCCTTTTGTCTTTTTTGTTTTTGTAACTACCTATGCAACAATGGGAAACTAGGTCCCATTATCCAAAACACATTTACTTATTTGCTCAAATTTTAAATGTACAAAAAATAGTTTCAGAAAAATTTACTAATTACAGCTCCATATCTATTTGGAATTCCTTGCTGTCTTTAGCATGATGGCATACAATTCTAATACTGTATTCAAAATTTGCTTGGGTTGATGTTTGTTTGTTTTTTTAAATTCCATTCAGTGTGGTTATGTTATTCATTTGAAATAGGGTTTGCTTCATTTGAGTCTCTGTTCAATTTTAGGGATTTTCTTCCCCTCCTTGTGGATTGTATTTATCTATCTATCTATTAATTAATTCATTTATTTATGGGAATGTGAAACCTTAAAATGGATTGAAATGTCAGAACTGTGTAAAAGATATAATCAGAGAAGTGTTACCATCCCTGATTCTTCAGATCCTTTCCATCCCACTTCTACCCACACCCTAAATGTAACCAGTTTCATTAATCTCTACATTACTTTTTCTATGTTTCTTTTTGTTCAAAACTGCAGATCCATATGCATTTTCTTGTTTCTTCTTTTTTCTTACACAAAAAGTAGCATACTATACATCAGGGATAAGCAAACATTTTCTTCAAAGGGCCAGATAATTAGCAGTTTAGGCTCATTGGGCTAAAAGGCAAATCAGTGATATCAGGTAGATGCTTATGTAACAAGAGGGAAAAAATCTATAAATTTTAACTGATAAAATTTAATATACATAAATTTGAGTTGCATAATGTATTTTTGCAATTCATGTCTACTAATAGAAGAATGGAATTTTCTAGAGAGATATTTTTCTTAATTAGGGTTCAAAATTAGTGTTTTCATTATTAAAATCTATTGTGAAACTTCATCTGTTAATGCTGATCTGTAATGTGATTTTATGTACGTCATATTTGAATATGTCTTTTCTCATAGATAAATTCTGATATCTATCTGTGAGCATTTGGTTGTAATTGAGCATATTTATCACTTGGAAGACATTTACAGAATTATATTAAATTCTTCTCTTGATATGTACCTTTTAGCATACCATCGTATTGCAGATCAATCACTTCCAAATGAAGGTTAGGTGGAAGCTCCTCAATTACACAGTTAAATGGATTGTGATATATGGAAATTTTATTTGCACTAGCACTGAGGTCTGAAAAATGTTGCTGGAACGTAATTTGAACTTTGAATTTATACTTGCTGCTTTTTTTGTGAAGATCCTGCTCCTTGTTTGAACTTTTGATAGCATGAAAAATATATTAAGTTTGATATTACTTGTGATTCAAACAAAATTAGTCACTGTCAAAACTACTTGTCACAGTAAAATTTCACACATAAACACTATTTTGTCCTGCGATTTCATATTCAATTCACTAAGAAACATGATCATTTGGCAAAAGCTAATTTTCAAAAATATTCAGTGTTCAATAATGGTGGTGGAGAATGATTCTTCACATTCAGAGGAATTTCAATCTTGGCCTTGAGCTCTAAAAATTGAAATAAAAGTTTATCATTGCTAAGACATGAAACTCCTATGGTGTAAGGCTAGTCAGTTTATTAAGATTCTATTACGGCAAAAACTTATGGAATTAACAATGATTAAGTTCACAACTATGAATGATATTGACCATTGACACTACTGGTTTAATACTACATGCTAGAGTAAAATATTTTCCTCTTCAAAGTACCTGCTAATAAATAATACAATGAATATCATAGGTTTTAAAAATCATACATTTTTACAATCTTTGTAAATTTATCCAATTAATCCTTTTTTCTTCCCAACATATATTTTTACTATCATGAGTTTCAATACTTCTTAGCAGATTCCACTTCAGGTTGTAATAAATATTTTCTCAACAACTTTTAAAATAGTTTGACCTGTAATTATTCCATGCAGACTATCCATAGAGGCTGGTTGTCTAGGTTTTTCAATCACTTCATACTGAGAGCATTGACCCCTTGAATAAATAACTGAGCGGTATCATTTACACCTTTCTATTCTTAAAAATCTAATTCAAACAACACAAAATCAATTGATTTGTTTTTTAATTGACTATTGATGTTAGTCCAAAGTTTTCAACCCTTCAAATAACTATTCTTGCTGAAAATCTAACATTCTTAAACAAGTTTATTTTCTCTGGACATATTTCTTTGGCTGCTGCAATCATAGTATTTAATTAACTCTCCATTAATGAATGTTTTTGATCGTGTGGCTAACAAATTAGCCACTTGAAAATTTAATTGTAGCTTCACTTCTAATTTTCATTTATATGAAAAAATTCTGTTCTGATAAGCTATTATCTTATAAATACTCTAATTTTTTCCTACCATTGCTCTCCTGACAGTTGGAAATATTGTGATGAGTGCTTACAATTCAAATACAAACAATTCAATTTAAAAATTGGCAAATAAATTAGATAGACATTTCTCCAAGAAGATATAAAAATGACTGATAAGCATATATAATGGCTCTTAAAATCATTAGTTATTAATAAAATGTAAATCCAAACTACAATGAGAAACTGCTTCACACTCTCTATGATGGCTTTTGTTTTCTGAAAAAAATGAAAATAACAAATATTGGCAAGGATGTAGAGAAATTGGAACACTTGTACATTTCTGGTGGGAATGTAAAATAATGTAGCCATGTTTGGGCAATGATTTGACAGTTTCTCAAAAAGTTAAATGTAATTTTACTGTATGACCCAACAATTCTACTTTTATGTATTTATGTCAAAGAAATGAAAACATATATTTACACGAAGACTTGCACATGGATATTTTTAAAATCATATTCAAAATAGCTAAAAATTGGTTGAGATTTGACACTAATATCTGGAAACCAAAATGTCACTGTGTACTATCAGTCATAATGGGGGCTTATGCATCTCAGGCTATATAAGAAGTCTTGCACCAGTCTGCCTCGCAGTGAATACAACGTGACCAAAGGCCCATCCTATAGTTACTCCCCTGGTCCTCCTAATGTGTTGTGGGAATAGTTATACTTAAAAACTGAGGGAATCCCTAATTGGCTTCCTGAGGTGTGGAATCAGGGCTGTCATAGTACTTAGGATTAAGTGAAAATCCCTTGAACTACTGACTTTTGCCAAGAAAGTAAGATAATAGCAATATCACATCTCTAGGAGAATTACAAACATTAAAGAGAGATGTGAAGATGTTGATTCATTCCTATCATCTCCCCACTAGAATCACGTCTTGGCCAGTGCAAAAAAACAGATGGAAAATAATGATAAGTTATTGGAAGTGTAATTACATTCTTGTGCCAATCTCAGCTGTGGTTCCAGATGAAGTCATCTTACTCTAACAAATTAATCCAACCCCTAATTCCTAATATACAGCTATATACTGCTATTGACCTAAATCATGCTTTAATTCCTATTTATGTCAAAAAATAATCAGAAGCAGTTTATCATTACATGGAAAGAGCAACATAATATCTTCATTGTCTTAACTAGTGGTTAAGGTAACTCTTTTCTTTGTCATAATATTATGTGGAGAGTCCTTGATCATCTTAATATTTCACAAAATACAAAGTTGCACATTATAGTACTTATGTTTTGCTAATTGCTCCTGGTGAACAGGAAGAAGCAAGCAATCCAGATGCCTTGTTAAAATGCATGCCAGACAGAAAGACATATCCTGAAAGTTTCTATCTTCCTATATTGTAAAAGTTCTAGGGATCCAGCGGTATTAGGGATATTGGTATATTTTTCTAAAGTGAGGTGAAATTTGCTGAACTTTATACCACATACTGCAAAAAAGCCACATGTTTGAGGTAATGCCTTGGAAAGTTGAGACAATATATACCACATTTGGGCATATTGTTCACATCCATTTATTACGTATCCTAGACGGCTATTTTCAGTAACGTGTGAGGCAAAACAAAAGGCTCTGCAGTAGGTCTAGGCTACCATAAAAGTTCTTCTCTCACTTGGGTAACGTGATGCAGATCTGGTGCTATCAGTAAGCGTTATTATCAAACATAGATGCTAGGTAGAGTGTCAGTGAAGCTTCAATAGAGAAATTAGAAAAATGACAACTAGGATTTTTGGAGGAAACTTCTAATAATTTATTCTTAATTCAAAAGCTGCTTCTGCCCAATACTGGCTGCTAGTCGACACTAAACACATAATCATAGGACACCAAGGTGTCCATAGGGAATTATTTGTTATTTGATGAAATAAATAATAAAGATAGATATCAATAGTAGAATGGTTTTATGAAATTGAAGTGGAATAAGTGAGACTGGGCCCAATCAGGTCCAGAAGCTGAAGCAAAGCACACAACCAGTTGGCTGAAATCTTGTGTCTCTTCTCCTACTATTGATACCTTACTACCTCTCTCACAAGCAATGCCTACGGCTTTAAGAGCAATTTAACAAGAAAATGGAGAAGACAGAAAGGCAAATGTAAAATGAGAAGACAGGAGTTAAGAAATTATTATTACACAAAATTGAATTCAAGGTGAAATGTATTAATGACAACAAAAAGACAAAATAGTGATAAGAATATAATCCAAAATAAAGATCTAAGTATCATGAGTCATTAAGATAGCCTCAAAAATCCATTAAGCATAGCCTAAGAAATGTGAGGGACAACAGTATGAATGTGATTGTAATATGAAACCTAAAATCACCTCTTACTCTGTGAAATATCATGTAGGAAAAAACAAGCATATGAAGTATTTAGTTACTGATGTTAATACAATTGATGTATGTCACATTCTGAAAATACTAAATACGTCTACTTTTAAGTCCTCAAAATTTATAAATAACAAAACAGACATTTACCAAACTCCTCAGAAAACATGAATAAATCGTTAAATTTATAGTTTAAAGTTGTAGTTAAAAAATCTGATCAAATATATAATATAAAATATAATAAAAATATAGCTAATAGAAAACAAGGAAACAAATCCAAAAGTATCACATATTTTCAAAAGCATTCTTAAAACACTTTTGGTTTAAAGTTGAAATCTATAATTTAAGTTCCAAAATATATATGGTAGAGCTATATCAACATGAGCGGGAACATCAACCCTTAACATAATTACTATTTAGTTACTAAATACAGATCTATCATATGAAATAATTATTTCATTGCTAGAAGTTGAAAATATATATCTAAGTGTATTAGTTTTGTACAGCTTCTGTAACAAATTACCATAAAAGTGGCTTAAAACAATTCCCATTTCTCATCTCAAGATGCTACAGATCAGAAGTTTAGCTGGGCTCAGTTAGGCACTCTGCATAGGGTTTTACAAGGCCTAAATCAAGGTGTCAGATGGCTTGGGCTTTTATCTGGAATATCTGAGAGAGAATCTGCTTCCAGCTCTTTCCATTTATGGACTGAATTCAGCCCCATAGGTTGTAGAATTGCTGACTGTCAGCTAGAATTCCTTCTCACCTTCTAAATGCTGATAGCATTCCTTGCCTTGTAGCGCTTTCCATCTTGAAAGCCAGCTATAATATAGCACATTCTTCTTGTGCTTCAAATCTCTCTGACTTCCCCTTCTACAACTCTCTGGCTTTCTATTCTGCCCTCAGCTGGTAGATAATTCTGCTTTAAGTGGTTATCTAATCACACTGGTCCCATACAGATAATCTAAGGTAAATTTCTCATTTTAATATAAACTGACAGGTAACCTTAATTACAACTGCAAAATCCCTTTTGCCATGTAATTTAGCATACTCATGAGTGTGCTACTGGGGCTAAGGGGTGGTAGAGACCTGGGGTCAAAATTCTGCTTACTATACTGGGCAAGACATTACTTATTTGCATCCTCTCAGCTCCAAAAGCTAGGCAAAAGTAGATAACATAAAAGGAGAAACAATAAAGAATATCTTAGCTGCTTCAAAAAGCATGATATGATTTCTCTACAGATGAGAAATTGAAAATACATGCAAATCAACGAGCACACCTGAAGGCATCAAGCATTCTTGGCTACAGTTCTCCATTAGGTAGTAGGGCCAGCTAGAGTAGAGGGGATATAAACCGGTCCCCTTGCTAAGGGGAACTGGAGCCAAGCTCACAAGCTAAAGTAAATAACTGTATTCAAGGCTCCTTTTTTTGACTTGAAAAGGAGGCTGGGTAAAATTATACTAAGATTGCTGTCTGGGCCTGTGACTTAGGCAACTTTTGTTCTAGAGAGCTAATAAGATATAGATACTGCTTCCTGATGAATCCAGCTGTCCCATGAAATCCAAATTGTCATTATGACATCCAGTTCTAGAAGGGAGTTTTAGGGGCCAGGAGAAGATAACTTACTTAACAATAATTTATTGTATATTTCAAAATAACTAAAGGAGTGGATTTGGAATGTTTCTAACACAAAGAGATGATAAATATTTGAGGTGATAGATATCCTAATTACCCTCATTTGATCAATACACATTGCATGCTTATATCAAAATACCACATGTAACTCATAAACATGTACAACTATTATGTATTCACAAAAATTAAAAATTTTTTAAAAAGAAAATAATCTGTAGTTAGTGAGGGTTGATCTCATGGGAAAAACAAAATAGATTTTGAAAAGACACATAGAAAGTCTACCCCACTAAATGACAAATAAAATGCAAAATTCCAAAACAAATGACACAAAGACAGACAAGATAATCCAGAGGAATGGTTTTAGTGAAAAATATGTCGAACAATGTAAACTATGTATGATCCAAATTTTTGAAATGAATGATGATACGACTTCCTTAAAAATTAAATAAATTGTGAGATTAAAAATAAATAACTTAAGGAATTGTCAAAAAATCTTAGATATGATAAATATAGTTATAAAAATTCAATAGAGGGGTAAACTCTAAACAATTGAAGAGAGAATTTATGTATTAAAAGACAGTTCTGAGAAATTCATGTAAAATCATTGGCAATGTTTAAATAAAAGAACATCTGGCAAGGAGGATAAATTGATAGACTACAATATATGTTTTATAGAATTTCTAGAATAAAATATCAGAAAGAATATATTAAAAGCAATATATGAAAATGTAATGTCCAAGAAATGTTCAGTTTTCAAGGCCTTGTTTTCTTAAATCAAATGTTCACTCCAATAACTTAAAAAAATAAACCTAAACAAACCCAGTGCAGGAAAAATTTATGCTGAAGATACAAAAAAAAAACAAGGAAACCAGAGACATTATTTTTCAAAGGTATCAAAGAGAAAAGCAAATTGCCTATAAATTAAGGGTAACTTAGTTGACAGCAGATTACTTATGAACACCAAGACAACAATCAAAAAATATTTTCAAAATAATAGTGGAAAGTAATAGTCAACTTCAAATTTATATACAAACTTCATGAAAATGTGAATGCAAAATAATGACATTTATGATAGAAAAAGATAAGAGCCACAGACTCTGACACAATAGGCTGTTAAAAATATTTTTAGCAAGTATGAAAATGAACCAAAAAAGGAAAGAATAAAATACAATCACAGTGCTTCAGAAATTGACATACTATTTCAAAAAATTTTACCACCCATTGGATAAAAAAATACCTAATTTATTAAGCAAAATAACAAAATTAAAACACTAAACAAGATGTAAAATTGGGAGATATTTACTGAGTAATTAAAACAAGATATGCTTGGAAGATGTGATATGGAAACAACCCAAGTGCTCATCAGTGGACGAATGGATAAAGAAATAAACTGTAGTATTTTTATATATATACCTAACGGAATATTTTGCAGCATTACAAAAGAATGTCCACCCATTTGCCACAACACAGATGAACCCGAAGGACATTATGCTAGGTGAAAAAAAGTCAGACACAGAAAGGAATATATCTCATGATCTCACTTTAAAAAAACATACAATATACAAAGATAGAGAATAAAATATTGGTTATCAGGAGTGGCTGGAGGAATGGGTGGGCCAAAGAATACAAAGTAGCAGATATGTAGGATAAACAAGTCTAGAGATCTAATGTACATCATGAAGACTATAATTGATAATATTGTATTTCATTCAGGAGTTTAGCTGTTCTTGCCACACAAAAAATGAATAGCTATGTGAGATGACGGATAAATTAATTTCCTTCACTATAGTAACCATTTTACTATCTATATGTATTTTATAACATCACATTTAATACCTTAAATATATACGATAAAATTTATTTAAAAAACATTGAATAACTGGAAACATTTTTGGATAAAAATTAAATCTGTGCAAATATAATATAATACATGAATTTATGGGTAGTAGGCAATATGTGTGGTAGGTAATGCCTACCTTTCCTCTGCAAAATGTCCACATCTTAATTGCAGGAAGCTTTTAATATATTGCCTTATGTGTCAAAAGATGCTTGCATGTGTGATTGCAGTAAAGATCTTGAGATTAGGAGATAATACTGGATGATCTGAGTAGGCCCAATGTAATTCTGAGGGTCTTTATAAGAGAAATATGGAAGCAGGAGGGTGGGTCAGAGAAGGAGGTATGACAAAGGAAGCAGGAGTCGGTGAGAAAGAGAGAGATTTGAAAATGCTATGCTGCTGGATTTGAAGACGGAAGATGGATTTGAACATGGGTTCTTCCCTAGAGCCTCCTAAAGGAACTCATCTCTATGGACACCTTTATTTTAGCCCCATTAGACTTTTTCAGACTTCTGACCTTCAGAATTATAAGGTAATAAATTTATGTTGCTTTAAACCATTAAAGTTTGAAGTAATTTGTTACAGCAACAATAAGAAACTAGCATAGTATAACTCCCCATCCATTAAATATGGGCTGTGCATTGTGATTTCCTTCCAAATAGTACAATAAGGAAATGGTGGGTGGGAGGTAGGAGTATAACTTCACAGTGGAGAAACCAGACAAACACTCCCTCAGCTTTGTGATCAAACTTAACGTGATTAATAATAAGTCATGTTGATAGCACTTACCCTTAATATGGTATGATAATAACAACGCTTAACCTCTGTGGTCTCTTCTCCAAAACCTGACCCTCCAATCAAATTATGAAAATAGTTATCAGACAAGCCCAAATTGTAGGGAATTCTACAAAATACCTGACCAGTACTCCTCAAAAATCTCAGTCTTCAAAAGTAAGGGAAGTCTGAGAAACTATCCCAGCAAAGAAGAGACTAAGGAGACTTGACAAAAAAAAGGTCATGTGGTATTGTCATAGTAGGAGACTAGGCTGAGACTGTATGCAAGGATGCAAGGGCTTGACTATCATGCGCAGGTGTTAAATGACTCTTCAGCAGAAGCTAACTATAGGGGCTGATAGCCATAGGCAAGAACCAGCTTCAACTGGTTTGTCAACTATCTCTGCCACCTTAGATGAACTTTGGGTAATCACAATAACATTTACATGGTGGTTTTAAAATTTCTCCACCTTTGCAATCACCATGACAGTTCCAAAACAGCCATATAAAGTATGAAAATGAAAGGGAACACAATTATAGGAATTTAGTACCCAACCCCTCAGCCTTGAATATTCCTCCCCTCAATTAGTAAGACTATAAAATGTCAAAACCACTTCCTCTCAGTGCAGCCGCTCTCTTTCCGAGCCTGCCCGCTCTCCTCCCTAAGAGTGTATTTTCACATTCAATAAAGCTTTCTCTTGTTTGGCTTACATGATGTGTCCTAAAATTCTTTTCCTGACTAACACCAAGAACTTGGAAAAACCTCCATTTGGAGGCTGGTAACAGTATTTGGATTGGATCCTGAAACAAAAAAATAACGTTAGGTGAAAACTTAAAAAAAAACCTGAATAAAGTATGGGCTTTACTTAATAATAATGAATTAATATTGGTTCATTAGTTGTAACAAATGTGTCATATTAATGTAAGATTTTAAATGTAGGGAAAACTGGATGTGGGGTATATATGTACTCTCCTTGTTACCTTTGCAACTTTTCTAAAAATCTAAAGTATACTAAGATACAATGTCTATATATATACATGGCTTATGAGACACACACCTAAAACAAAACAAATAAATTTGTTCAATTATATGTCATGTGAAAACTAGCTAAATATAATTAGTATAGGAATAATTATGTCATATTTTGAAAATAAAGGGTAAGAAACACACACACACATATACATATATATTTATAAAATAAATAATAACCTAAATATTTAAATAATTGTAGGCAGCATGAACTTTAAAAATATGAGCATAATGACCAGTCATGGTAGCTCACATTTGTAATCCTAGTGCTTTGAGAGCTGAGGCAGGAGGAACACTTGAAGCCAGGAGTTCCAGATTACAGTGGGCTATGTTCATGCCACTGCACTCTAGCCTGGGCAACAGAGCAAGACCATGTTTCTCAAACACAAAAAATAAAAAAATAAATTAAAAATTTAAATAAAAAGTAGAGTACAATGGTGACCAGTTAAAATGAGAAAACAACAAAATCTCCAAATCATTTAGCTGTTGCCACAGGAATGCTACATAAAATCCAACAACAAAATCACAGTGGCATATAACAATAAGCACCTGTTTCTCTCACACATGTGGGTTGGCCAGAGATCGGCTGATGCTGGTGGGATTCAGTTGAGTAGCTCTGTCACAAGCTGCAATTACAGTTGGGCTTGCATTCTGCAGATGGCCAACTCTGGTGTTCTCTACAAGTGATCATTCTAGGTCTAGCAGCTACACAGATGAAGCATTGGTCATCAATAGCTGAATGGTTATGGGGCAAGCCCAACTGTCCAAGCTCATTACAAGCCCCTACTTATACAATGTTTGCTAACATCAGATGGTTTAAAGCAAGTCAAGTAGGTGAAGAGTCAAGAAAGTTCACTCTGCCTCTATGTGAGGATCTACAGTTACAAAGTCACAGAAATAGAAAACGGAAAATAATTGGTAGGCAATCATTGAATTTGCCACACCCTCCATCATAGTGATAGATTTTTAACTTACCTCTCTCTGAAATGCATAGTATAGACATATGAACATACCAAAGACAAAGGAGTTTTGAACACCATGCATATCAAACTTGAATTAATAGAACCTATAAAACACACTATCAAACAAATAGTACATTGTATTTGAACGTTGAAGATACGGTTTTTATAAGTGGACCATTTATTGAGACATATAGAATTTCTGAGCAAGTGTTAAATAAGCAAGTATTTACAGGGAATACTCACTAATTACAAAGCGATTAAATTATGTGACAAAAATAAACAGAAATTTTAAAACTCCCAAAAAAAGAGCTTCAAGAAATAAAAGCTGATTTTCTGAAAATCTAGTAAAAGAGTTAAATCACAAGCAAGATATTTAAGGTAAAAAGAAAAAAGTACAAAAATATTAAGAGGGTAAAAAGCAATAACTTTAGAGAAAAAATGATATTTTAAATATATGATTAAAATAAATTACTTTGTTCCAATAAATTTCAAAAACCAGGCAAAATATTTTTCCAGACAAATAAAAATTAACCAGATTGTTTCAAGAGGATATATAAAATGTGAATAAATAAAAAATAAACACTAATAAAAACAAATGTTTTCATCATCTAATTGAGGACAATGCAAGTACAAATTTAATTCATATGGTATCATGAAAATGAAAGAAGACAATTTATAAAAGCTCTTAGTATTGTTTGCCACAAAGTAAGTGCTTTTAAAAATATTATCATTATTGTTTATTGCCACATGGGAATAGGCTTGACATTTTACATTCACAAATTCTCATTTTTTTACCTGCCTTCCTCTCCACTAGCAAAGACAGTGGAAAGAGGTCCTTTAAGGCTCAATCCTGTTGGTCTTAGGTTCCACTCAACCTACCAGTGTCCAGAGGCTTCACCATGTGTTTTTAGGAACCAAATCAAAATGATGTATCTTTTTCTCTTTCACATTTGCCCCTATACATATTTAATCTTCTCCTGGAAATCAGTGATAAGTATGACTCTTATGTACAATTCAGGGATTCATCAGTTCTGGGCCAGAACATGCCAATATTATCAAAATTGCACACTGGTTTCTCACAGCAGAAGTGCATTGCTATGGGCACATACACAGTCAGAGCCACTAGGCTACAGTAAAACAAAGGGCTTGTCATGGAGGTAAGAGGTAGATTGAGTGTGTCTCTCTGAAGGCTTCCTACAATACATTTTTTCTGGGAAAAAAAAAGAACATTATGCAATTGTTTGGTAAACAGAGCCACCAGCACATGACAGTCTGAAGTTAGAACATGATGCTATTTAAGAAATAGTCCAGAGATTATGAAATAAAAATAGTCATATAGAGAGCACACTCATTTAATGTTTGTAAGCTATAATTTTACTTTTAAAAATTATTTTATCTTAAATATAATTATGTTATATATAAATATTTAATAAAATACATTATATTATATTATAAAAATACAATTTAGAATATTTGAGTCTCTTAAGTGCACGGTTGATATGTTTGCTCTCCTGACCCCAAGACTTAACAGTGATTTAATGCCGAATAGAAACAAGGACTGTCATCTAAACAGGACATAAACAATTATGGTAAGTTAGGAAATGGTGAATCACACAAGTATGGTTTTACTCTTTCACAAATATGCCTAATAGAAGGAATCAAACACTGTCTTGAATAATCACTCTTCATTGGGTAATCGAAGTTGACAGTTCTAGCACCCATGGTTATCTGCAATTTATTGATTTATTAGCAATTTTTCTAACTGGTACTTTCGTTTCAGAAAGCAAAACCACAATTTGGTCATATTTTAAAATCCCAAGGGTACTACAGTCACATTATATTTTCTCTTAGCATGCCCAATTGCCACAAGAGTTATTCAGAGATAAATTTTCAATCCAATATGATAAATGGCTGAGTCAAACTGATTTTTAGTGGATTTTACCCTCATCTAGAGATAAGAACAACATATTTGGTTTTAAGATCACATATGTGAGTGAACATATGAATGTAGCAGGAACTTTAAAGCCCTAACCAGTAGAGAGTTTTGTCAAGGCATCTAAAATGTTATTTAGTATTTTTGTAGAGCTAAGCCATAAAGCACATGACAGATGAAAAACATTAAGCAGAAACATACTTCCTAAGAAAAAAGTTTAAATGCAGCTAAACTACAGTGAAAGAAAAGACTCTAAAAAGTTTCAGCTCTATAAAACTTATTTTTTAATTTATGAATACAAATGCAGTGGCAGACATGTTTGTTTCATGTTATTCTATGATTATCATGGTATTCTAGCTAAAAATATCTGTGAATAGCTTCAGTATGTTTGTCTTTTCAGTATAATATAAAGGTGTCATTTTGATCTTGGGAAATGTGGTATAAAATCTTTTGAGACATTTGAGTCAAGTGGTATGAAATTTGTAATTCATGTGATCACACTTTCACACAGAAAAGATAGGCAGTTCAAAATCTTGACACAAAGATTCAAAGACAAAAAATCAATTTAGAATATGTTGGTGTATAGTAAATATTTATTCCATTATCATTTATAATTGAAAGACAGAGATCCAGAAAGCAGTAGATGTATTAGAGAGTTCTGACACTATTTCCAGTTTTCTTAGCAATGTAACATGTTATTTTAATTGGATCAGGAGTTGGTTCTGCAATGAACCAGCACACAGATTGGAATTACCTTCTAGTTCTTTACATTGTAACATCCAGCAAAACATGGAACTGTAAAAGACAATTTATTAACCACCAGTGGAAAAGGAGCATATGGAAGTAATTGTGTCCAAGCCCACTGGTATTTTGAGATTTCATGACAAAGCTTTCTACAAAGGAGGACGTTTTATGAAACTAACAACCCCTGCATAATAGCAAGGTTGTTCATTGTTCTTTGGGAAATACAGCTAAAGAGAATGTTAACTATTTTTTAACATCTGAAAAAGGTAAAAAAGTCTTAATTTAAACTACTGATAAGGATGTGTCTATCATCCATATATAAATAACAAACACCTGAAGTTCTAAAAACAATATATTTCTACCAAAAATTCTTTCTAATATTTAGTAATAAATAGGCAATTTATTTTTCACATTTAACAATACCAAACATCTAATCTTTCAGTAATTTTGAAGATATTATACTACAGATAAGAGATATTTTTATTATTGTAAAGATATTTTGCAGAGAGATAGGCAATATGAAAGCAGCTATTTGCCTGAAAACAACAGATGTGAGATATTTCTTAATTATTACCTGAATCAATGGTATCCAAGATTAAGAACTGTATTTGAACCATATTTTGTGTTTGCTCATACTACAAAACTATTTCAGTGGATCCTAATTAGATATCTGATCATGGTTAGATCAGAATTTTTTGTATCCACAGTCTCAGAACTACAGGTATACATCTATTATACCCTATTTTTCAATAGCACAAGTTCATGGCTGAAATGGAAATGTGGAGTTATTGGATCTCAACATTGCAAGCTAGGAGCTGGATATCAGACAAGAAAATATTTCAACGTCCCATCACAGTTCAGCTGCTGTACTAAATGGCTTTGGACAATGCTTCAGTGAATGCTATAATAGCATGAGATGTTAGATGTAATACTGCAGCATATTAGAATGGGGCTGAATTAGTCCAATAAAATTTGAGAGAATGACACAGAGTATATTACAGGCACTGGAGATAGTTTTCATATAGAATCCCATAACTAGTTCTTATCAGTTATCTTGATAAGCACATCAAAAAATTGGTTCATACCAACTTGATTTTTTTCATGCTCCTAGACTAAGGACTAAGTTAAATTTCTCTTAAAACTCAAAGTATGCTCCTTTTATGTCTTTCTAAATCAATGTAATTTTATGGATTTCAAGATTTTCTTTTCATATACCAGGAAATGTTTTCTATTCATAATTTTTGTTGAATGAATAAAGAACAGTTGAATAACAGGAACAGTATTTCAGTTAACAGTTGAAATAATAGGAGTATAAGTATCATTGTGTAATTCATTTCATCTTCATGGTTCTAGGCTGTAAAATCTATGAATTATTCTCAGTAGATAGTGTTCCCACTTAGCTTTTAAGGAACAGCAGTATGAGAAATTCTGCAATCTGGCTATGTGATAAAATTGACTATTTTTTCCTTAATTGACAAGATTGCTTCATTGCTATGTAGAAACAGATTTATTTTCTCAAGGTATACTGGTCCAGAATTTGAATTTTTCTTATCTACTTAAATGCTATTTGCTTCACATTCTTTAAACACTAACTCTCTACTTTTGTAAGGCTCTTACCGTTTTATTAATAACTTCTTTATTTGTGTACACATCATCTTCCTTTCAAAATTGTAAACATTTCAAATATAGCATCAATGTTTGTTTTATTATTTTTTCCAACAGTGTCTTACACTACTTTGAAAAAGATAGAGGGAAGAGGGAAGGGTATTTTCTTACACATGTGTGAGTCCATGAAATTCACTCTACATTTAATCTCATTGTAGTGAGAACAAATATCATCTCAGAGGAGATGCACAATACTATCACATTATACAAGGAGTAATTCATTATGTACACAAAGAATAGAATCATTACTTTTCAGTAAAAGTAGATCTTACTTTGCCCTTTATATTTGGCCTACACTTGCCATGTTTCAGAGATAATTGTTGGAAAAAATAATGTCAGAGTACAGTCCATTTGAAAAGTAGTAGTAATCACATTTAGTTGAGTATAGGAAAACTGTGCCAAAAATAAATGTGTATCTTCCTTTAAATAAATGCTATTATTTCTAAGAACAGACACTGGAATGCAGTCAAGTTTAGTTCTTTTTTTCACTTTCTTATATGTTTTAAATTAATTTCTAATAAAGAAATCTATACTCTTGTGCTGAATTTCATTTGAAGGAGAAATGAAAATAATTATGCTTCTAGATGTTTTAGCAGAAGAAGCAGGTTATTTTATCCTTGTCTCTTAAGCTAAAATAGTTGAACCACTATAGTATAATGAATGCTTTTCTTCCAGGCTACTTAAAAGGTCTTCTCAGTATACAGAAAAGCAATTACGAATGCAGACAAGTTTCTGGAAAATTCTCTTTAGAGGGACAATAGCACCTGTTTCTTTCCCCTTTCTCTGTAGTCACAATAGCAAAAGCATGGTTAAAAGAGATGAACATTGTATTATGAGAAATGTATCTAGTAGGACAAAAAATGAAAAAAATTGGTTTTGCACATGATGTGAATGAGGTCTAGAAGAATAGATGCCAACCGATCTGAGCCTTGTAAAAAAATAAATAAATGTTTCTACAAAAAAAAAAGTAAAAGAAATCAGATTCTGAAGCCACAAATTTTTATCGCCAGGCAGGACTGCTTTTCAGAAGCCTGCATCTGTTGTAAACAGACCAGACGGATATACACAGAAATAGAAAGCTTCAAAGAAAGGGTGTGATTCACATGCCTTGCTTTAATAGCAGTATCAAGCTTTCTTTTGAAGTAGATCAGTCTTCAAAGCAGGTGTCCTAAAGGTGCCATCAGGCTGCTGAAAGTCAGCCAGTATTTGAGAGCTTGCCAGCTTGAAGGCCATTAATTGACAAGCTGTGAAAGTCTGGCATTACAGGAAAGGAAATTGCACAAAGGGGTGAGCCTTGATTCCTCGCACCTCTCCCAGAGAAACAGTAGAGGGAGCTACCAATCTTTCAAGCCTGAAGTGTATGCAGTGTGCAACTTTAGTGTTTGGCCTCTAAATAAGAATTTCACTGGATAGAAATCACCATGATGTCTTTAATTGCCTTATGGCACTTGATTTATGTTATTTTCCCAAAGTACCGCACAGATTATTTTAGGAAAAAAAAAAAAGGAAACAAAATAGCTTATTCTTGCTGATGATTCCTAGTTGCTAAATTTGTGTAGTGGCCAAAATATTAATAGAACACTGTGGCTTTCTGATAAGGGCAAAGGGCAGAGTTATGCTCATCCTTAACTGCAGATATTGCAAGGCTGTTCAAATTCCTCCTCGTCTTTAAGGATTATTTTTTGTGTAAATATATTTAAATTTCTCCTTCTCCCTTTCTGAGAATGTGCCTCAGGGTTGCATCGGTGTTTGAAAGTAGGCCCACTGAGCGATTGTGATTTTGTTACAGATTTTTTTTTAAACACAGCAATATGATCGTTACATAGCACCAGAAATATTTATTCAGTGTCAACCACAGCTCGAGATGAGGTGCACATCATCACTCTTTTCACTTGACTGCTAATTGCCCCAGGCAATCCTTTTGAAAATACAACAGAGTGGGAAACTACAAAACATAAGAAAATCTGGCAATGCTAAATAGTGAGAACACCTCACAAGAATGCAAAATTGTTTATTAGAAAATTCATTCTGTCTCCTACAGAGCAATTAAACGTAGTGTGTTGACATTAAGGAGCATCTCATTGCGTTTGCTGAGGGAGAAGCTATCCTGGTAGATCATGGCTTCATTGCTCTAATTTCTTTGCCATACATAGATTCCAATTTAACAGGTCTGGCTTAGAAAAAGATTTGGGAAAATAGTCTTTCCTTCTTCCTACTACCAGAACATCTTGGTTTTTCTGCAAAAATATTATCTACTTCTCTTCTCTGCTGCATTGAAGTAGGACCAGGATTGGTAAAGACGTGGGATCATTCCCATTTATAACCACATTTGTAGAAAATAAAATATTGAATAATTTTTAAAACCAACCTCATACAGTCATCTGATCTTTGACAAATCGCAGAAAAACGTACACTGGGGAAAAGATCCCCTATTCAATAAAAGGTGCTGGGAAAACTGGATGGCCATATGTAGAAGACTGAAACTGGACCCACACCTCTCACCTCTCACAAAAATCAACTCACAGTGGATAACAGATCTAAACCTAAGACATGAAACCATAAGAATTCTCGAAGAAAACGTTGGAAAAACTCTTATGGACATTGGCCTAGGCAAAGAATTTATGAAGAAGACCCCCAAAGCAATCACAGCAGCAACCAAAATAAATACATAGGACCTGATCAAATTAAAAAGCTTCTGCACAGCCAAGGAAACTATCACTAGAGTGAACAGACAACCTACAGAATGGGAGAAAATATTTGCATGCTACACGTCTGATAAATGGCTGATAACCAGAATCTATACAGAACTTACGAAAATCAACAAGAAAAAATCAAACAACCCTATTAAAAAATGGGCAAAGGACATGAACAGAAACTTTTCCAAAGAAGACAGAATAATGGCCAGCAAACATATAAAAAATTGCTCAACTTCTCTAATCATCAGGGAAATGCAAATCAAAACCACAATGAGATATCACTTAACTCCAGTGAGATTGGCTCATATCAAAAAATCCCCACACAACAAATGTTGGCGGGGATGCAGACAGATAGGAACACTCATACACTGCTGGTGGGACTGCACATTAGTACAACCTCTATGGAAAGTAATATGGAGATACCTCAAAGAATTAAAGGTAGAATTACCATTTGACCCAGCAATGCCACTACTGGGTATTTACCCAAAGGATAAAAAGACATTCTATAATAAAGACATCTGTTCGCAAATGTTTATAGCAGCACAATTCACAATTGCAAAGATGTGGAAACAACCCAGGTGCCCATCAATACACAAGTGGATTAATAAAATGTGGTATATGTATACCATAGAGTATTACTCAGCAATAAAAAACAATGGTGAATTAACACATCTGGTATTATCCTGGTTGGAGCTAGAGCCCATTCTTCAAAGCAAAGTGTCACAGGAATGGAAAAACAAGCACCACTGGTACTCACCATCAAATTGGTACTAACTGATCAACACTTAACATCATACAGGGCAATAATATTCATCAGGGGGCGGGTAGGCGGGAGGGGGGTGGAGGGGATGGGACAACTCTCACTGAATGGATGCAGGGAGCACAGTTTGGGGGATGAACATGATTGTAGCTCTGACATGGGCAGTGCATGGGCAATATATATAGCCAAAGTGTTGTACCCCCATAATATTCTGAAATTTAAAAAAATGAATAAATAAATAAAGTAAAAAAAAAAATTTTTAAAACATCAGAATCTGAAAAGCTCTATTGTGTAGTCATTTAAATAAGAGGGCACCTGCCAGCCCTGAACACAAGTTGTATACTTACACTTATGCAATACTTGGGATTAAAGGTGCCATATTGTTTGAAGATGTATATTCTTAATTTGACGATATCAACATAAGCTACTTTTAACTGTTGTTTTATTTCTAGAATGAATATAAGCAACTACAAACTGAAATATTTCAAATCATAATTTAAGGCTGTTTTTCCAAGAAAAAGTTATCTGTCCTTTGGGTCACAGGACATTATTAAATCATAGTTAATCTGGTTTTAAATCTACCCGAATGACTTTTTTGCAAATAGTATCTGTTTAACTTTACATTTTGAAATGAATTTGAATTTAAAGAAGATGTGCCAAGATAGTACAAAGGCTATTCTATCCACTTCACCCACCTTCCCCTAATGTTAACAATCACATAACCATGGTACACTTAGCAAACTTAAGATATTAACATTGGAGCAATAATATTAACTAAACTACAGAATTTATCCATACTTCCCCAGTTTTACCACTAACATTTTCTTTCTCCTTCAGGATACCATCTAGGATATCATTTTGCTTTTAGTTGTCATGTCACCTTGGTCGCCTCTCCTCTAACAGTTCCAAAGTCTTTCTTTTTCTTTTATGACTTTGACATTTGTGAAGAGTACTGCTGAGTTACTTAGATGAATATGGACATAGCTGTTTTTTTCTCATGAATAGACTGAGTTTATGAATTTTAGAGAAGAATGCCACAGAGTTTATGTGCCTTTCTCATCGGCCGGGTTTCTCCACTGTAAACTTACTATTTGTCTTCCTTTCCATTCTCTATTAGTTCGAAGTGAGTCTCTAAATCCAGCTACACTCAAGGGGGTAATTTGATTATAGTATTCCTTGGTGTAGTTTTTCATGATTTTGTGCTTTGGGTTCTTTGAATTTCTTGGATCTAGAAAAGTTCAGTCATTATTTCTTTAAGTACTTTTCTCCATTCTCCCCAACTCCAGTTTGGGGACTTCAATTACAGCTAAGTTAGGTTGCCTGAAGTTGTTCCATGTTTCACTGATGTTTTGTGTGTGTATGTGTGTGTATATATATATATAATTATATATTATATTATATGTTATATTCCTATTTTATGTATAAAGATATACCTATTCTTTATTTTCTCCTTGTTCTTAGATAGTTTATATTTCTATTATTTCACTTCACTAATCATTTATTTTATAATATTTAATCTATTAATCTCATCTAGTTTATTTTTCTTCTCAGACATTGTACTTTTCATCCTTAAATATTTTAATATATGTATTCTGAAGCTATAATAACTCTTTTTAATATCCTTGTTGGCTAATTCTATAATACTGGTGTCAGTTGTGGGTTGGTGTCAATTTGTTGATTTTTTCTTGCAATATTAGATTGTATATTCTTACTTCTTTGCACAACTGGCATTTGTTGATTGGATGCCCAGCATTGTACATTGTACCATGTTGAGTGGGATAATTTTGTATTCCTACACTTGTCTTTGAACTTTGTTCTAGAGCACAAGTAACTTACCAGAAAACAATTTTACACCGTAAGTTCTTGCTCTAAGGATTTTTCAGACAGGACAATATCTAACATTCCCTTCTAAGTATTTTTCTCAATATCCTGTGAATTATTAGGTTTTCCAGAATGGTTGATAGAAATAAACAAATAGAAATTTTAAAAAACAAAAAATATTTTTTTAAAGTTCTGTATGAATAATCAGGTACTATTTCCTTTTATCCTTTTGTGTGATTTTCTCCTTGGCCATGGATACTTTCCCCACAATGTGCATGTGCTGATCAATATTCACATTAATATTCTAGGGGAACCCTCTTTAGATCTTCTGAGTTCTATGTCTTTGCAGCCTCCTTTCCTCTACTCTGGCCTGTAAATTCTAGCTGCTTTCTCTTTTATGGGATCTCAGATGTTTCACCCTATTTCAGCGTGTCTGCTTTATCTGCCCAGGTTCCCTCTCATTGCGTTGTGGTTTGAAAACACTTTTAGGGAAGGAAACTGTGGCAACCATAAGGTTCAGCTTATTTGTGTCCCATCTCTCTGGGTCATTCTGTTTTATTTCATAAGGCCAAGTTTTTTTAAGGTAATTATTTTATTTTTTTCCTAGTTTTTTGCTTATTTCAAGTAGATGGATAAATCCAGTCCTGTTATTCCAATATGGCAAAAGGTAGAATTCCTTTAGCTCTTCTTGATTCCATATTGGATTCACCTCAGCATGTACATTAAGCCTATATAACTCTCTCCATTTGTCCTAATTTGAACATATCTCTATAAGCTTTCTCCTAAGTTCCAAGTTCACTTTACCAGCTGTTAATCTATGCTGCCTTGTACATATCAAAAGTAGTTTGTCATGATATATATAAATCTGAAAAAATTCCTACAAAACCAGTTTAAAATATTAAAATCATATAAAGTCTATTGTCTGATCATATTTGAATTAAACTAGAAATCGTAAATAATGACAGAAAATCACAAAGTATTTGGAAAAAAACATAATAGACTTCTAAATAATGCATTGGTCAAATAATGCATTGGTCAAAATTTCTAACTTCATTTAGAAGTAACAAATTATTTGATTTGAACAAAATAAAAGCACATCATATAAAAATTTGTGGTGTATTACCAAAGCAGTGCCAAGAAGGAAATGTAGAGCATTTGTATAAATCATTACAGTCTGCTATAATGAAAATGCCATAGCCTGGGTGACTTAAACAATATATGTTAATTTCTCATAGTTCTGGAGGCTGGAAAGTGAGAGATCTGAGTGCCAGCATGGTCAAGTTCTAGTGAGAAACTTCTTCCTGGTTTGTAGATGGCCTTCTTCTTGTTGTATCCCCACATGGCAGGGAAAACAGGGAGAGAAATCAATATCTCTGGTGTCTCTTCTTATCGTAAGGGCACTAATCTCATCATCAGGGCTCAACATTCATGGCCTGATTATCTCCCAAAGGCTCCATCTCCAAATACTTTCACCTTAGGGATTAGGGTTTCAACATTCTAGTCCATTGCAGCATTACATCATTATATTAGAAAAGAAGAAAGGTCTCAAGTCAAGAATCTAATTCTACCTAAGATGGTAGAAAAATATGAACAGATTAATATCAAAGCAAGCAAGAAGGAAAAGATAAAGCAAGAACAAAAATCAATGAAATGGAACAAAAGAAAAACTATAGAGAAAACCAACAAAAGAAAAATCTGGTTTCCAGAAAAAAAAATCGATAAAATTGACAAAGCTCTTCCCAGAATGACCACAAAAAGGAATAGAGAGATAGAAAAAGAGAGTCAAATGTACCAATGCAATAAAAATAAATCAATGTAGACCCAAGATAAATTTCAAAAGAAAGCCATATCTCAAGTAAATCTTTGTCTATAAATAAGACAACTTATATGAATGGACAAATTTTTGAAGGATGCAAATTTTCAAAATTTATGAAGAATTAAACACAACAGTACTATATCTAGGAAAAAATTAAATTTGAAAGTAAAATGTTGCAACAAAGAAAACTTCAGACCTAGATAAAGTCACAGGAAAATTCTAAAAGTTATGCACAGAAGAAATAATATATATTTTACACAATCATTTTCCACAAAATAGGAGATGAGGATCAACCTTCCAAAACGTTTTATGAGACCAATATAATCTGCACACTAAAACTAGATAATGCATTGCAAGAAAATAAAGTTTATACCAATATTTCTCATTTATATAGATCAAATTTTTTTCAAGAAAATATTAGCAAATTCAAACCAGCAACATATAGAAAGATTACTAGATCATTATCAAATGGTGTTTATCCTGGGAAAGCAAGAATAAATGCATTTGAGAGATTTAACATTCAAAAATCAATTAATGTAATTCAACGTATGAAAAAAATGAAGAATAAAAATTGTATGTTTATCTGAGCAGATGCAGAAAGAGTATTCAACAAAATCCAACATCCATTCCTGACTAAAAATTCTTAACACACTAATACTAGAAATGAACCTCCTAAACTTGATAAAAGGCATCTCCACAAAACTTACAGAAAACACCATGTATAATGGTAAATTACTGAATTTTTTTTGCCTAAAATCAGAAAAAAGAAAAAAAATTTCTGCTCACAACTCCTGTTAAGAATTATGCTAAAAGTCATGGCTAGTGCAATAGGCATGGACGACTACAAGATACGATTTGGAAGAAAAGGAATAAATTGGACTAAGGAAATAGAAGATATTGTATTCATAGTACATCCTAAGATTACAAAAAATCTAAAACTAAAAAAGTTTAAAATGTGAGATTAAAATGTCAGCAAATAAAATGCTAGCCTAATTTATTACTCAATGATAACTGAGACATTTTTGAAAATTTATAAAGACAGTACAACTTACAATAGCACCAAAAAACTTGAACTGTGTAGTTTTAAGGCTAAGAAAATACATTTGGGACAGTGCTTAAAACTATCAGACTCTAATGAAGGAAAGCAAGGTGGACTTAAATAAGTGAAGAGTTATGTCATGTATTTGCATTAGAAGATATATGATATTTAAAATTTTAATTCTCTGAATATTTGAAATATAGATTCAGTGTAATCCAGGGAAAATCTCAGTACCTTTTTTTGGTAGATACTGACAAGCTCATTTTGAAAATTACATAAAAAGACAAAGGAACTAGAATAGCCATACAAATTTTGGGAAAACAAGTGCAAAATGGGAAGCCTTGAACTATCAGGTTTCAAGACTAAATATAAATCTGCAGTAATAAACAGAATTTGATATTGGAGAAAATATTGACATATGGGTCACTGAGACAGAATAGGAGACTGTAGAATTCCATCAATACCTAAATGATCACCTAAATTTTGACAATTCAATAGATTAATCATAGTCTTTAAAAGTAATGTTATTGGAACAACTGAACACCCATATGTAAAGAAATTAATCTTAAGCCATATCTCTTACACAAAGTTAACACAAAATGGAAAATATAAATGTAGAACTTAAAATTATAGAATTTATAGAAGAAAATATAGAACAAACATTTTTATGATATTATATGAGGAAAGAGTTCTTAGATGCTATACCAAAAGCATGGTGTAGTATCTAAGAAAATATTTTTATAAAAGAAAAAATTAATATTTTAGACGTCATGAGATTTAAATTCTGCTCTGTAAAAGGGCACTGGAAATATCATGGGAATAAACATGGGAGAATATTTTGCAAATCATGCTTCTGACAAAGTACTTTAATCCAGAAATAATACGATCCACTTAAAGGGGGGAAGAGGTTTGAAAAGGCACTTCACTAAAATAGATATATATGGCTGCTAAGCACATATAAAGATTCTCAACATCATTAGTCAACAGAGCAATGTAAATTACAACCACAATGGAATATCCAAATGCCAGTAAGGATTCAAAGTAAATTGTACTCTCATGTACTCCTAGTATAATACAAAATGTTATAATAACTTTGAAAAATATATTGGGAATTTCTTAGATGTTCAAACAGGTGCTTATTATATGATTGAGTAATCCCACTCCTGGTTATTTACCAAAAGGATATGAAAACTTATCCTTCCACAAAAACCTATATGTAAATGCTTATAGTGCTTTATTCATAATAGCCAATAACTGGAAATAATCCAAATGTTTTCAGCTGCTGAGCGGGTGTGCAATCTATGATACATTACACAATGTAATACTACTTAGCAATAAAAAAAACCCTACTAATACATGTAACACATGGATGAGTCTGAAATATATTATGCTAAGTGGAGGAGGCATGATTCAAAAGGAAATAATCCCTTTATATATTTTTTAAAGGGAAAATTATATGAACAGAAATAGATAAATCATTGCCAACGATTGGTCGTGTATATGGAGAGAGGGAGTGAGTTGCCTATATATAGTGAAAGGGCCTCAAGTTGGAATTTCTTTGATATGACATAATTCTTTTTTATCTTGAGTATGGTTTGGTTACACAATTGTATGTGTCTGTCAAAACTTGTGGAAATGTACACTGATATAAGTGATTTTACTTTCTGAAAATAAAAATTGAATTATAAAGTGTGTTGAAAGAACATGATAAAAACTATATTTCAGATTTAAATTTTGAGATGAACCAGTTTAAAATGTGATTTGCAGCTCCTCATGTATATTCTCTTATTACTGGTTGTCCTTTATAAAGAAAAATACATAAGTAAGTAAAATGATATAAATTATGAGCTATGTCAAAAATAATAAAACAAAACCAATCCAAAACAAACAAAAAATAATCACACCTAACTTATGCTTCTCTTGAGCATGAATCCTCTTGGGTAAAGTAGCTAATTTTTTTCCTTCTACTTATCCAAACTTTAAGGCCAAGTTCAAGTCTCAACTTCTTAAGTTTCTCCAAAATACACAGTGTTCTGTATTCAATGTATTACTTCTATTATACTCTGTAGCACTCTTTTGGAATGGACCAAGGTTAATTCCAATATGAGAATATTTTTTAACTTTCCACATTCTCTTCAGCCAATCCACTTTCTATCTCCAGTGATAGAACAGGGTCTGACAGAATAGATGCTCAATAAATACATTGAAGAAGGGAATGAATAAAAACTTTAATGAATGATACTTGTTTTAATTGCTAACTTGCATGAGGCTAATTACATTAAGCATTCCTAGTGCCTGGTTTTAAAAGAGAGATGCAATGATCCAAGCAGAAAATCCATTAACCCCTCATCATCATCTCTCATCATTCCATCGTAGAGGCAGCAGTTTGCTCTAGAGCACAGTTATAATGGATTGCTATGGAAACAGTGAGATTGACTCCTTCCCCACAGTTACTCCTTTGGGTTCAGTAAAGAATCCCCTGTTGTGAACAGAAATTCCACATTACGATGGCCCAGGATGTTGTCACAGGATGTTTGCTTTTGGTTATCTGATATGGGGGACAATTTCACAATGCCTATTTTTATCTTTTTTAAATAACTAAGTTTGACATTTTACTTTGGTAATGTTTTGCTATTTCAATTCTACCTAAATTTATTTTGAATTATTTGTTCTACAGTGCCTCACACATCATTTATGTGGTGAGAATCCTTCCTTCCAATTGCCGTCTTGGTGGAATAGATTTACATTTGTTTTGGAGACACATTTCAGTAATGGTCTACAAGAACCACTTAATTCAGAGAATATTCAGCAGTTAGTTTAATAAAACAATTAAACATAAGTGATTTTATATCAAAATATGAGGTTTTGAATTCAGAGCTGGTGTCAAGGTAGCTGAAGTTGGCAGCTATTTAACCTTGCTAAGAATCAGTTCCTTCTACATAATGGGGACAATAATAATAACTACTTCTTAGGTTTACTTCCAGGATTAAAATCAATAATGAAAACCCTTGCTAGCAGTTAGTAGTAGAAAGAATGACAACAGTTTTATTATTATCACTGTCATCATTATCACAATGTTTAACAATATTAATATAGTTTAATATTTAATACTAAAAAATTCCATAAAATAGTTGTGTCACCTCTCCATTGTAGAAAAATGTATGTAGAGGTTTGTAGTCTAAAAAGGAGACTTATTCAAATTAGGTCTAATAACAACTAGATGGTAAAAGATTCATTCCCTTAAGTACTGAATTCTTGATACCAGGCTTCATTTCATATCCAGTTGACGCAAAAAATTAATTTATGATAACAAGAGTAACAGATTATATTGGATAACATATGTCTTTAGCTGGAGAGCAGATTTTTCTGATAAACTCTTCAACAGATCCCCGGTATATTTCTTACATTTCTACTAGTGACTGAGCTCACCATATATCTGCTAAATTAACAGCACCCTAATAGAGTTTCTGACTTTTCCAAGGTGAATGGTGATAACTTACGCTGCAATGTCTCTGTTTTTACCCTGAGCTGAAGGCAACACAGATCTTATTAAGATCAGAACTACAAACAGAGAAAAAATAATCAAGCACTAGAACAAAAAATATATATATCTCCCTTTCTAATCTCTTCTGTTTTGCTTTGGCTTCATGCATTCAACCTCATTCTGCCACTGGCATTGACTTGTATTCTGAGTTTTGTTATAGTGGTGACCTCCAACTAAAATATGTTTGGTAAAGGTCATTTTATTTATTTATTTTTCTTTAATACACCTGTTTGGCTATAAAGAATACCTTAAAATTATCTTCGGAAATAATTAAAATATTTATTCACATGGCAACCAGGTTGAATATACCTTCCATACTTATGTTTTGAATAATTTATTTACTCATTCAATTGATAAATGTCTTCAGAAATAATATCACTTTGCTCAACAGTTTTAACAGTCTTTCATATATTGAAAAAGAAAAAAGGCAAGCATTCAGCATTGATGCTTGTATTATGGGACTATTCAATATATTCTTTACATATGAAGCTCAAAAGAATTTATTTCAAATATAACAATAGCATGCAATGCTAAGACTCCCCTCATTATATTATGCATTCTATAAGTGTATGCAATTGTAAATATAAATACAGTTAAGACTCCCACAATTGGAAAACATATGTTGGAATCCAAATAATCATAATGACATATTTTATTTGAATTTGAAAGTGGTAAACTAGTAATATATTGCTTGTTTTTTCCAATAAACCTAATTGATATGTACATGGGTAGCAAGAAACCAGTTAAGTGCATGTATACGGGCTTGTATGCACACATGCTTGTGCATACACACACACACAAATCAGCTCAGTCATCTATTCCTGCAAACAAACCACCCCAAAACATAGGGACTTAAAGCAATGCCCACTTATTTGCTGATGATTCTGTTGGTAGCTCATTTGGCTTGGGTTCAGTTGAATCATTCTGCTGATCTCACTTGCAGTCACTCACATGTCTGTAGTCATTTGGATGGGTGATCCAATATGACCTCACTTACATGTTTATCAGTCATGCTACTTGGGATCCTCTTGCTGTAAGATCTCTCATCTTCATAGAACCTAGTCTGAGTTTCTTTTCATTTCAATTCCAGGACATCAAGACAGGTAAAGCAGAAGCTGCAATACCTCTTGGACAACATCACATCTGCCATATTCTATTAGTCAAAGCAAACTAACCACAAGGCCAACCTAGATTCAAGGGGGTGGAGAAATAGACTCCACCTGGTAGAGTAGCATGGTCACGTTGCAAAGAGGCATATGTACAAGGTTAAGAAATATTATAACCACCATGTTTGCAAAAAATCTACCACATCTGCTTTAAGTCTTCTGTTTATTCAGGCAATGGCATGAAAGTTCATGGAACAAAGGTGGCTACACAGAGCAGGGTCACATTTCACAGATCAGATCAGACTTGGTGGGGACTGTCCCCAGGAGCAGCATACTGTAATGGCTGTCTTTGGGTTTTGAGCATTTTCAAGTGAGCACTCAAAGAGTACTCCAGAAAAAGGTGTACAACCAAGGAAGCTGAATGAATGTGCACTCAGAATGCAAGGGCTATCCCAAAACATCTTCTGAAAAAAAAAATGGAGTACTTTATCTCATTTAGTTACAGATGACTGGAACAGGATTGGGTTCTTTAGCCCTAAGCAGCTCTCTTTAGCAATCCCAGAGGATTATGAAGTAATATGGAATGGAAGGAAGTACTACCTATTTGAATCTCTTAAAATTGGATAATGAAAAAGCAAATGAATGAAACATTCTTTAGGAGCAGTTTGAATGGAAAATAATTGTGAGTATTTGGA
The DNA here is from genome assembly GCA_023783475.1 of Daubentonia madagascariensis. Classification (NCBI taxonomy): domain Eukaryota; kingdom Metazoa; phylum Chordata; class Mammalia; order Primates; family Daubentoniidae; genus Daubentonia; species Daubentonia madagascariensis. The sequence goes on along the minus strand of JAKFHU010000747.1, from coordinate 13,938,873 downwards.
AGTTGGAGAAGAAGACAAATGTCACCCATAGAGAGGACAGTATTCAGAACTCCTGTGCAAGCAAAAATCTGAAGTTGATGGCAGGCATCATAGAAAATCTCAGAATAGCTAAATCATCAGCAATGCATACTAGAATGGGGAAAAAATTATGTCTACATCTGGAATGGCAAGTAGAGTGCATCACTGGAGCTGCTTCAGATTTTGTGATCCTCCTTTCCCAAAAGCCTGACCCTCAAGCAACTGCAATTATTAATATTTTCTTTCTTTTCTAGGTTTTTCAATTCACAAAACCCCTACAATGAATCCTGGTAAAGACCATCTGTGCAAACCAAAAGTGCTTGCCTACCATCAGAGCCAATAAAGACTACATATGTGTCAGGGGAAACGGGTGACTATTAACCCTACAAGGTCTATGGCTAAATGGTTAAACAGAGTTTGAGATAGGGCATTTAAGCACAAGTTTCAAAACTAGTATATAAATGATTAATCCAACAGCATCAAATACACAATATTAATTTTTTGCCAAGCATACTGTAGCTTCTCAAGGAAGAAATAAGGGATAGTTTCTAAAAGGCATTACAAAATTCTAGCTTGAGCATTGACCAATGATACCTAAACTCATTTTAATTTAAAGTTTGTTATCAAATGGAACTCTAATATGATTTACCAATACTCATTTTACTAATGGGAAATGTGATTTTCAAAAGGTAATTATTTTACTCTATCTACTGTTTGTTGATATTTTTACCCAAAGACAGTATATTTAAAATCTAAAAATATGTTACAGTACACATTAAACCCAATGTGTAACATGCAATGTGAAGTATTTACTCTAATAATTGGAAATCTTTCTGTGTTATATTTAATATTTAAGATGAAAATATATGATAAATTGCTAAATTAAGAAGCAAAACAAATGAATTAAGAGAGTTTTACATTACTATTTGAACTACCACATGAATTTTGTGAAAGTATATTGTCTACTCCATCTATCACTTGGCAGAAAAAAATAATTACATTTTTGGAAAGGTCTTCAATTCATATTAGATATTCATTATGTGAAAAGCTACAAAAAACCTGACAGTTCAGCATGTAAACTCCAATGTTATCCACATGTGAATGCTGTAAAATGAGGAATAAATGTGATTAAAGCACTGCTGCAACAGCTACATAAATCATCTTCTTTATCTTGATTCTTGTTGCTTTACAGCTTTATCAGAGAAGCTAGTTTTAAATGCAGTGTAGAGATCTGCAAATACTAGTCTATTCTTCCTTTCCTTTCTCTCCAATTTATATGTACTCATAGTTCCATGTTTTTACTAATGATTCAAAAGAGTGTACTTGCATAGGTGATTGAGTGAATACATATTAAATTGATATTCAATAAAACTAAGAATACCAGGACAAGTGAAATCTAACTTTTGTCAAAACTCAACTGACAAAAGTATATTGAAGACTAAATTTCAGTCCTAAACATTCCACAAATATCTTCATTTAATGTCAGCCTAACGGATAATAAATATCTACCTTCATAATAAGTGCTTACTATTTCAGATTTTGGTAAATCTATTAGAAGTATTCTGTGACATCATAAAATGGAAGGTGTAATGTTTACCATATCAGCAGAAGCAAGACCATTTCTTCAAATGACATGGTCTTCCACTGCTTGAAAGAGCAACTATTCTACAATAATGTGAAGTTTGACAATGTATAATTATTTGATAATGCAACAATGTTGGCCACCACAGGCATCAGGGAAAATGAAAACATGGGTTACTTAACATATTTAGCCTGGCACAAAGATTAAATTTTAGCTCTTTAATTTAGGAATGTGGTTTATTTTGAACAAAATGGCAGAAGAATATAATTCCCCTTAATGGGAAATATTATGTTTATTCCTATTCTAATAACTCTCATCTAATAACTATTAATGGACCCTTACTGAGAGTCAAGTGAAAGCATGGCCATGTAATACATCTGCTCCTATGATTTTGTCCAATACACCTCCTGGGAATGGGATAAAAGCATGGGTGTCATTACAGTGTCTTTGTTTAACACAGGTAATGAGCATTGTTTGCCAATATATTGCTAAATACCATAAATTCAAGAGTTTTAAAAACTTGTCATTATGCCTTCCTTCATGAAATATAGAGCTAGTGGTGAAAAATGCTCACATTCCCTAGCCTGCTTTCATTAGCCTTAAGCCATAGATGTGAGGGAAGCTTTCCCTGATTCCAGAAGAATCTCTACACTTCTAGAAACCTTATTAGTTTAACTGTTTTCCAAAATAGGAGGCAGTTCTCCTATAACTCAAGGCTACCTAGATGAGTACAGAACCTAAGGTTCAGAGAAAACCAACAAGAACAGTTTAATAAAAGGAATAAACACATTAAAGAATATTTTGATGCAGAAAATATTTTTAAAATAGGTAAATGTACAAAATGCAATTGGAGAGAAAAAGATCTGATATGGATAAGAATGGGAGAATTCTTTACATAATATATAAAGGCTTGAAGTTACAGAAAATGTGAATTTTTAAAATAATAAGTGGTTCTGTCCAGGCACAGTTAGGAGATGTATGTGTCTCTGTGTGTTTTGACAGTTATATGTACATATACAGATCTAGATATCTAAATTTAGATGCAGAGACACTCATTAAAATCTATTTTAAATATTTGAGAATTAAGGGACAAAGATAATGGGAATGATTGTGGAGAATAGAGAACAAATTCCAGATATATTTGTAAGTAGAATTTTAATATATTAGTAATTCACTGGATGTTGAGGATTTTTGCAGAGAGGACTGGCTCATAGATAATTTTGACATATCTATTTTGGAAAAGTTGCAGATGGTGACGTCATTTATTTTGATAAGAAATTGGACAGGGAAAATGGAATGATGTATGTACTTGTTAAAGGAGTAAGAAAATAAGAAAACTTTATAGAAAAATAGAAGATAGCTTGATATGCAGATATAGACACAGGAATTTTGGATTGTGTTTGAGGTATTTGTATGCCAAGTAGCTTAAGATAACAATGACAATAAGTCATATTAAGTAATAAAGGATCTCAAAATCAAGGTCTGGTTTGGATGCATGAATTTTGAAAATCATTAATACAAAGGTAATAGTTGAAGCTGTACAAATGGGCATCATTTCTCAGGAAGAATAAATACAGTGAAGACAGTAAAGATCTCAGGTTGGAGCTAGGGCAACACTAACTTGAGGAAACATGAATCTATAAATATGGAGCACTCCAAGTGTGTAGAGAAATCCCAAAATAGAACAGTATTGCAAAAGCCAAAAAAGGATAGTGCTTCAAAGAGAGAGTAGTCAACAGTGTCATATGCTGGAGAAAGATTAGATAATGTGACCATAAAAATAATTTACAATGGCATTTAGAAATCAATTGTGACCTCAGTTATACACAAGTTATGTTAGCTTGACAAATAAGTAGATAAGCAGCATGACTTGTTACTGTAATATATTTGCCACTCAGGGGGTTCAGAGAGAAAGAAAATAATTGGGATTCAAACAAACAAACAAATAACCAGAAAAACAAAAACTCTGAGAAAAAAATGCAAACTCAAAAACACACAGCTGTGAACTAACAGAATGTTTTACAAACAAGATGGCTTACTAGACATAGTTAGTATGTGCCTCCTCTATGGAGAGGAAGCAGAATCGTAAGCAGATTCTCACATTTTGAAGACATTGTCTAGGAGAAAATGCTAAGACTCACCAGGGAGATGATGGCAAGCACCAAAAGTGGGTGAGGAGAGGATTTAGGACAACTTGCCTGGCCAGTGACATGCTAAGAGCCAGAAGAAGCTCCTTGATGTGGGGAAACAGTAAAAGTGAAGCCCCCAGGGCTCCACACTCCAAGATGAGCTTTTATGATCTTGGTTACAAAAGAATTTCCTGACCCACACAGGTCTCAGGGCTAACATAGGGAGTTGCCTGGAGATTGCACAGAGACATTGCTCTAGAAAGGGAACTTAACACAGAACTCCACAGGCATCTGAGCTTAGAGCAGCTTGAGCCAGGTGCCATTCTGAAAACCTAGATACCAGGGAATTGTGGACATGCCTACAGCCACTACACAGTTCTGATACAGAAGCCCAGGTGCTCTCATGCACCCCTGGGAAGGTCCCTACCACCCTTCTGCAGGCTACTATTGAGACTGAGACATGAATGGACAGCATTTTCCAGTTTCTCACCCACAATGCTTGCCTGAGTGGGGCCCCAGACTTTCCAGTCACAGGCCCAAGGTACCATTTTTAGAGTTTGACACTGGGCTATGCCCTGCCCTCAGGCTGGGTCTAGGGTGACATGGCTACACCCCCCACCTAGCTGGGGAGGGACAGGGAAAGCAGGCTTTCCAGCATGGATCTGGGACAGTGCCCATCATCCTTTAGCCAGCTGCTGTGGAACCAAGTCTTGAGTGAACTGCACTTCCCACAGTTTCCTGTCAGCACAGCCTACATGAGAGGGCCCCACCCTCTTTGGTTAAAGGTCCAAGGTGCCATTTTGGAAGTTTAAAGTTAGGCACCCTCTGGCTGAGTTCAGGCTGACTCAGTGGCAGCCTTGCCCAGGTGAGGAAGGGCAGGGAAACCCAGGTTCTCCTATGTACTACTAGGACTGTTACTACCACCCTGTTACAGGCTGCAGTGAGATGGAGGTGTGAGATGAGCCATTAATTGAAGGAAATACAAAACACATTTGAAAACCTCAATAGACCAAGCAGAAGAAAGAATTTCAGAGCTTGAAGACAAGCCCCTTGAAATAATACAGTCAGACAAGAATGAACAAAAAAGAATGGAAAACACTTCATTAAACCGGAAGAAATAGAACTCCAGGATCAACTAATAACAAGTAGTAAGATTGAATCAGTGATAAAAAATGTCCAAACCAAAAAAGCTCATGACCATAGGGATTCACAACCAAATTACCAGGTCTACAAAGAAGAACTGGTGCAAATCCTACTAAAACTATTCCAAATATCAGAAAAAGTGGGAATACTCCCTAACTCATTCTTCAAAGACAGTATCACTCTGATACCAAAGCCAGGAAAAGGATTCAACAAAAAAGGACAATTACAGACCAATATCTCTGATGAACATCAACACAAAATCCTCAACAAAATACTAGAAAACTGAATCCAACAGCACATCAAAAGGATAATTCATCACAATCAAGTGGATTTCATCCTAGGGATGCAAGGGTGATTCAACATATGCAAGTCAATACTTGTGATTCATAACATAAACAGAATTTAAAAACAAAAATCATATGATGATCTCAGTTGTTGTGGAAAACTCATTTGATAAAATCCAGCATTGCTTCATGATAAAAACCCTCAAAAATCTTGGCATAGAAGGAACATACCCAAAATAATAAAAGCAGTATGTGACAAAACCAGAGCCAACATCATACTGAATGGGGAAAAGTTGAAAGTATTCCCCGGGAAAACTAGAACAAGACAAGAATGCCCACTTTTACTCCTTCTATTCAACATTATACTGAAAGTCATAGCCAGAGCAATCATGCAAGAGAAAGAAACAAAGGACATACAAATTGGAACAGAAGAAGTCAAATTATCTCTGCTTGCTGATGATATGATCTTATACCTAGAAAATCCTAATGACTCATCCAAAGTACTCTTAGATTTGGTAAATGAATTCAGCAAAGTCTCAGGTTATAAAATCAATGGACAAAAATCAATAACATTTTTTATACCAATAATGACCAACCTGACAACCAAATCAAGAACTCAATTCCACCTACAATAGCTACAATAAGTAAAAATAAAAACCTAGTAATACATTTAACCAAGGAGATGAAAAATTTCTACAAGGAGAACTACAAATCATCGATGAAAAAAAAATCATAGATGATACAAACATATGGAAAAACATCTCATGCTCATGGATTGGAAGAATCAATATTGTTAAAATGATCATACTGCCCAAAGCAATCTACAGATTCAATGTAATTTCTATGAAAAAATGATGTCATTCTTCACCAAATTAGAAAAAACAATTCTAAAATTCATATGGAACCAATAAAGAGCCCAAATAGCAAAGCTTTCCTAAACAAAAAGAACAAAACTGGAGGCATCACATTACCTGACTTCAAATTAAACTACGAAGCCATATAACTAAAACAGCATGATAATAGAATGAAAGTAGACACATTGACCAATGAAACAGAATAGAGAACCCATTAATAAAACCAAATACCTATAACCAACTGATCTTGACAAAGCAGACAAAAATAAACACTGGGGAAAGGACACACTAATCAATAAACGGAGCTGGGAAAATTGGATATCCATATGCAGAAGAATCAAACTGGATCCCTGTCTCTCACCATATACAAAAATTAACTCAAGATGGATTAAAGATTTAAATGTAAGCCCTAAAACAATAAAAGTTCTGGAAGAAAAACTAGGAAAAACTCATCTGTACATTGGCCTAGGCAAAGAATTTATGACTAAGACTCCAAAAGCAAATGCAATAAAAACAAAAATAGACAAATAAGACTTAATTAAACTAAAAATCTTCTGTATAGCAAAAGAAACAATCAAAAGAGCAAATATACAACCTACAGAATAGGAGAAAATATTCGCAAAATTATATGTCTGCCAAAAGACTAATATCTGGAATCTATGAAGACTCAACTCAGCAAGATAAAAACAAGCAATCCATTAAAAAGTGGGCAAATGACATGAACAGGCATTTTTTCAAAAGATATACAAATAGACAACAAATCTGAAAATATGCTCAACATCACTTATCATCAGGAAAATGCAAATTAAAATCACAATGAGACACTATTTTACTGTAATTAGAATGGCCATTATGAAAAAGTTAAAAAAAAATAATAAATGTTGGTGAGGATGTGGAGAAAAGGGAATACTTACACAGTATTGGTGGGATGTAAATTAGTACTACCTCTATGGTGATCAATATGAAGATTTCCTAAAGAAATAAAAGTAGATGTACCATTCAATCCTCCAATCCCACTACTGGGTATCTACTCAAAGGAAAATAAATCATTATATCAAAAAATACCTGTACTCATATGTTTATTGCAGCTCAGTTTACAATCACAAAGATATGGAATCAACCAATGAGTAGATAAGAAAATACAGTATACATATTCCATAGAGTACTACTAAGTAATAAGAAAGAATGAAATAATGTATTTTGCAGCAACTTGGATGTAACCGAGGCCATTATCCCAAGTGCAGTAACTCAGAACAGAAAAATAAATGCTACATGTTCTCACTTATAAGTGGGAGCTAAACTATGTCTACACAAGGGCACCCTGAGTGATATAATGCTGCAGTCCCCAACCCCTGGGCCACGGACTGGTACTGGTCAGTGGCCTATTATGAATCAGGCCACACAGCAGGAGGTGAGTGGTGGGCAAGCAAGGGAAGCTTCATCTGTATTTACAGCCACTCCCCCTCGCTCACATCACCACCTGAGCTCTGCCTCCTGTCAGATCAGCTGTGGCATTAGTTGCAGGAAAACAAGCTCAGGGCTCCCACTGATTCTGCATTATGGTGAGTTGTATAATTATTTCAATATTTATTATAATGTAATCATAATAGAAATAAAGTGCACAATAAATGTAGTATGCTTGAATCATCCCAAAACCATCCCTCCACCTCAGTCTGTGGAAAAATTGTCTTCCATGAAACCAGTCCCTGGTGCCAAAAAGGTTGGGGACCACTGCTATAATGGACACTGGAGACTCAAAAGGGGGGAAGATTGGAGGGGATGAGGGATGAAATTACCTATGGGATATGATGTACACTATTCAGGTGATGAGTACACCAAGGCCCAGACTTCACCATTATACAATATATACATGTAATGAAATTCAAATTGCATCTCATAAGTCTATTGAAATTTTAAAAAGGAAATAAAAAAATGAATAAAATAAAATAAAATAAAATACACAGCTGGACCTATGAGCTCTTAAATTATGAAATGATCCTGGGTTAGAATTTTGGGCACTGTCTTTTTAAATGAAAGGATATATTAAATTATGGCCAGTGGCTAGACCATAAGCTGTGCAGTGACAAAGACCATGTCTTTCTTTCTGCTACTACATTGTGAATTATTAACATAATTCCATGTTATGCTTTTAGTAATGGTTGAATAAATTAATATCCCCAACCTGCCCAGTGACTTCTTTTTGGTCTTCTTCCTACTTAATAGAAACAGCTGTTACTAACTATACTAGTTACCTTGTATCAGATATGACCTGTGTTCAGTTTCCAGTAACCCAGACTCAAACTAATGATAGTGCTAGTTTTTTTCTAAAAATTTATGTTTCTCTGACATGTAAAAAGTATTAGACAGTCAGAACAGGTTTGTCATGGCAGCTCTAAGACATTACTGGAATTCCAGATTCCTAATTTCTGCTCTATATTCTCTATGAATGGCTTCCATGCTCAAGGTTACCTCATTACTACAAGATGGCCTGCTCCAACTATTACAATTATATTCAAGGCAGGAAAGAGGAAAGGACATAATGGCAATTGCTTCAACCCCAAGTACTTTGGCTTATACTTAATTAGCCCTATCTGCAAGATAGGGTAAGGAATACAGTTTCTTAAATTGCTTAAGTTCATCCTCTACATTTTTACAGTGGAGAATGAAAATATATATACATATATATACACACACACACACACACATATATATAGTAGACAAATAATCTCTGACATACACTATGATATCACTAAATACAAAAGAAACTTTAAGTTCCAGCCTTATATAACTAGTCAACGACCCACTATGCCACTCTTCTTTCTGGAAACACTTTCTTTACATAGTCATTTCTCTGAGTAAGTCTATCAATGCTCTGCTCAATGTTCTTTCCTTATGTGATCTCAACCAATCAGTAACTTCCAAAATTATACATACAGCCCAAACTTCACTCCTCAAAAACCTATATATCTAACTGTCTTCTCAATTTTTCCCTTTGATTTTTCATGGGAGTTAATATATACTTACCATATATAAGATTCAATATATTACTTTTATAAGGTTTTTTAAATTTCAGAATATCACGGGGGTACAAACGTTTAAGTTACATATATTGCCTTTGCACGGCCTGAGTCAGAATTACAAGCGTGCCCCTCCCCCAGACAGCGTGCACCAAACCCATTAGGTGTGAATGTACTCATCCCCTCCTCTCCCCTCCCACCTGCCTGACACCTGATGAATGTTACTTCCGTATGTGCATGTAAGTGTTGATCAATTAACACTAATTTGATGGTGAGTATATGTGGTGCTTATTTTTCCATTCTTGTAATACTTCACTTAGGAGGATGGGATCCAGCTCCAACCAGGATAATACAAGTGGTGTTAATTCACCATTGCTTTTGTGGCTGAGTGGTACTCCATGGTATACATATACCACATTTTATTAACCCACTCATGGATTGATGGGCACTTGGGTTGTTTCCAATCTTTGCAATTGTGAATTGTGCTGCTATAAACATTCGGGTGCAGATGTCTTTATTATACAGCATCTTTTTTTCCTTAGGGTAGATGCCCACTAGTGGGATTTTTGGATCAAATGGTAGTTCTAATTTTAGTTCTTTGAGGTATCTCCATATTACTTTCCATAGAGGTTATACTAATTTGCAGTCCCACCAGCAGTGTATGAGTGTTCCTATCTCTCTGCATTCATACCAACGTTTGTTGTTTTGGGACTTTTTGATAAAAGCCATACTCACTGGAATTAAGTGATACCTCATTGTGGTTTTTGATTTGCATTTCCCTGATAATTAGAGATGTTGAGCATTTTTTCATATGTTTCTTGGCCGTTCAAATGTCTATCTTCTTTTGAAAAGTTTCTGTTCATGTCCTTTGCCTACTTTTTAATGGGGTTGTTATAATTTTCTTGCTGATTTTCCTTAATTCTATATGGATTCTAGTTATCAGCCCTTTATCAAATGTATAGCATGCAAATATTTTCCTCATTCTGTATGTTGTCTATTCACTATAGTGGTAGTTTCTTTGGCTGTGCAAAGCTTTTTAATTTGATCAGGTCCCATTTATTTATTTTTGTTAATGCTGTGATTGCTCTGGGGGCCTTCTTCATAAATTTTTTGCCTAGGCAAATGTCTATAAGAGTTTTTCCAAAATTTTCTTCTGGAACTCTTATGGTTTCATGCGTTAGGTTTAAGTGTATTATCCATCGCAAATTGATTTTTGTGAGAGGTGAGAGGTGTGGATCCTGTTTCAGTCTTCTACATGTGGCTATCCAATTTTTCCCAGCACCATTTAGTGAATATGGATTTTTTTCCCTAGTCTATGTTTTTGTCTGCTTTGTCAAAGATCAGATGGCTCTATGAGGATGTTTTTATATCAGGGATCTCAATCCTGTTCCACTGGTCAATAGCTCTGTTCTTTTGCCATTAATATCAATTTATTATTATTCCTCCAAAATCTGTATATTAATCCTTAACTCAATATTTAAAAAATGATATTGCCATCCACCTATTTTCTCAATCCAGAATCTCAGAGAAAGGCCAGGTGGAGTCCGGACTCCAACTCCTATCTATAAGACCAAAAGGATCATTTTGTTTACTATTATGTTCTATAGCTGCCCAAAACCAAAACCACAAAAAAACCTTTAAAAAGGAAGAATGAAACATAGGAAGGTAAGAATATGGGCTATTGTATTAATACATTAAAAATCCTGACTTTTATTGAGCAACAATGATTTATGATCAAAAGGAATATACATGACAGAGTACATAGGAGTAAATTATACATAAGTGAAGTACATAGGTACTAACTACCTGTTTGAAATTCTGGCACTACAGCCCTGTGTAATATGGCACCAAATCTACCCAGGAAACTTGAGAGATTTTGTATTTAAGAAATAAAAGGCTCTCAAGCACCTCTGCTCAAGGCACTCAGAATTCAAACTTGATGTTTTTCTTCTCAGGATCCTCATTGTACTATCCTACTACTAAGTAGTGGAGAATTCCTGATCTGCTTTCAAGCACAATACGTTCCTAAATTATTAAAGACTAATTAGTTGTTCTTTTTTCTCTGGTTGACCATTTGCAGGTGAAGAGAAACACAATATTTGGGGAAGATGTGTTCTTTCTTTGTAGAGGAGCCTTGGATGGATATAAACTATGAGACAAAAGGTAATGAAACAAAAATGCAGCGTTCTTCATTTGATGCAACTCTAAATGCATTTCATTGTTTATTATTTATCTGCAGTATCTACCACATTGCTATGCTAGGGAGAGAAGTAGATGGCATAACTTAGTATTTAATCATATAATTTATTTCTAATTAATGAATATTTATTTTGTACCTATTGTATGAAAGGTGCTATGTGAGGAAGAAAGAAAGAAATTTGTATTATACAAATTAGGTTGATTTAAGCTTAAAATGTTGACTCTAATGGCCAAGATAACTGTTACGAAAATAAATTTTAAAATATACAGTAAAGAAGTCCCACCAGCAGTGTATGAGTGTTCCTGTCTGTCCGCTTCCCCACCAACATTTGTCGTTTTGGGACTTTTTGATATGAGCCAATCTCACTGGAGTTGTGATATCTCATTGTTTAATCATTCCCAGATGATTACAGAAGTTGAGCAATTTTTTATGTGTTTGCTGGCCATTATTCTGTCTTCTTTTGAGAAGTTTCTGTTCATGTATGGAAAGTAATATGGAGATACCTCAAAGAACTAAAAGTAGAACTACCATTTGATCCAACAATCGCACTACTGGGTATTTACCCAAAGGAAAAAAAAGACATTCTATAATGAAGACATCTGCATGCGAATGTTTACAGCAGCAGAATTCACAATTGCAAAGATGTGGAAACAACCCTGGTGCCCATCAACACGAGTGGATTCATAAAATGTGGTATATGTATACCATGGAGCATTACTCAGCAATAAAAAACAATGGTGAATTAACACATCTGGTATTATCCTGGATGGAGCTAGAGCCAGTTCTTCAAAGTGAAGTATCACAAGAATGGAAAAACAAGCACCACTGGTACTCACCAGCAAATTGGTACTAACTGATCAACACTTACATCACACAGGGCAATAATATTCATCAGGGGGCGGGCAGGCAGGAGCGGGGTGGAGGGGATGGGAAAAACTCTCACTGAATGGATGCGGGGAGCACAGTTTGGGGGATGAACATGATTGTAGCTCTGACACGGGCAGTGCACAGGCAATATATATAGCCAAAGTGTTGTACCCCCATAATATTCTGAAATAAAAATAAATAAAAAAATAAAAAATGAATAAATAATAATAATAATTTAAAAATATACAGTAAAGAAGAAGGGAATCAAAATAGTACACTAAAAAATTCAACTAAATACAAAAAGAGTAATGGAGGAATGGAAGAACAAAGAACATGTAAGACATACGGAACACAAATAGCTAAATGGCGAAAGGAAGTTCTTCCTTAATAGTGATTACTTTAAATGTAAGTGGACTAAACTTTCCAATTAAGGACAGAGATTGGCTGATTGCATTAAAAAACCCAAGATTCTTCTATATTCTGTCTACAAAAGAGCCTTATTTTAGATACAAAGGAAAAAAAGCTTGAAAATAGAAAGATAGAAAGAGACATTCCATGTGAATTATAACCAAATTGTAGTTATTAGAGAAAATAAATTTTAAGGAAAAACATTCTTAAAATACACAAAAAGTGCATTATTTATTGATAAAAGGTTAAAACCATCAAGAAGATATAAAAATTATGAATATATACACATCTAACTACAGGACCCTAAAATATATGTAGCAAAAATGGACAGGATCAAATAGATGGTTTGAAAATGATTGTTGGTGACTTTAATACCTTACTGTCAATAATGAATAGAACAACTAGACAGAAAATCAATCAGGAAATATTAGATTCAAATAACACTCTAAATCAATTAGACCTTAAAGACATATATACAGAACACCCCACTTAACAAGAGCAGAACAGGCATTTTTCTCAGGTGAACAGGAACATTCCTCAGAACAGACCACATGTTAGGTGACCAAAAAAAATGTCATTTTAAATTTAAAGAGATTGAAATTATACAAAGAATTTCCTTCAATCACAATGGAATAAAATTAGAAACCAATCACAGAAGGAATACTGGAAAACTCACAGATGTCAGAAAATAAACAATACACAATCAAACATCCAATGGTTCAAAGAAGAAATCACAAAGGAGTATCAGTCTGTTAAGGCTGTGAGTATACTATAAGAGATATATTGTGGCTATAAGATTAATGATGGCCATAAGGCCTACTTGAACATCTCACAGGGCCTACATTATGTGTCACTTAGCAATATGATACAACCTGGCCTGGAGATTTCCACCCTGGCTTGGGGACTACCCAGTTGCTATAAGAACAGGACCTAGAAACCCCAGTTTTCCAGGAGACAAGATCATTTCAGTACAGATGCAACTTTCTTGCACCTTAAGCCAAAGCTTATAAGAATAGCTTAAACTCTCTTTAAGAAAGAAACACCTAATATCTAACCTGGACTGAATACATGTATAAGAAAGGGGGAAGAATCCCTCTACCTCAGAGAATGGTCTCCAGGTGGAGTCTCTTCTGGTCAGTTGGTCATGGGACACCTGACTGTATCTGGCCCATGACGCCAACCTGCTATTGCTGTCCATCTTGTAAGAACAAACTACTTAAAAAAATTGGATCAAAGGGAAAAAGTCTACCTGGAGAAGCTAGTTAACTAGGACCACTGGACCCCCAAACACAACAGGCTGTCATAATAAAATGCCACAGACTGTGTGGCATAAACAGCAGAAATATTTTTTTGCAGTTCTGGAGGCTAGAAGTCTAAGATCAAGGTGTCAGCAGATTTGGCTGCTTCTGAGGCCTCTCTCGATTGCAAATGGCCGCCTTCTTGCTGTGTTTTCACATGGTGTTTTCTTTTTGTGACTATTCTCCTGATGTCTCTCTCTGTGTCTCAATCTCCTTTTCCTACAAGGATACCAGTCAGATTGGATTAGGGCCTACTCTAAGGGCCTCATTTTAACTTAATTACCTCTTTAAATGCCCTATCTCCAAATACAGTTACATTCTGAGGTTCTCAGTGTTAGAACTACATATGAATATTTTTTGGAGGGGGTGCAATTCAACCCATAGCATAAGGGAAATTAGGAAATAACTTGAGACAAATGAAAATAAAAACAAAATCACAACATCCCAAAATGTGTGGGATGCAAAAAAGCCAGTGCTTAGAGAAATCTATTGTTATAACACCTACATTAAAAGGAAGAATGATCTCAAATCAATAACCTAACCATACACCATAACAAATTAGAAAAAAAAGAGCAACTTAAATCTAAAGTTAGAAAGCTGAAGGAAAAAATATAAAAATAGAGATAAATCAAAGAAGAATAAAAAAATAGAAAAATCAAGAAAATCCAAGTGAGTTGTTTAAAAATTTTAACAAAATTAACAAAGCTTTAGCTCAATTGATCAACAAATGAAGAAGTCTCAAGTTACAAAATTTAGAGGTGAAAAAGAAGACATTACTACTTACTTTATAGATATAAAAGGAATGTAAGAGAATATTATGAACAACTGTACACCAACAAATTGTGTAATAAAATGAACAAGTTCATAGAAACACATAAATTACTAAACTGACTAAAGAAAAAGTAGAAAATCTCAACAGAACTGTAACAAATAAGGGGATTGAATCAGTAGTGAAAAAAGCCAAACTCATAGAAGTATAGAATAAAATGGTGGTTACCAGAGGCTGGGGGTGCAAGGGATGGGGAGATCTTGATCAAAGGGTGCAGAATTTCAGTTAGCAAAGGAGGAATAAACATTTGAGATCTATCGTAAGACATTACATGTACAATAAAATGTAGTGTATATTTCTAAATTGTCAAGAGAGTAGATTTTAAATGTTCATACCACACACAAAAAATGATAAGTCTGTGAAGTGATGGATAGTTAATTAGCTTGATTTAATCATTCTATAAAATATATATGCATTATCAAAACATCACCTTGTACCCTAAAAATATTCACAATTATTATTTGTCACTTTTAAAAAAATGTATGTTAGGGCACACACTTTGGAACCTGGGTCTGGTTGAACTCCAAAGCCAGTGTTCTTCTTTTTATACCATTTTGCCTCCCAACTAGTCCCACAATTATGGCACTCAAGAGAAGAGAAGAGAATCTAAAAACAAAGCAAACCAAACCAAACATGAAACTCCCAGCACAGAAAAGCTCAGGACCATATGGCTTCCCCAGTGAATTATAATAAACATTTATAGAAGAATTAACACCACTCTTCTCAAACTCTTTCAAAGAACAGAAGGTGAGGGGTACTTCCTGAATTATTCTATGAGGCCAGCCACAAAAACACTACAGGAAAAGAAAATGACAGACCACCATTTTCCCTGAATATAGATGCATGAACGTGGGGAAACATCCCATGTCCATGGATTGGAAGACTTCATACTGTTAAGATTACACTATTACTCAAAATGATATAAAGTGTCAGTGCACTCTATCAAAATCTCAATGGTGTTTTTTGAAGAAATGGAAAAACCCATCACAAAATTCACATGGAATTTCAAAGCATCCCAAATAAGCACAACAATATTGAAAAAAAAAACAGAGAAAATAAGTTGGAGAATGCATACATTTTGATTTCAAAATGTGCTACAAATCTGTGGTAATTAAAATGGTGTGATATTGGCATAGGATAGACATATAGACTAATGGAATAGAATTGAGAGCCCAGAAATAAACTCTTGACATCACCGGCCAGTTGAATTTCCACAAGGGTACCAAGATCATTTAATGGGAAAAGAACAGTCTCTTCAACAAATGGTGCAAGGAAAACTGAATATACACATTAAAAAGAATGAGATTTGGACCCTTACACCACACACAAAAATCAATTCAAAATGAATTGAATATAGTCGCACCCCCTTATCCAAAGGAGGTACCTCCTAAGACCCCCAGTGGACACTTCAAACCGTGAATAGTACTGAACCATAAACCTATATATACTGTGATTTTTCCTATATATACATACCTATGAAAAAGTTTAATTTATAAATTAGGCACAGTAAGATATTAACAACAATAACAAATAATAAAATAGAACAATTTTAATAATATACTATGCCGAAAGTTATGTGTATGTGGTCTCTTTCTCTCCCTTAAAATATTTTATTGTACTGTACTCACCTATTTTTGGACCACAGTTGACTGTGGGTAACTGAAACCACAGAAAGTAAAACTGTAGATTAGAGGGGACTACAGTGCCTATATTCACGAGCTAATAATGTAAAACTCTTACAAGAAAATTTAGGGGAAAATTTTTACAACCTTGAATTTGGCAATAGTTTCTTAAATATGACCCAATAGCACAAGCAACAAAATGAAAGAAAATAGATAAATTGGACTTTATCAGAATTAAATAGTTGGAAATGATGTTCCCAGATTAGATTACACAATGCAAATTGATATAAATTCCATGCCTACAGCATTCTTCATACTTAGCACAGCAGTCTTTGCTGTCTTTTAACCTTGTACAAGGTATCGAACTTTATCTGATTTTTGTCCTCAGGTTTTTTGTTTCAACACTATGTACATTTCCTTTAGGAATATTCTATATTTATACATAATTTCAAAGGTGCTTACCCCAAGATTACACACCCAAATGTGACCAAAATTCTTTGTTTCCTTTAATGTTGATCTGTGATCAAAAGGGAACAAAGTATACCTACATATTCCTGCTGCAATCTGTGACTTTCTATCATTTAAAGTATTTGTGTGAATCCTTGGAAGATACTGTCTATGTATAACAACAAAAGATTTAAACTGTCTTTTATATACAACACTTGGAAATAATGGTGTTCATTCCATGATTAGCAAGCTAAGAAGAGAAATAGTATATTCAAGAATGAGCATTTTAATACTGCTTTTGCCAATGTCAACTGTTCCTGTACTTCAACATTACCAAGTGACAGATTAACAAGGATTAGGAAATGAACACATTGGTTCTCAGGATATGGTGAATAATAAGGGCATGCTCTCAGAACTACACAAAATAATCTCTGAATTAATTTCACGCTTGACAAATGAAAAGTTTGATGAAGATCCATAGCTATTAAGCAAATTTCTTATAAATTAGAAACATAATCTGCTGAGGGATTACAAGTCATTTAGAAAGGCTGCTTGGCAATTGTGAATATATGTGGCACACAATGCATTGGCATCTGTTTGAAAAATAGTTTCCTTACTTGGCATCCAGGCCTCCCGTTGTCAAGCACGCCTTATATTATACATGTCTAGTCACGAGTATGTCCATTTCAAGAGGTTAAAACATGAAAATAATTTGCAAATCATCATTTGGCATCTATATTGCAAAAAAATTAAAATGATAATTATGGCCAAATTAGTATTTTCTGTCTAATTAGTTTGGTTTTAAAACAAAATATGCTTAATGTAGACATGTACACAATATATAAAAGATTAAGCTAAAAAATGAATCCTGATATCAGATGCTTTTGAGTAAAGGAGACTTAAATCACACTCATGCTGTTCTAAGAGCTGTTACAAATTTTCGTAGATTGCTTAATTTGCAAATCACTGGGTCGTGTTAATATTGCATAGTGAGGTGTTACTCAGGGTCACTGCTATATTAATAATGGGATGGATGATCAATCAAGAAAACACAGAAGGAGAGAGATAAAGAAAAGGGGGAGAGGAAGCATTCAAAGAAATAAACCCAATACACACATCCCACTCAACATTACAGGAAATAAATTCTGTAACTTCTGGCCATTTTCACGCAGCAGCTCACAATTAGTCTTGTTTTAGTTCATTTTCATTAATGGGTTCATCAATATTAGTCAATTTTATTTCATATCATGTTGTTACATAAAATCACATGCATTGTCCTACTTTAATTATGATAATTCAATTATGGGATCAAACACCAATAGAGAGATATGAAGCCTTAAATTAATTAAATTCTTTCTCTTTGAATCAAGTAAGGTAACTTTCATTGTAAATATGAGATAGACCAACTAACCAGTGCTTTAAAAAATATGACTAATTATATTGCATAAAAAATGTGTGGAGCTACATAATTCTATTGATGATTCCCCTCCGCCCTCATTCTTGAATCCTCATTTTCGTAGTAACACTGTGTGAGCTTGAGGCCTTTTATATACTAAGCCTTGTATCAGGAATGTTGCTGAATAGCTTCAAACATCATGACTTCTCATACCTATGTTCTAAATTAGAAGGAAAGAGATGGAGATAAAAAATTTTTCTTTTGTTTTGTTTGTTCCCTGCCTTATATGTGTCAATCATTTTTACTGAAGAAAATGTTTTCCAAAACAGAAAAAAGAAAAACAAGGATAGACTTTCCTTTTGACTCAAAGACTAATCTTAATTCAATTAATGGCAAAGTATTGGGGGTGCGGAACATGTAGATAACTTTAAGCAGTCCCTGAAGATTACTTAGCAATCCAACCAAATCCAGCATGCCATTGATCTATGACTCCAATATTCTACATAATTATAGCATTGAATGGATAAAACTTGAATTCTTCAAATTTGCAGCCAGTCTTACTGTTTTATCCCTATTACCAGGCATAGTGGCACCATATAATATAAACTATAAACATTAAACATATATATGTGTATATATGTATGTGTTATATCTTAAAAAAAACATAAACATACATGCATGGAGGAGATATATATATATGTATGTATATTTGTGTGTGTGTATATATATACAGTCCAACTTTGTGCTTATTCTTCAGTGTTATGTTCGGCTAATTTAGGTCTGTTACCATTCCATATAAAGTTTAGAATCACATTGGCAATATCTACAAAATAGGATGCTGAAACTTTGATTTGGAAAAATAAGTTACTTTTTACTTCTTTTTTATTGTGATAAACTACACATAATATAAAATCAACTATCATAACCATCTTTAAGTGTACAGTTCAGTGATATTAAGTACATTTATATTGTTATGCAACCATCACCCTTATCCATTTACAGAACTCTTTTCATCTTGCAAAACTAAAACTTTATACCCATTAAATAATAACTCCCCATTCTGCCCCCTCTCCCAGCATCATTCTAATTTCTGACTCTATGATTATTTTCTACTCTATGAACTTCACATAAGTGAAATCATACAATATTGTCCTTTTTGTGACTGGGTTATTTCATTTAGCATAATGTACTTAAGGCTCATCCATGTTGTAGCATATGACAGAATCTCCTTTTTTTTAAGGCTGAATAAAATTCTGTTGTATGTATATACCACATTTAACTTATCTAGTCAGCTAGTGATGGACATTTGGGTTGTTTCTACATTTTAGCATTGTGAATAATGCTACTGCGAACATGGGTGTATAAATATCTCTTGAAGGTCCTGTTTTCAATTCTTTTGAATATATTACCAGAAGTGGAATTGCTGGTTCATATAGTAATTATATTAATATTTTTACTTTTGTGAGCAGCTGTCATGCTGTTTTCCACAGTGGCTTTAGTATTTTATATTCCTACCCACAGTGTACAATGGTTCCAATTTTTCTACCTCCCCCCGCTAACTAACACTTATTATTTTCTGCTTTTCTTTTTCTTTTTGATTGTAGCTACCCTAATGGGTGTGAGGTCATATCTCATTGTAGTTTGGATTTGCATTTCCCCAATGATGAGTGATATGGAGCATCTTTCCATATGCTATTGGCCATATGTATATCTTCTCTAAAGGAATGTCTATTTAAGTCCTATACCTGTTTTGAAACAGGTTATTTGGTTTTCTGTTGTTAAGTTTTAGGCATTCTCTATATATGGTGGATATTAGTCCTTTATCAAATATATGACTTGCAAATATTTTCTTCATTCTGTGGGTTGCCCTTTTAATCTGCTGATAGTTGCCCTTTGATGAATAAATTTTAAAAATTGTCATAAATTCCACTTTGTCCATTTTCTTTTTGTTTCCTGTGCCTTTGGTGTCATATCCAATAAAGCATGCCAGATATGATGTCATGAAGCTTTTGCCCAATGTTTTATCATTTTAGGCCTTGCGGTTAGATCAAGGATCCATTTTGAGTTAATTTTTGTACATGGTGTTATATATGGGACCAATTTTATTCTTTTGTTTGTGGACATTCAATTTTCCCAGTAACATATGTTAAAGAGACTACCTTTTCCCCATTGAATAGTCTTGGCACACTTGTGAAAATAATTTGATCTTATATGCAAGGGTTTATTTCTGTACTTTATTCGATTCCATTTGTCTGTATATCTATCTTCATGCCAGTACGACATTGTTTGGCTTATAGTAGTCTTGTATAAATTTTGAATTCAGGACATGTGAGTACTCCAAATTTGTTCCTCTTTCTTCAGGATTGTTTTGATTATTCAGAGTCCCTTGAAATTTCATATGAATTTTAGGATGAATTTTTCTACTTCAAAAAAACATCATTGGGATTTTGATAGGGATTGTATTGAATATGTAGATCCCTTTGTGTAGTATTTAATTCTTTAAAAAATTAAATTACCAATTCATGAACATAGATGTCTTTCTATTTATTCATGTCTTCTTTTCTGGAGTCTTTTAAAATTGTATTTCAAAATTATTATTTTTTTATTTCAGAATATTAAGGGGTACAAACATTTTTGGTTACATGGATTGCTTTTGTAATGTTTGACTCACAGCTATAAGTGTGCCCATCACCCAGATAGTGTTCATTGTACCCATTAGGTAGGTTTTCACCCATCACCTCTTCCCCACTACCACCTGCTTGATTTCCAATGAGTTTTACTTCCCTCTCATGCACATGTGTTCTCATCGGTTAGTT
Organism: Daubentonia madagascariensis; assembly: GCA_023783475.1. NCBI lineage: Eukaryota > Metazoa > Chordata > Mammalia > Primates > Daubentoniidae > Daubentonia > Daubentonia madagascariensis. Next base: position 13,917,963 of record JAKFHU010000747.1, on the reverse strand, counting down.
CCAATTCAACAGGGAGTACATGTGGTGTTTGTTTTTCCATTCTTTAGATACTTCACTTAGGAGAATAGTCTCCAGTTCCATCCAAATTGTTGCAAAAGGCATTAATTCATCCTTTTTTATGGCTGAGTAGTACTCTATGGTATACATGTACCACATTTTGTTAATCCACTCATGAATTGATGGGCACTTGGGTTGATTCCACATCTTTGCATTTGTGAATTGTGCTGCAGTAAACATTTGAGTGCAGATGTCTTTTTGATAAAATGCTTCTTCTCCTTTGAGTAGATACCCGTGGATTGCTGGATCAAATGGTAGGTCTACTTTTATTTCTTTGAGAAATCTCTGTACTGTTTTCTATAGAGAGTGCACTAATTTGAAGTCCTATCCACAGTGTATAAGTGTCATGTCTTTAACTTCTTTCATAAATGTTTTGTAGTTTTTATTGCAGTCATTCACCTTCTTAGTTAATTTTTAAATATTTTATTCTTTTAGAGGTTATTGTAAATAGAATTGTTTTCTTAATTTTCTTTTCAGGTTGTTCATTATTAGTGTACAGAAATGCAACTGCTTTATGCATGTTGACTTTGTATCCTGCAACTTTGCTGGATTTTTTATTAGTTCTAACAATTGTGTGTGTGTAATCTTTCTGATCTTCCAAATATTAATATCATATCATCTGTGAACTGTAAAGAGATAACTTTACTTCTTTTTTTCTAACTGTGAAGGCTTTTTAAAATTTTCCTTTCTTTGCCTAAATGCTGTAGCTAGGATTTCTAGTACTATGTTGAGTGGAAATGGTGAAAGCAAGTGTCTTTGCTTTGTCCCTAATTTTAGAGGAAACGCTTCCAGTTTTTCATCATCGATTATAATGTTTGCTGTGGGTTTTTTACATATGGCTGTTATTACGCTGAGGTAGTTCCTTCCATTCCTATTTTATTTACTTTATTGAGTTTTTTTAAAATAAGATCATTAAAAGGTGTTGAATTTTGTCAAATGCTTTTTCTGCATCACTTGCAATAATCACATTTTTTATCCCTTTATCCTGTTAATGTGGTGTATAATATTCATCAATTTTTATATGTAGAACCATTCTTACATTCCAGGAATAAATATCACTTGGTCATGATATATAATCCTTTATATCCTACTGCATTTGGTTGACTGTATTTTATTGAGGATTTTTGCATAAATATTTATAAGGCATATCAGTCTGTGGTTTTCTTTTCTTGTAGTGTCTGTCTGGCTTTGCTATCAGGGTAATATTGGCCTCATACAATGAGTTAGGGAGTGCTTCCTCCTGTTTAATTTTTGGAAAAATTGGAGGATTGATGTTTGTTTTTCTTTAAATGTTTAGCAGAATTCACAAGTGAAGCCACCATGTCCAGGGATTTTCTTTGTTGGGAGATTTTTGTTTATTGATTCAACCTTTTTACTAGTTATAGGTCTATTCAGATGTTCTGCTTCTTCATGATTCAGTCTTGGTAGGTTTTGTGTTTTTAGACAATTGTTCATTTTATTTAGGCTGTCCAATTTGTTGGTGCATAATTGCTCATTGTAATATCTTACCATTCTTTTTATTTTTAATTTATCTTTTTAAATTTCAGAATGTTATGGGGGTACAAACGTTTAGGTTACATATATGGCCTTTGCACCGCCAAAGTTAGAACTACAAGTGTGCCCCTCCCCCAGATGGTGCGCACCACACCCATTAGGTGTGAATATACCCACCCCTTCATCCAACCTCCCACCTACCCGACACGCGATGAATGTTACTTCCATATGTGCATGTAAGTGTTGGTCAATTAGTACCAATTTGATGGTGAGTATATGTGGTGTTTGTTTTTCCATTCTTGTGATACTTCATTTAGGAGGATGGGCTCCAGCTCCATCCAGGATAATACAAGGGGTGTTAGTTCACCATTGATTTTGTAGCTGAGTAATACTCCATGGTATACATATACCACATTTTATTAATCCATTCATGGATTTATGGGCATTTGGGTTGTTTCCATCTTTGCAATTGTGAATTGTGCTGCTATAAACATTTGAATGCAGATATCTTTATTATGGAACATCTTTTTTTCCTTTGGGTAGATGCCCATTAGTGGGATTGTTGGATCAAATGGTAGTTCTACTTTTAGTTCTTTGAGGTGTCTCCATATCACTTTCCATAGAGGTTGTACTAGTTTGCAGTCCCACCAGCAGTGTATGAGTGTTCCTATTTCTCTGCATCCATGCCAACATTTGTTGTTTTGGGACTTCTTGAAAAAAGCCATTCTCACTGGAGTTAAGTGATACCTCATTGTGGTTTTGATTTGCATTACCCTGATGAGTAGAGATGTTGAGCATTTTTTCATGTTTCTTGGCAGTTCAAAAGTCTACCTTCTTTTGAAAGGTTTCTCTTCATGTCCTTTGCCCACTTTTTAATGGAGGTTGTTTGATTTTTTTCTTGCTGATTTTCCTGAGCTCTATATAGAATCTAATCATCAGCCCTTTATCAGATGTATAGCATGCAAATATTTTCTCCCATTCTGTGCCTTGTCTATTTGCCCTAGTGATAGTTTCTTTGGCTGTGCAGAAGCTTTTTAATTTGATCAGGTCCCATTTATTTATTTTTGTTGGTACCGTGATTGCTTTGGGGCTCTTCTTCATGAATTCTTTGCCTAGACTGATGTCTATAAGAGGTTTTCCATTGTTTTCTTCTAGAATTCTTATGGTTTCATACCTTAGGTTTAAGTCTTTTTTCCACCATGAGTTGATTTTTGTGAGAGGTGAGAGGTGCGGATCTAGTTTCAGTCTTCTACATGTGGCTATCCAATTTTCCCAGCACCATTTATTGAATGATGATTCTTTTCCCCAGTGTATGTTTTTGTCTGATTTGTCAAAGATCAGAGGCAATATGAGGATGGTTTTATGTCCGGGTTCTCAGTCCTGTTCCATGGGTCTGTGTCTCTGTTCTTATGCCAGTACCATACAGTTTTGGTTACTAGAGGCTTGTATTATAGCTTGAAGTCTGGTAAATTGATGCCTCCCAATTTGTTTTTTTTTTTTTTTTGCTTAAGGGCGCTTTAGCTATACGGGGTCTTTTCTGGTTCCATGTGAAGCGTTGAATTATTTTTTCTAAATCTGCGAAAAATGATCTTTTTATCTCCATAGAATTGTTAGTAATGTACTCACTTTCATTTCTGTTTTAAGTAATTTTGGTTTTCTCTCTTTTTTTCTTAATTTATTTAGCTAAATGTTTGTCAATTTTGTTGATCTTTTCAAAAGAATCAATTTTTGGTTTCAATGATTTTCTCTATTGTTTTTCTATTCTCTCTTTACCTCTGGACTAATTTCTATTATTTCTTTCTTCCTGCTGTCTTTGGATTTAGTTTGTTCTTCATCTTCTAGTTTCTTTACTAATAAAGTTAGGTTTTTTATTAAGAGCTTTCTTATTTTGTAGTACAAGCATTAGAAGCTCTACATTTCTTCCTTAGCATTGCTTTCCTTGCATTCCATAAGTGTTGGTATTTCATTTCAGTCGTCACTAAATGCTTTCTAATTCCCTTCATGATTTCTTCCTTGATCCATAGGTTGTTTGAAAATGTCTTGCTTAATTTATACAAATTTGTGGATTTTTCAGTTTTCTTTCTGTTATTGATTCCTAACTTTATCTCTGTGGTCAGAGAAGATATTTTGTATGATATTGACCTTTTAAATCTCATCAAGACTTAGTATGTGACTTAAGATATGGTGTTCCATGTGCACTTGAGAAGAAACGTGTATTCTTTTATTATGGGGTAGAGTGTTCTGTATGTGTCTGTTAGATCTAGTTGGTTAATTGCATAGGTCAAGTCCTTTATTTCCTCATGTATCTACTTCTTGTTATTCTATCCATTTGAGAGTAGGGTATTGAATTCTGCAACTGCTATTGTAGAAATATCTACATTTCCCTTCATTTCTGATCATTTTTGCTTCATATATTTTGATGGTCTGTTATTAGTTGTGTAAATGTTCACAACATTGTTTTATCTTCTTGCTGTATTGAACCATTTAATAATATATAATGTCCTTTTTCTTTTGTAACCTTTTTGGTTCAGAGTCTGTTTTTCTCTGATATTAGTATAGCCACCCCTGCTTTATTTTGGTATGATTTGCATGGAATAACTTTTCTATTCTTTATCTGTTAACCTATTTTTGTCTTTGGATCTAGTGTGAGTCTCTTGTAGATAGAATATAGTTGGATCATGATTTTTACCCATTCTGACAATTTCTGTCTTTGGATTGGAGAGTTTAATACATTTACATATAAAGTAATTACTGACGAGGCAAGATTTATTTCTGTAATTTTGCTATTTATTTTCTATATGTCTTGTAGTTTTCTTGTCCCTCATTTCCTGCATTTCTCTTTTCTTTAGTTGACTCATTGATTTTAGTCTCTTAAATAATGTAGTCACAAAAAGTGAACTTACACACCACTTTGTTAATGCTAGTTTTGTTACACTAATACTAGCTTTATAATCACTCACGTATTTACATTTACTGAGATCATTATTTCTTCATATGGCTTTGGTTTTCTGTCTAGTGTTATTTTCACCTACAGGACTCCCTTCATCAATTCTTGCAGGTTAGGTCTAATGGTAACAAACTCCTGCAGCTTTTGTTTATCTGAGAATGTTTTAATTTATTTCTCACATTTGAAGAACAGTTTTGCCAGAGATAGGATACCCAGTTGACAGTTTTTGTTTTCTTTTGGCATTTTGAATATACAGTTGGTCCTTAAACAACATGGGTTTGAACTGTGCAGGTCCACTTATATGAAGATTTTTTCAACCAAATGTGGATTGAAAGTACAGTATTCTTAACATGTGAAAGCTTGCGTATATGAAGTGCTGACTTTTCATATATGTGGGTTCCACAGGGCCGACTGTGGGAGTTAAGTATTTGCAAAATTTACTATATGCAGTGGTCCTGAAACCAATCCCCCACATGTACCAAGAGACCACTATATTAGCCTACTGCCCCTGGCCTCCAAAGTTTCTAATCAGTAATCTGCTGTTGATTTTGTTGATTATCCCTTGTATGTGAAATTTACTTCCCTTCTTGGTACTTTCAAAATTATTTTTGTCTTTTGTTCTTGACTTTAATTATAATGTGTCTTAGCATGGGTAGTTTGGAGTTCATCTTACTTAGAGTTCTTTGGGCTTCTTGGGTGTTCATATTCATGTCTTTCATCAAATTTAGGAAGTTTTTAGCTAAAACTTCAAATCTTCTCTCTTCCCCTTTCTCTCTTTTCTCCTCTGGTATTCCCACAATGTGTATGTTGATTGATTGATGGTAGCCCATAGGTCCCTGAGGCTCTGTTTATGTTTCTTCAGTCCTCTTTCTTCATGGTCCTCAGCTTCAGTAATTTCTATCGTCCTATCTTCAGGTTCACTGTTTCTTTCTTCTGCCTGCTCAAATTGGCCTTTGAGTAATGAAAATGGCCTTTGAGTAATTTCTCTTTGGGGAAAAGAGAAAGGCAGGAAATGAGGGACAAAAAAAATACAAGACATATAGAAAATAAATAGCAAAATTACAGAAATAAATCTTGCCCCATCAGTAATTAATTTATATGTAAATGTATTAAACTCTCTAATCCAAAGACAGAAATTGGCAGAATGGGTAAAAATCATGATCCAACTATATTCTATCTATAAGAGACTCACATTAGAGCCAAAGACAAAAATCCTTCAAGGAATTTTTTTATGTCAGTTATTGTACTTTTCAGCTCCAGAATTTATTTTTGGTTTCTTGTTAGATTTTCTATCTCTTTATTGGCATTTCCATTTTGCTCATGCATTGTTTTCTTAACTCTCCCATGCCTTTCCTTAGTGTTTTAAGCATCTTTAAGACAATTGTTTTAAAGCCTTTGTTTAGTAGATATGCTATCAGATCTTTTTCATGGATAGTTTCTGTTGGTTTATTATTTTTTTCCTTTAAATGGACCATACTTTCTTTGTGTTTTCTTTATTTCCTTGATATTTGAATCAAATAATGTGATAATTCTGAAAATTAGACTCTCCTTCTCCCTCATTGTTTGTTATCTTTTATTTTAGTTTTTTTATTTTTATAGTCTGCCTCTTTGCCAAGGATCAGCCTGAGGTATAAATTTAAGGTCTTCTTAGTTCCTTTCTGAGCCTATGCCTTTCCCTGGCATATACAGTGACCTTTTAATCCCCTTTTCCCTTATATGTGGCTGCTTTTGAATGTGTTACTCTTCAATGTGTTGCACCCAAATAGGAAAAAAAAAAAAATGAAGGTGGGAAGAAAAAGTGCCAGTCATTTAAATACCCTGGAAGTCACATCAACTGGAGGGAAAGGGGCTGAAAAAAATGGGGAAAGGTGCAAGGACAACGACTGCCACATTTTTATCTGCACTTCTGTGATCAGAAGAAGCAAACAGTGATCAGAGAACAGATTCTCAATATTTGGAGGGTATGGTCTTTTTAACCCAACCTTCTTCTCACAAGCTTTGTGCAGGCTTCTTCAGGAGCACATGCACAGCTGCCTGCCAGAGGGTTGAGGGGTAGAAGATGGGTATCTACCACTGTGCTAAGAGCTAATATTGAGCAAAATTAACCACAACTTACCATCCAAGTTTTCCTCTGAATGTTGCAAGCTTTTAATACACTCCATAGTTCAAAAATAGCTACATCAGACAGATTCTGCAAATGTAATAGTTGTCTAGGTAGGAAGAGAGATTTGTTGTGCTTCCTAATTTTCAATCTCCCCAGAATCCTCAAGAGCAGGTTACTTTCTAACTATTATGTGAAACCTATGAAATTTCTGGTAGTTGATCATCCTTGACTGACAAAAACAATAATGACTTATGATTTAATCTAATAAAATCTAAAAAACCCTAAGAAATATCTGGTACAAGCAATATATTTAAAATGGTAATTGAGGCTGAGGAAGTATAGTGACCTGTAGAAGACTGTAAAACCAGTTAATAGTAAAACTCAAACTAAAACCTGATCTATTCACTAATTCAGCACTCTTATACAAATTAGTCTTCTCACCATCATTTCTTCCATCATTCAGCAAAGAGGTTTGATTGGCCATCCTTTATTAAGTTTTGGTTCCTTAGGGTTGAAATGATAAATGATAACTTCTGTTCTTATGATTCTCACAATGTAATATCCTGCCATATGCTTAATCTCTTTATAGAGAATGCACTCAAGAGATTCTTGTCTACTGAAGAATTAATATACTGTTTTTTATCATCTCCTTTACACTTACTGTTTTTGTTAACAAAAGAAAATAAATTTGACTATTTTAGAGAAAGCGCATATTAAAGCTCTAAAATACCTACCCATGTCTTGATTTATGGTATTCCTCTTATGACTATCAGGAATCTAATGATTTTTTTAGAGCTAATGTTAAAATCCTCCTTAAATTTTATTATAATACCACATTTTCCCATGGTATAATTTTATCCATTTTTTTTCTTTCTTTTTTTTTTTTAAAGACATAGACTCTCAGTTTGTGCTAATCCATATGACTACATAAAGTACTATGGGGTCTACTAGCATCTGTGTCTAAAAAATCCTAACATTTACATTGTCTTTAAATCACTCTAATACTAAAAGCCACACAGACAATTCCTGAGAATTTTCTGGTTCTTAGAAACTTATTCTAGTTATAGTATTACACATTTAACTAAAAGTACTTTTTTCTATTTATTTATTTTCCTTATTGTCTTCTATTGACAAACATACTCTTTAGAATATTAGGTGACATTTTTGTTCTTGGAAAATACAGTGGTCTTCATAATTTGTATAAGGTGATTTTATTTAAATTACTCATAACATAATAGAAAAAATGTTATTTGACAGTGCTTTATTTGGACCATGGGTTTATTTGCATTTTGCCTCATAATTTACCTTACTTGGAATTAGATTATTGCCTTGTTAAACAGAAGGATTGTATTAATATTACTTAATTTGAAAATAAAGTAGAATCTAATTTGTGTCTTACTTATATACATGTACAGTATATTAAAATAGAAATCACATGTTACTTATAGTCACTTTGGCCTCAAAAGTTTCTCTGATTTTAACTAAGAAAAATCTTCTTGTTTAATAATAATCTAAATATAGCCTGTTTAATTTCCTTAAAATTGATATGTTAATAAAGTGTTGCAAATGATAAAATTATGATGACATCTAACATGAAAAAATATCAAATTATATGCTGCCAAAACAGGTGCAACAAAAGAAACTGTTACGTCAAACCTAAGAAAGTCAAGACATTAGTTTTATTTAAAAAGAAAAACAAAGAATGAAAGGAAAAATAAAGAGGAAACATTAGCATTATTTTACTCCCCAATAATTCATGATTTCTTATCAATTGGTTTAGGAATCATTGCCTTCAATTCCTACCAGTGTTTAAGTATTCTTTTGGATATTCTTAAGATAAAAGTAAAGTAAAAGTTCTTCCTGCAAATATATTTACCGTTGGCTTTAACATACACAGATGAACACACATAGAGATAGACATACACTCATACATGTGCCAGAACTTTAAAAAGGATGAATGAAAACTTTTCCACCATCAATAAGCATATATACTATTAAGGGATCCTTATAGCAGCCCCAAAGTATCCTAATAAATCCTTCAAATTAGTTTAGTTTATTCTTTGTTTAGGATATTTCCCAGAATTATTTTTTCACATTGTAAGCCTATTTCTAAATGCTCAACAAATATAGCCAGTCACTATTTTCCACAGGAATTACTTCACATGGCTCTTCTCCAACAGCCATCTTTTATTAAGAATAGAATTTGTTAATAATACCTATTATATATATATTTAAATTTTTTCCCATGTCTACTTCCACATATAATTCTATAAACATATTATAAAATCCATTTATACCAAAAATTGTTTCTATAATACATAAATAAAAAACCCAAAGCCACATAAAACTTGTAGATTAAAAGGTAAGAGAATTTTTTTTTCCATACTTACATAATGAAAAATAAGTTAAAAATTAGACCAAAAAAAAAACAATACAAGTAAAGACTCCATTTATTTGGCCTAAACCTCAAAGAGTGATAGCTAAAGACAAAAATGGAAGATCCAGGTATGTATTGAAATAGCTCCTGATCTCAACTCTGTCTCTCAGAAGCCATATTATGAAGTGAAAAATACCTGGTAATTGTTACCATACCATCAAATCTACAGAAAAGTGAATTCAGTATGAATCCTTTTATTTTCTCTCAACTGCCAGGCAATAGTAGAATGGCTGACTGAGAGTGGCACTTAAAACTGGAAACTGTTGTTCTCAGATAGAAATGAAGATTGTAGTCCTCTATATTAAATTGGGAAGAATATCAACAATCCAATGGATATATGTCGTGGATAGCTTCATTAGACAGCAATCCCAATAACTAAATTGAATAAACTTTAATATACATTCTATAAACCAATCTCAAACTAACCAGGACTATACTTAGTGTCATATGAGCTGTCCTGAAACCTCTTATCAGTTTGTCCTCAAGCTACATAAAAGTAGATGGAAAATGATATATGTAGACTTCAAACCATGTAGCCCAGAGGTAAAAATAAACCAATCTGACATAGAATAAGAAAGAAGTCAAGAAGTTATCTATATGTTGTTACTCAAAGTGTGGTACCTGAAGTGTCTGTCACTGGGCCACTGCGAGAAAGCTACAAAAATCCAAAGGAAATATTTAAAAACTTTGATAGAAATTTGACACTGTTGAATTATCCAGCCTTTATCAGTGGGCTCATCCCATTTAATAAGGTACAGACCAGTTCAAGTGATGTTGAAATTGAGGGGTTTGTCACGTGGAGCATGATCTCTGGACAAGTCATGCATGGAAGTAGCAGCCCACAATGGATTAGAAATAAAAAAGTAAAGGAAAAAGAAATACTGGTCTTTAACATAGATAGTCTGAGTAGCATTGGCCTCCCCACATCTTATCAGGGCAGAGCATTTATAAGCAAAGACACTGTCAATAGCTTTGCAAGTACGCACCTCTGCTCTAGAAAAGAGTAGTAGTATATTCAAAGGAAATATGAAGCACCAAGGATTGGGTGTGATTTGGAGTGGCAGGGATTAACCAGTAAAATGATGTATCCTTTATATTAAAAAAATGTGTTTAATAAAAATATATTAAAATGTAGGTAATAAAAAGACCAAATGAAATAAAATTATATATTCCAGAGCTAAAGAAATGAAAGTCAAAGCATTTTTATAGAATGATTTGTGACCCACAAGGAAACAATTGACAAGACAGAAAATTAAATTGGTAGTAGAGAGGAAAGGCTAGGTATAAAAATGCATACCGAAGAAAATCACAAAAATGTCTAAGCAATTAGAGAGCAATGAAAGGGGTAGAAGACAGAGATTACCCAAAAAAACAATATCATGTTCTGAAAGTAGAAAAGCCAACTGAAGGAGAAATAGCATATTAAAATATTTAATAGAGGAATGGTTATTTGTAATAAAAGAAGAGCCAATTTTGTAGGCAGAAGGGCAAACCATTTGAAAACAATTGATCACAGAGCAATTAAAAAAAGATATTTTCTGATTGTATTATTAAAATGTATAGATCAAGAAATAATTTTCCAAACATGTAGACAGAAAAAAAAAATGTTTCCTTAAGGGAGAAAATTTCTCACTGATGGTCTGATTCACGAGGCATCATTTAATTTGACATGACAAAGAATCATTATCTTCTACCTCTTAGGGAAATTTTTCTCCAAGATTATACTGGGAAAAGATATTATTTAAGAACACATGTGATTGATCAACATGCTCCAATAAGATAAACTTGAGGTCCTTATGCTGACTGGAAGAAAATAAAAATTTTGGTTATGCTATCCAGCCAAATAAAAAGAATTAAATTAAATAACTCAGTAAGGCTACACCAAGTTATAAAGATAGAGAGAAAATATTTAATCCATTTAGATATAGAACCAAGATTAAACAATTTGGGGGACATTATAATTAAATATTTTAATGAAAAATTCAATTATATACTATAACTATCACATAAGATAATAAAAATAATACAATTAAAAATTGAGGCATGTAAGAATGTGAAAGAATGCTATTCTATTCATCTTATGTATCATTATGCTAAAAGGTGTTATATACAGTTTAAGTATGCATTATAATATTTGTCCAGTTTGGAAGTTTTCATGATCTTGCTACAGGGTTTTTCAACCTCAGCACTACTGACATTTTGGGTCAAATAATTCTTTGTTTTAGGAACTGTCCTGTTCATTATGGGGTGTTTAGCAGCATCCCTGGCTTTTACTCACTAGAACCTAGTAGTGTCTCCCTTCCTACCCCTGTTGTGACAACCAAAAAGTCTCTAGATATTGTCAAATGTCCCCTGAGAGGGAACTTTCTCCCCTCCCTTAAGAACTACCACCTTGGAGGTATCATTTAAGCTTTTCTTGCATTTGAAAAAAAAAATCTCAAAACACAGCAGTTCTCTTAAATTTACTTTTTCTTTTAGGTTTAAATATAATTAGAAGTAATACTTTTTCTATTGACATAAAATTATATTTTCTTTTGTTCTTCTTGTCCAATTTTGTATTAATAATTACCTAGTTGTCAGTAGGAAGAGAATTATTTTCAGAATCTTGACTATTATGCTTTCTGAAACTAAACAAATTTAATTTTGAGCAACTTGGATGACAAAAGCAAGAGAAAATATAATTGTGATTAGTTGCATAAATCTCATTATTTTAATAAGGGAGCAAAAGTGTATTTATGATTTTCTCAAGAATCTTTAAAAAGTTGATTAGGCATCAGATAGTTAAATTAAAATTCATGTAATATGTGACACTAATAGTTCATATCTTACCAATTGGCTCAGGTTACTCAGACAAACACACATTTAAGAATTTTGCCTTTGTTCGGATGTATAGCATGCAAATATTTTCTCCCATTCTGTAGGTTGTCTATTTGCTCTATGGATGTCTCCTTGGCTGTGCACAAGCTTTTTAGTTTGATCAGGTCCCATTTAATTATTTTTGTTGTTGCTGTGATTGTTTTGGGGGTCTTCTTCATAAATTCTTTGCCTAGGCCTATATCTATAAGAGTTTTTCCAACATTTTTCCAACATTTTCTTCTAGAATTCTTATAGTTTCATGCCTTAGGTTTAAGTCTGTTACCTATCATGACTTAATTTTTGTGACTGGTGAGAGATGTGGATCCTGTTTCAGTCTTCTACATGTGGCAAAAACAAATTATGTAACCAAAATGTTTTTACCCCCCTAATATTGTGAAGTAAAAGTAAATAAATAAAGAAGTAAATAAAATCATATTAAAAAAAAAGAATTTTGCCTTAGAATGGGCAACCTGCATTGGTCCTGAGGTTTAGAGATTTAGTTTCAAAATTACTGTTCCTATGTTCCTGTTTAGATACTGTAGACTAGTTGCCTGACAGACTACAAGTTCTATGAGGTCAGGAATTGTTCTGATTTTGCTTACTGCCCTAACCAAAGGGCCAATAACCACTCCTGGTACACAGTAAATGCTTAGTAAATATGTAAATGTGAAAGCAATCATCCAATTGAGCTGGAATGTATTTTTAAGTCTGATTATCCCTTCAATTCCAAGTTCTCTATTCACAGCAATGCATTACTAATAAATTCCTAACAATTTTGAGAAATGTTTAGCATCAAATTATTAAAAACAGTCTTGATTAGGTGATTTACTTTAGTTTTCTGTTCTAAAGAAGCACATAGTGAAGCTCAAGCTTCACTATTTTAATCTCAAATGCTGTGAATTCATCCAAGTATAAACTGACATATTAAGTTAAACCTATAGAGAGATAAAGAAATCTTTATTTAAAAATTTTCTGAGAAATTTTTGACACTTACCTTCTCTCTGCTTTCTTCTCTCCCTCACTCTCTGTGATACATGGAATTACGTTCAGATGTGGCAAACCCACCATCTCTGCAAAGCTGAAATCCATATTTAATTAGCCCAGTTTCAAATAAGCAATGTTTTTCATTACGAGTGTGATAATGCAAATTTGTTGAAGGATGGGGCTCAGCAATATATGGCATAGAGCGCCTCTTGTGGGTTTTGGGCCAGGTTCATAACGTTCTCTTAATATGGTTTTGCTTTTAGAATCATTTCAGGCATTACAGTCGATCATGTTTATAAGTACTCAGGGACTTCTAAGTATGCAAATTATTTAGCTGACACATATACAGACTAATGAAATTCTACTAAATTTAGAGCTATTGTTATAGGAAACTAGTTTATAATATTTTAATATGCATACCCACAACATATATTTTATGCATTCTATTAATTATATTTTATTCATTATAATAAGGTGAACTTGTTTTATAATGTAACTCTTTCAAAGCAAGGCTTTCCCACTGTGTTTTATGTGAGAAACAAAAATCTCTTTCTTTTATAGTCATTATTAGTACTTTTATAATTACAGTTTTCTCCATATATTTATCAACATTTTTATTGTAGTTACTTACAAATTATAAGATACTATCTTGTTCCAAAACAGTACAATTACATTCACTACATTTGCATAAATACATAAAAAATATGTTAGCTCATGTAAAAGAAAGTAGTATAATTTTAATCTATTTTTGTATTAAAATAATGCTTTTCTGCGGCAGGTAAAAATTCAGATGCAACAATTTGATTGGATCTTAAGTTGAAAAATAATCCCCACCCTAATTAAAAAATGAAGGAAGTGTTCAGCCCATTTCTTGGTCACTTTTTATGTTCACTGTTGGCAAAGATTCTATGATTTTAAAGTGACACATACCACTGAAAACCTTTCATTAATTTGTTTTAAATTTTTTGAGAACTGCTATTTAATACTAGGACTATTAGTGCTTGAATAAAGCTTAGTAGCCCAATATTGCTGTCACACTGCTATACCCTGTGATTCCCTTATCATACCTGAGGATTTAACTTTGTCCCCTTCCCTATGTCAGCTTCACTATATCCTTATCTTTTAATGTTATTTACATTGCAATTTTTGCTGAACTTGATAGTATTAATGTAAAATAACCTCACTGTTGAGACTAGTAGTATGGTAAAATTACACTTCTTTTCTTGTAGAAATTTTTATACTTCCTACTGTTAAAAATTATTTAAGTATTTTTTATTTGTTTAGTTTTTTATGCACCTATTTCTGTATTGTTAAAAAGTACAAACTGAATTGCTATGTATTTATAAACAATGTTTCCAAATGGAAAGTTTCCAAATTTGCTGTCAGTTATGTTTTTATTATTTCTTGTAGAGATTTTACCTTTGTCTGTCTTCTGCCCAAATCTAGATGTATTTCTCTCTAGGCATAGTGTACAGCTGTTGATCAGGAATGTTCCGCAATTCTTCTCCTCAACTGAAGCCCCTGGTTCCTAGATCTCATGTTGTCTTCTTTCTTGTTTGCTGAAGACTATTTTGTAGTAAATTCTAAGATTGTGTTATTGAAAGGTAAATTGTTCTAGCTGTTAAAGTCTTTATTGCCTCTCCACAATTGATGGGTAGTTTAACTTTGTACATCATGCAAGGAAAATATATTCTAGGAAAATTTGTGTCAGCATTTTGAGCCCTTTGCCCTAATTTATTCTTACACTTCAGTGTTATTGAGAAGCATGGTGATATTTTGGATTCCAATTAATGTATAAGTGATCCTCAATTATCAGTATCTCTACATCATTGCTTTAAAATGACTCATTTATTCAAGAATTACCTTCAAAATGTTTACCTGTGTGCTATACTTTTGACTCATGGAATTGCGGAGACAAGACAGTGGAAGGGACTCACCATTCATTATAAAACTTTGAAATGATCCTTCTTTATTTACCTCATCCCCACCTTACTCTGCCTAGTCACCCTAGTTTTCTACCTTTCACCTTCAATGAGCACAGATTTTGATAATTCTTTGATGGTCTCTTCCATAGGTGGATGAATGGTAGTTGAAGGTCTATGCAAGATGGAGGAATGGAGTCTCTGTCTCTTGTCAACTAGACGATGAAGTTAAAGTTAATGCATAACAATTTCTCAGTAGCAAGGTTTTTTCACACAATTTTATCTAAAAAATGGAATTTAATCTAATTCTTTACTTAAATTTAGCAAACAAACACTTTATCAAAAATTAATTAAGCAGGATAATAGGGAGATTTCATGTTGTTCTGGCATCCTTTGAGAAATTCTATTTCAACCTATGTAGAAATAAGTGTAATTTAAACACAAGGGATACCTTTTTTAAAATGGAAAAAAAACCCCTAAATATCCCCAAATATGGATTTGTTTAATCAAAATTAGGCATCTCCTTCAGATGGAAATAAATGCTTTTGAATTAAGAAAACACATAATCTTTCTTTCAGTTGGCTAGCTCTTTGTGTGTATATTGGATGATTATGTGACAATGTATAAAACTGGAAGGGAGCAGAGTAATGGCCAAATAGAAACCTCCATTATTTGTCCCTCTGTAGAAACACCTAATTCAACAACTATTCACCCAAGCAAGCACCTTCAGAAGAACTAAAAATCAGGTGAGCGATCATACTATCTGGTTTTAACATTACATCAAGGAAAGAAGCACTAAAGAGGGCAGAAAACACAATCTTGCATTGCCTACACCACCCCTCCTCCATCCCCCAGCAATGCCACGCCAGCACACCAAGTGCAGAGAGAATCTGTGTCCCCAGGGGAGGGAGAGTGAAGTGATTGTGGGGCTTTGCACTTAATCTCAGGGCCATGCTGGCAAAGGGAACACAGCACAGGGCAGAATTTTGCCAGTGCCCATAGAAGGAGCATTTTAACCAGCCCAGCCAGCGGGAAGTCCTCCACCCCAAAACTTAAGTTCTGGCTAGCCCCATCACTGGCTTACAAAAACCAGCCTGGGGCCCAGATTAAATTCGTAAGACAGTTGGACCACAAAGGCTGCAGTACTTGGGCAATTCCTGTGGCTGTGCTGGCTCAGAGCTAGTGGATGTGGGGTGTATATGACCAAGTGAGACACCAGCAACAGTGGTCAAGTCAAGTGCCTATATCACCCTCCTCAACTATAGACAGTGCGGCTCAGGAAGAGTCTTCTTCCACTTGGGGAAAGGAAAGGGAAAAACTCAAAGGACACTGTTTTGCAACTTGAGTACCAGCTCAGTCACAGTAAAATAAAGTACAAAGCAAACTCCTGAAGACCCTGAGTCCAGGCCTTAGTTCCTGCATGACATTTCTAGACCCACCCTGGGCCAGAAGGAAACATGCTGCCTTGAAGGGAAGGACTCAGTCCTGGAAGGATGCACCCTCTGCTGATTAAAGAGCCCTTGGGCTTTGAATAAAGATCAGAAGTAGCCAGTCAAAAGTCACCACTGGTTTTTGATTAACACTGGGCTGGATTTAGGTGTGATTTGGTGCTTGTGGCCATGAGGGAATGCCCACGTCACTCCTCCCTCAACTCCAGCATCCCAGGATAGATGTGAGGGAAGAGAGTGAGAGACTTTCCCTGGTAATGTAGGGAATTCTCAAGTACCTTAGCCAAGTCCACCAAGGCAGTACCACCAGGAGTCCTCAAGAGTCACAGCATTATTGGGCTTGGGGCAGAACCAGTTCTGATATGGCTGCAGTGACCAAAGACTTAGAACACAACACTCAATTCCCTTGGAATATCTATAAAGCCTTCTCAAGAAGGATGAGATCAAACAAGCCCAAATTATGAAGATTAAAATAAATACCTAACTCTTCAATGCCCAGATATTGATGAATCCACAAACATCAAGAACATCCAGGAAGACATGACCTCACCAACTAAACTAAATAGGATACCAGTGACAAATCCTGGAGCAATGGAGATAGGTTACTTTTCAGACAAAGAATTCAAAATAGCTGTCCTGAATAAGCTCAGTGAACTGTAGACAACACAGAGAAGGAATTCAGAAGACAATCAAAGAAATGTAACAAAAAGATTGAAACTTTTTTTAAAAACTCAAGCAGAAATTCTAGAGCTTAAAAATCCAATTGAAAAACTGAGACATGCATTAGAGTCTCTCAACAGCAGAATTGACAAAGCAAAGGAAAGACTTAGTGAGCTTGAAGACAGGATATATGAAAACACACAGTAAGAAGAGAAAAAACAAAAAAGAAAAAAAAGAATGAAGCATGCCTACAAGATCTAGAAAATAGCCTCAAAAGAGCCAATCTAAGAATTATTGGCCTTAAAGAGGAGGTAGACAGACAGATTGGGGTAGAAAGTCTATTCAAAGAAATAGTAACAGAGAACTTTCCAACCTAAAGAAAGATATCAGTATTCAGGTACAAGAAGGTCATAGAACACCAAGCAGATTTAACCTATTCAAGACTACCTCAAGGCATTTAATAACCAAGCTCTTAAAGGCCATGGATAAAGAAAACGTCCTAACGGAAGCAGACAAAAGAAAAATTAACATATAAAGAGCTCCAATATGTCTAGCAGCTGACTTCTCAGTGGAAACCATATAGGCCAGGACAGAGTGGCATGACATATTCAAAATGCTGAAGGAAAAAAAGAAAAAAACTTTAACCCAGGAATAGTATATCCTGCAAACACATCTTTCAAACATGAAGGAGAAATAATCACTTTCTGAGACATACAATAGACAAGGGATTTCATGGACACCACACTTGTCCTACAAGAAATGCTAAAAGGAGTTCTATTTGAAAGAAAAGGATGTTAATGAACAAGAGAAAATCATTTGAACTATGCAACTCACTGGTAACAGTAAGGACATAAATACAGGATACTTTATTGCTACAATTGTGCTGTATAAACCACTTATGTCTTGACTAGGAAGACTAAAAGACAAACCTATCAAAAATAACTACAACTTTAGAGAGATAGATAATGTAAAAACACACGGATGGAAACAAGAAAAAGTTAAAAAAATAGGGGTGGGGATGGAGTTAAAGAGTAGAATCTGTTAGATTTCTCTTTACTTGTACATTTGTTTATTGGATTGTTTGTAAGCAGAGTTGTCATATATTTAAAATAACTGATTATAAAATGTTTTTGCAAGTGTCATAGTAACCTCAAATCAAAAAGTTTACAACAGGTAAAAAGCAAGAAATTAAAACACACTATCAGAGAAAATCACTTTTAACAAAGGAAGACAGGAAGGAAGGAAGAAAAAAGGAGGGGTCCACAAAACAACCAGAAATCAAATAACAACATGGTAGTACTAAGTCCTCACCTATCAATAGTAACATTGTACGTGAATGGACTAAACTCATCAATTAAAAGATGTAGAGTGGATTAGAAAATAAGAGTCAACTATGTTTTCTGAAAAAAACAAACTTCACCTATAAAGATACACATAGACTGAAAAGAAAGGGATAAAAAAAGATATCCCATGTATATGGAAACCAAAGAAGAGCAGGAGTAGCTATACTTCTGCCAGATAAAATAGGCATCAAGACAAAAACTGTAAAAAGAAACAAAGAAGGTCATATAATGATAAAGAGCTCAGTTCAGCAAGAGGATATAGAAATTCTAAATATATATGTACCCAACACCAGAGCATTTAAATATTAAAACAAATATTACCAGAGCTAAAGGGAGAGATGGATCCCAGTGCAATTATTGTTGGGGAACTCAGCACTCCACTTTCAGTATTAGACAGATAATCCAGACAGAAAATCAACAATCAAACATTCGACTTAATCTTCATTATAGACTAAATGGACCCAATAGATATTTACAGAACATTTAATCCAACAGCTGCAGAATTTATGGTCTTCTCCTCAGCTCATGGATCATTCTCAAGGATAGATCATATGTTAGGCCACAAAACGAGTCTCAAAAAATTCATAAACAAAATGAAATCATACCAAATATTTTTCTCTGACCACAGTGAAATAAAACTGGAAATCAATAAAAAGAGGAACATTGGAAAATAAACACACACACGTAAATTGAACAATATGTTCCTGAATGATCAGTGGGTCAATGAAGAGATTAAGAAGGAAATCAAAAAATTTCTTGAAACAAATGAAAATGAAAACACAACATATCAAAATCTATGGGATACAGTAAAAGCAGTAATAATAGGAAAGTTTACAGCAATAAGTACCCACATCCAAAAAAGTAGAAAACCTTCAAATAAACAACCTAAGGTTGCATCTCAAAGAACTGCAAAAACAAGAGAAAAACAAACCCAAAATTAGTAGAAGAAAAGAAATAAGAAAGATCAGGGCAGAAATAAATGTAATTAAACCAAAAAAAGACACAAATGATCAATGAAACAAAAAGTTGGTTTTTAAAAAGATAAGTAAAATAGCCATACCTTTATCCAGACTAAGAAAAAAGAGAGAAGACCCAAATAAATAAAATTATAGATGAAAAAGGAGACATTACAACTGATACTGCAGAAATCCAAAGTATCATTAAAGATTACTATAAGCAACTATATGCCAATAAATTGGAAAACCAAGAATAAATGGATAAATTCCTAGACACATACAATCTACCAAGATTGAAGCCAGGAAGAAATCCAAAACCAGAATAAACCAATAATAAGTAATGAGATAGAAGCAGTAATGAGATAGTAAGCAGTCTCTCATCAAAGAAAAGCCCAGTATCTGGCGGTGTCACTGTTGAATTCTATAAGTATTCAAAGAAGAACTACTACAAATCCAACTTAAACTATTTCAAAAAATCAGGAGAAGGGGATACTCCCAAACATGTTCTACGAAACCTGTATCACTCTGATGCTAAAACCAGAAAAAGAAACAACAACAAAAAAAGAAAACTATAGGCCAATATCTCCGATGAACATAGATGCAAAAATCTTCAACAAAATATTAGCAAACTAAATCAGCAACATATTAAAAGATTATTCATCATGATCAAGTGGGATTCATCCCAGAGATGCTAGGATGGTTCAACATATGCAAATCAATCAATGTGGTACATCATATCAACAGAATGAAGGATAAAAATCATATGATCATTTCAATTAGTGCTGAAAAAGCATTTTATCAAATCAACAACCCTTCATGATAAAAATTCTCAATACTGGGAATAGAATGAACTTACCTCAACATGATAAAATCCATATATGACAGAGCCACAGCTAGTACCATATTGAATCGGGAAAAACTGAAAGCCTTTCCGCTAAAATCTGGGACGTGACAAGGATGCCCACTTTCACCAGTGTTACTCAACATAGTACTGGAATTTCTAGCTAGAGCAATCAGACAAGAGAAAGAAATAAAGGGCATACAAATTGGAAAGGAAGAAGTCAAATTATCCTTGTTTGTAGATGATATGATGTTATATCTAGAGAAACCTGAAGATATCACCCAAAAACAATTAGAATGCATAAACAAATTCAGTAAATTCACAGGATACAAAATCAACATACAAAATTAGTAGCAATTCTTTATGCCAATGGTCAACAATCTGAAAAATAAAACCAAGAAACTAATTCCATTTATAATAGCTACAAGTGAAATAAAATATCTAGGAATAAACTTAACCAAAGAAGTAAAAGATCTCTATAATGAAACCTATAAAGCATTGATGAAAGAAATTGAAGAAGACACAAAAAATGGAAAGCTTTCCATGCTCGGATAGAAAGAAACAATATTGTTCAAATGTCCAAAACTAATCCTTATCAAATTCCAACTGCACTCCCACAAATACCATGACTCTCTCCCCAGAAATAAAAATATCCTAAACTTAATGGAACACAAAAACCAAATACAGCCAAACACGAACACAGAAACAAAAACTGAGAAAACAAAACTGAAATTAATTACAGAGCTAATAGTAGTAACAGCATGGTATGGATAAAAACTACACATAACAAGGAACAGAATAGAGAACCAGAAATAAATACACAAATCTATAGTGAACTTATCTTCAACAAAATACCAAGTGGGGAAAGGACAGTCTCTTCAGTAAATAGTGCTGGAAGATGGATTCCAGACAGAACAATGAAACTAGATCATTATCTCTCATCCATAATCAAAAATAAAATAAAAATGGATTAAAGACTTAAATATAACACCTGAAACCATAAAACTACCAAAAGAATATATTGGGGAAACACTTCAGGATATTGGTCTGGGCAAGGACTTCTTGAGTAATACCCCCAAAGCACTGGCAACCAAAACAAAATTGGACAAACGGACTCACATCAAACTAAAAAGCTTCTGAAGAACAAAGGAAATAATCAAGAAAGTAAAGAGACAACCCACAGAATGGGAGCAAATATTTGCAAACTGCTCATCTGACAAGGGATTAAAAAGTAGACTAAATAAGGAGATCCAACAACTAATAGGAAAAAAATCAAATAATCCAATTAAAAATGGGCAAAGGATCTGAATGTACATTTCTCAAAAGAAGACAAGCAAATGTCCAATAGGTATATGAAAAATATGCAGCATCATTAGTCATCAGAAAAATGCAAATCAAAATTATAATGAGATATCATCTTACCCCAGTTAAAATGGCTTTTTTTTCAGAAGACAGGCAATAACAAATGCTGGTGAGGATGTGGAGAAAGGGGAACTCTCATACACTGTCGTTGGGAATGTAAATTAGTGTAGCCACTATGGAAACAGAATGGAGGTTCCTCAAAAAACTAAAAATAGAACAACCATATGACGCAACAATCCCACTGCTAGGTATATATCCCAAGGAGGTGAATTCAGTATATCAAAAAGATATCTGCACTCCCATGTTTATTGCAGCACTATTCACAATAGCCAAGATATGAAATCAACCTAAGTATCCATCAAGGGATGAATGGATAAAGAAATTGCGGTACATATTCACAATGGAATATTATATAGCTACAAAAATAATGAAATTCTGTCATTTGCAACAACACGAAAGGAAGTGGAGAACATTATGTTGAGTGAAATAAGCCAAGCACAGAAAGACAAATCTCACATGTTCTTACTCATATTTGGGAGATAAATATTAAAAACTATTGATTTCATAGAGATAGAAAGTAGAATGATGGTTACCAGAGGCCGGGAAGTGTAGTGGGGAGGGGGGACTAAAGTAGGGATGGTTAATGGGTGCAAAAATATAGTTAGATAATTAGATAGAATGAACAATATTTGATAGCACAACAAAGTGGCTATAAACAACAATAATTTAGGGTATACTTTAAACTAACTAAAAGGGTAGAATTGTAATGCTCCTAATACAAAGAATGTTAAATGCTTGAGGTGATGGATACCCCAATTACTCTGATTTTATTAATTCACATTGTATACCTATATCAAAATATCACATGTATTCTATGAAGGTGTACAGCTCTGTGTTCCCATAATAATTAAAAATAAATATTTATATATTAAAATTAATAAAAATAGTAATGCCCTAAAAATGCATAGAACAAAAGAGAAAGACATGTTTCTGGCCAGTTTAATTATTTTTTTACATAGGGATTATGAATCCCTATGAATGACATTATTATTTCTAACTTCTTTTCTTTTTTTTCTAAAATGCCTGTGTATTTATTTTATAACCAGAAACATAAATTGATTTAAAAATATCTGTGTAGATAATACAACTTTTTTTTATTTCAAAATAACAATTAAAGAAATTATAACAAGTAATTCCACTTATTGGCCTATAAAAGCATATTAACCTTTCTAATATATTTTGGAAACATTATTAATCATAATCTAAAAAGGTCCTTCTAAGGCCAGGCTACTGAGTAAGAAAATCCAAAAAAGAAAGGAACAAAAGAGTGTTAATATATGCATTCCTGAGACACATTTTAGTGACTTACCTCTTTTTACATGTTTCATGTTTCCATTTTCTTTTGGTTCCCTTGATTAAAAGTTAATAATGTTGTTGATTCAAAATTTCTCTTTATAGGGAAAAAAGTAATAGAAGAGAAGTAAACTCACAAGAGAAGAAAATGTGGTTATATAGGCACAAAAAGTGAGGTTTTGAGAATCAATTTTATTTTTATTCTTGAAATTGATTCCCGGTATTTATTTAACATATAAGTGCTTAGGACATGGTAAAAGTCTCAAGCCTGTCACTTTCAGCTGTGTGACCCTGAATCTCAAATTTCTTCATTTTTAAAATAAAAATATCAAATACTTATCCCTGCCTACTTCACAGAATCTAATGATTTTTTTTAAAACCAATGAACTGGAAAATACAAGAAAGTATATAAATTGAAGATCTCAGGATGCACGATATTCTTCCCTTTTGGATCTTATTCCAGAACAAAAATCTTCAAACCTTTTAAAATATGAACAAATAAATTCAGGAAATACACTGAAGAACTGAAATTCTTACCATAAATAACAGCTCCTCTTTGACAGTGTCATCTCTATTGTGGCATAATTCTATACTTTTCATAAATAATTTCTCAAAGTTCTAACGGGTTGGGGTTATTTTTACGTCCTGTGGCAGTTTGTATACAAAAGGGAGAAGAAACAAACCATTACACCAAATATTAGATATTTTTTTTACTGGAAACATTATAATAATATATAGCTGTATAGCATATCAAGAATCCTCAAAAAATATTTTAAGATACAAGGGATAATGAACATAGACATTGTGCACAGAATTAACACTTTTTTTTTTAAAACCAGAGGCCTTTTTACTTTCTCTAGAGAGCAAAAAATATATCTCAGCAATTCGTATTTATCCACAAGAGACAGGCATGAAAGAGACCTTAAAGATAATATAATTCCACTTTTTCATTTTAGAAATGAAGAAGCTAAGGGAGAGAAGGAGATAAGTGATTTTCCCATTATCACCCCCTGCGTTACTGGAGTAATTTGGATTAGAGAACAAAGGGGCCAAAAAGCCAAGCCCCTTTCGCTGCACCCCCACACTGCTAAGTCTGCTCCTCTTTGGTTGTGGCATAAGAGCTGTGCTTGTGGATATTTAAGAGTGGGATTTTGGCTCAAAATGATAAAAGAACATATGAATCTATCCTTAAATAAATTTCAGCCTCCATAAAAAGCTCAGAAAAGCAGCTAGACACTTTAAATAGAATTTGCAAAATCCTTTGCCTCATATTGGAGACTCCCCTTTAAATCTTTCAGACATTACCAATAAATAGTCACAAAAAAATGTTGTTCTGGCATAACATCATGGTATTTTTAATATCTGTTTGTATCAAGCATAGGAAATCAGAAATTTCTAGTGGCAGGATAAGTTATCTATTCTCACAAGGCACAACCATCCGTGAATCTGCTGCTAAAATGTAGCATCTCTCTTGCAAATCAAGGATGGAGCCATTGTTTCATGTTCCTCTATTAAATGCCATTCCTTTTATCCCAGCCTTCAAATAGCCAAGTGATTGTCACACGTTGGACAATGTGAAGGAGCAAAAGGACTTCACGAAGAATTGTCTGATTTTATGTCTTTACATCCTTTACAATATCACTTTTATTTGTATAGCACCTAACAACCTCTTAGGAGAGTGAAAAGAAATTAGTCCCTTATTTCTTACATTACCTACTTCCCATTTCATCTCTTTGTATGCTCCTTCTTCTAGTAAAGTGTGGGAAATTCTTAGGCTGTGATGAGGCAGTAATTTGCATTTTCAATTTACCACTAGTGATTAAGCCTTCATTTGGGAATAACATCAAGAAAACCACTGCCAGGTTATACTGGCTGGATCTCTACAATTGGCATTTGATGTTACTCTATGTTTGTTACCCAAGCATGATCAGGGACAGAAAATAATAACAATAACCACAAAAATGGTCCATTGAATTTATTAAACCTAATCATAATACAGGTTATGTTGTTATTATATAGGCCTATCTAATTCTCACAAAACATTGTGAGGAATAACATGTGTAAATGAGTACCATCATTAGCATCCTTGATGAGATAAAGAAGCTGAAACACAGGATCACATGTGATATAAAGAGCAGAGGCTGGATTCATTTTCATGTCTTCTAGACTCCAGCGCCTGCACTTTTCCACTAGAATGCTCGCAGAAACAAAACCTATTGAGTCAGCCTTTATCAAATCTCTGTTAAATATCTAGTGTTTATTTTTAAATGTCTAGGGAGAAAATTCAATTTACCAAGTGTTTATCGAGAATTCACAATGTTACCAGACTTCTGCACATTAGGCAATGAAATCCATCAGTGAATATTTTTCTGGAAGATTTTTATTTTTGGCTGTACTGTGACAAATCCTTTATCTGCTAACCTAAATCCAGTTTTTTATGTGTGCAAATTCAAAAACATGCATATTTGTATTTAGTTCTTAATCTCAAACAGAATATACTATTGTGTTGATCATATGTAATTAGAGATTATTATGCCATTATATAGAGTGTATAATATGACCTTTCATATAAATTGATTTCCCAGATTTCTCATCTACAATATAAATAATTCAAACTAATTTCTTCTTTGTCCAAAGATTTAATTTGTAACATCTTAGTTGAGCCCTAATGAGAATTCTACTTTTGACTTTCCTCTATGTTCCAATTTGTTACAGAAATTAAATCAGTCAATCATAACTCATTTTCTACAAATCAGTAATAACAAATATACTCTCTTCATTTACTTATTCACAAATGGATTCTTTTTTTTTTTAAATCAGTATGATGCCTAGGTAAGTACACTAAGCTAGCTGGCCCACAATGTTTATTTCTTGTTTCTCTTAACATCTCTCCACTCATGGACGTTAAGAGAAAATAGGCAGTACATCTTTTCCCCTTAGTTGTTTTTTCGCTTTCTATGAGATTCTTTAGAACTGGTTAGGCAATCCAGAGGCAGCCAGGCCTAGAGGTTTATGAAGTAATTTGTGGTTTAAAAATGTGCGAAAGAAGCTATTACTGGCAATTATTTAGTGTAAGTAGAGATTTTCAAGCATTTTACAGGAAAAATCCAGGGTTGATACATTTGTGAAATGAATGAAAAAGAAAGTAATACTCTGAGTCTTTATTGACTTATTATTTTAATTAAACCCCATTACAGGAATCTGTGGAAAGGGTAAGCTGGAAATAAAATAATTTCCACTAAATTGAAAACAAAAAATTCTTTTACAATGTTATCTACTTAATCAACACATAATCACTTTTCAGAAGGGTGATTAATAAATGCACATTTATTTTCCTCACCTACTTTTACTAGCAAATGTTATGTACAAAGAATAACAAAATCACAGGGTAACTTCATATTCTTTTGAAGGAAAATTCCCCAAACTGACATGGCAGTTCGACTTCTGGGTATCTATTCTAGAGAAATATTTTAATATGCTCACACAATGGCATGTGCATGATTATTAATTGCATTATTGCTTAAAATAACAAAATAAATAGAAAATAAATTTAAATTAATCAATAAAGGAATTGTTAAATAATGTGTTACATTTTCATGCATCCATTAAAAATACTGAGGCTATATTTTTCATATATATATACACACACACACACACACACACACACAACACATACACCATCGGAAGACATTCCAAACATTATTAAGTAAAATAAAATAGTATCATAACAATATGTATGGTGAGGTAGAATAGCATTTATTAAGGGGCTTTACTTTTTACTCATATATATCACTATACCATGAATAGCTTATATTGAGGCTGTATATTATTTCTATGAAAAATAATTTCCTAATTATTTGTTATTCTTTGTACATAACATTTGCTAGTAAACATAGGTGAGGATAATTCTCAAATGGCTGGTTTGAGAATTATCAGATAGAGATTTCTCTCCACACCATACTAGAAGACACATAAAATATGTTTTTTTTTTCACTTCTTTATCCAAACACCTATGACAGTGTCTGACACAGAACAGATGGTAAATATTTGTTGAATGTTAAGGCAATGAATGAAAGTATTCATAAGAGGTCAGCGAGCAACCAATTCCATGTTATGAAGTCATCACACATTAAAATAGAAGTGATGTTATACATCAGAGTCTTAATTATAATTCAAAATTTCAATTAGATAATTAAATAGTGCCTTTTCAAAATCCTAGGATAATGCAATGATATTTTAATTTTACAGTAAATCAAGAGAAATTAAGAAATTATTTTAATAGAAATAATATACAGCCTCAATATAAGCTATTCATGGTATAGTGATGTATATTAGTAAAAAGTAAAGCCCCTTAATAAATGGTATTCTACCTTACCATACATATTGTTATGATACTATTATATTTTACTTAACAATGCTTGGAATGTCTTCTGATGGTGTATGTGTACGTGTGTGTGTGTGTATATAAAATATAGCCTCAATATTTTTAATGGATACATGGAAATGTAACACACATTATTTAACCATTCCTTCATTGATTTATTTAAATTTATTTTCTATTTATTTTATTTTAAGCAATAATGCAATTAATAATCATGCACATGCCATTGTGTGAGCATATTAAAATATTTCTCTAGTATAGATACCCAGAAGTTGAACTGCCATGTCAGTTTTGGGCATTTTCCTCGAAAAGATTATGAAGTTATCCTATGATTTTGTTCTCTATCTTCAAAATTATGGCCAATCTAATGCATGAAAAATATTTCATTGATGATTTATTTGACACATTTTATTATCTAGTAATGTTTATCATGTATAAATGAATTTATTTCCAACTTGTAGCTCCTAGTGTGTAAATTGACAAAATAGTCATGGCTATCTCCAGTGGGGGATACTTTAGTGTGTTTCTATGATTGTAATAACTTTTCCATCAGCCCCTCCTTGCCTTGGATCACTCCCTCCAGCTCCTCAGTGAGGTGAGGAATCCAGTATCAAGTTCTTAGCTCTTGGGACCTTACATTTTCCCTCATAGGAGCCTTTTTCCAGGCTGAAAGTATACTTTCTCACAGAGCATAGTTCATAATTTTGATCACTGATGTTCTTGGCTTCATCAAAAGGATTAAATGAAAAACAAATTGGCTGAGTTCCTAAAAATGAAGTTTCTTAATAAATTACCCTGATAATTTTTCCAGTGTACCTTCCCTTGATTTCACATTTGCTTGATGCAGACTCAGAGTTTCTCTGGACCACATAGAGAATTTTTTCCTTGTATGTGTGCACTTGGCTGTGATTTACTTTAATTTTGTTGCTGTGATTTCATCAAATTAAACTTTCTAGGGTTTTCTCAGAACTTATAGTTTGCTGATGTTGCCTCTTCTTGTTTTCCATATGAATATTCTCATTTATATTTTTTATGGCTTTCAGAGATTTGAAGCCAGAGGCAGAAATTGTATTCAACCTACCATCTCTACACAATTTCCAAAAGGAAATCTCTAATATAGAGAGATAAGATAAGTAGGTAGATTGATATACAAATTATGTATAGATGATTATGTTTTGTTAAGATTGGTTGATTTATTTTTAATTTGAGGGTATAGGAAAAAGGAAAGTACTCACAATTCTTATGGGGGAATCCTGGAAGGTTCATCAGAGTCATAGGCAGTCATCTTCCAAAGTGCTGAAACTGATGGTTCTAAGAAGCTCCTTTGACCACACATCAGGACATATGAAGATGCTATAACAGAGTCAACAAGCAGTGCTTGCAAACATAAACCATAAATCAAATGTCAGAAACATAGATGTTTTAAGTTGTGCCTGTTGATTTTTCAATCCACCTGAATCTGGGCAACTGTACATAGCGTGCTTCAGAATAAGAAGGAATCAAGATTTACTTACTTAATGATGATTAATGGTTTTCTGAATAATGTTTTCTAAGAAACTCTTGGGAAAACAACCAAAGGCAAAGTAATTTTAAAAAGCAACAATAGCAACAAAAAACCAAAACAATAATAGATAGTATTATATTTTTGAACGATTGCTATTAGCCAGATATTTTAATGTTATTGTTATCTAATGTAATTCTTTAAGAAAGGAATAATCCTATTATTTCATCCTACAAATAAGAAAAAAAGAAAAGCCCTGTGGCTTAAAGAGACTATGAAGACACAAAAAACAATGGTGAACTAACACCTCTTGTATTATCCTGGATGGAGCTGGAGCCCATCCTCCTAAGTGAAGTATCACAAGAATAGAAAAACAAGCACCACATATATTCACCAACAGATTGCTACTAATTGATCAATTATACATATGGAAGTAACATTCATTAGGTGTCAGGCAGGTGGGAGGGGGAAGGAGGGGATGGATATATTCACACCTAATGGGTGCGGTGCACAATATCTGGGGTAGGGGCACGCTTGTGGCTCTGACTCAGGTGGTGCAAAGACAATATATGTAACCTAAACGTTTGTACCCCCATAATATTATGAAATAAAAAAATAAAAAAAGACATTATGAAGATGCGTCACTATGCAAGCAAGTTCACAAATTAATGCCTCATAAGGAAGATAAGCCATACAAATACTGCATAGTAAACATTTCTTATGCACAGTTTTCAGAGATCATAAAAAGTTAGTGATACTGCTTTCAACTTTAGTAAAACATGTATTTAATGTGTTCATTGCCAACTTGCTGTATTGGAATTGACAAATCATTGACATATTGGCCTGATTTTATCACTTTCTTATAGATATCATGTAATATTAATTTTGGAGACATGATGAAAATGAAAGAAAATAGACAAAAGAAAAAAATATATAATTCTTTACAAAAAATGGCCCAAATTATAAATTTAATTCTAATTGTTAGTGATACAGATGGACACAAAATAAGTATTCTTAAAATGTGATAATTTACCAAATTAAAGAAAACTATTTACAAAACAGAAGAATATCAATTGACAAATGTATAAATTCCTTATAAGAGCAAATCTATAGAAAACAAAAAGAAACAAACTGATACATATGTATAGTAAAGTCAGATATTTGCAGATATTTATGAGAACTAGCAATGCTAATTTCAATATTAGAGTAGTTATAATTTACATTTGAAATTTGAATATTAAAACATGTATAATGTTTCTCATTCAAGCTTTAATATTTTATATCTGTGACCTTTAGATTCCAGGTGTAATTATCTTATATTTTTAGCATATGTGGCTGCTCAGAATTAAAATCTATTAGTAAAATTCATAGTCAGGATTCAATCTACATCTGATTATTTAATTTTAAGCATGATCAGCATTGGCAAAAATTTTCAAGCCAATTTACAATACTGAATTTCAAATATGTGGCTCAAGAAAACTGCTGAATATTATTGCACTTACAAAATTATAATGCTTTTGTTGATATAAACATTTATATTTAGTATTTTCTGAAATTTTCGTAGGCAGTTAAGTAACAGTTGATTTTCAGTTAAATAATAACATTAGTAATACCTACATCTACTGATTTACCGAAGTATAATATTTAAAACTTCGAAATATAAATTTAAAAGCATAGTATCGTGCATTTCTGGAAAATATCAGGAGCAAGACTGATGCTATACAGATACTGAAATGTAATCAATACAACTGGAAAAAAGTAGCTTATAGAGTAAACGAAAATTTTTTTAGTAAGAATCAAAATACTGAAATTCCTAATTCAAGCCACCTATAAATTCCAAAGTGTTTTAAAACTAAACTTATTGTTCACATGGCAGTTAATAAAATATCTTATGTAAACATTAAGATCTTATGGAGAAAATATTAATACTGTCTAACAGACTGAACTATTAAGGAGATTTATAGATGGTGCTATTTCATGTATCATCAGACTGTTTGTAAAAAGGCATTTAATGCATCACACACTAACTCCAACTGATAAGGGGACTGATTAAACCCTGAAATTTTAATGTTTTCAGATTGTATTACCAAGGCTTTTTTCCCAGAAATTTTCTTCTACTCCAAGTACTTTGGATAAGCATGAGCACCATTTTTAATTATCTTATTGGCCAGCAGAAAATCAATAAAAGTGTTAACAGAAAAATATACCTGGGGACAAAAGGAGCTTCTTGGAACTAAACTGCATAACTTCATTTAAAATTACATGGAAACTTAATCTTTGAGTCTGGTGAATGTGGCTTCAGTTCAAATTGATGGCCCATATATCTAAAAAGGTTTGTTTTGAAAATTATTTAAACATTCATGATATTTCATTATATTTTCCTCATATTTCATGTCTTTTGAAATTGAGTTTCCTAAATCCCAGAGTCTGTGAATTGAGTCACGTTTTGTGATGCCATTTTCTAAGGGGAAAATATTTCTCAACTACTGATAATTTTACAAGTTTATAATGCATTTTTATGCACAGTTTAATCTTTAATTTTTATCTTGCTCTTCATTATAAAATGAGCAGGCATTTTACAAATATATACAGTTAATAAAACCAAGGGAAATAAGCACTAGAATTAGCTAGTCATTTTACATGTCTTTAACAAATGCTAAATTCCCAATACACTTTTTAAAGATTTAAGTACGTTTTAGTCAGAATGTTATATTTGGGATACTTTATAGTGTGTTATATATTATATTCATCCAAAGAGTCATTTTATTTACCTAAAATGTCATTAGTGGGTTCTTTAACAATTGTTATGTGATTGGAATATGTATTTTCATTATTCATCATAGAAGTTATATTTTGTCTCTTCAAAGTTGTAATTTTAGAAGATTAGTCTCAAAACAGGGTTAAAGGTTAAGGATAAATCTCAATATATTAAAAACTAAGTAAGATATTTTGACAAACTATTTATTCAGTGCAGTGGACAATTTAAAATAGGTCAAACGGTGTTTAAAATTTCATAAGTATGCAAGTAGGTAAACTTGATTGTAAATATGTGAAATCATATCATACAAAGTCCCTATTAGAATTTAAAATTCAAGAATCTTTACTAGGTTGTCCAGAGATACATTCCCAGTGCTAATAATGGTGTCAGGCTCACAGGTGCTCCATGAATCATGGTTAAATGAAATAATTAATATATTTTTTTAAAATTTCTTCACTTGAGCCATTACCCTAAGTGAAGTATCTCAAGAATGGAAAAACAAACACCACACGTACTCTCTAATAAATTGGAAATAACCTAGGGGCACACATATGAACAGAGGGAAGTAAAAGTCATTGGAAATCAAGCAAAGGGGGACGGGGAGGAGGAGAGGGGCAAAAACCTACCTAATGGGTACAATGAACACTATTTGGGTGATGGGCACACATATAGCCCTGACTCAAGCATTACAAAAGCTATCCATATAATAAAAACATTTGTACCTCTGTACCCCCTTAATATTTTGAAATTTAAAAAAAGATTAAGTTGAAGATTAAATTTCAACTTAAGGTCAAGGTGAACAACTTCCAATAAGAAATTCCCTATAGTTGAGATGACTGGGGGAAGTTAGCGCAATGGAAGGAAGGTTGAATAGTAAGCTGCTTTCTGCCCTGTGTTGTTATAATCAAGCCTAGTTACCTTTACTCCTTTAATAAAACTTTCTACTCAAATGTCTTTTATGAGTCATGCTTTGAGGACTAAAAGATAACGGCAAATGAGTAGAAAAAGAGGGTAATCAGAGGCAAAATTGTAATCTAAATCAATAAATCAGCAGGAGCAGGTGTTTCAAAAGAGGTAAACTAGGGAAAACAGGAGAATGTGAGACTGATGTGCCCAGTTATGCACCCATCCTTCTACCCTGTGATCCTTGGAAATGTTGAGAAAGTTGCTTATCTTCCCACAGCATAGATGATTCTTGGGTAAACTGATAAGGATATTAAAGTAAAAGGTGATTTTAGATGCCTGGCAGACATGTGGGTCTTCAGGTTACCCACATAAAACATGTCTCCCTTACAATGGAAGCTTAAGTAATTCCATAAGTGGAATTTTCATGTGTTGCTTTCTTTCTCACTGAATTCAGAACCTACACAGTGTTGAATAAATATTTCTTAAATGAGTCTCCATGTTTGTACATAAAAAATAAAATAAAATAAAATAAAATTCCTTCACTTGAATGACTTAACAAACTTAAGATGTATCACCTTTGGGAAGAATAATATCAACACATCGATTTATTGTTTAGGGTTAAGCCATAGGGAAAAAAAATCTATTCTAGCTAGTTTTAGCATAAAAGGGGATCCTATTGAATACTAAGTGGCTTACAAAATCAGTGGGAAGACTGAAGAAACTGACTTTATGCTAATCTTTCAAGAAGGACTCCAGATACTATGCTGCAGGACTGAGCCACCAAGAAAGCTACACTTCTATGATCAACCAGCATGTTCATAAAATCACTATAATCAACTAATAGTCATGATCAGGAAGCCACCACAGGGAACCAAATACATCCACAATGACACTTGCCATCAGAAAATAGCAGAAGCACACATTTCACCTAACTTGTGTTATGCAAATCTGTAAAGGAACAGAAAAAATGACCAAATTAATTAGATCTCAGGAAATGTCATTTTCTGCTCCTCCAAGATGATAATTTTGGATTGGGAAGAGAACGTCAGAATTTCTATATATGCTTATTTTTACTATTTTATAATATCTATTTGTGCATAATCTGTAAAATTAATTGTATAGTTGTAAATTACTTAGATTATATAGATATAAATTAGTAACATTTATTAGGGTGCATGCTCAAAAAATTTTAGCAGTAGACATGCAAGATAAAGAATTTGTACACTACCTGGCTAAAGAAGAGAGAAAAATAGCAACACAGTGATAGATCACTCTGTTCTCATTGGGTAATTTACATAAATTGAACACTTAAAACATTGTCATACATATTTACTTCCTGCAGAACGTAAATTCCTGCATGTAGAGAACATGCATTTTTCAACTAATTCTGCCTATGGGACATAGTATATACTCATTGTATGTTTGTGAATGAATATTTTTGAAGAACTGTCATGCAAAAAAAAGAATAAAATTGTTTAGCTGTGATGCAATGTATACTTCTAGAAGGAGCACTTGGCATTTATAGGACAAGCATATGAACTGGAATTTTCTAGGTATAAGCACTGTCCAAAAGTGAAATAGACTGTCATCATAGGCAGCATTTAAGCAGAAAATGAGCCTGTAATCCCAGTACTTTGGGAGGCTGAGGCAGGAGGATTGTGTGAGGACAGCAGTTCGAGACCAGCCTGGGCAACACAGCAAGACTCCATCTCTACAAAAAGTTAAAAAAAAAAAAAAATTAGCTGGAGAGGAGGATCAATTGAGCCCAGGAGTTTGAAGTTGCCGTGAGCTATGATTGCACCACTGCTCGCCAGCCTGGGTGACACAGCGAGGCCCTTTTTAACAACAACAACAACAAAAAGCAGAAAATGAGTTGCCATCTCTCAGGGATGTTGCAAAAAGGATTCTTGTTGGGTGATTAAACTAGGTGAACTAGTCCCCTTAATCTTTCTGATTCTATGATTACAAAATCACATTTGGAAAAAAGTCCAAAGGTGAAATTGATAGCTTTTCAAAATATCAAGTATATTTACCCTGTCTAAAAGTAGAAAAATAAAGCTGTTGAGGTCAATTCAATAATTTTAGATAAAATTAGTTCAGACTCAGGACTAGAAACAATAGACATAAAGAAATAAAATAAAGTTGAAATACATACTGGTTCTAAATGATAAGATTTCCTTAGGTATATACTGCTAGATTCTATTTTTGGGATTTCCACATGGCAATCTTTAAAAATTCAAGAAATGTATCACTACTCTACTTAAACCTCAAAATATCACATTCAAGATATGTCTGTCTGCATCAAGTAAACTTTGGAGTTTATCCCATCTAAGAAAATATCAGACACATAATGAATGTGACTCATGTCTCTCTTTAAAATTATATGTGGAAAGTTTATAGAAAGAATGATTATATCTGTCTCAAGCTCTGAGACATTTTAAATTAGTAATTGTCGTACTTTACACCTATGCAAATGACAAACCCTGACATGGTACATAATCCATTTGTCTTTTCTCAAAGATACAGATAATAACTCAAAGTAACTTATCAAAGAATCCTGCCGTGACAGTAGATCCAGCAAATACATCTGTCTTACTCATCTATCATTAACTGAGTTCACAGTAGACCAATCAACACTTAACAGAGCCAGCTTAATTTTCAATAGTTGGATTTTCAAAGTGGACACATAGTCCAGTTTGTTTACTATTCATGTGATGGTAATTTTAATTGGGGAAATATAATCATTATTTTTAGATAATATTGAGACAATTATATAAACTGCAGAAATCTTTAACCTTTATCTTTCTAGATGAAATAAGAAAATATTGTTAGTTATATTATATATTAATACCAATATTCTCAAGCTTAGTATGGTATAAATAGTAGACATTATGACTTTTATCATTTTTCTCCTGCTGGTGTAATAGCAAGCTTAATTGAATAGATTGCTCCCATATCTGCCATGTGTCATGCTAAGGGTAAAAGCAAAGATATCTCTCTCTTTCTCACTTAAGTTCACATGTTTTCTTGTCACAAAATCAAATAAACCCATTTCTTTTGACAATTCTTTCAACTCCTTTTGAAGTTGAAAAGTGTCCTTTTTTCCTACAGTTAAAAATTCCTTTCTGTTTATAAATGTCACTTCTAACTGAAATTAGAAAATTTATTCAAAACTGTGTGGTAGATAAAACTTAAGCATTTACTTTTCTACTTCTCTTTGCAGGATCGGTGAACAGGCCAAGAAAACACTGCTTATGGAATGGAGAGGATGAGGGGAGGTGTGGCCTAGAAAGGATGTGGTGCCCTCTGGTGCCAGGTGGCCTCAGGAAGAGTATTTACTGTAGTTTTTTGGAGATAAAAATATTGGGAAATATCATCAGATTTGTAAAGTGGCATCAAAAAATCTACCTAGTTATAAACAGAGGGAGTGGTAAAATCAAGCCAAAATCAAGCACAGGAACATGTTAAGGAGACAATTTAGGACTAATGTAGTGAAAACATCCGTGTAACAAATCTCTCCTCTACTGCATTGCTCTGTGTAATACCTCTTAGAGTGAATGACTGCAAGAACCAGAATGGAAATGCCCACTATTTAATTAAGAACCATCTAAAGGACTTAAGTTATACTATTAAGGATCCTGATTTTACATGTTTAAGGTCTGTGGCACAACTTGAGCCATTAAGGAAGATACTCACTGTACTAAATTTTATGAAACATTTTACATTTAGTGACTTGATGTATTGTCAAATAAATAACACTGCAGTTATGCCTACCTCACCCTCAGTGAGATTCTGTTCTGTTCAACACATTTGTCTTAAGTACCTGCTCTATTCTTTTGTTTTTCACTTGTTATTTATTTTTTATTATTCATTATTTATTTGAGAGTCTCAATACTTTTGGTTGATAGGTATTGTAGCCATCCACCTATTCTTATATTCCCAGGTTACTAACTCCTAGAAGGGCCCACAATACTATATTTCCCCTGATCCAGAGATCTGAAATATTCTGAGCACCTGCCATGTGGCAAAATTAGTTTATATGTATCTCATTTAATTTCAGTTATAACTCTACAAGTCCAGCTTTGTTTTCTATAACCTTCAATTCCTTTAGCAAAAGTCAAATTCTTTGAAATAAAGTTTAAAATGCAAATACTTTTCTGAAATCCAGGAGAAATCTTAGTAAAAAATGGCCCACGTGGCAAAATCTTAGTAAAAAATGGCCCACATGGCCATTTTAATGGTGGGGTATTCTTCTATTCAAAGAAGGGCACTCCAATTTTTACAATCACCCTCCAAAATAATTAAAAGGATCCAAGTGCAAAATCATAACAACTCTAAAAATGCCCTGTATTTCCTATTCTCTACTACCTCAAAACCTATTTGGCTTTTGAATTTGATTCCTCAGAACTCTCTTCCCACCTTTAGCCTTCTAACATCACCACCTGTTTCTCAATTACTAGTTCCTCCCTAGTCCACATGTTCGTATTCTGCATGATCTTAATTCTTTTTTTTTTATTTCAAAATATTACGGGGGTACAAATGTTTTTGGTTACATGGATCACTTTTGTAATGCTTGAGTCAGGGCTATAATTGTATGATCTTAATTCTAAAAACACTGGGAACCAGGAGTCTAAGCAGAATAATAAAGATAATTTAGTACCACTAATCAGCTGGAGCACTTCCAAACAAACCATCTCCTAGAAAGGTTTTGAGACTAATTTTTACCTACTTCTGTTGAGAAAATGTATCTAAGACTAACTGAGACTCTTTGCTTTATAAATTATGAATATTTAAATTTAGATAATGACTCACTAGCCATTTGTATATTGTGCAAGAAATAGGTATCTAGGTATACTGGGGTATTGCTTTTTAGTTCTAAAGTCCATATTACTAAAACAACATTAGTTCTAGTTGATGATTAAATGAAGTTTTCTAATGCATATAAATATATTTTCAAATTTTTTAGGTGTGATTTTTATGAATATGATTTAAATTAATACTAAAATTATTCTAACATGCTTTTAGAAGTGTGATGTGAGCGGCTATAGACATGTAATTATCATTTATGAGGAAACCACCGATCAGCAGATTTCAACTAGAAAACATATGACTACTTTGACCTTTGGTTTGTGTATATATCTGTTTCTTATGTACCTAGCTTTGGCTGCTTTTCCAAAATATCAATCACAGCACTTTTACTATTATGTTAGGTGTATTTCTGTGAGTTCTATAATACTATCAACTGAATTCTTAGCGTTGATTATTTGCTCTTGCTTTTCTGTGTGTTATTGTTCTATTTGTAATTTGAAAACCCTATTTCAAGTTCTTCTAATGTTGAGTCTTTTGTTACTTTGGTGGCATCTTAAATGAAGATAAAATCCATTTATTCATAACAGAAAGTGGATTCACAAAGAAAAATATTTTGCATTTCAGAAAGTAAGAAAAGATAACGGTAGAAAGGTATAGCGTAGAAGGAGATGGTAAGAAAATGACAATTTCTCCTAGTGATATATTCAAGTTACGTTCCCTCACCTTTTCTCAATATTTTTTGTCCTTTTGTCATCATTGAAATTTCTTCACAATTTAAAATTCAGTTAACATTAAAGTTTTAATTTAGTACATTTGATTGAAAGATATACACATATAATCAGTGTCTGGTTAACTTTTATACCTGGTATTGTTTTTACATGATTATATTTTCATTTATCTTACACTTAATTACTGAAAGACAAGCTATGTTGATGAGTGATTGCACTAGTCCTCCAGGACTGTCATAACAAAATATCACAGACTGGGTGGCTGAAAGAACAGAATTTTTTTTTTCTTGCCGTCCTGGAAGCTGGAAGTCCAAGAACATGGTGGAATTGGTTTTTGTTGAGGTCTTTCTTCCTGCTTGCAGACAGTTGCCTTCTCCCTGGGTCCTCCCATGGCTTTTCCTCTGTGTTGTATACGTGCACTCCTAGAGTTTCTTCATATTATTTTTGGATTAGAGCCTCATATTTATGACCTTAATTACTTCTTTGAAAGCCTGTATTTAACCTATCAATTTTGGGGGGGACACAATTCAGACCATAACAATGATATATTCCTGAAATATTGGCATTTAATTATGTCTCCATTAGATTAAACTGTTATTTCCATATTTTTTCTTGCATCTACCTGTTTCATATGCACGTATACTTCACATTAATATGAAAAGGATTTTAAGATGTGTAAAATAACACAAAAAGTTTTTGAAAAAATACATAACTGAGTTTTTAACATTTTATTTATTTTTTTATTTTAATATAGTGTATTTAATTAAAGATTGTATATTTTCAAGGTATACAATGTGATGATTTGATATAAGTGTACATTGTGTAATGAAATGAGTTTTTAGATTGTAGCTCTGACTTGGGAAGTGCATAGGCAATATATGTAACCAAAGTGTTTGTATCCCCATAATATTCTGAAATTTAAAAAAAATAAAACAACAAATAAAGCTCCTAATATACAATGAATTTACAAAGCTAAAAAAAGAAAAAATAAATAAAATCAAAAAAATAAAATTACCAATTCCAAATGAAAAACAAAAGGGAATCCATTACAGTTATAAAATTGTCATTTTTCACTGGAATTTACAAAGAAATAATACTTTTTATGACCATTGTCACTAAATGACAGAATGGGCAATGTCCTCAGAAATAGCTGATGATTAAGCAATGTCCCTCAGTGTTACCCTAGGACAGGGATGAAAGTACAATTCAATGAGACCTGTTAATTGATACTTCATATGAACTATGCTTGGAGTAAGCCATTCAGAGCCAAGAAAGTAAGTCGAGTTGCTTGTTATATGCCAAGAAGACTATATAAATGTGTAAAATTGCAGAGCATAAAACCATAAAGAGGGGTGGGTTCTGCATACATCCGAACTATATACTTTACATCCAAAGGCATTCAGATATATCCAATGTTTGAAAGCATTGTGTTGGGAAGCAAAAGTACTTTAGAGAAAAACATTTAGTGTGTGGACCCCTAGTTTCAATTCTGTCCTTCAGTATGTAAAGAATGGAGAAGTGTTTTTTCCTTCAGAAATTTCTTTAAAATTTTTTATGGTTTGAGACTTTGGATAAAATGCAGAGTTTGCAAAATGTACGTAGGCTACATTTTCCATTTAGTAATTGAAGTAAAGTTTGCTTTGTTATTATTTCAGAATGAATCCTTAGACTTAAAAGTCAAGGTATATTTGTTTCCCACATTGCCATAATAAAGTACCACAGACTGGGTGTATTAAACAACAGAAATGTATTGTCTCACGGTTCTGGAGGTTAGAAGTCTGAGATCAAGGTGTCAGCAGGGTTGGTTCCTTCTGAGGGCAGTGAGGAAGAATCTGTTCCATGTCTCTCTCCCAGCTTCTGTTAGTTTGCTGGAATCTTTGGCATTCTTTGGCTTGTGCTGCATCACCCTGATCTCTGCCTTCATCTTCCCATTAAGTGTTCGCTGTGTGTGTATCGATCTCCAAATTTCCCTTTTTATAAGAACAATAGTCATATTTGGATTAGTGTCCCACTCTACTCCAGTATGACCTCCTTTAGTTAATTACATCTGCAATGAAACCTATTTCTAAAGAAAGTCACATTCTTAGATACTAGAGTTAGTACTTCAACATAAGAATTTGGGTGATAAGTAGCTTGTTCAACCCACAACACAAGGATAACTTCAACCAACATTCTTAACTAAAAAAATGACACTCAAACTGCCACACTGAGCTCTGCCCTTTAGGCAAGGTCATGTATTTTCCTTCAATGATTATATAAATAAATGAATAAATAAAAGAAAAAAAACTAAAGATCTAAATTCCCTTCTAACTAAGAGAGTTCT
The DNA here is from genome assembly GCA_023783475.1 of Daubentonia madagascariensis. NCBI lineage: Eukaryota > Metazoa > Chordata > Mammalia > Primates > Daubentoniidae > Daubentonia > Daubentonia madagascariensis. The sequence goes on along the minus strand of JAKFHU010000747.1, from coordinate 13,877,793 downwards.
TAAATTTCTACAACAAGATAGAACATGCAGAGGCTGATTGAAATGATACTGAATATCCCACTATACCCATTACAATTAGGGATGGATATCACAGGACAGATGTCTGTATTGGAATGGAGTATGTCAGGGTTGAGGGTGGATATTTCTGCTGGGTATTGGGAGAGGATCGCTGGAATGGGAGTAAAGTAGAACAGGTTTTTCTCTCCAGAGAGAATTGAGGGGAGCTGGAAGCAGAAGCCCTTTACCTATAGGGACATAAGGTGTAGGAGCATGGATTCCTGAATATCAGGAACTTGCAAGGTTTTGAAGCAGATCTCCTGGAAGTCCTGAGAGAAATGATGCTAGAAATGGCCCAGAAAAGAGATGATTGACTCCAGAGTCTACCAAGTGAATTAGTAATGCCAGAACTATTCCAGAGGTTTTTGCTCACTGATTAGAGGAAGAAGGGCTGGAATAAAAGGAAACATTTTCTCTTAGACTAAATTTTCTCCTAGACTAAGAGGCTAACCCTCCTATAGGCAGCTTGGTACCCTTCTGGCTAAAACAAACAAAAAAATCAACTCTCATAACTTTCACACTCATGGGAAAGCCTGAGGTCTCTCAGTTCCAGGTAAGTATGCCCCACCCCAGATTTAGGTCTCTATATATAACTGTCAAGTCTGACCTAACCAGAATCTCACCTTTTTCAAACTTTACCTGCTCTGGTAATAGTCATCTCCCACCCTGGCCAGTTCCCAATATAAGGACCAGATAAGTACTTTCTGTTGGAGCCACTCAAGTGGCTGATTCTGGGAATAGCTGATTCTGGGCATTGGTGGCCAGAGAAAGGAGCCACCTGAGTCCATCCTGAGAGAACTCATGGGACAGGTAATGGCTCACATTTGCCAAGATTTATCAATGGTCTTGAGCAGCTCTGGCCCAGTTGCCCTATTCCTGGTTTATGCAGATTTTTGAGTTCTCAATACTGGCATGCCTCCAAATCAGGTGAGGTAGTTAAAAATACGAGCTTCAGAGATTTTGGTTTGGAACTTTCAGATTCAGCCCAGACATGGAAATTTTATTTTGATATTGCCACATATTATAGGATTATCACTTAGTTATTGCATAGTTTGGTCAGGTTAGTGGACATTATCTTTCCATTAGCCACACATTTAATTATCTTCATCTCATTACACAATGAACACATGGAGAGAATATCATTTTTTAAAAGACCAATAGAGCTGAGCGCAGTGCTGCTTGCTGGTAGTCCCAGCTACCCAGGAGGCTGAGGGGGAAGGATCAATTGAGGCTGGGATTTCCAGGGTATCATACACTATGATCTCACCTGTGAATAGCCACTGTGCAACATAGTGAGATCTTCTATCTAAATAAAAAATTAATTAATTAATTAAATTAAAAGATCAGTAGAAATTAAAAAGTCACCTTTGACCTTGCTTAAAACTAGCACCCTTTACCTGAGTTAACGATATTTATTGGTTTATAAACTTTTCTAAGACCCTTTTGAATGCATTCATTCATACTCATAATGTATGAAACATTTTGTTTTGTTCAGGTGGGTTTTTTCATTTCTTAAATTTTTGTATGACTTTACTCTCAGATTGATTAGATTCTAATCAATGTAAAAAGAAAAAAATGCAATATTCTAAAGAACAATGTTCAGAGTACTAAGTATTTTTGTATTCTTTTAAGTCAAAATTATTGTATATGAAAGATATTCCCAAATGTAATTAAAAATTTTAGTCCCAGTTTGTGCTAATTTTCTGCTGAACAATTGGACAAATGCAGACACTGATGTCCAGATGGTACGATTCTCAAAATCCTGTTTGCCTTTAGAATGTTTGCAGTTTATAAGGCTGATGACAAGACAAATTGTCATCCACTGTATAGACTATTACACAGACATATTATTGATTTTATTACTTTGCTATTAATAGTAGCATTGGCATTTTTCTATTAAATATGATGGAGATTAATGTTCATTTATAAGAATTTTCTTCTGGAAGCAGAGTTTCTGAAGCAAATGATGCTGTTATAGGGAAAAATTATGTAAATCATTACATACCAGCTTAGATAGAGACTACTGAGGTGATGGAAGGTGTTTGTATTTAAACTATCTACTCTTTCTGTTTCTCTAATATTGGTACATTTTTCTAATTTTTATTTCTATATATCATAGAATAGTATTTCTACATTATTGTGTAGTTATTTTTTATGTGAGGATGGCATCTTCATAACAGCCAGCAAACTTGTTGAGAGAGGAATCTTGTTTAATATTTCTCTAGCATACCCAAAGGTGAATTCCAAGCACTGTACTTGGTCCATAATGGCTGTAGACAATGTAGTGATTTTTCTATGAAGTGCCTTTTATTTGTAAGGTACTTAACACTCAGTCCTCGGTAGGTCTGTTTGAATGCTACTTGTCATGTCATTTAAAAATCTCTCACACCAGAGAGTGATAACATCTTATTCACAGAATAACCTTTTTACACTTAGCACTTCCCAATGTGCAAAATACTTTCAAAGGCTGTATCATTGTTTAATATTCCATGTTTTCTGTGTAACTTAAACCTTGTCTGTTTTTATGACAATATTCTACCCTAGCCTCACCCTAATCTGTGCCAGCCATCCTTTTCTCACTACACTGCCACATCGAATCCTCTTTTACAGGGATTCTGCCTATGTTCAGAGTATTTAAAGTAGACAATTCTATGTGGAGATAAAACTCGTACCCATGTTCAAAATGGAATGTATCTTTACTTTTTGATATCCAGCCAACTTCTCTATTATCTATGTCTAACCTCTCTAAATCTTCTAGTTTTCAAATTGTAAAATCTGGAAATAAAAAATGTTTAGTTTGGCTGAGACAGTGGAATGAATCTTCTGATAAATTTGGTGATAATGAAGTGATCTTGTGTTTTAAATAAAAATAGCATATCTCCAAAAAAGTCTTAAGTGTGGTTTTCTTTTTAGGTGTGTTTTTGTATCTCCTGGCATATACTTAGCATCAGATATGTTTGAACCTTATTATCAATAACTTTCCAGGTAAAGAACCTGAGACTTAGGATAGTCAACAGATATACCCAACTTAGCATACAAACAATGTTTTAGCTTTATCTAATTTTCCATAAATGTCAAGGATAGCTTTTCTCCATCCCAACACTGTGATGTGTAAGTCACCCTTTTGAAGATTAATAACCTTTGCCAAGATTGGAGTTGATTTATGCTCTGGCTCTGTTGGCAACAGAGGCTTCCCTACCCTAGCCCTCATCAGCTACATTGATTGGGCACCAGAGCTTCCCCCAGCCTGCTGCTTAAGCAGATGCTAATGGGCAAATGAGCAACAGCAGGGGGGCAAGCTGGGGTGAGCTTCATCATTAGCAACTGTTCAAGCAGCAGGCTGAGGGAATCTGCAGATGCTGAGAAAGACACTAGTATGAACATTGACCTCAAAGGTATTTTTGAACAAAACTTAAATTTTTCTACCAGAAAGTCAGGTTGCTTTGTTTATCAAAACTCATATCCTGTGATATAAGGTAGATAATTGGTTTATGTTCTTTTTTAATTCCCTGCTTTCTTGTACTAATGTCTGTGCATATATCAAAAGCAATCAAGCTCAGATTTTTGGTTCTAAGGCACCGTCTTGTGAAATTGTCTAGTCATAATAATCACAGCAGGTCTTAAAAACCACAGAATCTAATTCAATGGGTCAGGGATAAGAATTAGAGAATCTGTAGTTTTAACACATGTCATGGGAGATTTTATGATAGAGTAAGGATATAACACATTTTTCTAAGCAGTGTACTTCAAAATGTTACACAGCACGTCCTTTGTCACAATTACTCAAACAATTGTTAAAAATACAATAGGTCCACACCTCCCCAGCCTTATTAAATGAGAATCTTTGGGGAAGAACCCAGGAATCTATTTTAAGCAAGGATTGTTAGGCTCAATTTTCAGAAATGTGGGTGAATAAAAAGTTCAAATCTGGTCAAAAGGGTGGATCCCAAATTATTTGAAAGCACTAACAATTTCTCCTTTGAAGACATGAGTCCATTTTAGAAGCAATTTCTCTATTCTTTCTTCTAAACGATCAAAGACAGATTTATAACACCATCCATTAAATTACCAACTTGCCTTCTGAACACCGAATGCCTATGGAATTGTGTTTACCCTTTCCCTACTTAACTTGACATCTGCTTTTATCTGAAATATTTACAATGCAAAATCTAAATTTTCTCAGTAAATTTTCTCTGTGGTCACCTCTGCAGTCAAAATATGCATACTCTGAAAGAGAGTTTTTCTTGGATTGTTTGTACTGCTAGGTACAATTGTCCTTGATGTTTGAGATTATAGGTGGCCATTTAAAATTGTGATCAGACGTCCTTTCACTTACTGGTAGATCACTCTACTTAGTTTCCTAAGGCTGTCATAACAAGTTGCCACAAATTCGATGATTTATTCTCTCACAATTCTGGAGGCCAGAAATCTGAAATCAAGATGTCAGCAGGTTTGGTTCCTTCTGGAGGTTCTGAGGGAGAGTCTGTCCAATGCCTTACTCCCAGTTTCTGGGGGCTCTGGCAACCTCTGCAGTTCCTTGGCTTGTAGATGTCTCACTCCACTGTCTACCTTTGTCTACACTTGGCTGTCCTCGTATATCTCTGTGTCTCAGATCTCCCTCTTTTTTCCTCTTATAAAAACATTAGTCATTGTATTTAAGGCCCACCCTAATTTCAGGAAGACTTTATCCCAAGATTCAAAAAAGTTTATATTCACAGGCACTGAGGGTTAGGACTTGGACGTATTTTTTGAAGGGACAATGTTCAACCCTTTAAAATTACTGAACTGTAAAGATATATATCTAAGGAACAATATGCACACATTATTGAATATAAACAGGTAACCAGACAGGTTAATTATATGTATTATACATCTTTTTCAAGTCTGACTTTTAAGATAAAGCTAAAAGAAAATATTATGTCTATTTTATACTTTGTTTTAAAGAGTTAAAATGCTCTTCTCATTTTAAAGAGATTAACTATCACAGCTATATGTGATATGTGTATGAATTACAAATGAAGCTGAAACTTTTGAACTGAAATAAATTTAGCGTGTGCATTTTCTGTTAGATGCATGCAATTATCAAACTCAATCGCCCACTACATTAAATTTTGGTACTATCCAGATATATTCATTTAGTTGTCAGCTTCTTAGAAATGAACATAATTTGAATTTATTTTTATGTGAACTTTGTGGGAAATGTTTCAAGCAGTTTATCCAATGTGGATTCAAATCTATGTCAGACTTTATTATTCAAAATATTTCTAACACCAAAAACAATCATGATATGGAAGTTGAAATGAGTGTACAACTAAATATTTTGGGTTTTGTTTTTAAATTTATTTAGTTAATTATAATTCTCCAGTGAGCAGAAAATTTCAAGTCAGCCATTACTATTTGCTTGTAGTCTCATTGTTTTTCTCTCTCTTCTCATACCCCTCACTCATTCAACATTAGAATTCTTTTGTATTATCTGTTTTTAAATTCTCAGTTGGTTCAATTGCTGAAGGGAGAAAATAGAGGTTTGCAGCACACTCCTTGCCAAGCACTGGGAGTATAGCTTTCTCATTTTAAATTCACAAAGTGTAGTCCTTCTGCCCCAGGAGTCTTGGGCTGCTTTACCTTGCTGCTGTAATGAGACTATACTGACACATTTTCATTATTAGATCAAAGGAGAAGGACATTACATGAAGTCACTTGCAAATGAAATATCAAAATTGGCTGGAGTATACACTTTCATTCTAATCAAATACCATTCTCTTTTTCCAGAATCAATAGAGGAAACCAAAGAAAGGAGACATGTGGTCTGAAATTAATACAGCTGGTGAAATCAGACTTAAAGCAGGTCCATTCATTCAAAGTTGATTTGAATAACTGAAACATGGATTCTATAATTAGAATGTCCTGGGTAAAGCAACTTAATTTGTAGACAGGACACAAAAAAGTAACCTGTAGGCTTTATTAGTTTTAGCATTGAGTTGTACTGTACTCTTGATCTGGTAATTCAAGGTGAAATGGATGAAAGAGATTACTTCAAATGATCATTTTCTTCCAAAATATAACAGCATCTTTTTCAACTGTATGTGCATTAAGTCTACATAATCATCTTTTAAAATAAAACTTTGTCTTTAGTGAACCCAAGTCACAGTCAACTAAATTATTGTTCACTACTAATTATTGGTTCATGACTATTGTCACCAGCTATAACAAATCAATAATTTTCTTCTCAGAAAAAGATGACATATGTGTTTCTTATACTGTTCAGTGTTTCTTATACTGTTCATTGTTGATAAGAACATATCAGTTCTCTTAAATTTATATGCCAAATCATCAGTGCCTTTTAGGGTATGTTCTCTGAAAAACTGCTGCATTGTAGAAAATTGAGAAGTCTATAATTTGCAGGAGCTAGTATTTTTTTGCCAATGTGCAAAATCTAAACATTCTTAAATGTGAATGCTTGGATTTATGTAGAAGTAATGTATGGCATATGTGTTGGAATAAACTTACCCCTTTACTTTCTTGGCAGGATATTTTTATAAATACATATATCTAAATATGTGTTATTTGTACTACTTAATACCTGAGCACAATTATTATGCATTTATAGATGTAAATAATCCAAAATTAGTAAGAATAGATAGGTTTATGCTTGTAATTATCCTGTTGCTCATCTCAAACGATACTATAAATTTCCCCCAGGAGGTTTATCTCTTAAACTTGACCTGGAGTCACCAGCCTTCTCAATTCAAAGTCAATGAACAGAAAATTATATTCAGTAGTTACAGGCACTCTGTCATATCTATGGCCTTGCCAAGATGTTGCAAAATTTGTATAAAATTGTAAATAAAATTGAAGGCTGGCAACTATAGTTTCTTTCTGTGTATTTGGTGGTTTTATTTCAGAGTTGTAGGAGTCCTCATGTTCACAACAAGTTTCTATAATCTCATGGATGAATATTAAAGTAAGCAGCAGTGTCAATATTACAAAATCCATTTTCCAGTGAAGAAGTTCTTCTTCAATGGAAAAAGAAGATAGTAAGAAGCAATGCCCACAACTTGGCCTGCGAGTTTCCAGGCATTTGAGAAAGGTTTGCTTTTCATCCAAAGTAGTGAATCTGGGCATTAGATTGAATCAAGACCCTATGATTTTTTATGGTTCCTGTTTAGCCTTGAAAGGATAACAGTATAACTGATATGTAGATTATATGCAACAAAATGAAAAACAGACATACAGGCACTCTAAAGAAAATACTGAGCAGATATTTTAAAAGAGCAAAAAAAGTTCATAGTCTTTGCACATATTGCTGGAGGCAAAAATAAATCTAAATTTATGAACAATGTAACCAATGGAGATCCAGTAAAATTCCAGTTCAATTGTCTCCTCTGAAATTCTGCTTCTCATGAAAAATTATTTTAGATTACTATGGCCCCCCAAATAATATGCCAGGCATTGATATGTAAAATATTCTATTAGAGAACATTTATGCTATGGCCAATTACTAAAAGCAGTGAATGATGATAGCTACTCAGCTACACTGGAATAATTTACTCTTAATATAATCATTAAAGTAGTATTAAAGGGACTATTTTCATTGTGGAATAAAAGAAATTCACCATATGATTCATTTTGTTCTTAATTGTAATCACATGGCTGTAGTCATATGCAACAGAAAGAAAATGTGCACCCATGGGTTTGACTATGTTCTTAAAACAAAAGGATTAATAACTGGGGCTTTACTCTATTTTTTCCTTCTCATTTGGAGTAGACATTATGATTATTTAATAATTATACATCTGATACTTCTTCATGATACCTAAGAATTATATTATCCTCTGCTTCGTATGGGACCATTTGAAATTTGCATTAGTTCCTTAAAGACACTTCACCAGGATTCACTTAATTTTATGTGGCAGAACCTTGAACAGTCTTTTTCAAGAGACTGGAAACTAGAAAGAGCCTGTGCAAACTGCCTAACTATCTCTTTCTCGTTTCGAAGGAAACCTGTCATTGAACACTGCAGCTTCTGCCACTCTTGTTTATTTTTTTAAAATGTCAGCCTTTCGTTTGCATGGGTGGCTGGGCCAGTATGGTTTTGAGATCACTTACCCAATGCTGAGTCATTTGTTGTTGTTTTGTTTTTGTTTTTCTTTAGCTGACTAGGAATTTAGATGAAATTTAGCCACTATTGAAGAACCCAAGGGAAATTTTAATTTTAAGTGCTTTCCTCCGAACAAATGGATCTTATGGAATTTTACCTCTTTGAGGTTTGAAATTATAGTTAGCTTAGACGTGAGCTTTTAAACAGTATCCACAAATGGATCAAAAAACCCTAATTTCCACAAGGTTTTCCATGTGGCTCATTTCCTGTGCTAGCTCTTCAGGCTTATCCTGATTTTCAATTCATATTTCAAAATAAATTTGAAAAAGATTAAATTTGAAGTATTATCACTACCTGGTTTTAAGACCTATTATAAAACTATAGTAATCAAGACTATCTACAAATCAAGACATTCAGTTACTACAATCAGAACATTTGGTTACTATAATTTGGTATTGATAGAATGATAATAGATGAAGCAATAACTGGACTTTACCAAAATTAAAAATTTCTGCTCATCAAAAAACAGTGATGAAAAAATGAAAAGTAAAGTCACAGACCAGGAGAAAATATTTGAAGATTATAAATTTTATATAGAACTTATATCCAAAACCTATAGACAACCCTCAAACTCAATGATAAGAAAACAAACAATTCCATAAAGAAATGAGCAAAAGATCTGAACACTTCACCAAAAAGATATAGGAATAAAATAAGCATATAAAAAGATTTTCAAAATCACTAGTCATTAGAGAAACACAAATAAATACTATAATGAATTACCACTGCACACATAATAAACTGGACAAAATTAAAAAGACAAATTAAGCCATATAAGGTATTGGCAAGCATATGGAATTACTGAAACTCATATATTTCTGGTAGAAATGTTGAATGTATAACCACTTTGGAAAAAAATTTTATGGTTACTTAAAATGATTAACATACATTATATGATTTAGCAATTTTATTTCCAGATACTTACACCTACCAATGAAAAAATAGATACTTACAAACACTAGTACATGAATGTTCATAGCAGTTCTATTAGTAACAGCCCCAAACTGGAAACAACCCATATATCCATCAACAGGTGAATCAATAAGCATCCCTGGTACATTTTTGGAATGGAATACTATTCTGCATTAAAAAAATGAGCTGTTGGTGTCCACATCAATATGAATGAATCTTAAAAGAATTATGGTATGTAAAAAAAATCAGATAAAAAAGCACACAATTTCTGATTTCATTTACAAAAAGTTATTGGAAATGCAAATTGACATAAAATGATAGAGAACAAGTTATCTGAAGTTTAGGTGGAGGTATGTCAGAAATACTACTCAGAGGCATGAAGAAACTTTGGGGGAGATGGATGTGTTCATTTTCTTGACTTTGTTGGTGGTTTCACAGGTTTATTCATATTACATTTCTTATCAAAATTTAGACTTTAAATATGTCCAGTTTATTGTATGTCAATTACACTTAAAGTGTTAGAAAATTATGATTTTCTATGCTGAAGACATATGATAAAGATAGAGCTTGTTACAAAGGAGTCAGATAAACCTGAAATTAATATGAATTCCAGCATTTATTAGCCATGTAGTCATGAAAAATTTACCAACATTTGTTTCCTCGCTTATAAAATGGGAAAATGATACTATCTGAGATAAGAGGCTTAGCTTAGAATTTAAGTGTGGAGAGAGGGGGCAGAGCAAGATGGTCAAATAGAAACCTCCAGCGATCATTCCTCTGCATAAACACCAAATTCAACAACTATCCACATAAGCAAGCATGTTCAGAAGAACAAAATATCAGTTGAGTGATCATACTATCTGGATATAACATTATTTCAAGGAAGGAGGCACTGAAGAGGGCAAAAAAGACAATCTTAGATTGCTACTCCACACTTTCGCTATCCTCCAGCAGTGCCACACCAGTATGCCAAGTGGAGACAGAATCTGTGTGCCAGGGGTAGAGGGAGAGTAAAGTGATTGTGGAACTTTGCACTGGAATTCAGGGCTGCCCTGGCACAGGGGAACACAGCACAGGGCAGAATTCTGCTGGTGCCCATGGAGGGAACATTTAGACCAGCCCAGACAGAGGGAAGTCCTCTGCCTCAACATTTAATTTCTAGCTAGCCCCATCACAGCTGATAAAAAAGCAGCCTGGGGAGTGAACTAAATTCATAAGGCAGTTGGGCTACAAAAGCTGCAGTCCTTGGGCAATTTCTGTCATTGTGCTGATTCGGAGCCAGTAGACCTGTAATGCATAAGTGACCCAGTGAGACACCAGTGGTGGTAAAGCCAGTGCCTCTGTCATCCTTCCCCCAACTATAGGCAGTGGGGCTCAGGGAGAGTCTAATTACACTTGAGGAAAGGAAAAGGAAGAGTTCAGAGGCCTTTGTTGTGAAACTTGGGTACCAGCTCAGCCACAGTAAAATAAAATACAAAGCAGACTCCTGAAGTACCTGAGTCCAGGCCTTTGTTCTTGGATGGCATTTCTGGACCCAACCTGGGCCAGAAGGAAACATGTTGCCCTGAAAGGAAGGACCCAGTCCTGGAAGGATTCACCAAGTACTGACTACAGAGCCATTAGGCTTTGAATAAATATCAGAGGCACCCAGGTAGCAGTCACCACAGGCTTTGGGTGAGATGGGGCTATCTTCAGGTGTGACATGGTTCAGGTGGCCACAAGGGAGTACCTATGTCATTCCTGCCCCACCACCAGCAGCCTAGCACAGATATAAGAGAAGAGAGTGAAATACTTTTCCTGGTAGCCCAGAGAATTCTCTCATATCTCACACAAGTCCACCAAGGCAGTACGAGGAGTCTGCAAGAGTCACAGCATTACTGGGTTTGGGGCTACCCCAGTGCTGATACAGCTGCAGTGACCAAAGACTTAGAACACAACACTAAATTTCCTTTGAATATCTGGAAAGCCTTCTCAAGAAGGATGGGTTCAAACAAGCCTAAACTATAAAGATTAAAATAAACGCCTAACTCTTCAATGCGCAGACATTGATGAACATCCACAAACATCAAGAACATCCAGGAAGACATTACCTCACCAAATGAACTAAATAAGGTACCAGTGACCAATCCTGGAGTGAGGAAGATAGGTGACTTTTCAGACAAAGAATTCAAAACAGCTGTCCTGAAGAATCTAAATGAACTCCAAGACAACACAGAGAAGGAATTCAGAAGACTATCAGAGAAATGTAACAAAGAGATTGAAATAATTTTAAAAAAATCAAGCAGAAATTCTAGAGCTTAAGAATTCATTGGAGTCTCTCAACAGCATAATTGACAAAACAGAAGAAAGAAATAGTGATCTTGAAGGATATATGAAAATACAGTCAGAAGAGAAAACACAAAAAAAGTAAAAAAGAATAAAGCACATATACAAGATCTAGAAAATAGCCTCAAAAGAACAAATCTAAGAATTATTGGCTTTAAAGAGGAAGTAGAGAGAGAGATTGGGGTAGAAAGTGTATTCAAAGAAATAATAACAGTGAACTTTCCAAACCTAGAGAAAGATATTAATATTCAGGTGCAGAAGATTACAGAATACCAAGCAGATTTAACCCAAACAAGACTACCTCAAGACATTTAATAATCAAGCACACAAAGATATAAAGAAAAGGTCCTAAGGGAAGCGAGAAAAAAGAAAAAAAAACTAACATGTAAAGGAGCTTCAATACATCTGGCAGCCTTACTGCTCAGTGGAAGTATTACAGAATAGGAGAGAGTGGCAAGACATGATTAAAGTGGTAAAGGAAAAAAACCTTAACCCTAGAATATCATATCCTGCAAAAACATGCTTCAAACATGAAGGAAAAATAAAAACTTTCCCAGACAGACAAAAGCTAAGGGATTTTATCAACACCAGATCTGTCCTACAAGAATTTCTGAATGGAATTCTTCAATCTGAAAGAAAAGGATGTTAGTGAACAAAAAGGAATCACCTAAAGATATACAACTCACTAATAACAGTAAATACACAAATACAAAATATTCTATTGCTCTAATTGCACAGTATAAACCACTTGTATCTTGGGTGGGGCACTAAAAGACAAATCTATCAAAAATAACTACAACAACTTTTGAGAGACAAATACTATAAAAAGATATGGATGGAAACAATAAAAGATTAAAAAGCAGGGGTGGGGGAGATGGAGTTAAAGTGTAGAATTTCTGTTAGATTTCTCTTCGATTGTTAATTTGTTTGTGTGATTGTAAGTGGAGTTGTCAAATGTTTAAAAAAGTATAAAATGTTTTCTGTAAGTCTCATAGTAACCTCAAATCAAAAAAACCTATGCATATTCACAAAAAAATAAAAAGCAAGAAATTAAAACAAACTACCAGAGAAAATAAATTCTAACAAAGGAAGACATGAAGAAAGTAAGAAAGAAAGGGAAGACCACAAAACAAGTAGAAATCAAATAACAACATGGTAGTAGTAAGTCCTTACCTACCAGTCATAACATTGGATGTGAATGGACGAAACCCTCCAGTCAAAAGATGTAGAGTGGCTGAGTGGATCAAAAAAGAAGAGTCAACGGTGTATTGTCTGCAAGAAACCCACTTTACCTACAAAGACACATATAGACTGAAAATAAAGGGATGGAAGAAGATCTTCCATGGAAATGGAAACCCAAAAAGAGCAGGAGAAGCTATACTTCTATCAGGTAAAATAGATATCAGGACAAACTGTAAAAAAAGACAAAGAAGATCATTATATAATGATAAATCGGGCATTCAGCAAAAGGATATAACAATTCTAAGTATATATGGACCCAACACTGGATCACTCAGATATATAAAGCAAATGTTATGATAAAGAGAGAGATAAGACTCTGCTACAATAATCACCGGAGACCTTAACACTTCACTTTCAACATTGGACAGATCACCCAGACAGAAAATCAACAATCAAACACTGGACTTAATCTGCACTATAGACTAAATGAACCTAATAGATATTTATAGAACGTTGCATCCGATAGCTGCAGAACTTATAGTCTTCTCCTCAGCTCAGGGATCATTCTCAAGGATAGAACATATATTAGGCCACAAAACAAGTCTCAACAAATTAAAATAAATTGAAATCATACCAAATATTTTCTCTGACCACAATGGAATAAAACTAGAAACCAATAAGAAGAGGAACAATGGAAAATAAGCACACACATGCAAATTAAACAATGTGCTCCTGAAAGACCAATGGGTCCATGAAGAGATTAAGAGGAAATCAAAAAATTTCTTGAAATGAATGAAAACGAAAACACATCATACCAAAACCTATGAGATGCAGTAAAAACAGTAATAAGAGGAAAGCTTATAGAAAAAGTGCCTGTATCAAAAAAGTAGAAAAGCTTCAAATAAACAACCTAATGATGCATCTCAAAGAAGTAGGAAAACAAGAGGAAAGCAAACTCAAATTTAGTAGAAGAAATGAAATAATAAATATCAAAGCAGAAAATGAAATTAAAACCAAAAAGAAAAAAAAGATCAATGAAAGCAAAAGTTGTTTATTCAAAAAGATAAACAAAAGAGACACACATTTAGCCATATTAAGAAAAAGAGATAGAAGACCCAAATAAATAAAATCAGAGATTAAAAAAGGAGACATTACAAATGACACTGCAGAAATCCTAAGGATCATTAGAGACTACTAAGAGCAACTATATGCTAATAATTTGGAATACGTAGAAAAAAAGGATAAATCCCTAGACACATAAAACCTATCAGAATTGAACCAAGAAGAAATCCAAAACCAAATAAAGCAATAAAAATTAATGTGATAGAAGCAGTAATAAAAAGTATCCCGTCAAAGAAAAGCCCAGGACCTGATAGCTTCACTGCTAAATTCTAACAAACATTCAAAGAACTAATACCAACCCTACTTAAACTATTTCAAAAAATTGAGGAGGAGGGAATATTCCTAAACTCTTCTACAAGGCCTGTATCACCTTATACCAAAAACAAAGACAAAGACAAAAACAAAAAAAACCCAAAAATTATAGGCCAAAATCTCTGATGAACATAGATGCCAAAATCCCCAGCAAAATACTAGCAAACCAAATTCAACAACAGATTATAAAGATTATTCATTACGATCGAGTGAGATTCATCCCACAGATGCAAGGATAGTTCAACATATGCAAATAAATCAATGTGATACCTTATATCAACACAATAGAGGACAAAAAGCATATGATCATTTCAGGTGATGCTGAAAAAGCATTTGATAAAATTCAACTTCTCTTCATGATTAAAACTCCAAAAAAACTGTGTATAGAAGAAAGTCATGTCAACATGATAAAAGCCATATTTGACAAACCCACAGCTAGTATCATACTGAATGGGGAAAAACCAAAAGCCTTTCCTCTAAGATCTAGAACAAGACAAGGATGCCCACTTTCACCATAGTTATTCAACATAGTACTGGAAGTTCTAGCTAGAACAATCAGACAAGAGAAAGAAATAAAGGCCATCCAAATTAGAAAGGAAGAAGTCAAATCATCCTTGTTTGTAGATTATATGATCTTATATCTACAGAAACCTAAAGACTAAAAAAAAAGCTATTAGAAATTCAGTAAAGTTGCAGGATACAAAATCAACACACACAAAATAATCAGTAGCATTTCTATATGCCAGCAGTAAGCAATCTGAAAATGAAACCAAAAAAGTAATCACATTTAAGACAGCTACAAATAAAATAAAATACCTAGGAATAAACTTAACCAAAGCAGTGAAAGATCACTATAATGAAAACTATAAAACATTGATGAAAGAAATTGAAGAGGACACAAAAAAGGAAAGGTATTCTATGCTTGTAGATTAGAAGAAACAATATTTTCAAAATGTCCATACAACCCAAAGCAATCTACAGATTCAATGCAACCCCCATCAAAATACCAATGACCTTCTTCCCAGAAATAGAAAAAATAATCTTGAAATATATATGGAACCACAAAAGTCCCCAAATAGCCAAAAGTATCCTGAACAAAAAGAAGAAAACTGTAGGTATGAAATTAGCTTACTTCAAATTATACAACAGAGCTGTAGTAAACAAAAAAGCATGGAACTGACATAAAAACAAACATATAGACCAGGGAAACAGAACAGGGAACCCAGAAATAAATCCAGAAATCTATAGTGAACTTATCTTCAACAAAGTTGCCAAGAACATACAGTGGGAAAGGACAGTCTCTTCAACAAATGTACTAGAAGAACTGGATATCCATATGCAGAACAATGGAACCAGACCACTATCTCTCACTATATACAAAAATCACATCAAAATGGATTAAAGACTTAAATCAATCTAAGACCCGAAACCATGAAACTTTTGAAAGAAAACATTGGGGAAATGCTTCAAAACATTGGTTTGGAGAACGATTTCTTGAATAATACCCCAAAGCACAGGCGATCAAAGTGAAATTGAACCAACAGAATACATCAAGCTAAATAGCTTCTGCATAGTAAAGGAAACAATCAACAAAGTGAAGAGACAACCCACAGAGTGGGAAAAATATTTGCAAACTACCCATTAAAGGGATTAAAATGACTAGAATATATAAACAGCTCCAACTACTCACTAGGAAAAAAATCAAATGATCTGATTAAAAAATGGTCAAAGGATCTGAGTAGACATTTCTCAAAAGAAGACATACAAATGGTGAACAGGTATATGAAAAAATGCTCAACATCATTGGTCATCAGAGAAATGCAAATCAAAATTACAGTGAGATATCATCTGAACCCCAGTTAAAATGACTTCTATCCAAAAGATGGGCAATAACGAATGCTGGTGAGGATGTGGAAAAAGGCAAAGCAAACCCTCGTACACAGTTGGTGGGAATGTAGATTAGTGCAACCACCATGAAGAACAGTATGTGCATTCCTCAAAAAACTAAAAATAGAACTACCACATGACCCAGCAATCCCACTGCTAGATATATAACCAAAGGAGGGGAATTTAGTATATTGAAAAGATATCTGCACTCCCATGTTTATTGAAGCACTATTCACTATAGCCAAGATATGGAATCAACCTAAGTGTCCTTCAGTGGATGAATGGATGGGATGAAGAAATTGTGATACATATACACAATGTAATATTATATATCCACACTAATAAAAAAGAACTACTGCAATTTGCAACAACATGGATGGAAATGGAGAACATTATGTAAGTGAAATAAACCAAGCACAGAAAGACAAGTCTCACATTTTCTCACTCATATGTGAGAGCTAAATATTACAAACAATTTATCTCATGGAGACAGAGAGTAGAATGATGGTTACTAGAGTGTAGGAAGGGTAACAGGGTGGATGGTAAAGTGGGGATGGTTATTGGGTGCAAAAATATAGTTAGATAGTTAGATGGAATGAACAATATTTGATAGTACAACAAAGTGACTATACTCAATGAGAAGTTAGGATATACTTTAAAATAACTAAAACAGTGGAATTGGAATGTTCCTAACACAAAGAAATAATAAATGCCTGAGGTAATGATGAATACCCCAATTACTCTGATTTGATTAATTGACATTGTATGCCTGTATCAAAACATCACATGTACCCTATAAATATATACAAATATTATGTACCTATAATAATTAAAAATAAAAAAATTAAGTGTGATAATATATGCAAATGCATTACATAACACCTAGCACACATTAGGTCTCAATAAGAATTTGTTTCATCCTTATCATTTTTAATATCTCTAAAGTTTAATTTGTGCCACAAGTAAAAAGCACTGAGAAAAATGCTAACTTATGAATTGTACAAATCATGATTTTTATTTTCCTGAGAAATGTCATAAACCACAAAGTGGATGGCACTACTCATGTAGATGACAGGCATCACTTAGCAGGCAAGTTTGAAAAATCATCACTTTCATTAAAAATCATATCCTAAAGGAAAAAGAAGTGTCAGAAATAGCACCCAAATAAGAAAGACAGACATGCCTTGATGAAAAGGCAAGGTCTAAAACAAGTAACAGACCCTGTCATGAACAGTAAGAATTAGGTTATGACTGGAGACAGTAATAGTCTTTCCCTGTAACCTAACAGTTGGAAAAACTTAAGCACTCTAAAACCTAATGTGACCAAAAGTACTGAAATGAAAACGGCTGAGTCAGTGATTTTAGTAGAGTTAATGACAGAACCAGACCAACTTAAAATTCATTCTGCTCCATTATGTAAGGCTGGATCATTAAAATATCTGGGAGAACAATGACCAAATTCCTTGATACTAAAATTGTGACTTAATTAAATAGATTGTACAAAAAAAGCCACTATTTATAATATATCTACTAACATCTTTAGAACTACCCAGTTGCCTTAGTGTATCAGAAAATTCAAGTTAATAGATTATGAAAGTGGTTTCATTTTACAAAGCTTTAAAACATATAGTAAACAATCTAGCTAACTATTCAAATATCATAAGAAAAGAATATCTCAATCATGTGAGATTAGTTAAAAACAAATTTCTGTCTCATTTTATGTTATGGAGTTTCTCATCAAAAAAGAGCAAATTAAACATTGAAAATATAATCATTTTCCCAAAATTATTTAAGTGATAGTAATTTATAGGAGTCCTATAATCAATCATGTCTAACAATGCTAAGAACTCTTTTACAAAGAACATAAGCACCTCTTAATTGTCTTTTGTGTTAATATAATTTTTCATAGAATATCTTTTTTTTAGGTATTAGATTTTGTTTTTATTTCAATAGATTTAGGGGGTACAAGTGTTTTTTCTTACATGGATAAATTGTATAATGCTGAAGTCAGGGCTTTCAATTCACCCATCAACAGAATAATGTACATTGTATCTGATAGGTAGATTTTTACTCCTCACCTGCCTCTCACCCTGCCCTCTTCTTAGTTTTCAATGTCCATTATGCCACTTTATGACCATATATATCCCTCATTTAGCTCAAACTTATAAGTGGGAACATATGGTGTTTGTGTTTCCATTCCTAAGATACTTAGGATAATGGTCTCCAGTCCCATCCAAGTTGCTGCAAAAGACATTATTTCATTCCTTTTTATGACTGGGTAGCACTCATGGTATATATATACTACATTTTCTTTATCCAGTAATCAGTTGATGGGCACTTACATTGATTCCATATCTTTGCAATTGTGAATTGTGCTACGAGAAACATTCAGGTGCATGAGTCTTTTTGATAAAGTGACTTCTTTTCCTTTGGATAGATACCCAGTAGTAGGATTGTTGAATCTAGTGGTAGGTCTATTTTTAGTTCTTTGAGGAATCTCCATACTGTTTTCCATAGTGGCTATACTAGTTTACATTTCTGCCAACAGTGTATAAGATTTCCCGTTTCAATGCATGGGCACCAATATCTATTGTCTTTTGACTTTTTAGTAATGGCCATTCTGATAGGAGTAAGGTGGTATCTCATTGTGGTTTTAACTTGCATTCCCTTGATGATTAGTGATATTGAACATTTTTTCATAAATTTCTTGGCCATTTGTCTATCTTCATTTGAAAAAAAATCTGTTTCTGTCTGTCACCCACTTTTTGATGGGGCTATTTGTTCTTTTATTGCTGATTTATTTGAGTTCATCATAGATTCTGGATATTAGCCCTTTCTTGGACGTACAGTTTGCAACTATTTTCTCCCATTCTGTCGG
This sequence comes from Daubentonia madagascariensis, assembly GCA_023783475.1. NCBI lineage: Eukaryota > Metazoa > Chordata > Mammalia > Primates > Daubentoniidae > Daubentonia > Daubentonia madagascariensis. The sequence continues at coordinate 13,858,960 of JAKFHU010000747.1, read as the reverse complement.
TTGTCTATTGACTCTGTAGATTATTTTTCTTGCTGTGCAGAACCAATTTCATTTAATTAAGTCCAATTTATTTATATTTGTTTTTGCTGTATTAGCTTTTGCGCTTTTAGTCATAAATTTTTTGCCCAGGCCAATGTCCAAAAGAGATTTTCCTACATTTTCTTTTAGAATTATTGGTTTCAGTTCTTATATTTAAGTCTTTATCCCCCTTGAGTTAATTTTTGTACATAGTGAGAGATAGGGATCCATTTTCATTCTTCTGCACGTGGCTATCCAGTTTTCCCAGCACCATTTATTGAATAGGTTGTCCTTTCCCAGTGAATGTTTTTGTGTGCTTTGTCAAAAATCAATTGGTTTTAGCTATATGGCTTTTTTCTGCGAATGGTTTCAACTTCTCCCCCTTCAATATGATGTTGACTATGGGTTTGTCCTATATGGATTTCATTATTTTTAGGTATATTTCTCCTATACCTAATTGGTTAAGAGTATTTTTAATCAAAGAAGGGTGCTAATTGATGTGTACACACATGCACAAAGATATATAGGGAACATTGGAAACCAAGAAGTATGGAGGGTAGGTGGAGTGAGGAATGAAAACTTACCTGTTGGGTACAGTGAACACTGTTCTGGTGAGAGGCACACTAAAGCCCTGACTTCAATATTATGCAATTCACCTATGTAACAAAAACACTTGTATCCCATTAATATTTTTAAATAAAAAATTAAATTAAATTTTAAAAAAAGGAAAAGCAAATGCAATATGTATGCACAATGAAATACTATTCACCCATAAAAAGGAAAGAAATCCTGTCATTCTTGGAAATGTGGATGAAACTAGAGGATAATATATTAAGTCAAATAAACTAAAACCAGAAAGTTAAACCCCACATGTTCTCAGTCATATGTGAAAGCTAAAAAATATTCATCTAATAGAAGTAAAAAGTAGATCAGAGGATCCTAGAGGCTGGGAAGGGGAAGAGGAAGGTAGGGATAGGGAGAGATTTGTGAAAAGACACAAAATCACAGCTAGATAGGAGGAATAAGTTCCAGTGTTCTATAGCACTCTAGGATGACTATAGTTAACAATAATAAGAATATATATTTTCAAATAGTTAAAAGGAGGATATTGAATGTTCTTAACACAAAAAAATAACAAATGTTTGCAGTGACAGATATGCTAATTACCCTGATCAGATCCCTATACATTATGTGTATTGAAATATCACTATGTATCCCATGAATAGGTACAATTATTATTTGTCAATATAAAAAATTTCAAAAAAATACAAGAATCATTTGACATTAAAAAACAATATATACAGTGACAAATAAGCATATGAAAAGATGTTCCACAGCACATGTCCTTAGTGAAATGTAAATTACAAAAATGAGATATTACTGCACACCTATTAGAATGACAAAAATCCAGAACACTGACAAGATCAAATGCTGGTGAGAATATGGAGCAACACAAACTCTCTTTCATTGCAGGTAGAAACGATAAAATGATATAGACACTTTGTAAGACAGTTTGGTGGTTTCTTACAAATGTAAGCATATTCTTATGATATGATCCAGCAATCTCACATCTTGGTATTTATTAAATGAATGTAAGACATATTTACACACAAAAACCTAAACACAGATGTGTACAGCAGCCTTATTAATAATTGGCAAAACTTGGAAGCAACCAAGATGTCCTTCAGTAGCTAAATGGATAAATAAACTGTGATACAACCAGACTTTGGAATACTTGTTCAAAGCTAAAAAGAAATTAGCTATTAAGCCATGAAAAAACAGTGGAAACTTACATACATATTTCTAAATGAAAAAAGCCAATCTTACAAGGTTAAATACTATATGATTCCAACAATATGACATTCTAAAAAAGGCAAAACTATGGAGACAGTAAAAAGATCAGTGGTTTCCAGAGCTTATGGGGGAGAAAGGGATGAATAGGCAGAATACAAGGAGTTTTAGGGCAGTGAAAATATTCTCTATGGTACCCTAATGGTGGATAGATGTCATTATATATTTTTCTAAATCCATAGAATGTACAACACCAAGAGTAAACCCTAATATAAACTGAGGACTTTGGATGATAATGATGTGTCAACATAGCTTCATCAATTGTAACAAATGTACCACTCTGATTGGGGATGTTGACTTTTGGGAAGGTTATACATGTAAAGGGGCAAAGGTTATATGGGAAATCTCTATACCTTTTGCTCAATTTTGCTGTGAGCCTAAACTACTCTACAAATAAACTCTATTTACAAAAAAAAACTTAAAATGTAAACATCTGAGAGAATTAATATAAATAGCCCTGTAAATTAACTTGACTAGTAATTTAAAAAACCTAAGAAAAATAAGAAAATACAACTATATTGATGTTTTAAAAATAAGGAGAGATTCCATAACACAGGCCACCAAGCAAATATGTATAATGGGAAAATCTACATATTTATGTATACTTATAAGCATATTTATATGTATAAGTATGGGCTTGGTGGGTGAGAAGAAAAGACACACAAAAATGTAAGGATCAGAGATTAAAAGCTGATTGGCTGCAGTCATATTTTAGTAGCCAGTAGGAATATTGATTTTTTTCTGGATATTAGTCTTGGAAGACTAATATCAGTGGTTTGCTGCTGACATATGAGAAAATATTCTAGGGTCACATTTTCCTTGGTGATTTAGCAGAACTTTTCTACCTAAAGTGAAGAGAAATTCCTAAGTACAATATTAGCCCCTTAACTGAAGTTTAAAAGGAATCTAATTCCCCCTGCATTGGCAAAATGAAAGGTGTTTTTTCAGAAACTCTGTGAAATACCTCTTGTAGGAATTTGATACTGTAGCCCAGGGCAGAAGGACATACTCTTACAGTAGTCTGTCCAGTATTACATATTTGCATTATGCATTCCTCCCTTAAGGTTAGTTAACACCAGTGTGCTTAGACCATTCTTTGGGTAAGGTTACACTCTATGGTCAGGTTACTTTTGTAAAGCAAATATAACTGAATAAAACAGTATTGATTCCATGACTTTACCTCATTAATACCATAGTCTAAACAAGTAAATTAATTTATTCCAGTAAAGTAATTTATAATGCAGAACAGAGTGGAAAAAGGGGTCTTCAAATCAATGGTCAGTAAACCCAATCTCCATTCCCAGCTCTATAACCAAATGTGTGTATAATTCTACAAAATGGAGAGCTTAAGGTTGACCTAAATATTGAACATAAAAGAGTTGATTCAGTGACTTTCACATACATTCATTTATAGCAATATTTATACTTCACAAGAATTGCAAGTCAGTCCACAGACAGGAGCCCTCTCTATCTGAAAGATTATACATTTTAGCCGACTATCCTTTCTGTAACTTAAGAGAATTTTAAAAATCAGTGAAAAATATTTAACTACTCTGTCAAAGTTTGTTTTCCTTTCATAGTCAACAATATTATGAGGTAAAGGGATATACACACTCATTTTAAATTTAATTTAATTGAAAAAGTAGCATTTTAGTACCTTATACTGAACTTTTTTAATCAACAAGAATTTGTCAGGAACAGCTGAATCAGTCAGGGTACAATCAAAGAACTATAACAAGAATATAAATATTTACATAATTTATTTATTCAGTAAATAATTCTAGCTTGAATTTGTTATTAATTGCCCGTATCCAGTTACAGTATGTATTATCTCTGAAAAATATCGCTTTAATTTACTTGTTTATTTATTCACTACCTTCCTTCCTCCATGAGATTGGATGGACCTAGGGAGCAGAAATTTTCTTTAACAATTGCTAAATTTGAATGGCTTAGGACAGTGTCTAACACATATTGAATGGCTGAAAGAATAAATATTACATATATTTGCCTGAGTACAACATGAAAAATGGGTATAGGTTTTTCAGCCCTTTGATGTGACTGTACTATTAAGGTTTTAATTGGTTGCTTCTGTATCTTTTTCTCTTTATTTTGGAGGATTATATAGATCAAGGGAAATGAAATTATTATACACCTTACAGAGAAGTGATTGAGTAAATTCTAAATTGGTAAACATTCCCCAGAACTAGAATTTAATACAGTTACTGCCCTGCAGGTAGCTTTTAATGGCTCCCATTCTCCATAATTATTAAATATCATCACTTTGCTGTTTACATACTCCTTCCTAACCACTTTAACTTACAGTTTTAGCTTCCTGTTCTAGGAGTGTGTGTGTGCGTGTGTGCATGTTTGTGTGTGTACAAACATTTGTGAGTGGAGTACAGACCCAATTTAAAAAACACTTTCTGTTTTAACAGGAAATTTTTTTTATATGTATAGAATTGATTTAACCTGAGTCTTTGCTCTTGATTAGTTCTTTGGTTAGGATATTTATGCTGTATCTTCATTTGTTTAAATAACTTATTTACTAAAATATGAAGATTGAACTCTGGTCCTTAGAAAATATAGAAAATTAGGCATGTATGTAAAGTATAAACAGTTTTTTGTTAAATCTTATTGAACATATAATTGAAATTATTTCAATGTACATGCCCTGCATATAAAGATTATGTTGCTAGTTTGTTTAAATAAGAACATAATCTCATATAATGGGAATAATATGAAATAGTTTTCACGTTTAGTTTATTTTGGTTATCTAAGTGCTTTAGGATTCATTATGGATTTAATAGTCTCTAGTATGCTATTTTATGAAGTGAAGCTAATTTTAGTCCCCAAAGCAGAAAATCATAGACACAACTGCAAATATTTTCCTCATTTAGCAATTTGAGTTGTGACAAGACTTTGTTAATCTGATTTAGAAGCTTTACTCATAAATTTCTAAATTGAGATGGCTGTGAAATTATCTGTGCACTAGAAAAGGTGAACTATTTTGGAAATTTGCACTGATCATAGCCATTATTTTTTTACCTTATACATCTAAAACTGCCATTGCTCTTGAGAAGATATTTTTCATAGGGGTAGAAAACGAAAACAAATGTTCACTGATTCTAATTTTTTAAATTATATTATATATGGATATGTGTGTGTGTGTGTGTGTGTATATACACACACACACATAGACATACTCATGTAGGTAGCATTCTTAATTAAAAGCAAAAATGAGAGTGAAAGACCATAAAATGTTGCTTGCTGTTCCATGCATCAGTGTGTTTAAAGGTTATTAAGCCAATAATAACACAAAAAAGTCAGGGGGAAAAGGAACAAAGATTATTTACCCAAAACTATGTTTCAGTGTGAAAATTATGGGAAGTGATGTCAAGCTCTTGCTAATTCCTGGATAAGCAGCATTTTTCTGAATCACACATTTGTGACTGCAAATTTTCCACTGGCAGGAATAACCTCATAAATTAGGAATAGGTGAAAGTAAGGATGAGGTTTGGAAGGAATTCATGTGGGGGCATGTAAATATCTAGGCATGCTAGTGACTATGGACGAGAAAAACAAGTCAAACTTTGAACTTTGCGATGGTTTTCAATGTACAAAATATAAGAAACTAGTACATAGATTACAAGGATACACAAAGGCTATTCTACCTTGAAGGGAGACATAAGAATAAATTCTGGGAAAACAAGTTAGTAACAGTTTCTATAGCTCTCTATTTTCTCCCATCAAAATACACAGAACAACTTTAGAGAATAAACAATTTTCCAAGGGTAGAACTTCCATTTCCAGCCAAGACAAAGTGATAGAAGCCAGAATCACTCTCTGCAAAAAAACAAACAAACAAAATTGAACTAAATATAATGAAACGATGATTTTAAGAACTTGAACAATAGGCAATGGAGGACAGTGATATCTAGAAGAAGAAAAACAAACAAAATGAGGTAAACAATTGCCCCAGCACACTGCCTGGGGAGAGTGTATAGATTGCATCAGAGGGAGAAGGCATGAGACAAAATACTGCAGTTTCTTTAAGTTATGGAGAAAAAACTTGAAGTCCTGAGAGACCAAGGTGGCTAGTGTTCCCCAGGCAGGATGTTGTAGAAAAAAAGTTACAGAAAAAGAAACTTTCAGAGATCTGTAGAAGGTGCATTGTGTGATATTTAGATGAGTACTGATTTGCATATGTGTGTGAGGAAACAAAACAAGACAGAAACCAAATCTACAAAAAGGGGTGGAAAGGTCAATTCCTGGAGCTCACACAGGGTGGGGGATTTGTGTTCACATCAGCCTGGGTAGAAAATCTCATAATACGTGGACATTGGGTAGAGTTTTCAGAAGGGTATACTTTATTTAATGTGACAAAATTTTCCCTAGACTACAAGTTGCTCTGGTCCATTTAACAAAGCCAAAAAGCTCAAAAGACTCAAAAAGACTCAAAAGGAAAAACTATTTCTAATTAACTTAACTTTGTACCAGAACAAAACTCAAAAGGATAAATAGGAATAATAATTTTTAAAAATTCACATAAACAAGGTAAAGTATACAATGTCTACCATCCAATCAAAAATTACCAGTTATGCCAATAAGCAGGAAAATGCAATTTATAGTGAAGATAAGAATTACTCCATGGAAACAGACTGCAAAATGGCACATGTGAATGAATTAGTAGACAAGGACATTAAACAGTTATTATAACTCTATTATTTCTCCATATGTCCAAGATTGTAGAGGAAATATTAAACAGATTAAGAGGAAATAAGGAAAATTTTAGAAAGACTCAACCCAAATTTCTAGAGATAAAAATACAATGTTTGCAATGAAACATTAACAGAATATTAGACATTGTAGAAGAAAAGATAAGTGAACTTGAGGACACAGCCAAAGAAATTATCCACAATGAAACATCAAGAAAAAAGGAAACTAAAGAAAATGGCAGAGCCATTAGTGAGTGGTGGGGAAATTTTAACCGGATTAATACATGTAACTAAAGACCCTAAAGTAAAAGGAAGAATGGAAGATAGGGCAAAAAAAAAAAATATAGAAACAATAAATGAAATTTTTCTAAATTTGACAATAACTATTAACTGACAAACACCCCAAAACTCAATAAACACCAACACAATAAGAACAAAAAAAGCATATACCAAGGTACTTTGTAATCACATAGCTAAAATTATTTGTAAGGAGAAATGCTGCCAGAAAACAAAAAGACACATTGCATAGTGGGTAAAGAAATAATGACAACAGACTTCTCTGTAAAGGCAATGCAAGGACTGTCATAAGAAATCTGTTGAACTTGAATATAACCACTGAAAGTATATTTCAAAAGCAAAGTCAAAAAAATTTTCACACATATAGTTAAAAGCCAGTATAGAAGATAAAATGGAATCATAAATAATTGTTCAAAAGAATAAGAAAAAGAGAGCATCAAACAGATGAAAAAAGCAAGGAATTTGATAGCTTTAAACTCCAAAAAATCAATAATTATGCTAAATGTAAAAGGTCAACACACATCATATAAAAGGCAGAAAGTGCAAGGTTATTAAAAATAGGTTCAAAATACAAAAAAATGTAAAAAGATATGCCATGCTAACTCTAAATAAAACAAAGATGGAGTGCCTATATTCATATCAAATGAAGTAGATTTTAGAGCAAAGTACATTTACAGGGACAGAGAGTCATTTAATAATTATAAAGTGGACACAAAAATCCTAAACTATTAGGCATTTATTAAATACACTTATTAAATGCATGAAGCAAAATCTGTTTGAACATACTTAATGGTGAAAGACTGAATGCGATTTCCCTAATATCATGTATAGGTGAAACTGTTGGCTTTCAACATTTCTATTTGACATTATTCTGGAGGTTATAGGGAGTGTTACAAGGCAAGAAAAAGAAATAAATTTTATTCACAATGTGAAACTATCTATGTTCATAGACAAAACTACATAGAATATACTATAAAATCCAGAGAAATGTTATGAAGGTAATAGGCAAGTTTGAAGGATATCAGATCTATATAAAAATAACATATTTCTAGATACAAACAAAATTTAAAATATTCAAAAAGTGCAATCCACAAAAGAATAAAATATATAAATTGAGTTTTATCTAAATTGAAACCTTCTCTTTGAAAGTTACTAAGAGAATAAAAATTCAAGCCGTAGACTGGGAGAAAATATTTACAAACCATATATCTGACAGTAAATTTCTATCCAGAATATATTAACATCTCTCAAAACTCACTAATAAGAAAACAAACAAATCAATTTTAAAATGTGCCAAATATTTGAACACTTTACCCAAGAAGATACATGCATGACAATAAAACATGAAAAACAAGAAACATGAAAAAGCACATGAAATGATGCTTAGCATAATTAGTAATTAGAGAGATACAAATTGAAATCACAAGAGGATATTATATATACTGCAATGTCTAAAATTAAAAGGACTAATTTTACCAACTGTATCAAGAATATGGATGAACCGATATTCTTATATACTGTTAGTGGGACGTCTTCCTTCCTTATTTGCAGTAAATACTTATTTCTCTTTACATTTTCCTCAACCAGAATCTAGGTTCACGCAGGTATTGTAGCTGCCAATAGTTCAATAGTTTGTACCCACAGCTCAGACTTTGGCTTTGCTAAAAAAGCTTTTCATTTAGTTTTGCTTTAGAACTTGTGCATGTTTTCTTTTTTGGGGGGTGGGGGGTCGAGAGTCAGTAGTGCATTTGCCACATCAAAAACTTACAATTAGCAAATAAAAATCTTTGTTACTCAGATGTTACGTCTGTAAAACTGAGACTAATAACATATCATAACATTGTGCAGATTAAATAAAATTAATATATGTAAAATAATGATGATATATAGAAATTCTCTGCAAGTTTCAATTTCTTTTCTAAAAGGAAAGTTCACTTTGACCTTGAATTAAAATCAACAGACCCATTCAAAAAACACTTTCCAAAGTTTGTTTCTGAAATAATAATTTAAAAGACTAACCACCACAAGGGGAGTGATTTATCAAATAAAATTGGGAAATCTGCTTTCTATATATGGTTCAGAAAATCACAATGCACATAAACGTTTTAAAAGACTTCTGCTCTTCCCTAAATAAATCCATTTGATTTGATCAAAGCTAACAATTACCAAATTTTATAACTGTTAAACTTATTTTTCACGTAACACCCTTTAATATTGCTACAGAAAGAGAGCAGTTATGAAGAAAGCCACGATTGGAAATTTCCTTTGATTCATGAGACACTATAAGGAAAAAAAGAAGGGTAAAAGGGACAGAAATATGCAAGAGAGTTTTCTGAATAATTTTTTTCATAACTCAAAACTAAAATATTCTTTGTGGCTTTGGAAACATACCTTTACATTTCTGGACTAAGTTTCAATTCTAAATTAACACTGACTTGATCACCTTGAACTAAATCTAAGTTTTTAACTGTCTAGTGTTATATGAGTCTATGCCCTATATGACTTTGAGCTTAGTGATTTTAAAGGCCATTATGGAGAAGGTGAATAGCAAAAAATGCTGTAAAGTGTTTATATTTATCTAAAATTTAGTTTGAGGAAAAAAAGATAAAGTCACACCAATCCCCCAGGTAATGGTGTAGACAAAAAGAACCCAATAAAATGGTTTTATTGTATGTCACAAAAATAACATGATTTAGTAACTGCGTTATAAAACCTTGTGGCAAAGTCACCTATGACTTTCCACTTCCCCATTGAGAAAACATCCCAGAGGAAAGAGTATGATCCTTATAGTTTCTATTTTTATTTTGTCACTTCTTAGTCACCTAACTCTGCTTAACCATTCTAGCCTGATATTTCTCTTGCTCAAGATGGTGATAACACCATCACTCTCCCAGGGTCAGTATAGTGTCTGCCATAGTGCAGATCTTGAGATATGCCAGTTGCCTCTTTTCCTTGAGATATTTAAAATTTCAACATTATACTAGTTGCAAATTATCAATCAAGTCATCAAATATTAAACAATAATATATTTTGAAACACATAAAAACATAAAGTTTCTGTTGTGGCCTTTAGCTAAAATAAATCTGAAAACAAAAATTCAAAATTTCCATGGAATTGAAAACAGTAATGTTTTAGACAGTTGACATATATGATAGATACTTCAAAGAAAATAAAATTTATATAAAAATGTGAGAAAATAGAGATGATTCTAAAATGTAATGGGATTACTAGAATTATCCAAGTATTTGATGAGGTTTGAAAAGGCAATGGTAAATTTTAAAATCTGGTTACTCAATTTAAAAAAAAAAAGAAAACGAATATCTAGTAGACTAAACTTACGTAAAGATAAAATCATCTCCTATTGTAGAACAAAATTAGTGGCTTTATAGATGGAGATACACAAGAGATAAGTTCTTATAAGATGACTTATTCCCAGCTTGAAAATCCTAGCATTGTGTAATTCATGTTCCTAAATAACTATTCTGCCAATGACTGCAGTTAATTCTTCTTCCTTTTGCCTCCAAACCAGATAGAACTCCTAAAACCACTTTTCAAATCACTTTGTAAATTTTGTGTTATATTTTCACTTTTAGAAACAGACACTCTATAACAACCCACATATAGTAAGTTATTTAAGCATATTGCTATCATTAAGCTAACATGGACATAGTGGTTTAGAGATGAACTCTCAAATCAGATTTCCAAATATCATCCCACAGGTCACTGAGTCTCTCTGCATTACTTTTAGTTTATGTTCTTTTTTTTTTGCTTCAGTTTGGAGAATATTTATTGCTCTTTTTCAAGTTCATTGATCCCCTCTTCTATAGTATTTAAATTACTATTGTTCAGTTACTATTAATCCCATCTCTGCATTTATCATTTCAGATTTTTTATTTTCCAGATCTTGGATTTCTACTTGGCTCATTACCATACTTGCCATTTGTCTACTGTGACCCCAGTTGTTCATACATTATGTTTTTGCTATTTTTCCTTTACACGATGAACACATTTTTCAAACTTTTTCATACCTGCTTTGAATTTTTTATCACCTAAATCCAATGTCCTTATCATCTCTGCTTCTGCTTTTATTGATTACTTATTATGTTATCAGTCACCTTTTCTTGCCTTTTCTTGCTTATTGCCATTAGTAACTTTTTACTGCATACTAGACACTGCAGATGCTATTTTTGAGTGTCTTGATTTTTTTCCCATTTAAGAGTATTAATTTATGTCTTCTTGTTGGCAGTCAATTTTCTGAGGGTTCAGCTTTAGCTTGTCAAGACTTGTTTTTAAGTTTGGTTATGGTAGATCTAGAGTAGTCCAGTTCCTAACGTGTAGTTTTTTTTTTTTTTTCCCCTGGAGGGGAGGATGGAGGGAGGTCTTGACTAAATGCCCGATATATTCACCACGGTCTGTTGACCTTGGCTACTCTGACTGTTAAGAATTTTCATTTCTCCCAATGTGATGTGACCTCTAGAATCTCTTGCCAGCTCACTGTCCTCTCTCCTCCAGCACCTGATTTCTTCCAGGTCTCAAGGCATCTGGCTCTGAGCATGCAAACATATGTGGTTAAAGACTCAAGGGGACTCCAGTGCAGATTTCTAGAGTGCCTTCTTTTTTCAGCTCTCTCCTGTCTGTTACCCCTTAAGTGTTAAAATGCTGCCACCTCAGCAGCCCCAAACTAACATCTCAGTCTCCTCTGACTGGTGGAATTACAGTTGTCTATAAAGTGCTCTATAGCAAAAAACAAACAAAAACAATGTGAATATGGACCTCTTCTGGTGTGTTTCCCATCTCTCAAGGATCACAACCTTGCGTTAGCTATAGTCTTATGCCTGAAAATAGGTGCTTCACATGCTTTATGCAATATTAAATTATTTATGGGTGGGCAGATAAGTCAAACACTCAGAAGTCCCTCAAAACTCCTGTAATACTGCTAATTTGATATTTTTGTAGAAGAGAAAAATGAAATATGAAAAACAATGTGAAGTTCCCGATGCTAAAGTGAAACCATGTGTCCCAAACAGGGCTTAAATTGATGTTCCATCATTAAATAGCTGAAGGGGAAAGCACAGTTCTCTAGACTGAAACTTGATCCTTGGGAAAAGGTAATTAATAGTTCCTCCAAGTGTTTCCTTTGATTAGATTCACTTAGGCAAATGCACCAGTGTCCTAGGTAATAAAATCTGCAGAAAGAGATATAAATTATAGAGTGGTGTATTTTTAATCTAAAATTTTAAAGGAGTAAACAATACAATTATGAATTTCTTTTCATCCTACAATGTTAGCACCCATTAAGATGTTTATCATTGATGTATTTTGTTGCATATATGCATCTATCTTCCCAGCCATCCATAAATTCTTGGAAAGCATTTGCATTTTTGTATTCATCTAAATATCCCTGATACCTAGTCCTTGGTTGAGTACACTAAATGCTTTTTAAATAAAATAATGACTTAATTTAGATTTACTTTGTTTCAAAAGAAGTTTTTTTGTATTTGGTATAAGTTCATAATAATGATTAACATATACTGAGTGCTAATAATGTTCTTGTAACTTTTCTAAATACTTGTTTTTAATTTATATTAAAAGTTATAACAATATTATTATTAGGGCACAGAATCATAGAGTTAAATGACTTGCCTACACCATGCAGCTAATGAACGGTGGAGATGAGATTTAAACTCTGTCTGGTACTAAGCTCTTAACCAGTGTGATATGCTACTTCTCAAGGCAGAGAACTGGATGTATTCATTAAAGAAGTCCCACCATAAAAGTTCACTAAAAATATTACTTCTTCTGTGTTGGATGCTAAAAGATTCTAAAGGAAGTTTTAATGGGGGTAAATACAGAACATTAAAATCTGTTATTCAGTAGCTTGACAACAAACCTATCAGAAGCAGAGACTGATGTATGTTCAGAGACCTTGCATTATGATTGAAATCTGCTTACTAAAGTAGAAAATGTTTCTATAGGCAAGAAGGTAGTTTTGCAAAACTCAACAATTTGAGATGGGTTGGGAGGGGTGGGAGGTATGGGGCAGAGGGCAATACATAACTTCAGAGTTTACACCGCCTTATCAATTGTTAAGGAAGCAGGACCATAAGTGTTTTTTGAAGTTATCAATACAAATTTAATAAGTGTATTTTTTTCACAATTAGTTCATTTTTACTCTAAAAGTTTGAATCCTTCAATATTTCTGTTACAATAATATCTATTTAGAATGACTTTCAAATGACATCAATAAGTGCCCATCCTGACATCGGACCCAGTGTGGAAACCCAGAAGCTTAAGTAGTTTCAAAAATTAAAGTGAAGAATTTTACAAATAAACTTTCATTGTTCCTGTCACATTTATGGAACCTAATCTAGTAAAGGAGAATATTGCAACTAAACGACTAACAGGGAAAGTGTCTCTTTTTAATTGGCACTGGGCAATTTATCAGTCTCTGATGTCAGGAACACTCCATTAGGCTGTGAGAAAGTGATTGGTGGGATGACACTCAATTGAAAATCTCTGCGGATGATAGTTCATGCCACTATTACATCAACTTAATGAATGAGGCCCAATAGTGTCCTCCTCTTCCTAGAAAGAACACATCCATCATGAAACAAAAGATTCCCCAGTGCCAATGTGTTGTCATATTTTTCTCTTCTTGTCTGGGTGAGAACAAAAGGATATCAGAGTCTAGACTGAGAAGATTATCAGACATCCTCACTCCATGGAAAATAAGTGCCTGAATTGCCTGGACCATCTCAGCTCATTACTTTTGCTGTATCTGGAATATTATCTACACGGATATAATCATACCTTAGGCGAACACAGACTGTTTCATCTCTTGTTCTTGAAATAGATGAGCGATCTTCTGATAGGTTGGAAAAACTAAAAGTCTTAACTGTTGTCATTACATAGCATCTGAATGTAGGAATGTAGCCAATAAAAGCTTGAGAATATAATAGCCAACCACAACCAGGAAATATATTTCCTGCTGCTTTAAGAAACTTCTGTATCTAGTTTTCCAGCTTCCAAGAAAAAAAAGAAAGGGCATGGGGTAGAGTTTACTCTCTGTCTTTCTTTTTAATTCTGCTTTTTCTTTCCTTCTTTTACTTTCTCCTTCTTCCCATTCCTCCTTGATTTTTTTTTCTTCATCTTCTTCACAGTACATAAGAAAACCTCCCAGAGACTATAGGCTGTGAATGCAATGCATGTAAACGCCCTAACTTTAAAAGGACACATCGGATCTTTCTCAGGGAAGACAGCTCAACAGAAAAAGGGTGTGTGCTAAGTATGCTTTATTTAAAAAAGAAAAAAAATAGCACCTATTCCTGACAGAGTGTGATATATGCATTATTACCTTGGCATCTTGATCTGGCCCAGATGAATTCTTTCAACTCCTATACTCCATGTCGCATATTTTACATTAGCAATTTTAACTCACCACACCATCTGTCTTTATCAACATCTAACTGTACAGATGTACAATTGATGTGAAAATATTCACATTAACTTAATCTGTATCATATTCACCTATTAATACAGTGAATATTACATTGCTGATTACTTTTCCATTTGTTTTCATCTTCCAGTATTTTTCTTATTACTATTATCTTAGTTCAAATTTCAGTAAATTCAAATTAATGTGACATTACCCAAGTATTAAAAATGTTTTACTCAAATCCAAAATGTATGCATTCTGTATGATTTTCAAAATCATTTTTAGATAGTAACTGTTCAGTACTAGGAAAAAAAAAGGTTTGAAAGCATGTTTTTAATCTTTCTGTCAGGAATGGTTCTACCTAGCTAGGATGGCTCAAGGTTATTTTTTTCTGTATTTCATTTTATTTTTTTATTTTCACTGCTGGTAAGCTCTTCTGTCAAGAATCAGAGTTTAATGAAAAATAAACACCACCAGTGGAGTCTTGCCAGAAATGTTGATGTAACAATTTCTTAGAATTGATGTGAGCTACTGTTATTCCAGCCAAGGTGATTTTTCTTTTTCTCTCTTTTCCGCCTTTTAGTATCCACACAGCACATACATACTCACATATTCAAAGTAGAAATTTCAGGTTCAGATAAAGTAAGTTAAAGGGGAAAGTTATGGATTTTTGGTGGACTCCATTTATAATAAACTTAGCATCAATTTTCAATTAATATTGCTCTCAAATGTTATACTCTGTCAATGACATCATGTAAAACTTTTATTGAGAGTATCTTGCATTCATGTTCAATACCTTCAAGCACTGAGAATTACAAAAGATACATTTCCATCTTTTGCAGTATTTAAAGTTTGAAGTACATCATAGTGAATGAAGATTTCAAGCTATCATGATCTTTCTCTTCCATAATTTCAAATATTTTTGTAATAATTTCCCTTGCCTGAAGGACTGGATGAGCCTGATTTTATTTCTACAGTATATATTAGCGTGCATCACATTTAGGAAAAAAAAAATTAAATAGTCTAAAGCAAGAATTGGCAAACTATAGCTTGCCTCATGGTCAAGTCCTGGCAGCTACCTATTTTAGTAAATAAAGTTTCATTGAGACACAGCCAAACCACTTATTTGTGCATTATTTGTGGCTATTTTTGTGCAACAGCAGCAGAGTTTAGTGGTTTCTACAGAGTGTATACATACTTCAATGCCTCAAATATTTAAAGAAAGGTTATCTGACCCCTAGAATAAAGCATGGCAAGATTAAAGAATTTTGTCAATAAATCTGTGCTAGATAAAAAGGCTATAAGCTTTAAGAGAGAAAAAATTGTATCTTTCTAATGATATTAAAAATACTTTTCATTTCTTTTATAATCAAAATTGTTTATGAAGACTATCAACAGAAAGAACTTTTTGCCCACTCAAATATAAACTGAAACAATCCATTTTACTGGAAGCTGGCAATTTATAAACATGAAATATTCACTCAATATATTGTGGATGTGTATGTGGATATATATATATGCACTTTGGATGTGAGCTATTATAATAAGTGAGTTGTCAGTCACTATGAGTTAATTTTAAAGTGTAGGTAAACAACCAAGTCATGCCATGTATAGTACCTATGAATTATAGAGACTTTAAAATTGGGTAACATTTGTATATTACTATCATGTTTATATAAACTTAAGTAGTAGGTGGAATTCCTGTACTCAATTTTTGCCAACAAAATAATTAAGAATATGAATCATTTGAGAAATCTTATAAATTCTCACAGCCAATTAATTGATTAAAGAGTCACGAATAATGAGTAATATACAAAAGACTGTCTTTGCTATTTTTTTTTTTTTGGTGCTTGGAATGTTCTTCCTCATTTTGACATTTGAGAACCAGCTCATTTGTCTCTCCTATTATAAAGTCTGGCCTAATGTCCACAGGAACAGGTCCCTAATCACTTTCTGTTGGAAGCAAAGAGAAGTTGATAATTTCATTATAACATCTGTCCTATTGTGTTGACATTATTTGTTGCCCATTTGACTCTTTGAGTAACATAATATGCTTAAGGTTGTGAACGTTTACTTCTTTAATTTTATGTCATTTATACTAACCTCAGCATTTGTTTTTAATTAATGTTGTTCCCAAATGTTATATTCTTTCAATGATATCATGTAAAACCTTTATTGAGATTATATGGTATTCCTATGTGGTACTATAATGATTACCAATAAACATTTAATCAATACTTTTGTAAATACAGAGTAGATGAAGGGAGTTCTTTCAGATGATTTATCTCTCTTTTCAAAGTCTGTTTCAAAGTCTTGTTTAGTTATCTTATTGATAGTTTAGTTATAACAAGGCTGAGATTATCAATTTTGTTTACATATCAATTATACTTGCTGAAGAATTTATTCATCCATTTGGAAACTTCCATACACTTGGGCTCTGCTTTCTCTTATTTAATATGATTATCTGACAAAGAACATACATTTTGACCTGAGACAGTAATAAAGTTTCTTCATAGTAGAGTAGATCCCTGAGTTATCAACATTAGCTAAAATACTGAAAAACACCTTGGAAGAAGTCTAATTCTGGAATTTTCACATTATTGGGGAACCTGAGGAATGCCTAACTGCCTCCTTATTTTGTGAGGGACAAAGGGGGAATTATATAATGATAGAAGGGTCAATACTCCAAGAAAACAACAGTCCTTGATGTGTATGCACTTAAGAATGGAACATCTAAATATGTGAGACACAAAGCGATAGAATTACAAAGAGAAATAGATAAATCCACTCTTAGAGTTGGAGACTTTATTATCTTTCTATCTGTAATGGTGATATCCAGCACAGATTCTATAGTTAAACTGAATAGCACCATAAACTAATTGGATGTAATTGACATTTATGAAATATTTCATCCAACAAGAGTAGAATACACATTCTTCTCCAGCTTAAATGGAGCATGCACCAAAATAGACCAATTTCTGGGCCAGAAAACATACCCTAACAAATTTAAAGGAATAGATATCATACAAAGTATACTCTCAGACTATAATGGAATTAAACTAGAAATCAATAACAGAAAGATAGCTTGAAAAATCCCAAAATATTCTGTAACTGTTAATAACAACAGAATTCTAAATCCCATATGGGTCAAAGAAGTCTGAAGAGAAATTTTAAAGCATACTTTTAACTAAATGCAAATAAAAATACAGTCTATCAAAATTTGTGGATGCAGAGAAGCAGTGCTTAGAAAAAAATTTATAACATAGTATGTAAAGAAAAAAACTACAGACCTAAAATTAATAACCTAAGTTTCTGCATCAGACACTAGAAAAGAAAGAGCAAATTAAATCCAAAATAGGTCGAAGGAAATAAATAATAAGAGCAGAAATGAATAAATTAAAAAAGTAAAACAATAGAGAATATTAATGAAATCAAAAACTCATTCTTTGATCAATAAAATTTATAAACCACTAGCCAGAGAAAGAGAATAGCAAGAAAAACCACTAGCAAGAAAAAGAGAAAGACCCAAATTACTAACATCAGAAATGAAAAAGGGGCCATCACTACTGGCCCCATGGATGTTAAAAGGATAATTAAGAAATATTATGAATAACTCTATGCCCAAATTTGATAACCTAGATGAAAAGAACCACTTATTTGAAAAACATAATCTGCCAATGTCACACAAGAAGAAATGGGTAATCTACATAAGCCTACATGTATTAAATAAACTAAATTAACAATTAATAACCTTCTAAAAGAAAAAGCACTAGAACCAGAGTTTCACTAGTGAATTCTACCAAACATTTAAGGAAGAAATTATACCAAAGTTCTATAATATTTTAGAGAAAATTGAAGCAAAAGAACACTTTCTAATTCATTCTATTAATATAAGGCCCAAGCTTACCCAAATATCTAAACCAGACAAGGACATTATAAATTTAGAAAAACCTACAGAACAAGATCTTTTATGAACAAAAATAGAAATATCCTCAAATAAATGGACAAATTGAATCCACCAAAGGAAAAAAAATTGGGAAGGAAGAAATAAGCATCTTTATTTTCAGATGACATTATTGACAATGTAGAAAATGCTGCTGAGTTAACAAAAAAGACCCTGGAACTAATAAGCAATTAAAACAAAGTTGCAGGAATTTGCCTCAGCACCATCTTCCTTTAACTGCTGTCATTGAGTTGTTGGGAGCTGAATCTTAAACTTTCTGAGGACAGCATCCAGGCTTTGAAAGTTCCTACCAGGGATTTTTGCGGAAAATGGCAGTCTGGTAGAGGCTGCCTACCTCACTGTTCCCAGGGAAGGAGGTGAAGAGTGTGGACGGCTGCCTATGTGTGGATCGCTGACTCTGAAAACAGCATTGTGAATTTGCAGAGAAGCAGCATGGGACACTCAGTGCAAGAAAAAAGGTGACAGGGAGATACATTCACAAAGATTGGAAAGCATGGGGAATACAATAAAGAACAGAATACAGGAAGGACATGCTCGCCGGGTCAGCGCAGTGTGATCTGACCTGCAGTTGGACACACACCATCCCCACACACTTCCCATCCACTCAGTCAGGGACAAGTCTGGAGTCGGTGTAAAGTCATTGCATGAGACAGCAGCCTCTGAGTAGAGGAAGCAATTGTGGAAACCATACTGAATTCTCAGGAGCACTGTACCAGGATGCTGGAATTTAGAGATGGGCACCTCGCCCCTGGAAATCAGCATGACAAGGGCACAGGAGGTGAATGGAGAGCAACGGGCTATGCCCTAAATGGCTGCTGGCAGTTGCCTCTGTGGGATCCAGGCGGGTCAAGCAGAGCCACATTGATGGTGTGGCTGACCTGAATCAGCAGGTCCCTCGTGTATGCCCGCTATACAGGGCCAGCTGGCTGCCAGCAGCCATTTTGAAGGTCCCCTGCCTGGAGCTGACTATTAGCTAGGTCTCTAGCTTCACCCCGCACCCAGCACAGGGGCTCTCTTGCCTGGGTGTGATGGGCTATGCCCTTGGAGGCTGCAGACAGCTGCCTCTGTGGGTTCCAGGTGGAATGAAAAGAGCTGTGTTAGGGAACTGGCCTGCTGTTAGGCAGCTGGCCTGTAACAGTGGGACCTTTGTGTACTGGAAACAGTTTGCAGCCCATCCATCTGGTCCTGCCTCCCCGGCTCTGGCTGTCTCCTACATGATTGGCCCTAGTGCCAGCTCTCCAGGTCCCCATTTTCCCCTCCTCCAGAGAATGGACGTATTGAAGGTAGCTGTGCCATGGTGACTCAATTTGTATAAGTACTGGTTCCCATGGCAACCAATGCCTCAGGTGCCACGGGCTAATCAGAGCAGCTTCCCCCACCCCTACTTACTTTAATAGGGAATTGCACTTGATCCAAGAGTTCCTTCAGCTGCCACTATTCCCCTGGTGGGACCATCACCCTGGCAGAGATTTCTGGGGATAGAGAGGCCCACTGCCTCACCTGGCGGTCTAGTGGCAGAAAAGGGATGCACAATTGGAGATCCCCCTATCAGCCAGTGACATGCATAGACACATATCAGTGGGCCAGACACACAAACTGTGGGGAACCTCAGAGCCCATCTTGGGTGGACAGGAAGCACAAGTGGTCTGATCCGAGGGGAAAGTGTCCGAGTTTGTGGATAGGGAAGAAAAAACCTGGCTAGAGACCTCAGCAATTGCACCAGTTGGTCCCTCCCACAGGAGCAGCCCTCCAAGCTCAGAGAGACTGCCCTGAACTCCATATCAGTGGCTCCCCCTAGCAGCCGGATAAGCAACCTCTGAGTTCCATAAAAACTCACACACCCAGGCTGTCACACTGCAGCTACAAGCTATCTTGCTCCTCCCCCCACCTCAGGGGGAACAGGGTCCAAGTACCCCTGGGAACTACAAGGCTCTTCCCAAAGCTTGGGGCTGTCATATACCCACCTGGAGGACCAAAGCCTAACACGGGCACAAGAGATTACCTAGGTAACTGGTTCCTCCGAGCAAACTACTATCAACGACAGTGGGAACAACCCCACAGCTAAAAATATTGCCTTCCATCTCAAGCTATTAGGGAGCAGTGGATTCATACCCTCAAGTACAATCCACCAGCTTGGATCTTAACCTGGGGGAACAAACTCACTACACTCCACTGGGAATAGATGAAGAAAACAGGTCAGAGGTAACCCAAGAGGTCCATCAAACTTGCTAAAATACACCTAAGGTAATACAGGACCAGCAGTCCTCTCCTCGGCTCTGTCAGGGAATGATCCTTGGGGACTGGGAGACAGGGCCATAAACTAGCCCTAGCACCCCCAGCTCTCAATCAAGAGGCCAGATGAGAAAGAACCAGCAAAAGAACTCAGGAGCCGTGAAAAATTAGAGCAAAAAGTCACCCTCAGAAGAAATCATTAGCTCCTCAGCAACTGATGCCAACTTAAATGAAGTGGGTAAAATGACAGAGGAAGAATTTTGATTAAGGATTGTAAGAAAGCGCAATGAAATTCAAGAGAGGATAGAAACCCAAAACAAAGAAGCCACAAGAACAATGCAAGAAATGAATGAATCATTTTCTAAAGAAATTGAAGTATTATAGGAAAACCAAACAGAAATACTGGAAATGAAAGAGGCATTCAAGGGTCTACAAAACACAGTTGAAAGCCTTAAGAATAGGCTGGATCATGCAGAGGAAAGAATCTCAGAGCTGGAAGATATCTCCTATGTGCTAAACAAATGAGTCAAAGAGAAAGAACACAAAAGCAAGAGGCATGAAAAAAGCATACAAGAAATGTGGGATTATGTAAAGAGGCCAAACATAAGAATCATAGGCATCCCTGAGGATGAAGAATAAAATACACAAGGGCTGGAAAATCTATTTGAAGGAATAATAGAGAAAAATTTCCATGGCCTAGCCAGAAATCTTAATATCCAGGTACAAGAAGCACACAGGACTCCTGGGAGACTCAATGTGAAAAGGCATTCACCACGCCACATAGTGATCAGGCTGACCAAAGTAAACACGAAAGAGGCACTCCTTCGAGAGTAAGGTGAAAACAGCAGATAACCTACAAAGGAAAACCTATCAAACTAACTGCAGATTTCTCAACTGAAACCTTACAAGCCAGAGGGGACTGGGGACCCATCCTCAGTCTTCTAAAACAGAATAATGGCCAACCTAGAATTCTTTATCTTGCAAAACTAAGCTTCTTATATGAGGGAGATATAAAGACTTTCCCAGACAAGCAATCACTGATGGAACTTGTGAAGACCAGAACTTCCCTGCAGGGAGTACTGAGACCTGCATTATACACTGACCAGTGCAATAGACACACATAAAATCACCTAAAAGCTAAGGTCCAGAACCCTGATTCCACAGTGGCTTGAGAGGTAAAACAAAACAATAAGAGCCTACCCAACAGGATGAACAGAAATCCACCCCAAATACCAATCTCTCAATGTGATGGGCATGCTTGTAGCTCTGACTTGGGCAATGCATAGGCAATATCTGTAACCAATGTGTTTGTACCTCTATAATATTCTGAAATTTAAAAATAAAAATAAAAAATAAAAAAAGTAAAATGAAATAAAAGTTCAAATTTCAAAAAAAAAAACCAAAGTTGCAGGATAGATTAATATATAAAAGTCAACAGTTTTACTATAAAGCAGCAATGAGCTATTGTAATTTAAAATTATGCCAGGTGTGGTGGCTCAAGCATGTACTCCCGGCACTTTGGGAGGCTGAGATGAGAGGATCCTTTGAGGCCAGTAGTTGGAGACCAGCCTAGACAACATAGTGAGACCTTCGTATCTAAGAAAATTTTTTAAAAAATTTAGCTGGGTGTGGCAGTGTGGGCCTGTAGTCCTAGCTACATGGGAGGCTAAGGCAGGAGGATCACTTGAGTTCAGGAGTTTGAGGATGCAGTGAGCTGTGATCATGTGACTGCATTATAGCCTGGGTGAAAGAGCAAGACTCTGTCTCAAAAAAAATAATAATTAAAAGAAATTAAAAACACAACACTATTTACATTAGCACCAAAATATAAAATGCATAGGTATAAATCTTTCAAAATATACACTAGATCTATAGGAAGAAAAGAACAAAATTCTGATGAAAGAAATCAAAGCATATCTATATAAATGAATAATATTCCTTATTTATGAATAAGAAGACTCCATGTTTTTTAAATGTCAGTTTCCCAACATGATCAAACAATAAATGCAATTCCAACCAATCAAAACCCCATCAAGCAATTTTATGGATCGTAAAGTTTATACAGAAAGGCAAAAGACCCAGAATTGACAGCATAATATCAAAGAAGAACAAAGTGACAGGACTAACCAAGACTTACTATAAATCTATAGTAATCAAGACAGTAGGTTATTGGAAAAAGAATAACAAAAAGATCAATGGTACAGAATGGAGAGCCTAGAAATAAATCCATACAAATATAGCTGACTGATTTTTGACAAAGGAAAAAATCCAATGGAAAAAGTAGAGTCTTTCCAGCAAAAGTTCTTGATCAAGTGGACACCCACATGCAAAAAGACGAATCTAGACAATGACCTTATACCTTTCACACAAATTAATCCAAAATAGATTTGAAGTGCAAAATTATAGAAGATAACATAGGAGATAATCTAGACAATCTTGGACTTGGTTATGAGTTTTTAGATACAACAAAAATGCAATCCATGAAAGAAAAAATAATAACAAATACTACTCTAATAAATTAAAATATTTCTGCTCTGTAAAATCACTGTTAAAAGAATAAAAAGACAAGCCACAGACTGGGAGAAAATATTTGCAAGACACATGTCTTATATCTGTAAAGGACTCAAAGAATTATTAAAACTCAAAAACAAAACAAAAAAACTCATTTTAAAAATGGACAAAATACCTGAATAGATACGTCACCAAAAAAGATGCATAGATGCAAAGAAACATATGAAAGATACTTAATTATATGTTAATAGGGAAAGGCAATTTAAAACAGCAATATGATACCACTGCACACCTATTAGAATAGCTAAAATCCAAAACACTGGCAACACCAAATGCTGATGAGGACATTGAGTGACAGGATTCCCCATTCATCACTGTTGGGAATGTAAAATGACAGCCACATTGAAAATCAGTTTGGCAGTTTCTTACAAAGCTAAACATTGTCTTACCATGCAATCCAGCATTTGTACTCCTAGGTATTTACCCACTGAATTGAACACTTAGGTTCACATAAAAACCTGCATATGGATGTTTGCAGTAGCTTTATTCATAATTGCCAAAAGTTGGAAGCAATCAAGGTTTCCTTCAGTAGGTAGATGGATAATCAACAGTGGTAAGTCCATATAATGGAATATTATTCATCAATAAAAAATAATGAGCTATTGAGTCATGAAAAGACATTGAGGAATCTTAAATGTGTATTGCTAGGTGAAAGACATCAGTATAAAAAGGCTATATACTACATGATTTCACCTATATAACATTCTGGAAAAAACACTTTAAAGGCAATAAAAGTGTCAGTGGTTGCTGCCTCTTGGAGTGGGAGAAGAAAAGGATAAATTGGTGTAGCTTAAGAAATTTTAATGGCAGTGAAAATATTTTGTATGATACAGGCATACCATGTTTTATTGTGCTTAGCAGATATTGCGTTTTTTACAAATTGAAAGTCTGTGGCAACCTTGCATCAAGCAAGTCTATCAGCACCATTTTGCCAAGAGCATGTGCTCACTTCATGACTCTGTGTCACATTTTGATAATACTCACAATATTTCAAACTTTTCCATTATAATAATATCTGTTATAATGATCTGTGATTACTGATCTTTGATGTTAGTATTGTAATCGTTTTGGAGATCCACAAAGAGTTCTTATATAAGATGGCAAACTTAATGGATTAATGTGTGTGTTCTGACCACTCCACTCACTGGCCATTTCCTCATCTCTCTTTCTTTTCTTGGGACTCCCTATTTCTTTAGACACAAAAATATTGGAATCAGATCAATTAATGTCCCTACAATGCCCCCTAAGTGTTCAAGTGAAAGGAAGAGTTTTATGTTTCTCACTTGAAATCAAAAGCTAGGAATGATTAAGCCTAATGAGGAAGGCATGTCCACAGACAAGATAGGCCAGAAACTAGGCCTCTTGTGCCAAACAATTAGCCAACTTGTAAATGCAAACAAAAAGTTCTTGAAGAAAATTAAAAGTGCTACTCTACTCGACACATGAATGATAAGAAAGTTAAATAGCCTAATTGCTGATTTAGAGAAAGTTTTAGTAGTCTGGGTAGAAGATAAAACCAACCACAACATTCCCTTAAGCCAAAGCCAAATCCAGAAGGAGACCCTAAGGCTCTTCAATTCTATGAAGGCTGAGAGAGGTGAAGAAGCTGCATAAGAAAAGCCTGAAGCTTGCAGAGGTTCATTCATGAGGTTTACGGAAAGAAGTCATCTCCATAACATAACAGTGCAAGGTGAGGCAACCGGTGCTGATGGAGAAGCTGTTGCAACTTATCCAGAAGATCTAGCTAAGATAATTGATGAATGTGACTACACTAAACAACAGATTTTCAGTGTAGATGGAACAGCCTTATATTGCAAGATGCCATCTAGGACTTTATTAGCTAGAGAAAAGAAGTCAATGCCTGATTTCAAAGCTTCAAAGGAAGGGTTGACCCTATTGTTAAGAGTTAAGGGAGCTATTGTCTTTAAGTTGAAGTCAAAGCATATTTACCATTCCAAAAAACCTAGAGCCCTTAAGAATTATGCTAAATCTACTCTGCTTGTGCTCCATAAATGGAACAACAAAGCCTGGATGACAGCACATTTGTTCACAGCCTGGTCTACTAAATATTTTACCCACTGTTGTGACTACTGCTCAGGAGAAAAAGGTTTCTTTCAAAATATTACTGCTCAATCACAATGCAACTGGTCACCTAAGAGCTCTGATGGAGATGCACAAGGAAATTAATGTTGTTATTTTGCCAAAAGTAAAATAATTTTAAAAAACAATATCATAGGAGAATATACAAATGCATTGAAATATTTATTAAATAGAGTACTATACACTAATAAAAATAAGTTAGCTACAACTACCCACATCAATTTATGACTATGAAAAACATGTTGAGAAAAATTTGTCATTGAAAAATCGTGATTCTATTTACATAAAGGCAACGAGAAATTTAGATAAATAATTATTTTACTTCTTCTTTAATCTGGATGCATTTTTTCATTTCTTTCCTTATTGCCCTGAAGACCTTCCAGTTTAATGTCGGAAAGAAGTGGCAAGAGCAGATATCTTATCTTTTCCCGAGTTTAGGAGGAAAACACTCATTCTTTTTTAGGCATAAGGTTGGCTGTGCGTTTTAATAAGTGCCTATTAGCAGGCTAAGGAAGTTCTCTCCCATTCCTAGTTAATTGTGTGTTTACTTGATGAGCGGGGTTATGAATTTCATTAAATGCTTTTTCTATGTCTGCTGAGATGACCATGATGGTTTTGTCCTTTCTCTATCAATGTGTATACTACATTAATTTATTTTTAGGTATTATACTAACACTGCACTCCTGGGACAAATGCCGCTTGTCATGGTATATAATCCTTTTTACATTTTGCTGGATTTGGTTTGCTAGTATTTTTTTTCCAGGATATCTATATTAATAATATACATTTGTTATATTGGTCTGTAGTTACTTTTCTTGTGATGTTTTTGTCTGTTTTGTTATTCAGGGTAATATTAGACTTTGAGAATGATTTGAGAAATGCTTCTCATCTGTTTTTTGGAAGAGGTTGTGAATAATTGTTACGAGATTTATTGAAGTATAACCCACATACATTAAACCGGACATGTTTAACATATACAACTTGATACATTTTGACAGAGCTTTTAAATCATCATTATGATCAAGATAAAAAACTTATCCACCCCTCCCCAGAATGTTTCTTTGTGCTTCATTTGTAATCTCTCCTTTACATCCTTCTCTCCTGTCCCCATCCTGATCCTCAAGCAACTTCAGGTCTTCTTTCTGTAACCATCCGTTAATTTGCCTTTTCTAGAACGTCATGTCAATTGTTTTATGCAGTATGTACTCTCTTTGTCTTGCTTCTTTCACAAAGCATAATAATTTTGAGATTCATCCAAGTGGTTGCCCACATCACTATCCCTTCCCTTTTTATTGCTACATAGTATGACATTGACATTGTATGACATTGTAGGACATTGTATGACTTTGTATGCAAATATCACAATTTGTTGCTATGAAAATTTATGTTCTAGTCTCCATATGGCCCTATGCGTTCATCTATCTCACCTATACGTTCAGAAGTGTAATGACTGAGTCGTGATCGAGGCATATTCGGACGTTTATAAGATTGCTGACCTGTCATTGCCTCTTTCTTTTCCCTCTATTTTCTCTTGACAAAGTCTCTGTTTCCTTCAAATTACATTCCTCTACAGTCTCTGTCTCTCCTATTAGAGGTTTTCCTCAGGTAATAGTTGGCTAGTTGTTCGTATATATAAACAAGCCTGAGAAGCTCATTGGAAGCTCTATGTGTGTGGGTGAGGCTAGTAAGCCGCGGGTGGTTTTGTTAGGGGAATTCCAGTGTTAGTACAAGCTGCCTTTTCTCTTGAACTAGTCAGATTCTTCAGAGAAGAACCCTTCAACCTTCCACTTGCCTTCCAGAAATTTGTGTTTTGGGGAAAATGAACATGAGCATCACAATTTTTATTATGTAAATTTCTACTTAGTCCTCTATTTTCAATAGGACTTAATTTCCTGGATTAAGATAGTCTCCGTCTTACAGTTTCCCAAATCTTATGCTAGAAACAAAAAGAGAGCCAGCTTTCTGTGCCAAGTGGGAGAGGAGATCACTGGGGAGTGTATTTCTTCTTAAAATGACATACCAAAACCCTCTGGCTTCGTTGTCATCTTACCCCTACATCACTCAGGACATACTTATGTCACCATTTACTGAGTTTTTTTGGATTTCTGCAGGGAAAATTGGATAGTTTCTTGCTACCTAAGAGTGTCTCAGGATTCAGCTTCCTCAGGTCTGCTTTCTAACTTTTGCTTTTGTTTTTGTTTTTGTTTTCCTGTGGTCTCCTGTCCTATTCTCTTTGCCTTTTTTTAATGCCTTTAATAATACTTAAGTATTATTTTTAAATATCTATATATTTTATGCATGGTATATGTTTTAAAATGTGAATTTATAACTTTATCCTACTGAACGTCAAAATCTTTCTTTTTATCCTTCCCTATCTTATTCCCAACGTTTCTGTTATGTCTCTGGAGAAAATAATAACAGTACTGCAGGATTAATCCTGAGTGCATCAAGGAATCATTTAGACACATATCTATATCCCATCTGTGCTGTTATATGTGGTTTTGAATGAGGTACTTGAAATGGTGAAAACTAAGCCTCAGTTATTCACTTATGCATTTAGGTTAATATTACTTATTACTTCATGTTGTTCAGGAAATCAAATAGATAATGTGCACATGAGTGATGGTGGTACACCAGCACCCCCACTAATAGAATATTCACAGCTCCAGTGTCCTTGTAAGGTCTGGGCAAAAAAGAAAAAAAAAAAGAATGTTTACAGCTGGTATGTTTAATTCTATCTTGATTAGAGATTGAGGTTGATTCTTTGTGTTTTAATCCCCACAAAAGTGTCTAAAATCCAACTCTTCTTTTTTGGACTTCTAATGGTAAAGTGTGGTAAAGGGTGGACTATTCCCAGGTGGTACCTCATAGGAGCACACACTTGGGATTAGTTTGACTCTGATTCCAACTATATTCCATGGGTCTCACCACAGGTGGCCCTTCTTCCTCTTCCCAAGTCACAAATTTCATCCTCACCACACCATCTTCTCTAGGTCCATTTACCCTTCTTGTTTTTCCCTACCTTTGTCTAACATGGTTTCAAAGAATGAAAAAAAATTACTGCTAAAAATGTATGTATTAAATTATTTCTCCTGGTAGATATTTAGCTATTTCTTTGGATCTTTTGTATGGTTTTATTTAAAGAAGAGGTACTTTTGCATTAGTAACAGATCACAGACAATAAAGAATACACATAAAAACAAAAAAGACTAATATTTGTGACATAACAATACCAGAATTGCAAATTTCCCAACAGAATGTCTGGCATCTAGTATGCACTCTAGAAATACCTGCCTTTTCCCTCCTGTTCCTACTTCACAGCAAT
This sequence comes from Daubentonia madagascariensis, assembly GCA_023783475.1. Taxonomy (NCBI): domain Eukaryota; kingdom Metazoa; phylum Chordata; class Mammalia; order Primates; family Daubentoniidae; genus Daubentonia; species Daubentonia madagascariensis. Next base: position 13,830,452 of record JAKFHU010000747.1, on the reverse strand, counting down.
TGTAATTATTGTGATAATTGTACTGTTGCCTAATATGTATTGAAGAACTTCTAATGCATTCTCTTAAACTTCAGAGTCACACTATGTATGGATGCCTTAATTTTAATTATTTTCTGAATCTTAAGAAGGTTAAATAAATCCCTCGGGATTATACATATTTTCTCCAACTGGCAGTTTCAGAATCAACTGATGTTAAGTTTCATTTAATCACTATACCGGGGCTTCCCATTCTGGAGCCCCAATTTCTTTCACATCTCACATTGATCTACTTGACCCCCACCTCTGTGCCACTGAGATCACAGAACTCCCTATGCCCTAGAGAGCAAGTAGGAAACCCCACCCATGTGATGTGTTTGTGAATAGTATATAAATAAATAACCCCCCAAAAGTGTTTTAAAATGTTTGATATTATCATATCACATCTGTTTAAATGAATAGTAGATAATGTGAAAAAGAGGTAGAAGACATTAATTTTTTAGCAGAGATTTTTTTTTTAACCTTGAGAAAGCAGATAGAAGACTTGACACACTGGGCAAGTAATTTCTGATCTAGAGATGAGCTGGAGAAATGTCAAGGAATAAGGAACTGAGGATCATAAGTTCAAGCAGAGAGTCTTTGCCAGGGGTTTGCTTGTGGGGATCAGATGGTGGATCTGGGGAAGAGAAGCCCTAGATGTGGAGGGCATCTCTGAGGACAGGCTTCATCATTCTGCCTAAGGTCAGGTTCTGCCTGAGAGTGAAATCCAAAGCTGGTAAGACAATTATTTTGATGGTTTCATGTCTTTAACCACCTTAATTTTAATGAAATAGTATTGGTTTTGCCTATACCTTATTGTCTTACTAGTGTAGAATAATTTGTATAATGAAAATAATACAATTTTAAAATTCTATGAATTCTTTGGGGTGGGAGAGAGGTTAGAATTCTAAATAGCATTATTTCCCACAGCTAAAAAGCAATTAAATCTACCTCCAGTGAAAGTCCTTGTTTTGTTACTTTGTTCCACAATTCTTCAAAACAAACACAACTGAATTGGAACTATTGCTACAGATGTGAAACGATTGAATAGTGGGTTTATCTATTTTATTTGATATGAGCCAGATGGCAAAGCTTTGAAGATAAAATAATATGGGGATGTGTGAGTGCATGTATGTGTGTGCATATATGTGTGGGTGTCCATGTGTATATTACGTGGGAGTAGACACAGGAATAAAGGAAAACTGTGCATATTTTACATTGCATTTGGTATTTTCCTTCTGATAAATAAGTATAATTAGGCACTGCATTATCTGCTAGTAATCACATATAAATACAGTGCATAGAAATAAAAAGACATCAGAGAGGTCAGACAAACTGAAGTATAAAAGAAAATAAGCTTGATTGAAAGGCAGGATTATAGTGCAGAGTGGGGCACTGCTGAGCCTCTTGACACTAACCCAAGGAAGGGGAATCAGAAATTGTGATCCAAACTGAGCCCAGACCTCAGCGTACGGGCATCTGTGCATAGTTAGGAATAGCATTTTTAATTGCCTTTAATGAAAAGTCGGAGCATAGAGAGGCACAATTAATATATGTTAAAAAGAAATTAGGGCATCTACTCTGCTTCTTCCCACCTCTCCCCCCTCTCCCCCCATCATCAGTGCATTGATGTTAGAAATTCTCACTTGGCTACTACATGTTTGGCTTGGCAAGACAAAAGTGCTAAAGCAAAACTTTTGCCTCATTTTGTAATAGGTGAAGGTATAATTTAGTCACTTACATCTTAGTATAAATAAGGATTAATTTTCCCAATTTTTTATTGTGATAAAATACACATAACATAAAATTTGCCATCTTAACCATTTGTAAGTGTACACTTCGTTGGTATTAAATGCATTCATAATGTCGTGCAACCCTCACCACCACCATCTCCATAATTCTTTTCATCTTGTAAAACTGAAACTCTGTACCCATTGAACAGTAACTCCCCATTACCCATTCTATTTTAGAATGAGTTTTATATGAATAATATAATGAGGAAGAAAAAGGTAGCATAAGGTTTCCGGAATTCTGAGAAGATTGAAGGGCCATAACAGGAAAGAAAGGGAACTTACCATTTTGAGTGATAATCTGTGCCAAGAATTGTTTTAGGTGTTGAATTCTAACAGTATTGTGAGGGGCTTATGACAACTTTACAGGAAAATAGGCTTTTAAAATCTAAAGTTTATGTTGTTACTGATGGATCATGAAAGAGTGTGGTAAACATACAAAAGAAAAATACAGCAAAGAAAGGCTGGAACATAGAAAGATATATTTTACTTTCTTTAAAAATTTGCATAAGAAAAGGTCTCTATTCACCAGAATCTACATTTGTGGTTTGTAAGCCAAGTCCCCATTTATTATTTATAGTATGCAGCAATGAGGTACTTTTTGCCCTTCTATTCATGTCTTTTTTGCCAGTGTTTCAAAATAAAATAGTGCTTTGTAATAATAGTTTTGAGTTGTTAGAGGGACATTGGACTTCCTGACAACACATATCTTGCCTTCTACTTCAAGACCACTCATATTTGAATAAGGCAAAATTGGAACTTTGGCCCAAATTACCTGAAGTTTGTAAAATTCTCTCCAGGTATTCCTTTTGGCAATTTCCTAACCTACCTGAATTTTATTCCACTTGGAAGTTCAAAGCAATTTATTATTCAGAAGATGTGTTCTTTTTAATATTACTTTCTTATGATCCTGTCCTACTTGCTCTTAGCACAAGATAAAACAAACATATAGTACATTTAGGTATAAATGACTGATAATACTAATATAATGATTATGTCTTTCATGACTAATATGTTCCACTGTTAAAAGTTCATGTCTTGAGTATCCTGTACTTCAGTTTCTACTAAATACCAACTCAAATCAGATCCTAAATATCAGCTTCCAGTTTATTCCTAAGTGAAGCTGAAAGTGTAGCTTGAAGCTTTATCGAGCCAGGCACAGAAAGACAAATACTGCATGCTCTAACTTATATGTGGAATCTAAAACAGTTAAGCTCATGTAAGTAGAGAGTGGAATGATATTTATCAGGGGCTGAGGGGGCAGGGTGGAGTAGAGTGTGGTTGACAGGGAAAGGTGAGATACTAGTCAAAGGGTACAGTGGGAATCAGGCAGGGGAAGTAAATTCTGGTGATGTAATGCACACCATGGTGATTATAGTTAGTAAGAGTTTATTGTATATTTCAAAAGTGCTAAAAGAGTGGATCTTAAATTTTCTCACCACAAGGAAAAAATAAGTGAAATGATGGATATGTTAATTAGCCTGTTTCAATCATTCCACAATGTATGCATGTACTGAAACATCACATTATACTCCACAAATATATACAATTTTTTTGTCAATTACAAATAAAATAAAATTTATAAAAAACAATGTAAGATATCTTTGGGCCTATAGTTTTCATATACTCATTGAACTCAATTATCTTTCTTGGTTCAAGTCAAGCATGCCTCCCTCCAGGAGAACTCTTCGATGTTTTATCCCTGGGATCATTTCATTCACCCAATATTGTATTGGAATTATCTTTTTTTACAAGGTTTTCACCTTTGATGCTAAGCTCTTTGAAGACAGAAATTACATCTTAGATTTCTTTGTTTCCACAATGCATAGTGCTTGATATATTCAGTACACATGTTCCTTTAAATAAAATATCAAATTAATTAAAGATCGTGTAACAACCTGATATGATTTCAATGCACTTAACATTAAAGAAAAGAATGCTTCTGATGTGTCAAAATTATTAATTTTATGTTTGTTTCACTTGAAATTTTATTGCATTCTTTGAATCTTTCTATAAAGAGATTTAGAAGATCTAATAAATAAAAGATGATAAGGTCCAGGGGAGGTGGCTCATGCCTGTAATCCCAGTGCTTTGGGAGGCTGAGGCAGGAGGATAGCTGGAGACCAGGAGAGCAGACTAGGCAACATAGTGTCTCTACGAAAAATTAAAAAAAAAGCCAGTTGTGATGGTGCATTCCTATAGTCCTAGCTGCTCAGGAGGCTGAGGCAAGAGGATCAGTTGAGCCCAGGAGTTCAAGGTAACAGTGAGCTATAATGATGCCACTGTATTATAGCCTGGGTGACAGAGTGAGAACCTGACTCACAAAAAAAAAAAAGAAAAAAAGGAAATATGATAAGTACATGAGTCATGAGGAAGAATCCTATATTTTAAACACTTTGTTTTAAATGATAAAATATTTTGTAGTAATTGTCTATTGTGTTAGGTCCTTCATATTATTAAACAACAGTGCTTGTGCTTTAATTTAGTCAAAAATTTTGAATGCAATAGCCCTTCTATTAATTATATTAAGTTTTTAAAAACATTTATCATTTAGGTTTCAATGCAATAACAATATTGTGTACAATATGACAATTTCTCTTATCCTGTTAATATCATCTGCTCTCCTGATAGTGACAATTGGCTTCTAAGGCAAATAATTTCGCCAAATGACTCATAAAAATATCCACTAGATTAATTTTGCAGCTTCAAAACATGATGTAAAACAGGTAAATACTGAAATTAGAGTTATCCTATGAAAAGAGTAGTAGGACTTGTTAAGAAAGAGTATGTTATTAAATCCTGTTTCTGGTGTATGAGCTACCTAATGGGAAGAGATAGTTAATGAATTTGCTCCACAACCTAGCCTGACAGTACAGCTGAAATGTTACATATCAACTGAGAAAAATTGGACCATTTAAGTACAATTTCCTACTGGCTATTGTTTATCTGATTACAAAAATGTTGGCACTCAAATCATGAAACCAAAATTCCTCTTGACACCAAAATATCAGCTGCTTTTTTTGACTCACAGTGTATAGTTCAGATTCTCTCCTTAATTACCTTGAAAGGGATATTAACTAGAGATTTTATAAGCAACAAAAAATTTGTTGTGAAGTGAATTCACATTATATAATTATCTATATATCATTGACTAAAGAGATAGCTTCTGCCTAAAATTATATAACAAAGCAATACACAGGCATAATTAAAATGTGGGTCTTCCCTTGGCACCAAATCTTATTTGTTATATAAGTCTGGACAGCTTTTGCTTATCTGTTTCCATATTTCTCTCCATATTCTTCACTTTTGTTGCCCAGTTCTTTATTTACCAGGTTATTTATTTTTGACTGTGGAGGCACATTACTGTTGGAGGTACCTTGAAATTTTCTGTTACTAACAATAAATTAGTGTAATTCATTATCAGCTGATTTTCACAATGAAAATAGTACATTGAACATCATTTTTCAATAAGATTGTCCTTATCTTCTTTCAGACATGGTTTTCTGAGTAAGAAAGACAGAGGTAAGATTAGAGCTAGTATATTGGACATTGTATATGACATGTAACTTATCATGTATCTAGTAGGGAGCAATTTTCTTGGATTTAATATTCACAATCACAGTAATTATAAATTATTGAGATTCTGTGGTACAAACATGTATTATTCTGCCTGGGCTACCATAGCAAAATACCACAGACTGTGTGGCTTCAACAACAGAAACTTATTTTCTTACTGTTCTGGAGGTTAGAAGTCCAAATTCAACTTGCTGTCGGGGTTGATGTGTCATGAGAGCTCTCTTCCTGGCTGGTAGACAGCCACCTTCTCCCTGCGTTGTCCTATGGCCTTTGTGCATGTGCGGAGAGAGAGATCTCTGGTGCCTCTTCTCCTTACTAGGACACAAGTCCTCTCAGATTAGGGCTTCACCTTTATGACTTAATTTAACCTTAATTACTTCCTTGAAAGCCCAATCTCCAAATACAGTCACAGTGTAGTTTAGGGCTTCAACATCTGAATTTCAGGGGAGTAAATTCAGTCCATAATACATCCTCAGCCCAGTTATGTTGGGTTATACCAATTTGGTTATGCTTATGGTCATGGGCTAACACATGTGAACAGCATTTTTCACTGAAGAAAAAAAAAATGGGAACCATTGCCCATTGCTGAAAACTCCTTGAGAAGAGGAACTATGTCTTTTATTTACCTCAATATTCCTCATACTGTGAAGCACTAGATCCACAACGGGCACTTAGAAAAATATTTGTTTAATAAATAACTCTGATGAGTTAATTTTATGGTCCATATCGATCCATGCTGGTCCCTGTCAGACTAAATATTTATTTATGTATGATAATACACTAATTCAGCAAATTCTGAGTTTTTGATAACTTTGCTTTATAAAACAGCTTTTTACCTCCATTTCTCTCCATCAATTTTACTTAGATCTTTACAGACACTGTGGGTGCTGTTCTTTCTCAAGTCTCTTGACAAAATGGAAAATGTTGAAAGGCTTTACAGATTCTTTTGGCTTATAACATGAGGATAACTTCCTGGTCAATTACTGGCTAACAGTGTTTATGACAAAGACTTGGATAGTTTCTCCAAATGCCCCTTATCCTTCTAGGAATTTAAACACACACACAGACACACGCACACACACACATGAACACGAATGACTGATTTATCTAGAGTTTTGTTGTTGTTACGTATATTAGATTTAAACTTCAAAACGATGACTTTTATATATTTATCTGGACTTCATTTAATGTTATTTATACAAAGAACACAGAAATAGAGTTGAGACAGGTCTAGTATTTATATTGCCACAACATTCAAGAATAGCACATTGAGTGAAGGGGAGGAATAAATACACCAAAATAATTTTGCTACCTTCTTAAGGCTAAGATGTTTATTTTTACTTGTGATTGTTACAGTGTAATTCAATTTGGAAAAGAATAATATCCAAAACATTTTGTTCTTTCTTCCTGACAAATTTTCCTTTTTCCCTCTATATTTAAGGCATTGTGTGATTCTTGAGGAAAAAATATGTATAAATGTTCATAATTGGTATTTTGGGCAAGATTTCTTTCAAGAACACAACTTGATCCATATTAATGATATACACTACCAAACAAAGATGTTTATTAGTTCTAAACAATAGAATTTGTAAACACACTTTTAAAATACAACATTGTTTAGCAGGAAGTTTTGGGTTTACTTTGGCAAATTTACCAGTTTCACCTTTCTTCAATTTGCATGTGGTACCTACTGCTTAGCCTGTATTTGTTGTCTCTCATTCCTTAAACTCAGTTGTCTAGTTTCTGGTGCCTAAAATCCCTTTCAGGTAAATGCTTCTAAAATCATCATCAGACACTGGAGGAAAACCATATTTTATGGTAAATAAAAGTGCAGTTTGCTGCAGGAAAGCAAAACAAACAAACAAAAATTCTGATATTTGTGTAAAAAATAACTTAAAGATAATAAAGTGGGGAATATTTAGAGACATCAATGATTACACAGTGATTATGATATGAAATTTTCTATCACCAGTCAAAAGAAAAATCAATGAGATTTGGTTTTTGAAATAAGAATTTAATGTCTAAGAAAAAGCAATTTAAATGATTGTAAAAGTGTCTGAGCTGGTAATTTTGGAAAGGTGTAAGATGTCTTAGATTCTTGCACAAAACAGAAACCATGGAGGGATGGTAAAATAAATTATTACTTCAGTCATAGAAATCTTTTTAGAAAATTGTGAGAAAAGAATTTGAAAAATGTTATTTTTTAAAAAGTAAAACAATAACCAGTTAAGGGTGAAACAAATGCCCATAGAATGCCAGACCTTTCTAACCATAATCAAAGATCAATTGATTCAAAATTTGAAAAATTGCAAATAATATTCTTTAACTTTATATGTGTGGCATGATTAAAAAAGGTATTGGCAATTATACTTTGGATATGTTTTATTTCAAAGAGCTTCCAAATTTATTCTTTTAAAATCATCAGTTTTGAGCCCAAGACATCACATTTGTGATGTAGTTTTTTTCCTAATAGTTTATATCTGTCAATGAAAAATTTTAGCTAAATTGAAATATTAATTTATATCATGATGGATTGTTCTCTAGCTATGTTAGGTGAAATATCTGGATGTATAGCAATTTTAAAACAAGAGACTAGTATTTCCATTATTGCTTTACTCCACTGTAGGATACATATTGAAAATCCTCTGTACAGTTTTCTGAAGCAGAATCTATACAAGTGTTAAGGATACAGTTGTTAAACATTTATTACATTCAGATGCTATGAAATATCAGTTTATGGAACTGTTGAAAGAAATTGAAGGCAATCATTTTAATAATCTTTAATGATTCTTTACTAATAATTACTGTTTGAATCATGAAAAAGTTTTTCAAAGATTTATGGTAGCGTTAACTCCACTTCTAGATTTTCTTGAAACATAAGGAATGCAATATCAAAGTCAAAAACGTCCATGTGATTTGTGTTTCTTCACCAATATCACACTGCATATGAATGAGATAAATCTGAAACTTCAATAAAATCAAAGCATATTTGTGACTTAGCTATGTAGATAAAATAACTTATGTTGAAATGGAAACTTTTTATAATAGAAATCAGTAATCTAATTTTACATATTCTACCATGAATAAATATGCAGAAATTTTAAATCATAATTGGTAACATAATACAAATTAAATACAGAACCTACAAGAAAACTTTGAAGAACATTTTGTTGATACTGATAGACATAAGAGTTGCTTTTCAACACACACGATACTCATTTCAATTCTATGGTATGTAAAACAAGAGTTAGTGAATTTACTTACTTTGGGCAGATGTAGTCTTAAAAGCAATATGCTTTTGCTTCAAAGTTAAATCAATTTTTCTTTAAAATGTGAACTTGTTTTGTCAATGTGATTGTAAATATTAAAGGAAATGATTTATAATTAAGTTATTGAGCTATTGTAAAATCCTTAGGTATGTTTGGTACTACTTGAATGTGTGAGAATACTTTTTCAACTGTAAATTTCATGAGATCTAAATTTAGATCAAGAATATCCAATATGAAAGAATTTGAATATCTCGAATATTTGAGATGATGCGTTGAATTGTAAAATACATATTTAAAAATATTGAAGATTAGTATGTTTTAAATAGTCTAGAAATATTTTATAATGATTATTTTTTTGAATGCTAAGTTTTAGTTATATTTAAATAAAATATAAAAGGTTGAACTTAATTCACCGTATTATTCATAGTCTCTAATGTAGTCTAGAGTATTTAATATAACATGTATTGACTTTATATGTTCTACAGCATGGTTTTCTATGCTTCATATCAGCAAGGATATCATATCTGCAAAATCAAAGCTTGAACAAATACATTGCTTCTGGGAAGAATACTGACAAAGTCATAAAGCCTTAATAAGGATACCTGATCGGATATGACAAGATGAAGAGGTATGACACTTCATCTGTACAAAGGCAGCAGCTTCAGTTTCTCCAGCCTCTCACTTTTTCAGTGCACTTTATAATTATCAAAAGAAAACATTCAACCAAAAATAATCTCTTTTTTGAAAACTAGAATATTAAAATCACCAAATTTTGTTTGTACATATCACCTTCAAAATGCTGGAACTATATAGCCTCCAGTTCTTATCTGGCCAAGGAGTTAGAGCAAATGTCAGGTTATTTTCTGTAGTAAATGTAACCTTTGAAGAGATTGCATGTAAAAAGTCATCTTTAATTATTTCTAAGAACCCCTTCAATTATTCTTTCCCAATCTCACAAATATAAACAGTCCAGTTATCGCATAAACTTTAGGGAAAAAAACAGCTAGACTTAAATGCAAGCAAGGCATTAAAAACAATATTATAAATATGAAAATCATGCCTTGAAATATTAAAATTAATGTAATAATAGTACATATTAAGTTACCATATATTGCCACTTTAGCAAAAGTATGTTTTGCCTGCCCTTCCATTTATTTTACCTTTGTTGGGGGTATTCACCCTTCACCTTTAACCTACAAAGATATTAAATATGTAAGTATATTAGACAAATCTATAAGAAAATTTTCAACACGCAGAATCTGACATGTAAATTTAACACATCATTATTACACTTAAATCTATTCCAGAGCAAGCAATGCAGAAAACTAGACTGGGAAGATAAAACAACCAAAAAACAAATGGCAATTCAGAAAATTGACAAGCATTGGCCATTGCTAGAAGAATGTGAAGGTGCTTGGGAGCTAATCCTAGAAACAGACCATATGCTCCCTAGCTGGACCACCAGTTTTCAGGACTGAAAAATGCAACAATCTGTGTAATATGTATTAGGTTGACTGGGTAAGCCCTTCTACATGATTTGACATATTATTCAGGAAATCAATCTCTCCAATTTCTCATTATCACGTGGTACCAGAAAAAAAAGTTGAATAAATAATATTTTACTTTATAAAAGCAAATATGTGCTGATAGAATGTTGGGGATACTACAGTACAAGAATTTCATGGAGTGTAAAATATTTTATGGAGAAGATTTTTCTCATTTGTTTTTGTTATTCTTCCTAGGATACTAAAAAACTATAAATCACTCTTTATTCTTTTCACTGGTTGGTCCCTGATTTGTCATTCCTAAAATGCTCACCACATATTTCCCTCATCTGAATGTTTTCCCTCAGAAAGGGAAAGCAAAATAAAAGTTACACCAAAGAATCTCTTCTCCAGTGGCAATTCTGAAATAATGATTCATCAATTAGTGCTGCTGCTGGCTGATTAGTTAGCAAATTAAGATGTGATATCTTAAAATAAGAATCCTATAATATGCTCATAATTATGAAAATGCTTTCTTTTCTGTCTTCCTGAGTTATACAACATAATTTGTAACTAGAAAGTCTTTCCATAGCAACTTATTTTCCAATTCAAACTTAAGTCTGATTGACCACCTACTGCAGTAGATGAAGGCATAAACTCATGAACAAAAGCAAAGATAATTATGTCTCTCATTTTTGGATGACCACATGGAGAAAGTGTTAATTTAACAAGTGCTCCATATGCCAGTATTAAAAGAAATAGTTTTTGCCTTTAACTGGCTTAGAACAGAGGAATCCTGGCAATTAATTATGTAAAATGAAGTCAGCAAGTGGCACATCTAAATGTGGTGGCATGTGCTCTCCTCCTTTTTAACAGCAAATAATGCAGTGTAGAGTCTCTGGGTAGGTGTGAATTTCTCAGACAAATAGTAACCTCTAGTTTCTGTAGCTTCACTTTACCTGATTATAATACGGCATTAATAATGTGTTATTGATGCTGTTGAAACTTATTTGCATCTGAGTTTCATTAAGTAGAACAGTTAAAGTCAAATCTCTCATAATTAGAAAATCATACATTTGCTCATGTGAAAATTATTTACAATTTATAACATCTTAAGAAAGAGTATGTCTCTGAACACTGACTTTAGCAAACAATAAAGTGGAGTGATTATATGTAAATCTGGGCTTTGAATTTCAACTCCAAGTTGGCTACCTCTGGCAAATTTCTTTCACCAACTGCATATCTTGTTACTTCTTCCGATATAGGTTGTCATAGAGATTAAATGAGATAATATATACAAGGGCTCAACATACTGCCTGACACATATTAATAATTCAAGGAAAGATAGCTATTGTTTTTATGAACAAAATAGGAGATGTGCCTAATACTATGTAAGCACTCAATACATAAATCATTAAATACATTATGATTTAATAAATACAATCTGATAGTGTTGAAATAAATTTAACAAAAAAAATGTTGACTAACATATGGAAAATAAATATTGACCATGTTGTCAGAAAATTTTGAGCCATGGTATGGTTTCAAATCAAGGTAACTAGAGATGATGCTGTTCTCGTATCACTATAAAACCCGACTACTTTTGAATAACTGTTTGAAAATTAACAAATATTTCTAGACAAGAGCATAATATTTATTACACATCATAGTTTGGAATGAAGCCTAAACTAATTGTAAAACAAATGCTTTATTTTGGTACCTCAAGAATAAACTTTATTTTCAATTCAACACAATAAAGATACCACCTTTTAAAGATATAAAACTCTGGTACTTCAATCAAGTAATTTGGATATATCTACATGTCTGTATGAACTTTACATACACAATACCACAATATGTTAAAATGATTACGTTAGCTTTCCACAAATTAACCACTGCTTCCATTTTCATTAAAATTCAATCTCTTGTTCATTAAAAAGTACCTCTTTTCCTTACATCCAACTTCTCCATGTTTTCCATTATCATTCACAGCACCCACCAAATTACCCACACTTAACAAATCTAAATGAAATTAATATCTATTAAAGGTAATCCTCAACTAATTACCCTCACCGCTCTGTTTATTCCTAATAAAGCTTTTTGATTAGCCTTGTAAGGGCGAAGTGTTCCAAACATTATTTAGCTCTAATGTGATATTATTAACTTTATTCAATATCTCCTTATTTATGGTGCAAACATAAGTACATAGGCAGAATGTAAAATAGGTCTCACCAAACTTATTATTTCAACAATTTTATATTCCTCTGATACTCTGTTTGGTTACACATGAACAAAAATGTGTTTCTCTCTCTCTCTCTCTCTCTTTTTTTTTTTTTTTTTTTGGTTTATTTGTGTTTAGGGGGAATGTGTTAGTTATTTTCTTTAGAACATATGAATTGGAGACTCAGATTATTCTTAATAATGGGGTTATTATAAGGCAGCACATGTCAATAAAAGAAACTTGAAAGTCATAGGAACCAGAGATGGCTAGAAACCAAGGCCTCAACAAAACATAAATGTAGTTTATGGCTTTGAAGAGAGTTCATGACCCAAAGAAGTTCGGGTGGGGGCATTATGGGCAATCCCTAATCAGAGCAGGAATTGAGAATTCTTGGGTTTCACTTTAATATGCTGCATTAATATGATTCAACAATTCTCTCTGCCTGTTTTCTTTGAATCTCCTTCTGCTCTGACTCTACTACTAACTGAATGATCCTCTAGGCATATTTCTGGTTAAATTCCAGGGGAGAATTTTCCTGATCCTAACTACTTTCTTTTTTCTATTAGGAAGAACTTTTTAAAAGCTAATTGTCAGCGATAAGCTTATATTTTGGCTTGATTGGGTCAGGTGCCAACCTGGCTGTAAGGATGTTGCTGGTCTCACTTGGTAGTGAATAGGTAATTTCTGTTTAGGATTGCATTCTTAGCAGGGATTTAGTAATATCAGAAAAGGGCCGAGGGGGTGGTAGGCATCATAATTGACCCCTCTATATCTGCATTATTGCATTTGAGACATAGAAGATTAGGAGTTGTGTATTTAAATGTCTGTTCAGCTTTCATCTGGCTACTGGCTATTTTTAGAGTATAAAATTCCATACATTAATAACTGTCCTAAGTACAGAACAGAGCAGGAATGGGAATCAAAAGTAAATAAATGAATGAATAAGGTTACTGGGTAGCCTTAGTTTCTAGGAATGGCCTAGAAATAGAAGATAATAGATGAGAACAGTGAACAAAATCAACAAACCAGCCAATATTCTAAACTAGAGGTTAGAGACAGTAGTTAAGGGGACGTCCAGAAAAGCATGAGGGAATTACAGATGGAGTAGGTCTTCTATGTTGGGAAAGGGTAGTATGTCAGGTATTTCTGAAGCAGGCAGAAAATTTTGATTACAAGAAGCATCACCCAGCAAGTAGCAATGTCTGAAGCAGAAGAAATGAGTTTTGATACTAGATTATGCTTTCATCCAGATCAAATGCTCTTTGTTGCTTTCTAAGCAAGTCAAGAAGCATTGGGAATTCTAAGCCAGCTATGACAGGAAATAAGCTGTCACAGGGATTTGCCATTATCATACATCAAAGCAGTAAAAAAAAGAATCCATAGCACTTCAACTCTCTGTTTGATTGAAAACAGGCTAGTATAAAGACCAAAGTGACATTTTATAGTGGTAAATGGCTCAGAAAAATTTGGAGGGTTAGAGGTATCTGAGTAATTCAAACCAATCCCTAAACATAACCAGCAACAAACCATGATAAGCCACTTCAATTATCTGAGTCCATAGTGAAAAAAGAGCATTAGGAGAGATACTGTAGGTGGTTTAGCCTAACCCCAAACCAGTGAACTATGGCCTGTGGGTTAAACCAAAGCCTTTTCTGTTTTTGTAAATAAAGTTTATTGGAATACAGCCACATTCACTTATTTATATATCATCTATGACTGCTTTTGCACTAATCATATCAGACTTGAGTAATCACTACAATGACAACATGGCCTGCAAAGCCTAAAACTATCTGGCTAACCCAGGCCTAATTTATCACCCACCAACAGTGTTTTTAAATATAAATTTATTTCCCATACTTGGAAAAATGGAGATCAATGTTCAAGTTGGTGATGGTATTTGATAATACTAATCCTCAGCACAAAGCATTAGTTTACCATATAAGAGCAAAATAAATGTCTGAAGCAAATGGGGAGGGGCCAGGAGAGGAAAGGAGAGGAGGGCAAGGAAGGAGGTGCATGGGAGGAGAGGAGAAAGGAGGGCATACCTGGGCGCAGAGGAGGCATGGCATTAGGATCTGGAGATATGCTGTCTTTAGTACCATTTGCTCCTGATGGCCAGCTTTGGTTATATCTTTGTGTTCTATATACCATTATTCTCATAGTAAATTCCCCCCTTTTTAAACTATTAATAGTTGAAATCAGATTTTGCTTATGTACCATTGAAAAATTCCTAATCAATTCAGCTAATCTGATGACTCAAAGTGGAAGCGGCACGGTTAGCAATAAACTTTCAACCAGTATGGTGGCATTGTCTACATTCTGGTTGCAAAAAATAGCAGCATGAGAAATCTCAAGAAGGGCCAAAAGAACATATAATGCTGTTGAAAGGAAGTCCCTTTAAAAATGGAACTATGGCCTGGGCGTGGTGTCACACACCTGTGGTCATAGGTACTAGGGGGACTGAGGTGGGAAGATGGCTTGAGCCCAGGAGTTCAAGGTTATAGTGAGCTATGATCGTACCACTGCACTACAGCCTGGACGACAAAGCAAGACTCTGTCTCTTGGGGGGAAAAAGAAAAAATGGAACTATAGAGTAAAATTTAGCAGAGGACTGCCACTTCTCTTTATTGAAAGAAAGATTATATATTTATATTAGACTGTTAGATCTCTAATTCACTAGACAAGTTTATGCTATTTTTCTGTATTGTAATTTTTATCAAAATTGATTGAAGGGAATTATCAATAAGAGCTACAATAATATAAACTGTTATGCTTGCTATCAAATTTTTATTTCCACTAGAAATTACAATGGCTAAACTTACTAGATTAAAAATAAAAGTTTACTTAACTCCACCTTAAATATGTAGCACAATTTTGTTACATATACTTTTGCATATATTTATGACATTCCTTGTTTGTTAATATATTTGGCAATCTGCAGCCTGCAATCAAATTGGCTCCTTTTTATCCTAAAGCATTACCACTACATACTAAAAAGTAATAAAGCTAGTTAAATGAAAGTGAAAGTGGCTCCTGGAGGTTATTCCATTTTATATAAAACACACTAATAGGTATTTAGCTGGGCTAATATAATAGTTTCTGTGGGAACTAATTAAAACCCAAGCAAATAAAAATATTGGCTTTGCTATGTCTTTAAATTCTACTCAAATAAGCAAAATATGAGTGCTTACTATATATCAAGCAATGTGCAATGTCACTGGAAAAATATCAAGAAGGAATAAGACATAAGCTTGTGCTACAAAAGCACATTACTGTTCAGAAGAATCAAACTGAAAATAATCTAATTTAGGATCATAGTCTTAGATAAATTAGTGGTAAGAACAAAGTATTGTATGAATGAAAAGCAAACTATGACCCTTTCATTCAACTGAAGCTTAAATACCTTAGAAATTGTGCCCATTTGCCCTTCACCTTTCCCTTTTCTAACAATACTCACCATGGTGATAAATGTTCATATAAAATATCATATTTTTCATCTACATCAATGAAATAATTATTTTTTCTAAGTTTTTTCCCTAAACCTAAAAGTTCTCTGAAAAATAAATTCTATTGGAAAGTATCTAACTTATCCATTTTCTCTCAGTGACATTATCTGATTGGAAACAACCAGTTAATTGAACGTAATATAAATTCTGCCTTATTGTTCAAGTGCAGCCTTGCTGAATAAATTGTACACTTTTTACTGACATCTCCTAAAGGGAGTATTAAATGTGTTCTCTGTCTTCTCTTTCTTGCCATGAAATAAGGAATAGTTTGGGTTTTGTCTGTTAGTTTTTAGAGATACGGTCTTGCTCTGTGCTCAGGCTGGAGCGCAGCGGCACGGTCGTAGCTCATGGCAACCTTGGACTCCTGGACTCAAGTGATCCTCCCAAATCAGCCTCCTGAGTAACTAGGATGACAAGCATGCACCACTATGCCTGACTAATTTTTTTTTTCTTTTTCTTGTAGAGATGCTATGTTGCCCTCTACAAAAGCACTATGTTGCCCAGGCTGGTCTCAAAATCCTGGCCTCAAGTGATTCTTACGTCTCGGCCTCTCAAAGTGCTGTGATTACAATCATGAGCTGCAGTGCTCTGCCAGAAATAGGTTTTAATGTCTGCTGTATTTTTTTGGTCAGACTAAGTCTTGACCACTGTCCTTGTTATTACCTTGTTGATATAATTTTATTCTTAAAATTTTTATAGCAATGTTTCCTAGAGTAAACATTCTACTTGCTCAAGACTCTAAATAATCAATGAAATAACTTGATACATTTAAAAATAATTATTTCTCCTGGAAGATGGTCAGGACACCCTGAAAGTCACTGCCAAGTGTTACTCTGAAGCAGGCAAGATCTTTTGATTCTGCTCCAATTACACTGTAAATAGTCAGATGCTTTCTACACCTCTCACAGCTCCCTGCCACCTCATTCTTCCTTCTCTTCCTTCCATTGTTCTATCAACCATGCAAGCTACTTACATTTCTTAAGCTCCTTCTACTGTGAAATACTGTCAACTCTAAAGTATTAATACTTATTAGCTCTGGAAGTAAGTTCTTATGTGCTAGAGTTTGATAGGGATAACTAGATTACTAATTTCTAGCAATGACTGTCATTGAGGTAATGAATTTGCAAGGGATATGAAACGTATGTACAAATATTAATAATTCTAATACTTAGCAAAATGTAACAAGTATCATAATTTTCAAAAGTAAATGGGATGGGAGTTCAAAAGAAGGAGAGCGCAGTTTCAACAGAGGGATTTAAGATTGTGGGTGGAATTTGAGTTATGCCTTAAAAATGATGTTTCTGATGTTGAGGAAGGGAAGAGGTCTATTGAGGTAAAGCCTGTTCACATAAGCAAAAGTACAGAAAAGGAAGAGGAAGTGGTGTAATTTTAGGCTCCAAGAGTGATTTTGATAGGATTTTAAGACATATGAAGGAAAAAAAAATCCAAGCGGAAGTTTTGGCCTAGAACAAGGATTAGCCAATGTTTTTGTAAATGGCCACAGAGTAAATATCTTAGATTTTGAGGTCCACGGAGTCTCTATTACAACTACTTAACTCTTATTATAGCATGGGATAGAAAAGGAATGATCCTTTTCCTCCCTATTGTAAGGGTCATAGCCAACACCCCCATAATAAAAGACAGGTTAACAAGAGAAGAAACATAACAAATTTATTAAGGTGCATAAGAACCAGAGTCATTCAAAAAACATATGAACACTCGAAGAAGGACCAGATGATTGGTACTTAAACACCCTCTTCACTGGGGAGATGGGAGTGGGGGTTTGTAAATAAATGGACTTAAAGACCAGACAATGGTTTGTAAATGAGTCTCTTTGGATGCTGAATGGGACTGAAAGACAAAGAATAGCTTGTGGACAAATTAAGGGAAGGTGAGGGACAGAACCAAATTGAGAACAAAGGTTGTCTTATTATGCAGACAAAGCTTCCCAGGTATTCTCTCTCCCTGCAGCCCTCAGAGGAATGGATGAAAATGAAAATCTGTCTGGGCATATTGATGACCCCAGTCTTTCCTCCAGTAGTTAAGCTTTCCTAATTGTTGGGTGAGATTCCTAGGGAAGGAGTCTTAAAACAATTGTGTGTCTTTTGGAATGAAGCTGTCTTAAGTTAGATAAGAAAATTCCAGAAAGAGTCCCTCCCAGTGTTCAGGAAAGAAAGAGGGTCAGAGAGACAGAGGATGAGGAGGCAAAGACAAGGCAGGAAATTCAGCAGAGAGAGACCTTGGTTTTGAGGCTTGTTTCTGAGGCCTTTCAATTTTCTTTAGTATGCTAAAGCATCATATTTTAGATTATTATTTTATGTTCTCCAACAATAGCATTAAAGTAGCCATAGATAAACATAATAAGTGTGGATACATCCGATAAAACTTTATTTACAAAACAGGGAATGCCTGAATTTGGCCCACATGGCAGAGTTTCTTGACTCCTGGCCTAGGTTATACAAGGGATTTGCATGCCATTGGATGGGAGAAAAATTAATATCTTTTCCTCACCCTCATACAGTTCATGGCTGAGACTCCTATAACAAGAGATAGATAAACAAGAGAAAAGCATACAAATATATTTAATATAAGCTTTATGTGACATGAGGATCACATAAGAAAATGAAAAGAAATCTGTGTATTTTTATGTTTGGATTTGATGAAGACTGGATAGTTGTGCAGAAGTATAATTGGACAAAGAAGATATGATCTAGTGGTAATAAACTGGGAGTAATTTATCAAGGCCTGTTTGTTCAGGTTCTTTTCTGTCTCCCTGTGTCTTCAGAGATAAAGATATTCCTTTCCTTAGGATATAGAGAGGGCACCTCTCAAATGAAGTCTTATGACCTATTTTAGGGAAAGGGCAGATAATTCTTTTATAGTTTGCTTCAGGGGAGTGGGGTGGGAGAAAGTAAGAGAGACCTTCTTGCTTCTGTTGCTTTCTCAAATTCCAAGTTACCATGTTTTTGGTTAGCATGTCCCAAAACCCATTGTCATTTAAAAAATTTTGACATATGTACAAGAAGACATGTGTAAAATCTGGGTAAGCATTGTGGATGGCACTTTGATAGTGGCATGTGATTGAACATAAGAAATACAGGAAGATATTTTCTTTCATAAAACCATGTAAGTGATAAAAATTATAAATTTTTAAAGCTATGTCTATACAGAGATGACCCCTGACTTACGATGGTTTGACTTAATGATTTTTCAACTTTACAACGGTACAAAAATGATAAGCATTCAGTAGAAACTATACTTTAAGTACTAATACAACCATTCTGTTTTTCACTTTCAATATGGTATTTAATAAATTATGTGATGTATTCAATACTTTATTATAAAATAAAATTTGTGTGAGATGATATTTCCCAACTGTAGACTAATGTAAGTGTTTAGAGCATGTTTAAGGAAAGCTAGGCTATATATTTGATAGTTTAGGCATATTAAATGCATTTTTAACTTATAATATTTTCAATAGAAGATGGATTTGTTGGGATGTAATCCCATCGTAAATTGAGGAGCATCAGTACTTGCAAAATAGTCAGATAACTGATAAAATCAATCAAAACCATTGTTTGACTTTTTGCACTAGCTATCAGTCTGTGACTAATTGATTTTGACTTCTAGAATATCATCTAAAATTAGTTAATTGAACATTTAAAATGAAATGAAGTATCAAAACCATCTCTAGATATTTTGTAGTAATTTCTAAAATAAAAGAAAATTATGATCTTATGGCAATGTCATATTTGGTCTCTGTGGCTTATGCCATTGTTATTCAAAAATCCAAATTCATTGTATTATACAAAATTATTGTTTTTCCCTGTAAAAGAATATATTAGTTGTTATATTCATGCAAATTATCCTCTAAAATATGTTTTAAATAAAATGTTTTAATTCTTGTATATACTTATCTGAAATTGGACTCCAGTTTCAAGAATAGGCTTCTCAATTTGTTCTGCAAGGTATCATTAAAAAAAAAAACAGGTTTCAGATATCTGCATGTAGGCATTATTGCTAATAACATGTGCAAATATCTATAGTCTGCCTTATAGGTTTTAGATGTTTTTAGAAATAGGGATGATTTTAATATAAATCCATAAACCAGTATTTAAAATATGTGAGAATGCCTCTACTTTAATATTTTTGAAGGTATGACAAGCCAATCAGCCTCTGTGGGACAGATCCTTGGGAAGATACCTATGTAGAGAAATCCTTTTTAAATGTACTGTGTAGGAGATAAGAAAGTGAGAGGCATTAAGTGGTACCTCTTTAGGGTAGAAAATGGAAATTGTTCTTTCCTAAAATGTATTGTGTAAAATGTAGTACAATACTTTGCTTGTTCATATACATAGGAAAACTGAGGTGATCAAATAAATGCATATATTTCTTTCCATCATTAAATATGAATTCCAGGGTTTTCTGATGTATCCAATTATTGAATATTAGAACAAGGAGCCTGTTATTATAAACATGGAAACTGATTTTTATTGAAGTTAAATGACTTAAGTAATATAGCAGATAAGAAAGGGCTGCAAAATCTTGACTCCAAGTTAAGTGCTCTATTTGAGGGAAGTAATTTATCTCCATCATATAGAGAGAATTTAGCAGACATATTCAGTACAACCAGCACCCTTCTTTTCTTTTTTTATGTTTTATTTTTTATTTTTTTTTGTTTCAGAATATTATGGGGGTACAAATGTTTTGGTTACATGGATTGCTTTTGTACTGCTCAAGACAAAGTTGTAAATATGGCCATCTCTCAGTGTACATTGTACCTGTTAGGTATGATTTCACCCACCCCCCCTCTTCCCCCACCACCTGTTTGATTTTCATTGAGTTTTACTTCCTATTGTACACAAGAGTGCTGTTCGGTTAGTTACAATTTAATAGTGAGTACATGTGCTGTTTGTTTTTCCATTCTTTCAGTACTTCACTTAGGAGAATGGTCTCCAGTTCCATCCAGATTGTTACAAAAGGTATTAATTCATTTTTTATGGCTGAGTAGTACTCCATGGTATACATATACCACATTTCATTAATCCACTCATGAATTGATGGGCACTTGGGTTGATTCCATATCTTTTCAATTGTGAATTATGCTACAGTAAACATTCAAATGCAAGTGTCTTTTTGATAAAATGAATTTTTTTTTCCTTTAGGTACTTTTACCCAGCAGTGGGATTGCTAGATCAAATGGTAGGTCTACTTTAGTACTTAGGAGTCCATAATTCTAGAGGTTGTACTAGTTTGCGTCCCCAACAGTGTTAAGTTCCTTTCTTTCCACTTCCAGGCCACTCTTTATTTCGGGATTTTGATATCAGCCATTTTAGGTTAGGTACATCCCAACCAGATTGGTTCAACACCAAATGGTCATCACAAGAAGAATTGGTACCACACAGCAGAAATTATTTCATACACGAGAGGAAGGAATTCTCCAAAGCATTCTACAAAGCCAATTCACTGATACAAAGCCAGAATGGATACAACAAAAAGAAACTACAGACCAAATCCTTAAGAAATACGATGAACATTCTCAATAAAATTCTCAAACTTAATTACAGCTGAATATCAACTAATTAATCACCACAACCAAGTAGATCCATCCACGAGCAAGGATGGTTCACAGATCAAATCCATAATTGATACCACATAAACAGAACAAAAACAAAGACAATGATCATCCAATGATGCAAAAAGATGACAAATCAGCACCCTTAATTGGTAAGTACTCTCAAGAAATAGGCATAGAGGAACATACCTCAAAATAAAAGCCATATTTGACAAACCCTAGCCAACATATACTGGTGGGGAAAACTGAATGTATTCCCACTTAGACCCAGAAACTACAAGGTTGCCCACTGTCCCAACATTTTATCACAGTGCTGCAAGTCCTTGCAACATACTGGAAGGAGAGCAAATGACAAGGGACAAATAGGTATCAAAGAGAAAATATAGTTGCATATATTTCTTGCTATGAATACCCAAATTATATCTAGAAAAGCTCCAAATAAAAATTCAGCAATGTCTAGGTTAAAATCAACCACAAAATGGGAACATCCATCAAACACCAAAACTTAACAGAAATCCATCAAAACTCAATACCTTCACAATAACAAAAAGAAATACAAAGTACCTAAGAATATATTTAACCAAGGAAGTGAAAGACCTCACAAGGAAGTATGAATCACGAAGAAAGAAATGGAAAAAAATGCCCAAGAATGGAAATAATATTTCCATGATGGCAGTACCAAATGATTAAATTTTATCACTCCACAAATATACAGATTTTTTGCATATCTCAAAAAAATATTTTTTCAATTGAAAAAAATTATGCTTCATATGGAACCAGAGAAGAGCCCAAATAGCCAAACAACCTTAAGCAAAAGGAACAAATCTGGAGGTGTCACTCTACCAGACTTTAAGCTATATTGCAAAGCTATAGTAACCAAAACAGCATGGTACTGGCACAAAAATAGAGAAATAGACCAATAGAACAGAACAGAGAACCTGGATATAAAACCATCCACATATTGCCATCTGATATTTGACAAAGTAGACAATAATATACACTGGGGAAAAGAATCCCTATTCAATAAATGATCCTGCAAAAATTGAATAGGCACATGTAGAAGATTGAAACAGGATCCATATCTCCTACCACTCACTAAAATTAATTCAAGCTGGATAACAGACTTAAACCTTAGACATGAAAACATAAGAATTCTAGAATAAAATGTTGGAAAAACTCTTCTAGATATTGGCTTAGGCAAAGAATTTATGAAGAAGACCCCAATGTCAATCACGGTAACAACAAAAATTAATAAATATGACTTGATTAAATTAAAAAGCTTCTATACAGCCAAGGAAACAATCAACAGAGTGAATGGACAACCTACAGAATGGGAGAAAATATTTGCATGCTATACATCTGATAGAGAGCTAATAACCAGAATCTGCAAAGAACTCCAGCAAATCAGCAAGAAAAAAATCAAACAACTCCATTAAAAAGTGGACAAAAGACATGAACAGAAGTTTTTCAAAAGAAGATAGACAAATGGCAAAAAAAAAAAATGAAAAAATGCTCAACCTCACTAATCATCAGGGAAATGCAAATCAAAACCAAAATGAGATATCTCCTTCCTTTCTTTTGTTAATGTTGCCAGTATAACATCTTTAAAAATTTAGATACAGGGCTATTAACCTTCAAACATGCATTATATAGTAATAATATCAGGGCTCTCTGTTTTGCTTAGCAGTGAAGTGATTCTCTAGCTGTGATAAACTGTTCTACCTTTGGCCTTCTAGTTTAGCCACTTAGGGATTGGATTATTGTCTCATAAAACAGAGGGGCAATGATATTATTACTTAATTATACTCATTATTAAAAGTTCTGAATCATGCCATTATCAAGAAAAGGGCAACTGATGGTACTTAAATGAATGATTCCAAAAGAACATTTCAATTTATTTTGTGTCAGAAAAAAATAAAAACACATTTGGCATGTAATACAAAAAGTGGGAGACAATTGCGTGCACTAGTTAAGAGCCTAGGGTTTTGAAGCAGACAGAAATGTTTGAATTCCTACTCCAACATTTACTTATTGCGTGACCTTAGAGTCTTCATCTGTAAATTATGAACAAAGCATTGTGTGTACTAATATTCTATAGTTACTGTGAAATTGAAATGAGATCATGTGTGTTTCATGTTTAACATTGTGCTTGTCATAGAGTAGGTACTCAATAAATGGTAGCAACTTAAAATAATATTCACAATAATGATGCTGTTGATCTTAGTTATTTCAAAATGTTTTTAAATGTACTGCAAAATTAAAAGCAATATTAATTGCTCGTTGTGCTATTCTTTTACACAAAAATATGCAATTGGGTTTTGTATTGTATTATGCAATGCTCTGTATTTCAATTCAACATACACAGATCCTATCTATGAAGTACTGAGCTAGTTTCCAATAATTAGGATAAATTAATTTGTTCAATAAATATTCAGAAAATGTTTATTTTGTGCCAGACAAAATGATGGGAGAAATAAAACACAGTTCCTAACTTTAGTAAGCTACTAAGTGTGATTAGTCCTATCATCTTGGTGAAGGTAAGATGACCAAAACAGGTGTCAAATACCAGTGACATTAAATTATAGAAAGTCACATGGGTGATTTATTGCAAATCAAATCAAGTGACCTAAGTGATAAATAGAGTTTAAAATGAGCTATTGCTGAGAGTGTGATCCTGAAGAAATTCTGACTAAAAGAATCAGAGATGATGGGCTTTGAACTGGACCTTTAAAACTGAGGAGAGTTTTAACAGGTAAAGAATGAGTAAAAAGCATTTCAGATTGATAAAAATGAATAAGTATAAAGAGTTATAAATCTTTATAAGTTTATTTATAGAATAGTCATATATATTTAGAGCAGAAAGAAATTATAAATTTTGAATTAAAGAGTTATAAATTATGAATAGATTAAAAACTAAGTGAAAGGGGCTCTGAATTAGGTAGTAAAGTAAGGGCAAATAGAAAATTTTTTATTTTTGATGGTTTAAAATATACATACTGAGGAGAATCTTATAGGAGTGAGAAACTGATTATATCGAGTCATATGAAATAGGGATGTCAAAATATGTCTGTGTTCCAAGTCCATGTCACAGTGAGAAGGATAGTGCAGCATCATTAATTGAAATATGGAAGGGGAAAGGTGGTATGTATAACATAAGAGAAGATGACATCTTTTATTTCAAAAATATTGAACCTCAGATACCAACACGCTTTCCCAGAAGACATAAGCAACAAGTATAAAGACATATATAATATTTTATATCATTTATGTTCTATGAGGAACTAAATGAGATCAGATGTTGTGAATGTTTTGACAAACAGAAAGAAGGCACAAACTGGAAGAGACTTCATTGGTGATAGAGAGGGAGAGAGGAACTCAGAAGTCAGGGAAATAGTCAAAAAGCAAGGATAGCATAAAGTCTTGAAGACGAAAGATAAAAAGTCTAAGAATAGAAAATAGTTAACATTTATCAAGTGTCACATTAAGTTCAAGCAAGGTGAGGAATGAGAAAATATTTAGCAATTACAGAGTCATTAGAGACTTTCAGAATAGAAATTGCAGCTAAATGATAAAGTAAAAATACATTTCAAGGACTAATGATTGAGTGAGGGGTAAGGCAGAAGAGTCATTAAAGACAGACTCTTATGTTAAGAAATATGGTAGTCCAAGATAATAGAAGTGTATTTTGTTTTAAATGTAGAGAAAATCTCCAGCCAATAGGAAACTGCTTTAATATAATAATATAAGAAATATATTAATATAATAATAATATAAGAACAAGCAATAACAATTGATAGAACCAATTCTTAGAGGAGGGAAGAAAAGAGAATTTGATGATGAATTGTTCTACAAGAATTCATTAGCTGACTGCCTAATATGTTTCAGGGACCATGCTAGATGCTGAATATACAAATCTAGGCTGAATAATCAAACTACCAGACAAGATAGAAACAAAAGAAATCATTCTAGTACAATATGATGTGTTATATTGGAGATACATATATGAGGTATGAATACCTACAAGAAAATGTCTCTAAGTCTGCCTAGAGAAAGTGAACAAGGAAGGATTCCAGATGAGACTGCAGTGAGTTAACTCTCAAATGATTAAAAAAACCCAGCTATTCATGAGTTAGAGACAAGAATAGAAGTAATCTAAATAAAGGGTGGAGCTTCTGCAATGGCTTGGAGTTGGCAATAGAGCATAGCAGTTTGAGAAGGTCCATGTTTCCCAATATTAGGATAGAGTTTGGTAAATTAAGAAGGGACTAGCAAGTATTTTGAAATTATACCATAGACCATGGCCAGCCATTGAAGGATTTTAGTGAGGAAAATTCTACAATATTTTGCATATTTAGAAAGATCAGTGTGGCTGTGGGTAGGAAGATGGATTAAAAGTGGATAACAGTTAACAGAAAAAATAGTGAGGTAGCTATTGGAAAAAATAATGTTAGGAACAATGAGGGTTTGGATTAAGATAGCACCAGAAAGGAAGAAATAAATCTGAGAAATATTTAATGGTAAATTTCATGTTGGGAGGTGAGAGAAAATAATTTGATGATGAATTGTTTGTTGTAGATTTTTTCTCCCTTTGAATGACTTGTTTAAATGATGTTTACGTTAACTTAGATCACCAGTGATAATTCTGAGAAGATATATTGATTTGGATTTGTTGAGTCTCTTCTGAACATAAAACATCCAGGTGAACAAGTCTTATAGTTTGTTCAAAATATGTGTTGCATACATGAAAGAAATTTGGTTCAGGTTTACATTGCAGGACTCATCAACATACAGGTATTCTCTCATCAGAGAGGTGAAAAAACAAACGGGCTCGACAACAGCAAGTAAGTTATGCTAATAAAGTCTAACATAAGATGTAGGAGAAGAGAATGGGCAGCATGTTGGAGTTGAATTTATCCTGCCAAAGGTACTCTATTTTCTCTGTGAAGTAGAAAGAAAAATGATCAAGGGTAAGATGAGGATTCAAGATGTCAAATGAAGATTCGTAATAGTTGTTGTAGTAAAAATTACACAAGCACAAGCCAGAGACAAATAAAAGAACTGGAAGACTTCTAAAGGAAATTCTCTTCACCTTGTGGCCATTTTTCACAGTTAAATAACATCATGTACTTGGTTCCTTCTAGACAAGAAGAAAAGGAGAAATAATATAATGACAGAGTGGGTAAGAGGGACATTTTTAAGTTTATTTCCTACGTTCTTAATTGTGAATTAAAATGGGACACAGGGTTATTTTGTAAAATTGTGTTAGAGATAGGTTGTTAGTTTATCAAGAGTTGGAAGAGATGTGTGGGAACGACTGGGGAAATGATTCGGGGAGAACTTAAAGATTTATAATCAAAGTTTACTGAGATAAATCAAGAGGTTTATTGCTCTTTAAGATTTTTCTTTACTTGTAATTTTTAAAAGTTGCACACTTTGGTGTAAAAGTTTAAGTAATATCAAAATTATATGTGAGACTAATAAAATGCTGGGTATGAAAGATGGTACTGTGAAGTACACCGTGCTTCTTTATGTCACAACTGCTGTTTGCAAGAGAAAGATGAGCTGCATTTCTTTGCTGACTCAGCATGTCGGGCTGTGTGACCTCATTACCTTTAAACAGCCAATGAAAAGAACATATTAAAAAAAGAAAAGCCATCTGTTCTTAGAAGAGGAACAGAAATACATGTCTAGCTTAATTCTATTTTAGGGGTTGAGTTCTGGAAAATACTGGTTAATAGATTTATACCATTTGATTTTACATTTTACTAATAATCACACAGCATAGGTAGGAGGCTGAGTCTACGACCTGGTCGACCCAGGCATGGAGTATTTTCCACAATACTGTATGATCACTCACTGTAGTCTTGGCAATTGCAGCACATTTTTTTTTATGTTTCCTTTTACACAGTCAATCAAGATCCATTTCAAAATGGCTTATTTCTTCATTCTACCAAGCTTCTGTCCCTATATATCTATCTATCCATCCATATACTATGTATCTTCTGTCATCTGATATCTATTTTGCTATTCTTATTAAACTGTAGGCACTAAATATAACTTCTCTTTCTTCTGAATCCAAACATTCATCTAGGTTTTACTGGGAATGGTGAATCAAACATTTGTTTAGAAGCAATTTGATGACATTAATAACTAAAAAACACTTTTAAGGATGAGGGGAAAATATTTTGCCAGAGAATAATTATGCATATTAAAAATAGTTGCTTTAAAATCCATAGAGAACAATTCTAACTCAATGTGCCTTTATATCTAGTGTTTACATTATATATATACACACATACACACACATATATAACATATAAGCATATGTATGTAAACATATATGAAATCAAAGCAATCCAGCTTTGTTCTTTTAGCCAATGAAAAGAAAAGAATTCTGGATTTTGTAATTCTAAATTTCTTCACAATAAAAAGTAATCTACTCAATAATACTATTTAAGGCTTTCGAATACTTCCCCTTTGACCATAATATCCCAGGATTACATTATTCATACATTTCATGCAGTCAATATTATAGTAGTGTATATTGTTTTTGAGATGAATGTTTTTTATGTCTAGTGTTTATATAATTATTTTATTGGACACAAAAATATGTGTTCCCCTTGGTTTCTGCACATTATCTTTTGTTTTGCTTGTAGCTGGCATTTAATTACCCTACAAATACTACATACATATTATAGCTCTGTTCTAGCCACTAGTGATTCAGTGATCATCAGAAAACATTTAAACTTCATGAACCACTGTTCATTAAGCACACATACTTAATGAAGCATGTATATGAATTTAGATACTGTAGCAGAGACAGTACTATATTTTCACCAAATCTGTGATTCTCCTATTGATATAAATGAAGACTACATTTACCAGCATCCCTTGTAGTTATGTTGGCATCACGTGGTGGAGTTCTGGCCAGAGTTATGTTGTTCAAAATCAAGCATAGCACATCTAAGCCCATCCCTGAAAACCCTACTTGATACTTGACATTCTATCTTCCAGTTCACATAGATTTTAAAAGCCATATGATGAAGGTGGCAGCAGTATAAGATGAAAGCATCCTGGATCCCTGCATCTCCAATTGAAAGAAAGTTTTCTGACACATGCTATGATGTCAGTAAAAAATAAACATTATGTTAAGCCACTGAGATTGGGGATGCTTGCTACAGCAATTTTTTGTTTTTATTATAATAAAAATTTCCCTGGTATTTACCAGCTTATAATACTTTAAATACATACCTAGTTTTTTTTTTTTGTTTGAAAATACTTGATTCTCAGGAATATATGAAGCCAATACACTTTTCCCCAATAATGGAAGCCAGCAAAAACATGGAAAAACAAAGTCCCAGATCTTCATTTTAACTGACTCATAATTTTCTCCTATGATACTTTAGCGAGGGCAGGGAGCAAGTAGAATGAGTGGACTTATTTGAGTGTTGTTTCTTTTTATCATAAATGCACTCTAGAAACAAATAAATGGGGTGAATAGCTAACTGTGTGTAGGAAGAGCAAGAAGAAGTAGAAACAAAATACCCAGAGTATTCTCCAACAGAATAAGTCCCCAATGAATTGTAGGCTGATCATGTTTTCCTTGTATCTCTCAAACAAAAGAAATCCCTAGAAAACACATTTTCACAAACCAAGCTTTTTTTTTTTTTTAGTTTTTTGGGGAATGCGATATTTTTCTTACTGATGCTGAATGTAAAACTTCAAATGTATTTTATACTGTCAAATTAAATATTATGTTATTTTAGTGTACTTGCCTAGCTCAGTAGAAAAGAACCGATCTTCTTTACACATGTACCTACTTGTCGAAACCAAGTACTTACAGAATGATGTGGCCAAATGTGACAGTTCCTTTACTCTCAAAAATTTGACAGTGTTGCCTATGGAAATGACGAAGAATGAAGCCTCACCATTGATGCTTTGTAAAAAAGAAAAGAAAGCTGTCCTGCTATGAGAATTATCTTTAAAATCTCTGTGTGAGCAGATATAGAGCAGCACTGTCATAGGACAGCAATGTCAGGTCACATCATTCTGCTCAAAAAGCTTGAGTGACTTCCAGAGTAATGTCCTAGCTTCTTAACAGGTCATTCATATTCCTTTAAGATAGAGCCCCCTCCTTCTTCTCCACACTCAGCGCTTACTCTTTTATCCATTACTTGTTTCCACAGCTATAGTGGAAATATCTGCCAATCCATAAACCCAAAGCACAGTTGGATAACACTGTGCCAAGGCTTAATCTAAAATGCACACTCTCAGATTCATTTCTTAGCTCAAATCTGTATTAGACTAAATGAGGCTAGTGTGGAAAAATAATTTTCTTAGCTAACAAGAGAGTGACTATGAGCAATTGCTCTTTCCTCATTTTAGCTAGAGGTGTCTGAAAATTGACCGCACACAAATATTTCATTCCTTTATAAAATCAAGGCTCTATAATATAAATAAAACTCATATTTTAAAACTAGCTATTTATCATTAGATTCCTCTTATAACACTGAAATTATTCTTTCAAAAATATAATTTCTAAATATGCATTTTTGGAAATTAAAATACAATATATTATAATTTCATAAATTTATATTCTTTGGAATTAAAATTCCAAGCATTTTCATTATTTCCATCCCTGAATTGTTTGCAGGTATCTGATATGGAACTTTCATATAATACCTGTTTAGGTACTTTGCCACTAGTAATTCCCCAGGTGATATCAGCAGCCCTGATTAGTTGAAAAAAATTATTTTTCAGTTATGGTAAGCTCTGTATCTATCTAAACAGAAAATATTTGGAGAACAAAATTTATTTTCAATTAGTAAAATAAAACAACTTTGGGGAGAAAAATATGTGTGTGTGTGTTTTATTTTAAAGAAACTTTTTACAAGCCCCATATTTGAAGAGTCCTTTGTGCAACTTAATGACTCATAGGAAACTCCAAGGAATTAGGTGCTATTATATCTTTTGTGTGAATAAGATTTACAGTGATTGAGCATAGCTGTCGTTAATCATGATTTATGTAGATTTGTGGATTATCCCTGGCTTTTTTTCTTAAAAGAGATAATATTAATTTCTATTTTAAAAAAGACCTTTATTTCTGAACAAAGTTTCTAGGCTTTGTGATTATAAATCTTATAAAGTTTAGAAACTTTTTTGACATTGCATTAGAAACAGAACATGTAGAAAACTTAGTTTCCCTTTTGACAGGGAGAGCATTATTTACATTAGGTTGTTGATTTCATCTGCTCCCGGAGGCTGAATTGGCCTCCTCCTGAAAAATGGTTAGCTTCAGCTCATAAACAGTAAGAAACATTTAACTATGTTTTCTTTTTACATTGGTTTCTTGGAAATATTGATCAAAATCTGCACTTTATATTGAGTAAGGGTTTAGAAGACCGTGGTAAAGAGTTGGTGTGTTATATCACACATGGTGATGCAGTCACTACAGTTTGGGACTTAAGGTGTTATGGAACACTCGACAATTGGATTAGGCTTTGAAAAAAATGGTATGTTCTAAGAAGTAGGATGAAATTAAAAGTATTTTAAGGAGACAAAAATGGTAATAAACAATGTCTTAGATTTTTTTAAAACACTCTTTGTGAAGTATTTTTGTCAAAAAGTACTAAAAACTAGGTATAGGGCAGATTTTTCTTTATTATTTTTGACACGAAGGATTTGGGGCATAGCTGTTTATACACAAAGCAATATTCTCAGAAGATTAATTAGGTAAAAACCTTAAAATAATTTCACAAATGAAGCACGAGCCGAGAGTCAGAGAGACTACTTTTTAAATAATTAAAAAATCTAAGCATAAAACAATAATGATGTAAAACTGACAGTAGAAACAGAGACCAACACAGAGATTCAAATTGCATTTTTAAAAAGAATTGACAGAACCTGGGGACTCACTCACTGTGGCCGCACGTTTTAGCCTAAATGCCCAGGCAAATTATTATTTTGACAGAAGTCAGGAGGTCAAAGTGAAAAATGTATGGATAAGATAGCTAAGCTGAAGGAACAGAAGATTTTAGCTGGGGATAAGACAAATAAGAAAAAAAATCTTCAAATATAAGAGAAACTTCCATGTAAAAGAGGAACCACACTGCCCCACAGCTACACAAGGAGACAGAACCAAGGTAAATCATTGGAAGTTACAGATGATACCCCAGAATAAAAAATAAATTTCTAACACATGGTAATATGGGTTATCAGAAGATTAAAACGGTTGATGTTCTCAAAGGTGATAACAAAAAGACTTGGTAAGATTGGTGTACATGTAAAAAAAGCTTTGTAAGACTCTTTAACTTATATGACCTTAAAATATTGGTCTAGTTCTTTAACATTTTTATTTAGTGCTGAGTACATGCTTCCCAATTTCAGGCTTTATTTATATTTGTATAGGATGTGGAAATTAAATTAAAACACAGTTCAAAATACTGCATTTTTTCTTAAATCTCTAAATTTTTCCCTTATATATATTTTCCCTTAAAATGTCTTAGGTATTGTCCTTTCTAATTTCTTTCCTTTCAAAATACTATGTTCTGGAGAAAATTTTCAAAACTTTTCAGACTGAACAGCTTGCAATTCATATTTAGAGAAATATTTGTTAATCCCCTGGGTGACTAAACAACCCTCCCAACACTCATAATTCTTAGAAAACATGTGTTCCTTCCTCTTATCTATTTTTTGATGCCATGAGTTCTTTAGGTAAATAGTTAGGGCTCCTTGTAAAAAAATTTGGCAAAAGTGAAAATAGACATAAAAGATAAAATTAATTTTTATCATAGCCATAACCATCCTTGAAAATATATTTTGAGTAGTCTTTTCTTTTTAAAAAAAAGCGTGTGAATGCAGTTGTGTTTGCATGTGTGCATTTGTGTATGTATAACAAAATTGGAGTTTTGTAGTATAGACAATTTGGTATACTCATATTTTCAATTAATATTGTGAAATTGTGATTTGTAAGAAAATAATTTTTGAAGACATAATTTGTAACTGGGGCTTCTATAAGCATGTTCTCAATTTTCCTGTTTCATCATATTTCTTTTTTGTGGCTGCTTCATTGAGAAAACACTGGGCCAAGTGACATAGAAACCCCAGTGACTATTGATTTGACCAGAGGTAGGTCATAATCCAAACTGGGCCAACTTGCTTCTTCATTGCATAAAGGAAAAAATTAATAAACAAAACATATACAATTGCTCTATATTGATAAAAAAAATATGAGAATGAAATAGTGAAGGAAGAAATGGGAAACGATTCAGTTCTGGATAAAAGAGAGAAGAGGGGACAGAGTGAGAGAAAGTGTCATTGAGAGAGACAGCGGAAACTGCATTGTTCCCTGCGGCACTTTCCAACCCTTTTCCTAGTCTCTGCTGATAGCTTGAAATATCTAGGACACCTTGTTCGTGTTGAAAGATTTAGCAAATAAAAGTACAGGACATCAGTTGCATTTGAAGTTCAGATAAACAATGAATCAAGTTTTTAGTATAAGTACAGCATAATAGTGCAGTATTTGAGACATAGTTACATTAGAAAATTATGTGTTGTTTATTTGAAATTTAAAACTACTGGGTGTCTTGCATTTTATCTGACAAGCTTTCACCTGGGTTCCTAAAAGGCAATCCCCATTTTAGCTAGAGGTGCTTTGGAAGGTTCTCTTTTCTTTTAAACAAACAAACCATAGCTATAGCAACAGTATCCGTTTCACTGTATGGCTTCATCATGGTTTCTTTAACTACTTTACAATCATTATATTCATGATTCTTCCACTGGCTGATTTGTGTCATCCTCTTGGTTCCAAGATAACCACCTAACAACAAATTTCCTGTCCCTTTATGTAATTGCCTTATAAAAAGAAGAAGGAGGAGGGAGAAAAAAAAAAAAACAAACCTCAAAACTTCAACCCATCTATTTCTTGGCATTTTTTATAGGTCACAATCCTAGGCCTTTTTTGGAGAAATATTTCTCAACAATATATGTGATACCTGTTATAACTTTATACAAAGAGAAGTAAACAGGATGTCAAAAACTTGAAAATAAATGTTTTATTTATTTTAAGAAATTATGACTTCTTCCTTGCTATTTTTTCTTCAGCACCTGCTTGACTTCTCACGGTTCTCAGTATGTTAAGATGTGGGCATTTCTGACTGCACAGGTGGTATTTGCTTTAATGTTGAAATAAAAAATAAAGACTTTGCTACTTTTCTTCATTTTGTTCTTGGCATGTGTTCATATGCCCTGCCTCTTAAATTATTCACATCCATGAAATGGAGATTTACCTTTTTAAAGTTATATGCTTGGAATTCTATATAAATTGAGGGAAAGCCATATCACCAAGTGGTTTCAGCAGCAGATGGCTGGTAGAATGAAGACTTCAACCTTGCTTCATGATGAAAGACCTGCACTTTCTCTGTTTCTCTTTACTGTATCAAAGCAAGGGGCTCTCAACAAAGATTGTGCATAAGGCACCTACACAGAAAGCATGCCACACACTTGAGTGTTTTGGTAATATATGAGATACATAATATATATGTGAAAATATTGAATATAATCCACCTGGCTAATTAACTATATTATCAATACTCTTGGGAATGTCCATTTCAGGTGAATCATTTCTTTCAAGTATCCTGGAGCATACAATCTCTCTTATATTGTGAGTGCCTATGTGCCAAGAGTAGATCATTTTTTTTCTTATTTTACTGCATTGTCTGTTCAATCTAAATACAATCAGAAAATAGAAAAATAATTTCTCTCAATTTTTCAGTTCACTTTTCTAACTTCCCTTCAAATAGGTGTAGAGTGATACAGTTACAGAGAAATTAGAATTTATCAGCACAGTATTTCTTAATTTCATTAACCTTGATGAGCAAAAGTAAAAGTCCTCTTTTGCTTGCTCTAAACACAATGGTAATACTTATATAAATATGCATATATGTACACATATTTATGCATATCCAAGAAGTATATTTAACTACTGTTATAGCTTAAAGAAAAATTCCCAAGTTGGTGCCATTCATTTTCACACATGTTCAAGTGTTTGGCAACTTCTGTTTTACACAACCACTCTACTCAATGTCCACGACTCTAGCTTTTATCTCAGGATACTGACAAAAGAAATGTTCATGAGGCAAAAGTTGGATGGTGACTATATTAGTTTCCTGTAGCTGTTGTAACAGGTTACCACAAACTCAACGGCTTTAAAAAGTTCTTCTTACAGTTCTGGAGGCCAGAAGTCCAAAAAAGGTGTCAACAGGGCCGGATTCCCTCTGAAGGCTCTAAAAGAGAATGTGTTCCTTCCTTTTTCCATCTTCTGAGGGCTGCCAGCATTTCTGGGCCTGTGGCCACATCCCTTCAATCTGTCTCCATCTTTACAATGCCTTCTCCTCTGTGTGTCTGTCTAGTCTTCCTCTACCTCTCTCTTAGGAGGATACTTGCCATTTCATTTAGGGCCCACCAGGATAACCCAGAATGATCTCCTCATCTGAAGATACTTAACTTAATCATATTGGCAAAGACTCTTTTCCACAATAAAGTAACACAGGTTCAAGTCATTAGGATGTTGATATGTCTTTGGAAGCATTTTTCAGCATACCAAAGAGGCCTAGTTAAACCTAAAGCTACAAATAAGCATCACTCTAACAAGGCAATAAATGATACATGACATTTTGGCCCTTATCGAGAGTGTTCTCATGAGGCCGCTTAGAAAGAAAACTAATAGTTCTTTAACACACACATTATACGACCTACTCAAGTGAGGGCTAAATGATTTCTGGACTCCAGCTGAAGCATTGTGCAGGAAGTGGGTATTGGTGATTGATGGAATCCAGAAGAGTAGAACTTGTGAATCTATAGACACTGACTTACCTCCAGTCCACTTAAAAAACTAATTTGTGTCCCCCATCAACTTCTTTCTCATTATGTTTCCACCTTCACTTTCCGTTTGCTTGAGAATCTTTAACTTGTCTTGAGAGTTACGGTTTAGGTAAATTTTTGCTTCTACCTATCACACATTTCTCAAACTTTTATGCACCTGATTCCTGTGAGAAGCAAATCTCAAAAAAAAAGCCACTTTAATACGTAACATTCTATAGAAATTATTAAATATATTAATCCCACTATGTAGATAAACCCAGAAAATAGAAATAAGGTTGAATGAAATTTGCTAGTAACACAAGATTATTCCTAAAAAAAGAAACACAAACATTTTGTATGAT
Organism: Daubentonia madagascariensis; assembly: GCA_023783475.1. Taxonomy (NCBI): domain Eukaryota; kingdom Metazoa; phylum Chordata; class Mammalia; order Primates; family Daubentoniidae; genus Daubentonia; species Daubentonia madagascariensis. The sequence goes on along the minus strand of JAKFHU010000747.1, from coordinate 13,794,794 downwards.
GATGAACATGATTATTTCATGGTAATAACCATTCCAAAGAGAACTATAACAGTTCTCAGATTACATTTTGACAAATAGTTTTGACAAAAATGTACAAGTGAGATAGTTAAAATTATCTGTGAGTATTGAGGATTTTGCAATATTTCAGATTTATTTAGAATTTAAAAGATCAACAGGGATAGAATACATGAGAGAATATGGAATATATACTGACTCAGGAAAAGAGTGGACAACTCCCTTTCATGACTAAAACCGTGTTAATTCAATTCAATTCCTCTTTTAAAAAACTTTATTGACACCTCTAGTTAACTAGATTATGATTAGGCATGGTTATAAAATAGGAAAAAAAGATAAATTATGCCACACTGCCTGAACTTTCTAAGTTCATTATGGGCTAATTTTTCCATACCCTTCAAATTATGTTAAAAATGAGTTCTATTTATATTCTTTTAAAATGGCAGCTGTGTTTTTCTTTTCTATATGTCATCCACACAGACATTATTCAATTCAAATGAATTTATTTAACAGGATCATCTCTGCAATTTAATCATGTATGTTCACTAAGCACTATGCCTACTCAAAATAATTTTACAGCCCATACAGAGTAGAAATGTAATGATGATACAAGTAATCACAGAGAAAACAATTACTTCTTTATTAAGAAAGAGACTGAAAGTACCCAAAGAACCCATTATTTTCTCTGAGAATTTTTATAGGCAGATTTCCTTCCTAATTGTAGAAGTTCTACTCTCAGGGTTGGCAGACAGGAGAAATTCAACTTGATTTGGTTTAAGAAAGTAAAGGGTCTTTATCATAAGTATCTTAAAGAATCTACAGGATGGCACACTTATAGGTGGATTCTGCTGGTGCTACTGCTGCCAGCTGCTCATGCTACCCAAGCCACATGTGCTGTCCTGGCCACCCCCTCTCCACACCTTTGTCGTGGCCTTATTTGGCATAGCATGCTATCCTAGCATTAGCGGTAATTTCTCTATTTTTCTTATGAGACTATTTTCTTCATTTCTCATAAACATGTAGCCAACAGCAGGTTTCATCTTTTAGTACAGACACACAAAAATAGAAAATCGGTCTATATCCATATTCTAATAATCAGGGAGGCCCTGGCCACCCACAGTTGAGCTTCCTGTCTGTGAACAGAGCAAGTGTGGTTATATAGGTAATGTATCATTGCTTGGAGATGGTAGCTCCACAATGATCATGTGTGCCAAGGGGGAGATGGGCCATTCTGAAAAGAAGGTTGCTATTTAAGATATTCCCATATGTTCCCACCATTCTTCCCATCAGCACTGCTCCTGTTAGTCCTGAATGCAGCAAAGTTAAAGTCTTGGCTTTCTGTTCAGCAATGTCCCACGCACTCTGTCCTCCTAAGGAGCTGTGCCTTTAGATAAGAAGGACTATGTAAGAAGGAAGAAACATCATAATGCTACTTCACACATATCATTTAAATTAATCCTAATATATTCTTCTTTCTCCTTACTATATACTTTAATTCATTTACTCATTTTCTTCTGTTACATTATTACAACAGCCTCTGAACTGGGATTCCTCCTTCTGATCAAAACCTTCCTCAATACAGATGCCAGCATTATCTCAGATCAAGCGTGAGTATTTCAAGCCCTTACTCTTAAATCTTTTATAGTTTTCCATGTCCTAGTATGTTGAGTAATTTTCAGGTAACACCAATGGCTAGGATTCTTTGTAAAAATACATGAAATCCAAATAAATCAATACTTCAGTATAAAGGTGATTCAGAAGTTATGATTAGAAAGGCTGGATTATATGTGGAAATTCTTTGTTGGTAATTTCCTCATGGCATTTATCACTTTTAATGTGTTTTATATTTAATTTATATGTGTGCCATCTGTCTTACCAGACAGTAAACACCTCAAGGGAAAAAAAATCACATAAATTGACATTGGAACATGTCAAAGTTTAACATCAGGGTTTTCACTAAATAGTTTTAAAATACATAGTGGTAAAAGGAAAAGAAAAAATGAAGGGTGAGAAGAAGGTGAAAGATCAACAGACAAATGAAAGAAACAAAAAATGAAAAAAAAGAATCAAAGGGAAGAAAAAGAAAATATAATAGTAGATGTAAAAGTTTGGAAGTGTACAGAAGGGAATGGCTGAATAAAAAATTATTTTGGTGTCACTTAAGTATAACAATTTTGAGACAGGCAGCATGCTAAGATATGAATTACAAACTATTTGCTATAATGAAAAAAAATGAGTAAGTGTACAAGATATTTGCTATAAGCTTTCGGTTGGAAGACTGATTCTTGCATCCATGGGCTCAATCATTCACATATTTTAATTTGACACACTCCCACAAAATTAGAGGCATTCTTTCTTTTAATTTTCTGGGCAAATATATAGCAGTTAGTATAGAAACCAAAGGGAAGATGGAAGTCCCTTTCCCCGTTATACTTTCTCCTTTTAAAGGTAGAAATGAAGCTAATTTTCATGAAGTTTAATAATCAGAAGTTAGCCACAAGATGTTAGGGTTTCTTATGCGATGACAGCACAGATGTCTACAATTTTGCAAGGGGATCTTCCCATCTGCATTTTATGATTGAGTGTGAAATTTCTTGAGATCTCATGGCCAAATGCAAGTTATGAGCATACTGCTAACATAACTGGTTGAAATATGAAATATGTGTGCATAAATATTTATCAGACAATTATCAAATCATTTAAGGATTGTCTTGTTTTTTATTTTCTCTCTGTTCACCACTCCATGAGGCACTGTGGGAAGATATAAAAGACATATGTAACATAGTAGCCCATTTCCATAAAAACATAATCCCTTTGGGAATGATATGACAAATAATAAGACTAATAAATAAAGGCAATATACTATGATTAGTAGGGATATTGAAAGAGTAACCTGAGATACAGGATAGCTAGAAAAAGTTGCCTTGATAAAGGCAGATTCATCAGAAAGTAGGATATGAACAACGTCATGAAACAATATGCAGGATAGGTCATTTGGATAGCTCATTTGGGTTTTGGAAGGTATTTCATAATTTCACAGCAATTGAAACAACAAAAGGAGTTTTTGTTTTTATGTTTGTGTATGTGTGCATACAGAAGGGTGGTATCAGTGTAGTCATTGTATGTGATTTTATGTTTGTCATTTTTTTATAACCTGTAACCATGATAATGCTGATTAATAATCAAACTGATGATTTTGTTTTTTGCTTCAAGTTAAAGCATTCTCTGAAGTATATGCAGAGGCTGCCATCCCATCTTAGCATGTTTATGTCTTTAACATAATCGTAATTTAAAATAGCAACAGAAAAACTCATCAGATGCTAGGTCAAATGAAATCAGCCTACTCAGAATTATTCCACCATCTGAAGATACTATAAACATTGAGCTTTTGGGAGGTAGAATATTAACAACCTTACATAAGGCATTTCTGCCTACTATCCAGGATCTAAACTTACTTAAATTTACTATATAACATGGATGTTAGTGTCCCCTTGTCTTGTAGAGTCAACCCATTTTGCCTGCCTGGGTCTCTCAATGTAATTGGTTCTAGCAATTAATTTCGTGTTACAAAACACATTAGATAATAATTAGATAGTGAATCTAAAAGATAATTATAACTATTTGTTCTATTTATTGATTCAAAATTTCATAATCTTATCCACCCAATTTCTTGTTGGATGGATCTCACTTTTTTCTTAAAGTAGACATTAGCAAAATAATAGAGACAAGTGCTTATTTCAAAACATCCTATATATCCTTAATAGATATTAGCTTGGATATTAGCTAGACTCGGAATTTTCTCCCCACCCTGAGAGTTGTGTTGATATCTTATTTAAGACATGACATGTTCAGTAGCTAATCTACATTAAGTGGGAGCTGTTATTTATTAGGATTCTTGGTGCTCTCTCTGGTGAACTATAAAATAAGTGAAAATATTCTTTGAAATATTGATGGGAAATTTGGATGAGAAATTTGATGGGAATGAAAATTCTATCATCCCCATCTCTTTCAATAACTTAGAATTTTACATATTGAAAGTCAAAGACATATTTAGCATCACCTGTGAATGGTTGAGGCACAGATGTCTGGCATGTGTTGGCTACAGGTCTCTCTGTGGCAAAGCAGGTCAGGAACACAGAGGGCTAACACACAAAATGCATGCACTCAGGAATTTGCAACGTTACTGAACCTTTAAACCTTGGATATTTAGTGAAACTAAAGAAAAGAAATCTAAGGGATAAATAAAAACAGAAAACACAATTAGAAAACAAAGTTGCACTTATTCTTTTATGAAGAAACACAGGGATGACTTAAGGAAGGATACATCTCACTGGGTCCTAAACATGCTGGTAATAGAGAACTATAAGATGATTGATATAGGAGAAGTGGAATAAAAGTTGTTCAGAAAAGCAATAAACACCTAAACTGAAAAATTAGATATAAAAATAAATGCTCTTATTTATAGGAAAAACTCAAAGATATTTATATTAGGAATGATTTATTCATCTCACTTTTTATACTGCCAACAGTTATAAAAACAAGGCCAAATATATCCGTATATTTCTTAAAAATATACTTTAAATTTGAATATAAATGTGTAGATTTTTACATAGTAAGCCATGGTGTAGATTTTCATTAACTACGCCAATAAAATAATAATGCTGGCATTTTTCTTGGTAATGATATAATTGCCTGTATAGAGCTTCAAATTATTTCATTTTTTTTTATCCATCTCTAGCCAAAGTGCTTGAAAATACCATAAGTGACCAGCTCCAATGAAATAGGAAATACTGAAACTGGAAATCACTGGCATGCAGATACCCACATCACAAAGGAATAAAAAACATTCAGCTGTGAACCACTTAGAATACAACAAAAATGTTTGGGCAGCATGATGACCGTCACACATTGTGAGGAAACAAGCCATTTATTTTCCATGGGAGCTGACAGACGAGGCTACAGGCAGGCTACTAAAAGAAGCAGCCCCCACTCTAAAATGTTTTATAAATGCCAGGATGAACAGTTGGAGCCACAGCCACCTTTCCAAGTTAGTCACAATTACAACCATTTCTGAGTATACTCTGAGAGAAACGGAAGGGATTAGTCCACCCTGAAGCTCCAGTCCTTCCCTCCAAGAGCCAGGAACAGGAAGGTATGGGTGGGCATATGTACTACTAATTTTCATGTCCAACATATGGTTCAACACAATTGAGAGTAAGAAAGAGAGTATTAATCCTGATCCTTAAAGGTATTATTGCACATCAAAGCACATGTAGTTAGATACTTGCTAATACACTGTAACCTTATTGCGTGAGAATAATTATTAAGAATACTTGTGACCGTTGAATTACCAAATGTTTAAATTTGGTCTGTCTCTTTGAATCTCCAATTTGTGAGGCTTTGATTGGGCCATTGTATGTGGTTCATTACGTGAACAACAGAAGAAGGCTACTGTACCCATTCTTTAAATAAAATATTTTCACTGAGTTATTATGATGTTTTCCCAATCTCTGGGTTCTTCTCTTCTATATAGAAATAATGTAAATTTTCTGCTTGAGTATTGGCATGATGTTAAGTTTCTATATATAGTTAAATCATTTTAAACAAGTGCAAGAGGTTCATGGTTGCTAAATGGTCCGTCAATTTTGTTGCTATTTGTTTCTGTATTAGTTTTTTTTTTCAATGAGACATTAGTACACAGAATTATATGGTTTCCCTAAAACCAAAGGTGAATCATTTTTGTGCTAGATTATAAACACAGAGTTTGCATCCACTAATAAATTTACTACTTTGAGAAAATAAATCTAGCAAAATCTTTATCATAATGAAGATATTTGTTTCTGGCAGTGATTCGAAATATTCACTTGAGTATAAAAATAAGTAAAATAAAAAGCATGCATTCTAATGACTAAACAACAAAGGGACATTTTTGAGAAAAAATATCAATCTACATCTTTAAATCTGAAAAACTACACAGGTGATCTTGCCATTATTTTGACAATTTAAACATATCTAGCAGCCAAATGAATAGCATAGAAACCTGTCCAAATTTTCACATGGCTCTAATGATTAAATACACTCTGCTTCAGTCTGATCACTTTACACACAAAGTCCTAGCCTTAGGATATTGGAAGAGTGGATTTTTTTGAGTGGATAGCATTATATGAATTACTGTGTTTCTCATGAACTAAAATGATGGAAATAAAAACAGAGAAATTAACTTTTCTCCTTTAGCTATTTTTAAGTAAGTACAGAAATAAATTGTCTATTGATGCCTGGCATTTCTTGAAATACACAGCTACTTCTTGGGACCCCAAAGATATTTAAGAGATTATATAGGATATAACTCCAATAATGATTATAGGGTTGGAAGAGTCAACATATGTATGCTCAAGGCAACTGAAAAAGGGTCAGCATTCAGAACTGTCATCTTGTGTGAGATAATATATGTGAAAGTGTTTTGTAAAGAGAGTATTATTATTTTGTCATTTTCAATAACATTGTAGACCTCCCTCCTTTGTTTAGCTGTCTTATACTTTGAAGAATTGGTTCAAGCTCACGAGGTAGGTCGTGATTAAAACACAGGCAATCATGATTAGTCATCTCATTTGTTGATGATCTGTCAGAAACCCAGACTTAAGCTTAATGGTTAGTTCATGAATAGACATATGGCCCAATTTTGGTCAATGACAGGCAAGGGGAAGCACACTGCAGACTGTGGATAAAAATCCTCACTGTTAAAAAGAAAGCAGAAGAAAGAAATTGGTTTTAATTTGCAGGATATAGCCTTATGCAAATGAAAGGCTTAGAAAAGCTAGAGCCATTTTTCTACCAAATGATGAAAAAGTACCACAGAGGAGGGAGATGTCCAGAAAATTAAAGAAAGATGGGACCACATGGCCTAGATGAAGTTCAAACAAAGTTTGTCCTACATCTGAAATTCCAATTGTATGAGCTAATCAAATTCCTTATTTTTAAGTAGTTTTGAGTTTTCTGCAACTACTGACAAAAGCAGTCTAAGTGATCCATGCTATAAAAATGTAGTGAATAAATATAAGTAATATAACATTCCACTGTGATGTTAAAATAAAAATGGCCTAACAAAATTTTAAATAACCTAAAAGTAGGATAACACATGGAAAAACTATCAATGACGTTAATAGAAGGCCCATCCCAAATGGTTTTATCCTCTCTAAAAAATAATGCTGTTAGATATTATACAAAGAGAAGATATGGAAAATAGTAAGTCATTATCACTTTAACACTACCTCTGTAGATTCTAAACCTATATTTTAAATGATGTGTTAAAATCCCCCCATTATTACCATTAATCAATATTGTAATAAAACTATAATTATGTATATGAAATTAATAATTATTGGCAAACTGATTTAAGAAGGCAAAACTCTCAAATATAAAACCTTAAAGCACTGGAAAGGATCTGGCTACAAGTTTCTCTTAAACTTACATAGACTATAAATTTACTTATTAATTACATCCCTCTCTTTCAAAGATTTAAGATATATAAGATTTATAATTATATTATTGTCTAGTATGAAGTATGAAAATATAATTGTGAAATGTAATTTGAAGAATAAAGAAAATGGCAACAAAAATTATTCTAAAAGTCATATTTCTGAGATGAACATAGGTGATGGGCAGTATTTTATTCTAAAGAAAAAATTAGAGAACATATTAAAATACCAAGTATTGTAATTATTAGAAATGTTTACTTGGCTGAAATCCAGAACTTTAGTAGCATTTCTAAAACATCTATCATTTTTATAAAAAGCAACAAAAATATGCTTAAATTAAATTATTTCATTTGCTCATTCATGATTATCCATGATATGAGAACAAAAAATAATAATATTGTAACAGTTTACAAATAGTGACTACATGCATTTAATCCTAAAAATGCCCTGGAAACTTATAGGATGAGGAAGAGAAACTCAGAGGGTTCTGTGACTTCTCCAATAATGCATAATTACTAAATAGTTAAGACTCAATGGAAGCTTCTAATGTAATTTCTTAAACTATGGTCCTTCCAATATTTAGAAAAGGGGAATATCCTGCATTACATGATACACTATATAAAATGTTTTCTTTTACAAATTTGTGTGTGGGGAGTGTGTGTGTGTGTGTGTGTATATGTATGTATGTAAAGCAGTTAGTGATTAGGAATTAAGTATGTCTTTTTTTTTATAACTAGAGTCCAAAGATCACATTTGCTTAAATTATTTTATACATATTTAAATGTATACTTACTTAGCAATTCAATGGGAGTAGAGTTTATTTCATTACTTTTAAGATTTTTTTTCTATATGAAATTTTTAAAAATATCAATAGATTTAGGGGGTACAAGTTGAAATCCATTACTTGTATATATTGTATAATGGTGAAATCCGGGCCTTTAGTGTACCCATCACTCAGATAGTGTCCACTGTACCCAATAGGTAATTTTTTATCCCTAACTCCCTTCTAGGTTCCCCCCGCTTTTGAGACTCCAATGTCCATTATGCCAGTCTGTGTATCCTTGTGTAGCCATAGCTTACACCTCACAAGTGAGAATATGTGGCCTTATTTTTCTGTTTCTGAATTACTTCACTTAGGATAATGGCCTCTAGTTTCATCTATGTTGCTGCAAAAGACATTATTTCATTCTTTCTTACGGCTGAGTAGTACTTCATGTTATATGTATATATAACACATTTTCTTTATACACTCATTGGTTGATGGGCACTTAGAATAATTCCTTATCTTTGCAATTGTGAATTGTACTGTGATAATCATACGAGTGCAGGTGTCTTTTTGATATTATGACTTCTTTTCCTGTAGCTAGATATCTGATAGTGAGATTGCTGGATCAAATAGTAGATCTGCATTTATTTTTATTATTATTATTAATTTCAATAGATGTAGGGGGTACTAGTGTTTTTTTGTCACATGAATGAATTATATAGTGGTGAAGTCAGGGATTTTAGTGTACCTGTCACCCAAATAGTGTACATCATACTCTATAGGTAATATTGATCCTTTACCCTCTCCGAGCCTCCCACCTATGATATCCAAATTCCATTATACCACTCTGTGTAACCACATATATCCATCATTTAACTCCCACTTATAAGTAAGTACATGTGGTATTTCTTTTTCTGTTCCTGAGATAACTTAACGTAGGATAATGGTTTCCAGTTCCATCCAAGTTGCTGCAAAAGATATTACCTCATTATTTTTTATAGCTAAGTAGTATTTCATGGTGTGTGTGTATGTGTGTGCTTTTTTGTTTGTGTATAAATATGTGTGTGTGTGTTGTGTATATATATATATATATATCACATTTTCTTTATCCACTCCTAGGTTGATGGGCACTTAGGTTGATTTCATATCTTTGCAATTGTGAATTGTGCTGCAATAAATGTATGAGTGCAGGTGTCTTTTTCATATAATGACTTCTTTTCTTTGGGTCGATACCCAGTAGTGTGATTGCTGAATCAAATTGTAGGTCTATTTTTCGTTCTTTGAGGAATTTTCATACTGTTTTCCGTAGAAGTTGTACTAATTTACTTTCCCATCAACAGTGTATAAGCAATCCCTTTTTACCACATCTGCACCAATATCTATTGGTTTTGACTTATTAATAATGACCATTCTGACAGGAGTAAGACGATATCTCATTGTGGTTTTAATTTTCATTTCCCTGATGATTAGTGATGTTGAGCATTTTTTCATGTTTTTTGGCCATTTGTATATCTTCTTTTGAAAAATGTGTATTCATTTCTTTTGCCCACTTTTTAATGGGGTTATTTGGTTTTTTCTTGCTGATTTGTTTGAGTTCCTTGTAAATTCTGGATATTAGTTCTTTGTCGGATGTATAATTTGTGAATGTTTTTGCCCATTCTATAGGTTGTCTGTTTACCATTTTGATTGTTTCTTTTGAAACTTTTTAGTTTAATTAATCCCAGTTGCCTATTTTTGTTTTTGTTGTATTTGATTTTGAGGTCTTAGTCATAAATTCTTTGCCTAGGCTAATGCCCAGTAGAGTTTTTCCTAAGTTTTCTTACAGAATTTTTATGATGACAGGTCACACATGTAAGTCTTTAGTCCATCTTGATTTAATTTTTGTGTATGGTGAGAGATAAGGATCCAGTTTCATTCTTCTGCATTTAGCTCTCCAATTTTCCCAGCACCATTTATTGAATAGGGCATCTTCTAAAAGAGCCAGAATAGGCAAAGCAATTGTAAGCAAAAAGAACAAATCTAGAGACAGCGTGTTACCTGACTTCAAATTATACTATAAAGCTACAGTAACCAAAGTAGCATGGTACTGCTATAAAAGTAGACACATAGATCAATGAAACAGAATAGAGAACCCAGAAATAAAACCATATACTTACAACCAAGTGATTCTTGACAAAGCAGACAAAAACATACTTTTGGCTCTTTGAGAAATCTCCATACTGATTTACATAGAGGTTGTACTAATTTACACTCCCATTAACAGCATAGAAGTATTCCCTTTTCACTGCATCTGTGCTAGAATCTATTGTTTTTTGATTTTTTAATAACAGCCATTCTAATTAGAGTAAGATGCTATCTCATTACGGTTTTAATTTGCATTTCTCTGATGATTAATGATGTTTAGCGTTGTTTGTATACTTTTTTGGCCATTTGTATTTCTTCTTTTGAAAAATGCCTATTCATGTCATTTGCCCACTTTTCAATGAAGTTGTTCATTTTTTTTCTTGCTCAGTTGTTTGAGTTCCTTACAGATTTTGGGTATTAGTCCTTTGTTGGGTATATAGTCCATGAACGTTTTCTCCCATTCTGTAGATTGTCTATTTACCCTTTTGATTATTTCTTTCACTGTGCAGAAGCTTTTTAGTTTAAGTAAGTCTCATTTGTCTATTTTTGGTTTTGTTGCATTTGCTTTTGGGATCTTAGTCATAAATTCTTTGCCTAGGCCAATGTCCAGAAGAGTTTTTCCTAGGTTTTCTTCTGGCATTTTTATGGTTTTAGGTCTCACATTTAAGTCTTTAACCTTTCTTGAGTTAATTTTTGTATATGGTGAAAGATAGTGATCCAATTTCATTCTTCTGCATATTAACTTATCATGTATTTAATGCCATCATTAGGTAAGTTATCATTATATGCATGCATATTTTTAAGTGCCAAACCACTTAAAATCAATATTTGTTTTGACTTCAACCTGCAGAACATCATTTTTAAAATTACCATTTAATTAACTCAATATATAGATAATGCTTAACCAAGATGTGTCTGCCTACTGATTATCAAGATAGAGTCAAGGGAAAGGATTTTTTATGGCTTATCTCCCTATTAATAACAGTCTGCTGTGCCAATAGCCATGCTGAGGATGTAACAGTGGAGGAAATGTCTTTGTCTTCAAAGAACGTTTTCTCCAGTAGAGAAATTTGTGATTAATTGGGCACAAAAAGGAAGGAGTGGTCAGTTTTGTTGGAGGAAGAGATTAATAATAGTATCTGAGTGTCAAAAGTTAATTAGACATTTTCTAAGCTAACTAGAATTAGAAAGGAATTTTAAGCACAGGGAACAACGTAAGTGACAACACAGATACTTATACATCCAACTAATCACATCTATTAAGCACCCACTCAGGGTTCAGGCCAATGCTCTGCCTGTTGGAGAACAGAAAAGGTATATAAAGCATTGTCAAAGTATTAGTGCTCCACAAATCTCCATATAGATAAAGGTTTTTATTTTCCTACTGAAATTTCCTTAGTGATGATAAGCACCAATTGTATATTCAAGGAGAATAGGTAGTTTTGTGCCTTCAACTCTCACAAGAATACCCCAAACAGTACTAGAAAGGTATAAATAATAACTAAATACTTAATTAAATGTTAATCATCACCATCTCCCAGCTCTGCCCCTCTGTTTCCATTTTTACCCAAACAAATGATAAGATATTAAGAAAAAATAAAGTGTTGGCTAGAATACTCTAGATTGCTGGTGCACAACACCCACATTTCACCAAAAATTGCCAATCTCTATGCACTATGTAGACATGACAACTAAATTATTTTGGGTAACTCATTTATTTTATTTTATTTGTAACACATGAGATTTCTTTTCCATGGAAGAAAGAGAACCCACATAATTGTATTAAAGTGCTTTATAGAAAATCCTGGAGTCAATTTTAAAGACAATTATTTTTATTTAATAGATTTGAGTTTCAAAATTATGTTTACTTTTTAAGCATATTTCTGAAATTTTACATTCTTTTCAGGATATATTTATTTCTGTATATGCAGAATTACAGAATTTTCACAGAATTATTACAATTTAAGATATATTTGAGGTCAGAATACTGAGAAAGCTCATTTTCAGTTATGGAACAAGAAAGCAACCTCGGATGAATTTAAAACTCAAACCACAACTTTACAATGACAAAAAAAAGTAAGTTTAATCAATGCATGGATAAACATTCATTTCAGTTGTTCTATGTGTGTTTTATAAACCAAATAACTTTTTGTTTGAATTTTTTTCTCATTTCAAACTCTGCACATAATTAGAAAACACAAGTTCTTTTTTGTATCTGGCTATAAAAATTATAGGATTCAAACTGTTTTCTAATAATCAATATTTTATAACTTTCTTCCTGTCATGAAAGAGGTTTCCACAGGAAAATATAGATCTCCTTGTCTTATACTCAAGAATTATAGAGACATTATTGCCAAATATTATTTTCTTTTGTCCTGAAATAGCCTCAATTTTGCCTTGAATGTCACTGGATATGGTTTAATTTGATAGTATATGGACCCACCAAGGAAATCCCAAGATTCCCATTAGTTTTTCCTCTGTGAAGCAGAGATGTGTGATCTTTTTAAAAAATAGCATTGCCTATCTAAACCACAATTGTTGCACCTGAAAAGAAATGGAATAGTAAGAGTAGAATTTCTTGTAGTCTGGGTTGCCAAGAAACATTAGATGTCAGAAGCAAGGTTAATTTGATTTCAGATGCCTTTATCTGTACCAGAAATTCTATATTAAAGTTCAAAGAATGACAGTCTATAATTATCTGATATAGAAATTTTAAAATTTTATGTACTGGGACTTACAGTCAGCACAGTACAAGAAGTTCATGCTTTGATGCACATGTTATGCTCCAAATATATACCAATGATAGATAAATTTAAAAATAGCTAAAACCAAAAAGACCTAGTTGGGCTAAAAAAAAAAAAACCCAAAAAACAAAAAACAAGTTCGACTACTAAGCAAACTAGAAACAATGTAAAAGTAAAGCAGAGATGAATTCATAAATACACTGGGCTCCTTGTGAGGAATAGGCAATAGTGGCCGGGATGTTGACTTTCTGGAGGTAACAGAAAGAAAAGATGTTCCACTGGAGGTAAAAGAGCAGAGTTAAGTTGAAAGCTTGAAATCTGGTGTAGGGTGGGGCTGGCCCCCTGCTCAGGAATGGAGACTGAATAAAACTCCTAGTCCAATCATAGGCTGTAGTTATTGCTCACAGGAAGTTCTATGTTTCGGGAGGCAAGAAGACATAGAAACAGCCTTGCCTCAAGGATATGAACCCATCTGTCCATTAAATAGATAACTTTATATGCAATATCAAAAGAAGAAAAGAACCCAAAGCAACATTAAAAAATGATGTTGTAAATGGGGGACCCTGGGCTATAAGTTGCAGAAAAATCTAAATAAAAAATCATGAGGAAAGAGGGAAAAATAAGAAAGAAAGAAAACTGGAAACAACCCCTTAAAATGAGCCAGCAAACTGAAGATACATAAAATTCTCCAAACATATACACGTATGTGTATATATATATTAATATATGTGTATATATAAAAATTCTGATGCTAACAAAGACAACAGTCAAAATAAAAACTAGGAACAAATTACGTAAATGTCATAGAACTGTTTGAAAAGATTTTGAGTATGTGAAAAAATTTTTAAAAATTATACTCATGAAAATTTTAAAAATATGAAAATAGAGGCCAAAGTAGAACAAGAAATGCTGGATGTGGGAAAAAAAAATTAAAGTTTTTGACATATATCCAACAAAGGACTAACACCCGAAAATGTCACCATTGAAAATATATACAATAGTTATGATAATTCTATCTCTAGATTGTCAAAGACAAAACTGACAATTTAGGAAATATTACAGAGGAATTTTAAAACACAATACCAATTAATAAAACTAGAAAACACATATAGTTTTCTATATAAACAGTTACTGGGTATGCTAAAAAGATGGATTTACTTCAATACACATTTAATAGACATCCCACACAGAATAAAGTATGATTGAGAAACAATCTTTGAAGACATAATAACTAAGACCCCTCCTATTATTGGAGGAAGATATGCATTTTTAAATTAAAATAACATTATGAAACAATGCTGTACAAACAAAAATAAATCCACAGACACAATATACTGCAACTGCAGTATGTTTAAATATAGAAAATCTTAAAAAACTAACACAGGTACATAATCATCATTAAAATGTTGATTAGGATGACCAGAAACACTTTCGTCTGTAAAAATAGATGTCAGAAGAAAAAAAGAGACTTCTCAACACATACATGTCTAAATACCAATAATTTATGAATCAAGGAAGACATTACAAGGAAAATTAGAAAGTATTATGTCTGAAAGAAAATAAAAATAAAAATATAAATTTGTGGGCTAAAGCTCTTTATATATAAACTTATTGAATGTTTATATTAGAAAAGAAAAAAGGCTCAAATCAATGGTATAAGCTTTTATCTTAAGAAAATAGAAAGAGAGCAAATTAAAACGAATGTAAGCAGAAGGAAGGACAATTGATCCTTGACCAACATGAGGGTTAGGGGCGCCAACCCACTGCACAGTTGAAAATTCACATATAACTTTGACTCCTCAAAAACTTAAGTATTATAATAGCCTACTGTTAATTGGAAATCTTACCAAGAACATAAACAGTCAATTAACACATATGTTGTATGTTATATGTATTATACACTGTACTCTTACAACAAAGTAAGATAGAAAAAAGAAAGTATTATTAAGAAAATCATAAAGAAGAGAAAATATATTTACTATTCATTAAGTGGGAGTAAATCATCATAAAAGTTGTCGTTTTCATTGTGCTCATGTTGAATAGGCTGAGGAGGAGGAGGAAGAGGAGGGATTTGTTTTGCTGTATCAGGGGTGGCAGAGGTGGAAGAAAATTCTTGTATAAATGGATCCATACAGTTCAAACCCATGTTTCTCAAGAGTCAATTGTAGTTAACAAAGATAAGAGCAAAAACAACCTAAACTACAAAAAAAAAGAATATCAATGGAAGCAAAAGCAGATTGTAAGAAATCTTAAACAAAATTGATAAATCCTAGCCAAAACTGATCATGAAAAAAGAGAGATGACACAGATTACCAATATCATAGATTGAAGAATGATTACAGATATTTAAAAGATAAGAAAATATTACAGAAAACTTTATTCTAATAAACATGATGGTTTAGATAAAATGGACATTCCTTGTAAGATACAAACCATCAAAGTACCCTCAAGAACAAAGATACGATTTGAATAACCCTATACCTAATAAGACAATCGGATGCATATTTAGAGCATTTCCACAAAGAAAACTGCAAAGTCTATTGGCTTCATTGCTGAATTCCACCACACATTTAAGAAATAATACCAATTCCAAACAAGCTCTTCCAGGAAAAAGGAAGGGATACTCCTCAAATATCTTATAAAGTTACTAGTATTCTGATACCAAAATAAGAAAATACATTACAAAAGAATATAAGTCCAATAAGTATCGTGGATGTAAATTCAAATCCCTTAACCAAATTTAGGCAAATTATATTCAGCAACTTGTAAAACAAGTTCCAAGTAGGCAATTATTTTCACATGGGGCTTATTACAGGAGTGCAAAAGTGGTTTCAAAAGAGATAATCAATTAATATAATTCACCAAATAAAATAAAGAAAAAAATATGATCATCTCAGTAATTCCAAAAAAAGCATTTTATAAAATTAAGAACTCATTCACAGTTTAAAAAAAAAGAAAATGAAAAAGAGAGAAAAATTAAAATTAAAAAAATAAAAAACCTGTTAGCAAACTAGGAATAAAAGGCAACCTCTTCAGTCTTATTAAAGAATCTTTGAAAAACCTAAAGCTAACATTATACTTAAAGGTAGAAAACTGAATTTTTCTTCTAAGATCATAACTAATCCTAGGACTTGCACTACTCTCAACAGATCTATTCAGCATTGTACTGTATGTCTTAGGCAGTGCAATAAAATAGGATGATAGATAGATAGATAGATGTCAAACCATGGAAAGCCAAAAGGGAAATTGTCCTTATTCACATACCTATGCTGAAAATTCTAAGTTATCCATATAAAATTTACCAAAATTACAAAATAAGTTTTCAAAGGCCACATGATACAAGGTTAATATGCAAAATCAACTGAATTTCTAACTGCTAGCAACGAACAGTTGGAAATATTCATTTAAAAAATACCATATAAATCAACATCAGAATATGTAATACAAAGCAACACATTTAAAACACTCAAGGTCTTATACTGATAGCTATCAAATATTCCTGAGAAAATCTAAGAAGACCTTAATAAATGAATAGGGACCCTACGTACTTAGATCAAAACACTCAATATCATTAAAATATCAATTCTTCCCAAACTGATTCATAAATTCAATAAAATACCAATTAAAATCTCAACACATTCTTTTTATAGAAGTGAAAAAGCTGAGTCTAGAATTTATATAAAAATGCAAAGTATATAAAGTAGTCAAAACGATTTTATTAATATTAAAAATTGAGAAAATGATATTACCTGATTTTAAGACTACTATAAAGCCAGAGTAATTAAATCAATATAATTTGAGCATAAGAACATATAGATCAATGAGATAAAAGAGTCTAGAAATAGACCCACACATACATGAACAATTAATATTTGATCAAGGGACCAAGAACGTTAAATTTAGAAAGATGTTTTTATTACTTTTTTTTAATTTATTTTTTTAAGAGAAAAAGTTAGGTTCTGTTGCCCAGGCTGGAGTGCAGTGGTACGATTATAGCTCACTGCAGCCTCAAACTCCTAGGCCAAGTGATCCTCCCATGTCAGCTTCCTGAGTAGCTAGGATGACAGGCACATAGCACCATGCCTAGCTAGTTTTATTTTTATTTTTTGTGTGTTGCTCAGGCTGGTCTCCAACTCCTGGCCTTAAGTAGTCCTCCCACCTCAGCCTCCCAAAGTACTGGTGTTAAGGCATGAGCCACTGTGCCCAAACAGGATGTTTTTTATGAAATGATAACAGAACAATTGAATATCCCTGTGCACAAAAAAATGAACCTCAACTCTTCCCTCCTAATATATATCAAAATTAATTGAATGACAAAATTGGTGACAACCTAAATGACATCAACTGGTGAATGGATGAACAAATTGTGCTTACAACCTACAACAAAACACTAATCAGCAATACAAAAACTAATCAATGACAGGCAACTACAGATAAAAACCACTGTGCTAAGTGAAATAAGTTAGACACAAAAGGCTACCCTTTGTGTAATATAGTTTACATAAATTCTAAAATAGACAAAATCATAGTAACAGAAGAAAGCTCAAGGTAAGGGTTGATGATTGACTGAAAAGAATACAAGGGAAATATTTAAGTTGATGAAAAAAATTCTACATCATTATTTTGGTAATGCTTACTTGATTTTATCAAAATTCATCAAATTTTACACTTATAACTGGTGAAATTTTGGTAAGCAAATTTTTATATGCAAATTATATACATTAATAAACTGATTAGGAAAAAACCCAGAAAGATCTCTTCAATTTAATATGGAAAAAACTATTGTCAACTCATAATCTTATAACATGCAATTTATCTATTAAGCATTATGGGAAAATAAAGTCATTTTGGTACATACATAAAAATTAGTACTTAACACCAAAAAACATTTCATCAAAATAAGCATTACTAGGCACAGAGAACTATGTTCCAAAATATGATGCTTTGGTATGCTGTGCTTTTTTGAATTAAAGGAAATTGGAAGGCCTGGAAGCTGCCTCCAAACCAAGGATTTTCTAAGCTTCTCTTGTTTTTGCCCAAGTACAGGGAAAGGCTCTCTCTGGAAGTTCCCTTATATGAGTGAGAAAAATTTCTTTCAAAAGAAATGCAGTCCTCTTAAGACACCCTCCCTAAGCATTTCATCAAATAACCAGGAAATATTAACCTCCAGAGAACAGAAAAGACTTTTCATCTATTAGAGGGTAGCTCCAGAGATTAGCTGGAAGACTTTATCTGCATAATAACACAGCCTTTGTTTACAGTAAAGTTTTACCCCTCAACTTCTCACCACCTCCCCCAGAGCTCAGAAGAAATTTGTGCCAGCTCATTGTCTGTTCTTTGGGCTCATTCATTTTCCTTGAAAATCATTTATTACCCCTGACAATGCCTACATCCCCAATCATCCTCTCCCCCATGAAGAGGGTACTATTTAAGCCTCAACTGTCTGGCCCTTCTTCTAATCTCATATTTGTGGGATTCCTGTGTCCACGTACACATAAATAAATTTTTATGCCTTTTCTCCTGTTAATCTGTCCATTGTCAGTGTATTTCAACAGGAAGACTTAATTATTAAACGTTTAGAGGAAAAGTCTAAACTTTTCTATAACATTAAAGGATAAATATCTGAAAAGAGGACAGATCATCTGTTACAAGCAAAATTGTTAAGCACCAAAAATATTAATAATAAGTTTGACAGTACATATTTCAAAAAAATAATAATTCTTGTGAATTAAAATAAGAAAATCTAAAATTCTGAACAATAACAAGATGGTAGATGGAGAATGTTTAATAAACAGCTAAATTGAGAGATCATTCTTGTTAAATTCAGTTTAAGGATTACTAAAATTCAAGAAAAATACTGTTAGAGAGTTATGCGTGATAAAGCTTTAATACAAATTACTAAAAATTATAATTCTATTTCAAACTGAAATAGAAAATATAATATGAAAAAACGTTATCAATTGCAGGCAGAAAAGGAGGGAAAAGGAGAAAATGATAGTAAACCAAAAGCACAACATAAGATTAACTGAACTAATATTAAATATATCAGTAATTATGATAAATGAAAGAACATTAAATTACCCTATTAAAGAAACAGAAGTGATAAGATTGGATAAAACAATAACAAAGCATATGTAAAAATAAAACCTACAGAAAAATGAAAATAAAATGATGGACCATTACATACTCAGCAAATAATAATCCAAAATAACTCACACATGAAAACTAGTAAGTGAAAAGAGAATACTACAAGGTGAAAAAAGGAATCTTACCATTAACTTCTATGCTTCCAAAAATGTATCCTCAAAAATATATAAAAACCAAATATAAAATTTTTAGAGGCAAAAGTTGACAAATTCACAGTTGTTAGGGATATTTTAAATAACCTTGATAAAAGATTAGTAAGGGTTAGTAAGATTTGAAACCCCAATTTTATAAATATATAATTATGTATACATATACATATATTTTTATATATGTATATATATTTCTTTTTCCAAAAATTTCAACAAGCATTAAGCCTCAAAGACTACTCATGATACTTCAAAGAAATAATGTAGTGCACTCTGCAATTGTATGTACAACGAGAGGAAGGAGGTACCCTGAGAGCCACTCATTTCCTTTACTTAAAGTGGGGGAGGTTATCTTTTAAAGAAATGAAGACAAGTGAACTAGATAGTATAGTAGTCTAATCTTTCCAACTTAACCTTTGGGTAAATAGGCTAATGATATTTGTTAGAAAGAGGAGACCTTGTCTCTGATAAGTTTGTACTAAGACATCTCTCCCTAAGGATTACCTATAGTAAATAGAACCTAGGATCTATGAAGCTGTACAACAGCCTGAAGCATAAAATGGAGGTATTTCACAATTTAAATAATTCTTGCTATATGAGAAACCACAGTTAGGGATCATTTATTTTGGGCCACAAGAGAATGTCTGACAGGAAGGGAAAGACAGGAAGATCGACCCTGTCTTTCTGGACCTCTCTCTTCTTTGTCTGAGCCTTCTGATTGCTTGTATCCTTGAATTTATTAGGGAAAGTTTGATACTGGGTAAGATGTCTGATTTGTGTGCATCTGATTTGATAACCTAAATCTGTGTGTTTATTCAATGATAAATGGACATATATTTTTATATATTATAATCATATATTTGGAAACTTAAACTATCCTCCAAAGTAACTCACAGATTAAAGAAGAAATCACAGTAGAAAATATAAGATCTTGAATTAAAGAATGATGAATGTACCACATGTGAAAAATTTCAGGATGTAGCTAAAATGATAAACATAAATTTAGGTTTTAAATATATTTATTTTAATAATGAAGGTTGAAATATATAAGTGATACATTTATGTCAAAAGTAAGTAAAGGAACATAGGATAAACCTAAAGAAATATATTGGAGAAAAATATTAAGTGCATAAATGAACAAATAGAAAACTAAGAAATAATAAAGAAGATAGATGATCACGAAAGCTCTTATTTAAAAAAAAATTAAATTGATGTTTATTCGTTTGAATGGCATGAATTCATCAATATTTCACTGCTTGCCATATAAAAGGCAATTGTATTTTGTTTTACCATAATTGTAAAAACCAAACATTAAGAAAGGAGAAAAAGGAATACTTATAAAAAGATTGAAGTAGAAGAGTTAAATATGAGAAAATAATGTGAACAAATATATGCCTATAAATTTAAAATGTAGAAAAAACTGACATTTTTATGTAAAAATATTTATCATCAAATTTATTCAGGAAGAAATGGAATCACTTTTAAAACTACAATTTCAAAAATTTATTTTTTTTAAGAACCCCAGGTCCCTGCAGAAGTCACTAGATAGATATTGTTTTATAGTTGTGTTCTACCAAATATCCCAAGTACAGTTAATTCCTCTGTTGTGCAATACATTTTAGAGAATTAAAATTAAACATAAATGGGGAGTGTGACCAAACTCATATTATGATGGTAGAATGAAACATTTAAGAATAGAACCAGAACAGAAAGCAATATTAAAAGCTCACTATGAACATAGACATAAAACACTAAAAAAAAATAGGAAGTTGAATTCTGCAGTGTATAAAAAATGCATTATAGTCAAGTAGAATTTATCTCATGAATGTCATTTGGGGAGACATTAGGCAATATTTAACAAAATTGAAGACAAGCATATGAAATCCCAATCTTTATTATTCAACTATTCCCATAACCCAACTACTCTGGAAACCCCAGTCTAAAGGCTTCCTTGAATGTTACGATTTTTATAGAATTACTTTGAGATTACACTAAATGAGAAGTCACTTCTGATCTCTAAAATGTTCTACTGTCGGTATATGTTTTAGTGAGGACACTTCTCACAAGCAAGATCTTCAATCATAAAATGACAGAAATAAAAACATTGAACACATTTATAACTTCAGCTAATTTATTTACTTAAAATAGTTGTCTTTCCAAATAAAAAGTTTTTAAAAGATCAAACCAAAACAATATATACAAAATACATTTGAACCTCTTTGTCTCCCAGTAAATAAAAATTTTAAAAACACATTCCAGAAACCAGATTCCACAATGACGCAAGAGGTAAAACAAAAGATACCACCCAACAGAATAATCAGAAATTTACCCCAAATATCAATTCTCTCAATAAATGTAAATGGCTTGAACTGCCCATTGAAGAGACATAGGCTGGCTGAATGGATTAAAAAATACAAACCAAGTATCTGTTGTCTTCAGGAAACACACCTTACACACAAAGACGCATTCAGACTCAAGGTGAAAGGATGGAATACAATTTTTCAGGCTAATGGAAACCAAAAGAAATCTGGAGTAGCCATCCTCATTTCAGATGACATCAACTTTAAAGCAATAAAAGTAAAGAAGGACAAAAATGGACACTATATAGTGGTGAAGGGAAAAATTTCACAAGAGGATTTAACAATCCTAAACATTTATGCACCCAACACAGGAGCACCCAGGTACATAAAGCAAATGCTGCTAGATCTAGACAACATAATAAGCAGGAATGCCATAATTGCAGGGGACTTCAACACCCCTCTGACGGAACTGGACAGATCCTCCAAACAAAAATTAAATAGAGAAATAAAAGACCTAAACAGGACTCTAGAACATTTGGGCCTAACAGATATCTACAGAACACTCCACCCAAATAACACTGAATATACATTCTTCTCATCAGCTCATGGAACTTTCTCTAAAATTGACCACATCCTAGGCCACAAAACAGATCTAAACAAATTTAAAAAAATAGAAATCATACCATGTATCTTTTCAGACCACAGCGGAATAAAATTAGATATCAATTCCAACAGAAACTCACATCTTCCTCCAAAAACTTGGAAACTAAACAATCTATTGATGAATGATTATTGGGTCAAAGAGGAGATTCAAAATGAAATCAAAAGATT
The DNA here is from genome assembly GCA_023783475.1 of Daubentonia madagascariensis. Taxonomy (NCBI): domain Eukaryota; kingdom Metazoa; phylum Chordata; class Mammalia; order Primates; family Daubentoniidae; genus Daubentonia; species Daubentonia madagascariensis. Next base: position 13,772,246 of record JAKFHU010000747.1, on the reverse strand, counting down.
CTTCGAACTAAACGATAATGGGGACACAAGTTATCAAAATCTATGGGATACAGCAAAAGCAGTCCTGAGAGGAAAACTTATCGCCCTAAATTCCCACATCCAAAAGACAGAAAAGTCACAAATCAGTAAACTAATGAATCATCTTAAGGAAATGGAAAAGGAAGAGCAAAGCAATCCTAAAACCAGCAGAAGAAAAGAAATAACCAAAATTAGAGCAGAATTAAATGAAATCGAGAACAAAAGAACAATACAGAAGATCAATGAAACGAAAAGCTGGTTCTTTGAAAAGATAAACAAAATAGACAGGCCACTTGCCAGGTTGACCAGAAGCAAAAAGGAAAGGACTCTAATAAGCTCAATTAGAAATGAAAAAGGAGAAGTCACAACTGATACCATGGAAATACAAAACATCATCTTTGAATACTACAAAAATCTCTATGCCCACAAACACGAAAACGTGGAGGAAATGGACAAATTCTTAGAAACACACTACCTCCCTAGGCTCAACCAGGAAGAAACTGAATTTCTAAACAGACCAATATCAAGCACCGAAATTGAAGCAGTAATTAAAAATCTACCCACAAAAAAAAGTCCTGGACCAGATGGGTTCACACCTGAATTCTACCAAGTTTACAAAGAAGAACTGGTGCCTATACTGCAGAAATTATTTGAAAATATCCAGAAGGATGGAATCCTCCCAAACTCATTCTACGAAGCCAATATCACCTTGATACCAAAGCCAGGAAAGGACACAACAAAAAAAGAAAACTACAGACCAATATCCCTTATGAATATAGATGCAAAAATTCTCAATAAAATCCTTGCAAACCGAATTCAAATGTACATCAAAAAAATAATCCATCATGATCAGGTGGGCTTCATTCCCGAGATGCAGGGATGGTTCAACGTACGCAAATCTATAAATGTAATTCACCATATAAATAAAAGCAAGAACAAAGATTATATGATCCTTTCAATAGATGCAGAAAAGGCTTTTGACAAAATCCAACACCCTTTTATGATAAGAACTCTTAACAATATAGGCATAGATGGCTCATTCCTAGAAACTATTAAAGCCATATACGATAAACCCACAGCCAATATCATACTGAATGGGGAAAAATTGAAGGCATTCCCCTTAAAACTGGCACCAGACAAGGGTGTCCACTATCTCCACTTCTTTTCAACATAGTGCTGGAAGTCCTGGCCACAGCAATTAGACAAGACAGAGGAATCAGGGGCGTCCAGATAGGGGCAGAAGAGGTCAAACTTTCACTATTCGCAGACGATATGATATTATACATAGAAAACCCCAAGGATTCAACCAAGAGATTACTGGAATTGATAAATGAATTCAGCAAAGTCTCAGGATACAAAATTAATACACACAAATCCATAGCCTTCATATATGCTAATAACAATCAAGCCGAGAATCAAATTAAAGATGCTATACCTTTTGCAATAGCAACAAAGAAAATTAAATATTTAGGAATATATCTAACTAAGGAGATCAAGACCTATATAGAGAGAATTATGAAACACTGAGAAAGGAAATTTCAGAGGATGTAAATAGATGGAAAACCTTACCATGCTCTTGGATAGGCAGAGTCAACATAGTAAAAATGGCTTTGCTACCTAAATTAATTTACAGAATCAATGCAATCCCTATCAAAATACCAACATCATTTTTTGCCGATCTAGAAAAAATAATTCTACGCTTCGTGTGGAACCAGAGAATACCCCGTCTAGCCAAAGCAATCTTAAGCAAAAAGAACAAATTGGGAGGCATCTGTCTACCAGACTTCAAACTATACTACAAGGCTATAGTAACCAAAACTGCGTGGTATTGGCACAAGAACAGACACGTAGACCAATGGAACAGGACTGAGAACCCAAATATAAAACCAACCTCATACAGTCACCTGATCTTTGACAAATTCCAGAAAAACGTACACTGGGGAAAAGATTCCCTATTCAACAAATGGTGCTGGGAAAATTGGATGGCCATATGTAGAAGACTGAAAGTGGACCCACACCTCTCACCTCTCACAAAAATCAATTCACAATGGATAACAGATCTAAACCTAAGACATGAAACCATAAGAATTCTCGAAGAAAACGTTGGAAAAACTCTTATGGACATTGGCCTAGGCAAAGAATTTATGAAGAAGATCCCCAAAGCAATCACAGCAGCAACAAAAATAAATACATGGGACCTGATCAAATTGAAAAGCTTCTGCACAGCCAAGGAAACTATCACTAGAGTGAACAGACAACCTACAGAATGGGAGAAAATATTTGCATGCTGCACCTCTGATAAAGGGCTTATAACCAGAATCTATACAGAACTTAGGAAAATCAACAAGAAAAAATCAAACAACCCTATTAAAAAATGGGCAAAGGACATGAACAAAAACTTTTCCAAAGAAGACAGAATGATGGCCAGCAAACATATAAAAAAGTGCTCAACTTCTCTAATCATCAGGGAAATGCAAATCAAAACCACAATGAGATATCACTTAACTCCAGTGAGATTGGCTCATATCAAAAAATCCCCAAATAACAAATGTTGGCGGGGATGTGGACAGGTAGGAACACTCATACACTGCTGGTGGGACTGCAAATTAGTACAACCTCTATGGAAAAGAATATGGAGATACCTCAAAGAATTAAAAGTAGAATTACCATTTGACCCAGCAATCCCACTACTGGGTATTTATCCAAAAGAAAAAAAGACATTTTATAATAAAGACATCTGCTCTCGAATGTTCATAGCAGCACAATTCACAATTGCAAAGTCGTGGAAACAACCCAGGTGCCCATCAATACACGAGTGGATCAATAAAATGTGGTATATGTATACCATGGAGTATTACTCAGCAATAAGGAACAACAGTGAATTAACACATCTGGTATTATCCTGGTCGGAGCTAGAACCCATTCTTCGAAGCGAAGTGTCACAGGATTGGAAAAACAAGCATCACTGGTACTCACCATCAAACTGGTACTAACTGATGAACACTTACATCACACACGGCAATAACATTCATCAGGGGGCGGGCGGGCGGGAGGGGGGTGGAAGGGATGGGGAAAAACTCTCACTGAATGGATGTGGGGAGCACAGTTTGGGAGACGACCACGATTGTGGCTCTGACACGGGCAGAACAGGGGCAATGTGAATGGCCAAAGTGTTGTACCCCCATGATATTCTGAAATTAAAAAAATAAATTATAAAAAAAAAAAAAAAAAAAAAAAGATTTCTCCATATTAAAAAAAAAAAAAAAAAACACATTCTCAAGAAAATGTGAAATTGAGCTTAAGCATATTTCTGTGTAATTCTATGGAACAGTAAAAGAAAAGTAGTTAAATTTGAAGCACTATTAAATGTTTAAAGAATAAAGTTTGAAGCCATTATAGAGTACAATTGCAACAAAAGTATAAATATTTAGATAGACATTTATACTTTGCCACAGACTTACAAAAAACATATTTATATCTACATTCTATCATTCCCTTTAAATTGATTATTTTACTATCTATTGAAAGATAATTTTCATAATCAAATATTAAAGCGATGACTATAAATCTGTGTTATCAAATACGGTTAAGCATTGAACAAGAGATAGATTTGATTTTTTTGTTTTTCATAAATGAAAATATGTTATAAATATCTCAACTTTTTTGTTGTGTTTTCTACAAAGTCAACAATAAATGACTTGGGTGGGAATCCAGTTGGTGTAGAATGGAGGTCAACTACGGATAAGAAAGGTAGGGGTACTATAATAGCTAATTAACTTTGTTTTATGTACAATAACTGTTCTGACAATTGTCCCGGCAAATTCTTCTCTATTCTCAGCATACACAATAACATCAATCTCTAGTTTAGAGGCACACACTACTAGAAACATCAGTTTCTGTGTGATTTTAAAATAATAACCCTAACTTATTTATGTAACAGTATAAAATAAGATAATATATGTGAAATCACTGTAAAACCACAATGCACTCTACCAATCACCATCACAAGACCTTTTGGTATAGGTTGCTATCTAATGCAGTTAGAGATACTGGCTATTTCTCTATCATGAATCTTATTCGTCTTTGAATCCCAAAACCTTTCATAGTATTTAGCATGTAACAATGGCTCCATAAATGTTGCAGAGTGAATAGATAAACCTAAACCAACACAATTATTTTTACTATCTGAGCCTTGGTTCCTCATCATTGTAATAATTTCAGATCATCAGAAATAGAAGAGTTTGTTTAAATAAGATAATAAATGCAAAGTATTTCATACAGTGCTTGACAACTTACCAGAATAAGGACGGTTATGTTTACTACCATCATTAGAATAACTAAAATGGGTCAAAAACTTGGATAGATAGATAAACAGAGATATAGACATAATGATAGAGATATCATGGCTAACATTTATATTAACCCAGAAGGTATTATAATCATAACCATTTGAAAGTTGAATAAGCACAGAGAATTCAGTAACTTAACAAAGGACACATAGCCAGTAAGATATGTCTGTCTACTCGTGTCTCTCTGCCCAAAGACTATCCCCATTTTACTATGTTACTGCAGTGGGCACAACATTTTACCTCTCCCCTCTTCAGGTTTTTGGCTGACCCTCAGAATTATATTGACATAAGACAGATTAACAGAAGAAATACATCCACATTTATTTAACATAAGTTTTATATGATATGAGAATCCTCATAAAGAAATAAGAGCCAAGAAGCATTTAAATTTGAACATTTATATATTGAGTTTGACAAAGAATAGTAAATTGTGAAAATGTTATAAAGCAAAGGGGTTTGGATTAGGAGAGTTAATTGGGTAGAGAAGTGACTAGGAAGATATGGGTTAGTTTAACAAGGTTTGTTTGTACAGATTCCCCTTGGCCCCAATGTTTTGTTCTTGATGATAAGAATGATACTTTCCTTCTGGTCTAAGGAAGACATCTTTTACTTGGAAATTTTATCTCTTGCTTTTAAGAAGAAGGAAGATCAGAGTTTTCTTCTTGCAACTGCTGTTTTTTAAATGTCTTTACCTCAAGATAGTCAATGTGACATAAAGACATATTTTTGGGTGGCATATTCTAAACTCCTTCACCACATTTCTAGGAGTACAAGTGTTTAATGTGTATGGGACAGTAGTAATTTTTCTCAGCCTTAAATTCTCCGTAAAATAAAATAAAAATAATAGTAGAATCTTTACAGTATTATGTGGAGGTTTGAAAAAAGAGAAATAATTGAAAGATATATGAAATATATCCTGACACACAATAGTCCTTATTAAATATTTTTTGTCAACCAGGAATCCCAGGCAGCTGTTGAACACAGAGCCTACATTTGCACAAGTTGAATTTTTTAAATTAAATACTACTATATACTCCATTCCAACAAACATAATCAATTTATATTTTAATCATATTTTACCCATGATCATAATTCTCTAATATAAGATCTAATAATGCCCTAAGCACAGTTATATATTCTTCTACAACTTGGATGTATCATCTTAAAATTTTCTATACTTCAATTTTATGAAATTGCTTTCTTTGCTAAGGTAATTTTACATGTCATTCCATAGTACAGACTATTTTAAATATTGTTGTAGGATATGCCATGTAACAAGAATATTGTCTTTTTCATACAATGATTAACTTTGAAGAATTTTTAAGTAGCATTTGACGATGCACATAGACCAGTCCAAATCTTTTCAGAAAGATCATTCTAATAGATTTTAAATCATTGCCAATCAGGACTTTGATTTTGACAAATTATATTTGTTTTGGTTTTGGAATTTGTCATTTCCTAAAGTTCTACTAGTTGAGTTGTGAGTTTATGGCCATTCTATTTAGCAAGTGCAACAATAATAGGCAGAGTTACCTTCTTTAAAGAGGCTTATATAATGGATTTCCTTAACCAGTCAGAACAGGAGAGCAATAAACTGGAATGCATTCCTTTCCTGTTGTAGGTTTATAAAAGCAAGAGAAACAACTTTCTACATCCATATTTTTTTAAAAATTTTCATAATGCCATATGTTAGTGGTGAACAAATACTCAAAGCCTCATCTTCAGTGCTGGGTCTTCTCTTATGTAACTATATAGGCACCATTTCAGCCTCCAAACTTCAGCCTCCAAACAAAGAAGCAGATAGGAATTTCATAGAATTTCACCTTGACCCAGTGTCACAGCCAAATGCATATTCTAAACATGAGATTCTAGTCACGCTGTTAATATAAACTCCTCCTTATTAGCTCCTTTTAGCTAAGTAAGAGAGAAGGGGTCTCAGTTTACCTCAGTTAATGGGAATAAATTAGAAGGATTCCTAGGGAATTAATTTAAATAGAAAAAAAGACTCAATAGCTACATGGAAAAAACCTGAAAGAAAAACAACACTGTGAAGTATCACAAAGAACTGGTTCCTAGTGCATGTGAGTTGGGCAGTGATATTAGACACTGTGTGATGGTATTAGATACAAGATCTGATCAGAGATCTTTCAAACACGTAATCTAAGCTTCTAATAAGATAAGGTAAGAAAGCCATTATCTTTCCTGCAAATTCCTGGGTAGGAGCCCTAATTGCCTAAACTCAATTACACATTTCTCAGTACTTCCTTTGATGCCTTTTCATCAGTTTTAACTATTATGTCAATATATTATATTAAAAATGAGTGAACAAACTTCTGCTCAATTTGAAAGCATAGTTGCCACAGGACTTGCATTTCATTATAAAAAATTAGAAAATTGTACACAGTGTTTGAAACAATATTTTTAAAATATCGTACAATAGTCAACACAGTACTGTGATTTCAGAAAGAAAAAAAAACAATGACATGAACTCTACAACTGTTCCCCCTTTCTGCGTGGAAGAAATTTCCTGACTGTGGATAAAAAATGAGATAACTCTAAACACAAAAAGCCTGATGGTCTTGGTGAGTTAAGGAGAAAATAGTAAGTCAGAAGAGATAAAGATCAGCATATGGGAAGCCAGTGTACCAAGAATTTCAGAACAGAGGGCCACAGTGGATGGAGCTGTAAAGACAAGATATTCCAGAAAACTGCATAGAGTCTCCTTACGTCTTTGACTATCAATCTGTGCACACATTTTTTAAAAATCCTTGAAGTTGGCAAAAGACAATTGCTAGGAAAAGCACATTTACTGGGAAGCTATAAAGTAACAATTCCTAGAATCCACAAAGAACAAAGAATTTCTCAGGTTTCTATCAGCCTGATTTTAGAGAGACCATTAAATATATGGGACATTATTGAGAAACCTCAAAACATAACATTCCAGTATCATAGTAGTGGGATGCAAATAGCCCTAGAATAAAGCACATTCTTCCAGGCAGACATTTAAAAAGCAAAACAATTCCAAGAACCTTGAAAAAGATCAAGCTGATCTGTATGTAACTTAAATGCCTCCTTCAAGTAATATAAAGTTTCCAGCACATAGCACACAGTAACAGAAAGAAGCTATGCTTAGGATTCAGTAAGCTATTGCCATACATAATAAGAAGTGACAAAATAATACCAATAAATGGTAGAAAAATCAGTCAATGGAAACAGAACACAAAATGAAAAGTGGAATAAGGAGTTAAAGAAACTATCATAAGCATTAAAATATGTTCAAGGATTTAAAGGAAAGCTTACACATGCAGAAAAATATATATATAACAAAGAAAAAATTAAACTTATATATGAATAATAAATATTGCAAATCACAATAATATACTATCTATCATATGTGTAATTAAAATTCTATAAGAAAATAGGTAGTGGGGGAAGATTGAAAGTAATAATGTCTAAAACCTTTCAAATTTAGATGAAAATAATAAATTTACAAATCCAAAATATCAACAAACTCCAAACAAGATAAGGAAATCACATGAAGACAAATCATAATCAAACTGGTAAAATCCAAGGATAAAAGGAAATAGAAAAAAAAGTCACACATCAGACAGAGAAACAAAGATATACTCACAACAGATTTTTTATCAGAAACTGTGCAAGTCAGAAGGCAGTGAAATGACATTTTAAAGTACTGACATGGAGGAAAGGGGGAGAGAGTGGGAGAGAGAGAGACTGTAGTCTAGAATTCTGTAACCAGCTAAACTGATTTTTAAAAATTAAGTCAAAACGTATTTGCAGACAAAAAAGAACTTAGGAAATTTGTTGCCAAAAGATCTGTACTAAAGGAAGTGTTAAAAGTAGTTCTTATAGCAGAAGGAAACTATATCGGGAGAAAAGTTCTAACTACCAAAAGCAATGAACAGTGTTAGTAGTGGTACATATGTGAGAAAATGTAAAATACTTACTTTTCTAATAAACATTCATTTCAAAGATAATTGACTATTTAAATAAAAATCATAATATGTATTTTGTGTTCAAAATATGAAAATTTAAATGTATTAGGATAACACAAAATGTGGGAAGAAATGAAGTTTATTCTTAGAAGGTTCTTAATAATATATAATGTTGCATATTTTTGTGCAAAGAAAAACTGTGATGATTAAAGTTAGATTTAGTAAACTATATAGTAATTGATTAAAAAAAGACAAATATTTAGCTAATAAGACAAAAATGGGGGGAAATGAAATACTAAAACAATGCTTAGTTAAAGCAATGGTGAGAAGAAAACCCATGGGTTAAAGAAGAAATCAAAAAGGAAATTAGGAATTATTTTGAACTACATAGAAAGAAACATGTAACAGATGAAAAATTTGTAGGATATCACTACACCACAACTAAAAGGGGGTCTATAGTACTACACACTTACTTTAGGAAAGAAGAAAAGATACATCAACATCACTGACTTCAGTTTCCAAAGGGAATACTAGAAAAGAAAATCAAATTAAACCCAATGTAAGGAGAACAAAGGAAATACATTTCTAAAGTACAAATCAAATAGGAGAAACACAGCAAAGCAATCAATAAAATCAATAAAACCAAAAGCAGTTTTTTCAATATCAATAAAATTGATTAAACTTTAGCTACACTGATCAGAAGAAAGATAGAACACAAATTACCAAAAACAGGAATGATAAATTTGACATTACTGAAGATTCTACTAATATTTTAAAAAATAAGGGAATGATAAAAACTTTCACAGAAAAATATTTGGTAGCATAAATGGACAAATTTCTTGAAAGGCACAAACTATCAAAACTCATTAAAAAGAAATAGGTGAACTCAGTAGTCCCACTACTAGGCATCTACTCAAAAGAAAAGGAGTCATTATATCAAAAAGACACCTGTAATCATATGTTTATCACAGCTCAATTAACAATTGCAAAGATATGGAATCAACCTAAGTGCCCATCAACCAAGGAGTGGTAAAGAAAATGTGGTATACATACCATGGAATATCTACTCAGCCATAAGAAAGAATGAAATAATTGTCTTTTATGGCAACTTGCATGGAAGTGGAAGTCATTATCCTAAGTGAAGTAACACAGAAATGGAAAACCAAATACCACATATTCTCACTTATAAGCGGGAGATAAGCTATGGGTATGCAAGGGCACACAGAGTGATACAATGGACATTGGAGATGCAGAAGGGAGATGAAGGAAGAAAAACTACTTATCAGGTGCAATGTATACTATTCAAGTGACAGGTACACTAAAAACTCAGGCATCACCTCTATAGAATTCATCTATAAAACCAAAAACCACTTCTACCCCTAAATCTACTGAAATAAAATAAAAGATTGTAAATAATGAGAAACATTATACTTAATGTCATAGATCTGATTAGCTGTGTTAAAATCAGCAGCATTTAACATTGCTCTCATATCGGGGGGAATATAATAGAATGAAAACAATAGGCTATATATCTATTATTAAAATACAATATATCTTGATTTGTTTCATATGTATAGATGAATAGATAGTTTTTTTTAACTTGTTAATTTTCAATACTTATCAGTGATACATATATTTGTCAGGTGTTCTAGCCTATCTTTATAATATTTAATATGACTTTCTGGTACTGTAACAGAGGGAATGCCCTGGGAAAAAAATGTCCAAAGATATTTTCTGTCTCTTTAAAACTTCCCCCACTCTTTCTGGGAACTGAGGCCTGCAATCTCTGCCTCAGGGAGGTGGTCAGGAGGGGCAGGGGAATGACTTTTGTTCTTTGTGTTACAGGAGATAGCTCAGCTGAACTGTGGCTCCATCCCAGGCCAGGTGCCTGGCCTACAGAGGTCTGGGTGGGCCTCTCAGGTGGGTGGAGGTCACAGGGTTTTTCTTCAGCAGCTATGGAATGATTAGAATTGTTAATGACCCTATCAAAATACCAACATCATTTTTTGCTGATCTAGAAAAAATAATTCTATGCTTCGTGTGGAACCAGAGAAGACCCCGTCTAGCCAAAGGAATCTTAAGCAAAAAGAACAAATTGGGAGGCATCTGTCCACCAGACTTCAAACAATACTACAAGGCTATAGTAACCAAAACTGCATGGTATTGGCACAAGAACAGAGGCGTAGACCAATGGAACAGGACTGAGAACCCAAATATAAAACCAACCTCATACAGTCACCTGATCTTTGACAAATTCCAGAAAAACCTACACTGGGGAAAAGATTCCCTATTCAACAAATGGTGCTGGGAAATTGGATGGCCATATGTAGAAGACTGAAACTGGACCCACACCTCTCACCTCTCACAAAAATCAATTCACAATGGATAACAGATCTAAACCTAAGACATGAAACCATAAGAATTCTCGAAGAAAACGTTGGAAAAACTCTTATGGACATTGGCCTAGGCAAAGAATTTATGAAGAAGACCCCCAAAGCAATCACAGCAGCAACAAAAATAAATACATGGGACCTGATCAAATTGAAAAGCTTCTGCACAGCCAAGGAAACTATCACTAGAGTGAACAGACAACCTACAGAATGGGAGAAAATATTTGCATGCTGCACCTCTGATAAAGGGCTGATAACCAGAATCTATACAGAACTTAGGAAAATCAACAAGAAAAATCAAACAACCTTATTAAAAATGGGCAAAGGACATGAACAGAAACTTTTCCAAAGAAGACAGAATAATAGCCAGCAAACATATAAAAAAGTGCTCAACTTCTCTAATCATCAGGGAAATGCAAATCAAAACCACAATGAGATATCACTTAACTCCAGTGAGATTGGCTCGTATCAAAAAATCCCCAAATAACAAATGTTGGCGGGGATGTGGACAGATAGGAACACTCATACACTGCTGGTGGGACTGCAAAGTAGTACAACCTCTATGGAAAAGAATATGGAGATACCTCAAAGAATTAAAAGTAGAATTACCATTTGACCCAGCAATCCCACTACTGGGTATTTATCCAAAAGAAAAAAAGACATTTTATAATAAAGACATCTGCTCTCGAATGTTCATAGCAGCACAATTCACAATTACAAAGTTGTGGAAACAACCCAGGTGCCCACCAATACACGAGTGGATCAATAAAGTGTCGTATATGTATACCATGGAGTATTACTCAGCAATAAGGAACAACAGTGAATTAACACATCTGGTATTATCCTGGTTGGAGCTAGAACCCATTCTTTGAAGCAAAGAGTCACAAGATTGGAAAAGCAAGCACCACTGGTATTCACCATCAAACTGGTACTAACTGATGAACACTTACATCACACACGGCAATAACATTCATCTGAGGGCGGGCGGGCGGGAGGGGGGTGGAAGGGATGGGAAAAACTCTCACTGAATGGATGTGGGGAGCACAGTTTGGGAGATGACCACGATTGTGGCTCTGACATGGGCAGAACAGGGGCAATGTGTATGGCCAAAGTGTTGTACCCCCATGATATTCTGAAATTAAAAAAATAAATTAAAAAACAAAAACAAAAAACAAAACAAACAAACAAACAAAAATCCCATGTACCCTATAAATAAATACAACTATTATGTACCCACAATAATTAAAAATAAAATAATTTTTGAGAAGCAATAAAAAAAAAAGACTTGTTAATGACAATAGCCTACAACTGAGGGCTCTCCCCTTAAAAGCTCTGTATTTCTGCTTATGTACAGGAATTTGGATTCTGAGATGATAGTCTGCCATTTTCCTCCTTTGCTGGCAAAATAATAAACTTATCTTTCCTTCTCAAACCACATGTTCTCATTCTTCTGATGCAGCCTGAGGATAAGTGCTGAGCTTTCAGTAACAGTTCTATATTTGTACAGACTTTGTGTGGTAATTGGTCTACTAAAAAACTTATCCAGATTCAGTCTTTTACTTTAAACATATATCAATAAAGCATATGACATTTGGGAATGAATTATCTATGCAATATGGTATCCTGGAGTTGAACCTGAGCAGAAAACGTAGAAATGGTGAGGGAAGTCTAATAAAATCTGTAGGTAGTTTATTGTATCGATGTTACACTTTAATTTTAGACAAATATTTCATAGTTATGTAAGAGAAATATATTATGAATGTAATGTTAACTTTACAAGATGTTAACTTGAAAATTTTATTATTGTTAGGTTGTTGAAAAAGATGGATGAAGGGTATAGGAAAATTATGTTCCATTTTTTCAACCTTTCTGTGAAACTAAAATCACCCCCCAAAAAAGTATATTTTATAAAATGAATTTCACTTGGATCTCTTTCACTTTCATATTTCTTGGAGACATCTTCTTAAATTCTGAGTTAGGAAAAAATCACCTGGCAGCCATTCAATTTGATGGCTCTTTTACTTAATACAGCATAACTTGGTCTCTGCATCTGCAGGTAAAGGATGAGATGTGGTTTTCTTTTTAGAGTGTTATTTCACAGAGTGCTCTGCACTCATGCATAGGGTGTTTCCTATTCCTGGATTGTTCTGCTTTACTGGTAAATTCATACTCATGTTTCAGCATTGGTTCAGTATCTTTTCTGAAAGTTTCTCTAGGCTCCCAACTCTTTTTAAAAAACTAATGTACTTCAGTATATAAAAATAATTATACTTTACAAATTTATATAATCTCTACATTGTAGCTCTGAAATATTAGTGTTTATTATGATTAACTGTGAAGCTTCTTTTTCCAGCACCAAACTACCACTTTATTTAGTGTGGCACCCTTCAATCTAAGTCTTTAATAGAAATTCTCCCTTCAAGGAAACTATACTTTGAGATGTACTGTCTTATGTAATAGGAGCACACTTCATATATCGTTTTATGCCAAGAATGATAATTTATTGAACAGAGTATTAATGAATGAGTGAAATAGTTAAATAATTAATAACAGGATAAAGTAGACAAAGGGTAAGTGAGATCTAAATTGCTAAGACACAGCTTCAGAAACACATATTCTTGAAACCAACACAAAGACAGGCAGGCTCCAAAGTTGAGCCTCATCTATAGAAGCTAGCCTAGTACCTGACTTATATTTGATTTTCATTGAAAGTATTTTCAAATAAATGAGCAAAATGTGTAGTTTTTCTGTTATTGAGGTTTTTAAGATTTTTAAAAAGAGAGAACAAACGTGATCAATTTGTTAAAATTGCATAAGCTGAGAAGGTATTTAGTAAAGTGAGTTGGGTGTCTCCAAATGGTCCTGTCAATCCTAAGAATTAGAAGGTGCTCTATAGCAATGATCTCCAAGCGTTTTTATTTGTGCACACTATAAGGGAAATTCAAGAATTTTCTTTTACACATTTTAAGTTGAAATTTAACATTTTTCAATTTATGAATTCTGACAACTGAAAAGGTATCATTGTTCAAAGGTATCATGTATTCTAAATGTTGATATTTTAAAATAAAAAGTCATATCATTCATTTCATTTTATCCAGTGGGAACTAAATGCCTTTGTAATATTCTGCCCAAGCTTTTACATTACATCTCATCTCTTCTAAATTTTTTTTTTAATACTCTGGTTGCTGAATTCCATCTTAGTGTAATATTTTTATGTTTATAATTTTTTTTATCACTTACCATAATCATCCCCCAACAAAATTATGGATATAATATGTAATTATTTACAAAATATTAATATATTTCCTGTGATTATACATAAAATGGGAAGATATTGTAGAATTGGAGGAAACAGTGACATAATCTGAATACAGGTTATTTTAAGTGGATATTCTTACTATGGCTGCTGTTTTGAGAACAGATGGAAGCAAAATAAAATGGGAAAATGGGGAATAGTTAGGAGGATATTAAGTAATCAGGCAAGAGATTTTGGTGATTGTATCAGTATTGTAGCTGTGGGGATGGTGACAATTGGTCATTTCCTGATTATATTTAGAAATTGTAGGAATCATATTTACCAATAGAAGGAGGTAAAGAAAGAGAGAAGAAAATGCAGAGACATCAGTGATATTTTTTTTAACCAGGGAGGAACTAGAAGAAAGTAATTATTATTTGCTATAGAGGGAGCTATATTTGAAACATGTTAAAATGCGACTTACCCATCCAAGTGACAGTGTTGCATAGGAAATTCAATTTGTGTCTGGAATTCAGAGTATATTTGTAGGCTAGACACATAAAGTTTGGAATCAACAGCATAAAGAGTGTGCTTGAAGTTATGCAATTCTATTAGATTACCCAGCTAATGAGTAAAGAGAGAGTATAGATGAGAAGAAACCATCAAGGAAGACTAAAACAGAGTATGGCCAGTAATAAAAGACAAGAACCTGCCCTAAATGCAAAATACAGCCAATGCTTCTAGAAGAAGAAAATACTTGGCTGTGCTGTACAGTAGGTGACCAGACTTATTTTTCTTAAAATTTGCTGAGAATAGATCTTATGCTGTGTTCAGGGGCAGGAGGAAACTTGGTAGGTGATGGATATGTCTATGGTCTTAATAGTGGTGAAGGTTTCACAGGTGTCTGCTTATCCCCTGCCTCATCGAGTTGCATACAAAAATAGCTTTTTACATGTCAATCATACCTCAATAAAGTGGTTTAAAAAATACTGTGATGAATGAAGTAAGGTAGGGAATGAGAATTAACCATTGGATTTAGCATTGTGTAGGTTACGGTTGACCTTGACAAGAGAGGTGTGGTGTCGTAGTGGGAGCGAAAGCCTGACTGGAGCGAGATTAAGAGAATATGAGATTAAGAAAATATATTTTGAGATCGGAATATTTTTTTTCAAATGTTTTGTCAAAACGGGAGTAGAGAAACTGGGCAGTAATACCTGAAAAGTGATTTTGTGTCAGAAAACATATTTTATTTTCCTTCATGGGTGAAGTAAGAACATGTTCATATGATGATGATAATGATCCAAAAAAGACATGGGGAAAATGATAAATCAGAAGAGGGTGAGAAGGGAAGCTACTGAAGCAATAGCCCTAATTAGGTGAGAGAATTTATTGCACAAATGGAAGGTTGTCCTCAACTAGGAACATAGTTTAATTGTAGTAAGAAGAGTGAGGGCAGAGTTTAGGAACATAGATGTTCAAAGATAGATAGGTATATGAGACTGGTTGCTACAATCTAGTCATGACAAATGCCTTCTTGATTTCTAATACAGAATTAAAATAACAAAGCCCTAGCCAGTAAGGCATTTTTAATTTATTTATGTTACCTTATGCACATAATTTTTAGGGAGTGTTTACAGGAAAAGCCTTTTAACTACGTGCACATTTGTGTTTTGTAACTGCATTCTCCCTTAATATCATCTCAATATATTAGTAGGAAAGATGTTATTTATAGAAAAGAAAAAATAAAACCCATGGGCAGATTAAAAATAGTGAAAAATGTGATTACTTTCAATGCTCTCTATAAGAATTCAGAAGTAAGAATATCTTTACAAGTCCACACACTACCAGTCGTGTATTTGTGATGTGATCAGACTTATAGTAATTATCCTTAACTCATACTTGTTTACTATATAATTTGTAATAAATTGGTTATTTCAACCTAAGGAGTAAAGTTATCTTATTATCATTCCCATCAAAAAAATATGATGCCAGTTGGATTTTTTTTCTGAAGTTGTGAATTATTTTATGCAATTCAATGCTTGATAATGTATCTCATAAGTATATGATGCTAATGTAAGAACTTGTTAAAAAGTGTATTTATAAAATTATTAATTGAAAACCATTAAAATTGAGATGATTTGGAGATTATTTTTTTAAAAATATTAGAAGCATCCACCATGCATTGAATTATAGGGGAGTTTTTAAATGTCATATTATATACTTCTCAAAAAATGTCTTATTATATACACATCATCAGCTCTATTTCATAGATGCAAAAACTGAGTCTCAAAATATGTAATTTGCCCAAAAATATACAAATAAGTCTTTGAAAAAGGCAGAATTCCAATTAAGATTTCTATGACTCCAATGCCCTCTCTCTTTAAACTGTACCTTTAAACCAGTCAAGAGGTTTGTGTCAGGATTAGTTTGCACGTTCATGCATCTTTCCCCCATGGCATCTCAGTGTAGGTTTCCAGGTTTTGTAGTTCTACCAGGTGACCACAAGAGACTTTTAGGGAAGATTAACAAGTTTTACTCCATAGCCAGAATACATTTTACTCTCTCATCTTTCTATCTTATCGATTTCCTTCAAGTCACTGCATCATTGAGTGCCCTGGAAAAATATTTTGCTGCCATTGGTTCACCACTGATTTTTTGATGTTCTGGATGATAGAAGTTGAGGGAAGAATTTCTGTCAATGTATTTTGATATCTTTCTGTTATCACACATACATTGGGAAACCTCCGCTGACCTAGTTTCCCATTTCTTAAGTCATATTCTATTTCTACACATGCTTGAAAGTAACATGTTAAATGGAACACATCATTTATTCCAATTTAAAGTACTCTTTAGGATTTTGTGATTGCTCCATATTTCACATGCATCAACTATTTTCCTTAAATATGAAAAGGCAAAAATAATGCACAGTACTTAACTTACTTTCAAAATGCATCTTTATAAATAAGAAAAAAATCCTATTTAGAAAAGCTAAAAGGTAAAAACAACAGCATTTGGCTCCTTTTTAATGCGAGTAAATATATAAACAGCCAGTTGAAATGCAGATCCCCTAGCACATGGATGCTTTTTCTCTTCTTAGGAGCTTAGCTGGAATCTTCATTGATCTACTTCATAAAACAAGTTCCTACTGGAGTTGGACCGGCATGTTCATTTTCATTTTATCAATATTTAAGGTTTTGAAAACATAAAAATGTACATCTAAAATATGTTCCTTAAAATTTAATTTAAAAAGTCCAAGTATGTTTAGATGTGGTTATTTTAGCCCATGAGTATAAGCTTTTTAAAAATGATTCTGAAAACAAATTATTTAAAAGTTAAAAGTTGTAGATTGCAGTCAGTTTTCTTAGATCAATTAGTATCAAAATCCGTACGTCTTAAACCTTTCACTCAAAGGATCCTGATTACTGTGTACAATATAGTCCTCTATATGAAGCTGCACTGCAGGTGTTTTAACAACTGAACAAATAAATTTGTTTAGCAAATCAGGTGAAGGTAATACTAAAGAAACAGGTAAGAAGATCGGTTACACTGTTTCATATCGCATTTAGAAGTGGAGGAAATGAATCTCTTTTGCACTAGGAAAGACACTTATTTTTAATAAGCAAAAAAATTACTGCAGTATTAGAAATCACCTGTTAATGTGGCAAGCATAGATAAATATTTTATTCAGAGCAAAAAGGCTCTCACATCACTAAAGAACTAATTTACTAGTAATTATATTGAGACTTATTACTATGTTGTTTTCATATTAAATTAAATGTACACAAAAATCTTGTGAAGTACATTGACATAATTACAGGTCATATATCATATCAGCACATAAATAAGTTAGAAAAATACTTTTATATAGCCATCCCACTTAGGAATATTGCAGAATCATACTAAGAAAAAAATGTAGCTCTGGCAAAGGACATTAACTAAAAGAAGAGATTTAGGAGTATCAAAAATGAAGTTTTTCCTTCAAGTAATGCAATTTATTTCATTATTCATCAAATATCTATTGGACACCCAAAATGTTGTGGACATTGTCCCTTTTTCACTTTATGACTTTTAAAAAATCAAAACTTCTAATTATTAATCAAATCTTTAAAAATTTTAATCCAAAATTATTTATTGAAACCTGCATTACTGCAAAGAGGTGGACAAAATCATTTTAAATATCAGGGCTATTGTATTCTTTGGGTATTCTAGGTTACTTATCAGGGCCTATGAGATTTTCTAGAACCTAAAATGATGTTTAGCATCTGAAAAAAATGTATATAGCTCTAAAATATGAAATTAAAAATAAAAAATAGACATCAATAAGTGCTTAAACAGATTATTACAAAACACAATATTATAGTAACTAGTCAACAGTAATTCAACTTGTCTTATTTAGTTACAGAAACTAAAATCACAATGATAACATTAATAAATTACTCTAAAAAATTATTTTTAAAAGATTATTTTAACATGTATTGTAGGACTTCAGAAATAAATACCTAGAGCCTACCATGATTTTAAAATGATAAATATAGTATTACCAATTATGTTTTAATAGAATGCTAGATATCATATGCTAGACTTTTAAAACCAAAACAGCCTTTATATTGTCCTCATAAAGATTTTATGTTAAGAGGAAAACACATGATAATTAGAGGAAGGAAGCTAATACATTTGGAACAGAGATGAATATATTATGTGGAAATTTCTAAAATGAGTGGTGGTAAAAAAAAATAAATAAAAATTTTAATAAGAGAGGCTTATCAAGTTAAGTAACATGTCCAAATGGAGCAGATTGCTGGTAGTTAAAGAGATGGTATTTTAAACACACTTTAGATTACCTCCCCATTACTTATTTTTCCATAATGTGACACTTCCAAAGCAGACACCAATAACTACGGAAGTTATTAATGTCAAATAATATAGTAAAAGGAATACACGTTGAATGGGAAAGGCACAAGTTTCCTGAAAATGTGTTTAACATGGCTGTTCCTTTGAAATAAATAATCAACCACAGGAATTTATTGATGCACTCTCCTATGCCCAACATAAACTGGAATCGTGATGTTTTATTAGTCATAGATTTAACCTCATCTCCTGTCTTGGAAAAGAAAGGTACCTTAGGATTTAAAGGAGAAGTTGCTATACCTCAGTTAAAAGGAGAGCTATACCCACAGCATGTTCATATAGCAGGGAGATACTATCTTTATGGCTCTGGGGTCATTCTGAGACCCTGTTTAGCAGAGTTAGGAGGGAAAATTCCCTAGTCACTAAAAGTATCCCACACTAATAGCAGCTAATCGCCAAGCTATCTTGTTTGATTACTGTGTGTTGATTATAGTTTATAAGGATCAGAGTACCTGAGAATACAGGAACCTGAAATCCCACAAAATTTTTGGAATTCAAGTAATTGACATATTAGCAATGGGGCTGAGACAGAAAGATATTGACAAGAACAATTAAATTATTTTGTCTCTTTTTTGTGATATAAAATCAGATAGTGTTCAAGAATTTATGGCAAGTGTAGATAGATAGGAAAAGTGGAATGAACTCCAAGGGTTTTATTTACATATTTATGTTTTTAAGATCAAGGGTTGACCAAAATTAACATAGTCTATTGTGTGTGATAACTATTATTCCTTGTTGACATTTAGGAGACAAACAAAAATATATTTGAAATGTGTATAAATAATTTTCTTAGAAAAATGGAAGGAAAGCAAACAGCAGAAGACATATATCTTTAATCTCAATCTCTACAGTAGCCTGAACATTCTTTTTGGATAAGTAAGACAAAAAAGGTCATAATCTAAGAATAAGTGTTCTGGCTTTGGACCCATTTTAAGGAGTGGCCTTAGCCATCTATCTACTTTACCAGTCATCATACATCATGCATTTCATGTAGCATTGTTGAAATGTATTTTAGGAATGTTTCATATGACTTTTAGAAGAGAGCTAGTATTGGGGAAAAATAAAGTCAACAAAATAATATAACAAATTCTTTGTTAGGTATTTCTGCAACTTGTGTTTTTGTGGGATTTTTTGTTTATTTTTGTTATTTTGTCACTTCCTTATGGGATAACTGGACTGAAATTAATTTCAATAGTGAAGCCCATATACAGTCAGCCCTCCATATCCTCTGGTGGAAAACCAACAGCAGACAGAAAATATTCAGAATAAAGAAATCAACAATAAAAAATAATACAAATAAAAAACCATACAGTATCACAACTATTCACATACCACTTACATTGCACTAGGTATAAGTAATCTAGAGATGATTTCAGGTATATGGGAGAGTGTGCATAGGTTATACACAAATACTATGCCATTTTATATAAGGGACTTGAGGATTTTGGTGTCCATATAGGTCCTGTAACCAGTCTTCCACAGATTCTGAGGGATGACTGTACATTTGACCCTTGAACAATATGGGTTTGAACTGTGTCAGTCCACTTTTATGTGAATTTTTTTCCATAAAAGTTACACCAAGTATGCCTGCCTCTCCTGCCTCCCCTTCTTCCTCCTCCACCTCTTCAGCCCCTGCCTCTCCTAAAACAGCAAGACCAGCCCCTCTTACTTCTCCTCCTGAGCCTACTCAATGTGAAGACTAGGAGAATGAAGACGTTTATGATGATCCACTTCCACTTAATGAATAGTAAATATATTTTCTCTTCTTTATGATTTTCTGAACAATATTTTCTTTTCTCTAGCTTACTTCATTGTAAGAATAGAATATATAATACATATAACATACAAAATATGTGTTAATTGACTGTTTTGTTACTGGTAAGTCTTCTGGTCAACAGTAGGCTATTAGTAGTTAAGTTTTTGGAGGGTCTAAAGTTCTACAAAGATTTTTGACTGTGTAGGGGGTCAATGTTGTTCAAGGGTCAACTATATTTGCATTTGTTTCTCAGGAGAATTCACTGGGGGTGGAGTGTGTGTGTGTGTGTGTTTGCAATTGGGTTTGAGTGTTCTATTGTGGCTTATAAGAAGTGATAGTTATGTCTTTGGTGAAAAATATTTTTATTACAGAGATCTAAATTATCTGGAAGGCATCCCTATTCATTACTGCCTATTATTGACAATGTATTGAGACAGCTGTGTGTTTGTCTTTTACCTGACTCTTGTGCTCAGAAAATGGTTCTACTTTTGACATAAGAGTGATTCCAAGAGTCATTGACTGGTTCATTCACTTAAGACCCCTCCATGTTTGCAACAATCATAAGGAGAAAGGCCATTTTTCTGGTAGCTTAACAGTTACTCAGATGATTTATTCATTTTTTCATTAAAATATTTATTATCTACTACTGTGTTGAGCCCTCATCTGGGTATTGCATATAGCAACAGTTAAGGAAGGCAACATCTCTGCCCTTATACAGCTTATAGTCTAGTGATAAAAGAGATATTAAGATAATTACAAATGTAATAAATTTATAAAAGGAAATTTCCAAAAAATGATAATACTAGATAATTGAAGGATTACAAATCCTTGAGGATAATTTATGTGTGAAAAACACACAAATCCTCACCAAAGAATATATTCAGATGGCAAATAAGCATATGAAAAGATATTCCACAACATGCATCATCAGGGAAATGTATATTAAAACAATAATGAGATACCACTATACATCTATTAGAATGGGCAAAATCCAGAACAATGACAACAACAAGTGGGGCCAAGGAATTGGAGTGATAGGAACACCCATTCATCACTGGTGGGAATATAAAATGGTACAGCCACTTTGGAAGACAGTTCAGTTGTTTCTTACAAGATTAAACATACTTTAACCATATGAACCAGGAATCACTGGTTTTTGTATTTAAACAAGAGTTTAAAACTTATATCCACACAAAAACTGCACATAGATGTGTATAGCAGCTTTATTAATAATTGGCAAAACTTGGAAGCAACCAAGATGCCCTTCAGGAGCTGAACGGATAAACTGTGGCACATCCAGACAATGTAATATTATTCAGCACTAAAAAAAGAATGAGTTATCAAGAAATGGAGGAAACTTAAATGTATGTTACTAAGTGGAAGAAGCTAATCAGAAAAGGCTCCATACCATATGATTCCAACTATATGACATTCTGGAAAAGGTAAAAACTATGGCGACAGTAAAAAGATCAGTAAGTACCACAGGATGGGGGGAGAAAGAGATGAATAGGCAGAGCACAGCAGATGTTTAGGGCAGTGAAACTATTCTGTATGATACTATAATGGTGAATATATTTCGTGATATATTTGTCTAGACTCATGGAATGTGCAACATCAAGACTGAACCTTAATGTAAACTGTGGACCTTGGGTGATTATGATATGTCAGTGTAAGTTCATCAGCTCTAACAAATGCACCACTCTAATGGGAAATGGGGATATTGGGGGCACTCTGTGTGTGTGGTGGCAGGAAGGTGTATGAGAAATTTCTGTACCTTCTCAATTTTGCTGTGAATCTCAAACTGCTCTAAAAAATAAAATTTGTTAGTGAGCCTCTCCTCCCTCCACATACAAACACATCTTTATCATCAAGGTAATGAGCTTAAAAATAGTATTCCTTTTTTCTTTACTCTTTAGGTCCTCTCTATTTTTTTTAAGTTTCCACCTTTAAATTTTCACTTGAGATATATGTGCCTTCATTTTATGTAATAAAAGCTTATTCACCATTCAACAAATATTTTTTGAGTATATTCCGTGGCCAGGCACTATGATAAGTACCAGATTTTTTTTAATGATATTTTTCTTTTGCCCCCATAGTGCCTAAGTCTAATATGCAAGATAGAAAATGAGGTTAAAGTACATAATGTAAGTGGAGTCAAGAAAACTATGTTTAAATTAATAAACTAATATACAAAAGAGACTTAA
The DNA here is from genome assembly GCA_023783475.1 of Daubentonia madagascariensis. Classification (NCBI taxonomy): domain Eukaryota; kingdom Metazoa; phylum Chordata; class Mammalia; order Primates; family Daubentoniidae; genus Daubentonia; species Daubentonia madagascariensis. The sequence goes on along the minus strand of JAKFHU010000747.1, from coordinate 13,749,433 downwards.
GATTTAGCTAGACAAAGAAAAAGAGAGAGAGAGAGCATTTTAGGTGCAGAAAATAAAATGTTCAATATTCCAGGGATAAAAGAGAACGTGAGTCTGTAATCTTCGCACTTTCAAAGCCGAAGTGGGAGGATCACTGGGGGCTAGGAGTTTGAGACTAGCCTGGGCAACATAGTGAGACCTCGTCTCTACAAAAAAATTTTTTAAGCATTAGCCAGATGTGGTGGTGCGTGCCTGTAGTGCTAACTACTCTGGAGGCTGAGGCAGGAGGACCATTTGAGCTCAGGAGTTTGAGGCTGAAATGAACTATGATCACATCATTGCACTCCAGTCTGTGTGACAGAGTGTGACCTTGTCTCTTAAAAAAAGAGAGAGAACATGACACATTTAAGAAACTTAGATTAATTCATGATATCTAAGTTTATAGTTTAAGAAGTGAAAAATGTATAAGCAGTAAATACCTAGGGGTAGTAAAACAGTTCTCGGTATCTATTATTTTTTCTGCTGGCATCTTCTTTTATTAATAGGTTCTTAATTTTTCTTGGGTAATCTCCCAGTTAGAAATTGCAATAGATACTGTTCAATTGGACTTTTCTCCGTCCTTGTAACTCCAAAGGTGAGCATGCAACCTAAATATGGCCTAATGAAACTCAATTCTGGGTTGTTGGTTTTTGTGTGTAGGGAGTATACGTGTGTGTGTGTGTGTGTGTGTTTGCATTATTTGAGATTATTTGCATCGTTTTCTTTTTTTCTATTGGCTATTTCTAGGATTGAATTTAGTCTGGGGCTACTAGGGGACATATTGTCCCAATAAAAGAAAACTCACCTAAAAACAGAGCAAACATAAACATATGGCCAAAGTTGGAAGGAGAAAGACTGAGACATGGTGATGCTGTTTGTGCTCCTATGCCCAGTCATGTAAATCTAAAATTGCCCTTTAACAGAAAGTTTAAGTTATTTGAGCCAAAATTTCTACATTTCACTTTTATTTGTTCATATATGTGTTTATATTTTGCTGAAGCCATTTTAAATTTACCACTTTCATATAAAATAATTCTGACTGATAAACATCTAAACCCATATTATTTATATAACTTCCACCTTTGCTTTAATGGGAATGTAGACATGGGCTTTGTATGAATAAATATTGTATACCTTTTTCTTTGTGTTCCAAGTAAGAAAAAATTTTGGATAGGATTTGATGAACTAGACCAGTTAGTTAATATAAAAAATAATATCTAAATATTTGCTACCCATTGTTCTGTTGGAGAATTTCATCTGACTGACTTCAATTTTAGGTCACTCTCAGAGAGTTAACATCATAATTGGTACAAAGACCTATAACTACAAAGTGAGGGAATCTTCTTCCCACCTATCTTTATATTCTATGTGAGGATGGTATCTATTTCTGCAAAAGCAATACTAATATACATTATACAAATTATATAAGAGTCTTGTATTGAAATGAGTTGACCAGCACCATAATTACAATTAATACCATTGATGTTTTTACTTTCTTAATAGATCAGGACATAGGGCAGCTCTGTGTCCCCTTAGTTGTACTTTAGTAGGGAAACAGGAACCTGAAAATGAAGAAATTAGAAAGTTTGGAAAGATGTAACAATCACATTGAGGTGTTTGAGCTTAATCTGAAAGACACTAAGCAGGTGTGAGATGATCACAGACCGCAAGATGGTAATAACAATGAAGATGAAGAAACTGTTTGGCAGAAATGAAAAATATAATTAAAGAAAATAGTACGATTGATTTAGGTCTGTGAATTCTTGTGATGGCCTTAAATGAGATTCATATAAAGTTCCTCTAAAATTTGAAGGCCTGTAATTCAGTATCATAGTATTTGAGAGGAAGAAGGCTCAGGCAGATAATTAGACTCAAACTGATATCAGAAGCTCAATTCTACATGAGTCAAATCTAAGACACAAACTATTCTCTCAGGTTGAAGTCTTTCAAACATCACAGGTTATTAGCTTGAGGAATGCTGAACTGGAGTGTGGGGATTAGTTTAGATCTAATTTTTAATATTCTCTTTCCTTTTCCATTTTCACTCTACACTCAGGAATTAAAAACAGCAAACATGCACCAAGTCAGTAGAATGCTTTCTAAAGACATATATTGGGGAAAATACAAGATGGTCTAGATTTGAGAATAACAATGAAAACAAATAAAATCTGAATATCATTGTAAAGTAATCTCTGACATCAATGGGAAATCTTTACGTCTTGTTCACCCATTTAAGAATAAAAGAAAGAGAAATTTCCATGACCTGATGAGAAGAATGTGTATTCAGTGTTATTTGGGTGGAGTGTTCTGTAGATGTCTGTTAGGCACAAATGTTCTAGAGTCCTGTTTAGGTCCATTATTTCTTTGCTCATTTTCTGTTTGGAGGATCTGTCCAGTTCTGTCAGTGGGGTGTTGAAGTCCCCTGCTATTATGGCATTGCTATTTATTATGTTGTCTGGATCAAGCACTATTTGCTTTATGTATCTGGGCATTCCTGTGTTGGGTGCATAAAAGTTTAGGATTGTTAAATCCTCTTGTAAGATTTTTCCTTTCACCACTATATAGTGTCCATTTTTGTCCTTCTTTACTTTTGTTGCTTTAAAGTTTATATCATCTGAAATAAGGATGGCTACTCCAGCTTTCTTTTGGTTTCCATTAGCCTGGAAAATTGTATTCCATCCTTTCACCTTGAGTCTGAATGCATCTTTGTGTGTAAGGTGTGTTTCCTGCAGACAGCAGATACTTGGCTTGTATTTTTTAATCCATTCAGCCAGCCTATGTCTCTTCAATGGGCAATTCAAGCCATTCACATTTATTGAGAGAATTGATATTTGGAGTAGATTTCTGTTTATTCTGTTGGGTAGTCTCTTGTTCTGTTTTACTTCTTGAGTCATTGTGAAGTCTGGGTTCTGGATTTCTAGCTTAGGGTAGTTTTACATAGGTGGGTCTCTGTTGTGCTGGTTAGTGTACAATGCAGGTCTAAGCACTTCTTGCAAGGCTGGTCTGGACTTCGCAAATTCTATCAGGGATTGCTTGTCTGGAAAAGTCGTTATTTCTCCCTCCTATAAGAAGCTTAGTTTGGCAGGATACAGAATTCTGGGTTGGCCTTTGTTTTGTGTTAGGAGACTGATGATGGCTCCCCATTCCCTTCTGGCTTGTAAGGTTTCAGCCGAGAAATATGCAGTTAATCTGATAAGTTTTCCTTTGTAGGTTACCTGCTCTTTTCACCTTACAGCTCTGAGGAATGCCTCTTTTGTGTTTACTTTGGTCAGTCTAATAATTATGTGGTGTGGTGAATGCCTTTTCACGTTGAGTCTCCCAGGAGTCCTGTGTGCTTCTTGTACTTGGATATCGAGATTTCTGGCTAGGCCATGAAAATATTCCTCTATTATTCCTTCAGATAGATTTTCCAGCCTATGCGAATTTTCTTCCTTTCCCTCAAGGATGCCTATGATCCTTATGTTTGGCCTCTTTATATAATCGCACATTTCTTGTATGCTTTGTTCATGCCTCTTATTTTTGTGTTCTTTCTCGTCTACTGATTTATTTAGTGCATAGGAGTTGTCTTCTAGCTCTGAAATTCTTTCCTCTGAATAGTCCAGCCTATTCTTAAGGCTTTCCACTGTGTTTTGTGGATCTTGAATGCTTCTTTCATTTCTAGAATTTCTATTTGATTCTTCCATAATATTTCTCTTTCTTTGGAAAATTTTTCATACATTTCTTGCATTTTTTCTTGTGGTTTCTTTGTGCAGGGATTCAATTTTCTCTTGAATTTCATTGAGCTTTCTTATATTTCATAAACAAAAAAATTCCTCTTCTGTCACTCTACCCATTTCATTTGAGTTGGTATCTGTTACTGAGGACCTAATGATTTCCTTTTGGGGTGACATTTCACTCTGACTTTTCATGTTTCCTGAGTTCCTTTGCTGGTTTTTTCTCATCTGGCCTCTTGGTCGAGAGCTGGGGGTGTTAGGGCTAGTTTATAGCCCTGTCTCCAAGCCCTCGAGGTTTGTTCCTTGGCAGAGCCAGGGAGAGGAGCAGTAGCCTGTATTGCCTTAGGTGTATTTTAGCAAGTTTGGTGGATCTTGGGTTACCTCTGACCTGTTGTCTTCTCCTCTTCCCAGTGGAGTGTAGTGAGATTGTCCTCCTCAGCTTGAGCTCCAAGCTGGTGGATGTTACTTGAGAGTGTGAATCCAGAGTTCCCTAATAGCTAGGTATTTTGTTTGTTATGTCCGTGGCAGACTCTGATTCACCACATGAATAAAAGCAAGAACAAAGATTATATAATCCTTTCAATAGATGCAGAAAAGGCTTTTGACAAAATCCAGCATCCTTTTATGATAAGAACTCTCAACAATATAGGTATAGATGGCTCATACCTCAAAACTATTAATGCCATATATGATAAACCCACAGCCAATATCATACTGAATGGGGAAAAATTGAAAGCATTCCCCCTTAAAACTGGAACCAGAAAAGGTTGCCCACTATCTCCACTTCTATTCAACATAGTGATGGAAGTCCTGGCCAGAGCAATCAGACAAGAGAGAGGAATCAGGGGTGTCCAAATGGGGGCAGAAGAGGTCAAACTTTCACTATTCACGGATGATATGATATTATATCTAGAAAACCCCAAATATTCAACCAAGAGATTACTGGAATTGATAAATGAATTCAGCAAAGTCTCAGGATACAAAATCAATGCACACAAATCCATAGCCTTCATATATGCTAATAACTATCGAGCCAAGAAACAAATTAAAGACACAATATCTTTCCCAGTAGCACCAAAGAAAATTAAATATTTAAGAACATATCTAACTATGGAGGTGAAAGACCTATATAGAGAGAATAACAAAACACTGAGAAAGAAATTACAGAGGATGTAAACAGATGGAAAACCCTACATGCTCTGGATAGTAGAATCACTTGTAAAATGCCTTGCTACCTAAAGTGATTATAGAATCAATGCAGTCCCTATCAAACCAACATCATTTTTGCTGATCTAGAAAATAATGTATGCTTCTGTGGAACCAGAGAGACCCTGTCTACCAAGCTATCTTAAGCAAAAAGAACAAATTGGGAGGCATCTATCTACCAGACTTCAAACTGTACTACAAGGCTACAAGGCTACAAGTACCAGCATGGTACTGGCAAAAGAACAAAGACATAGACCAATAGAACAGGACTGAGAACCCAAATATAAAACCAACCTCATACGGTCATCTGATCTTTGACAAATTCCAGAAAAGCATACACTGGGGAAAAGATTCCCTGTTCAATAAATGGTGCTGGGAAAACTGGATGGCCATATGTAGAAGACTGAAACTAGACCCACACCTCTTACCTCTCACAAAAATCAACTATCAATAGATAACAGATTTAAACCTAAGACATGAAACCATAAGAATTCTCAAAGAAAATGTTGGAAAAACTCTTATGGACATTGGCCTAGGCAAAGAATTTATGAAGAAGACTCCCAAAGCAATCACAGCAGCAATAAAAATAAATAAATGGGACCTGATCAAGTTAAAAAGCTGCACAGCCAAGAAAACTATCAGTAGAGTGAACAGACAACCTACAGAATGGGAGAAAATATTTGCATGCTGCACATCTGATAAAGGGCTGATAACCAGAATCTATACAGAACTTAGGAAAATCAACAAGAAAAAATCAAACAACCCCATGAAAAAATGGGCAAAGGACATGAACAGAAACTTTTCAAAAGAAGACAGAATAATGGCCAACAAACATATAAAAAAGTGCTCAACTTCTCTAATCATCAGGGAAATGCAAATCAAAACCACAGTGAGATATCACTTAACTCCAGTGAGATTGGCTCATATCAAAATGTCCCAAAACAACAAATGTTGGCAGGGATGTGGAGAGATAGGAACACTAATACACTGCTGATGGGACTGCAAATTAGTACAACCTCTATAGAAAGTAATATGGAGATACCTAAAAGAGCTAAAAGTATAATTACCATTTGATCCAGCAATCCCACTACTGGGTATTTACCTAAAGGAAAAAAAGGCTTTCTATAATAAAGACATCTGCACTCAAATATTTATAGCAGCACAATTCACAATTGCGAAGATGTGGAAACAACTCACGTGCTCATCAATACACAAATGGATTAATAAAATGTGATATCTGTATACCACGGAGTATTACTCAGCAATAAAAAACAATGGTGAATTAACACATCTGGTATTATCCTGGTTGGAGCTAGAGCCCATTCTTCAAAGCGAAGTGTCACAAGAATGGAAAAACAAGCACCCCTGGTACTCACCATCAAATTGGTACTAAGTGATCAACACTTACATCATACAGGGCAATAATATTCATCAGGGGGCGGACAAGCCGGAGGCGGGTGGAGGGAATGGGAAAACTCTCACTGAATGGATGCAGGGAGCACAGTTTGGGGGATGACCACGAGTGTAGCTCTGACATGGGCAGTGCATAGTCAATATATATAGCCAAAGGGTACCATTGTAATATTCTGAAACAAAAAAAAAAAGAAAATGTTAAATAGCAAAAAATAAAAAAATCAAAGAAAGAATATATTATGAGAACACAGAAAACACCAAATTTCTTTATTCTTTTCTATAAAAAATTTTTCGTTAGAACAAGTTTTAGACTACAAGAGATATCTGAAATCCCTGAAATTGTAAGCATTTTTTTTTTCTGGAATACTCCATAGTTTTCATAGATTCTCACAGGGGTCTATGACCTGAAAATCATTGAAAACAAGTTCTGCAGAGATTATTTTTCAGGTGTGAATGTTTTATGATTGTATCCAAATCTGTTATGTGCCTTGAGATGATGTGAGATTGAATAGGGATATGCAAAACAAAATAGCTCCCCAGATAGTCATTGTAACTTGGGTCAAACATGGCTTTGATTGTTTGCTTCATTTATTTTGTTGAAGACACTCTTTAGAGGACAAAGGGGATTTGCCACTTCCTTGTTAAACTGCATTTTTCTTGGTGTTCTTCATGGGTAAAATGTTTCTCTTTGGGATTTTTCTTTTCTTTTGAAGTCAAATAATCTTTGACATGAAGCACAAGAGATAAAAATGAACACTGAGAAGGTGTCACTTCTTATGTGTTCTATTTTCACCCTATATGACCAAGCTGAACCCTACCTGGCAATGCCTGCTATATGGCTTTGATGGTATCAGAGGTCCCTGGATATCAGTTTTACTTATAGAGTTGCTCATTTGTTATTGCTGATCTTTTTTCATCTTTTATTGAAGTAGAAATTTCTTCTCTTTCTCTCTCTCTCTCTCTCACATATGTCTCCCTCTCTCTCTCTGCTGGTCACTTTTGGCAAGAGATAACCAAGGATGTATTTTCCTTGTGCTAACTCGAAGATTTTCATTGAAATTATCAACATGTTTTCAATAAAATTTTTTTAAATAAAGAAAGACAGTACTAGAAACTAGAAAAGGTAACATTCACTTGCCAGTTCCTCTTATTAATATCTGAATATGAAGAAAATATTCCTAATAAAGTCAGTAAAAGAAGAATTTTAATTCAGATGTGTCAGGGGAGGGATGGAAGTTAGGAGCTTCATAATCAGGATCACTTCTATTTCTACATTCACCATGAGAACCATAACTTAAATTTACTCTCAGCTTGGATTTGGTTATGTTAGGACAGAACAGGGGCATTTGGTGGCTAGCTCTTAATGATAGCCTAGCAAATATTATGAATACTTCCCCACATAAATCCTAAACTAAACTAAATGAGGAAAATAGTTTTTTAAAACTTGTCAATGGAAAAGAACTCAAACTCTGTAAAATAATTTAAAGAGGTTTATTCTGAGCCAAATATATGTGACCATGGCCAGGAAAGTCACACCAAAGAAGCCCTGAGCAAGTAGTCTCATGGTGGTTACGTTACAGTCTGGTTTTATACATTTTAAGGAGGCAGGAATTACATGTAAAGTCATAAATCAATATGTGGAAGGTGTACATTGATCTGGCCCAAAAGGGCAGGACATCTCGAAGTGGGAGATTACACTTCTAATAGATGGGCTTAAAGATTCTTTGATTTGTAATTGGTTAAAGAAATGCAGATTTATCTAAAGGGCTTGGAATGTTTTAAGTTAAGAAAGTCTGTTAACCAGAGACAAGCCACAGGACGTATACCAGACATCTACTGAGACTCAAGTAATCTAAGTAAATTGATGACCTGCAGGTGTGGTTTAACCTTTCTCTTACATGGCCTTGGGCCTGTTAATGATTTTCTATCTTTTTGTTACAAAGAATAATTCCAAAAGGGACTGGGCAAAACTAGGTGTGTCTGACCTCCCTTCTACTCATGGCCAGCCACCCAGCTTTAAGGTTTTTTGGTTTTGGCAGGGAAAGTCCCCTTGACCAAGACAGAGTCCATTCAGTCAGCTGGGGGCCTTAAGATTTTTAGTTCACAAGCTAAAGAACCGTGCCATGACTGTTTCTAACTCAGATTCCATCCTTCTTCCTATACTCACCCATTATGTGATATTTGATATGCAAAGTAACAAAATTAATCTGAATTACTTTATTTTAACATTATCTCATTTTGACAGATTCAGAGAAGGATTTAATAATATCTGGAGTAATCCACCTCTATTTCCAATGTTGAGACCAGTCTCTCTGTAAGAATCAACAACAGAGACATATTATCACCTGTGGAAAAGGTATTGTATTTCAAAAGAAAAAAAACCTTCTAGCAAATATTTTAGGGTTTCTTTTTTTTTTCCTAAACAGGTCTGTGTTGCAATTACTCAACTCTGCCTTTGCAGCATGGAGAAAACTATAGACAATATATAAACAAATGGGTGTGTCTGTGTTCCAATAAAATTTTACTTACAAAAATAGGTCATAGGTCAGATTTGCCCTGTAGGCCATAGTTTGCTAACCACTATTCAGTGAGTCAGAGTAAACATCTTTCTAACATATAACTAACAGGAGATCATATTAAAAAATTTCTCATTCACTCCTGCGATTCAAAAGGAAATCAATCATATCAAAATAGAGGAGACAATAATGAAGACTAAACATGAAAATGAAAACATAAATGTCAAATTTAACATTAGAGTGCACTTGGTGAACAGCCTTTTGCATTTTTCAGAATATTTCATAGATATAACTTTTAAAAGGGAAATAAAACAATCTCAAGAAATTCTCCCAGAACTAGAAAAAAACATAATAATAAAAAAAGAAGAAATAAAAATAAAGAGATCCGAAGGGCAAAGGAATGGTTTTATAGGTAAGATATAAATGTTTACTAATTTGATAAAGCAATCTATATGGTTTTCTGGAAACTGTTCTAATCCATTTAAATTACTTCTCTTTTGTTATTAATGGGTGATACCTTAGTATTACCTGAAGGATATCACAGAATAAATTTTTATAGTCCTTCTCTTCTGATATTCTTGACCTGCTATCATTAAGCTGCACCTACTGATGACCCAGAGTAACTTTCTTGTCTGCTGAGGACAACAGTCTCTGCTCATGTTCTCTAAGCATGCATTATCTCAAGCTTAGGTAGAGGACATTTATCTCCTTGTGTCAGAAGGATCAGTGCTGTTTATTATCATCACTGGTTAGTAATGAATACAAAAGTACTCTCTTAGGGCAGGAGACTTCCACAATGGCTGCTCTGTATGCATGATAATCTTGTAGCTCCTCGTTTTACCAGATGTACTTTAACCTTCCCTTTACCTCAGACATTCAGAGCCATAATACTCCCAGCCTATAGAGAGAAGTTGAAAAAAATTCTGAACCCTAGCCCAAAAATATATTATCTCTTTCCTACGAGGTTCAACTACTTTCCCTAAGGGCTGGCACAGAAAACATCCCTTGCCTTCAGTGATATTCTTATACCACCCACTAAGGTGGGAGTTGCCCAATGTGCCCATAAAACTATGATAAAATAGTGTAACTTCTATAGGCTTCTTGAGATCCAAGAGCATACTGTCTTATTTATATTCACCTTGTAATATCTAAGAAGTAATGGGATCTAAGGGTCTACCATTACCTATGTGCATATGAAAATTCCTACCTGTTTTCCATTTCATTAGAGATTGAAGCATTATCTTCACACTTTGATTCCCACATATCAACCCCTCTCCTTTTCTATTCAGGAGGCTTTTAAGGGCCTTGGACTGCTGGGATGGTAAGTTTTTTATAAGCAATGGTGACCAGGGTTACCTGCACTCCAGAAGAGCTCAGTGTTTTGTGCATTTCATCTTTTCCAATCTGTTTTCTGTCCTTCTGAATAGAATGTCTTTAATACCATATTCACTGCTTTGTTTTGAATGTGTTTCCTCCAAAATTTGGGTGTAGCTAATGTGATGGTATTAAGAGGTGAGGCCTTTAAGAGGTGATTAGGTCATGAGGGTTCTTCCTTTGTCAATGAGATTAAGGCCCTTCTAAAAGAGGATCCACACAGTATCTGGCTAGCTTGCCTCTTCACCTTCTGCCATCTGAGGATGCAGCAAGAAGGCCTTCACTAGATACCAGATGTTGGTGCTTTGATTTTGGACTTTACAGCCTCTAGAACTATGAGAAATAAATTTCTGTTCTTTATAAATTACCTAGTTTCAGGTATTCTGTTATAGCAGCACAAATGGACTAAGATGGTCACTTTGATGATTGTGCTTTCTCCATGCTTTCTTCTCCCATTCCAGGATCCCTCTCATGCCTTTTTTCCTCTCTCTCCAGCCACATGTAGCCTAATGTTTACTAATGAAAAATCCAGTTCTAGAAACATGTATCAGAATCCTCCACTGCCACCAAAAAATAAAAATAAAAAACACGTAGTTATTGCTTGTTAAGCAAGGGAGTGATATAATCTCAAAGCCCAGTTCTCCAAGCCAGGATGTGATGTTGCATAGAACTGGGAAAAATTTGATGTCCTCAGATCATTGGGTGTTTAAGATTTGCCTGACTTTCAGCCATGGGAGTGTGGTTACTAGGCTGAGGCTACTAATGATTGGATGACATTTGGAAGCATGGGAAAGTCACTAATTGGCTGCTTTTGAAATGCTTGGGGCACTGATGTGAAGCTGTCACTTACTGACTGGGAAAGTTTAAAGTCAATTCACTCCAGTGAGTTTACAAAATGACGTCTAGGTTATTATACAGAAAGAAAAATCAGTATTTCCTTTTCCTTAATTTTGAGAAAAAGGAATTTTTATTCTATTTTTGTGGGGAAATTAATTTTAACTATATTCTTGTTATTAATTACCAGGTTATGAAATTTAGATTAATAAAAGAACATCATCAAGAGTAAACAAATAACAATTTTTTCTTCAATTTTATCTTGATCATTCTAGCTGCTAAAAAGTAAAACATAATTTCTACAAAATTTTGAGAAAAAATTATGTGACTGCAAATTTCTTTAATGAAGTAACCATTTCAGTGTAAATGTAAAAGATATATCTTCTCAAATATGCAAATGTTCTTTATTGAATCTACTATGATTGTAGCTTCAGTTAAAATAAATTATAATAAGGAAACAACCATGAAAAAGACATGACTGAAAAGAATAATAATGACCTTGAAATTAGAACACTATGATACAAAAATGGAAGATGAAATTATTAAACTAAAAAAACCCAAGACTACATCAAGAAGAAAAAAATGAATGTAGTTACCAGTGTTTGGAAGTAGTGAAGCTTTCAGGAGAGAAAAATATTGAATAAGCTAATGTATTTGTACTTAAGAGATGCAAGTCTTAAATAACATTGTTAATTTAGGACAATAAATTTAAAAATAAATTTCCAAATACATTATTTAAATTGTAAATACATTTTAAAGTAGATTATATAAATTGAATCACTCATATGGAAGTGAGAAAGCACGTAAAATTTTTAGTCAAAAATATTTAAAACAATGAGATGACAAAAAACGAATAAAAATAAAACAAAGAAAATAAAATTATACATGTCTGAGCAGAAGTAAAAATATAGAAGAAACTTAACTCACCTAACAAAACATGACCATACTCAGTCTGCTTCAAAAAGAAAAACCAAAATAAGCTCTGTATACAAGAGATAGTTCTATAATAACACAATTTAAAAATTGTAAGAAAAAAATGGGAAAAACATATCATGTAAATCCAAACCAACATAATGTAGGATGTCACAATGTTAACATAGGGCAAAGTTGAATTCAAAGAAAAACATGATTTGGGAAACAGTTAATATGTTACAACAATGTTTACAATCAATAAAAAAATTTAAAAAATATTTTCCATGTCTAATAACTACAAATGAATACACAATTTTAAAGTGGCAATACACACACCAAAACATCAGAAACAAATTAAGATACTTAAAACATAATGGTATATTAAATAGCCTAACACTAAGAAATATTTTCAAAGAGAATCTGAAATATAGAATTCAAAAGATTACATTATTAGATATGTAGCAAAATTATAATTTCAAAAAAATTTTAATCTCAACCACTTAAGATATTTTTAAAAAATCTTCTACATTTTACACTAAAGAGCTTATAATAGAACAAATCAGTAAGCGTTGAAATAGTTCAGCTCACATTCTTTGAACTTAACAACAGAAAGCAAGGAATGAAATTTAGTAGTTGAAAACAAAGAAGCCAAATCTAATAACTTGGGGATTTAAAACATATTTTTCAAAGAATTCCTGGGATTTTTTTTTCAAAAATCACCCACAAAGCAGCTAGAACATAATGGTAATAAAACACTGTAAGTTAAAATAAAGGGTTTGTAGCTAAATCTATACTGAGAGAAAAAACTCTAGCAGTGTATATGTAATGTTGTTTTAAATAAATCAAGTAACCACTGGATTCAACAAAAGCTCACTGCACAAAATAACTATTGCTATTTTACTACTAAATTTTATAAACTATATTAAAAAATCCCCCCAAATTAAATAAATCCAACATAAAATTAAATGATTTTTTCTTGTCATATTGGTGAAGACTCACAAAGATAATATTCTGTGTCAATGACAATCTGGAGAAATAAGCACATACACTTTTGGTAAGTGTATTAATTAATATACTATTTTTGAATACCAAGAATGTGCCATCTATAAAACATATCTTCCTTTTCAATGAGAAATGTAACTTACTACTATAAACTTATCTTACCAAAAACATTACCCTAATTTACAAGGATATATTCAAGGAGGTTTATTTTTTGAAAATGCCTAAATAGGCATCAATGGGCACTTATGCAGATTATAATACATCCACTGAATGTAACAGCATGTTATCAACAAAAGATTTACATAGATACAAATGTATAATGTGTAATAAGATTATTCTTCAACCATTGAGTGAAAAAAAGTCAAAACTGTGATACACAATATGACCTCATGAAAATTTTTATATAGAAGATTCTGATACACTAATCTTGGTTAGGAAACAAACAAAAATAGCAATACCTGAGTTCAACCATTCTAATTATGTGCCTATAATCAAATTCCAACATCAAGGGGAGACTATGATTTTTTCATTGAACAAAAAGAGCATATGGATAGCTCACCACTGCTACAGCCTACAAACAACTAGCAACTGAAAAAACCACCACACTAAGGATATCTATAACCAAGGCATCCATCTAGAACTTAGACCACCATCAAAGCACTCACAAGCAAAGCCAAAAGTTCTTACCCAACATATCTTACAGACACACCCTTACAAGTGAAAGGGGGAAAAATGCCCCATCTAAACAAAGGGAAATCCAAAAACAAAAAGTAACAGCTGCTTCAGATGAGAAGGAATCAGTGCAAGAGCTCTGCAAGTATGAAAAATCAGAGCAAAAGGAAACCCCCAAAGGGGAACACCAGCTCTCTAGCAATGGGTACCAACCAAAATGAAAATATTGAAATCACAGAAAAAAATTCCAAATATGGATTGCAAGGAAACTCAATGAAATCCAAAAGAAAATGGAAAACAAACTCAAAGAAACTAGAAAAACAATTCAAGAAATAAATGAAAAATCTATTGAAGAGATCGACATATTAAAAAAAAACAGATAAAACTTCTGGAAATGAAAAATTCATTTACAAAAATACAAAACACAGTGGAAAGTTTTAAGAATAGACTAGACCAGGCAGAAGAAAGAATCTCAGAGCTTGAAGACAACTTTTCCAATTAACTCAATCAGTCAAAAATAAAGAAGAAATAATTAAAAGGAATGAACAATGCCTACAAGAAATATGGGATTATGTAAAATGGCCAAATATAAGAATCATAGGCATCCCTGAGGGTGAAGAAGAAAACACACAAGGGCCAGAAAACCTATTTGAGGGAATAATTGAGGAAAACTTCCTTTGCCTTGCTAAAGATTTAGACATCTAGGTACAGGAAGCTCAATGAACACCTGGGAGATTCATTGCAAAGAGGCAATTACCCAGACACACAGCCATCAGACTGGCCAAAGTGAACACAAAGGAGGAACTCCTGCAAGCTGTGAGGTCAAAACATCAAGTAACTTACAAGAGAAAACTGATCAGTCTAACTGCAGACTTCTCAACGGACAGCTTACAAGCCAGAAGGGATTGGGGCCCCATCTTCAGTCTTCTTAAATGGAACAACTGTCAGCCTAGAATTTTATATCCTGCAAGACTAAGCTTCATATATGAAGGAGAAATAAGGACTTTTCCAAACAAACCCTGAGGAAATTTGTCAAGACCAGACCTTCCCTGCAGAAAATACTTGGAACTGCATTATACATTGATCAGCACAATAGACACCCACCACTGTAAAACCACCCAAAACCCAAAGCTCAGAGCTCATATAAAACAATAGCACATGAGGTAAAACATAGCAATTTGGTACTGCCCAACAGGATGAACAGAACAGCATCCCACATATCAATCCACATATCAATTGTGTCAATCAATGTGAATGATCTGAATGCCCCCCTCAAGATACATAGGCTGGCTGAATGGATGAAACAATGCAACCCATATATCTGCTATCTCCCAGGAAACACATCTAACTCACCTCATACAGACTCAAGGTGAAGGGATGGAAAAAATATTCCATGTAAATGGCAACCAAAAGAAACCAAAAGAAAGTGTAGCCACTCTCATATCGGATAAAATTTACTTTAAATAAACAATAGTAAAGACAGACAAAGATGGTCATTATATAATGGCAAAGGTAGCAACTCCACAAGACATAACAATTATAAATATTTATGCACCTAACACAGGAGCACCCAGATTCATAAAGCAAATTCTACTAGATCTAAGCAAACAGAAACAGTAGCATTGTAATTGCTGGGGACTTCAACAACCCACTGACAGAACTGGACAGATCATCCATGCAGAAAATAAATAAAGAAACGCTAGTCTAACATTGTACTCTAGAACAAATGGGCCTAACAGATATTTACAGAACATTTTATACAAAAACTACTGAATATACATTCTTCTCATCAGCACATGGAACATTCTCCAAGATTGATCATATCTAGGCCACAAAACATGTCTCAACAAATTCAAAAAAATAGAAATAATACCATATATCTTCTCAGACCAGAGTGGAATAAAACTAGAAATCAACTCCAAGAGAAACATTCAATTCTACACAAAGCCATGGAAATTAAACAACCTTCTGCTGAACGATTATTGGATCAATAATGAAATTAAGATGGAAATCAAAAAATTCCTCAAACTGAACGACAAAGGGGATACCAGCTATCAAAATCTGTGAGATTCAGCAAAAGCATTCCTAAGGGGAAGATTCATAGCCTTAAATCCTACAACAAAAAGACAGAAAGGTCACAAATTAACAATTTAATAACACATCTCAAGGAACTAGAAAAGGAAGAGCTAACCAAACCCATACCCAGTAGAAGAAAAGAAGTAAGGTCAGAGCAGAGCTAAATGAAATGGAAAACAAAACAAAACAAAAAGCAATACAAAGGATCAATTAAACAAAAAGTTGGTTCCTTGAAAAGATAAACAAAATTGATAGACCTCTTGCTAGATTAACCAGGAACAGGAGAGAAAAGATCCAAATAAGCTCAATCAGAAATGAAAAAGGAGATGTTACAACTGATACCACAGAAATATAAAATATCATCTGTAAATACTATGAAAATCTGTATGCACATACACAAAAAAGAACATATGTTCTACAGATCTTTGGGGATTTAGCAGGTAAAAAAAAAAAAATCCTTGTCTTCATAGTTCTTATATTCTACGGTGGAGAGACACATTAAACACAAAATTGAAATAAAATACTTTATATAGAGTACAGATTTTTGCTTAGCAATATAAATTAAGTTTGTATTTTAGAAAATAAATATCTCTGCAGATTATGTTGTATATAGATAAATATTTATCACACATATGTCAGTTTAGACCTTTTCATGTCTGTGGTCTTTGGAGCAGTTGTTAAATGTGATAAATTGTGTTCAAAAGGAGAGGGCATGCTAATTTACTCTTCTGTTTGTAACAGAGAAAATACTGAAATATTACATCATTCTTCGCCCAATTCATCCTGGACTTAACTTGATATCTCACATGTGGTATCATCTATCATCTAGAATTAAATAGTTGGTATCGGGAAATGTGCTGACATTGGCCTATAACCTGATTTTGTTCTTGAAGCTTTTGGAGTAAGGCCTGCAAGTTTTGATATTCCTATTAACAATCAGTGTGGGGAGTTTCTGATTCAAGTTCTGCATGAAGATTTAAGAACTGGTACTAGGCAGAGGAAAGTTGAAAATAAAGTTTTCTTCAGGTTACATGTTTAAGTTAAGCCTTGATTTCGAGGTGGAAAGATGTAGGGAAAACTCTTCTAGACATTGGCCTGGGCAAAAGAACTTATGACTAAGATCCCAAGGGCAAATAGAGCAACAACAAAAATAAATAAATGGGATTTAATTAACTAAAAAGCTACTGTGCAGCAAAGGAAATAATCAACAGAGTAAATAGATAACCTATAGAATGGGAGAAAATATTTGCAAACTATACATCTGATAAGGGGCTAATATCCCTTTGAGAATCTACAAGAAACTCAAACAAATCAGCAAGGAAAAAATGAAAAACACCATTAAAAAGTGGGCAAAAGACATGAATAGAAGTTTTTCAAAAGAAGATAGAGAAATGGCCTACAAACATATGAAAAAAAATGCTCAACGTCACTAATCATAAAGGAAATACAAATTAAAATTACAATTAGATACCACCTTACCCCTGTCAGATCGCCATTATTTGAAAGTCAAAAAACAATAGATGTTGGCATGGATGCAGAGAGAAAGGAATCCTTATACACTGTTAGTGGGACTGCAAATTAGTACAATCTCTATGGAAAACAGTATGGAGATTCCTTAAAGAAATAAAAGTAGACTTACCATTCAATCCAGCAATTTCACTACTGGGTATCTACCCAAAGGAAAGAAGTCATTTTATCAAAAAAACACCTGCACCTGAATGTTTATTGCAGCATAATTCACAATTCCAAAGATGTGGAATCAACCTAAGTACCCATCAATTCATGAGTAAATTAAGAAAATGTTATCTATATACCATGGAGCACTACTCAGCCATAAAAAGAAATGAAATAATGTCTTTCACAGCAACTTAGATGGAACTGGAGATCATTATCCTAAGCAAAGTATCTCAGGAATGGAAAAACAAACATCACATGTACTCTCTAATAATTGAGAGCTAAACAATGGGCACACACGAGCACAAAGAGATGCAAAGGCCATTGGAATCCAAGAAAGGTGGAAGGTAAGAGGAGACAAGAGGTGAAAACTTATTTATTGGGTACAATGAACACTATTCTGGTGATGGGCACACTAAAAGCCCCAACTTAAGCACTATACAAGCTATCCATGTAACAAAAACATTTGCAATCCCTTAACATTTTGAAATTTTTTAAAAAAAGATATGAAGAAAAAAAAGGAGTCTGAGAAATAATTTAAGTCTTGGCACATGGATGGAAATACTAAGTTGAAAGCTTAGAAGTCTCAATATAGTAAAATATTAATTGTCCCCAAATTGAAATACAGGAACAGAATTCTTATTAGAACTCTGGGAAGTTGTTGTTTTTTTTTTTTTTTTTTTAGATACAGACAAGATTATTGTGAAATGTCTATGGAAAGGCAAGTGAATGGAATAGGTGAAACAATTTTGAAAAAGAAGAATAAAGTGGGAGAAATCAGTGCGCTCAGTTTCAAGGTGTATTATATACATGCATTAATTAAGACCATGTGGTGTTGACAGAAGAATATGCACTTATATCAGTGAAACAGAATAGAGAACATGAGAAAAAACCCACAAAATATACTCAACTTTTTGAGGAAATGAATACACAATACAATGGAGTGAAGATAGCCTGGTCAAGAAATGGCACTGAAGCAATTAGAGAACCCTCAAAAACAAACACACACGCAAAAAACTTTGACTTACACTTCAGACTTTATACAAAACTGAACCAAAAATGAATCACATACTTAAATGTAAAACCGAGAACTATAAGATATTTAGGAAAAAGTATGGAAAATTTTGGGGATGCACCAAAATGGAAAGAGTTTGTAGATTTGACTAAAAAAGCATGATCCATAAGAGGAAAAAATGATAAATTGGACTTCATTAAAATAAAAAATGTTTGCTTTGTTAAGAGGATGAAAAAACATACTACAGAGGGAGAAAGAATATTGCAAACCATATACCTAACAAAGGACTAGTATTTAGAATTTACAAACAACCCTGAAAATAAAAGCACAAAAAATCCAATTAGAAATTGGGCAAAAGAAATAAAGATATATTTCACTGACAGGAAAATACAGACGTCAAATAAACACATGAAAAGATTTTCAACATCATTAGCCTTTACGGAAAGGCAAATTAAAACTACAATAAGATGTACTATCACCTATCAGAATTGCTAAAGCAAAAATAATGACACCATCAAATGTTGATAAGAATGCGGGAGAGATTAGATCACTTATATTGTGCTGGTGAGAATATAAATTGGCACCACCACTCTGAAACTTCTTAACGTACTATATATAAAACTCTCAAACAACCCAGCAATTGGACATCTGAGCACTATGCCAAAGAAATGTTGACATCTTCACATAAAAACCTGTATGCAAATCTTTATAGAAGATTTATTTGTAATAGTCAAAAACTGGAAACAATTGAGATGTCCTTCAACTACAAATGGTTAAACAAACTATGGTGCATTCATACCATGGAATACTATTCAAAGTATAAAATAAAAGAAATGACTATTTATATAGACAACAATCTGAAATAACCTCCAGAGAACTTTGCTGAGGGAAAAAGGCCAGTGTCAAAAGTATTCTCAAAAGGTTACAGACTGTGTGATTTCATTTATATAACATAATTGAAATGACAAAATTATAGGAACTGAATAGCAGATTAGTATTTGTAAGGGCTTAAGGAGGAGGTGGGGGTGAGTGGCTATAAGAGGACAACATGAGAGAATCTTGTGATGAAAGAAGTATTCTGTATTTTGACTATTTTGATATTTTACTATAGTTTTGAAAGATGCTACCATTAGCATCTAATTTTGATATTGTACTATAGTTTTGAAAAATGCTACCACTACAGGTAACTGGGTAAAGGAAACACAAAATCTCTCTGTTTCATTTCTTACAACTACATATGGATGTGCAATAAACTCACAATACAATGTATAATTAATAGAAATAAAAGCAAAATAAAGATGTGCCTGACTCTGAGTGTGGGGAGAGAGACTGACTTTGTTTCTAGGAGACTGCTTTATGAGATATATTTAAGGAACTTTTTCAAGCTGAAAGCAAGTGATACCAGAAAGTAATTTGAATCCACATGAAAAAATAAAAGCACTGTTAAAGGTAATTAGTAAGTCGTTTAAAAAGACATTATAATTGTATATTTCCTCTTCTTTCTTCTCAACTAATTAAAAAGCAATTGTATAAAACAATGTGTATATAATTACATTATATAACAGGAGAAAGGAGGTGGGTGGGAACAAAGCTGTATTAGAATAAGGAAATGACAACAGATGGTTAACTTGAATCCACACAAATATATGAAGAGAATAAGAGTTGGCAAATAAAAAGATTAGTATAACCATATCTGCAATATATTCTTGCCATTTTCTCTCTCATTTTCTTTAAAAGACACAAAATTACATAAGATAATTATAGAAGTATATCATTAGGTTGTAACATATATAAATACAATATGTATAAAAATATAGCACAAAAAGGGGAAAAAGGAAATAAAGTTATACAGCAGTAACATTTCTATAGCTCACTAGAATTAATATAGAATACATTTGAAATGGATCCTAATAAGATAAATATTGTATTCCCTAAGGCAGTTATTAAAATTAACACAATTTTATTAGGGGAAATCATTAAAGGGATTAAAATGTTACATAATAAAATATTCCCTCAATGCAAAAGAAAGTAATAAAAGATAAATAGGAATTTAAAAGGCATGAGACATAAAGAAAATGAAAAGTAAAATGGCAAAGGTAAATCCAATGATATCAATAATAACGTGAAATGTGAATGGATTAAGCAACCTAATCAAAGACAGAGACTGACAGACTGGATTACAGAAGACAAGATCTAACTATATTTTGTCTACTGGAGACACACTTTAGGTTTAAAGACACAAATAGGTTGAGAGCAAAAGGATGGAAAAAATATTCATGCAAATATCAATCATATTGAAGTTGGAGTGGCTATACTAAAATAATACAAACTAGACAGTAAAAAAAAAAATGTAGTGGTAAAGAGAGATATTTTATAACAGTAGAGAATCAATCCACTAGAAAAGTATAACAATTTTAAACACACATGAATGTAAAAACAGAGCTCCCAAAATACGTGAAGCGAAACTAACAGAATGGAGAAATATACAATTCAACAGTAATACTGAGTCTTTAATACCCTATTTTCAATAGTTCACAAAGCAACTAAAAAGATCAATAAGATATTGGGGACTTGGAGTCATTAACAGATATCTACAGAACACTGCACCAGAAAGATGGTACATATTCTTTTCAAGAGCACTTGGAAGATTTTCTAGGAGAGACCCTACACTAGGTCATAAAATGAGCTTCAGTGCATTTTAAATGATTGAAATCAGACAAAGGATGTTCTCTAAACACAACAAAATTAAAGCCGAAATCAGCAACAGAAGAAACATTGAAAAATTCACACATAAGTGGAAATTCAACTATATACGCCTAAATAATAACCAACAGGTCACAAAAAGGAAATTAGGAAATACTTAGAGATGGATGAAAGCTAACATGCAACCTGCCAGCACTATAAGACACAGAGTAGTGCTTAGAGGGAAATTATAGCATTAAACATCTATATTTGAAAAGAATAAAGATCTCTAATGAACAACCTAATATTTTACCCTAACAAACTTGAGAAAGAAAGTGAAACTAAAACCAGAGCAAGAAGAAAAAAGAAAATAATTTTAAAATAGGGCAGATTCAAATGAAATGGAGATTAGAAAAACAATGGAGAAAATGAACAAGTCCAAAAGTTAGTTCTCTGAAAAGATAAACAAAATTGACAAACGTTTAGCCATATTGACATAAAGGAGAAAAGTCTCAAATTACTAAAGTCAGGTATGAGAGAGGACATTACTACTACCCTTACAGAAATAAAAAAGACTATAAAGGAATACCATGAACAATTGTACAACAAATTAGGTAACTTAGATGAAATGTACAAATTCCTGGAAGGACATGGACTACTGAAACTGGACTCAAGAAAAAATACAAAATCTGAACGGACCTAAAAGGAGTAAGGAGATTGAATTAATAATCAAGAAATTTCCCACAAATAAAAGCCAGGTTCAGACAGCTTCACTGGTGAATTCTACCAAATATTTAAAAAATAACTAGCACTAATTAATCACAAACTCTTCCATAAAAAACAGAAGACAAGAGAACACTTACCAACTCATCTTATGAGATCAATATTACTCTGATACCAAAACCAGAAAAATACATCATAATAATGGCCTTCTGATTTCAAGATTGCTCTTTTTTAAGCACCAAAGGAGGCAAGAAAAGCTCATCTTTCTCTGCTGCACCCTTTTTAATAAAAGAATCTGTTCTGTATAACTTGATCCAGTTAAAAGGCTGCATTCAAGTATCCAGAAGGCCACATGTGGCCCCAAGCCCCCAGGATCCCCCCCAAAGGAAACCATATATGGCATCATATAGAAAGGATCGTCATACATGACCAAGTAGATTTTATCCCTAGAATGAAAGTTTTGCTTAATATCTGGAAATCAAACAATGTAAAATACCATATTAATAGAACAAATGAGACAAAACACATAATAATGTTAGGTTCACAAAAAGAATTTCAAAAAATTCAACATCCTTTCATTATAAAAATATTTAAAAACTAGGAATATAAGAGAGCTTCCTCAACCTGATAAAGTGCCTCTACAAAAAAAAATAGCTAACATCATACATAATGGTAAAAGACTGATAGCCCCTTATGTTCAGGAACAAGAAAATGATGCCCACTCATACATTTTATTCATCATTATACTAGAAATTCTAGTCAGGACAATTAGACAAGAAAAAATAAATAAAATTCATCCATATTGGGAAGGAAGTAGTAAAACTATCTCTATTTGTAGATGAAATGATTTTATATATAGAAAATCCCAAGGAATCCAATAAAAACTACTAGAACTAATAAGTTCAGCAAGCTGGTACAGTATGAGTATATAGAAATCATTTGTGCTCATAAACTAGCAATGAGCAATCCAAAAATGAAAATAGGAAATCAAGTCCACTTAGACTAACATGAAGAAATAAAATAGAAAGAAATTAAGCAAAGGAGTCTAATATTTGTGCACTGAAAACAATAAAACATTGTTGAAAGATATTAAAGAAGGCCCAAATAAATATATGGATAGACAATCTATGTACAATTTTCAGAAGACAATATTTTTAGCTGTTAATTCCTCTCAAATTAATCAATAGATTCACGATAATTTCTATCAAGTTCCACCTTTTTTTATGGAATTGGCAGTGTGATAATGAAATTCAAATTGAAATTCCAAGGATCAAAAGTAGTCAAAATAACCTTTAAAACAAATGACAAAGTTGGAAAAAACTTACACTTCCTGACTTCAAAATTTACTACAAAGCTACAGTAATCAAGACAGTTTGGTAATGGCGTACAGACAGACATATAGATAAATGGAAAGAAATTCAGACTCTAGATATAAACCATGACGTTTTCAGTCAATTGACTTTTGGAAAGGGTGCCAAAGCAATTCAATTTTGTAAGAAAATACTTTTCGACAAATGGTACTGGAACAACTGGTCTTCCACCTACAAAATAATGAAGTTGGACTCCTTCCTTATGCACACCAAAATTAACTGAAAATGTATCATAGACCTAAATGTAGGAGCTAAAATTATAAAACTCATAAAAAATCATATAGCAAAAAATCTTCATGACACTAAATATTACATGAAAAGCACAAGTTACACAGAAAAAGAGATAAATTTGACCTTATTGTAATTGTAGTAGTCAGGATTCCCCAGAGAAACAGAACCTGTGTGTGTGTGTGTGTGTGTGTGTGTGTGTGTGAGAGAGAGACAGACAGAGAGACAGAGAGAGAGAGAGAAAAGATTTATTATAAGTTATCGGCTCATGCAATTATGGAGGTCAAGAAGTTCCACGATCTGCCCTTAGCAAGCTGGCAACCCAGGGAAGCTGGTGGTATATATAGTTCAAATGTCTGAAAGCTGGAGAACTGTTGGTGTAGATAACCATCTGAGTCTGAAGCCTGAGAACCAGGAGCACCAAGGGCAGGAGAAAAATCAATGTCCCAGGTGAAGCAGTCAGGCATAGAGGGAGCAGTCAACCTTCCTTAGCCTTTTTATTCCATTCAGACTCTTTTAACAGATTGGGTGATGTCCACCCACACTGGGAAGTGCCATTTTCTCTACTCAGTTCACCAATTCCATTGCTAATCTTTTTTGGAAATTCTGTCACAGATATACCCAGAAATAATCTTTAGCCAGATATCTGGGCATCCTCTAGCCCAGACCAGCTGGCACATAAAATTAACCTCCAAAGGCGGGCAAAGGCTGGGCACCGTGGCTCATGCCTGTAAATCCCAGTGCTTTGGAAGGCGAAGGTGAGAGGATTTGCATGAGGTCAGAGTTTGAGACCAACATGGCAACACAGAGAGACCCCGTCACCACAAATAAAAAAAAAGAAAGAAAGAAAATTAGCCAGGCATGGTGGTGTACAACTATAGTTCTAGTTACTCAGAAGACTGAGGCAGGAGGATCGCTTGAGCCCAGGAGTTCAAGGCTTCAGTGAGCTATGATCACACCACTATACTCCAGCCTGGGTGACACAGAGACACCCTGTCTTTTAAAAACAAAAAATTAAAAGAAGAATAATAAAAATATTTTTTTTAAAAAATTAACCATCAAAATAATTAAAAACTTTTGTGCTTCAAAGAACACAATGGAGAAAGTGAAAAAAAACCTAATTAATGGTAGAAAACATTTGCAAATATATATGTGGCAAGGAACTTATAGCCAGAATAAATAAATAACTTTTACAACTCAACAATAATATAAATAACCCAACTGAAAAATGAGCAAAGGATTGACACAAATTTCCTCAAAGAAGTTATATAGATGGCAAATAAGCACATGAAAAGATAATTTTACATCATTAGTGAATAGGGAAATGTAAATCAACATCACAAGGAGATACTGTTTCATACCCAGTAGGATGGCTATAATACAAAATGTACGTAATAACAAATATTGGCAAGGATATGGATAATTCAGAACATTCTTTCATTGCCGGTAGAGATGTGAAATGAAGCAGTCACTTTTCAATACAAATACAGTTTGGCGGTTACTTAAAAAGGCAAACATAGAGTTACCACCTGTCCTAGAGATTCCACTGCTAGCATACATCCAAGAGTAATGAAAACATACTTCCATGCAAAAATTTGCTGAAAAATACTCATAGCAGAATTTTTCATAATAATAAAAAATTGGAAACAATCGAAATGTCTATCAACTAATGAATGGAGAAAAAATATGGTATATTCATATAATAGAATGTTATTCAACAATAAAAGGAATCAAATAGTGATATATGTTGCAATATGAATAAAAATTGAAAACGTTATTCTAAATGAAAGAAAAAAAATCAGTTTTCTATTGCTTTAACCGAATACCTGATACTGTGTAATTTATAAAGAAAATAAATTTATTTTTTACAGTTCTGGAGACTTTTGCCCAAATTCGAGGGGATGCATCTGGTGAGGGTCTTCTTACTGTGCTATAGCATAGCAGAGGGTATCACATGCTGGGACAGATCAAGCATGTCAGAAGACTCTTTCTCTTTTTATAGGACCATAGTTCTATTGGATTAGGAATCTACCCTTATGACCTCATTTAATCTTAGTTACCTCCTAAAAACTCTCTCTAGATATAATCCCATTGGGAATTTATTTCCAACACATGAGCATTTGGGGGACACATTCAAACCACAGAAACATATTACATGATTCCATTTATACAAAACTTCCAGAATAAACGAATCTATAAAAACAAAAATTGATTGGTCATAGTCTATGGCTGGATGGTGGTGGTAGGGAGGATTTGGGGCAAAATTGGGAATGACTGCTAACAGGTACAGACTTTCTTTTTGAAGTGATGAAAATGCTCTAAAATTGATTGTGATGATGGTTGTACATCTTTGTGAGTATACAAAAAAATTAAATTGTACATTTCAAATGAGCTAGTTTTATGGAATGTGAATTATATCTCAACAAAGCTGTTGAAAACTGAGATACTTCACCCTTATTAAAATGCCTAAAATTTTAAAAGTCTGATAAGACCAAGTGTTTGTGAGAATGTAAGGCAACTGGAGCTCTCATTTATTTTGGGGGGATTGTAAAATTCTACAGCCACTTTGGTGGATTCTTTAGTAGTTTCCCATAGAGTTAAACACTCACCATAGAAATTGGTGATTCCAGTTTTCCATAAATTCACTCAAGAGAAATAAAAATACACATTCATACAAAGAGTTGTACACTAATGTTTAGAGCAACTTCATTAAACACAAGAATCAGAAAAAAACCCACAAATGTCCAAAAATAATAAATTATTAGATAACATAAATAAATGTGTTATTCACAAATTATTGTGCTATAACGAAACACCACAAATTTAGCAATTTAAACAACATAAATTGATCATCTTAAGGTTCTGAGGTCAAAAGTCCAAAATATGTGTCACAGAACTAAAAGCAAGGTATCAACAGGGCCTCATTTCTTTCTGGATGTGAGAATATGTTTCTTTGTCTCTTCCAGCTTCTAGATGCTGCCCACATTCCTTAGCTTACACACTCCTTCCTGAATCTTCAAACTGAGCGATGTTGTCTCTGACTATTCTTCTGTAGTCACATGTCCCTCTAACCACATACTTATGTGTGTCAGTAAGAGTTCACCAGAGAAACAAAACCTATACATATGTGTGTGTGCACTGAGAGAAAGAGAGAAAGATTTATTTTAAGGTATTGGCTTGTAAGATTTTAGAGCCCGTTGGCAATTCTGAAATCTACAGGGCTAGACAACAGGCTGGAAACTCTGGCATAATTTATATGTTGCAATCTTGAGGCAGAATTTCTTCTTCCTCAGGAAATATCAGTCTTTGCTCTTGAAACCTTCAATTTTTTGGATGAAGTCCACCTTCATTATGGAGGATAATCTGCTTTACTTAAAGTTAACTGATTGCAAATGCTAGTCACACATCTAAAATAACTTCACAGCAACATCTAGACTAGTGTTGAACTAAATAAACCAGGCATCATAACCTAGCCAAACTGATACATAAGGTTAACCATAATAACAAGTGATCATATTGAGTCCATTCGGTTAATCTAAGACAATCTCCCCATCACAAAGCCCTTAATTTAATCACATCTGCAAAATCCCTTTAGCCATGTAAGGTACATTTAACAAGTTCTAGGAATTAGGACATGGACATGTGTGTGGGGAATTATTCTGCCTATCATATTCATTTAATGGTATAGTACTCAGCAATTCAGAAGTAATAAACTTTAAATGTATCCATCAAAATGGATTCTCAAAAACGTTATGCTAAATAAAAACAGGCAGATGCAAAAGCGTACATAGTGGCAATTGTATGAATCAATTTACCTAAAAAGGAAGAATAGACAAATCTAGTATATAGTTGTAGAAAGTTGATGAGTGCATTGTCTGGGGCCCTCAATGAGAGTTAGGACTGACTAGGAATGGGCAGAAGGAAATCTTTTACAGTGTTCAAAATATTCTATTCTTGATTGTGGTGACTAAAACACAGATGCATACATTTTTCAAAACTAGTGTAACTTCCTAGTTTAAATAGTTTTATTTATGTACATCTTATCCCAAAGATGATTTTAAAATGAAAACAAATGCAATAACAAAATGTAAAAACAAATGTAACCTCCTTATTAGAAAATAGCTATTTAGATTTGGGCCTCATATATGTGTAGGCATATATATGCCAAAGTATCAACTGTGGTTTGTCCTGGGAAGTGGATATATAATGTTCATTTTGGCTCTGTTGTTGGCTTCTGTAATGCCTGGAGTTTTTTTCATTGAATATGTTCTTTAAAATAATATAGAAGATATTTTTAATTTGAAAAAAATTAAAATTGGCCTGCTCCTTAACCCAGAAAGTCCATTTCTAAGAAAATATTGTCTTATGGTTGGAATCAAAGATGCATGCAAACTTTATAAGCAGGAATACTCATTCCATCATGTTTCAGAAAGTGAGAAATCAGATTCAGCCTAACGATCCAAAGGCTGGAATACAATTAGATGGTGTTATTATAGCCATATCATGGGATGCTATCATGTATGCATTGAAATATCCGTATGCTAAGAGTAGTTAATGGCATAGGAAAGAGAATGTGTCAGTTGAACACATACAATATAAATATTTAAAAATTGTAACTGCATACTTACTATGATCTTATTTTTAAACATATATACTTCTAAAAATCAGAAGCAAATTACAAAATTGTTAGTAGTATTTCTGCAGTTGTTCATAATATTTATTATTTACATCATTATTTTGTGCAATGTCTGCTATAAATGTCCATTACTTTTATGACACAAAACAAAGAAAATGTGTCTGGCTTATAAGAGATGATAAATAAATACGGGTTGAATGAAAATGAAGTTAATCAAAATGTTCAAAAGAGGATAATATGACTACATATAGTTAGGTGTTTTTATTGTATAATGGGAAATTGAGAAAAGACATGTAATAACAGGGATGGAAATTTGGGCTAGCTAGTGCCTACTTGTGTATTAAATTATACTATCTATATGAAATTGCCACTTTTATAACTCAAAATGGTCAAATATTGCATTTTCATATGTTTCAACTTAACATATTGGGAAGATATTTTAATACATAAGTTATGGGAATAAATACCCATATGGGACACTTACATGAATAAAGTATCATTTTTGCCTCAAAGCAATGATAGTTAATGATAGTTCAATTTTCAGCCTTATGGAAGTTTTACTTTTTAAGATTTTATTGGGGTATATTTTCCATGTTAATCATTTTTTAAAAAATTTTTAGCTTGGGCTCAGAATTCTTTTTTCTATAATAGCAACAGTATATGAGGTGACGATATCTACAGTGCAGCCCACAAAAGCCTATTTAACCCACAATGTTGCTGAAATATAGTAGTAATTTATCCACATAAAATCACGTTCATAATAATGTTGCCATAGGGAGTTGAATGTAGAGTTTATTTCTAATGGAAACATTAGAAAACATGGCTCCCATGAGACTAGAGCCCATGTTCCTTTTGTTGTTCATTTTAGTATGGATAAAACTGCTTTTACAGCCTTGTAGCACCACAAGAGAATGTTTTGCTTCAAGCATTCATGGACTTGTCTGGTGATGCATGCCGTTGTGGCTTTCACGCCTGTTGCCTGAGATGAGAAGTAGGTCAGGTGTCCACGGACTTGGATTGCATCCTGTTTCAGCCCCAGATTTCCTTATTTCCCTTGGTGAGGTCACTAAACTGTCTGTGCCCAAGTTTCCATCTTTGAAGGAAATATATTTCCCAGCAATCTATTCAATGTGGTTGTTAGTAAATATAAAGAAGTTGGTTAAATATCATTTATATAATGCACGTTTTTCTGTGGTTTTATAATAAAAATCTCCACAATATTATGCAAATGATTTAACTCTGCAGATCCAAAATGCAATTGAATACTATTAATAAAAGAAACAAATATTCCTTAAATATATTGTGTTTTGTTTTGCTTTTGGTTGGGTTTTATGTGTGCTTGTTCATTGTTTGTGTGCATGTGCACATAAGCACACATAGGAAATTGTTTTCTTTCTTAAAAGAGAGTACGTAGGAAAAAAAAGGGCAGAATAACCATGGGAGAATACACACACAAAACCATATGTAAATCTTACATTGAGTGAGATAACATTGCATTTTATAAAGAAAGAATCTTATTCCTTCAGTGGGACATCAGAATAATGACTATAACATCAGGTACTGTGCAATATAGTAGGTTATTAAATTGATAGTGGAAAAGGAAATTTTAACTTAGGACATTACAAAAATTAAGGACAACAAAATAAGAAAAAATAAATTGATAGTGGCAGAATGTACCCAATAACATGAAACCTTTATGTAGCTAAATATATAGGCTATTTAGCCATAAATAAATTATACCTTCATTAACATAGCACTTATACCTCTGACATAGCACAGTTGTATTATTTAATTTCTAGTTCCTCTTTCACTCTCTATAGGCATAAACTATAAGCCAGATGTAGCTAAGGAAAATAAATCCATTCTTTTCTTTTTTCACCCATATTTTGCCATTCTTTTTCTGTGTGCCCTACGTGGCATTTTAACTCATGTGGTTCCTTCTATCTGGGATGGTTGTTTTGTTGTTATCAAGAGACAGTATAGGATAACAGTTAAGAGCCTGACTCTAATGCTAGACCCCTTGGTATAAATGCCAGCCTGGCTTTCCTACCTGTGTGACCTCGAGCAAGATGCTTCATCTCTCAGAGACTCAGATTCTTCATCTGTACAATTGGAAACGGAATAGGATTGACGAAAGATGAATGAGTTCATGCACTTTGTACAGTTCTTGGAAAAATGTGATCCTTGAATAGATGTCAGGTATTATTATTATTTCTATCTTTTACTAAGTGCTTTCTGAATGTCCATATGTTCTGTCCCACAGATCTTTGGACAGGCATAATAATAATATTAATAACAAAAGAACAGAAAGAATGTTTATTTAGCACTTACTATGTGTCTAGCATTGTTGTAAGTACTTTAAATAATGTTCACTAACCTTCACAGTATTGGTGCAAATCAATTTAAGAAACTTGCCAAAGCAGTTTAAGTAGTTTGAAAAGATCACGTTGCTAAGAAAGAGGTGCTAAAATTTGATTAGATTCATGCATAATACTTTTTCTAAAAGACATACAAGTAATGCCCTTTGGATATCAACTCCCATGTATGCTACATTCCAAATAAGCCTGATCACAAGCTCAGGAGAATCCATTATGACCTCTCCTTACACTGCTCACTGGACGGTAAGGTCCTGTTATGCGGTTTCTTTTTCACTGCTTAATATTTAGGCTACAAGTAATTCATGTAGGCAACTTTACAGCTCTTGATTTTGTCCAAATACACAACATTCCTTAAAATATTCCAATAAATGTCAGGGAGAAGATATGATAGATAACCATATATTAACTACATGATAGAATAGAAAATTAACAGAAAATTCCTAATGGCTATGAATTGCTACAATTTAAGGGCATCATTAAAAAATTTGTGTTTAAAGAAGAAAACACGTTGAACTAAATTAGATATTGCAACTTGGTTATTGAAAAGTTTTATTTGGCCTACAGAAGATGGTGTGTGTGTGTGTGTGTGTGTATGTGTGTATGCACATTTTTATATTTTTTTAATTTGAATAACTTTAGGCAAAATGTCTACTCTACTCTACACTTCATAGAGTTTACTTCTCCCTTCTCCCTTTTCTATCTGTCATGCCCAATATGCACCTAGACTAATTGTCACCTCTCTGTTACCTCTTTGACATTTTTTAAGCCTTGTAGTTGTGATCTTTGCATTTAATCAAGTAATTGGTATGAATGTGGAACTGAATATTTATCATATTCTTGTGGGACAATTCTAATTTAGCACTACTTGATTACTTACTTATATAACCCGCCCTCCAACCCCCACCCAGTTCCAAGCAGTCTATGAGTCAGCTATTTGGTATATTGAATTTTTTTCAACTTCCAAGGCTGTGACCTTGATTCACATAGATGTGAATGGGAAATCTGAGACACAGTGGTAAGACAGAGAATCTGAAAGCACTTTCTATCTGGATCAAGAGTATTAAGGGATTTGATGGCATGCATGTTACACACAGATACAGATTTGTGTGTGTTTGTATGTGTGTGCATGTAATTAAACATGCATATAAGAGTGTGGTAAATTAGATATAGGTTTATTTGCCCTGTTTCCTAAGACTAAAATTTTTAGTTCTGCTTACAATTTGCCCTTTTGATAACTAAAACAATGCTAATATAAAAAATGAAGATTAGATAAAACAGATAAAATGTATTAATATTTAATTAGGATGGATATTCACTAGGCGCCAACATCTGTGTTGTAACATGAAACAAGACTTTCCATTAAAGTCTTTTGCATCTTCCCATTGAGAGTAATTCTAGAGAAAATATCCCTGAAGGGGTTTTCTAAAGGTGGTTAGTGCGAGGAGGAGGTGCCAACACAGAACAGATGATTCTACAGTGCCCACTAAGATGAATACAAATCATTTAAAAGAAAAAAAACAGTCTGACTTTAAATTTCAATACTCTGAGCTCCTGGACTATCAGAACCTAGCATTTTGCCTTAGTCATTTACCCCATTTTATTTGAACAGAATGCGAGTCCTTTACTTAACAGCGGCATCTTTTTTCTTTCATGCATTCATTATTTATTTATTTAAAATATTTATTGTCTACTATATTGTGTGCACAAAGGAGCAAGGTATAAATATACAGACTCAATCTGTGATAGACACTGTCAGTGCCTGGCCCATGATGCTTGGACATTATGGACATCATTACCATGTGCTGTGTGTGACTTGCACCTGCCAGTCTGCACCTGTGCTGAAGATCAACGGTGCCCAAATTACAAACAGCCCAGCTTACATACTCAAGAAGGCTGGAAATGAAGAGAAATTAACAGCCCTTGGATTTTACCTTTACCCTGGGTTTTGCCTTTACTGATGACTCACAGGAATTGGGCTATAAATACCCTAGTTTCCTTTTCCTGTTAGTGGGATAATATTGAGGCATTTATACATTGGCATTTCTCAGAATCTCCTCAGGATTTAGGCTGCAGTTGGCCACTGTAGTAAATACCTTAATAGTACACACTTTATTAGGTTTTACCCCTTTCCTCTATTGCATCCCGTCTCCTCTTTTTTACCTATGTAAAGTACAGTTCCCAAATGAACTTTCCTCACTAGAATTCTAATCTCAGGCCAGCTCTTGGAAGAACCAAACCTAGCACAGTACTTGTTATCATGTAAATGACACTGTGCTCCAGCGCATTTCAAAATAAGGTCCTACACCGCCTGCATCAGAAATCATCTGTAATGCTTGGGAAAACACAGTCTCCTAGATACACTGAACCAAAATCTCTGGTGGAGGAGCTTGGTAATTTGCATTTTTAACCTGCTCCCTAGTTGATTTCTGTGCTCCTTCAAGTTTGAGAAATATTGGCCCAAAAGCTGTTGTTGCATTTGGCATGTCTCTTGTCTTTGATTTGAAAAGATACTGAGTTAAAATGTTTTAATAAATTACTGTGCCATATATTTTATATTTAATGGATTAAAATATGTTCAATTAAGGTAAAAATTTAAAGGAAAATATGTATTTTGGTTATAGTCTTTAAAACAATACAGTGTATTTGAAATTCGTGGGTATCTTTAAATGTCAAATATCTGATATTATCAAACTAGGAAGGAAGGCTAAGGTATAATTTACATATACTAAGAGTAGAGTTACACATGATAAATTATATGAAGTAATATTTATACTTTGGTGGAAGTATCTTGTGTTTTGGCAGGGATGTTTTTAACATTTATTTTTTTGTTTATTTATCCTTTCAATCAATCACACAGTAAATATGTTCTGAATAATACAAATAGGTATCAAATGAAGATATTGAGGTACAGAAGTGAAGAAGCAAGATATGCTTTCTACCCTCAAACATAGAATCTCTCTAGGAGATCTAGGGCATTCCTACTGAAAAAAAAAAGCTTGAAAGAAATTCAAAAAGGAAGTTTTCACCCTAAATATCACATGGAAAAAGAACCTATAATTAGTGACTCATGTTTATGACTTCCTAGTATTAAAAAAAATTAACAACTTTCTCTACATCTTTGTTATTCCCCAGGATCTGTAGTGTGAGAGGAATATATTTACTCCTTGCATATGAGACATAGCATAGTGTGGAAGAAGATGTGAATTTTTTCACCTTGCCCATACCTACAAAATTCTCCAAATTAAGATTACTGTTGTAACATTTTTAAATTTTATCTATAGCATGGGTAACTTGTCAGATGCTATTATTTTTAGTGATGTTAAAATACTTGCTTCTAATCAGTAATATTGGAAAGCCTATTTATCTCTTTGGAGGGCAGGTAGATCCTCATCTATGTCTAACTTGTCAAGAGGTCAGGTCTGGATATTCTAAGTTGCCAAAGCAATGAACCCCTTATTATACCTGTCTCCTATAATATTGAAATTCTGGAATCTCAAATTTCAGTTATGGAAAATATTTAAAAATTGGTTGGTATTTGATAGCACTACCTTAAACAAAACAAAAAAGATTAACAGTGATGTTTTGTATAATATGACTATTTACATTCACAACCCATTTTAATAGGCTCAAATGCTTGTTTGAAATGCAATCATAATTATTTCTTTATGCATAACTTAAATATTTTCCTTCTAAATCATATGCACATGTAAGTTTTCTATTAACAAGTCATTCTTTTTACCAACCCCCCACCCAAGATCTTTTGACTTTCTGTGTTATAGTTGAGTCTACCATTTTGATGAATATTCTCTCTTCTTGTTCTTTTCTCACATTTTAAATTTTTCCTGCTACCTCTGAGTTAATTGCCCTTTTTTGAAATTAATGTGTATGTTTTCAGAATTATTCCCTAGCCTCTGATTTTTTTTGTATAAACAACATTTGTCAATACTTAAAATGATGATATATTTTACTGGGTGTCAAGGAAAATGACATGGACAATGTCAAAATAACCACCTGCCATTGAAGTGGTAGATGAGGAAAATTATTGATAATCTTAACGTTTTCTGCATTACAAGCTTTTCATCTCAACACATTGTTGGTGAAGTGTGAAAAATTATTTAATTGGTGAAGTTTATCCTCCATCTCTGTTATATGCAATATACATTATGTATTATGCATACTATATAAAATCTGCTATTGAAGGAAGAAAGAATTGTCTTTACTTTTAGAACTTTACATAAGTTAGAGTTATCCAGATATCAGGAGCTCATAGACAAAGTCTGAAAGTAAATCTATATTGTGATCAGGAAAAAGCAGACTTACTGCAATTATATGAAGAAAAAGAAAAGCAAAAAAAAAAAAAACTTGTGAGCACAATATAGGAAAAATTTTAAGTATTTAAAATGAAGTAGTCCGTGTAAACAAATAATTATGAAGACACAGAATTATTCTATAAATCACCTCTGTTTGTGGATGACAGCGTTCTCAAAATTGAAGTCCATCTTTGGAATAAGAGGAGGGTGGTCACAAAAGTAGGAGTCAAATTTCTGCACGGCTTTTTTTCCTTTTATCTTGGGCCCATGTACATAAGATAGGGCCTTGCTAGCAAGAATCTTTATGTACATACTACTTTCAGTTTTTAATTTTTTTTCTTATCTACAGCCTAATTAAAATATTTATGGAAGATTCAAGTTTTTTTATATGTAGTAAAAGAAGAAAGAAGGGAAAGAGGCTGTCCACATTTTTGTAAACATTAAAAGGGCAGTTGGATGGGTGGAAGAGGTCAGAATTATGTTGTCAGGGGCATAACAATAATAAAAGAAACATAAATGTCAGGGAGAAAATATTAGGTCCACATGGTCCATGTGCCTCTCTTTATGAGGCTATTCCCTTTCCCAGTGATAACTCGGAGGTCTTGGGTTCAATTTTACAAATGAAGACCAGCTTCTGGTAAACTTGGAGAATCAAACATATATTACCTCTGCTTGCTTCTGAAATTGCACTCAAATGTCAGAAAAGGGATAAAAGTTTACACACCATAAAATCAAAAAGTGGAATAGGAGTAATAGCAATAAGTCATAGAAAATTGAAAGCAAATGAACACATGATAACTGATTAGCCCTAGAAAGAAGTGCATTCTAATGCAGCTGTGGGAAGAGCCCAGCACGAAGCACATTTGACTCACAGAACTGTAGAAATTAGAGGCACTTCTGATAGTTGGGTGTTTTCAGGGTTGATAAAATGGAGGATTGTTTGGAAGTCTGTATAAGAAATAATCACCTGCATTGAATTGAAGGTTAGTTGTTTGAAGAGGTTAAGTCAGACACTGCTCCAGATATGGGGCCCAGGCATAGATAAGGATGGAATACTACGTGGAAAGGTGGGCATCTGTGGAAGTCTATATAGACAATAGTAAAACCACTTCTCCCACTCAGCTCTGAGAACACTGGCTGTTGGGCTTGGAGCCTCCAGGCAGGATGATAAATAATTCCTCTCTAGGGAGCTGAGAGATGTACAGATATTGACAGTTGAAGTTCTCCAAGAAACAGCACAGCCTGATCACCATACAGAGAAGTCCAGGAGTTAATATACATAAAAATGAGGAAAGATACCGTGTTCATGTACCAAGAAAAAGGGATTCCAAAAAAAAAAAGAGAGAGAAAAAAATTCTTGAAATTTAGAACATATTAGAAAAAAATAAAAACTCAATAGAATTGTTGGAAATTAAAGTTGACAAAACCTCTCAGAACAGAAATGGAAAATACGTGGGAAAAGATGGCCCACACAAGATATCCAAAATGCAAACAATAGGAATTCCAGAAGTAATGAAAATAAAAAAGCAAAGAGAAATATGTCAGTGACACTAGAATCTAAACTTCTGTACCAAATATAATTGTTCATCACATGTGGTGGTAGAATAATGTTGTTAAGCAGTTGTATAGTGTAGAGGCTTAAACATGAACTTTAGAGTTGGATTTCAGGGGTATAAATGCTGGTACAGCAACCCCCTACATGGCTTAGGGCTTAAATTTAAATTTCTGAAATTGTTTCTTTTCCCAGGAAACAATAATTAATTGTCTTACAGGGCTGTTCTGAGGTACATAAGTAAACAAATACAAAATGCAAAAAGCAGTTTCTGGCATCTAGGACGTTCTCAGTAAGTGTCAGCTACCCTTACTTTATTTACAGACATAAAAAGCCTCAAGAAATATACTTTTCTTCAAATGATTTCCAGTAAGCTACTATTATATGTGGCCCATTAAAAGTAAAGCCATCAATCAAGGATAAGAAAGATATGAAGATCAGGAAAGAGGGATCCAATTTAGGAAGGAGTTGAGGGGAGGAGATCCCAAGTGGACAAGATATCAGCTGTCCCACAGGCTTAGAGGACAGACTCCAGATTACAGAAGAAAAGGAGAGAGCCTCAGGAAGTGTTTGTCTAAGAGCAGAATTAAAACAATGAATTATGTCATGTGTGAACACAATGAAAGTATAGTTATACTTCAGGAGGGGGGTATGAAGTGAATTACTGAGACGCAATATGTTACCCCATAAAAGCAAATAGAGAAACAAAGAAATTATTAAGTGAAGTTAAAACAAAAAGTTGTATAAAAAAGGAAATAGATTTGAAATATATAATATAAATTTAATAATGAATACAATGCATGCAATCATAACCACATGGACATTAAATACCAATCCAGTCAGAATATTTGAGTAATTTTATTGGGAATTGTGTGTGTATACATTTGGTGTGATGGAAGTGGTGTGGTTGGCCATAAGAAAAGGATATTCACATTTTTTTCACTGTAGGAATTCAGTTGATAACATCTGAAACTGAAAAATTAAGACATGGAGTATCTTATTAATAAATGTGTGGATGTAAATTTCAGAAGAGATAGCTAAAACAATTGAAGATGTTGATAATAGGTACCAGAAAGAAATTAAAGATGACTTTTAGTAGTAAGGCAAGTAAGTTCTGGGGATCAAATGTATAGCATGGGAACTATAGTTAATATTACTATATTGTTTACTTGAAATTTGCTAAGCAATTTTAAGTGTTAAGTGTCTTCAACACATACATACACACACACAAAAAAAAAAATGGTAACTGTAGTGATGGATGTGTTAATTAATTGAATTATGGTAAACATTTCACAATGTGTGTGTATATATCTCTCTCTCAAGTCATCATATTGTACACCTTGAACGTATGCATTTTTTATTGTTAATTATACCTCAATAAAGCCAGGAAAATTTAAAAAAAATGTGACCCTAGACAAGCTTCAAAACAAAAGATGAAAAGAAAGGAAAGAAAAAAGAAATTAGAGATGGAAAAGTTTGGAGCAGTGATACTGCTACATTTGGTTATAAGCCTTGTTGAGTTATTTGATATTTTAAATTAAGAATTTATAAAAATTTTAATTTAAAACTACAGGCCACCACCATATAGATAGTTTGTGTTAATTAGAAAAGGACGATTCCTCTGGGCAGGCAAAAATGCCTACAGAGCTGGGTGACTGCAATGTGGGCTAGATTTTAGCCTCTATATATAGCCTCAGTCAGGAACCCTTGATCAATGGAAAACCCATGCAACCATACATGGCAGTTCTGCAACAAAACAGCAGAATACCATGCAGCTGTTAGAATTCATTTGGACTTACTGTGGTAAGATGTCCACTATACAACTTTCTGGAGATAATGGATTATGAAAGGGTATGTGAAAAGCATCTCATTTTAGTCAAAACAAACTTATAAAAACTGTTCATTTATTTTAAATTGCATTAAGATTATATAATTACTCTCTCTTTTTCTCTCTCTCTCTCTGTCTTCATAAATCTCACAGTTTTTACAGTGGTTTATCTCTTATGAATAATTTTTAAGCTAGTCTTTATTTTCTCATTTTATAAAGTGAAAATATATTAATTTTGTATTTTTGGTATCAATACCTACCTTAAATATTAAGAATGAAATTTTAAATACATTAATAATGAAAAGGGAATTTTTGCTGGGAAAAAAAGTTCTATTTACATCTTGATCTTTACTAAGAATCCATAAAACAAAACGGAATAAACTTTGGAAAGGGGAAATTGAAGAAGTCTTTTTAAAAAGCAGTTTGTTGTTCCTGGAAAAATAACATTCCTTAAGGTTGTTGATGATATATTTCTTTCTCATTCTAAAGGAAAGAATGCATATGCAATTGCTGCTGTACGAGCATACTGACAGCAGAAAGTTAGAGGATACTCTTAATTATACTCCTTCCAAGAGAACTGTGGGAATACACTCAAACCAGAGAACCAGAATTTTCCCTTTGAGGGCAAACTCATTTCCATGGCATTTTCTATGGCTTGAATGTGTCTTCTCCAAAATTCAGGTGTTGCCAATGTGATAGTGTAATATTAAGGGGTGGGGCCTCTAAGAAGTAATTAGACCACGAGGACTGCTCCCTTGTTAATGGAAAAAAGGCTCTTTCACTCAGTGTTTAGCTAGTTTGCCCTTCTGCCTTCTGCCATGTGAGGACTCAGAAAAAAGATCCTCACTAGACCAAATGCTGGTACCTTGATCTTGGACTTCCCAGCCTCCAGAACTGTGAGAAATAAATTTCTCTTCTTTATAAACTACCGAGTCTCAGGTATTTTGTTGTAGCAGCACAAATGGATTATCACAGCACTGTTAAGTATAGACCAGGTGACTGAGAAAACAGGGGATAAAAAATGAACAATGATGAGGTGGGTTAAGTTATGCCCTTTTAAAATGCAGCATTTAAAATTTCATTAAGAGAAAATAGGCCAGTACAACCTATGGGATAGTTTATCAAAGGAAAATGGTGTCCAACATAAAATGATGCATTACACCAGGATTAAAGTACAAGAGATAAGTAGAGCCTTTATTCCCCTGACCACAGGAAATGCAAATAGTTAATGTACACTTGACTTTTTTTAAAGAAAAAATTTATCATGACCAGATCTATGCTAGAAAGTATTAATTCTTCTGTAAGAATGTAGAATGCAATTTAGCAGAAAGGACCCGAGTCAGGACAGGGGGTTAAGAAATATAGGAAGATATTTCAAGGAAGCGTCTAGCTATTAACAAATGGCCTTCTTATATTAGTGACTGTAAGACTCTCATAAAATTTTTTCTAGAACTTTATTCAGTGATATTACTTTTGATTAGTGCAAAAAGTGACCAAGATATCTGTACAGAATGAGACTGCAATTAAATCATAATCAAATATTATTTCAAGAAGAATTGGAACAATTAATGACCTGGAGTGTATTTGCTTTGTTACCATATCTATACCCTCATCAAAGGGCAGATTTAATCAATCTGAAACATTGAGAAGCAATGGAAAATCTTAGACTGCCATATGAAGATACTTTTCTCAGTAACATCTTTCCCATTTAATAATTCTCCCACATGAGGAAAAGTTTCATTACAGTTGACCCAATTTCAGTATGCTGCAGAGAAATATCATTGACCCCCTTCTTAATCCCCAATGAAGAAACTTACAGCTGGCTTCCTTTCTTTAAAACAGGACTATTTTAACACTTGGCACCTATTATCCTATCTCCCTTCAACCACCTTTGGCTTACTCTCGGTAATCCAAGTTACTCTAACCTATCCTCAGAGGCCAAATTTCCCAGCACTTTAATTATCTTTGTGGCTCCCAACTGAGCACACTTGAATTTGACCACAACCCCATTTTGCTCATGAGCTTAGAAATGAAGATATTATTCTAATAAAAGTCTGACCAGTGTTGAGTATAATGAGATGATTATTTTTCAATTATAGTGTTTCCCAGTATAATGTGTATTTGTACTATACATTTATTTCACTCACATTGTGATGTTTAAAATTCATAATAGTCTTGTGATAGCCTATGACCTCTAGATCATTTTCTGTCTTAATTACACATAATTTTATGTATCAAATTATGAAACTTGGATTTCATAATTTCTTAAGACTACTACTTTAAATGCTTATTTTTCTGAATTTATTCCACTTTTTAAAATTTATAATTCATATTTTGGTATTAGTGATACATAAGGGATATCATCACTCAAAGAATAATTTAAAAACTCCTAACTTCTACTCTGACTCTAATTTACCACTTGACTTTGGAAAGACAATATTTTTGGTGTTCAGCTCTCTGTCTGTAAAATAAGATTGCTGGAAGAAGGGATATCTAAGATTTTTATATTGCTCAAAGCCAAAGATTTACAAAAATGTACTTCCCATATCTAGGATAAATATTATATGCATATTTATTGAGCATCAACTCTCCATGTGTCATAGACTGTACTAGACACTGGGATAAAGCAGTGAACAAAACATACAAAAATAATTTTCCTCATGGAACTTGCATTCTATTTGGGGAAATAAATAATAAACAATATAAATAAGTCCCAAGAAGAAAAAAAAGTAAAGAAGAGAATCAGGAAGTAGTGGAGGGGTGGATTTTTTAATAGAATGAGCAGGGGAGGCTACAGTTAGAAAATGATATGGGAGAAACAACCTAAAGGAAGAAAGGAAAACTGTTGTCAAAAGGAAGAACACCCCAGGCAAAATGAATAATAAGTACAAAAGCCTTGAGATAGGAGTGTGCCTGGTAGGTTTGGACAGCTAAGAGGTAGGTGTGCCCGGAGCATGGTGATTAAAAAAAGAATATTTAGAAATGATATCAGATATGTAATGGGGCATGGGAGAGTCTGTGTAATGCCCTGTAGATCACTGTAAAGGCAGCCTTTACTGTAAGGCAGACAGAGACCAGTGGACAGTTTTGAGGACAGAACTGACATGATCTAATGGTTTCACTGTGGGATGCTCTGTTAAAATAGAACAAGATGGTGCAGGAACAGTGATCAATTAGGAGACCATGGCAGTATTTCAAATAAAATCATGGTAGGAGGCTGTTGCCTGGTATCTTGAGCCACAGTAGTAGTAACAGAAGGGTGAGAAGTGATTTAGTTTTAAATATAAAGTTATAGCAGACAGAATGTGCTGATGGGTCTGATGCAGAGTGTAGGACAAATAGAAGTATAGACAATGATTATATAGTGATATGAATATATAATATATCTGTGTGGACATACTCCAGTAAAACACTTTAGGTACATATAGGATTTGCATTTCTTCCTATTTTTTAAAAATTTCATCTCTTGTACATTACTAAAAGTGACAAAGATGTCAACATTAATCTGTGAAAATAACATTTTTGCTGTAAATAAGTAAGGGGTATTATTTGCTTGAAATTATCTGATGGTAGATTTAGATAAATCCACCTTTGTATCCTGTTTCAAGGTGGTATATCTGTATCTATGTGGGTAGAGACAGAGTTATATTTACCCTAATTTCAAAACAAAATCTTGCATAACTAACAGGTTGCTGAAATTAGAGTTCGATCATCATCATTCTACTCCTCAACCACCAGTGAAAAACCTTTCTGCTACTCAGAGTTTCTATCCCTAAAATAAGTTTTTTTCTCCTTCAACTTTATAAGGAAGCAAACTGATCAATGGGTACAAACTCTCTAGAGGAAGGCTGATGTTAAAAATCTCAGCTAGTTTTATACTGAACTTGTTAGTCAGTTATTAGATTATTTGAGGGTATCTTTGCAGACTCTTCAGATAATTTCATTCATAGATTTAATAGTCCACCTTCTATGGGAAAGTCCTTTTAAATATTACTTGCTTTTTTTAAATATGGTATGTAATTCCCATCACTAAGAAAGAAAATATGAGGCTAATATTGCTATCAACACTTTAGACACAGGAAATCCAAGAAGTAGACTTTCAAAAGGGATGATAAAAACTGGCCTACAGTAATGATCATAGCACTTAAAGTCTGTTCAATTTTTTATTATTGCTTTTACTTTATACCCGCTGTGTTCATACTGTGCCCCTCTGAGGCTGCATTAACTGCAAGCACTAGTATTTCCAACAGTTCAGTTAACCATATATTCCCGTTACTGAGAGTCATCAGGACTCAACAGACAGCGTTAACAAAACATATTTATTGAGCAAGGCTAGAGAATGCAAAATAAATTTCGAGTGAATCTTTGAGAATTCACAGATATCCTTTTATATTCATTCTTGTTAGAAGGCTGGCCTTTTGCTAGAGATACCTTGGCCAGAGTACAAGAAAGGCTTATTTTTATCATATTGTTCTTTTGTAATAAATACTTTTAATTTTAAACTTGGGAATATTAAGGATGCTATATTTCAGTTGGGCACACAAGCACAACACCCACCTATACACACACTCACCACACCATCTCTTCAAGCAGCATTCTCATCATCACTATAGTTTTGCCCTAAGGATTCACTTTGAGATGATATATAGAGTTTTGCATTTCTATTTGTAGTTTTGTTGGTAAGACCCACTAAAAATAATTACCAAAACATTTGACAGCCCCCCGTGGATATGATTTGTTGTACACAGTATTAAAATAAAAATATTCCTCCTCCCCCCAGACTTATAATGAGTATGGTTCCTGCTTTATTCATTTGGGGGTTAAATGCAATAAAGGGGACACTTGGAAGGCACGTATTATCTTGGGTTATAGATAACATAAAAATGTACCAGGCGATAACAATTCATCTGGAATTATTTTTATCATTTTAGTTAGCAGGTTCCTAGGAATCAAACATAGGGCAAGTTCAATTATCTCTATTTATTCCATCATTCATTTATTCATTTTTTTCTGTTTATTAAATTTTCTTCAGTATCTCCTAAACACCTTTAATTGCAGAACCCTTTTTTGTTATACTTGCGCTTTAATTCACACTTTGAGGAAATGCTGCACTGTAGTATATATTTTGATGGGTGAGATACCTGAATTAGAGTCTTCGAGTT
The DNA here is from genome assembly GCA_023783475.1 of Daubentonia madagascariensis. Classification (NCBI taxonomy): domain Eukaryota; kingdom Metazoa; phylum Chordata; class Mammalia; order Primates; family Daubentoniidae; genus Daubentonia; species Daubentonia madagascariensis. The sequence goes on along the minus strand of JAKFHU010000747.1, from coordinate 13,706,139 downwards.
GTTGGCAAAGCTATTCTTTGGCCACTGGGTTTAGCTATGCACCAGCTGTTACCATATGGTGGTTTTCTTGCTTATCTGTATTTCCTTTTTTAAATTTATTATTTTATGATATAGTTATTGGATGTCCTCTGCTAGATGCCAGGAATATAACAGTAAAGAAATATAGACTTTATACTTGCATTCATGGTGATTAAAGTTCAGCTGAGAATGCAAAGAAAATCTTGATCCGAAAATGTTTCAAGAGCCACCATCTGAGAGACAAGGTATGAAAAATCAGTGGAAAGCCAGGAGCTCTGACTACTTAGGAAGAAAGTACAACAAGGGAGATGGAAGCAAGGAAGAAGGCAGGGATATATAAAGTCAGCAGCATTGATAGACTTGATGATGGATTTTTGGCATATCACTCTTCAGTGATTGGCCAGCTTCGATGTTCCTCAGTTATGACTATTTGTTAATATTTAACACAAATAATTTTGATTGACTGAATTACATAAATCAGCTGAGTTGTCTAAAAGAGTTTCACACGCATTCCAACACATTTGCTCTCACAGCGAGGTGCTTACGTCTAACTCGGAGTACTCATAACTTACTGCTCCTTCATTGGAGATAAAGAAGCTTTCACTGTATCTTCCTTATCTCCTTCCTCACTATTTTAACTCTGGACCTGCTGACTTCACCACTCTCTCCCACTTGACAGCTCCCTGAAGGATGAGACCCGAAGCTTAGTGGGCGGATAACCCAGTGGAGCAGAGTCATGTGCTGATGTAAGAACCGAACTGGCCGTCTGTTCTGTTGACCCTCTGTGCCAGTAGACATTACGTAATTCAAGCCACTTAGGCCATGGTCTTAGTCTATGTACTCTCAAATATATTTTAAAATTTAAAAAACCTTTAACAGTTAGTTACTTAAAATTTCTATTTTTGTTATATTTCTAATTTTTGGAAGATATTTACTTGTATAAAATTGTCTTGTAGTATATTAGGAATGGAAACTCTTTGGGCATAAAATAACTTTTTTGTTGTTCTTATTAACCTTTCTTCCTTTTAATTTTTAAATTTACTTTTTTATTTATATTTTGATAGATTTAGGGCTACAAGTGGTTTTTGCTTGCATAGATGGATTGTATAGTGGTGATGTCTGTGTTTTTCGTGTACCGATCACCCAAATAGCATACATTGCCCCCAGTAGGTAGTTTTTCTTCTTTCCTCACCTCCCTGCCACCCTAAAATAACTTGAATGCAACTTCCAGAATCAATTTTTGATGAGCGTCCATTCAAGTTTCTGTGATAAACTCATGCCAGTCACATTTAAGCAGAAGCTTTAACTACACCCTGTGGAGTCTCACTTTGTCTAGTCCCAGCGTCCACTCTGCCCTCTGGGTGGAGGGGGTGGGGTTCCCACTTGAACTCATTCTTCTCTATACAAGTGATTTTTGACATATGACTCAAAAAGTATTTTAAAGAATCAAAAAGAAAAAAATTACAAGTTGAGCTAAGATATTCTGGGAGAGGATTAACATTTTAAATAAAATAGTGAATCAAGGCCTACTTGAGAAGTACATACTTAAATGAAGCAGGTGAGGGAAGAGCCATGAGAATATATGGGTAATTGCAATGGAACTGAGAGAGAATGTGCCTGGTGTATTCCAAAACTACCAAGTAGGCCTTTTTGTGAAGGGAGCAAAGGTAAGAGAGGTAGATTTTAATAAGATTCTATCGGACCCTATAGGACAGTATAATGACTTTGTATTTTGCTTGTAATTAGATGAGAGGCCACTGGGGAATTTTAGACAGAAAGTAACATAATCTGATTTCTATTTTAATAGGAACATTTGGACACTGTTTTGAGGGGAAAAAAATCCTCAAATATAATGCAGGTAAAAGCAAAGATACTGTTGTGGAGAAATGATAGATTATATTATGTGTTCTCATGTATTTGATCACTGCCTGCTCTTACCATTTCTTGCTGTAAGTAAAATATATACTTCCCTATCGCATTGACTTTGGACTATAGAATTGTCATTGGATCTGTTTGGTCAGTGGAACATAAGCAGATATGATTTTTGCCACATTTAAGCAGAAGTTTTAATGCACCCCGTGGAGTTTGACTTTGTCCACCCCCAGCTTCCACTCTGCCCTCAGGTTACTGTTATCCTCCATGAGGCCAGCATGCCTCAAATATTAGCTATTTCTCCTTCCTTGAAACTAGGATAAAGAACGTGGAGCACAAGCCCAGGTGTACCCCAGGAAGCCAAACTAGACCCAGAATCCAGTATAGCTATGGGGATTCCTACCTACTTGTGAAATACAAGCAAGAGCAAATGTCTGTTGGTGCAAATCCCTCAGTTTTGGAGGGCTGTTTGTTGTCACACCAAACTTGAATAATACAGGTTGGAATAGTGGAATAACTCAGCCAAGAGATGATGGTAGCATGTACCGGGATGATAGCAGTGAACATAGTAAGATTTTAAACACATTTTGAAGGTGGAGACAACAGGAAATAGTTTGGAAATATCTCTGCTTTTGGAATATAGCTTCTTCATAAGTAAAGATTGTGAGCATCAAATAGTAGACCCTATTGATGACATTTAAAAGAATGATGTAGCAGTTACAAAGTCTGTATTTTTAATATGTTGAAAATTATATCCTGCACAGTTAAACTTACAGAGAATCATTTTAATTGCCAAATTTAATATACATGAAAATTTTTTTCCAAAATTCTTTTGGAGTTGTGTAAGCAATAGATGCTTAGTACCACTGGAAAAGCAAAAACGATAGAAGACTCTCAACAAGTGTTGTTCCAAAGTGCCCACCCATTAGAAACAGTGTCCTGGGTCATTGGAGAAACCTAGTGACCCACAATACAGAGTTCTAGTTTTTAAGAAACCGGTTTCTTTTTTTTTTTTCTGGGCTACCCCATACATTTTAAATCATTCATTTTTTTGCTCAAGTAAGTCACAATGACATCATGTTACTTTCCATCAAAGATCTCTAAACACACACACACTCGAACGCATACACACATTTTTCCTCTCCATTCTGTGCTTTCAAAGATGAAAATCAGCTTTATCACTACCCATTCTTTTCACTTTCTGAATCAACACTAGTAAAAGCAATTTGATAAATGGTTTCATATATATATATATATAAATGTTTATATTAAAAGTTTCAATGATAATATTCTATAGCTTCATGCTCTTCTTAGTTCTTCAACACCAATACCAACAACAAAAAAATTTCAAAACAAAAAGTTCTACAGTTGAACTGATGAAAACTCATTAATGGTACCTATATTAAGAATCTCAATGAGATTAAAATAATTTTTGTATTTAAAATAATTTTGTGTTTAAGATAATTTTTTTGTTTAAATATAAAAAATAAAATAATTTTGTATTTAATAATTTTAAAATGAAACAAGCATTCATTTATCTCTTTAAGATCCATAATGTTAATTCAGTTTTGCATAGAATGTAATTTATTTATATAATTATGGAAAATATTACCACTGTTAGAATTACTACTGCATATGTTTATTGTCCATTTTAAAAGTTGATGGCACAACCATAAAATGAATGCTTGAATGATTATAGATATATTTTTTTCAGACAAGTCATCATACTATTGGCCTTCAAAGTACAATTATAGGCAGAAACAAGTAGACTTTTGTCTGAAAAGGTAAAATAGCTTTATAATCAATTTGTTATAGGTCTTCATATCTATAACTTTTTTAAAAATTTCAATATTGTATTTTATCCAAACTTATCACCAAAATTTGAGAAACAAAACAATATTCATAGTGTTCAAATATTATTTTCCCTCCCATTAATTCTGATATTTTTCTGGATTTGTGAAAAGCAAGAACCTTTAATGATGATAAAATTTTGAAATTATATAATTATATCTTCCTTACATTTTCCATGCATAAACAATATAGGCAATGAAGACAATTTTATTTCCTCTCTACAGCCACAAAACAATATTTCCATGCCATACACACTTGATATTGTACCACAGTGAATGATACATACGTGCTATTGTCTTTATTCCACTTATGTACTCTGAAGTACTTTATAAGTAATACCTAAATAAATGAGCCTTCTTGGATGTGTTGCCTTATGTTTAATAAGAAACACAAAAGTGAATAAAGAATTCTAACTTATTCTCTGCATTTTTACTCTGTGGAAAAATCCTTTCTGTTAGAGATATTATTACTAACAGACCCTATTATTTTACTCAGGCCACTGTGTATATCAAAAGCATTAATATTGAAAGACATACTTATCCTGAACATATACATTCAAAACTTTACTGTGCCTTTTAATAGTCATGTTTCTGAAAGAAAGATTATTAAAGTTATGTTCCTTAAAGAAAATTTCTTCAGTTTTCCCCAAATTAGGACCTCTGTCATAGCACTATTGTGAGTTTAATCATGATTTCTGTTTTCTTATTCTATATGGGTCTCATTACTTAAGGCAAAGAAAAATGGCCCAAAATATTCTCATGTCTTTAGATTTCACTCAAGAACATTTATTCTTCTAGAAGCATCTGACAGTAGAGTAAGTCATGTCCTTGTTAAACAAATCCTACTTTGTTTTCATTGAATTAAATGGTTCAACGTGTCAAGTTTCTAGGAACTGCTTACCTCCTGGTCGCACTGATCTATGCTAGCGATTTTTTTAGGCTAAACATCACCCTTTCCTTTGACTGATGAGTACTGTGATGCAGTGGTAACAGCACATTTTCTAAGACCCCGGCTAAGAGTCTGTGAGAAAATATGCCCTTTTTTTCTTGCCTGTAATGTCCATATTGCTAACCACATTAACACTGCCGAAGATGATACTAACTTCCTATTTCCTATATCAATATGTGAATATGCATATGTACGTGAGTCTATGTGGGTTTTGTGTGTGTGTGTGTGCATAATTAAATTTCTATGGAAATTTCCACAATTTCAGAGTAATTGTGATTACAGACTAGGTGGTTTATGGGGCTCAGAAAGAAAATAACATTAACCAAAAAAAAAAAAAAAAGATAATGTGCTGATAATAATTTTTAAAGGGAAGAGAATAGAAACATATTTTTGACCACATCCTAAGTCTCAGTCCCATGGTATATACTGTACATATATTTACATGTGTACTTCTTAAAGGAGTACTACTATGAGAAAGCTATTCTGAGCTTGGTATTTTCAATGAGGCAACTGCTTTTTAGAGCTAGTTAATAATTCTCTAAAATGTACAGCTTGTAAGAGGTAGTCCTTAGATTTGAACAAAGTTTGACTACAGAGCCCTTCGTTATTTTCAGTCTAAAGAGATACCAACATCCATTTTCAAAATCTGCAGAAATTGGAACCACCCAATTGGGTATTACACTTTCGGCACACGGCATCTATACAGCATGCAGAAACATCTGTCCTAGGGATGATTTTTATTCTACAGCTAATGTGTACTTTCTAAAGGTCTATACATGAGAAGACATTTTATTTGTATTAAGTTGTTTAGTTTTGGAGTCAGGGCTAATGAGCACAGGAAAGACTAGGGAAAGACTGTCATTGTTGATTTTTCAGAAGGAACATTGATAGTGCTTTGCCAGCAGTTTGCCCATAGCTCACAGGAGAAAGCAGATAGAGTCTCATAAAGTCAAACCCCAAAAGCAATGTGAAACATAGATAGGAAAATCTCATGACCAGTATTAAAGCATCTCCTTTTTCCACTCTATATGATTTTGTGACATATTTGTTTTCTAGGTTGGCTCCATTACACAGCATCCTTACAAATAAAATTCACTTTTTCATTTTTCTTTTTTGAATTAAGAAAACCAATTCAAATATTATGATAAAGTTCTCTAATTCCCTCCCAGCCAAGTGTGAGTTTCAGTGGAATTACTCTGTAACTGTTTGGCAATATTAATACAGACCTCTTTTGCCTTCCTCCCTTCTACTTAGATATCAGGTTATTAAATTCAGTTCAATGCTATTTTCAAGGATATTTAATTTTCTCCCAATATCATGGAAAGAATATCACTTTTATTCCAAATTACTTTTACTCTTTATATGTTGACCATTCCAACTTAACTGCTCAGACTTAAGATAAACCTTTTGAATGAAAGAGGAGTCAGCTACTCTCTACTAATTATTTTAAATTTAAATGATTATAAGAAAATTTATAATACCTTTATCTGTTTGTAAGTCTTAGATGTAGACTGTTGCAGTTTTGAGGTTTTCGTTTTGTAGTTTTCCTTTTACGTGGTCAGCTAGTTAGTATTTTACATTGTTAAATAAAATACAGGTATTGGAATGAAGTGATATTCAGGATCACATCTCTATCTATCTATCTACGTACATATACACATATTATTTTGTCTCTATAGATCAAACAAAAGAGAATATTTATTATCTACTTCATGATTTCCCAAAATGATTTAATGGTTTCTATAGAATGTTTCTATTCTGGGGGAGTTAAAATGTAGTAGGTGTTCTGAAAGTTAATGCCTATAGGAAATGCTAAAGTAAGTTAAATGAGTTTCTTCATTGAGGGATTATCAGAAGTATATGATATACTGAGTGTGTGTGTGTGTGTATGTGTGTGTGTTTTAGGAACACCTCTTACTATGATCTGGCATACAGATAGTTCAGAAACTATTATTTTAAGATTGATTGTGAACTATGTCAGGCAATTTAGATAATGTGTCTCATAAATGGAATTAGTCGGTTTTGATTTTGAGTGTGGCAATTTAAATAAATCCTTCTTTGAACCTAAAATTCTGTTATTAATTTACTCATCTATCCAATCATTATATGTACTTTGCATACCTACAAACTGTCTGCTCTTATAGATAGTGGGTTATATAAAGATGAATTAGACATCATCTCTGCCAAAAAGCACACATAACTATGATAATGTATACGTGACTACAAAAAGGAGACAGCAGAGTACCTTTAAAAGAGGAAATATTTCATATCAAATACTACATTTAAGTTGTATTTTAGTGAATTAATAGCAGTTTATTAGATTCAGAATGTGCTCAGGAAAAAAATCTCAAATCAGAGGAAATGTCATGAGCAAAGAAAGAGAGGAAAAAAATTGTATAATCATAATCTATTTTGAAGAACTTGTAGCAGAAGAATGGCTGGTCTTCTCTTGGAAATTTTGACATCTGTAGTTATAGTAGTGGGTTAAAAGCTGTCAGATATCTGTTTTTTTTTCCTCCTAAATCAACTGGAAAACAGCAGAAGACATTTCATCCTTCATACACAAATGCAGCAAGGGATGCTTAGAAGTGAAGCACCCTACTAGTTCCTGTTCCTGAAAATCACTAAATGCCAGATTCTCCAGCTTTGTGCTTGTGGATTGTTTTTCCCCTGCGATATGGCACTGCCATGAAACAAGTCCTTTCCTGCCAGTACCATGAAGTTTCTTATGGGGAAACATTTCATCCTTTTTACAAGCAAAATTAGAAAGCAAAAGTCTGAAAATGAAAATTAGAGGAAAGAGTATAACGCTTCACTGGTAGTTTGTCTTGCACAAAAGTGTGTATAGAAACTAAAGGGAAGCACAAAGGGAAAGATGAAAGAGAGATTACAGAAGTTTTCTGTACAATTTTTTGGTCATTCATTTGCTTCTTTGAGACTTTAGAGATTTTATTACTTAACAACAGCAACAAAAAAACCCACATTCAACACATGTAATTTGCGCTCACTTTCAAAGTATTTCTGGATCTCCTGAAGCCCATCCACACTTAGAGGCCCATGGACATCATGTTAAAAACCACCACCATAGAGGAAGAAAAGGCAAAAAGAAGATGAAACAAGAGATTACAAGGGGGAAAAAGCAGCAGAAAGCATTCTGGGTGAGTGTAAAGTGAAGTAACTGAAAATAAATATGTAGTCGGGGGAAGGGAAACAGAGGAAGAAAAAGAAAGAAGGAAAAGAGAAAACAGAAAAATAAAATAATTATAAATTTCTTTTATATCAAGAGTAAAAAATCCTGGAAATAGTAGGATTAGTATTTGGAAGTGACCTACTTTTCAGTAAGACTTCGTGTATCCCTTTTGTACTACGTGGAACAACACAGATTATGAAATGTTATTTGACAACACTCAGAAGAGTAGTATGATTCAAAATAGTATGACAAGATTGAAAATGCTAAATTTCTGAATGAATTAATTCAGACTCAGCAATACTTATCAAGTCCTAATTAGAGGAGAAACGGGTGTTCTGAAGGAAATATAGGTACAGGAAGTTTCCTTAGCCTTGACATCCAGCTTTCCAATCATTCAAACAAACACTTATACAGACTGATAGGTTTAAATTTTCTTTTAAATGAATATGTATTTTAGTCAAAGTAACCATGCCCACAATATTAAAAATCAAATCATATTAAAAGTAATTTTGGTAGCTACCATAATAGAAAGTGATCACTTTTGGAGAAAATTAGGGAGAAAGAGTCCACCATCATATTTTGTAGCAAGCCTTTTATAATCATTTGGGTAATAACTGGGTAACATCCAAAATTACTAATTGAAAGCATGAAGTATATTATGTGGAAATACGGAGATATATTGAGCCTCATTTGCTCCTCTGATTAGTTTTCCCGTTTCCTAAATCTCAAAGCTTTTCCTTCAATTGGTCTGCTATTAGGTTTTTGGTTTGTGTTTTGTTTTCCCTTCATAAGGACTGGAGTTTATAGTTATGTAAAGAGCTAATCCCTTATTTTTGTGAAATAAAATTTCCAATTGTTTTGTTGGTTCCATAAATGTCTGGTAAGTCATAGAAGCAATCATGATGTCAGTTCTCAAAATATCTGTATCTCGTGTCACAAAGATTCAATATGGAACGGTTGATTTCTATGGCTGGTGCAAAAGTTTCATCCTGAGATCTCTCTTTGCAATCATAATGAGGATCCCCTCTAATTCTCTCCTCTATTCCATCTATTTATTTTCTGTATTCCATGTCTTCCTCTGCCCTAGTTTACTCTCTCATTGGATGGTGAGTATTCTCCAGAGGCCTCTTTTGCCCAGATAACATGACATAAATATTTTAAGCTCTTGCATATCTGCAAATGTCTTTATTCTACTTCAAACTCATTTGGATGGATTTAGAATTCTAGGCTAAAAATAATATTCCTTTGAGAATTTTGACCAGGTCCATTTTGTCCCCTGCTGTACGATTCAAGTATGTAAATTCAAAGGAAAATGGGGTTGGTGTCTATATTCCTTTACTTCTTTCCACACATGGCCTGGATTTCACATATAAATTTGACCATGCCCTCCTCTGCATGTTTCAAGTGATGCAACGTCAACATTTCTGCTCTCACCTCTGCCAAAATCGAGTTTCTGTTTTATAGGGGAAAAAAAGGTTTTCTTTCAGAATTTAGAACCATTACTCCACTGTCTTTGCTTTCATTATTCTATTCAAAAAGCCCAGGGTCATTCTGAAGTCTGAAACATTGCATTTTCCTAGAATTTCTGTTGCAATCCAGTGCTCTGACAGTTCACCATGATGTGTCTTAGAATGAATCTAATGTTTTTCCATTGTTTTATGCACTCATTATGTGTCTTCAGTGTGGCAATTCATGTCCTTCGATTACAGGACATTTTCAATTTTCCTGCATCTCTTCAAATGTTCATGTAATTTTTCTCATTTACTCAGTTAATATGTTGATACACATTAATGTATTTTCACATATTAATTAAACCTTGCATTATTATAATAATCCCTACTTGTTCATGATGTATTATCCCTTTACATAGTAGTGGAATCAATTTTCTAATATTTTGTTAAAGATTTTTGCATCTATATTCATGAGAAATATTGGTCCATACTTTTCCTGTTTTGTAATGTCACATTTTAGTGTTAGGGTTATGCTTGTGTAACAAAATGAGTTTTAGAATGATCATTCTCTTTTTACATACTAAACTATTTTTTTAAGGGCCATGCTATTTCTTCTTTAAGTGATAACATTTATCAGTAATTCAAACTTTCTCTTTCTTCTTGTGCCAGTTTTGTTAAATTGTATTTCTCAAGAAGTTCAATGTGTTTCATTTTCATGATATTTTGGGTTAAACTGCTCAATCTTTGCTTTTTATTTGGAGGGTTTATATTCTTATTATTTTTTTATTTCAAAATATTAAGGGAGTACAAATGTTTTTATTACATGGATACCTTTTATAATGCTTAAGTAGGGGCTTTTAGTGTGCCCATCACCCGAATACTGTTCATTGCACCTGATAGGTAGGTTTTTACCCCTCCCCTCCTTTCCTCCCCCTTCTTGATTTTCAATGACCTTTATATCTCTTTGTGCCCATATGTACCCATTGATTAGCTCTCAATTATTAGAGTTCATGTGGTGTTTGTTTTTCCATTCCTGAGATATTTCCCTTAGGATAATGGTCTCCAGTTCCATCCAAGTTGCTGCAAAAGACATTATTTTATTTCTATTATACTTATGGCTGAATAGTACTCCATGGTATATACATACCACATTTTCTTAATCCACTCATGAATTGATGGGCACTTAGGTTGATTCCACATCTTTGTGACTGTGAATTGTGCATCAATAAACATTCAAGTGCAGGTGTCTTTTTGATAAAATGACTTCTTTTCCTCTGGGTATATACCCAGTAGTGGGATTGCTGAGTTAAATGGCAAGTCTACATTTATTTCTTTGAGGAATCTCCGTACTGTTTTCCATAGAGGTTGTACTAATTTGCAGTCCCACCAACAATGTATAAGCATTCCCTTCTCTTTGCATCCACACCAGTATCTATTATTTTTTTACTTATAAATAATGGCCATTCTGATAGGGGTAAGGTGGCTCAATCCTTGATATTTTATATAATTACTCATATGTTTGGATTTACCTCTACCATTTTGTTACTATTTTGTTTGCCTTCTGTGTGTTTTAAATTTTTTTTTCTTTCCTGACCACTTTTGGATTATTTCATTTTTCTTTTTCTTTCTTTTTCTATTTTATTTATTTATTGGATTTTTGTCTATATCTCTTTTTACTTTTGATGCATTTGTAATATACAGACCTCATCTTTTGTAGTCTACTTAAAGTTTACATTGTACCATTTTATATAAAATGCAGAAAACATCAACTTTATGTTTGTTTATTCTTTCCCACCAACCTTCAAGTCATAGTTTTTATATGTATTATATATTATACATACAAAAAGTAGATAACACTATCATTTTTTCTTGAAACACTCATAAATATTTTCTTAAAAACCTAAGTAGACAAAAAGTTGTCTTTTATATCTACTACTTTGTTGTTCTGCCTTCATTTCTTCCATTCTTGAAAATTCAAGGTTCCCTCTTGTACCAGTTTCTTTAGCCTGACAAAGCTTCCTTAATCATTGCTTACAGACTGGATCTCCTAGCATTAAATACTTATTTTTCCTTAATCTGAGAAATGTCTTTATATCATCTTTATTCCTGAAAGACATGTTTGCTGGATGGGAATACTGGGTTGACAGTTATTTTTCTTTTATTTTGTTAAAGATGTTCTTTCTTTGTCTCTTACCCTCCAAAGTTTCTTGATGAGAAACTGTTTATTTGAAGTATCATTTCTCTCTATTTAATGTGTTACTATTTTCTAGAAGCTCTTGAAATTTTTTTTCTTTGGTATTCAGTTGTTCGAATACAGGGTTTTATTCAGAGGCTTGTGAAGGGGTTTTAAATCTCAGTTCACTTCTCATAAACTTTTCCATTTGGGGTTGGGTCTATTCTGCACATACATATATTATTATGAGTTAGTCTGAGATTTGTGAGGATTGAACATCCTCTGGTAAAGATGGTGTACTTGTCACTATGCCAGATACATAAAGAATATTTTTAAGTGCAAAATAAATTGTAAGCCAGTGGAATTCCTATGAAAATATATTGTTTGAATAACAGCTTTCTTGTAGTGTCTCATACCCATTACTACCCTAAAAAAATCTATCCTCATCAAACTTAGAAAAAGATCACCAAAACTAATGTGCCCCTTGCAGTGGTACCCAGAGGCTTCTTTAACTTCACAGAGGTGACTTGAGGGGTTCTATGAAATCTTTTGTCATGTAGCACATGCCTATATTTCTCAAATCATGCACCCTGACTGCATCATAATTGTCTGTATCAGATTCTGGGATACCACTCTAAAACAACTGAGTTTCATTTTCAGGGTAAGTGTTGAGAGGTAGGGATGCTAGGTCAGGGTAGGATCAGAAACATTAATTTTTAAAAGAAGTGGAGATAAATACAATCAACAGTTGAAAATCATCTCTCTGGGGCACTTTTCTGTCAGTGAAAATGGTCATTTAAGCCCAATCTGGCTAAATGCTGCTCAAAAATCCTGGACTTCATCCAAAATGACAAAAGACTGCTTAAAACTACACTAGTAAGATGTCTTATGGCAATGTAATTCAAAGGACACTATATAAGTTTCTGGGAATACCATATAGAATGAAAACTTAAAGATATTGAAACACCAAAGGAAACCTTAACATGGCATAGATTTGGACTTGTGATTCTTTTCTTGAAAACCTGCAAGACATTGTTTCTATCACTAAACATCTAAGCTAGTACAGTTTGAGAGGTGTGCAATCTTAGTACATTATTTTTCTTTTATTTGGGACACTTTCCAAAAATAACTTAGTTGCCATTTACTTAAATGGAGAGTATAAATTGTTAATTGAAAATGTAAATTCACAAAGGCTAGAAGTCGGCATGAATTTGTTCTTCTATAATATTAAGTATAATTGGGTGAAGGTCAGGGTTTAAGCATACAGATGTATTTTAACATCCTCCCAAAATTTTACTAACACTATGATAAAAATATATGTTTTCAAAAGTTGTAAACCCAGAAAAAAATAAGGATAAGAAAAAACACAACAGCACCAATTTTGGAAGTTAGAAATAAAATGGATGAATCTTAACTGTGTTGGCAGACCAACAAAAGCCAAATCCTAAACCATCAGAAAACATTACTTCAAAGTGCTTAGAAACTAGCAACCACAATTATCTCTGAAACTAGAGATTGAAGAGGGGACCTAAATACTGAGGACTCTCAAAGCTGCTTGAGATACTGCATTAGCAGATCTATAGTGGTGAATGGCTGATATCCTCAACCTTTGCTGCTGAGAAACTGCATTTCCTGACCCCGACCCAGACAGATTTCTGAGCTCTGTTTTCTGAAGAAGATAAAACAGATAATATGCACATCAAATGCTAAATTCTAAGACACCATCATCTATTTATTCCCTTAAATGCTAGAATGGTGGTGGTCAAATCTCTATGCTACAGATATGTGATTGAAAATATCCTTTCTGGAGAATGTGACTAGCCTAAGAGGAATGATCTAATCTTAAAGGTATAGGAGTCTTCATTCTTCAACTAGAGTAGGAGGGTGTATTTTTTTTTTATAGTAAATATTATGTGGACAATAGTGTTCTTGGGAATTAAAGTGATAAAAACAAAAATTGTTTAAATTGTACTTGAATATTTAGAAGATAAAGTTGAGGAAATCTCACAAAACGCAGAACAAAAAAGACAGATAAAAAGAATAAAATGATTTTTTTAAAATCAGTGGACTACTGCAGTTGGTATAATTTAACATTGAGTCATGATTTTTTATAAGTTTTGAAAGCACTTAAATTACAAATAAAAGAAAATTCTTCAATACAAACATCTAAAAATCCTATAGCCAATATAATGTTTAATTGTGAAATACTGAATTAGCTCCCTCTGAGATTGGAAATAAGGCATGAGGTATGCTTTCATCACTTCTATCCTGTCACTGGAATGGAGTTCTGAGCTACTGGAATTAGGCCAATAAAAGAAATAAAAGGCAATATATTCATCATTCAAAAAACTTCATCTAGAACATCTAAAGGACTCTTACAAGTATATAATACAAGACAAGTAAACCTGTTTCAAAAATGGAAAAAATATTTTAACAGACTTCACAAAACAAAAACATGGATATTGGATACACCAAATGTTCAATAAGTGTATAAAAATATTCTGAACGTAAAATTAAACCAGAAAACACCACTACACACTTATTAGATTGGCTAAAAATAAAAGATTAACCATTAAAAGTTTTGGCAATATGAAGAAACTGGAACTTTTATACACTGCTGTTGAGAATATAAATGGCACAACTTGTTTGAAAAACAGTTTAACAGTTTTTAAAAATTAAACATGACCTATCTATCATATGACCAGTATTCCATTTACATGTAATTATTCTAAGAAAAACAAAAGCTATTTTCCATACTAAGACTTGTGCATGAATGTCTATAGCAGCTTTATTTGTAATAGCCAAAGACTGGAAACAACAGAAGGGTCCATGAGAGATGAATGGATAAAAAATTTGTGATATACCTACACAGTGGAGTATTACTCAGCAATAAAAATAAGTAAATTATCTATGGATATACACAATAACATGGAAGAATCTTAAAATCGTTAGGCAGCGTGAAGGAAGTCAGTAAAAAAAATAAAAACAGAAGGACATACTACATTTTTCAATGAATATAAAATTCTAAATCACACAAAATATATAAAGTAGGTCAGTTTACCAGAAATGGAGGTGAAGAGAGGAACATATTACAAAAGGGTATAAGGAAATTGTTAAAGTTGATGAAAATATTTGTCATCTGGATTATGATAATAATTGTGAAGTGTAAACATGTGTCAAAACTGATGAAATTATACTTTACATATCGTACTTCAACTGTACCTCAATAATTTTTTAGAGAAATTGTGTTTATTTTTCTCCCGAATTCTTAAATTTTAAATTTCATTGTATATTCTTTATTTGGATTTTTATCAATGAACAACTCATTAAGGAAGTGAGTCTAATGTCTATAGAAAATTTGTGGGACTGCTGTAAAAGACATACCTTTTTCTGAAGTAACTGTATTACATATACTCCCTAGGACAGTGATTATGTTACAGCCTTACCAGGTTCAGTGCCCACTGCTCAAGAGGAAGCCAGCACACTGAGACAGCAGAGGTTACAGCACAGAAAGAGCTTCATATGGCAGGCGCCATGTGAGGAGATGGGAGGAAGTTCTCAAATCCATCTCCCCAAGAATTTGGGAGAAAGGGTTTTTAAAAATAGTTTGGCAGGCAAAAGACTAGGCAATTGGGTCTGCTAATTGTCTGGGTTCGGGGTGCAACCATAGGGGTGTAGAAATTGTTTTCTTTGCTGAGTCAGTTCTCGGGTAGGGGTCACAAGACCAGTTGAGTCAGTTCCTTGGTATGGGCCATTGGTCTGGGTGGGTCAGCCAGTCCACTGGAATGCAGGGCCTGGAAGATATCTCAAAAACTAGCCTTAGGTTTCACAAGGGTGATGTTATCTATGGGAACAATGAAGAAAGCTAAGAATCTCTATGACCATCAGCTATATGGACTCCTGAGTAGTAAGCAATTATAGGAAAGCAAGCTAGGGAACAATGGCTGGTTATATATCTATTTCTCCCACCACAGTTCCCCCTTGTAGACCTTTATTAGTTTTATAGAGGGCAGTTTCAATTACCTAAAAGTGAGAAAGAAAGAAATTCAAAAAAATAAAATAAAATTTTTATGCTTTACTTTTCTGTTTAGTTATTCCTTCAGAGATCTGTGTCTAGTTGGTATTGCTTGCAAGTACCTTGAGAGGGTGGAGTGCATGTGTGTTGTGTATCATAGCACCTATTTTTCTGAACTCTCAAAACTGCCTATCTTCAAAGAATTATCTAGTACTTTAGGTCTCCACAGTAAGAAACAACCTGATGCCAACGAATCTAAATAGCTTTTCACCCTCATTAACAGCAATAGGACTAAAATTCCATTTTGGCTATGAATAGATGACATTCTAATCATGACATTCAGGAGATATTATAAATAGCTCAGGACCATTGTCAAAATATGCATTGAAATTAAGGGCCTTTTCCCCTTTGACTGAAGTATTTATTTTCCTAGGCCAGGTGTTATAATGTGCAAGATTAATTTTATGCTGCTGTTTGGAACATAATATTTTTTTCAGAAGAGGCTGGGAAGCTTAACTTCCCGGATATTGTTAAATGTATGCCATGATTTACACAGATTGAAGGCAACAACTCAGATATTGATGGCTTTAGGTTATTCATTTCTTAGTAAAACATCACGGTATTAGGATGTAGAAGTTGGCATTTTAGTCCAAAGAAATTTCAATTAAAATATATGAAAAATATCATGCATTATATAAAATATATGTATTTTATTTAAAAATGTATAATAATTAATTTGTATATAAAATAAATCAATCTCCTAAAAACTTAAAGATATAGTAGATAATGCTATGATGGAGACAAAATAAGTTTCTTTTGTGGCTTTGAATACTGCTTAAAGTTACATGCTAATGAGCATATACATTACAAGTATACAAGAAGTGGCAATATATTTCCAAATGATAGAGGTCATTGAACTAATGTTCTCCTACATGAAGTGGTGGAGCCTATATTGCATTTTACACCTACATTCTTCTTGCAGCATTTATGAACAGAACAAGTAAGTATCATAAAGCATCCTGAAGAAGTTTCTGGATTATTTGAATGTTCATATCATATTTTGTTGTCCAGACAGTTCTTTTTAACTGCTTACAAAGTCTTTTGTCATACAGTTTCAGCAGGTTGATGTAAACCTATGAACTCAAAAACTGCAACAAGTTCATGAACACATGGGTTTGCAAGATTAAATCCCTAGAAAAGAGACAAAATGAAGGCTAAAAATGTTGTATTCGTTCAAACCTGGGGCCTCCAAATTTTATGAGATTTAAAAAGAAGGGGTTTCACATCACATATGGTAATAATATAATCCTCATCAACTAGTACAAATTATGATTAATTTAAGTCTAAAACATTTAAACATCTTTAAGTAGGTGGTTTGAATGTCTCCAAATCTCCTAGGGAATTTAGTCAAAGTTATCGGCTCTAGATAACTTGGACAAAGCAAGGCTACCAAGAAAACATCGTATGCTAGTAGATAAATTAGCAGCATACCTATGAAAATTTTTCTCTGTGGACTTAGTACTTTTAATGCCTCAGTTGTCCTACAGTCTTTTTTTATTTTTATCCTGTCATCTTTGTGAAACATACTTAATAATTGATTTATTCAATAAATATCAATTGAGTTTTTACTATTTGCTAGGCCCACACAACTAAGCATAACTGTAATTTGGTGGGGACTCCTAGAAGCGATTGAGACGAATGACTGAAACACACAGAATTCGACTTTGTCTGGTGCTGAACATGAAGTCAGAGGACAGGCAGTCTGTACTGAAAAATGGTCATGAAGAGGAGGAAGGCAGGAACAAGTAGAAACCTTGAGGAACAGGCTGAAACTTGAATCTGAATCTCACCAGGACCCATGTTGGCTACTCCCTACCTCCAAGCCTCCAACTTTGATATCATGGACAACCTGTGACACTGCACTCTCATCTGGCCTGGCATATAAAGAAACTGAAAGAAGAGATTCTGAAGAATAGATGAAAACAATCAATCTGATTGAGGGCCTCCACAAAAGAAAACTTATTCTTAACATCATATTTAATGGTGAAATATTGAAGTTCTGAAAAACAGGTGAGCACTTCCATTTGACATTCTTCTAAATAATCTAGTCAGCCCAATAGGGCAAGAAAAATAAATAAAATGCCTACTGGATTTAAAATTGTTGTTACTTATAGATGGCATGATTGTGTTCTTATATAACCCTATTGAATCTACAAATAATTCCTCATGAGAATTAATAAGTGAATTTACTATGGCTGCCAAATACAAAATCAATATAAAAATCAATTTATACTAGCAAAGAGAAATGGGAAAATAAATTTTAAAAATGGTTACAGTACAACTTAAAATATGAAATACTTAGGTTAGTTATAAATTTCACATAACAACTACATGACTTTTGCACACATACACACACACATTGCTAAAAGAAATTGAACAAATGTAAACTGCATGAAGAAATATACCATGTTTGTGGATAGGAAGGCTCAATATTTTTAAGATGTCAATTGTACCCAAATTGATCTATAGATTTAATTTAATAAAAATCAAATTTCTAGTAGGATTTTTGTAGATACTGACAATCTGACTCTAAAATTTATATGGAAATAAAAAGACTTAGAAAACCTAAAAACAATCTTGGAAATTAAGAACAAAAGGAGAGGGCATACACTTCTTGATGTAAAGATCTATAAAGCAACAGGAATAAAGACAGTATGATATTGGCATAAGGATGGACAAATTAATGAATGGAATTGAATAGAGAATCCAGAAATATTTAGCCATTGATTATTTTAATAAGACACCAAGTGAATTGAAGGGAAAAAGAAAAAGCTTTTTAAGAAATAATATTCAAACAACTAGATATCTGTATAGGAAAAAATTGAACCTTAAAGATACTCCTCACTCCAAATATAAAAATTAATGTAAGATAAATCATATTTATAATCATCCAAGTTAAGGAAAAATATATAGTAGAATATCAATGATCTTAAGTTAGGTAAAGCTTTATGAAACTAGACACACAAAATTCTAACAATAAAAGAAAAATTGGTACATTAGAATTTATCAAAGTTAAAAATGTCCTATTCTCAAAAGACATTGTTAAGAAAGTCGCATTCTGACAGAAAATATTTACAATGCATTTGCCTAAAAGGAGACTTGTACCAAACTATTTAAGGAGCTTCTACAAATTAAAAATAAAGAAAAATAATTCATCTAATTAAAATATTCATCTGTTTCTACCGTGGATCTGCAAGTTCTCTCACATGTCTCGGTTATACTAGTGTATATATTTGAATTTTAGACATGATTATGTTGTAACTAGACATATAAAAATGTCAAAATTTTTTTCTTGAATGATACCATTTATCAGCAAACCTCTCTTTTGCACATTTGTAGAAGGCAATATTCACAGTTTGTTATATAGACTGATAATCCCAGGTTTCATGAAATTGTACAATGTACTGCTTCTGACCCATTTTCCTACACATAGGAGCCATCAGATAAGTGAGTGAGCCATGTATACAAGGGACAATAGTAGAATGAGACTCAAATTATAACTTTATTATAAGCTAATGCAGTTTCTGATAACCCCATTCAGAGTTCTGGTAAGTGTGGATAGATGGATTAAGAAAGGCCTCTAAATCTTGCTTAAGCCTAAATTGCCTTCTAAATAGCTATCTGATAGAGGACACCAAGGTAATGACAAGCAATACAGGTCTGAAGACATTCTACATTTCCACTTCATAAAAAAAAAAAAAAAAAAAGGAATTCCGGGCAAGAGAGTCACTTATCATTACATGAAACATTTCAGGTACACAAAGCTACACTGCCCATTTGTAATAGTACCCAAATTGAGGTCCCCAAATTTAGCAGTGTTTCAATTAATAAGAGGGATCAAGATGAGTTTGTGTCATTAATAATATAGTGAAACATTTTCATTGAGAATCATCATTTCTCTCTTCTGGCGAGCACAGCTGTATGATATATAATAGAGGAATAGAGAAATAGAGGGAAATTGAATAAAAATAGGAACTATTTTCAAAATATTTAAACTTCCTCTGTAATTTATTCCAGGAAATTAATACAAATATACTAAATATTTTTAGAACAATTCAATAGTACTCTTGCCACCATGGGGCCAATGATTAAAAGATTAATGTTGCCGTTCAATTTATGGTTAGATATACTGCTTAGGTTCTTACACAATTTTCAAGGTTGTGGAAAAAAGTACAGTAGTGTCAAGTTTAAAAAATATGAAAGAAGAATACCTTCACAAATGTACATTAGGAACACAGCAGAAAGTTTTTTTTAAATACTTCCAATTATAAGTTTGTCTAGTTTTTTTCTTACAGATTAATATTAATAAATTCATGCCAGTTTTTATATAAAAATTTTTGCAATAAAATGTTTCTTGTATTGCTTTGTTAAGAAATAATGTGTTGCTTAATCAAATATTGTGCTTGATGGAGACTCAGTGTATATACAATAAATTAGTCACCAACATTCACATAAAAAAGGAGACTATAATATGATAACAATAATTGGACACTAAGCACAAAGTAGACACTTAAAATTGCATATGAAATTCAACTTGAAGTTCAATGTGCAAAGTGAATTACTTTGAATCCTTAATGTATTAAGTCTTCCCTGAAAAAAAAAAAATCCAGTCCTGCATGGTTCGTGGGAAATATTCTTTATGAACATCTTTTATTTAGATGATAAGAAAGCAGTAGAAAATATATATTGAGTATTCATGAGGAACAATGTACTAAGTATATAAAAATAAGCTTGCAATGTACTTAGATAAATATTATTACCAAGTAGAATATAATTTTAATATTGAAAAGATCATAGAAGCCACATACACCAACATTCTTCTGTTTGCAGAATAATTTCTTTACAACATTTTAAAGTATAATCATTCTGGAGTTTTTTTTTTTTTTTTTTTTTTGGCGTCCATTGATGGGATCCATTTTACTCTTGCAGACTTACATAATGTGATACAACAAGGCCAAAATATACATACTTATTGTTTCATCAATAATGACAACAGCACAAATAGCACAAACAACTTGAGCATTACATCTAACTAATACTTTCTGGGATAAGAATTAAATGCCAAATGAATCAGAGAAAACAATGAGCTCCTGATTGCATATTGCAGACATCTATAGAATGTTTAAAAGTATGATACCCCAACTTCAACCCAGATCATTAAATCAGAATATTATAATATGTCATCAGGTTGAAACTGAGTAATATATAGTATGATCATTCACAGGGGGTGTTATAATAGATGGCTTAGATCCAGTGAGAGACTAGAATTGAACTTTAGATGGAGAGGAAGAAAGATGTGATGTGTTACCACAAAAGCATGGCCACATGAATGTACATTTGGCAAGTGGGTCTAATGATTAAATAATGGAAACAAGATCAGACATGTAGATATAGCTTAGATTATTGAAGGCCTTAGGTGCTATAGAAAATGTTTAACTCCATTCTCTAAACCAATGGCTCCAAATCCTGGTAATCAGAGTTAGATGACAAATAAGGAAACTTGTAGCTGAAGAAATCTATTAGGAGTTATTAACCAAGATGGCATCCATGAATTCAGACACTTGGTGCCATATTTTGTACCTAAGTGTGTATGTACTTTTTTTGTGTGTGGAGAGAACACAGTAGACATGACCAGTTAAGTTATGTGGTAAAATATGAGGCCAAAATCTCAGTGATTGTATACCACAAAAGTTAATTTTTCACTTATGCTACTTATCCCACATGGATAAGTGGGAGCCTCTACTGCAAAGTCATTTAAACTAACAGATGCTCTATAGTCTTATATTTGCATCATCTATAACATGAGGGCTGGTCCACAACCATTTTGAAAAAGGAAGAGACTGAAGTATTAAAAGATGTCTTTCTTTGCCTTAACTAAGATGTAACACATAACTTGTGCTCACATTTTTGTTTATATAAACTAGGCAGATGATTCTGTTCATGGGTGCTGGCAAGTAAAGTCTTCCCCGCATGCAGGTGCAAAGGAAGGACCAAACTGGGTGACTGCTAGTAAAGTCTACCAATTTGTAAATCAATTCTTAAAATTTCACAACAAAGTTTATGACTAAATGATAGTTCAGAACTATTTGCATAAATATTATACATAAATGTTATGTAGTAGGCATAAGTGATGAGAATCTGTGATGACAAAAGGGGTAGAGGAACATGGAAGGCCAATGGGAAGGAAGAATAACAAAGACAAAGTAGGTATTCCTTATTCCAAAATATTTTCTTCAATTTGACCGAGAAATTTGGAGAATCATTAGGAGTACTATTGCAGCCATTTGGAGTGGAGATTGGTTATCATGAGTAGGTGGGGTATATAAATGTTCAATACTAGCTTGGTAAATTTGATTAAATTAGTGCAGTCCAGTCGTGTGTGCTAGGTATCAGTTAAACACTGATTGTAGTTAAAAATAAAAAGTTTGGGATGAAAGCTTGGATTGGGAAGATAATTAAGTTATAAATGGAGTTATTACGCTGAATGGCCAAATAGGTATCTCCATATGTAAGAGGTAAGTGGTGCAGAAGGGGATAGGCAAAAACATACATGGAGAGGCTTCACAGGGCAAAATGAAGAATAAGACGTTATGATACAGAACCGAAAGATCAAGCTTCCATGCATTGCATTTCAAGAGAGTTGAAATGGTCAATAGTCAAAAAAAACGACAAAAATGTCAAGAAAAACGAATGGATAGTATATATTTGTGAGTATTTTCCATTAAATATTACATATATACACATTTTCTATTAACATATTTGCTATTAATTAGGATATTTCCACATTGGAAAGGTAAGTTTCATCACAGGTTTTGAGCCTGTGAGAGATTGTGGTCAGAATATGCAGGGATTGGAAATCCAGCGAATGTTGAAAAAATTGAGGCAAAAACATGGTGTGTTTTCAATGCATGGCAAAGGATTACTTCAAAAGGAAGAAGTTGCAGTTCTTTATTTTCTTGTTTGTTATTGTTGTTGTTTCCATGAAAATGATACAAGATTTTAGATAAATTGGGAGAAACAGAAAGTGGTTGAGAAATTAATGTACGATAAGGGGATGGGATTGTATGAAGAAGAGTAAAATATAAGGAGAGGAGTATTGGTTCTTTTGAAGGAAGAAGGAATTCTGTCTCTGACAAGGAGAGGGGAGGAAGAATTACATTAAATAAATGAAGGATTTTGACATGGTAAAGACTACAAAGGCATCAAAGACAGGGTATTTGGAGTTATTTTTACCTGTGCGATTGTTACTTCTTTCTTTAAACTCTGAAGGATTGTCCAATCATTTCAGAAAATCAACTCAGTTCGGGAGAAACCTGTCTTGGCTGTAATATCATTTGTGTTGACTACATTTATAGATTTGTCATTTCCAGAAGCTGTGCTCTTATTACTTACATATGGATTGAGAAGATATATCCGAGATAAGACACAATTAATTTATTACTTTTGAGTCTTTCCAAGTTCTTGGCAGTAACAATGATTTCATGAATAAGTACCCATACTCTCTGAAGACCTGTAGAACATCATTGTGGTATTTCTCTGGTAACTTACCTGGAGAAAATGTTATTTTCAATTTTAATGTAACAATATTAAGTGTTCTTATTTGCCCACAAAAAAATCCTGTGTTTAAAGTCTTTAAATTTTTGACATAGCTTTCTTTGCATAAATGATTGAGTTGGTGACATATTTATCATTTAAATGGGGATGAGGAAGCATCATTGTTCTCTCTTTTTAGATCATATAACACACAATCAATACAGCATTCATCCCATCCAATAGAATCTACTCCCAACATGCAGATACACTGTATAAAGGTATCTGGTTAAATATTTAGGATGCATACAGAAATGGAGAGAAACATTTTGCCTACATCTGATATTTTTTACTATAAAGTGTGGAACTTGACAATCAGTAATGATTGTGGAGATATAGGGAGAAAGTTTGAACACAGTTGCAAAATAGAGAGCATCTATTGATATCACTTATCTGGGGATTTTGTTGATTTATCCATTCATTTGGAAAACAATTATTGACTCCTTATTTTGTCCAGGTATAGAGCTAGGCTATGGATCTTGGGGCAATAAACTAAATAATTTAGTGTTATAAGTACCAAAATAAAGATACCTAGTAATCATCATGGAAACTTAAAGGAGCAGCACTACCTAGCCATGGAAAAATAGGTAAAGTTATATGAAAGAAGACGTATCACTAGACCAACTTGACCAAAAGTTATGTAGGTGGAGGAAATATTTGACAAACTGGTGACAAGAATAGAAATTAAAGAAACAGGCATCACAGGGGAGGGGAGAAGAGGGCTTGACAAAGACACTGAGGGATATGTGAATATGTGGCATTTAGGAAATAGTAGGAAAGGTCAGCATACCTGAAAGTAAGAGTATATAGTATATATCCTAGGAAATTAGGCTGAAAAACTAGACAGAAGCTATATTATAAAGTTTATATGTAGCATTCTGAATTTAAAAGATACCAAAAGGAGCAATAGTTTTCTGGGAGAAATAGCTAAGAATTAGCCAAAAAGTCTGTATCAAGATAATTAAACACAATGATTCCACCATACTGTTTTACAGTGTCTATATCATCAACACTTGTCAAATAAACAAGTATTAGCCAATTACAAATCCATCTGTGGAATAAAACTTTCTGTACAACTCATTGTTAATTTATGATGCATTTGCTTTTCCTAATACTCATTGTATGTCATGCTGAGGCAGAAACTGTTCATACAAAATCATGTCTTTCAAAGTTCATATCAGAGAGCCTCTGTAGTAATATAATCTGTTAATTGGTTTACCTTAGCAAGAGGTAATTTAAAGGAACTTCTAAGAGATTAAGAGATACCATGCTCAAATTCAAAGGTTATGGACTATCTGGAAGCCATATGTTCATAAATGTCTCCCCTGCAGCCAAGACCTTTCCAGAATCTCTATTTTCCTCACCTACCATTACTCTGCTTCTGCTTCTTTTTTTCTACACACCCCCTCAAGGAAGCACCCAGAACCTCTCCCTATGCACCACCCCAGTTTCTTTTGTTTTGTTTTTGTTTTTGTTGTTTTGTTTTGTTTTTGTTTCTTCACTACCTGCCTTCCTCAGGAATCAGAGGATTCAAAGCCAAGGTGAGCTGAAATTAAGGACTAAAAATCATTTAAGAATAAGTGTAACTATTTCCAGCACATTAGGGGTAAAAATGGCCCTTGTGGTTAACTTTGTAATCTAATTATCATTTATAAATTGCATCAGTAGATACCTCCACTCCAAATTCTAACAAAATTAGTTACAAGTAACATTTGAAAACACAATTTTTTTTCAGTTTGGAATTTTCCAACATTTTCTCCTTAAAACCTTTGTAGGATGGGTATGGTGGCTCACACCTGTAATCCCAGTACTTTGGAAGGCCAAAGCAGGAGGATAGCTTGTGTCTAGGAGTTTGAGACTAGCCTGGGCAACATATCAAGATCCCATTTCTACAAAAAATAAAATATTTTTAAAAAGTGAGAATTTTCAGGAGTGAAGAATAAATTTGTAAATAGAATACCAAACTATTATTCTAGTCACACATGAAAACAGAAGATGGAAATGTTTGTGGGCATGCAGGACTTGCTACTCAGTTGTTTACCAAAGTTTTCAGTAATGATATTGAGCTTTGCTTTTAGTTCTGGGTCTAAGAGGTAGAAGTTATTGGAGCATTAAAACATTCCTAATTGCTTAAACATGATTAAGTGGAAAAGGCAGTCATACATGGGCACTTGAGTGGTTATTTACAAGCATCTAAACCTAAAAATTTCAACTACAATCCTACACCATTTCTCAAGTAGGGCATAGTTGTGCAAGACTTCCCAGTAAAATACCTTGTCAGGGAGAATAGAAAGCCCCACGATAGAATATGCACTCTACTTCATGTTTATTCCTTGAAAGCCAAATATTACAATTATAGACATACCTCAGAGATATCATAGGTTTGGTTCTAAACATTGCAAGAAAGCAAATATTGCAATAAAGTGAGTCACACAAATTTTTTGGCTTCCCAATGCATATAAAAGTTATGAATACACAATATTGTAGTTTATGAAATGTGAAATAGCATTTATGTCTAAAAAAGCAAGGTACATACCTTCATTTAAAATATTTTATTGCTAAAAAATATTAACAATCATCTGAGCCTTAAGTGAGTGTTAATCTTTTTGCTGGGGAAGGGTCTTGCCTCAGTGTTGTTGTCTGCTGACTGATCAGTGTGGTGGTTGGTTGCTGTGAAGGCTGAGGTGGCTGTAGAATTTCTTAAAATAAGACAAAAATGAAGTTTACCATATCTACTGACTCTCCCTTCCAGAAAAGATTTCTCTGTAGCATGAAATGCTGTTTGATAGCATTTTAGCCGTGGTAGAATTTCTTTCAAACTTGGAATCTATCCTCTCAAACCCTGTCACTGCTTTATCAACTAAGTTTTTGTGGTATTCTAAACCTTTTGTTCTCATTTCAACAATGTTCACAGCAGGATCATCACCAGGGGTAGATTCCATCCAAGGAATCTTTCTTTGCTTATCCATAAGAAGCAACTCCTCATCCGTTCAAGTTTTATCATGAGATTGCCAAAATTAAGTCACATCTGCAGGCTCCACTTCTAATTCTAGTTCTCTTTCTATTTCTACCACATCTGCAGTGACTTCCTCCACTGAAGTCTTGAACCCCTCACAGTCATCCGTAAGGGTTGGAATCAATTTCTTCCAAACTCCTATTATTGTTTTTACTTTGACTTTCTCCCATTAATCATGAATGTTCTTAATGGCATCTAGAACAGTGAATCTTTTCCAGAAGGTTTTCAATATACTTTGCCCAGATCCATGAGAGGAATCAGAATTTATGGCAGCTAGAGCTCTATAAAATGTGTTTCTTGAATAAGACTTAAAAGTCAAAATTGCTCCTTGATCTTTGGGGTGCAGAATGAGTGTTCTATTAGTGAAGGCATGAAAACAACATTAATCTCCTTGCACATATCCATCAGAGATCTTGGGTGATTAG
Source organism: Daubentonia madagascariensis (assembly GCA_023783475.1). Taxonomy (NCBI): domain Eukaryota; kingdom Metazoa; phylum Chordata; class Mammalia; order Primates; family Daubentoniidae; genus Daubentonia; species Daubentonia madagascariensis. The sequence continues at coordinate 13,679,530 of JAKFHU010000747.1, read as the reverse complement.
GTACATCATCAATGAGCAGTAATATTTTGAAAGGAATCTTTTTTCTGAGTAGTAGGTCTCAACAGTGGGCTTAAAATACTCAGTGAATCATGCTGTGAACAGATGTGCTGTCATCCAGGCTTTTTTATTCCATTTATAGAGCATAGGCAGAGTAGATCCAGCATAATTTTTAGGGTCCAAGGATTTTCAGAATGGTAAAGGAGGATTGGCTTAAATTTAAAGTCAGTAGCTGCACTGGCCTCTAATAAATTAGTCAGCCTGTCCTTTGAAGCTTTGAAGAAAAGCACTGGCTTTTCCTCTCTAGCTATGAAAGTCCTGGATGGCATCTTCTTCAAATACAGTAAAAGCCTGCTTCATCTACACTGAAAATCTGTTGAGTGTAGCCACCTCCATCAATTATCTTAGCTAGACCTTGTAAGTTACTGTAGCTTCTACACCAGCATTTGTTGCTTCACCTTGCATTTTTATGTGAGAGATGGCTTCTTTCCTTAAACCTCATGAACCAACCTCTGCTAGCTTCAAACTTTCTTCTGCAGCTTCCTCTCTTTTCTCAGCTTCACAGAATTAAAGATGGTTAGGGCCTTGCTCTGGATTAGGCTTTGGTTTAAGGGAATGTTGTGGCTGGTTTGATCTTCTAGACAGACTACTAAAACTTTCTTTTGATTAAAAACAAGGCTGTTTTGTTTTCTTATCATTCCTGTGTTCACTGGAATAGCACTTTTAATTTCCTTTAAGAACATTTCCTTTTCATTCACAGTTTGGCTGTTTAGTTCAAGAGGCCTAGCTTTTAGCCTATCTTGGCTTTCAATATGAGTTCCTCACTAAACTTAACCATTTCCAGCTTTTGATTTAAAGTGAGACATGCAGGGATGCTGGGGAAGATGGTGGACCAAAGGCACCACCAGCCAGAAGCATCTCTGTAAGAAGGAGAAATTTCAGATGAAAGAGAAAAAACAAACAGACAGACAAACATAGATCAGATAAGGGTCTGAAGGAAGGGTGCCTGAACCTACAGGAGACTCCACCCATGGGAAGAGGTTGCAGAGCAGAAGTGGAAGGAGAAAGGCCTTGGTGGAGATAAAGCCCAGAGAGGCTCGGAGACCAGTGAGAAGGGTAGGTGGATTGGCTAACACCCCCCTCCCTCACATCTTGGACTGTTGGTAGGCTCCTGAGCTGCTGGAGAGACCTACTACAGAAGCAAACCCAGAGACTGGTACCACCAGTGAGTGGAGACCTTCTTGCAAACAGGTCACCAGGCTCTCACCACCCCCACTGGGTTGCCTCCAGCCTCACAGACGTGAGCCAGACGACAGGCAACATACTGCTTCTCTACCCACCCAGTGGCTTTTCCCTCCTCAGGGGGCCTAAACCCCTCAGGTTCCATCTTGCTCATCCCTACACAGACATTTCCTGACTCCAGTCCAGACTGCAGGAACCACAGGGGTCCAGTGGGTCCCAGGTGATTTGTGTGACTCCAGAGCCCTGTCATTCTGGGCAGACTGCCTCCTGGAGAGAGGGTTGGACATGACGAGAGGGTGGGCTTTTCTCCACCTAGACTCCTTTTTGTCCCTTCCCCTCCCCCACCCACAGCTGCCGAGAGAGACAATTGAGCCACCACACAGAGGCTTCCACAGAGAATGGGGCTCAGATCCCTGCAGCAGACTGAGGGGTGCTCAGACTGTGAGCTCCCTGTCTGGTGGCCCTCCCTGGTGCTGCTTGCCTGGTGACTCTAGCAGAGTGGGTTACACCCCGAGGTGGAGGGACATTGAATCAGCTTGGGCAGCCTGTGAGAGAGACTTGGGACCAGTATCCTTCTCCCTGGCGTGGTCAGGGTTTGACCTCTGGGGCCCAGAGGATGGACCCAGGGGCCAGATCCTATACATCCAGGTTTTGATTGCATCGCCCAGGGGCATAGAGGGGATTTTTGTGAATCAGTCTTGTGAGGTGTGGGTGCCTGCATGGGCAGATCAGGGGTGAGAATGCACAGTGGGGCCCAGCTGCAGCATGCTCACAGGGCACCCCTCCTCCCGCAGGAGGGCCGTGCTCCCAACTTAAGCCAGGCTCCTGGGCAGGGAACCTCCCAGGCTGCATCACAGTCGTGGGGGAACTCAGATGGCTTGAGAACCTGCCTGCCAGCAGATGCCCAGAGGAAACCACGGAATAGGGGATGGTGAAAAGGAGCAAGGCCTGCTCCAGACTGCCAGACTGCAGGTCTCAGACAGCCCCACCACAACACACAGATTTTTTGGCTGAGTAGGGACACCTCAGCCCCTCCCTGGCAGCTTTGCCCATAGGCAGGGAACAGATACTTGACCCCTGCTAAAAGCATTTGTGGAGCTTGAGGTCAGGCTCACCCAACCTAGCCATGCCCAGCATCACTTCCCCACCCGCCCCTGCTGAGGTGGAGAATGAGGACACAACTGGAAGCTCCAGGGCCCCGCCCACAACCTGAGGCATTAGAGTGCTTCTCCTTAGGAAGTAGAGCTGCTCACAGGAGCCAAAAACTACATTGTAGCTTACCCCTCCCAGCAAGAGTCACCTACTGGCAGGGAGGTCAATTTGCATGCCCTTTACTGCATTTACTGACTGGTCATACAGGGTGTGGTCGATTCTTACCCACAAGCACCACCTACAGGTCAGAGATTATACTGGGTGTGTCATTATCTAAACAAAAGAAAATCCAAAGTTAAGATTCAACAGCTGCTCCAGATGGGAAGGAGTCAGTGAATGAACTCCAGAAGAATGAAGAATCAAAGCAAAAGGACACCCCCAAAAGGGAACACCAGATCTCTAGCAATGGATATCAACCAAAATCAGAACATTGAAAGACAGATGAATGATATCAAACATGGATTGTAAGGAATCTCAATGAAATGCAAGATAAAATGGAAGCCCAACACAAAGAAACCACAAATGAGTGCAAGAAATGAATGAAAAATTCACTAAAGAATTTGAAATATTAAAGAAAAATCAAATAGAACTTCTGGAAATGAAAAATTCATTCAAGGAATTACAAAACACAGTGGAAAGCCTTAAGAATAGGTTAGATCAAGCAGAAGAAAGAATCTCAGAGCTTGAAGGCAATACCTTTCAATTCAACCAGTCAGTCACTGACATACAGCAGACAAATAAGTGAAAAGAGCAAAGTCTACAAGAAATATGGGACTATGTAAAGAGGCCTAACATAAGAATCATAGCCATCCCCGAGGGTGAAGAAGAAAATACAAAAGGGATGGATAATCTATTTGAGGGAAAAATTGAGGAAAATTTCCCTGGTCCTGCTAGAAATTTAGATATACATGTATAAGAAGCTCAAATGACTCCTTGGAGATTCATTGCAAAGAGGAAAACACCATGACACATAGTCATCAGACTAGCCAAAGTAAACATGAAGGAGGCCCTCCTACAAGCTATAAGGTGAGAACAGCAGGTAACTTGCAGAGGAAACCCATTAGACTAACTGAAGAATTCTCAACTGAGACCATACAAGCTAGAAGGGACTGGGGCCCCATTCTAGCTCTTCTCAAACAGAATAATGCCCAGCCTAGAATTTTGTATCCAGAAAAACTAAGTTTTGTATATGAGGGGGAAACAAAGTCTTTCTCAGACAAGCAAACACTGAAGGAATTTGTCAAGACCAGACCTGCCCTGCAAGAATTATAACAGAGAACTGTGTTATACATGGATCAGCACAATACACACTCACCAGTGTAAAATCACCCAAAAACTAAAGGTCAAAGGTCAGATACCACAATGGTTCAAGACATAAACAAGCCAACAAAGTTCTACTCAACAGGATGAACAGAAATCCACCCCACTTATCAATTATTTCAATAAATGTAAATGGTTTGAATTGCCCATTGAAGAGACATGGGCTGGACAAATAGATAAATATACACAAGCTAAGTATCTGCTGTCTTCAGGAAACACATCTAACCCACAAGAACTCATTCAGACTCAATGTGAAGAGATGGAAAACAATAGTCCATGCAAATGGAAACCAAAAGAAAGCTGAGGTAGCAGTTCTCATATCTGATAACTTAGTCTTCAAATCAACAAAAGTAATGAAAGACAAAGGTGGTCATTATATAATGGTAAGGGGAACAATTCAACAAGAAGACATAACAATCTAAATATCTATGCACCCAACACAGGTGCACCCAGATTCATAAAGTAAATCCTACTTGATCTAAACAAAATGATAAACTACAGCACTGTAATAGCTGGTGACTTCAACACCCCACTGACAGCACAGGACAGATCTTCCAAACAGAAGATAAACAAAGAAACAATGGACTTAAACAGGACTCTAGAACAACTGGGCTTAGTAGACATTTACAGGACTTTCTACCCAAAAACCACTGAATATACATCCTTCTTCTCAGCACATGGGACATTCTTTAAGATTGAGCACATTCCTAGGCCACAAAACATGTCTCAATAAATTTAAAAAAAAAAAATTATACCATGCACCTTCTCAGACCATAGTGGAATAACATTAGAAATCAACTCCAACAGAAACACTCATCTCTACACAAAGTCATGGAAACTAACCAACCTACTGCTGAATGATTATTGGTTCAAGGAGGAAATTAAGATGAAAATAAAATGAGTCTTTGAACTAAAGATAAAGGGGACACAAGTAATCAAAATATGTGAGACACAGATAAAGCAGTCCTGAGAAGAAAATTCATAGCCTTAAATGCCTAAATGCAAAAGACAGAAAGATCACAAATCAAAAATCTAATGAATCGACTCAAGGAACTGGAAAAAGAAGAACAAACCAATCCCAAACCCAGCAAAAGAAAAGATATATCCAAGATTAGAGCAGAACTAAATGAAATCAATAATAAAAGAACCATAGGAAAGATTAATGAAACAAAAAGCTGGTTCTTTGTTTAGATAAACAAAATTGACATGCCTCTTGCTAGAATAACCAGAAGCATAAAGGATGCTAATAAATTCAGTCAGGAATGAAAAAGGAGAAATTATAACTGATACCACAGAAATGCAAAGTATCATCTCTGAATACTATAAAAATCTCTATGCATATAAACTTGAAAATGTGGAGGAAATGAAGAAATTCTTAGAAACCCACAGCCTCCCTCAGCTCAGTCAGGAAGAAATAGAACTCCTGAACAGACCAATATCAAGTACTGAAATTGAAACAGCAATAAAAAACCTCCCTAAAACAAAAAAGTCCTGGACCAGATGGTTTCACACCTGAATTCTACCCGACCTACAAAGAAGAACTGGTGCCTATCCTGCAGAAATTATTCCTCAGCATCGAGAAGGAAGGAATCCTCCCCAACATGTTTTATGAAGCCAACATCACCCTGATACCAAAACCAGGAAAGGACTCAACAAAAAAAGAAAACTACAGGCCAATATCCCCTATGAATATAGACACAAAAATTCTCAATAAAATCCTAGCAAATTGAATTCAGCTGCTCATCAGAAAAATAATCCATCAAGACGAAGTGGGCTTCAACCCAGAGTTGCAGGGATGGTTGAATATACACAAATCTATAAATGTAATTCACCACATAAACAGAAGTAAAAACAAAGACCATATGATCCTCTCAATCGATGCAGAAAAAGCATCCAACAAAATTCAGCACCCTTTTATGATAAGAATGCTTAACAAAGTAGGCATAGATGGGACTTACCTCAAAATGATAAACATATATGACAAACCCACAGCTAACATCATATTGAGTGGGGAAAAATTGAAAGCATTTCTGCTTAGAACTGGAACCAGACAAGGTTGCCTTCTATCACCAATCCTATCCAACATAGTGCTGGAAGTCCTAGCCAGAGCAATCAGACAGGAGAAGGAAATTAAGGGAATGCAAATGGGGGCAGAAGAGGTCAAACTATCACTCTTCGCTGATGATATGATCTTATATCTAGAAAACCCCAAAGATTTTCCCAAGACACTACTGGAATTGATAAGTAAGTTCAACAAAGTCTCAGGTTACAAAATCAATGAAGGTAAATCAGTAGCATTCATATATGCCAACAACAGTCAAACTGGAGAACCAAATCAGAAACTAAATATCTTTCACAATAGCAACAAAGAAATAAAATACCTAGGAATATATTTAACCAAGGAGGCTGAAGACCTCTACAGGGAGAACTATGAAACACTAAGGAAGGAAATAGCAGAAGATGTAAACAAATGGAAAAACATATCATGCTCATGGACCAGCAGAATCAACATTGTTAAAATGTCTATACTACCCAAAGTGATCTACAGATTTAATGCAATCCCTATTAAAATACCAATATCATTTTTTGCAGATCGAGAAAAAATAATTCCACACTTCATATGGAACCAGAAAAGCCCCTTATAGCTAAAGCAACCTTAAACAAAAAGAACAAATTGGGAGGCATCAATTTACCAGACCTCAAGCTATACTACAAGGCTGTAGTAACCAAAACAGCATGGTACTGGCACAAGAACAGAGACATAGACCCATGAAACAGGAGTGAGAACCCAGATATAAAACCATCCTCATATAGCCATCTGATCTTTGACAAAGTAGACAAAAACATTCACTGGGGAAAAGAATTCCTATTCTATAAATGGTGCTAGGAAAATTGGATAGCCACACGTAGAAGACTGAAACAGGAGCCACACCTCTCACCTCTTACAAAAATCAACTCACGATGGATAACAGCCTGAAACCTAAGGCACAAAACCATAAGAATTCTAGGAGAAATTGTTGGAAAAACTCTTATAGACATCAGCCTAGGCAAAGAAATTCACGAAGAAGACCCCTAAAGCAATCATAGCATCAACAAAAATAAATAAAATGGACCTGATCAAATTAAAAAGCTTCTGCATAGCCAAAGAAACTATCACTAGAGGAAACAGACAACCTACAGAATGGGAGAAAATATTTGCATGCTATACATCTGATAAAGGGCTGATAACTAGAATCTATATAAAACTCAGGAAATTCAGCAAGAAAAAATCAAACAACCCCATTAAAAAGTGAGCAAAGGACATGAACAGAAACTTTTCAAAAGAAGATAGACTAATGGCCAACAAACATATGAAAAAATGCTCAACATCTCTAATCATCAGGGAAATGCAAATCAAAACCACAATGAGGTATCACTTAACTCCAGTGAGAATGACTTTTATCAAAAAGTCCCAAAACAACAAATGTTGGCGGGGATGTGGGCAGATAGGAACACTCATACACTGCTTCTGGGACTGCAAACTAGTATAACCTCTATGGAAAGTAGTATGGAGATACCTCAAAGAACTAAAAGTAGAATTACCATTTGATCCAGCAATGCCACTCCTGGGCATCTATCCAAAGGAAAAAAGATGTTCCATAATAAAGACATCTGCACTTGAATGTTTATAGCAGCACAATTCACAATTGCAAAGATGTGGAAACAACCCAGGTGCCCATAAATACATGAGTGGATTAATAAAATGTGGTATATGATACCATGGAATACTACTCAGCCACAAAAAACAATGGTGAACTAACACCTCTTGTATTATCCTGGATGGAGCTGGAGCCCATGCTCCTAAGTGAAGTAGCATAAGAATGGAAAAACAAGCACCACATATAATCTACATCAAATTGATACTAATTGATCAACACTTATGTGCACATATGAAAGTAACATTCACTGGGTGTTGGGCAGTTGGGAGGGGGGAGCAGGGGCTGAGTATATTCACACCTAATGGGTGCAGTGTGCACTGCCTAGGGGAGGGGCATGCTTGGAGTTTTGACTCAGGTGGTGCAAAGGCAATATATGTAACCTAAGTGTGTGTACCCCCATAATATTCTGAAATTTTAAAAAATAATAAATAAAATACAAATAAAAATAAAGCAAGACATGTGACTCTTCCTTTCACTTAAACACTTAGAGGCAATGTAAGATTATTAATTGACCTTATTAATCTTTTTTTTCTCAGGGAATAGGGAGGCCTGAGGATATGGAGAAAAATGGGGGAATGGCCTACTAGTAGAGCAATCAGAACACACAACATTTATTGATTAAGTCCACTGTCTTCTATGGGTGTGAGTTCATGGAGCCCCCAAACAACCCAAACAATTATAATAGTAACATCATCAATCACTAATCACGGATCACCATGACAGATATAATAATAATGAATAAGTTTAAAATATTTTGAGAATTACCAAAATGTTACACAGAGACAAGAAGTGAGCACATGCTGTTGGAAAAATAGTGCCAATAAACTTGTTTGAGGCAGGGTTTCCACAAAACTTCAATTTGTAAAAAAAAAAAATGCAGTATTTGCGAAGTGTAATAAAAGCAAAGTGCAATAAAACGAGGCATGTCTGTAATTCTCATGGAATGGAGAATGACAAAACGTTTTTGTTAAGTGTGTGTATGTTAGTGTGTGTATGTCTTTGTTTATGTGTGTGAAGGGGTATGTAGTAAATATTAAGCACTATTTTCTTGTGAAGAAAACTTCACAGTTTGTCTTCAAAGTAGGCAGGTATCTGTAAATTATATTTCCACCATTGTTAACTGATTCTCTTCCCTGGCTGCTGTCTGTATAAATTTAAAGCCAAGGAGCAACATATTTTCTGCAAGCTTTTTTATGTTTTCTGTGTTTACTAGTATAAATATACATACATACATGTATGCATACACACACATATAAGTATGTATATATGTATATGTAGTATAAAAATATATATATACATATATACACACATGCATATGTGTGTGTGCATGTGTGTGTGTCTTCTCAGAATTACTTCAAATCCACCTCACGTCTGTCGAGGACTCTTATTATTCATTGTAAATGCCCTTTACCTTTCTATGATTGTTACCTAACCTTGAACCCCACAGGCTTCCTAATATAGGCTGTGCTCTAAAGCCTTTTACATGTTGACTCTCCCCCTAGAATTCTTTGTAAATGTTTCTGGGTAAAAAGCAGTATCATCACCTTTCATTACTCCACGTATTATTCATGTATACAAAACAAATTATTATTTTATTTTCTAAATAATTATCCCCAAATTTCATACTATCTGGTAGTTTCAAATTCTACTCTAACATTGCTAATTTACTATCAGTAGTCTAATTTTTGATAAGACAATATATAGTTTATTTTACCATTTTAATCATAATGAATAAATCAGTTTATTACAAGGGTCACTGAAATTAAAGTCAAAAAAGCAAAGTTTCAGTCCCAGTTTATTTACCAAATACACATTTCAACAACTTCTGTGTGTCTTAACAGAGGGTAAGATGGGAAACGGATATATAAGTGTGTGTGTGTGTGTGTGTGTGTGTGTGTATGTGTATAGTCACAGGATAATTTCTTTTAAGGATAAATTCCTGGAATTAAAAATGGAAAATTCTGATTGGAAGAGAGTGGGTTTGCTGGTATGGTATAGTGAATATAATGGGACTATTAGCCCTCAAATAAGGACTGTGATATTTGGGAGCTCTTGAATTGAGCCTTTCTCTGTATGACTACCAAAAATTAAAATCAGATCATGGTGTAAATTAAGAGTTTGGGGAATGCTTTCAGTATTATCAGTGATTAAATTTTCTGTGATGTTCAGCAAGGAACATACAAAATTGAGGAACACATAGAAGTATTCAATCCCTATCTTCTCCTGTATATTTTATTCACTTTTAAAACTGAGGCCTACTCAGGAGGATGCTGATACAAATGATAGTGAAGCTAATGATGATGAGGAAGAAAAGAATATCTAGGCGTAAATAAGGTCTTAATTTGCAGGCTCCTAGCATTTTGATTTCAGATTTTTTTGTATATGTCCTACCAAAGCCAATACAAGACACTTTATATAGTCACAACAAAAGCAATAACAACAAACATTTAATATGTACCTAATATGTACAGGAAGTGGTGCTGCGTGCTCTATAGACACTATCTTACATATGTCATTTCATCAATGCAGAGGAGTTTCATTACCATTATATTGATGAGGAAGGTGGCAGTTAGAGAGGTTAAGTAACCTGCCGGAAGTTAAAAAGCTGGTGACGGAACTGAGTCAAGATTTGGATTCAAAAATTGTGCAATACATTCATATTTCATTTTATCTTGACAGTCACCTCTGATAATTGTACTCTTTCCACCATAAAAAAATTGAGGTTCTGAAATATTAAATAACTATAAATTTTTTTCCATTAAAAAGGGGTTGAGCTTCACTTAAAGAAACAAAGAAGTTGCAATTGTCAGATGCCATATTGTCAGATATATGACAAAATAAATAGAAAAAATAGATAAATAAATTTACCTACCCTAATTTTAGAAAAATGCTGTCACTGTAACTCACTTCATCAAATTTCCTGGGTCTAAATCTTGCAAGAAGGTGGAGACCTTATAAATTAATATAATTTATCAAAGTAAGAGTGTGAGGTCAGTAGTGGGGAAACCCAACATGTATATACCTAATAACACAATAAAAAAATATTTAAGTTATTTTTCATATTATAAATGGAATTTTAGAGAGTCACAATTAAAGTTTGCTTTTCCTTTTGGTAGACCATTTGTATGTATTTTAAACTGGAAAATATTCATGATGTCAAGGTTCTTGCACAATTTGAATACTGTATTTCTACTTCAGCAAGAAATTTCTCATAAATTTCTGTAGTCAAAGAAGCGATCCACCTTTTGCAAACTTAATTTTAAATGTTCTGAAAGAGAACACAGCTTGCCATACTCATTCTTCTTATTAAATGTATTTTATTATATACTCAGTGAAAAGTGTGTTCTATTCTTCCTGCCTCTATGTTTGACATTATAATTCAAACTCCATAGCCAAATGGAAAGTTATTTATTTTTATTTCTTCCTCTGTAGAATAATCAAAGACAACATAAAACAATAATATAATATAAAGATTTAGTTCCCTGTGTTCGCTTTAAAGTTCTGACTGATACTGTGTTCATTTTTAATATGCTATGGTATCATAATTGCTGGTATTTATGATGGGTTAATTCCCTTATATTTAATTGTTTCTTCTTCACTTTTAATCTGTCCAGACACAGTATGCCTAAGAATCTATCAAGAATCAGGAAATGTGTCTAGTTTGAATAGGGTTACGCTTTGGCAATTGCTGTTTTAAAAGAGCAGAGTTCATGAATATCAATGATATTACCATTTAGATAAAGCTAATTTTTGGTGTACTATATTTTAGTATCAAAGTAGAGAAAAGCACATAATATCAGTATCTTTCTGTTAGTTCAAAACCAGTACACTGACAGATATTATAGTTTAACTAAATTTTAACTAGATTTAATACTAAATCAGGAAAAGAGTTTGAACTCAAGACCTTTCCCTTTCCAAATTACATAATCTTAACAACTATTCAACTTTTAATTAAAGGTTTAAGCAATTTATTCTCAATAAGTATTGCAACTATTAAGATTAATCATAACTTGTAATAGCTTTTAAATTAATAGGATCTTTCACTTAACAAATCTTTGTGCAGTAGGGCAAAAAATAATTACATTTTATTTCTCTTAAATGTGTTAGTAATTAACATTTCTAATTTCTATGTAAAATTAATTCTTTGATTTAAATATAAAAGAAAATCAACAAAGACTGCACTTTGTAATTTAAACTGAAGTCACAGGATATACCTATTCATTTATTAATATTAAATTCTTTCTTAAACCTTTTGACCATGCTTTCTTGTGATTTTTTTCAAGATAATAGGATTTTCCTGAAAAAAATACCCTTCAGAGTATGTTCAAGAAACTGATGTATAAGACTCTGCAATAAACTAAAGTTGAAAAGTGCAAATAATGCCCCCCAAAATATAGATGTGGACAGGTTGAGGGTATGTTTCAGTACAATGACCTGGAAGCACCCCATGTAAACTTTAGAAGATAGTTTATTGATCAAAGTGCCCAGACACATTTTAGATAGTAAAGCTACCTGAATTATAGGTCAGCATCATATCCCATCACTAGAAAAGATATTAAAAGTAATACTGTAACTGGCTCAGTGAACAAATTTCAATGACCCCTTTATGTTTTTTATAATCCTCTCCCTCTCATGTTGTAGATTCTCAAGCCAATGGGGCATGATGACCAGAACCCTAAAACTTTAGCTGCTTATACTTTTTGAGTGGTTTCCCAGAAATGGTGGAATTTCTGCAAGACAAGGAGCTAAGATTCTGAAGGCCCTCAGGGAGACTTCCTGAGGCCATGATTCATCATCCCCCACAACCTGCCCCCCACAACCTGCCTCAAAGTTAATTACACCATTACCTGCCCCATACATGTAGCCCCTCCTTAAAAAGTCCATAATCTCCATTAGTTGGGAGACAGATTTGAGGCCTGATTCCCCATTCTCCTGACAGATGTCTTTCATATTAAAAAAAAAAACTCCTTTCTTCCTTGTCAATCCTTATTGTCTCAGTAATCGGATCTTTGTGTGGCCAGTAACTAGGCGTAGGCTGAAATCCTTTTGAAGTTAGGATAACATTACAAAGTGTCATCTTGGAGTTTCTGAGCATAACTTAACAGTGAATTGCTAACCGGAAGTTTACTATATCAGACCAATATATTATGAACCAAATTTACTGAAATGGCTGTTGATTAAGTTTGCTTAATGAGCAAAGACAAATAATTGCTTTCCTAAGAAAGCAAAAGCAAGATCATAAATAAAGGCATAAAATTTAACTTGTAGGTCTCAATTATTTCCTACAATTATAATTCAAGTCATACATAAAGTTTTCAGTGCATCGGACATCAAAAAGGCCAAAATTAAAACACATACATTCCTAAGTTTAATAAATAGATGCTATTATTAATTAACTGCTTTAAATGGCAATGAAATATTATGCAGAATTTCCGATTAAAATATTTAAAGTGATCAAGTTAATTCTCTAGATTCTTTTTTATTCTTAGTAAAATTAGAATACATTTTAATATAGCAAACAAAATGTTCTATACATCACACTTGAGAAATTATTCCATTTTTTTAAATTTCTAAATCTGTACAAAATGACAAAGTTATTTCATTTCTGTAGATTCAGAATCAGTCATAAATATGAATCACAATGCTTTTTCTTAACTTTTGGGAGAAAAAATTTAAGTAAAAAAATAGAATCAGAGTAAAAATGTCATTCTTGTCAACGTTTGGCTTATGGGCTCAAACTCTGTCTTCTCAACATTTCTGCCTTTATTGGCAATAAAAGGTAGAAAGTTTAAATTTAAAAGCATGAACTACTATAGATAGTCCTATTTTGGAAGATTCTAATACAACTGCTTCCACTGTTTAAAACTTAAACATTTCTCTTAATGTTCCATTCCAACAAGGCCACTCTACAATATCAACCTATTCAGATAATTCATTAAATCCAGTGGGGAATAAAATCAGTTGGATCAGGGTTTTACTACAAAAGAAATGGAAGAGCTTGTTGCTTGAATTTATCTTTAATATTTTACCTTTTGTTTTAGCATAATAAAGGTAAAAGATAAGATTAAATGTGAAAACCCTTGGATATAAAATAATAAAATAGTAAATATGTTTTTAAGATGAATAACTATTATTCTAAAAATAATAAATTTATCAGAAATTGTGGAATGACATAAATAACTTAGAGCTCAAATGTCAGAAAATGAGTTAAAATTTTTGGCAAGGTTGTATGTACAACAGGTTCTTAGCCTGATTCATTTTATGTTCCATTAGAGTATAAATTAGAGATAAAGGATAATAAAAACAGTATTTCCTCCTACTTTATTTTTCTGTTTAGCCTTGTAAAGTTTACACAGATATCTCCACTGAAGTTACCCGCATTTGAATATTTTAAATTGACAGCAATGTCTGTGATCAGTTTTAACCAATGAATGTTTTCATGTGGAAGAGGGGATGGGAAAAGTATAATGGGAGATTAAAAATACCTGAAAATTCTTTGCTGCTCCTCCCATTGGAGCAGTAAATGGGAGTCCATTTCCCCTCTCTTGAAATCTGGGATGAATTGAGTGACTTGTAAGATTATTATAATATAGTGGAGGCTAGATAATAGGAAGTTCTGCAGGTTCAACCCAGGGGTCATGGAACAATCTCCTTTGAGCCAGTGTAAAAAAGCCCAACTACCTTGAGACCTCTGTGTAGAGGCCAGAGGACTGTTTCAAATCTATTATTGACCCTGTCAAGCTCTCCTCTTTTCTAATATCAGAGTCTTTTTTTACCTTGGCCTTTCATTTGATTCTTATGGTTTGGATTCCTCTGTTAAAATTCCCCATCTATTCATGCATGGCACTTACCTTCATTAGCATGTTTCCTTTAACATATTAAATACAGATACTTTACATCATCATCTGATAGTGGGTTGTGGGTCATCTCTGAGTCAGATTCTTTTAATTGCTTTGTTTCTTGACAATGTGTTGGGAGGTTCCACCCCAATTTTGTTGCATAGTTTACAGAAATTATGTTATCATAATTTTTTGATTAAGTACTGGACATTATGTGTAAAACAGTAAATTCTGAGATGAATAGTAGTTACATCTTGAAATGAACACGCCTCTTCTTCTTTCAGGACATTTAAATGGGAATTGAGATCGTCTAGGTAAGGGATGGGGTTTGTGTATGTTTTGTTTTTACTTTAGCTATAGTTGATGCCAGTGATCCCAGTCTTCAAATCCCTTCAGCAGCGGCTGCCATTTCCTTATGCTTAGGGCAGAGACTTTGGTGCCTGGGAGTTTTTCCCAGTATTAGTTCTTCCATCAACTTTGAGCACTTTTTCCCTCCCGACACACCCCTGACCACCCCCACTCCATGCTTTTGCCCCGTCCTATCCTTAGACTTCTCTGTTAGGCTCATAATAAGGGTAGGAGTTTCCTTGTTGTTCTGGTCCAGGCTCAGTCTTAATAAGGCGTTTTGCATTTCAGCCAAAATTATGCAAACTTTCTCAGTGTTTTTGCCCCTCCTGGACTTTGCTTATGTTTGTAGTTGGTCATGGACAGGTGTTTCCTTCTCCCCTCTGAGTGAAGTAAGTCCTATGCTTGGTAGCAGTAGAGTATTTGGGGCCTAAGGTGTTTTTTCTACTCCTCCTTTAGGAATATATGGCTTTATTTTTCCTGTCCCTTCCCCTAGCCATAAAATGTCTCCACCTTTGCATTGGGAGCAGTTATGCTGTCTCTACCTCTGTGGCTTAAGGCTTCTGCTTCCTACAAAAGAAGCCTCCAGGGAAGTGAGTGGTATTACGTGCCTGTTGCCTCACAGCCACTGATCACATTGTGATGCTTGCTGTTACTGATAGGGGCCTTTCTCAGTCGTCTCTCCTTCCTCCAATCTCTCTCTCTCTCTTTCTCTTTTTTTATAATCACCCAGTGGAAGTTTGTAGAAAAAACTTATAAGGGAGCATCATTTTCACTTAGGTCTGTGGTCCCAAACTATTCCAGAATGACATGCTATCCCATAGTTGGCTTTTGACCATTCATTAAAATTTACCTGATTATTTTTTACCCACTTATATGGTGGCTTGTACTTCTTCCTCCAACACTCTACCACAGGTGACACAGTCTGTATATCCTGACTCTCCTTGGACTTGAAATTCAGGTTACTTAGTTGCCTTGTGCCTTCACTTCTCTGATGGGTTCAAGGAAAGTGGTATTTTAATTTATCTGGCTTTTTCTCGTCGTTAGTGTAAAAGCAACGTTTCTTAAAGCTTTTTATATCTCAAGTAGAGATGGAAGTCCAGTAGATCTGTGTTTATACTCATATGTACAAAGTAATTTTGAAACTTTTTGTAAAGTCTTATAGGATTGAACAAATGTGTAAATGTATGATGTCACTAGAGCCAAAGGTCTTACTGTAGAGCAAGGGGGAAGGCAAGAAATAACCCTCTAGGTACAGAATCATGGGTCATTATCAGCATTTTTCTAGATTGACATAAATTAGCAGAGAAGAAACATCTTGGCAATCTTTTTAATGCCTAAAATTAATCCCCTTTATGACACTACAGAATTCTATAATATTTAACAATGATACTTATTGAAAGTAACAATTAATACTCATATAATATTTTGTGAGAAAATAAGCCACTCTTCTTATACTAACCTATTTCAAAATGTTTCCCCGAACACCAAAAATAAATGATATCACTTATCAAAGCAAATAATTATAAGATAAAAAATCTTAATGAATAAAAGAGTAAGTCACTTACCTTGTTTTTGCTATGATGAATATTACAACTGGTCACTCACTTATACAATCATTTTTATTGATAGAATGGAAAAAAAAACATTTATATGTATTATTTTTTGTAAACTTCTACTCTTCTTCAGGTTTTCTACCAGGAAAAAACATCATTCTACTATCAAAACACATTCGTTGAGATGATGTGAGATCGGCAAAGAGAAAACTAAAAGTACTTGGATAAAACTCTTAAATATGGATAATTACTTGTCTGTGAATCATTTTTCAGAAGTACACACATTTTAAAATTTCATTTTAGACCTGAAGTGAAACTGAAAGAATCTGTTTTTATAAGATTTACAGACTACTCTATGAACTCGAGTGGTCTGAACAGCTCATACAAGTAACTGAACTTTTCCACTTTTTTCTAAGGACTCCTCTGTCTCCACTAAAATCTCCATTAGTTTGCCGGTCATCTAGCCTGTATCCATCACACCTGACTCTCTTCATTCCCCATTTCCCACACCTGTTTTCTTATTACAAACTTTCATGTCTGATTTCACCAAAGTGTGAGCTTTTTACTCATTTTCCAACCTATTGCAAAAATCAAGGCCTAAACCTCTTTTGATTAATGGAGCCTCTTTTCTGGATTCCCAATATTTCACCTCCCTCATCTCTAACTTTAATTCTGTTGCATCTTCTTTCTTAGTTGATCTGATCACAGTAGAACTTTCATTTTTAACACATTAACTGCCATGTAAGTTGTATTTAACTCAGACTAGTTTTGAACCCAGCGCCTCGTGAACCACATGTAACTCACATGTCTCTTTACCTTGGGACCCCCGTGAACTATTTTTCAAGTTCCATATAACTCACGCACAGAAACCAATAAAAATTAACAAATTTTTCATTAAATTAGAAAGACTCGTTTTGTTTCCAAAGTTTTTATTCTATTTTCATAATAAAGCACCGTGGCCCCAAAGAAAATTTTTTTTTTCTTGCGTGCCAGTCAATGTGTTAAAAATCATATCTGAGTGGAAAGGATGATATTTATCAATAGCCATAATTGCACATCATTCATTTCTTTTAACCTCTTTTATCCATTTCTATTTAAAAAGTAATTTTCTGCCTATCTGGCAGAGTTTTATGAGAGCATTAGTTTGTTGAAAACTATTTTGTACAATACATTGTATCCTTGGAGAAATGTGTTTATTGGGCTTATTTCTGGGAACAGATCAAAGCTTTAGTGGAATATTGTATATACAGTCTCTGAGCACTTAAAAAGAATGTGTATTTACCTGTCCTTGGGTGGAGTGGTTCTAAAAATGTGAATTAGCTCAAGTTGATTGGTAGTGTTATTCAGATCATATGCATTCTTATTGGCTTTCTACCCACTTGTTCTGTCAATTACTGAGAAAAGTATTGCAGTTTCCAACTATAATTATAGATTTACCTATTTTTTCTTTTAGATTTATCAATTTTTGTCACATGTGTTTTGAAGCTCTGTTGTTACATACAAGCACAATTAGGATTGTTATGTCTTTCTGAAGAATTGACTCCTTTTATCAATATGTAATTACTATCTCTGATAATATTTTTTTCTGAACTTTACTTTCCCTGAAATTAATATAACTACATCTATTCTTTGGATTAGTGTTGTATGGTATATCTTTTTACTTTTTTAAATTTTTAACCTATGTTTTTAAATTTGGAGTGGGTTTATTTAAAAAAATCTTAGCTTAATATTTTTATTAGTTTACATGGAATTCAGTAATGTCTGTCCCAGGTAAATAAATAGTTTGTTTCTATTCAGGTATCTGTCCCATTCTGAATTTGAGGTTAGTTGTTTGCCCTATGACCCCAGTTCTTTTATGGGGTCAATAAAGGTCATTAATTTTCACTTTGTCCCACTTTGTTTCTGCTTATAAAGGTATGAGTGATTATCTATAATTCATGTGGCTTTATATTTCTTGCAAGTACTTCAGCGCAGTGTTTACTAGATAAAGGGATATTGAATATCTTTATTTCTTTCTCATTTCAAGGAATAAGCTTTAAATGGTTCGTTCATCAAGTATTTTTTTTCAGCTTTTTGTAGATATTCTTCATTAGATTCCAGAAATCCCCTGTAGTCACAGTTTGCTACCATTATCTCTAATAAATGTTTACTTTAATCAAATTCTTTATTCCTATTGAGTTGGTCATATGATTTTTTAAATCAATTGATGGTTAATGTGGTGACAAACCTTGATTTTCAAATATTAAAATTAACTTACCTTGGAATTATTTAAAAATATAGTTTTGACGTATTTTATATTTTTAAGAAATAATTTATTTTATTAATATTAATGACAGAGGTTTTTCTGAAATTCTCTCTTCTGGTTTATACTTCTAATGTTTTGACATCTAGCTTATGTGCTAATAAAATAAGTTGGAAAGCCCTCACCTTTATATTTTCTAGAAAAGTTTATATAAATTGGTGTTAGTTATTTCCTCCTCAAATGTTTGGTGGAACTCAATGATATAGTCTTCTGTATCTGGACTTTGTGTGTGGGGAAATATTTATAATTAAATATATAATTAATTTACTAAATACAAAACTATTCCTATTTCTTTTGAATGGATTTTGTTGTGTGCTTTTCTTTTAATAATTAACATTTCATTTAATATCTGTTTTATTTGAAAATATTTATTCATAATATTCTATAATTTTCTGTTTAATGCTGAAAATTGTACAATGGTGATACTTTTTTCTTCCTGTATATTAATTTTTGCCTTTTTCTCTTTTTCTTGAACATATTTGCCACTGGTTTATCAATTTCATTAGTCTTTTTAAACAATCAACATTTGGCTTTGTTGATACTTGTATTATATTAATATGTTTGGTTCTTAGTTTATTATTTTTTGCTCTTTTTTTATTATTTCATATATTCTAATTCCTATAGTTCTTGAGATCAATACACAGGTCATTATTTTTTAATGATTCCCTTTTTATAAATTTAATTTAGGGATATAAATTTCCCTATAAACACTTAATTTGGAGAATTGTATAAGTTTTTCACTATAATATTTTTTCACTATCATTCAAATCAAAATATTATCTATTTTTAATTGTTATTTATTCATCAATCTATGGATTATTTGTTTATTGCTAAATTACCTAATAATTAGTGATTTTCTTGTTGTTATCTTACTAATTTCTGTTAATATGTTATCTCAAGAGTAGAGAGACACAATTCTCTGTATACTTTTAATCCTTTGAAGTTCGATGAGATTGGCTTTAGGTCCTAGAATGTGGTCCATTTGAAGATATGTTCCACATGAGCATAAAAAGAAAGTGCATTCTCCATTTGCTTTTTATGGGAATTCCTAAATGGCAATTCAATTAAAACTTTTAGTTATATTTTTCAAATCTATATCCTTATTGATTTTTGATGCCTTTCCCTGATACCAAGAAAAATGTGTTAAATTTCATATTATTGTTTTTGATATTTCTATTTCTCCTGATCCTATAAAATTTTGCTTTGTATATTTAATGATATGATTACAGCAGCACACAAATTTAAAATTGTTGTGCATACTCAGTGGAATGGTCTTTTTATCTTTATGAAATATGCCACATAGTGTCTTATAATGATTTTGCCTTAACATTTAATTTGTCTGATATTGATACATTTTCACAGGGTGCTTTTTGTTAATTTATGTGAGGTATAATTTGTTCCACACTTTTACTTTCAATTTTTTTATGTTATTTCTTTACTTATTATTTTAAAGACAGGCTCTGACTATGTTGTCCAGGCTGTACCTGAACTCCTGGGCTCAAGCAATCCTCCTGCCTCAGCCTCCCTAAGTAGCTAAAAGTGTCACCACACTGGGCTCTTTTCTTATTTTTAAGATGTCTCCTTTCTAACCATCATAAAGTTTCTTTTTTTTTTTTAATATAGGCTGACAAAAATTTTCTCTCAACTGGACTATTTTAAAATTTATATTTGATATAATTATTGACTTATTTTAGTTACAATCCCTAATCTACTTGTCTTACCTATTTCTATGTACTTTTTCCTGTCTCCTTACTTGCCAATTTTTGGCTTAAGTGAGGTTTTTTAAAATCATTCCTGGTTTTCTTTTTATTATGTCTACATTCTTTTTTTCTCTCTCTTTTATTTCTTATCCTACAGATTATAAATTCTTCCTCCTCTTTATTTGGTTCCTGCGTAAAATATTGGTTTTACCAATTTAAGGATGACATAAGCAGCTTAGGACATTATTTCTTTTACCTCATCTCCCATGTTGTGTCTCTATTTTCATACATTTTCACTCTAGTCATATTTTAAGCTTGACAAGACATTATTGCTATTTCACACAGCAAATTCTCATTTATATTTACTTATGCATTAGTCCTTTTCTTTGCTTTTAATTCCTTTGTATATGTTTTTGCTTACAATTTTTCCCCAGGACTCAATAAACATTTCTTTCAGTTTATGTCTGCTTAAAATATCACCTATTAATTTTTTAATATACTTTAATTTTGAAGGATAATTTCATTTGATTTATAATTCTAGCCTGATAGTTATTTTCTTTCAGCACCAGGATGATATCACTTTATTATCTTCAGGCCTCCATCATTTTTGGTGTGAATTCAGCTATCAGAATTATTTTTGCTCTTTTGAGAATAATGTGTCTTTTTGCTCCTCTCTTGCTCCTTTTATGGTTTTCTCTTTGTCATTGGTTTTAGTTTTATTCTGATGGTTCTGGCAGTGGCTTTCTTTGAATTTATCCCACCTAGTGTTTGAAGAGCCTCTTGAATTTGGGTTTTTCCAACTTTCTTCAGCTTTAGAAAATTCTTGGCCATTGTATCTTCCAAAAGTGCTTCTGCCTTGTATTTTCTTTTCTCCTCTGTGACTCCAATTTACACTTATGTCAGACCTTTCACCATTTTCCCTTATATATATTATGCTCTTGCAAGTACATTTCAACTTTTATTATCTACAGTTGCATATTTTCTACCTGAATGTCTTCTCCTGACTCAGTGATCTTCTCTTTCTTTGTGTCTAATGGGCTGCTAAGTCTTCTAGTGTTTTCTGGATGCCAGTTGTTGCATTCTTCATTTTTATAGTTTTCATTTAATAGTTATTTTATAGTTTTCACCTTTTTAAGTGAAAATATCCCTCCTGTCATATCTTTTTTTTCTGATAGCTATAACTTTTGGATCACCTCTTAGTTGGCGTCTACTGTTTGCTCATTTGCTTGTTATTCTCCTTTTGATTCTTTTGATTTTATCTTTTGACGTCTCTATAATTTTAAAAATATGTATTACAGGTTATTTTAAATGAAAACAAATTACAAATGAATTGAGACTCCAGATACAGTTCTCTCTCTCTTGAAAATTATTGTTATGCCACATTGTTAGAACAGGGACAGATTAATTTATTTCACTTTGGGATTGAGTTAGTCAAGGCTGTATTTGACATTTTGTGAAGGCTCAGCTATTTCCGATTTGCTTTTACTCTTACTTTACAGCATTGCAGGATCCTATGTGTGTGTGTGTATGTAGGTGTACATAGGTAATGTTGATCAAGATGTCCAATACATAGTGGACTCTGAAGCACATTTTTTAAAATCTACTCAGTACTGTGAAACTCCTGAAAGCTTTCCTTTGCTTCCTAGCCTATTAGCCATCTCTTTCTCTTGGTGTTAAGTCTATCATTGCAGTACCACGTAGAAACCAATAAATGCCTTGGCTTCAAGAAGGGCCTTCAAATTATTGGGCTCACTTCAAAGTGCTTTCTGTGACTCTAACATATTAATCCTCACTGACTTGGTAACCCAGAAACTCAAATTTTGTCTTCCTGATCCACAAAATTGTTGGACGTTAACATCTGTTTACCAGCTATTGCCACTACTTTCCGCTTGGATTATCGGTTTCCCCTCTCAAAATGGTAAATGCCTTGTGGGGAATAACATTGAATAATTTGGATCTGCTTCACTATTCTTCTATTCTCTTTGTGATTCTTGCTCCTCAAGCTGTTGGATGTTTTGGTGTACCTCTGATGTCTTCAGAAAGATGCTTTTTAATTAATATTTTGTAGTTATTCTCAATTGGGAAGTTTATATGTAAAATGTTAATATGCCATTATTCTACCAGTTCTTTTCTTATTTTTTTTTATTCATTAATATTATGTATGGGTTTCTATGTGCCCAGCTTTACTGTTACAACTAAATTTTATAGCATCTACATTGCAAAAAGGCTTTCACATATTTTACCTTATTTTTATATTAATATTCCACAATATATAAATAGGGAAAGTATATCTCAGAAATATCAATTAGCTTGACTGTTAAATTAAATCAAATTAAGTGAATAATAATGAAGCTATTATAATAACAAGACTATTGGGGGGAAAGCTATTTATACTAATCCAAAATTACCTTTTCTTTATGTTTCTTTGGCTTTATTCCCTATATATTTGGAAAAGCTTCATACATTTTCCAATACTAAAAAGTAAAATTTTTGTGCTTTCTTTTGCTCAATAGTGTAGTCAGTTTTGCTCATGCTGCTGTGAAATCTCAAAGAAAGCAGAAATGAAGAACTAATTGTTCCTGCTATTTTCTTTTAGTTGGGAGGTATGCTTATTGGTGAACTTTGTCAAACGTAGGGACAAAAGAAAGGACATAGTGCTGTTTTTGTTATTTTAGTGTCTTTGTGACTATAGGATATGGTGCTATAATAGCAGAAAGTGAAACTGCCTTTCCAGTTGATAAGAGAAAAGGGGAGACAAACAATATTAATACCACAATTCCCTAAAGGGATATCAAGCATGGAAAAAATTTTAGTTTCATACTTCTGTAATATCGATCTTGCCTTTATTTTATTCCACCTCAGACCTCAACTATTTGGGCAGATTTAACTCCGGAAGCAATAACCCAGAAGGAATCCTCACAGGCTAATATGCAAAAAACCCACAGTACCACACACACACATGCACACACATGAGCACATGCAGACATGCTAGAATGTGTTACTCACTTACTGGACCTTTTCTAAAGGTTCTGTGTGGTTCCTATTGTCCCTTCCCTTTTTTAATGAACCACTTAATAATGGTTAAATTCTGGTTCCCAGAATGCCAATGTGACTTCTTGGCAGAGCATTTTACTTTTTAGGGAGAGGAAAAATGATGGTGAGGAAGATAAAAAATTCTAGATGCAATTATGAATGACCTTGCAATAGTAAGCCTGCACACTCTGCAGAATCAATAGCCAGAAACGATTCAGTAGTGAGTCCAATAAGGTGAAAGGGAACTTTGTGAAGAAAGGGAGTTTTGAAGGAGGGAAGGTTACTAGGGAAAGAAAGGGAGGATGAGCAACTAGATTAAACCGCAGACGTACTGATGTGGCTGTGCCAGATTGTTCATGCAGCTTTTCAAGCTGAAATTTGATTCCCACAAAAATGACAGATGTTGCAGCTTTGGCCAATTAAGGGACAGAAAACTGTAATAATTTTATGCTCTGCTGGCTATATAACAGGTACTTGAACATTAGTCAGGCAGTCAAAGATAACCAAACATGAACAAGCAGCTTATTGCTAAGTAAAAAAAAAGATTAAAGAAAGGCAGCAATAGCAAAAAAAAATCATACATAGATAAATGAGAATTTATAGACAGAATACAAGTTATGAGAGGACATATTACTCAAAAAGGAGCAACTTACATGTAATATGAAATGCATATAATTTTATTTCCATTTTCAATTGAGTGAACTGTTATTTGAATGTTAACACCAACTATGCATCTGAAAACTAAAAAGTATAAGAGGGCAATCATGAACTCAATAAAAAAATTTTAAATATACTGTTTTATTTAGTAGGTTCCTTTCTCTTTCTTTTTCTTTCTTTGTCTCTCTCACACACACCACACATACACATGCATACACATGAGCACACACATACATATTAGAGTATGTTACTCACTTACTGGACCTTTTCTAAAGCCAACAGTACTGAGAATGTAAAATCATGTGTCTCTATATTTTTTTCCCTTCTTTATTTTCTAAGCCCTATAATGATTATTCAGAGAAATCTTCATCTAAGACTTATTTGAAAGGAGGTGAGCAATAAATCCCCTTGACATTGCTTTTACTTAGGCTTCAAGTAACAATTCATCACATTAAGAATTGAGGAATGACTGGATTGATTGAAACAATGAGTTCTAGAAATCATAGAATTTTTAGATGAGCCAAGAATTCTACAGTCTATCTAGTTCAAACCTCTCTTTTTTACAGAAAAAATATAGTCAAGAAAAAGTTTTTTGTGACTTGCCCAAGTTCCCATAACTTTATGGAAGTATTATAGAATAGGGCTAACAGCACACCTATCTTTACAGTAGAAATTAAATACAGTCTGTGCTATACTCAAAGATTTATATGAATACGTCATACCTTGCTTTCTCATTCTCTCTAAATTTATGACTGAAACCCGACTGAAATAAATTTGTGTGTGTTTATGTTTGTGTTGGTGTATTTGTACTCACCAAACTAATTCTAAAATGAAAATTTTTTTTCTAAAAAAATGACACAGTCCATTTTCCATCTGCATAATTAATTATGGTATCCTTTGATAACTGACATTTGAAACCAATAAATTATATTCCTATGTTGACTGCAAAGTTTCAGCAACACAATGTGACTGTTAGTCATTCTTTTCTAGTGCTTATGTTGAATTAGAGTACATATATATGTGTATTTTCATGCACTGAATATAGAATCCTGTATTGAATACAGATCCTGTGATATTGAACCATTATAAATTATGCCACTGTAAACTGTGAAAGTATCATCAATGCATGTGGTCTAGATGGACCCTCAAATCCTGTATTGCAAAAGATAGAGTATCACCATATGAATGCTATCTTCAAATTTAGGCTATTCTTGTGTATACCTGATCTAAACTTGAAGTGAAAGAATTTAAGCAGCATGAATCTGTATTCAAGGTCAAACAAGAAATTTACCTAGGGAGCATGAATCAGGAAGTCAATAGCATTTTATAAAAGGTAATTATTTGGTTTGTGATCATCTAAATTCTGTTATGTGTAGCCTAGATTTTCTAGGTAATCAATTACCCTCAAAATGAAATGAAACATCTTGCTAGGGGTATACTTTTTAGATTTTTTAAATAAACTAGCTACCTACCCTCATCTCCTTGCAAAAAAAAAAAAGTTAAGAAAAGATTTGAGACAGATTTCAATTCAATTCAATATAGAACTAGATAATTAAATTAAATTTAAAAATAAATTAAATTTAAAAAACCTATGTGTGGGTGGGGAGTATTCCAACTACATAGGCTAGTTCTATTGTGTTCAAAGAGAGATTTATTTCTGAGCATCCAGGAAACCAAATGAAAAGGAAAATCTCTGTGTATTCTTTCATTGTTGCCCTGTTCATTCATTCATCAAGCATTAATTGATGTTCCAGGCGTTGTATTAGCCAGAATATACAGAAATATTAAAGTTGTAGTGCATTTCTCCAAAAGAAAACAAGTAGTAAATTAGAGGCTTTTATATTTTTTAAATTTACTGTCTTTCTTTTAGAGACAGGGTCTTACTCTGTCATCCAGGATAGAGTGTGGTGGCATGATCATGCCTCACTGTAACCTCCAACTCCTTGGCTCAAGGGATCCTCCTCCCTCAGCCTCCTGAGCAGCTAGGACTACAGGTATGTGTCACCACTCCCACCTAATTTTTTTATTATTTTTTTGGCTGAGGTATGTTCTTGCTATGTTGTCCAAGCTGGTCTTGACCTCCTGGCCCCAAGTGACCCTCCTGCCTTGGCCACCCAAAGTGTTGGGATTACAGGCACGAGCCAACATGCCTCGCTGTAAATTAAAGACTTTTAAACAGTTGTTTTTGTATGATAGAAGAAAGAATAGCAAACCTTCAAGTATAATATGTCGTTTTATTTTTCTACATACTCGTCATAGAAATTTTCAAACTGGACAAAACAAAAATGTGAAGAAAGTAAAATTGTTCTGATACATCCTTTGCATTTATGTGGAGAGAAATATATGAAACATTCCTCCACATACATAAATATACATCTATATATACATCTGTAATATCATATTGAAATATTGCAAAGAATACTTTGTACATTGCCCATAATTCAGACAAGAACCAGATTACTCTTTGCAGACATTTTTTTTCTTGCCGTTTTTTTCCTAATATAAAAAATAGTAAACCCTTTTGGAGATGTATCCCTTACTGCATCTGTGATAGCCATACTCTTAAAAATGACTTCCCACGCCCAATGGGACACACCTCCCAGTATTCATGCCCTTGTGTCATTCCATCCACTTGAATTTTGGCTGTGACTCGCTTCTAACAAACAGAATGTGGCAGAAATTAATTGTGCTGTGATGTGAGTTCCAAGACCTAGCCAGAAGAAATTTTGCAGATTTCACTTTGACCTCCTGGAACACTGTTAGAGTCTTGAGCCACCTTGCAAGCAGTTTGACAATCCCCAAACCACCATGACCATGAGAAGATCAAACCATATGGCGATACACTAAAGGATGAGGGGCCACCTAGAGGAAAACAGAAAAGGAGGGAAGGAGGGAGGGAAACAGAGAGAGAAATAGAGAGAGTCCAAGAAAAACTGAGGCTTCAGACACATTAGTGAGAGGCCACATTTAAATTAGCATCTCCATCCCAGCAATTCCCATGCACATCATGTTGATTAAAGATGAACTGTCTAGCTGAGCTGTTCCAAAATTCCTGATCCACAAAATATTAAGCAAGATGAGATTATTTGGGCCAAGACTTAACCATGTGCCTGAAAAAAAACTTTAATGGAAAAAATACATGAAACAATGATTTTGAAGATGTTATACATCATAAAATGATCCTGAGAAAGAGGAAACAAACAAGGTGAGTCTTGTAATTGCCCCAACTTAGAGCTCAGACTTTTCAGGATATGGCATATACAGAGAGAACCAAGGTGGAGTGCAGTAGTCTTGAATCGAGATGAAACTGGAGGTCTAAGGAGGCCAAGAGAGCTGTGGTTTGCTGTGCAAAAATAGCAGAGAGCTATACAGACAGAAAACTCTGGAAATCTACAGAGGATTTTCCTTAAGTCCTCAGCTGAGTAAAGTTCAACACCTACATGTGAAAAAACTACCAATGGCTAGAGAAAGGACCACATTTCTGAATAGTCAGAGAATATCTACAGTTCACATAGGACTAAATATAGTTCCGGTATCCACCCACCAGAGTAGCAAACCTCATAATTCACAATATATCAGGTAAGAGTATTCAGAAATATTTTGCCTCAGTAGTGAAGAAAAACAAGTTGTAGAATAAAGACTGATCTAATATCCTCTAATTTTTCTTAATATGAAGATTGAAAAGTGCAAAAATGTTTCTGAGTAACTTAACCACATTCCAGAACAAGGCTCAAGACTATTTATAGGAATAAAAAATATATATATCCAGCACCCAAAAGGTAAAATACATAATGTCCGGTATAAAAAAATACCACACATACAATGAAGCCAGAAAATATAACCTAGAATGAAAACAGCAAGTCAATTGAAACTGTTCTGGAAATGACATATGACAAAATTAGTAGGAAAAGTTATTAAAACAATTACTATAACTGCATTTTGTGTGTTCAAGGAGATAGAGGAAACATAGACTGTATAAGTAGAGGCATGGAAGACATTTTTTAAAAATCCGAATTGAAATTGCAAAAATGAAAACCACAATATCTGAGTTGAAAAACACCTTGGGAGGGAATAACAGCATATGAGGCAACGCAGAAGAAGAAAAGCATCAGTGACTTTTAAGATGTGGTGACTGAAACCATTCCGAATGTGGCACAGAGAGGAGGGAGGCGCACGAAAGCCAGCGCGGCGTCACCGTGCCGGGGGAGCCTCGAGCAGCTTAATGTCGACGGAACTGGAGCCTCCAAACAGGATGGAGGAAGATAGACAAGTGTTTGAAGAAATAACAGTGAAAACATTTCCAAATTTGGTGAAAATTATAAATCCACAGGTCCAAAACTGAATAAACTACAAACAACAAAAACATGAAGAAACTATCCCATGGTCAAAGAAAACAAAATGCTCATATACAGCCACTAAACTTTGGCATAGTTTATTATGCAGCCATAAAATATTGAAATGGCATACTTGACTTTTTTAATAATAAATTCCTAAAAATGATGTTATGTGGTGCAAATGTATGTAAAATGTTTAAGCTTTTGCTGACATTTCCAAATTTTCCTTCAAGAAATTTGTTACAATTTACAATTTACCCTGTTCCTAAATGTAGAAAAATGTGCTAGATTCCTTACTCTGTTATCCACTTCATTTCATCTTGAGAGCCTTTATCATTCGTGTTTAAGAACTCAGCCTCTGTGTTAAGTTGATCAGGTTCAACTTATAACTGTTACGGCCCTGGGAGAGTTAAAATAATGTCTCTGTGCCTGTTTCTTATTCATAAAATGAAGCTAGTAATCTATCCATCTCATTAACTGGTTGTTTGGTGACAGGAGATTTCAAATGTAAAATACCTGGCACATACAAAGTTAGCTATTATAAAACTTGCAATTTGTAATCTACTTTTGACCCTCCTTCCATTCTCTTTGTTACTACTATTTTATTCTTTGTTTATTTAATTTATAAGATAATCATGAAAAGAAGGGAAATGCTTGTGTTAAGGCCAGTAAGCATTTTTTATCAGGGTCATTTTCATGATCATGTGGCCAGGGGAGTTGTACAGGGCCCCCTCTCAGAAGGGTCTTGAACTTGAAGTTTAATGCTCTGAAGTCATCTTCTAGAAATTCATAATAACTTTACATTTGAATTCTATAAGTTCTATACATATTTTATATGTGAAGATCAATTGAGCAAGGGGTAGGCACTGGGAGCCTAGAGCCGCAGCTTATGCCAGTACGCCTCCCACCGCATCCCAGTTCCCTGGGTGGGGTCTTAGTTGACTGTTTACTCTCCTGCTTCTTGGCACCTAGCCTGCCCGGTCTCTCCCTCCATGCCCACATCAGCCTGTTGCTACCCTCCACCTCTGCTGGTGGCTGGGACAGGCATAGGAAGTATGCACACTGCATCATCTCATGGCAGGGCTGGTCATGCCATCCCTTCCCTGGAGTGGCTATATCACATGTTCAGCAGGCAGACCAATGGGGGCAAACCTCTCACCCACCTCTAATCTGGGTAGGTACCTACCTTAATTCCATCTGCAAAGTCCTTTTTGTCATGTAATTTAACCTGTCTACAGACATAACATCATAGAGTAAAGAGCCTGGAAACCAAAATTCTGCCTAACGGGAGCATTATACCCTAACCCAGTGAACATGGTCCTACAGTAAACCAAACAAATGAAGATCTATAGGAAACTAAGCCAAGTCCTGGTGACCAAATTTATGCAGGGACATAAAATAGAGGAAAAAATGAATAATGAATAATAGCTTGTTTTGTCAGATTGCTTTATGTAATAGCATTTATCTTAAATAAGTTTTTGGCAGAGGTATGGTAGCAAAATGTTAGGGTTAAACTTATTTGCAAAAACCTGGGCCCCACGTATTCTCAGAGAGATCCGTGTGTTTTGTGTAGCAGATGCCCAAGTGGAAAGGTGAAACAGGAAATGTTGGCTGTGTTCACACACAGAGATCATTAACAAAACACAATGCAGAAGTGGACAGCCAGTTATCTTTGTTCACATTTTAGATTTTGTCAAATGCCTTAACAAATATTCAATTTTAGAGATATTTGAAAACATTTTCATGTTGAATAAGCTAAAAGTACAAAATTTCAATATCATCCCTACAAATGTCATTGCTTCTTTGAACTAATTTGAAAATTTTGGAATTGTCATGAATGTGTGTCTAGGTTTTACTGAATTAGTCACCTAATTAAATTTTAGTAAAAAGATCAATTTAATGAAATACTTTCAGATTTCTGAATGTTGTTCCATCCTCCTAAAAAACTTTGTTTTCTAATATAATCTTAATCCTTTCCTGTTATTTTTTAATTATAGAAAATGTTTAAAGTCATAAAATGGTTAAAAAAGAAAAATTACATACATCTGTGTGTATATATACATATTTCTGTGTGTGTATATTTCAACCACTGAGAAACAGCTATTGTTAATATTTCCTTTTTATCTCTTTTGTGTGTGCATATTTTACATCAATAATCTCAAACAATTAAAAGCTAATATTACAACATAAATAAATGTCCTTGATTCTTTTAACATTTTAAAAGACAACATTCTACCTTAGAGCATTATCTGTTTATTTCTTTCTCCTATTTTCAACTTTCTACAAACCAATAATATTTTCACTTTGTGATAATATTCACATTCTATGCAGAAGAGAGATAAGAAAAATAAAGCTTTTTTTTTTTTCATTCTCATGCCCAACCAATAGCCAAATCCTATTGAAAGCTGGATTACATCACGTAGTAGATAGCAAGTTGTCTTAGTTTTGAAAAGTATTCAAAATTGAATACATGCAATCATGCCCCAACAGTGCCTCATTTCCCAAAAATGTAGTTCCAATTAACCAAGACCTTCTGTTCTGTCAGCTTCCAGCTCTGATGTGTTTGCTCCAAAAAATGTTCTTTTTCTTCAATGGCCTCGTCTGACTCTGGTCAACTGCCCTGGGTTAGTAATCATCACCATTCTATCCTCAGGAGCTCCTTATTAAATATCCCTTCTAGTTCTGTCTGACAGGTATCCTTCCATCTTTTACACACTTGTCCCCATTAAGACTAAGCCACAGAAAAACATCTTTCAAATACTAGTGCACTAATAATTGATTGACTGTTTGATTTCCTAAGGCAACAACCTACATATAACCTGTAGTCTTCTATTATTTTGCTTATACGATGCTACTATTTCCTGATATCCAAGTTATTCTGTTGCTTGTTATTTTGTTCTGACTGGATGCTTGCTCAGGTGCTCATTACCTGGAAGCATTATATTTTTATTTCTTCGGCACCTGCTTTAACATGTCTTATTTATCTCATTCCACCTACAATTGGTTTTCTCCTTACTAGTTAATTTCTACTCATTCTTCAGATCTGTCATTTCCTCAAGCAATCTCTATTGACCCTACAGCACGGTCCCAATTGTAATTTTACCTTTATTTGTGTGATTGTTTGATCCATGGCCCTTTCTTCCCATTTGATTGTTATCTTCATGAAAGTACAATTTCCTTCTGCCTTTGTTTACACTGTTTCTCTGCTTCGTGTTCTGTGATCAGGGTTCAGAAATGTTGATTGAATTAAGACATAAATGAATACAGACTTTGCCAAGCTAATACAGCTGAGAGTTGTTTTTGTAAGAGTAATACCTATATTTTTCTAAATAGCATTCTATCCTCTTGTACAATTTATTAGGACAAAAAAATGTGATCAACCACTATGCATGCCTAGTATGTATAGGCACTAACTGTGCTGGGTATTTTACAGATAAATTGCTTTACCACTTTTCATATGAAAAAAAACCCTGATAATCTGATTAAAGAACTTTTTCGAGATTATAAATAAAATAAGTAGTAGATCTGAACTAAACTATATCTGGAACCAGAACTGATGCTCTTGTGTATGTATTACACCATGCAATAAACAGAAACAAAATATGTTTAATGAAAGTGCATACCAAAGTATCATTAGCAAAAAAAAAAAAGTAGCCCTAGTTTGGACTTCCAATCAGCCCCCATTTTGCTTTCTAATTTGCATAAGGGAGTTAAAATTTAAACTTTTTTGTAATTACATTTCACATAAAAAATAATTAACTTTCAATTGCCATAGGGCAGCAGTTTGAAGAATGCTGGAATGCAATGGTAAAGTGACCCAGGTTCCAAAGTTTGGAGGGTTAGGGTTCCTGACCTTTCACTCCAACGCTTCAAACTGAGAAACTGCATTGTTTTATAATTTGACATTTCATGTAAGGTAGTATTTGGAAAAATATATATATTCTACTACCAAATAAGCAAAATCCACAACAGTTTGAAAAGTTTGAAAACCAATAAATTAGACCAATAAAACAGAGAATAGACTGAGTTCTTCAAGAATTCCCTCTGAGAGAACCCATCTACAGCTGAAATCAAGGGGGAAAAAATGAACTCCACCAACAATGTGAGAAGAGAGGGTCCCCTTCTCTAAAGAAAGACACTTAGACCGAACAGAAGGCTCCTCAGGCTGCAGAAGAAATGACTCCCAGAAAAGCTTCACCAAAAGGAATCTTTATTCCCATGGGAACTCTATAATTAAGATTTCCTTGGCTCAAGAAGCAGCTGCAGAGAGAAGTTGAAAGGCTCTGGGTCCTTCCACTTAGAAGCCATGCGATCTAGGGCAATTTATTTTCCTTCTTTGCATACAGGCTTTCTTAAATATAAAACTGAAAAATCAACTCACAGGATTTAGTAAGATTAAAATGTTTAATGTACATATAAAATGTTATACACTGTTATTGACAAACACTTAATATAAGTTAGGCAATTCATTAACAACATTAATAAAAACAATCTTTGAAGCATTTACTCTCAAATGAGCCACTTAGCTAGATTTGATGGGAGTACAAAGAAACCTGAGGTATATCCAGACCATCCAGTTGTAGCAATATAATTGGGGAAAGAACCCAGAAAACAGACTGGAGACTTATGGGAGGAAACAGAAATGTTCACAGGCTGAAATATTTAATCAATGACCACAGCATTATCAATCAGGAAAAAAAAATCACTCCTACCATTAAAGAGATAAAAACAACTCAACTAGAATCACACAATGTGACAGAGTATTGGGTCTGCCCACAAATTTGTTTTATCTTATTTTTAGGCTGGGGACGAAAAATAACAGCTCTGTTTGTTCTCCCTATTAACTCTATATGCGCAAATTTTTGCTATTTTTTCCATCATAGTATCTTAGATTTTATTTTAACATTTATAGATTTTGGGACACTTTTTATAAAATTTTTATTACTATAATCTCACAAGGATCCAGGGAAATAGCAAGCAACTGTGATTTATATTAGGAAGCAAAACACAGGGAGTGATTGTCACTGTGGAAGGCCACACAGTATAAGGCAGAAGAATTCCAGATCTTCAGAATTTAACCTCATGGTCAAGAGCAGAATTTGTGGCATTTTTCCCGTCCATGAGTTGTTCGTTTTGCCCCAGGTTTACAATCATAAACCCTCAAGCTTTGCTATTAAATGCTCAATTAACTTCACAACCCTTACCTGCCCTGGAAGCAAAAGGATGTCCCCTTCCTTAATGATAACATCTGCTTACGTCACCACTGGTAATGTACAACTTAGTGGGTATTGCTTTATGACCACTCAGGACCACACACATTGCTTACCTTTAAATCTCATATAGAGGAAACCAAAAACCCAGAACACCCAAATGACTGCAGAGTACAGTGGAATCTGTATGTTCTGTTTAAGTTTATGCAGTGGCTGCCTAAACCACCCTCCCTGAATCTCATGGCCCATTGTGCACAAAGTATAACTTAGAAACTTCAGTACATATAAGACAGTTGAAGCACATTGACATCCTGTAGTTATTTAACTGTCTACAAATTATGTCCATTATAATTAAGTTTCAAAGTTTAATTGACACAGAGGAACAACTTAATGGCAAAGCTGAAACTGACCTGCAGGCCCTGAAGACTCAGTCTAAACTTTTTATGCTAATCTCCACTCTGCCATGTTTCAGATAGTCAGATTCTCAGATGAAGTCAACCCTAGTTGCTTTCCCACGAGGTGAGCAGAATGACACTAGAAACATTTTTGGATGCTTTCGATTGTGCACAGGGCCTGGAGTATAGTAGAATGGGAGTCAGAGGTGACTGAGAATGTAAATTGGGATAGAAAGGCTAGAATGATCTGGAAGAGATGTACTTAGATATTTAGGTTGCTATAGCCAGACAAGAGTGCAAAAAGGGACAAAGTTCATTGGTCAGTGCATTATTCCATCACTGATCTTCCCTGCCACTTCCTTTCAGCTCATGGATTTCCATTGCTGATTGAGTCATGTTCATCTGCTGCCAGGAGGTCACTTCATTTCCCTTTTGCTCGTTTTTTTCTGCCTACTCGGCACTCCTCCATATGTGTGTGTCACTTCCACTAATCTCAATTTTCTGCTGTCAACAGAGTGACATACTTTATGCACAATGGGCCATGAGATTCAGGGTGGGTGGTGTAGGCAGGCACTGCATAAAACTTAAACAGAACATACTCACAGATTCCACTGTACTCTGCAGTCATTTGGGTGTTTTGGGGTTTTTGCTTCCTCTATATGAGATTTAAAGGTATGCAATGTGTCTGGTCCCGAGTGGTCAGAAAGCAATACCCACTAAGCCTGGCAGGAGGGAATAATGCCCTCATCTCTCTGAATACAGATGCTATGACAATGCCAAGAGTCACATAACCACTACCACCTCAAAGTCACAATACTCTCCTTATACCACACTGTGCAGAAACCCTTCCACTCAGCAGCTGAATGAGATCTTATTTTATTGAGAACTGTTCAAGTGGAAGAAATTCCTATTCTTTCAAGGAAGATAGCATTTTGTACAATCTGTTTTAGCAATTTGGATTCCATTTACTACGGAATCAATTTCAAAATACAGTGAAATATTTCCGTCAAAGCATCAGAGTGTGTAAGTGTATAATTCAGTCTGTGCATGGAAGGCACACACATCTCAATTCAAGGCGTTCTTTAATCACAGACCCAATTCTTAGACAAATGAAACCAATCGGGTAGCTGTACAGTTTTATGCTACGCAAATTCTAAATGCTTTGGTGAAAAGGTGGGCTGCATTCATTCCTAGTTTAAAATCATATGCATGCTCACAAAAAGACAACAAGACCTTCTTTAAGACCACAGAGCTACTGCCTTTAATGAGATTTTTTTTTCAGGGTTGTTTTAACATTGAAGATTATGCCTTTGAATTTTTTATGCACCTAAAAATGCAATTTACTTTGTATTTATATTTAGTAATTGGTCATGCAGGTTTCAATTTTAAAATTTATTATGCAACATTCAATAAGACTAACAGCATTAAGTACTAATCAACTTCGAAAAAGAATTAAAAGTTATGTCGTTGCTCAAGACAAGAAAGGCAATCACTGTAATCAGTCAGGTAGTCTAATCAATTTTCAAAATGAAATTAACCACGCATCATGCTGGAAAAAAAACCTTAAAGAATAATATACTATGCCTTCCCTAGAAAAGAGATAAGCTTAGTTTTAGAAAATATTGATAGGATATTAAGTTTCTCCATAATCTAATCACTCTGATGAGTTTTCAAAGTGTTACTGAGATTTATTCTTACAAGTCTTTTCACTGACTTGAAAGGGGAATACAAAGAATCAATAGATATATGTTATGAGATATGATATAATATATTTCAATTACCCCAGTATTCACTCACTTCCTAATATGATATAGACCATGCAAGAATTTAACATATAGGTGTATTTTATGAAAACTAGCATTCTTGTAAATAATAAAATTATTTAAATTGCTTCCCTAATAAGTAATTTTTCCATAGAATTTTTTAATAAGTTTTCTCAGATAATGTCATGTTATGTAAAGATGAGTCATCTAATTTATTCAACCAATGTGGAATGCAAGACCATCCTGTGACAAGCAATATTCTGGACACTGGGAAACCCAGTAAGAAACAAATTCACAGTGCTTAAGGAGCTCAAGGGCCATGGAAGAAACAGTCATATAAACAGAATGAAAAACAAGTTGCTAAGTGCGATGACTTTGCAAGGAAATTGTACATACCTGACTTGTTAAAAAGAGTTTGTTTCTGTACATGTTTCACCAAGAGATAAGTCTGAGTTGTTAGTGAAACACTATAGTAATTAAAGTGACTTCTATTGAATAATTATTAAGTGCTAGCTGCTGTATATACTTTATAAATATTATATCCTTTAATTCTCATATGAAATGAACGCGCTTACTATAATTATATTTATTTTAGAGATGAGGAAATCTGAGATTCAGAAAGTTTGAATAACATGTTCAAAGTCACACAGTTACTAATAGTTGAACCTGGTATAGAAAACCATGCATTTGACCGTAAAGTCACCTAGATGCAACTGCTTTGCTGAGACACACTAAAATTGAAAGTTCAAAAGCCCACATTTACTTTGGACTTTAATTTGAATCACAAGCCCGTGTGAAATACCCCAAGAAACCACTTACCATCATTTGCAAATTATTAAACTGACATCTAACAGTGCAATGCATATTTTAAA
Source organism: Daubentonia madagascariensis (assembly GCA_023783475.1). Classification (NCBI taxonomy): domain Eukaryota; kingdom Metazoa; phylum Chordata; class Mammalia; order Primates; family Daubentoniidae; genus Daubentonia; species Daubentonia madagascariensis. The sequence continues at coordinate 13,643,115 of JAKFHU010000747.1, read as the reverse complement.
TGAGCTACTTTATTATCAAAAAAATACAAAGATGTTTGAATTTGCCATTGACATTAATGTTGCTAACTCTATCAGCATAACACATATACTTTGCTTAAGCTATTTGCTTTATATGGAATTCTTTAAAAAAACAAGATTTAAATAGGACAGCAAGCATACCTGACAGCAAATCCAATATTATCTGTTAAGTATACACACTTGACATGACAATACTTGAACAAGGACTAACAATAATCACTATTGCATGACATGAAGATACCTTTTCAAAATAGGATCTGGCCTTGTTACTGAATAAACTCCTTAAAATCACTGAGGCATGCATACTTAAAACCCTCAAAAATCCTTTAAAATTGCTCCCAAAATGTTTCTAATGCTATCATTTTATATACACAGAATCATTTTTCAATGATATTATTATTTAGAATATGCAGCCATATTCTATAATTTATAAAGAATAATTCAGAGTAAAACATTGGTAAGGAGGGGAGGAAAAATTAACATTTATACACAGCATCACAATCAACCTCAGAGCCAACCTTGACATCATTATCCCCATTTATTCAGATATGGAACACTGGATGGCAGAGGTTAATGAATAAGCCAGAGTCATGTTATACAGCCAGTTGTCAGGGGAGCCAGGATCCATACCTAAAACCTATGACTCTGAACTCCATATATTATTTTTCACAATATATTTCTTCCTAAGCTTCTCTGAAATTAAACAGACCATTTGAGGTTTTTACAATACAAAATTTAACATCAAAATTTCCATAATATAACCCAGACTCTACAGATCTTATGTCTAAACAAGTACCTGATATATATTTTTTATGTATATATACATATAAAATATATATATATAATTATATGTGTGTGTGTGTGTATATATATTATCCTTTGTTCTCCATGATCTTCAAATTTCTGCCTGTTATTATCAGGCAGATTTGTTATTACCAAATCTACCAAGTAAACTGTAAATATCTAGTAGGCACGCTCATGTCCTACCTATGTACCTACCATCCATACTGGAGGAAGCTGCAGCCTCAGTGGACAGATCCATACACAACAGGAACCATTCACTCTTAAGCATCTAATTTCTCTCTCTCTCTCTCTCTCTCTCTCTCGGTTTATTGCCATTAACATCAACACATACTCAGATCTCCCTGGCCCTGTCATTTTTCATCTGTCTTTACACTTGTAGTCTTTCAACAAATATATACGTGCCCTGACATATATGTATTGCTCCAGGTAATAAATGAAGAGCATCACATTAATGAAAAAAAGCCTTCATTATGATTATGTTTACATTTTAATGGTGGAGATAAAAAATAAATAAATAAGCCAGTAAATAAGTTCACTTCAGGTGGTGAAAAATGCTATGAAAAATAAGGTTGTTTAAATATTCAGAGAATAATTGAGAGGTGATCTATTTCAGATAAGCCTGTCAGGGAAGGCCTCTCTGAAAAATAATATTTAAACAGAGATTTACATAATGAGAAACAATGAGCCTCAAGGGGTTTGTTTTGAACAATGTTCTAGAAATAAAAACATTACATTATGTGTAAAGTCCCTGAAGCAATAACAAGCCCAGTCTGCATGAATGACAATAATCAAAAACATCTTTGAAAATTTTGACCCAAGAAACTGTTAATAACAAAATTATTAATAGAGGTGGGAGAAAAAGGCCAAGGCCAGTTTGGCCTCAGTAGGGTTGAATAAATAGTTCTGGGGTTGCCTTGCTAAATTAAAAATACTTATTAGATATCCAAGTGGAAATATCAAAAAGTAACTGTGGTATATAAATCCAGTGCTTGGGGAAAAGGTGTGACCCTGAGACATAAACTTGAAAATCCTCAGCCTATAGATGGAATGTGAAGCCATGAGACAGGATGCGACCACAAAAGGAGAGAATATAAATAACAAAGCCCTTAGCATGGGCTAAGGAAAAGAATTAGGGACATTCCAATCTTGAGACATAAAGCAAAGAAAGAGGGGCATAAAGGGAGACTCAGAAGGAGAATGTGGGCTATGAGTACAGCTGAGTGAAAGAAATGTGCTAGACACCAAGTCAAGAAAAGTGTCTCAAAAAAGTGAGTATAGGAAATCATGCCATATGCAACTAAGAAGTTAAATAAGTACAAATATTGGCTATTGGATTTGATATGAAGGTGGCTGTTAATGATCCTGCCACAAATAGTTTTAGTGAAGTGATGAGGACAAAGCCCCATTGAATAAGGCAAAAAGGGACAAAATTAAAAAGTGAAAAATCAAAGGCAGGGAAAAATTTAATATAACTAAGATATAATTCAGACCCATAAAAGATTGGCCAAGACCGAAAGACAGGATAGAGAGAATAGGCAAATAAAGAAACTGTAGTATTAAAAAAGGAGACCATCCACAGACACAAGACATTTTAGATAATGCAGTCACAAAATAACATGAATGTGGGAACATAGAATCCTTCATGCTCTAGTGTTTGAAATGTAGACTAGTCATCATTTTGGAGGGAAGTCTGGCAGTACTTACAATTTTCATATGTGCTGCCGAAGTGAGCACAGTATTTAATAATTTGTATACATGTGTATGTGTGCATATAAGTGTGTTTTAGCAAGTTAGTTAATGGGTTTGTTGATTGGTTAGTTAGATATCAGGACTCTTCTTCCAGTAAACCTCCTGGGCATAGAGCAGGGAAATTCTCATTTAGGTTCAAACAATAAGGCATATGAAGATACAGTTCTCAGCACCATTTTTGTGTGTGAGGACAATCTGGAAGATGAGGAGAACCTAGAAGTTCACCACTGGGGAAGATGGAGGACTAATGTGATAGAAAATACTGGGGAGGCTGAGGCGGGAAGATAACTTGAGCCCAGGAGTGTGAATCCAGCATGGGAAACACAGCAAGACTCCATGTGTAACCAAAAAAAAAAAAAAAAAAAGAAAGAAAGAAAGAAAAAGAAAGAAGGAAGAGAAAAGAATCCCTTAAAAAAAAAGAAAAAACACTGTGGAATTCCACATAACAATTTCAACTAAAGCCTAGATAAAGCAATAAGGTAAATGCTAATAACACAGATAGATGAAAAAAGTGAGAAACACAATGTGGTCCATAAAACATTCCACAATATGCGGACTAAAGATACATGCACCGTTATAACTACAAGTTGTATGAAAATACACTCAAATTAAAGATAAATTTCGATCACAAGTGGTTGCTAAGGGAGGGTAGGTAAATGGTGATAAGGGGATACATAAGAAATATAAGAGAGGATCTTTGTAGGGATCCAGTGTTGGTAGTGTGCCACAAACCGGGGAATAGGATTAATTCAACCTTCTGTATTTGCATTCAAAAAGAGATACAATGAGAGTTTGGGCAAGTGGACATAGCAGAAATATTAACTCTTTAAAAATGTTTTGCACTAAAGAGGATAATGAAATGGTGAAGTGGATAAAGGCAGTTTGGGGTCAAAAGAGGACAAGGGTTTTCAGATGGAAGATTTGTTTGCACATCACTCTACCAAAGGATTGTTAAAGGTACAGACCAGATAGTCCAAAAGAGAGGGAAATGTTGATGCGGGATAGAGGGAGGTTTGCATCAACGTATTCTTTGTGAAATAAGGTTCAGTTTAAAACTGGAGGGGTTGGCAGAGGACAGGAGGACACCTCTCCACGGGAAGAGGATGAAATAGCCGTCTTCTGTGTGCTTCTGTTTCCTCAGTAAAAAGGAATCAGCCCATCAGTTGGGAATAACAAGTGTGAAATGACGGATGGAAGACAGAGATGAAGAAAAGATGTAGAATCGAAGAGAAAATGTGAGACTGTCAGAAACCAAATTTCCAAGGAAAACTTGGTAGGATTATGTTTCCTCCTCCTCCTGCTCTTCCTCCTTCTTCTCCTTCTTTTCTCTTTTCTCTCTTTTTTTTTTTTTTTTTTCCTCCAGACACTTTTTGCTGTTTGAGTATAGACAAGAGCTAGGTAGAGGTTAAGTTGTACTAGACCCAGATTTTTCCAGATGAACATTGTCAACACATTCAGTATCTACATTATTCTGTCTCTTAGCAGAAGTCAACATATTTGACCACAGCCTCCTTTCCTGAAATCTATTCTTTTGGCCTTGAATACACAACATTCATTCTCAGTTTCCTTGCAGCCTCCTTCTCTCTAACCAGATATTCAGTCTTGGAATTCCTGAGGATTTAATATTAGATATTCTTATTACTGTAAACTTTTCCTGTAGACTATATTCACTCCCAAAATATCAGATACCATCTATCTATACACAATGCTTCCTAGTTTTTCCCCACCAGATGTTTTTTTCTGAAACCCAGATCTCAAACCCAACTGCCTACCCTATATCTGCATTTGGATGTATACCAGGGTGCTCAAACTCAATACATCTAAGCTGAACCTATCTTTTCACCAAAAATGGGCTCACTCTATGTGCCCTGTCTCAATAAATGTTACCACCATCCATCCTGTGAGAAAAATTAGAAACCTGGAGATTCATCTTTAACTCCTACCTCTTTCTAACATTCCACATCCAATCAAAGTCTTGTCTATTCTTCCTTCTTAGTATCACTCTGGTAGTTTTCACCTCGTTTTGAATGTTTGAATAGTGTGGAAAGCACTTAAAAATGTATACCGTCCTGGATCTCATCTCCAGAGATCCCAATTCAATTAGTCTGGTGTAGGTCCCAGGCACTGGATAAATAATAATAATTTTAAAACCCCAGGAAGTTGTAATATATAACTTATTACCATTGAGAACCACTTCTGTAATTCACTCACTTCTCTCTAGTCCAACTTTTCACATCTTAAACTAATACAAATTAAAGTCATCTCATATACTTAATTACTATACTAGCATCTTAAGGAGTCTTTGCTTCTACCTTTGTTTCCTTTCTCTTCATTGCAGCAGGAGTGGGTTTTTTTTTTGTTATTTTTTATGCATATCTGATCATGTAAAACCTGTGCTTAAGACGCTTTTGTTACCTCCCACTGTGCTTAGGCTAAAGACTAAAACATTACATATGGTTTAAAACAACAGATCTAGTTTGACTGCTGTCTAATTCCCCATGCTCAGGATCTGCCCTGCCACTTCCTCTCAGCCATTCTTGACATTACAGCCACATTGTCCTTTTTTATTCATTCCAACAGACTGTTTTTTCCTGTCTTGGGAAAGGCCTTGTTCATGCCAGTCCTTCGATCTGGATCCCTGGTGACCATGGCCCCCACCAGGTTTGTCTAGCTGACTGCCTAGATAAGGTTATACCTCCTGTTTCATTTCCTTAGTACCCCCTCTCCTTGTCCTGCACATCACACAGTGTTCATTACACAGAATCTATCTGTATTGCAGATAATATTAACATATGTTTACTGAGCATTTAGAATGTGCTAAGCACTATGCTAAGTGCTTCAGAAACACAATCTCTTGTAAACCAGAAAAGAAGGCTTTAAAGGATGTACTATCAATATCACCATTTTAAAGATGGGTGAACTGATATGCAAAAAGGTTAACCATCTTTCTCAAGATTATATGGTAAGTGATGGAGATGAATTTTGGACTCAGGGTGTTTGATTTCAGAGCACACCCTCACAACCCCTAAGCTCAAGTACTCAATTATATATATTTTAATCAAATTATTTTTTAATTAAAAGCTCTATTGAGGTATAATTAATATCCAAAGCACTGTATATATTTAATGTATTCAATTTGATGCATTTGGACATATGCATACACTCGTGAAACCATCACTACAATTAAGGTAGTAAATATGTCTATCACCTCCAAAAGTTTCCTTGTACTCCTTTGTGGTTTTTTTGTTTTTGTTTTTGTTTTTGTTTTGTGATAAGAACATTTAATGTGAAATCTAGCTCTTAACAAAATTTTTAGGTGCACAATATTGTTAACTTAAGGCACTATGTTGTACAGCTGTTCTTTAGAATTGCATAACTGAAACTTTATACCCATTAAGCAACAATCCCCATTACTCCCTTCACAGAAACCTTAGTAACCACCATTCTATCCTCTGCTTCCATGAATTTGACTATTTTAGATATCTTGTATAAGTAGAATCATGCAATATTTGTCCTTCTGTGATTTCCTTTTTTTTTAAGACTGAATAATATTTATCATACATATATACCATTTTTTCTGTATCCATTCATCCATTGATGGGCATGTAGGTTGTTTCCATATCTTGGCTATTGTGAACAATGCTGTAATGAACATTGAAGTACAGATATCTCTTCCAGATCCTGATTTCAATTATTTTGGATATGTACCCAGAAGTAGGATTGCTGAATCATATGGTAGTTCTATTTTTAATTTTTTGAGGAACCTCCTTACTATTTTCCATAGTGGCTGCACCATTTTGTTTCCCCACCAAAAGTTACATGGCTTCCAATTTCTCCACATCCTTGCAACACTTGTTATCTTTTGTTTGTTTGTTTATTTTTAATAATCGCCATTGTAACAGGTGTGTGGTGATATCTCATTGTGGCTTTGATACACATTTCCCTGATTAGGGATGTTAAGTACCTTTTTATATACCTGTTAGCAATTTACAAGTCTTGTTTGGAGCAATGTCGATTCAGGTCCTTTGCCCATTTTTAAATCAGGTTATTTGTTTTTGTTTTATTTTTGTTTTTGAGTTGTAGGAGTTCCTTATATTTTGAAAATTAACCCCTTATCAGATATTTGGTTTGCAAATATTTTCTCCTATTCTGTAGGTAGACTTTTCATTCTTTTAATTGTTTTCTTAGCTGTGCAGAAGCTTTTTACTTATTTATTTTAGTATTATTTTATTTTATTTTTATGTGTGTAAATTTATGGGGTACATGAGAAATTTTGTTACATGTTATAATATGTAGTGATCAAACAGTTCCACTTGTCCATTTTTGGTTTTGTTACTTGTGTTTTGGGGGATCATACTCAAGAAATCATTGCCAAACAAAATACCACAAAATAACTTTTGGAATTATGTTAAATATTGCTGTTTTTCATACAAATTTGATATACTAATTAGTAAAATCAAAAATGAAAGGCTAATATCCCTTGTTTCTCAACAATAATTAACAAAATTACCCACACTAAAATGATATTATTGGGCTAGAATACATTGCATACAGCCATAATCCTAAATAAACATATCTGTACTATTATCCTTTGACTCTATGTTTACCATAATTACTAAGAAAAAACCACTGAAGATTAAGAGTATATTCTTGCCACTACTTTCTATAATCAAGCTATGCCAGCTTCAAGTGAAATCAAAAATTGAGCAATAACAGGTCTGCCTAAGAAAGTCCATATTTGAAATGTAGATGGTAGGTGTGCACTGTTCCCAAATTGAGTTTAAAGTAAAGGCTTGTAGATATATGATTATGTGAGCACCACCAACAACCAACCAACATCTGGGCACTTACTCTGAACCAAGAAGTGTGCTAAGTGCTTTTGATCAGCGGTCCCCAATCTTTTTGGCACCAGGGACCTTTTTCATAGAAGACAATTTTTCCACAGACTGGGGAGTGGTGGAGATGGTTTTGGGATGATTCAAGCACATTACATTTATTGTCCACTTTATTTCTATTATTATTACATTGTGATATATAATGAAATAACTATACAACTCACCATAGGTTGGGGACCCCTGCTTTAGATGCTTTGCCGCATTTAATACAACAACATTGAGGTAAGTACCGTTATAATAATCTGCATCTTACAGGTGTGGATAGCGAGTCTTATAAATAGTGAATGACTTATTCAAAATCACTCAGCTAGCAACTGGCACAGCCAGATCCAGAAATCCAGAGCTCCTGATTTAAAATGTCACGCTTATGTTGACCATGCCACACACACATCTATAGAACATGTGAGTTCTGGATGGCTTGGTGAACAGACGGGGAAACATAGCTTCCACTGGAAATGTTGGGAGTGTAGGGAATTTGTAAATACCTGAAGGTGAATGGTAACAGTGAAAATTTTTCAGTGTAAAGATTAAGAATATGGAAGTTGACTAGAAATGGATTTCCCGCAGAGCTTAAAAGTAGATCTAAATTCAACTGACATTTTCATACTCTCACATAGACTTATGTTTTATGTATATATTCTATCTCTGCCAGAAGTATCTGGCTTAATTAAGGTCAGGGATCACTCGTTCCCTTTCGCATCCTACTATGTAGCTACTAGATTTACAGTCTTGCTACATGAGGTCACAGAAATTAGTTCATGCCATGCCCTAGATGTAGAAGCCATGAGGAAAGATGAATGTCAGACACTCACACTTTGCTGGCTTCAGAATAATGGCAGAATTCAAGGAGCAATAGTGTAGGCAGCTTTCATACATAGAAAGTTCATTCTCACGCTTTTAATTAAAATCTAACTGGACAGAGATGCACTGATACTGATGCTTTATTATCTAAAGTTCTAAAAAATATAGTCTTGAATATTTTAATTGATTTTTTAAGAGAATCTTTGTTTTTTAGTTTGCTTGTACCTACACCTCATATAATGAATTTTGTTTTCATGACTGAATTTTCCCTTGTTCCCCTCCTCCATACAATTCAGCACAGAAAGTTGATAAGTAAGGATTAATGAGGTATTTTAAGTAGCTTTATATATTTTTTTAAATAAATATTTTGAGAAAAAAGACACTCATAACAAATAGACAAATATTATGTTCTTGTGATTTAACTGAATTTTTCAGACATTACATCAACTCACCTAAATATGCCTTAATATTAGGTACCATCTATTATCCTGAATTTTGAAGGGATGATAATGATGATTTCTGATTAGTATGTGTTAAAGGAGGAATACTTATTTATTAATGATAAAGGCACATTATTATTGAAGACATGTTGCCCATTGTTTCCTGTAGTGTCTCTGCTTTTCCAAATATGCTTCAAATTATCATTTAAACAATCATAGGACTGTTATGACAATGTTATGATTAATACCTACTCATTGTTCTGTCATCACTATCAAAATGGAACAAACCAACTCAATTGATATAGATAAATGTGTGAGCAGATTCTATGATTAAGTTTCAGCCACACAAAACATCATGCTGCATTGATATAGTTAACACCTTTTAATAAGTTCTTATCAAAAGTAATATCTAATAACCCTCTAGAACTGCAGTCCCCAACCCCCGGCCATGGACCAGTACCTGTCTGTGGCCTGTTAGGAACCAGGCCGCACAGCAAGAGGTGAGTGACAGTGAGCAAGGAAGCTTCATCTGTATTTGCAGCCACTCCCCATCACTCACATTACCGCATAAGCTCCACCTCCTGTGAGATCAGCAGCGGCATTAGATTCTCATAGGAGCACAAACCCTACTGTAAACTGTTCATGCAAGGGATCTAGGTTGCCCGCTCCTTATGAGACTCTAATGCTTGATGATCTGAGGTGGAGCTGAGGTAGTCATGCTAGCTCTGGGAAGTGGCTGCAAATAGAGATTATCATTAGCAGAAAGGTTTGACTGCACAATTAATGTAATTCTCTTGAATCATCCTGAAACCATCCCCCATTCCACTCCCTGGTCTGTGGAAAAATTGTCTTCCATGAAACAGGTCCCTGACAAAAAGGTTGGGGAACACTGCTCTAGAACATAATAGGAAAAAAAGAGAAAAAACTTGGTATGGCAATGGATTCAACTGTCTTGCAACTACACTTTCTTTACATGTCATTGCTATTTCTTATAATGAGTACTACAACTTTTGGTGAGCTGGCTTGTTCACATTTTCACAGAATTAATTTTTTATTGGTTTATACTTCCTACAAGCAGGAAATATACCTGTTGTTATAATATTATACTGAAAATTGTGCACCCAGTATCTAATTAACTTGCAGAAAATTTTAGGCAGCACTTTTTTAAGCAACATTTTTCATAGGCAGGGTTATTAAACATTTTAATATCTGTTCTCAGCTCATTCAGAACATGGACAGAATAATCACCCACTTTGATTTATAGGGATTTGCTTTCAGAACAGGAACTTCCTCAAGACATAGGTTTTCAAATGCATTTCTAATTCATATTTAGTAGGAGGAATGGAGGACCCCATACCTTATCAGCAATAAATTACTCTCCTGTTAAACTTGCTGCTAAACAAGGAGCTACAGTCCTATTAAAATCCAATTAAACATGCATCACACTTGATAGATATAATTAGAACTGTAGAGGGTAAATGGCTCCAAGCACTGTATTTGGAAGAACTGTAGATCAGTATTAAAGGAAAAAATAATAGACAATATGCTGGGGTTTTGTTTCTGCAGTGATACTTTCTTTATTGTGATGATCTTATTTATTACCTTTTAATAGTTTCCCTAACTTACTAAGAAAGGATTGTTTTGTTTTCATGTTTTCTTCCACTAATAAGGACATTGTGTCTGCTTTCATAGAGTAATTCAGATATTTTAGTAATAAAATAGCAGATCTTGCAATAATGCTCCAAAACTTGTAGCACTTAAAATTATTTTTATATCATTTCTCAGCTTTTTAATGTTTACTCCTCGTTGCATCATATACAACTTAGGTATGGGTATCTCTAATTGTCTTTCTTACAAGGATGTAATCATTAGGAATTGCCAACCTAGACACTGCAAGAATTAGGTAGATATGCAGTCATTGGATTTCCTTATGTACCCCCACAGTAGCTATAACAATCTCTTCGCTGAATCCTTCTCAGGAGATCTTAGAAATAATTTGTGCTCCTTGTATCCTGTTTTTGCTAATCAAAATGTGGAGGAGCATTTTTGGACTTTATATGTGACTATTAAAAAAAAAGATCTATGGCCAGTGCACAAATATATTTTGGTAAAGGATGACAAATACTGTAAATGTGATCATGTAGAAAATAAATAGAATATTAAACATAGGTTTACTTGAACTGACTTGGTAATGTTAAAAATTAAACATTCATGTAATAAATATCATACTGTGAAACATCAGGGACAATCGAGGAGGATAATGCTTGAACATTTTCATGTGTCCCTTCTCACTTGTTAAGTGTCAACTTATTTTTACCTATTAAGTTTTATAATGCCGAAACAATCTTTGTTAAACTTCCTTGTAATTTCTGTCTCCACTTCAGGGCCATGTATATAATTAAGTCTTGGGACAATTAGCAGCTCAGAGTCTGCATATCTATTCATTAACACGTCATGTAGAAAAAAAATGGACAGAAAGAAACTGAGAATCTGAGAGTTTGGAATTTAGGATTTGTTCATCATCATGCTCCTCTCTTTTTAAATCTTATCTTTTTCTTTCTCTATAATTGTCTTCTTTTTCTCTAAGTGGATAGATATTCTGTAGGCAAAAAGAGCCACAAGCAGGTCTCAAGTCATTCCAGCATAGCTAGCCCAAAGGAAAAATAAAAATGTTTTCCTCTCAACTCCATAGGGACAGGACTCAGAATGTCCCTATTTGGCTTAAGTACACAATCATTGCGACCACGATTATGTCAAACCACGTTCTATGCCCCCTCATGATCAAGAAGGAAAATTCCATTACTAGAACTTGGGTTGTGCACAGGAATAAATAAATGTGCAAGGCAGACAGGAAAAGTAGTAATAACAGGCGTATTTATTAGAAGAAGCTGCTGCCAGCTAGCCTTTGAGACTGCTCTGCCCTCACAGACTCTCTGGGCCTTGTCCTGCACCGCCACAGGCTACTTACCAGGTTCTCAGAAACCTGTGGTTCATAGTTAACAAACCCTTCTTGATGCCTCAAGTGAGAGGGAAAGTGAAGATAGATTAATCTGTTTTACTTGGATTTCTGTCTTTCTCAATTCTATTTTTCCCTTGCTCTCCATAGACTACTTTTTGCTATAGTTTTAGCCTATAATTATACCTCTGTCCTTCAGCCTTCCTCTATGACATATTCCTAAAATAAAACCTTGTCATATTAGTGTTTATAAATGCACAATTATATTTCTTTGCATAGGTTCACTGTGAAAAAATGATAAACAAAAGTGACAAATGTATTCATATGAAATAGTTCAGGTTAAGATAGATCCATATTAGTCTTTTTTTACATTATCTTTCTCCAAAGTCTCATAGGCATACAGGATTTTTTGAGCCACTGGATTCCATCAAAGAATAAGCTACCATGGTAGGGATATGTCAAAATATTGGAAGCTTTAGAAATTTTAATGTACAATGTGAAATTGTAGGAACTATCAAATCATTTATATTTTATAAAAATGTTTAATACAATAATTAGGTAGACTGACACATTTAAAAGTAATAATTCATTTTGATCTAACTCACTTTTAAGAAATACTTTATTCAAAAATACCTTAAAGGCTATGTTGACCCTATAATTTGTCCATTGCTTATTAATTCTATCTAGAATAATTATAAAGACATTTTATGCTATGGTATGGGGGTATTTTATGATGACTTGTGTTTTATGACATCAGAAATGTGAAAGAATAAATTATCAGAAATAAAGCATGATAGACTCATACATACTTGTTAACAGCAAATGTGCATTCATTTGTCAAATTATTTTGGAATTGTATAGTAACAATATGTATATGCTGATGAATTCTTAAATTAAAAAATTATGAAATCTATTTATATTTTATTCTGCACTTGTATTCATTTATTTATATTTATCAGAGATAGGCTTTTTTTAAAAATTGATACATATTATTTCCAAAGCTGAAGGGAAAATTTTAAATACATGACTACAAAAAGAGAAAATATTTTATAAAGACTCGTGGGGCAGGGCAACATTAAAATATATATTTTTTGAAAATAATTTACATAAAAGCTAAGACTTTAAATTTTAAACTGGTAAAGACACTGATGCATATCAAGAGACATAAATTAAAATGGTACTTCTATTCTAGTCATATAATTAGAAACCTAAACTTAAGAAAAAGCAGTTGTGTGAATCATGTGTAAGATTAGGCATACTTTCAATCTAAAATTAAAATTTGTAATGTTTACTATTAAAATTTTTGTCTTCTAAATATTAAAATAAGACATAAATAAACTCAATATTTGGTGTTTCTCTTCCTAGAAAGCTGCTGAAACTTTTTTTTTCAGAATTAATGTCAGTGGTTTAAAAATTAATATTTAGTTTCCTTATTCTATAACCTGTTTAACTACAGTCAAACTCGACTTGTACTAGAAATTACAAGTAATAATTTGCCATTCAGCCTATGCTCTCATTTTCTAGTAGTCAACTTGTAGTCCAAGAGGATATAAAGTAAAATAGGAAACAAAGATAGGACCAACAGTTTGGAAGAATGTATATAAAGTATTTGAGCAGTGAGATGAACCCATCTGTGTAGAATTTTTACTGATTTTCTTAGTTGTTTTGTTTGTACATGTTAAATATTAGCAACAAAGTGGTGGTTGTAGGAGGAATAGAGCCATCAATATAATGGAAATGAAATATACATATTATATATACACACGCACACGCACACACATACACACCAGGTATGTGTATATATATATCAGTCAATTTATTTCTAATTTTCTCTTATTCTTATAAAAATGAATAAATATTCATTATAGAAAAAATGTAAAGTAGAAGACATTTCTAAAATAAATTAGTAATTGACTATAGTCCATCATTTATTGTTAATGCCTATCTTTGATAGTTCATAATCACAATTAATCTTGGAAACACACTTTAAAAATTTTGTTGTAATTATCTCAAATACTATTTTGTGGTACCTTTTCAGCTTAAATAAATTCTAAACATTTTACTATAATATTAAATATTCAGTGAGAACATGAGTGTTAATGACTATATAGTAGTCCATCCTCTCACCAGAACATAATTTATTTTATTCAATTACCTGTATTTCTTCTTCACTTTTCTTCAGTTTATGTTTTTACTACTTTAAATAGAGTGGATTTTAATTACTATGTTTATTTTTCTGATCTCTATCTATATCTCTGATTATTTCATTGAGTTACATTGCTAGAAATTTGTTAAAAGAGTAAAAGATTAAAAGCATAGAAGCTTTTGTTATGTATTGGCAATGTGGTATCAAGCACAATTTTAAAAGTTAAATTCTCTACTCACTTTTAAGCTAAGAAAAGTCTCTGTGACTGCCATCAGTTATTTGTTTACAAAAGTAAATAGTATTTTCTCTATAAATGCTAGTATGGAAAAGAATCACAACCTTTTTTAAGTGAAAAAGTTTTCAAATGAAATTTGAAATTGTATTATTAACTCTACTATTAGTTTATAGAAAATAAGTTTTAAAACTAATATGTGCAATGAATAGTACATTTTGTTTACTAATATAAGGAAGCATCAAATAATGAAAAGAGCACAAAATTACCAGCATTAATTTTCAAACATCTGTCAATTTTCAATCAACATTTAGAATAATCTATTATTCCCTCTCTCTGGAACAACTGGACTGCTACTCAGCTGTTTACTCATTACTGTGAAAATAACAGGTATTTATACATGTCCATTTTGATGGGTCAGTATCCACGCTATTTGGATTTTGGCCTTTTCCAATCAATTAGACTGAACTTTTTAAAATATAAAAAATATGACATCCTTTCCCTGCTAAAATTTTTTCAATGGCTTCCCATGTCACTTGGAGTATACTCTAGACCCACTGCTATATCCTATAAGACCTCCGTGATCCACCCATAACATACTACACATGCTCCAGTTCAGAGCCTTTTGCTTTTATTTTTCCTTTTGCCAGGATTTCTCTTCTCCCGGATGTTCAGATGGCTCACTGCATCACTTAATAGATGTCTTTGCTCAAATTCCACTTTCTCCATGAGTTTTTCCCTATGCACCCTATCTAAAATAATATCCTCGCCTACATCATACACTCTTTTCCAGCTGTAAGTGTTTTTCTTCACCTTGTTTGCCAATACATGCTCATTTATGGCTCATTTATGCATCTGGTTACTGTTTGTCTTTCTTACTAAAATGTAAATCTATTAGGTCAGAAGTTTTATGTTTGTTTATGCCTACCTCCTTAGTGCTCAGAGCATGCCCAGCATATGGTGGATTTTCAATAAATATCTGTTGCAAGGATGAATATTAAAATCCATATGTTCAAAAAGATACTTAAGTCATCTAAGTCTCAGTTTTCTCATTTGCAAAACTGGTATAATGATGGCAATATGTACTCCATTGAGATTTAGTGAAGATCAAATAATAAAATGAATATGAAAATACTTTGAAAATTGCGAAGAGCAATTGTGTGTGTTTGAGAAATCTAAATCCTTTGGAGGCAAATCTTTACTAAATATATTAGGTTTCCTGTTTTTTCTTATTATTATATTCTGAGAAGTTTCTCTTCTCTCTCAGTATCAAGAAGTAACAGAATGACATGATTTAATTAATGATAGATCATAAAATAAGTACAGTACTGATAATCCATATATATTCTCATGGAGCTACATCATCCATCACAGAAAAGAAAATTAATAGAGTGATCTTAGACACCTTTACAAGACTTTAAATAACCATAAGTAAAGTTAGAAACTTTGCAGTATAGTTTATTAGAACCAGCAAAAGAACTTTAATAATAAGAAAGTATTTTTTCATTAATATTTTCAATAGCTCCATCATGTAATCATTATTTCTGAGCATTATGGTATCTATGGTTCTTTATAAATAGGAGGTTTATGCCAAAAGAATAAAAATTAAAATTAAAAAGTCGGTCTACATCTAGAACTGCTAAGTTTCAACATCTTTGTAAGTCCAACTCTCATGAAATTATTCATTATGTGAACCAATTCTTCTAATAAACAATTGACTACTTATTAATAAAACATTTAATAGCTATTCTGGCATAGAAACTTTAAAATTTTATCTCAAAATGTTTTAAACACCATATCTCAGGGTATAAATAAATAAAATGATAGAGATCTAGCTATCTTGGGGATAAAGGCTCCACCTACCTCTTATGTAGGAGTTAAGCCAATTAGCTGGCTTAAATAAATTAAACGCAATGTAACTTCTTGGCAGAACACATATTTCCTAAATTAATATATCTTCTTATTTATCTTATATTTAAATTCATATTTGGATCCAAAAAATAAAGCTTTTAAAATAACCCACATATTCATAGTTTTCTATGTAATATACAGAAATGTAGGAATGGAGATAATTTTTCCAAAGTTATAAGAAAAATATTTTCTATCCAAAAACTTATTTATATTATTTACTTCATATGAAATAAACTATTATTCAAAATACTTAGATATAACTTCACATAATATGTGGCACCTATAAAATCCAAGGGACGTTTTGCTGAAACAATAAACAATTATTTTAAATTTAAGTACATCAAATGTTGTAATGACAATAAAAGATGAATTACAATTATGTTTCTGATATTGGCAGGTATCTAGAATGACAATTGATGTAATACCAATAAAACTTTTTCCTTTACCAATTTAAAGCCATCAATATGGTAATCAATATAACATTAAAACATAATGGTATTTTGAATTTATTTCCAATGAATTGATTTACACTTTTCAGCTGTGCTTTCCCCCAATAATAATGAACCTTTCGACAAGGAGAAAACTAAAATATATTTTTATGAGTCCAAAAGAGAATTGTCAAATTTGCATTTATTCCTTTTCTTTAAGCAGCACTCCAATGACACAATGAGAGGGAAAAAATATGTTTTCAGACCTGTTAAGAAGTCCTTTCAGTGGTCATGTTCAAGTGTTTTGCATTAGATCTTAGATTAAACTTATAACCACATATAGCAATATTGTAATTTAGCATAATTATATCTGCAAGGAAAAATTGCTAGTAAGTATAAATACTTAGATGTTAACAGGCTTACAGTTAAAACATGATGATTCAGGATCAGGAAAAGAAAAGATACATCATAAGCATTTGCTGGTGCTCACTGCTCTGAGGGCCAGTGAGTTACTTGTTATGCATCGTTAAACTAATTTACTTTTGTCATTTATTGTCTATTTCTTCTTACAGAGGGCCTCAGATGGACTTGTCTTGTATCTAATTCCTCATTAATGGGTAATGTCACAGGGAAATCCTATGACTTTTGGCAGCCCAGGCAAAACCTTGGGTTGGTGGACTGGAATATAAGCATTCTAAATCTGTGATATGCCAGCTGAAAAGCAGGCTCCCTTAAACTTGTAAAATGTGTCATTTTGGTGTAAACTGGAAAATATGTCTATAATAAAGAGTCTGACTCCATTTTTGATGTTTGACTGCTGACAACTTTTAAGCCTTACCCTTTCCATTGCCCCTTTTGCCCCACATCTGGCCAAACTCATAAAAACTCCCAGGTACTCTCTCAGTTGGCACCAGAGGGAAGTTTAAACCATGTGCAAGAATGGCCACACCCCTAATCACAATAAAAACTCCAAGCGAGTCTCTTTCTCTCTGAAGTCATTTTCAGACCTGCTTGGAACCACCTTCTTCTACCCCAGAAAACCTCATTATGTGAGTAATAAAACTTTTAACATCCTCTTGGCTATATGTTTGTCATCATCAGGTTTGACATCCAAACCAAATTGTGGGTAAGAGTCCGTCTTACTTCTGCAGAGTGGGTTTAGAAGTATCTCTTGTCTTTGTGGAAGTGTTTCTTCATTTGGATGTTCTCTTTCTTGCTTTCTCTAGGTGACTAATTTTTTTCAATACCCAGAATTTCTCTTAATGGTGCGACTCACATAGATATAGTGAAATTGACATATAGTGAGATTGATCTCACATATGTGACACCTGTTTAATGAAAGTAGATATGCTCTGAGGCAGAATTTAATTTTTTTTATCATTTGTGAATATGTGATAATCAAAATATCTTAGAACATAAATAAGTACTTATATATTAAAATACATAGTTTTTAAGTCTTCCCACTTATGTATATCTCTACCAACAATTTCAGAACTACTTCCTGTGTAGATACTCAATGTTTTTCTCATGTCTCCTAAAGGTGATCATTTCTACCAGAATTTGAAATGTCTCATGGGATACTCAAGGCAGAAGTATATGCAGTTTGAAATTGAAAAACATGTAAGAAAGAAATACCTAGTAAAAAGAAAGTAATTGGTAAATGTTGAAATTTCAGGGACACTAGTATTTTGGGCAAGGCATCATTTTGAGTTTGGTCACATAATCAATGATCTATGCAACCAACAGATAGAGCATTTTTTCCCATAAAACCTTGGCAAATTTATAGCAATGCAATTTTTTTCTCAAGGAAGATATTGAAAAAGCATGAAATAATAATTAACACCGCATTCTTGGTTGTAGAACTATTGCATTAAGGCACTCTTAGATTGTAAGTCACTTTAGTGAAGGAAGCATGTAGCATGCCAGTAGTTAGGGAATGGCTATATAAATGGTAATTATTACTGATGATGAGGCCCTTGTCCTTAAACAAATCTAAATCTGTGATATGATGTTTAAGGATAGCATTAAACATGGCCTTTGAAGACACGGAGATCTGAATTGCAATCTTTACTGACTAGCTGTGACACACTAGACAAATTACTATTCCTTTCTGATTTTCCTCATCTATAAAATGGAATAACAACATTGAATTCCCTTGGTTGTTGAAAGAATTACTGCATTTAACCTAGAGCCTATAATAATATTGTTTCTATGTTCACCCTTATTTTATTCAGTGGAAGTCACTTATCTGCATTTTTGTCTCACTTACTAGCCTGAAAGCTCCTTGTGGATAAGCATTATGTATTTTTGTCACTTTATTTATAGCAAAAAACCTTTCTAGGAATACACTGGGCCATCAGAAAGTGCATGATGCCTTAATTATTCATTTGCTGGTGATTTCAAACCAAGCATCCATTGGTTTACTCTTTTAAATATATATATGGTATTGTTGCTGAAACTTCTCTACAATTGTGTATTGAATTTACTAAGAAATTTTATTTCTACTTCACATTCTGATATCTACCTCATTACTACAAAATATGTAAAACAGTGCTGACTCTAGTAATTTCTTTGTTATATAAATAACCATTAGAAAAAAAAGCGGATCTGTTATTTTAGATAACAATGGACCACCAACTAAAAAGCCATATGGTCAAGATATTCTCTAAAGTCCTATAAGTCAAATTCAAATTAACAGTTTAAACATTAAAACTTGCATTTTAAGTTATATTACTAAGCCAATTAGTTTTATAAATGAGAAGTTTTAATATAAAGTTCATAAATATTGCTTACTTAGCAGTATTTTTGGAACAATGTTACTTAAGCTTAGTTTTTGAAGAGTAATTTACATAATAGTTCAAATAAAACTATAGAAAACAATTGGTTTTCTAAGATTCCCTGCCCTCATTTTTAATCCAAGGTAAATTATCACATTTTAAGGTAACATTTGGTAAAATGGCTTTAGTAGAATACAAAAATAAAAATGTATTTATTTAAATTCCATAAACATTTATTGAGTACCTATTCCATGCTATAGATTATAAATAAGGTATAGTCCTGGCCATGAAAAAACTCACAAACACATACATAGTTGAATGCAACTTGAGAAATAGATTAATAGAGCTGTACATCAAGTACTCTAGCACGTGAAAACAGAGGCTCAGAAAATTAATCCTGCCATTTGAAAGGAAGATCCAAGAAAGTCATAATAAGGAGTTTATGTTTGAAATTAATCTTGAAATATAAGTAGAGGTTTGAGAACAAGAACATTTTGGAAACGATAGAGTATGTGCAGCTTTTGGCAATATGAGAAATGATGATTTGCTTGGGGGGAGTAACAGGTAGCGCATTGTGCCAGGGGCATGAAATGTGTCAGAGAAGAGAGGCATGGGATGAGAACAGAAAAGTATACAGGAGTCTGGTAACGAAGCACCTTGTATTCCAAGCTAGGAAGCTGGGAACTTAAACTATACATTGAATTGAAACCATAGTATTAAAGAATTTAAAGAATGGGATGGATAAAATTAGATCCACATTTTAGGACATCCTCTGGTTACAGTATGAACAGTGAGTTGGAGTATGGGAAATTTGTAGTCAGTAATACAGTTGAAGCAATAATGTAGGGAAAAGATGATGAGATCTTAACCTAATGTAGTAGCAGTTTGGTTGGAGATGAGGAAACAAATATGAAAGATATTTAGAGACTGCAATTAGTAAGATTTGGTGATATATAGGCTGTGGAAGATAAAAAACTAACAAAGAAGAGCAGGGATTAGCTAGCTTATAGCTCAGGCGAGTGGGTGCATATAATAGTCTTTACCGCTATCATGTCATAACATTTATGGTCTTCCTGCAGGAACCTGAAGGCTGCCATTTGTGGGAAGATGTGGCCATGTGACTCGCTTTAGCTAATAAATGTCAAGAAGTGTCATGTCTACTTCCAAGTGGAAGCTGTAGAAACCAGAGTTTGATTGTCCACACTCTCTCTTTCCCTTTGCCACAGTGCCACATAATGTAATAGTGGCTGCTCTAACAGCCTGGGCCCTTGACTATACAAAGCAAAACCCCAGCCAACCCACACAGATTTGTGAGATTATTAAACAAATTATGGTATTAAGCCACTAAATTTATGGTTGTTTTGAGATTTTTTTGGTTGTTTTCTACTACAGCCTGACCTTGATAATACTAAAGTGATGGTGGGATAAAATTGAATTAGGAGTAGGAGGGTTTGTAGTTTAGACCATGAGGTTAGTTACAGACACCTAATATTAGGTGATTATATTAGCAGTTGTTAGATATATGGAGTTAGGTGTTCAAAATTAAAGTGTAGATAGGAGATGGGTGTTACCCAAAGTCATGGAAGCAGACATAATTCTATAGGAAAAATAAAATAAAGAGTAATGGAGAAAACTGCTGAAGGCAGAACCCTGAAATACACCAACATCTAATGTGCATTTGGACTTTACCTTGAATGAAATGGTTTATCATCAGAAGATTTAAACAGATAAATGACATGGCCAGAGCTGTGTTTTTGAAAAGCCACTCTGTAGTTGGCATAATTGATTAAGAATAAGAATAAACTACCTATTAACAAATTTCTATACTTTTTGGTTTATTAAGTAAATATTTATCCAGAAATTACATCTTTAGAAATATACGTTGCTCCTGGACATGTCCTCCTTTGGCTATCCTAAAATTATGTCATACTCATAAGCAAATGGTCAGCATTTGGGTTTGTATTCCCTATTATTTCATGTCTCCTAAACAGACCCAGAAGAGATACACATTTATAGACAGAAAATGCTTCTGAGAGCCGCATGTAATTGAAATTTGGCATGTGTGTTCTACATGATACCTCCAAATACGCCATCTTATCTTGGCAATAGCATAGTGCTAACTGCCATAAAGGACATAAAGGAATATAAGCTATGATTGCTGACCTCAAAATTTTAGAATCAAGGGAGAGGCTGGAATAACATTGCCACCAAGGTATTTATTTAGAGAACATATACCTTATACATCACTGGTAAATAATGCCAAATAGCCACAGGGTGCTATCTCTTGAATATCATACATATTTCTGGAATGTTTTATTATTTAAGGAAACTTCAGTTCGATTTTCATTTTTTATGTTTCATATGTAAAGTGCTCTACTCTATACAAAATTTTAATTTTCTTCACATTCCCCCTCATTCACAAATCAATCATGTAGTTCTTACTCTTACTAAACTCCTTCAAGATGCTGAATTTCAATAGGAATTTATTTTCCACAGTGTTTCACTACTTGACAGTGAAAAATACTAGCAATAGCAAAATATCATATTTTACTTTACCCACATAATACAGTAAATTATTTGAACTTAGGTCAGGAAATACTTTCAGTAGTTGAATTATCCAGTTAATAATGAAAAGAGTAAGCATATATTTTGAAAGTCAAATATAATACTGTATCAATTGACTGATCACAGTCTGCTGACTCATGGAAGAGTTGGAGGAAATAGACCCTCTGTTATTTGGGTGCATACACACAACCGGCAAGAAGAAGAAAGGCCAGATATTATCTCACAAATGGCATGGGAAGGATTTTAACACTACAGAAAGTTGGTTCTTTAAAATAAATGGGTGGCTGCAGAACACTCCAGATAGACTGTTGACCTTGTCTGAGTAAATACAGAAGGGGGCATAAAAGAAAAAAAGAAACACAAAGTATATAAAATGACCTCAAATTGAATAAAACAGGAAATCCTCTTATCTAAAATTGCCCTGTAATCCCTATTTGAGTGGAGCAAAAGAAAGATTTCTATTTCGTACTTTATTTTTCCTTTCCAATTTATAACAATCTAATTTCACTTTAAACTAATGCAGCTACAGTAATATTTTTCTTATTGTACCCCAGTAAACTGCATGGCTGCCCATTCTATCTTATGAACAGGTTATAGGTCTGTAACATAAAATTTTATTTTTATTCTGGGTTCTTCTCCCATGTGGTGATTTAGTTTTTAGTATAACCTGCAAACAGCGGCAGTTTTTGCTCCATTAAGGCTCTATGATTATCACTAATTTTGTCCTAATTTGATGCTAGCATTTGGCCTGCCTATGGATTTGAATTAGAACACAAAACAGAGAAATTGTGAAAAATAGAAAAGAGCACATTGAAAATCTTTTAAATACAGCGAGTCTAAACCTGTATTAATGCAATATGTTATGTATAACTACTACTCTTTTCAGTTAAATCCCAAAAGATATTTTAAGGTATTGTAGCCACATCTTTTGCAAGTGGTGTAGTTAATTTTTCTCTAAACTACATTCTCTGATAAGTACTAATAACAAAACTGAATAGAGATAGTTCATTGTCATCAGGCAAGACATTTTGATTGCCACCCAAGAAGTGTACTGTCCTGAAGTAAATGGTATGGGGAAGATATTTTTATATTAAACTATTGTCATATCTTCAAATGTATTTAATATTTCATTATGTCCCCTGGAAATCCTTAAATGTTGATTGGTTTTCAGTGATAATGAATAACATAAGTCTCTAAAGGGATTTCTTAAATGTAAGAGGAAAAAAACACCATAGTCAATATAGTTTGGTAATTATAAATTAATATTTTTTACTTCCAAAAGCCTGGATGCCCCAATGTTAACATAACTCCCTAATGACGAAATATTTTTTAAATTAAAGATCTGTCTTATTTATTTAGTTAAATTTTCGATTACAGTATTTATAGAAATGTTCAACATTATTTTAACTAACTCTATGCTTTGAAATTCCCATAATGGACATACATTTTATGACAGTTCTGCTCACTTTGTCTTGCAAAGAGTTATATTTTTGCCCCCTATATTAAAACTGTAAGAAGAAAGGCCGGTATTTTTCCCATGTCTTAATTTATTTTACTGCCACTTTTCTTTCTCTTTGTTTTTTTCAAATCTGTGGTACTTCCTAATACCAAACCGAGTGTGCACAGATATATATGAGCTTCCAATCATTCAAGCAGCTCTTGAATGCTTGTCTCTTCTGTCAACCTTAAAAAAACTACTTCGGCAAATGCTTTTGACAATGTCCTAAACAAGATGTGTTTATCTTTCAGCACGATCATCAGATTTGGAATTACTGGTTTAAATCTCTATTTCCACTAGACTATAGTCTGCAAGAGGACAGAGACCACATCTGTTATTCCCAGATATGTCCACAGTACCTAGATTGTGTGTATCTCATAGTAGATGCACACTACATTAAATAAGTTGTTAATGATAACTCATACAGATAGAGTTTACCAAATGTGGAATTGACTAGTAAATTTGGGACTTTATGATTTTGTAAACTGCATTGTTAGAGCTTAGTTATTATCATTTCATTAGATCACTAATGTACACAAAAAGAATGTAAAACAAATTCTCTCTAGCTACCCAAATCTCTTCTTGCCAAAATGGCCGACTGAGATTCTAATTTTTTACAATGACAAACCTAAAGAGGGCTGAAAAAATAGTGCAAAGGGAAGAATGAATCTCCTTGGATCCTTCCATTCCCTGCCCACTATTCGGTTTCCTTTCTCAATTTTTGCATTTTCAGTAGCTTATTTCTTTTGTAAGTCTTGGTTGTAGTTATTTAACATTTATGCTTACTTCCATTATTCATTGAGGTGTTTTTAGACTATACAATATGAATACCAGAATATTCTGCATTATTTTTTAACCCTTTAGCTATATAACCTATTCTCAAGTCTGAAAATCAAGAAATAAATTAGAGTAAATGTAGTTTGTAAGTAAGTTATGAACCACTTTATTCAGCAGGTCCTTTTAAACTTATTTTAAGTTGAGTTACTATGTATTCATAATTACTTAATGAATTCTAATGATATTGAAAAATCATAGTGATAGTCATACACTGAAATGTATGCTTTCTCTAGTGAGATATTTTACCCATGAATGCGTATGTGTGTGTCCTAGTTAATATCCCTTTATAGCCTAATATTTATCAAAAGTCAACAAATTAGTACACCATGTTTTGACTCTGCTTTTCCCAACACAATGATTTATTTACTTAACTCATATATTCAATCTTTTCAAGGGCTTATAGCACATAAAAAGGTATTTAAAACAATAAGCCTGGGAAAACATAAGAAGTACATCACTTAGCTTAGCTTAACAAGAACTTTTTGATATACTAAGAGGTCCTAGTGACAGCAGAACCCATTAATACATTTAAATACAGGTTAAGAATCAAAATGTTGGTGTGGGGTTGATCTATTAAATTATTAATTAACAGCATCCTGTTCATGTACATGAGGTTTCTATCACTCACAGACATATAAACTAATGCTAATAAAAAGTAAATAAGCAAGTGAGTAAACAAAAAGCTAGTAACTAAGTGGTCAGACTAAACTCCAGAGTGAATCTACATATTTAGCTTTTTAGTCGATATTTTTATTATGGTTTGCTTCATATTCAAGGTTCCTAACAAGGTATATAGTTTGTGAAATTAAAGGATAAAAGAATAAGAATAGTTGCAGATGTTTTTGAAAACAAAGGCCAAAGCTACTAACTACAGATAGATTCTGTGTCTAAAGAGGTATTTGAACAGACAACTTCTTCATTAGTACACAAAATTACTTCATTACTACTGATATTTAAATCATTACACTTTTTAAAGTACCTTGATATATTTTTATATTAATAGATCTAAATATTCATATTCCATTTTCCTCTTATGGGCTATCAGTTATGTTTCCAGCTCTTTGTAACCTCTAAACACTATTAACTTCTTACACTGGGAATGTAATGCCTAAAATCCATGGCCATATGGTAAATTAGAAAGGTGATATCTTATATGAGAAAATTATCTATATTGCTTTATATGCTTTTACATTTACTCAATGTACAGTATGTTTATTAGATACCAATTGTAATTAAGGGCTATAACATCCTAGAAATCGCATATTACTAAAGGATTAATAAAATAACCGGTCCGGTTTCTAGAATTTAATCAAAAGAGGTTTACAAGGCAATGAAAATACATCAAAACTAAGTCTTCATAAATAGAATCTACATTACAATAGACTAGAAACCTGATACTGAAGCAAAGTATTAGCACTTTAAGTAATCTCATTCCAGCTACCTACTATAATTCTAAATGCTGGGTATAAACTTTCTAAGAGGAATTAATAGGAATATTCAATGATGTCTGTGCTAGAATGTTACAGAACTCATTCAAGAAAAGCCAGTGACCTCAAAAATGGATGCTCTGGAAAAGCAGTTCACCTCACATTACATCAAAGCATCTTAGAAAATGTGGATGTGGGAAAATAGATATTCAGGAATTCCTAATATTTCTTTAAATCATTAAGAAGATTGGATTATCAAGGCATTAACGGTAGGCCCAAAAGATGGGTTCAATTTTCCCAATTGAATCCCATTCTACCAAAGCATGTACTGTTTCAAAGTCTTACATAACATGGCTGTATTGATGTAAGATTAAGAAAATAATAAAGAAATGATTATATATTGCTATTAATAACTAGAGAACAGTCTGGGTTCAATTTCCCAATTAAATTCACAAATAATGTTTCAAACTGTTACACTAAAGCTGACTTGAATGTAAACAGATATAGAATATGTGATAAACGGACGTAGAGGTAGCCAATACATTTAATTTGCATAAGCCTAGAACTGATACCTAATGAAAGCTTATATGAATGTGCAGCATAAAAAAAAAATTATAGAATAAATAGGAATATGGTTTTTACAGGACAAACTTTTAACTAGCTTTCTTTATTTGTTTTCTCATGTCTCTGACAATGATTTAAAATCGCGAATACTACGAGTAAATCAATAAGCTCATCTTCATCTACCCGATGCCCTTCTCACAATGCTTCAAGTAGTATTTTGGTTTTTGTTTTTGCCTACCTTCCAGTCCAAGAGCAGGAATTAGCTAGTTCCTATATGTGCCATTAGGACTTATGTTTTCATAGTTATTCCTCAGAATACTATAGATCTTATTAACTGCTCTGAAGAACACTTCAAAAAAGCATAGTTGACAAATAAGAATTTTCTCTATGCCTAAAAAAAAATTCAGCATTATTAGAAGGCCTTCTTTGTGGCATATTCAACTATAAAGAGAGAGAGAGAAAATATAATCCTTTGATTTACCACTTACCTTGATTTTTTAAAAATAAAAATCTCAATATTTGAAAATCACAAAGCTTTCATTTCATGGAGAAAATGGGAAGGATACTCTATTTCCTAAGAAGAAACTGCAATGATTCTAATTCATTACCAGATTTAGAAGTTTAGACAAAACCCCTCAATATAAATGCATCACAAATTTAAATTCCAAAGAGGCAAAAGTGTAGTGTAAATCTTAGGGAGTTGGTAACACCATCTCCATCATCTACTGCAGGTAATGCATCACAAAATATAGAAGCAAGAATTAAATCTGTATGGCCAGAAAATTTTTCAAAGACGTTGGTTGTAAAAGTTGTATCAGAGTAAATAGGAATTGAGCTGAAACACACAGGGGAATAGAGAAAAAAAAGATTCTGATACACGGTTTTATATGATTACTTAAATGTTTAAGACAAAATACAATTATGTGTGTGTACATATATATTACACATGCTATAAAATGTAAAATATTTAAAGACTATTAATAGCAATGTCTGCTATCTTTAAGGAAGTGTAAAACCTATATTTCACATTACCATACTGTGATTTTGGACAATATTTTATGGTATGATACAAAATGTGCCAAATAAGTTTGTTGGATCATTTTACTGATGGTTTATCTATACCCTCAAGTCCATATTTATAATATTTACTTTTTTTCTGATATTGAAAGAAATGTTTTCTCATTATTAAAATTTAGAATATGCAAAAAGATAGAAAAAATTTTTACTTACAATTATTTTTCTATTCCTTATCATAAACAATCCCTATCTGCACAATTCCCTATGTTTTGACCTCTCAACATTATGTTATGGGGAGAAATCCACACTTTATTAAACCTTGAAAATGTAATTTTAAATGTTGGCATGATATTCCATTAATATAGTTATTATTTAGATTCTCCAATAATTGCTATTTTAACAGTCATCATAAATATTGTTTCGGTATGAATTACATGAATCAATGATTATTTCCCTAAGTTAGTTTCCAAGCAACTTAATGATTTGGGGAGTATTACTATTGATTGCTTCCAAGAAGTATTGAAGGAAGGATTAAGTGATATATAAACTGATCCCTCAGTCATCCCCCCCAAATCTTCAATAAGTGAGTCAGTGCCCCCAAAATGTCTATCATGAGAGAATCTTCATAGAACTACTGGAGGGTACTAAACTCTGGGTAAACATTAAGGACATTCTTAGCTGATATTTGGGGGGACAAAAATTCCAGTTATTTATGTACTATTTATTGAATTTCTAAAATGGACCAGGTCTGTAAGCACAACAATTCAATCTCTCTCTCTCTCACACACACACACACACACACACACGGACACGCATGAACACACAAACATTTTCTTAAACCATTATTATATCTCTGCAAACTCAAAGAGCAACTGCCTTTCATTGACAAGACGGCAACATTGTGTGCTGATCCAGGATAGAGGACATGAAGGCTTCCTGTCTCCTTTCTCAGTAGTGAGATTCTTCTATTTCATGAAATAGAGTATTACTATACCACCAGAATTTTTTTCCCTTCAATTTAGTTGCATTACACTAGTATTTCATGAAATGCCTTTCGTACTCTGATATAAGGCTATCTTCCTATTTTTTTTTTCAGAACCATGTGTTTGTTGTTCAGCCCTTTCTTTCTAAAAAATATTATAGTTGCAACGTGGATGAATCTCTATCAGCATCTTCTAGAGAAATGCTATTGCAATGTAGATAGTCGAATATGTCCTTTAACATTTTTTCCAATTTTTAAAAATTGTGGTAAAATACACATAACAGAAAATTTACCATTTTAACCATTTTCAAATGGACAGCAGTATTAAATACATTCATAATGTTGTACAACACTCACCACCGTCCATCCTTTAATTTTTATTACCACTTGTACAAAAGCAGTTAGAATTTATGTGAATTAGTAGTTCCTTTTAGGGGAAAAGTTTTAAAAATGCACTATGCATTGGCAAGCAAATCACTTTATTGTAGCGAAGTCAAGATACTATAATATTAAAGTCAATGCTATTTTATTGATTAATTTGATGAAACTATGCAATAACAAAAGTTAAAGAAGGAAATGCTGTCTATAAAAAAAACACATCTAGTTTTGATTGTCTTCCCAGAAACTGACACCAATTCAAATGTTTCTTTCAATGGATATATTTTTTCTTTTAACAAAGGGGATGTTTGTACACTTGAAGTATTTTATCTAACTTAGCATCATTACAAAAAAGGAAATACCAGATAATTGAATAAGAACTGTACTTACAATGATCTAAAAGATGGGGAAAAGCCTTCCAGAAATAATATATTCTTTCCAATATCAAAGATCTTGTTATATATAATATAATTGTCTACAAAGTCTAGCTTCTGAATAGAATTGTGTTGGGTACTATAAACATGAAAACTGAGAGTTCTTACAACCTACTCTTGTTTCCACCGGTAACTACTAAATATTCAAAGATAAGGAAATACATCATACATTTATTTAATATCAGTTCAAATAAATGTATTACTATAAAACAAAAATATCAGTTTATGATGCTACATCGAGATTTCCCAATCTTTTTTGCTTTGCTAGAAATGTATAGATCTAATCTCTTTCCTGGGGGTTTCTCAAAATAAAACAAAAGCAATATTTGCTTTCTATTAGATGCCTATGTCATTTGGGGATTAAAAATGCATCACATCGGACAAGTAGAATTAATTCTTTTATATTTTATCTATTCATGTTTAAACCTTGTCTTAATTAGATAAGTACTTTAGCACTAAATATATGTGGAAATCTGTAGGTAGAGTTTTGGGAAGATCAAGGAAAAAGTGACAGTACAATTTTGGATCTTCCTAAATGCCCCCATAAAATTAGAGCACCTAGATGGCAAAACCAAAAATACATGTAAAATATGTGCAACTGAAATAGGTGGCAAGGAATACCACAAACCCAAAATACACTGCCATCAAGATCTGCATCTTACCACATCTGTGAAGGAGAAAGCAGACAGAAGCAAGGGAGTTTCTGATGGGCCCACATTAACAAGCAGGTATTCACTAGGCGATGGAAGGGATGCCTGTCCCCGAGAAAGGCAACTGAAACTACAAGGAACATTCCTCACCTGATCAGCAGGCAAGTGAAAGCAGCGTGTGGTGTAGCCTAAAGGTCTGGAGCAGTCTAGCTTCTACAAACTTTCCAAAATCATTTCCAAGGCCCCTTTCTGGGGCCACAGGAATGAAATGGTTTGCAGATCTTGTAGTAACTTTGAGCCCTTAAGTGCTATGTATTAAAACGTAGACCCTCTTATCTGAGCTTACTGAACTCTGGCTTTATTTGATGAAGGGAATAATCTTTGCAACGGTGATCTCAAACTGGCAATAAAATAGTTAACATTTATTTAGGATTTACTACATACTAGGCACTGTCCTGAGTACCTCGCGTGTGCTATCTCATTTGAAACTCAGGATGATTCTATGTCCTAGATACTACTGTTGTCCACTTCATAGAAGAGAAAGCTGAGGCACAGAGGATTTAACTAACTTGCTACAGTTACCAAGTGGGCAAGTTAAAAGAGGCGGAAATTTAAAAGTATTGATTTCTCTTCCATACTTGTTCTAATGAATGACCAACTTTATTTGCAATGGAATTTAGTTTTGGCCAATGACCACAGTGATGTTTATCTTCGTATTTCAGGATGGAGATGGATAGTCTAGTTGATTAGACTTAACAGAACTGAACCCATGTAAGTGTATGATCTTTTCACTTCACTTTGTGTTGTGTGGCAAGTACATTCCAACAAGGTAGATCAATGCCTTAATACATGGATGTTTTCTGTATTTTAAGTTTCTGGAACAAACAAATTTCAACAGAGTAGCCTATCCTCATAACTCCTGAAGAGAAGTAGAGCAATTCATGAATACAAAATTCTGTCTTGCCCTCTTTACTCACTTCTAGGAAACACCATCCCTTCTCTGCAGATCCACTTCATTTAGGGCAGGCATTTATTTTCAATCTTAGGTTAGATATCACCTCCACTAAGAAGTCCCTACCCTACTCACATATACAAATGAAGATTCCTTCTATGTGTTTCCATGACTGACTACTTTCTACTCCAGATTAGACAGTAAACTATGAGTATTTTACAAATTAAAAAAAAAAATTGTGAGAGACTTGGAAATTCAGTGAGTGCCCTGACCAACTCCATCATCTATGATGGAGTTTATGTTAACTATTTTACATCTATAGAGATAGAAAAAAACTTGCAGAATGTTGATATAATATAAAAATTCCTGCCCGTAGAAACACAAATTGTGTCCAATAGAATGCAATTTATTATCACCCTGTGAATATTAACCAGCTTTTCTACCCACTTATAAATTCATTACAGCATTGTTTTTCTGACTATAAATGTGTGACATTTGAAATCTCTTTTGAAACAGTTGTTAGTATCTTATCAATTTCCTTAATAATTAATAAGTTAAATAAAATATTTGATTAAGTCATTTAAATATATATAAGTCATTATTGTACCTGTTTTTTAAAATTTTAAAAAGACAAAGCTACATCTTATTCTTTGTACTATTCTGTTTTCAGAAATTCTGGCAAATTTCTGACAAAGAAAAGGTACCATGTAAGTATTGAATGAACTAATTAATTATTTCCAGGTCATAGTCCTGAGATATAGTGCTGTTGACCTGTGTTACAGACTGAGTTTACAGCACAGGTTTAGATAGAAACCTAGACCTAAGTCAAAATAAACTTAAAAAATACCCATATTCTTAGGTCACTAAAAAGGAATCTCAGAGACTTCTTGCTTGGTTTTAGCCTCTATTCCCAAGGTCTTTGGCAGACCTTGACTGAAAATGAAGAACTAGACATCTCAAAATGTCAGCTTACAGATAACCTTCCCAGTGTAATGTCCATTCCAGAAGTTTCCAATAAGTCAGACCTATGACTGAAGAGAAACTGCAGTGATTTTATAAGCCCCTCAAAATTCACCATTAAAAATATTAATTTTTTTTTACCTACAACCTCCAAGAGCACATTAATAGGAAAAACTATTGTTCATTAATCTCCTTTCCTTGAGGCATTGCATTTAATTCTCCATGTTTTTATTTTCATTACAGTCTTTTGATACCTTTTTTCATGTATATATTCTTCCTATGGCTAACAAAACATTCTTCTCCTTCCCTTGCAATTGTTTGTTCATTCTTACCCTCCTGCTCTCCCAAGATCTTACTCACTGTACTTTTTCCCCTTGTCTTCTGAAGCATTAAACATATTTCAGCACTATCACCTGGGTCTTTATTAATATGATTTCAAGATATCAGGATTCATTTGATCAACAAATATTAATTTTCATGTTCTAAACTAGGCCTTCCACCAAAACGTAACCATAAAATGATAAACAAACACTATCCTCCTGGGATTTACAGTCCAGTAGGGGAAACAAAATGATCAAATACTTAGAATAATGGATGACAAATATTATTAGTGCTAATATGGAAGCACCACTGAGGATCCTACACCCTTTAAGACACACAGAATCATGGACACTATTGGTTCAGCAACTAATATTCATCTGCATTCCCCTCTACGATAGAGGCTGAAGAAACTCAATATTCTATTCATAAGGCTGCCTTACACTTGGGCTGACTGCATGATACAGTTTTGGCCAATGAGATGATGTGGCATTTCTACTGAAAGAGCAAGGCTTCTAGGAAAAATTCTGATTTATTATAAGAAAAATAAATCTGCCTGGCTCCACGCCTTTTTTCCTTTCTTCTTGATTGGAGTTTAGAAGCCCTCTGTTATCCTGAGAGAAAGCCAACGAATCATTCAGATGCCAATCCGGGGTCTTGATTAGATTGAGCCACGGAAAAACTGGCCAACAGAACCAGGTATTTGAGAAAAAATGAGTGTCTCATTTTTTAAAGATATCATCAGTTAAGTTTTCTGTTATTTATCATTTCTAACCAGTAAACACAATCTTCAATTTTTATATGTTATATTGAAAAAGAGAATGGTTTACATTATGTTCCTCAAATCTATTTATTCATTACATAAAACAAATCCTGTATTTTAAAAAGAACATAAATCTCTGATACATTTTACAGAAATGTTATTATTTGCCATGACTCAAACAGAGTGAACAATATATTCTTTTAACTTTAACAGTTATTTTTTAAATGAGGATATTTAGTGTTCAAAATAAAAATAACTAAGAATGTAATCATATCTCTAATACTTTAAGAAGATACTAAAGTGAATTTTTAATATGCATGACAAAGTTTACTTTCCATTGACCTATATTTAAGAAAAAATAGGATCACTTACTTAAATCTATTTAGATGCTGATTTTCTGACATGTAATATCTTTTTATTCTTTAAGTAAACAGTATAAGTTGCCTGATTCCTAAAAAATCCTGTAGGTAAACAAATACTGTAAGATGAAAGCTGCCAGAACACTGAAGATAATTTGCATTCATTGACTTGGTAGAGGTGCTGTACAAAGACTCATTTTTTAAATGGAGCACAGTTCAAAATTATGGACTAGACAAATCAATAATTCTTTGTACATGTCAGATGAAGTAATTATCTTGGTTAGCTAATTGCCTTTCAGGAAAATATCTCACCAAACTAAAGCCTTTAGAAGTACAAATGAAAAATACTCTTTTATGTCTCCCTAATTGTGAAACCAAAGTCTGAATATCTAAATCTGTATCTTCAATGACATAATTTATTCTTAAAATTAAATTTTCTCATTATTTTCTAAAAGATTTTTGTAAACTTCTGAACTTAGAACACAGGTGAACTCTACAAAGAAAGAATAGACTCACTATACTTTGCAAGGATATGCAAGCCTCCCTAAGTGGACATGGGTATGCATTTGGAAGAGTTGATTCAGTAAAACCAGAGACTCACTACTTATTTAAGTTTCTTGAAAGAAATAGAATGTACAGAAACAGGATGCATTATCTTATTTGTGAGAATTGCCCATGTGATATGCTCAAATATTTACTCTTCAATACCTAACAAACTTGAAAAATATTTAAGTATGTAAGGAATGGCTAAAGAAAGTGTTTCTTAAAGAAACTTCCACAAATGGTCCTCTACCCTATTATTTAGACTATTTAAACTATTCCTACCACCCCTTCATATGGTATCACATCACCAATTGAACTAGGGGAGTATGTGTTTTACCTAGTGAATTCAAACTAGAATGATGCCAGTTGTAATTGTTTCAGATTCTGTAACCTAGTAATTTTCTTCCCAAAACTCCTATTCTAAATGGTCATGTGTGGGAAATGTCACACAATTGGATGGACAGTAGGAAATTGAATCCATTAAATTGCTTTACTGAATACTAAGAGATGAATCATTTGATTTCAGTATCTTCTTGACTGATTTAAATGACAGAACTGAGTAATTTTGTTCACTGTTTATATTGCAAAGGGCACCAATTTAATACAATCAAATTTTTTCTAACCCAATGGGCTTCCTTTTCATCTGATTGGCCCCTGGTACCCATTGATTGACAAATAATCACAATCACAGTTTACCTTTATAAAAAACCCAAGCCTTATCACTGATTTCTGCATTTATTTTTCTTTTATTGGGGCTTATGTTTGAAGTGCCCTGGGAATCCTTGATATCTTATCTCTTCTTTCTTTGGACTTCCTGCAATTCAGTTGCAAAATACTCATTCTCTCCCCACCTCTGTTTTTTGTTGTTGTTGTTGTTATTTGGTGGTTTTTTTTTTTTTTTTTTAAAACTTCTCTCTCCTAGTTTGAACTACATCAATGATGCCTTCTTTCTGGCACATTTAGCCAGGGATGAGATGTATGGGTGAAATAAATGGAGTAACCTGTCTGTAGTAGAAGCAGTCTGTTGTTCCTATTTCTCTTAGAACTCCTTTTAATCTTGGTCTTGCAGTAAAGAATTTTCAGACAAGCAATTTCTGTATGTGTGATGATGTATAAACAGTTAACTTGGGGGACTTGGGATAAAGACTTGGCAGAGGGCCCAAGGTTCAGAATATTAATAATTCCCTATTGGTTTGGAGATGGAAAAGCAGTATGACCTTCTTCAAGTAGCCAGGCTGTAATTTCACCTGCTCCTAAGAATTCATTTTTTTTTTCTTGTTTTCTCACAATCTCGAGAATCAGCAACAATGTTCCCGTAATAAACCTCTTCCAAGGCTTAGAGTCAACAAATATCTAGAGGTAGGTAGAATCTTAGCCATCATTCAATTGAGTATTTTTTGAATCTACATTTTGGAGTGCCCTGATGTTCCACTGAAAATATTCTTGGATCTTTTCAGGAGCTAAAAGAGATGCCAAACATTGAGAGCTTAAGATAGGAGAGCACATTACTCTTTTATGAGAGTTACTTCAATGTATCTGATATTGGAGTTCTACTTCCAATTTTATGCAATACTAATTTTTGTATTAATTACTTGGAAATCTTTTATTTTACATGTTTACATGTTAGCTTCCACTATTCAAGCATAATAATAACAAATATTGTTTCCCTGAGTCTACCACTGTCCACAACTGTAGCACATCAGAATCCATTTTATTCATTCCATATTTGTCTCAAACTTATGGAAAGGCCCTACCTTTCTCCAAACCTGTTTGTGTGGGCTAACAGAGTGGAATTCAAAACATCTGGCCCTCAGATTTCCATATCTGTGCAGTCCCTGCAAAGCCATGTCTGGTAGCTGCTGAAATCATAGTGAGTAGTGCCACACTGTGCCTTATTGGATGAAAAATACTATGATATGTCAATAACCCAGAACTATTGGACTCTGCAACAAACCTGAGACCTTTGAGGTCTTAACACAAAAAGAAGCATACCATACTCTCTACCTATGTAGGAAAAGGATCCCATTTCCCTAACTGTGCTAATGCATGAGTTCCTAGGCAGTGCTTTGATTTTCAGAGGCTTTAGTAAAAGTACTCAATCTGTACTTTCTACTGACTCCCTCTCTTCATATCTAAGTACACATTGGTGAAAATTGGGCTAGAAATAACGTGATAATTAACACTGGGCTGTTCAATTGCTTCCTTTACCTTTCTCCCCTGTCAGACTCTAACACATTGATTTTTGGCCTCTTTCCTGGACTCTGCCTTTCCTGGTGATGAGGAAAGGATTATAATGCAGGAGGCTTCACAGTTTCTCATACAAACAGTTTATAGCTAGAACTGGCCCTCAGATTCTTCAGTGGAACTCCTATTTGCATGAATCTTAGAGTAAGTAAAGGTCATGTTCAAGTTGAAACAGGGAAGTGAGATTCAGATGGGAGAGAATGACTTGCCCAAAGCCCCACACCCAGGGACAGGACAAAAAAAAACCCCCACAATTTACTGATTACCAATTCACTGCAGCACGCAACTTTTCAGAAGCTCTTGGTCAACATCTCCTTAAAAGACATTTATCCAATAAATTTGCCACTAAGTTATATCAAGCTCACTTTGAAAGTGGAATCAGTAAGAAATAGATATTAGGAGAAGAGTTTATCCTCAGTTTTTACCTAATGTCCTTTTTCAGTTCCAGGGTCCCATCCAGGAAACCACATTCATTTAATAGTCATGTTGCCTTTGGCTCCTCTTGGCTATGACAGTTTCTCAGAGTTTCTTTGTTTTTCATAACCTTGAAAATTTTTGAAGGGTATTCATGAAGTATATTGTAGAATGCCCCTTCACTATGATTTGTCTATATCTTTCTCATGAATTGACTGGGGTTATGAGTTTCAGGGAGGAAGACCACAAAAGTAAAGTGTAATTTCTATCATATCCTAACAAAGGTACTATCAACACAATTTATGACTGCTAATGTTGACCTTGATCACCCCCTGAAGTAGAGTTTGTAAGTTTATCCACTGTAAAGTTACTCTTGTACACCTAATTCTGTACTTTACTTTTTGGAAGGAAGTCAGTATGCATACATCACACTTGAGGCATGGGGAATTATGTTTCTCATCCTTCAGGGTGGAGAATCTAAATAAATTATATGGAATTCAACTGTATGGAAGATTTCTCTCTTCTCCCCTCACTTATTAATTTTTAGATCATTTATTTATATTAGTATAAGCTCCAACTCATACATATTTATTTCATACTTTGCATTATAATCTAATACTACTTATGTTATTGCTCTAATTATTCCAAATTTGGCCCTTAGGAGCTCTTTCCATTCACTCATATGCTCTTTGAAAAACCCTAACAATGTGTTCTTGTTTTTCTTTTAGCACGTCCTTACTTTTGGGCACAAGATTTCCCAGGTTTGTCTTATATATTTCCTTCCCCCGTCCTAGAATCAACCATTGGTCCAAGGAGCCCTGTACCTTTTTTTGGAGAATGTTATTTGTAATCTAGATATGGGCTCCAGGTGTGTACATTGTTACTGGGGTGTCATTGCTTTTAGGGTTTCTCACCTGATAGAGCAAAGAAATATATATGTACATGCTAACCCCTACATATACACATATCCATAAATACTTCTATAAGTAACCATCTGTAACTATATTAAGGGGAACATGAGTTCTCCCTGACAATTGTTCCTTTTGAATATCTTCCCCCTCCCAATTTTTATCCCTTTCACATTTCCAAAGATGTCTTCCCTTTCACCCTGGTTTTATTCTATGTCTTCTAATTGTCTCCTGTAGATAAGGCTGGGTTATCTAAGAGCAACCACCAATATTCTGGTAGCTGCTAAGTAAAGCCCTGGAATAAATGAGGTAATTCATAGATACTTAAAATTGAGAGAAGTGAAGACCACACTCTGATGAGTAGCCCCAATTTTAAGACACAAACTCAGAAGAGGCAGAACCAGTAGTAACTGTTGTCATAGATGTCATCAGAGTGTGATTGTTCATAGCCAGTTAATCTTAATCCTCCAACAAGTTGAATTTTTTCAGGCCTCCACACCTTTCCATATTTTGTTTGCTCTGTCTACTATTCTCTATATAAGCTATTCCAGCTGATAAATTTCTTTTCAACATTCGTACAAATGTACATCCCTCCCTTCTGTCCCAATCCTTAGTTAAGTGAAACTGCTCCTGTAAAGGTTTTTTTCAATGTCTTCCCTAAAATAGAAATATATACCTTTCACTTCCATTTTTCTAATAAGTATATTTCTTATAATGTTTACCTTAATGAACTACAATTTTTTATATAAATGGCTTTGTCCTGCAATAAGTCGTAAGTGTTCTGAAGTCTTTCACCTCCAAGTTTAAAACAATGTCTGGCACATAGTAGACATTCCAAAAATCTTTATGAATTGAATGATTGAATTGATTTATTAATTAATGAGAATATCCTTTAGTTTATAAGGGTTAAAAAGGCAAGTACATATATAGATGGGTTTGAAAGTGAAACTCAAAGTTATAATATTAAGGTTGTTAACTCTAAACAAGTTTCCAGTCTCAAGTTATCTACTCCATTTACTTGTCACAGGGTCTGAAATTCACCGTTAAATTTCTTTCATTCAGTCCAATATATTTTTATTCATGGTAACATCTTTCAAAGCAAAGACATACCCAGACAAGGTAGCCTTTTAAATGAGTCAATGTATTGTCAGTCCTTAATACCTAAGTGTGTGTGTGAAATCATCAGCTGTCTTGATAGCCTTAGTACTCAGCACCAAATATGTAAGTAGAAGTAGAGGTTAATTGATTCTTAGGAGCATTGATGTTAATATTAGAGTGGTACAAACTGTTTTTCCCCTTATAATTTGAAATTTCCTAATGAATAATCACCCCAAGTCTCAATTTTCTCATTTGTAAAAGTATCCATATCATTGAAAGATGTTGTGAAGATTAAATAAAATAGCTACCCCAGTGCCATATATACAGTAAATACCCAATACATATCTAACACTACTATTATGTTCATTTTCCTATGTATGGAGATTTTACTAGGGCTTGGCTGAGAAAGATTCTTTTGCTTTATAAGGGATGCCCAAATTGAAAAATCCTGAGTGGGCTATCAAAAGTATTTTTAGAATTCTTTAGCAACCCAAGGCATCCATTAGAGAGTTGGAAGCAAGAGGAAGCAGATAAAAGAGAAAAAAAGAATAATTAGATTAAATGCTAGCATGTGGTAGAGTATTTACGTGATAGATGCAGAAAAAAAAATATTTTTTCTACTACAAAGTGTTCTGGAGGGTTTTCCCGGCATAGAGAAACTAAAAGTTGACCAATGATTCATTCCTTCAACATTCACAGACAGCACATTATGGTTCAGGCACTAATCTAAGCCCTTAGAATACAGGAGTAAACAAAAGAGAAAAAAGCCTCTGCTCAAATTTAAATGCTAGTGGAAGAAGTGATCTTTCCAGAGGCTAGAAATAGGGCCCCTGCTAAGCTAAAAGGGTTTCTCCTTTTACAATGAGTAAAGTAGGTTACACTTTTACTATTCTGAAATATATCAACATAACCTCTAAAATGTGAACACATTTACTATGCACTTAACATACGCGAGAGACTATGCTAACCCTTGTAATAGATAACTTAGCCCTTACAACAAATTTATGATGTAGGTGTCATTATTATCCCAATTCTCCAGTGAGTAAACTGAATTCCAGAGAAGGTAATTAACTTTCCTGACATCACACACTTAATAAATGATACCGTCAGTATTCAGGTCCAGAAAGTATGACACTAGAGCTCTTAACCACTGCCCTATACAGTAACGTTTAAGACAAATAAGAATGTCCTTTACCAGCTTGCTGTCATCGTTTTTCCCTAAGACTCCACAGAGAATAGTCAATTGACACATTTTTAATACTCTTTCTCCCTGTGTAGTCATTCCCTTCCAAATACATATGACGTGAGTCATGCAGGAAAGAAATCTGAACCAAGGTGGGTCGCATTTTTGCAGCTTAGGTCACACATGATTTTTTTTCATTATTGAATACACAAAAATCAATATGCTAATAGGTCTGGGAGCTATATTATTCCTTTGTAAGAATTAAAAAGGTATATTTACATCTGAGTAATCTAGAATATGCCTCTAAACATAGTCTTTTAATATACCCATAGTAGGCCCAGTCGGCAAATACATCAAATTTAATATTTTGTACAAATAGCATAGCCAAGATAATGTTAATAGGCTATTGTAATGGTAGTTGGCAGTGAAAACATTCTGTAAGAAAGGAGGAAAGAATGGAAAAAATGATTTAAGAAGTAGCTATTTAAGAACTATTCAATAACTATGAAAGCAAAATTGCTAAAATATGTAAATTCTTGTATTCTTTAATGGATTGCCAATTTTTAGAAAAGGAAAAAGTACTAATCTAAAACTTTTTACACAGGATTTAAAATCCATGTTTTAAAATATCTAAGTCATCATTTGATTCTACTTTGTTAAGTGTCACAAAACAAAA
The DNA here is from genome assembly GCA_023783475.1 of Daubentonia madagascariensis. NCBI lineage: Eukaryota > Metazoa > Chordata > Mammalia > Primates > Daubentoniidae > Daubentonia > Daubentonia madagascariensis. The sequence goes on along the minus strand of JAKFHU010000747.1, from coordinate 13,603,188 downwards.
GTTTTGTGGGTAGATAGAATCACTGAGGTGCAAACTGAATGACAGCATGTTTAAAATAATAAAGATACTCTCTAAAAGCCAGTCCATATCACTAATTTGCTTCATGGCAATACCCAAATGAGATGATTTAGACCAAAATGGTCAGTTTTGATTTGGTTATTTCCATTGATTTATTATCCAGAGATATTCTTTATGTTATTTATACATAACCTTCAGCTGGGACTAAAAATTAAACCAATATCTAAGAGTTTAAAACATTTACATTTTATTTGTTTATTTTTGCCTTGTATGTAATTTGAATTTAATCACAATTTGTCTCTACAGCTATCTTTTATTTTGTCAGACTCCTTCACATTAGTTCTTTTTTTAGCCTACCTAGAACTTTATGGTCAATTTTTTTCTCTTAATCATTTAAAATATTATAAAATATCCTATTACAATTTGAGTTTCATGTATAGGATATAGAATTAAGTGATAGTTTCAAGCTTCATCTAAATGCAGGGACCAGACATGAGAAGTTACAGAGCCATTTATAGGAATTTAGTACAAGAGAGCTTCTCATTTACCATTTTTATTGCTATTTCACATTTATAATTACTTTACAGTTTAAAAGTGATTTTAAATCTTCCTTATGCTAGTCTTCTTTGCAGTACCATGATTTACCCAAGTACTGCTATTTTCTGTTTTAACTTATTAAGTATAGAAAAATTGCTAACTTTTTGATTCTTTTAAACTAAGAGGGGCAGTATATCATAATTAAATACTAGGATAGATAATCTTGGCAGAAGAAGAATTAAATTCCACCTCTGTTACTTACTCATTGTGCCATCTTGAGCACGGTACTTAACCCCTTGACGATATAAGCCACTCATTTGTAAAAGTGAGGTAAATTATACCTGCTTCATACAGTGGCTGTGAGGAAGGAAGGCAATGCAAGTAATAGATGGCTTGACATAAAGTAGGTTGCGTGCAGACTTTGGGTTATAGTCAGCTATTCTTCACTTCTTCAAACAGTATCATCTTCATTTCTTAAACAAATGTATAATTAAATAAATATTTGTGCTGAAAATTTCAATTCTTTAACAAAATTGTTTAACAAAAGCTTTGCCATATTCACCGAACACCAAGGCCACATAAGTTTGAGACTCAGAGAAATTTTAAGTCAAGCTAGATGTAGGTGAATCAAGTTCCAGCCCAGCTGTGTTTGTGTATATATATCACACATATAACATCTCTGCCTGTGTAGATCTTAATTGGGAGAGGAATGTGATTCACTTTGTCAGTTTCAGTTTCAAGGTGTTTTTCACATCTTGAAGTGTTAGATTAGTTTAAGAGGTGTATGTAGCCTTTGGAGGTTTGAAAAAGAGAGTGAGAGAGAAATAGGAGAGAAAACGGAAAACCTAGTTATTTTACAAGAAACATACTACACAACCATGTCATTTCAACAATGACATGGAAGAGAGGCCAGGATATTGAAATCTGAGTTCAAATTGATAACAGTTTATTAGAGGAATGATCTGGAAACAATACTAACACTTAGTATGGAAAAATATGAATGATATTTAATTAACAACCAAAATTGACTTATTTATGTAGAAGTATTCTGATCTAAGAAGCAAAGGGAACAAAAAACTGGCATGAGTCAGCAACACAATGCTGCGCGTTTCTTTTCCCTTAAATAGCCCTCTTAGTGTATTTAACTTAACAGAGATAGATTTTTACAATGGAAGCACAAGCAACGTCCGAATATTTCCTCTGTATTCAAAACTTCTTTACTCAAACATAAATTAAATCAAAGTGAAAGGAGATAGCAATGGCTATTAACATTGTTTTATTTATTTATGGTTTGTTTGCTCTCCTTTGCTTTTTTGATGTAACTATCTTCTAGAAATGAAAATAGGAATAGGAAATTTCATTAAGACTATAGGCAAATGAAACTATCTTTAACAGAAATAAATAAAAACAATAGTAATAGTGGTAGCTAATATGCATTGATTGTTTTAAACGTCAGTATGATATATTTCATTGAATTATTACCCCATGTTTTATCAATTTATTTGCTTATCAGATAAGAAAACAGACTTGGAGAAGGGAAGTAAATTACTCATGGTCACATAGAACATGCACAAGTTGATTTCCATTGCTTTGAGAATGTGAGCAAGTGAAATAGGTTTATGTTGCAACTAAAACGGAATGTCATTTAGTGATTTTTAAACAGTAATGCAATTGCCAAGGTGATGCTACTTGATCCACTGAAAAAGTATCAGCTTTTCTTCCTCTGGAGATCATTTAAATGTTGTTCTTAAAGCAAAGTTTCTTAATATGGGCTTCAGGAATTTAGGGATATGCCTTCAAGTTGTATGCAAAATCGTGTATGTGTGTGTGTGTGTGTGTGTGTGTGTGTATGTGTGAGAGAGAGGATGTGTTTGGGTGTCTGTGTATGTTATTTGGTTGTGTGGGTGAATGTGTATGTACATGGATGCATTTTTCTGGGGAGAGAAGGACCAATAGCTATTATCTGATTTTCAAAATTTTCTATGATACAAATAAAATTTAGTAGGTATTGTTTTACGGGCAACAGTGATGTAGATCAGTAAGTTGAATTCCCTTCTGCACATTATAACACCTGGAAAGATTGGTAAAAATATTGATTATATGCTCCACTAATTTATTTAATTGATCTTGGATGTGTGTAGTACCCTGGCTTAGGCTCCCCAGGTGATTCTAATGCATAATCAGAGCTGGGAATTAATTTTTAAAATGAGATCATATGGATCCTTTCAATATTGTGTTATAACAATAACACACTCATCCTTTTGTTATTATAAGAAAAAAATAATTTAATTTTAGTTTTCAGTTAGTTTTTATTTTTAACTGATAGCTTTTCAGTCTTAGAATATATTTAACTGTAGTTCTCTAGTGTGCTTTTTATTTGTCTACAGTTATTGAGAAATTCTTAGGGCTTAACTGTCTTTATTATTCTCAAATCATTTTTTTCAGTATAAATAAGTTTAGGAAATAGACACTGGCATTGTGATGTTAAGGAATAAAACCTTTAGGGGCAAAATATAAGCTACTTAAAGTAATTAGCATGATAAAGCATTAAATGATCAGACTGACAAAAGAATAAAATTTTGCTCATTAATTCAGATTCTGAGAGATTGGCATCAGTGTTGTTCTGCAGGGTATTAAGCATGTTAGTAGAGAAGAGCATACTTGAAATCATCCTTAAAGTTGATATACTATCTGAAGATCAATCATTAACACGATGCCACTAGGACCAGTTAAAAGTCCTTTCACACAAAATACCAGAAACAGGGAAAAATGAGTCTGCTCATGTGTGTGTGTGTGTGTGTGTGTGTGTGTGTGTGTGTGAAAGAGAGAGAGAGAGAGGAGAGAGAGAGAGAGAGAGTTAGAGATAGAGATACTTTAATTAATAACAGTTACTACTTCAGGACTGTTTTATACAGTGCCCTTGGATATGAAGTCTCTCAATTTCATCTAAGGGATATGTGTTTTTCCTTGATGCCATTTTTTTTTTTTCTCTTTTAGCGCCCATGTGGTCCAGGCTGAAGTACAGTGGTGCAATCATAGTTCACTGCATTCTCAAAATCCTGAGTTCAAGTGATCCACCCACCTTAGCCTCCAGAGTATCTAGGAATATAGATGCGTGCCACCACACCTGGCTAATTTTTTTTTTAAATTTTTTGTAGAGATGAGGGGGAGGGCTTGCTATGTTGCCCAGGATGGTCTCAAACTCCTGGCCTTAAGCCATCTTCCCACCTTGGCCTTCCAAAGTGCTGGGATTACAGGTATGAGTCACTGTACCTTGCCTCCTTGATGCCATTTTAAGAAAACCAATGAAGGAGCTACATTTCATAATTGGAGATGAAACTGATAACCCTATTAAAAAAGTGATAGATTGCTAAACTTCACAAAAACTAATAAAAATAGTAATGGTAACATTTTAAAAAATTCATATTCAATCCTCTAAACAACCCTATTTTAAACAGAAGGAAACTGAGAAATTTATTTATCCTAGTTCACACAGATAGTGCAAGATGACACTGGGATAAACATCCAGTACCTTCTGACTCCAGAGGCAAGACTCTTAACCCCTACATTTTCTCTCTATTCTTGTACTCCTTGCTTATACCCCTTCCCTGGTCAGTCCATCTGAATTTGTGAGTTGATTAATCATGATGGTCAGGACGGGAGCACTATTTCTCAAAGCTACAGGATTCACATAACCCTGAAACTAAAGACCTTGGGCCTTATGGACTACATAGAGCAGCACTCTGGGGTATGAAAGGCAATGACTCTGGAGGCAGGAGACTTAGTTTTTAGCCCCAAATCTGCTCTGAGAAGTCCTAAAGTGAAGAAAACCTTTACCTTTGCTTATTCAAATGTTTCCTACCATGTATCAACACAGAATATTTTTGTTTGTTTTGCATTTGGTATAATATCAGAAAGGATTACCTTTCTAATATTATACCAAGTGCAAGGTGGGTAATATGGTTTTAAGTTTCATCATAGCTTCTAATTCCATGAGTATAACCAAATTTAGGACACACATAGAGTACCTATGCTTCTTTCCTATGATGTCTGTTTTATCTGCACGACAGAGGCAGGTGAAACTACCCATTGAAGCCAGTGTTCATTGGATTACTGCTAACAGAGCAAGGACTCCATCGGATAAAAGAAGGCACTAACTATGGGGACAGGAATGCGAACAAATTATATATGTTCTTAGATCTATTATATTCCTAACAGAGTTATGTGTCAAATAGTGATTATCCCAAGGTATAGAATAAGAAAGTGGCAATAATTCATCCTCACCATTATTTTTCCCTAACCTTAATTTAATAATTCCAGATCTGTCTATATTTTCGGTATGCTAATTATAATTACCAACCTCTGACTTCTCTTACACCCCCTCCAGGAAATCATTAAGTTTTCAGAAAAAACCTGTTGACTGGTATTTACTGTAAGTAAATAAAAACACTAATATTTTTACATAGATATAATAAAACATGAGAATAAATCAAAGTGAGTGTGAACTCATGTGTTGATTTCACAATATTCTCTGATATCCAGTCTAAGAACTGGGCTTTGGATCAACACCCATAGAAAACAGAATTGAGCAGATGAAATGATACAAATCTGGGTAAGCTCAAGAAACAATTGAAAAAAGAGATATGTTTAAAAAATACATATTTGGGTTTAAATAATTATACCAAACCTCAAAACTCTCCCTTTTGTTTTCTCTTTTGGGAGAACTAAGTTCCCTACCACTTCTCCCCCAACCACCTCATCTCAGTCTCCCCGTGCTTAAATCCCGCTTGTACACGCACCACTGTGTCATTATACCGAGCACAGTCAGCTCCCTTAAGCTACCTTATGGGGGATCCATACAAGTTTTCCCACTAACAACCAGAACATTAGATGGTTTTCTTCCAGATAGGCAAGGGCCATGATTTATCAAACAGCAGCAAAAAAAAAAAACCAAAAAACAAAATGCATCAAAAAAACAGGTATTTCTTTGTCCCATTTAGAAATAGTTTTTACACATATTTATATATGTATTGATTTGTCTAATTGGTACTGTTTGGTATTAGATTGGCCATCTCTTTTTCACATTCCTTTTATGTCAGGTTTTTGAAGTCTTTCTTTTTCACTCAGATGTTTGTTTATTTAATGTTAGTTTTCTTGAGCATACTAATATATATCACTTTTAATCAGTCTTATCTCTCATCATTTTATTCCCCAAAATAATTTAGTGTGACTATCATGCTTCAAATATGCAGAATTCTCCTAATCTTAACATAAGTTTAAATGTCTTTAAAGGCTTTTTTTTTTTTTTGCATTAGCTGGGAGTTTATTTGTTTTCCAGAAGATCACATAATTATATTTGCAAAGGAATATATTTAAAGCCATTTTTCTTCTGTCATTGGTTTTTAATGATCTTGAATCTAGACACAATTTAGAATCCAGTAAAATTATATATATTTATGTTTAACCATATACATGTATGTATGTGTGTATATATATATATAAAACTGTGTGTATATTTGTATATGTGTGTGTGTATATATATATATACTGCTTGTATATGTGTATAGTAATATATGCTTGTAAAAATGTAATTTTTTCCTGTTTCTCATTTGATAATAAATGATATATGATATAAATATATAACTTTAGACACTGGCAATGTCTATGAATAATAAAGAATTTTTTCCTTTATAAAATGTAGATATCTTTCCTGTGAATAGAAATGATATTTTAGTTAATCAGTTTTCCTTTTAGTCTACCATGGTAAGTACAATAATTAAATAAAAAATAATGTTAGTCCTACTAGATTTTCATGATCAAGCACTGGGATTAAAAAAATTATAATCCAAGAATAGTTAACATCTATAAGGACAAAACATTTGTAGCTTCAATTCTAATAGCAATATTGATCCCCACATAGGTAATTTCTGCTCCTGCTATTCACCAATTTAATGCTGACACATTGTACCATCTCTCATTAATTCATGGGCCCAATAACATTTTGATTCATGCTCTTAGTCTTCGAATTTAAACACACTGTGATGAAACTGTCTGAATTTGAAACGTAAATTAGTGGAGAATTAATCAGTTTGGCAAAGGTGTTAAACAACACTCTAGAACCATGACATTTTAAAAACTCTTATCCAGCAGGTAGTTTTAAGCTGAAATTTACTCCTGATGCAGGATTTGAGCATTATCATCAATAGGTCAATTAACAGGAACTCAAAAGTGCAGTTTAATATTCCAACGATAAATGTATTGGATCTCAGTATAAGACCTAAAACCTTATTTTTAAACTTTATGTACACTTTTGGCCAGCCATATAATTCTCAGTAACTCGACTTCATCCAACACATTCTTTTCCTTTCTTCCCCCAGGCTTCTGTCTTTGTACATATGAGCAGCCCCCATAGCTTTTACTCTGGAGATTCCCATTTTGGAAGATTTTGTAAATGTTTAGCTACTTTCTCCAATATGAATTTTAGCCCTAAACAGCAAACATCTTGATGCTGTATCTTGGAATACCTTTCTCATTCTATAAAATGTCAAACCACTAGGTAAAATGTTCAGAAATGTTCACTTGGCACAAACATGTTTTCAGTAGTATCATTCTCAGCACTTGGAAAATAATTGGGGTTTATTTCATGAGACTGGACTATAATAATGGAATTATTATCTGAAAGTAAATTCTTCTAAACTCAAAGCTCATGCAATCCCCGATTTTAGTTAATGGCCACATGATTTGAAAACACATCCACCAAAATATAAACATGATTCAACCAGTATTCTGATATTTTGAGTATTAAATTTGAGTGTCAACTTTTCATCTATTAGATGCTCCAATTATACATTATTGGACTTTACTAAAATTATGCCATTATATCTCATTCCCTAAACTTTTCTTGGTCCCAATGATAAACCATTGACTAAAGAATCACTGGTGATATTCAAGCTGACAATAATTGTATTCAAAGCTACCGTTTTGCCTGTGTTGGAGCTACCTCAGATCAGCAATGATGTATTCTTTGTTTCTATCATTTGGAATAAAATTTCTGTTTTAAGTTATGGCATTTCATAGCCCCATTCCAAAATAATGAAGGCTTACACACAGAAAGTTAAATATCACAACTTAATTAACTACAATATTAAAGGATTTTGGCTATCGCTATTAATAGTAATTGAAGTATGTCACCATTTTCCACCTTCCCAAATTATAAATTAGCTTTTTTTAATATATAAAACACATATGCATCACATAAAAACACAGGAATACTGGCTTGGTGTGGTGGCTCACACCTGTAATCCCAGTACTTTGGGAGGCTGAGGCAGGAGGACCCCTTGAGCCCAGGCATTCAAGACCAGCCTGGGCAACACAGCTTGACCTTGTCTCTACAAAAAATTTTAAAAACAGCCGGGTGCAGTGGTGTGCACTGGTAGTCCCAGCTACTTAGGAGTCTGCAGCAGGTGGATTGCTTGAGCTCAGGAAGGAGTCCTGGGCTACAGTGGGCTATGATCTCACTACTGCATTCCAGTTTGAGCAACAGAGTGAGACCCTGTCTCAAAAAAAAAAAAAATAACCCAGGAATACTACCAATGATACTAAGGTTCCAATAAACAACCCACTAAAGCCCATTTAATTTATGATGAGATTTTAAAACCATAACTAACCTATTTCCAGTGTCTAGGATCAATGGGTTATGTGATTCAGGAAGAAGAAAGATAACCCCCATGCTCTCCCCATGCACATTTGATACAGAAAAGGCCTCAGTAGTTTCAGTATTTTTCTGTTCCTTTCTTATATTTTTTTCTCTATTCCTCTTAAGTTCTACTCTTTCTAAATCATTTACTTCCTCATAATCAAAACTTCCATAACTCAACTAATTATTAAGGTATTAAAATCCCCATGATTCCCATTAATTATTAAATTTATCCATACTAAGTGAGAACAATATCTAATTTCTCAAGCCAGCCAATTGAATTTTCATTTCAAGGAACTGTAGTCTTTGGAGCAGGGTAAAATAGACACTCAGATATTGTAGAAAGATATAATTTGGGCAAAGATCCTAAAATATGAGACAGGCCTTTTCTGGAACTCAAACTTCAGAACAAGCTTCCATATGTGCTCTTTCTGCTTTTTCATATTTTTTCCCTTTTTCTATTTCAGAATTTACCAATTCTATAAGAGCTGTCAGTGTTTGTAGAGCAGACCCAATGGCTGAAGCAGCATGGCGTTCCCCATAGAAGAGTTAGGCATAGCTGCTCTCATGTTCAGTTTATTCGTAATTTGTGAGTTGCTGGTCAGAAACATCACAATTTAACTCTCTTTGGATAAAGAAAAACATACATACAAACAGTCTTCTAGGTCCTTGCTTTTGACATTCCTCTTTAGGATAAAAACTAAATTAGGTCCTTGATTTATTCCAATTTTCCCTAGCAACCTCCTGTTTTACTTCAATCTGCTATTTTGATCTCTTCTCATTTTTTTTTACGTTGTCTCTGAAAAAATAGGATCTTCTTACAATCCATCTTTTAATCTCTCATCCCTCACTTTTTACCTCAGTCAGGTTTCTATCTTTGCCCTTTAACTGGATAGATTATACCTTGGGCTGGACACATTAGATATTTTTTTCCTAAACAGAAATGTGTGGCTCTACCCTGGGTATTTTTTCTTTCAAGGTTTCCGTCTTCTTTGTGAAAAGCAACTTCTCTTCCAACCTCTGGCCTTGTTTCAACTTCTTCTCTCTTGTCTTAATCAACAGACATTGTATATTCCTAGACACTTAACATTTATTTTTTAGTATCTGCATACTATGTGGCTTCTGGTTAATTGTACCATTTCTGATTTTCTTCTTGGATTCAGTATGCTGTTTATAATGACATGGTATCAATTTTATAATTCACATATAGTCCTCTATTTGGTTTAACGTTGGAAAATGGTTAGCCTACTTGCTTTGTTGAAAGTGGCTTTAAAACAGTACTTTGACATGTAAAACCTGAGACATCTGATTCCCAATCACCTATCTTTATTTTCTCAACTTGATTGAAGTATGTTTTCATGTCTCTTGGATAAATACCTTGGATCATATGGTATCTGAAAGTGTAATGTCTTAAGAAACTTCCAGGTTTCTTAGTTTTCCAGTGTGGGTTTCCACGATTTGACATTTGTATCAGCAGTGTATAAGAGTTCGAATTGTTCCACATACTCACTAATACTAAGGATTGTCAGCTTTTTAATTTTACCCATTCTTAAGCATTCTCGTGGGAGTATACTAGTATATTGTAGTGGTTTTAATTTGCATTTCCCTGTTGAGAAACTATGTCACACGTGCATTCTATGCAAATATAGGTTCTTTCGAGAAATGTTTGTTCAGATCTGCCCATTTCTTATTGAGGCATTTATCTTCTTATGATTGGGTTGTAAGATTTCTTTATACATTCTTGATCTGAGTCTTTTGTTAGCTCAATATATTATGAATATTTTCTGTCAAGCTGCGACTTGACACTTCTTAATGGGGTCTTTCAAGAGCATTTTTAAAAAGTTTTGATAATACCCACTTCATTATTTTTTTCTTTTATGGCTTATGCTTTCAAGCCCTATCTAAGAAATCTTTGCCTATACCAAAGTTACATGGATTTTCTATTGTTTTTAAAATAAAAGGACAATACTTTCATTTTTACTTTTAGACTCATGATCCATTTTGTGTTCATTTATGGGTATGAGGTAAGGGAAGGGAGGATGTTCTTTTCATTTTTCTTTTAGATATCCCATTGTCATAGCACCATTTGTGAAAGGTCTTTCTTTTTCCCATTGATTGTCTTGGCACCTTTTAAAAGAAAAATCATTCTGATAACTTAAGGGTGGGAGACAAGATGGCTGACCAGAGACATCAGCTGCCAGATCATCTCAGAAAGAAGGAAAAGTTTTCGATGAAAAAGAAAAAATAAACAAACAAACAAACACAGATCGGGTGTAATTCCGAGGGAAAAGTGCCAGAACATACCAGAGATTCCATGGGAAGTAATTGCAGAGCAGAACAAGAAGGAGCAAGGTATCAGCAGAGATCAACCCCTACGAGGTTTGGAGTCCAGTGAAAAGGGTATGCGGGATGGTTTGTTTCTCGCTCCCTCACATCTCTGGCAGTTAGCAGGCTCCTGAACTGCTGGAAAGCCTTTCTATCCTCACGAGCCCAAAAACTGCTGCTGCCAGTGAACTGGGAGCTTCTTGAGGACAAAGCACCAGACTGCCAGCCCCCTTGGGGTGCTTCCTGTCACCACAGACCCTAGCCCACACGGCAGATGCCATATTGCTTCTCCACCCATCGTGTGCCTTTGTCTTCCCCAGGGGGCTTCAGCCCCTCAGTTTCCATCTTGCTCATTTCCACACAAGTATTTCCCAGCTCTGGCCCAGACTACAGGAGTGACAGGGCTGGGGGCTCCTGGGTGATCTGCATGACTCCCAGAGCCTGGATATTCCCAGTGGGCTGCCTTCTGGAGAGAGGGGCAGAGACAACCAGAGTGCTGGCTTTCCCCCATTCAGACTCTTTTCCTCCCATTCCCCTCTCCCACCCATGGCTGCTGAGAGAAACGCTTGAGCTGGGGCTCTCAGGAGTGGCTGCTTCCCCTCTGTTGGTGCACCAAGGCTTCCACAGGGTGGGGCTCAGTGAACTAAGGAGTGCTTGGACTGTGAACTCTCTGCTCACCAGCCCTCCCCTGTGCTGCTTGCCTGGCAGTGTCATCAGAGCAGGGCATACCCTGAAGAAGAGGGACATCAATTCGGGACCAGCATGCTTCTCCTTGGCACAGTCAAGGATGGATCTTCAGGGACCCAGGGACAGGCCCTCGGGCCAGATTCCATACCCCCAAGACTCAACCATGTTGCTAGGAGGGACAGAGGGGAGATTTGTGAACTAATCTCAGGAGGTGAGGGAGCCTGCTTGGGGCAGAACTGAAAAGAGAGTGCAGTGTGGGTCCCAGCCACAGTGAACTCATGGAGCACCCCTCCCCTCACAGGAAGGCCACACTCTAAGCCCAGGGCAGGATCCTGGACATAGAAGCCAGCAGCCTGCAGTACACCATCATGGGGGAGCTCAGCTAGTTTGAGCTCCTGCCTGCTGGCAGACACCTGAGGGAGACCATGGAGCAGGGGAGGAGGGAGAAGAGTGAAATCCTCTCCTGACAGCCAGATTGTACATCTCAGATGGCCCTTGCCCAACAAGTAGACTTTCTGGCTAGGTGAGGCCACTTCAGCCCCTCCCTGACAGCTTTCCCCAGAAGCCTGAGAGCGGAACATTTGACCACTGCCCAGACAGCTACCTTATCAGCTTTTGTGGAGTCTGAGGGCAGGATTACCCAACCCAGCCCCACCCAGCCTCACTACCCGACTTGCCTCTGCTGTGGTGGAGAATAATGACGCACCTGCAAGTTTCAGGGCCCTGTCCACCAGCTAGGGCATTCAAGTGCTTCTCTTGAGGGACTAGAGCTGGTCACAGGTCCCCAAACAACACTGCAGCCTGTTCCTTCTGGCAAGCACCTCCTACTGACAAGGAGGTCAATTTGCAGAGCCCTTTACAACATTTACTGACACAATCATACAGGGTATGGTTGGTTCTTATCCACAAGCACAACCTAGTGTCTCAGAGATTAAATTGGGCATGCCAATACAATTCATACTATAAAGAAGACCACAGGGCTGGGGAAAAAAAAAGGATTCAAAACACCTCCATCCTCCCTCATCAACTAGAGATAGGGAATCTGCCCACATGCATAGCTCACCACTGCTACAGCACACAAACAACTAGCAATTGAGAAAACCACCACATTAAGGATATCTATAACTAAGGCATCCATCCAGAACCTAGATCACCATCAAAGCACCCACAAATCCAAATGTTCTTACCCAACATATGCTACAGACCCTTATGAGTGGGGGGCAGGAAGCCCCATCTAAAAAAATAAAATTCAAAAATATGCAGTGACAGCTGCTCCAGATAAGAAGGAATCAGCACAAGAACTCTGGAAGTAAGAAAACTCAGAGCAAAAGGACACCCCCAAAAGAGAACACCAGCTCTCTAGCAATGGATCCCAACCAAAATGAAAATATTGAAATGACAGATAAAGAATTCCAAATATGGATTATAAGAAAGTTCAATGAAATCTAAGATAAAATGGAAAACCAACTCAAAGAAACCAGAAAAACATTTTAACAAGAAGACATAACAATTCAAAATATTTATGCACCTAACACAAGAGCACCCAGATTCATAAAGCAAATTCTACTACATCTAAGCAAAGAGATAAACAGCAGCATTGTAAATTGCCAGGGACTTCAATACGCCACTGACAGAACTGGACAGATCATCCAAGCAGAAAATAAAGAATTTACTTAAATGGAACTCTAGAAAAAAATGGGTCTAACAGACATTTACAGAACATTTTACCCAAAAACTACTGAATATACATTCTTATCATCAGGACATGGGACATTTTCCAAGATTGATCATATCTTAGGCCACAAAACATGTCTCAACAAATTCAAAAAAATAGAAATCATACCATGTATCTTCTCAGACCACAGTGGAATAAAACTAGAAATCAACTCCAAGAGAAACACTCAGTTCTACACAAAGTCATGGAAATTAAACAACCTGCTGCTGCATGATGATCGGATCAATAATGAAATTAAGATGGAAATCAAAAGATTCCTCAAACTGAATGAAAAAGGGGACACAAGCTCTCAAAATGTATGGGATTCAACAAAAGCAGTCCTAAGGGAAAAATTCATAGCCTAAATGCCTACATCAAAAAGACAGAAACGTAACAAATTAGCACTCTAATAACACATCTCAAGGAACTAGAAAAGGAAGAGCAACCCAAACCCAAACCAGCAAAGAAAAGAAATAACTATAGTCAAAGCAGAACTAAATGAAATGGAAAAAAAAAAAAAAAAAAAAAAACAAGGGATCAACAAAACAAAAAGTTGGTTCTTTAAAAAGATAAGTAAAATTGATAGACCTCTTGTTACATTAACCAGGAATAGAGAGAAATGATGCAAAAAAAGCTCAATCAGAAATGAAAAAGGAGACATTACAACTGATACCACAAAAATACAAAATATCATCTGTAAATACTATGAAAATCTCTATGCACATAAACTCAAAAATGTAGAGGAAATGGACAAATTCCTGGAAACACACAAACTCCCAAGACTCAATCAGGAAGAAATAGAACTCTTTAACAGTCCAATTATGAGTTGCAAGATTGAAGCACTAATAAAAAATCTTCCAAGAAAAAAAAAAAGCCCCAGGCCAGATGGATTCAGACAAATTTTACCAGACCTAAAAAGAAGACCTGGTACCCATACTGCAGAAATTATTCCATAACATTGAGAAGGAGGGAACCCTCACCAACTCATTCTACGAAGCCAGTATCACCTTGATACCAAAGCCAGGAAAGGACACAACAACAAAGAAAATTACAGACCAATATTCCTTATGAATATAGGTGCAAAAATCCTCAATAAAACACTAACAAACCAAATTCAATAGCACATCAAAAAATCCACCATGACCAGTGGGTTTGATTCCAGGGTTGCAAGGATGGTTTAACATACATAAATCCATAAATGTGATTTACCACATAAACAAAGACAGCAGCAAAAACAAAGAACATATGATCATCTCAATAGATGTAGAAAAAATATTTGAGAAAATCCAGCACCCTTTCATGATAAAAACAAACCCTCAACAAACTAAGCAAGAAGAATCATATCTTAAAATTATAAAAAGCCATATTTGACAGACCCACAGCCAACATCATACTGAATGGGGAAAAGTTGAAAGCATTCCCACTAAGAACTGGAACAAGACAAGAGTGCCCACTCTCACCACTTCTATTCAACATAGGGCTAATAACCAGAATCTACAAAGAACTCAAGCAAATCAGCAAGAAAAAAAAAAACAACCCCATTAAAAAGTAGGCAAAGACATGAACAGAAGCTTTCCTAAGAAGACAGACAAATGGTCAATAAACATATGAAAATATGCTCAACATCACTAATCATCAGGGAAGTGTGAATTAAAACTACAGTGAGAGATACCCCTTACCCCAGTTAGAATGTCTCATTAAAAAGTCTAAAAATAATAGATGCTGGTGTGGATGCAAAGAGAATGGAATGATTACACACTGTTGCAAATTAGTACAAACTCTGTGGAACACAATATGAAGATTCCTCAAAGAACTAAAAATAGACCTACCATTCAATCCACCAATCCTACCTACTGGGTATTCACCCAAAGGAAAAGAAGTCATTTTATCAAGAAGACACCTGCACTCAAATGTTTAGTGCAGCACAATTTACAACTGCAAAGATTTGGAATCAACCCAAATGCCCATCAAATTCATGAGTGGATTAACTAAATATGGTATATGAATGCCATGGAATAGTACTCAGCCATAAAAAAGGATGAATTAGTGCCTTTTGCTGCAATTGGGATGGAATTGTAGACCATTATCCTAAGTGAAGTATCTAAGGAATGGAAAAACAACCACTACATGTACTCACTATTAAATTGGACTGCCCGATGAGCATACATGTGTACACAGGGAAGTACAACTCAGTGGAAATCAAGCAGGCGGTTGGGGGTGGAGAGGATGGTCAAAAACCTACCTAAGAGGTAAAATGGACACTATCTAGGTTATGGGCACACCTAGATAGCTGTGACTCAAGCATTACAAAAGTGGGCCATGTAACCAAAAACATTTGTACCCCCATATTATTTTGAAATAATAAATAAATAAATAAAGTTACTCTACCATGTAGGTGCAGGTTTATTTCTGTAGTCTATTTTTCCCATTAATCTATATATGTCAATTCTTGTACAAGGACTACATTATTGGGTAAAAACAGATGTAAAATAAGTCCTGAATTCACATAGCGTAAGTGCCACAGTTTTCTTTTTTTCTTGTTACTGCTTTGGTTATTCTAAATTCTTAACTTTCCACATAGATATTAAAATCAGCTTGTCAATTTCCAAAATATACATAATAGGAGTAATTTGAACGAGATTTGGTTACATTCAAAGATTAATTTGAGGAAGTTTCACAGCTTAACAGTATCGAATCTTCCTGTCCATTAGCAGGGCATATCTCTTCATTATGCATATCTTATTTAAATTTTCTCAATAATGTTTTATATAATAGTATTCAGTTAGAGTTCTTCACATTTGTTACATTCATTTCTAAGTATTTTTTGACAATATAGTAAGTGAAGTTATTTTAATTTACTTTCCAACCATTTGCAATGAATATATGTGTGTATACATGTATCTACAATTAATTTTTGCATATTAACCTTGTTAAATTTGATATTTACAGTATTTTTCCCAGATTTCCTAAAATAACTTATTTAAAACATCATGTCATCTGAAAATACAGACATTTTTGCTTCTTTTCTTGTCTCTATGCTTTTTTTTTCTTTGCCTTATTGCAAAGATCAGTACAATGTTGAATAGAAGTGGGAATAGCAAGCATTCTTATCTTGTTCTTAATCTTAGGAGGGAAGAATTTTATATATTACTGTTAAGTATGACTATCAGCTGGAGGTTTTTCATAAATGCCTTTTGAGGATGAGGAAGTACCTTTGTATTACTAATATGCCATGGGTGCTTATCAAAATTAAATGTTTAATTTTGTTTTTCTGTATGTATTGAAACAATTATTTTATATATATATATATATATATATATATACACACACACACACACACATATAGTTTCCTTTATTCTGTTAATATGGCAAATTACACTGATTGATTTTCATATCTTAAACCTTGCATTTCTGGGACAAACCATATTAACATTGAATTAATATACTAATATTTTGTTACATATATTTATATCTATGTTCATGAGGGATATTTTTATGTAACTTTATTTTTATTTTTAATGTCTGCCAGGTTTGACATCAGAGTTATGATGGTCTCATGAAACAAGTTGGAAAATTAATTCCTCTTCTATTTTCTGAAAGAATTTATATATAATTCTTGATATTTCTTTATCTGAAATGTCTTTAGTTTGATTTTATTTTTGAAAGATATTGTGCTGGATATGGAAATCTGGGTTGACAGTTTTTTTTCTTTCAATTATTTAAAAATATTGGGCCGGTATCTTATGGTTTTTCCTGAGAAGCTTGTAGTCATTCAAAAAAAATTTGCCTCAAAAAATTGTAGTGTATTGTTTTTCTCTGGCGGCTTTCAAGGTTTACTCTATCTTTGTTTTCGGCTCATTTATTATGATGTGTCAGGGCATAGTTTTCTTTATATTAAACCCCTGTGGGGTTCACAAAATTTTTAAAAACTGTTCATTTGCGTGTCACCCCACTAATTATTTTCATTATTTCTACAATTTTTTTTTTGTCATTTGTTTTTTTCTCTCCTTGTGGGACTCTACAAGTATTTTAGACCCTATTTTCAAATAAGTCCATGAATCCCTGAACATGTTGTTTCTATCATTTTTATCTCTGCTCTTCAGATTAAATTCTATTAATGTTTCTTCAAAGCTACTGACTCACTTCTCTGCTACTGAGCCCATTCAGTGAAATTTTTATTTCAGATAATGTATTTTTATGGTTCTAAGATTTATATTTGATTCTTTTTATTTTCTATTTCTCTAAGAGTTCATATCATTGCAATTCTACTTCTTTTAATTAATTGAACATAATAATACTATCTGCCAATGTCCTTGAACTATGCCATCTGAGTCATCTCAGCATTGACCTCTGATGCTTTTCTCTTGAAAATGGGTCACATTTCCCTGGTTCTTCATATGTCAAATAATTTTAAGTTTTATTCTGCGCATTGTGAATGTTCTATTATGAAGGCTCTGGATTTTATTATATTCCTTTAAAAAAAAGTGTTATTTTTTTGTATTTTTTAGCAAATAGTGACCTTAGTTAGACTCAAAATGCAAAATCTGTCTCATCTACAGAGGGAGGAGGATCAATTATCAGTTCATTTTTTTAACTTTATCTAAGGTGTTTGTTTTCAAGGGTCAGCCAGTTACTTAGAGTTAATGTGCAGAAACTGGGGTTCCTCTGCTGTGGAATTCTTTATCCAGGATTGTTCTCTCACTTCTTGGTGACTATGGCCCTTCAGGCTTTCTTTTATAGTTCTTCAAATCAGAAAGATGGCAGATTTTCTCATAGAGCTTTAGCTTCCCCGAGCAGAGCTGTGATCATGGCCTCCAGTCATGCTAAAACTGCAAAAATAGGAGAATACCCTGATCTGATCTCATTTTCTGTGTTTTGACTCTACTTGCACATTTCACTCTAAATAGTTGTTGTTTGTGTTTTGTGCAAATTTCATAGTGGTTAATTGCCAGAGGGTTGGTGTTAGCAGCCTGTGTAGTGTAGCAGAAAACAATAATGTTAGAATCAGAACTCAGAGATTTTAGTACTAAAGTTATTAGTATAAAGAACTTCAAGAAAGTAAAAATTATCACCTTAATTTTTTTGTTTTCTCATGTATAAATAAGGATCTTTGATTGTATCTTCAATAAATTCTCCTTTATTCATAGGTTATGGATATACATTTTATGGAGACTCCCCAAGCCAATGTAGCACTTCTCCTAACATTTTGATTTGACTTCTACAATAGTAATTATCACATTGCCTTATAATATTTTCTTTACCTTTTTTCCCTCTCATTTTTTTCATACAATGAGGGCAGGGACAGTGTCTTACTTCCACCCTTATTACTTGAGCACTAGGCATAGGTTTGCCTCAAACACATATCACAAAGGATACATGATTGAATGGCCAAGCAAATTTTTGGCAATTTTTCTTCTGAGTACGACATCAGGTAGTGCTGATAAAAGTACTCAAGATGATGAATATGGCATTCTTGGCAGTTATATTTCCTGTGACCATATAGATTAGACACAAATACTACTCCAGAGACTTGCAGCTTTGCATAGTTACTATATCACGACTGTCAACTTCCCAAAAGACATACTGACCTTTCTTAATCAGTGCATCATTTGGAATATGTGGCAATGAAACCTCTTGACAAGTTTTAAGCTTGAAAACTGTAGTCTGCATGTAAAGGTTCCCTTGTGCAGGCAAGCCATGATTTCCATCTTCTTCATGCTTGTCATTAACAGTTCTTTGCTGACCCTGCACATCTTCTTTAACATGCAAGAATGCAATCATTAGCAATTTCTGGATTACTGTCATAAGGATTTATGATGATCTTCATTGTCTGTTGAGTTAAAAAGTTTCCCAGGGGACCAGAAGCACATTATGACACCAGCTTCCATTTTTAGCATATGTCTCAGGTTAAATTTAATATAAGGATGGCTGCTTTAAAACAAACATTTCTTCCACTTAAGAAATGTATACTTCTTCTAATTAAAAATATTATGTCTTTTCCAGTGAGAAAAGAAAATAAAATGGCAACCAGGAGAAAATAAAAGAAAAGAAAAGACAAAATAAAAGAAAATTGGCATGAATATCAAGTAGGCAATTGTCTCTTCACATATTTAATTAGATCATTGAGTTAACTTTACTTGCTGATATTGCAGGGTGTTAATATTCTATTATTCAAGTTTGTTCCTACAAAATTTAAAAAATCTGAGCATGTAAACAGATCAGTTATTTATTTTTCTTTCGCTCCTACACAATTATTTAGTTTCAAAGATTCAAATTGTCATATCTAGCCTTGTGCTATTAAAACATGTCAGCCATTTTGATTACTGTGTGGAGGTGAGGGGAAACTTTCCCACCCCCCTGGAAGGGTCACTGAAAGATCGACTCACAATAAGGCAGATTAATAAGAGAAAGAGATTTATTTACTGTGCACATGGGGAGAATCACAGAGTGATTACCCAATATCCCAGTGGGGTCCAGAAATTTATATACCCTCCTTTGGGGGGGGTTGAGGAATATAGGTAATTCTGTTTAAGGGCGATAAATGGTTACTAGGCAGTATGAATAGATACTTGGGAGAATGAATGAATAGGGGGAAACAGATTGGCTCATAAATGATCCTCTTTGGAAATTAAATTAACCTCAGAGACAGGTATTACAAACAAAATGGGCCAAGTCTGATTACATTCTTGATCTTCTTTCCTGTAATATATTGAGATGGATGGAAATGGAAGTTAATTGTTCTTTTTGATGGATCTGTCTGGTTTTATGTAGATAGAGGAAAAGCCCCTTCAAAGGCCCTTTGATCTCTAAGGGCCTTCAATTCAAAATATTCTTTATACCAAGGAGTCATATTTGGGGGTTAAATTTCCTGAGCTCCTTCAATTGACTCAACAATATATAAATATACTTCAGCCATTTTAATGTTTCTATATACTCTTTGTTCATAGAAGTCATAATGAATAGTTGTAAATGAGAAAATAATCATATTACATGGGAACTGAGTTCTAGGGAAATTATCCCTGGGATTTTTGGTCATTTCCTGTCTCCTGTCAGACATAGAATTGTGCTTATGGACCTATGTGCCAAAATGTTCCAAAGATAAGTGGAAATGGTAAAGTCATAATACTGATTAAAAAGATTATCTTGAGAACAAGAGTCATAAAAATATTAAAATTAAAGGCAGTGTAAAAAACAAATCCAGTAGCCTCCCTCATCTCCTTGCTTTATATGCATGATTTCCTACCAGCTGTTTGCCATCCAGCAGGTTTCAAAAATATAAATCAAGTCATAATACTCCCTCACCCAAAATCCTCCAGCAGTATGTCATGGGCAATCACATTTAGAATAAAATCCAAAGTCTTCCAAGGCCAAACATCCCCACATGACATGGTCTCATAGGGGATCATAGGAGGTAATTATCCAAAGCCTTCCATGTATGAAAATGTCTTCGATCTACTGCCCACCTACCCTTGGGATAATAATGAAGGCATTGTTTTATAAAATCCAGTGTGATATTAAGAAATGCTGCTATTTTTTCCCTTTTATGTCAGTGTGACATTTTCCCCTCCTCATTTCTGGACACTCTTAAGGTCTTCTTTTTTCCTTATTTTTCTGAAATTGCAAGAAAATATGCCTTAGTGTTGGCCTCTTTCCTTTCATTATACAGGAAATTTGGTGGGTTCTTTCATACTAAAGACTGGAATCCTTGGGTGTGGGGGACTATTTTCTACTACTTTGTTATTAATTTCCTCTTCTTTCTCTCTTTTGAAAATCCTATTAGAAAGATATTGGACATTTTAGATTGATACTCCAAATTGGTAATCATATCTCTATTTTCTAGCTCTCTGTTTTGACTTTTTCCTACTCTTGGAGAGATTTCCTTGAACTTTTCTTCTCACCATTCTGATGGGGGAAGGTACAGAAGCATAGAAGTAATTACCTTTGTAATTTCCAAGGGCTTCCTTGTCCTCCAAACTTTTTTTATTTATAGCATACATTCTTCATGATTATATGCAACATTGCTCTCATCCTAGAAATAAATTAGTTTTCTTTATTCTCTGTCTCCTAAGCATTCTTCTTTTCCATTTGTTTGTTTTGGCCTCTCGTTTATTGGTGGAGGCTTTCCCTAGATTGCTGCAGATCCCTAGCTGTCCTTTCCTATTTAAGATTGAGCTGATACATTGACAGAATTGGTCACCTGGTGGTGTTTAAATGTCAGTCTTGAATTTTCAATGGAAGACTTCCAACTGTTAGTATTGGAAATCTTTTTTCCTAGACTAATTGATTTTGTCCAGATAGTTTTCTTAACTTTGGTGGAGGTGTACAGTTGAAGGGGATGATACATACTTGGCTCCTGACTTTTTGAGAACCAGAGTGGGAAAGACAACTCAGGGTCCCACATTTTTATATGTAGTGTTTTATGTAATCCTTACTTCTATTTTCTATAGTGTCTGGTATCTCCAAGTCCAGGCTGTTTTTCTATTGTGGATAAGTGTATGAGATTGTGAGACATGGAGTTCCTAGTGCTTTTTAAACAGATTTTCAGCCAATCTCCTTTTAAGCTTGCTGCATTAACCTCGTTTTTCAAAGTGTGTCCAAATACTGAGATTTCCAGGGGTTCTGCAGGATGGATTATTTCAATTATCATCAATATGTCACTCTGCAAAAACCTATGTGGTGACTTTATTGACTAGACTAAATTAGTCATCATTGTACTTGGGTTAGTTTCCCAAAAGCAGATCCTGAGATGAGGAATTTTTTCAAAGTGGTTTATTAGATTTTCTGGTTCCCAGAAAAAACAAAAAACAGTAGGTGATTGAGGCAGCGGGACTGGGAAGGGAAAGAGGTGAAGTAAGGATGTTGTCCCAAGCAAAGTACTCCAGAGAATTATTTACGTTTAATCCCACATGAAAGTTCTGGAGACCCAGTGTTAGTTCAATCCTGAGACTAGGAAAAGGATGTATTTAGACTCTCCTGTCAGTAATTGGATAAGGGCCACCTACTGCTCTCTGGAATATACCCACATGCAGAGTGAATTCTGGCAGCATGAGAACAGTTCTCTGACAGTGATGCTGGTGTTGGCTGAAGGGGATGAAGGGGCAAACAGAGCCTGTGTGCATGAAAATAGTAAAAGGATCAGTGGAGAACTAACTGCAACTAGTACAACACTTCTCCATCTACATTTTTCCTTCTAAAAATTTGGTTTAAATTATTGCTGTCTTTTCTTCTTTTCTTTCAGTGACTTTGGGTTCTTTATATTTTGTTTCGCTTTACTTTTATGTGTGATGTCAATCTAATACATTTAACTAGAATTTGCTAAGAGAGGCCCTGAAATTTTTTATTATTAATATTCTTTACTTATTTAGGAAAAAAATATGATGCAATGTGAAAATAAATGAAAAATAAAATGGATAAATTTAACACGAGCAAAAATTTGTTGATTACTAAATATATATATAATATTAACCAAAATACAGTTGTAATTTTAATAAGGAAAAAAACCAAAAAACATGTAAAACAAAAGAAGGCAGAATAATTTGAATTAACAGAACTAGAAATACATCAAATGATGCTTTTCAAAGATGTAGAAAGTGAGACATGAAATAATTTTGAAAGGCAGTTACAAAAGTATAAACTATATATGTAATTAGAATTGGAAATGCTATTACTTATTAACGAAAACCATTAATATAGAGAGATTTAAGGATTATTTTTATATATTTACAAATACCCTTGGTATTTCTTTCAATTTGGTTTTCTGAAAATTTGTGGAAGTAAAAAAAAATACTATCTCTTGCAGTAAGAGCTCAAATTTATTCTCATTGTATGTAATGAGTTGCATAATTTCTTTTTTCTGAGGGAGTGGCAACTTCTGTGAACATGTCCAATTTTTTTTTCCTAAGTAATTAATAATTAGGGCTGGAAATTTAAATGTCTATGTGTTCAGATAAGCAAGTGAAAGTGGGTCTGTTTTCACTATTGTCAGTTGCTAGATATTAACAGATAGTATGTATTTCAAATATCTATAAATACAGTTATAGGTATTGGTATAGACAAATGTATATATTTGGGTCTAAGTTGAGCTCCTATATATTTAGTGGGGGGTCAATAGCAATACTTGATAATGTAACAAACCTTTAAATATCACCTATTTTCCTTAATTATCTAATTAAATTCTGCTTATCTGATGGGTCCACATCATACTGCATGTTTTCTGTATATCTTTCCCTAACAATCATTATTGTCTTGACAATTGCCTACAGTGTTTCTGAAAGTACTGGACACATAATTAGTAATCAATAAATACTTATGAAATACATAAACAATTAAAGAAATAGCAATGTTTAAAATGTAAAAAGCAAAAAAATAGTTGGGATTAGAAAAATATCAAGTTTTATTTATATATAAAGTATATGAGATAGGAAATATTAACTAAACAAAAACAAGTGCAGTAAATAATTATTTAATTTATTTTAAACTCTTTTCCTAGAGTAAAACATAAGAAAATGAAATTATATTGGTTGGCCAGCATCTCCTATGATTTTCTAGCATTTTGGGGAAGCTGCTGACTCCTAAAAAAACCCTCCAAAACCAATAACAACAAACCAACAACAAAAACAACTAAAAAAGAAAATGCAAAACCACAGAGTGGTCATTGTTTTTTAAATCATACATCCTAAAAATACTACCATAATATATTTCCAAAACACATGCCCATGGTGATTTTTAAATTGGATAGTATACAAAATTAAAGTTGATTATTTATATATATTTAATCGGTTTTTTGATGACAAGGTACATTACCAGGAATATTCCTAATCAACCAGATCCTCCTGAGAAGCTGAAATAACTCAGTGGAGGTGTCTATTTGTGTAACACTTTAATGATAACCTTGTATTTCCTTGCAAATGAAAATACTATCACTTCTACAATATTTACTATGAGCCAGCTACTGTTCTAACCACTACGCTGCTGTTCATTTTATAAATAAGAAAACTTGAGGGGCGGAGCAGTAAAGCAACTTATCCAAGATCACACAGATGATAGGTTGGTCAAACCAGGTGAATCAAACTGGCTGCCATGTCTGTGCCCTTATCTGCTTTGAATTATTACTTCTTGATGAACAGCTCCTATAGCAATAAAAGATATAAGCAAACATTAATTACCAAGAATTTTTAATTGTGACTTCAGTTAGTAATAGTGTTTCTTCTCTATAGCAACATAGTTTTTCTCCAAATAGGAAGATAAATGTGAGGATAAGCAAGGAAATGGAGACAAGTAGCCAGGTGCCTTCTGGAGGCTATGGCCAGAGGTGAGATGCCAGTGTGGTCTTTTGGTGCTGAGATTTGCAATGAAGTAATATAAAGAACTGGGGAATATGAGATAAGATAATAGGTGGATAATTTTTAAATCTTCATAATGTTTTGGGGAAAGGCACTCCTAAGAATGAGGAAGAAAAGGAAAAAGGCCACAGAATAATTTTAATTAACGGAATTAGAAATGCAACAATAATACTTTTCAGAGATTTATGAGTCTGGTATGGCTACTCACAAATAAGCCATTATGTAGTTTATGTAGCTTTATGAAGGTTCTAGTTCTTCCAATACTGCCCGTGGGCTTTTTGCCATGGCAGACTCAAATCCCAACATGGAATCCAGTTTGTATTTTTGGGATAGTTTCTGTTATGAATATGATGACAGGAGTAAGGAATCTCCTTAGACTGAGATGTTTGGCAGCTCAACACCACTGCCCAACCAAACAGCTAACCAAGGCTATCCTTGCCAGATATAGATATCAAAGGCCTGCTTATTAGGACCAAAGGAGGAGTGAACACCATTCAAGTAAAAGTGTTATCTGATGAGTCACTTGTGGGAATAATCTTTGTAAATATAAGTCTGAGCAAAGTCTTTACGCTGAAAATACAAATACCTAAAAATGACTTCCTGTATTTTATTTTCCCTGGAAATCAAAGTATTTAAGGAGTATTTTTTGTACTTATATTCAATTTTTTTCTGTTTTTGCTATCATATTTCTTATGATTGAAAGCAAGGATTGCTTAACAATGTTATCATCCAAAAGTGGTGATGCTTAACCCCATTGTAGTGTTCTTTTTACAGCCCTTAAGTCATATTTGAGCATTCAGGGTGAAAGATGAACAGGGATCAACACGGCAAAGACTGAAAAAAACATGAATGTATTGTTATCTCGGCTTAAACAGAAAAAAAAAAAAAACATGCTGCAAAGAATAAATGTCATTTATCCCTTGATAAAAATAATCTAAATTAATATGTTTCCTTCTTTTCTAAAATGAAACACTAGTTTACGAGTTACCTAATCCTTTAATCCAGATTGAAATCCTTTAATCCTGCCAAGAATAGCTGAAAATGGGAGTTAAGAAAGGCATTTCAAATGAATTCATAATTGCAACAATGAAAGTATATACCTTGTCTAGGCCAATCCTGTCCTCAGTTGCTTTTTAGACCTTTGTTCCAGATAAACAAATAAATATAAAAAATAAGTAGCTTTAAAATTAACAGATAGCAATTAAAACTATTAAGAAAGTATTTTTTTGTTTGTTTGCTACAACATCAAATGTATAGCCCAAAGTATTATATATTTATTCTTTTTATTCATTGGTTTGTGTAGGTCTTAACAGTGGGCGTTGTTGGAAAAAGTGAATACAACTACTGATAATAATTATAATATTAATAATAATTAAGATTAAGAAATGGAGCTGACAATTTTAAATGGATCCAAGAAGATATTGAGTAGAAAACATTTTGCTGGACAATAAAGTTAACTCTAAACATAATAACTGGTTTAAAATGTGCTTCACAATTTTTTTGAATTTCATCATTCATTACTTTTTATTGCTCTTGGTTTTATCTTTGACAAATAAAAATCAAGAAGTACATGGTTTTCTGCTTGGTTGGAAAAGTAAAGTTGTATGTTTTTATATGTGAGTAGAAGAAAATGCATTATTAAATGCTGGCTACCTAGAATGAACTTCATAAATATATGTTGAGCGATTATCTCTTCCTGATCACACTAAAGCATAGGCCTGGTTGAGTTCTTCCTATGCTTCTTAGTAACATTGGTTTTTTTAATAGTTGTTTCTTATTTTTTTTTCAGTCATCCTAGAGAGTTCACCTTCATGACAACTAAATGTAATATGGTATCCTGGATCAGAAAAAAAAATAGGTAAAAATCAAGGAAATGAAAATAAAGTATGAAATTTAGTTAAAATAATATATTGATATTGGTTAATTCTGACTAATGTACCATACTAATATAAGATATTAATATAGGGAATACTAGGTGTAGTGTATATGGGGATTTTCTGTACTGTCTTTGCAAACTTTTCTCTAAATCTAAAACTATTCTAAAATTTAAAATATATATATTTTTAAAAGAAAGTGAATATTTTTTAGACATACCAAAACTGAAAAAAAAATTATCACAAGATGATAAATAAAAGAAAATAAAAAAGAAAATAAGAAGCATTAAAATATGTTAGGGAGAAGAAAACTGTTACCAGGTAGAAAATTGGACCCAGGCAGTGGAATAAAGAGCAAAAGAAATGGCAAATATGTAGGCAAATATAAAATCTGTTCTTCTAATCTCTTTAAAATACAATGTGTTAAGCAAAAGGAATAGAAATGTTTTGTAGAGTTTAGAAAAAACTTAGAAGTAAAATATATGGTAGCAACAACAAACCAGGAGACAAACAGAAGGATGCTCATGACGTGGCATGATATCACCTACAGATTGACTGTGATCAGTTGAGGATAGATACTATGAATCTTAACTAACCATGAAACAAAGTGAAAAAAAAAGGTACAGCTAATAAGTCAATAAAGTTTATGAACTGGAATGATAAAAAATACTCAATTATTCCATAGAAGGCAGAAAAATAGAAGAAAAGGAACAAAAGGACATTTGGATAATAGAAAACAGATGGTAGATTTAAAACCAACCATGTCAATAACAACATTACATTCAAATGGTACATACTCCAATTAAAAAATAGAGATTGTCAGATTGGAAAAATCTATATTGATCATGTGTAGGATATAAGAGGCCCAATTAATCTTAAAGGTATAAAGTAAAAAGATGGAAAAATACCTGCCATGCCAAAATTAATCAAAAGAAAACCGAAGAAGTTATATTAATATCAGATGAACTAGATTACAGAGCAAAAAATTCTAACAATGACAAAGACTGTCATTTCATAAGTTCTTCAAAAGGACATAACAATCCTGAATATTTATGAATTTAATAACAAGGCTTAAAAATACACAAAGCAAAAACTGATAGGACTGCAAAAAGAACAACAAATCAACAATTATAGAAGGAGACACTAACAATCCTCTCTCAATAATAGAAAATGTTGACTTAAAATCAGTAACAACATAGAATACTTGAATAGCCTATCAACTATTTTAAACTGGTTGACGATTATGAAATATGCCGTGCAATAATATAGACTGAAAACTCATTCTTTTCATGGCCACATAAAATTTTCGCCAGAACATACCATATTCTGAATGATAAAATTACACTCAGTACTTTTAAAAAAACTCCAACTATACAAAGCATTCTCTTTGCAAGATAATTACATTCAAAATGAATAACAGAAGATATTTTGAATATTTCCAAATTTAAAGAAATGAAATACATTTCTAAGCAACCCATGATCAAAGAAGAAAGTGAAATTAGAAAGTGTTTTGAGCAGAATGAAAATGAATTCACATATTAAAATTTATGGGGTGTAGATATAATGGAGCTTAGAGGGATATTTATAGCACTAAATGTCAATATTAGAAAAGTAGAAAGGTCTTAAACTAATGACCTATTCCATTTAACAAAGCAAACAAAGAAAAAAAAGAAAAAATCAAACCCAAAATACATAGAAGAAAGAAAATAAAGATAAAAGCAAATGTAATATCATAGAAAACAAAACAATGTATAAAATCCATCAAAAAAACAAGTTATTTGCAGAAAAGCAATAAATTTAATCCACTTTTAGATAAATTAATCACACACAAAAGGGAGATAACACTACCAATATCAGAATTGAAAGATGGAATATCCCTATAAATCAGATAAGATAATAAAGGAGAATAATCTGAATAATTTGTGGTAGTTTTACAATATATCCATAATTCTTTGTTAATCCCCTTTTAAAAAGAGGAGCCTTATTGCCCTCTCCTCCAGTGTTGGCTTGACTTAGTGATTTGTTTCTAATGAATAGGATAATGTAGAAATGATGGTGTACAAGTTTAAAGGCTAGATAATGAAAGACACTGTGGCTTCCTCCCCTCTCACCCTCTCTTGAATCACTTGCTGTGGGAGAAGTTTTCATGTTGTGAGGATACTTAAGCACTTAAGCAGCTTATGAAGAGAACCATGTGGTGAGGAACTAAGGCCTCCTGCCAACAGTAGTCAAGGAACTGAGGTCTTCCAACAGCCATGTGAGTTATCCATCTTAGAGTTGTATACTCTGACTCATCAAGCCTTCTGATGACTGCAACCACGTGAGAGACCTTGAGACAAAATCATCCGGCTAAGCTGTTCCTGAATTCCTGACTCAGGGGAACTTGAGATAATAAATGTTGGGTGTTTTAAGCATTGCCTATTGAGGCAGTGTGTTACACAGCAATAGATAAGTAATAAAAATTTTATATCAATCAATTTGACAATTTAGATTAAATAGATAAATTCCATGAAAGATACAAAATAAAGACACTCACTGAATAGTAACCTGAATAAACAACTTGAATAGCTTTAAATCTAATTTAGAAAACTGAATTCGTAGTTTAAAACTTTCCCACAAAAAAAAACACCAAGCACAAAAGGTTTCACTGATTCTATCAAATGTTTCTAACAAACATTAAGGAAAAAATAATAGCAATTCTATGGAAACTCTTACAGAAAATTGAAGAGGAGAAAACATGTCCTCCTTTATTCAATGAAGCTGCCGTTACTCTTACACCAAAAACAGAAGACTATATTGGAAGAAAAAAATTATCTATCTATCTACCTATTTATCTATCTGCCAACTACTCTCATACAGAGAACACTCTAAAATAATGACAGACAGTGTAATATAGTACACATGTAAGCCAGTAATATAGTCATTCATCATCATCAAGTATTATCTGCTGTACATAATTACACACACTATACTTTTATACAACTGGCAGTGTAGTAAGTTTGTTTGCACCAGCATCACCACAAACGCATGAGTAATGCATTGCACTACAACTCTGTGACAGCTATGACATCACTAGCCCTTGGGAATTTTTCATCTCCATTATAATTTTATGGGACCACCATCTTATATGCAGTCCATCATTGACCCAAACATTGTTATGTGGTTCATGACTCTATCTACATTTTAAGACATTTCCATGTGTATTTCCCAAAATATATTTCAAATTTTTCACATATTAAAAAATGAACTCATAATTGTACCTTGTTCCCAAGCATCCTCCTAAGCCTGATTTTCCTTTAGTAGTTGAGGGGCACCAGCACCCACCATTAGGTTGCCTCAGTCAGAAACTTGTTGTTTGTACTGAAAAACATTATCTCAATGATCTCAATTACTTTCTTTATTCTGTCACCAAGACCAATCAACTTTCCCTCTTAATATCTATTTCATTGATCTCCTATATCTTCTCTATTTCCACTTCCACTGCGATTCTTCTGACACTCATCATTTTTTGCTTAAAGTAGAGCAATGCTTCACGACTCTCTGTTTCCAATTGGGCTGTTTCAGCCTTCCTACACATGGTGTCCAAGAGATCAAACACAAACCTAATCAAAATATTCTCTTTTTTAAAAAAATGATTTTAATGCTTCCCAAAGATTTCAGAATACTATTTAATTACTGAAGCTTTATCCACATTGTTTTCCTATCTTTCATGTCTTATCTTGTACCACTTGACCCCTCAACATTTTCTCCAGTCATAAACAATGACTTAAAGAGTCTCCATTTGCATGATACTATTAATATTTAACACCACCATGGCTGTTAATATTATTTGAAATATACTCTCTTTCCAAACCCAAGACCCAATGTGTGTTCAAGTAGATCCCTCTCATCCTTAATGACTAAACTTGTATCTGATCAGGGACATTTCCCTTAATCCCCAGCCCTTACCTCCTGCATAATATAAACCTAATGTTAAGTGCCTCTACCTTGTGATCCAGTAGTCATCCACATAGAAATCTATCATAACTTGGATTATAATAAACCATCACTTTTAATTTGCTTTTTTTTTACTCTAGGTACTAGACTTTGGCCTGTTGAGGATTGAAACTATGTTTAAATTGTCCTTGTAATTTTAATTTCAAGGATAGTTCTGAGATTTCAAGGTTTTCTAATAAATATTTGTTAGATAAAATAATAATCAAATTCTTAAACAAAACTTTTGAAAGCAAAACATTAATATAGCATATATAGCATCATATTTTACCTTTAATTAAATTATAATTAAAGACCTATGTATGAAAATATTTATCCCAATAATTTACTAGAAATAAAACAAATAAATGGAATGAAGTTATAGTGATATATTTCATTGTTAATGTATTAATATTTTTCCAAGTTTATAATCCCAATGTGTCACTCTCTAAGCAGGGTTTAACTATGTCTTCCAAGCTTTGTCAAGGACCTGGAGATGCTATTCACCCCAGTGTTTGCAAATGTCTATTTTCCTTAGTTCATTGATCTTGCCTTGTTTAAATTAGAGTTTTCATTGAAATTACATGTATTTATACCAAAATTCAGAAGGCTCCAGTTCATTAATTTCCCCTAGATTTTGACTCTTCCTTAGAGAATTCAAAACACTTCCCTGGAAAGATATCCATGAAGAAAAGTAGTGTACTGCCAGTTTAAAAGAGAAATAAAAACTCTGGTTTCACACCAGTGAAAAGAAGTTTTTTGCACAAGATGAACCTGAAGCAAGAATATGAGAAATGAACAGGAGATAACAGCATAGCCTGTAGGTTCCAAAATATGGTTTATGCTACAACTATTGAAGCTGTTAATAACTGTAGTTATAAACATGAACATATTCTCTAGATCTAAGGATTCTTATTTAGCGAAAGAAGCATGCATATACAAAAATAGACTTAGTGCCCTGCCTATGACAAACCAGCAATTCACACATCTTATACCCTTTCTTTTGAAATTAATGGTATAAATATTCTTGTTCCCCAAGTTCTTTGTCCACAGTTAAATGTAGGAGAAATTTAGAATTCCTGGGTCCTTCATTATTACCTTGGAAAATGCAGAGCTATAAATTTCAATAAAAAGAATTCATAGCATTTTAGTTTTTACATCTTATTGGCACCATGCTAATCCATTTTTATATAAGAAGTATTTTCCCTTTATTACTTTTAAAAGAAATTATGTTTTACTACAGGTTGCCAGAGAGTAGATGGAAAGTGTAAAAGAACAAAATTTCAACAAATTGGGTCTTAAAGATCTGACTGGCTCCTATTAGGGATTCATGAACAGGGCAGCATCCCATCTATGAAATAGAAAGGCACTCCACTGGGAGTGACAGAATAGTCAGTTTTTGTAAGGTAGCTTGAGCAGGGTCAAGGAGATAGGATAGTGCAAAAAGGAGATTGATTAACATCAAGTTATTTCAGGTTACTTTCCTTGTATGGGTTAAAGTAGAGGGGACTTCATTATTATGCTGTCTCAGGTTTTGGCCCCCTTTTATTGGTTGCTATGAATCTCCTGTGTTTCTCAGAAAACTGGTCTGTTTAGGGACTTGGCTATCGTCTCTCTCCTGATTTTTGGAAGGTCAGATCTTACAAGTAAACCATTTAGGTTTTGGTTCAGTGATGTGGAGCCTTAGCATGAGTGATTCCATTTTGGTTTGGTCTCTTAGGGCCTAGTGCAGGAGCTCAGTCCAAATCAGTGGCCTCCCATAAATTTTATTTAAAAAAGGCAAAGGTTCATAGACTACTAGTTTATAGTAGAGGGCAATTCCAGAGAGCAGAAGTGAGGGTAAAAAGGAGCGAGGCAGGGAAGGAGCAAAATCCACTCAAGGATCAATTACCGGCGTCAAGTGTGATGGATTGCTCAATGTTTCATGATTATCTTCTGAAAGACCCAGATGTGACTTTTTCTCAGAGTGGACTTTGGAGTTGGAGAAAGAACTCACTTGGAATTAATTACAATAGCCATGGACTGGGATGTAGGAAGTTACCAGAGTTCCCAGAGACAGGGACAGATAAGGCTGAGATGATCTGATGTGGTACTTAAAATGTGTCTGATACAAAGTATCTGAGTTTTATCCGGATTCTTGTTTCTGGAACTGCTTCACCAAATGTCAATAGTCTCCCCTCTCTAATTATTGTTTTCAAGGTCATTACTGTTTACATGTTCCATGGCTGTTTTCAAAATTACAAAATGTAACATGGGTAATGCAATTATTTTGCCCACTCTTTGGAAAATGTAATGTATTCTCCAACAGATTGGGCATCAAGATTGCTGCTGATTATAGGAATAAACTGTTGTACCACAGTTCAGTCACTTAGATCAAGAACTGGGTTTTCTCACTTTCGAATTGTGGAAGAAGTGGGGAAATTGTCTGTTGTTTCCGTCTGTTACTCCATCAGTGAAAGGTGAGTAAACATCAGTGAGGGGTGTCCTGCTACTTTGGGTGTGAGGGAGTCTCAAGTTTCTACAAGAGCTCCAGCTACAGGGTAAAACATACTCATTTGTCCTTAACATAAAGAGAGGAATGCATCAGGATTACATGAAAGCCTGAGCATTGGCAGTTCATATAAAAGAAGGCACTTAATCCCCTATACTCAGGCCAGATTTGTGGATATTTTTGCTTTCAAAATTTGAGATTAAATAACTTGGTGCAGAATCTGACCTATTTATCATGTGCTCAGTATAAACTGAAAAGTAGGAGGTCATTAAAAGTACAAAAAAATCCCTTATGTACAATACATGAGAAAGATATTTGGTTCCTGGGGTCTTGTCTCTGGAGATATGTAGGCATAAAATTTCTTTGAAACCATCTCTGTTTTATCTCTCCTGGTGGTATATCTTTTACTCTACCCTCACACGCATTACTTATCTCTAGCTGTCTCTCTGTCACATTCTACAAATTATTTTGTCAGTCTTTCTCTTGAACTCAGCTGAATTTGAAGATCAATGAACTTACTTGCCAATTTGACAGGGCTATCAGTTGTTGTAGCAATTAATTAAGCCTTACAAATTATTTTAACCCATGACTAGCAGTCACTACATTGCTTAATTGCCTCTCAATCACACAGTTAAATTTGCCTGAAATTAATGCCATATTCCACAAGGGAGACAATTTCAACCAGTCTGTCCAGTTGCTAATTTTCTCAACATTTCCTTAGTCATAGCTTTGAAAACTATTAAAGCTTCAACATAGGAATCTTACTTTTTCTGAAAGCATTTGAAAATGTTCTTTTCTCCTTCAAAGGCTAATTTGGAGTCAAGCAAAAAGTGTTTAAAAAGGAAGGGCTTTCTGGTCTTTGTGGTATTAATCTTTAGCACTAATTTAGGGGAGATAAACCAACTAGAGAGCAAGATATAAGTGAAAAGTGTACAAAATGTGCACATATGCAAGCATGTATGTTCACATTTTCATTTATCTGGTTCATTGACTTTGCCTAGTGAAACTTACAGCTAAGAAAGAGAAACTAGTAATGTGAACAACTTTGTAGCTGGTCTTCACACATAAATATCATTTACCATGACAAGCTGACTTGGAAACTAACAATCTATCCACCTATAAAAATATATTTAGATCTGCTCAGTGCTAGCAAGCATTCTTCACGAGGATGGCTCTAGCAGACACATTGCCTTTGTGATTTTATGGCAAAATAGCAGAATTAGAGTTTCTTGATTCACTGTTTGTGCCTGGATTTTTAGTTTAAGCTGTAAATGCATGCAATATATATCTGCCTTTAAAATAACAATTTTAAAATGATATGCTTCCTGTTCTAAGCACACAAATGTACATGTTAATCCATTCCCAGCAGGAAAGCCAACTTCCCATTCTTGTACTCATGTGAAAGAATGGCTTGTCAGGAGAAAGAGAGAAAAATTACGTTATAGGGAAAAATCATCTTCCTTGTAGAAATGGAGACTAACATTCCAGAGGCTGGAGCTGGTAAAGGAAAACCACTTAATAAGTACCTA
This sequence comes from Daubentonia madagascariensis, assembly GCA_023783475.1. Lineage (NCBI taxonomy): Eukaryota > Metazoa > Chordata > Mammalia > Primates > Daubentoniidae > Daubentonia > Daubentonia madagascariensis. The sequence goes on along the minus strand of JAKFHU010000747.1, from coordinate 13,569,003 downwards.
GAAGAATCCTGTCACTGTACTAGCTACTTTATATAGATATTCTCTAGTCATCTCACAACAACTTTGAAATGTAGCTACTAATTATACTTTTTTATGTTTTGGTCAGATAAGAAAGGAGAGGCTCAGAAAAGTTCTTACAATTTATAGGTAGAATAATCTCTTTATCAGTTTTGTGCCCTCCAAACTATTTGTCATACTTCTAATCTGTTCATAAGGTTATATCACATCCCTGCCTAAAATCCTTTAATTATTCCCTAGTGTCTAAATCATAAGACCCAAAGCATGATTCATTCTTGCTTTGATGCTACTCCTCTAGCATCTTCTGTCAACTTTGTGCACTTTGCACTGAGTTATATTGATAGTTAATTACTTGTGGCTCCCAGCAAAATACTCTAACCCCTGTTTATGCCAAGCTTTGGCATATCCCTCACATCTTGTCTGAGAGATCTGGTGCTTGCCTTCTTAAGCCACTCATTCCAACCCAACATACTTACATTTCTCCTAAGTTCTCATATCATCACAATTCAGATCAGGCTTTATTTCCTTTTTTAAAGATTTCCAGGATGTGGCCTCGCTTCAGTTTCTTTTTAATTGTTTCCTTAGCCACCTATTCTTACATTTTACCTTGTAGCTATATTATTGTCTATTGACAGATCTTCCCCCACATACTAGACCTTGGTTCTTTGAAAGAGAACCATGAGTTATACCTCTAGTTACAGCTCTATAGCTTTAGAACTAGCAAATTACCTGGCACTTCATAGACACTCAGTAAAATTTGATGAAACAAATGGGTAAATTGGGCCAGGCTGCACAAGGGGTCAAAGTAAAGAGCACCAAGAATATTGGATTTAGAAGAAAGATAGTTTTCATTTTGGAGGAATCATAATCAAATAAGAATATCCCTGCAAAAAAAAATGAGTGGAGGAAAAGAATCTTTCAAAACTTGTTGATTTTAGAAGAAACTTTAAGGAAGAGGACATTTTTCAGATTAAATTTCTACTATGCAACATTCACTACATTTTAGAGTCATGGGAATGGCAATTTTACCCAAATTGATGATTTTGATTGTTATTAATTATTTTGTTCTCAGGATAATTGAGTAAACGAAATTACACCTTGACCGGCAATCTGCTAGGAAGCATTTGATGAATTTATTATCTGTGTGATAGTGGAGTGGAGGGAGGGAAAAGTGGATGGAGAAATAAGAAATGGGTGACAGAATTTCATCAAATGAATCTCTTATTAAAGGACTTCTTAATGAAAATGCCTTACTAAATCCACTGTTCTAGTTACAGAATTTATTGCTTACAGTTTTACAATCGTTTGATAATCATCAATTTCCAATGATTTTTTAAAATAAGGATTAGTGAGTTTTTCTTCTCTTCATTTGTTTTAATAACCTCCTTTGTCTCAGAAGAAATTTAAAGTTTTCATCCATATATTACTGAACTTTGTGTTTGCCCAACACACTTTAGAATTTCAGCAGATAATATACATTCTTGAATGTTTTCTTTATTTGGAATATATTTTAGCTGATTTAGATGTTTGTAAGTAATTATAATCGCTTCTGTGTGTACTCTTTTCCCCTAGAAAATTAGTTCCACTGCTGACAATTCATTCCTGATTTCCCCGAGGAGAATTAAGGAAAAAACAACAAAAAAAAACTCACTCCATTTTCTCAGTTAAATTTTATTTCATTGGTATTAAGGAACACTATGTTTTCCTTCTAAAATCCCATTGTTTTTCACTAAACTTTTCATTATAATGCACTTTAAAAATATTTATAATTATGTCTTAGTAAACCAATAATGATGTCATAAAGCATATACCTAGAGGATTGTTATGCTTGCTGTGGTCCATCTTGTACATTTGCAAAATTTACAAGGAAGTAACCCATCCTGAGAAAAAGAAATTTGTTTTTGAGGAGGATGGGCCACAGTTAGTGATTCTGAGAATAGTGCAACATATGCTTCTCAAATTGTTCTCCATCCCTTTCCATAGAACATAGATCCTAGAGCAAAGAGATTGCAATCTTCAGCTTGGTTAAAAAGTCTACTATAATCTCTGCAGAACCTGGAGAGCTCAATGTTAAATGAAATTCTGATCCAGATAATTGTTTTTTATACTAATATTTTGTCTCACCTTTCACCCCATCTCTTCCCTAAGAAAAAGAGAATATACCTACAACTACAATACATTATAAATATGGATTTGGGGGGAAATTCATGTTTTAAAACTCTGGAAATTAAAAATTTCTAAACTAATATACATTATTTAGAAAAGCATTATTTTCAATTATGTAATAGCCAAGTTGAAAGTAAGCTTCAGACAGTCAACATAAAATGCATTAAGTATACCTAAAATAATATTTTAAATATAAAAAATTTTAAAACTGAATAATATTAAGTTAGTGGTCTTAATCAATGTTTATTGTGTTGTTGATTATTTTTGAAGGAACATAGCCTGAGTATCAGAAGTCCTATTATTTAATAAAGATTGAAAAGGTTTTGAGATCCCCTAATACACACAAACATACACACACACACACACACGCACACACATGCACACATGCACACATATTTTTCTTTAGGCAGAAGTATTGTTCAGCCATTATTTTGGAATATAACATAGACAATATTTAAAGATACCCCTTCCTGATCTGTTCTCTAACTTCTCTTATGTAAACTCATTTCAGTATATAACAACCATGGCCCATCAGTAAAATCTTCCTTATGGTTGACATAAATCACTTATGCTGTAGTTTAAAGCCATTTATGGTTTTGCCCTCAGTGCTCCTCCCCAGAAGCAAAACCGATGAGAAGATAACAACTAAATTGTCCCCCATCCACCTTCTGGTGCATTTTTTCCTTCACACATAACTTACCGATATGAAGCTTTCACAACCATTTGAACTCAGGCATTTACAAAATGCAGTTAGAAGCAAAAAAAAAAAAGCGTGGTCCTTGAAAAGGTTCGGGGACAGAGAGAGATATTTATAAGTCAGACCTTGTCATTCAGTAGCTAAAAATAAAAACTCAGTCTCTATAGATTTTTTTATAGTTTTTTCATTATGTTGTAAACCTCCTGCATCAAAACCCCCATTCCTCTTCTTATATAAGCCTTAAATTATTCAATATGTTTCTTGCGTCTATGGATTCTTCCAATTCTACGTTTTTTTAAAAAATGCTATGTTCCTTTTAATGAGCATAGCATCAGTTTGTACTCAATATTTTTAGGTATTTCTAGATAAAGGTGATCAATTATATAATATTATCTGTAAGTTACTTTACTACCTAAAAGTCAACAGGCAATTTTTAAAGGCTATTTCTTTTTATAAATATTAGTTTTTAAGAGTTTAGTTTATCATGATAAAGTTTTGTTTACTGTGCAAACTCTCTGAAAGTTACACTTACAAAATTAATTTCAAAATTTTATTTAGAGTTCACACTAATGTCATTTTAATAATACAGTCTATAAAACATAAAGCATTCAAGAAAAAAATCTAATACTACTACTGCTGTCTGACTCTGCCCACCCACCCAACTAAAAATATAAAAGCAAACTACACATATGTCACAATTTGAGTTCATTGAGAAGCAGACTCTGGGGCTAAGTTTAGTGTTCAAGATGTTTATTAGGGAGGGAGGGTCTTAGAATGACTACCCATGGAAAAGATGTGAAGGAAGCAAGATCAGACCAACAGCCTCAGCCTACTCCACTGGAAACTTTGGAGCTAACATGATCCATCAGAAATCTTCTGTGCTGCACTGAAACAGTTGGACCTTTATACTTTCCCTTGATCAATCATTGGTTATAGGCTGTCCCTGGAAGAGCACAACTGTGGGTGTGGCCAGTCTCTGTAGCACAAGTAACCCCTGAGGGAATGGCAGTTGAAAGTTATTTCTTGACAGCTCTCCTAGACACTAGGATAGTAAGTCCTTCCTTAAAGGAAAATTTGGGTGGTGCATATTCAAGCACACCACAACTTATATAGCTAAGCACCAGGCATTGTTCCAAGTTCTTTACGTATATTAACTCATTTAAAGTCACAACCATACGAGAAGATTACTCTTATGATACCTATTTTGCAGATAAAGAAACTGAGGACCATAGGATTTAAGTGAATTGCCCAAGGCCACATAACCAGTAACCGGTAGAGCTGGTGAATTCAAGCATTCTGATTCCAAAATTCCAGTATTTAACCATTATGTTTCACTGTCATTCAAAGCCACTAACGCAAAGGTTACCAAGGATCTCTTAATGGCCACAATCTAAGTTTTCAATTCATTCTTCATGCTATTTATCTTTCTGAATTGCTTAGTATAGTTCAATTGTTCTACTTCTTGCAACTCTCTCCTAGATTAATTCACATGTCACTATGCTGGTTTTTCCATCTACTTTTCTGAGAATTTTCAGGACTCTCCTCTTTTTCTCTCTACTCCTTAAATCTTGATGTCCCTTTTGTGTTCATTTCTCAGTTTTCCTATCTACTCACATGCTGTATTTTGAGTGTATTTCATCCACTCTTATACTGCCAATGATCCTTATTTTATCATAAAATCTCAGGCATCAGATCATGTTAAGAGTGAATGTGGTAGGAGAAGAGAAGATAGAACTAGAATTGCTCCATGCAAGAGACAATTAAAAAAAGAAAGTTCTAAGCACCACTTTTTACCCATGACCTCTGGGAAGGGTCAGGAGTTAATTTCCAAAGGGTACCTATTGCAAGAGATGTGGGCAAAATATGACCTAAGAATTTATGGAACCAATAGTAACAGGAATAGGAGTACCTAGGGAGGCAGTTAGATGTGAATTGAGTAATGCCAGACTCTAGGTTGAGGACTAGAAGATGACACTGCAGGAATTTTTTAAAAGAAAATCCCTTACCCTAAAATTACCCAGCTGAGGTATCATGCTAATAACCTTCAGCAGTCAAAAACTAGTAGCAGGATCTAAAAGATAAAAGTAAGAGATTGATAAGAACAATTTGAGTTCCAAGATATTAAAAAACAGTTAATATAACTTCCAAAGATTTAATATTCATCTATTCTTTCAACGAGAACACATGTTCACTTATATTGGAAATAAAAGTCAGGAGATTCCTTTGAAACCACCCTTTACAAATTAATAAAGGGGTACCAGGCGAGAACTGTGGTAAGGGCCTAAAACTCTGCAAAGGCACAGGCATAGTTAAAAATAATGATAATAACCAGCCACTGTCCTCTTGTTTGCTTTCCTATAATTGCTACTTAGGAGTCACAGGGCTGATGGTCATAAAGATTCTAAACTTTCACCATAGATAATATCACCCTTGTGAAACCTAAGGCTGGTTTTTGAGATATCATCCAGGCCCTGCATTCCAGTGGAATGGCTGAACCCCCCAGACCAGTGGCCCATACTGAGGAACTGACTCAGCCAGTATTGTGACCCCCACCCAAGAACCAACTCAGCAAAGACAACAATTTCTATAACCCTATGGTTCCACTCTGAAACCAGCCAATTAGCAGACCCAAATGCCTAGCCTCTTGCCTGCCAAACTCTCTTTCAAAACCCTTTCTTTCAAATTTTCAGGGAGATGGATTTGAGAAACTCCTCCCATCTCCTCACATGGCTCCTGTGATATTAAACCCTTTCTCTGTTGTAACACCTGCTGTCTCAGTGTATTGGCTTCCTCTTGAGCAGCAAGCAATGAACCTGGTTGGGCGGTAACACTTTCAATAACTTAAATTCAATACAGTAATTTATGAAAAAAAACTTGGATTGTATTTTGAAACCTCATTAGTGATATTTTAATATTTTCAGAATCATATTAAAAAACCCAGAATATCTCTTATGAACACAGATGCAAAAATCCTCAAGAAAATACAGTAATCCCCCCTTATCCATGGTTTTGCTTTCCTCAGTTTCAGTTATCTGTGGTCATTCATGGTCTGAAAATATTAAATGGAAATTCCAGAAATAAACAATAAAATATGTTTTAAAGTGTGCATCATTCTGATTAGTGTGATGAAATCTCATGCTGTCTCACTCCATCCTGTCCACAATGTAAATCATCACTTTGTCCAGTGTATCCACGCTATAGATGCTCCCGGGTTATCAGTCACTTAGTAGCCATCTGGGTTGCCAGATGACTGTCACAGTATGACAGTGCTTATATTCAAGAAACCCTTGTTTTACTCAATAATGGCCCCAAAGCACAAGAGTAGTGATGTTGGCATATTGTTATAATTGCCCTATTTTATTATAAGTTATTATTGTCAATCCCTTACTGTTACCTTGAGGACTCAGCACTTGTCCTTGAGGCCACATCAGAAGAAGAAGAACAATTGGTTTGAAGAGAAGGAAAGAGAAGTTTATTACTTTGCCAGTGAAGGAGGAAAATGATAGACTATCCTCCCAAAATCCAAATTCCTGTACATAAGCAGAAATATAGAGCTTTTAAAGGGAGGGCCCTCAGTGCTAGGCTATTGCTGTTAATGATTCTAATTGTGCCACCTCTGCCAAAGACAGACCTCTGACAGACATGGCCTCTGCCCACCTGGGAGGCCCACCCAGACCTCCACCAGGCCTGGAATGGAGCTAACAGTTCAGCTGAGCCATCTCCTGTAACACAAAGAACAAAAGACATTCCCTGCCCCTCCCGACCACTTACCTGAGGCAGGGATACAGGCCTCAGTTCCCAAAAGGAGTGGGGGAAGTTTTAAAGAGACAGAAAACATCTTCTGCCATTTTTTTCCCAAGCCATTCCCTCTGTTACATACTCCCCACTCTCAATTTTATGCTTCTATGTCTACAGGAGGAGGGGCGACTATGCTGTTACATTACTGTGCCCAATCTGTAAATTAATATTTATCATAGGTATGTATATATAGGATAAAAGTAGTATATATAGGTTCAGTACTGTTAACTTAAATAATAAGTGGCTGAAAATGAGAGTCACAATCAATTGAGGTTTATTAAGCCAAGATTTTAAGGACATGCCTGGGAAAAGCACAGCCCACCAAGTATCTGTCGTGGACTGGGCTCTTCTAGAAGAGATTGAGAACTTTGCATTTAAAGGAAAAGGGGGTGCACAGGAAAAAGGGAGGGGTGAAGGAGGTGAGCAGTGAGGCAATTGATATGCTTGTGAAGTTCAACTGGTGTTCAGTAAATCTACATAAGATAAGATGTACGTTCAAAAAAGAGGTTAGATCACCATGTGATCTTCTCAGGGTGGGAAGAAGAGCGATCATATCTCTTCCTTGGTTTGCATCTGTGGAGATAAACTTGTAATTGACATTTAAGAATTTATTCAGACTACAGACCTAACATTATGATTGACATGCACTCATTTTATAAGGTCTGTATATTTAGAAAGAAGAGGGGTTTTTTTTAGGACTAATGGAAATAAGAAATATTTTAACCCAAAATTCATTTCTATAACATATTTTGAGATAGCTGTGGGCAAACAGGAATAATGCTGTAAGGCTGTCTAGGTGGGGAGGCTGAGGGAGAAATTAGTATTTGTAGAGAAACTCTGTGTAATGCAGCCAGGCCCTGCCTATTTGATCTGAGACAGGTATGCTGAGAGTCTGGCACCCTTAAAGGTCTGAATAAAAACATTTCCCTGAGGGCTGTTATCATAAGACTTATCTACATAACAAGACCACCTTGCCAGCCAGGCTTTCTTTCTTCTTCCCATAACCTATCCACCGAAACACTCTGTTTAGTCATTTTCTAAGCCCCTTCATTTCTTAAAAGAGGACCCCTGTACCTCATTGGGGAGAGGATGACAGAGCTTGTGTGACTCAATTCTCAGGCTCAGTTCTCCCTTTTGGCATAATGAATTTTGAGGGGTCCTGAAATTTTTATTTTTCCTTTACAGTACTTTCAAGTGGTTTCAGGCATCCACTTGGGGTCTTGGATCATATCCTCCATGGATAAGGGAGGGATTATTGCATTAGAAAGTTAAATCCAACAACATACAAAAAGAATTAAACATCATGACCAAGTTGGATTTATCCCAGGTATGCAAGTGATTCAATATTCAAAAATCAATGAATAATCCACCACATTAACATGCAAAAAAGAAAAATCACATGATCATATACATAATTGCAGAAAAAGCATTTGACAAAATTCAAAACCCATTCATTATAAAAACTCTCAGTAGGCTTCTGTGACTTGGGATATGAAAAAAAAAAACCCTCAGTAAACTAGTATGGAGTGGGGGAAACTTCCCCTTTCCTCTGAAAGTTCCCTGAAAGATTAGCTCACAATTAAGGCAGATTAATAAGAGGAAGAGGTTTATATACTGTGCAAATGGGGAGAATCACAGAGTGATTGCCCAATATCCCAATGGGATCCAGAAATTTTCATACCCTCCTTTTAGAGGGGAGGGGGAGATGAGGAATATAGGTAATTCTGTTTAGGGGCAATATATGGTTGCTAGGGAGGATGAATGGATGGGAAAAACAGATTGACTTGTAAATGATTCTCTTTGAAAATTAAATTAACCTGAGAGAGACGTATTATATTTAAAATGGTTTGGGCCAGGTCTGGTTGCATTCTTCATCTTCTTTCCTGCAATATAGTGAGATAACAGGGAAGGGAAGTCAATTGTTCTTTTTGATGGGTGGTTTATGCAGATAGAGGGAAGGATCCTTCCAAAGTCTGCTGAGCTTCAAGGACCTTTAATTCAAAATGCCTTTTATACCAAGGACTCATATTTTGGGGTAAAATTTCCTAAGCTCCTTCATAGGAATAGAGGTAAACGTCTTCAACTTAATAGAGAATATCTACCAAAACCCTACAGTTAACATTATACTTAATGGTGAGAAACTCAAAGTTTTCCAACTAGGATCAGGAACAAGGGAATGATGTCCCTTTTCACCACTCCCTTTCAATATCACACTGGAATGAAATAAAAGGGAAATAAAGCGATACAAATTGAAAGAAAGAAAACTGCTTCTGTTTACAAATGACATGATCATCTATGCAAAAAATCTGAAAGAATTAATAACAATAAAGACTCCTGGACCTAATAAGCAATTATAGCAAAGTTGCAGTATGCAAGGTTAGTATACAAACCTCTATTGTGTTCCTATATACCAGCAACGAACAAGTGCAATTTGAAATTAAAAACATAATACTATCTATGTGTGCAGCCCCAAAATAAAATATTTAGGTATAAATATAACAAAATATGTAGAAGATCTATGTGATGGTTGATTTTGGGTGCCAAATTGACTAGATTAAGGAATACTTAGATACATGGTAAAGCAATACTTACTCTCAATTCTTTAGTAGGCACTGAGCCCATCCCTATTCTGCTGAAAGGGAAACCCAGGTGGTTTTGCTTTTGATTAGAATTATTGAGCTGCCACGGGTGTGTCTGTGAGGGTGTTTTCAAAAGATATTGGCACGTGAGTCAGTGGACTGAGTGGGGAAGATCCACCCTTGACGTAAGCAGGCACCATTCAATCATCTGGGGGCCCAGATGAAACAAAAAAGTGAAGGAAGGGAGAATTCTTGCTCCCTCTTTTCTGCGGACAGGACTCCCTTCTTCTGCCCTTGGATGTCAGAACTCTGAGTTTTCTGAACATTGGACTCCAGGACTTGCACTGGTGGCCCACTGGGCTCTTGGGCCTTTGGCTTCAGACTGAGAGTTACACCATCAGCTTTCTTGGTTGTAAGGCCTTTAGACTTGGATTGAGCCACTCTACCAGCTCTCCTCATACTCCAGCTTGCAGGCTTCTTAGCCACCATTATTGACTAATAAATCCTTTCTCATATATCTCCTATTAGTACTCTTTCTGAAGAGCCCTGACTGAAACAATATAAATGAAAAAAACCAATAAATTTCTGATGAAATCAAAGAACTAAATAAATGGAGAGATGTTTCATGTTCATGGCTAGGAAGACTCAATATTGTCAAGATGTCAGTTCTTCCCAAATTGGTCTGTAGAGTCAATGGAATTCCAAGCAAAGTCCCAACAAGTTATTTTGTGTATATCAACAAACTTATTTTAAAGTTTATATGGAGAGGCAAATGACCCAGAATAGCCAACATAATATTGAAGGAGAAGAACAAAGTCAGAAGACTGACACTACTCAACTTTAAGACTTACTATAAAGCTACAGCAATCAAGACAGCATGGCATTGGTAGTAAAATAGACAAATAGATCAATGGAACAGAATAAAGAGCACCGAGGGAGACTCACATAAATTCAGTCAACTGATTTTGACAAGGGAGCAAAGGTAACACAATGGAGAAAAGATAGTCTTTTCAACAAATTATGCTGGAACTACTAGATATCTACATGCCAAAAAATGAATCTAGACACAGACCTATGTCCTTCACAAAGATGAACACAAAATGGATTATAGACTTAAATGTACAAATCAAAACCATAGAACTCCTAGAAGATAACATAGGAGAAAACATAGATGATATATCATCAATTCAACAAGAAGATATAAAAAATTATAAATATAGATTCACTCAACATCATAGCACTTAAGTGTATAAAACAAATATTGACAGATCTGAAAGAAGACATAGGCAACAATACAATAACAGTAGGAGGTTTCAATATCCCACTTTCTATAATGGTTGGAACATCCAGACAGAAAATCAACAAAGACACAGCAGCCTTGTACAACACTATAGACCATACATAGACTTTTAATTGACATATACAGGACTTTTCAGCCAACAACAGAAGAATACACATTCTTCTCAAGCACACAGGAAACTTCTCCAGGATAGATCACATATGAGATCACAAAATGATTTTAAATCAATTTAAAGAAGATCAAAGTCATACCAAGTATCTTTTCTGACCATAATGGAATGAAATAAGAAATCAACAACAGCAAGAATTGTGAAAATTTGCAAGGACATGGAAACTAAATAATACGTTCTTGGACAACAATTGAGTTAAAGAGGAAATCAAAGGGAATCTAAAGTGTTCTTAATTATCTCATGTAAATATGTTCTAAATTAATGTTTCCTTGGGCTATATAGTGCTTTATTACATTATCTATATCAATATTAAGAAAAGTTTTAGTGTACACATTTTTATTATTTATTATAGTTTGACAAATTTGTTTTTCAAAATTTGGATTACCTTCTTAAATTAGCAAATTTAGGGTGACTATTTTTATATTGTTAAGGTACTAATGAACAGACATTTCAATGCCATATGAAACATTTGGAGAGAAATTCTTTCTTTCTTTGACACCATATCTCTGGCAAATATGCTCTTTAAAGTTAAAAAACAGTTCTACAAAGTAGCACTAAGTCACAGAAAAAATAACCCTTTAAAATGAGCAAAGATTTTAAAATTTAATATTATTATACTGTCTAAGGGAAAGTGCCCAAACCTGAGCTGTCCATATCACCAGGGAAATATAATGTGCTCATTGCTTTAAAAATTAGGGATCTGCTCATGGAGTTAGGGTATAATCAATGAGAGAACGGTATTTTTACAAGAATGGAAGTAAAGTGGATGCTGGACAGAAAAAGAGCAGATGTTCACTGTAGTGAATTTGTGTGTATTAGGCATATAACATGGGAATATGTGATATTATATAATAAAAATAATCCGATAATGTTGTTACACAGAAAAGTAACATTACATTTTATCTTTAAAATACACTAAAATTGGCTTCTTTCTTGTCTTAATAAACAAGATGTTAATTCACATATTCCATCTATAATATTTCAGGAAAAAAAAAACGAAACAATGACAAGAACTTTTTTTTAAGTTAAAAGATAATTTAACTCTTACAACTATACTAAGTGGTCCTGAATCACCTAGAAAACTCCCAAGTGCCTCAAAGAAGAGAAACATTTCTCAATCCATGATTTATCTCTGTTTCTCTCATTACTTTGGGATTCTATGGTAAAAATGTCTGTGTTGTCAAAATTTCAATTCCATAGAAGTGGTGAGTTGTCAGTTTGAAAGTGAAAATATATTGTTACAGCTATTCATTGTTCCCATGTATAATGCTGTAGTCTGACACAAGTTAATACATTCAATCTTTCATTTATTTCTGTTTTTCTTAGCAATTACTTATGTAGTTGCCATATTTTCTTAGCAACTTTCTAGATGTTGACAATACAAAGATGAATTAGGCAAAGTGAATGGCATGAATAGACACACATTTTAGACAGTAGATGGTATATTTGGGGAACTGTGCCTGATGTGCTAAGAGTAAGAGGAGATGATGTTGGGGCCAAATAGTGAAGGACCCTCTTATGTCAGGTTAAGTAGTATAGAATATATCTGTTGGAATGAAGGCATAATTAACATTTTTAAGTGATGGAATAGCATGGCCAGATCTGTATTGAGAAAGACACTTCCACGGGAATTTATTACAGAGTGGGAAAGCTGGAGAAAAGAATTGAAAACACATTATGTGCCAGGGCCTGGGGTTGTAAATATTAATAAGACTTGAACTCAGCCTTCAAGGAATTTAGTGCTATGAGGAAAACACTTACATAAATGCAAATTTAACAGTGACTTTGCTAAAAGAACAAACACTAACAGGAGAGTGCCTAAATGCCTAATTATATGTGTAAGTGTGTCAGGAGTCCTAGTGGGTAGAGGGGATATGTGGAGATGGAGGATTGTCAAGGCAGATACTCGAAAGAGGTACATGAATTAGGGCTTGAAAGACACAGAAAAGATTCATAAAGGAACAAAGATTTGAACTAAAATCTTTCCCAGCAGTGGTAATAGCATATGTAAAAACAGCTAGGTATGAGAACGGATAGTGTACTCGAAAATACCAAATAGGCAGGCACTACTGAATTGAAGTAGAGTTGTGGGGAAAACCGTGGGAGATTATAATAGAAAAGCAAATAGGGAGGAGATCAGAAAATATTGCTATCCTCATCAGTTTTTAAACTAGGAAATAAGGGACCTTTGTGGGATATTACGTAGAAAAAAAAAATAGACATTTTAGAATGATCTCTCTGCTGACAAAAGAGGCCAAAGATTGGAGCCAGAATACAGTAAAGAAATCATTGCAAGAGGTGATCAGAACTGTAACTAAATATATGAAGAAAAGAGAAGGGCAAAGAATATATAAAATCTAAAGATGTTTTTGGGGTAGAAATCACAATATTTGTCCATCTCTTGGATATGAGGTTTCAAGTGAGAAAGAATATTTCTGATGTGGGCAAATGTGGAAATTATCAGTCATAATGAATATGGTGGGTGGGGAGCAGAGGTGTAGTGAAGATTATAAGATTATTTATTACCTAAGACACAGTGAATTTGAGGTGCCAATGTGATGTAGTCAGGAAGCACAAAACATTACAAATTATGAAGTAGGACAAGAAATTGGGTTTGATATATAAATATTGGATTAAATCTAAATCCCTGGCTTATCCCAGCCTATAGCTTTGTCTTTATGCTAGCTGACTTCAGTGATGATTAATACAGACTGGGCTTAAGGACAAAGCTTAGCCAATGAAAGAACTGAACATATACAAGGATCTACTCCCCATTAGCAGGTGGGATTTGGGCATGATTTAGGGTCCAGCTGCCATGTGCTGCCCAAAGGCCTGAGGGTGATTGAAACATTATTTGCATCCCAGGCTCTTCCTTGATCATCATGCTCAGTATTTTTGACAAGTTCCTTTCATACCTAATGTGGTTGATAAATATCTGGTGGAAGCACCAGAGTGGTGAAGACAATACACACAATGTTATATTCAAAGGTAATCTAAATCTAGCATTCTAGCTTAAAAAAAAAACCTGCTACTTGATATTTTCTAAATTCAGAATTGTTCTCATTATACTCCCTTTCACATATCCTAGATTGCACAATACTATATAATAAACTTATTACATGCAGAGCAAATTACACTAAATTCTAGTAAAATCATGGTGTAGGTCTCACACACAAAAACATAGATATAAAAACATAATTAGAAAATTAATAAAATTGCTTCTTGGCCTTTTGGCTAAGATCAAGTGTAGAAAATTAATATAGAATGCACTTAGATATATTTGTAAGTTATTAATTTCAGGCTGGAAACACATTATCCTTTCAATAATTCCCTTTAAAATCATCTTTGTGTGAAAAAGATAGTTTCTTTTCAGAAATAGCTATTTTGTTTAGAAAACCTATGGAATGTGTTGTTTTATTTATTAGATTAGTACAAACTATCATCAATTTGGTGTTCTGAATTTTTAGCACTATGAAAAAGACTAAAAACATTAGAGTAAAAAAACAAAATCTGCTGTGAGTTACTTCCTAAAGGCATCCAACTGTAAGAAGGGGCAGGAAGAGCCCACACAAGCCCAAAGTAAAAATCCATATCCATGAATTTCTATCTCTGAGCAGGAAAAATAAAAAAAGCAAGTCCATGAATCTGTCAGCTTCCTTGTGTGGAAAATAACTAGATTTTAATATTTAAAAGACTGCTGTGTGGCATTTTAAAATTCATTTCAAAGTGACAAAACTGTAGTAGGAGATAGTAAAACAGAGATATAACACACTGTATTGGGTAGTCTCAGGAGGTAATAAAATCTATAGGCTGGGAACCCATGTGATATTGATATTCTTCTTGATAGGATTCTTGTGATTGGATTTAAATAAATTTTACATCTTCTAAGTCTATGGTTTTAATATTTTATAATGCTACAAATGATTGTCCTCATTTCTATATTGATTTGACAATACATGAAGCAAACTTTCTGAGTCAGAAAACCCTGAAATTGTGGTGGGAAATATTGCAGGTAGAGGAAAAGAGGAAATATAATATAGAAAATATGGATAATTTACCATAGAAGTACCAGTTGATATTTACTAACTAATAAGATAAGTCAGGAAACAGAAGCCATATTTATTTTAAGACAGAGGGTAAATTTACTCTTTAAATAGCAAGCACAATTGGGAACAAGTTGATACTGTACCTTCTAAATGATTTTAAAAAAAAAGAAAAAAAGGCCTTTTTGTTACAAGAGGCCTGTTCACCGTTCTTTGGCAAAAGTATCTTGCTCTTACTCTGTAAACCTATTTCTTGCGCTAGCTCTTTAAACCTACCTTGTCCTTCCTCAATAAACTTCATTTCATGCTTGCAAAAAAAAAAAGAAAAAAAGAAAAAACCAAACACCTAGGTCACTCCTAGGATGTAAGCTATAGAATCAGTCTCTCTAATCTATTCTCTTAGCCATTCAACTGTATTTTTGCAGGGGGCAGGGGGAGAGGAGAAGTTACATTGGATTTTTTTCTATAGAAAACATGCTACTTAGTCAAGAGAAGAAAAAGTTCTTGCCAGAATAAAATTCTAGAAGAAATTTTTCACCTGGGATCTTATATAAGAAATGTACTCCACCACGCTCCTTACCACAGCTTTGTGATAAATGACAAACTCATTTTCACTAGCTATTTCTTATAATAGCCTTTAGCAAAAGCAGGGGATAAAACATTAGAAAGGACCTCAGGGAAGGTGATACTATATGGAACTAACCACTTGTGATCTAAGTAGACTATATTCTGCTGGTCTAACTCAATCTAAGAGAAGAATTTAGAGTTGAATTGCTAGTCCCTTTGACTATCTTCTCTAAATATCACAGTCTCAGACAGATTTTGATATAACATGATAGTCCATTCAAGAATATACTGTGAATTTTTCAAGTGTCATGTTCTGTGTTCTCAAAGGAAGACTAATCCGTACCCTATTTTATAAAAACAGAAATTGGAAATGGAGCCAAAGTTGTACTACGTGACTACTAACACTCTTTTGGTAAATATATATAGCGTTGCTTTTTTCTAATGCAAGTGAACAAGAGGTTACTTTCATGAATTTATTTTATATGTGATGACAGAAATGTAAATAATCTAATCACTATAGAATGGATAGATATAGTGGTAAATGATTTCAATGTAGGATTCTAACCAATATATCTTGCTAGACATTTTAATTTGTCATAATTATGTTTAGCTCATTTCTCCTAGAAACAGTTGCCAATAGTTACTCCTTTTAACCTAGTCTGATTTAATCTACATGCACTTATGCTATTCTTACATCTGTAATCTTCTAGGATGGTTTATGCTCTAGTGGGCTCAGACTCCCTTATTTCCTGATAGCTCACCTACTCTTTGCCACCTTAAGATATGAGAACTAAGCCATTAACTTAATTACTTTATCTATCTCAGAGTGAATTTCCTCAAGCTCAGAACAGTGTTGACTTCTGGTAAGATCTGATTGCAAGTAGAATAAGTCTTACCAGCTAGATCATGACTACTATTTACCTTCTAGTTCTTAACCTTCCTAGTGGCTGTATATTCACTCAACATCAAATAAAGTTTAATTAAATATTCATCAAACACATATTACAGTCTCTGCTAGGGATTAAAACAAAACAAAAATAAAACTTGTAAAAAATTATGCCTATCATCAGGAGGGGAGAACTTGTCAGTGAGGGACTGTGAAGTTTGCCTGCTTACCCTCTTCTGCCTCTAGCTCTTTGAGCATTTGACTTTTTTCTCTCTTACCCAACTCTTCTCTTAGCTTCCCAAGACAGACATGAAAATCCTTATAAAACAGACAAAGGCAATAATGAAAGATTTACTTTTCCAATTCAAAACATTTTTAAGGAAGATGTATTTTGAATGTTGTCTTGTAATATAGTTTTAATAAGTTGACCAAAGGCAGTTTTTTGTTGCTGGGATGGTGGTTGCTTCATTTTTGATTTCTCATGCGATATAATTGCAATAAGTTACAAGGAGCTATTTTTTTTACTTTTTTGAAACTTTTTCACTAGAACTGGAGAATGTAGAATAATAACCTCATACTATGGCCATCTCCAGCTGACACATTTTATAACAGTTTACCATACATTCTCATTTTGTTGGGAGGGGATTTCTGAAGAAAGTGCTCATTCCACCCCACAATTACCTTCTTCTATTTATCACAGAAAAATTGCTTTTATTCAGTAGGTAGTATTTGAAAGGCTGGTCTTTGCCCCTTTTTTTTCCTTTGAACTCTCCATAATGATTACAGAATGTGAGCTAGTTCCATTTTTCTATCAACATTTTATCATTTAGTACCTGTGAAAACAATTCCCACTTTACTAAGCACACTCAGGTCTGATGTGTTTTGGACTAAAGTACTTCCAAACATCAGGCAAATAGGCATACAAGAGCACACAGTTATCAAATACTGCTGTTCACTGCCTAACACAGAATGTAAGATATAAACTAACATTTACAGAAATGAGCGTAAGAATAGGTAATAACTATTTCTAAAATGTATTGAATTTCTATTGTTCTTCTCCAAGATTTTTTTCCCCCTCTTATTCTAAATATACAGCCTGGCAACTTGGACCACACAGGAATTGTTCTGAACTGGAAATTGTATTGAGCAGCATTGGTGTACTGTTAGAAACAAAATTAATATCTTTCATACATTTTGCCATTTACAGTTACAAAGCACTTTTATTTATGGTATCACATTTTATTTTCGAAAAATTTAACCTAGAAAGTCTTTCAAACCATACATCTCCTATTCTAGGGCATATCAGAAGTAGAGGTGAGGGTAAGTTGGGAGCAGAAGGGAACTATAGGGGCTGGGGTCTGTGTGTAGATATTTTTAGTAATATCCTCTAGTGATTCTGTTGGGCATTCTAAACTAGTAGTAAATTGATGTCCCACAGTGGTAGTTCTCAAAATATAGTCCTCCTATCAGCCTCACCTCACCAGATAAAATTTACTGGACATGCAAATTCCCAGGCTCCATCCAGGTGTACTGAATCAGAAGGCCAGAGGCCGTGCAGGCTTTTAACAAGCTCTCCAGCAGACTGATGCAAGATGAAATTTGAGAGCTACTGTTCTACGGTCCTGGTTCACAAAAATTTGGTGGGGATCAGAGCACCTGTGTTAGTGTTTGTGTTTCTTTCAGGCCTACCAAATCAGTATCTTAGAAAAGAGAAAGAAATCTTTGCAAGTGAATATTTTGAAAATTCTACAGGTGATTCTAGTGCACAGTAAAGTTTAAAAGCCACTGAGATAGTCTAATTTCTAAAGCTTATTTGCAATGAACTAAAGCTTCCACATTTTCTGGCTCCTATCCCATTCAATCTTCTCTCTTGAAACTTCTGCCTCTCTTTCTCTCATCTCTACATTTTAAACTTCAACTACAATAGCCCTAATTCTACAACATCTTCTAATACACATGTGATCTAAGCCACTGTGACTTCAAACAACTACTTCTTTTGGAAATCCCTACTCACCCTTCTGGTCCTGGTTAAAGTGCTATCTTCATTGTAAAGAGACAACATTACACATCAATCTATGGTCATAAAAATTACTAGTATAATAGTCACCCTTGGAAGACGGGGACTGAATGAAAAGGGGCACAAGGGAACATTCTGGCAGGATCGAAATTTTTGATATCTTGACTGGGGTGATGATTACATAGCTATGTGCATTTGTTGGAACTGCATTTCACCATATGTAAATTTTATCTTAATTTTAAAATGTGAAGGAAGAAAAAGAAGAATACAGTCCTACTCTTCCTAGAGGAAATTTTCTTTTCCTGAATACCATGCAAAGAATTCACATATGGTGATTTCTTTAGAAGATGATGCCTTTTCTCACAAAATATCCCCTCCGGACTTCCTTCATTGCCTATAGGTAATAACTAATGTTAGATTTATGCCTCACCTGAATGGGGCACACATGAAAAAAAAGATGTAACACTTGGGTAGTAAGTATTAGCAAAAACAGTGAAACGTGGGTATGTTTGTATTTTGAGAGGGTTGAATGGAGGATGTGGGTAAATATGAGCCTAGATAGGGAAGAATTATTAACATGAGATAAATCTCACGTTGAGCCTCAGAATTTAATATCCTGCCAAATAAATCTGGGGCCTAATCCTAAAACCTCTGCTGGGATGGTTCTTTAAAGCTTGAACATGATGACAGCCTACAGTAACTAGGTGGAGATGTTGGATTATATTTACAGAATATTGAGGAATGGGTCAGAAGGTGCAGAAATTTAAACATATTTATTATGAGTGACAAGACAATTTGCCACCTGATTATGTCCTGAGAAGAGACCAGAAAACCTTGCCTTCACTAAGGGCAATATTTGTAGATACACCATCACCCTTGAGAAGCTCCATGGTGGCTGTTCTCAAAGTCCAGGGTTGACAAAAGAGATTTTGCAAGGAAATGGAATTCTTGGGTCAGTGGAGATTATAAACTTCTGGCCTCTTGGAGGCTAGGTGGCAGCAATTAACAATCAAAAGCAAGATATAATTAATTACCATTATACACAGCAATAATAGATTGGTAACTGTTGGC
Organism: Daubentonia madagascariensis; assembly: GCA_023783475.1. Taxonomy (NCBI): domain Eukaryota; kingdom Metazoa; phylum Chordata; class Mammalia; order Primates; family Daubentoniidae; genus Daubentonia; species Daubentonia madagascariensis. Next base: position 13,549,692 of record JAKFHU010000747.1, on the reverse strand, counting down.
ATTGGACTTGCCAGAATCTATGGAGTTGAACATAGACCATGATGTTCTTAGGGCAAGATTAGATGCACAATCAACAAAGATATATTTTAACTTGTGTGACCAGAAAAATAAAATCAGTAGCTGGTGGACAAAAGGCTCATGCTGTTGTCACAGTGAAAAAGCATCAACTCTTGACCAGATATGAGACAGTGAGTTTCAGAACCTATTGATTAATAAGTAGGCTAAGATCTCTTTAAAAATGTCTTCTACTATCACCAAAAATATGTAAAATAAAAATTCTTTGAATTCTTCCCCAATTCAAATTCTTTGAATTCTACCTGCAGTCATTTATGAAAATAACAAAATCAGAGAAGAATACTGAGATATTTTGCTAGAATCAGAGTCTAAACTGTCACTTAATATCATGGGATGTAAAATGGCATTATGACTAGCTTATGAGAGTGGGGGATTTTGGAATACAGGATATAAATGAAGTCCTAACTCAAATCCATCTAACAATGGATCAAAAGCATCTATGGGTACACCTTATAGTAATTTTTCTTGTCCTTGCATGCATAATTGGAATAATTACAAATAACTGCTGACTAAATTCTCATCTTTGGTTCTCTGACCTATGAAAGAAGATCCATTATTGAATGAAGTGTAAAATGAAAATCCCCGAACCAACTCCACCAAATTTCCACCCACCTACACATGTATACCCTACTCAAGAGAGGGTGTCAGAAACAATATTATATTTTTTTGTAAAATTGAAGAGATTAAGGCTATGTTCAAAGTCTTAAAGATTGCAGAAAAATACCTCATATTTTTCTTTAATTAACTTGTATGATTTCTGCAAAGTCAAAATAGATCATAGTAGATGTCAATGAATTGTTGTAAACATAACCAAGTTATAGCACCCATTGTCATTGCTGTGTGATATCAAGTATTTATTGGAACATTTCAATATATCCTCTTACATTTATTATATGGTTATTGATTTGGAATTTTTTTTCAATTGCCATCAGTGAGGTAGATCAAAAGTCATTGTCCATTTAGGAAAGATAATAGTACATCTTCACAGTTTTATCCCTAGTTTTACTCTCCTGCTCCCTATCACAACATGGTATGCAATATCCATGATGTTTTGGTATTCTTCAGTACACCATGTTGGTCCACTATATTGATGTCATCATTCTAATAAGACCTATGAAAAGTAAGTGGCAAGTAAGCATAACACTCATGTAAGATACATATTGCCTGATTTTAAGAAATAATCCAACAAGTTTTTAGGTTCCTGCCACATTGGTAAAGTTTATGGGGTGCCAATGGTCTTGCACTTACCCTTTAAGGTAAAGGCCAAGTTATTGTACCTTGTGTATCTTACCATTAAGAAAATCATACAGGACTTAGCAGGTCTATTTGGATTTTTAAGGTAGAATTTATTATGAGGGATGTCCCTAGAATTTATGGTACCCTGAAAATATTTTTGAAGGACCTTGCCTACATAAACAAAATGATTTAAAATACATTACTAAATCCATAAGCCCGCATGAATTATACTAATTTATCTATGAAGACTTAGAATAATGAGTGGAAGTGAAGTGCTTACATATTTGTTTACTGTCCAAACATTGCACCTGAAAACACTTTGCAGGTTCTAGTTAGCATCGCTTCCTGTTCAGATCCAGGAACCATGTGTTCATGTCCTTTATAATCAAATATCCCATTCCTGGTTAAGTTCATATCTCCCACCATGATAAAATGGTAGCAAAGTTGTTATTATTTATAAACCATAGCTCTTCCGAACCTGTGTCTGTTGAAACAATATGGAATTTCTTGAAGTTCCCTAATGCCATTTACTTAATGCTGACTACATCATTACTCATGACTCTGCATTATTCATTATAACATCTGTGAATACTGTCTTTCAAGGATCCTTTCAAAAGTTGTTCCTGTGCTTTTTTGTTGATAGCCATAAATGCAAATCTTTCCCAGACAATGCAGGAAAATGTGAAAGAAAATGCATTTGTTAATTATATTGATTCACTGCTCTGAATTTGATAGCATGAAGGTAAACCAAGACATTTTATACCTTTGTCATTTCTTGAACTCTTTGGGTCCTAATGACTACATTTCTAGAATGTGATCATTTCCAACATTGTCTGCACCTGCCTCCCATAAACCACAACCAGCATAGGCAAGAAGCCCATGGGCAATGTGAGAGGTGCGTTCCAATTCAGGCAAAAAATATCCATCCTTCATCCAGCATGGCGTAAGACCAACCCAGGAGAGTATTATGTCACCACATTGGCCTGAAGCAAGGAAGAACTTCAATAAGAAAAACACTTTGATGTTGCAAAGCAAAGGTCTCAGATATTTCAGAGGAGATAGGACCTTATAGAGGGGGACAGCTGATTCCCTTGTAGTAGAAGAACAGGGATGACTCAGGATAAATGACAACTGCTGCCACTCCCACTATTCTCAAATACAAGTGTGGAGATGGCACTACATCTGGAACATGGAGATATGAGACTCAACCCAATAGCCCATACAGAAGCTCAATCCCAAGGGTTGGCAGTGGAATGTTGGTAGTTCAGGCCCCCGAACATATTCTGAGTCCAACATGAAAATGTGACCCAAAGACAGTGGATCAGCATTATGCTGGCAGCCCAATTTCACACAATCACACAAAAGTAATACCTTGCTAGGCCACACTCATAGAAATGAGACCTAACTACTGGGCCCTGGGACAACCCCATAAGTACCAGTCCCAGAACTTTTTAGGACATTTGGTCAATGCCACAAGTGGGGATGGGGGTGGTTATGAGACAGAAAACAACCTAATGGTAAAAAATGGGAACTGGGCATTGGGCTTCCTAGATGGCTAGTCCCAACCTCCAAAGGGTGCTAATGATCAGAACCTCTGGTCTTGGACTGTGGCACCCCAACTACATGGCGCTGCTGGCCTCAGATCCAGGCATTAATGAGGAAATGGAAAATTTTGAGGAAGCCTCTCCAAAGTGTGAGGTACTTTGAGGCATGGGTCTTAGAACAGGGGCCTCACTTGCCCAGTATAGGGACTGAACTACATAATGTATTTGGGAATAAAGTTCTACCTATCACTAACTCCCAGTATATTATCTGAAAAATAACATTTGTTGGAATATAACAAATGAAATAGATTATATTATTAGAAGATATATTTCAAAAATTCATATTTATTAATTATACAAAAATGTACTGAACTCTTAAATGACTGACCCTGTTTTATGCCATGGTAAATAAAAGTACCTACATGGAACTGATATACCAACAGGGGAGACAGATAAAAACTATATGTAGAAATACATTTATGCATATATATATGTGCATGTATGTTTACATATGTATAAAATGAAATTACCTGTAAAACACATAAAAGTGAAGCTTTGTAAGGGTATAAAGGTATCAGGAGTGATTGAGGCTACTAATTTAGGTAGAATGGTTAAGGATGGTCTCTCTGAGGAGATGACATTTGAACAGAAATTTTAATGAGGTAAGGGAGATAGCAATGTGAATATCTGTGAGAAGGCAGAACATCAAGTGTAAGTTGGGTTGGGTAAGGGTGGTGAGGACCGTTTTGATGGGTTTGAAGAATAGCAATGAAGACTATGTAAGAGAAGCACACAGAGCTGGGAGAGTAGGAGGGCACGAGGCTGGAGGGGCGACAAGAGAATGTAGGATCTTGTGGCAATTGTGAGGATTCTGTGTTTTGTATTAAATTTGATGGAAAACCATTAGAGAGAGGGTTTTGAGCTAGCCAATACCATGACCTGATTTGTATTTTTAAATTAATGGCTTTCATTGATTTGTGAAGAATAGAATGTTAATGTTAAACATGGAAGCAAGGAGACTAGTTAGAGGCTGCTGTAGTAGCCTATGATATACAGTTGTCCAATATCTATATAATAATTACATCAATGTTTCTTAGAAGCTATTAAATAAGCTTGTATTAATGTGTAAAATTGCCATGCTTCATTCAGGAGGCAAAAAAATGAATTTCTAAAAGGAATAACTGGAAGCAATCCATTAGCGTTCATAACATACCAGAGAGAATAAATCTTGGAATTTAGAAATGTTTGACTCTACTGACAAGAATGTTATTTCCATCTTAGGATAAATATATTATACATTATAGGTTTTCAAATTTGTGAAGGCAGCCATCAGCCATATTTCAAAGTATGCTCTAATGAGGAGACTATGACAAAAACATTCCAAAATAAAAACAAAATATAAAATCTTATGTGATGTATAGTTTTTCTTTAAATATTTCCAATGAAAATACCTAACATGGAGGAAACTAGCTAGTCTAAAATACAACATACAGATTTGGAATAATAATTCTCTCCACTGCAGATGATGTATCTCAATATATCTTGCCAGCACTTAATCACTTTTATGGAATTACAATTTGGTTTTCACGAACTGTGATTTACTTAGTGTGGGTTGATTTATGCCATTGAGAATTTGTTTAGTTAATGGAACATTTTAATTTATGATAGAAAGCAGTATAAATTTGCTTTGAATAATTGGATTCCATTACTATTGACTGCCGGTCAAAATTTTAAATAAGACAAAAAATGACAGACAAAAGCATTTTTATTTCAGCTCTACCTATTACTGGTAGAGTACAGATTTGAAACTAAAACATAAGAAACTGGTAGCTTTTATACTTGTTTCTCCCAATTCTTGACTAGATATTGCAGTTCTTACTGACATATGGTACTGTCTGTGAAGGCTTTTCAGTGACACCTCACAGGAAAAGAGTGAAATGTTTCATAATGTAGTGTCATCAGTATGCCATTGGCACCAAGCACTAGGTCTCCTTTCATCTGGCCCAGATGGTAGATGGTACAGATCCTCAACTCTTACAGTGTCTGCCTGAGATGAGAAGTGAAAGCGAATTGGCTCATGGTCTATCCTGATGATTTCAGAATAATGTGCATGGGTCAAAGAAGCCAGGAGAAAGTAAAGCTTAGCCTTCTCCATTAGTGGAGGTTCATTTAACCTTTGCCATCAAGTTATATCAATTTTTATTTAATGCCTGACTTATAAATATCTATTTCTATGCAGGAAATGTTCATTCATATCTTCAAGTGTTTCCTTCATGCTGTGTGACTTTTCTTGAAAGAATGTAATAGGATTAGCCTTTCACAGAATCAGAGACTTTCAGGGTTAACATGTTTTTTTTGTTGTTGTTGTTTTGCATTTTTTTTTTTTTTTGAGACAGAGTCTTGCTCTGTCGCCCTGGCATCATCATAGCTCACCACAACCTCCAACTCCTGAGCTCAAGAGATCCTCCTGCCTCAGCCTCCTGAGTAGCTGGGACTACAGGCACATGCCACCATGCCCAGCTAATTTTTTTCTATTTTTGATAGAAACAGGGGTCTCACTCATGCTCAGGCTGGTCTTAAACCCTAATCTCAAGCGATCTTCCCACCTCGGCCTCCCAGAGTGCTAGGATTACAGGCGTGAGCCACCGTGCCCAGTCAGTTAACATGTTCTTGTAAGTGTTTGGGCTAGATATTTGTTGTTTTACTCATCAAATGCCTTCTCACCATAAGGATGTGTGCACTGAGTTGATGACCTCTGTGAATAGTGTCAGCTAGACTCTCTTGCCTTCTGTTTTCCTGTTGTGTTTAACAAATGGAAGGCACCAGCAGAAGTTTGAAGTTAGGTGGTAGGAGTGACAGATGTGAAGATATTTATTTTCCCAGCTTCCTGCCTACCTGGCAGCAAGGTTGAAGTGGATATATTCTTCATCTATGGCTCCAGTTAACGTTGTGTGGTTCTCTCCCAGAGGTGAAGGGACTGGCATCTCTGAGTTCCGGCAACCACTTACTCCCCTTAAATGTTTAACTTTAGGGTGGTAATGGTTCCCCATTGATCTCAGTCTCAGGATGCTTTACTGTCTCTTTGTAGTTTCCCTTAACCATAACCATTTTTTGCAAAGAATTCATTCATTAGACTGTTTTCTATATCCTCATTTGAGTGTGCCATCTGTTTCCTGCCATGTCCTAATGATACAGACATCTAGTCTAAAGACTTGTTGAATGCTTGAATCCCTGTTATAACACCTCTTCTAAATGGTCAACTTGACCATATGCTTAAATGAGTATAGTAACAGAGAATACATTACTTCCTAAGAAAACTTATTCTCTCTTAATCAACCTCTAACTGAATTCAATTTCTTATTTATGGAAAAATAGCAGTAACTCTTTGTGCAACTGTAGAAAAAACATTTTAACGTTTCTGCATGGTTAGAGATTTCTGAGCATTGAAAACTGGAACATGAGTTAAAGTACAAGATTTGGAAGTTAAAGAGTGAATAGACAGAGACCTCTGGAAAGATGTAGAGATTCATCATCTCCTATAGCCATCAGTGTATATTTCAAGATTTAATAAAACCAGAGTCTATTTGTCTATGTTCTAAAGAGTTGTAAACCAGGGCTTTCCTTCTCTTTACAAACAATATTTGTTTACATTAGGGAGATGTATTTTCTCTCTTATTCTATGGAGTTGGGGAGAGCAGCTCTATACCAGTTTCTCTATAAACTCCAGACTCATAATTTTGGGGTTCCTCTCCTAAGGTACATACTCCTTCATAAACACATGCCTAGCCATCTAGTTCTTATCACATTACTCTAAAGAAGAGAATGGAGTATGGGGGACCAATACAGTTATCGCTGTAAGTAATAATAATAGTCTGTCTCAGATTCAGAAACCTCATCTTTGCTTTTAGGACAAAATAAATAAATACAGATATTAAAAATTTATCACAGTTTCTCTTTTATTTTTGGATTGATTCTATAAACTTGCAGAAAAGGACATATTTTTAGAAGATAGAAGTTTTAGGTTCTGATCTTGGTATCCTAAATCATCTTTTGTATAGTCTTCAAATGTCATGGATTGAAGTCTCCTCAATTCTTGGTTGTTCTCTTACAGAAACTCCAGCTATATCTGGCCTTTAGTTAAATAATATATAAAGTCTTGCCAACTAAAAATATATTCCCTTTATTTTTCTATTATAGCTACTATATAAAAGATTCAGTTTTTGAAAAAGTAGAGAAGATTAATATAATAAGGACAATTATATTGTTTCTATGATGTATCATCATTGGGGAGAATCGACTCTAATTTATTTACATTCTTTGGTCAACTACACTCAAAATTAATATTTCAAGGGGAAAATATCTGTTTGGCATTGATTGGATTACGTACTCATTCTTGGTGAAGAGAAGATGAGCAACCTTGATTGACATTCCAACCAAGTCACTTGCAAAGAGAAAAGAGACTTCTATAAAAGAAAGTAAGGATATAATAAGGATGTTGTTACCAGAAAAATGTGATATAGATACTAAACTGACAAAAAATAAATATTGGTAAAAGATTTTGCAAGTAAAGAAAGGAATGTGAACAATGGTATAAAATCAAGGATAGGGAATATTTTTTTGGAAACCAGGTAGTAGTCTGGTAAAAGAGGATAATGAAGGATGATTGTGAGATGGAAACAGGTAAATTAAAATGGGATGAGTTTTGTTGATGATTTTTGCTGTTCTCTTGTTTTTTTGTTTGTTTTATTTTGTATATCTTGCTTGGAGCAGACCAAAGTGGACAATATATTAATATTTCAAGTGCTAAAAATCCAATCAAGAAACTCACATCTAATTTCTTTTTCAGACAGGTCATTAATGATGTAAAGAAATATAGCTGATTTTTATATGTTGATTTTGTATCCTGAAACTCTACTGAATTCATTTATTAGTTCTAACAAGTTCGTGTATATGTTTGTGTGTGTGTGTGTGTGCGTGCGGTCTTTAGGGTTTTTTTTTTTTTACATATTGGTTCATATGCTCTGCAAATCGGGATATTTTTATTTCTTCCACCTTGATTTGGATGCCTTTTCTTTCTTTTTCTTGTCTGATTGCTCTTACTTTTAGCACTATGTTGAATAGAAGTAGTAAAAGTGAGCACCCTTGCCTTGTACCTGATCATAGAGGAAAAGCTTTCAGTTTTCCCCATTGATTATGATGTCAGCTGTGGGATTTTCATAAATGGATTTCATTATATTGAGTAATTTTTCTTCTATACCTAAATTATTGAGGGTTTTTATAATAATAAATAATGTTGAGCCTCATAAAATTTTTTCTGCATCTATTGAGATTATAAGGTGGTTTTAATCTTTCATTCTGTTAACATGATGTATTGATTTGCGTATGTTAAAATAAACTTGCACTTCAGGGACAAATACAACTTTAAGATGTTTAATCTTTCTGATGTGTTGTATAATTTGGTTTGTTCTTATCTTATTGAAAATTTTTACATCTATGTTTACCAGAGATACTGGCATGTAGTTTTCTTTTCTTGTGGCATCTTTGTTTGGCTTTGCTATGAGGGTGATAAAATGAGATTGGAAGTATTCCCTCTACTTCTATTTTTTGAAAAAGTATAGTTGCTTCAAGATATGGTATTGGGAAAATGATATTCATATATGAAAGAATAAAATTAGTTGATACATTAAAAATCAACTCAAAATGGATTGAAAACCTAAACATGAGACCTGAAACTGTAAAATTCCTAGAATAAAATATAGGGGTAATGTTCCTTGACATTGAATTGGCTATAACTTTTTTGATATCAAACCAAAAGGCCAGGCAACAAAAGCAAAGATAATCAAGTTGGACTACATCAAACTTAAAAGCTTCTGCACAAGAAAGAAAACAACCAACAAAATGAAAGTGCAGTACATGGATTAGGAGAAAATATGTGTGAACCATATTTCCCATAGGATATTAATATCAAAAATATATAAGGAATTTATACAACTCAATAGTAATGCTCCCCAAATACAAATAACTCAATTTAAAAATGAGCAAAGGAATTGAACAGATATTTCTCCAAAGTAGATATACAAATGGTGAAGAAGCATATGAAAAGTTGCTCAAGATCACTAGTCATTAGGGAAAAACAAATCAAAACCACAATAAGATATCACTTCCCACTTGTTAGGATGGTTATTATCAAAAAGACAAGAGATAACAAGAGTTGGCAAGGACATGGGGAAAAATGATCCCTTGTACTTTGATGGTGGAAATGTAAATTGGTGCCGCCATTATGGAAAACAATATAGAGCTTCCTCCAAAAATAAAAAATAAAACTACTATTTTACTGAGCAACCCTTCTGCTGGATATATACCCAAGGCACCCCCATGTTTATTGAATTACATACAACAGCCAAGATATGGAGAAAACTCGGTATGTATCAATGGATGAATGGATGAAGAAATTGCAGTTTAGCCAGTTCTAAAATGGTGGCATAGAAGCAAGCTGGCTTCACTCTCCTCCACAAGAAACCAAAACCAAATATGTAGCACTGAGACTATCACCAGGAATACCTAGAACTCAAATATGAGGATGAGACAGTCCTTGGGGACACATAAAACTGAAATAACTTCAAGCACATGTTAAGAGAATTGAACTTCCATATCTACAACACCTCTCCCCATAATCTGCCTGGCACCAAGATCACAGAAAGTTTTCCCTGGATATATGGTTTTGACACTGGAAAAACTGAGACCAAACTCAATAATCAGCTTCTCCACCATCATGGGTTCCCTGCCTCAACTCAGAGGGAACATAAGGAGTGCCTAGTGGAAAAATATCCATGAGGTCAGCCAGAGACAAAGGGGGGAGGCAGGACTACCATCTCCAGCCCTGGAAACTCTGCTCTGTAATTCAGCCAAAGGAGAAAACAAATCACAGTGGTTGTTCATCACACCACACTCTAGGAGGGATGTCCCACAGGCCTCCTGGAAATGAACTTCTAGCTAGCCTTCTCATACTGCCAGGTTATTTCCTTGGGACCTCCCCAATTTGGAACAGATAGCACTCTGATCATTTACTAGAGCTGAAGAAAATCTGGGCTTAAGGCACCATCTAGTGCCAAAAATAGGCAGCAACCTATTAGAGGAAAAAAAAGAAATTCAACAAATATATGACAAAGAATCTCTAAGCAAACATATCCAATAAAAACCAAAATAGTCCAGGCAGATAAGACTGAAAAAAATAACTAATCCTTCAATGCAAAGACATAAACATACAACCACAAGAAACAACAGCAAAGAGGGAACCATGACCTCCCCCAAACAGGCAAAGCAAGGAACCAGTGACTGACCCTAATGAGCTGGCATTCAATGTGTGAGCTCTCTGACCAAGAATTTAATGTAGCAGTTCTAAGGAAATGTAGTGATCTCCAAGATAACACAAAAAAGCAATTCATAAATTTATCAGAGAAATTTAACAAAGAGATTGAAATAATAAAATAACCAAACAGAAATCTTAGAACTGAGAAATACATTTGTTGAACTGAAAAATTCATCAGATGCTCTCAAGAGCAGAATGGATCAAGCAGAGGAAATAATCAGTTAGCTCAAAGACAGCTGATTTCAAATACAAAATCGAGGAGAAAAAAGGTGAAAAGGAACAAAGATCACATGTAATTTATGGAAAATTACATCAAAAAACCAAGTCTAAGAATTATTTGTATTCAAGAGACTGAGCAAGAGCAAAGCGTAGAAATCTTATTCAAAGAAATAATAACAGAAAATTTTCTAAAACTTGAGAAAGATATGGATATCCAGGTACAGGAAGATCAAACACCAAATGGATTTGACCCAAGTAAGACTACCCAAAGGCATATAATAATCAAACTCTCAAAGGTCAAGAACAAAGAGAAAATACTAAAAGCATTAAGAGGAAAAAAAGCAAATGACATGTAAAGAAGCTCCAATTCATCTGACAACAAACTTCAACGAAAACCATAAAGTCCAGGAAAGAATAAAACAACATTTTCCAAGTGCTAAAAGAAAAGTAACTGCCACCCAAGAATATTGTACCCAGCAAAGGTATTCTTCAAATTGAAGGAGAGAGAAAGTCTTTCCCAGACAAATGAAAGCTGAGAGAACTCAACACCATTAGCCCCATCTTACAAGAAATGTCAAAGGGAGTTCTCCAGTCCAAAGGAAAAATAACACTAACATGTAAAAAGAAAACATTTGAAGGTATAAAATCCACTGGAAAAAGTAACTACACAAACCCAGAATACTCAAATGCTGTAAATGTGGTGTACAATCCACTCTATCTCTAGTGTTAAGTCTAAAAACAAATCTATCAAAAATTATAATAGCTACAGCAACCTGTAGCTATTAAGAGGAAGACAATATAAAAATATGCAAATTAAGACAACAAAAAGTCAAAATGTGGGAGGGATAAAATGTAGAGTTTTTAAAATGTTTTCTGGGCTTCTGTTCTTTTTGTTGTGTTCCAAAATAAGTTGTCTTTTCTTTAAAATAAATTGTTATATCTATAAGGTATTTTTTGTAAGCCTCACAGTAGCCCAGTACAAAAACCTATAATAGATACACTAAAAAAAGCAATGACTTATACCATACTACCAGACAAAAATCATTAAACCACAAAGGAAGACAATAAGTGAAAAAGGAAGAGAGGAATTATAAAAACAACCTGAAAACAATCGACAAAGTGGCAGCAATAAGACATTTCTTATCAATAATAACAGTGAATGTAAATGGACACATTTCTCCAATTCGAAAGTATAGAATGGCTGAATAATAAAGAAACAAGACCCAACTATGTGCTGCATACAAGCAACCCACTTCACCTATAAAGACACACAGACTGAAAGTGAAGGGGTGGAGACAGATATTGAATGCAACTAGAAACCAAAAAAAAGCAGGAATAGCTATACTTATATCAGATAAAATAGACTACAAATCAAAAACTGTACAAAGAGACAAAGAAGGTCACTATATAATGATAAAAGTGTCAATCCCACAGGAGATTATATAATAACAATTATAAATGTCTATGTACCCAACACTGGAGCTCTCAAGCATATAAAGCAAACATTAATAGATTTAATGGGTGAGATACACTGCAATACAATAATAGGAGGGGACTTCAACACCCCACTATAAATAATGGACATGACTTCCAGACAGAAAATCAAACATTGAATTTAATCTACACAGTAGTCCAAATAGGCCTAACTGACATTTATAGAACCCAATTGCTGCAGAATATGTATTCTTTTCATCAGTACATGGAACGTTCTCCAGAATAGACTGTATCTTGGGCCACAAAACAAGTCTCGACAAATTCAAAAAAGTAGAAATCATATCAAGTATTCTTTTCTGACCACAGTGGAATTAAACTAGAAATCAATAACAAGAGGACTTTTGGAAACTATACAATCACATGGAAATTAAACAAGAAGCTCTTGAATGACCAATGAGTCCAGGAAGAAGTTAAGGAAGAAATTTTAAAAACAAATGAAATTTTGAACAAATGAAAATGGAATTATAACATATCAAAATCTATCAAATAGAGTAAAAACAGTACTAAGAGAGAAGTTCACAGCAATAAATGCCTACATCAAAAAATCAGAAAGACTTCAAATAAACAACCTAACAATGCACCTCAAGAAACTAGAAAAACAGGAACAAACCAAATCCAAAATTAGAAGGTAAGAAATAACGAAGGTCAGAGCAGAAATAAATGAAATTGAGACAAAAAATAAAAATACAATAAAGAACAAAATAAAATTTTTTTTGAAAATATAAACTCGATAAACCTTCAGCTAGACTAACAAAAAAAGAGAAGACCCAAACAAAATCAGAAGTGAAAAAGACATAACAACTGGGACCACAGAAATACAAAGAATCATTAGAGATTGTTATAAACAATTGTATACCAAGAAATTGGAAAACCTAGAAGAAGTAAATAAATTCCTGGATACATAAAACCTACCAAAATTTAATCACGAAGAAATAGAAAACCTGAACAGACCAATAATGAATAATGAGATTGAATCAGTAAGAAAAAAAAAATCCCACCAAAGAAATGCCCAGGCCCTGATGACTTCACCACTAAATTCTACCAAACTTTTAAAGAACTAATATCAATTCTACTCAAACTCTTCAGAACATTGAGGAGGAGGGAATACTTCCAAATTCATTCTATTATGTCAGCATTATCGATACCAAAACCAGACAAGGACATGACAACCAAAAATAAAAACTAAAGACTAATATCAATGATCCATGTAGATGCAAAAATCCTCAACAAAATTCTAGTAAATCTAACTCAACAATGCATTAAAAAGATCACTGACCATGATCAAGTGGGATTCACCCCACGGCTGCAAGGATGGTTAAACATGCACAAATCAATACACATGATACATCACATTAATAGATCCAAGAACAAAAACCACATGACTATTTCAATAGATACTGAAAAAGCATTTGATAAAAGTCAACATCCCGTTGTGATAACAATCCTCAACAAACTGTATAGAAGAAACATACCTAAAAATAATAAAGGCCATATATGAAAAACCCACAGCCAGCATCATACTGAATGGGGATAAATTAAAGCCTTTCTTCTAGGATCTGAAACAAGGCAATGATGCCCACTTTCACCACTTTTAGTCAATGTAATGCTAGAAGTCCTGGCCAGAATAATTAGGCAAGAGAAAGAAAAAAGGGCATCAAAATCAGACAGAAAGAAGTCAAACTGGTCTTTTTTGCAGGTGACATGATCTTATATTTACAAAACATAAAGATTCCACAAAAATACTGTTAGAATTGATAAACAAATTCAGTAAAGTTTCAGAATACAAAGTCAGCATACAAAAATCAGTAACATTTATATATGCTAACCATGAACAATCTGAAAAAAAAAAAAACTCAATCCCATTTACAATAGAAACAAATAATTCAAAATAGCTAGGAATTAATTCAACCAAAGAAGTGTAAAATTTATAAAACACTGATCAAAAAATTAAAGAGGATATAAAAAAATGGAAAGATAGTCCATGCTCAGGGATTAGAAGAATTAATGTTAAAATGTCAATACTACCCAAAGCAATCTACAGATTCAATGCATTCCCTATCAAAATACCAATGACATTCTTCACAGAAATAGAAAAAAATTCTAAAATGTATCTGAAACCACAAAAGACCCTAAATACGTGAAGCAATCCCAAGGAAAAACAATAAAGCTGGAGGCATCGGAAGACCTGACGTCAATGTATACTACAAAACTATAGTAACCAAATCAGCATGGTACTTGCATTAAAACGGACATAGAAAACAAAGAAACAGAATAGAGAACCAGATATAAATCCACACATTTACAGTCACTAATTTTCTACAAAGGTGCCAAGAACATACAGTGGGGAAAGGACAGTCTTTTCAATAAATTGTGCTGGGAAAACTGGATAACCATATGTGTAAGAATGAAACTAGACCCCTATCTCTCACAATATACAAAAAATCAAATCAAACTGTATTAAAGACTTAAATCAAAGACCTGAGACTCTGAAACTACTAGGAAAAAACGTTGGAGAAATGCCCCAGAACCTTGGTCTGGGCAAAGATTTTTTGGGTAAGACCAGGTACAGGCAACAAAAGCAAAATAAATAAATGGGATCACATCAAGCTAAAAAGCTTATGCACAGCAAAGGAAACAATCAACAAAATGAAGAGACAATCCACAGAATGGAAGAAAATATTTGCAAACTATCCATATGGCAAGGATTAATAACCAGACTATATAAGGAGCTCAAACAACTCAATAGCAAAAAAAAAAAAATCCAATTTAAAAATGGGCAAAAGATCTGAATAGACATTTATCAAAAGAAGACTTACAAATGGCTAACAGGTATAGGAAAAAATGCTCAGCATCACTAATCATCAGAGAAATACAAATCAAGACCACAATGAGACATCATCACACCCCAGTTAAGATGGCTTTTATCAAAAAGACAGGGAACAGCAGATGTTAGCAAGGACGTAGAGAAAGGGGAACCTTCACACGCTGTTGGTGGAAATGTAAATTAGTACAGCTATTATGGAAAATGGTATAGAGCTTCTCCGCAAAACTAAAAATAAAGCTACTGTATGATCCAGAACTTCTACTACAGGGTATGTATCCAAAAAAAAGGAAGTCCATATATCAAAGGGATATCTCTATCCCCATGTTTATTGCTGCACTATTCACAATAGCCAAAATATGAAATCAACCTTAGTGCCTAAAGTTTGAATGGATAAAGAAAATGTTGTATATATATACAATGGTATGTTATTCAGCAATAAAAAATGAAATTCTGTCATTTGCAGCAGCATGGATGGAACTGGAGGTCATTAAATTAGGTGAAATAAGCCAAGCAGAGACAGACAAATATCATATCTTCTCACTCATATGTGGGAGCTGAAAAATGGATGTCATGAAGATGGGGAGTAAATTGGTGGTTACTAGAGGCTGGGAAGAGTAGCGGGGGGCAGGGATGAAGAGAGGTTGATTAATGGGTACAAATATACAGTTAGATAGAAGAAATAAGACAGTGTTATATAGATCATTAGAGGGATTATAGGTAACAATCTATTGTGCATTTAAAAATAGTTAGAAGAGAATAATTCAAATGTTCATAAAGATAAATATTTAAGGTGATAGATATTCCGATTACCCTGATTGATCTTTACACATTATATAAGTGTATCAACATACTACATGTACCCCAAAATATCTACATCCATTATGTATCAATTTTAAAAACTTTTTAAAAATTTAACAAATGATTGAATGAATAAGTAAATGCAGGAGAAATGGCAGTTCTCCCTTACAGTAGAATACTAATTAATACTGTAGAAGAAATGTCAGAAATAGGAAATTGTCATTTTGCAAACATCAGAGTAATAATTGTTACAGACCAGAATCATTAATGGATGCTAAAATTACTGGGCAAAAAATGACAAGAAACAGGATATTTGCATAATCTCATAGTGTTTTCTCACAAGATACTTATTAATTACAGATGCACAGTGGAAAATAGTAACTTATGTGGATAAATCAGTCAGACACCACCTTAACCAAGTATCAAAGTTAGTGTCACCAGAATCAAGACAAATCAACATCACGTACCCTTTGATATGATGCACTGCGAAGGGCATAGCATCACTTCTGAGATATTCTTGTCTAAGGTGAATCAGTTCAGTCTAATTATGAGAAACCAACAAACCAAACTGAGGGATATTCTACAAAAAACTGGCCAGTGCTTTTCAAAAGTGTTCAGGTCCTGAAAGATGGAACAGCTATCCCTGATTGAAGGAGACTACAGATACAGGACAATTACATGCAATAAGAGATCCTGGATTAGACTCTAGGCCAGGAAAAGGACATTATGAGACAATAGGGGAAATATGAATAAACTCTCTAGATTGGTGAATAATGGTGAATTAACGTTAATTTCCTCATTTAAATCATTGCACCATGGTTATGTAAGATGTTAACATTAACAGAAGGTGAGTTAAGGATATATGAGAACTTTTTATTATCTTTGCAACTTTTGTGAGTCTAAAATCATTTCAAAATAAAAGGCTAAAATAAAATACATAGAATTACAAAGAAAGAAAAAAAAAGAATTGTGGTTTATATAAACAATGGGATATTGGGCATTAAAAAATAAGATCCTGCAATGTGCAAGAACATGGATGAACCTGGAGGATATTATGCTAAGTGAAATAAGCCAGGGACACAAAGAAAACTACTGCATGATCTTACTTATATGTGGGATCTAAAAAACAGAAAAGTTTAATACATAGAAACAAAAAGAATAGTAGGTACCAGGATGGGGAGAGATGGAGAGATGGGGATGAAAAGCATACAAAGTTGTAGTTATATAGGATGAATAAGTTTAGAGATCTAATGTACAGCATGAGGACTATAGTTAATAGTATGTCTACTGGAAATATGCTCAGAGAGTAGATTTTAGGTGTTCTTACCATAAAAATATTATGTGAAATGATGGATATATTAATTTGCTTGATGGTAGTAACCATTTTACTAGGTATATGTATATCAAGACATCATGTTGTACAACTTAATATATACAACAACTTTTTTTAAAAGACATCTGTAGCTAGTGAAAATATACTTTCAATCATGGTAGAAAAATAATATGTTTTCAGACTTTAAAAAAACAGAAAATTTGTTTTTAGCATAGCTTTACTAAAAGAAATACTAAAAGCAGAGGGAAAATGAACTCATCAGGAAACACAGGAATTCAGAAAGAAGTGAAGATTAATGGAAAGAGTAAATACGTGAATAAATATAAAATAAGAAATGACAATACAAAACAGTAACAATAATATGTTGTGCAAACTGAAATACAAGAAAAAGTTTATACTTGACACAATAACAAAAAGGCAAGTAGAGAATAAGTGTAAGTAAATGGTTCTGAGGTTTTAGCTACTGTACCGTGCAAGTGGAATGTTGATGATTCATACTAGAATGTAATAAATTGAGGAAGTATATTGTGACCCTTAATGTGAACACTTAAAATTTTTTAAAAGTAATTAATCTATATTTTAATCATAATTGAAAAATATAGAACAATGAAATACATTGATTAATATTTAAGAAGAAATGGAACAAAAATCAGGACTCCAAACTGTGGGTCAAATAGAAAACAGTTATATGGTAAATATAAACCAACACTATTATTAATTATATTAAAAATGAAGCAGTCCAACTAAAAGGAAAAATGTTAATTTGGATTAAATAAAATTATTTTCCAATTCCATGAAATACTCCTTAAATATAAAGCACAGAAAGATCAAAAGTAAAATGGTGGGAAAAGATACCCTTTCTAAACATTAACAACAACAAAAACATAGCAGCTGAAACTATGCTAATATTACAGAACATTCCAAATAAAGAAATACCATTAGAAGTAAAGGGGAATGTCTGAAATGGCAAAGGGATCATTCTAACTAGAAAAAATATAACATTTGTAAATCTGGCTCTATCAAATGGTATATCTTCAAAATATACAAAACAAAAATGGATAGAATTTTAAAAGGAGGACAAGATAAATTTACAGAGCGGCAGATTCAAACCACTTCCAGGGCAAGCAGGAAAAAATGAAATTACAGAATTTCTAAGAAAAGACAATTCAATAATTAACTAATTAGAATTAATAATATTAAAGAATATTTTACCCCAAAATAACAGAATACATATATATCCTTTTGAAGTGCACATGAAACATTTACCAAAACTGACAACAGGATGGGTCATAAAACAAGCCTAACATACAAAATTATTCAGAGTATTTTAGTAATTACTAGAAATCAATAACACCACCAATAAAATCTAGGCCATGCCCAGTTGTCTGAAAATTAAACATAGTTCTAAATAGCTCATTGTTCAAAGGAGAAGTCACAAAATGAGGAAATATTTTACACTAGATAATCATAATATAACATGTCAAACTTTGTAGAACGTATTTAAAGCAGTACTTAGAGGAAAAATTATAGTTTATTTTACTTTTTATTTTTTTAATTTTTAGTTTGTATCATATTGCTTTTTATTTTATTTTATTTCAAAGTACTACAGGGGTGCAAATGTTTTTGGTTACAAGGGTAGCTTTTGTAACGCTTGAGTCAGGGTTATAAGTATGCTTGTCACCAAGATAGTGTTCATCTTCCCCTCCCCCCAATTGATTTCCATTGAATTCCTTAATACCTTTTGCAAAATTATAGTTTTTAAATACACATATTAGAAATAAATCTTAAGATACTAATAAAAATGATGAATCAAACCTAAGAACCTAGAAGAAAATAAAGATAGGGAAAGAAATCAAAAACATAGAAAACAAAAGGGCAATAAGAGAAAATAAAACCAAGAGTTGGTTCTTTGAAATGATTGATAAAATTATAGCAGGACCAATTGTGAAAAATAAGTAAACACATATTATGAACAATAAGAAAGGAAAGAATGGTACTACTATAGATATTACAGACATTAAAAACTCAATAATGGGCTGGGTGTGGTGACTTAGGCCTATAATCCCAGTACTTTGAGAGGTCAAGATGGGATGACCACTTGAGGCCAGGAGTTTGAGACCAGCCTTGGCAAAATAGTAAGACCCCATCTCTACAAAAAATTTTTTTTTAAATTAGCTAGGTTTGGTAGTGCATGCATGTAGTCCTAGGTACTGGGAGAATGACCGAGCCAAGAGGATTGCTTGAACCAAGGAGTTGGAGGTTTCAGTGAGCTGTGATCTTGCCACTGCACTCTAGTCTGGGCAATAGAGCAAGACTCTGTCTCAAAAAACAAAACAACAAAATTTAAAAACACTCAGTAGAGAAACATTATAACTTCACCCGTTAAAGCTAAAAATTTAGAAAAGAAGAGATTTTTTGAAAAACACAACTTGCTAAAACTTAAAAATAATTCATCATGATCAAGTGGGTTTCACCATATGATCATCTCCATAGATGCAGGAAAAGCTTTCCATAAAATTCAGCACCTCTTCATTATAAAAACTCTTAACAAACTAGGCATAGAAGGAACATACCTCAAAATAATAAAAGCCATATATGACAAACCCACAGCCCAACATCATCATGAATGGGAAACAGTTGAAAACATTCCCCCTAAGAACTAGAACAAGAAAAGGATGCCCGTTGTCACCACTTCTATTCAACATAATATGAGAAGTCCTAGCCAGAGCAATCAGGCAAGAGAAAGAAATTAAGGACATCTAAATTGGAAAAGAGGAGGTCAAATTATGCCTGTTTGCTGATGATATGGTCTTATATATAGAAAACCATAAGAGCTCCTCCAAAAGACTCCTAGAATTAATAAATAAATTTAGTAAAGTCTCAGGTTACAAAATTAACATACACAAATCAGTAGCATATCGATATTCTACTAACAGCCAAGCTGAGAATCAAATTAAGAACTCAATACCATTTACAATAGCTGCAAAAATAAAATAAAATAAAATAAAATACCTCCAAGTATTTTTAACCAAGGGGGTAAAAGAGCTCTACAGGAGAACTACAAAAGACTGATGAAAGAAATTATTGATGACACAAATGGAAAAACATCCTATGCTCATGGATTGGAAGAATCAATATTGTTAATATGTCCATACTACCCAGAGTGATTTAGAGATTCAATTAAATTGCAATCAAAATACCAATGTCATTTTTCATAGAATGAGAAAAAAAATCCTAAATTTCATTCAGAATCAAAAAATAACCCAAATAGCCAAAGCAATCCTATGAAAAAAGAACAAATCTGGAGGTATCACATTATCTGACTTCAAATTCTACTACAAGGCTATAGTAACCAAAATGGCATGGTACTGGGATAAAATTGAAACATAGATTAATGGAACAGAATAGAGAACCCAGAAATAAAATCATACACCTACAACCAACTGATCTTCAACAAAGTAGACAAAAGCATACAGTGGGGGAAGGACATCCTATTCAACAAATCATGCTGGGAAAATAGGACAGCCATATGCAGAAGAATTAAACTGGATCCCTATCTCTCACCATACACAAAAAGTAACTTAAAATGGATTAAAGACTTAAATGTAAGACCTGACACCATAAAAATTCTAGAGGAAAACTTAGGGAAAAACTCTTCTGAACATTGGCCTGGGCAAAGAATTTATGACTAAGACCCAAAAAGCAAATTCAACAAAAACAAAAATAAATAAATGGGATTTAATTAAACTAAAAGGTTTCTGCACAGCAAAGGAAATAATCAACAGAATGAACAGACAACCTACAGAATGGGAGACAATATTCACAAACTATACATCCAACAAATTAATATACAGAATCTACAAGGAACTCAAAGAAATCAGCAAGAAGAATACAATGACCCCTTTAAAAAATGGGCAAAAGACATGAACAGCAATTTTTCAAAAGAAAATATACAAATGGCCAACAAACACATGAAGAAATGCTCAAGATCACTAGTCATCAGGGAAATGCAAATTAAAACAACAATAAGCCACCACCTTACCCCTGTCAGAATGGCCATTATTAAAAAGTCAAAAACAATACATGGCATGGATGTGATGAAAAGGGAACACTTACTCACTGTGGGTTGGAATGTAAATTAGTACAATCTCTATGGAAAACAGTATGAAGATTCCTCAAAGAACTAAAAGTAGACCTATCATTTGAGCCTGCTATCCTGGTACTGGGTATCTACCCAAGGGAAAAAAAGATGTTCTATAATAAAGACATCTGCTCTCCAATCTCTATGGCAGCACAATTCCCAATTGCAAAGACAGGCAATCAAACTATGAGCCCATCAACTGATGAGTGGATAAATAAAATGTGTGTAAATATATATATACACACACCATGGAATACTACTCAGACATAAAAAATGAAATAATGCCTTTTGAAGCAACTTGGATGGAACTGAAAGCCATAATCCAAGTGAAGTATCTCACGAATGGAAAAACAAATAGTGCATGTACTCACTTATAAGTAGGAGCTGAACAATGCTATATATGGTCACACAGAGTGGTATAAGGGACTTTGGATACTCAGAAGGGGGGAGGGTGGGAGGAAGGTGAGATATCAAAAATACCTATTGAGTAAAATGTATAGTATTCAGGTGATGGGTACAACTAAAATCCCTGATTTTACCAATGTACAATTCATCCATGTAACAAAAAACCATTTATGCTCCCTAAATCTATTGAAATAAAAAAAAAGAGCAGAAATCCTAAATACTTCTATTTATTAAATAAATTGAATTCATTATTTAAAAACCTTCCCCAAAAGAAAATTCCAATCTGTATTGACTGTACTACTGAATTTCCCCTCAAATTTAAAGATATACCATTAATCTTATATGAACTTTCCCCAACAATAGAAGAAAGGGGGACATTTGACAATTCATTTCATGAGGATAACATGTCTTGAGTCACAAAACCTCATAAGTACATTACAAACATAGACAAATGTAGAGACAATTTCAAAATACAGATGCAAATACCTAAAAAGATGGTACATCATCCCAGAATTATAAAAATTGATAGTATTTCAAACCATATGGAATTTAGTTCAGGAATGGTTGAACATTCAGTAATCATTTCTTTTAAATGATGGATAGATGAATGGATAGAGGGATAGTTAGGTGACGAAGCAATTATAGCAACATATTATTTACAGAATGTAGGTCGGAATATGCATGTTCCTTGTAAAATTCTTTCAACTTATCTGTATGTTTGAATTCTGGTTTTTTGGTTTTTTTTTTACTTTTCAAATAACCTTTACTTTTAGAACAGTTTTAGATTTACAGAAAAGTTGCAAAGATAGAGCAGAAAGTTCCCATAACCCCCCACATTTAGTTCCCCCAATTATTTTTTATTTTTATTTTTATGTTTTTAGGTTTTTTTATTTCAAAGTATTAAGGGGGTACAAATATTTTTGGTTACATGGATCGCTTTTATAATGCTTGAGTCATGGTTATAAGTGTGTCCATCACACTTATAGTATGCATTGTACCCGTTAAGTAGGTTATTGCCCACCTCTTCCCCATCCTTTGCCTCTGCTTGATTTCCATTGAGTTTTACTTCCCTCTATACACATGTGTGCTCATCAGTTAGTTCCAATTTAGTAGTAAGAACATGTGGTGTTTGTTTTTCCATTCTTTAAGTACTTCACTTAGGATAAGGGTCTCCAGTTCCATCCAAATTATTGCAAAAGGCATTAAGTCATCCTTCTTCATGGCTGAATAGTATTTCATGGTATACATATACCACATTTTCTTAATCCACTCATGAATTGATAGGCACTTGGGTTGATTCCCATTTTTGCAATTGTGAATTGTGCTGAAATAAACATTTGAGTGCAGGTGTCTTTTTGATAAAATGACTTCTTTTTCTTTGGGTAAAAACCCAGCAGTGGGATTGCCTTATCAAATGGTTCCTTGAGGTATCTCCATTCTGTTTTCCATAGAGGTTGTACTAATTTGCAGTCCCACCAACAGTGTAGAAGCATTCCTTTCTCTCTGCATCCATGCCAATATTATTTTTGGACTTCTTAATAAAAGCAATTCTATCAGGGATAAGGTGATATCTCGCTGTGGTTTTACTTAGCATTTCCCTGATGATTAGTGATGTTGAGCAATTTTTTATATGTTGATAAGCCATTTGTCTATCTACTTTTGAAAAGCTTCTGTAAATGTTTTTTGTCCACTTTTTCATGGGGTTTTTTGATTTTTTCTTGCTGATTTGCTTGAGTTCTTTGCAGATTCTGGTTATTATCCCTTTATTGGATGTACAGCTTGCAAATATTTTCTCCCATTCTGTAGGCTGTCTATTTGCTCTATGGATTATTTCCTTAGCTGTGCAGAAGCTTTTTAAGTTAACCATCTCATTTATTTATTTTTGTTGTTGCTGTGATTGCCACTGGGGCCTTCTTCATAAATTCTTTGCCCAAGCCAATATCTAGAAGAGTTTTTCCAAAATTTTCTTCTAGTATTCTTATGGTTTCATGCCTTACATTTAAGTCTTTTACCCATCTTTAATTAATTTTTGTGAATGGTGAGAGATATGGATCCTGTTTCATTCTTCTGCATGTGGCTATCCAATTTTCCCAGTACTATTTATGGAATAGGGATTCTTTTCCCCAGTGTATGTGATTTACCACATAAACATAAGCAAAAGCAAAGATCATATGATCATCTCAACAGATGCAGAAAAAGCATTAGACAAAATTCAGCAGCACCCTGTCATGATAAAAACTGTCAACAAATTAGGCATAGAAGGAACACATCTCCAAATTATAAAACCCATTTATGACAAACCCACAGCCCAAAATCATACCGAAAGGGGAAAATCTGAAAGCATTCCCACTAAGAACTGGAACAAGACAAGTATGCCCATTGTCACCGCATCTATTTAACATAGTGCTGGAAGTCCTAGCCAGAGCACTCAGGCAAGAGAAAGAAATTAAGGCTATCCAAATCAGGAATGAGGAGATCAAACTTTCACTTTTGGCTGACAATATGTTCTTATGTCTAGAAAACCCCAAAGATTCCACCAAGAGACTCCTGGAATTGACAAATATATTCAGAAAAGTCTCAGGGTAAAAAATCAGTGTACACAAATCAGTAGCATTCCTATACACCAATAATAGTCAAACTGAGAGTCAAATCAAAGACTCAATACCATTCACAATAGCTACAAAGAAAATAAAATACCTAGTAATATACTTAACCAAGGAGGTGAAACATCTCTACAAAGAGAACTATGAAATACTGAGGAAAGAAATTGCAGATAATACAAATAAATGGAAAAACATCTTATGCATGGATTGGTAGAATCAACATTATTAAAATGTCCTTACTACCCAAAGTGATTCACAGATTCAATGCAATCCCCATCAAAATCATATTTCACAGATCTATAAAAAATAATTCTATGCTTCGTTTGGAACCAGAAAAGTGCCCGAATAGCCAAAGAAATCTTAAGCAAAAGGAACAAATCTAGAGGCATCACATTACCAGACTTCAAACTATACTACAAGGCTACAATAACCAAAACAGCATGGTATTAGCACAAAAATAGAGACATAGACCAATGGAACAGAACATAAAATCCATGTATAAAACCATGCACATACAGCCAACTGATCTTTGACAAAGCAGATAAAAATATACACTGAATTTTCTTGTATGAAAATGTTTGAAAAAATATAAAACTGTAAAAAATTCAACCATTGAAATTCATCACTGTAAGCAGGAAAAGAAAGAAGAAAAAACTTACATGGACATTTCAATAGATACACAAAATGTATTTAACAAAATTGAAAATATATTTATGATTAAGAACTCTTATAAAAGTAAAAATAAAAGGCAATGACTTTAATCTGATGAAGAATATTGACCCAAAAAATCTATATAGAACATCCTACATATGATTAGTTTAAAGATTTCCTCTGAGATTGGAAATATAATAGAGATAAAGGGAAATAAATTGATGTGTGGTATAACACCTTATTCCCACATTGTACCAAGGTCCTGGTTAGTAGCGTAAGGAAATAAAAAGAAATAAAAGAATAAGAATTTGAAAGGAAGAAATAAAACTGTCATTTTTTGCAGGCAAAGTGATTGTATGTATAGAAAACCTAAAGGAATTTACAAGAAAAACTATTAGAATAACTGACAATAAGGTAACAGAATAAATTCATATTTCCATAAAATAGCAAAAAAGAAAAAACGTTGATATGTTTTTATTTTAATAGCATTAAAAACGTCAAATTAAATGTGTGCAAGATATCTACAATTTACAATACTAAGTAATATTGATAGATATATTTTTAAAAGTATAATGAATTGAGGGATTTTCATGGCTTAGAATACTTAATATTTTAAAGATGTCAATTCTGTCTGATTCATCTATAGATTCAATTAAATCAAAATCAAAATCAAAATCACTGCAGGTGTCTTGTTTCTGTGTGGGGGGGGTGTGAGTAGATGAAAATTGAGCTGATACAAAAATTTATATAAAAATTAAACAGACCAGGAATATGAAAAGCAGTCTTGGAGAACAACATTTGAGTTAGTTACACTACCAGATAGATTTATTTTAATAGTATGATAGTTATACAGTGTAGTGGTGGTACAAAGAGAGAAAAATAGACCAACAGAATAGAAGAGAGTCTATAAATAAACTAAGATATAGAATCATTTGATGATCGTATTTGTCATATATTCCGCTTAACAAATTATGCCAAAACTTAGCAGCTTAAGAAGTATACATTTATCATCTCACCTAGTTTCTTTTGTCAGGAATTCTGGAGCAGCTTAGCTGGGTAGTTTTGGCTCAGGGTCTATCATGAGGTTGTAGTCAAGCTGTCAGCTGCAGGGCTGCAGTGTTGGCTTCCAAGCTTGCTCAGGTGGTTCTTGGTAAGAGGCTTCAGTTCCTTATCACATGGGTCTCTCCATAGGCCTTCATAGCAGCTGGCTTCTTCCAGCAAATGTTATGAGGGAAAGAGAGAGAAGAAAAATGAAAAAGTGCTCAAAACAGAAGGCTCAGTCTTTCATCACTTAATATCAGAATTGACACACAATTATTTCTGCTAAATGTTATTGGTCCCCAAGACCAAGCCTGATACAATGTAGGAGGGAACCAGAGGTAGGGATCATTGCGGGCCATTGAGGCTGCATGCCACAGTGATATTAGGAATATTGCAGTGCAGTGGAGGAAAAATGTTTGCTTCAAAAAATAGTCTATATCAATTGGATATTCTTATTTAAAACATCTTGATTATATATTACACAGTACACCAAAAAATGAATGTCAGAGATTTACATGTAAAAGGTAAGATAAAAAAGTTTAAGGAAGGAAATACTGAAGAATATCTTCATGATGTTGTGGTAGGGAAAAAATTCTTAAACAGGATTCAAAAAGTATTAACTATAACTGAAAAAAAGTAAAATCCTCTGCTCATTAAAAGACACTATTAAGAGAGTGAAGTGAAAAGTCACATAGTGGAAAAATGCACATATCTAAGAAAAGACTCATTCAGACTTTAAGAAGAACTACAAATCATTAAGACAAAGACAGGCAACTCAATAGAAAAGCAAGAAAGACTAAACATCTTCATAGAAGAGGCTATTCAAACGGTCAATAAACAAAATATGTTCAACTTCATTAAATCATGAGGAAATGTAAATTAAAATCACACCAAGACATTACTAACCATCACAACTAGAATGGCTTTAAACAGTAAAAAAAGAGATAAATTTAAAATTTAAAAGAGACATTTAAAATTTAAATGTTTGGTTAGACAAACATATCCAAATGGCTAAAATTAAAAATATACTCCTAAATGTTGGTGAGAATGTGGATTAACAGGAACTCATACACTGCGGAAAGGAAAAGGTTGCAACCACTTTGAAATACTGTTTTGCAGTTATCAACTGAAGTTGAACATATGCTAACCTATGACCCAGCACAATATACTCTTAAACATGTAAACAGAAGAAATGCATACATATGATCATCAGAAGATATACATGAATGTCCTTAGCAGCAATATTCTTAATAACCAAAAGTTAAAACAACCCAAATGACCATCACTGTAGGATGGCTAGAAACATTGTAGTATACTCTTACAAAAGGCTCTATAGAGCAATGAAAATAAATCAAACTACTCACAACATACTCAGTGAACGAAGTTAGAAAAAAATGACTACATGCTACATAATTCTACTATTATATAACATTGTTATATAACATTGTTATATAATTCTACTATTATATAACATTGAAAAACAGGTAAAATTAATGTGGTATTTAATTTCAGGACAGTGATTACCTTTGGTGTGGTAGTGAAAGGATTGGGACATGCTGGCTTCTGGGGTGCCAGCATATATCTCTTTCTTAACCGGGGTGCTGGTTACATGGGTGTCTCTCTTTGTAAAAATTCATCAGGTTGAACACTTATGATATACTCAATTTTCTGTATATATTATAAATGTTATATTATAAATTTATATATTAAAAATGTTGTTACTTTAAAAATATATTGAAGTAGAAGCCACAAAAAAGACTACTACTGTTTGGATGAAATTGTCAGTTAAATCAGGGGAAGAGACTGACAGCAATTTAACCATACTAAAAACAGAAGAAAGGTCTTTTAGGAAAATGGGACTGGGGCAGGTACATAGGCATTTTGTAAAAGATCATAGAGAGATAAAAGCTGATGATGCAGAGAGGATAGAGCCTCAAAACAAGATCTCTTGAAAAAGTAAGAAGGAATATAGCAGATATACCTGTGTTAAAGATAAAAAATAGGGTAAATGATCATTCTGTAGGTTGTCTATTTGCTCTATTGATTGTGTCCTTGGCTGTGCAGAAACTTTTAAATTTGATGAGGTCCCATTTATTTATTTTTCTTGTTGCTGTGATTGTTTTGGGGTCTTCTTCACAAATTCTTTGCCCAGGCCAACATCTAGAAGAGTTTTTCCAACATTTTCTTCTATAATTCTTATAGTTTCATGCCTTAGGTTTAAGTCTGTTATCCATTGTGAATTAATTTTCAGAGAGGTGAGAGGTGTGGATCTAGTTTCAGTCTTCTACATGTGGCCATCCAGTTTTCCCAGCCCATTTATTCAATAGGATTCTTTGCCCCAGTGTGTGTTTTTGTCTACTTTGCCAAAGATCAGATGGCAATATGAGGAAGGTTTTGTATCTGGGTTCTCTGTTCTGATTCATAGATCTATGGCTCTGTTTTTGTGCCAGTACCATGCTGTTTTGGTTACTATAGCCTTGTAGTATAGCTTGAAGTCTGGTATCAAAAAGTGAGCAAAGACATGAACAGAAACTTTTCCAATGAAGGTAGACTAATGGCCAAAAACACATGAAAAAATGTTCAACATCACTAATCATCAGGGAAATGCAAACCAAAACCACAATGAGATATCACCTAACTCCAGTAAGAATGGCTTTTTATCAAAAAGTCCCAAAACAACAGATGCTGGCATGGATGCGGAGAGAAAGGAACTCTTATAACACTGTTGGTGGGACTGCAAACTAGTACAATCTCCATGGAAAGTAGTATGAAGATACCTCAAAGAATTAAAACTAGAACTACCATTTGATCCAGCAATTTACCCAAAGGAAAAAAAGACATTTTATAGAAGAGACACTTGCACTTGAATGTTTATAGCAGCACAATTCACAATCAGAAAGATGTGGAAATAATCCAAGTGCCCATCAGTACATAAGTAGATTAATAAAACGTGGTATATGTATACCATGGAATACTACTCAGCCATAAAAAAAATGGTGATCTAGGATCTTTTGTAACAATGTGGATGGAACGGGAGACCATTCTTCTAATTGAAGTATCACAAGAATGGAAAAGCAAGCACCACATGTACTCAATACTAAATTGGAACTAATTGATCAACACTTATGTGCACATATGGATGTAAAACTCAATGGAAATCAAGTAGATAGGAGGGGAAGGAGGGGATTGGTAAATTCACACCTAACAGGTACAATGCACACTGTCTGGGTGAAGGGCATGCTTATAACTTTGACTGAAACTGTACAAAAGCAAATTATGTAACCAAAGCGTGTGTACCCCTGTAATATTCTGAAATTTAAAAAAAGAAAGAAAAAGAATAGGATGAGTGAAGAAATTGAGAAAATTTTAAATGGACATAAACCTAATTCAGAAATTTTTAGGTGTTTTTGTCATGATGAATCAATAAAGTTGGAAGTACAATAAATCATGAACAGAAAGTGAGGGAAAACAAGGAGTATTTGGGTTTTTGAGGAAAGACAGAAATTGGAAAGAGCCTTGAGGGTTGTAATAGGAATTAAATATTAAAACATTCAATGACTGTCAGGAGACAATGAAGAATGTAAATCATCAGATCTCCATCAAATTAACAGTACTTCCATCAAAATGTCATGATATATATATTACAAATGGTATATAATAAAATTTAGTGTTTATAGGTGGAAAATAATTTAAAAAT
The DNA here is from genome assembly GCA_023783475.1 of Daubentonia madagascariensis. Classification (NCBI taxonomy): domain Eukaryota; kingdom Metazoa; phylum Chordata; class Mammalia; order Primates; family Daubentoniidae; genus Daubentonia; species Daubentonia madagascariensis. The sequence continues at coordinate 13,520,262 of JAKFHU010000747.1, read as the reverse complement.
GCATTCCTTTCTTCTGTTAGCTCTAATCAGTTAGGCTCACTTGTGTTTACACACAACATCTACTGTAAAAGAATTTAGCATTTTCCTTCATTTATATTAAATTTCCTTTGTATTAATATTTTCACTTGCCATGATATGGAGACTTACTTCAATCCCCTTAAGCCAGAAAATGGTCACTTTTCTTTAAAAAATATTATACAGTTTTAATTAACTAGTCTACTAATAATTCATGCCTGGTTGTCACTGTAGCTCCAAAAATTTTACATATTGAAATTTATATAATCTTCTTGATAAATGAATATTTACCTATGTGTAAGAATTAGAAGTGTTTTTATTTCAAAATTTCTTTAGAAAATTGATTAAATAAGAGTTTGCGCCCTACCTCTAGAAAGATATACTTTCATTCTTTGATAATTATTATATAGTGCTTGGTTTTATATAGCTAGTATGATAATTTTTTCACTTGAATAAAATTTTTGATATTTATTTCTATAGTCAATACATTTTTATTTCTTTCCAAAAAACCAAATATTTGCCTATTATCTTTAAGCTCACATTTTAAGCTTCACCAGTTATTTCATTGGACATGCCATGATCTCATTTATATCTATCCTGTAATGATTCTCATCTACTTGAAAAAAGAGGTAAAAATTTATGATATGTCTGAATTTACTCTGGGATGGAGACATCAGTATACCTCAGACTTGTAAGAGATGACTTGAAGAAATCCCAGTTATCAGTAAAATACTTTAATTTTGAGAAATTTGCATACATAATTTAGCTTTTATAATTTTACTCTATTAATCACTAACCAAAAGTATATAGAATTTCAAAGGTTTCATTAAAACAGAAATCTCTGCTTCAGTTATATTTATGGATAAAATACAATGCATCTTTTTTAAATCTTTTTTTTAAATAAAAAACTAAATAATTTTAAAAGAGACATTGATTAGTCTTCTCCAGCTCTCAAACTGAGACTCACACCACTGGCTCCCCTGGTTCTCAGACTGAATAACATTGCCAGCTTTTCTGGGCCTCCAGCTTGCAGACAGCTCATTGTGGGACCTATCAGCCTCAATAATCATAATAACTTGCCACAAAAAATTATCCCATGTTGACTGGGGGCCAAGATGGAGGACTACAAGCAGCCTGCACACGCCCCTGTCATGGAGAGGATTGAAACTTGTGAATATCTACCTTGGGACTAATTGTCTGAGCAAGAGTGCTGGGAATCCACAGAGAGAGGGCAGAAGTGAAGAAGATAGAAGTGGGACAAGCTGCTCAGCAGGACTGGAGTTAATTAGGGAAGGCCCCTGTACAAGGGACAGGGACAGAGGAGAGAATCCCGGACTCCACACTTCCCCTGAGGACACTGCAACCAGATCAGGGGAGGGCCCCTGCACTGCAGCAGGCCTCCAGAGTGATACAGAGACCTGACTGGAGGCTGTGCAGCTGCATTGCTCTGGAGAGAAGGGACAGCTGGCTTGCAAGCCCTGCCTGCTGTGGCTGGTGGTGCCATTGTAACATTCCAACCCTGGAATGCTTCTTTTGCCCAGAAGTCAGACCTGTGAATGCTGCCTCCCCCTTACTCCTGCCAAGCAGGGAGGGAGTGAGGAATCCAGTACTCACCTGCGCCCCATGGGCAGGTGACATGTACCTCACCACCACTGCTGTTGGAGGCCCTGGGCAAAGCAGGAGACCACAGGCCCAGTGCCTGCTGCTGGGACTGGGAGATCTCGCTCAACCATACTTCCCATGGGACATGGCGGGCGGAGCATGCACTGGTAGCCCTTGCTGCCCATTGCCCACCATCAGGCAGCTAGACAGCCGCTGCCACTGCTGCCTGAGAGGCACTGAGTGGGACAAAAGCTAGTGCAGCTGCCACCTTTGGATCTGGGCAGACTGCATGCCATGGACCTGCACTGTTCTACACAGGCACCCTAGGCACCATGCCCTGCACATGCCTTGCCCTGCCTGTGCTCCCTGTTCCCTGGTTGCCCTAGCCCACCTGTGTGAGTGCTGCATCCTGTGGACCTGGTCTATCCCAGGTAGGCACCCTGCCCCACAGGTCTACTCTGTCCTGGGGTTCTACTCCGCCCTGTGCATGAGCTGTGACCCACTGATCTGCTCCACACCAGGGACCCACTGCACCCCAATGCTCACTACACCCTGTGCACCTGCTACATCCTGTGCTTACCTTGTCCCTCCCATGCTCCTGACACCTCAACTGCCCAGGCCTGCATGCATGCATACCATGCCTTGAAGACGCCCTCCATCCTGCATGCATGCCCTGTCCTGCCAGCAGACCAACCTTATGTGCACACCTGGCACCAGGGGCTGTCTCTGCCACAGCAGCCTGGTGACAACCACAGGGGAACAGAGGAGATGCAGCATAACAACAGCACTAAAGGCTCACAGGGCATCCCACACTCTCCTGCCTGGTCAAGTTTCCAGATTTAGACCCAAGCATGCCACTGAGGGACCCACCCCTATCTTCACCAAGCAACAGAGGTCCCAGCAGAGGGGAATGGGTGTACTGTATCTGCTGTCCATTTTGAACTGAGAGAAGAGGCCCCAGATAAGAAAGAACCAGCATAAAAACTCTGGCATCATGAAAAAACAGGCAGTCTCAACAGCCCCAAAGGATCACAATAGCTCTACAGCAATGAACTCCAACAAAAAGGAAATTGTTGAAATGACAGATATGGCATTCAGATTATGGATGGCAAGTAAGACAAATGTAATTGAGAAGATGGTGGAAAAACATCTCAAGAAAACCAAAAAAGAAATTCAGGACATGAACAAAAATTCACTACAGAGATAGATAATGTTAGAAAAGAGATATCAGAATTTAAAGAAATGAAATAGTCATCTAGGGAATTTTAAAATACAGCAGAAAGCTTTAACAACAGGTTAGACCATGCAGAAGAAAGAATATAAGAGCTTGAAGACAAGGATTTTGAAGTTACCCACTCAGTAAAAAATGTAGAATAAAGAACAAAGAAGAATGAATGATCACTGAGAGAAATATGGGATTATGCAAAATGAACAAATATAAGAATTATAGGTATCCCTGAGGGAGAAGAAAAAGCAATAAACATGGAAAAGTTATTTGAGAGAATAGATGAAAACTTCCCTGGTATTGCTGGAAGTTTAGATATCCAGATATAAGGTGGTCAAACACCTGGAAGAATCATAGCAAATATGATATCACCAAGACATAGTCATCAGCCTTACCAAAGTCAAAGTGAAATAGAAAATCCTTCAAGCTGTAAGATGAAAGCAACAAATTAATACTTAAAAAGAAAAACCCATTATACTAACAACAGACCTCTCAGCAGAGACCTTCCAAGCCAGAAGAGATTAAGTTCTCATTTTTAGTCTTCTGAAACAGAATAACTGCCAACCAAGAATTTTGTAACCTGCAAAACTAAGTTTTATAAATGAAGGAGAAATAAAGTCTTTCCTAGACAAGCAAACACTATGGGAATTTGTCATCAATAGACTTGCCCCACAAGAAATGCTTAAAAGTATTCTATACATGGAACAGAGCAAGGAATACCCACCAGTGTAAAACACCTGAAAGTTAAAGTTCACAACTCTTATTAAACAGTAACCCAAGGGAGAAAATAAAGCAACTAGTGTCAGTCAACATGATGAACAGAGCAGTATCTCACATATCAATACTAACATTGAATGGGAATTGTCTTAGTGCACCATTTGAAAGATATAGACTCACTGAATGGATGAAAAAACACACCCCAAGTATATGCTATTTCCAAGAAACCAATCTAACTTGCAGGGATTCTCATAGTCTCAAGGTAAAGGGATGGAAAAAATATTCCATACAAATGGAAACCAAAAGTGAGTAAAAGTAGCTATTCTCTTATCGCATAAAATAGACTTTAAATCAACAATGGTTAAAAAAAAGACAAAGATGTCATTATATAACGATAAAGGAAGCAACTCAGGAAGAAGATATAACAATCATAAATATATATATATGCACCTAACACAGGAGATTCCAGATTCATAAAACAAATGCTACTAGATCTAACCAAAGAAATAAACAGCAACATCATAATTGCTGGGAACTTCAACACTCCATTGACAGAACTGGACAGATCACTGAGGCAGCAAAAACACTGAACTTAAACAGTATTCTAGAATAAGTGGACCTAACAGTCATTTACGGAACATTCTATCCCAAAACTGCATAATATACATTCTTATCAGCACATGGGACATTTTCCAAGATATATCATATGTAAGCCCACAAAACAAGTCTCAGCAAATTCAGAAAAATTGAAATCATTCCATATATCTTCTCAGATCATAGTGGAAGAAAACTAGAAATCAACTCCAAGAGAAACTCTCAAAAACAAAATCATGGAAATTCAACAATCTGCTGCTGAATGATCCCTGGGTCAATGATAAATTAAAGATGGAAATCAAAAGATTCTTTGAATTGAATGACAATCATGGCAAAAATATGCAAAATCTATTGGATATAGAAAAAGCAGTGTTAAGAGGGAAGTTTATAGCCTTAAATGCTTGCATCAAAAAGACAGAAAGATCACATATTAAAAACCGAATGTCACACCTCAAAGAACTAGAAAAAGAAGAACAAACCAAGCCTAAAGCTAGCAGAAGAAAAGAAATAACAATGACCAGAGCAGAACTAAACAAAATGGAAACCAAAAAAAACAAAAAAACAAACAAAAAAAAACTACAAAGGATCAGTTAAAAAAAAAAAGTTGGTTCTTTGTAAGGATAAACAAAATTGATAGAACTCTAGCTAGATTAAACAGAATGAGAAGCAGAAGGACCCAAATAAGCTCAATCAGAAATTTAAAAGGATTATTACAACTGATACCACAGAAATACAAAATATCATGAAATACTATGAAAACCTCTACACACAGAAACTAGAAAATCTAGAGGGAAGGCATAAATATTTGGAAATACATGAACTCCCAAGCTTGAACAATAAGAAAGAGAAACCTTGAACAGATCACTAAGTAACCATATTGAAACAGTAATAAAAACTCTCCCAACCAAAAAAAAAAAAAAAAAAAGCCCTGAACCAGAAGGATTCACAGCCAAATTCTAACAGATCTACAAAGAGGAACTGGCACCCATTCTACTGAAACTGTTCCCTAACATCAAGGAGCAGGGAATTCTCCCTAATTCATTGTACAAAGCCAGTATCACCCTGATACCAAAGCCAGGAAAATAAACAAAAAAAAGAAAACTACAGAACAATATCCCTTATGAACACAGATGCAGAAATCCTCAACAAAATACTAACAAACCGATTTCAACAGCCCTTCAAGAAAATAATACATCATGATCAAGAGGGATTCATCCCAGGGATGCAAGGATGGTTCAATATATGCAAATCAATAAATATGATACACCACATAAACAGTTAAAAACAAAGACTATATGATCATCTTGAGAGATGCATAAAAAGCATTTGATAAAATACAGCAACTTTTTGATAAAAACCCTTAACAAATTAGGCATAGAATGAACCTACTTCAAAATAATAAAGTCATGTATGACAAACCCATGGTCAACATCATACTAAATGGGGAAAAGCTGAAAGCTTTCCACCTAAGAACCTGAACAAGACAAGGATGCCCACTGTCACCACTTTTATTCAGCATAGTACTTGAAGGCCTAGCCAGAGAAATCAGGCAAGAGAAAGAATTAAAGCATATCCAAATGTGGAAAGAGGAGTTCAAACTATCCTTATTTGCTGACGATATGATCTTATACCTAGACAACCTTAAAAACTCCATCAAAAGACTCCTAGAATTGATAAATAAATTTGGTAAAGTTTCAGGTTACAAAATTAATGTACACAAATTAATAGCATTTCTGTACACTAATAACAGTCAAGCTGAAAGCCATATCAAAAACTTAATACCATTTATAATAGCTACAAAGAAAATTAAATATCTAGGAATATGCTGAACCAAAGAGGTGAAAAATCTCTACAAGGAGAAGGACAAAACACTAAAAAAAAAAAAAAAAAAAAGAAATTAGAGATGACACAAACAAATGGAAAAACATCCCATGCTCATGGATTGAAAGAATAAACATTGTTAAAATGTCCATACTACCCAACGTGACTTACAGATTCAGCACAATTCCCATCAAAATTCTAATGTCATTTCTCATGGGTCTAGAAAAAATAAACCTAAACTTCATGTGAAACCAAGAAAGACCCCAAATAACCAGAGCAATCCTAAGCAAAAAGAACAAATCTGGGTGCATCACATTACATAATTTCAAATTAAACTACAAGGCTATAGTAAGCAAAACAACACAGTACTACTATAAAGGTAGACACATAGACCAATGGAATTAAATAGGCAACCCAGAAATAAAACCACGTAGCTACAACTAACTGATTTTTGACAAAGCATCCAAAAACATACACTGGAGAAAGGACACCCTATTCAACAAATGGTGCTGAGAAAAGTGAATAACCACAGGCAGAAGAATGAAGCTGGATCCCTATCTCTCACCATATACAAAAATTAACTCAAGATGGATTGAAGGCTAAAAAGACAGACCTGAAACAATAACAATCTAGAGGAAATCATAGGAAAAATTCTTCTAGACATTAGCCTAGGCAAAGAATTTATGACTAAGACCCCAAAAGCAAATATAGCAACAACAAAAATAAATAAATAGGACTTGAATAAACTAAAAGTTTCTACACAGCAATGGAAATAATCCACAGAGTAAATAGACAACCCACAGAATGGGAGAAAATATTGGCAAATTATGTATCCGACAAAGCGCTAATATCCCGAATCTACAGAGGACTCAAACAAATCACCAAGGAAAAGACAAATAACCCCGTAAAAAGTGGAAAAAAGACATGAACAGACTCTTCTCAAAAGAAGATGGACAAATGGCTAACAAATATATGAAAAATGTGCTCAACATCACTAATTATCAGGGAAATGCAAATCAAAACCATAATGAGATACCACTTTACTTTTGTGAGAATCATGTTTATTATAAAGTCAAAAAACAATAGATGTTATCACAATTGCAGTGAATGGGGAATGCTTATGCACTCTTGGTGGGAATGTAAACTTGTCCAACTGTTACAGAAAGCAGTATGGAGATTCTTCAAAGAACTAAAAGTAGACCTACCATTCAATCCAGCAATCCCACTACTGAGTATCTACCCGAAGAAAAATAAGTCATTTTATAAAAAGACATCTGCACCTGACTGTTTATCACAGTACAATTTACAATAGCAAAGATATGAAATCATAAGTATCCATCAATTGATGACAGCATAAAGAAAATGCAAGATATTTATTATATATATAGATATAGATATGAATTCACCATGGAGTACTACTCAGCCATAAAAAGAAATGAAATAATGTCTTTTGAAGCAACTTGGATGGCACTTGAGATCATTATCCTAAGTGAAGTATCTCAGGAATGGAAAAACGGATACCACATGTTCTCATTTTTAAGCACGAGCTAAACAAAGGATATATATGGTCATAAAGACCAGTAATGGACATCAGAGGCTGGAGGGGGTTGAGGGATGATAGTCTACCTACCAAGTACAATTTATACTGTTCTGGTGGTGGGTGCACGGAAAGCCCTGACTTCGGCATGATACAATTTATCCATGTAACAGAGAACACTTGTACCCCCTAAATTTTTTTATATTAAAATAAAAGACATTTAAAAAGAAACAAAAGGAAGAAGAAATTGGAATGGAAAGGTCTCTCAATCCATAAAAGCAAAGTAAAAAAACACAAAAGGAAATAATGGATATGACTATTTTAATACCAAACAAAAACTTCTATAAAATCCCATGATTGACAATTGAAAACCCAGATAGACTATTTTCAACATGTATTTCAAACAACATGTCAGAATCCTCACTATGTAAAAACTTTATAACTTGAGATCAAAATAAAGTTTTATTAGCCTTAACATTTAACTTATAGCATGTAACTGAAGTAATTTTTCTCCTTAGGGCCTTCCAATCTGCAGATGTATCCCAAGAAAGCCAGTATTTACTCACAATGGCCCATGAATCAGTCTATCACTAGCTCATTTCTTGCCACCTGTCAGGAGTGGAGGAACTCTGATGCTCTCTGGAATCAGATACAAGACCTAATGTACTGACTAGCCTTCTTCTGAAATCAGTTGCCTACAGAAACTCTTCTGGTAATAACAGCAAGTTGGTAGTTACGTCCACCTTTCTACCAGTTTAGTGAGACCAGAATTCAACCAAGGTAGCTGGAGGACAGAGGTTTTAAAACCATTGCTATGATTTGAAAAAGTTAGTATTGCGGGTTCCACCCTTTCCTGGGCAGGCCAGGCAACTTGGCCACCTACCTCGAATAATACCTATCCCTCTAAATCCTACCTCCACTAGAAATACTCCATGTACAAGACTTGATTTGAGCCTAAGCTGGGGAGTATCTCCCTTCCCAGGAATTAAAATCACAACATTTTTGATTCAGCGTTAACTATTTCTGAGGATGTTTGGCAATAAATAAGTTTAGCCACCAGGATTTTAAGAGAAAATAGAAAAAAAAATATGACTTTGAAATGTTTCCCGAGACATGGGTTGTTCCTTCAGGTTTATCAATGAGCCTTTTACTGTGTGTGTGTTTGTGTGTGTGTGTGTGTGTGTGTGTGTGTGTGTGTGTGTGAGAGAGAGAGAGAGACAGAGAGAGAGAGACAGAGAGAGAGAGACAGAGAGAGAGAGACAGAGAGAGAGAGACAGAGAGAGAGACAGACAGAGAGAGAGACAGACAGAGAGAGAAAATATTGTGAACAATTTAATAAATATCATCAGTTATTGTTGGGACAGTTATATAAGGGATACTTTTAATCCTTAGTTTCTGTATTTACTAAAGTTTATACAATAATATATGTTCCTATTTAAATAAGAAGAAATGGCATAGTTTTAAAGTACCATTTCCGTTCCATTTCCCTGTTAAGATAATAACAGGAAAGTACTTTAAAGTTTGCTTTGCTGTATTTCATTAAAAAGAAATCCAATTTGACTTTCTCCTCAACATGTGAATAAATTTATTTGGAATTTTCAAAGGCTATTAGTGGCACTAATATTTGGGTAGACCATATAAGTAGCTTAATGTCCTTTTTCATAACCAGGAAGCTGCTCCATAAGCAATCATTTGCATGCATTTAGTCAACAAACAGTTATTGGACCTACTATGTGCTAAGCACTAAGATTGCAAAATAATTAAAATATAGTTATACCACCATGGATGTCAGAAATATGTAGCAGAAAAAAAGTTAAAACATCGAACATGACACTATCCAAGCAGTTCTATAAATATGAGTGTCATAATATTAAGATAACCAAAGTAAAGTACAAGCAGAGAAAGGGTTGTAATGCTAATTCATATTTACCTATCAGTGATAAGATTTGGTTATTTTGTATCTCTCTGGAAGAGTTTTAAAAACATGGGAGTATAAACTGTTACCATATAAATATTCAAGCCAAACCTTTGTTGACTCTTCAGCATACTCTAAATGTATACTTGATTGTTAATGCAAAAAATATTTTGAAAATATACACCTTGATTTTAAAAAGTTGTTCCTCTAATTTTGGTCAGGCGTGGTAATCCTAGCACTCTGGGAGGCCGAGGCAGGAGGATCCCTCGAGCTCAGGCGTTTGAGACCAGCCTGAGCAAGAGCTAGACCCCATCTCTACTAAAAATAGGAAAATTAGCTGGGTGTGGTGGTGCACACCTGTAGTCCCAACTACTCGGGAGCCTGAGGCAGGAGGATCGCTTGAGCCCAGGAGTCTGAGGTTGCTGTGAGCTAGGCTGACACCACGGCACTCTAGCCCAGGCGACAAAGCGAGACTCTGTGTCAAAAAAATTACTAAAAGTTTGTCTAATTTTTAACAAATGGGTAAGAATAGCCTCAATTATTCAAAGAACTATTCTATTAATTGGAAGTTTAAAATATAGTCTCTGTGACTTTTATTCATCCTTTTTTTCACCAATAAATTTCATCACAATTAAAACCTGCTAGGACCAGAAAATCCTTCCCTGTAATATGAGGCTATACTCTATATTTCCCATTTCCTAGGACTCGTACTTTGTCATAATATTTGAAACAATCTGACTTTTCACTAATGTTGAAGTACGGCAACAGATAAGCAGAAGAGAAGCCCTTCTTTGATTCTAGTAATTGGGATAGAAATGAGAGACCTTATGAACTTTGATATTATATTCTAGATGTTAATTATGGGAGAAAATACATCACAAGTCTAAAAACCTAAGGGATTATATTTTAATTTCCAAAGAAAACACAGATACATATGAATACTACTTCAAATATTTCCAAAGCACTTCAAATACAACAACCTGTGTGCTTAACTGCAAAGGAACCTTATGGATTGGCTGGATAGCTACTATGCCATTTATATCTTGAAAGCAATAAAGAGTGTGATTTCCATATCTTTATATAACTAGTATATAGTAAAATTAGGGGGAAATGTAAGTCTTCAGATCCTCTATCTGTTGTTTTTTCTCTATGCAATACCTAGTCTTTACTGAAATACTGTATTTCAAAAGATGGGGTACACAATTGATTGCTTTTGTTATATAAGTTAATGAAAAACTAATTAAATAAAATCTTTTTTATGTATAGAAAATATAAATTCAAATGTAACGAGCCTACCATTGTAGAATCCTGGGTTTTGGCACCAAAGATGTCAGCGTGGAAGTCTGCCCTCGGTTCTTGGTGTGCTCTTGGCTGAAGAATGACACACCAAAGTGTCAAGTCCAGACTATTATCCCAGTCCTGTGACTCCTTTCTTGGAAAAATCACCAGCAAGGCCAACACAACGGAGTAAACTCAGGCAGGGAGCAGTTTCACAAGAGCAGCTCTTCATTGTAGAATAAAACAGGTCTGTCTCCACGAGTGGAGACAAACCAACTCACTCACCGACTAACACACTCACTCGTCTCTGACTTCTCAGATTGTTTCCCTTTATTAGCCCAGTCTGGAGGAGGACTCTTGGGAGGTGTAGGATGTTATCAAATGATCAGTAGGTGTCCTCAAAATTCCATCTGCCTATACGAGCTCCCTCTAAGAAAGCCCATGGGGGGGTGGGGGCGGTGAACCGTAGTGCAGATTTAAGCTAATGGCGTATTAATTACCCTTAGGTTACTCTAGGTCACTTTCTAAATCTTCTTATGCCTGGGCTGGGGAATTCCTAGATTGATAAAGCATTCCCTCCTTCCCCAGGTGTAGCAGTTGCTTGGGATAGGATTAAGGGTGGGGCAACACCAAAATGGTGTGCCCACCCTTATCCTTCTTCCCAGGTGGACCAATTGCTCCAAACAGCACCAAAACAGGGAGCCCTTGTCCCAAGAAGAGGCAGAGATCCTAATTATCTACCTAACACCATCTAAAATTTTTCTTTTATTTCAAAGAATAAGACAGAAGTTAGCTAAAGGAGGCAACCCTGGCACAGTAGCATTTGGGGAGCTCTATATTACCCCGGAGTCTTTTGGTTGTAATGGTAGAGAGCATGTAACCAATAAGACAGGGTTTGAACCTAGGGCTCGATTGACACCACTGGAACCGTGTTTTGCTCTTTCTCTCTAGGCTTACTCTGCTTTTATGTAAACCACAATTCTTGACAGCAAGAGAGTTCCAGTTGTTCTAAACCATAAAGTTGCAAGCTCAAATCTTGTGGGAAAAGTGCAAGCCTCTCAGAAATTCCAACAAAAGTTTCCTTCGTTCATTGCTTCCTAATGCACCTTGAGACCATCCCTAATTCAATCACACTTGCTGAAAATATGATGCTCTGGTTAGTATCCTGGAGCTAGAGGTAGAAGCAATTTTATCTAAGCCCATAGACTGGGTGGGTGCAATAGGTTCATCTCAGCACAGAATACTGAATAATTTTATTCCGAAAGAGAAGGGGGTTGTTAGGTAACATTATGCATTGATTAGAGTATTTTGTTTGCAAGTTACAGATACCAATTTGATCTAACTTAATTAAAATGGGCTAATTTTAGAAACTCTTGTTTCCAAATCAAACTTCTTTGTGAGAATTTGATTGGCCTAACCTGTGTCAAATGGCCACACCTCATACAATTAATAGTAGCCAGGGGCAAGGTTGGGTAGACTAAACATGGCTACCATTGCTCTACTAGTGAGAAGGATAGTTAAAGGCATCATTATGAGCTGGGCAAATACTCCCTTTTGACTATCTCACATGATGCACTCCCCCATGAAAGGTAACCTTAAAGATTCCCTTAGAGGAGTTGATCCTTATTGATGTTTAAACATTAGGGTAGAAGTAACATTTAAAAACTGATAATAGTTGCATATAATTTATAGCAATGAAAGTGGATATAAGTATGTTAATAGGAGAAAAAAGCCAAAGAAGTAAGTACCTGAGGGAGTGAGAGAGGAGCCTTACAGGGTGGAAAAAAAGAGGTTGGAAAAGGAAGTTGAGATTTCTAAAAATAGCTATTTCACAAATTTGCCTGGGGCTAACCCTTCTTACATGTTCTATCTATAAGCCAAATACCTTAAATTATAAATCAAGGAAGGTTAAAACTATAATTATCTCCATACTATCCTTAAGAAAAGTGTATAAGGAAAAAAATACTTAAAAATTAATGAAAACATCTGCCTTTAGTCCCGTAACATTTAAATCAAAGAATCAGGTTTACGAACGATTCAACCCATCCCAGCTGCAGAATGATTTACAGGTGCAGAGATAATCTATAAGGCAACATGGTAGGCCACCAGAAGGGGATTTATAAATGAAAATCAATATCTAAATTTCACTTCAAATCCTATGGTAGTTAGCGCTTATTTCAGGGCTCTGGTGAATGGCCTTTGAACATGTTTTTATTCATAGATCACTACATTTTCTACCAGCAGGAGTTTGGAGACACTATTTGCCTGGGAATTCTAGAGGGCAAAGTTATTCTGTGAAAGACTGTCTAACCTTGGAATATTTTGTAAAGTGTGTATGCACACACATTAATATAAAGATGCCCACCTGAGAGAAGAGAATTATTTTTGTTTTTATTTTTGTTTCTGTTTTAAAGTGAAGCTTGAATAAAGTTGAATAAGTGACCAGATGGATAAAAAGTAATAGCCATCAAATTGACATTTTAATACATGATATGTAGGCTTTTATTCTCATGAAAAGCAACATTGTAAAATGCTTATGTGCGCTCCCTTTGGAGCTGGATTTCCTAGTTTTGAATATGGGATTTAAACTGAATAGCTTTGGCAAGTTATTTAGCCTCTCCCCACTTTAGTATCTTTGTAAAATGCCCGTGATTTGGCTATTCCATCCCTTTTCACCCTACTCTCATTTTTCACATGAAATCAACATAAAATTTTTTTGTATATACTTTCAGGAATTTTTATGGGTGTCAAACACAAAAAATTACATTTTTGCAGTATTAAATTAAATAAGCAGGAGGCCATTAGCCTGAGGCTGTCTCCATGTTTAGAGTTTCTACATAACAAACTGCAATCTTAACTTAGTACTTAAACAAACTGAAACCTAACTTAGGAGTATAATAAACAGCCAAGTTTCAGCCAATCAGAAGCAGCCAACTCATCACACCATGCCCAAATAAGGCAGATGTGTAGCTGCAGCCAATCAGGTGATTTCTCTACTTTGCTTCTGCATTCTGTCCATAAAAACTCACTGCTCATTGTTGGGTGGAGCTATCTGAATCTCTTCTGGTTCTGCTGCTGCCTGATTCATGAATAGTACTTTGCTCAAATGAACTATGTCAAATTTAATTTGTCTAAAGCTTTTCTTTAACAACACAAATGGTATCATGATATACCTTGCTGTATTTCACTTAATATATTTTTTCAATTCTTCTATATTGGTATAATAGAGCACGCTCATTTATTTATATGAATGCATACTAATCCATTATGTAGGTTAACCATCCTTTTTAACCTTGAAATGGGAATTGATTTGTTACAATATTTTTACTATTTAAAAAAGTAGAGAGAAGAAACAAGAAATATTCTTGTACTTACATCTTTTTTCAATTAGGTAAGTATATATGCATAATGAGTTTTTAGATGTGGTATTTCTGGGTCAAGGGCTAGGAGCTTCAGAATGAGAATCTCACATTCTAATTGAAAGTTTGTTACCTTCTATTTTCTATAAACTGAGAAACAAGATAATTTTGAATATTTGAATTTTATATAATGTAAAAGTGTCTAAGATTTGGCAAAGCTCTCTTTAGAATAAAATACTTAGACTATTTATGGTCTACTTAGGTTTTTTAGATGGGGCTTTCTCCCTTTCTCCCAGTTTTTAGCTATGTTCTTATAACCAGTGCATTATAGATAAGTGAAGAGTTGTTGCCCAGTACAATACTAAATGAATACTTCATACTTTTCAAGTATTTTTTAGTTCATTGACTAATTCAGCTTGGAAATTTTGAAGGAAAACACAATAATTGATTATAGGGAAATATATTAAGTTCTATTATGGAATAACTCAGCCAGCATAGCTAACTTTTTTTATAATTTTTAATATTTTGTAAAATGTTTCAAAGGACACAGTACCAAAAAAAAAGCCAATTTGTTAAGTGAAGAGGGTCACAATATTTAACATGAAAATTCTTTCTTCTGAAAAGGAAATCTTAGAGATTTTCTGTAAATAAAAATCTGTAAGCCTCTTCTCTCCCCACTCCCCACATTTTTGCCACTAAATTCATTGGCATGTTTTATAAGGTTTCATTCTGTCAAGGTGTCCTTTTGCCATTCTACACAGTTTTGTCCATCTCTAAATCTTTATTTAAGTTTTTCTCTAGTGGCATCCTTTATCTACTAAGATAACCAACTCCTTTTATCTCCAGGCCTCTCAGATGAAGGGCTTAAGAAAAACTGGAGTTGGGGGAAGGAGGCAGGACAGGAGAGTTCTATTCTTTAGAGGACTTTATTTTTTTCTGCTTCTTATGCATGTGAGAGAGGGAAAAAAAGATTCTGGAACATCCTGCTGTCTTTCCTTTTTCTTCCCTTCCCACACTAACTGTGTCTTTATGTATTTCCTGGAGTAAAGGAAAAAAACACACAGAGTACGTCTTTTATTTTATAACTAATCTTCAGTTCAAATGTTTCAGATTACCACAAAATGCATATCTAAATCATTTCAGAAATTGAGCGCACATTGAGGCCTTAGTGACACAAGTGAATGGTGGATTTGGTTTTGTCTTTCTTAAGGTCATAATATCCTCCTTAGACTCTCAAAGCTTCTTTATCTTGCCTACAAATGAAAATTAGAGAATTACCAATTTTTACTTTATCAGACTTTATGTACTGATTATTATCTGCTTTATAATAGAGAAAATTTGGGCTGTCTCCATTTAGATTTTATCTGTATATCATAGTTCAGTGAAAGTATGAGTTTACCAGAACCTTAAAAATATGAGCTTAAAAATCAAGCTCTTATGACTTCCTGGCAGTGTGACATCTTGATAATTAATCTTTCTGAGTTTCATTTACTGCAACTATATTTACAAGGAAATATTCTATTTTCTCTGTATTGGTAGTGCTATGGATAATATAAACAGCTTGGGCTGTTTGAAACACATCTGTATCACTCTTGCCTAACATTTCTGTACTTCAACATCCCCATCTATGATGAGGAGGAATAAATGTACTTTCCTCATAGAGTTGTCATGAAGATAAACTGAGTTGGTTATGTGACACATACAACATTAAGTAATATAATGTAAAGTGTTTAGAGCACTGCCTGACACGTAGTAGGCATTCAATAAATGTTACCTAATACTATTTTTGTCAGGTTATTCAACTAGTTCTGAGGTTTCTTGCAGTTTAGTCCAAAAGGAAAACACCACAAAATTTGTATTTCTCATTTTCTTATTGTTGGAAGCATATCAATGTAGAATAGCCTTTGCCTTAGAAAACATTGAGGAATTATTTAACCAGTTGATCTTTAAGTAAGGGGCTGAAGGCAACACAATGGACTGTATCCGTGTATTAATTTTCTATTGCTGTTGTAACAAGTCGCCACACATTTAGTGATGAAAACAATGCAAATGTATTATCTTACAGTTCTGTGGGTCAGAAGTCCGATATGGGTCTCAATGAGCTAAAATCAAGGTGTTGGCAGGACTGAGTTCCTTCTGGAGGCTCTAGGAGAAAATCTATTTCCCTGATTATTGAGGTTGTTGGCAAAATTTATTTTCTTGCTAGTTGTCAGCCAGGTGTTTTTCTCAGCTTCTAAGGGCAGCCAGCATTCTTTGTCTCACATTGCACCCTTTCTCTACCTTTGAAGACAGCAGTTGGGGGTTAGGCCTCTCTCATGCCAATCTCCCCTGCCCCTTCGGCCACGTCTGTATGATGTACTCTTCTGCTTCCTCTTTCTCTTTTAAGGACTCATATGATTAGACTGTGCCCATGTGATAATCCAGGATAATCTCCCGTCTCAAGATCCATAGCCTTAATCATATCTACAAACCTCTTTTACCAGAAAGGTAACATATTCACAGGTTCCAGGGATTAGGATGTGGACATCTTTGGCAGGATGGGGGCATAATCTTGACTACTACGGTCCTCACTTGCTTTTTTTGTTGTTACATTTGCTTATTCCAGTGTTATATCTGCTGCTATCCCTACGTTCTCAACCCCTGGAGTACATTAGACTTACATGGAGAGCTTTCTAAAAAATACTGATGTCTGAACTCAACCCCAGGCCAGTTATAGCAGAAGTCCTGGGGGTAAAGATATTTGCTGTACTTTAGATCAAATATCATGGTATATTTTATTCCTTATAAGGTTATTATAATAAAATCTAAAATTATATAGTTCAAGTATAAATTTATGTCTTTGATTTGTGTGGCATATAGTAGGAGCACTAGAGCCTTGTTATTCAAAGTGTGTTCTGTGAATCAGCATCAAATGGGAGCTTGTTAGAAATTCGGACTCTTGGGCCCTACATAAGAAATGAATTCTGATTCAGTAAATCTCAGGCTGAAATACTGTATTTCATTCCACCTCTCAGTTGTATCAATGTTCTAATTCATGGGCCACACTTTGAATTGCAAGGCTCCAGAGGATTATAATTATATACAATAGCAATATCAAAATTTCTGTGTCTCACTTGGGTACGTATCGTTAGCTACATTTTGCTGAGAAAGAGCTGAAGCTTCAAGTATTAAATTTCTTGTTCCAAAGGGGTAGCAAAACCAAGATGCCAACTCTGAGCAGTCCATATGTACTTCTCTACCATAACCTGGTCACTTTCTGAATTGAATGGAGAGCATGCTTATCAGCCTGTGTTTATGCTTATCAATTATTACTTTTCTAATTCCAACTTTGAGAGAAAATTCAAGATGAGGTGAGTACCTATAACCTTAGTATTATTTCTTGCTGTTAAGAAGGACATCTGTGGGTTAAATTACCAGTTTTGGTATTGGTAAAGCTAAAGTTTGTCTAGGAAAACTAAAGAGACTAGTTTATTTATTTATTTTTCCTCCTGTAGATGTAGTACCACTTTTTTTCAGCCAATTTAACATAAATGTCAGGAATAACAACATAAAGGGTAAATTCGGTTTTTAATTCTTAACATTTTATATTCTTTGTGTTTCTTTGATCTGAAGTACAGTTTATACCAAGAGCAATGAGGAACATGGTTTGTTAGTTTGTTTTATCTAACCTCATCTGGAGACTTCCAGCTGAGATTACAATTTTCTAAGGCTGGAGGTAGGTGTTATCAATTACCAGCTGCTTCTTAGCTAGATAATTTGAGTAGCTTTTAATGTCTTTAAATGCTAAATGATTGAAGATTAGTACTAATTATATGTAACATATTAAGCTACGTAGATCTCTAATGTTAATAGTGACTAGCAGCATTTTTTGAATTAGACCAATATTTTGCACCTCATTAAAGAAATGTTTCATATCTTACTAGTAAGTTACAGATTTGACTTCAGAATCATGAAACAGTTGTATGGCCTGGAAACAAAAACAAAACAAAAAACATAAGCAAAACCCCTCAAATCTCTTCAGAAAATTGGTAAATAAATGAGGAACCTAAAATATTCACTTATTATTCTGATTAAAAGATTACAGATTTTCTGTTGTGAAACAAAACTAAAAATTAAAACAGCTAAAACAGCTATTATTTACGGTATGTTGGTATATAAAATTTGTAAGTTACAGAATTCAAGCTTGTTTTTTAAATTTAATTAGAAAGATAAAAGATAAACTTTTTGAGTTTTGAATTTGTCTGACCACAGTCAGGATTAATAATAAGACTTTCTGTAAACTCAATATGCTTTAGCTGGGATGGATGGGTCAAAGGAATGAGCAGAGCTAGATTGGATCCTCTAACCCTGGTTGAGTGCCTAACACCAGCATTGTTTTTTGTGCACTTTATATAGATAACCTCACTTAATTATCACAATATACTTTCGTATTATCTTTGTTTCAAAAGAATGACAACTGAAGCATAAAACGATATAAAACAGCTTGTTTGGGAACTTTAGGAAAAAAACCCTAGACATTTGACTCCAAAGTCCATTTATTTTTATTAAACCTCAAAGATGAGGAAGAACTAACTATGTTTTAAAAGTTGAGCCCAGTAAACCCTAAACACAGTCTAAGATATAACATTAATTTAATTGTCTATTCAAATTACTTTTATATAATGCTTACTATATGTCAGGCATTGTGCTAAAAATTATTGGGGGAAGAAGGGCTAATAGTATATCCTAGAATCAGCTCTGGAATTAAGGCAATTGTCCCCAGAGTCCTAGATTTTAACACTTTGCTGTACTGCCTGAAAGCTGGCACTAGAGATAGTAAAAAGGCACTAACTGACTTAATACCCCTTCTGTTTTGGAATAAGAAAAATAAGAAACTATATAAGAGCCTGGAATTGGAGCCTGGGCCACGATATCCCAATTTAAAGAAGTCTTCTAGGCTTTTCTAAATATTGGGTGCTACCATATTTATCTTAATAGACGGACGCTCAAGAATTTGCATGGGTTATATACTAGTGTGTTCCAATGATGTTTCCCAGTAGAGAAAAACCAGAACAGTGCATTAAGAACAACTCACAAGAGAAAGTGTTTTACAAAAACCTAGGACATTATTTCTTGACTAGCCTTCTAGGATTATTAGAATACTAAATGACTGTCTAAAGATAAGTTGGACCTTTAGAGGCCAGCCTGAGCAATGAGAGTTATTTTCTTCTTATAATTGTGTAATCAAGCAATTTTGGTTTTTTAAATGTTATATAATAATATCAATAGGGAATGCTTCTTTTAAAAATTATATTTTCTTTAACCTTTTCAATTATGATTTTCTATATATATTTTTTAATAAGCAATGAAAATCTATGCAGTATTTTTTTTACTTTAATCACATAAAATATTTATTGCCATAGAAATGTTTTGCCCTAAGAAATATACATAGTACTTAAGGCAAGTAATATTCAAAAGCTACATATTTTCACTAGATGAACACTATAGAAACAGTAGGTCTAAAATTCTATCCCCCTCCCCCAAAATTATAACATGTGAAGTTTAAATACTTCTTTAACATAAAATTCATCTTTTTTTTCTTGGACATAGATATGGGTTACAGATAACCAGGAAATCTTAGCCAATATCTTCAGGAAGATCATAATTTAAAGGAATTAAATTCCTTATTTGCATGTATATACTGCTAAGTAAGAGAGAAAAACAACCCAAATTTAAATTGGCTGCTAATAGAACACAAATCCTGTCCTTTTCTATAAACATTGCATCTGTAAACATTTTACCTTTGAATACATGGGTTCTATTCTTATCTATTTTGCAGTCATTTTGTAGGCTGTAGAGAGCAATAGACTTGTCTGGTGAATGACCCAAATCAACCTCTCTGCCCTGCCTGTTAATAAGCTAGCTGGAACCAACAATCCTTCCCATCTGGAGACTGCACACAGCTCAACTTTTCACAGGAAGTGGGATCCCCAAGATTGCTAGGTTCTAAGAAATTAGTTTTTCCAAAGGTCTACCTAAATTAGCTGGCATATAATCTCAGAGTGCTTGGTTCTTGATTCCAAAATATATATTTCCCCCAAGTGAGACCACTTTTCTTCTTGACCCATACAAAGGGAGAACAGGGAAGTGGGATCCCACTGGTGAGGTACTGCCCCACAATTTCTCCACAGGTGACAAAGAAGAAAGAACCCTGGTACCCAGTGACCCTACTCCCTATAATTTCCCATCTATATAGGGCAATTTTCTTCATATTAACATTTGCCCAAGACCTTTGCTCAACAATCATGACAGTTAAGAATCAAAGTTCAGATTCTTTCAAGGTACTCCTGCAAAATTCAAATGAAAACTTAGACATGCACATTCACAATGCAAAACAGAATTACTCTCTCAAATACTAAACATGAAATTATGACTGCATTATGCTCTAGGAGAAGCCCTATGGTTATCATTTAGATCCTTTCAATGTTTCATTTGTACACCAGGTGTCCCAGTGTGCAATTTCTTGGCCTGAGGCAAAACACAAAAGTATAATATAGATGAATGTTGAAAATTTTAAAATCTGTCTAAAACTTTTAAATAAAATGTGTTTTCTGTTCCTACTTTGACATATATACCTTTACAATAACATGGAAGGCCATATTCAAGTTGAAAATTTTCTCATTCATTATAATCCAAGTTGCTAAATGGCAAAATGATGAGGGCAGACCCCTGGCCCTACCCTGGCCTTCTTTACCTAAATCTAGCTTAGTATCACAATGCAGGAGGCAGGTTACCCTGAGAAGTACATAACCTGCTGTATTAAGTTAAGCATACCCCAAAGGAAATGACAACTACATGCTGTTTCAGACTACACTCCCTACAGCTAGGCAGTAAGGTCTTCCTTGAAGGGAAATTGGTGTTATGCATCTTCACATCTACCACAGTGGCCAAGTGCTGAATATCTGTCCCCTCCTGACAAGACTACACATATTCTGGCTTTACACTTAAGGAAAACAATGAGCAGGGAACCTTTGCTGGAATACTGACAAATGGTATAGATGGCTATACTATGGCCAAAGGACATTACTCTGAAGTCCACCAACTAAAGAGAAAACTGAAATAATTCTTCTTTGTATGTGTTCCAACCTGAAACAAGTGATGCTACTAGTATTCATCTCAAGTTTTATGATTTTTGTTTTCCCTTAATAGCTACACACAATGTGGAACACACATTGTTTTAGGGCATGGAAGGAGGGTTCCACTGATATTCAGAAGTGGGTCACATTCACCCAGGGGACAAGGGTAGTTCACCAGAGAGCCTATGAGAGGTGGATGCATTGTCTTCAAGCAAGCCAGGGAAAAGAGGAAAATGAGCAAAGCAAAGAAAACCAGGTCCATAGAGTCTGGAGTTCTCTGACAGAACACAGCTTTAAGAAGCAGTAGACTGACACAAAAGCTGGACAGAATCTTTAAAAAGTTGATGAATTGCCAGTAGGTGGTTGGTTATACTCTAGGTGACACAACCTAGTTAGTCTGATAGAAGCTGATGCTTGCCGTGGTGTCTATTGGAAGTTAAATAGAAACTTTTAAAGAAATCTAATGGTAAGAAGCTAGAAACCATTATTTTTAAAACAGAGGATTACCCAGAAGACTGTGTGTGAAGGAAAAGGGGGAGCATCCAGAGGATTAGTTGAAAAGGTAAAATGGGGAGCATCTAGAAGACTGAGTATGGAAGCCCCCTAAGGGCATGCATTCCCCTCCAGAGATACTCTTCAACTGCTTTCTACCCAGTCAGCCACTAGCCTCCAGATGATTTGAAGAGGGATTAGGGAATCCCTAAATCCCTCTTCAAAGATCCATATCATCTTGACATCTCTTGCATTACCGAATGGAAGGTAATGTTGAAGACTACTTCCCCAATGTGAGACTTTTTGGATCAAAAGAAGACTAAAGATGGGACTAAGTCTTTTGCTCTCCCCCACCCCCCAGAATGATTCTCAATGCCAAGATCAGGTTATTTTTTTCCCAGCTCGGCAGATCTGTTATAGTGACAAAGCCTCTTATCATAAGGAAGAGAAATAATAGGGCAGAGTCTCTCTGGTATGGCAGAGCCCTAGGATACAACAGCTGCATTTGGGTATCAGCATCACTTTTTGTATAATGCTCAGTGATCTTTGGATGTATGCACCTGCTGACAATTCTGCTCGTGAGTTTCAGCCTCCACCAAGTGCTGTTGCTGTTGTTTGTCCCATACCGTTTATTTAACAAATTTATTATATATTTTGCAAAAATTTAAGATGATTTACAACATGAATGCCTATATCAGGCACACTTTGTTATTAAAATATGAATGCAACTTTTAGTACATGTCCTAGTTCTATAAATCTCTAAAACCCTAAACAATACTTTGCCTTTTCATATAGCAAAGGCTTCCAAGCTATGTATTTTGGAGACCTAGTGGTTTATGGTGTCATTCTTGAGCCCATATCTGAAAGAAGGGCAATAGCTTCAAACAGAATAAATCTGTTCAGCTACAAGCTTTATTTTGTGTCAAAAGGACACAAGAATGGTATAAACAAAGGATACAATTGAAAGTCCCCCTACTCATCTACTGTTTGTGGGTGAGAAGTTAACAAAGTGACATATATGGGCAGCACTGAAGCTGTATCCAAGGCAAATGAGATATCATTTGTCTTGCTATCTCCCCCTGCCATGAGGATCTTAAAATACCCAGGAACAACTTTTACTACTATGGAAGCCTGTAAATCAAGACCTAATGACTGGATTCAGGGTTCTGAATTCTTGTTGCCCCATATTTAGAAACTTCTCCTATGCTCTTGGGTCACAGGACCCAAGGATCTTTCAAATTGTGTACACTTGTAGGCTTCCTTTGGGTAGGACCAGTCATGACCCACTACAATGTTCTAGCATCAGCCAATGCCTCCTCTTTTGGGAGTTTTGTTTGTTTGTTTTTGCTTTTGTGTTATGTATCACTTAAATGAGGAGATTCATCATTAATAACTATTGAGAATAATTTTTTCTTTTTCATATTTTATTAATTCACAAATTGAATGCTTTAACCTTAGTTCTAAATATTCATACATTATAAAGGGCTAAATTGGTCTTTGGGTCTTTTTATCAGTCTTTCCTTTCATAGTTTGCCACCACTTAGCATGTATATATCATTTTTGTGTTGGTCACTGAATTGATTTACCAGCTGAAAGAGCTTCAGGCTGCTTAAATACTGTGTCAAGTATTTGGGAATCTCGAGTATCCACCCTGTGCATCATTTCATTAGGGTCTTGCTTTGCAATACCTAAGTGGACAATAATACATTAATCATTTCTAAATGATGAGCTACTTAATATATTATTCTTATAAAATAACAAAACACTGTCTCTTGGGAGTGGTAGTCACGCTGAGCCAGTAGGTAAGTCCTGTTTGGAAGGTATTAAGAAGAGAAGGGCAACATTTTTTTTTCTTGGTTCAAAACATGTGACAAAGACAAGTGTCTACTCCTAATTGTATACACGCTTCTACTCCCACCAACATTGCTTGAGTATGCCCATTTCTTCATGTTCTTGAAAACATAGGTATTTCAAAACTTAAGCTACATTGCATACACATTTTTCATTGACCTAAATTCCTCTATTTCTGCCTATATTCTCTCCTGTACAAGTAAGTTCCCCTGGTTTTCAATAGAACAATCTTAAAATAAAATAATTACAGCCTGTTAAAATACTCTAAAAATTATCACGGTCTTTGCTATTAAGCTTCAAATGCTCAAATAATTATTACCAAAATGGCAACTCACGTGCAAGACATATTGAAGGAAAGAATAAAGGCCGCCCCTATGGAATATACCCCAATCAGAGTTGTGGTCAGGTGCTGCCCAGCAAAGAGCAGCAAATATGGTCAGATGGCGATTTCTTAAGTGAAACATTGAGGTGAAGATTATTATGCCCTGAAAATATCCCTTCTACAGAAGCTTCTCTCCTTTGCCTCTAATAAGACAGGAAGAATCATCTAAATAAGAGGGCAGTGCCTGTAGAGAGCAGGTTATTTATAAGTGCCAATTATGGCCCCAGAGCAGTTAATTCGATTTCTCTCATGCAAAGATTAGAAAGTGAAAGAAGTGTCTTTTATTTCCATTTCTTAAAAAGGGGTCATAGCTTATCACAGCTTATAATGTTTTAAACACCTGCAGGATTAAACCTAGGTATTACTTTGATGTTACTAAAGAGAATTGACATTTTACATGTTATTTTATTATTAGGCTGATATTAATTAAATCACAATGACAATTTTTTATGCCTTCTGATATTCCTGATTCTTCCTTTAAGAGAAAAAAAAAGAATATCATGGGTCAATTCATGCATCCCTCCTTACCCCATAGAAAAAAATGAATATTAAAAACTTTAATATTTAAATTAATAAGCAGAATTCATTTTAAAAAATAGCCTCTGTTTGTTGGCAACTTATAACCTCACTACAGGGTGATATTTAGAGACTTAAAGAATCTTTTATTCAAACCTCTGGTCTTCATGGTCATTAGTATGTTAGAAATCATAATTCAAAGGAGATAAAATGTATTAAAAAGAATGAATTTTGTGATTGAATTGATTTTTTTTTTACCCACCTTTGTCCTTGAAAGCACATCTGGGCCATTATATGGTCATATTAATCAATACCCAGTTAGGCCCCAAACCGGTTAAAACATGTTTTTATGCTTTGTTATGGAAAAAGCAGAGAAAGGTTCTGTTTTTCATATATGACCATACAGCATTATACTTTATAAGAAAGAGTCTTTCCCATTTTCAGCTTAAACAGCAATCTCTGCTTGCAGCTGTTGTATTTGAGTAACCTGATTAAAACTGAATGATAACTTTTCCCCTAGTCTTTACTGTATTTATGATTGCTACAATAAATGGCCACAATCTTCTTTCTCCAGATAGGATATTTTCCCTGAAGAAGCTCAACATCTTTTACTCCCGGTTCTGAAGACTTTCCTTTTCCAGGCTGTTAGTGAAGATTGTTTTATCAAAGCATCTTTTATAACCAATGGCCCCCCTCATCACTGAACTAGCCAAATAAACAGTATATAGCCCTATTCTGAAAAGGGAAATTATTTCATTAATAGGTTTGAGAGGAAGGACATAAATAAGTAGGACACTGGAATCAAAGTTGTCCCAGAAATATTTTTTTAAGACTTATTCTCGGATATCTATTTAAGAGATGATGTCCCTGGAAAGAAATGTCCCTGGATAAAATTTTGTTGCTTACAAGTAAATATTGAGGTGAAGCCAAGACATATATTTCCTAAGGTAAAAAACTACTACACCGTTAACTATAAGTAAAACAGCATTTCATGTTCTGGAATATAAAGGCAAAAGCTATATTTAAGCACACATTTCAGAGCTGCAAAGGAACTAAAGGTCAACTAATCTACCTAGATATAGCAATGTCTTTTTGTGTCCCTGTCAGAAAATCATCAGCCTTTCTTTGAAAATGTCCACAAATAGAATTCTTTCTAGGTCATATAATAGCTGAATAATTTTTAATTTTAGTCTTTCAACCTAACTTTTAGTCTCCTAAAAGATCCAAATTCCTGCTTTAGTCTACAAAGCAGCTTCACTTGGATTAACTTATTTTTCTAATCTCTCTCCCCATCTATGATAAGCTTTCTCCTTTATTGACTGACACTGAACTTTCTAACAACTCTTTCCTGACTTGCTTTACTATAGCACATTCATTATTGAAATGTCTATAATAGGTCCTCAAGTTCTTTCAGCACATTGTAAATGGCTTTAAAAATAAGGGTAATATGATTGTGCAAGAAAAAAGATGGGACTATGCTGTAGGAAAGAGAGGGAGGGAGGGAGGGAGGATGGAAGGAAGGTATGAGAAGGAGCACACTCTGTAAGGAAATATGTATTCTCCACTAAATTTTATGGATGGTACTAACAAGACACCTTGGTCTACAGGTTACAGATCCAGAAAAGTGACTGGAATAAGAACATGAAAGGCAAAGAGAAATAGGTTGAATTTTGGTTTGCCACTTCCAAATAATGTGACTTTGGGCAAAAAACAATGTTTTTGAAGCTCATTTTCCTCATCTATAAACTGGAGGAATTTTTCTTCAGGCTGGTTGTAAATAATAAGAATAGTATTTTAATTTATTTTTTGCCTATTGTGTCCCAAGCACTGTACTAGGTAATTTGTGTATTTTAAAAAATTATTTTAATATTCATAACATCGATGTGGGCTTAAACTGCATATGTAAAGGCCTTAGCACTATGTCTGACATACAATAGGTATTTAATATATGTTAGTGACTTCTCCCTTTCTCTTTATACTAAAATTATAGAAAAATCAATTCTCAATGTTCAGGCATTCTGTCAGTCTCCATGTTGTATTGTCCATTGAATTTTTAAAAATTATAATAATTATAACATATAGCATATAATTATGTTATATATAATTACATATAATTATAGCTATGATAAAACACACATTAATTTTCATTACAATAATTATCAGATACATGATTTAACATTAATTCTAATATGAAGAGTTTTAAAAAGTTCAAAGGTTTTCTTCCCACCTATTAATCTATTTAGTTTTTTAGCTAGGTAAAAATATACTACATCCAAATATAGAAACTTGAGAGATTTTATACTCAGAATATTTTGCAAAGAAGTGTGTATATTGTCCTTTATCAAGGCCAATTTACAAAATCCTAAAAAAACTACCTTAAAGTAAAATTTAACAAAAGGTTCAAGGAACCCTTTAAAATCGTTGTTTAAAATACAACTTGCACTAAATGTAAATTTGTGATTGTCATGATCACACGTGCTTAGAACAGTTTAGCCTTTTATTCTGAATGCCTATTAAGCACATTGTCTAACAACTTGTAGGTTCTTAATATATTTTGTGGAATTAATATCTCCAAGGATGAAATAAAAATATTAAAACAATTAGTACTGTATCCATAGGCAAAACAAAATCTTTAAGTGCACAATACACAGATATGTGAAACGTAAAATTATTTTTTGCCAAGTTCAAGAATGTCTTTACATTACGAAAAACCTTGGTGTAAACAAAAGTGATTTTAAGTTTTAAAAAGTATAAATATGACCCTAGTTAATAAAAAAAAGTATAAATATAACCTCAGTTAAAAAAGGGCTAATAGTTCTCTGGTTTCTGAATTTTTAGCATATTTCTCCAAGATAGAGTGGAGAATACTGAAATCAATAGCCTCTATTATTGCAGAGCTAGAAAACCACTGTGAAATATACTATGTGACAGAGAATACGTTTTGCAGCAAAATGTATCCAGCTGCAGTTGCAAGAAGGTTGCTCCAAAGCCTTCAATGCCTATGTTCTTTCTGTAAACCCCTTTGCATTATCCAGAAGCTCGATAGTCTTATGATTCCCTATTGGTCTTTAACTTTGCCACATTCCCCTCTTCATCATGACTGTCAAGTTTAGATGATAAATCCAGAGCCTGGGAACTACTTCTTCGGCACTGTAGTATTCCATAAGATTATGCCTTCATTCTTTCAACAAATACTTTTTGTGGAGAAGGATTATGAGGCAAGCACTGTGTTAGGCACTGGAATATGATAACTAAAGAAATGTAATGCCGGGCTAAAGGGGCTCATGATCTACTAGTGCAGAGTGTCAAGTAAAGGCAACTGAAATACAGTGTAATGTTTGTTGTAGATGTCATAGCGAGACTTCTGGAAAAGTAAAACCAAAGAGTCTGGTGGCGGGGGGGAGCCTGTGAGAAGGAATGTGGTATATGAGACCTAAAACATATGTAAAGTTTAGCCAGGTGAGGGATAGAATAAGGTACCTAAGGAATAGGTAAGAGAGAGCTTGGTTTCTCCATGAAATCTGAAATTTCTATATGGTTAGAGATTAGGGAGTAAATTAGAAATGATTAGAAATAATGCTGGAAACATAAGCAATGTCAAAATCACAAAAGGCTTTGTAGAGTGACCTCTTTCTGAGTACAGCAAGGAACCATTGCTAATTTTAAGCAACAGAGAGATGTCTCATTAGACTTGAATATGAGTAAAATCAGCCTGGATGTATGGCAGAAAATGGATTAAAAGAGAGTAATAATAAAGTCATGGGTAATAATTAGGAAGCTTTTGTGGAAATCCTGGTAAGAAATGATGGTGGCTTCAGCTTTAGAAAGATACAAGAGGATTCATCAGCTAATTGAATAAATTAGTCAATGGTAATGGATACTCAATCACTAGGAAACCAAATAATATCTGTATACTTTTCTACAAGAGAACAGAGTCAAATAATTACAGTTTTTATAAAGCATTTATAGATGCCCCACTACAGGCCAGATGCATACACAAAATTTTATTTTATCCCTTACAATAACCCTGCAAAGTAGTTATTAGTTCCATCATTTGGAAAAACAAAAAACAGAAAAAAATAATTCTCAAAGATTAAGACAACTGTCTAAAGTTATACATCTAGTAAGTGGCAGACATGGGACTCCAATCCAGGTGTGTCTGATTCCAGAGTTCCCACTTTCTCCTATATCTGTTTCATCTCCACATTATTAATTTTAACAATAGAGTAATATTTAAAATATTAGATAAATTTTAACCATCCCCAAAATAAACATGTTCCATTAATAATGACTAGATTAGTTGTAAGAGACAATAAAATAAGTCTTTTTTTAAATTTTTTTTCAATTCTTTTTTCTTTAGCCCTTTGTTCACCAAACCATAAAATAAGTCAAATTATGGCAAATTAAACTTTGAGAGAAAAACATTTTCCCAAAGACCTTTTTTTCTTAGGGTAGTCTTTTATTTGGCAACATCTATTACCCTTTTATTTTATTATTATTATTTTATTTCAATAGATTTAGGAAGCATAAGTGTTTTTTGTGTGGATGAATTGCATAACGCTGAAGTCAGGGCTTTTAGCGTACCTGTCACCAGAATAGTGTACATTGTACCTGCTAGGTAGATTTTTATCCCTCACCCCCTGCCACCCTCTCTCTTTTTTAGTTTATCATCTTCCAAGGTTACTTGTATTGTTTTTAGAATAAGTTCCCATATTGAAAAGCACTGAAAGACTTTCTACATTGAAGCCCAGGAATAATTTAGCCTTTTTTTCAGATAACCTATGTCATTTAGTTTCCAATTTTTTTATTAAAAAATTATTCCAAAAATTACTAAGAAATGCTAAGTACATGAGTATCCATGGGCTAATTGGATTAGAAACATTGCAAAAATTGAATATATAATAAAAGATAAATCGATATTGTGGGAATTCAAAAGTTAACTTTTTGCTAAACAATTTACTTCCATATTTCTATGTAGGTTTGTAGCTGTGACCATTATGGTACATTTCTACTTGATATTTTAAAGTATTGATATTTATATGAATTTTCATGTGTTAGCTCTGAGGTTTGCTTTTCTGTGATATGAAATTCTGCAAGGGAAAAATCAACCTATAGTGGAAATAGTGCAGGCCTATATGATTCTCTTGGTGATATTGATCTTTGGTCTGCCTGATTCTTACCTCGACTGAGGACTGAGCCCAAATAGAAGAATACACAAATTTGTATTGTAAATGGTGGAGATCTCTTTTTAATTTCAGTCATAGATTTTCTTTTCCTGATTTTTTCTCTCTAAGCTTTTTTGTGGAAACTACCTTCAGAATCTCCTTCAAAAGTGAATGAGTTTGCTAGATGTTGCAGTAAAAAAAGTTTTAAAAAGAATACAGAGTCATATTTCCTGCCCCTCTACATATCCCCCTCCCCATTTGGGGAGGGAGCAGAATAGCAAGGAGAAGAAACTCAAGGAATCCGAGCCTTGGGAATTCTACCCTGTCTAAGCTCACAGTGTTTTAGAATGTAAAACAGACACTATATGTTATGTGAAACAATAACATTTGAATCTATTTTAAAAAAGAATTAGTTTGGAGGAACTTGGAGAATTCATCTGAAGCTGAATCTTCCACCAAATACCTTGGAGCTCTAAGGGCACAGCAGGTTTGCAGTCAGAGCTACGTCATCTTTAAGAATATATTTGACAGAAACTGCAGGAGGATAAGTTGAACACACAGAACTCTGTCAGTTATTTATTTTACATTTAGAAATCAACCTTCCAAGTAGACCAGCTTTTGAAAATATTTGTATCATAAATTATCTCAAGTATCCTATAGCTCCTTCTGGTAGTGACGCTTTCCAAAGTCATTTGCTATTCAGAAATTTCGCTGGCGCATTCTATTAGCAATAATTTATGTTTGCCAATGAAACCTAAAGGGACAACTTGACACCTTGACATTTAATGCTGTGGTGAGGTAAAGTAAATTGGTGGTTTCATACTGCCTGTGCACTACAATAATTTATGTGGCTTTTGCACATATTGAACAATAGCATTTGAATCCATAAACAAAACTAAGAAACAATAGTTTGGAAGAACTCAGGCAATAACATGTATCTTACTGAGTTATTATCTTGCAACTAATATAATAATATATATAGCCAGATCTACTTCTATAGTTAACTTAGTCCCTTCCAGACTCTGACTAATCTGGGAGTAACTTCAGGGTGGATGTAAAAGTGCTGGCTTGACCCTGTTAATGAATATTTTCAATGCATTTAATTGTAGAATCCTGTTTTGCAAAGGCTTTGGATTTAAATTGCATATGAAGGTTAACCTGAGAGGCTTTTTGAATATCTGGTTAAAATATCTCAATCAATTCCATTATTAAAGGGTAATATGAGAAAAGATTCATCTCCTCCATGTTCAAAAGATGATATTTCTTGTACATAAATATCATGCATAATGTAAAAATCCAATAAGAATATATGAATTTTATCTCTAACTTCATTAAAGAACACATTCAGTAGGTATTATGGTAAATTTATGTTAGCAGAACAGTGGATCTTCAACTATAGCAAGTTTATTAGTTTATTCTAACACACTTTCTCCTCCACAACAACTTTTTTCACTTGAGGCTTAAAAAAAATAACATTTCAACTCATATTAATCTCTAAAGGATGCAAATAGGTTTTTCTTTTTTGCTCACTTGAAAAAGTTAAAACAACTTCTGGTATATCAAGAATGAAAAGTAGGTCTAAACTATTTTTTTAAGAGCGCATTTAGAGTTGTCAAGTTTCAAATGATCTCCTACTTTATCCAATCTCCTCACTTGAAACTGCATTCAAAAAGGTTACCAAATTTTCCCTCTAAGGCTATTTTAATATGTAAAAGTTCACAGGCTTATTAGTTGCTATCTACTTATGAGAAAATAATTCACTTAGCTTCATAGAAAAGCAAGATACTGCCAAAAAATAATTTTAATGCATTAAAAGGCCAGATGTACCTCTCAGATGCTCTACAAGCTTGGTTTTGTAGAGATGGAAAACAGCAGCATTCTTCATTTTAAACTTATCTCCGGTCACTGCCAGAGCTCTAACTGCAGCGCTATCTTTTTGCTAGCAAGCCTCAAGGACAAGCTGAGGTCACTGAATATCACTTACAATTCAGATGGTTTGAGATGCTGCTGAACAACGTGATACTGCCACATTCTTCCAGTATCTTATTTTGTGGATCTTGATATTGCAACTTTGGAAGCATACTGGTTGAAAGATTTCATTCTTTAGATTTTCTTTCAGTTCATGATACATCTAAATACCTAACACCCATGAGGGAAACTTCCCCCAAAATTCAGAGGCTTCAGAACAGATTTCAAAGCAGAGGAGAGCGGAAGGCAGAAAAGAGCTGCCATTACTTAATCATCACCACTGATTATTTAATCATCATAGTTTTTGAGATTTAAGCATGAGATTTTTAACCTATTTTGGGAGTTTTGTATCACTAGAGAAGAGAGCACAGCAAAAACTTTGGATTCCATAAATAAATAGACAACTCTTCCTTGATGCAAAAATAGGGATATGTGGACCATATGTTGCATTAAGGAGTGGGACAGAGAGAGAGAAATACAGAAGTAAAGCCTTTCACATGGGCAAGAGGACCTTTAGAAAAAATACCTAAGTAGACCCTAGGGATTTAAACATATATACCTTAATTTAAAAGTATGCTATTCATACCACTAAAACACCTTGAAAATGCTTCTTAAGGAATATATACAAGGAATTATCATCAGAATTTATCAGGAGTTAAATAAAGACATTCTTATAAATGTTTAACATTAAAAAGCTTGCATTGTTTCTTACCTGTGGCTACTATATGAGATTTTATGTATAGAAATTTCTAAGAAGGAAAAAGTACTGATTCCTCAAAAATTAAAGTCAAAGACATTACTGATATTCTTTCTATTAAGAATAAAAAACCTTTTATAATCCTTTAGAATGCCTTTAAATATAAATAGAATAGGAAAATAATTTTGGAATAAATGGGGAGAATGTCTATGTGAGTGTGATTGTGTGCTCTTACGCTGTATGGTCTGCATGTATGTGTGTGTGTAGAGAGAAGGAGGAGTAAAATTGAGAAAGAGAAGAAAGAGAGGGAGGGAGGGAAGAAAAGAAGGAAGTTATTAATTAAGTTTCTTCATTAAGAAAGTTCTTGATTAAGGTGTCCAATCAAGGTACTTGCTATAAAAAATATTCTATTGTTTTCTTCCATTTTACTCAATTGCCTTCAACTGGTATAATAAATTCCTCTATGTTAAAATGCAGATGGGGCCCATGAAGGGGTAGGTGGGAGGAAAACCTAGAGACTTTCTAGCCTATTTCCCAGAAAGTTTGACTGGCATGATTAATAACAACTGTCATAATTACTGCTACCTTTCCTTGAGTCACTGTGAGGTGCTGGGAGCTGGCTTAGACAGTATATGCAGCAGTTGTAATCTTCCCAACAGTTTTGCAAGAAAGTATTATTCCCATATTAGAAATAAGACTAATGCTAAAAAAGGAAAGGTAGCTTTTCCAGGGCACAGAACAAGTAAATGAGAACGGGGCTTTTGGAATTAAGATCTTACTGCCTCTGCCAGTTGATTCAATCCACACAGCAGTGGCAGGAGGAGAATTTGAATGTCCTGTGTTATGTTACCATGGAGCGTTTTTTCTATTACAACATACTGATCAATGTCACTACCATTCATGCAATATGAAGATGAGGTTAGTGGTCATGATGTAAGTGAAATTTTGCTCTCTTCAGACCCACTATAAAATGCCATGTCCTTATAGGTGGTATTCTCTGCTACCGTCCCAGCATATGCAATAATTAGTTCTCTGCCTTATTATTTGCTTTAAGACTAAGATTTAGGTAGCAAGTATGATACCTTAACAACTAATAGGTTTCTGATGAAGAAGAGATTTTAGAAATAAACCTATGATAGAACACAGAACAAAATCACAATAATATCTATAACAATGGCATAGAAAACCTACTTAATTCAGGCAGGGGAGGAAAGAGATGGGGCAAAGCAGAAATTTATGATATGATACAAATACTTTAGGATAGAGGATAAGCTACTTCATATTTACATGATTTAAATGACAATTATTGCTATTTATATAGTGATCTCTTAGAGTTAAATTCTCAAACTGTGCTTATGGTTGAAATACTGAAAAACCCAACTTTGTTTTAACAGGTTTATACACATATGTATATAAAACTGAGTTACAAGAAACTTTTTGTCTTCCATCCCAGGTATATAAAGTTATTGTTAATTAAGCTTTAGTGACTTTGAATGCTAAAGAACAGAAATTTCCATTGTTCCTATTGCTTATTAATAAATAAAATATATGATGCTAATATTGTTGCTTACTAGTTGTCTTGAAGCACCTAAATTAATGGATGGGATTCATGTGAAAAATGATTATAGATTCAGAGCTGGTGTAAAGGTCTGCTCAAGGCAACAGGTAATATTTAATTTTGCATAAGCCTGCCAATTGTAATGCACTGTTGGTCTGTGTTTTCTCATTGCAAAAGCAAGATTATATATAGCTATATTGATGAAAATGGGAAGAAAAGAATTTGAGGGCGGTGGTTCAAGATCATAAAAGTTGGAGAATTAATAGCAATAGCTACAGCCAAAAACACAACAACTTCCCCTAGTGCATCAGAAAAATAAAACAATGCCTTTTCCAGTCAAGTGTTTTTACTATGTGAAGATAAATGGTTATAATAATATTTAGCATTTTCAACCAAAGATCACAAGGTATTTCACAAACCAGTATGGCATGGTTTCAAAATGGAATAAAATATGGTTTCATGATCAGGTGAAAAACTTAAATAGAACAAAGTGTTTTATTTTATGAAATAAAATTATAACCCAGCTTCCAAAAGCCTCTGGTTTCTAGAGCAGCTTCTTTATAAAAGCATTCGGAATAGCACCTTTGCTCAGTCACCATATTGCACAGAATATTGCAGCATATTTTATTTGGGAAGTTATTGAGGACATCAAGTAAATGGATGTATGAGATCTGTCCAGAAAGTATACAGCCATTGTTAATATAATATATAATCTTACATAGCTGGATACTTTCTGGACAGACTTTGTATAGTTGAATAAGAATGATACAAAAGAGTATTTATAGCATGAGTATATGACCCTATTTTTTTAAACTGTATGTGCATCTGCATACATGGATGCATATATGGACTGGAAATTTATTCAAAATATGTTAGCAGTAGTTCTCTGACAGGTAGACAGACTACCAGGTGATTTTTGAAAATATCCTTTTGCTCATCTTCATTTTTTGTAACAACATATATTACTTGTACAATAAAAAACAGAAAATATTTATAACAAGGTTGTATTTAAATACAACTTTAAATAAGTATTTTATTAATACTTAGTGAACCACAACTAATATTTAGAAGGGCATAAACCCTCTAGACTTTATGATGTTATTTGTGTTATGAATACAGCAGTGTCATAGAATATATTAATGACTTTTTCATGTTTTGATTATGTCCCTGATATCTTTATGTCAAATTATTTTTCCATTTAATTTGGTTTACAATTTTGTGCTACAATTCTATGATTCTCATCTCATTGTCCATTTCTACACACCATCTACCTTTTCTGGAAGTTCATAAAGTTAGTCATAAAAATTCATTTATAGAGCATTCCTTATGTGGCAAGTATGCCTTGGGTGCATTGCATGAATCTTTCCATTAATTTCCATAGCAACTCTGTGGCTGAAATATTGATGTTTCCATTTTGTAGATGAGGCAAACTTAGGATGGAAGAGGTTAGGATAACAACCCAAGGTCAAACACCTAGCAATGTCAATACAAGAATTTTTTAAAAAGATCGATCTAAATCCAAAGTCAAGACTTTCTACTGCACCACTAAGAATTACTCTAAGAAGTTAGGTAGAGGGACAATCAATCCATATAAACTTTGAAAACTTATTTAGAAGCATCCATATATTAAAATATACCACACAGTTAATTTCAAATCTTCTGGGATTTCTTTCTGACTCCATAGAACTTGAATCTTTAGCCACCATTCTGGCCACTTCATTAACAATGCAAATGTCTGGCAGAACTCCAGGCTAAAAGTGACTCATGTTAATACTTTTTGAGATAGGTTAGAAAATAAAAGCAACTTGTTATTTAAAACACATAAAAGGAAATTATTTTGTCTATAGTTTTATTAATATCTATTTCTTAATCTAACTATTCACCCATCCATCCAATCCATCCTAGCTGGAGGAATGATAGACATGAACTTTATAATCACATTTTTACAGAAGGTTTGCAGACAGGTCAATGTATAACCAAATTCTATACACTGGGCTGGCCAAGATATTTCTTCTATCCAGTCTACTCAGAATCCTTCATAGGTTTCCAACTGTAGCTTTCCAGTTCATTTATCCTGTTACCTCCTATTTGCCAAATTCTGTGCCTCAGCTCATGCTATTGGTATTGTCTATGGGTTTTCTCTGGGTTGGATTGATGTCTTCTTTAGATACCATCTTCTTCCTCCCCCACCAAATTCCTATGTTCTTACCATTCTGTGTTGTTTTGTTGATCATCCTTAACTGTTGCCCTGTAATGAGAGGACCAATACAACCTACTGTTATACCCGTGTAGGGCCTCAGGACCACCATATGCTTCAGGCTCCAGCCTTCTTGAATTAGGGTTTAATCCTAGGTAGGACAGGCTTTAAAGCAGATTTGAGGGACTGTTAGAATGACTCTCAAGAACATCGGGGAAACTAGCTCTGGCACTAATGCCATAGCTCTGGGTTCAGGAAATTATTATGATCAAGCTGCTTTAGTTTGTGGAGACTGGGAGAGTTAAATAAAATCTATGAGGGCTATGCTCAAGCCTGACTGTACTGAATCTCACTCTAGTTATAGTTCATGTTGTATAATGATGAATATGTGATTGATGAAATGCTTGGGTTTTGATGTGGTGGTTCCCAGCAAATGTCCGTACAAGCCTACTTGAACTGCTAGACTTGGAGAGGCCAGTTGAGCTTCCTGAATATCTGAGATGATTGTCATTCATTCAGATGTTAACTTACTCAACTGTGAACACCTGGGATGAGGATTTCAGGTGTCCATAAGTGGGCATTATTATGTCTACTTTGAAAATGTTGTTAATCTCTATTCTAGGTGCTCTGGCTGGTCTATTCTTGTGACCTTTTGTTTTGCAAATAATTTTGCACTTTACCCAAGTGATAATTATGTTGGTCTCTCCATTGAGTGCAAATAAAAGAAAAAACTAAGTTGAATTTTTTCTTAACATTTTTCAAACAATACACTACCATTTGGT
Organism: Daubentonia madagascariensis; assembly: GCA_023783475.1. Taxonomy (NCBI): domain Eukaryota; kingdom Metazoa; phylum Chordata; class Mammalia; order Primates; family Daubentoniidae; genus Daubentonia; species Daubentonia madagascariensis. Next base: position 13,483,476 of record JAKFHU010000747.1, on the reverse strand, counting down.
GGGATTGATATAAAGACTCAGACTTTTATAGTAAAATTTTGTGGGGGAAAGTACTAGGATAGGGAAGGGAAAGATGATGGTTCTGCAATGTCAAAGTTGTTCCATGGACCTTGAAGTTTGGAGATGACTATGATCTTGGGATTTATTAAAAGAAGTAGAATTTTTTAGTGAAACATGAAGAATATACCGTGAACTTCTGGAAGTTTGGCCATGTGATAGATTCAAAACTTTTGCAATGGACAGCTTTTACTAATGTTATGGTGAAAAAGATTAAATCAAGAGAAAGTACTGATATAGCATAGATGAGATAAAAGGATATGACACCTCATTGACGTAATCTCTGAGTACTATAAAAAGAGATTACAAGGGTTTATAGTATCTTGGAGGGACATGGAGATGCAGGATCAGTTGGATGAATAAACAAGGCCCAGAAAAGGGAGATGATTTGCCCATAAATCAAAAAGATTTTAATGGCAGAGCTAGATTTAAAATCCTTATGTCCCGACCTACAGAATAGTGTTCTCTCCAAAGTCCTATGCTTGTGTTGGGATTGCTGTCCAAGGTGCAGGTTTCCCTCAGGGAAGGCACATTGCAATGTTTTGTTTCTCACTTCTCTCTTAGTTTTTTCTTTTATCTGCACTCAATTCCTTCTGCTTCTTTTTTGTCCCACTGTATCCAGTACAGCTTATTTGGGCACAGAGGTTTAAATATTAAAACTTAAATTTTTATCACTCCTCCCTGTCATCTATCCTCATGGGTTTCCAGGACTTAGTTTGCCTTTCCTACCTTTTGGGCAAAAGTACTTACAGAACAGTTGTATTATTCATGGCTCACTTGCTGAACTAAATTGTCAAAATGTTGGCTAAATCTAGGTTTTTGAGTGTGTTTGTGTATATATATACACATATCTATACACACACACATAAATAAGTGTGTGTGTGTACATGTACATTATAGACACATACACAATAACATTAAGAATTCTTGTATTTGAATTCATCAGTGGATTAATAAAATGTGGTATATATGTACCATGGAATACTACTCAGCCATGAAGAAGGATTACTTAATGCCTTTTTTTTTTCTTTTAATTTATTTTTTTAATTTCAGAATATCATGGGGGTACAACACTTTGGCCATACACATTGCCCCTGTTCTGCCCGTGTCAGAGCCACAATCGTGGTCATCCCCCAAACTGTGCTCCCCACATCCATTCAGTGAGAGTTTTTCCCATCCCTTCCACCCCCCTCCCGCCCGCCCGCCTTCAGATGAATGTTATTGCCCTGTGTGATGTAAGTGTTCATCAGTTAGTGCCAGTTTGATGGTGAGTACCAGTGGTGCTTGTTTTTCCAATCCTGTGACACTTCGCTTCGAAGAATGGGTTCTAGCTCCAACCAGCATAATACCAGATGTGTTAATTCACTATTATTTTTTATTGCTTATAACACTTATTACACTTATAACCATGACTCAACCATTATAAAAGTGATCCATGTGACCAAAAAGATTTGTACTTCCATGATACTTTGAATGTAAAAAAAATAAAAAATATATAACATTTAAAAAAATGAACTCTTGTATTTGGAAATGTACATCCCCCTGGTACTTAAGTGGAAACAGACGTTATAAAAAAATTACAGGTCTTTTAATTTCAAATATCGGTTAGTGATGTTCAAACACAGAAGATGTGTTCTTATTCAGTGTGTGATTATGTTCATTAGAGACAATGGAAGTACCAAGGTACATCTATTGTTTTTGGCTTAGCAGGTTGCAACTTTGAACAACAAAATAAGTGAATATGGGAGGTCATAAGCCATTCACTAGAGGGTTCAAAGATGACACCTTCCTTTGCCTGCTTCTGAAGCTTCTTATCTCTATAGGTATACACACACACACACACCCAAATATGTCTTTCATATGTATGCAAATATGCTTATACATATATATAGTTTATTTGACATATACATAGAAGGTAAAGGCCATTAAATACCTGGCCTATAATATACCCAAACTCATAGAAACAAGAGGTTTTAGTTGAATTCTGACAATTTTTCTGGCATAGACTTTAGTTACTCCATGGCTAGGGCATAGGGAGAGACTATAATTAAATGACTGAAACTTGGATTGCCCATGAATATAAACTCAAAAATTACATATCAGCATAACAGAGAATGCATTTCACACCACACGAAGTATAGGAGCATGCCAAAAAATACATTAAGTTGTACATTCTTGTGTCATGAAATCTCCAAAGCAGCATGATTAAAGACCAAATTTGCTGTTTTTTACCAACACATAAATGTTCCTGGCTAGACATATCAATATGTGCTGAAATCCAGTTAGTCAAGCCACTTCCTAGACCTGGTGTTGCATCAGGTAGGGGAAAGGATACTATGTTATCACACCGTTGCAAGAACGGTGTGTAATTTTGCAACCCATCCCCGTGGAGAGGGTGCTTTCAGTAATTCACACAAAGTAACCATATTTCCTTGCACTGTCCTTGCTAAGTTGAACATTTAAACATATTTAACATATTTCTTGCACTTTCACCTTATCTCTTCTTTCTATTGCCACATAGAACTTGCATTTTTCAATACAATTGCCAGAAGAGTTTCAAATGCCGGTTGTTATTTCACTCTAGTAACATGATCACAAATTATTAATTATTTTGCAGTGTCCATTATATCAAGTTTGAACTTGTCTAAATATATTTTCTCTTTAACATATCCTATATTTCCAGAAAAGCCCAATCCAACCATATTTTCAAAATGATAATTTTTAAAAACATGAAATTGCAAAGAGTAATCTAACATTCATGTACCCATCTCTTCAAGTAAAAAAATGAAAAAAGGCTATCACATTGACATATTTATTTTCAATGTATTTTTACAGAAATTAAAGTTGAAATCCCTATGTTCACCTACAAAGCCCCATTATTCTCCATCCCCAAACACAATTATCATGAATTTGATCTGTAGCTAGCCCCTCTTTATATAATATAGCTATATATATCAATGGCTGTACATTTATAAAAATTATGTGCTTGCAAATTGCACTCATGTAATCATCTGGAACTTGCTTCTTTATTTAACATCTTTTGAGATCTATAAGATTTAGATCATTCATTTTAAGTTATGTATAGTATCCCATTTATAGCATATGAATATATATTAATTTTTTAACTTTCCCTATTTTATTTATCTCTTCATGTCCCACATATAACCAATAAGACTTGGAGAGCATCCTTGTGCATATCTCCTACCTCACTTGTGCAAGATTTTCCTTAGAAATGAGATTTTTTGGTTATATGGTATGTATACAGCCACATTTATTAGATAATTCAACTGTTATTTAAAGAAGTTGTGCTATTTTATACTTCTGCCAGAAATATATGGAGTGTCTGTTTCCCTACTTCTTTTTCCATTTGGAAGACTTTTTAATGTTTCCCAATTTCATGAATGTGAAAGGGATTATGTTTGAAATTATATTGTATGATTTCTGGGGAGACTGAGGGTATATAAATTTCTTGGTCATTAGTTTTTCTCCTTTGAACTCTTTATATCTCTTCATATTTTTATGTTTCGTTTGCCTTCTTTTTATATGAAGAATTTATTTATATATTCTGATACCTAAAATTTTATATAAGTTCTGTATATCTTCTCCCCCTCTAATTTTAAGCCTTTTCTAACACAGTTTTTAATTTTGATGGTCTCACTTATTATTCATTTTTTATTTGTTTTATGTGCCTCATAAATTTTTTTCTCTATGGGTCAAAAGACATTCATCTGTATTTTACTCTATCATTTTTGCAAAGTTTTGATGATTTACTCTTTAATATGTGTGTGTTTTCCCCCCTTCCACATGGAAAAGGGATTGGTTCTAGCACTTTACTCACTGGTCTGTAAGATCTCCCCACTGTATGTATCCAGACCCCATGTGAGAGTTACATTTTGCTAACTTGTGTGTATTTTCGTACATTAGCACCATTTGCTCATCACAGTGAATTCATACAAACTGCTTCTTTTAAGACTTGTCTTTGAACTTATCTCACCCAGGAAAGCTTTCACGCTTGAATCATGTCAACCCTCTACCATTATTGAGTATTTGTGACTACCAATTTCACTCTTTTATTTGCTGCTTATTAATGTATGTCGTTTAAGTTTTGTCTTTATGTGTATAGAATATGTATCAAGGCCCATGCATACTAAATAAAAGAGAGCAAAAGTGAATAAGAGGGAAATTTTATGGGAAAAAAAATCTACTGTTGTCCAATTCAAATTCAGTATACCATGAGGCAAGACTGTATTTCCAAAGTTTCCAAAGAACTACTACATTTTGGACACATGAAATAAATCTCAAAATGCATTCTCATACTATGTGAAAGTTTTCTCTTTTCATACTTAACCTCTGTCAAAAGCTTCCGCTACTTTAAAGAAAAAATTTAAACATCTTAGCATGTCACTGAAGGCTTTTGGAGATCTAGCAGCCGCTACTACCCTCCCCTATCTTTCAGGATCCAGTAATTCAACTTTTCAAAAAAAATTTAAGGATTGAATTTTATCTTGATCCCAAGGCCTCTTCACTTTCTGCCTCATCTCTGTAACAGACCCATTTCCCTTAGCTTCTTTACCTGGTTAAGTCCTAAGTCTTCTTTACAGTGCAGTATTTGTTTCTCCAAAAAACTTTGCGTGACCTTTTTGTCCATATCACATTAATTGACCCATTATGTTATTTTACCTTTTCAAAAAATGTTTAATTGGTGTTTAAAGGCAGAGACTATAAGCTTATATTTATTAATCTCTGTATTTTCAGCATTAAGAAACTACATTTAAAATAATGGTACCACATTCAGTATATTAATATAGCCAGTATTTCTTAGTCATTGAGCAGAATTGTAGGCACATTGGGGGATATAAAGATGTATATCTTTATACATCTTTAAAAATCAGACTATTTTTAAAGTCTGATTAGGGCCATATATATCTTTACATAAGATTAATTAGTAATCAAAGAAAGTATAATTAACAAAAACATCCCTCACAAAAAATACTTAAAATTATTTTCCCATGAAAATAAGAATAGCCTATTTTATGAGTAATTTATAACTGTAGTGAAGAGGAAAAACATCAGAAAATGTAAAAGAAAAATAATTTTAAAAGATTACATTATTACCTCCAACAATTATTGCCCTTATGGTGTATTTACTTGCAATTTATGTGTGTGTATGTATGTGTGTGTGTGTATATATATATGCTGTATATAAAGAGAGAGAGAGAAACAGAGAAACAGAGAAAGACAAAGACAGAGAAAGACAGAAGAATGGAAATTTTGAACATTTATCTACATAAATAAAAAATAGAGTATTTTAGTGACCACAGATCAGTCAACTGTTTGAATATTCCCTAATTTATTTAACCAATCCCATATTGATAAATACTTTCAGTGTTCCCAAAATTTTGCATTATCATATAATAATGAAAACCTTTTAAAATGTTATTGAATATTTAAAAATATATTTCTAACCATAAAATGCTAAGTTATATATGAATGTTTTTAAGGCAATGGGCACACATTGCTTCTTTGCTTTGAAGAAATTGTCTGGAAAATCTGGGGGAAAGGTGGCAGACCAAAGGCACCACCAGCCAGAGCATCTCTGTAAGAAGGAGAAATTTTAAATCAAGGAGAAAAAACAGACAGACAGACAAACATAGATTGGATGAGGGTCTGAAGGAAGGGTGCCTCAATCTACAGAAGACTCCACAGGAAGAGGTTGCAGAGCAGAACTGGAAGGAGAAAGGCATCAGCAGGAATTAAGCCCTGAGAGGCTTGGAGACCAGCAGGAAGGATAGGTGGATTGGTTACCTTCCCCCTTCCTAAAATCTCAGACTGTTGGTTGGCTCCCCAGCTGCTGGAGAGACTTTCTGCTGACAGGAGCCCAAAGACTGCTGCTACCAGTGAGCGGAGAGCTTCTTGCGGACAGGGCACCAGGCTCCCAGTTTCTCTACCCACAGGGCACTTTTGTTCTCCCCAGGGAGCCTCAAGCCCACAGGATAAGTCTTGCTCGTACCCACACAGACATTTCCCAACTCCAGCCCAGACCACAGGAATTACAGGAGTCCAGTGGGTCACAGATAATCTGTGTGACTCCAGAGCCCCGTCATTCTGGGCAGACTGTCTCCTGGAGAGGGAGTTGGAGATGACCAGAGGGTGGACTCTTCTCCACCTAGATTCTTTCTTGCCCCTTCCCCTCCCCCACCCACAGCTGCTGAGAGAAACAATTGAGACACCACACAGAGGCTTCCACAGGGAACAGGGCTCAGACCTTACCTTTTGGGGTCCAGCAGCAGACTGAGGGGTGCTCAAACTGTGAGCTCCCTGCCTGCTGGCCCTCCCTGGTGCTGCTTGCCCAGTGACTCCAGGAAAACAGGGCACACCCTGAGGTGGAGAGACATTGAATCAGCTTGGTCACCCCATGAGAGAGACTTGGGACCAGTATCCTTTTCCCTGGCATGCTCAGGGTTTGATCTCTGGGGCCCAGGAGATGGACCCACAGGCCAGATCCTGTACACTCAGGTCTCGATCCTATACACCCAGAGGGGATATTTGTGAATTAGTCTCATGAGGTGTGGGTGCCTGCAGGGGCTGACCAGGGGTGAGAGTGCAGAGTGGGTCCTAGCTGTGGTGTGCTGGTAGGGCACCCCTCCTCCCACAGGAGGGCCACACTCTCAACTCAGGCCAGGATCCCGGGCAGGGAACCTCCCAACCCACATCACAGTCATCGGGGAGCTCAGCTGGCTTGAGGTCCTGCCTGCTGGCAGAAGCCTGAAGGAAACCATGGAATAGGGGAGGGAGAAAAGGAGCAAGGCCTGCCCCATACTGCCAGACTGCTGGTCTCAGACAGCCCCGCCACCACACGCAGACTTTTTGGCTGAGTGGGGACACTTCAGCCCCTGCCTGGCAGCTTTGCCCAGAGGCTGGGAACAGAGCTTGGACCCCTGCTAAAAGCATTTGTGGAGCTTGAGGTCAGGCTCACCCAACCCAGACACACCTGGCCTCACTTCCCCACTTGCCCCTGCTGAGGTGGAGTATAAGGACATACCTGGAAGTTCCAGGGCCCCACCGATCACCTGTGGCATTTGAATGCTTCTCCTGAAGAAGTAGAGCTGCTCACAGGACCCAAAAACTACATTGTAGCTTGTTCCTCCTGGCAAGTGCCACCTACTGACAGGGAGGTCAATTTGCATGCCCTTTACTGTGTTTACTGACTCATCATACAGGGTGTGGTCAATTCTCACCCACGAGCATCACCTGCTGGCTCAGAGATTAAACTGGGTGTGGCATTATCCAAACAAAAGAAAATCCAAAGGTGAGAACCAACAGCTGCTCCAGATGAGATGGAATCAGTGAAAGAACTCTGGAAGTATGAAGAATAAAAATGAAAGAATATCCCCCAGGAGGAAACACCAGCTCTCTAGCCATGGATATCAACCAAAAGCACAACTTTGAAATGACAGATGATGAATTTTGAACATGGATTGTAAGGAAGCTCAATGAAATGCAAGATAAAATGGAAGCCTAACACAAAGAAACCACAAAAAGAATACAGGAAATGAATGAAAAATTCACTAAAGAAATTGAAATGTTAAAGAAAAATCAAACGGAACTTCTGGAAATGAAAAATTCATTCGAGGAATTACAAAACACAATGGAAAGCCTTAAGAACAGGTTAGATCAGCAGAAGATAGAATCTCAGAGCTTGAAGACAACACGTTTCAATTCAACAGGTCAGTCACAGAGATAGAGCAGAGAAATCAGAGAAAAGAGCAAAGCCTACAAGAGTTATGGGCTTATGTGAAGAGGCCTAACATAAGAATCATAGGCATCCCTGAGGGTGAGAAAGAAAATACACAAGGGTTGGATAATCTATTTGAGGGAATAATTGAAGAAAATTTCCCTGGTCTTGCTAGGAATCTAGACATCCAGGTATAAGAAATGCAAAGAACTCCTGGGAGAATCATTGCAAAGAGGAAAACACCATGACACATAGTCATCAGACTGCCCAAAATAAACACAAAACAGGCCCTCCTACAACCAGTGAGGTAAAAACATCAGGTAACTTACAAAAGAAAACCCATCAGACTAACTGCACATTTCTCAACTGAGACCTTACAAGCCAGAAGGAATGAGGGCCACATTCTCAGTCTTTTCAAACAGAATAATGCCCAGCCTAGAATTTTGTGTCCTGCAAAACTAAGTCTCTTATATAAGGGAGAAATAAAAAATTTCTCAGACAATCAAACACTGAGAGAATTTGTCAACACCAGACCTGCCCTGCAGGAAGTACTCAGAACTGCATTACACACAGATCAGCATAATAGACATTCACCAGTGTAAAATCATACAAATGCTAAAGGTCAAAGGCCAGATACCACAATGGCTCAAGACATAAACAAATGAACAAAGTTCTACTCAACACGATATACAGAAATCCACCACACTTATCAATTCTTTCAACAAATGTGAGCGGCTTGAACTGCCCACTGAAGAGACATAGGCTGGCCGAATGGATAAATATACACAAGCCAAGTATCTGCTGTCTTCAAGAAACACATCTAACCCACAAGAACTCATTCAGCCTCAAGGTGAAGGGATGGAAAACAAAACTCCATGAAAATGGAAACCAAAATAAAGCTGGGGTAGCAGTTCTCATATCAGATAACTTAGTCTTCAAATCAACAAAACTAACGAAAGACAAAGACGGTTGTTATATAACGGTAAAGGGAACAATTCAATGAGAAGACATAACAATTCTAAATATCTACACACTCAACACAGGTGCATCCATATTCATAAAGCAAATCCTACTTCATCTAAACAAAATGATAAACAACAACACTGTAATAGCCGGTTACTTCAACTCCCCACTGACAGCACAGCACAGATCTTCCAAAACAGAAAACAAATAAAAAAACAATGGGCTCAAACAGAACTGTAGAACAAATAGGCCTAACAGACATTTACAGAACTTTTTACCCAAAAACCACTGAATATACATTCTTCTCAGCACATGGGACATTCTCTAAGATTGACCACGTCCTAGGCCACAAAACATGTCTCAACAAATTTAAAAAAATAGAAATTATACCATGCATCTTCTCAGACCATAGTGGAATAAAATTCGGAAGCAACTCCAACAGAAACACTCATCTCTACACAAAATCAGAAATTAAACAATCTAATGCTGAACAATTATTGGGTCAAGGAGGAAATTAAGATGGAAATCAAAAGATTCTTTGAACTAAATGATAAAGGGGACACGATTATCAAAATCTGTGGAACACAGCTAAAGCAGTCCTGTGGGGAAAATTCATAGCCTTAAAATGCCTACATCCAAAAGACAGAAAGATCACAAATCAACAATCTAATGAATTGACTCAAAGAACTGGAAAAAGAAGAGCAAACCAATCCTAAACCCAGCAGAAGAAAAGAAATAACCAAGATGAGAGCAGAACTAAGTGAAATAGATAACAAAAGAACTATACAAAAGATTAGTGAAACAAATCACCGGTTCTCTGAAAAGATATACAAAATTGACATGCCTCTCACTAGAATAACCAAAAGCAGAAAAGAAGGGACACTAATAAACTTAATCTGGAATGAAAAAGGAGAAATCACAACTGATACCACAGAAATACAAAATATCATCTCTGAATACTATAAAAGTCTCTATGCACATAAACTTGAAAATGTGGAGGAAATGGACAAATTCTTAGAAACACACAGCCTACTTAGACTCAATCAGGAAGAAATAGAACTCCTGAACAGACCAATATCAAGTACTGAAATTAAAACAGTAATAAAAAACCTCCCTTAAAAAAAAAGTCCCACACCAGATGGTTTCACACCAGAATTCTACCTGACAAAGAAGAACTGGTGCCTATCCTGCAGAAATTATTGCACAACATTGAGAAGGAAGGAATCCTCCCCAACACATTTTACAAAGCCAACATCATCCTGATACCAAAACCATGAAAGGACTCTACAAAAAAAGAAAACTACAGGCCAATATCCCTTATGAATATAGATGCAAAAATTCTCAATAAAATCCTAGCAAATCGAATTCAGCTGCTCATGAAAAAAATAATCCAACTTGACCAAGTGTGCTTCATCCCAGAGATGCAGGGATGGTTCAATGTATGCAAATCTATAAATATAATTCACCACTTAAACAGAAGTTAAAAAAAAAAGACCATATGATCCTCTCAATAGGTGAAGAAAAAGCATTCGACAAAATTCGGCACCCTTCTATGATAAGAACGATTAAGAAAATAGGCATAGATGGGACTTACGTCAAAATGATTAAAGCCATATATGACAAACCCTCAGCCAACATCATATTGAATGGGGAAAAATTGGAAGCATTCCCTCTTAGAACTGGAACCAGGCAACGTTGCCTTCTATCGCCACTCCTATTCTACATAGTGCTAGAAGTACTAGCCAGAGCAATCAGATAAGAGAAGGAAATGAAGGGAACCCAAATGGAAGCAGAAGAGGTCAACCTATCACTCTTTGCTGATGATATGATCTTATATGTAGAAATCCCCAAGGATTCTGCCAAGAGACTACTGAAATTGAAAAATAAGTTAAGCAAAATCTCAGGTTACAAAATCGATGTACACAAATCAGTAGCATTCATATGCACCAACAATAGTCAAACTGAGAACCAAATCAAAGACTCAATACCTTTCACAATAGCAACAAAGAAAATAAAATACCTAGGAATATATTTAACCAAGGAGGTTAAAGATCTCTACAGGGAGAAATATGAAACACTAAGGAAGGAAATAGCAGAGGATATAAACAGATGGAAAAACATACCATGCTCATGGATCAGCAGAATCAATGTCATTAAAATGTCTATACTATCCAAAGTGATCTACAGATTCAATGCAATCCCTATTAAAATACAAACACCATTGTTGCAGATCTAGAAAAAATAATTCTATGCTTCATATGGAACCAGAAAAGATCCCATATTGCTAAAGCAACTTTAAGCAAAAAGAAAAAATTGGGAAGCATCAGTTTACCAGACTTCAAGCTATACTACAAGGCTCTAGTAACCAAAACAACATGGTACCAGGATAAGAACAGAGATATAGACCAATGGAACAAGACTGAGAACCCAGACATAAAACCATCCTCATAGAGCCATCTAATCTTTGACAAATAAGACAAAAACATACACTGGGGAAAAGAATCCCTATTCTACAAGTAGTGCTGAGAAAATTGAATAGCCACATGTAGAAGACTGAAACAGGATCCACACCTCTCACTTCTCACAAAAATCAACTTATGATGGATATAACAGACTTAAACCTAAGGCACAAAACCATAAGAATTCTAGAAGACAAGTTTGGAAAGACTCTTATAGACATTGGCCTAGGCACAGAATTCATGAAGAAGACCCCCAAAGCAATCACAGCATCAACAAACATAAGTAAATTGTACCTGATCAAATTAAAAAGTTTCTGCATAGCCAAAGAAACTATCACTAGAGTGAACAGACAACCTACAGAATGGGAGAAAATATTTGCATGCTATATATTTGATAAAGGGCTGATAACTAGAATTTGTATAGAATGCAGGAAAATCAGCAAGGAAAAATCAACCAACCCCATTAAAAAGTGGGCAAAGGACGTGAACAGAAACTTTTCAAAAGAAGATAGACTAATGGCCAAAAAACATATCAAAAAATGCTCAACATCTCTAATCATCAGGGAAATGCAAATCAAAACCACAATGAAGTATCACTTAACTCCAGTGAGAACGGCTTTTATCAAAATGTCCCAAAACAACAAATGTTGGCATGGATGTGAAGAGATAGGAACACTCATACACTGCTGGAGGGACTGCAAACTTGTACAACCTCTATGGAAAGTAATATGGAGATACCTCAAAGAACTAAAAGTAGAACTACCATTTGATCCAGCAATCCCAATTCTGGGCATCTACCCAAAGGAAAAAAAGATGTTCTATAATAAAGATACATGCACTTGAATGTTTATAGCAGCACAGTTCACAAGTGCAAAGATGTGGAAACAACCGAAGTGCCCATCAATACATGAGTGGATTAATAAAATGTGTTGTGTATATATCATGGAGTACTACTCAGCCACAAAAACAATGGTGAACTAACACCTCTTGTATTATTCTGGATGGAGCTGGAGCCCATCCTCCTAAGTGAAGTGTCATAAGAATGGAAAAACAAGCACCACATATACTCACAATCAGATTGGTACTAACTGATCAACACATGTGCACATATGAAAGTAACATTCATTGGGCATCATGAAGGTGGGAAGGGATGGGTATATTCACACCTAATGGTGGGTTACATGGGGGAGGATAAGATATAGCTCTGACTCGCTGTGCAAGGCAATATTGTATCCTAAAGTTGTACCCGTATATCTGAAATTAAAAGAGATAAAATAAATAAATAAATAAAAGTAATTTTGTTAAAATTCACTCTCAGTTGACAGTATATTGAAGTGCCCTCACCAACACTGGGTATTAAAAAAATAAATTCCTGATGATTAAAGATTAAATATAATGAAAATAACCATGAGTCTTTAATCCATCGGGGATTTACTTTGGTATAAAATATGATGTAGGTATGTTTGTTGTTAGTCAGTTATTCCACTGCCATTTATTGATTAATCTATTAATTTGGTCATCCTATCTACTTAAAATGACAATTTAAGATTCATTCACTAAATAATTGTGCATAAATGCCTTTGCTTTGAACTTTCATCACTTTTGCCTTTATCTATCCATATACTTTGTTACTGTTGCTATACTGTTTTGCAAATGGTCTGTTTGTGAACGTTTTAGTGATTGTGAGAGAAAGCTCCTCCCACATTTACTGTTTCATTCTAAATGAGTATCTATCCAAATGATGTTTATAATTATTCAGTCCATTTTATTGTGCCTTCTCAAAGCTAAAATTTGAGTTGTGGTGGTCTTATATGTGTATATTAATTTAGGAAATGTTGTAATCTCACACTTTCTAAGTCTATGTATGAAGAAAAAAGTGTGTTTCTTTATTTTCACCTTTCCATTAAATTTTATAGAAAAATTTATGTGGTATATTTCATAAAGATCCCAGAAAATTATTTTAGTTAATTGCTCAGAGTTTTATATTTTTCCCATTATTGTACATGTCTCTTTATTTTCTACTCTAAGTCTTTATTATTTATATGTGTAGAAATTTGATTTTTCTATTATGTTCAATCTAGCTATGCTAATGTGCAGATAAATTCCAATAGGTTTTTGGTTAGTTTCTCTTAAATTTCCAAAGCAGAAAATTATGTCATCAGCAATTAATATTTATTTTCCTCTTTATGTATATATTTTAAATTTTGTTTTCCCGAGTAATTATATTAGTACTTCCAACAGGATGGTAAAAAAATAATGGTCAGAATGGTCAACTTTTTCTTTTCCCTAAGTTAAATGAAAATGTCTCTAGTGCTGAGCCATTTGATACAAGGCTTACTTCAACCTTGATTTTACGACATATTATGTTAAGGAGGTATACAGGTTATTTTAACATCCCACTGCTGTTTTTGTTGTTACCTTTAAATTGTTTTGGATCTGTGTCAGATTTAATTTGCTTCTAGTGTTTGATCATTAAGTGTAATAGCAACATTTACTTTGTAATGTATTTTTTATCCTTTTATTCTTAGTTTGATAGGATTTTTAAAATTAAGGATGTATGTTCAATATTGCTTTTTGGGCATCTATCAGTATGATCATACAGCATTTCTCCCTTCACCTATTGGTATGATGCATTATATTAATAGATTTCCTAATATTAAAACATCCTTTTTACTTTAATTTATTGATGGATTTTGTGTGTTTGTACTTTAATTAGAGTTTTTAATATATATTTGTTTGTGAGATTACTTTGTAATTTTCTTTTGTTGCACTATACATTTCAAATTCTAGTATCAATTGCTATAGATGGTATCAGGGAAATGAAACTGTAAAATAACAACAATCTCTAAAATTGATTGTTTTAATATGTTGCTTGAAATTTACCAGTAGTAAAGTAACCATAGCTTTATGGAAAAATTCTTATAATATAAAATGTTTATGAAATAGTCCCACCTGAAATGTAAGTTACCACAGTTTGTTTGAAAATATGTTTTCTGTTTACTTCTTTTATAAAAAAGAGTAAAATCATCCTTTCAACTATCATTTATGAAAAAAAGGACTGAATCTATTAATAAAAAAATGAAATTTACAAGTAAAAATAAAAGAGAAAAGAATAAAACATGTTTCTGCCCTGGTTTCACTCATAAGATGGAACTATGTAGAGATGTGAATTGTACATTTAGAGGAACACATATATCCAGGTATATGGGGTCATAAAAGTCCATTCATTTTTGTGCATTGAAATCACCAGAACTATAAATTATCCAATCTTGTGATGATGAGATATTCAGAATATTTCAGTAAAGTTTTTCAGAACCACATATTAATTTCTCCATTAAAATGAAAAATATATTTTTTCATGACAACACGATAATTGAAACATATGTTTTAGTACTCAACCATCAAAAGTATATAAAAATACATTGAAAGTATATTAAAACAGTAAATTTGTAAATTTTTTTCTTTTCTGTAGGATATATATATTTATTTTCTATTGCCTGAAAAACATTGTACCCAATATGAAAACATAGGACAGTACAAAATACTGATAAATCCTACCTAGACCATGCCTCACATGAACATTTATGTTTACAGTCCAGGGAAATATTGAGTCAGATAGAAAAAACAATGATTATAATTTGGAAACAAAAAGTTTGGTAATGGCAAAGGCAATATGGATCTAGAGGGATTTGTCAGAAGTTTTATAAAAGTGAGTGTTGATGTTGGGAACAACAAAAGATGGAGCAAAATGTAAATAAATCAAACAAGGAAATCTGGAACTATTTCCATGTCCTCTAAACAGCTGCCCTCACATTCATTCCCTGCAAAGCTTAGCAGAACAGGCTTTCCAAGGGATTACCCAAACACCTATAATGAAGAATTTTTATTAAAAATGCATTGAATTTATATAGCTTCTTTCTTCAAATGCAAGTTAAGTATTTCCATTTTTCAGCAAGCTGAGGTGGATCACTTATAGTTGAGGATCAAATCAGAAGCCCACCCAATGTTTGCTCTGTTTGTTTCTAATTTTGAAACAAAAATATTAGCAAAGGGCAAAACCACATTTTTTAAAGTGAGGATGGATTTAATGACAATAATCAGTCATAAAATAATAACAACATAAAGAAAGTCTAGACAAACTTGAGGAGAAAATGGGAGTAGGGAAAGATTTAGAAGGTAGATAAGTAACAAACATTTAGCCAAATAAATATGTGGCAAGAAGAAAGAAAAAAAACACAAAGGGAAGATAATTAAAATTTAGTTAAATCTTTCTGTATATAAGGAAATGTTCCTGGAACTTTCATACACAGTACATTTTGTAATACTCAAAAGAACCATGTGTTGTATTATTTTTATGTTACACATGAAAAAATTACAGTGTCAGTTAGCAAAATTAGCTGTCGGTCACTGTTAGCAAACTTCAAAGCTTACATCAGAGTCAATCCCATTATACTTTGTAGTTTTAAGTGACAAGCTGTGCACATATTTGGGGGGGCCACAGACTTTCTTTTAAAAAATTTGAGTTAGTGACCAACATTTTAAAAATAATGAGTTTAAACATTAAAAAAAAAAAATCAGATATCTGTCAAGACTGGGCTGACCTTCCCTCAACCTAACATGCTGAAAAATCTAGGTAGTGGTGACCCCAGTAAAAAGATGTCCTTCCTGTTGCCCATGTCCCCATTGCTGGTACAAGCATATGCAGCTATATCTCCCTGAATCAGTTCACATCTGTATATTACCCTCTCATCACTGAGGCTCAGACATCCACTAAAAAGAGTAGAGCAGTGGTCCCCAACCTTTCTGGCACCAGGGACTGGTTTCATGGAAGACAATTTTTCCACAGACCGGGGGTCTGGGGGGAAGGTTTAGGGATGATTGAAGTGAATTACATTTACTATGCACTTTATTTCTATTATTATTACATTGTTAACCTCTCTGCTAATGATAATCTGTATTTGCAGCCGCTCCCCAGCACTAGCGTCACCACCTCAGCTCCATCTCAGATCATCAGGCATTAGATTCTCATAAGGAGCAGGCAACCTAGATCCCTTGCATGCAATTTACAGTAGGGTTCACTCTCTCCTATGAGAATCTAATGCCGCCACTGATCTGACAGGAGGCAGGGGTTGTGTGGTGATGAGGGCCATGGGGAGTGGCTGTAAATACAGATGAAGGTTCACTCCCTTGAACGCTGCTCACCTCCTGCTGTGTGGCCTGGTTCCTAACAGGCCAGGGGCTGTGGCCCGGGGATTTTGGACTGCTGGAATAGAGGGTAGAAAACACACAGGACAAAGGTGAGGTAATTCTAACAACATCACACATGATAGATATATTTTTAAAAAGACCTTAAAAATAAAATCTAGGGAAAGCTGAAGAAAATAAAAGATTCCAAACAGTAAAAAGAGTAAAAAGTGTCCTGAATATACAGGATTGATACAAAAATTTAAAAGTAATGTATTTTTAGATTTTAATTTACTTTGTGATTATATTTCTTTAATTGGAATGTCCTCCACCAGTTAAACTAAAACGTATAGATTTTTAAGATCATTGCATCAGAAAATCATTGTGGAATAATTAACCAATAATTGTGTGGTGGAGGAAGCACATACATAATGCTCTGAAGGCTGAAAATCTCCTTGTGCACAATAACAAGTTCATTGTTAAACATCCTTTTTGTTTAGCATTCCCTATAATTATGTATGCATAAAACATACATGATGATCTCTCAAATGAATGCACAAATTTTTAGATATTTGAGAAGATGCACAAAACATACATTGTGATTTCTAAAATTAACACATTTTTAGATTTTTGAGAGGGTTTTATTTTATTTCTTTATAGTACATGCAGAAACTGAGCTGGAGGATTGATAAAGGTACCCTGACTTCATAAAAGTAATTTATTGAAGAAATAGAATTATAGAATTAGGAATTTTTCTTACCATGCTATTTATAAAACCATATTTGTATCACCAATTCATATTCATTGTATGTCACTCAAAAATTACATAATCTTTTACTTAATACTCTGAGTATCTTGATTTTATACTTAAAATAGCTCTTTTGCTGTTAAAATATGGCATGAAGAGATGTGATGTATTTATAATGACAAATCTAATTTGATTATTGGACATGGAAAACACATAATTCAGATTTCCAAGTAAGTTTTTTATTTGTTGGTTTGGTTTGGTTTGATTTCATGGAGTAGTGGCTAAGTGTAAACTCAAGAATCAAGCTGCCTGGGTTCAAATTCTGTTTCTGTCATTTACTAAGTGTATGACCTGAGGCAAACTACTTTAATTTTCTTAGCCTCTGTTTATGAATCTTATAAATACAGATAATCATAATACCTCTCTGATAGAGCTCTGAGAGAATAAAATTTGAAAAATACTTACAGGATACTTAGCAAAATGTTTGGGATATACCACTCAATAAATATCAGCTATTATTATAATTGTTGCATTAATTAAACTACCTTAGCAATTGGGAAATTTTCACATTATCTGAGAGGCTAGAGATAATAGAAGAAGGGAGAACTCCAGGGTATAAATTAATTTAATTAATCCTGAAAAAAAATGACATTACTCAGAGGATGGATTCTTTCAATTCTAGGTCACCTGAACACACTAGGGCCAAAATTTTAGTAAAAAAGTTTATTGACTTTTCCTCTCTGTTAAGTTGATGGGTTGGCTTTTCACAATTTTTCAAGCTTTGAAATATCTCCTGCTCCCACCAACAATTTAATTAAGGAATTGGTTTCCTGTCAAAAATGCCAGTACAGTATTAGCTTTTTATTTTTGATATGTGCAACTTTAAGGAGGACTAACCTGAAAAGCCATTTTGGGAAGATTAGACATAACCTTTATAAGACATTATCAATAAATAATTATGATTACAATTTTCTATAGATATGCAAATAAAACAACAAAACACCAAGGGACAGTAGTATCCCATATTCCACCAGGGAGTACAAAGCATTTGGTCTGAAAAAATCAATAAGAAATAACTTCAAACTAAACTTCACCATTTGCTAATAAGAACAGCCTTTTTTTCCATCCTCATATTGTACCACCTTCTACTTACTTGTTGTTCTCTAGTTATCTTGCCTTTACAGGCTTCTGTGTTGGTGTTTCCTCTGTCTGAAATATCTCTTCCTATATTTGTCTTATGACTTGCTTCTTGCCATATGAGGGAGGAGTTAACATAATAGATGTCAATGTCAACTCCTTTGATAAGGCATTTTCAGACTACTCTGAAAAAGCTACACACTCCCAGGCACTCTTGATCATATCTTCCTTTTTAAATTTTTATTATTTCCATTATTTCAAAGTCTGTAAATATAGCTTCTATTTTCTTGTTGTTAATATATCTAAATTACTAAATTATAAGCTTCATGAAGATGAAGACAAGGACCCTTTTTGCCTTACCACCACTATATCTGCAACACATAAAATATTTGCTGAGGCATATGATAGGAGTCCTGGAAATGGCTGTTCCAGGATAGGCTAAAGCATCCATCAATTTCTACTTCAACATATAGTGAATAATAGGAATAGGGCCCTATTTAATTGTGCTGCCTGAAAATGGAATAAGGGCTAATTTTGAAGATGATATTCTCATGCTGAATTTAATGACATATAGAGATAAATTCTAAGAGTGGGATGTAATCAGTTATATGTAGATAGGATTTAGAGAAGGATCAAACTGTGTGTATTTTGTCCAGTAAAACTGTATGATAGATACAAAACCTTGGCATTTGTGCTTTTAGAAGCTGGGGAAAAGATGTGGATACACAGACACAAGTTGTCAAAGGCCATCTCGGGTAGGAAGAGTGAGCAAATATAAAGAGGTGAACAAGAGCTCTGTATGTGAGGGTCAAATTAAAATATTATTCTAACAGGAACAGCAAACTTGTGTTGTAAAAATCTGTGATGGAAAAATTTGGGAAAGTAAAGGATAACAGACTACCTCAACCTGAAAACAGGCTGGAAGAGTCCAGATGTACTCACCACAGATCTCCCTTTCCATATGACCTAGGCACGCCATGCAAATCTCTACCTGGAACTCTGTGTTCCACTGTGACTACAACTGTATGACTCTCTCAAGAGCAAGGACTGTGCCGTTATTCATCATCATGCCCCTACACCTAACCTGGTTACTGACATCTACTAAACACCAAAAATGATTGAAAATATAATGATAAGCCATGAGAAACCCCTGAATGTTTTTGCATATTAAAATAAGAAGGCAATAGTTGTATTTTAGAAACAGAGAAGAAACGTAGGAGGCTAGTAGCAAATATTTGGGATTGAGGTATTGTGGATCTGGATATCAGTGGTGGCAAGTAGAAGTAGAGTAAAAAGAAAATTATAAAAAAGTCCTATAAATAAAGACTGCTCATATATTATCCACTAATTAGGTACATAGAACAGAAAGAGTAAACCTGAATGAACAGTAATTCCAGTGTGTTTCTTCTGGGAACTGAAAAAAGTATAAATATTTTAAATATGTGTTATAAGTCTAGATGAGGACACAGTCCACAGATTTAAGATTTGAATCTTGGTTCTGCCACTTCCATGCTGTGTGATTTCAATACATGATGACTTCTCCAAAACTCCACCATACAGGGCCAATAGTAGATACTTCATATGGTTATTAGTCTTAAGAGGTACATTTCAGAATAATCTATGGAAGGTGTTAAAATTATGGATTATCTCACCATTGAGTTGTGAATCTCTTGCTTTACACTATATCACCCCAGATCTAGAACAGAAAATATTTTACTTGATTTCAACCAAAATAAAGCACTGATTTTTATTCTGTATCAAACTTTATTGAAGGTTCCAAAAGACTTGCTTTTTTTCTATATGTTTAGGACTCTTGCCCCTTCTCTCTCTCCCTCTCCTTTTCCTTTTACTCTTTCTCTCCCCCTACTTGCTATTTCCAAAAGACTAAATCAAAGGCTTTTCCAATTTTATTACACAGAACAGTGTGCCTCATTCCAACCTCTTCCACAAAAGCAATGTGATGCATAGTTTAGAAAATCTGAAGACTCATATTTTGATGGTAAGGTAGACACAGAGGTAGGCCACTGAGATTCCCCCTTAAGGAAGAACTAGCTTCCTAGTTATAAAGGCTGTGCGAGCTAACAGCTTCCAGTTCTTAGCATCTTCATGGTCCCTCAGCATTCAAGCTGGGATCCCATCCTCTTGAAGCAAAATGGTGATGGTATATACCGGGGACTAGTCATTTTCAACAAAGTTAGGATACCCTAAATGAGCAATATTTGCTCTGGAGCTCACCATTTGGCAGGCAGATATTTGTCAGATCTATGGTTTGGTCTAATACTTCACCCCACCCAATTCTACTTTCTACCCTTTTCTTCTACTGGTGTTTATTCCAAAAAATCCTTTGCATTCTTAACTTCATCTTAATTTCTGCTTCCCCTCAAAAATCAACCTTTGACAATTGTGTCAGCAGCACTCTGATAAAGCTGGTGCTGGGCTAAAGTTTTTCCAGAGCCTGTTCATTCATCAACCAGCCAGAAATGAAGCCCTTGTGCCTGGAGGTAAATGATGTGCAGAGAATTCCTGGGACATGATGACTGTTCAATTCTTAAAATTTTCTCCCATGGTAAGATGGGATGGCACATGAATGTAGATGAACTCAATGTCATAACCCAGACATCTGAAATATATAAGAGTGGTATAATATAAGAATAACAGAATTGAATTATTATTCCTAAGTTGCCTTGATGTAGACTAATAATAAAAAGCTAAGAGCAATTAACAATTTAAAACTAAGGGTGAAAGCAAGGCAATCTCTTTGGTAAATCACAAAGAACCCTTTTTCTCTTGCTCTGAGTGACCAGGAAAACCTAAAATGAAACCAAGGATTTGAAAAACAGGGTGCTAAAATTCAAAGGCCATCAAATACTCAACCGTAGCAGATCTATTATGCTGTAGACCAGACCCTAGTTGGGAAAACCTGGGACCCTGAGCCAGGATAGGGACATCTGGGTAGATACCCTGGAAGATTTTGACTCTCTGGACTTCTCTTAACATTCTGAGCTTGAAGAAGTGGCCCACCTCACCCCATTAAAATCTAGTACCCACTCCCCATGTCAGAAAATAATACAAAGGGATTTATCCCACAGAAACTGCTGCCCCTCGGAAGCTATTGCCGTCTCCTCTTCTGGCCTCCAAACCTATTAACAGAATTATGCCACAGCATAATCCATCCAGGTGTTGATATGCCTGAAGTGCCATGACAGACAGTAGAGGATGGGAATAAAGGCTTGGGGAAGTAGGCATTATGAAAAGCTATTTCAGACTCAGAATCTATTAACTGACATGGTGGCTGGGTCCTCATGGCTAAGGACCCTACAACACTTTGGCAAGGATACACTGTAATGTTTTCTCCAGGTTCATTCCAGGGAACTATGGCCATTTACTTGGGCCATTACCTATGGGCCATTTACTATATACTGGGGAAAGGGAAAAACAGAAATATTTTGAGGATAGTTGAACACAGGGTTTAAGTTGGCATTAATACCTGCAGAACTGAAGTGGCCATATGGCTCCCCTAATAAAGTGGGGTTATGAGGGTTCAGGTAATAGAGTCCTGACTGAAGTCCAACTTAAAATGGATCAACTGAGTCCACGGACCCACCTGGTGGAAATTTCCTTGGTATCTGAGTATATATTTGACACTGATACACTTAGCAGTTAGAGTAATACTAGTAATTTGGGTCCTTTGCCTATGAGGGTGCCATCATAATAAGGAAGGTCACGTAAAAGTTTCTAAAATTACCAGTGATTCTTCAGCTAAGACAGTAAAGCAAACAAACAAACTATATGTATGTATATACATATATATGTATCTCACGAGGGGAACGGCAAAGATAAATTCCACATTTATGGATATAAAATATGCAGGAATAATAGTCCCTAGCACATCATCCTTTAATTCACTAGTCTGATCCTGAATCCCAGTGAATACACCACTGCCAACTTAACCAAGAAGCAACTGGCAATTGCAGCTGCTGTGCCATAGGTTACATATTTGGTAAAGCTGATTAATCAACCACAGATAAATGACATGTGGCCATTAATTTAGTAAATATGTTTTGATATTCAGTTAGGGAAAAGGATCAGAAACAGTTCTCATTCCTTTGGACTAAACAAAAATATACATTTACAGTTTTCCCAAAGACTATGTTAACTCTATATTACTTTGCTTTAATACAGTAAAAAGAGATCTGGATTGTCTAGACATCCTGCAGAATATCACATTGATCTACATCAATAGCATTATACTAATCAGGAAGAATACACAAGAAGTGGCTCCAATCCTGAAGGCCTTGGTGTAGAGAACATATATGTCCCAGAGTCTGGAAGATAAACCCTAGAGTCATTAAAGGGCCAGTCACTACAATTAAATTTTTAATGGCCCAATGATAAGGGACATGCCAGACATCCCCTCCAAAGTAAAAGATAAATCGCTGTATCTTGTGTCCATCCCCTACTATAAAGAAGAAAGAATAACTCCTAGTGGGCTTTCTTAGGTTATGGAGGAAACACATTTTACATCAATAAATACTTCTCCAGCCCAGATACAGGAGACAAGGAAGGCTACCAGCTTCAAGTGAGGCACAGCTCTGTAACACTCTTAGGCTGCAGTGTGAGCAGCTGCACTGTGGGCCATGTGATTCAACAGTCCCTATGGAGTTGAAGTATGGATGTTGGGAAAAGATGCAGTGTGGAGTTTATGGAAAGCCCCAGTATGTCTTGGGATACTGGAACAAGGGTATGCCATCTACAATAAAGAATTTGAAGCCATTTTACAAACAGCTCCTTGAGTGCTACTGAGCACTGGTAGAGATACAAGGCTTGACTGTCTGTAACTTCCCACCATAAGCCTGGTACTTTCAGATGTACCAAATCATAAAGTTCAATAGGCTCAGCAGACCCTTTGGGTGAATCATGTACAAACAACTCCAAGAGAAGACAAAAGCCCAAGTGTATTTTACATATGGTTTATGTGGAAGCCAGCTAAAAATAAAAGGTGGTTTTAGTAGAGCTTCACTCAAGGTTAGGCTTCAAAGACTGTCATGAGACATGAGCACTTGGACATTTACTTTGTGTGGAAGGAGAATTGATCTGAGTTTATAACATATACAGACTAATGACAAGTGACAAATGGCTGGGCCAGCTGATCGGGGACTTGAGAAGAAAAAGATGTGAAAATTTACCCAAGGTGGCAGGGAAAAGGCATATGGCTAAACATATGGGATTGGGCATAAAGTATGAATGCCCACCAGAATAGATGCACTAGGGAGGAAGCACTAAACTTCCAAGTGAAAGCAATGCTAGAACAGTTGATATTAGTTTGATGCAGAAATAGCAGTATCCACCACAATACTATCATGATGGGTACACAAAAGATGAAGCTATGATTACAGGGACAAAAGTTATGCATACACTCGAAAGCATACATTCCTACTTACATAGGCTAGTCTAATTACTGTTACTACTACCTGTGAATGTCCAAAATTCCAACAAAGGCCAATGCTTACCTATAATATGACATTATTACTTGAGGAAACCAAATGGCTACTTTGTTCCAAGTTGACTACATTGGGCCTTTTTATATTATAAGGGTCATGTAGTTTGTTTTCAGAGGATGGGCACCTATGCAGCGTGAGAGTTTTCCTTTTCTTCCTCCTGGGCTTCAGCCAGAATCATTATCCTTATCCACAGCCATGTAATTCCCTAAAAGCATCTGATCACAGGATCCAGTGGTTGTAATACATAATGCATCATCCAGCTGTTGCTGACCTGATAGTGTGTTAAGATGGCCTGCCGAAAGAAAATCTAAAGCATGATCTCAGAGGCAATATCCTGCAAGAATGAGGTACCATCCTCCAGCATGCTTTATATATATTGAATCAAAGACAAAGACATTTATATGGGTAGAGGCCAGGTAAGCTGATAAACATCCTGCAATGGACAGGACAACCTCCCAAACAAAGAATTATTTAGTCCCAAATGTCAATAGTGCCAAGGTTGAGAAAACCTGTACTAAATATACAAAAGTAATATAAGGTCTCTGGACACAAGAACTTTGTTGCCTATGCTAACATGTATTTATAAAATCAGGTCAGGGTAAAAATTTAGGATCATGTTATCCTATTTACTGTTCCTTCCTGTGTGGTTGAACTGCTTTTGACACTATTCATTTCAACTTGAACTTAAAACACAGTCTTCAATATTCTAGGAGATATCATCAGAGTTTCCCATGCCATTTTAGAATGAATAAAATCTGTCATGCTAACTTACCACTGCAAATTCAAAACAAAAAGAAAAAGAGGTTCTTAAATGGGAGAGTTGTGAAAATGTGAGAAGTTCCTTTGATGAATAAACTTGAAAACCATTGTCTGACTTTCATTTTCACAAGTCCAAACAATGAAACTCTCCTTTGTCTTTTATGGTAAGTTAAATATAGGTTTTTGAAGACAAGGATGGAAAAAGTAAAGAATTTTTTTCTCATAAGACGTATATTTTCTTCAAAATGTTGTATGTGTTATCACTACCATCTTGCACCTGTATTTGCTAAAAAGTACTTAAATGGGAAAATACAGGAACAAATAATAAAAAAAATCTTTACAAAAGTCAAAATCCTACTATTTAATGTAATCTATCTTGCTGTGGTAAATATTTTCCTATTTTCTTAATTATTATTAAGCAATTACCAACATCGTAGAAAATAGAACTAGTAAGAAAATTGATTAGTAATTTCCCAGCTGTTTAGAATTTATCCAACACTTCCAGCAATAATATCTTGTTCTACACCAATAAGCCATCTACACAATACCAAAATGTGCTGTATGCAATTTAGAATGTAGTATCTCCTAGTCTTAGTTGCAGCATATGAAATAATAAAGTTTAATACCACAGAGGTTGTGCCTAAATGTAAAACAGTATAGTTGTTTTGCCTGAATTTTCTAGTAACTTTAATTGAGTAGTAAATTTATTCCTTCTGCCAAGATTGTTATTATTTTTTGACTGAATTGAAAGAAGTATCGGTCACTTCACGGAATAGATCTTAAATCTAGCTCACAGTGAAAGAGGAAATGAAATTTGTATTTTAAAAGATTTACTGTAAAAT
Organism: Daubentonia madagascariensis; assembly: GCA_023783475.1. Taxonomy (NCBI): domain Eukaryota; kingdom Metazoa; phylum Chordata; class Mammalia; order Primates; family Daubentoniidae; genus Daubentonia; species Daubentonia madagascariensis. The sequence continues at coordinate 13,458,091 of JAKFHU010000747.1, read as the reverse complement.
AAACAGTGAAGCACACACAAGAAGGAGGGTCATCGAGGGGATGACACAACATTAAGAATGGTACTTAATGGGATAAGTTAAAAAAGCATTTTTTTTAATGTCTAGTTAATGGGAAAAGCGCTAAAAATAAATACAAATAATTAGGAGGCTTCTTATTTTTGTATTAAACAATTTGTTATTAAATATATGGAGCAAAACTAAAAAAATTAAAACATAGATTAGCATTCACTCATACTGCACGTTGAAGATGGCAAAATAATCACATAGTTATATTGTATAAATTCCAGTAAATGTTATTTCTTAAATGCCACAGAGCACCTGAGAGGCATTAACAAAATCCATTAGAGTTGACTATTTTCATGAAAGAAGAAAAATAGTACCCTTTAAAATGACCATTTTATAATTTTTTATTTATTTTTCTTCATCTTGTCAATTTTTGTAATTGTGAAAACAAATTGCTTTTGCATGGATGTTTTTTAAAAGTTAAAAGTCCTTTTTTGATAGTAAATTACACAAAGCAAAATAAATAGCAACAAATAAAATTAAAGCAAATTAAAGACTAAGATTTGTTCCAAATTAAAATTTAGTAGAGACTAAATAAAAGAATTACTATTTAAATTTAAAAGGAATTCTTTTCACTGTTCACTGTACAACAGATAGAACATTGACTCTGATGTCAGAAACCTGAATTCAATTTCCAGCTACTCAATTCATTATAGTAATCAGCTTTTTCCATGTAACAAACAACCTCACAATCTCTCCCTCCTGCAACATTTTTTTAAAGAGTTTACAGGTCTGTGGGTTCCTCAAGTTTCACTAAGCATAGCTGGATTACAGGGGTTCAATTGAGCTAAGCTACAGGCTGCAGGTGGGTTCATGTCTTCTTACCTGCCTCCTTCTGAGACAAGCAACTCCTTGGGTGCAGTATTTTTTATGGCCTAAAAGAAGCTCACGAGGCAAATGGAAACCTGGATGCTTCTTAACTCCTTAGCTGGAAACTAGCATGCTGTGACTTACTCATTCATCCCTTTGGCTAAAGCAAGTCACGTGGCAAGCCCAGTATCAATGGGGAAGGCAAATATATTGTGCCTCAAAAAGGCCCAGCACTAAAATATAGCAGGTCAAATGTTGTTCTTGTGTAATCCTGCTATACGGGAAAGTGAAGAATTGGGAACAGTAATTCAGTTTACTGCATATGTGTGATCTTTGTTTTCTCATCTGTAAAATATTATCTGCCCTAACTTTTTCATAGAATTGATGATCCATTACATAACCAAATACCCATTGAACGCAAATTGCTTGTTCTTACCATATACCAAGAACTCTTCTAAGTACTCAAAATATAAAACCACATAAAACACTGCCAAGTCTGTTAGCTGAATGAGACATATTTTATGAAATAGGACAGGCTATGTTATGCTCAGGCAACAAATAGACTCCCAAATATTAGTAGATTCATGCCATAAATTTTACTTCTTAGATACACAAAGTTTATTTTAGGTCAGAGTTTTTCCCTGTTGACTGTCCTCTAGGCAGAGTGAATCAGATTACTAGGATCTTATGCTGCCATCTGCTATGTGGCCTTCCTGGGTGTCCCAAAAGTGAAAGAGAGTGTGACAGATTGTGCAAAGAGTTTCAGGGCCAGGCCTAGAAATAGTGTACCTCACTGTGCCCACATTAAAGTTGACGGAGTTAACGGTCACTTGGCTGTTATCTAGTTATATAGTCCCAAACTAACTACAACAGTTGGAAAATGTACTATCTCTGCCATAATCCTACACACAGAACACACTTTCTTTCTCCCTAAGGGAGACAACACAGAGTTCCATCCAGTTATTGCACCAGCTCAAAGTCCATGATCTTTTAAGTCATACACAGCCCTAACCATGGAATCCTGATAACTTAAATGTTCTCCTAGAAGTCTAAATGGTCATGCTCCTTGAACAAAGAGTTAAGTTATCTGACTATAGACACATATACTCACAAAAATTTATAGAGACTGGATACCCAGAATAAATACTCTCATTTGGAAAGGGAAATAAGATTTGATCTTATAGTCACGGGTCTCTAACAATTCTGACACCAGTGAGCTGATACTAAATTCCTACACCCTAGAAGTACAGGGAGTTCTTTCATCTTTTTAATCAGTCTCTGAATCTGCTCCATGAGAGGAACTGTCTTGTCCATGGTTTTCCTTGTTCCTGGGTCCACATTCTATAGGCTCTTTCTACTTCATCATTCACTTTGTCTATCACATAAAGTGGTTTTGTACTCCTGGAGAGCTGGAGAACTTTTGAAATGTGCCTATTGCTCATGAAGGATGAACCCCTAAGAGTTAAAAAGTTTTTTAAAGTCTTAACATTTTTATGGTCCTGACTTTCCTCTAAACTTATTAGGTGTCAGATATATTTGCTTCTTGTTTGTTCCATACTTACAATTCTTTAGTAGACATAGATATCAAAGCAACATATATTTTCCTACTGTCTCACTCTCATGTCTGTCTCACTCAATTTAATCGTGGCTGTCTACCTTATTCTGATATTTTCCCTGGGTCACCTTAACCAACTAAAACTTTTATTGGAGTTATAAAAAAAATTATATTTATTAAATTAATTTCTTACTGTTTGGGATAGAGAAGCAGTTGGCTTTTCCAACAGTGCAAACTCTTCTTTTTCTATTCAATTTTGCTTATGAACTTTTAAATTCTTCCTTAAATTCACTTTTTCTTGTAACTCCTTATCTATTTAAACCAATAACAAATAAGAAACTATGCTAAAATAATGATTTCCGACTTTTTTCTTGAGCTTAATAGGCCTGCAGTCTGCTTTCAAAGATACCACAGCTAATCAAGTGTTAATATTTTGCTCCTGAATGTTACAATTCACCACCTTTCTAGCTTCTAATTCCAGTTTCTTCTTTATCCAATCCCTGATATATAAGCCCACAAACTTTCCTTTCCTTGTAATTTCAGATTTACCAATTTTCCTATTAGATAAGTTGGCTGGGTTCTAGTGCATTACAACTAATCCGGGAGTGGGGAAGCTTTTCATGTTGGAAGGCTGCATTAATTTAACTGTAATCAAATAAGGCCACATTCAAGAAACTTCAATTAAATATACTTAAAAATGTACATTATTTTGTAAAAATCTAACTACTATGTACTTAATAATTTCAAAAAATGAAAAGTATTTGTCAATTTTAAAGTTAACTAACTTTTTAATGACTTTTTTGTGTCTGCTTTTTGTTGGAAAGCATTTCAATATTTGGTTGCAGCATGAAGGTCCACAGTTTCAGTTGATCCTCTAGATGGGTATCAGTCATTTGTGACCTTAAGGGTCTTGATTTGGGTTAGGTAGGAGAATGTAGATTCACAGCAATAAGTGGTTGAAAAGCAAGAAAACATTTTTTGGGCATGTTGCTGAAGGCATGGATATTCTATTGCATTTTTCCATATTTCAATTGGATCTTTCTTAGCATCAAATGACTTTATAACGTCATCTACTGAGAACTCAATCAATTTCATATGTAGTTCTTTAGGTGCCTCGGTGATATCAACTAGGTGAGGCCAAAATGCTAATTTGAATGTGATCTCATGATTCTCAAAGTCAGTGAAACTTTCATTGTATTGTCCAATTAATAGGTTTATAACAGCTGCATATTCTTCAAATGATTTGCATATATCATCCTGCTCAATGACCTTTGCTAACTGGGGAAAATGGTCATCTGACTTTCCTTTCGAAGAAGAAGTGTTTTGAAAAAAGACAGTTTTTTAAAAAATGCTTGGATATTTTGCCACATATCATATACAGACTTAGTTTTACCTTGCAAAGAAATGTTCAAGTCATTTTGCTTTGACATCATATCACAAAGAAATGCTGCATTCCTATAGAAATCTTCTTTAAATAATTCACTTGCTGATTCTGTTCTTCGTAAAATTTAACTGTCTGTTCTTGCAGAGATAACATTTTGGCTAACGCCTGTCCCTGCAGTAGCCAACACACCTTAGAATGATACAGCAAATCCACACTGAATACCTCATTGTTCAACTTTAGCATGTTACCAAACTGATGATGCTATGTTGCATTTGCAAAAATATAGTTAACAATACTTATAACTTGTTGCAAAGAGTCACTTAAAAAAGTAGCTTTAGCACAGAGATTTTGCTGATACAAGATACAATGAAAAGAAATGAGAGCATCTGGATTTGTTAATACTTTTTAAAACCTATGTAATAAACCCTTCATGTTTTCCGGTCATGGAAAGTGCACTGTCTGTACCTACACTCACTAAATTTAACAAATTCAGTCCATTTATCTGGAAAGTTGTTGAAGATATCTATTCCCCGTGTTCTGTTCCCAAGAGTGCCCAAAGTGAGTAACTCTTCATAGCAAAGAAAATCTTCTGTTATGACCTGAATGAAGTATAAAACCTGCGCTAAGTCAGTAATATCAGTTGATTCATCCAAAGCAATTGAATAATATATATTTTCCTTTTGAAGTATTGCATGAAGTTGTTCTGTTAAGTTGAAGGCTAATTCATGCTGCCAATCAGTTATGGTTCTCCCTGAAGGAGGCAATTGTTTGTACTTTGAGACGTTATTGGGGTCTAAGCATCCTACAACTTCGACAATGCTTTCTTTCACAATTTCTACATCACTGAATGGCTTCCCTTTTTTCCCGAGTATATACACTACTTTATAAGTTGCTTCTGTGGCGTTATTTCCAGGACTTACTGCTGCTTGAAAGAATTGTCTTTGCTTTTGCTTTTGATCTTTTAATTTCTACAATGCAACCTTTTTGTCCTCTCCCTCAAATTTAAAATATTTGTGGTTCTTATGAGTGTTATAATGCTGATGAGCATTGAATTTCTTTAATGTTGATATTGCAGTATCACAAAGCAAGCAAATCATCTTATCCTTAGCAGAAACAAGATAATATTGCAATTCCCAATCCTCATTAAAAAATCTGTTTTCTTCCTTTATTGTTTTTGCTCTTCTTTGACATGATGGGCTGTTAAGCAGACAGAATTAAAAAATACTGTCGAGCTTTGCAACTATTCACAAATTCCACTTCAAACAGAACAACAGTGCACCATTGTCAAAAGCTGATAACACACTGGTGTATTCGACTTCCATAAACTCTCGCCAACCAGCCTCATATGGTAGTGGTGCCAGTCAGGTGGGGGAAGTTAGAACTAAATCATGAGCGGAGCAGTCATCAATTTAGCCCTTCTGGCTTATTAATGTTCTAATTGTGCCAGTCAATCTGGGAGGATTGTTTCATTGAAACTTATTTTACTCTTTGGCATTTTAAATACATTCATTTTAAGAATAAAATAAAAATATGACCAAAGAAAAAAGATGACCAAAAATGTATTAATAAAAATAAAAGGATTTGTTCTGTAAAAATTGAATTCAGTCAAAAGGCTGCACTTAAGGACCTAGAAGGCCACATTTGGCCTTGAGGCCACAGTTTCCCTACCCCTGAACTAAATTATACAAGTCAATGGCTTAATTCAATAAAAATTTGTTTCTTATCCATTTAAATTCCAATGTGTGCCAGATGTTCTCTTTGAGTCTTCCAAAAAATGACTCAAAAATTTAGCCTGTTTCTATTTATAATATCACTACTTTCAACATAACTCCCATGATAATTGAATAGAAGAGATTGTGGAGGATCACAGAGCAAGCTTTATATCTAAGCATAAAACACCCTTCTACCTCATTGCATTGGCCAGAACCCAGTTATATGGCCCAACCTAACAACTGCAAGTGAGGCTGGGAAATATAGTCCTTCTATGAGTGCAGAAAGACTTAGTGAGTTTGATGAACATCTTGTTGGTTTTGCCATATACGAACACCAACATAATCTTAATTCTGCATGATTTGAGGCTAGCATGAGGATCAAAGAATGATCAATAAATACTGTAAAACAATGTACATATTCAAACTATTTTATTAGGCTATTCATGGTTGTTAAAAATAATTGGTAATGCATGTTCATTTGAGAAATATTAGCATATGCCCAGTAAATCCAATTTTTACACAAAATTAAATGAAACACTTATATAGCCTATATAACCCTATGCTATTTGAATTTTACAGCATTCTGGTGAGGTAAGAAATAGATATATCTAATATAATGTATACAACACATGAGTCAATCTAATAGGAATTGTTAATCTCTAGATCAGAACTCCAAAAAAATAAATCTAATCCTCCTTTAATCTAAATTTAAGTAAATATAATCTCCTATTGCTGTTGTTTCCAAGATAGTATAAGGAATTAAAGTCCAGAAGCAAAAGAAAATTGTCTTTGCCATCAGTATGATATAGTCATATTATTTTCTTTGAATATTCCCTGTGCACTATTTAATATAAACATAAATATACAAGGTGAAATGATAATTTAGCCAATTACTATATAATACTTTACATGTAAACAAAACACTGTAGTACAGTGACAGGGAATGCACAAATTAACTAGTTTGAGAGTGCTCATGGAAATGTTCAAGAATCAGAAACTCTTCAGGCACTGTATTCAAGAATGTGGAATTGGTTCTTCATTATTTTCCTATTCATTCAAAATCACTGAATGAGTTTTCTTGAATACTAACCATTGTTTCAGGTACAAGTTTATATTAGAACATTTTCATACTGAATTCCAGAGAAGGAAAAAAGGAAAAATAGGTCAAGTTAAAATTTTTTGGCTCATGTATATTGTTTCTAACTTGTATTTGCTATGAACAGAAGTGATCCTTAGTGAAATGTACGATAAAATCACAGGACCAGGAATCTGACATTGTTCCATATCTTGACACCACCACTTATTAGCCCTACAACCTTGAACAAATCACATAATTTTTCATAATTACTGATCAGTGACTGGTTTGGGATAATAGAGAAAAATAACTACTCTTTTCTATGTCACAGTACAGTTCTGACAACCATATGAGACAATGTACCTAAAAGCAATTTGAAACTAAATTGCTGTATGACTTTAAGATATCATTATTGTTCTAAAATCACCTTACTGGATTATGTTTCAAGTGAGGTTTTCTTTTTCTTCTAGATATTATCATTGTTGTTCATACTTGCACCTTGGGCCATAAGACAGACGTTATTCTTAGTCTTTTCTCTTTCCGTGCTTTCTATTTCTCTTGGTGCATCACTCCAATAAAGCTATATCTTTCCAACATGTAAAATGCATTTATAATCCTGGCTATAAGAAGGACAGGCAATATAATAAAAGTGTATCAAAAATGTATATCTAAAGATCAAGATGAAATATATGAATGATTTGTAGTACAACCTGTCATCAAAAGCACTGAACACTGGGGAATATATAAGACATGTGCAAGAATCAATATTAAAATCATACTTAGTAGAATTTAAGAGGGTAATAGTGACATTTAGCATTGCATTTTACATTTTGCTAATGGATTAGAAAGGCAACTGTCACTTTGAGCTCTTTAGAAACAAAATCCACTTCATTCTGTAAAGTTGTGAATAGAGTTATAATATTTACATTCTTCTCAAGTGAGATTGGGCTGCATGGAATGTGATCAACAAAGTTTTTCCCCTCTGTATTTCCTATATTCTTGTTTGTTTTGATAAGAGAAATCTAGGTTCAACTTAATTTTGTATTATAAAATCAATAATAATGATTATCATGGGGTCTCTCTGCATTTTGTTGTAATCAACAAGGATGTATTTAATAATTGTTTAATGCAAGTAAGAGATAACTCATATTAGTGTAATTAATTTCCAAACTATCCAGCAGTTTAAGTTTTGCATGAAAATATAAACATATGAGTGCTATATAGAAGTAATAAAAAATGTGTAGAACCTGATAAAAATGAAAGTTTCCTTATGGACCCTAAATTGACCTAATATCTTCTTAAAGTCTTTAAAATTATAGTTTAAAATGATAATTTTATGTTTTTAATGTGTGTAGTTTTAGTGAAAAATAAGTCTTAAAGAATATACCTGAAAATGATAATCATAGAAGGGTTATGGGTGGTTTTTGTTATTTTTTGCTCATCTTTTAAAATATATTTTTCCTGTTATAAGCACTGTGTATAACAAATACAAAGTAAATATATATCACTGTATTTTATTCTGTATTTATTGATTGTCATCTATCTAGCAAATCAATTCAATTACCAATACTCTATTAATAAATTAAAATTACTTTTATTATCCTTGATGAATATTTCTAAATTTCCATTATATCTTTCAAAACTTTGATACTGTTTTCTCATAACTTTTAAGGGCCATTCATTTCTCCAATGCATGTAAAAAGCAGTACAGCCATGAAAATTTGTATGGCTTAATGAAACCACCATGAGTAGGAGGTTGACATTCAAAGTGCTCTTCTTGCTCATACTGGCCACTACTGTCATACTTGAAAGACAGTTTTTGTATGAAAAGAGGTGATAGACCCAACAGAAAAGTTGTATCATTGCACTTTTCTTAACAACTAAATGACAGGCACAGCGGTAGCAGCCACGTTTAAATCAATCATACTAAATTTAACACACATTCTTTCGGGTGCGGGAGAAGAGACTACTAAAAATCTCAAATGAAATGAAGCAAAAGTATCACATGTTTTGAATTAAAACACACACACATATATGAGACACAGAGTGAATTAGCTACATATTGATGATTATTTTCCTTTCTTGCCTTATTCTGCCTTCCTCCTTTCGGATTCTACTGATAGCCAGTCCAAACTATTTCCCTCTCCTTGTCTTAGATCTTCATAGAGAAATGTAACTCATTATACATTACTGAGCATACTCAATGTCCTTCAACATGCAATGTCTTTCATATGAACCTAATAATCGCCACATTTCTACCTCACTAACTTACTTTTCACTGGTGTTTTTATGAAACCTGAAAGCAATCCAGTGAATTAACAAGCAAAAAACACAGACATAATTCACATTTGTCCTGCATTTTGTATTGGCAGGATAATTTTCAGGAATAACTTAGCTAGTCAGGTGTAAAGACATAGGGCCTGGGTAAAAGTCTACTCTGCAACCCAAGGTCTGCAGTGACCTTGAGCCAATTATTCAACATCCCAAAGCCTGAGGTAGAAACTGAAGACATGAATAAAAATCTTATAGGAATACTAATAAGATTAGAGATAATATATATAAAGTGTTTCATTTAGTGGTTGGAACACAAAGGAAATTCAGTGAAAACTGGCTATTATTATTAAGAGGAAGAATCATGTATTGGCAACCCAAGTTTGATGATGGTACTTTAAAACTTAAAATATTTTTAGGCTTAGGAAAAGTAAAGACGTCATTTCATGTTTGAGTGCCTCTAGAGTGCTAGACACTGCAGAGCAGAATTAGAGGCTGTCCTTGACTTACTGCTTACTGAAGTACTTGCTTCTTGCTATTGATTTTCAAATCATGACACAAGACCCTGGAAAGAAGAGTGTAGGTACAATGGTTTAAAAATAAAATATAAAATTGCTTTTGAGATTTTTGTTTGTTGGGGTGCTAGCTCACAAAATATGCCAAGGATCATCTGAAATTTGTAATATATTTTCAAAATTCTCAAAGAGAGATGAAGTAATTAACAATATGTGACTTGCCTGTCCATCTCTAAACTGATGTAGTAAAGAACCACCTGGTTATCACACTAATAAATGGAGTGCTTACTATATGCCAGACATTGTTCACATAATTTTTTTTTTCATTTTGACAATTCTCTTTCTTTTTCATATTTTTAGTATTGGGTTCTGAGGATTATAGAAAGTAATTATGTAAGGCTATAATCTAAATCCTTTCACCTCTGCCTGTATTTGTCACCTCTGTCAAATTCTCTATAATTTCACAACCTGGAATTCATAAAGTTATTTTGGACACCAACCTTCTCTTATCTCTTTTACCTAATAAATCATTAAATTCTATAGCTATCATTGCAGATATCTTAATATTATTAATCTTTTTCTTTTTTTTCTGTCTGTTTTTTCAGTACAGCCTACCATAAAAGTTTTCTGACTCCCCATAATAGATCTCTCTGCCTTTGACCCTTTCTCCATGTGGTGGTTACAGTTATCTCCCTACAGAAATATGTTCATGTCACTCCTCTGCTTTAAATCCTCTGGTAACTCCTTCGCAAGGCTTTTGTGGCTCTTCACAATAGGCATCTTCCTACACCTTGACTCTCAATGCTGGCTACTCCTGATGTCATGACCCCACCCCAAGCTTCCGTACACCCCTCACATATAAACACTCTCTGCTTCTGCAACATCAAACCTCGAATGACTCTCTGAACAAAATACCAGGTCATATCTGTGCTCTTTGCTTAGACTACCCTCAAAATTATTTGTAGACTTTCCCTGATTCAACCACTGTGAGAGTTACAGGTTGAATTCCCAATGACTTTTTTATGGAGATTTATTTGCAGAAGGTTTATTAAGGATGTTTTCAGCATAAGAAATGAAGGAAGCAGTATTGGACAGAGAAGGTGAACTATGATGCAGTTAGAACAGAGCCCTCAGCCAATCCTATTGGATAATCTGGAGCCAGGCAGGACATTCAAAGATATCTCTAGTTAAAAAAGTGAGGCAGGTCATAGAACAATATTTAATAAGAACATTCCCTGGGAAAAAAGTAGGACCTCTTCAGCTATGGATAATTCCTGAAAAGAAGGATTTATCCCAGTAGAAGGGAGAAAAGGGGACTCGGTTCTGAATGAGGTTCTAGGTGGTGCATCACAACACCCTCTGCACCCCCATAGTGGAGTTAGCCATCCTACTCTATGTCCCAGAGTGTTTGCAGGAGCCTCTCTCCCAGCACATGCCACATTGCACTCAAGTCACATTTGGACCCCTTATCGTGCTGTGAGCTCTCCCAAGCCTACCTTTGTATCTTCAGCAGCCATCCCAGATTGCAGCATAGTGCCTGGCACCTTTGAGGCTTTTCAGAGAAATAAATAAATCCACCAAACAGCAGCTGGATTCATGACAGAGTAAAATTAACTATACTTGAAACAACAATTCCTAATGCTCTATGCTATCTTGTAAAACAGGAATAACAATTGTGCTATGGTAAAACAGAAGTTTTAATTAACATTGCTGTTTGGTTATATTGGTTTCCAAGGAGGTAAAGCTATCATGCTGAGAAGAGGTTTGATATGGAAAGAAATCTCTACAATGGAAAAAACAGTTTCAGAGGCACAATAAATTACTAACATCGGTTAGAACTCAGAAAGAGGAAGACCTGACCAAACTACAAATTTGGGAGAAAGGATGATCAGGGACTCTTAATTTGAAGATTAACTGGGGAGAACTGGAATGAGACACAGACCAGGGGGATAAATTGTTGAAAAATATTTAGAATCAACTGAGCTCATGGTTACAAATCAAACATCGTTGCAAAACCGCTAAAGTGATGGAAGTAAATAAATTCTCAAGTAGCTACTTGAGTGATTATTTTGGTAAAATATATGGTTGTTTCAGTTGGTATAGAGACTATCATGACTCTCTGAGGAAAAACGTTAAGAGGCACAACCTCCACAGTTCCTGGAACATTGTAGGCTCACAATAAATGTTTGCCCATCTCCTTCTTTTAAAGGTGAAGGTTTTAAGTCGGCCTTACCCTTCATTTTAAAGACTCATGCTAGAGCCCATAGAATTATGACATCCAGGGATGCTCTGTTGGCCACATTGCGCCTCTCACAGGTGGCCATAGTCACACACATAACTCAATCTAGGACTTCAGAAAATGAAAACAGATGTTTATATCTCCTTTTCCTGTCTGGGTAATTCCTTGTCCCTTTGTTTATTCTTTGCATTCACCCACCTCTAAAAGAATCATAAAGCTAATGTGGTCATTATTTCAGGTGAATTTAATATGTAAATGTGTAGACGTTATGCTTACAATGTATGTAAATATTGGAGGTAGAACTAGAACACACCTCTTCTCTCACAAGTAATAACTAAAATTAGTTGCTATTCAATTCAATGAACAATATTCAGTATCTACATCTTGCAAAGCAGTGCCCTAGAAAATATTCTAGAGAAAGATGAATCATACATAAGAATGTTGAGAAGGAAGACAAATAAACCCCTAAGAGTAAGGGACTAAAGGATGAAATATGTGCTGTGGTTGAGCTGCAATTAATGTGCTATGAGAGCAAAGAGATAGGAATGATTACTTTTGACCTAAGGGAGATCAGAAGATGCAGCACTTTTCAGACTTTTTGAGTTTCCCTAATCATGAGTTAATTGACTCCTGCATGTAAATCTGTGTTGTCAACTCTGTGTGTGTTTCCTGGTAATTAACCATTTTCCCATTTAGTTTTATGTATCTTCCATCTGTGCCTTTTTGGACACAGGGAAGTTATTTTAGGATGATCATATACACAAAAGTCTCAGCAATGCCAATTTTATAATATAGGAAAGTTCACTGAAAGGAGACCACGTGATGTAACCCACAACTCAGTATTAAATGTGGCTTTGAGGCCAGCAATGAGAAATATGGTTGAAAATAACTGGAGAAAACAGCAAAGGTCACAAGAATGATTTTGAAGAAGTAGATTGGAAAGAAAATCTGTAAAAATAAGATTCAACTCAATCATGACAGAACTAGTATGATATAGCAACTGGAGTGACAGGATCTAGGACAATGCCTACTCGAGGCTGCTTCAAGACATCTGGAACATATCAACAGGAAAGAAATGTTAGATTGGGTGCCAAATTTAACCTGAATTTGGAGATTGCATCTGGAACCTGACTGCAATACTGGAGATTGAGAGAATTCAGCTGACATGAAATTAAAAAGTCAAAAACATGTGTTATTCAGGGTTGCAGAACAACTCACATTACACTCCAATTTGCAAAGGAAATATAGATTTTGTATTTTTTCTGTAAGTGTTCCATCTTTCTCCAATGACTAGGTAGAAAGAAAATAAAGACTACTTTTATTTGCTAATCTCAGTACAAGCCAATCAATATTTTCTTTAGAAAGTATGTCATCTTGGATGATTCAAAATGCATCAAGCTTCTCTTATAAGAATAGAGACATGGCTGATGACATGACCTTGTAACAGTAGGGAAAGGGCTTTGTTTAACTACTATATAATGTGCCCTGGCTTGTATGCTAAGGTATGCAGAGCTGCTGTTTTGCGTGGTTCTGGTTGGTGATTTCTGCAGCAGATGATTTGTTACTCTTGGTTCTGCTAGTGTCTACGGCCCCTCCCTGTTGAATTGGTCTTTTAAATCTCTGCTGCTTCTCCTATCTAACCTGTGGTCTAAGTGGTCTAATGGCATCTACTATGAGGTTAGCTAGCCTCTACCACAGGAGACCATGTGGCCCTCTGATCCCCACCCCTGTCCGTGACACACAGGAACAGAGAGTCATTTGAAATACAAGCTAGACCTTCTCTTTGCCTGACAATACAGCTCCACCTTCCAATCATGCCCAAGCCTCCCATGTTACCACAGGGACACTCTCTGCAGGAATTTTCTCACCATGTCCCAAATCAGTGGCTGGGCCACATCCCACAGAGAGTTGACCTCAAATTCAAATGCAATCATACTTCTCCAGACATTGCAGCCTTTGCAGTTCCAGAGCTGGGAGATCAGAGCACATGGCCACCCTGATCTAGTCGTCTTCAATCTCCTTGCCTCCCTATTTTTTTCTTTCAAATTCCTGTGGAATCAGAAATGATAGGATTTTCACTTATTCCTCCTACTTGTTTTCCTGGGACTTCTACTAAACCAAATGCTGTCATCCAAACTCCCCAGACCAGAAAATAATATGTTTAATAGGGAAATAGAAAGAAAATCCTTTCTTTCTTAATAATGCCTGACTTTTAAGTCTATAGACTTCAACATTTAATTTTGAATATCAATTTATAAATATTATCTCTTTTTCTTTGTTCTTTCCAAATCATAGTGAAAATTGTGAATATAAATACCATGAGGCTTCCCTTTGGAGGTATGGAGAGCCTCTAGAACTCCCTACCCTTATGTGAAATTGACCAAGATCCTTTTTATTTTAAAAAAATCCTAGAAAATAGATCAGAGCAGGCTATGTAAAGAATACTAAGTAAGAAAATACCATATTAAAAATAGAACCTTGATTGATTGAGCCTTTGTTGATATAAGATTGACAGAGAAAATAAAAATAAGGAGACTGCTTCTAGTTATGGTATTTTATAGTGTAAATAGAATGGACATTAGGATGACAAAAAAACAAGACATAAAGCTGACCATTGCTTACGAGCTCATAATTTAAGACGACTGATTAAAATGTCATTTTTTTCATTCTCTTTCATCTCCTCCACTTCATTAAAAATTTTGTTCCCCAAAATGACCACATGGAGTTGTGTTTCGAAATTTTTCTGTCCATAGGTTCAGGAAGCACAGATTATCCAAGTGTGAACATTAGAGAAATGCTTGTTCTTTACCTTCTTGACTTAAGAACAGTGTTTATTAGTGAGAGGATCCATTTACCCTTGGAAAGAATGGCATAGCAAAGCAGGTTTGTATTGCACATGACTTTTTTTTAAATAAACTTTTTATTTTACAGTAGTTTTAAATTTACAGAAAAGTTGCAAAGATAGTACAAAGAGTTCCACACCAGTGCCCTCTATTATTAATATCCTCTGTTACTATAGTACATTTATTATAATTAATGAACCAAAATATACAACTAATGAACCAATAAAGATTTCATTGCAAGTAAGAGAAGACTAAATCAAAACAGTAGTAATAATAATTATGATAGTAGTAGTGATAACTGAATGGTCTAGGAATAATGGACACTTTATGTACAGTTGAAACCAGGCCTCAAACATTGTTATCAAGATTGCCTTCCTCCCTTATGTTTTCCCTTTTTGCCAGAATTTAACTTTGCATTTCCTTTTGTTGGAATCATTCTGGCAGAAATTTCCAACATAATGGAAAGATATCCACAGCAACATCAGGCTCACATCTATATTCTCAACAAACCTGGTATATAATGTCTCCAACAAATCTTAAGATTGATCTTCATTGGATGGACTCATGTCATTTGACCCTTCCTGAGTCAATTGCTTAGAGTAGCCAATTCCCAATCTGAAGTACTCTATGAAAGCCACAGGGCCTCTACAGCTTCATTTATGCAGAGCCTTGACATCCATGGATGGGTATAGAGCACTCTGCAGAAAATTAGACCCAAGATTTAATTGTAAGTGTGACAGAGCCACAAAGGAGACTAAGAATATTACTTTGAGTGATCTCATCTATTTAATTCAGGATTGCAGTTGGAAAAGAGCAAGCGTTTGAGAATTGGGATGGGGAAATTTGTAGACAGAATTTAAAATCTTGAACCCTATATATATGAGATGGGGATGTCAGTATTTCCTCACCAAAATATGAAGGAAGAAAGAAATCCTAAAAAGAAGTAGTAATGTCAGAGTAGGTTGGGATGTACAACTTCAGAATGCATCACCAAACTATTTTCAGAGACCATTTCCTTCACTGAGGCAATATGGAATGTATTTGGTAGATCATGAGGGAAAAACCAGCATCCTTAAGAAACTGAATGTTTCTTGTGCTCTGTAGGACAGGATTAACAGGGGGAGATGTTGCCATGAAATTGGGCCCTCCAGAATAAATAGGAATGATGGGATTATGAAACAGAAGAGGACAGGTGGAAGCACTTAATGTTCAGAGGCAAGATAGATATAATTACTCTAATGGTCAGCAGGAATAGAATGGACATCAGGGAATCTTAATACAAAGGTATCTGTGGTGATGGCAAGTGGGTCTTAGAGTCATAGAAAAAGATAGGTTATAAACAATGTAGTACATAGTACATTGTTTGACCTATATGAAAAATAAATAAAATGAGAGCTTGTGAAGTTGATAACTGACATTAGCCATCAAAATAGAAAATTGTGGTCACTCACAAAAATTCCAGACTTAAGCCAGTTCATAGACACAGAAGCCATTGAGTAAAGGGGAATCAAGGTCCCTTAGAGAATGGACTCTGTAATATCACTGCAAGTAAATTAGGTAAATATTCTCCTGATCCTTTCTGAAAGGGAACTGTGGCCAATATCAGGACAACTGTGCTGGGAAAGAGGAATGACAGGTGTTTTAAAAACTGTTAGATAAAGATTTTGAATTGAGACTGATAATGGAAGAAATAAAATTTCATCATAGTCCTCCAATTAGGGTGGAGGTGTTGGATGCCAGGTGATTGATGGAGTTTTGGCTCAAGTCTGTCTCACAATGCTATGCATCTAACATGTCCACACAACCACCCTACAGTTATTTCTCTGGTCCCCAAGTGGATAATTGAGTCTGATATGCTTAACAGCTGGCAGAATCTTTACATTGATTTATAATCTGTGCACTAAGAGCCATTATGGTAGAAAGGGCCAAGCGAAAGCTCTCTCCTCTATCCTGGAGAATATATAAGAAGCAACACCTTACCTCAGGAGGAATTACTAAGATAAGCACCATTATCAAACACATAAAGAATGCAGGGTGGTGGTTTCTTTGATGTCCCCATTCAATTCATCTCATGGGCTGATGGAAAAAAATTTAATCAAAAAAATTGATCTTGGCTGATAGATGACTGTGGACTGACTCACTTACACTTATCCCACATGTAGCCCCAATTGCAACTATATGCTTTTTATGGTATCTTTCTTGGTGTAGTTCCATACAGCCTCTGGCATTTGAAACACTCAATTGATTTGGCATTTGCATTTTTCTTGATTTCTGACAGTAGGAGGAATCCAATGCAGTTTTCCATCACGCAGTAGGGATAGCTGTACATGTTCAAAGATTGCCCCAGGGCTATGTTCACACTTATGCTTACATTCGCGATATACTCTACAGGAACATTGATTATCTTGCTATTCTGCAGAACATAATGCTGATCTATTACAACGATGTATCATGCTAATTGGACCCAATGAACAGGAACTAACAAGTGTTTTCCTGTATGCCCAAGGAAGACATCTAAATGCCAGAGAGTAAAAAAAAAAAGTCCTGTTGAAGATGCAGAGGTCTGCTATACCAGTTGAGTATTTGACAGGTTCAGATAAACTGGAGTATATCATAACATCCTTTCTATGGTGAATAAAAATTTAATGCACCTTACATTTCCTAATTACAGTGCTTGGTGGACTGCCTTATATTTTTGAGTCAGAATATACAACGTACTTCAGAATACTCTTCTGATCCATTTATTGGTGACTTAGAAAAACTATGAGTTTTTAGTGGTGCCAGGAGCAAGAATGTATTCTGCAGCAGGGCAGGACTGTGGTGTGAGCTGCCCCATAACTCAAAGCATGTGATACAGAAGATCTGATAGTACTGGAGGTATCTATGGTATATTTAGGATGCTATATTGAATATTTGGCAAGCCCCAGTAAGAAAACTGACATGTAGAATCCTAGGCTATAGAGCAGGATGACATTTTCTGCAGCCAAAAAAGTTAATCTTCATTGAAAAAAATAACTCCTAACATATTACTAAGTCCTAGTAGAGAGAATACAGGACATGAAATGACTGTGACATGAAATGACTATGTGACCACACGTGTATTTTTTTTTTTATTTCAGAATATCATGGGGGTACAACACTTTGGCTATACACATTGCCCATGCACTGCCCGTGTCAGAGCCACAATCGTGATCATCCCCCAAACTGTGTTCCCCGCATCCATTCAGTGAGAGTTTTTCCCATCCCCTCCACCCCCCTCCCGCCCCCTGATGAATATTATTGCCCTGTGTGATGTAGGTGTTGATCAGTTAGTACCAATTTGATGGTGAGTACCAGTGGTGCTTGTTTTTCCATTCCTGTGACACTTCGCTTCGAAGAATGGGTTCTAGCTCCAACCAGGATAATACCAGATGTGTTAATTCGCTATTGTTTCTTATTGCTGAGTAATACTCCATGGTATAAATATACCACATTTTATTAATCCACTCATGTATTGATGGGCACCTGGGTTGTTTCCACATCTTTGCAATTGTGAATTGTGCTGCTATGAACATTCGTGAGCAGATGTCTTTATTATAAAATGTCTTTTTTTTCCTTTGGGTAAATACCCAGTAGTGGGATTGCTGGGTCAAATGGTAATTCTACTTTTAATTCTTTGAGATATCTCCATATTATTTTCCATAGAGGGTTGTACTAATTTGCAGTCACACCAGCAGTGTATGAGTGTTCGTATCTGTCCACATCCCCGCCAACATTTGTTGTTTGGGGATTTTTGATATGAGCCAATCTCACTGGAGTTAAGTGATATCTCATTGTGGTTTTGATTTGCATTTCCCTGATGATTAGAGAAGTTGAGCAATTTTTATATGTTTGCTGGCCATTATTCTGTCTTCTTTGGAAAAGTTTCTGTTCATGTCCTTTGCCCATTTTTTAATAGGGTTGTTTGATTTTTTCTTGTTGATTTTCCTAAGTTCTGTATAGATTCTGGTTATCAGCCCTTTATCAGAGGTGTAGCATGCAAATATTTTCTCCCATTCTGTAGGTTGTCTGTTCACTCTAGTGATAGTTTCCTTGGCTGTGCAGAAGCTTTTTAATTTGATCAGGTCCCATGTATTTATTTTGGTTGCTGCTGTTATTGCTTTGGGGGTCTTCTTCATAAATTCTTTGCCTAGGCCAATGTCCATAAGAGTTTTTCCAACATTTTCTTAGAGAATTCTTATGGTTTCATGTCTTAGGTTTAGATCTGTTATCCATTGAGTTGATTTTTGTGAGAGGTGAGAGGTGTGGGTCCAGTTTCAGTCTTCTACATATGGCCATCCAGTTTGCCCAGCACCATTTGTTGAATAGGGAATCTTTTCTCCAGTGTACGTTTTTCTGGAATTTGACAAAGATCAGGTGACTGTATGAGGTTGGTTTTATATTTGGGTTCTCAGTCCTGTTCCATTGGTCTACGTCTCTGTTCTTGTGCCAATACCATGCAGTTTTGGTTACTATAGCCTTGTAGTATAGTTTGAAGTCAGGTGGATAGATGCCTCCCAATTTGTTCTTTTTGCTTAAGATTGCTTTGGCTAGACGGGGTCTTCTCTGGTTCCACACGAAGCATAGAGTTATTTTTTCTAAATCAGCAAAAAATGATG
Organism: Daubentonia madagascariensis; assembly: GCA_023783475.1. Taxonomy (NCBI): domain Eukaryota; kingdom Metazoa; phylum Chordata; class Mammalia; order Primates; family Daubentoniidae; genus Daubentonia; species Daubentonia madagascariensis. Next base: position 13,438,987 of record JAKFHU010000747.1, on the reverse strand, counting down.
TTGGTATTTTGATAGGGACTGCATTGATTCTGTAAATCAATTTAGGTAGCAAAGCCATTTTTACTATGTTGACTCTACCTATCCAAGAGCATGGTAGGGCTTTCCATCTATTTACATCCTCTGCAATTTCTTTTCTCAGTGTTTCATAATTCTCTCTATATAGGTCTTTGACCTCCTTAGTTATAGATGTTCCTAAATATTTAATTTTCTTTGGTGCTATTGTGAAAGGTATTGCATTTTTAATTTGTTTCTCGGCTTGATTGTTATTAGCATATATGAAGGCTATGGATTTGTGTGTATTAATTTTGTATCCTGAGACTTTGCTGAATTCATTTATCAATTCCAGTAATCTCTGGGTTGAATCTTTGCGGTTTTCTATGTATAATATCATATCGTCTGTGAATAGTGAAAGTTTGACCTCTTCTGCCCCCATCTGGATGCCCCTGATTTCTCTGTCTTGTCTAATTGCGTGTGGCCAGGACTTCCAGCACCATGTTGAAAAGAAGTGGAGATAGTGGGCAACCCTTGTCTGGTGCCAGTTTTAAGGGGGAATGCTTTCAATTTTTCCCCATTCAGTATGATATTGGCTGTGGGTTTATCATATATGGCTTTAATAGTTTCAAGGTATGAGCCATCTATGCCTATATTGTTAAGAGTTCTTATCATAAAAGGATGCTGGATTTTGTCAAAAGCCTTTTCTGCATCTATTGAAAGGATCATATAATCTTTGTTCTTGCTTTTATTTATACGGTGAATTACATTTATAGATTTGCATATGTTGAACCATCCCTGCATCTCGGGAATGAAGCCCACCTGATCGTGATGAATTATTTTTTTGATGTACATTTGAATTCGGTTTGCAAGGATTTTATTGAGAATTTTTGCATCTATATTCATAAGGGATATTGGTCTGTAGTTTTCTTTTTTTGTTGTGTCCTTTCCTGGCTTTGGTATCAAGGTGATATTGGCTTCGTAGTATGAGTTTGGGAGGATTCCATCCTTCTGGATATTTTCAAATAATTTCTGCAGCATAGGCACCAGTTCTTCTTTGTAGGCTTGGTAGAATTCAGGTGTGAACCCGTCTGGTCCAGGACTTTTTTTTGTGGGAAGATTTTTTATTACTGCTTCGATTTCGATGCTTGATATTGGTCTGCTTAGAAATTCTGTTTCTTCCTGGTTGAGCCTAGGGAGGTAGTATGTTTCTAAGAATTTATCTATTTCCTCCACGTTTTTGTGTTTGTGGGCATAGAGATTTTTGTAGTATTCGAAGATGATGTTTTGTATTTCCATGGTATCAGTTGTGACTTCTCCTTTTTCATTTCTAATTGAGCTTATTAGAGTCCTTTCCCTTCTGCTTCTGGTCAACCTGGCAAGTGGCCTGTCTATTTTGTTTATCTTTTCAAAGAACCAACTTTTCGTTTTATTAATCTTCTGTATTGTTCTTTTGTTCTTGATTTCGTTTAATTCTGCTCTGATCTTGGTTATTTCTTTTCTTCTGCTGGCTTTAGGATTGCTTTGCTCTTCCTTTTCCATTTCCTTAAGATGATTCATTAGTTTACTGATTTGTGACCTTTCTGTCTTTTGGATGTGGGCATTTAAGGCGATAAGTTTTCTTCTCAGGACTGCTTTTGCTGTATCCCACAGATTTTGAAAACTTGTGTTCCCATTATCATTTAGTTTGAAGAATCTTTTGATTTCCATTTGAATCTCCTCCTTGACCCAATAGTCGTTCAGCAAAAGATTGTTTAGTTTCCAAGTTTTTGGATGGAGATGTGAGTTTCTGTTGGAATTGATTTCTAATTTTATTCCGCTGTGGTCTGAAAAGATACATGGTATTATTTCTATTTTTTGAATTTGTTTAGATCTGTTTTGTGGCCTAGGATGTGGTCAATTTTAGAGAAAGTTCCATGAGCTGATGAGAAGAATGTATATTCAGTGTTATTTGGGTGGAGTGTTCTGTAGATATCTGTTAGGCCCAAATGTTCTAGAGTCCTGTTTAGGTCTTTTGTTTCTCTATTTAATTTTTGTTTGGAGGATCTGTCCAGTTCCGTCAATGGGGTGTTGAAGTCCCCTGCTATTATGGCATTGCTGTTTATTATGTTGTCTAGATCTAGCAGTATTTGCTTTATGTGCCTGGGCGCTCCTGTGTTGGGTGCATAAATGTTTAGGATTGTTAAATCCTCTTGTAAGATTTTTCCCTTCATCACTATATAGTGTCCATTTTTGTCCTTCTTTACTTTTGTTGCTTTAAAGTTTATATCATCTGAAATAAGGACGGCTACTCTGGATTTCTTTTGGTTTCCATTAGCCTGGAAAATTGTATTCCATCCTTTCACCTTGAGTCTCAATGCGTCTTTGTGTGTAAGGTGTGTTTCCTGAAGACAACAGATACTTGGCTTGTATTTTTTAATCCATTCAGCCAGCCAGCCTATGTCTCTTCAATGGGCAGTTCAAGCCATTTACATTTATTGAGAGAATTGATATTTGGGGTAAATTTCTGATTATTCTATTGGGTGGTGTCTTTTGTTTCACCTCTTGCATCATTGTGGAATCTGGTTTCTGGGGTTTTAGCTTTTGCATAGTTTTACATAGGTGGGTGCCTGTTGTGCTGGTTAGTGTATAATGCAGGTCTAAGCACTTCTTGCAAGGCCGGTCTGGATTTCGCAAATTCTATCAGTGATTGCTTATATGGAAAGGTCTTTATTTCTCCCTCATATAAGAAGCTTAGTTTGGCAGGACACAGAATTCTGGGTTGGCCTTTGTTTTGTTTTAGGAGACTGATGATGGCTCTCCATTCCCTTCTGGCTTGTAAGGTTTCAGCTGAGAAATCTGCAGTTAATCTGGTCGGTTTCCCTTTATAGGTTACCTGCTCTTTTCGTCGTACAGCTCTGAGGAGTGCCTCTTTTTTGTTTACTTTGGTCAGTCTAATAATTATGTGGCATGGTGAATGCCTTTTCACGTTGAGTCTCCCAGGAGTCCTGTGTGCTTCTTGTACTTGGATATCGAGATTTCTGGCTAAGCCATGGAAATTTTCCTCTATTATTCCTTCAAATAGATTTTCCAGCCCACCACATGTGTATTTTAACTTGAGTATTATTAGAACTGCTGAGTCATAAGTTTGGGAGTATGAAGCAATGATCTATTGCACAATGGAAATGATATGTGTGAACTGGCCTTAGCAGACCCAGAAAGCATGAGAAAATTATATGAACTGGTTTCTGAGACTCCCAGATCATCTACCTGTATTGCATCAACATCTCTCCCTCAAGCTCATACCTTGGGCCTCGTGGTAATATTTCCTGTGAACAACTGATGGAGAAGAAAAGTAAAATCAGGCCTGCTTCACAGATAGATTCCTCAAAAGAGGTATTGTCCTTAATAGAGGTTCTGTAGCCGACTGGACCTGTACCTTACCACTTACAACCAGGGAGGTATCATATTGTACTAAGCAGTTAGATATTATAGGAGAGCATCAGACTCATGTGCAGTTGCAGATCACCTCAACTTTACTGTCTCTGGAAACTTTGGCTATTTGTTTCAGACTAGGCTGCTTTTATGATACCTTACTCTGTGTGGAGTCCAACCAGCTTCATCAGGTACAATCCAAGAGTGTCTCATTTCTTGGATGTTCACAACACTATTTGTCTCCTACTTTGGAGCTCCCCTGCTCGCCTGAAGAATGAGATGCTGTGGGTCTGTTTGGGGCCTACACACAGGCATCCCAGAAATGCAAATGAAATCACAATCCAGGAGGTGAAATTTGAACACTAAGAGATAGAAGCCAAAGGATAAATTCCTCCCCAGGAATAAGAGTACTGAGATGTGCTTATTTATTTTACTCTTTTGGATGTAATCTCATGAATTTGAGTCATGTTTGACACTAATTGATGGCCAGCTTAGTAAGGTGCTGTTATATTTGTTCATCCTCTTTCCCTGATTCATTTCCCTCTTGCCTCACTCCTGTTTTGTAGGAAAGTGGTGATGCTAAAAGCTTTGCTTCAGGCTGTGCTTTCTGGGCAACCCAGGCTAAGATAGAGGAGATAGGAGTTGAGAACAGGAAATCAGACTCTTAACCACTACTATCCATAAAGACTTCAAATGTCAATAATGTTTGCTCCTGTGGCCTATGTTTAAATAGTCTACATAAGTATACCACTTATATATTTTTTGTATATTTTTTTCTCAAGAATCATTATGTCTTTGAGAAATTAGATATTGCTATCTTTAAGATCAGACTGTCATCTGTTAATTAAATGCTAGTTATGAATTATCTGTGGTAATTTTATGATGTACAGTACATCCCATCAAGAATTAAGCTGAAACCACCACATACATTCCACTTAAGATTAATTGCAACTATGGTGCCTCAGCAAGACATGCAAACATAGTTCATTGTCAGACAGTATGATGATGGTACTAAAATATTCCTTAGGGACAGTAAAACATCTCTAAAATACTTTTTTAATAAATATAATTTCTAAACATTAAGAGGAGGAAAAAAAAGAAAAATAATATAAGGAAAAGTAACTGTACACATAACCTTGAGTTAATCATATTAATTGCAATGAGAGATAAAAGAGAGTTAACTTAATACGAGACATTTTTAATAAACTACATTAATGAGGAATATTTTAAAAATGGCATCTGTTAAAGCACCAAATTATTTCTCACACATTTATTTTTTATGTTTGTTTGTACCAAACCAAGTGCTAAAAATTATTTGTGGTACATTAGAATAAAAATACATGCACCCACATAAACACACACAAACAAAGATAATAAAAGACCAAAGACTGGTAGTTAGTTCTAAGCTTCCTAGCAATCAGGACCAAATGGAAATATACATCTTGCCATTCTGGGGAAGGAAGCTACCTGAAGAGAAAAATTTTACTAGTTTTAGTCCCCAGATCGTATGCTCAATAAAGAATATATACTGTAAGTTTTTATGCAAAAGACTTTAAACAATATAAAAATGAGGATCTTTGATGACCATTTTATCACAAATATATGGCTATTTTAAAAATTAACCAAAGGTATCTTCAAAATCTACTCATTGCTTTATTATAATAGGAAATTTATGTTTGCAGTCAAAATTATCAAGAGTTGATCTTGGTGACATGTTTTCTTTAAGCTAACTTAAATCATTATCATTTAAAATGTATCTCCTGATACTGGCAGTGGCCCCTGGCTATTGAATTTCACAGAATAGATACAGAGATTCAGAGAGGCCCACAAAGTAGGGGCTCGATCTGTCACACATTTCTATATTCTTGGGCTAATACAGTTGCCTGTTCAGAAGTTAAGTTTGCTGTTGCCGTGCCCATTAAAATATTGGAAATTAGATTAGAAAATACAGGAAATTAACAAAATAAAGAAGAAAGGAAGTATTTGGGGGGACAGTTAGTACAGTTTTAGAAATACTACCAGTTATTGTTTTTAAGATTTTATATGTTTCAATAGTGGTAAAAAATGAGCAAGAAATTGTTATTCTAGATTACCGTTGCTTGGTTTTATTGCAAGACTTTCATTCGTATATAGAGTGAGTTGTTAATTTTAACCTATTTCGTATATGTATATCTGTAAATTTGAACTGGAATATTTACAGTCCAGATTTCAGAGGTCTTTGCTTCTTTATATACCAATACACATTTCTTTTTCATCTTTATACCTTTTATTCTTTCCTTCGTATTATAACTTGGACAAAATTTCTTATCAGTAGAGAAGAATGCCTAGCACTGTATAGTTGAAAGGAGTGTAGAACTGAAGTGAGACAAACCTGTGCCCAAATCCCAGTTCCAGCATATAACAACTCTAAGATCTGGGATAAGTTTTCTAATTTCTGTAAACCTGAAGGTCTTTCTCACTCAAATGAGACTGACAGTAACTGCCATGTTGGGCAGTTTAACATTTGGATATAAAATATCTGACACATAGTAGGTTCTTAACAACTGGTATCTATTATTATTAGGTGTTTCTACATGGTTGAAGGATAAATAAATAAATGAGACAAGCGTCATGCATCTTATTTAGATCAAGGGTTTTTTTTTTTACCTTCATTGTTCACTGGAAGTGACCTAGTTTCCATGAAAAGAAAGTATTGTTAGTAACCAGGATATAATTTTGCACTACTGATTTCTTCCTTGGTTTGATTTTTTTCCCTTAACCTGCAACATTGATTTGACCTGGTGCTAATATACAGGAACTCTCTCTCTCTCCACACTTGCATTTTAAACCTTAGCCTTAGAAAGGAAAAAGAGAAGAAAATAAAAAAAAAAGGAGGGGGAAGCCTTGTAGTGGAAATAACTGAATAAAGAGCTAATACAAGAAACATAACACCTTAGCAGGGCTAACTCATTTGCAGGTACAGTGTATAGTTTTCTACTAACCAGGGAATATATAGACATATATATATATATATACACACACACATATATACACACATACATCTATAGGTATATTTGTATTTCACACTTTAAATAATATTAGTTTCTAATTTCTGTTCAGTAATGTCTATAGGAAAAATCTTTGTAATTTAATCATTACCATAATGAGCAAAGTAGGTCAAACAGATAAAGCAGTTATTTTACCAGATTTCTGTATTTGATTAAAAATTGAGTTTCATTAATCTATCTCATGCCATAGATTTGAAAAAATACAAAAAAATATCTGACACATAATTATGGAATGCTTTATTTGTTTTTACATTATGTAAAACATAAAGGATTTCACTTTTTTTATTTACTGATCTTATCACAAGCAATTTTTGTGCTGTCAAAAATATGACCAAAAATTAGCCATTATAAAATATACATGCTTTAAAAAGACACTAAGGTATTCTTGTCAACAGTTAGAAGATGTTCCTTTTCCTATTCCCTTTAGCTTTGTTTCCATTATTTTTCTGGACATTAATAAACATTTCAATGCATGATTATCTTGCTTCACAGCATTTTGCTAATTTTCCAAAACTCGGGTTTCTATTTTTTGTACACAAGGGTGAATGAAAGTCATGACACTTTTTAAAATTGATTTTGTTTTCTTTACCACTAAATGGTCTTCTTTCTTTGAGTGTGATTGATAATGAATTCTCTTATTTTTAAACATTTTAACTGTGCTTGTATTTGGCTACTGTAGATTATTTTTTAGGAATGTTAAAAAGTAGAAAGTATCTTTTATATGATTACTAATACTAAAACAAAGAAGAGTTTAAAATATATTAGTGAATTTTCTTTATATTATTCTTATATTTTCTTGTATTAAAATTTACTGGTTATCCCACAAAACAGGAATTCTGGCAAATGTGTTGAGTTGTCATAGAAAGAAACTAGAATTTGTGAGAGCATTACTATTTTTCATCGAGGATCTTTTCAAGATGGCAATCAGTATCAGCATTCAGAATCACCTCCACGGTGAGAAATGCTGGCTTGGTTGGGAGAGAGTTTGCAAAGAGAATTCCAATACATGAGTCTTGCTTTTATCACCTTCCAGGCATTGAATCCTAAGAATTACAGAAAATAATTAAGTAAGGATATAGTATAAATCTATTTACCCCAAACTAATACTTACTCTCAATGGTTCAATTGAAGATTCACTTAATCTATAATGTTAGAAAGCATAATGTGAAACAGGGAAAATTTCCCCAAATTATAAGAGTTATGTTCATCTTGCCATGTTATTTGACATCTATTTATTGGGCCTTGACTAAAGGCACAGCATGAGTATGATCTCAAATTAATCATTTGGAGATTGAAATCTCATTACCAGTATCAATTTTAAGTTAAGAAACTATAATATCCAAGTGACTTGGATTTGGTTGAAGAGTCACTAATTGAAATTTCTTGCCAGAGAATGAGGTAACTTTATGAAAAAAATTAAGCATGTGTTTTATGTTCTTGTAGCTTTGTTTTTAATACCCAGCTATGACATCAATTCTTAATATTTATTCTCTCTATCTTGATAAATGGAAATTCATCTCACAATTCCTACTATACCAACCTTTTTTTATTGTACAACAATTCACACAGGATTTTCTGACATGAAAATCACCTGTGAGCAATTGCAAAGGATTATTTAAATTCATATTTTTTCAGAATATACTAACATATCTAAAATAAGAGTCCAATTTGATTTTCAAATGTAAAATTTTGAACATAAAAAAGTGAAAGACAACGTAGGCACTAGTTTTGTAGAAATTTTTTAAACCACACATTTTCAAGATTATAATTGTTTTGTTTAATGTAATAAAAAGATGTGACATGGATTTTTCTGAACACTACACAAAACAAGTAAGACATGACATCTAGTGTTAGCCATATTGTTTTCTGAACATTTTCTCTCATTCTGCACTAAACATCTCTGGGTATTTAATTTCCAATGCATCTGTACCTTCCACTAACATATAGTTGTGTTAGTACTTTACAAAATTAAGAAATTTTAAGTCCTTAGAGTAAAAAATACTCAGAATTTGTGAAGCTAAATTTCTTCTATGGTAGGGATACTAATGCTGTGCTCATTGTTATGTCTTCTAGCTAGATCACAAGAATTCTTGGAATAGATGCTTCTGAATGCCACAACTATATTTGGAAAAGTCAATCATCAAGTTGGCCAACATTTCAAGCAACAAGGGATAAACTAACACTTTAACATCTTTACTCTTCCTTTAGTTCACTGAGCCTCAGTCTCCTCTTCTATAATAATGAGGGCTTTGATACCCACTTTTTAGTTTGTAGGCAGATGGTCACTTATATACGTAAATATGTAGACAGGATAGGCTAAGTTATGAAACGTTCAACCCCAGAATGTCAGTAGCTTATAACAATAAGATGTATTTTTCATTTATGTTGTATGTGTATTGCCAGTTGGCCAAGGGCTTCATTTTTACAAGGATAAAAAAATGACGATAGAGCTTTCAACATTGCAGAATAGCTAGACGCTTTATTACATGTTGTCCTCACCCAAGAAAATGAATCCATGGTACCTCCATCATTGGAATGTTGCTGGTAGCTGTGTCAGATCAGAGGGAAAGAGGGGGCAATGAATCATACTTCAGATACTTTTTCTCATGTAATTTTGGAAAAAGCAAGTCATATAGCTATGCCTAATTACAAAGGGTGAAGGAAACGATTCCTGACATGTGGTGAGATAGGGACCTGTAAATATTTGATGAAAAGTACTAATGACCACATGTAAAATGTATAGGATTATGATAAACTGTAGTAAGCAATAATAATATCAGCTATTGTAAAAGGCTTTTCATCATTCATTGTCTTAGTGCATTCAAATGCCTATAACTAAATACCATAAACTAGGTGGCTTATAAACAAGAGAAATTTATTTCTCACAGTTTTGGAGGCTGGCAAGTCCAAGATCAAGGCAGATTTGGTGTTGGTGATGGCCTGCTTTTTGGTTCACAGATGGTACATTCTCGCTGTATCATCAAATGATGGCTAAAGCAACCATGCTTCCTTAAGCCTCTTTTATAAGGGTGCTAATACTATTCATGAGGGGTCCACCCTCATGACCTAATCACCTCCCAAAGGCCTACATCTTAATACCATCAACTTGGGGGAATGGGAGACAGGATTTCAATATATCAATTTGTGGGGACACAAACATTCAGACCATAGCATTCATTAAACTAAATTTCATTTAAAATGTACTCACTCTAAGTACTGAGTTAGGTATTAGGAATATTTGGATGCAAAAACGAAATTTCAGAACTTGAATACCATACTGTCCAGTGTGTATGTGGGAGGGGCATTATCCTGCTTTAACTCCCTTTCCAAATCATCTCACCATGATGTTTTCTTCCCCAGAATCTATTTACAACTTTCCCAGAAAAGGCAGTATCTGAGTCTCTTTTCTCCAACACTGGTGGTTTTTCTCATTCTCAGCAACATTAATATCTGTATTAAAGTCCCATCTGAGGAAGTAATCTTTGTTTCTTGCCCTCCTTTGTTTCGCCTACCTTCAGTTCTCCTCTACTTCAGCTGTTCCTCCTCACAGAGTCATCAACAAATAGCCTCTCTATCAAGTGTGATTGCCATCCCCACGCCCACCAAAACCTCCTTGCACCATACACTTGTACAATCGTTGATATAACTACTCATTATCCTTTGTCTTTTTCTTTCTAATTCTCCCCACTTTATGGGTCCATGTCACTCGATTTCAAGCTTACTCTACTTCTATCATTTTAGTGTTTCCCTTTTACTAAAATTCTATCATGTCTAAAATATTTTATGGAAACTATCATTTAGTATTCAATCTGGAGTACACCTCATTTATCAGTTCTCCACGCCAGTTCCTGGACAAAAGAACACTTTTGGAGAAAAACACAAAAAACAGATGTGGCCTCCTTCAAATGTACACTGACTGGTCCAATCTGGTTTAGAGTCTCATGAGCTTATCTAAGTACATAATTTTCCAAAAAATTTAATATATTACCATGAGTTCACTTTTTTCTTTCTTCATGTCTTTGTATGTTATACTTCTTATCACCTCTCTTTATATTATTCTATAAATCTTTACTAATGCACTAAAGGTACTAAATTTTCTATCTGTAAATGTGACAGCATTGTCTTCCATTGCCTATCAGTTACTCTATTTTTTATCTTTAAATTCATACATTCTTAGAGTCATAGAATTTTTAAAATTTAAATATAACAAAGATTATATTTAAAATTTGATACAAATTCTCATTTTGCATATATCTATCAATACAACCTCCCTCAACTTCTCACTAAAATACTCATAAAGGCTCAGAAGGAATGGAAATTCATAAAATGGAATTTCATATCATCGACAAACACTATGTCTGGCACATAATCTTGTACCAAACTCTGGCAGACAGATGAAAAGGAAATGCAGAAAAATTAGCACTATTAAAAACAATAAGAAGAAGCCACCACCAAAATAAAAAATCATAACAGATATGAACTTGCAGGGCATTCTGACCTCATTTTATTAAACAGAAACTGCCTAAGAAAAGATTGTAACTTATGGCAAAGGTCATAATTTACATCAGTCCAAGTACCTATGCCCACCAAGGTTTTAGTTGTTATTGTTTTAAGTATTAAATGAAGAAATGAAAATCTCTGTCTCATAGTAGGCACACATTATTTATTAACACTCTGAGGTATAATAATAATATACAATATAGCCTAAATAATATTCTGGAATGAATATAAAATGTAAATATATTTTCTAAAACTATATTTTACATAGCTGTGGAGCTGAAAGTGAAATAAATTTAACTTTTCCTAGGGTCGCAATCTAATTTATGTGGGTATTTCGTGGTAACTAATAGATCTTTGGAAATGATTTCCATTTGTTATGTTATTATTTCTCTCCTATATTCTAGGTGCAAATTCATCCTCTTCTAAAAATATGAGAGTTATTTCAAGAAGAACGTATTTTCAGAGGGTAGAGTTTTATCCCATAGTGAACATTTTCCATCATTTCTTTTCCAAATGGTATATCTGCTTTGCCTGTTTCCCTGATACATCACAGAAGTTATAAGCCAATCTTTTCTGGGGGGAAAACTTTTCTCTTAAACTTAAACTTCAAACTTTTCTTAATAATCCTTCAATAGCTATGAAAAAATGGGGCCCAGAGCACCTCTTATTTTGGAATTGCAAGAAGTTAGTGAACAAAAAGTACATCAACTTTGTTTACACAGCAGATCTTGCAAGTCCTTAGAGTTTAATGTAGATGATGAAACATTTTTTTCCCTTTTGCCTGTGACAGTTCTATCTCTTTTCCAAGTAAAACCAACAAGCCAGTGTGACATATTTTCATCTTCAAGTCACAACACTTACCAGAAACAAGTAACAAGCCTCTCAAATTATATTTACACTGAAGTCGCAAGGCAAGTGTAATCTAACTATCAAAGGGATGGTTCACTCAAGTACTCAACTATTGCCAACACAGCCCAGGTATAATTTGTCTTGACTAGATATAGGCAGCCAGCAGTGCTAAATACAGCAATAGTCAAGTTATCCACAGCTTTAAATACAGACATCATTAGACAAGTGACTCTGAGGGGCAAGGTCTGTTTTGCAATGATGATAAAGCTAAGCTCTGCCGGAAGCTTAAAACTATGAGTTTAAAAATATTCAGTTCAAAAGAGAAATTATATCTTAAATATATTTTAGACTGCTATTGAGCTGGTTTAATTACAAAATTTTAATACCTTTATGTGAGTATAAAATTGGTAGCACCTCTTAAAATTACATTAGGATGAACCATATAAATTTGCTGACTATTATTTTTTTACCTACATAAAGAGCAATTTACGTGGTTCAAACTAAAAGTTGATTTAATAACAAATTCTAGGGCAACCCCCAAGTTTCTCAAAAGAGAAAAGTTCATTCAGAAAGCCTCAGTGACTAGTTTATGGTCATATGCCAATAAGCGGTAGAATGATTACTCACCAACTTCTTTCCAGTCATACTGTAATTTTAAAAAAGGTTTCCCATATCTCATGATCTCTCCTCCCTCTAGACCTCAGCACTTGCTGTTAACTGTGCATGAAAGGCTCTCCCCAACCCTATTTACTGACTCATACCCATCCATCAGTTCTCAGGTAAAAGGCCCTGTAAGACAGAAGCCTTTGCCGACACACCCACAATACATCAGACCTTCACTGTTTACCCTCCCTTCACAACCTCCTTCACAGCCCTTTCACACTTGTAGTTATGTAACAAAGTGTAATAATTGTTTTATTGCTCGTGTTTACTGCTAGACCATATGAGAACTCTGTACCAGCAATCATGGCCCCTGGGTTCCACAGTTCATGACACAGGAAATTACAAATCCCTTTAAGGTGTTTAGGTGTTTGGTATGCTTGTTTAACACAAAAACATTCTTAGTGTGCAGAAAAATTAGAGTTTCGATCCCCAAACCAGTAAACTAGACTATTAGTAAATCATTTGCATTAAGTTAATTTATTAAATTATCCACAGAATTTTAGTATTTAAAAGATATTGGAGTTGGTCATTAACTAGTCATCTACAAGAAACTCTGTGGTATTAATACACACATTTAGACATTTAGAAAAATATTGTAAATGTACTCTTATTTGCACTGAAGTTTAAAAAACTAATTTTCCTCATTTAGTACTGCTGTTTAATTTTTCTTTTATAATCTAAAATAGTCAACAAGCTACAGCATATAATCTTGGGATGATTTAGACTGTACCCTGAAATCTCATGTAGCTTTTCATAGAGAAGGACCTGCAAAATGTTTAATTGACAAAATCACATAATATCAATTTGAATTATATTGGGCTGCCTTCTTTAATGTTATAGCAGCAGTGTTTTGACTAAATTTTAAATAAATTCCAGTGGATAGCTTAATTAGTAGCATACAGTAAACCATCAAGTAGAGAAGCTAATTACTTGATTGTCAAATGAAATAACAACAATTTTTCCTGCAGTGAAAGCTCCACCACTCTAATTAGGTTATATCATACCTTACCCTGAATGAATATTAAAAACATAACATCAGCCAATGCCATCCACTAAATTTTTCTATTTATAGCATGATGCTAAATTGCTACCTTCATGTTAGAGCTAAGATATCAATAACAGAGTACCAACAGCCCTCTGATGCACAATTACATTTGCTTTGTGTATATTAATGTGAATATAGATCTCAAAAGATCAGAGTTGGCTGACTAATCGTTTATAGTAAAATAGATTGATGAAATTTTAAAAATTATGTATAACAAACATTTAGAAAATAAAGCAGTATTTTAACAACTGATTATGAATTTTTATTCATATATCATGTGTTCTGAATATGTTAACTTTTAATAAAAAACATAAAAATTTGACTGACAAATTCTAAATAAAAAGGTAATTACAGAAAATCATACATGCTGATATATTAAATAAATTTGTATCTACTTGTTATGCCCCCAAAATTGTGTATTGTTAAAAACTGACCAATACTGTCTGTCAATAATAATAATAATATATCCTTATATATATGAATGTAAATGGATAAGAAAAGTAAAAGAGCCCTTGTTCAGCAAATCATTCAAGTGATTTTAAATGAGAATTAAAGGAACAAACATGGGTAAAGTTACTTCCCTTGGATTACAGCCTTCCTGATTCAAAAATGGGTCACCTGTCAAAAACAAGATGGATGGTTTCCTAGTCATCATTATACTGTGTCCACCACAAGAATTAGATGCTTGATGCAATGAAACTGTTACCCTAATGGCATTTTGGCTTGTAATAGATTTTTTAAAAGGTGATTTGAACATGTGAAGAAGAGCTATTCTTTTCTTTCACATTGCTAGGGAAAATGCATGTCTCTTTCTTCATGAAGTTTAGTTTGATCATTAAGAAGAAACAAGCCAACAAAACCCTCAGCATTATCTGAATTGCTTATAGAAAAATTGCCACATGTAAAAGCATTATCAACTCCTTTACACAGAAAGCACACAAAGGTTCACATGCAACTACAAACATATACAAACACATATAAGATGTAATAATAAACTAGCAGGCTTAATTTTCTTGCACACATAGAGTTTCTCTACGCTGTATAATTATACATGTATATTATATATATGCATATATACATGCACGTGTGTGTGTGTGTGTGTATGAAAAGATTTTAATCCAGATTTCTAGGTGTACCTTTTTACCGAATACATTTTGACTAGTTTTCCCTTATCCAATTATTTTACTTCTATGATTATGAAATGAACACTGATCATTTAAAACACTTGGAAAACTCAGATATTACAAGACAGATAACAGCAATCATCAATAATTCCACTCTGTTAGTCTATTCTGCTGCTATAACAAAATACCTTAGACTGGGTAATTTAGAAGGTACGGAATTTATTTCTCATAGTTCTGGGGGCTGGGAAGTCCAAGATCAAAGCACTGGTAGATTTGGTGTCTGGTGAAGTCTGCTCTCTGCTTTGCAGATTACTCCTTCTTGCAGTGTATGACCACATTGCAGAAGGGACTAAAACGGGTCAAATGCTGTGTCCTCACATGGCAGAAGAGATGGAAGGGCCAGGCAGCTTTCTGAAGCCTCGTTTATAAGGTGAAACCCTCATGACTTAATCACTTTCCAAAATGCCTTGCCTCTTCATACTATTATCACCTTGGAGTTAAAGTTTCAACATTAGAATTTTTGAGGGTCACATATATTGAAAGCATAGCACCTACCATATCAAAATAACTATTATTGTCCTTATATTTCCTTCATTATCTGAATAATGGTTATTCTTTAATTTTGTTTTTTACATTACATAAAGAATTTTTGTTTTTACATTTACATAAAGAATTTTACATTTCATTTAAAAAACTTTTGTTAACAAAACTTATATTCCTTTATATGGAGGTGTCATAATTGAATTTACTATTACTCAATTTAGTATCAGTGAAATGAACAGTGGATATATTTGTACATAAATGACAGTCTTTCATAGATTCCTTTAAATAGATTCTTTGAAAAAGAATGACTAAGACTCACATTACCAATTATTTTTGGCTGTCTATATCCATTTTCACATATTTCTTTCATACATATGTTTAAGAGAAATGTGTAATATTGTGATTGCTAACCGAGCTGCATTCACTAGTAACATTATGAATCTGGCAATTAGAAATGAGAAAAACAGCATATAATTATCTTTTAAGATGATTTGGTAATAATGAATTTGACAATTATTTCACATGTATTTGAATTTTCCATTTTTTAACTTTCTAAATTATGTGTCCATTTAAATATCTTTTAAAAATTTAGTTACAAGTATGTATCTCTGTTGAAGTTAAAAATTGTTTTATATACATTTGCATTTCCTGTTTTTCATTTTCTCTTTAGGTCCTTGAACCATTCAGAGTTTTTTTAAAATTTTTGGTTACATGAAACAGTGTGAACACATGTTCATAATGAGCTTGAGTAACTGATGTTATTAGATACATAAATGCGAGAATGGGTATTAAAAGCAAGGCTCTGGTCTTAGGAGATGTGCTATTTTTGTTTGCCATTCTCTACCCAACCTCCAACATTTTCACCCCTTCTTTGTCCCTAAGGGCTGAAATACAGGGACTCCATCAATGGGTTCCTATGTGTTCCCGCTTGGAGTGAGGAAATTGAGGCTAGGGCACTTACTTTTCAGGTTTCTCACAGCACAGTTGCCAAGGACTAGCTGAGTCCCTTTATAAAAAAGTAAGAATTCTGGTAAGGGACCCTCTCCACAGTGTCACTGTGTCTACAGGGTCAGATAGTCACTTTCTCCCTTTGACCTTGAGCTGAAAGAAGGCCCCCTTTCATTCATAAAAAAGCAGAAAGTGGAATTCAGGTTTGCGTTTTCTGGTAATTTCTATCGTTGTTTCAATATTATTTCTAATGAACTGAATATATAAGCGTTTCTATCAATGAAGGATATGGATGGTAAAATTTATTTTGCTCCCACTCGTAAATAATGCCATAGATGGTATGGATTTTAGATTAATAATTATTTTTCATCAAAACTTAGATAATATTAGATCATTTTATTCTGGCGTCTATTCAATCTGTTGAGAATTCTGCTGTAAAATAATTGTTGTTTAACTGTGTCTTTACTCTTTTCTCTATCTTTTTTTTAGCTTTTCTCCTTCTTTTTTCAAATGTTTTTCATTGACACATAATAATTGTACGTATTTATGGGGTACATGTGATATTTCAATATATGCATGTAATTATGTGTAACGATCAAATGAGAGTATTTAGGGTAACCATCCCCTTGTACATTTATCATTTCTTTATGTTGGGAACGTTTCAAATACTCTCTTCTAGCTATTTGGAAATGTACAATAAATTGTTGTTAACTATAGTCACCCTACTGTGCTATAGAACAATAAAATTTATTTCTTCTAGGGCCAGATGCAGTGGCTCATGCCTGTAATCACAGCACCCTGAGAGGGCAAGGCAGGAGGATCTCTTGAGGCCAGGAGCCTAGGCAGTGTAACAAGATCTCTTTCTATAAAAAAAATAAAAATTAGCCTCGTGTGGTGGCAGGCGCCTACAGTCCTAACTACTCAGGAGGTTGAGGCAGGAGGATCGCTTGAGCCCAGGAGTTCGAGGTTACAGTGAGCTATGATGGTGCCACTGCACTCAAGCCTGGGTGACAGAGCAAGACCCTTTGTTCTAAAGGAAAAAAAAAACCACAAAACATTTCTTCTAACTGTATGTTTGTACCCACCAACCAACCTCTCTTAATCGCCTATACCTTATCCCTTGTACCCTCTGGTAGCTATCATTCTACTCTGTACCCTCATGAGATCAACCTTTTTAGCTCCGACAAAGGAGTAAGAACATGTAATATTTGTCTTTCTGTGGTTGGCTTATTTCACTTAATATAATAACCTCTAATTCCATCCATGTTGCTGAAATTACAGGATTTCATTCATTCTTATGGCTAAATAGTATTCCTTTGTATATACATACATTCATTGTTGAAGGACACTTAGGTAAATTCCATATCTTAGCTATTGTGAATAGTGATGCAATAAACATGGCGGTGTTGCTGATATCCCTTTGATGTGATTTCTGTTCCTTTGGATAAATATCCAGTGGTGAGACTGCTAGATCATATGGTAGTTCTATTTTTAGTTTTTTGAGAAAACTTAATACTGTTTTCCATAAGGGCTATACTAATTTACATTCCCAGAACAGTGCATAAGAATTCACTCTTCTACATATCCTTGCCAACATTTATTATTTTTTGTCTTTTTGATAATAGCCATTCTAACTGGGATGGGATGATATCTCATTGAGGTTTTGATTTTTATTTTCCTGATGATTCATTACTTTGAGCATTTTTTCATATTCCTATTGTCATTTGGATGTCTTCTTTTGAGAAATGTCTATTCAGGTCCTTTGTCCACTTTTTAATGGGATTATTGGGTGGTTTGGGGTTTTTAATTTGCTTTTATTGTTGTTGCTGAGTTGTTTTAGTTCCTTGTGTATTCTGGATATTAGTCTCTTTTCAGATAAATAGTTTGCAAAAATTTTCTCCCATTCTGTGGGTTGTCTCTTCACCCTCTTGATTGTTTCCTCTTTTGTGCAGAAGCGTTTTAGTTTTATATAACCTCATTTGTCTATTTTTCTTGTTGTTCTTGCCTGTTCTTTTGATGTCTTAGCCATAAAATCTTTGCCTAGATCAATATCCTGGAGTATTAACCCTATGTTTTCTTTTAGTAGTTTTATAGCTTCAGGTCTTACATTTAAGTCTTTAATCCAGTTTGAGTTGATTTTTTATATGGTGAGAAATAGGGGTCTAGTTTCATTCTTTTGCATATGGATATCCAATGTTCTCAGTACTATTTGTTGAAGAGGGTGCTCTTTCCACAGTGTATGTTCTTGGAGTCTTTGTTGAAAGTCAGCTGAATGTAAATACATGGATTTATTTCTGGGTTCTCTATTCTGTTCCACTGTGTCTGTTTTTATACCAATACCATGCTGTTTTTGTTACTATAGTTTTTTGTTTTGGTTTTTTTTTCTTCCACATTCAACTAGTTTATTTAATCTCTACAGGAGAGAATGGCTCCCAGGTCTTGGAGCTTTCCAGGTACCTTTTTGGAGATATTATCATATCTAAAGAAAGAACTGTAGACAGGTTAAAATCTGTCACTGAAACAGATGCAGGTGAGCCAGAGCTGAGACCAGGCAAATCCTCTTGGCAGTCACAGAGCAGGTGCCAATTAGAGATACAGAAGCAAGAGATTATAAAAACCAGAATACTTATTATCCCTTCCAATTCTATAACCAATCCCCCTGTTCTGATTCTTCGCTGTAAACTTCCTGATTATGCATGTTCCTATATAGCTGTATGCACAGGGAGTTTGTGGGCAAGCCAGTGCTGTCTTGGTCTAACCTGTTACTGTGGGTCTCTGAGTTTGGTTAGCACTAGTGATGCATGAATGAGATAAATTCCTCAACTGTCTGAGCCACAAGGGTAGAAGGCCAGGTCCCGGTTGCAGTGTGCCAGGATCCAGCCTGGCAGCCAGTCAGCCTCCCCTGGAGTCCTGCAGAGGTCTACTGTCCTCCCCATGGCATCACAGTGTTACACTGGGAACAGCTGTGGCTCACCCTGAGTCACCAGGCAGGCACCACAGGAGTGCGGCTAGGCCTCGTTCTGGCAGGCAGTGCAGGCAGGGGTGGGAAGAGCTCCAGTTATCCCTTTGCTTCTATTTCTACTCCTTGACCCGACCACATTCCTCTCACCCTAGATGTGCAAAAAGGGACACTGGGATCAGCATTGTTCCACTGCTATGTGCCTGCCTCACATCAAGGCCCAGACGTAAGGACTCCTCCATCGTACCTGAAGCCTTAAGTATGATGCACAGCTGGAAGTCACTGTTCTTTCTGTGGGTAAAACAATAGATGTCTTTTCAATCTGGAAGGCTTCAAAGCTCTTCCACTCTAGCCCCTTACTCTCAGCAGTTGAGGAACTGGAGCCAGAAAGGAAGTGACTACTGGAAAGGCCACCTTCTCAGCACCAACCAAAGGCCCTATCTCCTGACTCTACAGATCTTCATTTTCTATGGGAAAAATATATCTACAAACCTCATCATATTCTTTCATTTCTTAAAGGATTCTGTGGTTTAAACTGTTCTACTGCACTGGACTGTGCATTTCAAAAAAAAATTGAATGCAAACAAATTAACAAAAGTATTAGCTCCACTGCTGCAGTGTGACCAGGAACTAGAGCTCAGGGGCCACCAGGACCCTTTGGCGGGCTCTGTCATGAGCACCTTCTGCGCACTGGGGGCTAAACGGCTACAGATACCAGCAATTTTGAGTTTGGTTAAAATAATTTATCCAAAACTTGGCAATAAAGTCAAAAGGAAAAAATGATTGCTTTTGAAGTTTTTTGCTATGCTAGATCACTGCTTTACAAGCCCCCTCAGAATCACTTGACTTTCTAGGAGAGAGAATTAAGCTCACTACTACTAACTGGGGCCTAGACATTTCACAATCTGCAAAGTTAATTCTCCTTTCCATCTAGAAGAAAAGATAATCCCAAAGGCTGTGGTTTCATTGCAGGTTGGATAATTGCTGGTTTTGTATCTAACTTAGCATCTTATCTCAGTATTCCTCTTATTCACTCACTACAAACATCCTGGTTTTGTGTACTCTCTCTGAACTGGCATTGTCATCCTGCTGGATCCTCCATTGTGGGTAAAATATAACCTGACACACACAGGCTGTTTGCATGAGAATCATACTTCTAACACTTTGAGAATTATAGGTTGATAGTTTGTAAAAATATTTTTTCCAAAATCAAAAGAAATATATGCTCAATAAACAAAATTCAGAAAATATAAACAGGCACAAAAGTACAAAAATAAAACCTTGCAATCCTCCCACCCAGCTCTAAGTATTATCACTATTTTTTGGTGACTGCTGGGTCAATTGTTTTTCTAGATATAAACTTTTCCTTTTTTCATAAAAAGGGATAGAAGTATACAAGCTGCATTGTGGCCTGTTTCTTTCCTTTTAGCAACATATTATTACGTTCACCTGTTACTCTTCTACAACATGGTTCTAATGGCTACAGAGATTTGTCCTAGGGTTGTCCCATCACTCACTTATCCGAAGTCCTATTAGGCCTTTATCCAGTTTCTCCCTACCATAAAATATTCTGCTGTGAACACCTCTGAGGCCACCTAGAGAACGTTATCTTAGCTCTTTTTAGGGAAAACTGGATGCTCAGGAAGAACTGCGGTAACAACTATAGCCTAGAAGATGATAGCCAGCTTCCTTGTGCTGCTTCTCCAAGGCAGGCACAGAACTGTCCAGGCTCAGTGGTGAGTGGGGCCGTCTCACATTCCCTCAGCCACTGATATTTCCTTTGTCATTGCCTTTTCCTCTCACAACCTTCCTGAAAAGTTCTAGGTAAAAAACCCCACAAAAACATGGAAATAAGGTAAGCAGAGAGTAAATAGTTACAGATTTCACATAGATGGTAAATGCAAACAGGAGTTAGAAACAGCCACTTCTCCCCAAACTTTCAGAGAAAAGTCACTAACAACAGAATCTATAAAGGCTCAGAAGCCCCTGGCTCCTCTCCCACCGTGCACACCACACCCCAGCCGGCAGCAGCTAGTGACAGCCCAGCACCCCTCAGCTGCCACTCCCAGTGACCTTATCCAGTGCCCCCTCCCACCCATGGTGACCGGAGCCCGTTCCCTCCCCCTCCCACCTGGTGACCTGACCCAGCGCTCCCTCCCCACTCCCCCGTGAGCTGATCTAGGCCCAACCCCAGCTCACCCATGACGAATGGAGGCCACATTCACGTGTGACACCTCCTCCTGAGGACAGGCCGGGCTGTGGTAGGAGCTCCGATGACACCTATGTGGTCCTGAACGAGCCTTCTCCATGCCTTGGTGGTGCACAGGTGAGCAGACCACACCTGCCCAGCAGGTCTGCAGAGTGAGGCCAAGGTGATGGCCCCGCCTCAACCAGCCCCCCCCCCCCCCCCCCCCCCCCCCCCCGTCTGCATTCTGCACCGCCGGAGGGGTTGAGTCAGTCCAGGAGCCTCCCTCACCCACTATGCACCAGTGTGACATGGAGCACACCACACACAGGCGGGACGACCCAGACCCCTGAAGCCAGCCCGGGCCCCCAGCCCCGCCCCCTCACCCAGCTGCCGGCTCTCACCCAGAATTCCGGCTGCAATCCAGGCCAGCCTCGGAACGCCTGGTGTTCACTGACGGCACTGCCACACGGTGGCAACTGGCCCCTGCAAACATGCCGCGCTGATGCGCACCCACTCGTGGGCCTGTTACTATAGTGTTGTAGTATATTTTGAAGTTAGCTAGTGTGATGCCTCCAGCTTTGTTAGTTTTGCTCAGGATTGCTTTGCCTATTCATGGTCTTTTGTGGTTCCACGTGAATTTTAGAATTGATTGTTCCAATTTTTTAGCATATGTTTGTTCTGTGAAGAATGTCGTTTGTGTTTTTATAGGAATTGCATTGTATCTGTAGATTGCTTTGCTAGTATGGTCATTTTAACAATTATTTTTATGATCTATGAGCATAACATATCTTTCCATTTATTTGTGTCCTATTTAATTTTTTTCATCAGTGTTTTGTAGTTTTCCTTGTAGAGGTCTTTCACCTCCTCGGTTAAATTTATTTCTAAATATTTTTTCATAGCTCTTGTAAGTGGGATTGCTTTCATGATTTCTTTTTCAACTAGTTTGTTATTGGTATATAGAAAGGCTACCAATTTTTGTATGTTGATTTTGTATCCTGCAACTTTACTGAATTTATCTTTCTAAAAACGTTTTTTTGGTGCAGTCCTGGGTGTGTGTGTGTGTGTGTGTGTGTATATATACATACATATATATAAAAAATCATGTAGCCTGCACAGAGGGACACTTTGACTTCCTCTTTTTTAATTTGAATGAATTTTTATTTATGCATTTATTTTTGGTCAGTTAAGCTAGCAGTTTATAGGCTTTGTTTTTTTCCAGAAAACCAATGTTTCATTTCATTGATACTGTGTATTTTTTTGGTCTCCATTTAGTTTAGTTTGGCTTTGATCCTTATTATTTCTGTCCTACTAATTTTGGATTTGGTTTGCTTTTGTTTTTTATTTCCTTCAGTTGTATCATTAGGTTGTTTATTTGAAATATTTCTACTTTTTTGACGTAAGTGTCTATTGGTATAAAATTCCTTCTCAACATGATTTTTACTATATCCCATAAGTTTTGGTATATTTTGTTTCCATTTTCATTTGTTTTAAGAAATATTTTGTTGTCCTTAATTTCTTCATGGATCCATGGTCATTCAGGAGCATATTGTTTAATTTCAATAAGAAAGGAAGAAAGGAAAAGAGGATATACAAAACAACAGAAAACAAACATTTAACAAAATGATAGGAATAAATCTCCACTTATCAATAATAACTTAATTTGTACAGTTTCCAAAATGTCTGTTGTTACTGATTTCTAGTCTTTATTCCATTGTGGTCTGAGAAGAGTCTTGACATAGTCTCAATTTTTAAAAAATTTTGAGACTTGTTTTGTTGCCTAACATATGGTCTATAGTGCAGAATGTTTTACTTGCTGATGAGAAGAATGTATATTCTGCAGTTTTTGAAAAAAATGGTCTATAAATACCTGTTAGGTCTATTTGATCCAAAGTGAAGTTTAAATACAATGTTTCTTTGTTGATTTTCTGTGTTGGGCATATATATATTTAGATTTGTTATATCCTACCCCTGAATTGATCTCTTTATCATTATATAATGGCCTTCTTTGTGTCTTTTTACTGTTTTTTATGTAACACCTATTTGATCTAATGTAAGTATAGCTACTCCTCCTTGCTTTTGGTGTACATTTGCATGGAATATCTTTTCCATCTCTTCACTTTTAGTCTGTATGTGTCCTTACAGGTGAAGCAAGATTCCTATAGACAGCTTATTCTTGGGGCTTATTTTTTAATCTATTTAGCCAGTCTCTATCTTTTAATTAGGGAATTTAATCCATTTTTATTCAAAGTTATTGTTGATAAGTGGAGATTTATTCCTATCATTTTGTTAAATGTTTGTTTTCCATTGTTTTGTATATCCTGTTTTCCTTTCCTCCTTTCTTTTTTTTTCTCATTGCAGTTTGATAGTCTTCTGTAGTGGTAACATTTGTGTCATTTCTCTTTCTCACTGGTGTGTCTGCTCTGCCAGTGAATTTTATATCTGCAAGTTTTTATGATTGAGGATATAGACCTTTCACTTCCAGATGTAGGACTTCCTTTAGCGCTTCTTGTAGGGCTGGTCTAGTGGTGATGAATACCCTCAGTTTTTGTTTGTTTGGGAAAGAAATTATTTCTTCTTTAATTTTGAAGGATAGCTTTGCTGGATATAGTATTATTGGCTAGCATTTTTTTTCTTTCCACACTTTGAATATATCATCCCTTTCTTTCCTAGCCTGTAAGGTTTCTGCTGAGAAATCTGCTGTTAGTCTAATGGAACTTCCCTTAAATGCGAGTTGACATTTTTTTCTTGCTGTTTTCAGAAATCTGTCTATATCTCTTGTAAGACTTGGGAAGTTTTTAGCTATTGTTTCATTAAATTGGTTTTCTATGCCTTTGTCCAGCTATTCCCCTTCTAGAGCATCCAAAATTCAAATATTTGATTGCTTTATGGTGTCCTATGTCATGTAACATTTCTTCATCCTTTTTTATTCTTTTTTTTCTTTTTTGGGGGGGTCTGACTGGCTCATTTCAAAAGTTTAGAAATTCTTCAAATTCAGAAATTCTTTCTTCTGTTTGATCTAGTCTATTTTTGAAGCTCTCTAATGTATTTTTTAGTTCATCCATTGAATTTGTCAGTTCCAGGATTTCTGTTTGGTTCTTGTTATGATATCTATCATTTTCATGATATCTATCTTTTTGTTGAATTTCATATTCAGATCATGTCTTGTTTTTCTGATTTGTTGGTGTTGTTTATCTATGTTCTTTTGTATCTCACTGAGATTTTATATCATTATTTTAAATTATTTTAAAGGCACTTCATAGATTTATTTTTCACTGGAATCTATTGCTGGAGAATTATTGTGTTATTAAGGTGTCATGTTTCCTTGCTTTTTCATGTCTCTTATGTTCTTACATTGGTGTCTATGTATCTGTTGTTATAGTCACTTCTTCCAATTTTATGGTTTGGCTTTTGTAGGGAAAGACTTTTTTCTATAGATGTATCAATAGTGTTGGTTGGGTAGGGCACTTTTGTTTTGATTCTGGGTGGGGTCATTATTGTAGTCTCCATACTATTTCTTTTGGTGTTACCAGGATCAGTGGTGTCTGTGAGTTCTTCAGTAGCTTAGGCTGAGGTTGTTTGTGGAGGCTGTAGTGTGGCTTTGCTGGGCATGGGGATCCAGTGGGGGTCAGTGGATCCCAGGGGTGATGGCAATGGGCTTAGAGTGCCTGACCTTGGGTTCCCAGGTGGCATATGCATGCCCTAGTGCTAGCAGTTCCAGGCAGGCTGATTCTTCAGCCTCCACGGACCACTCGCAGGTACTGGCAGTGGCATTAGCAGGCACCTCTACCTACCAGGTGGGCAGGCATGTCCTCAGGCCCCTGGGCAGTGTGAACCATGTCAGTGCTGGCAGTTGTAGCAGCAGGCCAATGCTTGGGCCCCCAGGCAGCATGTAAAGGTACAGCAGTGGCTGCCACAGACCAGGTGTTCTAGTTCCTAGGCACTCAGTTGTTGTATGTGGGTGGGTGCAGCTTGGGTGAGCTTATCCTCATGCCTCTTGGAGGAGTAAATATACACTGGTGGTAGTGGGTGGGGTGGATCCATCCCCAGGCCCCTGTGCTATGTATATGGGCACTGGTAGGAGTGATACCAGGCAAGACAGACCCAACCTCAGACAGCTCAATGGGGTGGATGAGCACCAAATGTGACGGGTGGAGCAGATCAATCCCCAGACTCCCAAATGACACAGAGGTGGCTGGCAGTGGGCATGGAGCACCATTCCCAGGACCCCTGAAGGTGCATTCCTGCTGTTGGGGTGGAATGATTATCAGTGGCAGTGGCCCCAGGTAGGCTGCTCTCAGCCTCTGGGGAGTGCACCCTTTGGCTCCCTTTGTTCCAGGGAAGCCTCCCTGGTACACCACACTGCACTGGCTATTCCCTAGAGTGTAGGCCACTGCATGGATAGCGTGCTGGGGACTTGGCTGCACCACTGGGTCTAACAAGCATTGTGATGCTGGAGTCCTCTGAGTAGGTGTGAGAGGATGTCACTGGGGCTCCAGGGAAGTGGAGATGAAGGAGCTGTTGGGCCCCAGGGCAGGATGTGGTCTCATAGGGCCTGGGCTCTGAAAATGGCACAGTGCTGCAGCTGCTTGGATCTTGGGAGGGCTGTGTGTCACCCAGCACAAACTCCCCTTCTGAAACAATGCCATCATGTGGACTCTGTGCAGCTTCCTGTACTAGTGTCAGGGCCCTTAGGGGTTGAGGGGCTGTCTTATGTCCAGGATCACAGTAGTCCTCAATGAGAATGTGGACCACTGGATATCTCTTTCTTATGTTTCCCCATACTTGGAAGTTTCCCTTGGCTCTGAGCCAATCCTGGATGGACTGATTGCTTCAATTCCTTCTCCTTCTATGCCTCACAGGTTCCCTGTCAATTCCATTGTTCTCTCTTAGAAACTCTTTTCAACATGTGATTACCTACTGGCTGTTTTACTCCTTCTCTGTTAGGGAGGCAAGTGCCAGTTGCCTCTACTCAGCCATTTTTAGGCCCCCTTACTTTTTCCTAAGAGTTTTCCTTTATATTTGATGACTTCGTGTTTCATTAATATGTGCAAAGGAATGTCTATATTTTTGTGAATCCCACTTGGCCCCTTGTGTGTAGTTTAATCTGAAGGCATACATTTTTCTTTAATTCTGAATTAATCACTGGGTGAAATGTACACTTGTATGATTACAAGGCTTCACAGTGCAGATTACTTGCTTGATACTAGAAGAAAAGTGTAATTTTACAATGAAAAAGATAAGATAATGACCCCCTAACCCAACAATCAATATTAGTGTCACTAATAGTGAGACATCCAGATATCACATGCATTTCTCTCCTTCACAGAGCCTAATTTCATACTCATACTCTTAATAAAAGAAATGCTTTCCTGAAATAACTGACTACTAAAACAGCACAATCATGTGTGATAACGCAAACAAATATTTGAAATTAAAAGAAAGAAGTTTAGTACCTAACTAGTTCTCTTCCTAACATGTTACACCAAACATGTAAGCCTTTACACTTGTGTTTACAAACTGCTCACCACTCCCCCCTCATTTTTTCTACTAATTCAGAGCAACAATGCAAAAAAGTGGTTTGGGGAAACTTTATTTTCAATGACACCTAAATATACAGTATAGTTAAAAACAGTGTGCTTTCTATACAAAAAACATGTCAAGAAACATCGCTAGATATAAAAGACAATTCAACCAGATTGCTGTCCCCAAGCATCTACAATAGGAAAATTTCTAGAAACAAAAAAGTGCCAGTTACATTAACATTTACTCAGTTCTTATGAAAGGCCTCTTGTTACCTCAGAGCATTTGCATAGTTTTTTAACTTTTGCTCTTCCATATTCCTCAAGCACTCTCTCAATCTTGCTTGGCTGACTTTCAGGAACTTCTGAAGTCTTAAACACTTTTCCTGACTCCAACTTTTCCTAAGTCAGAACTCACGGTAACACATTGCTTTTAGCAGCTTGCACTTTTTTTTCATAAAATCTGATAATTGTTAAATATTTAATTTCTCAACAAATGTTAAGCCCCATGAGAAAAAGTATATATTTTTCTCACCACTATAGCCTAGTGCTTAGCAAAATGCGTGAACATAGTAAGAACTAAACACCTATATGGTGAATGATTGATTGAATGAATAAATAAATGTGTCTAGTTCTATCTTTCTAATTTATTATTTTATATACCTAGCCAGTAAACTTAAATTTCCCCATGTTTAGAATGCCTGACACATTGACCCTGGGTAATACATGTTTATTTTAGAAGTTATTTCAAATATGACTTTAAAAACAACAATGACATTTTAAATGGCTGATTAAATTTAACAACTACCAGTTACTGGATTGCACTTGTGTTGCTTAATGTGTTCAAACATATTTAATAACCTGATGACAAAATTGATTAATTTATTAAATGCCTATATTATAAGATATTGTGATAAATGCCATTTAAAAAATTTTCTTTAAATTCGTATGTATTGTCCATACACTTAATAAAGAAAAGGGGAAAACTCACTGCTTCACTACCTAATGTACAATATATTCTCATTTTTACCCAATGAGATGATAAGAATCATAGTTTAGGAATAGTTTATAGTTCACATAAATTTTCTTATTTGATGTTTACTTGAATATGCTTTAATTTTATATTTTCATGAACTTCAGTAAAAACTTCAGATTTGAAGCTGGTAATATTTATCATTTTCATGTACTGGATATCGTTGGGTACTCCAACTGAAAACAACAGCTGTTTGATATTTATGAGATGGGTGTCACAAAGGATTGTTCTAGTAATGGATGTGTAGAATGCTCTTCTTACTTAATTTATAAATTCCCTAAAAGCAAAATTCTGATCATTGAAATTGTCAGGAGAGCCTTATCTATAATGAAGAAGCAAGAATGTTCAACGTGATGCTCAACTAAGAAATCTTTTCACGGAAAAACATAATGAAGAGGCAATGTTTTGCACATAGTTTTGTCCCAGCTTTGTATCTTACCCATTGTGTGCCCTAGGGCAATATTTATTTCAACATTTTTACTTTCATTTCCTCATCTAAGTTAAGCATTTACTACTTGCATCTAAAGATTGTTGTGTGTACAGCCAAGGAAACTTATCAGTAGAGTGAATAGACAACCTACAGAATGGGAGAAAATATTTGCATGCTATACATATGATAAAAGGCTGATAACTAGAATGTATATAGAACTCAGGAAAATCAGCAAGGAAAAATCAAACAACCCCATTAAAAATTGGGCAAAGGACACGAACAGAAACTTTTCAAAAGAAGATAGACTAATGGCCAATAAACACATGAAAAAATGCTCAACATCTCTAATCATCAGGGAAATGCAAATCAAAACCACAATGAGATATCACTTAACTCCAGTGAGAAAGGCTTTTATCAAAAAGCCCCAAAACAACAAATGTTGGCGTGGATGTAGAGCCGTAGGAACACTCATACACTGCTGATGGGACTGCAAACTAGTACAATCTCTGTGGAAAGTAGTATGGAGACACCTCGAAGAACTAAAGTAGAACTACCATTTGATCTAGCAATCCCACTACTGGGTATTTACCCAAAGGAAATAAAGACATTCTATAAAAAAAGACATCTGCACTCAAATGTTTATTGCAGCACAATTCACAAGTGCAAAGATGTGAAAACAACCCAAGTGCCTGTCAATACATGAGTAGAGTAATAAAATGTGGTATATGTATACCATGGAGTACTACTCAGCCATAAAAAGAATGGTGAACTACCTCTTGTACTATCCTGGATGGAGCTGGAGCCAATTCTTCTAAGTGAAGCATCACAATAATGGAAAAACAAGCACCACATGTACTCACCATTAAAATTGGTACTAATGGATCAAAACTTATGTGCACATATGCAAGTAACATTCATCAGATGTCCAGCAGGTGGAGGGGATGGGTAAACTCACACCTCATGGGTGTGGTGCACTCTGCCTGGGGAACGGGCATGCTTGTAGCTCTGACTTGCGTGGTGCAAACACAATTTATGTAACCAAAGCATTTGTACCCCGGTAATATTCTGGAAAAAAAAAAACAGAGTGGGGCTCTGTCTCACAAAAAAAAGGAAAGAAAAAAATAACAAATAAAAAATACAGATTGTTGTGAGTTTGCTTCTGTCATTTCTCTTTTAAATTTTTAATGTTACTTCAAATTTCAAAGGCAGTAAATTCATTTATTGTAACCAATGAAACAACACAGTAAAATGTTTATAATTTTCTTCCCACCATTGCTTTCAATTCCATCCAACTAGGGTAAGTAAGTTTCATGCCCTATTGCATAGCCTTACAGATTTTTCCTTTTGCTCATGCAAACATTTACAATATATATACAGATGACTTCATGCCCTGATTTGCCCAGTACATCGTCAGCATAAGCTTGTTCTCCTTGTGTGATTATTAATAATGCTCCTTTCATTCTCAAAAACATGCAGATTTGGATGATAGATCACATAGTCAATTGTCAATTCTTTTAACAAGGAATTTGCTTATTTGGTTTTAATTTACCTGTAGTTATCAGCATAAATGCTGGACGTTTGGTAAGCAACAATAACAGGTGGTGGTATTAGGATTCTCATTTCCATGTACCTATTTAATAATACAGATATAGGGGAAATGGTTTCATTATATTAAGACTCAGAGTTGAATAGGCAAAATACTTGTTATTAAAACGTTTTAATACTTTTTAATGGGTAAATTTTTATACTGTTTATTCAAAGATGAAAAAGTAAACTTTTTACTGTCTTTCAATTAGTGTATATTCTGGGCTTTTATTTTATAATCTTAAATTGAGGGTATAGAGGAACCTATGTAATATCAAAAGTACCAACTTCAGAAAAGTTAAATGATTTAATAAAGTCATGCAAATATTGAGTATTACTGTCCAGCTCAGCTCTCTTATTGGAAATCCAAACACACAATGTTAGAAACATAGGTAGGGACTCCTCAATTTATTAGGCTATTTTAAAGCAGAATATGACTAATTGAATTGGTCTCATCTGTTGGTATATAAATAAGTATGATCTTTTCCTTGTATTTTTTTAATAGGAGGAGATAGGCATTTTCAATTGAGAAGGCAAATCTAAAAACATGAGTGACAAGGGTCCACCTGCCCAGCCAACCTGACAGAAGCATCAGCCTCTTCATTCAGCAAGATTTTTGACTTGACACAGGCATTCAGCAAGCTAGTTTTTAGCTCTTATTTAAAAGGTGGTTAATTTCTTCCATCAACCCCTTTTCCCCATCTCCCCAATCATCACTGAATAATTTTAAGGAAAGTTGGAGAAATATAACTTTTATTAACCAAATTGATAATAGTGATTTAATAACATAATCCTTTCCCCACCTGCTTATATTTAGGTTTCCTGAGTCAATTTAGAATCCAACTACAATATTTTATATGTACTGAAGGTAATGAAAATCATAAAAAGGTATTCCAAGGGCAAATGTACTTCATGAAAGTGGATAAGAAAAAAGCTTTTTAAAAAGAATCAGAAGGAGAGATGCAATCAGGGACTTATGGGTGAAAAGCTCATTTTGCTTTGAAATAGGGCATATTTCTTCAATAATTCTGCAAGTTTACTGTCACTGTCATTAAGCAGATGAGACATGCAATGGAAGAATAAATAGCAGATATATTTGAAGTTCATATAAGAGGAAAATGAAGTATGCAAGCTTTGATGAAATAAAATGAAAGAAAACTGGGAGAGCAAGTATCAGGATTTCAAAGATAGAGAAATAACGAGAGAATGAAAGATCCTCGTGAGGAATTTTCAACAGGTTCGAAAGTTCAGACAAGATAAGCCTTTCTAAATTTAGATGCTCTTTGGATCCATATTCTAATTTTTGAAGGAGCTATTTTTTGTCTTTTGTGCAGACAAAATGAGCTAAATTCTTTTCAAAACTCTTGATTTTTTTGCCTTATTATTCTTGAAAATTAGCTAAAATTGTTCAAGTCCTCAAAACGTTCAAAAATATTATATATATTTGTTTATTAAATAAACATATATATTTATTAATATGCTTTGGATTTTGACACTTTCATTCTAGGAAGTGTGTTAAATCCTAATAATCTTAGTAAAATGATAGTAATAGTCAAAAATAATGACTGCAAGTAAAGGTTTTAAACTTCTTTTACACATTTTTCTCTTTGATTAAAGTTTTCCCGTATATACTTAAGGACAAATTTTTTGTGTGTGGTAATTACAAAACCTTAACAACATTTGTTGATAATTACTGAACACTTACTATAGGTCAGGCATGTCCTGAGCATGTAATGTACATTGTCTCATTTAATCCTCTAATCACCCTAAGAAAGATGAACATTGATTACTTTCATTTTAGAGACTAGTAAACTGAGATTGGGTCCAAGGTCAAGTAGCTTAACTGCTGGATCTAGATGTAGACAGTCTGACTCTCAATTACATTTGTAGTTATGTGATGTAGTATATGAAATGTAATCCTCCCCAATCTACAGAAGAACCAAAGTGCACATAGGTTAAGCAGTCAACCAACTCCATTGTTCCCATTTCCTAAGGTTCTTTACAATATTACAGAGTCTGGTGAAATTTTTATTTTTGTTACCTTTAGCTACATAGTGAAATGTATCTGGATGTTGACTAAAATCAATAAATAGTCAGACTGCCAATTTTTTTAAACAATTGGTTATTTACAGAACCTTTTTTTCAATGTACTCCATACATTCTACTCCGGTTATTCACTTACAGAGACCCACTTATTTAATGCCTATGATTGTAATCATGTGTAGCAAAAGAAACTTCTAGATATTGAAAAAAATAAGAAGTTATAATTTGAGAAAAAAAATCAAGAAAACAAAAGAGGGGCAAGAAGGTTTCCATCTAGGACGAGATGGTAAATAATTACTTCAGACAATATTAGTTTTTGCAAATTTGCAAATGTATGTTTATCTTCATAAATACACACACACACCACATAAACCAATGTCTATTAGTCTCTCTGCTCTGAACTGGTTCCCAGTGGCTGTCATCACTTCCTCTCTTTAATTGCTGGGATTACTAAGCTATGTAATGTCAGTCACCCTCATTCCCATGGGATTGTGTGGTGGATACCTGCTCTGTGTGTACATCCAGTCCATATGTCACCACCCTAACTACTTCATGTTGTTGCTAGATCTTTCCTAAATGTATTCTTCGCGTAACTTTTTGGACAAGGGTCTTAATTATTCTTTGACTTTAACAATTTCAAATAACTTTTTGTCTGTTGTTATTATACATTCTATGTTTATAAAGTACAGTATTATAGAAAAGAGATAACTATATATTTTTGTTTATGTTTACATTTTCTGTAATACCAATCAAGAAATAAGAGCAAACATTATCAAATTAGGTCAGTCAAATTTATAACAAATAAATGCAATACATTTTTGTCTATACAAATAAAAAAGAATTGTCCAGACTATAATTCTAGTTATATATTGATAAAGAGACAAACAAGTTTTAGAATGTAATTTCAAAGAATACAGTAGGAGGAACACTCATTGAAGTTAAATACCCACAGTTTGAATTCTAGCTCTAGTTCCTTTACCCACAAAATGGAGGTAACTATAACAGCTACGTTTCTGGTTTATTGTGTGTCATACAATAAGATCCCATACATGCTATCCATTTAAATTGTACAAGTAAGAAGAAATGGGTTTGTTTGTCTTTGATGTACTGCAACTGTAATATATGCTCTATAAATTTGCTTCTTCTGAATTAATTTTTTTTTCTACATAAGAAAATACAGATTTGGAAAACCTAGTACTGTTTGAAATAATTATTTACTGTCTTGTCCTAGATGGAAAACTTCCTACCCCTCTTCTATTTTCTTGAAATGTTTTTCCTCAAATTATAACATCTGTATCTTTTTTAATGTCTAGAAGTTTCTTTTGCTACACGTGATTATAATCATGAAAATTAACATAAGTGGGTCTCTGTAAGTGAATAACTAGAGTAGAAGGTATTTGTTTCTCAAAATGACCTTATTTTAAACACAATCAGAAAGAACATTTTCAGAGATGCAAGATAACTGTCTAAATAGTAGAAGTAGTGAGGCACACTTTATAGCCTAAAATGTCAAAGCCTTTTATTATAGTTAAGAAGATTAATATGTAAGAAGGTCATATGCCAACATTGCAGTCTATGAGAATATATGATCTGCATTAATCTAAATAATTGAAATTTTGGTACCTTACAAATTTCTCATGTATAAGGAATCATCATTTAACACATTGAATATTGATAAGCTATTTTAAAAAATAAGATTTCTTAAATGTAAGTTATGGTATATGAAGAGATTATTTAATATTTCCAAAATTACATGAAGGAAAGATATAAATGAATGAAATATTCTTAGATCTCTCGTGGCATTTTAGAATATCTTAAATATCTACATTTGCAGAAAGTTTCAGGAAAAATAAAAACCTTAAAGAGAAACCTTTTATTTCAATAATTGTAAATGACTTAGATTTGGAATAATGTGTGTTCTTTTCCCTATTTTATTTCAGGTTTCCAAAATCCTGGCAGATGGATAGTCCATTTTAATATAGAACTTTTGAATTTAATATTTTTTGCTAGGATCTAAGGAAGCAGATAGACTGCTAGCCTGGCAATAGTAATGGGTGTTTCACAAGAATTATGATGACCCGCTTCAGAAGTGTGTTGGAAATTGTCTTTAGGGTAAATGATTACTAAAGTGAGACAGCTAATGTTAAAATTGAGTGTCAAAATTGTTGAACATTGGAGCTTTATAAGTCACTTAAAGAATAAATTGCCACAAATTATATTAATGTAGCAAAGTAATAATTTATTAGTTTAATAATGAAAATGATGAGTCTTTGTATTATGTGCTGTATTCCTTGATATGTGTATACCATAAAAATATAAGGCTCTAATAAGTATTGAATATTTAAAATGGAAAGCATTTCAAGGTACTTTTAATGCAACAAATCCATCTGGATAATTCTCTTCTTCCAAAATTTAGTTAGAAAACAGAAAAAAAAGCCAACATGTCATGACTTCTTTTGTATTCTCTTTCAATAAAATTTGTATTTATTTTCAAAACTGTTAGCATCTAAATTTATTTATTTTACTTCATAAGTAAAATACACACTGTAAGCACCACCAAAATGCACAAAACCAATTAATTCCATTTCAGAGCTATAGCAAAAATGCTGCATTTTGTTTCTTATATAGAGCAATAAGAATACGTTTTTTTCTTTATTAAAGTGCAAAGTTGTATCAAAGCAGTATTGGTGTTTTGTAGAATAGAAAAACCGCTGACCCTGGAATTCTAATTCTAGCACTGACCTTCATGACTGCATTTCCACATATTAGCAAAGTGACCTTGGATATGTCACTTAAACTTTATGAGTCCTGGTTTCCTTCTTGATAAAAGAGGAATAATAACTTGCCTTTTAACTACTAGATTATTGAGAATGTCAAAGGATATAATGGATATCAAAATTAAAAGTAGTACTATTAGTGTTATTACAGCTCTTCTTTTGTTGGTTTTTATATGCCTGTAATAAAAAGACTCATTTTAAGGTAGCCACTGAAATTATGTAACTATAGGTGATAGTAAAGCTATTAGTAAGAATACATAAATAATCATTTACAATGTTGACATACATTCTGAATTGATATTATTAGGCAAGTAAAAAGCTTAAGAGAACATTTAAGGTTACCTGACAGAACAGGCTTTTGATTATTATATAATATAAGATGTTTTATTCATGTTAGTTGAGCAATGTTGAACAAGTTAAAAGTGACATTTAAACCAGAGTGGAGGAGTTAAGTGTGAATCAAACTTATATTTGCCAAAATAGGTACCCGGTATTCTTACAGATTTTTATGGATAAAAATAATATTTAAAGTTTATTCACACCAGACATATTTTTCTTCATGCAAGGCCCATGTTTTAAAGGCTATTACTACAAAAATTTTTATACTGAGTTCATGTGGCATTAATAGTATATTAAGATGAAAGTTTTGAAAATCTGGAACCACTCCATTGCCGAAAACCTATAGTTATTAAGAAAAATAGTAAAAAAGAAAGAAGTAAAATGAGCGATGTTTAGAAAAGAAACCAATATTATGGGGGAGTGGAAGAAGTGCAAGAGCAAAATTAATGTCACCTTTCTCTAAATTTAGATTATGGCTCAAAAACCTGAATATTTTAACTGACTTTAAATCTAAAGCTATAAAAAGAGAGCAAATTTTAGATTTAGAAATAATATTGCTGAAAGATTTGGTTGAAACATGCTCCTGTTCAATGTATTATTTAAAGTGTAAAATATTTCTAGAATTCTTGATCACATAGACTTTTCCCCTATTGGTTGCTTCAGGTAAGTGGAGCTAAAAGATTTACTTTACCAAATTCTAAAAAAAAAAAAAAAAAAGAAAAAAATTCTCAGAAGAAATTTAAGGTATCCTGTTTAGACAGACTGATATAGGAGTTGATAACATTACAACACAAAATGAATTCTACTTTGACATCCTTACAATTTCAGTTCCTTTGAAGAAAAAAAGTAATAGTTCAAAGGTTCTGTGCCTGATTAAAAATTTATGCTTTATGTGTCCTTTCAAAATTTGACTTATTTGCTGGTATCTTTGTTCAAAATATCCCCATCAAAATACCAAAAAAATTTTTTAATTAGCAAATGGATACTCCCTTTCTCATGCTCACTAAATATGTATATTGGTGTTTGATGATTGTATTGATACAGTAAATGCAAACCATATTGTCCTAAAGGAGTCCTTTCACCTTGGATGTAACTGGCTGGAAAATTGGGTTTAATATGCGTAACACCAATAATTGTCCTTATTCAGCTAGATGTCTGTTACTCTACAATGGGGAATTGGTGAATGTAACATAAATGGATTATAAATGTATATTTTCTTCTGTTGCATAACATCTACCAAATCAGAAAGGCATATTTTTAATTAATATGGTGTCGCTGATTTGGAATCATAAAATACATGTTTAAATGTCTTCTTTGCCATTTGAAATGTATAATTCAGGCAAATTACCTAACCTCTTATTTTCGTCATCTGCAAAATGGAGCTAGTGACACCTACCTCACAAATTCATTGCAAATATTAAATAAAAAGAAGCTTATAAAATGCTACATTGCAAATTATAAAGATTTACACAAAATGTTGATTGTTGTTATCATTTTGATGTTAGTTGGGTACAGAAATAATTGGACATGACAAATGCAAAAAAGAAGGAAAGCTAGTCCAACATAGATAGAATCTATCTGTTCTGATAACTTGATGTAATTGGCTTATGTCAGAACTCTGTTGAGCTACCTCAGAACAAATTGAACCTAGAACCCCAACTTACTACTACTCAATATGAAAGTACTTGTGAACTGAGAGCACCATCCAGGAGGTGTCAACAAAACAGTTTCCACTTATCTCCCCTGTCTATAGGATCTTTTTACTATGTTCAATGGTTAATCCAAGCTTTGTAGTCTTCAAAACAGCACACATACACCTCCCCATAGCCCCTTGAATATCAGTTTCCAAAGTTCAGTTTGTGGAGGGAAATATGGGAAGAAGTATGAATATGATCACTTTCTTTTTAGGTGGGAAGAGAAGATTTAGGGACTCTCCTTGTGGGGCACTGGCACAACCATGCTCTGCATTTGGAACTGAAGGGTGGCAGAATATGCACCTCAAATATGCCACTGTGGTATAAGGATTATTTTGAGCTAAAGGCAGTTGAAAAACAGCAAATGCAGAAAGGGCATTCTAATCTTTCCTTTTTTCCCTGAAAACAGGAGATAATAACTTCCATGTGAAAGATGTGCTCCCTATACCAGGACAAAAGAAACTTTCTTTCATGGGGAGTCGTAACAAAGAGAATTCTACACAAACAGATCTTGTTAAAATAATCCTTATCTTCCTTTAGCCTTCCCAGATAATTTAGTTATTTTTCTACAATTGCCTCTCTGTTCAAACTAATATAAACATATTTAATTTTTGCCACTTCTTTGCATCTTCATTTTCTTATGAGGGTGCACATGTCACGTAAACCTTATATTAAATTTGTGTACTCTTCTCCTGTTAATCTATTGTATGTCAATTAAATTCTCAGGCCTAGTCAAGACTCTAAAAGGGTAGAGGTGAAGTGTGGCCTCCGCCTACAGAACAAATGGAAAACTGCTTTCTGCGCACTGTAATAGTGGTACAGGTAATGGTATTGACAGACTGCAGGACTAGTGTGTTGTAGGGCTTACCTGGACTCACATTGACTGAATTCTGACAAGATGGTATCCTGTCTGATTTAGTGAATTTTGAGCAATAGGATCTTGACTCTTATTAGTCAGTGCATTATTCCAAATAGTCTCAATATCTCATATTTAAAGAAGCTTGAAATTATATCAAGATACCAGTAGGATTTGATGAAAGTGGCTTATTCCATCCTCAGGAATAAACACAACAGTTTATATGTCAGGCTTGCATTAGGTAAACCATAACAGGCGTGCAGTGGCTTCTTATACCACTATCTATTCCTTTCTTATCAGAAAGCTCACACAACACATAACCTAGGTGGCTAAGGACATAGCCTTGTTTTCTTCTAGTTCACTATTGTGCCCCTTGATTCTTTTGTCCCATGTAGTCTGTGTTGGGTTTCTTGGTTCCTGTTTCAGCAAAATTAATTTAGTGTCTTAAACTTTATTTATGCTCTTACTCAGAAAACAATATTAACATTCAAAATCTTTATTAATTTAATTCTATGGACATTTTGGCTACCTTTCAATTGATTGTAGCTAAGTAGTACTGCAGATTTCAGGCTATAACCTAAGCTTCAATGGTCTTTGTTTTGTTGAATAAACCACAGTCTCTCCTGGACTGATGTTTTGATATGCCGTAGGTGTGTGTGGGGCATTTAAAGGCAGGCCTTCATTGGGATAGTATGATCCATTCAATTAGTATCTGTTGCAAATCTGCTATGTGCCAAGCACAGCAGAGAAGGAAACAGAAAAAAAAATTTGCCCTCTTGGAATTTATGTTCTAATGAGCAATAGGGAATAAGCCAATAAGTAAATAAAAATATACGCAGACAGGAATGAGACAATGGAGAATAATGAAGCAGAGGAAAGGGATGTGCCAAGAGGTGGGAATTCAAGTAGTGTGGTCAAAGAAGATCTCACTGTTCAAGGGATGCTTGTGCAAAGACCTGAAGGAAATGATAGAGAAAAACAGGTGGATATCTAAGGATAAGCAGCCCACGCAGAGGAAAGAGAATGAACCCAGAGATGGGAGCATGCTTGATATTCCAGAGGAATTGCCAGGAGTTCAGTATTGCTAAGGTATAGTGTTCAAGAAGAAATGTAAAAGAAGATAAAATTAATGAAGTAGTAGAGAGTGCAGTGCAGATATTGTAGAACTGTATGATATTTACTTTTACTCTCAACGAAATAAGAAGCCATTGACTGGTCATGAGCAGAATATTGGTATGATTCATGCATTCATTCATTTGTCAAATCAATATTAGAAGTGTTATAGGGGCCAACACTGGTCTCGGTATTAGGCATACATCATTAATCCAACAGACAAGAAGTCAAGCCATATTAGCCATTACATTCTAGAGGAGAAGGTGTATTACCTTTATTGATCGATTGATTTGATTTTGCTGCTGTAACAAATTACCACAAATTTACTGGCCTAAATCAGTCAAATTTATTATTTTATACTTTGTGTGATAGAAGTATGTCACTGAACTAAAATCAAGCTGTTGGCAGGGCTATATTCCTCTCTGGAGGCTCTCTGCTAAAATCTGTTTCCTTCCCTCTTCCACTTTCCACAGGTCACCCTGTTTTGTTGGCTCATGGTC
The DNA here is from genome assembly GCA_023783475.1 of Daubentonia madagascariensis. NCBI lineage: Eukaryota > Metazoa > Chordata > Mammalia > Primates > Daubentoniidae > Daubentonia > Daubentonia madagascariensis. The sequence goes on along the minus strand of JAKFHU010000747.1, from coordinate 13,399,828 downwards.
TCCTTCACCCATCTTCAAAGCCAGCAGCGCCAGGCCTAGTTTTACCCACATGACGTCCGTATGGTTCTCTTTTCTCATTTCTTCTCCCACTTTTAAGGACTCTTATGATTATATTGGACTCACTGAGTAATCCAAAACAATACGACTATTTTTAGATCAGCTGATCAACAACCTTGATGCTATCTGCAACCTTATGCAATGCTATCTGCATAGAAAAGTTTCCCTTTTCTATGTAACGTAATATATTTACAGGTTTTAGGAATCTGTGCATAGACATCTTTGTGGGGCCTTTATTCTGGCTACTACAGGGAGGCAATAATATAATCCATAGGGTATTATATGTTCTGTTAAAAATAGATTATAAGGGGAAGGCTGCAAGCCAAAAGACTAGTTACCGTGAAACTAAAATTGGTATGTGTACTAGCCAGACCATTAGTCAACCATACAGCAGTGCTGCATATTTTTTTCCTTTTAAACCTGCAGTTATTAATAGAAACAGAGTTTTCTTATTTTAAACTACAGCCTTTCCCTGTGTTCCAGGGAAAACTTTATCAAAATAGACTTAATACTTTAAACCACTATATAAGCTATCCGCGTAACAAAAACACTTGTAACCCCTTACTATTTTGAAATAAAAAATACATTAAGTTTAAATCAGTATATTTTATTTCATTCTGTAGTTTACCATGGAAAAAGTATTAGAATACTTGAGGAGAAAAAAACACTTTTTATAGAAAATTATATTTACATAATCTAATATATTTACTTACTACTGCACTTGGGGTAAAATCCAAACATTTGATTCTTGTCTCTGGCTCTAGAAGTTCTCACTCCTGTCTACCCGTTTCTTCTTGTCTTTCCCCTTGTTTGCCTAAGTTCACTCATAGAAGCCTTCCTTTTGTAACTAAAACACACTGAGATTATTCTTTTCAGACAATTGAATATAAAACTTCCCTGTTCCCCACCAGAACAGTTGCTCTTTTTCAAATGACCTTTACTTTTAAAAATTATTTTTCTTCTAAGCATTTATCACTGATATTTTTTTATTTGTATAAATGCATTCTTTAGATATAGTCTGTTTCCCTACCCCTAAAGGTAAGCTCTGAGTGCTGCTGTCTCCCCAATGCTTAGAACAACGCCTAGCACATATTAGCTGCTCACAATAAAGGTTAATGAATGAATGAATGAGTAATATGAGAGTTCCCAAATATCTGATTATCATAACTGCTTCAGGAGTAGTCTACAGTTGTTGAGAATTTAATCTCTCATATATATATAATTATGTATATATAATATATGTAATTATGTATGTATACATATATATCATTATGTATATATAATATATGTAATTATGTATGTATACATATATATTATTATGTATATATGGGATTTGAAAGCATTTCTTGACAAATATAATATTTGAATATTTTGTACCATTTTCACCTGCCTTTACTCCCAAGAATGAGTGTTGTGGTCAGATCTCTGGCTCTAGGATTTGCTATCATATAGTATTAGGTTAAGTTATTTAAAATCACTAAACCAGAGTTTCCTCATATAAATAATGATAATAATAAAAACAGTTGTAAAGTTACAAAGCGAGGATTTAATGGAGATATTTATATATCTCAATGTGTGTGTATATATATCTATGCACACACATATATATGTCACTTTGAAGAGTGCATATAATTAAATGAATCTTCTAAAATTTTCAATTGCCTTATTTTCTTCTATCCTAAGAGGAGGAAGTTGGAAGAAATAAGTTCTGCCCCATAACCATGAACAAGGAAACAGGAAATCAAGGAGAAAATGAAATAAGGTCAATGAAAGAAAAGAAAAAGTAGAAAACCTTTCAGGCCCTATTTAAAGCATACATTTCTCTATTAATATGAAATGCACCATTAACTAAGATCTAATTGGATGGAAGCAAGGGCAGACCCAATGTTTATTGAAAAAATTAGTTCTTACTTGATATAGCTACCCATTGGTGGTAAACTACATTTCTTTGATTTTTACCTAATTTTATAAATGTGGGGCTGTGACAACTCAGAAACAAACACAGCTGTCTTCAGTGGCTTTTTGCTTAATGTCTAAATTATTCTAAAATAGTCTGAATTATGATTTTTAAAAATGATCATCCCTGACATTTGCATAGTATTTTATAAAAGGAATGTTCATTTGTGAACTGCTAGTTAATCTTTCCAAAATCCCTGTGAGAGAAGCTGAGGAATCCATGGTTGCCATTTAACAAAGAGGTTAAGTGACTAGTTCACTGCCACAAAGCTCCCAAAAAACCCAGTCAGAATAAGACCTGGAAAGTAAGCTGCTAAATATAAAATTCTTTATATACATACTTCATAAACTGTGAAGTAGTAGAAAAATATTAGTTTAAGATAAGATGTTCACTAGCTATTGTCTTATTTCTCAAAATTCATTTTCAAAATGCACTCAAAAATTTTATATGTAAAATGATAATATTCATTACACTTTTACAGACCATTCATTCATAAATATTTTCCACTTATGAGTAGCCAAGCAAATTTTTGCTTTGTTTTGTTTTTTTAAATGAAAGAAAATGAGAGCCTTTATGAAATAATAGGAATTATTGTGTGCCAGAGACATCATGATGTATCACACTGCTAAATTTCAAAGCCCAAAATCTAAGTGATAAAAATGTTACTAGTGTATTTCAATTTAATAATGAAATAAGTAGCACACTAAAATTAAAATTTGCAAAGTTCCCTTAAAATGTTACACAATATATTCAGTTGCTTGGAATACAATCTGAGGTTCTATCAAATGTATCCTACTGAAAAGCTGATGTAAATTTTGCATTTTGCCTTGCTCTTGCTTGCTTTCAATCATTCTATTTTCAACAGGATACAAAAGAGCTGTTTCAATGTTTTGGAAATACGCAAATTAAGTGAATGGTCAAGATAGAGTATGAAAGGATATAAAATTCATTTTATATTTTAGTTTTCAAAATTCTTCCAGGAAAATCAAAACAAGGAGCAAATAAATAGCAATTGTTGATTTCGATAGCTCAGGTTATAAACGAGGTTAGAAAAAAATTCAAGTAGCCAAGCAGCCAAGATTAATTTCAAATAATTCTAGTTAATTTTGTTTTTCATATTTAAAAAATAGTATTTTTGATTTCTGCTTATGAATAGAGAATGTGATGTCCAGAAAACATATAAAACTCCTAATAGTTCAGCACATGGTAATAAAAAGAACAAAATAAGATAATTAAAAGTAAATTAATCAATACAGCAAAATCTATAAAATATTTAGGAATCAATTTAACAAAAAAACATTAAGAACTATATGCCAAAAACTATAAAACTTTACAGAAGGGGACAAAGAATACCTGAATGCATTGGGAGACTTACTGTTTTCCTGAATGGGAAGATCTAATATTTTAAATATATAAATAAGTCTTCTATATCTTCAGTTAATTGATAGTAAGTATAATTTCAATAATGTGTCCAAATTATTTGTTAATGTAAGTTGGTACTCATGTTCAGCTGGAAAAACAAATACACAAGAATAGGAGAATGGCACACACAAAAAAAAGAAAAAACCTTGAAAAAGCAAAATGAAGGAAATATACTACACCAAATATACAAATATTGTTTCAAAATTACAGTAAACATTCATAAATAAACAAGAATTTACTAAAGCATCAAAAAATAAATCTATATATTTATAGGTATTTAGTGATTAAAGGTGGTAGGGAACAGATAGGTTATTCTGTTATTGGGGCAACTAACTCTGTATCCGGAAAATAATTTAAAATTAGATACTTCTGTCACACCACTAAGAAACTTCAATTGGGTATGGGGACTAAAGAAAACTTTAAAAGCATAGAAATACTCTAAGAAAAAATAAACAATTTTTTTTTCAAATATGGGTTGGAAAACCTTTCTAAGGCATAAATGAAACCTTTCTAAGGCACTAGAAACCACAGTGGCAAATATAAGTTTGCCAGAAAATACAACCAAAACGAAATATCTAAGAAACTTCTATACAGTAAAAGACTCCCATAAATAAAATTGGAAAGTATATTAGGTCAGCTCTATCTAGAAGCAAACGTCAAGTCAGAAGTGGGGGCGGGGTCTTTAAACCACCGCACAGAAGACAGACTACGTGGAGAGGGAAAAGAAAGGAAGTTTGGGTAGGAAGGCTTGAACTTTCAAGTGCATAGATGCAAGATAATTTCTGCCTGGATGGGGAATCTTCAAGCCACAGCCACACACAGAAGTCTGACAGCTCTCCCTGGAATGGGCCTACCTTTATATCCCTACCTGCTCAGTCATTGGCACTAGGAGCAGCTCTTGGACAGCATCTTATGAGACCAAATGTGGCAGGAGATCCAGAGTGGCAATACTGGGCGTCATGTGTCAACATTGCTCCCCATAGAGGAGATCTAGGCAACAGATTTTCATTTCTATCCAAAAAGGAAAAAAACCCCACAAAAATAAAACTATAGAACATTAAGAATAAAATAACCCAATAGAAAAGGGTAAGAATATGAACAGACCTTAAGTAAAAAATATATTTGTATCTTTAAAAATCTATGAAAATATGCTTAACTTTTTCATGAAAGAAAGATAAATTCAAGTGGCAGTGAAGTACAAATTTTTACCTATCAGATTGGCAAAAACATTAAAAGATTTAAATTAGTCAGTGTCATATGTGGACAGTAAGCAATTTTGAAGAGCAATTGGGCTATAAGTCTAAAAATTTAATCTTACAGTTCTTTTTACTGCACAAGTCTAATTCCAGTTTTCTAGTGCACCATTTATAATAGTGAAAATATTGGAGCTATCCTAAATGTCCACCACTAGAGGAATGGTTAGGTATATTATCAGGAAAATAACTCACTTTGCCTCTGTTTTCCCATCATAAATGAGCTATAATATTGATTCTCCCATCACAGATTTTTTTTGTGAGGATTTAGGTATTATAGTTAAAATGTTCCGAATATTAGCCAGCATTTAATATATGTCCAATATTTGATAGCATTCAGTAACATTATGGAATATTGCACAATTTTTAAAATTAGGCAAATCAGCATACAGTACTGAAATAGAAGAAACCCTTGATTTTTATTGGCTGAAATAGCAAGCTGCAAAGAAACATTAATGTGATATTTTAGTAAAAACAAAACTTAAAGTGTGTGTATCTGTGCATGTGTACAGAAAAATATCTAAACAAGTACTCTATAAACTGTTAATAGTGATTCACTCTCGGGAATGAGAAGGGCTTAGAGGTCAGGACTTTCACTATTTTACTCAATACAGTTCTGTATTCTGGATTGTTTCTTAACAGCACATTTTAAAAATTTTATGAAATTAAGAAAAAATAAATTAAATTAGAAAAATTACAAATAATATATGACTGCATTAAAAATAACAAATATGTACTTAAGGGACAAACCAAAACTACAAATGGATTCTGAAATTAAAATTTCACTTAAAAATATGTTAAATATAGCCAAGCTATAATTTATTCAGCCTTTTATTCATCCTTTTAAAAGGAGTACATATTTGAACATTGTTTTGTATTTTCTTCCCCAGGATTAAAATTTTTAGGTATTCTATATATCTAGGTCAATGTAAAAATTGAAAATGAATGTCTAAATCAGAAATCAATGAGGTAGCTCAAAGTTAAAAGATGAATATAAATTTTGTAATCAAAAGTTTTAGCAATATTCCTAACAGTATCTTTGGTATATGTTGTGGTATCTGCATAGGCTAGGCTGGCCAGTTTGAAAAAAAAAAAAAGATTGCCGTAGAACCCAAACAATCTCTCTCTTATTTTGGGAAATGCTTCTTCAAGCCATTTGCTTTAAGTGTATTAAGCCAATCATAGCTCCTACCACTATGACCAATTGGTTATGTACATAACTCGAACTGAGAAAATAATAATATCCCATTTATTTGGACAGAATAATTGAAATATGGGCCATTTATGATCCAAACTTAACCAACAAGAGTGCTTTCCCAGCAATTTTTTAATTGAAAATTATATGGGATTCTTTCCTCTAGCTACTAAACCTTCAGTGTATGAATCAAAGTTGAATCTGGCCGTCTTCCCATGTCTCATAATGCCATGGTCTGAATAGGATATAATGAACAAATACAGTTTTTTAAAAAGTGGAAAAAACACAAGGGACTAAGATTTTAATGACACCCAAGATCCTGGTCTCCTTATTTCAACTAAAATTTCTCCTATGTTCTTTCACGTGTTATTCATGAGTCAACACGTCTACTTTTTTTGTCAATAATTTTGAGTTGTTTTTCTGTTGCGTGCAATCAAATGGCTCTATACTTCATATATATACATATATATGAATATACTAACTAACATATAACTTCAAAGAGTTCTTAAGAATCTTTGGAACTAATCATGGAACTCAGAATATAAATCACTGTCATAGTGATTATTCTGATTGTCTAATATTTGTCTCTTCTAGAAAATATGATTGTCCAATACAGGAAAGAAGTCAATGTTCTTTGTATTAATATCTCCTCGTCTCCAATAATGGACTGCTATTCTTATGTTTACTCTTGACTATGATGCTTATCTTGAACTGATTATGTTTCAGCCCTATACTGCACATATCCTTAGCTGTGTTTTGTATTAGAAATTAGAGCCTCTTGGAAGATAGAGAAAGAAGCAGTTAGACATGCACAGAAGGGTAAAGGAGGATAAAGTGTTAAGAATAACACAACTCTGATCTCTACAGAAAACAGATTGGGAGCTGTAGGGTTGGATGCTCTTTTAGTCAATGTTCAATTTGGTCTACAGGCCTAAATAAATAAACAAACAAGCAAACAAACAAACAAACCTAACAACCAACAAACGAAATACACTTAGATGAGTTGAAGACGTTTTGAATGCTGTTCCCATAAGAAGTAATTATTAATTAATTTGTTAACCAAACTGTCTGTTATTTCCATTTATCTTTAATTGTCAGTGTTGCTGAAAAGAAACTTTGTCCAGCAGTTGCAGTGTCCTTTGAGTCCCAGGAAATCCAAGAAAAGACAAAGACAAATTCTTAAAGGTAAGAACTCTAAATTTCATTGATCTCGTGGAACCAAAAGATGCCAAGAGAACATGCAATGTAAAATATCTCTTTCATCATGATTTGACAGACTTATATATAGTATTAGAATAATCTTCTTTAATATACAACAAGAAAGTGCCTTTAATGCTTATTGTTATTTTATTTTATTTTATTTTTTTCAGAATATTATGGGGGTACAACACTTTGGCTATATATATTGCCCATGCACTGCCCGTGTCAGAGCTACAATCATGATCATCCCCCAAACTGTGCTCCCCGCATCCACTATTGTTATTTTAAAAAACCTTCGGAAAGGAAACAAAAGAAAGAATTTATTAACTATAAAGCAATTCAAGATTAATTTGCTCCTTCCTGTACCCAGGTGAATTAGAGATTCTAAAGTTTCCCATATGCCTACATGCCTTTATTTTCTTAGATTTTGAAATTAAACCTCTGTTACCATAACTCACACTTATAATTTTCATGGTCATTTTTAATTGTAAATTTGGGAGAAGGAAATTCAAGTACTATTTGCAACAGGAAATACTAAAGACAACTTTTATTTTCCTTAAATAATTGAACTGAATGAAGGTCATTGAGTAATTCCACTACTGTTCCAGGACTTAGTTTTCTCATAATGGAAAAAAGAAGTTGAACAGCATATTCTTAAAGTTCCTTTTTAGCTTCAAAATATTATGAAGTGATGCTTCAAGATATATAATTTAGCAGGACTGAATAATAATTGCTTCTATATTATTTAGAAAGAATATGCATCAGTTAATCTCCTTTCAAAAGTGTAATTACTTTAAGTACTTTTATCTTTCTATTATTTTCTTAATGTAGCTTCATGAAGTTGCTCTGACATAAATCTAACAAGTGACCTTAAATTAATGGAGTAAGCAGAACATTTGTGGAATCAAGTTGGTAATCAAGATAGTTCCTCCTTCTCACAATCTTATGCATGTTTCTTAATTTTTCTCTGTGCATTCTTAGATTTTTAACATAGTCTATAGCTTTGTAAAAATATACATACACACATATGTGTATATATACGTGTGTGTATAAAGTGATAAAATAAGTAATAAAAATGTACATGTTGCCTTAATTAAAGAAAGGGCTTCTGCTTCTACTGGTACTTTCTGTGGGGAAGGCTTGAAAGGAGAGTTACTCAAATTGAAGCCAGGTCAACTATATTCAGTTTAAACCTGACTCACTGGTTCTACTCTGTATCCTAATTCCTCTTATTCCTTTGCATATTTAACATACCTCTAAATTAACATCTTGAATTTCGTCCACCTTAAAATATTTTACAGTTTTCTTTATCTTTCTCATATTATAAAATATATTTAATCACACTTCACCTATGTCATGATATTAGAATTTTGAAGATGATTCCAGTGCTGGTGATGAACACTTTTGGCTGTAGGCATAAGAAAGTCCAACAGTGCCCTAAATTGATAAAGACTTAATTTTTTTATGGAACAAGAAGTTTAGAGGTTTAGTGGTCCAGGGATGCCTCAGTGATAACAGCAGGCACCTGGGCCTCATTTATCTTTTTTCCTAACCTGTCATCCTAACCTGTGACTTTCAGTCTCATGGGCATAAAATCTAGGTTTCTAAAAAGAAGGGAGAAGTTGAAAAGTTGAAAAGGCCAAAGAGAATATGACAACTGAGTATGTTCTTTCTGCAAATATTTCCAGAAAGCCCCACTAGTTGACTCTTGCATCTAATTGGCCAGAATTGTTTGCCATTGGCACCCCTATCTACAAGGGTCTTAGGAAGATGAAGAATTGTATCTGGGCTCAATTCCCCACCCACAGCACATTGAATTTTATAAGAAAGAAGATGAGAATGAATATTTGGTAGGCAATTTGAAGCATATACCACAACCCTATTGCCAGTGTCAAGGGAACTGGAGCGTCTTATTCTCAAAGAAAGATTCCAAATACAAACTGACGAATTACTGAAAGGGCAGAGTCTCTCACATTGGTGATTAAGTTTTCATTTGTGGTTTAAATTTTCCTAATGCACACAGTGATGGTCTTCACCACTGCTTCTTTTGAGACATGGGTTTTATGGTGAATAGAGAGGGCTGAATTTAGAAAAATGGTGAGAAATATATAAAATATGGAAACAGGCTTAATTATATAAACTTTTTGAGAAAACTTAACACTTGGAGCTGTGTTTGCTTGCTTTCATGATGGTAGCTGACATTGTTGGGTTTTGTAAACATTGTCCAGGATTTTGCTAGTGAGACAAAGTTGTCACAACAACTAGGTAGAGTTAGTTTTTATTAATCCTACCTTACAGATGAGAAAACTGATGTTCAGAGAAGTCAAGTGACTTGCCTAATTGATGGTCATTACTGAGCATATAAAAGTTGTAAAATTTTTTATAAATTAATTTGAGGATTCCTTAAGAATTTAAGTTTTCACTTATAGAACTAATCCCTATTATAACTAAATAGAGCGAACATTACAACTGTTCATACAGGTGAGCAAAAAAGGAGTTATGCTTTAATTGCAATTTAGGATTGTGAGATATGTCATTACAAAAAATGAACAAACAACCATTACAGAGGTCTGCTGTCCCTCAATATCTCATGTACTATTAAGAAATGCAAGTGGCCATGTGGATAAACTGTAAACAATTTAATAATGAAAAGGAATAATTTCTATAAAAGTCTGGGTTAAAATCTTCCTGTTATTTAAAGCTTACTGGTTGAAGATAGATCCCCATTTCCCTTCTCATTAATAACTCCAGGGATTTGGAAGTAATAATAAAAATCATTATAAGAGGAAGAAAAATATTTGTTGAGCCTTTCTTATGAATCAGCATGGGAACCCAGGTCTGTTTGAGGACAAAGTCCTTATTCTTCATCTTCTTGACAACCCTGCATGGTAAGCATTGCTATTCCAATTTTACAGTGAGAAGGCTGAGAGTAGGGAGGTGATGTCATTTGTCCAAGACAGAATTAGGATTCCGCCTCAAAACTATTAAAGATAACCCCTTTGAGCTCTTTACATTACACTTTGTAGGCTCCCAATAATGCTACTGCTTTCCACTAATGGTCAGGTATCATCATCATCCTTATTAATATCTCTTCCACGTAGGCTCCTTTTCTTTCAAATCTCTGAATAAACTGATACAATCTTGTCAACTTTTCCTTAAACAAGCTTTTGTAGGAGCTTACCTGTTTTGAATAAACACTTCTACATCTTTTTTTTTTGGGCAAAATTTTAACCCTTTAGTTTCACGGTATCTCTATTTTATGGGCTTATTTCCAAATATCCGTTGCTGATATGAGAGAAATGAATTCTTTAAAAGTTCATTTTCAGCACAGAAATGCTTGGCATTGCCTGGAATCAACTTACCCTTCCCCTCTCCCACAGTTTGCTTATACTCATCCCATGATGCATTTTTCATATAATGATATGCTTATAGCTTTGCAATATAAAAACGCCTGTTTGAGGCAGGGATCATTTAGTTGAAAGAGAGAGAAATCACTCATCCAAGTTTAAGTTCATTAGGTGAGCATATCTTTATATAACTTCATGTAGAGAAGACAGATTTTAGCCAAACTTATTATAAGCTTAAATGGAGGTAGAGAAGGAAAGTCAGGAGCTGAGACATAACCCTCGACAATTGCATGGCCTTTTTTCTCTTTCTGTCTCTCAGGCTCGCTCTTCCTCTTCCCTGTTTTGGTTAATTCTCTCTGCTAATGCATGGCCAAATAGGTTTGCCTGCTCCAAATCTATGTGACTTCAGAGTTCTACAACATATCTCCTCTTTAGATTATGTTTTCTGGATCTCTTTTATCAAATCCTTGGAAGGTGGATTGTAACAAAGAAGAGGATGTTTTGTTTTTCCATGGCTGAGCTTTCCCTTCTGACATAATCAGATGCGGCCATCTGCGAGGTGCTGCAAATAGAGTCCCTGTAGTGGGAAATGTTATTGAGAAGTAACTTCAAAGCTGGGGTGTGGCTTTGACAGACCTCCCAAAATTTAACTTAAACCAGAGTAGCAATAAAAGAGGAAATGTCTAACAAGGAAAACTGAGCAATACAGTTCATCCATGTTTTTACAACAGCAAGAGTTAACTCTCATATACTGCTTATCATTTACCAGTACTTTACCTATCGTATTCCTCACAACAATCCTGTGAGGTAGATATTGTTATTATTCATACCGTACAGGCAAGGAAACTGAAGCAAATTTATTATTATCCCCGTTTTACAGAGAAGGAAATTTATATAAAAGTAAAGTTAAGGAGTTAAGTTAAGGTCTTTCAGAGAGAACAAATTATTTGCCCAGAGTTAAACACCTGGCAAGTACATGAACAAGGATTTGAATCTAGGCAGTTTGGCTCCTGAGTCCTCACATATAACCTTCATATTGCATTGTCTTCTGTAACTGTTTTTAAAGAAAGTAATTCTCCCTTATGAAAATACTTATAATTCAATGCAGAAAAGTGAATTATCTTCTGTTGATTTACCTGTAAAATGGGAACAAGAAACTCATACTTGCCACATGGTAGGTAGGTTGGCTTGGAGCACATACCTGTTGACATTATTCAATCTCAAAATATTTGTTTCACTATTTTGGCATTTTAGTGTAAGTTATTTGTGTCTAGTCATTAAAATGTGGGAAAGTAAAAACAGGCAGAAAGACAGAAAGTCTTGCAAGCAAAAATTGTGAAACTATATTACAAGAGAGCTGAGGTTGATGGTGACTGAAAGCCACTTGAGCCTGTTGGCTCTTTGGTGGTATGATACATGCTGGCGGTTTCTCTCTTGTTACTCCTGGACAAATGTTCAAACTAAAACCACTTAAGATATTGGCACTTGTAATAGGAAAAGTCAATTCCTTATCTCGGGAATCCTCTACCATGGAGAAGACTTATCACAAAAGGAGATTGTGACCACTGAAAACTTCAAAGGGGGAAAAATAACCCATAAACATTCTTTACTACAGAATCATCTTTCTTAATAGATGTCCATTTTAAGGGAAAATGGAATAAAGTAGTACAATAGAGATTAACTACAAGGACAAACAAGCCCCCCACCCACTCTCTTTCTCTGTATGTGTGTGTGTGTTTCAGAAAATTATAATTTTTCAAGTTAGTTACTGCATCTTTAGAATACTGTTTCAGAACATCCTACCTTACAATGACTTATAAAACTTAAATGAAATTTGTTATTGTCATTTACTCTGGTTTTTGTTTAGGAAATATCTCAGAGGGGCATGTTTTTATAGTTACAACTCTACTGACTGTAGTTTATCAGAATTAAACTTGAAATCAAGTTGTCATCAAATCAATATAAGGAAATATTAATAATTTAACCATTATGCACTTAGTATTTTGCTATGGGCTGTATGATCCTCATTCTGTGCTTGAAAATCATTGTCTTTAGTTCAAGAAATGTGGAGTGACTCATATAAGTTATAACATGGTTACTCATATATCCTAAGACAAAATCAATAGGGTGCAGATATGTACCTCTATAATGAGATTTAAGAGTACTAAGTATTAAAATGCTAAAATAAAAACAAAAAGTTAAAAATGTTCCACCTTTTATGTACTCAGTAAAGTGGTTCCTCTTACACTTTAAAATCCTCTTTTCAATTTGGATTGTTAAAACCTAAAATTTTAGTGGGCCACTTAATTTGAAACAGATTACCTTTTAATTTTTTTGAAGGTTATCCCTGTAGTACAATTCTGAATCATTTAACTAAACTTAGAAAAACAATATGCTTGTGAAAACATTCAGAGACCACATATTTGAACTTTATTGAACTATTTTATTTCTGGCACTATTATCATTTTGTTCCTTTTAAAAATGAAAACAATTTTGTTAAGAGAGACATAATGTACAAAATGAATCTTTACAAATTTTATTACAGAAGGATCTGAAGATATTTAGAAATATACAAAGACTTTCCTCCAAATTTAATTTTGTAAAACTTTTCAAACAAGGTAAAACATCAGTTTTACTATTTAATATATATAGCCGGGAATCAGGCAAAATGAAAAATAGGAAATGTATTATGCAAGTCCACTTAGAGTACTATAAAAATTTGCATGTAGTAATTACCTTAATTTAATCTATTTTATAAATTCTATATAGATTTTACTGAAAGCAATGTGAATATTTTAAAATAAAAACAACTCCTCTCAGGATATATTACAAAGAAATTTTAAAATTATATCTATTTAAAACATATTTCTGGTAATTAAAATAGATAATTTTCTTTTAGAAAATAGAGACAAAAAGTAGCTCTAGATACTTCTCTGCATATTGCCTTTTTCTTTGCATACATAATACAAGATAAGGATAGATGGATAGATAAACATACATACACACATATCTGGTGAATTTTAATTACCATTATAAGGGGGACATATTTCTGTTTTTAAATATTTTTTTGAGAAAATACATCTTAACCACTAAATAGAACTCTTGCTGTTCAACTGCAATTTTCTGCAGTACGAATTTAGCTATCTCATTTTGCTAATTCTGATAATTATTCTGTTATTGACTTTTTTGTAGTTTTTTACAATTTTTATTTATTTCTCTTCCTATGTCTATATTCTTAATTTTTCATAGCATAGTGCAAGTATCTCTAAAATTTGTTTCTGTTTCTTGTTTATTTTCAAACATTGTTTAAGGCAATAACTTTTTCTATATTCGTCTCATCATTCTGCAAATATTGTTTTGCAGAATATCCACCCATCTTGTTTACTCATCTTTAAAAGAGCACTTTGATATATGGGCCCACAAATTTTCTTTGCTTTTCTTATTTACTAACCTTAGCTACCACCTTTTGTGAACAGGAGGAACCCTGTTCTCTCCTTGTTTTAATATTCATCAATGTTGCTTATTCACAGTGCTTTCCATTTCATGACAGTTTCCAATTTCCTTGATTGCCTCATGGCCCATACTTGCTCCTAAAAATCTGAAGACTTTTGTGCATTTATTCCAGAATATTGTCTACTTGTTTTCCTTGACACTGTGCTATATTTTCAAGGATCAAATTTGAAATTAGCTATATACACTTTCCTTCACTAGAATGCCATTAACACAGTTGGCAGGCTATGAATGTCTTTTAATTTCTGATAATCGACAGCAGCCTTACAAAATTTTGAAGGATTTTTCTTAATTGAATATTTCATTGTCAATTTCAGTTAGGTTTTTTTGGCAGTTTGAGGATTTAGACATCCCGATAACATCTAGATTTCTTTGAGTATTCTGCGTTAAGATGTTGGTTGCAGGGTTGCTCAATGAATTTGATTAAATTTTGCATATTAGATCACATGCTCCCACACTTCTGAATTATGTTTGTTTATAGGCATTAGTCATTTTATCCCCCTTCACCCCATACATGTGCATTATCTTTGCATAAAATAGACTCTCACAACATACGTTTGGTTAAATACACTCAAATTTGGTACTCTCCTTCCTACTACACCAAAAAACATATAGTTTGTGTACAAACAAACCATATAATGAGTCTGTATTGCTTTTGATCTATCTGCCAACTATTATTGGTATAGTGGAAATGAAACAAAGGATGAAAAACGTGACTATCTCTTTTGTCTGGAGGAGTATATGCTAGTTTTTTGTGTACCATGGCTGTGCATAGGATTTATTAATTAGAAATTGAGGATGGCAACTTTGGAAATAAAAGTATCTAAGAAGCACTGATTTGACTGCTCAAAAATAATTTGGCTTTCAATAATAATTTTTGCATTTCTACTAGAGGATAAAAAGAAAAAGTGTTTACATATACATATATATACACATCAAATAAATCAAATTTAAAATAAAACACACATTTTACTAGATATTTATTTGATATTTTATTAATATTCATGTGTAAACATTTTCTTTTGAGAACGCTTATTATACTTGTCACTAAAGATTTTTAAAAATATCATTTAAGTAAAACTTCAATTTAAGTAATGTATTTATGTTATCATTTAGAAAAAAATATATTTAGGTAAATATTATCATTTAGATGATATTTAAAAAATGTTTGAAAAAGTTACATTTAATATAGATTAAACATCCAACCTACATTAAAATCATACTGGTACTTCTAAGAATAACTTAATACTTTAAAATCAATTTACAAACTATGTAACATATATCTGTCTGCCTAAAAACTATGTATGTCTGAATGCACATTTGTGAGTGTGTGTGTGTGTGTGTGTGTGTGTAAAACTCCCCAAAATTCCAGGCCCCTTAAGGTGTGGTGTAAAAGCTTTTGACTATTCAAAGAAATAAAAAGTTTAAAACACAAAAGTAATAGAAATGCAATCCAGTCTTTAATGCTGAGCCCTTCAAAAGAATCAAGAGGCCCTGATTCAGTGACACTTCTCCAAAACAGTGTTTTTCTCTTCTTTCCAAATTTTCCACATCTTGTAGTTGATTGGGATATTGTTTTATAACCATCTTAAATCTTATCGTTCTATTCTATATTTCCCCAAATCCCTGGTCTGAGTCTCTTCATTGACATTCAGATTTCTTCCTACTTCTCCAGTGTGGTCTGCATGTTTGCCAGTTTCTGTGTATAACAAAACCCTGAGAAATGGAGAGGGCAAAAGCCTTCGAGGGTAGGATAGGAACAAGAGCTGAGCAAGTAAAGTACAACCTCATTTGCCCTGACAGTGTGTGCCTGGGAGTGCATACATGTGTGTGTGTGAGAAAGGGAGGCCCAGTGCAGGAAGAAGTTTCTGGGGGGAATACACTAGCATTAATAAATCCTTTCCCCATCACATTCATATTCATATTGTATATGCATATTCTAGCTGAGATGAAACTCTGATGAGAATTCTGATTAATACTAGGGATAGTGAAAACTACTTGTAAAGATGAATTCTCACTAGGAACATCATTTCCTCACCCTCTCTAGAAGATTTCCTGTGAGAAGTTTTTCTTGACACTTTCCCCTTCTGAATATAGCAGTAATTTTTCAATGCCTCATTTTAAACTTGTTTAAAAATTTAATGTGGAGATACTTTTAAATTTGTTTAAAAATTTAATGTGGTACTACTTTTTTCATAAAACATAAGACGGGGGCTTAGGAAAACATACGCATTGTAATTTTGATAACAAAAAACCCTAAATTTAAATAAGACACACATATACAAATATATATACACAAATCTACTTGAAAATATATTATGTATAATATGCTTTTAAATTAATATTATTCCTTAAATTATAATGAGGAAAAAGGGTGCCTGGAAATAGCAGGACCTCTCCCACTCATTAGCCATATAAAAATGAACACTTCACACACATGGGTTTAGTAGCTCCCTCTAAAATTAGGTTGAAAGTCAAGGTGCAAGGTGCTGGGTCAAATCATTTGTGTTATGATATTGATACATAAAAAATCAACTTAAAAACCTGCATGGACTTGTTATTTTTTACTTACTTTAGATATTCTTCCATAAAGAGAAAATAAATTTCTAATTGGTTTAGCATCTACAAATATAGAATGCTGAAAAGCAAAGTCCCATAATCAGATGGCTGTCATATGTTTTTGTTTTGCTTGTATTTTAAAAAATTCAATGTTAAATCTTTAAAATAAACAAAAAACCTTTTAATGCTACTATAATTTTTTTCTGCCATAATATCATTGGATATGAACAAAAGGTCAGGAATGAGTACCTGAAAAACATATTGTCCTAAAACAGAGGGAAATCTTAATAAAGGTTCCAGAAAAGTTGAACCTTTATTATAACAGAGAAGCAATGGCTTTATGTTATTAATATTTTTGTTCTCCTGTTTGTAGGTAAGGATGGAAAAAAATGTGAATAGATGGAAACAATTGTACAAAAGGGAAAATTAGGAAATGTAGTAAGTTGTTGTAACAACAAATTTGTAAATAATTTAGTTAGAAAAAAATCATAAATTTACTTTATTCATTTTAATACTATTTTCTATCACTTCAGTAGATAATATGTAGAACACAGAAAATGATTTGTCATATGAAAATTAATAAACAAAATGATTCAAATAGAAATGTAAATTAAAAAACCCACTTTAACAATTGAAAATTAGTTCTCTGGGAAGATACTACAATTTTCTTTTTCTACCATCCTCACTCTAAATTCTCCATTAACTGAATAGAAATTTCTCAGTTTCAGCTAAATGTTTCAGAAGTCTCTGAACCTAAGAAAGAAAAGCCACATACAGCTGAGAAAAAGATTCTTATGACATAGAATACTAGTTATGCACAGAGACTCAGGAGCCAGACTGCTTGGGTACAAGTCTCTGCTCTAATATTTAACCGCTCCACAACCCCTAGGTCTGCTAATCAACCTCAGTTTTCTAGACCTCAGTTTTCTTAGATTTAAAACTTAGACAGCATATTGTTAATACATTTAAAGAAGTTTAGAATAGATCTGCTATTTGCAAGCTGGCGAACCAGGGGCACCCGTGTTATAATTCAGTCGGAGGCTATAGGTGTAAGAACCTGGAGGAGTTTGAAGGCCTGATAATCAAAATCTCCCATGTCTGAGGGTAGGAGGGAAGAGTTTTCCCAGCTTTCTAGCTCAAGGAGAGAGAAAGAGAATTTGCCCTTCCTTTGCTTTTTTGTTCTATTCTGACCCCCAATGGATTACATGAAGCCTGTCCACATTGGTCGGGGTGATCTTCTACACTTAGCCTACTGATTCAAATACTAATCTCTTCCAGAGATACTCTTGCAGACTTACCCAGAAATAATGCCTTACTAGCTATCTGGGCATCCCTTAGTCCATTCAAGTTGGCACATAAGATTTACCATCACAGCTGTACCATCAACTATTTTATTGTAGTGTGTTACAGTGATTTTCAGTTTGAGTAATGTTAACGTTTTGGCACTTCTATACACATTACACAATATATTTGTAAACTTTAGAACAATTGAATAAAATATTTATTTTTATCTTTGAATACTTTGGATTTAAATAACACAAATGTACCCTTCAGGGTACCTGGAGGAAACAGAAGTCACTATTAGGAATCATTTTAAAGAAAAGTTAGATAAGGGATACCTTTTAGAAGAACAGCTGGGATAAGGGAACTGAGGAGGGATACTGAGTATGCTAATTTCTAGCCATCGTGGAAGCTGAAGGAGCAAGGCATAAAATGGAGGCAAATATGAGCTGGAACTATGGATGAGTAGTGGCAAGAGAGGACTGCGCAGCCACTGCCAGAAAGAAGCACAGTGCCAAGTTATACAGCAAATGGGGCAAGAATGGCCCCACCTTTCTCTCCTCCTGCCCTTTTCCTGTGCCCCTCACCGACAAAACCCAAACAGAAACCAGGGGACCAGGGAAACCAAGTTGGTGCAGTACCTAAAGATTAATACCTAGGGCACAGAAAAGGGCACATAATAGATCTGGGGTTAGGAATAGGAGACTGGAGATGGAAAATAATCAACAAAATAAATGAGAAAATAAATGTATACATTATATCAAAATCCACATTTCCAAAGTATTTAGATATTGTGCAACTTATCATTAGCCACATGAGGATTTCAGCAGAATAACATCTGCACCTTGAACCCACAATCATCATGAATATGACCCTATTCATTAAGATTCCTTAAATTAGATGATTATATAGTCTTTTTTCCATTGTATTGTAAATGTTCCTGAGCAGCTTTCTTGGTAGCAAATTATCTATAAGAAATTAGGTAAATTAGACCCATTTAATTAACTGTGCCCTCATTGACCAAATAAAAGTTGAATAGTAGATTATTGTGTGATTATCTTTGTCCCACATGAAATAAGTAAGAGAGGTTTGGCTCATTAAGTGAATGATTTCCCAACCTATTATCAATATAAAATTGTTTCTACTTATAGTTTTGGACAATTGGCATAACTTGAGAAGGAAAGGTGGAGAAAAGGGAGAATAAATTAACTTTACACTGTTTCTGCAGACTGAAGCAAAAAACAAAAGCAAACAAGATGGCAAATTATGAGAGATAACTACTTACAAATCCACCCTAACATGGAGTGGGCATGGAATGCCTCCTTGATCATTGTCTCTCTTCCAACAGTTACTTACTCTTACTAGCTCCCTTCTTACCCTGTTGTCTCTTTCTTCTGTCTTATTTTCAATTATGCAATATGGAGTGCTGTATAATTAGGAAGCCTCCCCATGATGCTATTAAAATATTTAAAGAACATATTAGAACAGAAAATTATTGCCGTGGAGTTGCTATTTATGCACCGTTAATCCCAATTTAAAAACTGAGTCAAGAAAGAAATGACTATTTCCCTCAAAAATCCAAAATACAAATATAAATTTTAGAGATTTCTGCTACTTACAGCAGGCTGTTATAATCAGTTATAAGCCTAAATATAATAAAGCTGAATGAAATTATAGTAAATGAAGAAATGTGGTAAAATAAAAGGGACTTCAAAAAAGACTGACATTCAGGACTATGCTGTTTTGCCCTATCTCACTTTCCCTTTCTGTTTATTTTGATTTCATATTAGTTATGATTGTTTTGAATGCATGGTTCACTGACAACAACCAATTTAAAGAGGTTACAGACTTTTAAAATTGAATATATATAATAACGTCTTAAAAAGGACATTTAAATCTGACTTTTCATCGAAGAAAGAGAAATAAACCATAATATCACAGGAGGTGCAGATAGGTGGTTAGATAAATGAAATTCTCTTTAAGTCTTTGGGCTTGGTGCCATCACCTTCAGGAAAGGTATCTTAATCCAATTCTCAAGATAGTGTTTAACAAAATCTTTACAATAATCTCATCACAATTAACACTTGTGGTGTTATTAAGTGGGGAGGGGTGGTGCAGATGGAAGGGGATTGAGTATAACACTTAGTCTTCCATTGTTTAAAATACCCTATGTTCTTCCAGAGGGCATCAAAAGAGGCAAGAGTAAATTAGCCCCAGGGAGCACTGTCTCTGTGAGATGCCAGCCTTGAGCTGAAGTAGAGATGAGTTTCAAGTTGCTGGACACCCCCATACAGCAGTAAAAAGATATAAAATATCGACACGCTCAGCTGCATCTTGTTAAAAGCTTCCTGCGGGTTGGCAGAATGAAATCTTTATTTAAAACACACAAACTATTGTCAAGGGAAAGAGGGAAAAGAGAACACAGTAAAAGGGCCAAATGTTTTGCTTAACCCACCAGAAGCAGAAAGAGAGAAGCGGTCACAACGTCTTTGCAACAACAGAAAAGGTGACTAACACCACTACATCAGCATCCAACTGCTCTTCCCATGGTTTCAAAATGCATTATTTCTTTTATTATTAATTATATGTGTTTCCCAGGGAGCACAAATATATTATTATGACTAGCAAGAGAGGAAATCATTTCTGCTGCCACTTGGCATTAAGTACAGTAGCGTACGTAATGAGTGAGTGATGACAGGAAACATAGCAGCATCATTGAGCCCAGCATCCCTCCTACCAATCCGCTCCAACTCTCTCTTGGTAGTGAGAGGCTTAACAGAAAGTTCATGTAAAACCATTATTGAACACTGACAGGAAGGAACTGAGACAGGAGTGAGTAGTGTGTATTTGTGCAGAGAGGAAGAAGGAGGGGGAGAGAGAGAGTCAGTCGTCATCATTTTGGGCAGACAACACCCTAAGAGGGGCAAGTGCTTTACATAATTACAAAGAGATGTACACTTGCACACATGATACAAGTCTTTTTTGTTTATATCCTATCATTTCCAAGAACAGTTTTAAGCGATAGTGACTGTGTGCATGTGAACCTTCTTAGATGGGTGAACCCAGTGGCTTTAGTGAAGCTGAGCAGGGAGCCTGGCAGGGGATGGGTTCAGAAGGGTCAGTTCTGAAGAGCAAAAGGATATAGCAAGCAATGAAGCAGAAATGAAAGAAAAAAGGTGAAAGGACCCTGGGGACAATGTCACCTCTATTAAGCTTTATTTCTCTTTGGGAGAACGTGACATTTCTGCTACTAGATCATGGACACATAAGGAAAGTAGATGGCTCAATGTTGTTTTTTTGTTTGTTTGGTTTTTGCTACAGTGCTTAGAGCACCTTTGACCAGGTGGTACCTGGAATGCTTTCTGTTGCTTTAGTACAAACAGGATAAGGATTTTGGCTTTTTGTTTTAAGCACCAACGTAGCGACATTGCTCTCTCTTTAGCAGGAGACACAGCATTTGTTGCCTATACCTCTATGCTCTAATCAGACATAAATGATGGTAAAGTGCAAGCTTGCTGCTGGATTGCTCTCATCCTGCTCACCTTCTCCCCCAGCTCCAGCCCCCACTTCAAGCTTTGCTTATTGGGTCCCTGTTCTTCTCTCCTTGTTTCCCTAGTCGGTGGTGCACCTCCTCTGATGCATTGACCACTCTACATTGGAGTACCAAGGAGGTGGGGAAGAACCTGCCCCTCATCCCTGTCCGCGTCCTCTCCTCAGTATCGAGGTTGTTTTTCAGCAACTCTTTCACAGGTTTTTCCTTCTCAACTATCATCCAGGCAAAGCCCCTATCTCTCCCTCAAGCCCAGTCAGGCTACCAAGAGCCCCAGCTGAAAACTACATCCAGTATCTGAGATGAAGTATACTACCCTGCGACAAGCAACCTCTGCTCCCTTTCCCTACACCTCCCTAAAGTCGGCTCTTCCTAAGCATTGAATATATTGCAAATTAAATGTCTGTCCCTTACCTTTTAAAACCGCCATCCCTTAACCCTGACCGCCAGCCTCCCTCCAAAGAGAACCGTAACATAACCGAAAGCACGCGAACACCTGAAGAAGCGCAAGCGGGCTCCACACCTGGACAAGTCCTCTGTGGCTTTAGTGATCGGAATAGCCTGTGCCTGACATGTCCGCCTCTCCCTGCGCGGACCGCTTAACCCGGAGCCCTGGAATCCCGCCACGGCCCCAGGGTCGCGGGGTCAGCCTGATCCACGTCGGGGCAGCTCCCGGTCGGTGGACGCCGGATTTCCCCTCCTCCCGCCCCAGTTCGCGCGCCCGCTCCGCCGCCGCCGCCTCCCGGGCGGGCGCTCGGAGCATCCCGCGCCGCGTCCTCCCCGCCCCGGCTCCCGCCCGCCAGAGCGGGGCCCGCGCCGCTGGCAGCCATCAAGTGGCTCGTTAAGGAAATGCAGGTGAGTGCGTGCGGCCGAGCGGCTGCTGCCGGAGACGTGGGGTGTGTGCCTGTGTGTGAGAGCGAGAGGAGGAGGCCGCGCGAGCGAGCGAGCGCGGGAGCGGCCGGGAATGCTCGCCGCCTCCGCTCCCCGCCCAGCCGCGCCCGCACCCGCGGCCCGAGCGCGTGGGGCAGCGCCTCGCCCCGACTGAGACTCGCCGCCTCCTCGCCGTCGCGGCGGCTGCTCCCGGGAGCCGCTCCTCGGCCTCCCCCACCCTGCGCTCCCCTCCCAGCGCGAGCCCTCCCGCTCCTGTTTCTCCTCCTCCTCCCCAGCCTCCTCCCCTCGCGCGGCGCTGACAGCCAGCCTCGGCGGGGAGAGTGCGGGTACTTTGCCTTCAGATAATTTGCAGGACCCAAGCAAGCTTTCGGAGCGCCCTTTTTTTTTTTTTAATTCTTCCTTTGCCCCCTCCCTTCAGAAAAGAAGATCCCACTTCGGAAACAATCAGAACCCGAAACACCCCACCAAAGCCAAATCCTGACGGGCTGCTGTGCATGTGCCGTCGCTTTTTGCAGTTTATTCTGGGCCTGTGTGGAATAGAAAGACAATTCTTTATTTGACTGGTAGGAGAGAAAAGAGAAGACTCCTCAGGGTTTCCAAGGAGGACTGGAGCGGCTGCTTTAGTAAGTAAACTGTGCTTCTATATTTCTGGTCTCTAAAGTGAGGCATATGATGAATGCTTTCCCCTCAATGGTATGGACAGTTGGTTCGTTTTACCAGGGAAGAACTTGACTTATATAACTTCAGTAGTTCTTATTTGAGAAGTGGTTTGCTAAGCTTTTTTTCTTTCTTTTTTTTTTTTTTTTTGAGGAGGGGCACTTAGAACACTTCAGGATGGGCAGCCTTACTGGTAATCTGATTTTTAAACGCTTATTGTTCAAGGCAAGACTGGTTTGTGAAACGTTGGTTGGTAAGATTTAAGGACAGTTACCTAGAAAAAGCTTGAGTATTGTAACCCTGCTGGCTCACTTCTCCTGCCACCTTCAACCTCAACCCTAATCCTAAACCACTGTAACTCCCATCCTACTCTGACTTGGTTGTTTTATCTTTAGTTCTGAAGAGCACTAGCCAAAAAAAAAAGAAAAAAGAATTGGGTCAAGGGAAAGTTAATAAAGATTGTTTGAAAGACCAGATGAAAATCCTGTTGAGATTTATTCATGACTATGAACAGATAAAATGTGGAGGAAAAAATCCTGGAACTAGCATAGTTGGAGAATTTGGATGAACTTAATTTGGAGAGGGAATGTGAAAAATGCTTTCGAGATGGCAGGAGCTGAGACTGTGACTTTGACACAGCAGGATATAAACTGTGACAGGGACTCAGCAGCCAGTGACAGGTTTAAGGTGTCTCCTAAGGCTGAATATCTCTGAATGAAAACTTTTGTAGGCAGTATTCCTCTTGGGGCTAACCTCACCATGTTAGTAGCTGCACCATTTCTGACAAACAAGTAGGACACTCTTCTTTCTAGGAAAGGGTTAATGGTTTTTTAAAAAAAGATATATAGTTTAACATTTGCCAATAACATTTGTGATATCTAAATAAAACCTTTGTGTTATGTCAGGAAAAATATAGTTGAGTCAGTTTGTTTTGCACAAGAGTAAGAGAATCAATAACATTTCAGCATTTTTTTCTTTATCACTGCCAAATGGAGTCCGAATCTAATTCTTCTTGCATTGTTACATATACAGTACGTACAGTAGGAATTGCAATTTAGATAGAACAGAACTGATTTTTAACAAATTCAAAGTTCTTTGACACAGTTACACTTATACTGACTAGAGTACCATAGTGATTAGAAAAAGTTTCTCTTTTATCTTTAACTTTCAATATTCTGTCTCAGCATAAAACACACTTTTCTAATAAAAACACTTTACAAGTAAAATCCAGATTGAAAATTAAAACTGCTTATCTCACAGATAATTTCTTTCAATAAAACAGCTTATTATCAGATGATACCTAAGGGTTTTCTTGTATCTAATTGTTGATAACAGTAAAATGAAAAGATTTTTACCTCTGTATTTACTCATGTTAAGTGTATAAAAGGAGTTGTATTCATTGAGCATTGGTTTTAAAAACTATAAGAGTAAACTAATGTACAATGTTTAACACTGGTTAAAAAAAGGTAAAGATCTTTTAGAGTTGTTATGATTATTCAATGTTGAAAGCTCTGAATATCTTGGGACATAAGTTTTTAGGATGATGAGATAGTACAATAGGACAGTTGATGAATTTGTCGACATGAAGTTACCATAGATGGAAATCATTTGGGAAAGATAAGTCATTGTTCTTGAATATTACTTTATTTCCTATCCACATGGTTTTTCTTAGAGGTATTACTGCTTGCAGCTGCCATTTCTATTATTGGTTTAAAAATGAATTTAAATAATTTAAATTGAAGCCCTTGGTTGATCAGATCTGGATTATAGCATATGACCTCTACTCATATGTGACCTCAGATATCTGAGAGGGTTTCTGCTATTCAAAAAAAAATAATTAATTATTGAAAAATAAAAGGGAAGATTTTACCTAAGTAGCCAAATTTAAGAGTGGTTCAAACATATTGTCACATATATTATTATAGGACATATTTTCCACAGTTAGAGAAGACGTGACAGAATTGTTCATCCTTGTCAAATTTCTGAAAGCAAAGATTTATAATTGACATTAAAAATAACCTGACATACATTCTGCCTCTGTTATTATTATGTCACAATGCTGAGGAAAATAGCCTGAATTAAAGCTATTTCTAGTAAAGCTTGCACATATATTTGATGACTGTCTCTATATAATAACAAAGCTGGGTGGGGAGATTAAATAGTTAGCTTTTTTGCCACCAGCTTTCTGTGGTATACAGAGGTAGTTGCAACTTTAAAGTTGAAAGAAGAAAGTTGCTAGTGTCAGCAGTAATGTGTTTTATTATGCAATTGTTCTTGTTATTCAGATCAGATAATGGCCCGATGAAATACATAAGCAGTCTGCAGGGAATGAATGATTAATTCCTCTAACATGTGCTTACTAAAGGAATTCTTACTAATAAAGTGCTGTATACCTGCATTTGCTTACACTTGCAGTTGGTGAGGGCAAACATATTTTTCTTTTCCTTTAAATTAACATCGAATTTATAAGTCTCCACCTGTAACTATAGCAACATAAAGATGATTTTTGTAGACCATGTGGCTTTATGTTTTGTGGAACTCTGGATATGATTACTATTTACTTAAAACACTTAATTCAGAAAGTAAAATAATATTAATTAGATGTGATATTGGAAGATTGAACTATTTATAAAAATTATTTTGTTTTTTCTGGTATGGAATAACATTATATCTTTCCTGTGTATTCCTAGTGGGATGCCCGAATGCAAATGTATGCAGATAAATAGTTATGCAAGTGCAAATTTTTCTTTAATAATGTTAAGTGTAAGTGAAAAATTAAAATATTGCTAGTTATACGAAATAATTAGCAGAATACTATGTTAAGTCTTAGGAATACCTAATAGTGCACATGACAATTGTGGTTGCCACTGTTGTAAATTGTTTTGTGGTTAGAGAAGTATCATTAAGGTAACTTTTGATATCACTACATTTGTAAAACTGGATTATGGTAGCAGGTGGTGAATGGACAGGTTTTATATGGTAATTTGAGAACAAGTGACCTGAAATGCATGCTACACCTTGCAAATTTACCTATCTAATATCTGGTTTTTTAGAAATTTCTGAAAAATGTGATTTTCAAAATTGCCTAATTAAATATATGTGTCAATATGTCTATCTGTCAGTCATCTGTCTATAGCTATCTCACCATTAACACAATAAATAACTTTATTGGAAGATTCCTCTGTTGTTTGGAGGAAATACTTTAATTTCAGTAATATCTTTTTGGACTTACACCTATCCTGAATTTAATAAACATTAACATTGCAAATGATATGATAAATATTCAATAATGCTAATTTAAAAGTTAAAGTGAAAATTGATGAGTAGGATTTTGTACCCGTTTGAATGCCATTTGAATTTATTCATCTTTTTATATATTTAAGTGCCATTTCTTTACAACTACCATCAGTTCACTGGGTTTTTATTGGGTTTTTCAAAAGCAATTTTGGTATCAGTAAAGAATAAATAAATTCCCACTGGTACAATCAAACAAATATAGAAATTAACTGTACTTGCCACAAGATTTTCAAACTCTTAAAATGTTCTGAGTGAAGAAAAATGGATGAAGAGTCAGAAATGAACCTTACCCACTAGGTGAACACTTAATGTGATTGTAGAGACAAGGGTTTTGAATTTTCCTCTCATCCTTACAATTGGCAGTGTGACCCTAGGGAGGTAACCTGGACTCTCTGTACCTGGCTTTTCTCCTTTGTCAAGTAAAGAAATTGGCCTAGCAATTCGAGATCCTCCCAGTTCAAAATCTTATGTACAAAGCTATATTACTGATATAGCTGGTAGTAGCATTTAGGAAATCATCAGATTGTACTGTGGCAGTTTGGGAAGCCATATAGGAGTTAGGCATAGCCATCTTGTTTGCAAGAGGGCAAAGGAAATTGTCCTGAAGCCATGCTAGCGCTGCATGGACACTTGTTATGTGGATTGAATATTTGGAGTGTGTTTGGAAGAGGAGGATGGAGAACATGGACAATAATTTATATACCTTTCAGTACATTATCAATAAAATAATTCCATTGATCATATAAGATACAATGTATTTTCTCTAGAAAAATTTTGTAATAACACTTCTAATCATGAAAAATGGACACAGCGAATGAATATATACAATATATACAATGTTAATTTTAAATGCTTACTTTTCTTAAAGATACCAAGAATTTATTCCTTGATAGAATACATGTGATATAATTGATGAAATTGGAAACTTTTTTCCTCTCTAGGAAATGGCCAGTCCTTTCCTTTCTGTGATATAAATATTTGGGTTGTAGCAAGTAGACCTATGTCTCTATAAAATGTATATTTTAAATCATTGGCGCCTGAGAGATAATGCTATACTTTATTGTTTTAACTTGAAAAATACAGCTGACATAGCCAATTAATTATAGAGACACTATTTGCTTTTCATTTTGTGTGTTTGCATGTGTGCATGTATATATGTGTGTTTAAACACATCTGTTCAAAATAGAACTTAGTGAAAATGGTGTGCTCAAAAAGTTTAGGAGTGTATGTGCCATAATTGAGTAGTCAAAGAGAAAGGACTTAGACTAGTGTGTAATACACCAAATTGCTCTCTGATTACTTCATCAGTCCAATAAAAATTCAACAATACTCAATTTTACCAAGGCCTTGACTTTTGTAATGAGTCCATATAGTTTCTGAATACCATATTATAATAATTAAATATTTTTAAAGTTGAGATAATGGTAAAGTGAAAAGATTTTACCTTTATATTGTAATATACATTTACTTACATTAGATGCTAAAAAAGGAAGTGAACAAATTCATATTTGAATATATATATTTAATTTAATTTGAAATTAAAGATGGCTTAAATTAAATGTATATAATTTTAACTGGGATGCCTTGTATGATTCAGTGCATATGTGATGTTACCTGATTTACTCTGTGAGGGAACAATTAAAGTGTTATAATTAAAAATAGAATTAGTGAGCTTTTGAAATAATTATTTTTTAAGCTTGCAAATATTTAAGTAATCAGCTACACAAGTCTATTAATGTATTCATTGTATTGGAACCACTGTGAGGTATATTTTTAAAAACTATCCAAAGTTATATTTCTCAAATGTAGTTTGTATTAAAAAGGGCTACATAAACAGAGAACAAAGCCAGGCAAGCATTGTGTGTTCATGCTTTTTTTTTTTTCTACTACTAAGGGCATTCATCATGGGATTGTATCATAGGAATAATTCTATTACCTTGTTTGATTAGAATGGTTCTGGGTAGCTTAGGACAAAGACCTAGAGCACAGTTTCCTTCCACCACAAAGAAAATAACCTAAATCTTCTATTCCATCTCCAGTTTCAGGAAAGGTTAATTTAGGGTATGGAACTAGAAAAAAAATAAGCAAGAGCAATGGAGTGCTTCCTATTTCTAAAGCTGAATTAGTCTAGGCCACTTATCTAGACTTTTATTTAGGAAGGAGAAAAAATACTCATGTAAACTATTATCCCTGAGATATCTCAATACAGTGACCTGGAATTTTGATAATCAAGGTTAGAAATTCTGCTGAGAGGTAAAGGATGGAGAGGGGAGAGGATGGAGTAAGGAGAGACTTGTTAATCTCACCCTAGAGACAATATTCTTCCATTTTTTATTCTTCCCCCCAGTGGTTATCAAAATTAGAGATAAGTCTTTTCACTTTGGGGAAGTGATCATCAAGTTAATAGGGAAATCTTGCTCACACCTTCATTGTGCCACATTTCCAGTTTTTGCCATTGCTGCCATGTATCCATCTGGAAACATGGAGAAGAACAGTTTATCATTTTATGATCTGTATTAATTTCTATTTTATTTTGCCACAGAAATCAAGGATAGGACAATAATTCAGGTACTATAGGCACATTATGCACTAGTCCTAGAAGTTACACCCCTTTTGTTTTCCAGCTAGTTCCTGTTGTCAAGTCAGAGTCACTAGTCAGGATTATACGATATGCATCACATGGCAACATAACCCATACAATATAATGCAGTTCCTAAATATAATATTTATTGAGTCTCCTATGTGTTAAGGAGTGCTTACTGAAACACTCATGTGTTAGCAATATAAAACTGGCCAAACTGTGACTGTGATCATTCTATGGTATCCACATCATCATGGAATTTTTTATTCCATAGAGAAAATGGAATCTACCTAAAGCATCTCTCCCTTTATGTCAAAGAAAAATTTCCAGGTACATACCTACTTTTACCTTTTTATCCCTCTCATTTTCTGTCATCCTGAGCCTCAGGTGTCTCTTCTAGAAGCTATATGGGATTACAGATAGTGATTCCCATACAGTGATTCTAGAAGCTGGGTGGAAGCCATGTTGCTTATTTAGCAGTTGCAGGCTATGCTGTATTCCACTGGGATTTGTTGGCATCATTCATTATCTTATCAATACAGCACTAATTCCTCATGTGTGTCCCACTCTCCAAAGTTCTAGAAAGGTAGTAAAGCATGATAAGAATACACGATACTATTCTCATATCGACACAATATAGAAAACACAAATAAATCTCCAGATTACTCTAGCAGTTTATAATCTATGTACCAATCCTTTATATTTTCAAATTCATAGGATACTATACAAGTTACAGTCAAGACTCAGGTTACTGTTTTCAGCCGTAACCAAAGCATAATAGCTGAAGTGCTTTGGTTTTCTCAGGAAAGAGAACAGAGAAAAATGAGGACATTCTGACTGTACATTTTGATATGACATATTTTTATAAGAGACCTTATAATGTGCACTTTGGATCAAATAACCAAAATGGAAGGAAAAAGTACAATTTAAATTTTTAGAAATGTACTGGTATTGTTAAATATCTCTGAAGTTAATAAATTACCCTAATTTCACATCTTGATTTCTCTTGAAGAAATCGTGGAAACATTTCTGATTAATTTTAAAGAGTTTCACTTTTTATTCCCCCTAAAAACTCCCTTATCAAAGATGCACTGATGCTACTACCCAACAAGCAATACTCAATAGTAACTTTTGAAAAACAATACTGGGATGATGTATTGTTTCAACCCTCAAAAAAAAAAACCTTTTACTTTTCTAAATTTTAAAGCTGAATTATGTGCATCACAAAGATAGAAAAATATTTTCCCATCATTTGTCATTTTCCATTGTGTTATGTAATATGTTCAATTAGTTCTCAATTGATATTTATTTATGGTACCTATTTCAATGGACCATGGCTTATAATTTTAGCGTGTTAAGATAGCTGGTGGCTTCTCCTCTGAATGGGTGTGTTTATTGTGTGTCATATGTGCATTTGTTTTCTCCTAGGAAACGTGGTTAGCTCTGCAAGAATGGCTTAGCCTGATCATTTGTACCTGTGTGGTTGAAAACAACAAGGCTTTCTTGTGGTAGAATTGTGTGCTCACAGGATTGAATTTAGTACTTCATTCTCCCATTTCCCTGTCCCTCAGGAAGGTGTTCTTTCCTTTTTATTTTTTTTAGGGGCTTGAAATCTTGCTATTTCCCATACATGCTTCCCACTTTGGAAACATGCTAAGATTTAATAACACAAATTACATATTTGCTAAGACACATTGATACTTACTGGCACATCAGTGCATTTTAAGAGATATTCTAATTGTATTGTAGATAGACATATAGATAGCTATTTTCAGAGAAAGGAATTTTAGGCAATATCCAGAAATGCTTTGGTGTGAAATCTTATGTCTGCTGACCCTGGAGATGAACGAGTTTAGGAGGCTGGGTCAGAAGAGATCACATGGTTCCTGCCAGAGCTGACATCTTTTCTCCTTTATTCAACAGTTCTCTCTCTCCCCATTTCCGTTTCTACTGCCCAACCTCCCTTTTCTGTCCAGTTTCTTTAACCTTCATGGGGACCTGGTGTTATAGACACAGAGGGATACAGGGATGACTCTGTTGGCCTTATGAGAATATAAAAGGGTGCATTATTAAGATTTTTAAAATAGATCATACTGTTGTCTGTATTGTGCGATTCCCTTACATCTCATTCGTCTCTCTCATCCAAATAATAATCCACATTTCGTAAGTATTCCATCACTTCTTGCGTTGTGGTTAAAGGAAGGGAGCAATTACAACCATTTTTTTTCTAAGTCAGAGTTGGCTTCAAGGTCACGAGGGTCTTATTTTCTTCTTGGGTTCTTGAAATGTTTTATTCTATGATACCTTCTCATGAGCTCTGGAGAAATCTCCAGATAGAAGGTAATAATAATAGCTAACATCTATTGACTCCTTCGAATCTTCCAGTCACTCTCCATGCATTTTAACTTGTGTATCTCCACATCAGCACGGTGAAGGTGGCATAATCACCATCTGTAATTTACTCATGAGGAAACTAAAGTACATAGAGGCTAAGTAACTTGCCCAAGGTTTATAACATGTTTTCTAAGATGTACAGCATTAGTTTATGAGAGGAATGCCATAATTGCATAGATCCCATATAGCTATGCAATTGGAAAAAGTGCGGGATCCCAGATCTGCTTTGGTAATGCAATTCCTTTCAAATGAAGCAAACGTAAGTTATCCTAAGTATATGATCACATAGGTGAATGCAGGAGGACAGACGTTGTAAAAGTCCTGCTCAAGGGAACAAAGAAGCAGGGGAAAAATCACATCAAGGCAAACTAACTTCAGGTATTTCCTCCCAAAGTTGAGGGGTAAGCATGGGACAAATGTTTCTGATTGTATTCCTTTTCTTCCTTTGCGATTTCTGATCCTGCAGAAAGAGAACCTGACGTACTCTCTGCTTTCCCTGTGGTAGTCCTCCAAGCTCAGGTCCCTTTTCATGGGGAGAATGACCAAGGTTCCCATGACTCAGGCCTCTTGGCCACAGATTTTATGTTACATCAGCTCCTTAAACACCTGGCTTCACCTTGTGACTGTTGACTAACAGCCACAATTTTTGAGGTCCAACCAAGAGTTTTGAATCAGTTCACCTGATTCTATGGTAGAACAGAAATGAAAAGGCAGGAAAGATAAGCTCATGATGCACTATGGAGTAGAGTTTAGGGTCAAGAAGGCCCCATGTGACAGTGACTATAATTCAGAGTATTTTAATGCATGTCCCACATGATAATGAAATGAGACTGGCATAATTAACTTATGCAAAATGAAGTATCAGGATGCAATCATGAGCAGTAAAGAAAGGAATAAGAAGAGAAAAACCAAAAATTGGTCCTGTAAGAGTCATTTTAATTATAATTATTTGTATGAACTACTTATTATTTTATTTATGCCTCCTTGCCATACATCCTAGTTTTTACACAGCTATATCACATTGGATTAATTTTGTTGTAAATTTTACTTGATTTCAATAGTAAACTACTTTTTAAAAAATTGTTTTCTGTCATATGTTGATCACCATTCTTATATTCTGGTATGGCTGCTTACTTGACACTTAATAAATGGAGAGAATATGACTTACAACGTAACTCATGGGTTAATCTTTATATGGAGAAAAAAGTTAAACTGCTACCTCTATATCAACTAAAAAAATGTTGGATAAAGTAACCCTCAGTTAACATTTATTGGGTTTCTAATATATAAGAAATGCTTGATGCATAATGATGGAAACCTGGTGCCCTAAATTTAAGAGGAGAGGAGAAATATATTGGCTGTTATGTAAAATTATCAAAATTGCTATGTGATTTAAAAATTGAATGAAAAATATTAGCTTTGGTCTTTGCCAACTTATTGAATCAACACTTCTTATGTCTTAGGTATACATTTGTCAAGTTATAATTTTAATTATTACCTCAACATGGCAAAGCATATACAAAAATTGTTTTTTCCCAAAATTAGGAGAGACACATAAAATAGACACAAAAAATAGAAAGTTAAGTTGTTTTATCACTCATCTATTTTATGAGCATCAAACCTCTTCCTTTCAGGTGTGAAAGATATGCACTTAGTGAACAGGGTAATTGGATTATCTTTTCCCCTATGAGACAGCTCCTTGCTTCCCTAAGGTCTTCTGATTGCTTGTTAAGAAAATTCAATGAATTTTCAGTTGTAAATGAGAATTGAGGAGGGGAAAATGTGCCAGAGTGGGCAGTTTTATGATGCAAACTTGTCCGCTAGAGACATTCATGGAACTGCTAAACTGTTATAGTGCTTGTTATGAGCTAGAGTTTTGGTCTGTCACTGAAAAACTTAAAGGAGGAACAGTAGTCAAAAAGACAAAACAAGGAAGCCTTAGAATATTTAACACATCAGCAATAATATCATTTTATTTATTTTCTAATTACAAAGAAAGAAGACAATCTTCAGGTCCAAATGTGATATACATTTCAAGATGTATGTACCTGTATACTGATTACATGCAATATAGTTTGAACATATAGTATATATAGTACAAGATACCTTGGATTATGTCTGCACAGGCAAACAGATGTAATAGGTCCAGTCAATTAGCTAAAATAAGCAAAATTTACAACTTTAAGAGAGAATCGTTTTTTAGAAATCAAATTTGTGGCAGCATCCACATTTAGCTCAGTAGGGTCCTACCATAAAAATGATACCTATCAGTAATCAAGCTCTGTCAGGCCCACCTTTATTTTTTATCAAATTCTTCCCTAGGACCATAACTTTACTTCAGGGTCTTACCAAATCTATCTTACCTGGATGGCTACCTCCTGTCTTCCTGCCTCTGCCTTACTTGCTCTATTCTTTTCTCTACCACCAAAGGGATTTTTCAAATGCAAATCTGATCATGCTTAAAATATTAAATGGCTTTTTATTGCATGGAGGGTAATGTTAAAAAAAAATCTTAGTGTGACATAAAGGGACCTTCATTAATCAGATTGCAAACTACCTTTTAATCTTTATTTCTTGCTTTTTTCCCCATAGAATTTTATAATAAAGCCATAAAAACACCTTGAAGTTAAAATTGAATAATTTAGGTAGCTTATGATGAAAATGATGATTCATAATTGCATTTTCTCTGTTGGAGAGGCTGTCTCATACTTTATAATTTTATATGTATTTGTCCTTCAGATACTAATTTCAATCTGATTTCATAAGTATCATGTATGAGTATTCTTTCCAGTCAATGGTATATATGCCATGACATCCAACTTTTCAGGGACCTCTTTCTTTTTGTGGTTTTGCTCATGATGAACCACCTACTATATTATTTCTGCAGAACAAATTGATCAGTTTTCTGTTGTTTCCCAGCAGCAGCCAGTGTCTGCCATACAAAGTAATGATCTCTAGCAAAATTTTATGTTGTGTTTCCCTTGCCAACTCTGAAGTGGTCAGCCTTCTTTGGCTAACCATCCTGATACTGTGTGGGTTTCTCAGTGTAGCTCAGCCTCCATAGACACATGCTTTGCTGCTAACAGCTTGGCTGAGCTCCAGGTCTTTGTTGCTGGAGATGTTACTGTAACATCTGTTGAGTATGGCCTGTATGTAGTTACTCTCATCAATCTTAAGAATTTGGGTGTATTTTCTAGGCTTGTGGCACACATTGTATAACATGAAACGTCTTAAAGAGAATGTTGTAGATCAAAAAGGAAGAGAGTATATGATATTTTTTTTTCAATGTAGCTTTGATAGTAAGAACTTCCAGAAAACTCCTTTGGGATATTTATGTAACATATGATCAATTTTTTTGTGGAATTATTAAACAAAAATGATTTTTAAAGGAAATTTGTTTATATAATGGTTTGAACAAATCATTCATTTTAAATTAATCAATTTTATTTGTCTTAGGAAGGTACCCCAGATTTTAAAATGCTGTATATAAAGATAACATAACTTATATAGTCACAGCCTCCATCTCTGTATTTTAAATGAACTTTGAATATATTACATGAACCCTTTCTTTAAGTCACAAACTAAAAATAATGTGATGGCTATGAAAATGTTGATACTATCCATAGTCAAATATTCCTATGATGTAAAGAGCTCATAATATTGGGGGACTTGCTTCTTCCAATGTGTGATTAAGGCTGATGATTATTGAATCTGATCTGTTAGGGAGATTGAAATAACTGGGAGAGGTAAAAGCCTCTGATTAGAAGGGGAAAGAATCAAGTTGTTCTGTTATTGGTGACAATTTCACAGAACTAAAGGGGAAAAATAAGGCTTTTGTTGATAATAGAGTAATCTTGAATCATTTCAATCTCTGTAAAATCTTGGAAGTGAATTTTCTGATTAAGTAACTTAACAACCAAATGAGCAGTGGAATATTTTGAAAACTTGTAAAATATTCGTGATCAAACTTTGAAAAAAAGTTGCTGTATTTGTCCTGGCAAGTAGTTGTTGTTTGCTTGTTTATTTTTCCTATAAAATAATTAGTCTAAGAATTCTAAAGCCCATCCCCCACCTTTGGAGTCTCATATCAGAATTCCTAAGTAATATCAAATCAAATAAGTTTAAAATACTTGTTAACCCATATGCTACACTGCAAAAAAATAATTCAGTAGAAAAGTAAATATTATAAATTCAATATTCAGCATTCAAGATTATATAAGTTAGGTTACAGACAAACTCCTGTAACCATGAGACCCCAAAACAAGTATCTGAAACAAAATACAATTATTCTTCTCACTTAGTCCTAAGGTGAGTGATTCAGGCTGAGGGGATGACATTGTTTCACAAGTTTCATTCATGGTCCCAGGTTTCTGTCGTCCTGTTGCTCAGTCATTATCTAGGGAATGGACCTCGTCTGCAGCATCAGATTTGGGTTGTGGACTAAATAGAAGTCGAGGAAAATGGACTTGGGCAAATCGTATGTTTTGCACAAGGAAATTTCCATTTCAGTTCCATTGATCCTAGATACTTGGTTATACATGGCTGCATGTGAGGATGGGAACTGTGGTCCCATAGCTGGATAAGTTATGTACCTAGCTGAAATTGGAGAGATGCTACTATTAATAAGAGAAACAGGAGAATAGATACTGAAGGAGTTGGTATTCCCCGTTTTACCAGTTTACTCCCCATCTTACCAAAAATTGGTTGTGGTTTACATTTTCTCTCTTCCTCTCTTTATGTTCTGTACTATTCTCCTTTACTTTCTGAATGTAGAATAGGTAGTTTAGATATTTTGTTATCTATACTCTAGTTTGGATTAGCAAATATAAGGCACACATATATATATATGGTTCAAAATGTTTATTTAATAATTTTACTAGTAAGGAAGAAGAGGCTTCATGATGTTGAAAGCCAAATTCTTATAGCTAGTTTCTCATAAGTAAAGGTGAAATTAGAATCTAGGTGATTTAACCTACAGTCCAGACTTCTGTGCAATAAAAAGTGTTATTGGCCTTTTGTATAATTATGATTTATTTATTTATTTTATATAACATTTTAAAAATGGTTGCTAAAGTGCTGCTGCTATTTCTTCACAGTCCTTTTCCTTCCATGCTGCTAAATCTGCCTTTGCTGTGTTCGTGAGTTTGAAACTTAAACCACGGGCAGAGTTTTATCTACTTTAGATTATAATAGTAGGTCAGTTCTGTCTTCTGAAGACACATTTACTTTGAGCTAGGAAATTCAAAATGCATAATACTTATGTAAAACTGAAATCAATATCTTCAAGTTTGGAGTAATATCTAAGGTGAAATCAAAGAATGATTTAATAAAAACATAGAATACTATATTATTATAATCTATGTCTCTTCATGTGTTGTAAAAATTTCTGTGTTTAGAAACTAAAGTTCAGTCTGTGGCTTTCTGGTCACACTATCCACAGTGTAGTTTTCTGATAAGACTATCTCAGTTTCTAGTGAATCCTGCTGGTAGATTTGATGAGGGCAGCAAATGCCTGTATCTCATGTCATACCCATCCATCAGGAATGCATTAGCCCTCATGCTTTCCCAGAGAAGCGTTTTTATGAAATTGTCCAGATAATCAAAATACCATGAAAGCTTATAGTAGGCCCACCTGGAAAGACCCAATATTCAACGGAAGTCATGTCATGTTCTTAATATAAACTGTAGGATTACTCACTAGTAAGTATAAACTACTTCTTGCTGGCGTTCTAGCTGTAAATAATGCAAGAGTAAACACTTTAATAATTTCAATTAATTCTGAAGTGTAGCTTTAATTTTTCTAATTACAGCCAATATTCCTAAATCTGGGACTTCTGGCGGAAGTTAATGAAATCTTTACTTACCATTGCAGTTACATCATAGAACCTGCTGTTGAAGTGCAGAATGCTTTAATTAAAAATATTTTCTCATCTAAATGAGCTGTTTTAACTCCTTAAAAAAGTTTCAAGTCATGCATTATTTTAAAATGGATATTAAGTGAAGTCCAACTGCATTTTTAAATTTTTGTTGATTTGACGTTTTAATGTTAATAAAATACCATTTTTCTTTTTGTAGTCAAATAGTGAATCATTACATTAACTCAGCAGATTTACTTGCAGAATGAAACCCTGATAGTCCTCAAAGTATATTTGACAAAAGAAAATAAAATATTAAATTATAATGGGATATAAAGAAACTAACAAGTGCGTTTGTATGTGTTAAACAATTATAATGGGCAGTCTTGGTACCAAATACCAAGACTTGGGGAGAAATTTTTTTGGAGCCCTTTTATGTCCTAACTGATTATTCGTATTATTGGTAATGAAGTATTTTCCCGCAGCAATTCTTGGTGTCTCATTTGATGTATATAATAGCAAAAAATAAATTCAAGACTGTAATGTAACCTAGAGAGGACCCCTTACTAACCATCATAGAAAGACAGTTAGATAATATTTTGAGGCTGTTTGAAACAACCCTTTTAATAGAAACACTCATAAATTTTCATGTTTGATTTGATGTACTTGGCAAAATTACATGTATTACCTAAGACTTGGTCTTTACTACTAATCACATATCCTGTACTGCACATGTTATTCATGTTCATACAATGTAACCTAATGTTATTCTAATATTAAATGCAAATACTCTTAACAACTGTGAGGTTAGTCCCTTAGAGTTCAGCCAGTTCTCACATATATAAATCATATTATGCTTAACAAAGTAAGTTCCTTTTAACTTCCATTTTTGACTACCAGTTTCTCATTTTTCACATTCTACCAGCTCTTCAAGATGTTTACCATTACACTTAATTTGGAGACATGGTTAAACTTGCCCAGTACTCTATTATAAAAATAATGTAATTATTAAATTATTTCAACACGTAAGAAATAGTCTACATTTAAATATGTCTACTTATTCTTTGTTTCTTTTTCTATATTGCCTTTAAAAATTAGTCATTGTTTATAACCATAAAATTATTTCAGAGCAAAATATATCTTAGTAATTGCTTGACGATTAAGGTCTAATCTAGTGCCTGTGTATTAAAGGGGCTCAGTAAATATGAGTGAATAAATTAATTAGCACATGTGCGTATGTAAGTATAACATATATGTTATATATAAACAAAAAGTGCTTTTGGGAAATTTTAACAACTTTTGTGTATTCAAAATAAGTTCTGTAATAAAATAAATGATTGATAATTTTGATTACAAAATAAGTTCATTATATTTAAATATAGTTTTTAATAGTAACATTGTTAAGGAACCTAGGCGTTAGAAATAGTCAAACTCAGATTTGAGTTCCAGCTCTACTACTTATTAAATTCTTGATCTTGAGACACTTAGCAATGTCAGAAAACTTCTCTTTTCTCATATGTAAAACAGACATCCTGTTATCTACCTTAATGTGGTTTTGTAGGATAAAGTCAGAAAGCAAATGTAGGTACAAACACATGTATATGTATATATTTGTGTGTAT
This sequence comes from Daubentonia madagascariensis, assembly GCA_023783475.1. Taxonomy (NCBI): domain Eukaryota; kingdom Metazoa; phylum Chordata; class Mammalia; order Primates; family Daubentoniidae; genus Daubentonia; species Daubentonia madagascariensis. The sequence goes on along the minus strand of JAKFHU010000747.1, from coordinate 13,361,201 downwards.
GTGACTATGGAGAATTAGAAGAAAAATGGTAGGAGAACACTTTTATTTTAAGAAAACTACAAGTCACATGATTAAGGGGTGAAGGTAATGACAATATCTGGTCCTTTCTCTTTTAGATTGTATAGTCTTTAATTAATATACACTGGACTATTACATATGCATTTTTGTCTTACTATAAGATATCATTGGTGCTCTTAATTTTAAAAAAAATCTTATTTTAGATTTATTATGATAAAAGTACTCTGGTATATTAGCTTCCCCTCCCCCAGTAAAATAGCTAGACCTTCTAGAAAGAGTATTTTAAAATGCACTTTAAGGTGGGCTTTGGAAAACAGCTAATGCAGATGACTGACACATGTACATAATTCTAATTATGAACATAAAATATATAATGACATTCATGAATCACTTAAATAAAAAAATCCCAGAAATATTAAATAATGTGGGCAAATTGTATTTAAGGAATAGCCATGATTCAGTAGCTGTGCAGCAGAAATGAGCCAAAAAAAAAAAAAAAACCCACTTGTCTGTGGAAAATCAGCTTATTTGGTGATCCAACGGAGAAGGAAACATGTCTTTCTAAAGGGCCCTAGTTTCCTTCACTTAGTGGAAATTTAGAGCCGTGAAGCTTACTGAATTATCACTGATTTTCCCAACTTATTTGGAAGTAATTATTGGTTATTTGAGAGAAAATTCATGTAAAGCTATTCAATTAGTCGTAAATTGCTTCATTATCTTTTATAGTTCATCTCTTTTTATTTTTAATTTACTTTTCACCATTAATTTTCTTTAATTAGCAATTAACATTAAAAAAATTCTTTACATCAGCTGCCTAGATAATTAATACAGTCCTATGGATTTCGGTAGAGACAATAATATGTTAATGGATGCTTTGGTTTGACCCAAGCCTCATTTCACTCTGAAAATGCTACCTCTATGGAGTTAGACAAGAACCACACAATATAAGCAAATTGGTTATTTTAAATTCTGAGGTTAACATATGGCCTAATTATCTCCTATAAATAGTTACTATTTGAATAATTAAGTCATCCTGTCATTGAGCTTTTGGGGGGAAAAAACTCTCCTGAAGGGTTTTTTCCCCCATTCCTTGACAACATGAAAGTAAAATTCATATCACTTCCAGCTCTTTAAAGTGCAAATGATTCCATAACAAAGTGGCATTTTTCATTTAATTTGGTCCTCTGACAAAGTTCTGCTCAGAAATGTGTATCCATACTTCAACACAAGGACACCAAATATTTTATCCTCAGCTGCTCTTACCACACACCTTTGAACTGGTAGATGTCTTGTGATACCTCATTAAACAGAATAATTGTGGCAAGGGTGTGACCTTGTACCTCTGAAGCAGTCTCCCATTCGCTGGATGGTTTGAAAGACTGAGTCAGTCTCGCAAGATTGTAAGCCATTCGTTCTCATTAGGCTGCCAGCCAGGAGACTCCAACAACATACCAGGTTGTTTGAGAAATGCAGCAATTTATTGAAGGCATTTCTGTATCTGCATTTTAAGGCAATCAGCGGTTCAAAGAACATAACTGAAAACTCAGGTGTAAATAGCATCACTTTATTTTTGCTATATTAAGCTCCTTACTTGCATTTAGAATGATTTGATATTGATCATTGATCATAATTACATAGGGGCTTTATCTTTTTGAATTTAGTTAAATGAAGATGGAAATATAAAAAAGCACTTCTTGTGTCTCTATTCAAGACTGTGAAAACATTGCCTAGTTCAGTTGTACTTGAGATAAGTGCAATATAATGTCTCCTTTATTTTTAAGGGAACTAGAGAACAAATGTTTTCTCAAAGCTACAGGTAAACTATCCTCTATAATTACAGGTAAAGGAGATTGTATAATCTGCTGGTTATGCATATTCTACCTAATGGAATATAACTTCTTAGTATGGGGGTGACAACTAATATAAATGATTCAAAATGAGTAGGAAAGATTGAAGCACAACACAAAGCATTTTAATTACTTCATATTGCTATGTGCTGAATGTATCTTTTTAAAAAAAAGGATAAGGCTGTAATGGCAGTAAGAGAGAAAAGGTTTGTGTAAAAAAGAAAGCACCATTTTGGAGTAGAGGAAAGATTTTTGAAATTGTAGATTTCCTGTTTTCTGTCTAAACAATAACGAAAAAAAGATATCTGTCAAGGTTACAAATAATCTTAGACTTTTTTTTCCATAAAAATACATATTTTGCTTTAAGATTTTCCCTTCATATGAAAATAGTTCATTAAAATTTCTCTGGCTCAAGTTCCAAAATGTTGACTGTCTGCCAAAATTCTTAGAGAATTCCCAATCTCTTTGTATTAATATTAAGTCTGTCATATATACTGAAAGAGGATTATTCGTGATGTACCTTTAAGGAAATATAGACATATTTACAACAAGAACACAGTTCTGAAGCCACTGGGTGATCTCAAAATCTCTAATCCCTTCCATATTTCTGTATATTACCAGTTGTTCTTTGTTAAAGCAGCTTATAAATATAAAATGAAGATGCATTTGCAATAATACCTAAATAATGACTTTAAGCTCCCACCTTCTTAATTGCAGGAATTTGAGGCCTTTAGCAATGTCTATTTCAATGTTTTATTTCTTTATGTCTTCATGAGTAATCACTCTTACATGTGCTCTATGACTTTATTACTCTAATTATTGTTTATGGACCAGCAGCATAGGTATCACCTGGGAGCTTTTTAGAAATACAGAATCTCAGGCCCCACCTTCGACTATTTGAATTATCTTCATTGAACAAGATCGCCAGGTGTTTCCTATTAATGTTTGAGCAGCACTACTTTAGAATACAACTTTATATTCTTTTGATTTGGTCCACTTGTTGAAATGCCATATCACTTTATATTCTGTCAAAGGATATATTGAGCCACTGCTTGGCCACATATAACTGGCTTGGCTGTCACCTGTATTTTGGATCACATGTCTTTCCTTATGAGATATTGTAATGTTCTACTCTTTCCAGGGGTCCCCAACCTATGGTGAGTTGTATAATTACTTCATTATATATTACAATGTAATAATAATAGAAATAAAGTGCACAATAAATTATTTCATTATATATTGCAATATAATAATAATAGAAATAAAGTGCAGGATAAATGTAATGCACTTGAATCATCCCAAAGCATCCCCCACCACTGCCACCCCCCCAATCTGTGGAAAAATTGTCTTCTGTGAAAATGGTCCTTGGTGCCAAAAAGGTTGGGTACCTTGCTAACCCTTTTTCTCAACCACAAAGCAAATTGTTCTCTCTTAACTTCACATATGGAGAAGCCAAGCTGTAATTTTAAACAGCCTTTCCTAAAGTTGTGGTGATAACATCAGATGAGTATACCAAAACAGTAATTACCATTGGTTGCTGTGTTTGGCTAATCTTAGTGCACAGGCTCGGATGTCTTATCCAGGGGCCTTCTAGGGCATCTCCCCACTTAGCTCACAGCTCCTTTCCTTTACACTCTTTTCTCTAGGTGTCATACCTATGTTCCTGAGAAGTGCAGACATAATTCCTAGGAAGTTCTGGCAAAATAAGAAGTTTCTCTCTCACTTCAGTCTAAGACTCACCACTAGAGTTTCCATGTTTTGTTCCAGGTTAGGCCTTCTATTAATTATCTGCTACTGCACAACAAATTACTGTAGCACTTAATGATTTAAAACAACTGAAATTCATTAGCTAAGAAGTTTCTGGGGTCAGGAATCTGGGAGTGGCTCAGCTGTGAGTTTCTGGCTCAGTATCTCTCCCAAGGCTGCAGTGAGAGTAGCAAGGGTGGGGATGGGAAGTTTGCAGTTATCTCAGGTCTGACCTAGTCTGGAGAATCTGCTTGTAAGCTTTGGTTCCTCGCCTTGTGTAGGCTCACTAGGGCTGCTCATGACATGGTAGGAAAGAGAGAGTTAAGAATGTGGTATAGAAAGAAATGCCACACTGCCTTTTATGACCCCAATAGAATTGAGTCACAAAGTACAGTCTGCACGCAACAGGTGGGAATAACAAAGTGTGAGAACACCAGGAGGCTGGGATCATTGGAGTCATCTTGGAGGCTGCCAAAATGGGCACACCACAGTCTATTTCTTGGGATAGGAAGTGGTCCTTTCCTCAAGATATGTCCTTGTTTTCTGCTCCTAAAAAGGCAATTTCACCATATCTTGTAATAAATAAGACCACATGTACATTAGCAGATGGTTCTAATTTGTACTGTTTTGAATAATCGTCTTCAACATTAGGTGACTGTTCTCCTTGAATACTTTATGAAGACTTCCCATCTTGTATCCTCATCTCCTGCAAACAACTCTCACAGTAAAACAGAACAAATTTAACAGATCCACAAGAGCATTTATCTTTACTAATATACAATAGTATAGGCATGGTGCCATTTACATTCATATGAAATAAATTAATCTTTCTTCCCTTAAACTTGTCCACCACTCCCAAACTACACACACACATACACACATGCATACACAGAAAAGGTAATTTTTATTATACCACGTATACAGTTTTCAATGTAAAATATCTGCATCCAGACTAATAGTGACTTACATAGTTCTCCACTATAAATAGTGGGTGGGCTTTTGTTTTACATTTGTGAAACTAAAAGGAAATTTTGAAGAGGTTACTTAGATAAAGGAAGAACCTGCTTCCAAAATGAATTTGGAGAATGGATAAGCACTTATTGTATATTCATACAATGGAATACTGTACAAAAACACCAAAAAACCAAACTACCAATATACTCAAGAATGTGAATAAACCTTAAAAAATGTGTGCTTACCAAAGGAAGCCAGAAAAAAAATATTATATACAGTATGTTTTAATTTATATGAAGTTCTAAAACAGGGAATACTAAAATTTATAGTGTTAGAAATCAGATCCTCATTGCCTGGGGAAGAAGAAGATGTGGAAAGTTGACTAAAAAGGAACATGTGGAAATTTTAGGATAATAAATGTGTTCTATACCTTGGGATAGTGATTACCTGGATATATGTGTTTTGGCAAACTGTTCACTTAAAATGGGTGCATTAAGTTGTACATAAGTTAAACCTCAATAGAGTTGATTTTTAAAATGTAAAAAAATATTGAATTTTATAGTCAGATTGACTTCTTTGTGGACAAAAGTACTTATAATAGTTACATGACATTTTCCAACTTCCATCTATTATTACTAAGTATTGTGGAGCTATTTTCAACCTGAATACCCTGATTTGTATGAATTTTCTCAGGGCAATACTATTTGAATCTTGCTGATAACTGCTTTGTATTTGTGGAATACACCTCAGAAGTTTAATTTTGAAAGTATGACATTATAGATTTTTGGTTTTTTCACCTTATTGACATGGTGCCAAACTTGGAACATTATTAGACCTGGTTTATTTCTATTTTTAATTTATTTTCTTCTTTAACTTGAGTTTCTGTGGGTCTTATTACACAAAGGTTACAAATGGAGTCACATTAACAGTAATAACAAATTAAATTTGTTCTTGAAATTTTCTAGCTTATACACGTTCTTAGTCTTCTGCAAAAAAATGCTTGCTAAGTATTCTGAGGAGTCCTAGGCAGATACTTCCCATGTGTTCAAATGTAAACTCAATCAGAAGTCCAATTAGCTATCACTTGGCCTATACTAATGCTTTCCTCTTGTCTGAACCTTATGCTGGCTAGTATCACATCCATCTGGTATCTCATGGATGTCATTGCATCCATCCATTTCTTCTGTGTCCTTTTAGGGATTTGCTGGGCCATAGGTTTTCAACTTCTTTCATAGTTGAGGCCCACAAGCCCATTAGCTGTTACTGTAGTAATTCATTGCTGAGCTAGACAAGAATGCCTCCTCCCATCGCCCCTTAATTTTTCTATTATACTTTATTAGAGGGTTACTGCTTATGCTCTAATGCCAGTCATTGTGTTGAAACAGCTCCTTCAGTTTTACTTGTAAGTTCCTTTTCAAGTCTTTCTTTGCTTTGTAGGATTCAAATATGAAGCTTAACCCGCGTTAATCTGAGTGACTGGTCCCACACTTTACTGGTAATTTCGTTTCTTCTCCTGTGACTGAAACTTTGTTGTTGGGTCAAGCTCAATGTGTCTTCTCCCTGCTTTTAGGCTATGTTTTCTTTCAAGGAGCTTCTCAGTTCCTCCTGGTAACAAGATTTCTCCACATCTATTTGACCTGTTTATCCAACGGACGCAGACATTTCTGACATACCTTTTTAGGTTCGTGTGAAGATTCTTACTATGTTTCTTGACTTTCAACTGAATACGATTCCAATTTTACTTAGTGTTAAAGGCCTGAGTTCTGATGACATCCTATATATGAGACAACCTCACGGAATTATTTGGGTACATCCCTGATAAATCATTGAGCAAATATCTACTCAGTTTCTTCATCTGTGAAATAAGATGGTTCTGCCACGTTAACTCACTCAGTAATTCTTTTCCCTTGATGAGGCTTATATTCTAGTGGGAGAAAGAGATAAAATTAAAAGAAAAAATATGTTAGATACTGTTATGTGATAACAAGAAAAAAAAGCAGTAAGGGGAATAGAAGCAGTGTTGAAGCAGGGAGTAAAATTTTAAATAGGGAGTCAGGGAAACTTTCACTGAAAAGGAGACATTGAATAAAGAGCTGAGGGAAGAGATAATGTGCCTTCCAGACCCTGGTTTAGAGAATGTCAAAGGTAATAATTTCTCATGTTGAAATATACTTAATAATTCAATGTTCAGTAGAAAAATTTTAGTAATAAGCAGTGTTCCTTTACTGAATGTATGCTTTATAATTTTGAATACCTTGTCTTTCAAGTCTAACTCTCGTGCTTTTCTAGTGTCAATACTACAATAGGAGTTCTGATTCTATGGCTGGGCCATTTATCCAGATAATTGGTGTTATTGTTTGGATAACCATCACATTTTGTTTGTGTACACCAGACCACAATGGCACCTTAATAGTTCTACATTGGCTGATTGAGTAGTTACTTAATAGAGTTCATAAGATAGCCACTGAGTGGAAAATCCCCAGTTCCAGAGTATTTGTTTCTGTCATGAGCATCATTTTACTTACTTACTTTGCATTGCCTTATTAAGATTACAGATTTTGGAGTCAGAAAAATTTTCATCTGAATCTTGGCTCCTACATTTAATTGCTGACTGGGTGCTGACAAAGATCTAAACTTGAGTTACTACAACTGTAAAACTGAAATCATGCATTAATTTGTCATCGAGCATCTCTTTTGAGCCAGGCACTATGCAAAGCACTGGGTGTAAAATGGCATCTAAAAAGTCACCATCATGGAACTAATACTTGCCTGCCTCATAAATGAATTATCTTATTCACTTTATGAAACACTTTTTACATAACACTTTAGAACTTACACAGCATAATCTTCTGTGATCAATTAGCTACTTGGTGGGATTGTCACTGGATTTATCTCTTGTGGGGCTAACCCGTATATATGAGCTATATTTACATGTAGAAAACTGCGAATATGAACTTTCCTGCCAGAAAGACCTACTTTAATTCCATTTTTGGAATTCCATTCCATTTTCTTCTATTTTCAGCTTTCCTTGAGCTCTCTGTGCTTTTTCCCTCACCTGTGTTTATATGGCCTTTATATCTACTCCTGAGCTCTATGGTCTTCTCACAAGACAGTGTGAAAGTGTGAAGGGCAGAGACCATATTTTCGGTTTTGCATCTTGAATACCTTGTTCAATGCCAAGTACATGGCGTATATGAATTTAGTCCTTATGTGGACAGGTATAAGCCAGCACGGTCTTTACTACTCTCGGCCACTTACCTTCTCCAAGTCTTAGATTCTTTTTCTGAAAGAATGACATGGATATTGAAGGGTAAATGCAATAATCGGATCAGACACTTTTAACAAAGCCAACTACCTCGCAAGTTTTCTCCGAATGTCAGCGCCTCCCTTCTCCTTCTCTTTCCTCCTCCAACCCCTCCTGCTTCTCATTATTGTTATTATTACTACCATTTTTTATTATAATTAATTTTTATATTTAGGAAATGGATGCTGTTTGAATTGAATTCAGAATGTTATATATGCCACTGGTACTCATTAAATTCAAGTTGAATTATGTTTATTGAGCCTCTGTTAGGTCCATAGTACCAGAATAGATGTTATATAAATACTGGTGAATGAATATAATTTTCTCCAGAATATAGTTTGGTGAAGAATATTATAGTGTTTCCCACCTAGGGGAAATTCATCCTAAAGGAGGCAAGGCTACAGATACCTGAGCTGCTCTTTGCAGCTTCCTTATAGCTTAATGTAGGGACTGTTGCTGTCAGCCGCTCTGACTTGTTTGTGCATTTTTGTCACAATGGGTCTCTTCACAGTTCTGCCTTCATCACTTCACTCTATCGATTTAATAACACCTCAAATGATTTGTTATTAGTGGCAAATATCACCATAAGATTTTGACATTCATTCCCTTTATTAAATGTTACATTTCTAGGATCTTGATGGTGAAATAGCCTGTCTTTACTATCTACCCTTAATTTTTTTAGAAATATAGCCAGGATATTCTAAAATGCAAAAGGATGAGTAAAAAGGTTTTGATTTAATACTTTATAGGGTTAAAAAAATCTTTATGAACTGAGAATAGGTATGGATCCAAAATTTAATTATATTAACAACAAAGAACCATTGGTTAAAAAAATTATATATGTATATATATGTGTGTGTGTGTGCACACAAATTTTTAAAGAATCATTTCAGGATTGACAGTAACTTACTCTTTTCTAGGTACTGAGTAAAAGAAATAATGTATTCTGTGCACTTTAGTCACTGCTGTATTTTACTTTTCAAGGAAATTTTATGCCCACAAGCAAACCTAATGAAAGACATGTAAGAATGTAGTTCATTCTTTTTAGGTTCTTACTATCATTTTGGTTTGTTTCCCTTATGACTAACTGCAGTGGATTTAGTCTCACAAGCTACTTTATGTAGAATTTCCGTGTAATTTTTATGCTTCCTTTAAAAAAGTGCTTTTTGACATCCTTTCTGGATATTTTCATTCCCGTGAATGTTCTTTTCTGTGTCACTTTTTATTGAGCTGAATATAGCAATTTAAGGTTGGCATGATACCAGTATATATTTAGCATTCTTTCTTGTAAAACTCCTCTCACTATCTTTGTAAAGGCTACAAAGATGTAAGGTTCACATTTTTTTTCCCATCTTGCCCTCATAGTTCATGCCATTTAATCTTAGATGAAAATAATTATGTATTCTTATTGAGTCTATCTGCTATATCTTCCACTGAAGATTGTGGCGAGACATTTGTCTAGTAACCAAAAACAGGAATCTCAGAAAACTTTTGAATGCTTAAATTTCTTTACTGTGTTGTGTTTTGAAAAGTACATCTTACCTATCTAGTTTCAAATAAATATCTCATATTATGTATGAATCTTCTAATATAACATTTATATTTATAGCTTTGTGCTCACACTGTATTACTTTCCATTTGTCAACATTAAGTTTCAGTTCTTTCTTCCTAACCTAGTTATATCACTGAGCGGAATTCATTTACATATGACTTTTTCATGCTTTTTAAAAAATGTGCAAAATAGGATATTTTTATTATCTAAGCTGTGAAAAATATCAAAAATGGAAAAAAAAAGCTATTATCCTTTAAAGTCTCCAATATTTTAATAGGGGCTTTTTTCCCCACATACCTTTTCTGGTGTTTGTGTATATGTGTTTGTATGTATGTTATCTATTAATCTAATACTCTTTTGATTGCATTCTTAGGTCTTAGGAACACTTTAAATTTATCCCTTTGTTTTATTTAAAGAAAAAGCAATATATAAAATATTACATATTTTTAGGTTTAGTATATTCATTGCTGCATTGGATAATATGGTGTGATATAAGATTTCTCCACCAGATTTCCACCCCTGAATTTTTTTGGGTTTGAAGTATTCATTTTCTAAAAGCCTTCTTGAGAAATGTGTATATTTTTTCCTGAATTGTATATTATGTTCCTTTTTTGACTTCTGAAGGTGATTTGGTTAATCATATAAGTTATCTCCTAGTCAGATAAGTTTGGATGAGATTCAAAAGAGTGTGTAAGAGGTACAGAGTATAAGGCACTATCTAAGTGTGAGATTGCATCAATGGGAGAATTGCACAAATAATGATATTTTAATGATTTACTATTATTAACATAATGATTATTTTTAGTGTTCCTTCTGCTGTTCATCACTGTTTACACAATTCTCCCATTGATGGAAACCCATGTTTAATATAATTAAATATAATACTATTATATTATATAATATATAATAATTGTTATATAAGCCTATTTAACTTTATTTAAAGGGAGTCAAAATTACAAAACGTGACTAGAAGGGAGGTAAAATTTGTTTACCATTTCACATCGTCAGTTATTTATTGTGTGAAAGCTCAATTGTTTAATTCTATATCATTTTATTTTTGGCCTGAGCATAGTTTGGGTGATGCTATTAAAGGTCCAGCTAAGATATAAATGTTCCTTTAGCAATAGAGTCAAATTTTTTGTTCAGAAATAGTTCAAGAGACTTCCCCATGTTAAATACCTAGAGTCAGATAATTCTTATTGTTCATTCACTGAAAATACCTCTACTGCACACTAACTGTACAGCAGATCTTTGAACAGACAACCAAGATCTGGTTCATGCTCTTAGTGGCTTATCTCTACTGGTATATGTCAGTATTCAGTTGGGTAAAATAAATCACTCTCAGTAGTTCCAACAGAAAGGGATCATACAGAAGAAAATTAGTTCTTATAAATCTTTTGCAAAAGCTGGAGAAGCAAAGGTAAAGAAGGTTATCATTAGTTCTTGGGTTCACCACTGGCTTTCAAAGAAACAGAAATGTCCAGCTGAAGTCCAGAATCAAAAATATCCAATTGAAACCCAGATCAGGAACTAGAGCAGAGTGTACAAAATGGTTGTATCTACTTGCAGCACTGAGGTGGGTGTTTTATTCAGGAAAATATGGAGGCTGCTGCAAAATCTTTTATTTATTGAAGCCACATGAGTGCCTGACATTGCCAGAGATGATTCTTCCAGAGATGATTTCTCTTCTGTGTTGTATAAGTGCATCTCATTGGTGGCAACCAATCTGTATTTTGATGGACCCATGTTGGGACAGGTGCCAAACATAGTTCCTAGGTTTCTAGTACCTGTGATGTAGGACCAAGAAGAGAAGGCATAAGGATTTCAAGTATCAACACACACACAAGCATCCATCTTTGGCTTAATGTAAGAAAGAAATTTCTAAGAGAAAGTTTCTTTGTATTGCCTCACTATTTGCTGACAGAAGAAGCTTCTTGTAGGCTAGTAGGATTGTTACTGCTCAGGATTGTTACTGGTGTACTCTATACCACCCCGTGTTTACAATGTGAAGAAATATAGACATTACCTAAAGCAATCTTCATTAAGGTTCCTAGACATTGGCTCAGTGCTGTGGCATTATTTAATGCACTCCAGACAGCTGTCCTTCCAAATAACACAGCCATATTCCAAAGAACATAGCTATCAATACCTGTGAACCAAATAGAACATCTGTCCCCTAACTACAACCACAGGACCTCCCTTCTGGTCTGCAGGTGAATTCTCTTAATTCTTAATCTCAAGTACCCTGTATCCTCTAACAGACTGGCATAACAAAAAAAAAAATCTTTTATTTCCTTGGTCAATGCACAAAAATGCATGCTATCTCAAACTCAAGGTTTGTCCTTTTCTAAAAGATCATCCAGTATCTGTGAATCTTGACACTGACCCAAGTCCTTATGGAATTCCTTCTTCCAAAATAATTTTACTATGCTGTCTGAAACTTCTACTTGGTGATAGTAAACAAACAGATAAACAAACAAAGGAATCTAACTCTGCTGCATCACCCAACTCTTAACCTCATTGTCTTAGGTGAATGTCAGCTTTCCCCTAAGGAATCCACTCTACTTGCAGCCCTCTGGAGTGACTTGCTGATTCTCTCATATCTGACATACTTCATATTCAAGAAGTGAGTAGTTTTGTCTTCCTTGATTCTCAATGCCAAGCCTAATAAACAATAACCATGCAAATAAAAAAAAAAAACAAACAAAACTCTTATTCTCCGGGCTCCTGCTAGCCAGCCATTCTACCTCTCCTGTTTAATTGTACTCTCACTTAATGAACTCTTGGATATTTCCCTCATTCACTGAAGACTGAACTATGGCTCACTCCCTTTTATACACCTCAACTTGTCCATCATGGTGACTGATATCTGTGTCCACTTAGAAGGATTATCCAACACAGTATGTCTCAGATCCTTGACTCTTTCTTATCTATAACCTTATCTTCCAAACCATCTCTGCTGTGCATCTTGCCACACATTTGAGAACTAATTCACACAGTCCATTCTGTGACAAGAGCTTACTTTTTTAACTGCTCCTATCGTGACTGCCAAGTCCATGGGTACCACCAGCCCTTTAGTCATTTTGAAGGGTCCCAGTCTTCTCTCATTCTGTACTGCTCTGATTTCGTGGCTCATTATTTTTGTCACTTTCTTGGCAATACCCTGCATGCCATCATTTTCATCACTTTCTTAATACCACCCACTCCCAGATTTTTTCATCCAAAAGCTATACTTGCTGGACTAGACTTAATCATAGCTTAACCTAATATTAGTTCATGCTCTTGTCTTCTCTCTATCAAAAGCATTTCCTTTCTTTGCCTCCCTCAACCCCATATTATTTCAATTCTATTCTTCCCTCACCTGTTAGACAAAATATTACTTCCTACTAAGTAGTTAACTTTCCCTGCCACTGCAAACTAGGTTAGGTTACATTATTAGTCACTTTCACAGCACCTTTGAATTACTTTTTCATAGTATTTATCTTAAATATTTTTTGTTTAGTGGTATTAATTCTGCTAGAATATAATTTTCTTATCCGTAGGTCTGTGTCTGTCTTTTTTACACAATTATCCAAAACATAGGGAACACTCAGGAAGTGTATATTAAATGAATAGATAGATATTATATGTGCTCTAAAATGGAAAGATTCCAGAATAGATGGGTAATAATACCAGAGATGTGGTAGAGGAGACTTCTAGGTTCTTTTCAAATCCTGAGGCTGTACTCTATCTAGATGGAAATGAAAGAAAAATTAATTTATCCATACAATATAGGTAAAATAGAAACTTAAGCTAACAAAATATACATTTAAGTAATGCGGATTTGAGAAAGATTGTAACATTGATTCTAAACTGGTATTAGTATAACATCGATTTTACATTTTGTTTAAAACTTGTGTTTGGGCGTAGGAAAGGATACCAATAGGATAGACAGGGATAAAAGAGAAGGGGGAAATATTAGGTGAGAGGTATGAAAAATTCAAGTCCAGGTATAAAAACTGATCTTCATTGATGGAAAATGAATAATGTCTCTTGTTGCTTCTTGTTGACTAACAATTTTGGCCATTAATCCAGGAGCTTCTTGAGCTATATTCTGACTATAATGTATCTAATGTATGGTTGGATCCAAAATGACACGCCCTACTTTCTGAGAGGAATAAAGGGCAGGGCTGACAAGAAGTACTTGACCAAATCTCTAGAAAAACCTATCTTTTATTTTTCACAGCTACCAAAAGGCTACCTTATTATCCCAAACATTTCCATCCCCAGATTTCAGGCATCCTTGAGTAGCAGATATTTTAAATTCCAGGTTCTTTGTTTGAATGTGTTATTTGTGACAATGGTTGAGGAGTTTAGTTTCTTATGGGTGGTGTAGCTTAGTGGTGATTATCTTGTGATAAATATTAATCACAATATAAGAATCTGGAATTAAAGCATACGTCTATGGGGAATTAAATATCTTTACTTGCTAACAAACATCATCTGCCTTCTATTTAATACCCTGATAGCCCTCAGAAATGACCTAAACTGCTGAGACTAAACTGAGGGATAGTGAAATAAAAATAGTGGTTTACCCAATTAACACAGCAAGTAAGTTGTCTCACTCCAGCATGCGGTGGGTAATTGTATCCAAAATACACAAACCCTGCTAAGCGTACTGCCATTAATTTGATTCCTGGTAACTATCACTGGGAATAGCATCATAGTCCTAGATTAGCTGAAATTATAAATACCACTTCTTTATCACTCTTTGAATATTACCTCAAGAACTTTTTGACAAGTGTTTAGTTTCTCAACTTCCCTTACCATGACATTCATCATAATGTTGAAAGAGAAGGTTTAAATTGGTTAAGGCTATGACTATACAGATCAGCAGTCAATAAAGTTATCAATCTCCTTTCAGGAGTAGAGTGGTTATAAGACAACTATTTTGTCCTGCATTTTAAATATATTTCTTTCTTTGGAATAAAATTAAATTGAAATAAAATTTAAAAACCAATGGTTCATTTTAAGATTGGAACGGTTGTTCTGTGTGAGATTTAATATATTGTTTTTCATTTGTTGAACAAATATTCCTGCAGTACTTAATATGCACCAGGTAGTGTTCTAAGTACTTTATAAATATTAACTTCTAATCCTCACAATAGCCCTGTGGGGTAAGGATGATGTCCATCTTCATTTTAGAAAAGAGGAAATTGAAGCACAGAGATGGCATGTGACTTGCATAAGATTATATATCTGGGAAGTGGGAGAACCAAGATGAGAACCCATGCAGTCTGGCTCCTAGGTCTGCGCCGTAGGATCCTGTGCATTGCTGCATTTTACTGTAAGAGCTATGTTTCTCTGACAAACAGTTCCTATATTTGAGGAAATTGGCGAACTATTTGGTTCTCATCCGACATTCAAGTCTATGCAATATTAAGATCTACGCCTGTCTAATAATACTTTAAATGTACCAGATGAAATGAAATAGTGGAAGAAAAATTTATTTAAGGATCAAATACACCCGGGTATGAGTCCAGATATCCTATCCACGTGATACAGTACAAATCACTTTGTCTCCTTGAGACCTAGTTTCTTCCTCTGTTGGATGAGTATTCTAATTCATAACTTTCAGGTATTATAATTCATAACTTTTTATAATATTGCAATTATAACCAATGATATTCTTATGATTACTGTTATTACTAGTACTACTCTTCTTCACCTAGATTTCTAAATTTCTGACATCCTTTCTATTCAGTCTCATATCTTATAATAAAATAATTGAAGTGATTTATACTAGCAAAATTTTGTGCTATAAAAAAAAAGAAAATAAAGCAAAGAAAGCAAGAAAATTTAAGAGAATCAAAAAATGCTTTAAGCCAACATTGAATTCCCATATGCACATAGGCTTATAAACTTGTATTTTATTTTAGAGGATGAATATATTGTCAGTTTTATATACTGTTGATTGAAATAAAAACATGGTGCCGAGACACAGAATATAATGTTTTGTTTCAAAAATGTCATAGTCATATCAAAATTATTTCCACATTCTAACTAAGATGTGCTGAAAAGTATATAGTGATGCCAGTGTTATCTTTTTGAAAAGTTGTTTAACCTTAGATGAATTAGAAATTTTACTAGAATGTGTTATTGGTACTGTTGTAGAAAAAAGAGTGAGGCTAGGTTCTTCTGATTTTAATAGAAGACACAAGTAAAATATTTCATTGTTATAATTTATGCTTAAGTAAGCTAGAACAACAAAGAGTTAAACCTCTGATTCTAGGTTTCTATTTATTTCAAAATTGACTAAAAACTAATATGAATGGAAGTGACAACTGATTCACACAATATGTTTGGACATGTAGTTACCTCAATTATTTGCTTCTCCAGAGGGAAAAATGAGGTTCTGAATTCCTAGTTATTGATCAATCTAATTTCTTTGTAAAAATACAAATGAATTATATAACAGCAGAATGGAGACTAGGTTATAAATGACTCCTGTTGAGCCTGTTCTGTTTTTGAATCAGTGTATTCATGTATATCATTTCTATTTCTGGGATTCTGCATTTCTGTATAACACAAATGAAAAATTTGTAAGAACCCTGAAAATGAAATACAGACATTTAAAACTGTAACAATTCAGATACTGTATATGCTTTTTAAAGTATAAGTTTGCACTGGTTCTCTATATGCAGTAAATTTATATGTATTACAGTATCTTCCTAAACCCAAATTATTGTCATCTGGGTATATAATTGTCTTTAGATTAGAGCTTCAGGAGGTGTTCAAGAAATACTCATTGAAATACATTGAACCTGAAGTGGAATATTTAGTTTAATTCATTCCTCTTCCTATAATATGTACATGAATTATAACTATAATGCAGAGTAGATTGCTTTTTTTTCACTTTGAGGACCTTCAAAAGTATTTTAGTGATATAGGTATCTTACATGTATGTAAGTTTGCTCATTTTAATCAATGAAATATCTTACGTTCTGTGTTGATTTCTAATTTATAGGTTAAATGTTTAGTTAGTCTGGTAAATTATATTTGATCAGTGTATTAGTTTCCTATTGCTGCTATAACAAATTGTTACAAAAAGTGTCATAAATCAACTAAAATCATTAGTTTATGTTTCTGGAGGCCGTAAGTCCAAATGGGGGCTCACTAGGGAAGAAGCAAGGTGTTGGTAGGACTTCATTCCTTATAGAGGCTTTAGGGTAGAACAAAGTGATGAATACAGTGTAGGACATAATCCAGTCAAGATCAGTTGGAGATTTTAAAAGCCAAAGCTAATCATTAACATCTCAGGCTCAAAAATTTGCCTTCAATATGTTATTTTATTCACCATTTATTATGGATGATCAATAGCTTGGCAGTGATGACAGAGAATAGTGAAGGGGCCAAAATTAGTTGCTAATCATAAATTTTGCCTGGTTTCATTGACTAAACACAGGGCACATTAGTTTATAAGATGAAACTAAACATCTGAAATGCTTAATGGATATGGGGGTATCAGTTAACTTACTCAGAAATGGATACCCTTATTAAAAAATGAAGAGATGCAATTAAAAATTTTTTTCCACAGAAGTTATCCCAGTGTGCATAGTGATTTAAAAATTAAAATCTAGAGTTTTAAAAATAGGAAAAGGATTGGCTTTCTAAATTATTTTGATGACATTTTAAAGAACAATTTATTTCTTTGAAACAGATGTTCTCCATTTCTATTTCAAACCCTTTAAATGTTAAAAAAAAAAAAAAGGTGGAAGTAAAATTGCATGAAAATAAGTACCAGAGACATGGCCACCATGAATATTTTAAAGATAAGGGTGAGTGTTAGCAATTAAGACATTTTCCATGTGGCGGCATCTACCCTTGTTAACAATGATATATTTAACTTGGTTAATTTTTTGTTCACAAATCTTTATTTTA
This sequence comes from Daubentonia madagascariensis, assembly GCA_023783475.1. NCBI lineage: Eukaryota > Metazoa > Chordata > Mammalia > Primates > Daubentoniidae > Daubentonia > Daubentonia madagascariensis. The sequence continues at coordinate 13,343,860 of JAKFHU010000747.1, read as the reverse complement.
TATTATAACCACCTATAGTGTTTATGACAAAGTGAAATAATAATTAAATATTCCCTTGGAGCTATTGAACATATGGCATGTTGAATCCTCGTTGATTTTACTGTGACACTGATTCTATTTTTTTATATGTTTTCTCAACATGGTTATTTTAAGTTTTGCTGAAGCTTCAGTGATGACACAACCATTTAGAAGGGAAAGAAGAACCAGTTTTTCTTTTTGTAGGGAAATGGACTACGCTCTTTGATGCATGCTTTGTCCAAAAACCTGAAATAAAAAAATGACAACTTGATGTGTTTGAAGTAATTAGGGTAAGATGTCAACCTTTACTAAATGTAATCAAGACTAAGAGATTGGTACCTCTTACTCTAATGTCTTTCAGTCACCTTATTTCAGTGTGATGTTTTCATTTTTAAGAATAACAGCTCCATATTTAGATACTAAATTTCCTGCCTGAAGTGCATGTTTTGATTTCAGATATTTGGATTCTATTTTTGTGGATGGGGTTACATATTAAACTTTATAATACATGAATTAAAAGTATCATTTAAGCACTCAGAGTATGAAATGTACCATATTTTTAAACAATTGCCCATCAAAGAGAGACATAGGAAATTTTTCTAAAAATCACAATACATTCCAAATAGTTATCATTGGCAAATCATTCACATCCTTTTCTTCAATACTGAAAATTCTTATGAGATATCATTAGACTGTTACAACTTATAATGGAAAAATCGATGCAGTAAGAAAATTAAATTTTACTGATAGCCTTTAGGCAAAATGCAATGTTAAAATGCATTTTAGCTTCCCATGTGGTTCATAGGCAAAGGAAGAAATGGAATCTGGGTTAGCTGTCAGTGCAAGATATTTTTTTTTTTAGAAGCCAGCAGGCCTGCCTGTGAAATAAACCCTTTCCTAATGCATTTGTTTCTTGATTACTTAATAACGTGAAAATAATCATCCTAATCAGATCATTTGAAAGGTCATAAGTCTGTCCTAATTTAAAAAAAAATAATTCCCAAGTCAAAATCAATGAGGAGATACTCCATCTTCCCAGGAAGAGAAGTTAGCAGAAAGAAAATGGATTTGTCTCCTGAGCAATGTAGCAATGACATCTGAACCCCTAGGGAGAAAAAGGGTGGAGGAAAGGAACAGAAAAAGGATGTGGGGAGAGAGACATACAGAGCAAAAGACTGGAGCTAAAAAAGAAAATTCATCAAGCTCCCACCTGTCTCTGGTGAAGCTATGACATATAGACTACACTTGATGTGGTTTGTAATCACCATTAAGTGGCCACTTTCTTTTGTTGGCAGACAGATATAGCAGACCTGGATTGACACTCATGCATTTTACTCATCCTGCATCTATAATAAAGTCATGCTTTATAAGAGTGATTTAAAAGAGGATGTTCTTTGTTTAATTACCAAGAGGAATGTGCACAGTTAATTTCTAGATCATAAACAAAGACACTAGTGTTTTACAGCTGCTTTTCTACTTTAGACCATGACTAAAAAATTCACTTGCTGTCTTCATAAAATGCAATGACTAGGTAGAACACATCATTTTTTTCCCATCTGATTTCAACAAAGAACTTTTTAGCATTTCCTTTGAATTTTGCATGTTATTTAATGAATGGTAAATATTAAAATTTTCCCCACCTTTCATAGTCTTCAAAAGAGTATGTTTAATTACAATTAGTATTGGGAAATTGCTCTTGATCAGCTTTAAATTCTTAATAATGATGATTATTAATATTTGAAAGGACCTAGCTATTTCATTGATGTCAATTAATAGGGAAGAAAATTATTTTATGTTTCCTAGTGAAGACAGCCAATGATTTCAGTAATCTAAAGGATGATGGTCATATTGCCTAATCTCATCACAAAATTTGAAATATTTCCCATACTTTAAAAATAGTTTTTGTGTCTTTCCTGATGATTTTTTGCTTTGTTGATTTTCTAGTCCATGTTGCACTTTTCTAAAGTTGCTTACTGTGAAATTTATTTTCAACATCTAGAAAGTTATGTTATACTCTTTTTGTAGACAATCAAGGGGAAGAGGCAATTTATTTAGGCAATGAATTATTTTAAAATGGGGAAAAGAAAGAGAATCGAAGAGATATATTTATATATATAATATCTTCCCCCCATTTAAAAATAAATAATTGCCTAAATACACACATATATATTTTGAGCCATGTATAATACACATATATGTATATTTGAACCATGTATAATTTATCTAATGCAGTATGTATTTGATATAAATTAATACAGAAAGCATACATTCTTAAACAGATCATATAATGATTCCTTTTCTCAATTTTTGCTATGAAAACTTCCTGTGTTACATAGCATAAGCTGTTTAAGGAACTTAATGAACATTAACTCACAAATTTATTTGAGTCATAAGCTTTTCATATCTTAGCCAAACCTTAGAAATGATAGAATTTTTCCTTTCTCCTTATTGTATCCTCCTCTTACTGATAAGAAACTGAAGACAGAGATGATATATGGTTTGTCTATGGTCACAGATTTGGAATTCTACCCTGACTTGCCACCTTAGAGTACAGTAATTATTCCAACATACTGTGCTGCTTCATTTGCTGACAATGGACAATGGATTTGCATTTTGAGTTCAGTGGTCCCTCTTGTACTTTCCTGAAAACCTGGGTAGAAAGTCTGTAATGACAAACTTGAAACTGTTACTTAAAAAAATAAGATTGGCAGCAAGGATAGTCCAAGAAATTATAAAAATCATAAATTAATTTCACAATCATTGTCAAGAAAGTAACCCAGAAAGCTTAAAACAACACACACACATGCACACACATCTATCTATCTCTCTATCTAAGATTTTCTAGGCTTTGCCTTCTTACCAGCTTCAATGAGATATTTACAAATCATCGTATTTGTTACAAATGTTTTACACAGGATTATTTATCCCCTATTTTTTCTATTATCTAAACATCTATTTGAATTCTGATTATACAGCTCAAGTTACTGACTTTGACATTATGGATTATTCTGTGCAAATTCCATTGTCAATGGAAAAGAAGCCAAACTCTGTAAAATAATTTAAAGAGGTTTAATCTGAGCCAAATTTGAGGACCATGACCCATAGCCACACCCAAGAAGCCTTGAGCAAGTGGACTCGCTGTGGTTGGGTTACAGTTTGGTTTTATACATTTTAGGGAGATAGGGGTTACAGGTAAAGTTGAAAATCAACACAAGGAAGGCATACGTTGCCTTGGCCCGAAAAGGAAGGCCATCTTCAAGCGGCGGCCTACAGGTCACAGGTGGGTTTAGGGACTCTTCAGCTGACAATCGGCTGAAAGAGTTAGGCTTTATCTAAAAGACCAGAAAGGAAATGCTTAAATTAAGATGAAAGGTCAGAGCACTCTAGGAGGACAAGACAGGGGGATCTTTCTTAAGATAAGGATTTGCTAGGATGCTTGAGTTAAGATGAGGGGGGTCTTCTATCTTTGTGATGATGCTAATGCTATACGAGAATCAGGTTAGGAAGTAAACCACACTATATTTGGTTAACAAAACCTGTTTAGTGAGATTTTATCATTTCTAAGCATGACTCCTTAGAGTCATTTCCCCCTTAGAAAGGAATTTTTGGGTGAGAGAAAAAGATCAGAGTTTAGTCCTCACCATGCATGACCCATGCCTGTCCATTTCCATCTTGCTTCACTGACCTGGGTTTATTCTCATTCATCTTTCTTACCCTTTGCATGGCTTCAAGGAAAACAGTTCCTCTTCCTTCATATCTGCCTTTCTTCTCTTTTCTAATCTTCGAATTTCCTCATTTTCTTATTCCTTATTCTTTCTTATTTATTATTCACAGAAAATATTTGGTATAGAAATAATATTTCTTATTCCCAACACAATGACTGGATGGACATATGTACAATGTAAGGATATCTGAACCCAAATGTGGACAATTACTAGATGTGTGTACAGAAATAAATTTGTGGAATTAAGGATTTTGAATTGGGGAAACTTGCATTTAGAGATGAATATATTTATTGGGATTAAATAACATTCAGCGTTCATATGTGTTTTTTATTGTTAGAGTAAAAAACATTTACATGTACAGATAAAAAATAAGATAATTCTTTCTGGTAAAATTAACATGTATTTACAATTCTCAAGATTTGGAATCTTGTTCTGTTTTGTTGGGGGGAAGGGTTTGGAGGCATTATGTATTGGAGGCTACTTGTGTACTCACAGGTTGAGTATCTGCTAATTTTGTTGGAGGTTGTGTAGATGCTGTCATTTTTCAGTTGACAATTCAATGATCACTTTCCTACCAGAAATACAACAGTAGTTCTATATAATACCTCACCTGGAATGGATGTGTCCTGTTGGCTTTCTGCATAGGCTCTCTGAAAAAAGGCAACAGCAACTAGGTTAGCATGTGGCAAAGAGGAGTGAGCTTTGTGGATGGGCAGTGGATCATTCTGGTTCGAGGGAGACATCAATTTGCCGCCAGAAGGGGCAGTGTTTATCAGTGAAAGCAGTTTAGCATCTTCATGTCTGGAGTCAATACATTTGCTTGACTCTTAGTGAAGAATTTAGTCCATAGAATAATTTCTATGAAAATAAGTCTTAAGATGTATTTCTTACTCTGAGTTACAAATACATCACAGGTATAGACAACTGCTTTTTTTAATTGATAAGAATAACTCTTCCTCCCCCATGTAAGTGCTGGCAGCTTTATTCTTTGAATACTTGGTGGTTTGGCTTGTGATTAGCTTCTTTCATCACTGTTTTTGGTCTTGGGAATATCATGCTTTCCTCCACTTTACGTCATAGAACAATTTTAAAGAGTTGGTTAAGTCACTTTATTCACAGTGTCGTATTGAGACGATTTATCCAGAAAACAGTTGACTGGCAGTGACTTATTTAACTGTACTGTGCTTTTTGTTTTAAACAGCTCTCTTTCTCCTCCAGGAACAACACTTATTAGAGAAGAACATAAATCGTGAACCCTTGTGGACCTAGTGCAACAACTTAGATATACTGGCCTGACAGTCATTTTAACTATTTGCAGCTTGAAAACACTCATTTCACTGTAGTTCTCTATAACACCCTTGAGTATGGAAGAGTTAATGATTTTCTGAAAATATTGCACTTTACTGTGCAGGTACATGAGTTCTTAGACTTACATACTGAGAAAATATGTATTGTCTCGTTTTATAACAATTGTGTCCTGAAAAATGTAAAGTCCAATGTTTCCTGTCACCCTCTCATATAGGGTCCTGTACTAGGGGGCATGCAATTCAATACAGTAATTGAAAGCCTTTTTATATTATTGGCTTTTTACATATACAGTTTTATAGCTATATTCTAGGATGGTGGTTATGACTACTTTACAGATGAGGAAACTGATGTTCACAGAAGACAACAAAATTCCAAGATCTCTCATCCAATAAGTGACATAACTTGGATTTAAATCCAGACCTGTCTCATTCCAAAAGCTAGTTTCTCTATTATATCAAGAAAACCATTGGAAAATAGCACAGTATTTATGATATCTAATGACAATACATAAAATAAAGGTATAATTCTCTCAGATTATCATAAAGAAAATACCCAAGAGTCTTGAAAATATTAGTGTACTGAAGATAGGTATAACGTAAATGTCAGGGGACCGTGACATCAGTTTTTAATGAATTGTGTCTCTATGAGGTAAATTTTTCTAAATTAAATTTTTTACATCTACTGAAACCCAAAAGATCTGTTGGTACTTTCATATAATAAAAATTAGATTTAAAACTGTAGCAAATCATTAATATAACATTTTTACCTACTATATGTTCTTAAAAATAATAAAATGTGCTGCATGTTTTCCATAATGCTATAAATATTAACAAAATACTATACTATAATACAAATAGTCATAAAATAGCAAGGCAGATAAATGTAAATGCCACAGCTTGATCTTCTGGTATATTTTTCTGCACGTGTTTATGGGTTTGAGGTAGAGTTCTGGTTCCAGCATCCTGCCATTCATTCCTGTCCCCTAAAATGCTCTGGAATAGGGAGCTGTATGTGGAAAGAATGGTAACCATGTAAAATATCAACTTATTAGCAAGTGGGCAAGGCTCCAGGCATGCCCAGAAATATTGGCCATGTAGGAGATTATAAGCAAGTAGGGCTCCAGGCTTGAAGACATACTGACCTGCAATCTCCAGTAAAATACAGTCATATAAATGTCCTAGATTTGGATCCATCAGATTTGCAAATTTTCAGACGAGGGAGGGAGTTGAATTGGCAGCTAGTCTTGGCTAAGAAAATGCTGGAGAAAGCTGGGCCTGGTCAGGAAATAAAATAACAAGGTTCCCACTCCACTGTGTGTGAGAGTGTATGTGTGCATGTGTGTGTGTGTGCGTGTGTGTTTGTGCATTTTTTCAGCTCCTGATTTTAATTTATCTTCAGACTTCCAGCCTTACATGAGGATTGTTCCATTCTTCCCCTCAATACCATTTCATTTGTCAATATCTATCCTTTCCATATCTTTTTGTAGTAATGTAGTTGTAAAGAATTATGTTGCCTTCTTTTAGGATTGAGAGAGAGAGGGAACACACTGCTGAAATATATCATTTACAAATTAAGCTCACCATAACCATTCGTGACCTTTAGGCCACTTTATTGGCAGTAACCACTTGGTAATATCCTTTGGACTTCTTAATAAGTTGAGTCTGATAAAGCATTCTTTCTTGAACAGTAAAACATGATGGATATCCTTGGACATTCTAGTTTATCAAAATGGGGGGTATGGGTAACAAATGCAAAAACAGATGACAGAAAATCCAGTGGTTTGTGAAGGGGAAAGATGAATGGGAGAGAGGACCATGAACTATTTCCTTAAGATTCTTTTTGAAAATCCTGTAATATGAGTTAATAATTTAATTTTATATGTTATATATTTAACAAATATTATAGTGAACTATGAAAATGATCTTTTTAGTATATATAGACAAGAAGTTAATGCTAGCTTATTTATAGATATATTGATCTTGGTAATATTGCACAAAGACTATTTTTATGAGGTAATTAGAAGTTGATTTTTAGTTTCTTGTATTTAGCAAATTCAGTTTTCCCCAGACAAAATCTTAAAATTTACCATTTTAGCTTTATTGAGGATAAAATTGACAAATAAAAATTGTACATATTCAAGGTATACAACATGAGTGATGTTTTGATATATATTGTAAAATGAGTACCACAGTCAAGGTAATTAACATATCCATCACCTTGTCTGTGGTGAGAATACTTAAGATCTGCTATTTTAGCAAATTTCAATTATACAATACATTATTATTAACTACAGCCATATGCTATATATTAGATCTCCAGAAATTATTTATCTTCTAAGTTCAAGTTTACACCCTTTGACCAACATCTTATTCCCCCCTTCCCCCACCCCGTGCTGACACCAGGTAACCATCCTACTTTGTAATTCTGTGAGTTCAACTTTTGTATATTCCACATACAAGTGAGATCATGCAGGACTTGTATGTAGGACTTGCATGTGTATACACACACACATGTACACATTGCATTTTATTTATTCATCCATCAACGGCCACTTAGGTTGTTTCCATGTCTTGGCTATTGTGAATAATGCTGCAATGAACATGGGAATGCAGATAACTCTTAGAGATAGACATAGTTAAATTCCCTCAGACACTTAAAATATCTTTTTGTTGTTGTTTAAAATGCACTTATTGAGTACTTATTCTGTACTGAACACAGTATCAAGGGTTATATGAAGACACAGAATTTGGTACCTGTCATCACATCTAAAGGGAGATAGAAGCCATATATAGAAATATCCACAATGCAAAGTTAATGTGATAAATGTTATCACATTAGGAAACACTAAAAGATGAACTATAAAAATACTTAGGAGAGAGAATTATTTCAGCAATATTTATTTCTCCTTCATTCATTCAACAATATTTTTGGAATAGTTATTATGTACAAGGCACTACAGATACAATAGTGAACAAGATATCATCTCTACTTTCAAAAATCTTACAGTCTAGATAAGGTTGGAGTGATGTTGGAAATGCAGGTAAGTGGACAAAAAATTCTGGTACAATGCACTAAATGCCATGGTGGGGACAGAGCATTAAAAAACACCTATTCAAAGAAAAGCATTGGGGATATGTAATGAATAACACTGGAGCGAGTATATCACTTTAGAGAGTGTCTACTATGTTGAAAACATTTTTCTTTCATTCCATAAATATACCAAGCTTGTTACTTATATACATTATTTTAATTCATTTAAGGTAAAACACTCCAAAATATGATTTACCTACTGAATAGTTGCTGCATGATTGAATAAAACACAATTTCATAATTGTCTCACTTTGAAGAAAGAAATATGTTTATGATTGAAGCTGACACATTTAGAAAATTAAGAAAAAGTGGGTTGTTGAGAAAATGTTGTAATGAATTACATAGCTATGGAAGCAATCATAATAATTTATCAACCCAGCTGCTGGATAAATTTGCAGTGAAAGTAAAAAGGCTGTGTATATATACAGACATACACACAAATATACAGGATGAATTTTTAGTAACTTAGATCAAATACCACATATGTAAATAGGTTAATAAAATAATAATTTTAAACCTCAGAAAACCAGGGCATGGAAAGGGGGAGGGAGAAGATACGTTAACAAGGAATATTGATGCAGTTGTTAAAATCAAACACCACTTTGGCTCTGAGCCTCCTGGAAATAAGAGTGAAGACTTAATCTTATCACAATGCAAAAAGCATATCAATTGGTTCCAATAATTTGATGCAAACTATTGTATTGGTTTAAATGGGGCCAGCTGAAATTCTGAACTGTATACATACATACTTAGAAAGTTAAATATCAAATACCAAAAATATATAGAAAAAAATTAAGAGATAAATAATTTTTTGGTCATAGAGGAAGCAAGGATTTTTATAGAGCAATATGTATTTAATGTCTGTACTTCCTGTGCTGTAGATTCATGATTTTTACACTGTATTCTATTCAACCCTTAGATTACAAACAGACAACTTTAGAAACCAACTCATGGTTATCAAGGGAAGACAAAAGGGTAAGGCTCCAGGAATCCACTCAAATACAACCTGACCCTGCTTCAGATTATCTTTGAAAATAAGATCACATTACGAAGGTGTTCTTTGGAAACCACTTACAGATAGTATATTGTAAAATTACAATTGAAACTTATCACTGAAGAAAACCGTGGTTTTATATTCTAATTATTTTTAGAAGAAAAGCTATACTATTTACCTAAATAGTATCAAAAAGTGAAATTTTTTATAATAATGAATGTGCAATAGATTTTTTCTATGAAAAATATTAAAATATATTTTATTTTGATTCTTTGACTAAAGTAAATTAAGATTTAGAAAAGTCTGGATTGTTGTATCATTCATTGTAAAAATGTTTCTAGGCATATGAAATATAAAAATAATTTAGAGCTTCTTTACTCTTAATGGCACTTGTAGTTCACTGAAAGAGACACTACGCAGGCTCTTGCAATACTGCTTAGTAAATACCAGTAGAGAGGAGAGCAAACATACTACGGAAACACATGGGTGGGGGTCATGTAAAATGGGGATTGCTCAGGAAGGGAAGAGGGGTGTCACAAAAGTATTTGTACATTAAATAAAACCTCTTAACAGAGCCTTAAATGTTGAGTGGGAGGTAGCCGTTTGAAAATGGAAGGAAAATTTTCAGTAGTGCTGGAAAAATTGACTATTTCTATGGGGGTAAGGGAGAGAATGAATTTGAACCCTACTCATTCCATATTCAAAATCAGTTCCTAGAAGATACCTAAAGAAGGAGTTACTTTAAAGCTCTTAGAGTATGATATGAGGATAACTTCATGACTTGGGGTAAGAGAAAATTTCTTAAATAAGACACAAAAAGCACAAACCACACAGAAAAAAAACATAAATTCAATTGCATGAAAATTAAGAACGTCTGTTCAGAAAACATCATAATGAGAGTAAAAAGCCACTGAGTGAGAAAATATATTTCCAACATGTGTAACAGACAGCTAACGAACTAATGTACAGAATATTGGTAGAACTACTACAAGTCAAAGAGAAAAACAACCACCTCAGGCATTTCACAAAAGAGGAAGTCTAAATGGCCAATTATCATATGAAAATGTACTTACCCTTATACTATTACAACACAGCGGAGTGGCAAAAATTTTTTAAGTCCAACAATACTAAATGATACTAAGAATGTAAATCAACTGGGAATTTTCATACACTGCAGGTGTAAATGTAAATTGGTCCATTCTTTTTGTAAAATATGGAGGCATTGTATAGTAAAGCCGAACACGTAAACACCCTAAAGTCCAGGGAATTCTACATATGTATATAAAAAACTCTTTTAGATAGGCACCAAACTAGTTATACAGGAAAGTATTTTAGCACTATAGTTCATAATCCTAAAACCTGGAAATAATACAAATACTCACAAAAGTCGGGTTGTTGAATAGTGTCATATTCATTAGATGAGTACTATGAGCAAAGAAAGTGAACAAATTACAGCAACCCTCAACAGAATTGATGAATTTTGGCTCAGATGGGTAAAGAAGTATGAGTAATTCTGAAAAGCAATAGGGCTGTAGTACACTAGGTTGCTACCTTGGGTATAAGTTAAGGGTTGGTAAGAAAGGAAGCCTTCTTACCGTTGAAGTCTTTACATGATATCCAAAGGATGTGTTTTTTTAAATACATTCCTATATTAGCATTTAAAAAATGTTTACAGTATGTACCATAAAAACAACCTCCTAAATTATTTTTTGGGCTGATTTTTTAAAAAATCTGCCTCCTTCACCAGACCATAAACCGTATGAGGGCAAGATTGTGTCTGATGCACCAATTTTGACACCTTATGCTTGGTGCATGATCTTTGCTATGAAAATATTTGTTCAATTATATGAATGAATCCTAAAGACAATGACAAACCACCGAGGAATATTTATATAGTACAAAGAATGCATTAGTATGGTGAGGTTGAACATCAGGAAGATGACTTAAAATTTTACTTTTAGTAATCTAATATATGAATAAATTTTAAGTTTCTGATTTGAATGATTAGGTGGATGATAGGGTCTTTTGGTGAAATAGGTATTTAGATAGAACTTTGTGCCTACATAGTATAAATTCCTATATATTCCAAATATAATCTTTTCAAATCACATTTATTATATATAGGTATAATGTCTGTAGGCAAGTGATGAACAATATATGGCTTACGAGAAATATGCTACATCCTTTGTGGGAAGTCCCTCATCTAATAGATGGGGAAAGTTGAGGCCTAGAAATGGTCAAATGTAGCCAAGCCTTTGTTGGACATCACACCCTTATATAGTCAACTGGTTATTTCTGAAAGACAGAACATGAAAGTTAGGTTATTTATTTATTGGGTTACATTTAAATCTTTCTCATGATTATAACCAAAAATAAATGAAAAAGAATGCTGTATTTGTTAGATTCTATTATTGAAAGGGAAACTACTCTAGGTATTTCAAATAAGAAGGGGAGGCATGGTTAATATGGTGAATTAGTCATAAAAGAGTTTGAAAGGCTAGAATAGCACAAGGCAGATAGGAGTGGTCAGCTTGGGAATCAAAGGTAATATCAATGAGCCCTTAAGTCTGCATCTGCTGCTGTACTGTTGGAGATAGCCTTGCAGTCAGCCATTGATTCAACAAAGAGATGTCACCTCCATCCAGGCTAGAACTGCTGAAAATGGTTATAACTCTTCTCAGGTTACCTGAACTTGGAAATGAATCACTTCAGCCCAGCTAATATTATGGCCACCACCAGGCACTGTCATACTACTGGAAGCAGAAGCAGAAAATTTTTCTTCTTTTTTCTGCCTTCTTAGTTCCTTCCAGTGCCTCCTGTTGCCAAAATTTAAAGGAAGTCAGCTATCAAGGAATCCTGGAAAATCATAGTTCACTGGAACCCAGTTTCATCAGTTTTAAAAGGATGGATATGGATCTGGGAAACAACTAGCACTGATAATATTTCAAAATAAGTGTACTGTGGAGTATGTCTTCTCTGTGAAACTTAGTCTTATACTGTGGTCCCCAAAACTGGGGCTGTGGCCTGGTACTAGTCCGTGGCCTGTTAGGAACTGGGCCATGCAGCACCGCCTGAACTCCCCCCGCCCCCGGCCCTGTGGAAAAATTGTCTTCCATGAAACTGGTCCTTGGTGACAAAAAAGTTGGGGACCGCTGGTCTTATTTATCTTATTTACATAGGATGTATCTCTTTAAAAATATAAGACCAATGCTATTTTATAATTAAATACATAATGATGCTTCTCTAGAAATTACATAATACATTCACTTCAAAAATTGTTTTACTTAACAACAAAATTTGTTCAAAAGCAAAAGATCTTGGTTTTACAACTTTTAGAAGTATGAAGCAAAAGTCTATACACCCCTCCAAAATTTAAAAGATAAAAAAGAAAGAGATTAACCACAAATAACAACAGCTTTTTAATAGAGTATTTAAGCATAATTTTTGAAATTGAATTTCTATGGTAAAATAAATATATACTTTAAAAAACCAAATGTAACTAATTTATTAGTCAGAAATGTTCACGATGAAAGAAACAGGTAGAATTAGCTTAAATGTTAAGGGGAAAATACTGGTTTGCATAATCAAATCATAAATATTAATATATAGTCTTAGGACTGATGGGGTACACATCTGTGCCTGTGTCTTGTGTGTACGGGTGGGTAGTTTTCTCTGTCTCTGTTTTTTTCATCTCTTCTATTTTTTTCTCATCTTTTCCTTTTGGCTATTGCTATTACCTGGATCCCTGATGAATGGCAAATTAGAGCATATGTCTTCATAACTTTAAGATCAAGAGGAAAGGATTCCTTTCCCCCAGCTTGATTTTAACAAATGTTAAGAGTTCTAATTGGCCCAATTTTAGTCATGTGACCAACCCCTGGTAAAATATGGTTGAAAGTCAGAAATTCTATATTTGACCTGACATGATTCTAGTATCCACTCCATGAAAAGTGGGAAATTATACAGACATGGCCCCCTAAGGAATCTTTGAAGGGTAGGCAATACCCCAAATTATATCTAGTCTCTGTAACAGCCTCTTTTTCTTATGTAGCCTTCATGCTAAAAATATTTCTTACCACACCTATGACTTTCTTTTTTAAATTGTGAATCTTATATTAACTACATACTTTAAATATAGTTAGCACAATCATAACTGAGTGTTTGTATATTGCTTTTTCTTTTACAAATTATTTTATAAAACATGGTATGATATAAATCAAGTCTCTGAGCTTCAGGTCACATGGCTGAAAGGTGGCCCAGCATTTAAACTGCAGTACAGGTTTTCTGACTCATTGTGGTGTGTCCTTTGCACCACTCTACAAATGTAGAAAATTTGAGCCAGCAGAATAGTACTTTTTGTGTTGTATATTACAATTAAAATTAAAGTTTTCTATAAATTTATGGCAAATAAATTTAATGATCCTTGTATTAACTTTTTGAAAGCATATTATTCATGTATTCATATTTACATGATGTCGATATAGTAAAATAATTATTTAGGATTCCAAGATGTTTCTGTTAAATTATTAAAATTTTGCTCATTTGTATTTCAAGTATATATATGAACTAAAATACTTTACTGACTTTTGAATTTTATTAATATATTTATGTATTTCTGCCCTTCTCCTAACAAGAGACAAAAACTAATTATCCTGATTTGATTAATACACATATGCTTATATCAAAACATCACATATAACCTATTAATATATACAACCGTTGTGTACCCATAATAATTTTTTTAAATTAAAAAAAAATTAAAAAACAATGCTTTTATCAAAGAGCTTTTGTTCCTTCTAATTGTGGACAACTATAGAGATTGTAAAAAATAACCCCAAACAAACAAAAAGCAAAAACAACAAGAACAAAAACCCCTGCTAGTAAACATTTCTAAATTTTTCTTAAGTAGAAGGAAAATTGGATAATGCTCAGTGCTTCTGGTGAATTAATTTTTGTGTTGCATGTTTATGCAGTTCTTCCTCATAGACTTAGTTACTTGCTGCATCATTTTTCTGAGGTTGTGAAGACTGTCACGGTGTTGTTACATTATAAGTGACCCTAGATTATATTGAAGGAGGACTGAATACTCACTAAAAAATGTTTCCATTTGAATTCTGAGAAGCAGTTGTAGTATATCGGCAATAAGGACACTTGCCAGAGTGATTTATCTCTCGAAAGACCATCCCCTTCAGGTTCTTCAATGTGGATGGCTCACATATAGTGTGAAAGGATTCATAATGAGATAAAACATTACCTAAAGAATAGACAGTGGAATGTGTTTGACTTCCTAATTAATGTTACGAGTTCATGTTTTGCGAGTATATGTTCCATTTACCTATAAATCTAAATATAGGCTTCATTATTCCTTCTTCAAACAAAAATAAATGAGAGCAGTAATAAAATTGAGGCATTCTGTGGCATTACTTGACCTCTAACACACTTAAATGTACATTTTTTGATAAGTCAGAGGCTTTTATTATCCTACGTCCTATGGGATTTGCTGTAGTGTATTATAAATGGAGGAGACTTTAAAAGCCAAGAGTCAGAGAATCATCTGAAGTGTTTATGGATCATGTAATCTCAGTTCTTTATTTCATAGAGAAGAAAAGATTAGGTCACAGAACAAAAAGTGAAGCTGTATTTTGTTTTCTTTTCTCTCTGTCCATTGTTCTTTGTACTGAATCATCACACAGATTTGGGAGTCCCTAGGTTATATTCTTTGCTCTGCACTTAATCTGTAGCCTTGAACACATTTATTCAACAAATATTTATTGATGGACAGATGTGTGTTATGCAACATTCTAGGACAAAGGAACATGAAGATGATAGGTGCATATCATCATGTTCAATTTGAACAAGTTGCAATGGAGAAATATCAAATTTTCCAATATTGACAATTAAATTTAATCAGACATATTAGATAGATGGACTCTGAGACTCCTCCACATTAAAAGTGTTATTTGCTACCATATCTTAAATATAATATATTAAATAAGTGTTTCAGTTCTTTTGTTTTCAATTTATAAAACAACTCTGATAGATAAGTGCTACTATCCCCACTTTAACGATGAAAAAGTCAATAACTTGCCCAAAAGTACTGCTCAGCTTAAAATAGAAAGCATAGATTTCAACTATGGATCTGTTTAAATCCAAAATCTAGACACCGTCCAAATTACAAAGCTGCTATTGTATTACAAACCATATTAGGGAATATGGTTTTTACATGCTCATTGCCATCTTCCAAAATTCTCTTTGAGCAAATCCATTCATCCATTTACCCATTCATTCTTCAAACACTTGTAAGGACTGTACTATGTACTGGTCACTGTATTTAGCACTAGTGATTAAAAAATAAGCAATAAGTGGTCCCCTGTAGCAAGTTGTCATTTTGCTTTGAAGGAAACTTTATATTTCCATGGAATTGGTAATTGGGAGAAATTGAAAAAAAGTTAACTTTAGGCTCACTAGAAATACTCATATTTACACTTTCCCTGAACAGAATTAGTCCCCACCCATATCCACCACATGCACAAAGTTCATACATCTTTCTCTAGGACAGGGTTCTCGTAGAGTCTATATCAGCTCTGTTCAATAGAACTTTCTGTAATGATGGATATGTTTTATATTTTCACTGTCCAATATGGTAGCCACCAGCCTCATGTTGTTATTAAACACTTGAACTATGGCTAATGTGATAGAGGAACTGAATGTTTAATTTTAATTGATTCAAACTTCATTCAAATGTAATTTAAATTTAAATAGCTGTGTGGCTATGGAGCATTTGGATATGACTGGTGACAGTAAAGAACTGAATTTTTAATTTTAGTTAAATTAAATTCAAATTTAAATAACCACATTTGGTTAGTGGCTTACATAGTGGCTCATGGATATTGCAAGTCTGTACACATTTGGATGTGCATGAATAAGTTTTAGAGGACCAGTGGAACCCTTGCAGTTGAATACTATAATTTGTGTGCATATGAATTTTTCTTAACGTAAGTTTTTCTATCAGATCCTCATGGGATTCATAAAAGTTTTAAGAAACACTTCTCTCCAGGAGGATCATTTAAGGTCTTCATGTTTTTATACTTTCTAAGCCCTATATTTAACCCATGTTACATTTGTTTTCACTGTCATGAAGTTGATTTCTTACCAAATCTTACTTCTCAGTCTCTGGATATGGACACCTCCCCAGCAAAATATATATAAAGGAAATAGAATTTTCAGTAATTCTGGTAAAAGGTGATCAGACTTTTCTTTCATATACATATTTTTAAAAATATAATTCCTAACAAGATGTGAGAAAAGAGTAGTTCCAATTCCAAGACCGTTTTGTTTTTGTGGTTGTTGCTATGTTCTTAAGCGAATATTTTGTTCTGGTTTTAAGTTAATTAGGGAATATGGTTTTTACATGCTTATTTCCATCTTCCAAAATTCTCTTTGAGCAAATCCATTCATCCATTTATCCATTCATTCGTCAAACACTTGTAAAAGCTGTACTATGTACTGGTCACTGTATTTAGCACTAGTGATTAAAAAATAAACAATAAGTGGTCCCCTTTAGCAAGAACCTACCAAGTAGTCTGGTAGGTAGACGTAAAAGTGACACAAATTAGAAAACATCATGGTAAGTGCTATAATAAAATAACTGTAAAGAGTTATTGAATGTCTATTTAGATACCTGGCCTATTTCATCCAGGTACTGTGCTTACTGTTTATGTGCATTATAGCCTATAATCCCCACAGCAATCTCTTTCTGGTTAGTTACTATTATTTTCTATGTTTTATAAATTAAAAAAATAGACTGAGAAATGTTAAGTAACTTGCCTAAGGCCACATAGCTGTAAGTAGCTGTACCCACTGTGTGCTCAAGCTGGAGAGGTTGGACAGAAAGGTCAAAGAAGTTTCAGAGAATGCAATGAAATGTGTTTGACAGTACATTTCTTTTACATCTCCTTGGTAGATTTGGTAAGCACTAGGGATTCAAGAATCTTAAAGTCAAATTTCTTTTACCTGAACTCTGAAAGTTTTATTATTTTTCCTCCATCATCTACGTGTAATTAATATCCCATCTAAATTGATCTATATCAAAGAGTTTAATATAATGTAAGATAAATGGTGATACTTCATTATATTGAGCATATTAACATAGTCTTATATTATTGTTTTAGAATGTGAGTGACTGCTTTTTTCCTCTGTTCTTCAGTACACTGAGTCTGAAATTGTCAAAAAGAGTACTCTTTCAGCAGATTAGCCTTATCTAGTATAGGAATTTGCACATCTCTGTAGCGAGGACTGTAGTCAGATCCAACTGTAGAATTTTTGGAGTCCAGTGTGAAATGCAAACACAGAGGCCATTTGTCTAAGTATTAAGAATTTCAACAAGATGACAGCAGATCATTGCACCACTTGTATGGCTCTTCTCTGTGCAACTGCACAGGTCACAAGCTTATGAAGCCAGTTCTGATAATAATATTTTGCTATAAAACATTTATATACTTCTTGAAATGTGACATAAATACATATGTTGTGTAGTAGAGAAAATTGAAGCCTCTACCTGTCAAACCTTATGCCTTCTCTTTGGAAATAACCTCCACAGCCCTTCCTGAAGGAGCTGGCCCAGCTGCCTACATTTGTACGAGGTAACTCCACATGTTGCTGCAGGTGATTGGTCCAGGGGTAAACATTTAATGTAAGCTGAGCCCATCAGATTTCTCCCTTGAAGATTTGACCAAGGAATACAAAAACATACTCAAAGGTTATAAGCGTTGAAGCTGTAAAACTGGAGATTTGGGAGCAATGATAGCAGGGCAGCAATCAAAGCTTTGTTGATAAAACAGTTATGGGAAAGCTGAATCTAAAACCTTTACATTGGGTTTATTTTGCTGAGTTGTGGGGCCCGGAAAAGTAACAGAGATAGCAATGAGAGAAAGGGAGAGGGAGAGGAGGGGGAGAGGAAAGGGGAGAGAGAGAGAATGTTGTATTGGGAGCAGGTATTCATTCTCTCTGCTAATTTTTTTAACAATTAATACTATGTTATGTTGACATTTTACTTTTTTATATCCTTTCAAAAAATAGGATATCCTTTTAAATGAGAGAGAAAAAAACAGAGGTAGAAAATAGGTGCTGATGACTTTATAATTTCCATGAACTTATTTCAGTCCTATGTCTTTTATTTCCTTAATATAAATCCCGTTACTCCTGCTAATTTGACTGGGTTGCATTTATTTCAATCAAATGACCCTTAATAATGAAAGCTATGCTGTGATTCCAGTTAAGTGTTCATAAAACTGAATAAAAGTAAATTCAGCCTGTTTTTCATGAGTCATATAACCATGTAGGGATATTCTCCACCTGGTATATCCTTAATTCCATAGGATATTCACTATTTAACAGTGTTTGTTATATATAAAAAATATTCACTATTTAACACTACTTGTACTTCTTCATCTCCTTTATATTATTTGCTCAACATTTTGAACAAAGTTAGCAATTTTTCACTGTTGTTGATTGTATTAAATATCAAATTGCTGTTGCTTAAAATTAGTTGACCTGTTTTTAATATTTTATACCAATCTATCTTGCTGCAGTAAATTTCTAAAATATAACTAACCTCAAACTTGTATTTTAATCCATTTATCTGCCCACATCTGTTGTTAAAATATGTTTCCTCTGTTTTTAAATTTCCATTAAAATCTCAAAATCTCATAAAATAATTGTCAAACAATTATTTCAAGGCTTTGTTAAAGTCAACAAGATTTGAGTCTCTGGACTAAAATCAGGATAAGTACCAAAGAATTAGTAAGGACTTTTTAACTTCTGTTGGCTTTTTCTTAATTAGGATGTATCACTATATGACTCTAAGTATTGTCTATATCTTTATTACCATTTTAAATAGGAATGCAAGTAATACATGTTCCCTATAGAAATACAGAATGTGCTTAAAATGATATAGTGTCATGGGGAAAAAAAAAGCCTTTTCATAATATCCCTCTTTGTAACCTGTTTTAGCATATCTCCTTTCATTTTTTTTAAACATTTACCACTATATCAAGATCATATTCCTTATATAATTTTGAATTCTGTTTTTTACTTAGCATTTTGTATATCCATTATATTGATAGGAAATAATTTACTTAATAATTTTTCCACTGTTTAGCATTTAGATCAGTCCTAATTTTTGCTACCAAATATACTTTTGGGTAAAAATCTTTGGTTGCAAAGTCTCAGTTAACTTTTTAGGATGGAGTCTCAGAAGTGTAAAAAACAGTCAAAACTGTTCATATCTTTAAGACTGTTTTGTTATTTACTCAAAGTTATTAGATTCCAAGGTTTATAACTATCATGTATTCCCACCAAAAATGCTATTTCATTTTTGCTTTACTAGCATACATTTTTTTCTCTTTTCCCCACACCCTTTGCTCATTTTCTTCCTCTCTGCCTCACTGTATCCTTTTTATTTTATTTTATTTTTACTAATTTGATATTTTCTTAGTATTCAATCTTTGCAGGGTCTTTTTAGTGGAGGAACCTTATAGGACTCTAGTTTCTTAGATGTTAGCAGTGTTTATCCTGATGCTTGAGGTTTTTTTCTTAGTTCTTTTCTATAAACTTTCATTTTCAATTTTTAAAATTATCTGAATATTCCAAATGTTAGAGCTTATTTGTTTTCCTTCAATGAAAAAGATTTGTCTGTATGCAGAAATGAATACCTTTTCAAGGCCAATAATTAGAATGTTGGGTATTCTTGCCTTTTGCAGGAGACTGGGTTACTCTAATCTTATTTGACTGAATGTATTTTTGGAGGTAGGGAAAGGGATGCTTAGGCTGCAAAAACCAAAGTCCTCATAATAGCTTGGCTTTCATCCCAGAACTGCAAGGGAATACCCCCAATTAAGTTTCAAACACATCTTATGGCTAGCTGCTATTGTATAATAGGTAACATTTCCCTGCCTATTGATACAATGCAAAGTAAGTAGGATAAACCATTCTTCAGTTATATGATAAAATATTTTGCTAATTTTATTTCTACCTATAACTGATGAGTCTGTCATTTTTTTTTCTTCTGGAAACACAACAGAACCTTTCTTACTTTGACAAATGTATTATACTTGATTTTACCTATGTAAAATTGGATAAAATATTATGATTTGGAATCAGGTAATTTTTAGACATTTAAGTTTGCAGTGGAAAGGTTTTGTACTGTAGTTTAAAGGCTTTTTTTTTTTTTGACTGACCTTTCATAAAGACTCTAACTGATCCAGCCAAAGAAATTATATCAATTTCATAATTTAGAGCATTGGAAATGGGTGGCAATTTAATTACTACTCTAACACATTCTTATCTAAATAGTAGACACCATCATCTTTAGAAATATATAAAGCTGTTAATAGTCATTAGAAATATTTAAGCCTGTTAATAACAATGGTCAAGTAGTATATTATCTGGGGAAACGGGAATCCTTAAATACCTGATGCTGTTATGAATGTAGGGGGTAAAGGCAGAAACTGTAGATAATATTCAATGGTCAGAACAATGGAACTGGACTTTTTGAATCAATAGGAAAGACAGTAATTACTCAAAGATCCTGAGTATATTTTATAGCCACACAGATATGAAATAATATGAAGCTAAGAAATTTGTACCTGGAAATGACCCTGGAAATTATTTATAGTTTCCATCTTCTATTTTTTTCCAGATGAAGAAACTAAAGATCCATAAGATTATCAAATGACTACACCAGAGAAGTTATATCCATTGGGGGAAAAATAATATCTTGAAAAGAGCCAGCTTAAGTGTGGAAACATATTTTCATTTAAGGGTTAGGAATTTTAGAGTTCAAAAGAATATGGAAAAGGTTGAGCTTGACATTAAAAGTCTTGATCATTCAAAGCACTTAGTCCAATGTATTTGCAATGAACATTTGCATGGGACTAGGAGATTAAGAAATTGAACTTTATGACTGCTCTTATATATTAATAGAAGTAAGGTAGGCAAGCCATGTAAAACATGTTTCTTACACTTTTTCTCCAGGAAAATATAATAGAGGGAATATTAAGGGAACAATATTGGTAGAAAAAAATTTTTTTTAAATCTTCCAGAAATTTGAGAATACTTACCAAAATGTAAAATTTATCATTCTTTGACTTAGCAATTCCACCTCTATAAATCTAATCAACAGATATATCTGTACAAGTGAGCAGAAACCTATATTAATTGCATTCACTGACTAATTTATGTAACTGTAAGACTGAAAAACACTATAAACACCATTAGTATGAAAACTAGTTAGAAAATTACATATATATATGCACAGTCCTTTAAACAAAATGAATTGTATTTATACATGCCACTATAGAAGAGTCCTAAAATATATTGACAAGTAAATAAAGCCAAGTGAAACTCACTGCATATAATATGATACTAATTATGTTTTAGAAAGGAAGTGTGCATATGAAAATCTGTCCTTATTGAGAGAATATGTAAATGCCTTTATATTTGGAGGAAAATCTCTGGAAGTGCCCAAGTGCTTATAACAAAGAAGTTACAGCAATTTCTTTTAGGGATACAACTCAGGGATGAGGAAATTAATTGTTTTTGTGAAACATTTTATATGTAGGATTTTTTCATGTACAACAATTACATCTTTAGTTAAAAAAAATTAAAGATAGTTAATTCGTCAGTCTATGAGTGGAGTCATCTCAAACATAATCACAAAGATTTCAGCCTTATGGGTTTTTTTCAATTTCTGACAGGGTCCCAGATATGCTCATAAATTATCTTCCACATGCAACAGTTATATTGCTAATTACTATCTTCTGCCTTGCCTAGGGGCTGTGTTGCTTCCTCCCACATTCTTCCCTCCCTGGGCAGGATGGACAGGAACATAACAACTCCAGATATGCTTCTTTGATTCTCTGCATAGAGGCATTGCTAGAGATCACTATGCTGGGCTCAGGACATGGTCAACGGGAAGCACAGATGCTGCCTCAGTGGAATTCTTGTGTCATACCTTGAGCTACAAATAAGTCTACTATAGGACAAATGACAGTCATCATATACTTTATCATCAAGGATGACTATAGCAAAAGACTTGAATTCCCAGAAACTGGATTTCACCCATTGGGAGAAGCACAAGATCCAATATAGGGTAAGGGTGGGTTTCCTTTTCTCCACACAGAGAAGGTAGGAATGAATGCCTCAACTTGTGCTATTGTCTATCACCTTGCTGTGTGAGGATCCTGCTGTTCCAAAAAAACTCCAATGTGAGTTTTTTTTCCCTTTCATGGGAAAGCAGAATGGCCATTTCTCTCTCTTTATTTTCTCTAGAAAACTGAAAGAAAATAGAAATAGGCTGCCATAAATCTACAGTGCTTCTCTTGCACTCAGATGTATTATTTTTGCCAGCAGAATGGAAGTTGGAGGGAGGGAAGATGAATTTGTTGACCTAGAGTCCATAGTGGTTAGGGATTTAAGTGTGATGCATTATGGGATTCTAGGATGGATATAGATAGGAAGAAAAAGCTGGAAAACTTGACAGAAGAATCAAGAGAGTGTTACATATGATGAAGTAGAAAAAAGATAAAAGAAGATTGAGAATATGAGCATGAAAATAATAGGTTTGGGTCAGTAGAATGATAGAGTTTAAGGTTTCAGCATTAAAGCAACCCTTGATGATGGCAAAGTTGAGAGTATGGGGACCAAATTCGGTATTCAGAACCATGGTGTAAGAGCTCGTTGATATTTAGAGAATTTAGAAACATTTGGACTGGAATGATGAAATCCCCTATGTTCTTAATAAGGAGGAAAAGGCTTGGTTTTGTGTTCCTGAACCATATAAGGGGCGACCTATAAGTAAATAGACAACAGAACAAAAAGGTTTAAGTTGGGGGTAATGCAAGCTGAAGACATTAGTCTGGAATGGCCTGCATGCACCAGTTTGGATTTACAAAAATGATACTACCACCTCAAAACACCATTGACAGTGTGAACAGGAGGGTGAACCTCTTGAAATAACTGTGAAATTGTACTCATGAAAGGAGCCAGACATGAACATAAGCAGAGTGATATAGGATGAATCCTTTGAAGAAGCAAAATTTGTAGGAGAGATGTTTGCTTGAAGACTTCAGAGGACCTGTAGGGAAGCGAATTGGTATTGGTGTGATGTTGAAAGTATGCATGGAAAGTAGAAAATTAGGCTGAGAGGATGAGTATGTGGAAAGGGAGTACTTGAAGTAGTAATCAAAGACAGTGGGAATGAAAAACAGCACGATGTTCCCACTCTCAGGATTCTGAATCTAAGTCAGTAAACTCATTTTTGACTAGTTCTTCTGGAGATATGCTGGTGCTTTATCAGCTTGGCTCCTGCCAAAGCCCAAGATGAATGGTCCGGAAGCAACAGTGGGAAGCAAGTTGTTTTAGTCCATTTAGGCTTCATAACAAACTACCATAAACTGGGTAGCCTATAAAAAACAGAAATTTATTTCTTACAGTTCTGGAGGCTACAGAGTCCAAGATAAAGGTACCAGCAGATTTGGTATCTGGTGAGGGCCCATTTCCTGGTTCATAATGAAGACTTCTTTCTGTGGCTGTGTCCTTGGATGGTGAAAGGGGCAAGGCAGCTCTTTGGGGCCTCTTTTACAAAGGCACTATTTCCATTCATGAGGACTTCTCCCTTGTGACATAATTCCCCTAAATTCCTACCTACTAATAATACCATCACCTTGGGGGTCAAGATTTCAACGTACAAATTCTGGAGGGCACAAACATTTAGACCATAGCACAAGGGGCATGAATCATTGTGGTATACATGTAATTATAATTACAGCATTGTATCAAGGTCTCCATGCTATCAGAGGAGAACTAGTTTTTTGGTTTATGAAAAGCAAATTTAGAAATGGTTGGACAGCAATAGGAAAATTAAAGTTAATACTGTGGGGGTGAGGGGAAATTCCTCCTATCCCCCAAAAGGTCACTGAAAGATCAACTTACAGTTAAGGTACATTAATAAGAGGAAGAGGTTTATTTACCATGAGCCGGGGGAGAATCAAAGAGTGATCACCCAGTATTCTAATGGGGTCCAGAAATTGTTATATCCTCCTTTTGGAGGGGTGGGGGAGAAAAGGACTATAGATAATTCTGTTAAGGGGCAATAAATGGCTTCTAGGGAGGGTGAATGGATGGGGGAAACAGATTGACTTGTAAGTTAATCTGAGAGACAGGTTATGTTTAAAATGATTTGGGCAGGTCTGGCTGCATTCTTGATCTTCTTTCCTGCAATATATTGAGATAACAGGGAGGGGAAGGGAAGTCAATTGTTCTTTTGATGGGTTCTGTCTGATTATGCAGATAGAGAGAAAGCACATTCTAAGGGCCTGTTGATCTCTAAAGGCCTTTAATTGAAAATATTCTTTATACCAAGAAGTCATATTTTGGGCTGAAATTTCCTGAGCTCCTTCAATATCAAAGTTAACAAGGCTGTAGAAAGCATGGCAAAATGGACAATGGTGTGTGCAATAACCTTTAGAGGGACAGGGCGAGGTGGAGAAAAAGCTCATATCTGGCCGCCTATGGGCAGACGCACTTCCCTTTTGCACAAGTAATTTCAGAACAACTGAGATGGATAGTTATTTGCGTATTACCAGCATCCCATCTGAAACACACACCATGAAGTATTTCTGTTTTTCTGCCTAGGCTTTCTCCAAAGGCACAGAGTCTCAGCCCAGAATTGTGTGTACCTGTGGGTGTGTGTGTAGGTTAATGCCCCTAAAGACCATCTTCAACTATTGGGGAAAAGGATCTTTACATAATTTTACCAGCATCTCTGTCTTTCAGTGTGACAATTCTGAGGTGGGTGCTACAGGACTCCTCAGAGGGTCTCCAAAGAGATTGATTTCCAATTGCTCAAATCAGCAATCAGCTCAATGAAGCACGCTTTATTGGCTTTCACCCTTCCCTACTCCTCCATGTCTGCTTCCTGGAATTAACTTCTAAATAATCTAACTGCACCCAAATTCTCATGTCAGACTCTGCTTCAAGGAAATGCAAATTAAAACAGTACTTTATTTATTTGCTCAGTAAACAGTTTAGCAATGGACATTTGTGGATAATGAAGAATGTTTGGAAAGGAATACTGTAGTGAATATTATAGGAAATTGAGTAGCAATGGGTTATCGTGAGGAGCAGCCTCATATTTGCATTTATAATTAGACAATCCCTTGGGACAGTTTTCTCTTCTTTCATGTGGTGCACTTAGATTTCATTGTTATGGGATTGTTACTGATAGAATCAAACCTATCCATCCTCATTATTCCCTCCAGAGGGATGAAATGCTTGGAAACATTCAAGGCAGTAAGCTTAAAGGGAAGATGAGGGTGGGTAACTCAATAAAGCAGAGGAAACTGTTTTGAGGAATGACAGGAGGGAGTTTAGGAGGGAGTGGGAGACTATCTTTTCCTTACCCCTTTATCCAAAATTTTTATATGTTAATTTATTCTTTTTTCTTTTTTTTTTAATTTATTTTTTTAATTTCAGAATATCATGGGGGTACAACACTTTGGCCATACACATTGCCCCAGTTCTGCCCGTGTCAGAGCCACAATCGTGGTCATCTGCCAAACTGTGCTCCCCACATCCATTCAGTGAGAGTTTTTCCCATCCCTTCCACCCCCCTCACACCCACCCTCCCTCAGATGTATGTTATTGCCCTGTGTGATGTAAGTGGTCATCAGTTAGTACCAGTTTGATGGTGAGTACCAGTGATGCTTGTTTTTCCAATCCTGTGACACTTCGCTTCGAAGAATGGGTTCTAGCTCCGACCAGGATAATACCAGATGTGTTAATTCACTATTGTTCCTTATTGCTGAGTAATACTCCATGGTATACATATACCACATTTTATTGATCCACTCGTGTATTGATGGGCACCTGGGTTGTTTCCACAACTTTGCAATTGTGAATTGTGCTGCTATGAACATTCGAGAGCAGATGTCTTTATTATAAAATGTCTTTTTTTCTTTTGGATAAATACCCAGTAGTGGGATTGCTGGGTCAAATGGTAATTCTACTTTTAATTCTTTGAGGTATCTCCATATTACTTTCCACAGAGGTTGTACTAATTTGCAGTCCCACCAGCAGTGTATGAGTGTTCCTATCTGTCCACATCCCCGCCAACATTTTTTATTTGGGGATTTTTTGATATGAGCCAATCTCACTGGAGTTAAGTGATATCTCATTGTGGTTTTGATTTGCATTTCCCTGATGATTAGAGAAGTTGAGCAATTTTTTATATGTTTGCTGGCCATTATTCTGTCTTTTTTGGAAAAGTTTCTGTTCATGTCCTTTGCCCATTTTTTAATAGGGTTGTTTGATTTTTTCTTGTTGATTTTCCTAAGTTCTGTATAGATTCTGGTTATCAGCCCTTTATCAGAGGTGTAGCATGCAAATATTTTCTCCCATTCTGTAGGTTGTCTGTTCACTCTAGTGATAGTTTCCTTGGCTGTGCAGAAGCTTTTTAATTTGATCAGGTCCCATGTATTTATTTTTGTTGCTGCTGTGACTGCTTTGGGGGTCTTCTTCATAAATTCTTTGCCTAGGCCAATGTCCATAAGAGTTTTTCCAACATTTTCTTCGAGAATTCTTATGGTTTCATGTCTTAGGTTTAGATCTGTTATCCATTGTGAATTGATTTTTGTGAGAGGTGAGAGGTGTGGGTCCACTTTCAGTCTTCTACATATGGCCATCCAGTTTTCCCAGCACCATTTGTTACATAGGGAATCTTTTCCCCAGTGTACGTTTTTCTAGAAGTTGTCAAAGATCAGGTGACTGTATGAGGTTGGTTTTATATTTGGGTTCTCAGTCCTGTTCCATTGGTCTACGTGTCTGTTCTTGTGCCAATACCATGCAGTTTTGGTTACTATAGCCTTGTAGTATAGTTTGAAGTCAGGTGGATAGATGCCTCCCAATTTGTTCTTTTTGCTTAAGATTGCTTTGGCTAGACGGGATCTTCTCTGGTTCCACACGAAGCGTAGAATTATTTTTTCTAGATCAGCAAAAAATGATGTTGGTATTTTGATAGGGATTGCATTGATTCTGTAAATTAATTTAGGTAGCAAAGCCATTTTTACTATGTTGACTCTGCCTATCCAAGAGCATGGTAGGGCTTTTCATCTATTTACATCCTCTGCAATTTCTTTTCTCAGTGTTTCATAATTCTCTCTATATAGGTCTTTGACCTCCTTAGTTAGATATGTTCCTAAATATTTAATTTTCTTTGTTGCTATTGCAAAAGGTATTGCATCTTTAATTTGTTTCTAGGCTTGATTGTTATTAGCATATATTATGAAGGCTATGGATTTGTGTGTATTAATTTTGTATCCTGAGACTTTGCTGAATTCATTTATCAATTCCAGTAATCTCTTGGTTGAATCTTTGGGGTTTTCTATGTATAATATCATATCGTCTGTGAATAGTGAAAGTTTGACCTCTTCTGCCCCTATCTGGACGCCCCTGATTCCTCTGTCTTGTCTAATTGCTGTGGCTAGGACTTCTAGCACTACGTTGAAAAGAAGTGGAGATAGTGGGCACCCTTGTCTGGTGCCAGTTTTAAGGGGGAATGCCTTCAATTTTTCCCCATTCAGTATGATATAGGCTGTGGGTTTATCGTATATGGCTTTAATAGTTTCTAGGAATGAGCCATCTATGCCTATATTGTTAAGAGTTCTTATCATAAAAGGGTGCTGGATTTTGTCAAAAGCCTTTTCTGCATCTATTGAAAGGATCATATAATCTTTGTTCTTGCTTTTATTTATATGGTGAATTACATTTATAGATTTGTGTATGTTGATCCATCCCTGCATCTCAGGAATAAAGCCCCCCTGATCGTGATGGATTATTTTTTTGATGTACATTTGAATTCGGTTTGCAAGGATTTTATTGAGAATTTTTGCATCTATATTCATAAGGGATATTGGTCTGTAGTTTTCTTTTTTTGTTGTGTCCTTTCCTGGCTTTGGTATCAAGGTGATATTGGCTTCGTAGAATGAGTTTGGGAGGATTCCATCCTTCTGGATATTTTCAAATAATTTCTGCAGTATAGGCACCAGTTCTTCTTTGTAGGCTTGGTAGAATTCGGGTGTGAACCCATCTGGTCCGGGACTTTTTTTTGTGGGTAGATTTTTAATTACTGCTTCAATTTCAGTGCTTGATATTGGTCTGTTTAGAAATTCTGTTTCTTCCTGGTTGAGCCTAGGGAGGTAGTGTGTTTCTAACAATTTGTCTATTTCCTCCACGTTTTCGTGTTTGTGGGCATAGAGATTTTTGTAGTATTCAAAGATGATGTTTTGTATTTCCATGGTATCAGTTGTGACTTCTCCTTTTTCATTTCTAATTGAGCTTATTAGAGTCCTTTCCTTTCTGCTTCTGGTCAACCTGGCAAGTGGCCTGTCTCTTTTGTTTATCTTTTCAAAGAACCAACGTTTCGTTTCATTGATCTTCTGTATTGTTCTTTTGTTCTTGATTTCATTTAATTCTGCTCTGATTTTGGTTATTTCTTTTCTTCTGCTGGCTTTAGGATTGCTTTGCTCTTCCTTTTCCATTTCCTTAAGATGATTCGTTAGTTTACTGATTTGTGACTTTTCTGTCTTTTGGATGTGGGAATTTAGGGCGATAAGTTTTCCTCTCAGGACTGCTTTTGCTGTATCCCACAGATTTTGATAACTTGTGTCCCCATTATCGTTTAGTTCGAAGAATCTTTTGATTTCCATTTGAATCTCCTCCTTGACCCAATAATCTTCAGGAATAGATTGTTTAGTTTCCAAGTTTTTAGAGGAAGATGTGAGTTTCTGTTGGAATTGATTTCTAATTTTATTCTGCTGTGGTCTGAAAAGATACATGGTATGATTTCTATTTTTTTGAATTTGTTTAGATCTGTTTTGTGGCCTAGGATGTGGTCAATTTTAGAGAAAGTTCCATGTGCTGATAAGAAGAATGTATATTCAGTGTTATTTGGGTGGAGTGTTCTGTAGATATCTGTTAGGCCCAAATGTTCTATAGTCCTGTTTAGGTCTTTTATTTCTCTATTTGTTTTTTGTTTGGAGGATCTGTCCAGTTCCATCAGTGGGGTGTTGATGTCCCCTGCTATTATGGCATTGCTGCTTATTATGTTGTCTAGATCTAGCAGTATTTGCTTTATGTACCTGGGTGCTCCTGTGTTGGGTGCATAAATGTTTAGGATTGTTAAATCCTCTTGTGAGATTTTTCCCTTCACCACTATATAGTGTCCATTTTTGTCCTTCTTTACTTTTATTGCTTTAAAGTTTATGTCATCTGAAATGAGGATTTCTTTTGGTTTCTGTTAGCCTGGAAAATTGTATTGCATCCTTTCACATTGAGTCTGAATGCGTCTTTGTGTGTGAGGTGTGTTTCCTGAAGACAACAGATACTTGGCTTGTATTTTTTAATCCATTCAGCCAGCCTATGTCTCTGCAATGGGCAGTTCAAGCCATTTACGTTTATTGAGAGAATTGATATTTGGGGTAAATTTCTGATTATTCTATTGGGTGGTGTCTTTTGTTTTACCTCTTGTGTCATTGTGGAATCTGGTTTCTGGGGTTTTAGCTTTTGCGTAGTTTTACATAGGTGGGTGTCTGTTGCTCTGTTTAGTGTATAATGCAGGTCTAAGCATTTCTTGCAAGGCCGGTCTGGATTTCGCGTATTCTATCAGTGATTGCTTATCTGGAAAGGTCTTTATTTCTCCCTCATATAAGAAGCTTAGTTTGGCAGGATACAGAATTCTGAGTTGACCTTTGTTTTGTTTTAGGAGACTGATGATGTCTCCCCATTCCCTTCTGGCTTGTAAGGTTTCAGCTGAGAAATCTGCAGTTAATCTGATCGGTTTCCCTTTGTAGGTTACCTGTTCTTTTCGTCTTACGGCTCTGAGGAGTGCCTCTTTTGTGTTTACTTTGGTCAGTCTAATAATTATGTGGCGTGGTGAATGCCTTTTCTCGTTGACTCTTCCAGGAGTCCTGTGTGCTTTTACTTGGATATCGAGATTTCTGGCTAAGCTATGGAAATTTTCCTGTATTATTCCTTCAAATAAATTTTCCAGCCCATGCGAATTTTCTTCCTCTCCCTCAGTGATACCTATGATCCTTATGTTTGGCCTCTTTACATAATCCCACATTTCTTGTATGCTTTTTTCCTGCCTCTTGTGTTTGTGTTCTTTCTCTTCGGCTGATTTACTTAGCGCATAGGAGCTGTCTTCTAGCTCTGAAATTCTTTCCTCTGCATGGTCCAGCCTATTCTTAAGGCTTCCACTGTGTTTTGTAGATCCTTGAATGCTTTTTTCATTTCTAGGATTTTTATTTGATTTTTCCGTAATATTTCTATTTATTTGGAGAATTTTTCATTCATTTCTTGCATTTTTCTTGTCGTTTCATTGTGGTGGGATTCAATTTTCTCTTGAATTTCATTGAGCTTTCTTATAATCCATAAATGAACATCCTCTTCTGTCATTCTACCCATTTGATTTGGGTTGGTATCCACTGCTGAGGAACTGATAGTTTCTTTTGGGGGTGACTTTTCACTCTGATTTTTCATGTTCCCTGAGTTCTTTCACTGTTTTTTTCTCATCTGGCCTCTTGGTCGAGAGCTGGGGGTGTTAGAGCTAGTTTATGGCCCTGTCACCAGGCCCACAATTATTGTTCCTTGGCAAAGCCAGGGAGAGAAGTAGTGGCCTGTATTGCCTTAGGTGTATTTTAGCAAGTTTGGTGGATCTTGAGTTAACTCTGACCTGTGGTCTTCTTCTCTTCCCAGTGGAGTGTGGTGAGAATGACCTCCCAGCTTGGCCTCTGAGCTAATGAATTGTACTTGAGGATATGAGTCCTCCGCTCCCTATTAGCTAGGTATTCTGTTATGTCCGTGGCAGACTCTGATCCCCCAGTTGGGGTATGCGAAAGCCCCGTACTTTGGGAGGGGCCTTGTAGCTCCTAGGGGTTACTTTGACCCTGCTCCTCCTGAGGTGCAGGTAGAAACACAATTTCTTTTGGCTGCAGTGTGAGAGCTGAGTTGGGAAAATTCTACACAGCTCAGAGGTTGCTCATCTAGCCACGTGTGTCTGCCCTTCTGATGTGTGTCTCCGCGTGATACTGGTTGATAGGGGGATCTCCAATTGTGTACCCCTTTTCCACCACTAGACCCCAAGGTGAGGCGGGTGGCTGTCTCTATCCCCAGCAGTCTCCACAGGGGGGATGTTCCGACGGGGAGGGGGGAGTAGTGGCCGCTGGAAGCGCTCTTGGGTGGCGCGAAATTCCCTATTGAAGTGGGCAGGATTATGGGGAGCTGCTCTGGTTCAGCCTGTGGCTCTTAAGGTATTTGGTTGTCATGGGAACCAGCAGTTATACCAAATGAGTCACTATAGCCAGCAACCTTCAAAATGAGCGATCTCTGGGGTACAGGAGGGCTGGGACCTGAGGGGCGGGCACTAGGACCGGCACGGAGCGGACTTGTCGGAGGCCAGAGCCGGGGTAGCAGAACCAGATGGACAAGCTGCAAACTGTTTCCAATACTCAAAGGTCCCACCTCTACAGTTCCAGGATCTCGTCCCACCTGGAACCCACGGATGCCGCTGTCCCTGGCCACCACAGGCAAAGCCTGTCTCGCCCCAGCGGATGAGCCCTGGGCCGGGGCGGGGCGGAGCTAGAGACGCGGCTCACAGCTCCGCGCGGGCGGCTGTTTAGATGGCGGCCGCCGCCAGCCTGGCGCACAGCCGGGCTCCGATCGCGCCGGGAGCGCAGTTTTTCTCCGCTGGCCACAGAGGCAGTTGCCAGCAGCCTCTAAGGGCGTGTCCCGCTCTCCGTTAAACTCCTGGGCCCAGTCCCGCTGACTTCTAGTGGCGCAGTGCCGGCCTGCGGGTTCCCGCGCACTGTCCCGGGAAGCTGTATCTCGGTCCCCGCCCAGTTCCTCCCCAGCCCTCGGCAGTCTCTGTATATTGCAGCTGTGAGTTGTGTCTGGCTCTCGCGACTTCCTCCTCTCCACAGGGCTCGCCGTCCCTAGCCACCGCTCTGTTCCAACTCTGGGCTTGTCCCTGACTGCGTGTATGGGGAGGCGTGTAACCGCTTGGGGGGCAGGTCGCGCCGCGCCGACCTGGCGAGAGCATCCTTCCCGCGCTCTGGGCTCTATTGTGCTCCGTGCGCCCTCCGATCTTTGTGAAAATTTTGTGCCTGTTTTCTTGGGCTGGGCGTTCGGCGTTGTTTCTCTGTAATTCGCAATGCTGTTTTCGGAGTGAGCGGTCCGTGCTCGCAGGCAGCCGCTGGCGTTCTTCACCTCCTTTCCTGGGAGCGGTGCGGTGGTAGGACCCTATCACACCGCCATTTTTTCTTCTTTTTTCTTTTTAAAACCTAGTCTGTTTTTTGCAAGTATAGTGGAGAACTGACAAGACTTATAAAATAGTTTCTATGAAGAACACAAAGAACATAAAAGTAAACGTGGGTTTTCTTAGACCTAAGGATTTACACTCTCAGAATGAAATCACCTGAAGGAAGAGAGATAATCCTCTGGAATGGCCATAAATTGATGAATAGGGACATGGCCCTCAGGGGTCTAACCTACCTAATGATCTGTGACTAATTCTCTGTAATTCTGAGTCTGACTGTGTTATGTGGCTACATGCTTCAAGTTGTACCTAATCTTTGCTGGAATGAGTCCTTCCACCTTCTTCCTATAGCATAGCCTCTTTCTCTTACAAGGGTGGGGGTAGCAGGTAATTGAGTTAGACCTAAAGGAAGTTTAAAACTTTTTTCCATTTTTCCATCTCCTCTTCCCCCTTTTCCTTCAGCTAAAAGCTAAGCCTTCATCAAAATCAACTCTTGAAACTAGAGTCTGACCAGGGATTAGAGGCTGCTCCTTTTGCATATGGAGGTCTGAGAGGGTTACCTGATACAACACAGCATATATTCAACTACTATTAAAAGAAATTCTTACATTATTTAATAATACATGGTTAAGAATTAGGAACATCAGGAGAGAGCCAGTTTTTATGTGCTCTACAGTACTGTTAATTTGTAATTTTGAGTACTGTAGAGTACATATATTGGGAATACAAAATGGCTATAAATTAATGTAATTAATATAATATTTCTCTTTCTGAATTGAACAAAGCCACAAAATTTAAACTTGCCATAATTATTTCATACATGAAGATGCTTGTGGGAAACGTTCAGAAGTGTCAATGGAAAAGAAGCCCAAATCTGTAAAGTAATTTTGAAGAGGTTTATTCTGAGCCAAATTTGAGGACCATGGCCCTGAGCCATGCCCAAGAAGCCTTGAGCAAGTGGATTTGCCATGGTTGGGTTACAGTTTGGTTTTATACATTTCAAGGAGACAGGAATTACAGGTAAAGTCATAAATCAATACATGGAAGGTATACATTGGTTTGGTCCAAAAAGGTGGGACATCTCAAAGGGGGGGGGTATGGCTTACATGTTATAGGTGGGTTCAAAGACTCTTTGACTTGTAATTGGTTAAAGAAATGAAGCTTTGTCTAACGGCTTGGAATGTTTTAAGTTAAGATGAGGTTGTCTGTTAATCAGAGACAAGCTACTGGCCATATATTTGTTGTGTAAATTGGGTACCTGCAGGTTTGTCTTACATAGCCTTAGGCCTGTTAATGATAGTTCCAACAAGGGAGAGGGGCATGATGAGCCATGTCTGACCTCCCTTCTCATGGCCAGCAAATCAGTTTTAGGGTATCCCCTTGCCCAAGAGGGGGTCCATTCAGTCAGCTGGTGGGGGGGGAGCCTTAAGATTTTATTTTAGTTCACAAGACACATGCAAATTTTTATCTAATTTTGCTGTGTGAGTTATTGGTTATATGTTCACCGTTGGTTGCTACCCAAAATTTTATGCACATTAACAGTGTTCTAAAGATCATTTTCATTTCTCCAGTGAGATACTGTGCTTCTTTCCCCCATGGGAACTCTATAATTATGCTGAAACCTTTTTTATGTGACACTGACAGTTCTCCTGGAGTGCACATATCTCCCAGCATTCTACAGATGTTGCTCAAAGTTAATCTAGTGGCGAAGGATGCCTGGTTTTGTTCACATTCTGGAAATCACTAGTGAGAATCTCAGTGCCACCACTTTTATCTTTGTCTTTAGAATTTGCACAAGTTATTCAAATCCTCTGTGTGATGCCTGGAGCCAGGGACACCACATGGTCAGTGGCTTATGATGAGACTGTAAGCTGTATTTTTAGGTCTTTCAGATGTTTCACTTTTCAAGGCTTTCACAGAACAGCTGAGCCCTCATTGGCAGTGGATGAGCCCCATGGGTTCCTATTTTCAAGTACTTAAGCTCCTATAGTGATTGATGCCATAGATGAAAATACATCAGTAGGCCTGATATATGAAGTAGAAAATGTACATTTCTCCATTTAATAGCTGTGTGGCAAAGAGTATCTACTTCTGGGTATGATTTAAAGCCAAGGTCTCTTTATTCTTAGGGGGGAGAAAGCAACAACTTCTCTACACAAAGTAAAAGATTCCTTAAGTTTAAAAGGAGATCTCATCTTACATATGTGTTAATCTTCAGTCAATTAATGTATGAGTTTCTATCACTCCCCAGGCTTGTGCCCAACTTTAAACATGGTTAAGTATTCTAATTTAAATTTTGTTTACCTCTTTTGCTCAAGCTTTGTAAATGCCGAAATTCATTGTCTGAGAGCTCTGAGAGGCTCCTAAAAATGCTTTGCCGTCCACAGTGACTGCTATAGCTCTGCCTTTCCTCTCCCTCTCTCCCTCAATATCCCTCCAGATTAATGTGAATTATCATTGTTGTAAATATATCTTTAGCTCATGATTGATTACAAACTTAGAAAAACCCATTACTAAAATTAATATGCAACTACATCTCTATTAAAGTACTATCACAACTGAATAGCATATTGTTCCTCATATGTACCAAGGGATAAAAAATAAATTACCAATATTCATTTCTTCATTAAAAATAAAACAATCTGTCATCATTACTTCCTCTATTGCTTTGCATCTTCTTCCTCTTCTACATTTTTAAAGTCACCGAATGTTGCTGTATCTACAAGTGTTAGGTCTAGTTATTTGAAAAAAGTCTTGACGATACATGATACTATTAAAATATTTATTAGAAAAATGTGCTAGAAAGAGACATGCACTTGTAAGTATATTATTAGTATGTGGATTTCTTATTTACAATGTTTTTGTTAGGTAAGAGGGGATGAGATTTTTTTTTTTAGCTCACAGGCAAAGTTGCTCTAGAGAAAAGTTGCTGTTAGACAATACTGAAACACCTGAGAAGGTGCCAAAATATGTATTGTTTTTCACCAAGAGGCTGCAGCCCAAGGTCTGGTGCTAAAATTTTGCAGTTCTGGAAATGCGGCATTAGCACCATATCCATCAGTGATTTAAAAAAAGTCCCTTGGTGAAAACCTTAATCAAAACTACATTCCATAAATAAGTTAAGCCTGATATCAATTTTTGAAATTATAAATGAGAAACTTTTTCTAGCAGCAGAAACTATATCATTCTCTATTCCTTCTCATCCCATCCCAACTCTTCTACTGATGTTGAGGTATGTTATGTGCTGACTTGAAATAAGAAAGTTGACTTGTTAGCCTATATTTAGTGAAAAAGTCTCATATGACTATTATATTGAAGTCTTAGTGAGGCTCAGTGAACTCTACAGCAGATGATTTTCCTCCATGGCAGCTTGAGTGGTCTCTCAGATGCTCCTGAGAGTCTTACCTGCACAGTGCTGAGCAAACTTGGTCAAATTTTGCTTCTAGACCTATGGTTAACATCCTTAATATTACTAGTTAGATAGTTGTAATGGGGAACTTTCTATTTTTTCCCATTTTTGCACATATCTGTCCATTGAAGCTTTTGTACACTGTACATTGTTATCCATTGTTATCCATCTTGCATACATTATTTACACAAGAACTACATAAATAATAGGTAGTCACCAAATATATTAAACTGAGACCTATGAAGATGGTTCTAGCCCTATAGAAAGGGTTGCCAGAATATATTTAATAAATATTAAATAATTAATATGTTTATTGACTACCTATTATGTCACATTGACAAGGATGCAGTGTTCTATGTCAATGGATCCTATCCTAGAGAGGCATTTAATTATTTCCATGTTTTGATCCAGGGAATTGTATCAGTATTAATTGTTTGCACAATATCCATTCTCTCCCTACATTTAACTAACCCTGATTTTGTTCTAGGTTAAAATGTGCAAAGTAAAAAAAAAATCTTTATGTCCCAGACTTCTTTGTGGTAAGGATTTCCAGGTGACTCACCTCTGGCCTGTGAGCAATAAACTAAATTTTGCTGAGATTTTAAGACAGTTGTGTTTCTTCCTCTGTCATTTTCTTCTCTCTTTTGCATGGAAAACTGATCTGATGGCTAGAACTACTACTTCCTTCATGCAAATATGAGGAAAACTTTAAGAGACTTTTACATATCAAGGCTTTGATATGTATGAGCTACTGATTCCAAACTAAGAACAGCCTCTTTCCAGAATTTTTGTTACATGGACAAAAATAAATATGTGCACATATAATTTGCTTATAGATCTGTTTGGCTTTTAATTTCTCACAGGCCAATACTGTCTCTCAATCAAAGAGTAACATTGGTCCCAAGGGATATTTGTAGTTATTACTAGGATAAAGCTAATGGCAGTAGTGTCCCATTGCCAAATAAGACTTGCTGAAGGTATGCTGGGTTTAAAAAAATGTTATTTTGTTGGCACAACTTCTTAGATATTCTAATGTGCTAAAATGCAATTATTGTTTAATATGAGACTCTATTATAGTTTTCCAAACTAATTTGATCAGGGATTCCATTTTCAAAGTTTCTGCTGCGACTTGTGCCCTATGGAATAATGGTACTAATGTGGAAAAACTCACCTATAAACATAAATTAAATATAATAGAGGAAACAAATAGATAAATGCAAAGAATTCTATTATCAAGCAATGGAAAAGAACTTCTGCTTGGGGTTATTCCAGAGAAACCTTCTGGAAGAGGTGGCTCCTCAACTGAGCTATTTTTTTATTTATTTTTCTACATGCAGTGATTTATTTGCACTAATTTGTACAACCCTCTCTTGGTCTGTATGCATAACTTATTTTTGAATAGTTGGCCAATTAAAAGTTGTATACTTTGAATGGAAGAGAAATATTACCTGGATCAAAATAAATAAATAAGCAAACCAGAAATTAAAGTAAGCTTTAGTTTTATAATCTCTGGGCTTTAATCAACTGAACTAATTGGCCATAAACCAGATTTTATTAAGGCCTGTGCATATGGTGTAAATAGCCCTTTTCAAAATCATGCTAAAAATATCTAAAAGAAATGTCGCCTAAGCTGTATATCTACAAATACGTTCACACCTTTCATCTTTTTAGTGGGCTAAAGATACCTCCAGCCAGGCAGGGTTGAAAGAAATCTCTTTCCTTACCCTCCATCCCTCAATCAGGACCCTTCAGGGTGGAGTGCTTGAGGCATATCTGACACACGGCTTCTGGGCAGACACCATATGCAGGCCTTGTGTGAAGGAGGGAATCTATGGAAACCACACCACTGTGGGAGTCTGCTCGCCTAATTGTCTTAGAAGTCTGTCCATATTTAAAATAGGGCAGTAAAATGTTTCTACTGAAGTTTAGTTTGTTGGCATTTGTCCCTTTTTCTTGCCCAAAACTTAAACTTTATAAAAGGTAAAGAAAAGAGAGAGACAGCCCTTTCCTGAACCAGAAAAAAAAAAAAAAAGAAATCACACTGTTTTCTTTAGTTATGTGTGTTTGTTTTCCTAGATAGGTACAGGACAGAATTTGAGTTCTGAAATATTATTATATATTTGAAGAACATTTTCCTACTTTCATTGAGTAATGTACAAAAACATATCTTGTTGTTGAAATGTAGGAAGTCTAAGCATTTTACTTATAAGCCCTAAAGTGAAATATACTCATAACCTTGGCTATTACTTCCTATTTTCAACCTCTATTTGACCAGGAGGAAGGAAACATCATGCTTTTCAAAATGAGTATGTTGTCAGATTACACATTTGGTATTGATGAATCTTTTAAAGTGATTGTCTGACCCGAAGAGGATTCAAAAATAGAGAGTGCTTATAGTAGAGCCTTTAAATACTCATTGCTGGTTAGCAAATGATGGGTGTTAATTCTCTTTTCTTCAGATGTAGTACAAATCACTAAAGAAAAATTGCTTTATCCCATTAGTGCGTGACATTTTAGTCATATTATCATTTAAAATGTGTTTTTAAGTACACTATTGAAGAAAAAAAGCAAAAATGAAAAGGCATTATGTTATAGTAGTATACCAATAGCTCTTGTGTCATTTTTGCTTCTGTTAAGATGGTGCATTTTTTGTATTCTCATTTATATAAACTTCTTCAAAAAGTAACATATTTTAGACCATCTTATGAAACTCTATCCCTGCAACAGTTTTATCTTTAGCACTTTATTTCTAGGGACAACCATACGTAATTTTTAAAGATACATTTATGATACTATAAAGAAACATTTATTTCAGTTGCCATATATATATATTTTATGTGTGTGTGTGTGTGTATATATATATATGTAAAAAATATGTGGAAAGAGCCTACTTATAAAATAGGGGGGGAACAATTATTATTTGTTATAAATAATAGTTGTTTGTTTTCTAAAGTTATTAAGACTATGATGAAATCTTAGGAGAAGCAGTTTGAAAAATGTTATTTAAATAGTAGTCATAGCTTGAAATATACATTCATAGGATGGAAGTTTTCTTTATGATTGACGCCCTCCCCGACCTTCAATCAGGCCCCACTTTGGCTCTTTTCTACCATAAGCTGATTCCCCCACATCTTACCACCTGGATATACCTCTCCTGAGCTATTGTTCAAACACTGTATTGCATGTTCTTTTAAGACACTACATTGTTGTACACAACCTTCATTTGTGCCAGGAGTGCAAGGTTTTTGGCAGCAATGCATTAATGGCTCTTGGCCCCAGCGTCCACCTTCCCTATCTCTTGGCACATTATTTTGCTAAAACTTGGAGTTCACCATAGTTCTAATACCTTCTTCTGTGGAACTAGCTCATCTTGTGCTTAAGCATGATTTCCTAGGATAACATAATCTCTGAATTTATTTTCCAATAATACTTATAGATAAGGAATTTATCTGTGGCTATGAGAATATTTTTTAAACTCCTCAAACTACTGGAGTTAAGGAAGCCAGGATTCTAGTCTTTTCTCATACACAATTCTATAACCAAATTTTTCAACTCCAGAAAGAATTCAAATCAACCAGAATTTTACATTTTGATTAGATTGTTATAAGTGTACTTTCCAAATCCAATTCTGTAAGTAGGTTATGTAATATTACATTTAAATTAATTTTAACCACTTTGCCTAAATGTAAAGTTAGACAAACTGTCTTTTAGCCTTATACCTTCCCCTTTTTTAAATGTTGGTCACCCAACATTAAAAAACTCTACCCAACAGGATGAACAGAAATCTACCCCAAATATCAATTCTCTCGATAAATGTGAATGGCTTGAATTGCCCATTGAAGAGGCTGGCTGAATGGATTGAAAAATACCAGCCAAGTATCTGCTGTCTCCAGGAAATGCATCTTACACACAAGGACTCGTTCAGACTCAAGGTAAAGGGATGGCAAACAATTTTCCAGGCAAATGGAAATAAAAAGAAAGCTGGGGTAGCCATCCTTATATCAGATATCATAAACTTTAAAGCAACAAAAATAAAGACAAAGATGGTCGCTATATAGTGGTGAAGGGCAAAATCCAATGTAAAGACTTAACAATCCTAAATATTTATGCACCAAACACAGGAATGCCCAGATACATAAAGCAAATACTGCTAGATCTAGACAACATAATAAACCAGCAATGCCATAATAACTGGGGACTTCAACACCCCACTGACAGAACTGGACAGATCCGCCAAGCAGAAAATAAGCAAAGAAACAATGGACCTAAACAAGACTCTAGAACTTTTGGGCCTAACAGACATCTACTGAACATTCCACCCAAACAACACTGAATATACGTTCTTCTCATCAGCTCATGGAACTTTCTCTAAAATTGATTACATCCTAGGCCACAAAACAGATCTCAATGAATTAAAAAAAATAGAAATTATCCCATATATCTGCTCAGACCACAGTGGAATAAAATTAGAAATCAACTACAACAGAAACACTCATCTACATAAAAACATGGAAATCTATTGCTGAATCACTATTGGGTCAAGGAGGAGATTCAGATGGAAATCAAAAGATTCTTCGAACTAAACGAAAATGGGGACACAAGTTATCAAAATCTGTGGGATATAGCAAAAGCAGTCCTGAGAGGAAAACTCATCGCCTTAAATGCCCACATCCAAAATACAGAAAGATCACAAATCAGCAAACTAGTGAGTCGTCTCAAGGAACTGGAAAAGGAAGAGCAAACAAATCCTAAACCCAGCAGAAGAAAAGAAATAACCAAGGTCAGAGCACAGCTAAATGAAATCGAGAACAAAAGAACTATACAGAAGATTAATAAAACAAAAAGTGGGTTCTTTGAAAAGATAAGCAAAATAGGCCTCCTTCTAGATTGACCAGAAGCAGAAAGGAAAGAACTCTAATAAGCTCAATTAGAAATGAAAAAGGAGAGGTCACAACTGATATCACTGAAATACAAAAGATCATCTTTGAATACTATAAAAATCTCTATGCCCCAAAACATGAAAAGATGGAGGTAATGGACAAATTCTTAGAAACACACAACCTCCCTAGGCTAAATCAGGAAGAAATCGAATTCCTGAACAGACCAATATCAAGCACTAAAATTGAAGCAGTAATAAAAAATCTTCCAATAAAAAAAATCCCAGATCAGATGGGTTCACACCTGAATTCTACCAAACCTACAAAGAAGAACTGGTACCTATACTGCAGAAATTATTCCACAGCACTGAGACGGATGGAATCCTCCGAAACTCATTCTACCAAGCCAATATCACCCTGATAACAAAGCCAGGAAAGAACACAGAAAAAAAAAAAGAAAACTACAGACCAATATTCCTTATGAATATAGATGCAAAAATTCTCAATAAAATCCCAGCAAACCAAATTCAACTGCACATCAAAAAAATAATTCATCATGACCAGGTGGGCTTCATCCCCGTGATGCAGGGATGGTTCAACATACACAAATCTATAAATGTAATTCACCATATAAATAAAAGCAAGAACAAAGACTATATGATCTTTTCAATAGATGCAGAAAAGGCTTTTGACAAAATTCAGCACTCTTTTATAATAAAAACTCTTAACAATATAGGCATAGATGGCTCATACCTCAAAATTATTAAAGCCGTATACAATAAACCCACACCTAGTATCACACTGAATGGGTAAAAATTGAAACCGTTCCCTCTTAGAACTGGAACCAGACAAGGTTGCCCACTATCTCCACTTATATTCAACATAGTGCTGGAAGTCCTTGCCAGAGCAATGAGACAAGAGAGAAAACAGGGGTATCCAAATGGGGGCGGAAGAGATCAAAATTTCACTCTTTGCTGATGATATAATATTATATCTAGAAAACCCCAAAGATTCAACCAAGAGATTCCTGGAATTGAAAAATGAATTCAGCAAAGTCTCAGGATACAAAATCAATGCACACAAATCAGTAGCCTTCATACATGCCAATAACAGTCAAGCCAAGAATCAAATCAAAGACGCAATACCTTTCACAATAGAGAAAATTAAATATTTAGGAACATATTTAACTAAGGAGGTGAGAGACCTATATAGGGATAACTAGGAAACACTGAGAAAAGAAATTGCAGAGAATGTAAGCAAATGGAAAACCTACCATGCTCTTGGATCAGTGGAATGTGTTAAAATGTCTATACTACTTAAAGTGTTTTACAGAATCAATGCAGTCCCTATCAAAATACCAACATCATTTTTCACATATCTAGAAAAATAATTCTATGCTTCATATGGAACCGGAGAAGACTCCATATAGCCAAAGCAGTCTTAAGCAAAAAGAACAAATTGGGAGGCATCAATCTACCGGACTTCAAACTATAGTACAAGGCTATAGTAACCAAAACGGCATGGTACTGGCACAAGAACAGAGACATAGACCAATGGAACAGGACTGAAAATCCAGATATAAAACCATCCTCATATTGTCATCTGATCTTTGACAAATTCCACAAAAAAATATACTGGGGAAAAGAGTCCCTATTCTGTAAATGGTGCTGAGAAAATTGGATAGCCACATGTAGAAGACTGAAACCTCTCACCTCTTACAAAAATCAACTCACGATGGGTAACAGAGTTAAACCTAAGACATGAAACCATAAGAATTCTAGAAGAAACCATTGGAAAAACTCTTATAGACATTGGCCTAGGCAAGGAATTTATGAAGAAGACCCCCCACAGCAGCAACAAAAATAAATGAGACCTGATCAAATTAAAAAGCTTCTGCGCAGCCAAGGAAACTATCATTAGAGCGAACAGACAGCCTATAGAATGGGAAAAAAATATTTGCATGCTACACATCTCATAAAGGGCTGATGATCACAATCTATACAGAACTTAGGAAAATCAAAAAGAAAAATTCAAACACCCCATTAAAATGTGGGCAAAGGACATGAACAGAAACTTTTCAAAAGAAGACAGAATAATGGCCAACAAACATATAAAAAATTGTTCAACTTCTCTAATCATCAGGGAAATGCAAATCAAAACCACAAGGAGATATCACTTAACTCTAGTGAGAATGGCTTATATCAAAAAGTCCCAAAACAACAAATGTTGGTGGGAATGCGGACAGATAGGAACACTCATACGCTGCTGGTGGGACTGCAAATTAGTACAACCTCTATGGAAAGTAATATGGAGATACCTCAAAGAACTAAAAGTAGAACTACCATTTGATCCAGCAATCCCACTACTGGGTATTTATGCAAAAGAAATAAAGACTTTCTGTAATAAAGACATCTGCACTCAAATGTTTATAGCAGCACAATTCACAATTTCAAAGACATGGAAACAACCCAAGTGCCCATCAATGCATGGGTGGATTAATAAAATGTGGTGTATATGTATACCATGGAATACTAACTACTCAGCCATAAAAAACAATGGTGACTTAATTCCTCTCGTATTATCCTGGATGGACCTAGAGCCCGTTCTTGGAGGCAGAGGTATCACAAGGATGGAAAAACAACCAGCACTGGTATTCACCATCAAATTGGTATTAACTGATCAATATGTGCACACATGGAAATAACATTCATAGGGTGCTGGGCAGGTTGGAGGTGGGTGGAGGGGATGGGTAAACTCACACCTAATGGGTGCAGTGCGTACTCTCTGGAGGATGAGCAAGCTTGTAGCTCTGACTTGGGCAGTGCATAAGCAATATATGTAACCAAAGTGTTTGTACCCCTACAATATTCTGAAATTTTAAAATAAAAAATAAAAAAAATTAAAATCTATAGTAAATATTCATCAGTTACAATTTTTCACTATGAAAATACATGTTACAAATATAAAGGTAAATGATCAATAACTATTATAACTTAGGAAAACATAATAAGGAATATTTATAAAGTGAAATCATCAAAATTAATTTTAGTAATGCAACATTTTCAGATATTTTAGTAGTAAAATTATTAGATATGAGCATGTTTCAAAAAATTCAACAAAAATGCATTTATAACTATATAAAGTATTAGAGATCTTAGTTGAGAATGACCAAGTTTTAATATAGAGTACCTTGACTTTAACAAAAAATTTTAGATTTATGGTTACTTTTCTTTAAATTCTTTCATAGCAATTAAAACCAAGCAATGACTGGATAGTAAGTAGAATACCATATTTCAAATCCTTTCAGTGAACTAATAAAAAATTCATGCTGTTTTATAATACAGTATGAGCTGATGCAGAATTACTGGGGATTGGCAGGAGGAGGCTATTCTTAGTACAAAGCAGCTGTGTTTATTAAGTAAAATTTGTCATTATACGTGCAGGTAGATTTTGATCAAATGTATTATATCAGAAGTATTTTTATTAATTATTCAAGATAAGAAGGAATTACAAAAGGCTATGTTGTATCATTTTAGTTCTCATTTTAAGAAATGATTGGCCATGTGCATTAATTTCTCAACTGGTATGTTTATAAATAGGGTTGAACTTACTAGGATAAAAAACTTTAATAACACATTAATTATGGTAATTAATTATGCCAATTAATGCAACTTCAGTTTTATCTGCTGGGGGAAAATATAAAATAAAATAAAATAAAATAAAATAAAATAATTGGTTAAAGTTGCCAACTGTCTTACATTTTTATTAATAAATTTTTATTCCTTATATTTTATCCATTTTCAAGGGGGTCTTCAGTTATAGTTGTGATAGACTACCCATTATAAATATCTCTTTATATTACTTTTGATAGAAGCTGTATCACTATAGAAGTCCCTAATTAAA
This sequence comes from Daubentonia madagascariensis, assembly GCA_023783475.1. Lineage (NCBI taxonomy): Eukaryota > Metazoa > Chordata > Mammalia > Primates > Daubentoniidae > Daubentonia > Daubentonia madagascariensis. The sequence goes on along the minus strand of JAKFHU010000747.1, from coordinate 13,299,165 downwards.
ACATTAAACATATTATTGCCTTTTTTACCAATGGTGGTAAGTTTATTTATATAAAATTATAGTTGCCAAGATAAAAAATAAATTAAATATGAAGAATTACTGAAACACATCAATTTAAAATATAATAATACTATTGAACTATTTCTTTATTGACACAATTTATTACATATTTTATCAAAATATATAAAGGCATAAGAATTAGACAAAACACTCAACACATAGACTCATGATTTTAATATTTTAATTATTAAAAGTGTTCATTGAATATGCATTTGCTTTAAGAACTTGGAACATAAAATCATATTAGGATTAAATGAAATAATATACACAAAAATTCCTTGTGACTATATGTTACTGGAGATTTATAATATTTAACACATTGACTGCCACAGTAGAAAAAAAAATTTTTTTCCTTGGGGCCTCAGTGTTTTATTAGGAAAACAGAATAAAAACTTCAAAAACAAAATGATCCTTTCTAATTTAATGAAAAATTTGTTATTTTTTATTGTTTTCTGTGTGTGAATTATATGCAACTTGAAAAATAGTTCTTGCAGCTCCCAAGATGAAGAGAGGTGTGAGTTAAATGTGCTTCATGAGGCCCTGGGCTCAAAACTAGTGTGAGTTAAATACAACTCACATGGCAGTTAATGTGTTAAAAACTAAGTTTTATCAACTGGATAACTTTTCTTTGGAAACAGCAGGAAGTGACTTCTTACCTTTCAGTTGACCTGTTCTTTCGTAATGTCTTTAACCAAGACAGCTTAGAATGATGTTACAATTCCCTCCTCATGTCAGCATTTAAGGAATAAATACATTTTCCAACTCCTGTAAGGCATTATATATAGGAATAAAATAGTATAATTAAGTCCTATTTTATACCATAAAGCATAAAGCATAAAGTAAAGGAAGCATATGGAAAATAGTCTCTTTTCCATTCTTAGGTCAATGTGTACTGTACATTAATGTTTAATCGTTTCTTTTTTTACTTGGTTCAATTTTATTGCTCATGAACATGAGCAAGTAATTGCAGGACCTAGAGCCAGGCAAGCTTTCCCATACACCTCTGCCAGTGCACTGACCTGCAACACCCCTGGCATTTCATTCCTTGGCCTCTGCTAAGTGGAGCCTGCCAGTCATTTTAAATTGTGCCAAACTGCATAGTGGTTTTATGATGTGAAAAACATCCATTAAGTTCTAGTTTGAGTCTACACACCACTTCATATTACTTATAAACAAAGCCAAATTTCAACCTCAGTCTTGTCAGTTGTATACTTAAAGAAATAAGCAAACAAAAATTACAAAATTATTTTTTAGCAGGGAAAATGCAATAGCTTAATAAGTGGATCCAGAGCATGTTACATTATCCTAAATTATAATGTTAATGTAAACAATTAAGGTAAAATTACAAAATAAATATGAACTAATAGATGAAAAGAACCAAGCAAATATGAGATATTTTCAGGAATATTGGTAAAAACTCTGAAACTACAACTTAGCAAAGTATCCATATGAAAAAAGATAATAAAAGATTACTTAGTGTTTTTTTATTTATCTTCCTCGTACACAATTCAGAAAGATGGCAGGTGTTCTTTGCAGGCACATTCAAGCTAATTGAGGGTAACAGACTTCGGGACTGATGACCCAGAATTACCACCTTTTACACTGAACACTATTTTAAGAGAACAATATATTTTTACCTAGTTTGATTAACTTTGCTGAATTAGTTTATCTGAATATGAAGAAGAGTTCTAGAGAACGATAAAAATACCTGTTGTTTAATTGGCCTACAGTAATGATGGTGACTGCTGTGGATATCCCACAGAGGCAAGATGAACCCCTCATCTAAAATTTGATTGTCAAGACTAATGATGCCATGCATACAACAAGAAGTGATAAAAATCTTTACGACTCACATAGTGAAGCTTTCTGGGAAAGGAAGGCAGCCTCCAAAGCAGGTCAGAAAATGGCTTGAGAGAGAGCAAGGAAGGGCAACAGGCAAGGGGTTTTATAGTAGTTAGTGAGTTGAACCAAGATGAGGGGGCAGGTGTGCTCACAAAGTAGGGCTTTTGTGTAGTTTTAACTTAAAGCTGGGACCAAAAAGAAGAATGCCTACATTTTCTTATCACCTTTCCCATATGTGGGGCAGATAGTCGTGTGATTTGGAAGCTGTCAGCAGTTAAACATCAAAAGTGTAGTTAAACTCTTTATTACAATGGTAAACAATAATGATAAATTCAAATAGTTGTTTCCTTTGAAAGTATTGTTCCTAATTTTGCCTTTAGAAATAGGTCCAAGTTCGGGATGGAGAGGAAGGGATGTTTTCAGTTCTCAGGAGCAGATGCATTAAGGTAGAAGAGAATGACACTTTAGATCTGGGGAAGAGCCAATACCAAAACCTGACTCTCTGGAGAATGTTCTCCGGGCACAAGCTGATGCCCCAGTGAATGGCTGTATAACGGAGTGTGGTGCCTTGAGCTGGGGTGAGGAAATGTCAATGATGAGAATGAAGAGAATAATAAATTAGTTCTGTTCTTTGAGCACTTTTTATATTCCAGGAACCATGCTAAATAGTTGCTCATCTTATCCCCACATAACCTGATGAAGTGGCACCCATTTTACAGATGAACAAATTAAGGACAAGAGAGTATTAGTAAGAATCGAAGAGTCAAGATTTCAACCTGTATGTGACTGACTCAGCTTTCTGACCTCTTAGTTACTACCTCAAACACAGACAATTTCAATTTATTAACTAACACTAGCTAACATAAATCTCTTATTACTCAGTATATTTTTTATAGAAATTTATTGTTTTCCTCAATATTTACATCGGGATTACACGGAAAAAAGAAAGGGAATGATTTTCCTTTGTTATCAAGAAATAGGGAACTATTTGGGATCTTTTACGAATAATAGGCATTATTCAGGCTTACATGACTTTTGTTTTGTATTCTGAATCATGTTTCTGATTGTGTCACTGCCTTATTCAAAAGCCTTCAATGGTTTATTCCTGCCAATAGAGCCAACTATAAATTTGTATCTCTCTACATTAAAATAATAGTCTCATTTTTAAGATAAATAATTATTACTCAATATATTAAGGGTCACATTACTGAAAGTTTTGTATTTATAAAAACCTTAAACTTTTGAGAAAAGCAGATACAGGGAGCTTATTTAATATATTCTGTGATACTATACATCACAATTCAACATATTAATGAGGACTTTCAGCTATAATATTAATCAAAACATAATTAAAAATAAGTTTGTTATACATTTTAAGAAAAAAATAAGATATCTCAAGTCTTTTATGTGATTTAGATTAACAGTATTAATAACTTGAAATAACTTTGATTCTTACTAATACTCTGTTGTCCTTAATTTGTTCATCTATAAAATGGGTGCCACTTCATCAGGTTATGTGGGGATAAGATGAGCAACTATTTAGCATGGTTCCTGGAACATAAAAAGTGCTCAAAGAACAGAACTAATTTATTATTCTCTTCATTCTCATCATTGACATTTCCTCACCCCAACTCAAGGCACCACACTCCGTTACACAGCCATTCACTGGGGCATCAGCTTGTGCCCGGAGAACATTCTCCAGAGAGTCAGGTTTTGGTATTGGCTCTTCCCCAGATCTAAAAGTAAAAGATAAACAGTATTAATAACTTGAAAGCATTCATTAAGTACAGACAGCCTTTGTATGGGGCACTTCCCAGAACATAGGGGAAAAGGGAGGAGAGAATCAATGTTTCTGTCTAAAGAATTTACAATGTATTCAGGAAACCAATCATACAGGAGAACTGGCCTGGGAATAATCAAAACAATTGTACAAAATAAAGATTGTATTTTCAAATTTGGTAAAATTGTGTTTAGAGAGAGATGGAATGACCGAGGAACTCTCCTGAGGAAAATTGATTTTGATTCAAGTGTGGAAGAAAGTAAATGGTCACACATGCTTAGAAGAATAATAGAGAGTGTGGGAAAATATGAACAAAGTGACCTGAGAAGAACAGAAAATGTCCCCCCACACCATCCTCCTCTTCTGTAAGGAACCACTCTTCTTCTTTTTCTTGTGATTAACATGGGGCTTTCCTGCCTCCCTATCCGCAGTGTAGGCTCATGACCAAGCATAGCCCGGTCAGATCATTCCATTTATTTGAACAGTGATTGGTTAGGGGTAGGCACCAAGATTCAAGCTGGGCCAATCGGAAGTTGAACAATTTGATTAAGATCATACAAGTAAGCTAAAGAGCCTAAACTCAAATTCAGGTCTATCTGACTTCAATGACCATGGTACACCAAAATTTCTCAAAATTTAGTTTGGAAGGCTTGTTAAAATACAGATTACTAGGTATGATCCTTAGAATTTCTGATTCAGTGGGTCTGTCTTAGGGCCTGAGAATCATATTCCTAACATGTTTCCAGGTTACAAGTATGATGGTCTGGCAATCAACTTTAGAAGCAATGCTCTACACAAGAATACCTGCACAGAGGAATAATGAAGAGCATAAAATGCTTTTATTTTTTTTTAATTTAAGGAATGTTAGATTTAGTTATAAGAAAACTTCTATGAGGTCATAAGAGAGAATTTTAGGATATTATAATAAGAAATATGAATATGAATATAATCAGAAACTCGCTAAAGGAATATTCATTGAAGACAATAAATATATGAAATATTTAGAGAAAAAAGATGTCAAGAAAAGCATCAAAGGTTAATGGATAGGAGAAAGAATAGGCAGTGAGTTGACAGCCAAAGAAATAATAAATTGCAGAAAGTAAGTTGAAATAGAGACCAAAAATCATTGCAGTTTCAATTTTGAAAATTTTTAGTTTAGATTAATGCCCAGGTTTTATATAACTATTTTCCAGCCAATTATGATTTACATACTCAATCTCATAAAAATAAGTACAATGACACAAATTAACAACAGCAAAAACAAATTCAAGAACAAGAATAGGAAACAAACGGAATGTGGTTTTGAGCTCTTTAACAGATTTGGAATTAGAGCTGATATTAACAAACCAGCGTGTGAAGAATTCTGAGTTGTGAGCGAGATCATGTCAGCTCTAGAATAACACCATTAAAATTTTAAAAAATATATCTTTCACATAAAAAATATGTTGTTGAACCATATGACCTAATTTAGTGATTATAGTCTGATAGATTTCTTCATACATCTTTATTTGGTGACAATAGTCTTAAGCTCTTTAGAATTCTTTCTCTCTAAAAAGAAATGGATGCTGTTCATACCACAGAAGGCTATTTCAGGGCTGGAAAAGAAACGCCCAATTCGATTATGAGATAGTTTGAGATTCCCCAGAAGGAAAAGGAGCTTTGAAGCTTTCGTTTGAAATACTTGATAACTTTACTGCTTTACTATTAGTTGCTGGTTTAGGTGACACTATGATAACTGGAAATAAAGCATTGCCAATTACTAATTAGATTTAAAAGGAAATTGGTTGTATCATGAAATAGGGCATGATTAGATGGTTACATTCAAACCTCAGATAGAAGAAGAGGAGTTCTGAGACATTAACCCCACATTTAATGAGACAGACAGCTGATTTTTCGCTTACGTTTTCTATTCTCTTCAGTATACCCTGGGCTCATATTTATGCAAGCAATGCATTCTACTTTAAGCAGAAACGACTGTGCTTAGAAGCGTGGAGTGTGCATTCTTTACACTCAGAACTGCACAGTTCCAGCAAAATGTAGCCAGAAAGTACTGTGAGCCAGTCTAACTCTGCTTGTGTTAGATGCTGGCTGAGTGAACAGATCCACCTGGTTGTAGGATATAGGAGTTTCTCAAAGTTTAAAAAAAATTATTATTATGAAATTGCACATTTACATGAAAATAATAAAATTCATACATTAGTCTAGCTCTTAATTTAAAACAAATTATATTCTCATGATTAAGAGACAATAGTTGCAGAACATAAGAAGATAGCTTGAAGAGACAAGGTAGAAAGTAGAAGAAACAATAAAGTTCTGTGATGTTAGGCTGGAGCCGAGAGGAAAACACATGAAACCCAAAGATATAAAGAATTGTTTATTTGAGCACCTGGGTGCAGGTGGGTGGAGGCCGAAAAGGGAGTCCACCCCGAAACGGGGTCTAGTGAGTTTTTTATAGAGGGTTGGGAGGAGGGAGTAGAGTTCGGGGGAAATTAAACAATAATCACAGTATACAGCAAGTCCTTGAAGTTTGGAAGTTGTGCCAGCTAGTCCTTGAGATGTCTTTGTTTTCAGTTACATCCCCCTTTTAGGCTTGCAGACATTCCCCGTTTTGCCTGCTCAGCTGCCTTTTATCTTCCCTCCTCCCTTCCATCCCTTTTTCTGGTTTTGGAAACCTTCCCTTGGAGTAAAGGCCACGTACCTAACATGTGACATGTAGAATAATTTTTCTGAATCCTCCAACTTTTCCCATGCTCAATATCTGTGCACAGATAATGTTATAATTTTATTTGTTTAAGCTCTTTCCTATCATGTTGCTTTAATAGTTCTTCTGTATATGTGTATTCCAGTAATGTTTGGAGTTTATTAAACAGACATATTCCCTGGACCCACCTCTGGAGAATTCTGATTCTGCAGATTAGGGTTTAGTCCAGGAATTTACACTGTAATCTAGAATCACAACCCACTTACATATAAGTGATTCTATTGTAAGAGGATTGCTAACCACGAGAAAAACTCTGCTACACTCTCTTCACTGATATTATTCCCATAAATCCTTGATTTGATTTTTTTTTGAAGCCAAAACCAAGTGTTTGAGTATTAAGACAAACACAACTGTGTGAAACTTATGTCTACCTTCTTACTGTGTGACAATACAGACCATAAAATGGTAAAAGGGTATCGTGGGACAGGTTATACCATATGCTTGGATTCACCTACAACATGGAGAGTTGCTGACATAATGTTAGATATCAGTTTTCAACTTGCACTGCACAGTTTCTTAAGACTGAGATGAACTGCTGTTTTCTTGTACAATGGCATTGTATATGTAATGGAGAAAGTAACATATATTATTTTGATTTAATAGTCACCACCCATGATATCCCAGAGGCTTTAGTTATTGGTCTTTTTTCTTTTAAGACTATAAAAATTCTTGCTGTGGTGATTTGATCATTTCATTTTATGGGAAACACTATGCATTTTCCTATGACCATTAGCAGGGCACATCCTTCTTAGGTACTTTTTTTAAAAAAAAAAAAAGTTGGCATACAGTCAGCTTACCAGATCGCAAATAAACAGTGTTGTTGAAAAAGCTTACAACAGTAAGTGGATGTAAATTTTCTAATGAACTAGCCCCAAGTCATAAAATATTTAGTTTGTTTAAGGGAGTGAATGAGTAGTTAAAATGGATTTTCTATGCTCAAATTTGAGAGTCATCAAGATGAGGCAAACAGAAACAAAATAACATTTGAATTTTTTCCCCTCAATTTTTCACCCGAAAACCTGACTGAAATGTGGTATTCAACATTAAAGCAGCAATCTGCTGCAGAGTGGATGAATTTGTGATAAATGGTCCCTTGGGCTTTATGAAACATATTCTCCATAAAACAAGCCACAATATGTTACTTCACATTAGTCAGTTCCTGACATTCAGGCTGCTGAAGCTCCAGTCCAGTGTTGGTACCTGCCATCCCCAAGCTGTAAACAACTCTTTGTTTATTGCAGCAAAGCTCATACATCCATTTCAAGGTTTTACAGTGATAAAAGGCTGACTGCCTACATAAACTGAAGTGGGCTGCAATGTTGTTATTTTGTTTATTGCTCTTTTATTGCAGTGGTCAAATAGTTCCTTTGAGACCAGACACCGGTTTTCTGCCATCTGCACAGTCAGTGTCAAAAAACTTGTGTCAACTGAATCACTGTGAAACATATTTATAATGAGAAGACTAATTAAGTGAAATATTGCCTTTCAAATTGAAGTGGAAATACAGATGATTAATAGCAAATTAAAAATAATCTTCCATCTTTTTTTTCTTCTTAGTAGATAGTAGCGTTTGCCTTGGGGACCTTGAAGGGCATGAATCGTGTCTGTCTGCCTACTTAGCAAGGACCTGTTAAATAGAACTTTAGTCCTGTTGTGTTTAGGTTTCATGTTTCTACTTGTGAAATTCATATCTAAATGCTTCTGAATAATTTTAACCACATATTTAGGTTTATGGGCTATAAATACTTACTCAGAAAGCTTATATCAAACCACTTGCCTTTGTCTTCAAGTATGTTTTCTGAATTAGAAAGACCAAAGACAAAAATCATAACTTTAAGCTAAAAGTAAAATTTGGTCATACAAAGTTATATATAGGTAAAAGAAAATATTTTATCATGAAAATTAATAATGGTTTCTTGCAGATAAAATCATTGCATTTTAATTTGAAATGGAGGAATTTCTCCAATAAAAGTCTAAATGTGCTGTATCTTAAGTTTTTCACTTCATAGGGTGGTCCAATAGTATAATTTTAACATCTTTTTTGAATTCTGATGTTAAAGTTTAAAGACATACCTGAATGAGGATAGAGTATTGACTACTTTGAATCTTACCACAATACGGAGCTGACATAAGCCTTGAACAGATAATGACAGTAAGGGTTTCCTTTAATAAAATATATTGTAGGGGAGTTCCTGAGATTTTAAACTTTCAGTTGGTTAAAAATAAAAATAAATTTTACTATGTATATTGAAGTAAGGATAATGAGTATTTCATATATATTATTAAAATAAAATTTTCTGTTAGAAAAAATTAATTATGAACAACTTCTAATTGAGCAATTTTAGTTAAAAAAGAATTCCTATTGAAAAATCATGAAACTAGTTACACACCCTGAAATGCCTACAAAACAGTGTTTTCATAGTAAAAGAGGAAATTTGTGTTCAGATGAAATTATGTGTAAAATAGGGCTTTGAACACATAGACGATAATGAAAAGATTTGTATTATTATATTCACATAAGCCTGTCAATTCTAGGCAAAAGCTCTTAATCTCTGGAAAGCCATGTCATTGCATGTGTGGTAAAGCAGTTGAAGGCATTAGTTTGCATCATTTATGATGTATGTGATTATTATTATTATTTATTTATTTTTTATAAGTATAAGATATGAACTTTATGTATACCATAATTTTAATATATTACTAAAAAAACCAAACAAAAACAGTTTACTTCACTTGTCAAAATTTACAATGGAATTAAATCAACAAAGTGAGACCCCGTGACATAGCTGGGTGTATATACCTACTCCATGATTATAAATTCCACCCTAAAAGGATTTTCACATCTACAAATAAGTACATAATATAAGAATATTTTTTCATGTCAAAACCTAACAAATTTCTGAATAAATGAGTGAAGTATGATTGGATGGGTGGTGTCTTTGTTTTGTGTTGCTATAATGTAATACCTGAGACTAGGTAACTTATAAACAAAAAGGTTTATTTAGCTCATGACTTGGGTGGCTGGAAGGTTTATAATTAGACAGCTGTATCTGGTGAGGGCCTCAGGCTGCTTCCACTCAGGGAGGAAAGGAAAAGTGGAACAGGTATGTGCAAAGAGATCACATGGGAGAGAGGAAGCAAGAGGAAAAAACCCAGGATACCAGACTCTGTTTAACAAGCCAGAAACTAATCCATTCCCAGGAGAATTCATTCACCTTAGCAGGAAGCCATTAGAGGGCTTTAATCTGTTCATGAGGGATCCGCCTCCATGATCCAAACACCTCCCACTAGGCCCTACCTCCCAACACTGTCACATTGGGGATCAAACTTCAACAAGCATTTTTGTGGGGACAGACTCAAACCATAGCAGATGGTTTTCTGAAAATTTACATGAGGATCCATAAAGCTGAGAGATCAGGTAAATAAATGAAAACCACAGCCTAAGAGATTTACAGAGATAAAACATCATTACCTTTTGTTCCAAGACTCCTCACACACAAAGTAAAAAAGAAAAATAGTATTTATTATGTAATTCTTATTATCTAGAGGAATAAAACCTGTTATTTAGGAGAGACTTTCTAGTACAATATTTATTAAAGAACTATGTAGTATGTATATATACAAGGGATTTTTACATCACAACAATGGATTTCAACAGAAGTTTTACAAAAGGTGCACAAACACTGTTCAACTGGCCATTTGGGTAGGGTAATTTTTATTTATTTTTATTTATTTTTTTTGAGGAACACCAATCAAATTTTTTATTCATTCATTTTGTGCATTTGAAATACTTTTCAGTAACATCGTTGGCCTTAGATTCTTTGCTGTAGCCATTAACTACTACATAACTACAACCAACTACATTATAGGGTTTTCCCTTTCTGTCAGTTTTACAGAGGCCTACCTATTCCCCAGTTTCTTTTTGTCATCAACCTTAGTTAGGTTGATTTGGTGTTCAGCTCAAAAGGCCTCCACTAACTTGACATACATAAGTTCATTATAGTTGGATGCAAGCACACAAAGATGGGCTTGGCACTAAATTCATCTGAAAGTTTATATGCTTCCGCAACAAACATCAGCTTGAAATTCCACTACGTTAACTTAATGCTTGCTTTGCAAAATGCTAAATAAAATGAAGCTCCTCATTTATTGGGAGGATCGTTTTAAATAAAGTATTAAATGAATTAAATAGCATGTAATATCATTTGTGCCACTATTAATAATATTAACTCTGCTCATTTGTTTAAGGCAGGGTCTATTGGATTTCTTCATTATAAAGGTACCATTTTCTACTTTATAATTAGTATGTATAGTTAGTTATGCTATTATACTTCTTTTGAAAATGCAATTTGTTCCAATGCAATTGATACATCAAGGAATGATTTGAGCACAACTGTTAATCCATTTGTATTTGTGTGCAATTTTGTCCTGGAGAAACACTAAGTGAATACAGAAAATTGTACCCAGTTGAGAGTATGTGCTATGAGACAAAACTGCTCACATTTGGTATCACAATTTTGTGTCCAATTTCAAATAACCTTCACAAAAATTTACATGATAAAACTCTTCCAACTCCCATGACTATAAGCAAATTTCACGTCTTTTTCAAGATAAATTACCATATTTATTGTAGTGTTATGCATTTCTTACCCATTTAATGATACCATTTTTATTAAGTACCTATCTTTTTTTAATGTGTCACTGATAATGTCTATAAACATTTTGCCTCTTATCCAACTTTTCCCATAATCTCTATGTTTTTTATTATGCATTTTTGCATAGCATGTGATTTGTAGGAACACATATCCTGTTATAGTAGAACTGACTGTAATCTAGTGCATATGCTTTAAGGCTGTGTATATGTCCTATTTTCCATCAAGCTCTCACTTATTGATTTTAACATTCATTGATGATTCTTGTCTATATCCATTATTACTATGGTGGATTTAGTATGATAATTTTCTAGCTCTCTTCTTCTACACTTAGTAGTAATACTTCTGTAAGAATGAATTTTTACTTCTCTTCCATTTCCTTATTTATTTGATATCAGTGTTAACATGTGAATTTCTTTTAAATTCAATACATTATAGTCCACTATGGGGGGACATCAAAAAGTTGATAGAAAACGGAGTTAAAAGATAAAGATAAAAAAATATAAGCTTTATTTCTCAACAGAAGCTCCATCAACGTCAAGGCACTTTTGTAAGCTATTATACCAGCCATTTAGTCCCTTACTAAAGAACTGAGGATCCTGGGGATTTAACCATGTCAATGCAGACTTTTATATTGTTAACTGAAGAAAAATGGATATCCTTTACAGATTTTTTAAAGATTAGGAAACAGAAGTCAGGAGGAGCCAAATCAGGACTGTAAGGTGGATGCCTAATGATTTCTCATCAAAACTCACACTATTGCACAAGATGGATGAGAGGAATGACCAGGAGCATTGTTGTGGTGGTGAAGAACTCTCTGGTGAATCTTTCCTGGGTATTATTCTGCTAAAGCTTTGGTTAATTTTCTCAAGACACTTTCCTGATAAGCAAATGCTACCATTCTTTGGCCCTAGAAAAGTCAACAAGAAAAATGCCTTGAGCATCCCAAAAAACTATTGCCATGACCTTTGCTCTTGATCAGTCTGCTTTTGCTTTGACTGGACCACTTCTGCCTCTTGGTAGTCATAGCTTTGATTGTTCTTTGTTTTCAGGATAGTACTGATAAAGCCATGTTTCATTTCTTATTACAGTTCTTTGAAGAAATGCTTCAGGATCTTGATGCCACTTGTTTGAAATATCCATTGAAAGCTCTGCTCTTGTCTATAGCTGATCTGGATGCAACGGTTTTGTCATCCATCAAGTGGAACGTTTGATTTTTCAGTCAGAATTGTGTAAGCTGAACCCATTGAAATATCTATGGTGTTGGCTCTTGCTTCTGCTGTTAATCTCCCATCCTCTTCAATGAGGGCATGACCAAGATTTTCCTCCCAGATTGATGTGGATAGTCTGCTGCTGGGGGCTTCAAATTCAACATTGTCTTGTCCATTTTAAATATAAGTTACCCGTTTGTAAACTGTGGATTTCTATGGGGCATTGTCCCCATAAACTTTTCATAAAGCATTAATGATTTGAACATTCTTCCACCCAAGCTTCACCATAAATTTGGTATTTGTTCTTGCTTCAGTTTTAGCAAAATTCATGTTGCTCTGATAGGGGCTTTTTTCAAACTGATGTCTTCACCTTCTTAGTGCCTCAAACTAGATCCTGATCAGACATGTTATAACAAGTTAGTACAAGTTTAAGTTTGGAAATCCATGCATGGTTTTTTCATAATATACATTTTCCACTAAATTTTTGAAGACCTGTCATTTCGTTATTATTTTGATAATCAGATTTCCTAAATTAGGCTAGTGAGAGTTCTTTTAATCTGGCTCCTATTTCTTTTTGTCACATTCCCATCATTTCTTGAGCTCTTTCTTACTTTCTCACTCAGCTAGTTCTTCCAGGCTCATTGTGTGCTTTCCCTGAATTAGCCTTGGAATCAGTTACTTCCCATTATTGGTTCCTTTAATTGGACAGTGATACTTAGAAACCAAGACCTGTGAAGTGTGTTAATTGTGGCTAGGGGCTATATAGCAATGTGGGGGATGCTTGTTCTGAAAAACTTACTTTTTGAAAGGCAAAAGCGAGTATATAGAAAAAATGTACTCCATTTGGATGGAATTAAAAATTTTTGCATTTCTTACTTTTCCATAAAAGGTAATCACTTTGGCATTTTTTTCCCCTGTTAAAAGGACAATTTAGTATACTTCTATTTCCACCACCTGGACACCTTTAAATAATGAACTGAGGATGAAACCAATTCTCTAACCCATGGATGTATAAAATTTTGGGTCTAATGTTGGGCCACAGGAAATTGAGGCTGCAAGAAAAAGAGAATTTTACTGTAGACTTTATTTTAGAAGGTGTATTGTCTAAATAGTTTTCTAAATATTCTTGAATAAGAGTAACAACCACTGAAATCAAGTATTTATTGCTATTAGAATAGTTGAGTTCCTGTAGAGAAAAGGGATATCTGAATACACCAGACAAAATGTAGCAAGGAGGTCAAAGTTCTGTTCTATTTTCATTGTCACGAAGACAAATGTATTTCAAAGCATGGGCAATTAAATAAACAACTGAACCAGGAGCTTCACTAAACCTAAACCACCAAATTTTTCTGGAGCTTCTATGGTTCTTAATTTAAAAGAAAAATAATTTCTCAATATCTCCCTCTTTCCCGCAAAATCAGCCCTATCCATACAAACATATATAGATAGGAATCTGCTTTAATTACATTTAATCTGTTTTAAAAACTTGAATAACTAATGTGAATGTATAATTATAAAAGCATCATTTGCTATTCTTGAAATAATGAAGAGTAAGCAATTATTACAAAATATTTGAAGACAGTTACTATGAACTCTCAATTGCCTTCAGAAGAAGTCAGGATTATATATGCAAAGTATATACCCATGTTAATTAATGCTGAATTACTGGATAAATTATACATCCACTTATTTTTATGTACATATCAATCAGGTGACCAAGCATCTATTTTTACAGCATTAACTGTCAATAGATGCTGGTTGTTAGGCTAGGTCCTGAGGAGACAAATGATACAAATTTTATATTTTGTATATATTTTAGGAGATTAAATATATTTGTATATCTGAACTCAGTTGATCCTCTTGATAATCCTAGGAGGTAGATTGAGAGATATGGAAACTGGAGGTGGTGGGAGCTCAGAGAGTTTGAATAACTGATGCATAGATGCACAGCAGACAAAGGGTAGAACTGGGAATCAGACCCAGGAAGTCTGACTGCAGCACCCATGTTCTTAACAACTTCTCTCTATGGCCTCATGGTGGGAACAAAAAGAAACATTTCTTCTGGGGGAAAAGCAGGATTCACTGAGGAGATTTACATCTGGTGCCTGTCCTCATGGAGCTTTTACTCCAGTGTGTGTGTATGTTGTAGGGTGCAAGCTGAAGGAAATTTTGTCAAGGTTTTATAAGGAAGGACATTGAATCAACAGAAGTTTCAGATCTTGATTAATTTTAATTTTTTATTTCAGTATTACCATTAATTATTATGGATAATTTAGGATATGGCATATAATAAAAGCACGATAACTATAATCAAAGCTAATTCAGTTGAAAACCACATGATTCTCTGTCTCATAATGCCATAAATATTGAATATCCAATTATTATCCTAAACTGGGCAAAATGACTCATATGCATGAGTAATTATTACTAGAGAAAAATCCCATCCCCTGATATAATGGTTCTACATTTTATATAAACTTAAAAAGCAAATCTTTCCAGTTAGTGTTAATAAAATGTCAGTGTGAGTCTTCTTATGTTGATTACATTTGTAGGTCCTTAAAATTGACTGAATTTTAGGGAAAATTCTCCAGTTAACCTCCTGTTGTTACATTTTGCAATGCTTTACATCTCTAGTGTGGTCTATCTTTTAAAACTATTCTAAATTTATTAATCCTTATTTTTTAAAATTGTATGACAATATAGAAGCCATTTATGGCTTTTCTTTGAAATTATGTCTTCTTACAGTCCACCTAAGGGATATGGAATTAGTTTAAGGTCCTGGTCTTAATTTCTGTTTATTAATGGATGCATCATCTACATTCAATAGTTAATTTGTTTTCAAAGAGACTCCACGGGTGTGTCAATATTACTGTTACCGAACCTCTTGTCTGTCAGCTGTTGGGGTAAGCTGTTTGAGGCTCATCTTAGTGGCACTGGTGTTACTGAGTCATGAGTCAGTAACATGCCTCTGCAGTGGGAGGGATGAGCAGACTTTGGAGCATATTTACTTATTCTAAAGAGAAGAGGAGAAATGGCAAAGCCTGGAATCAACTGAATTGTTTATTCTTTGTTTCTATCCTTTCACACCATAGCCTGGTGATAAATAACACCCTTCCCAATTGTGTTTATCTTTTGCCTCATTTATTATTCTGAAGTCAGTAGAGCTATGTTAAGTAAATGAAGTTGCTTTTCATTTGTTCATTTATATTAAATAAGATTTTCCTTGGAGCAGGTCTAATAGGAAGAAGAATAATAGAGGAATAGAGGAACTAGATAAATGAAAAGTAGAGCATGGATTTTCTGACTCAAGTTCCTCAATTTGATGCCGACCTGCAGATCAGGAAACACACATAGATCATGAGGCTTTTCCTCAGAGACACACAATCTGCTTGCTTTAGCCATTTCCTTCTTTCTGAGGTTTGCGTGGCGATTTTATCATTGAGGGTTGACAAGTTAATGAAAGCACTTCCTTCTCCACTGGGCTAACGTAACTGTAAGGATCTGCAATCTCCATTGCCAGTAAATGAGGGGGAAAGAACTTGTCTTAAAATTTGGCAGACTATTTTATAAAAAGAGCATTGAAAGAGAATTGAGTTAAAGAACAGGGGTTAGATGGGCAGGTTGAGGAAACTGACCAGAAATAACCAAGAATAAAGAGATTGAGTGTAAAGGGATTTCTGCTGTGAGAACCGAAGAGTTTTGGATAGCGTCCCTCAAAATGTCCTCCCTAAAATCTCCTACAATAGCTTTTAAAATTATGTACCTCCTTGTACTTATTTAGTATCAAATCTATCATTTTTCTTAGCAGATGAAACTGACAATGGATATAATTTCCAGTACTTATAAAATATTTGTTTAAAACATAACTATTATATGTCTATTAAAAAGTGTATTCAATGACATATCCACATTTTAGTAAAATGATATGCACAATCATCCATCTTCAAAATATGTGCCTAAGCTATAATTTCCAGAAAGTATACATAATTTTCTCCTTTAACTTGTATTTCCTTTTTTTTCCCAACAGAATTTTATCTGGATGAAATTCAATCATTTTTTCTTCAAAGTCTTAGTTTCTATTGACCTATATAGATGGTAGTGTCCCTTTATTTTGCCCCCAGAAGGACTTTATATCTTAGAATAGTGTTTTCCAAAAGGTCTTTCTATGAAAATGGAGCTGTTCTAATCTTTATTGTTCAACACAATAGCCACTAGCACATGAGTCTAATGAACACTTGAAATGTGGGCAGTGGACTGAGGCACTGAATGTTTGACCTTATTTCATTTTATTTAATTTAAACTTAAATAGCCACGTGAGGTTAGTGGCTGTGGGTTAGACAACATAGTCTTAGGACAATGGACTTAACACAAGGTCATTGAACACTAGGGTTTATTTTTGTAAGGTGGGAGAGGAGCTACTGTAAAAGCAAAAGTGGAAAGAGAGTACCATGTGATGATTCCATGGCAGACGGATTCTCCTGTATACCAATTTTCAGCAAAAGCCCCCACATTTTGAAAATCTCTGTGGATCCCAACTTTTGAAAATTACTGGCTTTAGCTTTCTGAACATGTGGGGGGAATATTTTTATTCATAATTTAGTGTTATAATTTCTAGAATAGTATTGATTTCCTCCAAGAATCTGGAGTAAAATGATAAAGAGCCTACCTAAAGCAAGAAGCAAATAACATCAAACTAGAACTATGTGAATCAGTTACAGTTTTGTAGGTTATGCCCTGCAATCTTCCAAGTTATTATTGGGTTAATTTCACATTGTCTGTAGTTTGTACTGAGTGGACAATAATTGGGTGGCTCACTGTAGTACAAGTGCTGTGAGAAAGATCAGGATCCCAAAACTAAGTAGGGAAAGTTCTCTGCCATTCTTTGCTTTATAGGGAGACTTTTATCTGAAATATATCTAGATGTTTTTAATGTTATTATTACAGGCCTTCTTTTGAACTTCTTGAAGAGAAATATTAGAAATATTTAGAAATTCAGTCTTTTATATGGTTTGACAAATCTGATAGCTTGAATCCTGGGAAATTAAATAATACTTTGGATTTATATACTATCTTTGTTCAGCTAGAATAAAAGAACTGCCCAAAATAATCCTTCTTCTTCTGACAATATCCCTTGAGAGAAAATAGGGACTGCTATCTTGAAACAGAAACAGAAGTATTTGCCTACAGAGAAGTGACTTAGGACATAGGTACTAGTATTGTAATCTGTCCTACTATGAGCCCACCAAAAATATGTTGCACTAACTTTGCTTGTTTTACTAGCACATTGTAGTTTGTCTTTCCAGTTTATCTCCATCTTTTAATTCATCTGTAGTTATAAGATTTAAAAATAGTTACAGGCTAACTGCTTTTACAATGCAAAAAAGAAAGAAAAATAGTCTATGTTATCAAGTGAATTTAGTTGAATTTTTTTTTTTTTTTTGGTTGGTAGTTGTCCATGAATTGGATTCTCACTTCTCAAAGTGAGGTTATAGGTTACTAGGGCATAGAAAAATGCCTCAGCTGAAAAATAGTGTGCTGCTTCAGTACATACTGAACTCAGATGCGAAGGAGAACATGTGCTCTCAGAGGTAACACATATCCTTTTTAAAAATTAATTTCTTCAAAATATTTTTGATAGAGTCATAAGTTAACTTCATAGAGGATCTGGGTTGTTAATAAAATGATATTTCCCTGAAAAAATATTTTATGTATTATGGTATTAGAAAATCTTTATTTTTCTATTTTACTAAGTTATAGATATGTGTATATACAAAGATATGTGTGTGTACACTTCAGCTGTAGTAGCTTAAAATTAAATAACAAAAATCATAATTAATCTTATTGTATACTAAACTACATGTAAGACTCAATGCATTTAAGTACACAACATTCTATAAGGTATATATTATTATTGTCATTTTATAGGTGAGGACAGTGAGGTTTCTTGATAAAGAACTTATGTGTGTTCACAGAAGTAATAAGACATAGCCAAGTCTCAAACCCATGTCCTCAGGCTCCAAAATTCAGGCAGTTATTCTATGACTTCCCCAGAGCTAGGTACCAAGTTTAGTGCAATTATATTTTAAACCTCAATTGTGATGCTTGTAATGTTTTTTAGGAATTCTAGAAATATATCTATTGGTAAGAATAACTAATATTTCTTTCTTTTTTCTTTTTATTATTATTTTTTAATTTAAACAAATTTAATGTAGACCAGTGTTTTTTGTTACATGGATAAATTGTATCATGCTGAAGTTAGGGCTTTCAGTGTACCTGTCACCAGAATAGTGTACATTGTTCTCAATAGGTAGATTTTATCCCTCACCCTGCTCCGAACCTTCCCCCTCTTAGTTTCCAGTGTCCATTACTGCTCTTTCTACATCCTTCATTTAGCTCCCACTTATAAGTTAGAACATGTGGTATCTATTTTTCCTTTTCTGAGATACTTCACTTAGAATAATGGTCTCCAGTTCCATCCAAGTTACTGCAAATGACATTATTTCATTCCTTTCTATGGCTCAGTAGTATTCCATGGTGTGTGTATATACACACCACATTTGCTTTATCCACTCATCCGTTGATGGGCACTTAGGTTGATTCTGTATCTTTTCTGTTGTGAATTGTGCTGAGATAAGCATTCAGATGCAGGTGTCTTTATGATAAAATGACTTCTTTTCCTTTGGGTAGATACCCAATAGTGGGATTGCTGGATTGAATGGTAGGTCTACTTTTAGTTCTTTGAAGAATCTCCATACTGTTTTCCATAGAGGTTGTACTAATTTGCAGTCCCACCAACAGTGTATGTGTGTTCCTTTCTCTTTTCATCCATGCTAGTATCTGTTGTTTTTTGACTTTTTAACAATGGCCATTCTGATAGGGGGAAGGTGGTATCTCATGGTGGTTTTACTTTGCATTTCCCTGATGATTAGTGATGTTCAGCATTTTTTCATATGTTTGTTGGTCAATTGTCTATCTTCTTTCAAATAACTTCTATTCATGTCTTTTGCCCACATTTTGATGGGGTTGTTTTTTCTTGCTGATTTGTTTGAGTCCTTTGTAGACTTAGCCCACTGTTGGTTGTATAGTTTGCAAACATTATTTCTAAATAATATTTTCATGTTCTTCCATAGATGTGGGGTAGTTAGTAAGAATGGAAAAGGAATGCTTATTGTACGAAACTTGAAATTTACCTATTAGATGAAATTGTTCAGTATTGCATCAAAATATTTGTCACATAATTCACATAAATGAGTACATAATTTACTTATGTGTAAGTTCCACAAAACCAATGATTCTTGCATATTTTGTTCATGAACATGTACCAGGTTCCTAGAATGGGGTATGCCATATAGTAGGCATTCAGTAAAATTTACTGACTAAAGTAACTAATAAACTTATCATTTCATATATGATGACATTCTTTATAAGATTTTACTTATCCCAGCCAGATATGTGTATAACCAATTTGTTATATATACAACATATAAACAAATACATGGAATTTGGAATCAACAAAAATCTGCTTGAAAGCAAGTGAAGTCAGAACTTACACTTCAGAATTTTTATTCACAGAAAAAGTTCAATGTAGAATTCAGTTTAAAGTGGATGTTTTGTGCTAGTATTTATGTCTTATAAACAAAATGCTTCTCCAACACACTGCAAAGCATTATTCCAAATCCCCACATTTTTTGCTGGCTCCAAACAATTGTAAATTTAGTAGCTAGTGTTGTTACAGCGGCTCCCAAAGTTCCTAGTTTCTTCAGGACAAGCTAAGGACCGAACTGTGAGCCCCCAAAGTCATATGTTGAAGCCTAATCCCAATGTGACTGTATTTGGAGATAGGACCTTTAAGAAGTAATTAAGGTTAAATGGCATCATAAAAGTTAGGCCTTAATCTATCCTGTAGGATTGGTGGCCTTATAAGAGGAGGCGATAGAGATATCTCTGTGCATGCACCAAGGAAAGGCCATGTGAGGACTTAGTGAGGAGGAGGCCTTCTGCAAGGCAGGAAAAGAGCCCTTAGCAGAAACTGACCATGCTGGCACTTCCACCTTGGACTTCTAGCCTCCAGAAATGAGAGAAAACAAATTTCTATTGTTTAAGCCACCAAGCCTGTGAAATTTATTTATGGCAGCCCAAGCACAATAAGAATGGATATTTTACATTTTATTAGATAAACGGCATAATTTATTGACATCCAGAGTATATTGTTAGGCCCTTGAAATCAAAGTTACCAGCATGATATTGGACTTTTTGTTTCTATTGGTGGATACATACCAATTTCACATTAATCATAAAGAGAATCAGTGATCACTTAACATAAAATTTCACCTGTAAGCAAATATATTAGAGCCACTTACTCTTTTTATTTATTTATTATTTGACAGATGCATTTACTTGAGCAGTATTGGGGAGATCTTATGAAAAAAAATTTTTTTCCTTACTGTTCTACCCGCTTGTTTATATTAAAGAGTTAAAGCCTGACTTATTGTCAGGGGGATGAATGCCTTCATTGAGATTACAGGGCATGGCTGAGAAAAGAAGACTGAAGTGGGAACATTGGGAGAGTTGCTGAACTGGGAGGAGAAGTATCACTTGGGACAGCTGATTTGTCATTGATACTTAATATATTAAGGCGTGCAGGAAATATGCATGTCTTCCAGAGAATCCAGGCAGGCAACACAAGTGTTGATGAAATGGGCCTCGTATGTGATAGTATACAATGGTAAATCATAGTATTTATTATACAATTCCATAGAGAAGTTTGTCAATCCAGGCACATTGTCTTTTAACCTAAAATGGCAAGAGATGTACTTACAAAATGTTACTGTATATTTCCCAAATGTTAAAATTTGTAAGACTTACCACTCTGATTTTATTTTTCAACCACAGAGATTTTGATGAAGCATGTTCATTAGGCTGCATTAATTATACATGCAACAACCATGAAACAGGTGTTTGGCTGTAAGAGTGGTATTTAATCAAAAACATTGATCCTAAACTAGCATTTTATATTCTGTCCTTATTTAGGAACTCCCTCACAGAACATTAATAAAAATTATTGTTAAAAACCGAGCTCCTCTTTTGGGAAATACCCTTCTTAAATGAAGGCTGGTGCAGTTACACTCTAAAATAATTACTATTTATATTTATGTATTTGTTTTTTTATTTTGGTCAATTTTTTTTAAAAAGTTCAATTTTACTGTACTTAATCCAAATTGAGAGTTCTTAGACTGAAAAATCTGCAAGTTGTTTGAAATGTTCTTGAACATGTACCATCATATAGAAAACAAATCTAAACTAAAACATATATGATTGTTCAGGTTGAGTCTGCACTACTCAGTAGGTCACAGTTGGTGCTTTCAGAATTATAAGGTTCTCTGACTAAATCAGTCATTTCTTTGGATTTGGAATAATCTTTTTTGTTACTACTTTTAATAGGCACAGATTTCAAACATCCTGACATAGGTAAGTAATCATATATGTTTATTTCTCCATAAAGTTCAAGTTTTTACAAATTATACCAGGTGGTAAGAGGTCTTGAAAGCAAACAGCTTTTCTTAGCCTTTAATATAAAAGAATCTCTCTCATAAGCTTTATGCAAATTGGGAATTATCATATATAAACTCAACTGAAGAGGATGTGAATGTTTATAACCTCACAGCTGAGGTCTTTGTATTCAGAACCTCACATTTTACTGCCCAGAGATTTTGCAGAAGTTGGCCCTGACATTGGTTTACAAAGAGTAATTGCTTCAGGGCCCCTTAAGCGTTTGAGTTCCAAAATGGCACTATTGCTGTAATGTCCACTGCTCGTGGAGTATCAATGGGAGGAGGTGATATTATAGTAAAGCAGTGAGAGCAGGTCTTTAGTTGTTTGATGTCGTGTACCACCTGTGCCTTTTATTCACACCTAATCTCCCTCTGTCTCCTAAATATTGCATCTATGAGTGTGTGGGTGTGCACACACACACCCCCATTCCCTACTAGAACATATATTTATTTATCAAAAAGACAATACAGGCACATCTCAGAGATATTGCAGGTTCAGTTCCAGACCACCACAATAAAGCGACTATAGCAATAATGCTAGTCACACAAACTTTTTGGTTTCCCAGTGCATATAAAAGGTATGCTTATACTCTACTGTAGTCTATTAAGTGTGCAATAGCATTATGTCTAAAAAACTAATGTACATACCTTTATTAAAATATTTTCTTAATAAAAATGCTAATGATCATCTGAACCTTCAGCTAGTCATAATATTTTTGCTAGTGGAAGGTCTTGCCTTGATGTTGACGACTGCTGACTGATCAGAGTGGTGGTTGGTGAATGTTGTGATGGCTGTGACAATTTTTACAAATAAGACAACAATGAAGTTTATTATATCAATTGGCTATTCCTTTCACAAAATATTTCTCTGTAGCATGCAATGCTGTTTGATAGCATTTTACCCACAGTAGAACTTCTTTCAAGATTGGAGTCAGTCCTCTCAAACCCTGCCACTGCTATATCAACTAAGTTTATGGAATATTCTAAATCCTTTGTTGTTTTTTAAAAAATGTTCACAGAATCTTCACCAGGAGTAGATTCCATTTTTAAGAAACCACTTTCATGGCTAATCCATAAGAAGCAACTCCTCATCCATTCAAATTTTATCATAAGAGTGCAGCAATTCAGTCACATCTTCGGGCTCCACTTCTACGTCTAGTTCTCTTGCTATTTCTAGCACATCTGTAGTTGCATCTTCCACTGAAGTCCTGAACCCCTGAGTCATCAATGATGGCTGGAATCAGTTTCACCTAAGCTACTGTTAAGGTTGATAATTTTATCTCCTCCCATGAATCATGAATGTTCTCAATGGTATGTAGAATAGTTAATCCTTTACAGAAGGTTTTCAATGTACTTTGCCCAGATCCATCAGAATAATCACTACCTATGGCAGCTTATAGCCTTACAAAATGTATTTCTTAAATAATAAGATTTGAAAGTCGAAATTACCCTGTGATGAATGGGCTGCATGTTGTATTACCAGGCAGGAAAAAAACATTAATCTCCTTATACATCTCCATCAGAGATCTTGGGTGAATAGGAGCATTGTCAATGAGCAGTAATGTTTTGAAAGGAATATTTTTTTTCTAAGCAGTAAGTCTCAACAGTGACCTTAAAAATATTCAGTAAACCATGATGTAAACAAATGTACTGTCATCCAGGCTTTGTTGTTCCATTTATAGAGCACAGACATAGTGGACTTAGAATAATTCTTTAGGGCCCCAGGATTTTCAAAATGGCAAGTGAACATGGCTTCAACTTAATGTCACCAGCTGCATTATCCCCTAACAAGAAAGTCAGCCTATCCTTTGAAGCTTTGAAGCCAGGCATTGACTTCTCTCTAGCCATGACAGTTCTATTAAAAATGGCATCTTCTTCCAATAGAAGGCTGTTTCATCTCCACTGAAAATTTGTTGTTTAGTGTAGCTACCTACATCAATGATCTTAGCTAGATCTTCTGGATAACTTACTGCAACTTCTACATCAGCACTTGCTGCTATTCCTTGCACTTTTATGTTATAGAAAAGGCTTCTTTCCTTAAACCTTAGGAACCAACCTCTGCTAGCTTCAAGCTTTTTTTCTGCAGCTTCCTTACCTTCATAGAATTAAAGAGAGTTAGGTTCTTGCTCTGGTTTTGCTTTGGCTTAAGGGAATGTTGTGGCTGGTTTGATCATCTATGCAGACTACTAAAACTTACTCCATATGAGCAATACAGCTGATTTGCTATCTTGTTATTCATGTGTTTATTGGAGTAGCACTTTTAATTTCCTTCAGGAACTTTTTCTTTGCATTCACAACTTAACTATTTGGCACAAAAGGCCTAGATCTTGGCCTTTGACATGCCTTCCTTAGTAAGCTTAATCATTTCTAGCTTTTGATTTAAAGTTAGACAAGTGTGATTCTGCCTTTCACTTGAACAGTTAGAGGCCATTGTAGGGTAATTAACGGGCCTAATTTCTCTATTGTTTTATCTCAGGGAATAAGGAGGCCTAAGGAGAAGGGAGAGAGATGGAGGAATGGCAGGTACATGGAGCAGTCAAAACACACACAGCATTCATTGATTAAGTTTGCCATATTGTATGGGTGTGGTTCGTGGTGCCCCAGAACAATGTCAATCGTAACATCAATGATTATTGACCACGGATTACCATAACAGGTATAATAATAATGAAAACATTTGAAATAATGAGAGAAAATATGACACAGAGACACAAGTGAGCATATGCTACTGGAAAATTGGCACTGATAGACTTGGTAGACACAAGGTTGCCACAAACCTTCAATTTCTAAGAAACGCACTATCTGTAAAGCGTAATAAGGCAAAGCACAATAAAACGATATGCCTCTATATGCTGAGCCACGTTCTGCCAAGATATGAGAGGCTGTTTACAATGAAATTGGCTTAATTTATGTACATTTAAAATTTTACCAAGCACCTTGTTTGGCATGTATTAGTTAATTGTTAGATGTTTGAGACTTTTTAATTATGTTATTTTTGTAACATGTTTTTAATCATCAGTTTTTTTGTAATATTAGTATAAAAAGCACATATACTTAATGGAATGTCTAGGGCATGATACCTTCCACAAATGGGAATTCACAGGTCATTTGATTTTGTGGAATTGCTTTTTTTGTGGAGAAAATGAGAGAGGAGTTCTTCTAATAACTTTTCCTGCTGAATGGAATGACCTAGATCTGTTGTGTACTTGCAAAGCTGCTAGAGGATATTTTTACCTTGCCATTTTGTCCTCAAGAGTTATCTAACTGTTTTCACCATATGAAATCCCTTTCAAGGTCCTTGTCTGACAATGAGGATATGCTGTTGCATTTGTAGTGTCAGAAAGCTGGAAGACAAGAAGAGGTAAGAGTTAGCTGAAAATAGGAGATAGAAGTTCAGGTTTCTTCTGACCATGAAAAAAACATATACCCAGAAAAGAAAATTAGCATGGTGGCTTCTTGCCCAGTTCATTGTCTTGCAGGAACTAAGTGTATTTATTTTAATTATATTGAAATGGCTTTTTAAAAAAATCTTCAATTATCATGAAAAACAATGTGAATGATCTCAACATAAATTTTAACCTTGACCAAGCTGTACACATTTGCTTTCTAACTTCTCAGCCAAACTTGATAAAATGAAACATCTTTGACACTCAATTTCCACTGCACTGATTGCCAACAGGGTGCTTAATTTTTCCCTCCTTGTAAAATTTTGCCCTACTTGTACCTAATTAATAGATATGATAAGTGAATTCACCAATCTCTGAAAATAAGATGTACAAGAACATATGTCAGCTCTTCAGTGTCCCTAATTAAATGTTATTCATGATTTGTGTATCTGATAATTGAAAGATATTGAACCTTTTTTAAAGCATAAAATTTTTGTCCTTAATTTTCTCATTATTAATATCAAATGTAAATTATTTGTCAGACAATCAGTACATGGTTATTCAGTTACAGGGCTATCATGTTCTGTTTACTAAAATAGAAGAATGGATTTCAGTTTGAGGTCATTGAATCCAATCACCTGTCTGACATTTCTTTCTTCTCCTCTCTAAGTGGTTATAGAATTTATACCTGTGTATATTTAGTAGTAGAGAACTCAATAAATTCCAAACTTTCTTTCAAACTCTGTACTTTAGAACCAGTAGATCTCTTTCAGCATATAGAAAAGTAATACTATTCACTTTTATTGACCTATACAGAATCTTAAACATACATTTTAAATCCAAAGAATAAACACCTACAAATGAATACCATGACAATGGAGAAATAACACATTCATTAAAATAGAGAGTGTTGGTGTTGACATTTCCAACTAGGAAAGCAAAGATCCTCCCTTCTGTCCCTCTACACTGTACCCTGACCAACAACTGTAATACCATTATACATAAAAGAGAGATATTATATAAATGTACATACATATATAGACAGCTATAACCATAACCATAGATATTGACATAATCATTAATATTACAAAGAACATTAATATAGTGCTAAAATTATATTGAACAAAATATTTTTTATTCTTTTGATTTGAAAATTACTAAGAATAAAAATGAATGCAAGTGATATGATTTTATTTGTAGAAAACCCTAAAGAGTTCACAAAAAATCCCTCTTAGAACTGAGAAAAAAATTCAGTAAAATTTCGGTAACTAAAATTAACATGAAAAAATCAGTTGCACTTCTATATACTAACAACGAACTATCTACAAAGAATATTACCAAAACAATCCCATTTACCATAGCATCAATAAGAATTAGATACTTAGGAATAAACTTAACTAAGGAGGTGAGAGACTTGTGCACTAAAAACTACAAAACATCAATGAAAGAAATTAAAGTAAACACAAAAATATGGAAAGACATCCCATGTTCGTGAATTAGGAGATTTAATACTATTAAAATGTCCTTACTACCCAAGTAGATCTACAGATTAAATGCAATCCCTATCAAAATTCCAATGGCTTTTTTTAATGGAAATAGAAAAAAACAATTCTAAAATTCATGTGGAACCACAAAAGACCACAAGCATAAGAAAGAAGAATAAAGCTGGAGGCATTACATTTCCTGATTTCAGAATATATTACAAAACTACAGTAATTAAAACAGTACAGTGCTGATAAAGACATATAAGGGCCAATGAAACTGAATAGAGAACCCAGAAATTAATCCACACATATCAACTTATCTTTGACAAGGGTGCCAAGCATACACAATTGAAAAAGAATAGTTTTTCAGCAAATGGTGCTGGGAAAACTGGATATCCAAATGCAAAAGAATGAAATTGGGCCCTTATCTTACACCAGTCACAAAAATAAACTCGAAATGGACTAAAGAGCTAAACATAAGACCTTTAACTGTAAAACTAGAAGAAAACAAAGGGAAAAACTTTGCAACATTGCTCTTGGCAATGGTTTCATGGATATGACACCAAAATCACAGGCCACAAAAGCAAAAATAAACAAATAGAACTACATAAAACTAAAAAACTTCTGCAAGGCAAAGGAAACAATTAACAGAGTGAAAAGGCAGCCTGAGGAATGGGAGAAACTATTTACAAACTATATATCTGATAAGGGGTTAATTTCTAAAATATGTAAGGAAGTCCTACAACTCAATAGCACAAAAACCAATAGCATCATTAAAAAAATGGGCTAAGGACTCAAGTAGACATTTCTCCAGCAAATAGATAAAAATAGCCAACAGATACATGAGAAGGTGCTCAATATCACTAATCATTGGGAAAATGCAAATTAAAACTACAGTGAGGTATCACCTCACACCAGTTAGGATAGCTAAAGTAATAATTTTTAAAAAGGCAATAAGTGTTGGCCAGGATGTGGAGAAATTGGAATCTTTGTGCACTGTTGGTGGGAATGTAAAATGGTACAGCAACTATAGAAAGCAGTATGGAGTTATTTTTTGTTGTTGTTTTTGTTTTTGTTTTTAAGACAAAGGCTTTTAATGAATTAGAGATACAGACTGAGAAAGTATGGGCTGAATAAAATTATATGTAGGAAAGCTTTATTCTTATTTTGGTAATTTTTAAGTGATTTCATTACATCCCTTTCTATGTACTAAAGGGCACATTCTCTCATCTTCAAAAGAAACTTAATCTGATAAATGATCAACAATTTCATTTGAATTCATTTAATCCTTCCTTCTTTCCCTAGTTCCTAAAAGCATTTGTGCTTAAATATATAAGCTTAAATATATATATTTAAATATATATTAAATATATATTTAATATATAGCTGCATATGTATGTATGTATTAAAAATAAAAGAATGTCTTTTGAATGCTGAGCCTAAACACATATGTCTCTAGTAGTAGAAATTCAGACTCCTAATAAGAACCAGGTAGATATATTTAGGGACCATAACAGTACCTATTAAATCTCAGTCTATAGACAATAACCTATCTTGCCTATAAGTAAATTTACTTAATCTTTATAATACAATAGGAAGTGTATTTGTTTTGCACTGCTTTTTCATATTTAAAGAAATGAGTAAGATTTATTTAAAGTTTTTAAAATTTATTTAAAGTTTTTTTATTTCTTTTTTCTTCTTTTTTTCATTTGAGACAGCATCTCACTGTGTTGTCCTAGGTAGAATGCAGTGGCGTCATCATAGCTCACTGCAGCCTCAAACTCCTGGGCTCAAGCGATCCTCCTGCCTCAGCCTCCGAGTAGCTGGGACTACATGTGCGCACTTACAACACCCGACTAAGTTTTCTATTTTTAGTTGAGACAGGGTCTCACTCTTGCTCAGGCTGGTCTCGAACTCCTGAGCTCAAGCGATCTTCCCACTTCTTTATTTCTTATTTAAAGGAAAAAAATCACTTGGTTAACTATTCATATAAAAGTTTTTGAGAATTTACTGAATACCAAAAACCATGAAAGATGCAGAAAAAATAGGCTATCTGTGAACTTTGGGAATATTTTAAAT
This sequence comes from Daubentonia madagascariensis, assembly GCA_023783475.1. NCBI lineage: Eukaryota > Metazoa > Chordata > Mammalia > Primates > Daubentoniidae > Daubentonia > Daubentonia madagascariensis. The sequence goes on along the minus strand of JAKFHU010000747.1, from coordinate 13,270,359 downwards.
ATTTACTGCAATAAAATATAAAAGGATCATTTCCTAAGAGAAAATTAAATCCCCTTTTTATTTATAAAAATGTTTATTCTTTTAAATATAGTTATATATATTTAATATATAGCTGCATATGTATGTATTAAAAACTATGTTGTGCATATGTATATAATATATCGTTAAATGCTCATAAATTATGTTGTTCCCCAAAGGCAAGTGTCTAAAAAATAATAGAAACAAAAAATAAGAAACAAAGGAAAAATAAAATAAGCAGAGCTTAGAATTATCTATACTTGTACAAACATGAACAAATAAAATATACATATATAAAGTTGTATTTATTAATTGATGTATTGATTTCATAAATATGTTTTCTGAGTTATATACTGACCTTTACTCACTTGTTCTATGTGCATAATTTATTAAAAGTGTAGATTGGATTTGTTAGAAGATATAAATTGACATTAAACATCTTGTAATACTGATCTACAAAGCTTACACACCAGGATACTGTAAGCATTGTCAAGTTATTGTCATTTGATTCTCAACCTGTGTCTACTTTGAAGTAGCTTTATTACCACAGTTTTGCAGTGTTTGGAACCTTGAGCAGATCATGGTTCATTATGGTATGTTGCTCATGTTTCAGTAAGGAGGCCTAGGTTATGCTAAATTTTAAAATAATTCCAAAATATCTGTGATTTTACACAGTTTAAAAAATTTGTTTTGCACCCTGTGTCCAATGCAGGTTGTCAGAGAGGCTCTAATCATTGACCACTGCCACAGTGAGATAGGGACGTGGCAAATCATATGCTGACTCTCAAAGTCTTCACCAGGAGGTGACACACATCACTTTCTCCCACGTTATATTAGCCAAGGCAAATCACTTGGACATGCCCAACTTCAAAGGAGAGGGAAAGTACAGTCTCACCATGAGCCCAGAAAGAGCAAAGCTGAACTGATTGTGTAACCAGCTATAATGACTGATTTATCTACCTATTCTGTATAACCTGCATTCTTGCAGTTGCCATTGCTGTTCTTCGATGATTCTGCCCACTGCCACTTGCTGCTCTCCCTTCAAAATGTTTTCACTGTGTTTTTGGAATTCATAACATATTAAACAATCTTAATGTCATCCAGATTTTTCTACTTCCTTCTAAACTAAAATCTGTCTTTCACACACACATACACACACATCCCACCCCAACAAAACTGCTTAGCCTGTTGCCCTTAGTTATTCACCGTTGTATTCCTCATAATAGCAGCTAGAAATACATTTGGCATTATCCTTATGGAACTTCCAAGCAATATTTTTTAATTAAAAGATTTATTAAAGTACGCACAAACACAGACATACACACAAAAGTACAAAACCAAATCACAAATAATAACAATAACAAATAGAAAAACAAAAACAAAACTCTTGCCATATTTATCCTTCACTAATGTCAACTGAAGGTTTTCCATCATCTGGCTCAGTCTTTCCTCCCAACTCTTTTTCACCAGGTTGTCTTCAGTGCCTCTCATGACATACAATTCAATAAAATTATGTCCATTTTCTTCCACACTGTTAGCTCTCTCATCTCGTCAATTCATATTTTATCTGTCTTAGATTTTATAGTAAATCATTACAATCCTCTTGATGGTACTCTTCTCAAATTATTTATCTTTCTTTTCTTTCTAGCATATGGAAAATTTCAACTCCAGTGCAATACAAAGATTTCCCTTCTGTACTCGCACTTTAGGACTCTAAATCCGTAATCCCCGACCCCTGGGATGTAGACTGGTACTGGTCTGTGGGGCTGCACAGCAGGAAGTGAGTGGCAGGCCAGGGAGGGAAGCTTCGTCTGTATTTATAGCCTTTCCCCATGGCTTGCATCACTGCCTGAGCTCCACCTCCTGTTAGATCAGCAGGGGCATTAGATTTTCATAGGAGCGCAAACCCTCCTGTAAACTGCTCATGCGAGGGATCTAGGTGGCACGCTCCTTATGAGAATCTAATGCCTGATGATCTGAGGTGGAGCTGAAGTGGTGATGCTAGCACTGGGTAGTGGCTGCAAATACAGATTATCATTAGCAGAGAGGTTTGACTGCACAGAGACCATAATGAGTCAATTGCTTGCAGACTCATATCAAAACCCTATCAGTCAGTGGCAAGTGACAATTAAGCTGCACCTGGTGTCAGGCTTTATAGTGGCTAGTGAGCATCTTACTTCAATTGTACAGCTACATCTGGTGGCAGGCTTTAAGTCAGAATCCTGACACTTACTTTAGTCTGTGCATGGCCTGACCAGTATTTTTTGTACCACTTCCATCTGCGCCTCTTTCCCGCACTGCGCACTTGTCTCAGTCACAGTTTTGGTGAGCCCACAAGCTAACCCTAGCAAAAATGAATAAAAAACAAACGTTGCTGGAGAGCTTCTTTGAAAAGGAGGGAAAGACCCAATGATGAGACAGCAGAAGACACTAAGTTTGCCAACAAAATGAAAGCTGCATTTAAAAGAAAATACCAAGAGTCTTACTTAAATTACGGTTCATTGCAACAGGTAATTTACATTCTTCAAGCCCACTTTGTATAATATGGCGTGACCGGCTGTCCACCAAAGCCATGAAACCTTCAAAACTTCTTTGCCACATGGAGACCAAGCACCTTGCATTAAAAGACAAGCCTTTGGAGTTTTTCAAAAGAAAAAAAACGTGAACACAAAGAACAGAAGCACTTATTGAAGGCTATCACTTCATCAAATGTGTCTGGACTGAGAGCATCATTCTTAGTGGCTAACGAAATTGCTAAAGCTAAGAAGCACTTTGCTATTGGTGAAGAGTTGATCCTGCTGCTAAGAACATTTGCCATGAACTTTTAGGAGAGGCTGCAATTCAAAAGGTGGCACGTGTTCCTCTTTTGGCTAGTACCATAACTAGATGAATTGATGAAATAGCAGAGGATATTGAGGCATAATTGTTAGAGATGATTAGAGTCACCGTGGTATGCAATCCATGTTGAAGAGTCTACCGATGTTCACAACAAGGCAACAATGCTTGTTTTTGTGTGATATTTTTCAGGAGGATGTGCATGAGGATATGCTATGTGCACTTTTGTTGCCAGTCAACACCACAGCTACAGAACTATTCAAGTCTTTGAATGATTACATATCAGGAAAACTGAATTGGTCATTTTGTGTCAGTGTATGCACGGACAGAGCGGCCATCATGACTAGACAGCTTTCTGGTTTCACTATGCAGGTCAAGGAGGTCACTTCTAACTGTGAGTCTATGCACTGTGTCATCCATAGAGAAATGCTGGCTAGCCAAAACATGTCACCTGAACTAAACATTTTACAGGATGTTATTAAAATTATCAACCACATTAAAGAACATGCCCTTAACTCATGTCTGTTTGTGCAGCTCTGTGAGGAGATGGATGCAGAGCACACATGTCTTCTTTTGTACACACAAAGTGAGATGGCTTTTTAATGGTAGATCACTGGCCTGAGTTTTTAAGTTATGAGAGCTGCTCCAGAGATTTCTTCTAGAAAAACAGTCACCACTGGCAGCACATTTCAGTGACAGAGTGGATCATAGAATGGGTAAGAAAGTTGCTTACTTGTATGACATACTCAACCTGCTCAACGAACTCAATCTGTCACTTCAAGGGAGAACAACAACTGTGTTCAAGTCTGCAGATATAATGGCTGCTTTCAAAGCCAAACTGGAATTATGGGGGTCACGAGTGAACACTGGGATTTTTGACATGTTTCAAACATTAGCAGAGATTTTGAAAGAGACTGAGCCAGGGACTTCTTTCTTCCAGCTGGTGCATGATCACCTATCTCAGCTTTCAAAAGAGTTTGAGCACTACTTCCCAATCAAAAAAGACCCCCTAACTGGGAAGGAATGGATCCACGATCCATTTGTGAATAAGCCAGGTGAATCAACTTTGTCTGTGCTAGAAGAGGATCAACTTCTTGAGATCGCAAATGACAGTGGCCTTAAAAGTATGTTTGAGACAACTTCAAAACTATATATCTCCCATTCAGACTTCTCTTCTGAAATACTGATTTATTTATTCAAAGGTTTGCTGAAAATTTCTACTTGTATTTTCTATCATCTCCTCTAACATATGCAAACTGAACTCACATCTTTCTCCTGTGTCTCCCCTTTCTTGGTGAGTACAACCATCTTCTAAGCTTTACTCCTTGATTCTTTTTTACCTTACACATTCAACCAACTACCAGATATTATTAAAATCTCTTTAATGTCATATGTGTTTAGTTCACTTCCTTTCTTCCTCGTGGATACTACCCCAGTTCAGGACTTCATAATTTCCACACAGGCTTTCATATATGCTTTGCTATTCGCCTTTCTCCCATTGATTTGTCTCCCTTTCCAAGTCATTCTCCACAATTCTGCTAAAGTAGCATTTGTAAAAGCAAATCTAATAATATTTTCCTATGCCTAAAGTCCTTGGGCATGCCCTGACCTTCAGGATAAAGTTTCAGTTCTCTAGCATCATATAAAGGCCCTTTGTGGTCTTGCCTCTGCTGAGCTCTTCAGCTTCATCTTTTACAGTCCTTCTCCTTAAAATCTATGTTGCAGCCATACAGAATTACTTTCTATTTCTGAGCAGTGATGCCTTTTCTCAGCGTCTTTCCTTTACATGCTGTAACAATTGTCTAGGATATGTTTCCTTTCTCCTTCACTCTTGTTCTCTAACCAGCTAGCTAATTTTTGCTCATCACCAGGAAGCCAGCCCTGATACTACTAATTGGATTAGTTGTCATGCCTTTTGCTACACTGACATCCAGTTCAAGCATGGTGGTTATCGCAATTGTAAGCTTTCTGAGGACATGAACATTGTCTAATTCATCTCTGTGTTCCTGGCACCTACAATAGTGCCTACTGCTATTTGCTGGTGAACGAACAAGGTAGGGAACTCAGTAACTTAATCTAATTTTTTTCTTTTTTTCAATAATAGAATCTTTGGTGAATATTTTATTCTGATAAGCTCATATATTTAGTCATGTTAACAAGATATAAACACAGAACTTCGAAAAGCCTGTTATTAACCAGGATGTGTAAGAAGCCCAATAACGGGAAAGTATAATATTTTCCTAACTAGATAAATTACTCTAAAATGACAGAGTACACTAACTTTCTCAAATAGAAAGGGAAAAACCCCTGAACATCAGCAGTAGGAAAGAGTATTAGAAAGGCAAAATTCATTAATTGCTGATGCCTTTCTCTCTGTCTCTATGTTGGGTGTATGCACATAACTTTCTTGAATTCATTAAATTCCCTAACCCTACATTCGCTTTCAATAGTAAATTTTATTCAGTATACTGACATAAAACTTTGGCCATTCTGAGCACTTACAAAGAAATGAGTTAAGACAGTATGTAAAGTTGAATTCCCTATGAAATCCCATCTCCTCACTTCTTTTAAATAAAATAGTCAAACTCTTCTGAGGTTTGCTACCTGCAAAATAGGCACATATTGTGCTGGAACAGAGAAACCAGTGCCTTCTCTTAGGCACTTAAGATCTTAAGGAGCTCAAGATCTGTTAGGGAGAGAGAAACCCTCAAATAATCCTGTATTCATACTGCCTAACAGGGTGCTTCACACATTATATGTTCCCAATCAATGTTTTCTATCTTACTGGAAAAAATGAGAGTAGAAACTGGTATAAGCAAGAGATTTGTATAATGTGAAAAAGGACTGCATATTCAAGATCAATTAAATCTTTCCATAGGGATGTAGAAGAGTTGGGGAAAGCTGTGGGTGAGAATGTAGAGCTGTGGAAAGTATCACTGATATTGCTAGTAGGAAGGCAGAATGGCACAGCCACTTTGGAAGACAGTTTGGCAGTTTTGTATAAAGTTAAAGATACACCTGTCTTATGACCCAGCAATCCCACTTCTAGCTATCTAAGAGAAATAGAAACTTATATTCACACAAGTTAACTTGTCTATGAATGTTTACAGAAACTTACTTCATAATTGCATAAAAAAGGTAAATAACCCACGTATACTTCAGCTATGAAATGGGTGAATAAACTCTGGTGCATACATACAATGGAATTCTTCTCAACAATAGAAAACATAGACTGTTGATTCGCACAATAACATATATGAATCATGAATGCATTTGCAACAACATGGTTGGAACTGGAGGACATTATGTTAAGTGAAATAAGCCAGGCCCAGAAAGACAAATATCACATGTTCTTACTCATGTGAGCTAAAAAAACTGATCTCATGGAGGTAGTGAATCGAATCGTGGTTACCAGAATCTGGGAAGGAAAGCGGGGAGGGGGAATAAAGAGTATTGGTTAATAGGTACAAAAGTACAATTAGAAATAATGAGATCTAGTGTTTGGTAGCACAGTAGGGGGGCTATAGTTAACAATAATTTATTGTGTATTTCCAAATAACTGGAAGATCAGGTTTGGAATTTTCCCAACACAAAGAAATGATAAATGCTTGAGTTGATGGATATCCCAGTTACCCAGATTTGATCATTACACACTTTATGCTTGTATCAAAATATTACATGTACCCCATAAATATGCATAACTGTTATATATACATAAAAATTAAAACCAAACCAAACCAAAACAAAAACAAGACATTGAAGGCTGAATGTTGCATAATTCCATTTATGTGATGCTCTTAAAAAAGGCAAAAGTCTAGGGAAGAAAACAGATCAGTGTATTATTTATGAAGGTCCAGCATAGTGGAAGTTCTGAGGAGATGGAAATGTTTTCTATGTGACAGTTGTGATGGAATCCACTTTTCAAGCCCACGTAACATTATACCACAAAAGTAAAATTCGTGTATATGAATTTAAAAATTCAGTGTGAATGTGTGTGTGTGGAGATGAAATGCAGACTGTGACAAATGACTCTAACTGTATTAAAAATTAATCAGATCCACACTGAATGGGATAGGGAAGAAAGAAGCTGAAATAAGTAACTTTGGAAAAATGATATTGAACTAAATATTCTAAAGATAAATACAGAAAAACCAATTCATTAACACGGTACTCTATTTGATAAATTTGTGTCTGGCTTTCTTCAGGTATATCTTTCAGTTGTTTCTTGATTACTCACTAGTGGCAGGTGGAAGCTTCACAGCTGCTTGATTCAGTAGCTGATATGTCTATTCTTCGAGAGCACAATTGGCAGTTTGGCAGCCGGCATTCTGAAATAATCAGTGGAGCTCAAGCAGGATCCCTTGTTTTATGCAGCTCTTTCGTGAAGACTTCAATATGTGTGCCAGCTGAAAAATATCATATATAGTGAGCCCTAAACTTTAAATCCAGTGAAGTCTAATTGCCTCTCTTCGGAATACTGTTGCCACTGACTGCAACAGCATTTTTGCAGTACCTTAGATAAGTTGAATGAATTTGAATTAGACTACCTTAATCACATTGAGAAATCACAGAGTAGAGGACATTTATATTATTGTAGCAGACATATTACTTGCTACTCAAACCTGAAGCCTGTTCCCTTTAAAATTTTGCCTTTTTTCTTTGGCAATACCACAATTTCTGACAGTCTCCTAGCGTCTCTTATCTTTAGCTATGACACCTCTTTCGTTAAGATTCACATAGTGTTTGAACAATTCAGAATTGCTTGATGTGTATGTAGAGCGAATGTTGTAGCATATACACCAATGTTGCAACTCAGGTTTATAGGCACTCAGCAATCTTTCTCCCCTTTTAACAGTAAGAGTTGGACAAACATCCTGCTCCTAATATAATATTATAGCAAGAAAGTATTTCATTTTAGGGTGGAAAGGGGATGTGGGGGAGGCAGGAAAATGAGTTGGAAAAAGACATAAATTAGGAACAAGAAGACACATATTTTAGTGCAGAGTTTCTTAGTACTGAGTGTTATGTCTGTGAAGAAGTCATTTTAATTTTTCAAATCTCAATTTCTTTCTTTATAAATTGCTACTAAAAGGAACTGTCCTCTATACCTTGTAGGGTTGGGCCATTGATGATTTCTATAGAGCTACTCTATAAAATGGGAAGTTTTAAACAAATTTAAGTTGATACTTCTGTTGTTTCTCTCTGAATTGATGTGGTTCTCACTCCTACTTCCAAGTTCTTATCTTTGGCAATTTTCACCAAAAGTTCCTGAATGTCCAAAATTTCCAAGGTAAAAATACCAGGTGGCAATAAAATAAAATTATTCTCATTTATTAACAAAATTAAATTTATGTGGAAGCCTACTAGGCATAATAAACTCAAGTTTTCTATCATTTGTAGGTGTTGGCAGATTTTATCTAGCTTTTTAAATAAAAAGTCTAGAGAGTCAATTTGAATATTAAACATAACGTTGGCTTGCAGTGACATTCATTTTGAGACTGTTCACATGTAGAAAGGAGAGAGTTCCACATACGTATCACACTTGTTACAGCAATAGTCACCTCTTTTGGCTCTGGACTAAAAAAAAAAAAAAAAAAAAATCATTATTTTAATGAGACATTCCCTGTATATCTTTTCTAAAATTGCAGTCTCTTTCCTCACTGTGAACACTTATTGTCCCCTTTCTGGCTTTATTTTCCTTTCTAGCACTGTAATTCTCTCACTTACAATATATTCTATTCATTTATCTTCTTTAATGTCTGTCTGGCCTACTAAAGTATAAATGCTAGGAGGTAAGATAGTTTAGTCTATTTTCTTTACTGCTATACTTTAAGAACCTATAATATAGTGCCTGGCACAGTAGCCTTTCAAAAATACTTGTCAACTTAAATGATAAAGTACTAAAAAGAACTTGATTTACTGTATTTTTCTATGACTGGATTTCTCCCCCCTAACTAAACATTTCAAATCTCATTAAGTACTATTAGAAATCTTGATTTTAAAAATAACAAAATTTGATTTGGTCTTTTTGGTCTCATTTAATATTTTTGGTATGGAATATTAAGGCACATACTACTTTTGAAAGGGAAATCACTTTGAATTTTGCTCTAATTTACAATCTTATAATCAGACCTGCTTTCACTACATATAGCTTAGTAATACTGATGATCAGGATTTATCCAAATTCATTAAGTTTTCCAAACCTTCCTAGGAAGAAAGGCTTTCTTTGTCTTATACCTGTGTCTCAATGAATTATAATCTTCACTCTCCAGATAAGCCATCCCTTTAAATTCTGTGCATCATCATATATTGGTCAGACCACAGTGAGGGTATTGGTCGCAGTTCATAAAGAAAGTTAACATTGTGAAGGAAAACAAAGATTGTCAATAATTAAAGTTTTCAAAACAAAAAAAATAATGGAAATCCCACTTGATGCAATGGAGCAAATATGGGTACTGAATCTGGTTATCTGCTATGTATGTTTTAGAAAGGATGTTTTAGAAGAAGGATTAACTATATATAAATTCTCTTCATATGCTAAGATTCAATGATTTTATTACTTTATTATATTCTTCTCTGAAAGATATCCAAATGGATATTTTATGAGTCAAATGCTTTCTTTGCTAGATGACTACAATCAACAGTGCAAGACAAATATCTACATTTTTTAAAATACTGACACATACTCTAGTTTTCTTCTATGTGTATGTGTGTGTGTTTGTGTGTGCATGCGTGCCTAAGCATGAGTATTATTTATTTTTGGCCTGCTTTAGGCAATGGAATATTTTAATTTGAGAGGTAGTCTTTTTTTCCTATATTTTTCCACAAATTTTTTTGCAAAAAAATATTTGAGGTGTTAGAACCATTGAGTATATCTGACCTTTAATCCAATGGTCAGGCCAAAATTATGTCCTGTAGAGTCACTTTTGTTACCTTCTGGTATATATAGACTAAATACTACATAAACTTAACTTTGCAAATAGCTAAATTAATTATAATAAAATATTTATGTGGTGCTTGGATTTTACATAATGTCTCCCCTCCAAAACTTGTGTATACTGCTTAAATCTGCATTTGTCAAAGAGTTTATATGTTCTTTCCCCTTATCATTTCCCATTATATTTTGATCATTTATATAGTTATAATTTCTTTTATATCTTCTTAATTTCCTTCAATTTTCTGGCCATGGATGATTTTTTTCTCTTTCAGGTTTTATTAATAAATAGTTTTTGCCTAATTTGACGTATTTATTTGAAGACACCTCTCTTTCCTGACTAGAACTCCAACACGAAGTAGTGATGTTTTTTCCTCTAGACTGAGATCACTTTCACAATAGCGCACTAATTCTGCATAAAAAGTAAGCCAGAAGTTCTTTCTTATTGGCTCTTCTATAGCAGTGGTTCTCAACTCTGCACACTAGAATCTCTTGAGGAGCTTTAAAAATATAGTAATGTAAAAACTCTATAATGGACCGATTAAATCAGTATCTCTCAGAGGGTGGGATCCTAGACAAGGGTAATTTTTTATACTCCCTGGGTGATTCTAATGTGCTTCCAGGATTGAGAAGTATTAGTCTACACTCTACACCCTCTGTGTTGAATTCGTCAACAAAGCAATTAGAGCAGCTGTCTCCAACCTTTTTGACACCAGGGACCGGTTTCTTGGAAGACAATTTTTACAAGAAAGGTGGTGGGGCCGGAGGGTGTCGCCACCTTGGCTCCACCTCAGATCATCAGATGTTGTATTCTCCTGGGGAGCACGCAACCCAGTCCCCTCTCATGCACAGTTTGCAGTGGGGTTCGCACTTCTATGAGGATGTGATGCCACCGCTGATCTGAAGGGTGGCGGGGGCTCCAGCAGTGAGCAGCTATGGGTGCAGGTGGGGCCTGCTGTGAGGCCGGTTCTGGTGGGCTGGGGATGGTGCTGGTCTGCGCCTGGGGTTTGGGGACTGCAGAATTAGAGGATATTTCTTTTGTAACTTGAATCCTAAAGATGTTCAATACTTAAAATCCCACTCATTAATATATCCTGCCTTTATGTTGTTTCCTAATCAGTATTAGGAAAACATCAATACAATATCTCATCATTTAGGGTGGATAATGAATAATAAATTCTCAAAAATAATGAATCTTTTTCTAACTTCTCCAAATTTTCTTGCATGCTTTATGTAACCTTTAGTACCATTAACAAGTAATAAGAACTTTAAGGTTAGTTAACTCTGCTGGGTATGAGTGATTAGGTAGATCATACTTTCTTAATATAAGAAGTGAATCCTCTGAAACTATAAATTTGTATGCATTTTTATATGTGCATTTATTTCCCTTGGGGAAAGAGGTATACATTTTATCAGGTTCTGAATGAAGTATGTGACCTTCAAAGGAGTTAATAATCAGGGCTAGGCAATCTTTGAATGTATTTTATTATAGAAAGTAAGTTTTGTGATTCACAGAATGCTTGCAAGAACCAAATGAGATAAATATATATACTAAAGAAGCTATCAAGTATAAATACTTAAAAAAGTATCACTGAAACTGTAGTTTCACATGGGAGAAATACGTTAGTAGAAATGTATATATTTGGTGATTTAAAATAGAAAAATATTCCAATGTTAGAAAAAAGGTTGTGTTCTTAAAAAGAGTAGATCTGCTTAGGGGATACAGAAATAAGATGGTTGTCATGGGCAATACTTTAAAGCTAATGATGAGACTATTCGTTTGTCCTCCAGGAAACTCTACTTCTGAAAGTAGGTTGCAGAATTTTATAAAGTGACATTTTACTTTTAAGACATATCTGCAAACTTGTAGGGTGGCTACTTGAAAAACAAATTTCACCCTTTGGCGAGCAAATATGAAAAAAGTTCTTCAACAGTGGAAATAATGACAATAGACTTAAGATAGAACAAAGGGATCTTAAATCAAGGGATGAGGAGAAACCTTCAAGTATGGTTTGAAAATCAGACCTCAAGTTGAATTGCAACTGGGATTATTTTACACCTTTAATCATGGTGGTGGGTGCATAAACTTTGAAACAAGTTGACAAAGTTCACATCTACTTAGAAATTACAGAGCAGTCGTATAGGATTTGGTCAATCACATGCATTTTAAAAATGCTTTTTGAACATTTTTATTAGTCATTTTTGACAATAGCCTGACAAAAAGTTAATAATTTAGGCATTTTTCTCGAAAAATGAAAAGTATCCAGTATGTTTGATAGTAACCGATTGTAAGATGTTTCATGCAGATCCAAAAAAAAGATGAAGGTAGGTTGAGTATATGATCTTTGGTTATCGCTAGTAATCATAATGTAGTGTGTTTAATAAGGAGTTTCTCATTGTAAAACTTCAAACTTAAAGGTTAAAACTGATGGTGTTTGGGTAAACTGCTCAGCTTCATTCAAAGCCTTGAATCTATCTGGATTTTTATTAGTAATAGTTGTAATATTAACTGAGATATGTAGTTGACCTATTTTGTTGGGGGGATAGACATCAAAGAAAGCCTTAAGCCTTTTTCTTGTATATTTATTGTTGTGGGAATTTTACTTTAATTGCTGTTTCTAAGATACAACACCAGTTGTTCTTCCCCACATTTTCCTTGTGTCACACGCTGTAGAATATCTATACTAGTTAAATAACTAAAAATGTGGGTTCATATTAAAATGTCTGTGCTTTAAAAGTAATTTTTCTTTTCTGTTTATGGATTTGAGAAGATACTTGAAATAAAAGAGAAAGGTAATATGACTTGTTTTGACCCCGGTGCAGAGAAGCCTTTCTTTAGTGTGTTAGAACAAATTGTCATGAGGCAAATGGTAGGATAATTATTAGGACCTGTAAGGCTAATAGTTGATTTTTTGGTGTGCAGACATAAATATTGTGTTTCATACTGCTTATTATCAATTATTAAATTCAGATTTTTAAAAGTTAACCTTTTCTCTCATATGCCTTGCTTGTTTTTGTTCACCTGCTAAGCCCTTATGAGGAAGTCATAACTTTATTTTAATATATTGAGACTCCTTTCTTTTAAAAGCTAAGCATTAGAATCCATCGTGGCATGTTAAGTGGCATGTCATGTCTTGCTACTCATTACAAACAGAATCCTAAGGGGAGTTAAACCAAATCCATGGAAGAGCTGAATGTTAATTGTAATATTGCTCTGTAGCTCATTTGGTTCAAAAAGATTATAAATTATGCATGAAGCAAGCAAAACACTAGCAATATTTCTGTTAACTGAAGTCATGACCTTCTTTTAGCTAATCTTTTAATGTGAAGCTAATAATAAAAAGTCCAGCTATTAACTAACAGACTAGGTAAGCAATCCAGTGTGTAGTACATAATGGTTCTCATATTACATTTTTAAACATTTTTTACTATTAATACTATTTTTTATAGTCAGTTAAGAGACTGTGGATATTTTTATAAAACTGTAAGTGTTAATTTTAGAATGAAAGTAAAAGATAGACATAATAATACAGAAAATTAAATTTGGGGCACATCTTTTTTTAAATAAATATATATTACTTAGTTGATATACATAAACACATGTTCATATTCTCTTTTTTCCTAAACATTATAAATTTTACATACTCAGCAATGAATTTGCTTGAAGTTTCAAAATAATTCATCATATCCATAATTACATTCATTATAAAAATAAAATGAATAATCTTTGCACCATAAAATATTTAAAAAGATTCTAAAATCCAACTTCAATCATAGACTAATAAAATGAACAAATAAAGTGTGTATTTGAACTGCATTTATATTTGCCAAAAAAAATGGGTAACTAACCTTATTCAATATTGATTAAGATTTCTTGAGCATGTATTATGCGTATCAGACAATGTATTAAAATGTGTACATGGTTAGAAGAGCTAGGCGTGCCCTTGATTTATGGAGCTTACGGTCTAGTATACACGTATATGTCATGTGATAAAATATATAGAAAAGAATGCAGATGTTTAAAATATTAATGTTTCATATGTCAGCTATTCTGAATGTAAAAACAAATAGATTTAGTAAATTATTTGCTAAATAAAGTTATGACATTTTCTTCCTGATTTATTCTCTAAAGGAGGGTCATACATCTTTGCCTGATGTCTCAAAAATGCAACAGAATGTGAATAGAATAGTGCATATTCAGAAAATTTTCTCTTTCTGTACTTAAATGTGTTTTGTCTTAATTGGCAGTTTCTAATAATAGCTTAAAGGGCTCCTAGAAAAATTCAAAGATAAAAATGCCCTAAATTAGATCATTATATAAATTATTTATATCATAGCTATCACTAAAAATTAAAAAATGATTCTGAGAAAATCAGTGGAAATTATGAATTTATTTCTAAATATTAAAATAATATTTATTATGAACTAAGCACATTTATTCTAGATTAAGAATATAATAATTTTAAAATATTTAATAAACATTGATCAAACCTTTGTCAGAAAACATGTATCATTGATTTAACCAAACATATGCAATAATAAAATATAAATTTGATGAGCTAAACTCATCTTCTGCTTTATGATTTTTATTATTTTATTATTTATTATTTTATTATTAGGTTATTAAGGACAGAATGTCCATTTCCTTAAGTACTAAGCTTGACAGTTGGTATCACTGACATTTCACTTTGACACTTCTTGTTTTTATTTTTTATTATGAAGGTACACCATCATCCTTTCAAATGCAAGTTTTGGATGTGGTTATCTTTCAAATTTTTCCTTTAGAGCAATTTTTTTGAAACCATGGGTAAGTCGAGGATTCGTGTTATTTTTGAATATGAGTTCCATCATGGAACCAATGCTGTGCAGTCAGCTCGAAATATCAATGAAGTGTTTGGGAAGGATGTAGCTAATGAATGCACAGTACGTCGATGGTTTGAGAAGTTCCATTCTGGTGATTTTAATCTTGAAAATGAGCCATGTGGGTGACCTGAGACCAAGGTGGATAATGATGAGCTGAAAGGTGTAGTGGAAGCGAATCCATCTCAACCTACACATGAATTAGCAGCAAGGTTTGACATTACTACTCCAACAATATTGGACCATTTGAAACAAATGGGCAAGGTAAAGAAGCTGGATAGATGGGTACCGCATGAATTAAATGGGCAGTAGAAGAGAAATTGTCTCGAAGCTTGTCTTTCTTTGCTGTCATGACATAAAGGCGAACCCTTTGTACACCATATTGTTACGTGTAATGAAAAATGGATTCTTTTTGATAATCGCAAGTGTTTGGCACAATGGTTGGATAAAGATGAAGTGCCAAAACACAGTCCAAAACCGAATATTCATCAAAAAAAGCTAATGGTGTCTATTTGTTGGTCCAGTGCTGGTATTCTCCACTACAGCTTCATGAAACTTGGTCGATCAATTACAGCAAATATCTACTGCACCCAATTGGACGAAATGGAAATGATGAGGATGCTTGTGATTAAGTAGCCAAGACTGGTCAATAGAGACAGGCCAGTCCTCTTGCAAGACCACGTGTCGCAAAAAACAATGCCACACAAATTACAGAAACTGGGCTTGGATACTCTCTGTCATCCACCGTATTCACCAGACCTTGTACCAACTGACTACCACTTCTTCTGGCTTTGTACCACTTCTTGCAAGGAAAAATATTCAATTCTCCATAAGCTGTAGAAATCACCTTTTGCAATTTCATGGCCACTCGCTCTCCAGGCTTCTTCACTGCTGGCATAAGCAAGCTACCATTAAGATGGCAAAACTGTGTTGCTAATTTAGGCACGTACTTTGATTAATTGTACTGCTTCTTGTTTGATATATAATAAACTAAACTTTGATTTGAAATTGGACATTTTATATTTAATGACCTAATACTATTATATATACAGAATCATCAATGATCAGCTAGCCAATTTGTGGTCTTTCTACATGTTATTAAAAATACAAGTTAACTATTCCTTCTAATCAATAACTTTCAACTGGCTAAATATTCTGGTTTTAAGTAGACACAACTTCTGTGTGTTCTGTGTGACCTCATATACCACTAAGTAATATTTTTTTACATTTAAATGTCTCACATTTTAAATGCTCCATACCAGAAGTCAAGTTATGTCTTAGCATTCATTATGAAATTGTATGTTTTTAACTTACAGAGTTTCATGCAGTCTTTATCTCTCCACTTAGGAATTGCGTGTATTTCTAAGTGTATTAGAATCTTTTTCCCCCTTATTGTTATTGAAATTCTTACCTCAATTATATAACTGCTTGAACTTAAAAACAATGATAAATATAAAATACTTAAAACAGTACCTGGTATATAGTAAAAGCTGTTAGAGTTATCAGACATTGTTATCAGAGAGCATAATTCTGGGCAGACCAAACTCCTATAGGAGAATAATAAAAGGTAGATGGGGATTCATTTTAGGTGACAAGTTCTATCACCATAAGCCGACATCTGGAAGTCCAAATTTCTCCCTTAACACCAAAAAAATTGTAAAATCAGGATTGGAGTGGAGTGGATTTTCCATTTAAAGTCCAGTCTTTCTTCATGTCTCTCAGATCTGGGTGATTTCTGACTTGGCTTTGTAGAAAAGAGGCGTTTCGTTGCTGAAGTACTCTAATACACCCCTTTAATTCTAAGACACTCTTACTGATTCCTGACAGCTCTACTCCATTTGTCTTTCTTACTCTCTTTGTGATCGTACAACATTGAGAAAATGGGATATAGGTGCCAAATGAACTTTCTACTAAAATTATAAATTCTTTCTTCTTCTGAAAATGTATTCTAGTCTTTTAAAAAATATTTTCATTATTAATTCATTATAGTAATTTTAAAAGATTGCTAATGAAGAGATAATTTTAGTCTAATTTTATTCAGAAAAAATGGAAGGGCAAATTAGAATAGGCAAAATCAATGTTAATGTACGTCTTTGATATATGTAAAACTTAGTTCACGTTTTATTCAATTATTTCCCTTGAAATACAACATAAAATCATTGGCAATGTTCTTCTTTGTTAAGGTAGACATTTTGTGATTATGTGTGTACTAATAAATTTGATGACCAAACCTGCACACTAACAATATGCCAAATGTATCTTCTAGAATTTTTATAATAATACCTCATATGCTTTAATTTTCCTAATGCTAGAACCTTTCAGAAATAAAAGTATATCAAAACAATTTCCATTTAATTTACTTAAAAATAAAAACAATTCTCCTATTCTAATGTACAGTATCTGAAACTGACATTAAATATACTGTGATTAAAATAATCCTAGAAAACATCAGATTCATCTGTAAAATTTTTTGATTAAATGATATATTTGTACTGTAATTGGAAAATATTTCTAAGTTTTAGAGTTACCTGTGTTTAAGGACAATTTGTTAGAGTAGAAAAAAGTCCTCAACTGGGAGACAACTTACATACAGCAAGAAAACAAAACAGAAAACTGATGATCTTGGAGTTTAAGCCATCTTAATCAAGTCATCTAACCTCCTTGAACCTCAATTTCCTTACTGGTTAAATGCGAATAATAGCATTTAAGCATGCTTCAGTGTAAGGCCAATATTGTTAAAATGCTTATAAAGCTATGCACATATAATGATGTGCATATGATTATGTTGATAGCAATTAGTGTAAATTATGCCTGTTAATGGTCTTATATACCTTTTATCATACTAAAATCCCATATTTTTTCTTTTAAAATAAAAATTCATGTAATCAGAGAATTTGATTATGTGTTCATAATAAGTGTTTTGATTAGAAAAAAGGAGAAAGAATTGAATTTCACCTTGATTTACTTTTTAACTATCTTGAGGGGATACTGCTTATGAAAATGTAAGAAGAATGTATAATATGAGCTTAAATTGAACTGATTATGTAAATATATTGAAAGTGAGTTGGAGGTACAAATCACAGATGTCGATTTGATAGAAAGTTTGTTACCAGCAAAATCTACTGCTCCCAAATCCCAGCATGTTAATTACAAGAAGGCATCTGGTACACAAATTTATGCTAAGCTATGAAACATACAGATTGATGTTGAATACAGTATGTGAAATAGATAGGATGCCATCTACCTTCACTTGTTAGATATTTTAAGCCATAACTTTTGCATTAGTATATGTGACTGAAACAGATCATAGTTATTAAGTACAATTAATAGTATTATAGTTAAAAGAGGTGTATTTGTGTGTGTGTTACACACAAATTATAGTTACAGAGTTGAGAGTCTGGGGTAAAAAAAAGATGTTACATGTGAACCATTATACTATGGGGAAAAAAACCTTATTTTAACTTTAGATTATACAATTTCTAAATTCTAAAACTTAAAAAAATAATAGTATAAGAATAAGGGTGACTGAGGTCATGAAATATTATCCAAATATAGTCCTCAACAATTGCATTGTTGAAAGAGAGCCTGCAAATGTGTGCTATCTTCATTAGGAATACTACTTTTGCTCTAAAAATAAGCCTCTATGTCTTTTTATGGTGCCTAAAATATTTTTATATCTAGTTGTAGATAATCTATGTGGATATGTTATTAGTTAGTATTACTCAAATGGCCCTTCATACTTTTAACCATTTGAATGGTTTCTTGAGTTGGTCATGTAGACTTGCAACAAAAAAGACATAGTATCTGTACCCAGATTCCATGTTAACTTTTACTTCCTAATTCTTCACAATTGCTATTATAAATTAAAACTGACTTTGTGAAATACAGCAAATATCATGTCTTCAGAGATCTTATTCTTATGTCTTAATTGACATAAAAATGTAAAATTATTAGATATGTGCATTCCTCAATGAAAAGAGAGGAGGTATGGCCTGTTAAATTTCTGAAGTCATAAGCTAATAATTTGTGATTGTATGTTACAACCTCAAATGCACACATGAATCCTCTCAATATATCACATTTAACAATTATTTGTGACTACTTATTTTTATGCTCTCATTTATTACTTATTTCATTGAACATAAGATATGCTAGGTATGCTTATAGGTGCCAGGGATATAAAGCCAATACATTTTTTTAAAGCAAGTAAATTTTATATATTGGTTAAGTTCTGTGTATTAATATAGGGAAATGCAAAAGTGATTATAACCCCACTTACAATCTGTGTCTTCCAGAATTTACATAGTAGAAGACGTAATAAGGTTGTTAATAACTTTTAAAAAATCAAAAAACAGAAAAGCAAAATATACTAAATGACATATGATTCCTAAACAAAATTTCCCTGGAGGTTCAAGCCAAATGCAAAAATGCCTGCCTGAAATGTTATGGAAATTATAATAGGTAGAGCCTTTTGCATGGAGAAAAGCTAAAGTGTCAGATATGATTTAAAAACAGGAAGGGCATCATAGTTTATATAAGGAGAATATAGAGAAATATTTAAAAGTAAATTGAGACCACTTCATAGAATGATTTGAATTCCAGACCAAACAAACTAAAGAAATGTCAAAATGGTTTAAACTGATTAATCCCGTAACCTGATGCCAGATTTATTTGAGATGGGAAGGAAAGAAGTATCTGTATAAAACAAGGAGTTCAATTAAATGGTTAATGAAGATTCCAAGCATAGTATATAGCATCCTCCATTAGGATGATGACAATAATTATTTTCATGAACTTTTTCATTTATAAAATGGGATTTTTTCATTCTATTGTAGATGAGTATACATTGGTTGTCAAATATTTAAATACTTAATATAAAATAAAAACCTTAAATCTATTATTATACATTGCCTTTATAATTTTATCTAAAGGATATCATTGGTTTCCTAATATTCATTTTTCCTGTCCATCCATTTAAATTTCTATATAGAGAAGGCCTCTTTAACTGTGGCTCCCTACTTAACACTAACATCTCTCATATTGCATAGATAAAATCAATATATTTTTGGTTAGATAATAATTTGTGAAATATGTAAAAATGTATAAGAAATAAAAATATAACATTAATGAAGTGATACAAGTGAAGCTAATTATAAAGACATAATGGAACTACTTTATTCATCTAGAACCATTACCAATTAGAGAGTTGGCAGAGTTAAATAGGTAGCATTTTATAAAGAGAAAAATGACAGGAAAGATAGACAAGGATGTATTTCAAAAATTGTATAATATGAATATCAAATTGTTTTTAAAACCCTTTGCAATGTGAAGAATAGTCAGAATATTATTTTTGAGCAAAATTGAATTTGTTGTGAAAATCAAATATAAGAATTTAAAATATTTCATCATACATTTTTATTAGAAAAATTGTGACAAAAATCAACAATTTTTGAGAGGTCGTGGATTTATCATTACTGTAATAAATTCCCATAACCTATCAGTGAATATACAGGTCACCTTTTTTTAAGGCCCCTTTCAACATTTTTGTGATGTTGCCTTATTTTCTTTCTAATTCAGAGTTACATTTATTCATTTCTTGCTTGTCTCTGTGAGTAAAATATAAGTTTCATGAGAAGACAAATTTCACTCTTAGAAATTGCTATATTGCTAATGTCTAAAAGTGTGCCTGGTTATGACAGATAATCAGTAAATATTTAATGAAATTTTTGTTGAAATTAACACATAATATCAATGTAAAGTACAGCAGAAATGTCCTAATATTTAACAATTACTAAAAAGCATAATTATTTGATTAGCATGTTTTTCTATGTCTATGGATCATTTGTGAATTTCATATACATATATGTTGCTGAATTTGCTCTTTGGGTATTAGTATATTTCTTATTGATTTGTCACAGTTGTTTGTATATTACAGCTATACCATTAATTTGTCCTACCCATTCAAAATATGGTAGTTGAGTTTCCACATCTGAGAATTTAAATGAAACCTGAAGATCGAGGAAAGATAAATCTGGCGGACAGTTATAATATTATTCTGACAATATATTAGATATGATGGTGCCCTGAATTTTGGCAGTGGGAAGGAGAGGAGTGGATTAAATTTGACAATTTGGATGTGGCAGATGGAGGAGGAAGGGTAAAGGAGAAATGGAATTAAAGGATAACTCTCATATCTCTAGCAAGGAAAGAAAAAACTTGGAAAATTTTGGAAATTTGTGATGACCAAGAGATACTCAATTAGAATTATCCAGTATGCAGTATAAAATTGTGGTCTGGAATACAATGAGTTATGAAACAGTGATTAGTTTCAGCTTATCACCATATAGGTGGTTTCCAAAGTAATCACAGTATACAAAATTTTATACCTAGGGAAGAGAATATAGAGCGAGAAATAGAGCATCCCCAGGACCAAGTTTTGAGGAACTCCCACATCTGGAAACTGGGTGAAGAAAGAAGAACCTGAAAATGATACTTTTAAAGATGATATCTATATCTATATCTGTATCTATCTATCTATATATATCTCATTTAATTTCTAATTTGTTGCATTATAAACAAAAAAATGCATTTTGTTTCTGCTTTGGAAAGTTATCAAGGATTCCTTAGCAGTATGAGACAATGTCAGTTTGATTGAAAAGAAGGTACATTTCCTATTTGTAGAATATGTGGTTAAATACATGCTTAGAATATGAATCTTATTAATTTGATTATTCAGATCTTTCATATATAAAATATTATACTTGACCCTTCTAGGTTTTTTAATCTAGTTTCTACTTTATTTATACCAAATTTTTACTATTAATATTTACATAATTTTAAATATATATTGTTATTTTACTATTTGACACATAAAGGTCCATAACAGTTAAAGCTTCAGTTTTATAAACTGTCTTTGTCATATTTCAGTTTTAAATTTTTAAATTTACCATTTACATTAACATCATGTTATTTTCTTTCTCTTTTTTTATTTGTGTGGTACTTAGCTGCTCGCATTTAGATACTCTTGTATATAACATACAGGTTGTTTGTTTTTGTTTTCTTATATCAACTCAAGTGATAACATTGTATTCCTGCTTGTGTTTTTTGTTTGTTTTGGTGAGTTCCTTTTACAAGTATTGTGATAACAGTAATTTTTAATCATACTTTCTTCATTTTATTTTTTTATCCTTACTCTTTCCTCTCTTCAACTCCACTGCTACTCTCTTGGGTTTTGTCTCTGTGCTCTGAGACTTTTAACCAAGTTTAATATAATTAAGGGATGTTTTCATTATATAGCATACCTATGAGGAGTTTTAACATTTAAAAATTCGGACTGAGTATTCACAATAAGTTCATAGCTGTCATGACTTTTTAAATCACTGAATCATTTATTCACTTATTCCTTCAACAAATATTAATAATTTTAACTTCCTCGTATGTCAATCACTGGGCTAAAAGACATTGATAACAGATAAAGCAGACAAATCCTTGTCTTCTTGAAGCATATCATGAGTCCTTTTTTTGTGATTCACTTCACATTGTTCAGTTATGCCTTTTAGGAAGGATAAATGAATAATATTCTTCCTGGGTCTGTCATATCTATGAATGTGTTTTCACACTTAATGTGAATAACAGATTAGCTTAATTTGAGTCATACACTTTCCCTGTGCAAACTCTAGTAAGATATTTTATTTTGTTTTTTTTTTTGTTTCACTTTTTATTATGGGAAATTTCGAACATGCATAAGAGTATACTAGAGTAAACCTAAAATACCCCTTACCCAGACGTTTATTCACTTAAGAATCTTTGTGCCATCTATGCTTTTACCCTACCCTGCCATTGGCTTTTTTTTTTAATAGAGTAAATCACAGACACCACATCATTTCATCCATAAATATTTCAGAACATAACTCTTTTTTTTCTGAACAAGATAGATTTTTTAATGATTGTGTAGATCAAAGAAAACTGATAAGAAAAAAAAGTCCCAAATGTGACCCTAGGGCAGAACATGTTTGCATGTTGTTATTGACTTACAGTCACTTGAGTAAATGAATGGCTTCCCAGGACAATTTTCAATTTAAAAAAGTATATCAAAAATTAAAGTATATCAAAGAAGGGTTTAAGCGTTTTGATTGGGAATACTAATGTCTTACAATAAGACTTTTCTAGCATCTAAACAAACTGCAGAAGTATTGGATGCAGTTTCCCCTTATTTTGTATATAATAGTTCTTCTTGTATATTTGTAGAACACTTTCTTAAATATTGTGATTCAGTGATATCATGACAATGTCTTACTATTGAATATCATTTATTAAATTTTCCTGAAATATAAAGTAGGGCTATAAATCTTCAAATCTTTTCTCCATAGCAATAAAATTTTTTATTACTATTACTATTATTCATTGTTATAGCTTTCAATAAAATTTTTTGTTTAACATAGTCCACTATTAAAAATAGACCCAATAATTAGTAATTATCCACAATTTGAGTTTAATTTTCTACTTTCCACATTCCTCAAAATTTTCCAAAGTGTTAATGTGTTTGTTCTTTCCCTTCTATGAATTCACTCTTGCCTCTTCAAGCTTCTCTTCCACGTCTTAGTTCATCAATGCATAGTCTGCAATTTAATATATTAGATCTGATAACTTATGCAATTGCATTAATTTTTCTCTTTATATTCTTAGGACTGCTAGTTCTCTATTTCATTCTATTTATTCATTTTTACCTTTGTTTCCTTACAGTCCACATAAAAAAATTGTTGTGTGTGAAGTTATATTTATTTAATATTTTCTTCTCTCCTTTGAGGGATTATTTTCCGAGTCATCTCTTTTCATTATCTTCTGCATGCTATGTTCCTTTGTTCCTTCCCTGTTGCTTCGGAAGTTTATACTAGTTTCTTACTGTTTTTTTTCTTTTTATTAATCTTTGAACATGGCATATGATGTGCCACCAAAATAGTGTTTCTAACATTGCATTGGCTCACCCTGTCAGGTATATGAAATCTCTTATATCATTCCCCTTATAATACCAGCGGGAGGGTGGGAATTTGATAGTTTCTATTCTCTGCTCATCTTTGTCAGCTGCCTGATAGGGAATGGATAGAACTTGTGACCGTGGAAGCCACACTGGAGGAAAGTAGAATATATGTGCTTGTCTTTTGAAACTTCTGTACCAGAAACAAACCAAGTTGAATCTGTAATGGGTTATTGTCTGGGTGTAGCACATTTGTTATGGGGAAGTAGAGTTGAATTTTACCTCCTGTTTTTCCACCCACTCTGCTTCCAGCAAAATAGAGCATAAAACCGTTAGCTTGAGAGACTTGTTTAGATTTGATTAACTTTCCAGTAGATGAGAATAGTTATTCATACGTGTCTTCCTGCCAAGTCTTGCTTCCAGACTTGTCACTTTTTATTGGGGGGTAGGGAGACTTGATTTCTTGAAAAGAAAAAGAAAATTAAGACCGTGAATTTTCTTCAGTATCACTGCTAAAATACATCCCCTTCAGATTGAAGAATCTTGAGAGAGTCCTTAAGATTTTTCTGTACTTTTCTCTACCACAGCTTGTTCTTGATTAATGGACTTGTGAGTTGATTCCTGGTGTCCTCTTCAACATTTTCAAAGTATATTCTTTCTGCATATTATTCCTAAAAATGTGTGGTATAAGGTTAAAGTCATTCATAGTTAGAGTGAAAGTTAAGTTTTAGTTTCTTTTTTGAGTTCCCTTTATTTTTTTCCCCCCAATGGCTTTCAAAAAGTGGTTTATTAGAACTGTCTACCTTTGTGTCCATCTTTCCTGGAGGGTATGCATTGCTCTTTAAAATCCTGAAATCTGAAAGTTAGCCAATGTTGTGCATAAGATAGACAAGTAGCCCTAAGATTAGTTGTTTCATCCTCTGTGTAAATACCTGGGATAGGTTTGGAATATCATGTAACTGGATAAGGCTGAGAAGTCTGTGATATAATTTCTTAGCATTCAAAGGACTCTAAGATGATGAGTATTATATTTATTCCATTTATTTTAGCCTTTTCAAACATTCTGTATGCAAAATCACTACCAGGAAACTTTGTTTCTGATTTAATTGCATTGTGTCTTTGATGAAGTTCATTCAATGTTTGAAGTCTTCATTGGTTTCGAAGGACATTTTAAACTTTTTATCAAGTATTTTATTTTTATTTTAAAAAATAAAATTATGTTTGGAAAGACACAAAAAGATATTTATACATTAACTTTGGAATTTCAGATTAGGATCTAATTGGAAAATATATATCAAAAATTTATCTGAATTTTCTTCCTGGTTCCATTTCAATCATCATAAGGGAAATATAACATTCGTATCTGTAGGCAATAGAATTCGTTTCTCAAATTTTCCTCAACTTGTAAGAGTGAATGTATATATCAAGGATATAGAAACTTGGTGAGTGTATTTTGATATGCTACTTATTTAAAGATGAACAACAGAAATTGTGAAATTGAAAGTTTATTGTTTCTCTTGGGTGGAAAATAAATCAGACAAAATTATTTCTCTAGTTCACTAATATAATGTGATGGGTATAATTTGATTATCTGTTCCTCAGCAGTGTCCTCCATTTTTTAATGGGCACAGTACAATAGAAACATGCATCTTATAAAGGCAGGAATCTATTTGAAGGAATGCTATGCATAGCTCCCATTGAAAAGTGCTAGGTGCTCTATAGATGCAGGTATTATCTCCTCTGTATAGATGTTAATGCTGTGGCTGAGGTTATTAAGATTATATGCTCAAGGACACACAGTAAGTGGCAAGGTTAGAATTATAATTTTATATTTAACACAACATAGGTTATATGTAAGTAAGAAATGGGCTTCTTGCCATTTTACTTGTAGGTATGATAATGTTTATTAGATTTTAAATGGGAGATAATGACAAATTAATGTATTTTTTGTAGTTTAATATGCTGTGATTTTCAGGTGGTGTTCTCATTGAAATATTTAATTTTTAAAACTTTTCCTTCAAGGAGAATCTAATAAAAATAAAATAATTTGCAATTAAATTCTTAACATTAAGAGGAACTATTAATTTGACCCTTATTCTGTTGAAATAATAGAACAATAGTTTATAATGATCCTTTTCCACAACTTCTAAGAATATTCAGTCTCCACAAATATCTCTTGAAACTTTTCAAACATTAGAATTGTTGAACACTTCCATTTTTAAAATTTATTTGTGTCTATTTAGAAAGAGTGATGGGATTTGGAAAATAGTGAATTCATAAACAAGGAAATATTGATCAGAAATGATGCTACTACACAAAATAAGCAAATATTAACATTTTGCATTTTACAACAAAATGACTAAATTTAGTTCATATGTTACAATCACACACAAACACTTATGTGCACACACACACGCCCACATATATGCAAGCTTTGTTTTATTCATCAGTTTCTATATTTGGAAAATGAGATTGTTAGATTATCTCTTCTTCAAGGTTCATTATTGTGAATTAATATAACAACATGGAGATATCTCTAGACAAAAGTGAGATGTGCTAATTGATAGAAGTTCCACAACCATAACTAAGCTGGTTTTCCAATGTCACAAACATTGGGGGGAATCTAGATGTACTTTCTGGTATGTGAATGTGAGAGAAATGTTCCTATTTGAACTTGGAATTTTTTCTTCCTAATCATATCTACTTTTATTGTCCCTGCTAAACATTCTGTGTTCTGCATTTTTCTAATTTTTATTTAATTAAGAGACAAAATTACATACAGCTGTTTGAATTTAAAGTGGCCACATGTGTCAGATCAGATTACAAATGATGCCAAATTGCTGTGTAGGCCAATTTGAAGTGCTTGAAAGAATTTCGGTTAGTGTAGTATGATATAACAATTAAAATTTCATATGGTAATACACTTTGAAATAATCTTAATGTATTGAATAAACTAAGTCCTCAATTTATATGCAATATAATGTCTTGCTTTACTCACTTTTAATTATTTAAAAATACTATTAAATATTTTTATTTAAAACTTTTCTCCATGTGTCTCCTTTTGAAATAGTTTTAAATAAATTGAGTTCTAATTATAATGATGATTGTCTTCTAGTAGTTGAAAGATTTAGGTTTGCTATATCAGGTATGTGTTAAATTAGTTTTCTTGGATATCATAAGTAGTCTCTGTGTTTAAGAAAACTTCTAGGCATCTAGGCAGAGAGGAAAAAAAAAACCGGTTCTGAACATCTTGTGTTCTTCTAGGCATTGGGTAATGTTCAAAAGAAGGTTATTACTGTATATAGCAGAGTTATTTCAAACATTGTGAAGATGCCCAGCAGCTCCTGCTCAGCTTTGTCAGCAGATGACCAAAGTAGCCTGTAGGTGGATACTTCACAGATATTGCTGCTCATTACTGCTAGCCTCCAAGTACTCCATCCAGCCTCAGAAATGGGTTTACCAGACATCCAGTGTTAAAGACGGTCAAGGTTTGTGGACTACAGTTACAAAAGATGATAATAAATTATTGAAAACCAATTTCTCCCTCTTTGTAATCTGAATCTTAACAAATATTGAATAGTACAAACATTTAATTTCAAGGTACCGTTGTCCTGGATTTTACAGAATAAATGAGTTGCAATATGAGATACTTAGGAAGTGTTGAAAAACAAGTCTATTATGCATGTACTTCTAAAACCAAACATCATTTTCACATTTTCTGTGCTCTAAAATTATTCTAAAACATTCTAAATAAGGACTTGAGAAAAATAGTTAATTTACTCTATTCTAATTAAATTTTTATGAATTCTATAATTTTAAATTTATGCTGAATGTCTTGCATTTACTAGCATGTAGCAGGAATGTTCTCATATTGTAATATTTCATAAACTAAATAAAATTTTGTTGTTAAACTCAAGTGTGTCTTTTTTAACATGAGACATAAATCAAAAGAATTACAATAAAGATTGTTCTTTAAATCTGGCCTTATGATTTCTTCAGTATTTATCCTTTGATGATATTTTTGTGTGTGGTGCTTTTGTTCCTATTTTTTCCAATCAAATAATTACTTTCTAGGTATAATTCACACTTGTGCAGAAAACTCTTCAATTTAAAAAGTAAAACATTTTATGGTTACACTTATGACTATAATGATGACTTAATGACTTCTTTATCCATATATCATGAATACTTCCATAATAACTTTATGAACAAGGTAATATTAATCACAATTGTAGGAGAACTTTATTTTTGAGCACCTACTATGTATTAAGCACTGTGGTAAGATGTTTATATGGGTAATTTCATTTAATTTTCACAGCTGCTAGATTTGGAAACTGAGACTTGGAGAAAATAAGAAACACACAAAGTCATACAAACACTAAAAACTCAGATTAAAAATCAGGGCAGTCTTAAACTAGAGCCAACACTCTAAACAACTAAACTACAGTGCTATACTACCTGATAACACTTTTAAAACTACGAAAAAATTCCAAAAAAATAAAAAAGCACAAAAAATAATTTGACTGACATCTGTGCCCCCTCCGCAATTCAGAAGATGATGTCATTTTACAGTTTTTTTCCAAATCTCTCTTCTCCTCTCCTCCACTACCCTCTCTTTTTGAAGACTGATACTAATGACTTAGTCTACTCCAGTGGTTTTCAACTGGCGGCAGTTTTGCCCCCCCAGGGGACATTTGACAATTTCTAAAAACAGTTTTGATTGTCATGACTGGGAAAATGGGTGCTACTGTCATCTAATGGGTAGAGCTAGGGATGCCAATAAACATCCTACAATGTACAGGAGAGCCCACACACCAAAAATCCTAGTCTACCCCATTTATTTCCCCTTTCCTTTCTCCCCAGAAGTCACCACTATCAGGAAATTGAGATACATCATTTTACTGTAAGTTGTCATACTTTCATTATGTATGAATGCATGAAAACATATTTTATCCTTTTATATTTTACATAAATTGTATCATACTGATTATTTTTCTTAGAACTAGAGGGTTTTTTAAACTTGATATTGAAATCCATTTACTAGAAGATTCTGTTTATTATAGCTATATAATGGATTTTGATACTTCACAGGTGAGTTAACCCCTTCTTATTCTTATATTGATATTCTTGACTCTTTACTGTTCCCTGAGCCTTATTTTTTATTTTTTAAAAATTTTTATGGCTACTTAATAATTATATGTATTTATAGGATACATGTTATATTTTGATACAAGTATACAATGTGTAATGGTGAAATCTGGGTAATTGAGATAAACAGCACCTCAAATATTTATTATTTCTTTGTTCTGGGAGCATTCTAAATATTCTCTTCTACTATTTTGAAATATACAACCAATTATTTACTGTACTTGCTCTATTATGCCATAAAACACTAGATCTTATTCCTTCTAACTGCATTTTTGTATCCATTACCCGACCTCTGTCTATATGTGACATTTGTCTTTTTGTGCCTGGCTTACTTCAATTAACATAATATCCTCAGTTCCATTCATATTGCTGAAAATTGCAGGATTTAATTTTTATGGCTGAATTTTCCATTTTGTATATACACCGCATTTTCTTTATCCATTCATTCATTGATGGACACTTAGATTGATTCTATATCTTTGCTAGTGTGAATAATGTTGCAATAAACGTGGGAGTGCAGATACCCTTCAGTATACTAATTTTCCTTCTTTTGTGTATATACCCAGCAGTGGGACTACGGGGTCAAATGGCAGTTGTATTTTCAGGTTTTTGAGGAACCTCTATACTGTTTTCCATAGTGGCTATACTAATTTACATACCCACCAACAGTGTTTCCCGAGCTTTAGTGTGAGATTTTCATGTTTCATAAAAATTCCATTGGGATTTTGACTGAAATTGCATTGAATCTATAGTTCAGTTAGTAAGTACATTTCTGTCTTTAATGATTCCCATCTAATAATTGAATGATTTTCTCTATTTCTGCACATCTTCTTTCATCCTTATATCATGTTCTATAAATTTCTCCAGTTATTTTGCTAAATTTCTTGCCATATACCTGACAGTTTTGTCACTTTTGTAAATGCTATTCTGGTATTTAATCACTTGTATATAGGAATGCACACGTTGAATATTCTAAATGTTTGCTGAACATACTTCGTAATTGTTTAGATCTTCTGTGTAAACAACCGTATTATCTACAGGTTGTTTCTTCCTTTTTGGTTGCTATATCTCTTTTGCCAAGTATTAAATCTATTATATTGTTGAATAGTAGCATGGTTAGTGTACAAACTTATCATTTTACTATTTGTAAAGTGGATCATTTTTAATTTCACTATTAAGTGTGTTATTTACTATAGGTTTTGGGTAGTTACATTTACTACATATGGGGACTTATCTTCTAATTTATTATTTTTTATATCTGGTTCCATAAACGGATATTGACTTTTGTAAAATTATTTTTATATCTATTGGCAAGAACATATGATTTTTCTTCTTTAATATATTACTTTGAGGAATTAAATGTATTCATTGGATAATGTTGAACCATTTTTGCATTTGGTCATGAAGCATTATTTATATATGCATGCATGTGCATACACACTTTTGAATTTTTCATTGAGAGGAAAGATATCCTTTTAAGGATTTTGTTTTGTTTTAATAAGCCTTTTCCCTCTGATTGGTTTTAATATCTTCCTTTGGTATTCTGCATTTTTGCCAGGATGTGTCAAGGCATAGTCCTACTTAAGACTTATTCTGAAAGCTCAGTTGGAGAATTCATGTCTGTCTTCAGTTCTGCAAATCCTCAACCATTATCTCTTTATGTCCCTCTCACCACCATTTCTGTTTATGTAGACAATATTACATTAACTGCTTTCTGTCTTCCATGATGGCACAACCCTTATACTTACATTTTAGGTGATTTAGACAGCTTTATCTCTGAATCCACAATTTATCTCTTCAAGTATAATTGATGTTTTACTTCATTTACTATATGTTTTATATTGAAACGTTCTTACGGCATGGGCTTATTTTATTTTTTTCTTTTAGTCATTAGGCTTGTGTTTTACAGTAACTTTTTAGATTTTGTATTATTGTCTCAGGCTTTTGGGTTCCTTTTCTTTGGTTTCTGCTGTTACTCACTAAAGATTGTTTTTTTCTTAATTTTAAATGAGATCTTATGTACAGGGGGATTTCTTCTTGTTTCCATTTGAAAATCTTACGTAGTCTGTTGTAGAATAATCCCTTTGATGTGTGTGTGTGTTTGCTTCTGCCAGATATCTTAGGAGAATTTGTATCTCAAGACTAAGTTTTACGTCAAGTTCTTGGCATATTGATTTCCACATCAGAAAAGTTGTGTCCAAGACAAGTAGTGACCAATATCTAAACTGAAGTTTTCTTTTTTCCGCCTAGAGCTCAGGTAGAAAAGTTTATCTACCCTCACTTATTTATTTATTTATGTTTTCCCTCAGCCAGTGAGTAGATTTTTCTACTTCAGTTTAATGAGGGTCTAATTTTAAATAGGGTTCATTTGAACTCCCAGCCTGTAAAGGTTCACTGCCTTATCTCTGTTCCTTATGTGGGCATTCCATCTCAATAACCCCGTCCCTCCTTCCACTTCTCCACACCTATTTTGGAGCCTCAGCTTACACATTAATTGCTCTTGCTTTCAATTTCTCTGTTTCTGGCACCTGGGATTTCTCTTTCTAACTTATACTTAGCTATGTATGTTTAAAGTTGTTATCTTTACCTAACATTACTATATGCTTGTAGTCAGAGGACCTCTGCATTAGTTTTGTTGGATGACTTTCTGGAACAGAAACTCTATAGAAAGCAAACCAGAATTATTCCTTTGATAAGAGATAATCAAATGCCAATATACCACAATAAGTGATTTTACAAATATAGATATTGACAAGAAAATCGCACAATGCCAAAAAACTGTCTTATAAGTTGTGACAACCAAGAATTCATTATTGTAGCACAATTATAGATTAATTGATGATCTTTTACATACTTTCTTCCACATATGTACCTAAATTATCAGAACTATAGTTGTCCTGCACATGGCACCTTGTAAGGTACTTTTTGAAAACATCATGTAGATTTTTCTCTTTCTCATATTTTACAATCTGCATCAAAATCCATTTGTAGCAATTTACAGTAATTTATTGTATCATCTCCTAATTTTGAATTGTAAGCTTGCATCCAAATTTTGATATTACACATAATGCTGCAAAGAACATCTTCAAAAGTTTTATCTTTTTATTACATTTAAATTTATTACCTTAAACTAAGATTCTAAAATGAAATTTCTATGTCAAAGGATGTGATCATTTTTGTGGCTCTTCTTACACATTGCCTATATTATATGTCTTTTAAAATCAATGTGGAGACAGAGGTACCATCCATGAATAGATATGACAATTTTACTATTTTACCTTCTGCACTGGCTTATTTTGTAATTTTAGTTTAATGATTACAAAAATAAATAGTTTTGTTTTTCATTTGCATTTCTTTGCTTTGGATATACGTTTCCTATATGGTTTTCTGGGTTTTTTTAATTCTCATTTTTTTTTCTCTGCTTTCTTAGAATTTGTTTTTCTAGTTTTTCTTATTGTGTGGACACATATACATTATGCATTTATTCTTTGGAGAATTTATATTTTTGTCATACATTTATGTATTGATGTAACTGAAATTTTTAATCCCAACTATCACACATGTACACATATACATTATATTTTCCTTTTAATTTTTTGTGTAGGGAATAAATTTGTGTACTTGTATTTTCCCCTTGATTCAATTGAAAGAGTGTCTATTTTATTAAAAATCTGTGACCTGTCTGGAGTATTGGTAATATGGGAAGGGTGCTGAGCATGTGTGGGAAGACTTTTGTGGAGAATTTTTGTGAGCTTCCCAATAATAATGATTTTATTGTTATCATATTAATAATAAAATCATAAGGAAACAATTTAAGTACTGTTCCAGGAATTATATAGATGTTTTACACACAGATTTTTACTTTTTAAAACAATACAGTAAGTTGGCAAAGTTACCCTTTTTTGCAGATGCCAGATCTAACATCCCACAACTTCTGAGAATAGAGCCAAGTTTTCAATCTGCCTCTGTGTTATTAAAATTGTGGGTTCCTCTCACTATACTCTGTTAACATTGCACAATAGAATTGAACCTTTACTTGGAACTCCTCATGGTGCTTGGGCATGGCACACATCAGAACAATTGGCCATGTGTTCCGAGTGAGGACGAAAGGGCAATATCTGGTCACTAACCAGAGTGGATAGGGTAGAAGGTGAACCCCTCCATGGTACAGCAGTGCCATCATCCATGAGGTCCCAGGGGAACTGAAGTACTATAATAGTATTTGCTATCATAGTTTCCTAGAGCACAGTCCATCTGTAGGACATTCAACATCTACATTTTTCACACCTGTTGGATGGTATACTTTGTAGTTCAACCTGAAAATTCTAAAGTGTTGTATGAATTGTGCTATTTCTCCCTTTCTCTAAATTGCTATTTGGTTTTTGCCACTATACCTTCTAGTGATAATTCCCCCTTCATTTTGGAAAGCTCATTTTACCATTTTTAAAACTGTATGTGTAGTTTTCAGATGCTGAAAGTCTACATTTTGTATTGTATATCCGATTTTCACTTCAGTGCCAGACACACATTGTCATAAAAATTCTTTTATGATGAGATTTATTACTTCCCTTCAAATAATTGAGAGAGCAGCAGTCAAATCTGCCTGCATTCAAAACCTTACTCCATCATTTTCCTGGTATAATTTTAGGGCAGACATTAAGCTTTCTGAGTATCAGTTTTCTCATTTAATTTTTAAAAAATGGACAATAGTAATAATAGCACCTTCCTCATCAGATTGTTGGACAATTAAAAGAAATACTGTAAGAACAAGGTTTATCATTCAACAAATCATAGGTGGGAGGCATCATAGTAGTAGCCTCAGCCACGTTATAGTACTTATTATTATTTTTTAATAATTTCACTCAATTTCTCCTTGTATATTTTTCAATCAGTAATCATAGTTCTAAAACAGTATTTTTGACTATATTTGGAATTTTTCTAAACTTATGCATTTATTGTATTCATGTAGTATTTACTATTTGGTACTATGTAGCAGTTAGTCTACAGTATTTAGACTCTGTATATTCAGTCATGCATCGCTTAACAATGGGATGTGTTCGAATACATGTGTTCTTAGGCAATGTTTTCATTGTGTGAATATCATAGAGAACATAACTACACAAACCTAAATGGTATAGATACTACACACCTAGGCTATATGGTGTAGCCTATTGCTCCTAGGCTACAAGCCTGTACAGAAAGTTACTATACTGAATACTTTAGGCAGTTGTAACACAATGGTAAGTATTTGTGTATCTAAACATCCTAACATAGGAAAAGTAATGTGTTGAACTAGAACATTACAATGGCTATGATGTCACTGTGTGATAGAAATTTTTCAGCTTCATTATAATTTTATGGGATTACCATTTTGTATGTGGTTCATCATTGACCAAAATGTCATGATATGGCTCATGACTA
Source organism: Daubentonia madagascariensis (assembly GCA_023783475.1). Taxonomy (NCBI): domain Eukaryota; kingdom Metazoa; phylum Chordata; class Mammalia; order Primates; family Daubentoniidae; genus Daubentonia; species Daubentonia madagascariensis. Next base: position 13,236,169 of record JAKFHU010000747.1, on the reverse strand, counting down.
TAGGTTTTAGTACTTGGAATTATGTTAAGCTTATACAGTTTCTATAGTGATACAGCATTAATTGGGTGATCCAAGTCCATTATATGCATTTCCATTGATTTGCATCTGCTAGAACTAAATAAAATTTTGTGAATAGCTCTTTTGGCGGGGCGCAGGGTTATATTTAGAAGAACTTTGTGGCTGCTAGTGTGAGCGGTAACAAAGATTTTGCCATCATGTAAATTTGCTGTTGTGGTAAGTGTCTGTTATTTGTACTTTCCTAATGGTCTTTGCCTAATTGCATTAATGTTCTTTGATTGTGTACCATTTACCAAGATTCATTATTTACTTCCTTTATTATTATTAGTGGCAATTTATCTGATGTCTTCCAATGTATGCAGTGTTATCTATAAATAAAAATATTCACCTTTATAACAATGTTTTTATTCATTCTTTCTCTTGAATTAACAAGACCCTCTATAATACTAAACAATATTGATAGCAATAGATGGTCTTGTTTATTATTGAATTGGAAGGGGTTATCACCATCATTTTGTCATTGGTTATAATGTTAGTTTTGGGTTATATAGCTGTTTCTAAAAATAATTTTTCTATTCTTTGAGAGTATTTTATTGGGAGAGATGTCAATTTTTCTCTTTTAATTGAATTTTTAAATGATCAACAATTTTTTTTAGCCTACTGATATATTAACATTGTTACATTGAAGTATCCTTTCATCTCTAGATTAAATTACACCATTAATTTGTTATTTTTGTTATTTTTAAAATATTCAAATAATAAAGTTAATTTTTTATTTTATTATATTTTGCATTTAGGATAATAATTAGCTCAAAAGGAATATTTTGCATTCCTATTACAATTTTTCTTTCATCCCCGCTTCATCTGTGGTAGAGGGGGTGTGCATCATTCTGCATGCTTTTCTTCCCTCACAGCAGCTATAATGGTCAGAACATTTTTCTTTCTCAATGCTGTAACTTTTAATATGCCTTAGCTATAGCTATTTATAGCTATACTTCCTGCTAACAGATGGCTATCTTTTATTTTTTAATAAAGAATAATTTTTGTATATAGTAATCAACATCCATTTGTAGAAGTTCTCTCATTTATTTATTATTTTATTTTATTTTTTCAGCCTCTGCAGAATAAAAGTGTTTCTTGGTGGTAAATTTTATGAAAGTTCACAGGTCTGAAATTGTCTTACTCTCATCTTCATATATGAATGACAACTAGCTTGGGTCAAGCAGAGTTCTTGGATCACATCTCTTTTTTTGCAGGACTCTGAAGTTACCTCTCTCTTACGTTCTGATGTTGAATGCCACAGCAGAGAACACTGAAACAATAATGCTTTGGCTTCTTTGAAAGATTTTGCTTTTGTTCTTTTATAGACATAGGAAAAAATTCCCCTTTTCCTTAAAATTTAAGACTATTTCCTTGGAAATTTTATTGAAGTCATTGTGAACTCAGTCTCACTCTTTTTTATAAAGTTCTAGAAAGTTTTCTTTTTTTAAATTTTATCCTTCCACATCAAATACTTCTATAAAGAGTTGTAAACAAAGTGAATTGCAATAAACAACTTATTGTTGATCATTAATTCAGTTCTATTTCTGTGTTCTGTGTTCTCAATATCTGTCATCTCCTCTTGCATTCTTTGCATCTCTCTGTTAAATTTGTTTTTATTTTGTATGCATATTCAGGTTAACTTTTGGTTTTCTGATACACACTTGTCCAACATGAATTCTAGTATACACTTTCGCCTGATGACTTTTCAAGTAAATGTGGTTTTTACATTATAGCAACAAAAAAGCCCTGTAATCCCAGCACTCAGAAACAATTTATAATTATCCCATATTAATAAATATATAAGTATATAATAGTGTAATAATGCATATATAATCGATTAGAGTCCTGTATCCATTTTTTACTTAAGATATTGCTGGCATTACATACAACATCATAAAAAACGTAGAAATTTTAGAAAAGCAACAGGAAAATATCATCTGTGATAACAGGACCCAAAGATAATGACTACTACTCAATTGGGTAAAACCAATGAGGACATATATAAAATTTATGTAGAGTTCCCATCGTCGTAGATTTTATCGATTTAACATATTTTAATCATTTTTGTAGCCTTAAAAATCTTTGTATTTACTTAAATGGCTCTGTAATATTAAGCTCTTTTCTGTATTAGCAAATGTATGTATATGTATATATGTGTGTATATATATTATATACATATATGCACAATAGAGTGAAGAGTGAACTATTTGGGTTTGATATCAAGTGATAATCAAGTGATAATAATTGACAAGCCTACTGCTATGTAACTAAAGGGCCAGTGCAACCTGTCTTGCACATTGGCCATGAGGGAAGATGTGAACCCACATCGCTATACCTACGAAAGTTTCAAGCCTCTGCTGTTTGGACATTGGGCATCGTTCAGATTAATAGCAGTATTAGCTGCATTGGGAGAGCAGGCTGGAGTGGTACTTTTACCCTTTTGTTTATAAGATTGTAACATAATTTGTCATTCCGTTGACTACCTTCACAGCATGAATTATAAACAATTACTTTTCCTGTGCTAGTATCCAAGGCATATATTTGCTGTTAGTGTCATTTTCCCCTTCCCATTGGAATGGGAGTTTGTATCAGTGCTTGTAAGAATCCATATTTTTAAAAAATATTTTTTAAAAATTTATTTCTGTATATTTTACATATTTCTGTGTGTATCCTAGTGTGTGTGAATTTATTTATATCCCATAAGTTTTCACTGTAGATAAGGGAAGAAGGAAAATGAATGATCAAAAGGAAAAAGAGAAGCTATTTTCTTCAGTGTTGACAAGCTGTTAATAGATAGTCTTTGGAAAAGTGTTCTCTTGTCAATAATTTTAGAAATGCTGTATTACACAAATTTAAGAGGATTCTATAGAGGCCTTAATATACTAAATTGTATTTCAATTTCTATAATTCATTTTATTATGCTACTTTTCCCAGCACAACAAAAAAGGGCTTTTGTAACTAATGTTCCTTGGGACAAAGTTTGTGAAATGCAGGGTTTTTTTTTTTTTTAAACCCATATTAGTTTTCTTTTTTCCCCCCAGACATATTATCCCATTCTCAATGAACTACTAATGATCGTTCACTCTCACTGTTCAGTTAGGGGGACTGGTGGAAATCAGCATATCTCATACTTTTTTTTTAAGTTGTGAAATGTGAATCAAAAAATTATTTTTTATTTTTATTTTTTACCACAGTTAATATTTTAATGTGAATTAATATAGCATGTTTTCTACTGATACATAGATACACACACAAATTTTTTTTACCAAAATAGAGATCTTACAGTGTACTGTTTTATAGTATTTTTCATCTTAACAATATATCATGAACAATTTTTCATATCAATAAATATGGCTAAAATGCTGTTATCCAGAGAGAAATATTTCTGATACCTTATGTGTCCCAGAGTGTAGGATGCTCTGGAGAACGCAGGCTTTTGAATGAGTCAGACTGAGTCCAGTGCCTCTTCTGCCACTTACTAGATGAGTGATGTTTGGTGAATTATTTTACCTCTCAGGACCTCATTTTTACCATCAATCAAGTGGAAATAATATTACCTTTCTCAAAAGTCACTGGGATAAATAATAGACTCATTTGGAAAGAACTCCCACAAATTAAAATAAGAAGTAAGCTATCCATATGAACAATATCCATGTAAAATTATTTCAAAGTGAATTCCTCAACAGAGAAATGCAAATTTATTTTATTTTATTTTTAGAATAAACTTATTTGTGTATATTTAAGGTATATATGATGTTATAAGATAAATATATGTTTGTGTGTCTATATATATATATAGTAAAATGGTTACTATAGTGAAACAAATTAACATATTCATCTTACATATTTACCCTTTTCTCCCCTATGGCAAGAGCAGCTTTAATCTACTCCTTTAGCAAAAAGCCTGAACACAAAACACTAGTATTAACTATTGTCCTCCTTTTGTACATTAGATCTTTCAACTTGTTCATCTGATTTGTTACTTTGTGTCCTTTGACCAATCTCTGCATTTCCTCTCCCGCCCCCATCCTGACCCTGGTAATTCCTATTTTATTCTCTATCGCTATATATTTGACCTTTTGTTTTTGATTCCACATGTAAGTAAAATCATGCAACATTTTTTTTTTCTGCGTCTGGTTTATTTTGCTTAGTATAATGTCCTCCAGGTCCATCCATATTGTGGCAAATGACAGGATCTCCTCCTTTTTTAAGACTGAATAATATCCCATTGCATATATATATATGTGTGTGTATACATACACCATGGTTTCTTTATCCATTTGTCCATTGATGGACACCTAGATTGTTTCCATATCTTGACTAATGCTGCAATGAACCTGGGAATGCAGATATCTTTATAAGGTGTTGATTTTATTTTCTTTTGGTACATAGCCAGAAGTGTAATTCTATTTTCAATTTTTTTTGAACCTCCATACTGTTTTCCATAATGGCTGCACCAACTGTATACAAGGGTTCCCTTTTCTCCCTACCCTTACAAACACTTGTTATCTCTTCTCTTTTTGTAGTAGCTGTCCTAACAGATGTTAGGTGATATGGTGGCTTTGATTTGTATTTCCCTGAAGATTAGTGATGTTGAACACCTTGTCATATACCTGTTGGCTATTTTTATGTCATCTTTGGAGAACTGTCTCTTTGAGTCCTTTGCTCAGTTTTTAACCAGGTTATGTTTTCTTGCTATATTGTTGTATGAGTGTGTTAGAAATCTTGGATATTAACTGCCTACCTGATATATGGTTTGCAAATATATTTTTTCCCAATATGTAGATTGCCTGTCATTTTTTTTTGATTATTTTCTTTCCTGAGCAGAAACTTTAGTTTGATGTAGTTTCATTTATTTATTTTTGCTTTTGTAGCCTAAGCTTTTGGTGTGATATCCAAGAAATCATTGCTAAATCCAACATCAGGGAGCTTTTTTGCTGTGTTCTCTCCTAAGAGTTTTATGGTTTCAGATTTTATGTTTAGGTCTTTTATCTATTTTGAGTTGATTTTTTGGTGTGGTATAAGATAAGGATAAAATTTCGTTCTTTTGCATATGGAAATCATGTTTTCCTAGCACCATTTATTGAGGACACTATTCTTTCCCTGGTGTGTCTTTTTGGTACCCTTGTCAAAAATTAGTTCACCAAATATGTTTTGATTTATTTCTGGGTTATTTATTCTGTTCCACTGGTCTATGTGTCTGTTTTTATGCCAGTACCATACTGTTTTGATTAATATAGCTTATTAATGTAATTTTAAATCAAGAAGTGTGATGCCTCCAACTTTTTTTTTCTCAGAATTGCTTTGTCTATTTGAGGTCTTTTGTGGTTACACACAAATTTTAAGATTGCTTTTGCTATTTCTGTGAAGAATTCCATTGAGATTTAGGTAGGGATTGCATTGAATCTATAGATTGCTTTGGGTAGTATGGATTTTTCATAAATGGCCTTTATCATGTTGAGGAACTTTCCATATATAACTAAATGGTTAAGAAATTTTATCAAGAAAGGATGTCAAACTCTGTCTAATATTTTTTCTGCACCAATTGATATAATCATGTGGTCTGGTCTTTCAGTCTGTTAATGTGATGTATCACATTGATTGATTAGTGTATGTTAAAACAGCCTTGCATGCTAGGGATAAATCCAACTTGATCATAATGTTTAATCTTTTTGATGTGTTGTTGAATTCAATTTGCTAATATTTTATTGAGGATTTTTGCATCATGTTTATCAGAGATATTGGCCTGTAGTTTTATTTTCTTGTTGTGTCTTTGGCTGGGTTAGATTTCAAGATTCTCTGGCTTGTAAAATGTAAACACTTCCCTCCAGCTCTATTTCTGGAAGAGTGTAAGAAGCATCAGTATTAATTCTTCGTTGAAAGTTTGGTGGAATTCATCTGTAAAGCCATCCGGTTCTGGGCTTTTCTATGTTGGGAGGTTTTTACTTACTACTTTAATCTCTTTGTTATTGGTCTATTTAGGCTTTCTATTTCTTTTCAATTTAATCTTGGTAGATTGTATTTTTCTGGATATTTATCCAAGTCTTCTAGGCTATCAAATTTGTTGGTAAATAATTATTTATAGTAGTCAGTGATCCTTTTCATTTCTTATTTTTATATGAGTCTTCTCTCTTTTTTTCTTAGTGTATCTAAGAGTTTGTCAATGTTATGTTTTTCAAAAAACCAAGAATGCAAATTTAAACTACAATCAGATACCCCAACACACTCAACAACATGCCTGTTGACTGACAACATGAAATTTTGGCAAGAATAAAGGGAAATGGCAACACTCATACCTTGCTGGTGAGAATGAAAATTGCCACAGACACTTTGGAAAACTCTTTGGAAGTTTCTACTACAAGTAAATATGTACCATCCCTATGATAAAGTCATTGTTCTCCTACAGAATTAAATATTCATAGCTGCTTTATCTAAATAGCCTCAAACTGGAAGTAACCTTAATGTCTATCAACAAGGGAACAGGTAAATCAAGTGTGGCATATTCTTAAAATGGAATGCTACACTACTGATACATACGGGAACATTGAAGGAATGTTCTCAGAAAGAGCCAAGACTTTATAGACCATATGATGATTAATTCATTGATATAAAGTCCATGAACAGGCAGAGCTAATCCATGAAAATAGAAGTATAGAAGTTCAAATAATGGTTGCTTCCATGGAATAGGTTGGTTATGACTAAAAAGAGGCAAAATGGAACTTTCTGAGGTGAAGGATATAGTCAACATCTTGATCCAGGTGGCCACTGCATAGGTGTATACCCATATAAAAATCCAGCTCTGCATTTAAGATGTGTGTACTTTATGTACTTGCTGAGAATATACATTAGCTCAATAAAAAAGAAAAAAGTTATTAGCAAACCAGTGATATATAATGTGTATAATATATAATATTTTTGTTGACATTTAATAGGTCCTCAATAAATTGGAGTTATCCTGGCTCTGTAAGTAATTCTGAGACCAAATACAATACTGCATATAAAGTCATTTTGAAGAAAAAATGTACTTTGCATTCCCAGCTATGGATATAAAAAATGAATTTTTAACTACTACCTGTTTATAAATTGGGGACAGCCTATACCTATGCAATGAATTTCCTAACAAAGAAAGTCCTAGAGACAGAAATGAGTTATATTCTGTATCATCTACAAGTTGTTTGAAGAAAATTAAGGAAGAATAAAAGAGACTATAAATTTGTTTCTGTTGCATTGCTTGGAAGAGATGGGTAGTAAGAAAAGAGCAAACTGAAAGAGATGCATCTCTGAATCTGGGATAAATCTAGTGTGTATGAATTTGCATTGAGACTTTTCTTACTTTTTTGCCAGAATTTATGTTCTTTTTCCTGAGAAAAGTGCTATATACTTGATGACTGCACCATAATAGTTGTTAATGAAAATTCACAGTCATGAAAAAAACAAATAAAAATTGATAGTTTCTTAAACTGTAGTCCTAATATCTGGATTTAATGTGTTAATGGAGTTAGAGTTCTCACTTTGATCTTTTAAACAAGCAAACAAACAAACAAAAGTGAATTGGAATGCTTGCACGCATGTCTAACAGTGCTAACCAAAAACAATCATGCTAAGTGATTGCATGGTAGGTGCAGTACACATTATGCAGAGGCTTTGATGCACTTGGTAAATTGAGCTTCAAAAATTATTATCAGGTTTTTAAACAATAATAGCTATGAAAAGGTGTTTCAGAACAGCACTTTAAAACTATACCCATTTAATTTGTTCTATTTTTCTGTTATATTTTATAGGTTCATATATCTCCTGCTGCTGAAATTGCTTAGACTTATCAGGTTTTATGAATGAAACACACTCTTAAATAGTTTATTTAATGAGTCCGATCTACCCGTGTATTTCATCTTTATGGAATAGACAAAGACTACAAGATTTCTTTCTACTTGGTTCTAGTGAGCCTGAGGCATAAACAATTTTTGGTTGGTTTATAACAAAGACAGCTACATTATAAGAGTATTAAAACAGAAATAGAGGATCAAAGGATTAGAAACAAAATTCTACTATGTTTCTTATAAGTGCATTAAATCTTATTCTGTGATTTTCTAGCAGTGAAACAAAAAAGGAAACACAATTGGTTATATATATCTTATAGTATACTGAAAGTAATCCTATTCAGTAAGAGTAATGGTTTTTTTTAAATAAATGAATGCTGAAGAAGAATGTACATCATGGAAAATTTGAACAACTTAATGAAAAAATCTTTTAACAATCATTTTGCAGAAGTTGGAGAACATTCTTTTATTGGTCCTCAACAAAAGATGAATGTGCCCCATAAAGTTTCTATCCAAATTGTACACTGAAGGGTCGAGGAAAAAGGGAGACGGAGAGAGAGGGAGAAAGGAAGAGAGGGAGACGAGGGAAGAGAGGGAGCAAGGCGGGGAGGGGAGGGGGGAGAGGGAAATACAGGGAGAGAGGGAGACAGAGGGGGAGAGGGAGACAGACTGAGAGAGGGAGAGAGGGAGAGACTAGGAGGAATTAAATCTACTGTGAACTCAAATTCTAAGTGATGACAGGGTTAAATTTTTGATGTGTAGGCTGTGGCTGGGGCATCAGTGGGGAGGTGTCCAGATAGTCTTTGGACATGCAGGCATGAATTTAAAGGATAGGCCAAGACAGGAAACATAGAGCTAGATGTTTCTGCATAAGGTGATCTTTCAATGTATGGGATTTCCAAGTGGAGGACAGAAAAATGAAGGAAGTAAACAGTGAAATTAGAGATGGTGAGAACTTTAAGGGTCAAAAGAAGGAGAAAGACCTAGTATAATTGAAAGTAGAGAAATAGAAGAAGAACCATGAGAGTTACTTCACCCAAAGTACAGAAGGAGAGATTTTTAAGAAAGCTGTGGTCAGCAATGCTACAGGGTTCCAAAGGAGACTGAAAAACATTAGATTGTCAATTTGTGTCAAGAAGATCATTCCTAAGGTTTGAGTGAGCAATTTTATTAAAATGTGGGGAGACAGAAAACCAATAGCAAGGTGATAAAAGGTTAGTTGAGTGAAGGGATGGGATAGGAAATTTTAAAACATATTTTTTAAAAAATCAAATACATTCTTCCTGCATCTCTGGAGAAACTATTTTTAAAATATTTCTGTGCCCTCAACCTTTAGTTTCTTACCTCTTACTGAGGTTTTGACCATCTTTATCTGTACTCAGTACATTTGATCATATTGTTTTATTTAATGCACACAACTCTCAAAGCTTTCTATTATTTATATTATACACACATGCACACACTTGTCAATACTACTAAGAGTTGTAGAATTAAAGAAAAAAGCTGCATTTATACTTTGAGTGCAGGGAGGCAAGTAAAGGGGAGAAAGATCCATGGTAAGAGGAACTAATTAATGCAAATCCTGAATGAGACTAGAAATGAAAGCACAAAGCATAAATTAGTCTCAGGATGAACACATTCTCACACAAGAACTATGGGAGAGAAGAAGTTGAAAATATGGAATACATTTAAGGTAGAATAAAGGTTGTCATGTGATGGTTTGTATCTTTTCAGTAAAGTACGAAATGTAGTCTACTGTGAGTAACAGTAGCGGGGATGAAGGAAGTGGATATTGAGAATAGTTTGTATTAGTACAGCTGTTTTTGGTGATTATAAAGAAAAAGGAATCCATTTTACATTTAAAAACATATTCAGAGGAGTTTCTTTGACCCATGGAGCTTGGAGAAGGTGTATTCTCATGATCAGACTGTAAAACCCTATGATATTATCCAAAACCATAAGCAGAATAAGGATGTGAGTGAGGAACAGAGAAGGATAGTTGTATCTGGTACTAGGACCAGGTGGCAAATATTTAGGAAAGTAAGGAAATGCGTAGCCCTTGTGACTAATCAACAGCTAGCTAATATGATAAAATAGAAATCCAGGTAACTAGATTCTGAGTGTCAAATATCAAGTAATGGATTTTGCTTTGGTATGTATAGTTTGCTAATTTTTCATACAAACAAGCTCTAATGACAGATAATTTCCTTATTATAGGGCAATAAAGACTTGTGGATACTATTGTGACTTATGCTTGTTTTTAGAAAGTATATAGTTTAATCACAAAAGGACTTTGGGCATCAACCTGTTGTTTGGAATAGCCTATCTCAGAAGCGCATTAGTAAAAGTTCTGTAACCAAAAAATAAAAAGGATCATATAGTATGACTAAGTGTGACTTATCCCTGGGATAATATGTAAATAAATAAATGTGACACACCACACTAACAGAATAAAGGATAAAAATCATGCAATAATCTTAATAGTTGGAGAAAGAACATTTGACAAATTCAACATCCTTTCATAAGAAGAAATCTTAACAAACTAGATATACAGAAATCTACCTGAACATAACAAAGGCCATATATGACAAGCCCACAGCTGACTCATACTCAATGGTGAAATGCTGAAAGCTTTTCCTCTAAGATTGGAAAAAGACAAGGGTTCCCACTGTTGCCACTTTTATATAATATAGTATTGTAAATCCTAACCAGAGCAAATAGGCAAGAAAAAGAAAGAAAATGCATCCACATAAAGAAAGAAATTAAACCATTTCTGTTTGCATATGACATAATCCTATGTGTAGAATCCTAAAGACCCCACCAAAACTCTGTTAGACATAATAAACAAACTCAGTAAAGTTGCAGGAATCAAAATCAATGTACAAAAATTGGTAGCATTTCTATATATTAACAATGAAATATCTGAAAAAGAATTTTAAAAAGCAATTCCATTTACAATAGCTGCAAAAAAATAGGAATAAATTTAACAAAGGTGAAAAATTTGTACACTGAAAACTATAAAACACTGATGAAAGGAATTGAAAAAGATGCAAATAAATGGAAAGAAATCCTGTGTTCATGAATGGAAAGAATTTATATTCTTAATATGTCCATGTAACCCAAGGCAATCTACAAATTCAATCCACTCATCAAACATCTAATGGCATTTTTCACAGAAATAGAAAAAAAAATGGTAAAATTTATATGGAAACACAAAAGGCCCCAAATAGTCAAAGCAATCTTAAGAAAGAAAAAATAAACTGGAGACATCACACTTCCTGATTTCAAAAATGTTACAAATCTATAGTAATCAAAACAGTATGGTACTGACATAAAAACAGACACATAGACCAATAGAACAGAATAGAGGGCCCAGAAATAAACCCACACATATATGGGCAACTAATCTTTGACAAGAGAATTAAGAACACAATAGAGAAAAGATAGACTTTTCAATAAATGGTGTTAGGAAAACCTCATATCCACATACAAGTGAATGAAATTAGACTCTTATAATATATGCAAAAATCAAGTCAAAATGGATTAAAGACGTAAATGTAAGACCTGAAACATAGAACTCCTAAAAGAAAACACGGGAGGGAAGCTCCCTGACATTGATCTTGACAATGCCTTTTTGGATATGACATCATAAGTAGTGGCAACAAAAGAAAAAATAAGCAAGTGTGACTACATCAAACTAAAAAGCTTCTGCACAGCAATAGAAACAATTCGTATAATGAAAAGGCAACCATGGAATGGGAGAAAATAATTGCTAACCATATATCTGACATGGGGTTATTAGCCAAAACATACAAGGAACTCATTCAACTCAATAGCCAAAACAAACCCAACCAAAACAAACAAACAAAAAAACCCAAATAACCTGATTTAAAAAATGAATAGACATTTTTCCAGAGAAGACATACAGATGACCAATAGGTAAATCACTAATCATCAGGGAAATCAACATCACTAATCATCAGGGGAATGCAAATCAATCCACAATGAGATGTTCCTAATACCTGTTAGGTTGGCTATTATCAAAAAGACAAGAGATAAGAAATGTTGGTGAGAGTATAAAGAAAAGGGAACACTGTCTACTTTTGATGGGGATGTGAATTAGTACAGCCATTATGGAAAAGTATTAAAAATCCTCAAAAAAATTTAAAAAAAAGTAAGTACCATATAATCCAGCAATCCCACTTCTGGGTATATATTCAAAAGTAATGAAATCAGTATCTCAAAGAAATGTCTGCACCCCTTGTTTGTTTTAGAATTATTCACAATTACCGAGTGATAAAAACAGCCTAAGCATCTACCAGTGGATGAATGCATGAAGAAAATGCGCTACCTGTACACAATAAACTACAAAGTTTTCTATATACATTCTCCTATTTGAATTTAATAGTCTACTAATAAGGCCTCTTCATAACACTTTGAAATTGTTCTTGAACTTTTAGCTCCTACTAATCTCACTGTTGAAACTGAAATTGTAAATTAGAAGAAACATAAATAAGAAATATAAGAGATTTTATATTCAGAAGCTAACAGGAAAGTCCTTTTTTGCTCTGGGGGTAAGCTTTTATGTTTGCCTCTCTTTCTTCCCACAGAAGAAAATGATTAAGCATTAACTCTGAAATAATACCTTGAACTGATACTGTGAAATTACTGTAGTATTTAACACACAACTAGTTTGAAGTTCAGTGTTGTCTAATTTTGATCACATGAAGGTTCTAGATGCCATTCTAGGACATTCTAGAGAGGTGATCCTTAAACCTTAAAATAGGAGCTGTGAAAGCATTGGTATTGAGAATAAGTAAATTAAAGTGACTCTAATTTCCAATTGGAAAATACACATAAATCCTTTGAAAACCATTTTATTAGTAAAAACCTTTTGCAGGCTTATATATAACAAGAAAAGGAACATGTGTCATACCTACTTTGTGCTACACACTGATGTAGATGCTGAATTTGTCATATTCGATTAATTGTCTAAACAACACTATGAGGTGGACAGTATTTTAATGATCATTTTACAGATAATGACCTGGGGTAAAGATACGCTCAAGATCATAACAAGTAGAAAGTGGAAGGGCCAACATTTAAACCAAGGAGGTCTAGTTAAGACTTTTATACATGATGCTGAATTTCATTTCACTATTAAAAAATAAAAAGCCATAAATGTCATGGGATTGATTTTATTACGTAAAATAGAACAGTGATGTTATCTGTTAATCACAGATTACATCATTTCATTTCATAAATTCTCTAGTGAACTAAGAAATAAGCAAATGGAATTAATCAAGAGAAACAATGATTTATTCCACTCGTTGGCCCCAGAGCACCTAAAACAGGGTTTTATTCATAATGGAGTCTCAAATTTATATTTATTAAAGTAATGCATATCTTGCCATTTGAGGTATTTTAAACTGTGTAGTGAGTTAAACTGATCAGAAATATCAAAATAAGTATACTTAAATACTTTTAAAACCCCTTAAATGTGGTGAATTAAAAACATAAAGAACTTTGACTTCTTGAATAAAGTGTCTAGATTATTTATCAGGTCTTATTGAGTGGCATTTATAAAACTCTCTAGTGAGTTAAATGTAAATGTGTCAAGAATATGGGTTTTGACCTCTCAGATAACTCAGAGGTTTTTATAAATGTGTTAGGAGCGATCAAAAACATTTGGAAACCTATATAAATAACCTTTTTTTTTCTTATCAAAGAATGCAAGTGATCCAAAAACAGTAACAACCAACAATTGAATAAGGCTTAATGGTAAAGCAGAAGTCACATTTACCAAAATCTCTTTAAGTGTTCTGAATTAAATATTTTCACATGAAGATAAAAGGCCAATAGAGTGGTTTTAAATAATGACTACAAACTGATCAGTGCATGAACTGAAGAAAGCACATTAGCCAAACAACATGACACAAAATATATGATTAAACTTTAATAATATAGTTCTTTCCAAGGGTTAATAGCTTAATTTGAGTGGAACTGGATTCCTCTCTCAGTTTTTGCATACCCAAGGATTCATAAAATATATATTACAGATTAGGGACTATAAATTCTGGAAGGCTTTGAATAAAGCAATAAATAATTGTGGTGCACATTCTTGAAAATCTCTCAATTATTGACAAATAACATGAGTTAAAAAATACAAATTGCTCATAGTTCCAAACAGCGAGCTAATATGAAAATTAGATGAGGAAGTTAAGCATATATTTTATCATGTGAGGCATTTTTAAATCATGTTGGTTTTCCTTTAAGTTTAAAAAGATATGAGTGAGTGGTATTTTCATTAACTAGAAAGATTACTAAGTTAATGAAACATTTGCAAAGACTACATTTGGAAAAGCATGAAATACAGTAAAAGATAATAATGTAGTAAGTGAATCCCTTCCCCCTTTACTTGGAGAGAATGAGCTCTTTGGGGCATGCAAAATGCCTTTGGGTGTGATTTGGTGCATTGGACAGAGCATTGGATTGGGAGGAGGACAGATAAAGACTCTTTTCTCCACTCTGCCAGTTATTAGGCTCCTTGGCCAAGTTAATTAAACTTCCTTAGCTCTAATATCTTCAGATATAAAATAGGAATAAAAGTAAATCTCACTTAATAGGTAGTTGTGAAGAGGAAATCAAATCATACATGTAAAGTTTATACCACAATGTGAGGTATATTTATGGTGTCCATTAATACTTACCACCTTACTTACTTCCTATCATTTTTCTTCTTTATATTTCAGATGAACCACCCTTTATCAATTATATTTAGTGCTCATCTGATTTATAGGATTCCAAGAGAGAATATGATGCGTCAAGAGTCCTTTAGAGGCGTTGCGGTTATTTCCCTGTTACTGTAATCTGTGTAGAGAACATCAAAGCTACGGCTGTCTATGTACACAGAAATGGTCCTCTGTGCCAGTGTCCCAAGAACCAAGATATCCCCAACTCTATAATTATAGATTATTCGTCATGCAAAGTCCAAAAATTTTCAAGAGCCTATACCTTAACTTAGGAATTTCTCCACAGCATTTTGTCAAGGTAATGTAGTAAAGTTAATGCTAACATAGGACTCAAAAAGGCTTGAATTTGTAGCCCCAGCTACCAAGGTGTAACCTCAAATTAAGTTATATTTGGGCCTCAGTTTCCTCCACTATGGAAAAAAATAGGGACATTTGTACACACATATATGCATATATTTCAGACATATTATAAAATATAGATATATATACACTTATACCTAATTATAATGGGGACAATGTGTGCCAGTCTCTGAAACAGGTACACAGTGTGATCGTTCTCACTATTCTTGGCACATAGATTGTGCTTGATCTCAAGTTTTCCTGTTAGTGTAAAGTCTGAATAGCCCAACTGACCTGTTACATTGCTTTATGTATGACCCAGCATGGCACTTACACTACTGCACGTAGAGCAATAGAGCAGGAAAGGACATAGAACATGAAGCCCAACCTTCTCACTTAAAGAATGAGGAAGCAAACTCTGAGCAGTAGGTCAAAAGCTCTGGTCACATACCTCACTGAGATGAAGCTGTCTTGGTTCCCAGTCTTGTACTCTTGACTACTTTTCTGTGTTCCTCTCTATCCTTAAAAGATAAAATGCAATTAAATATTTGTATATAGTGTGGTTAGTTATATTTTTTTGTTTCTCAATGCTCCCAAAGAAATGTGGAGAGTGGGAATAGTGGAAGATAATTTGCTCTGAAGAAAGATTAGATTTTAGAAAATACTGGCAAAAGCCATACCTGATGGTAGAGGTTCAAGTTTCCTCCAAGCCCCATCAAATCCAGAGTGTTTAGAGAGACGTATAGGTATGTGGAAAGCTGAGAAGTTTAACAGTAGTGAATGAGTGCCTGAAGGTACCCTCAATCAAGGTAGATGAGGGTGCAGGATCTGACAGAGGATGTGGTAAACCTAAAACAGAGTCTTCTCATTAACTTACATGGCAATTATTTCTCTGCATGCCATGTGCTCAAGTACAGACAGCAAAATCAGCTAACCCAGTGCACTAAATTTTGCTGCTGCACAAGCTGTGATAAACCTCTTCTTGTTATCTGCTTGGGAGGGTCAGACACCTTGCTGGGCATCAGGAGCTCTAGAAAGGAGACTCTTCTTCCTAAAAGCTGCTTCCACTACAGGAATTGTCCTGCCAGAATACACGGGATGAAAATTGGCAAGAGTTTTCTTTCTGAATCATTAAATCTCCATACCTATGTAGGCAGATTATTGTTATATTGTTCTGACGTGCTTAGATTTCTAGAATATATTTGGGCAAATCATCTCACTTAACACCCTTTGCAATTACATGGAGGGTTCTGTAAATATGTCTTTGCTTGTGAATATTCTATATAACTGGATATTATATAACTGTGGCCAGTATATTATGGAACAAACATTGGGCCCATGATTTCTGAAAGTCTTTTTGCAGTTCTTTCCAAAGTAATCACTCTCTTTGTGGATTCAGTTTCCTTTTAAACACACATAATATTGAAACAATTTGTCTCCTTGATATGCAAAAGTCTATTGAGGTTTAAGGGTGATTGGGGCAGCAGTTTTTCTTGCAGATAAATCAAGCATCAAGTGCCATGGCTTCATGCCATGTACACAAAATATCTAACAACTTCACTTAGGCACACTTAGGGGATATTTTATTTAATGATGCCTTCCTCCTTGGTTCCAAAAATAACACTTTTATGATTTTTTTAAGATATGGAGTATAGTATTTTTACCATACTATTTGCTTTTCTTGAAGTTATTGGGAAGTATTTTGGGTCCCACTAAAAGAAGACAATTTCAATCTTTTAGCTCTGCAATGGTTGTCACAGCAAAAGAATTGTTTTAATAAAAAGTTCAGCCAAACCAGTACGACTGTTCAATAGTTCTTAAGTTCATCTCCTCCTGACTCCCTTGAATACTCCACAGAGCTATGGTTGCAGATTTTTTCCACTCTCTTCCTAATTCCATCTTTTCCTGCACTTCTTTCCCCTTAACATATTTAAAAGGCATGTTATTAGGTCAGAGCTGTTAAATGTGAATTTTCTTAGCTGCTTTCATTTCCATCCCAGACTACCTCTGTATTGTCACATGTGCTTTCCTCCTTTTATTAATATTTCGGAGGGGAGAGAGGGGCCTTTCTTTTTCTAAAGGCTTAACTCATAGGATTGGATACCTCACCCCCGAAATGATTCTAGAGCTTGTGTTAATAACCGTTATACAATCCTCGAACTTTCCCTCTCCACTAGGCCCTTTTCACTTTTGAGTAAACACGCTTAGGCTTAACTGCTCCTAAATGAACATAAGAAACAAGCAAATCAAACCCCACCACCTGTTCAAAATATCTGTGACTTTTGTTCTTCTTTACTTTAGCACTAAACTTCTTGAAAGTAGACCTCACTTGCTCTTATTTCTTCACACTCATCATCTTGTCTTGACCTTATTATGCCTGTGCTTCTGGTACCTATGCTCATTTTTAGGGCATGATGTGTTTGTTGGACATTCAAGTTATTAATAGTACTTCTCAAATTAAGTGTTCCGTCTACTCAATGCTTGCTCTCAAGCCAGCCCTTGTTCCTAACTCACTCTACCTTAATGGTCCCATTTGTCCTCCATTCATGCAAACAAAATTCTAAGTATACTTCAACTTTTCTCTCCTACCCAATTTCTAATTGATCTAAGTCCTGTATGTATAGATCTTCTATGTGTTTTTCAAATACTCCTTTCTTTTCATTTCTGTTGCCATAGCAATAATTTAGGCCTTCATTTGCTTAATTGCTCCTACTGCACACATCTCCTCACTAGTTTCTGTGTTTCTAGCTTCTCTCTGCACCTGCCTAAAAATGTATCTGCCACAGTATTCCTCTTCTGCTTAAGTTCTTGGAAGTAAACAATTGTGACTCAAAAGTTCTAAACTCCTCCTCAATTGAAAAGGCCGTCTTTGATCTAGCTATAATTTATCTTTGTGGGCTTAGCTAATATTATACTGCTTCCCTATAAATACTCCCTGCTGTAACCATAAGAATTCCTTAGTTTCTGAAACTCCTATGTTCTCTTTCCCTTTTGTTTCTTTCTTCACAAGAAATTCCTTCACACCAGAACTCTTAATTTATCTGTAACATTGAAAATACTGAATGCCTTTGCCCTTTTCTGACCTTCTCAACTAAATTCTTCTGGCTCCCCCAGGCCAGTGGCAGCTGGTTTACACCTCTCTTCAGAAAATTTATTTTTCCCGCCTTTCATTTTGTTCATCTGTATACGTGTGCAATTTCTCCTACTCCGTTTGTCTGCGAGAAAAGTGGCTTTCCTGTAGCTGATGTTTAATATACAGAAAAATTTTAAAAAAATTTAAGGAAAACTTTGTTGATTTGAAATAAAAAGTTCTGCTTTATTCAGAAAGTGTGTCTGAGCATTTTATTTCCAAAATCATAATATAGTTTTATTTCACTTCACTGTATTGAAATTGGAAGTTTATTTGATGTCTTTGTTTTGTTTTGTCTTTGTTGTATTTCATGGAATCGTAGTAGTTACCAAATAACATTTCCACTCATTACTTTCTAAAACAAACTTTGACATTAATCTTTCTTTATATTTCATGCAATTGCCATAGTAGGTGTGTATCTTGTCTCTAGTGGAATATTCATTCTATAGATGCCACTGTGTTTCCTTGATTGCTAGCGTTAAAACAGAAAAATATTAATATCATGTGTCACATAACCTCAGCAAATAAAGTTAACAAAAATCAATTACCCATGAATATGGAATTGGAAGAGTTGAATAATTCTGTTTTTAATATTTATATCTATAAAGTTCTTTTTATCTACTTATCATTATAAAGCTATGCATTTTTCAAATAGGCAATATTTCCATTTGTGAGTTATTAAACATTATTGTATTATTTAAAATTTATATCTTCTCTATTTTGAAAGCTCCTAAATTGTATATAAATTAAATTTCAGAAAATGAGATATTTCAGAATAAAACAAAACAGAGGTAATGAAAGTAAGGAGTTAAGAGTAGGTGATACAGGTACCTAACATGAACTGATGACTTTCATTGGTTCTTATTTGACTTCTAAGTATTCTGACAGCTAAGACAGAAGTATAAGCAATTTGGGTTAAATGGTTACTGGATAATTATTGACCCTTGACTTCAATTTATATAATCTGAACTTGGCAGGAATGTGATTTTGAGCAACTGGTTTAAAAAAAGCCACAATCAGCACCCAGTGTTGCCTATTAATATAAATGGAATAAAGTAACTTACAGGCAATATCAAGTAGATTGATGAAAAACAAATTCTAGGATTTCTCATAAGAGGTTGTGGAAACATTATTTGTGTGAGCTAGTAGTAAACAGCTCTATGTAGTTCTAAACACTAAGCTTTTTTATTTTTTAATTTTCATCTTCTAAAGTCAGGCACTTTACGAAATAGCATTGTATTTAGCAACTAATGGACACTGTTATTCAAGAAAAATCCTAAGGGAAAGGCAAGTACACCTCATGGAAAAACTATTTAGCACTAAATCTTATTTGATTTGAAAATATCTATCTCCACTCCAAGCAAAGGAAAAAAAATTCATGAGGCATCAAGTAATGTAACTTTAAGGTATAAATGGGTATATACTGAAGTAATGGAATGTATTTGAAAGGGAATTTCAATTATTTTATTCAGAATGTTTCTTTTCTCAGTATTATGGTGAGCTCTTTGTGACCTCATATAAAAGAAAATTTTGCAGAGGAATACTAGTATGTCAAACTGGGTTTGATTCAAGGGACAGTTGGTGAACACTACATTGGGTCTGGCTTGAGGGCTATGTGCAGTTAGTTTAGAAGATTTACTACGGTAGATTGAATCTAGCAGCTCACTATAAACCCAATTTATCATCAGACATTACTTTATCTGATAGTTCCACAAGGTAGAAAAATTATGCTGTAGGTTTCATTAATTTTTTAGCATATGTGACTGGATTCTAAGAATATATAGCCTAAACATGAACATTTTATAGTAGACTGACTTTATTTCCAACAGCTCACTTGAACACATGACTATATCTCTCATAAAAACACAAACATCACCCAGGAATTTTTTTTTTTAATTGCTTATGTCAGAAGGCAGACTTTTATTTATCTGCTCATTTTCTTAAAATGTAGAATTATGTGTCAAAGGAAAAAATTCTACCTGATGCTTCATATAATAAGAACATCAAAATAAATATGTGTATACACATTTAACTTATCATTGTAAACATCATTTAAGAATTGTTTTACAAGCAGAAGTAGATTTATGCTCACCTTGATTTTCCCTTTTAAATTTACCTTTAACCTATAATTTTTAAAAATAAGCTGATACTTTTTGCAAGAATTCATAAATGCCAGTGACTCCATTTCTCTGGCTATTTGCTATCAACTCCCTTTCTCTGTTAACCTCTACTTTGCTGTTTTATTTATTTGGGGCAAAATATGAGCAAATCAGAGATGTCTTTGTTAACCTACCTATGCCTTTAGAGTCATCCTTTAGAATCTGTTAGGTTACCTCTTCTTTACACCTCCTTAAAAACAAATACCAGACCAAATTTATCCTTATAAGTAAAACTACTAGTAGCATTGTGGATGATGGACTAGTAGGTAGCAAAATTGGAGGGCGGGAGACTGGATAGGAAAGGAAGGGAAAACCAAATCTGGATTGGAGATGATGAAGTCCCTGAACTGGATTGTGGTTTTAGAAAGTTGAGGACACGTGGATATATTCATTCTTTGAAACTGTTTTGCTATTTCTTTGAAGTTAAAGATAAACAATGATTTCGATCAAAATAGAGACACTAAGTATATGAACATAGTGATTTTAGAATCAGTGGTTTCATCTCTAGGAGTTTATATTCTACCTTTCAGAATCCTTCTGGTTCTAAACTAGTAAACTTGGAATAATTCATGGCAGTGGAGATTAATATTAAGGTAAGTGGATCCAGGTAGGCTCTCTGTTCTTCTGCAACCATAATATTTATTTTATTTCAAAAACTGTCCATACCTCATAAAAGATAATCTATTAAAATTAGCTATTATTTCATATTATTAGCCATTGAGGTGAAATGGCCTGAGTTTGATTTCTTGTTGCACTGTAGTTTGGCCTACAGCTACCATTAACACATTTACTTTTGTAGTGACCCCTGAGTTTAGCCCCTTCTCACTGCTCCTCCGCTACTATCTAGTTTTATCTTTCTCTATATCTCTGCAACAGTTCTTTCTCCCTTTTTTTGTCCATTTTTTCCACTCACTTCTCCAGAACATTTTCTCTTTACATATGAATTATCAGCAAGTTTCCAATTGTTGCTTTAAATGTTTCTCTGGAGTTTTCATATCTATGCCGATGTGATTTATATGCAGTTTTGTGTATTTTATATCAAATTATATTTTGAAGAAGCTGTCTTTAAAAATTCATACCAATAACTTTAAAAACTAACTCAAATGACAACAAAAATAAAGCTTGTGAAGGCTTGGAAAATATTGTTTTAACTTATTGAGTATTAAAGGAACACCTGATGCTAAAAACAAAAAGTAACTGTTATCGTTTTCTATAACACATTCAAGATTATTCTAATAAAATATACTTATTATGTCACCAGTGTGGTTATTATTATTAATAGTAATAGTAGTAGTAGAGTTTTCACCATTTATGTAAAAGCTTGATTAGGGTATTTAACTTAGTAGACCTAAAATTTATATTTGAAGCTCTTATATTTCTAACTTTATACAAAAGCTATTTTACAAAAACACAGCAACACAGATAATAAATAGATGAGTACTTGGAAAATTTCAACCCCATTTACAGATTAAGGTAGATTAAAAGTAAACAGTACAGTGTAAGTGCATGTACCAAGCAAGAAACATCATTTATGAAGAAACATTGATTTCCACTCCCATCCTTATTACCTGCTGTCTTTGCTCCTCCCACCACTATCACAGAGAAAATACAAGGAGTAGGAGAGAAGAGAGGAGAGCAGGGGTGAGAAAAGAAAATAATTGTGGAAAATTCCTAACAGTCTGTGTCTTTCTTATTTTCCTTTTTGTTTTTTGCTTTGTTTTCTTGTTATTTTGTTCCTTTTCTCAATTTCATTTTATACTTTGCCAAAAATATCCACCTTTTCTTGCTGGTCCTGATCATAGTTAGTTTCTGCCAGACTAGATAGTGAATCCCTTGAGTTCAGGGAGTTTCTCATTCTATTCTTCAGCCTTCAATATGTGCCCAAGACCATGTTGTAAATAAATGGCTCCAGGTGACCTTAAAGTTAACGATTCTGTTCATGTCCTTTTCCCACTTTTTAATGGGGTTGTTTGATTTTTTTCTTGTTGATTTTCCTAAGTTCTGTATAGTTTCTGGTTATCAGCCCTTTATCAGATGTGTAGCATGCAAATATTTTCTCCCATTAAAAAGCAGGCAAAGGACATGAACAGAAACTTTTCAAAAGAGGACAGAATAATGGCCAACAAACATGTAAAAAATTGCTCAACTTCTCTAATCATCAGGGAAATGCAAATCAAAACCACAATGAGATATCACTTAACTCCAGTGAGATTGGCTTATATCAAAAAGTCCCAAAACAACAAATATTGGCGGGGATGTGGACAGATAGGAACACTAATACACTGCTGCTGGGACTGCAAATTAGTGCAACCTCTATGGAAAGTAATATGGAGATACCGCAAAGAACTAAAAGTAGAACTACCATTTGATCTAGCAATCCCACTACTGGGCATCTACCCAGATGAAAAGAAGACATTCTATAATAAAGACATCTGCACTGGAATGTTGATAGCAGCACAATTCACAATTGTAAAGATCTGAAAACAACCCAAGTGCCCATCAATACATGAGTGGATTAATAAAATGTGGTATAGGTATACCATGGAGTACTACTCAGCCATAAAAAACAATGGTGAATTAATACCTCTGGTATTATCCTGGATGGAGCTAGAGCCCATTCTTTGAAGCAAAGTATCACAAGAGTGGAAAAACAAGCATCACTGGTACTCACCATCAAATTGGTACTAACTGATCAACACTTATGTGCACACATGGAAGTAACAATCACAGGGTGTCAGGCAGGTGGGAGGGGTGTGGAGAGGATGGGAAAACTCACACCTAATGGGTGCGGGGCACAGTGTTTGGGGGATTTGTACGATTATAGCTCTGACTTGGGCAGTGTATAGACAATACATGTAACCAAAGTGTTTGTACCCCCATAATCTGAAATTTAAAAAAAATTAACAATTCTATGTGTGTGCATCTTTTTCATGCTAGTACTTTTTTAGAGTCCAAATTAATTTAATAGAAGTAGTCTAGATATAGGGTTTTATTTGTTTGTTTGATTTTTCACATGTTGCTATAACCAAAGCACCAGTTATCAGTGTTGCTTTAGACGATGGGTAGGGAACTTTTTCATGTTGGAGGGCCGCATTAATTTAGCTGTAATCAAATAAGGCTGCATTCAAGAAACTTCAATTAGGTATACTTAAAAATGTACATTATTTTGTAAAAATCTAACTACTATGTACTTAATAATTTCAGAAAAGGAAAACTATTTGTTATTTTAAAGTCAACTAACCTTTTAATGACTCTGTTGTGTCTGCTTTTTGTTGGAAAGCATTTGAATATTTGATTGCAGCATGGAGATCTGCAGTTTCACTTGATCCTCTAGATGGGTATCAGTCATTTGTGACCTTAAGGGCCTCTTGATTTGGATTAGGTAGGAGAATGTAGATTCGCTGTAATAAGTGGTTGAAAAGCAAGAAAGCATTTTTGGGCATGTTGCCGAAGGCATAGGTATTCTACTGCATATTTCCATATTTCAGTTGGATCTTTCTTAGCATCAAACAATGACTTTAAAATACCATCTACTGAGACCTCAATCAATTAAATCTGTAGTTCTTTAGATGCCTTGGTGATATCAACTAGGTGAGGCTGATATGCTAATTTGAGTGTGATGTCATGAATCTCAAAGTCAGTGAACCTTTCATTGTATTCTCCAATTAATAGGTCTATAACAGCTGCATAGTCTTCAAATGATTCTCATGTTATAGTCTTCAAATGATATCTCATGATATCATCCTGTTAGTCAATGACCTTTGCTAACTGGGGAAAATGTTCATCCAAAATTTCCTTTTTAAGAAGAAGTGTTTTGAGAAAAGATAGCTTTTTTCCAAAATGCTTGGATTTTTTGCCATGTATCATATATAGACTTAGTTTTACCTTGCAAAGAAATGTTCAAGGCGTTTTGATTTGACATCATATCACACAGAAATGCTGCATTCCTATAGAAATCTTCTCTCAATAATTCACATTGCTGATTCTGTTCTTTATAAAATTTAACTATCTGTTCTTGCAGAGATAAAATTTTGGCTAACACCTGTCCCTGCAATAGCCAACACACTTTGGAATGATACAGCTAATCCACACTGAATACCTCATCATTCAAATGTTAGCGTGTTATGAAACTGATGATGCTGTGTTGCATTTGTATGCCTAGAGTTAACAATACTTATAACTTGTTGCAAAGTGTCACTTAAAATAGTAGCTTTAGCACAGAGATTTTGCACATGCAAGATACAATGAAAAGAAATGAAAGTATCTGGATCTGTTAATACTTTTTAAAATCTATGCAGTAAACCCTTCATGTTTTCCTGTCATGGAAGGTGCACTGTCTCTATATATACTCACTAAATTTACGAAATTCAGTCCAACTTCACGACATTTATCTGGAAAGTTGTTGAAGATATCTATTCCCCGTGCTCTGTTCACAAGAGTACCCAAAGTGATAACTCTTTATAGCAAAGAAAATCTGTTCTGACCCGAGTGAAGTATAAAACCTACACTGAGTCAGTAGTATCAGTTGATTCATTCAAAGCAATTTAATAATGTGTATTTTCCTTTTGAAGTATTGCATGAAGTTGTTCTGTTAAGTTGAAGCCTAATTCCTGCTCCCCGTCAGTTACAGTTCTCCTTGAAAGAGGCAGTTGTTTGTACTTTGAGACATTATTGAGGTATAAGCATCCTACAACTTCAACAATGCATTCTTTCACAATTCCTACATCACTGAATGGCTTCCCTTTTTGCCCTAGTATATAAGCTACTTTACAAGTTGCTTCAGTGGCATTATTTCCAGGTCTTATTGCTGCTTAAAGGAATTGTTTTTGCTTTTGCTTTTCATCTTTTAATTTCTGCAATATGACCTTTCCCACCTCCCCCTCAAATTTAAAATATTTGTGGCATTATATTGCTGATGTTAGGTCTGCCTTGATGTTCCCTGGTCCTTGGTTCCCGGTGTCAGGAATGAGTACTGGTACTGAGTCGAGTTGATGATGGAGTGATCACAAATACAAAGCAATCCCACGCACAGAGTGTTTATTGTAAACTGAAAGTACATCTCAGAGGGAGAGACAGGTCATTCTCCATGAGTGGAGAAGACCCCAAAGTCTTAGCACACACTGTCTTTTATATACTCACTAGTTTGTCCTGCCTCTCTCCTGGGTGGGATTGGTTGCCATTTCCCGACTTTGGGTGATTGACAGGTTGGGGTTACATAACAGGTTACATAACAGGTTGGCATTATATAACAGTTTCCTTTCTATGCATGCATCTTTCCAGAATCCTTCATGAAAAACCAACCGGGGCGGGTGGGTCAAACCCATAATGCTAATTAGATGGGAATGTGCCCCAGTTCAGTTAAGGTCGTTAGGAGCTCCTCACTGTACATGCTTCATCCAGGGAAAAGTCTCTAACTGCAAATGTCTGATATTGCTGTTTCTTTTCTGCATTCTGATTGGTTCCCGCTCTCCTGTACCTGTCTTGCCACCTGTTTGTGCTCCACCCAGACCTAACACTGATGAGCACTGAATTTCTTTATGTTGATATTGCAGTATCACAAAGCAAGCAAATCATCTTGTCTTTAGCAGAAACAAGATAATATTGCAATTCCCAATCCTCATTAAAATATCTGTTTTCTTCCTTCAGCATTCTCTTGGCCTTCTTTGACATGATGGGCTGTTAAGCTGACAGAATTAAAAAATATTGTTGAGCTGTGCAACTATTCACAAATTCCACTTCAAACAGAACCACAGTGCACCACTGTCAAAAGCTGATAACAGACTGGCATACTCGATCCCCATAAACTCTCACCAACCAGCCTTTTGTGGTAGTGGTGCCAGTAAGATGGGGGAAATTAGAACTAAATCATGAGCGTAGCAGCTGTCAATTTAGCCCTTATGGCTCGCTAATGTTCTAATTGTGCTGGTCAATCTTGGAGAATTGTTTTGTTGAAATTTATTTTATTCTTTGGTATTTTAAATATGTTCATTTTTAAAATAAAATATAAAAGATGGACAAAAATATATTAATAAAAATAAAAGGATGTGTTCTGTAAAATTTGGATTTAATCCAAAGGCCACATTTAAGGACCTAGAAGGCCGCATGTGTCCTTCTTATCAGTTACCTCAGTTACTGATAAGGTTCCCCACTCTGCTCTAGATTTACAGAGCAGTGACAATGCTTGAGACATGTTTTTTCTCCCTAGCTGGTTCATGAAAAATCATCCTAGGCGAAGCATTCTTAAACATATTACTGACACAAAACATGCCCAAGTCTATACCAAGACCTCTGTATCAATTGTCTATGGCTATGAAACTGATGAAATGGCTTAAAACATGCAGTGAGATGATAATTTAAGCTGGATGGCATAAGAGTTCCCAGCAGCAAGTGAGGGTGAGCTCCAATGGACAAGCATTTTTCAAACCTCTCTTGTGTCATGTTTTTTTTTAATGTCCCATTGAGCAACCAAGTCACATGGTCTCTGCAGTTAAAAAAACGGGACTACAAAAAACATGGATATAGAATGATATAACTCACTGTGGCCATTACTCTTACATTCTACAGGACCTCTCTCATACCATCTTCTCTACTTTAGTCAGAGGAACTATGGCCATGAAATAGCAGACAGCTACCCATCCAACACCGAGAGAGTAGATGTAACCCTTCCCACAAGACAATCTGAGCTCTCTATTACAAGGAGAGACTGAACTACTGAACTTTATAGTAGAAAGGTTCTAAGAGCATTTATTTTGTCTCTCACTATATGCCAGCCCCTCTACTAAACTGTGAAAACAGAGGTCTTCAAAGTGATCCATATATATTGCTAAAATAGGAATTACTAAAGAAATAGAAATAATAACTTTTAAACAAAGAAAAACAAATAAGAACTATTATACTAATGGAATGTGAAATCAGCCAGTTGTCAGAAAACCTAGAAAAGACACTGATTTGGAGTCCAAAGACCCATAAGTTCTGTTAAGTTTAAGTCTATCTCTGATTTTGCTTAATTTTCTCAATGTGGTGGTGTTTGGCACAATAATTACAGTGCTGCTATAATTGAGAGTGGGGCTACTTCCCAATAAACACATCATAAGTCAAAAATATCATAAATCAAAAATGCATTTAATACCCTGATAAACCCATCATAAAGTGGAAAAATCATAAATTGAACCATTGTAATTCCAGGTACTCCTCGACATTTAATGGGGTTACCTCCAGATGGATAAACCCATTGTAAAGTCAAAAAATTGTTAGGTAGAAACTTTGGTAAGTCAGGGATATTCTGTATAGAGGCATTCAGTAATTGTTAAATGAATTCAAAATGAACCAAAAATGAAAACAAAAGAGAAAAATAATTACATATGAATGGACTACCTTTGCTGAATCTTGGCCCTAGCACTTAATAAATATGCCACTTTGAATAGTCAAATTTTTATGAACCTTGATTTTATCTTTTTTATAATAGGATTACTACCTTCACTTAACATATACCTGATAAAATAAAAATGGAATAATCTATTAAATAGAAGGAATTTTTTGAGAATAGAGACTGTTACTTTTCTTTGAATATACCTACTGCTCAGCACAATGTCTGTCTTGCACTGTGCATGTGCTCAGCAGCAGGTATGAAAAAGTAGATTTAAATGCAAACATGCAAATATTTACAACATTCAGTGAAATAACCCTGATATCTTGAAGGAATAGCATCAAAAGCCTTGAAGAATAATCAAACATTCACACATAACCTAGCATCCTTGATGTAACTGATATTCAGCTTTTGGATTAGATATTCTATGCTAACTTTGTGCTACATGATCTGAAGATCGATTTGAAATATTACATTAGTGCTGATCAGATTTAATTGACAACACCTTAAACAGTATCTGGAAATTCAGGGGGACAAAGAGCTATCAATTTGGAATACTTTGAATATATTTATTTGCTCACTCAAATTTATGTGAAGTTTTTGCAGCTGATTCATTCCTAATTTTTGGCTCACATTGTTTTTGAAATGAATTTACTTCTAAAAATGCTCCCTCTTCTTTGATTGAAATGTGGATTCCAAAGCCTATTTCAAATTTCACAAAGTTCCATAAGGATCACTAACTATGAAAGAAAGCAAGTATACAGGGATAGTGTGGGTCCCGTAAGTTATCAGTTTTCAGGGGATTGTAAAGTTAGGTCAAGTTGCTGTGCTGAGGGAGTGGGTATTGCACATCTACTTACCTCAGCAGTTAAGAGACTGCTCCCAAAATGACTACACAGTTAAGTTCAGCCCACACATTGAAACTTAACTGACAAGTTGGCGCATATAAGTGGACATCTTGCACCCACATTTAGTACATATTTAGTTCCCTGAGTATATTAGCTCTTAAACTCTATTTTCAAGGCCCTCCTGAACCAAGCCTTAGGCAGTAGTTCTGCTCCATTCCTACATGGCAATCGTGAGGAATGTTTGACAAGCTCACAGACAGAAAACCTCTGTGTCAGTATTTTTGACAGAGATTCAGCCAAATAAAACAGGAAATAGTAGAGATAAGATGAGGAATGAAATTTTTAAATAATTTAATTTTTTTCTTAAATTGGTTAGACTTATTTCAAGATAGTGGAAGAGATGATAGTAACAGTCTATGCATTATATATATGTATATATGTATAATATATGTATGTGTGTGTATATATATTTATGAAAGAGATTATAGTAAGAGTCCAAGCATTTATATATATATGTATGTATGACTTATACTATGTATCTGTGACAAAATGTGTTGAAGACTAATTTATAAAGATTTAGTCTATTTCCAAAATGGTACATATTCCTGTCTCATATTATATACTGTGGAACAAAGTGTGATACAAACTTTGAATTAAAGGCCATTGATAGTGAATGGTGGGAGTAGAGTGTCCTTTTTATTTCTGTTCAGTTTCATTGCAAATGTGGACACTGAAACAATTTATGTATATGATTTATATATGTGTATATATATGTATATATTAATATACATAAATCTATATATATACAAATCTGATAATTCTGCATATTGATTATGAGCTCTACCTTTTCAAGAAAAATATTCATATTTTTGACATATTATCATCTTCTAATGTGTCCTAAACTAGCAATTTATTGAAGGTGTTATTCTTCTCAGAAACTAGGCAAATGGTCTCAGTGATATTAAATTTTCAAGCTTCTTTCATTTTGTGGCATACCCCTCTTATTATCTTAGAAAATAGATAGTTGAAATGATTTGTTCCCTTTGTACAGTGTATTTGTGTGTATACACATTTTAGAAACAAAATGTAGGTACTTTTAAAGGTCTAAAAACATGAAAAGAAAAGCCATCCTCCTCTACTGTCCCTATATGAGCCAGAAGCCACAAAAAAAAAAGTCATTTCTAAACACTTGATTTGTTTAAATAGACTGAATCATATAACTCATCCTTTTCTTTCTTTGTCTTGGCTGTGAATTTTTTCAGAATCAAAATGTGTAACCCTCATCAAATACTTATACAAGGGAATAAAATATATTTTATGCATAATTATTAGCCCATTTTATATTCATACAATTGTCTATTTTTTCCTACTGTACTGTAAGAATTTCTTAAAGCTTCTTCAAATATTTTTGGAATGAACAAAGTACAATATAAATAAATAAGAATAATTTGAAGGAATGATTTATAACAGAGTTCTAATGCAGTGATAAGCAATGTGATATAGCAAAAAAAAAAAAGCAGCAGGAGTAAGGAAAATTTGGATTGCAAAACTTGGCTCTGTCCTTCATTAGTCATAACATCCTGAGCAAGTCACTTCTATCTGTCTTTTAGTTTCTTTCTGTAAAATTGAATATACTAGACAATTGTGAAAATGAGGATTAAAATGCTTTGAGAAACTTTACATGCTGTATGAGTGGTGTGAAGTGCTATCAGGACACCTTATTACAATGTTTTAAAGACAGCACTTTGTGAAAGATATGGATTTCCTGTTGGATCCTGTTCATTTGCACTGTTAGCATTGGCTACAATTGAGGGAACAATCCTTCTTCTTGTTCAGTTTCCATAGATCGTGCTTTTGAACTTTGTTCAAATATTGCCAACTTGCATTGTTTTCCTTGAGTCCTTGAGCAATAAAGCCTCTTTTGCAGGAAACAATAAGAAAACCTGTCCTTCAAAAATATCCTTATTCTAGATTCCAATAAAACTGAGGAAAATAACACTTCAAAGTTTCATGTTTACTCTCTGAGGATTTTCCTCCTCAAATCCCCACTCCTTGTCCGGCACTTAGAGGAAGCAGGAGGTATGTACATCACTGAAAGAATGAGTGATGTCCAAATATTAGGATGCACTAAAGAAGTACAAGAGCTAGCACCATGCTTACTGGGAGTCATAACCTGTCCAGATTTACAAGATTCATAAAAATGGCAGAACACGGAAACTTCAACAGCATGTAGACATTCTCATTGTACAGAACAAAAAAATTAGTTTTTACAAAACAAATTACATTCAGAGAATAGAATCTTCTCCACCAATAGCACCATGGGAGAAAGAGTTTCTATTTGAAAGAACAATTACTTAACTCCTGCTGTTTTCAAAAAATTATTTTAAGTATAAGCTTTGATATGATTCTGTTAGCATTTACTTTGAATGAGGACATGTTCTAATAGATAATGGTGATCAGCATTGTCAAATTAAAAGAGTCATCCCTTTTTAAAAGAAAGAAATGTCTGATACTTTTCTCTTAAACTCTTGAATATTTAAGTTGTTAAAATAAATATAAAATAGAGGGTTAACCAAAGCAAACCAATGATAATTATTCTCTAATTTAGATTATTTAATGTAAGAGTTGACTATTAATTTTAGTTTTTAATTGAACAGCACTATTGAATTTCTGTAGTCTAGAAGCTGTCATCTAATACATTTGCATCATGCTTTATATTAATAGTTTAAGAAGTGCCTTCAGTTATATTTTTATTATGAAATAAACATTTGTCTTATTTAATACCTTTATATGGGAGACTGAAAGATGCATATGGAGTTTATTTAAACATATTTTAGTTACAATGAAGACTAGAGATAAAGAGATTCTTCGTAAAATATCTTATTAACTTACTATGTTATATAATAAAGTATCATTACAGCTGGTGTACATGGTAATTTTATTCCTGAAACTTATACATTTTGAAATGAACATGCAAAAAGTCATCTACTTAATGACATTTTAAAACAATTTTTAAATATTTTGCATTGACCCTACATTAGAGGTTTAATTAAGTATAGAAACAGTCAATTAAATTTGAAATAAAATAATAATTGTGCTCACACATCATTTCAGACATATTTTTGTGGGCTATTTGATGTAGTTAAGAGCTTTAAGATGTCTCTTCTCTATATTGACATTTAAAATGTATTCTTTAGATTAAAATGTTGCACATTAATTAACTGCTCATAATTTTTCTCCGAACAGGTATCTTTGGAATTAAGAGCACCATATTTTGCACATACAGTAATTGACTTATTACATTGCCAATGGCATTCCAAATCAGTATGTAATGGTTTAATATATAGTAGTCTGATCAATTGTGAGCTTAAAATAACCCATAGATTGCTTTTTGTGCTCTACAAATAGCTTTCTTTAACTTTCTGAAAAGGATTTTTAAATATCTATGTTAAAGATACCTTAATATATTCATGTTACTAATATAGCTGCCATCATCTAAACATAGACCCTGGGAGTCACCTTTTAGTTTTTCACATTAATTATAAAAATATGATTTTTTTCTTCATAATGTTGCATTCCCTTCCATTGTTCTTATCTGTTTCCAAACACACACTCCAAATTAGGTGACAAGTGCTTTCTATGTGGTAACATTCATCAAACAGATATGTGATATTATTAGGCAGATAACATAAGAACATATTCCTTTAGGTGAAAGAATCGGAATAATAATGCTTTAATCTGCAAAACTGAAATGCAAAGAACAGGGAACATCCCCACCTGGAACTGAGATACCAAGTAGAAAAAGCCTTACAGTGAAGAAGACCATTGAGCTATGTCCTTAAATTAATAGGTGTTTGTTTTATATACCGTGATTAGCAAAACCAAAAAGCATATATAGCAAGATGCACTGAAGACACTTGTGCATAGTAACTGCCAGCATATATCTTAAAATATATTTTTATGTTAATGAAGACACAACAAATGGCATGAGAGCCTGTGTGTATAAACTTATATTTACATAAGTAGCTAAAAGTAAAGGAGTAGGAAAGAAAACCAGGTCTCTTTCTCTACAGGCCTTCAGATGAATGCGTTGCATGATGGCTGCTTTTGAGCAAGCAACATCTTCCCTAAGAAAGAAACAAAAACATACATAATTGTCTCTGTACACTTTGAAATGGAATAATACTTAATACCATGACCTTATTAAAAATAAAACAAAAACAGGAGGAGCTATATTATAGTAGTAGGATGGACTTATTTGTGGACCCCACAAGAAAGACAAACGGGTGTTCTCAATGGAAGGCAGACAGATGTGATGGCAGATGAAAAGTGGGAGGGCTCAGTCCCAATAAAGAAGGAACACTAGGCCCCATCAGCAAAAATAAGGAAGTATGAAACAGACCGGCATCCTCAGAAAATAGCAGTAATTTGTTACGTCCCAGCATTCATACAGAAAGGAGACACATGGGGGAAGGAGGCAGGCCCTGCAGCATAAAAGGCCAGTGATAGTTCAGAAGAGCCTCATATGTTCTTATAAAGCATTTTAACTTCCTTCTGTAGATAACGGTGGATGGGGAGGGCCACTGGTGTTTTAATCAGTGTAATAAAATCATCAGATTACAAGACTGGGGTCAGTGATGGTTTTACTGGTCCAGTTCTGAACTGAGAAGAAGTGGGGATAGAAAGAAAGAAAAATATACACAAGGTATTAAGGAGCTAGAGATGCCAACACTCAGTGAAGAACTGGTGTTAGGGGAAAAGGAGGACAACTAGGATAAATTAGTTGAGAAGTTGAAGTTGGAAAGAAACCTTTCAAACAGTGATTGAGAACTGATGAAATTTAGGAAAGTAGGGAAAAGAAAAGAAGAGAATTAATAAGGGAGGATTTTAGAGCTTTCTCGGGAGGCTTGTATTAATGGAGCTGAAAATTTCTGCATTGTCTACTATTTTAAATATTATTCATTGGTACTTTTATTTATACCTATAACTAGTTTAATCTCTGAGAAGCACCCAGCTGGCATCAAGGGAGTATGATCTTATTTATATATTTATAGAAATATGTATTATTTTGGCAATATGAGGTATTAATTTAGGCAATATTATTTGAATTTGTATAAGCTTAAAATATTTCCACACGATCAAAACATTTTGAACTTTTCTTCATCATTAAGTTTTTTCAATTTCCAATTACTCTCAGACGAAGAGGGGCTATGGTAGCTTATTAAAGGCAGTTCTGTTGCCTCCTACCATGCACTAATCATTATTAAAATGATTAGAATATAAAAATTGTATTTTAAGAAGTTTACTTTTTTCACCTTTTGCCAATACTATTTTAATAATACATTTCTCTCTCTCTATATATATATGTATATGTATATATTCCAGTTTTATTTTTATAGTACCCAGGCATAATTTCTTAGCAATGTTGTGATTGTGATAGAGGTAATTATTGTTTTATACATTTTGTTTCAGTGAAATATTTTATAAATTTAAGAGACTAAAGATAAACATTACATTATATTAAATATATTAATTTTAAATATAAAGATATATCTTCTAAAGAGTGAAAATGTTTTCTGAATTATAGGCGTTTACATCTGATATTTCAAATCAAATATATTTATTATATACATACGTATCTATTTATCTATAAAGAAAGAGAGAGGCATACACATACACATATAAAATTACTTGATCATTATTTAAATCATTGTCAATGTTGCAAAAACTCATTTGTAGGTTTATATAAATCTGTTTAAATTCTTTTATTTTTACAATTAAAGTACAAAATTATTTTGAGATAAATCCAATATTTGCCTACAATGAGAAATGTGAGGATATCAAATTGATTTTATAAACATTTTATAAGAAATATAACCTTTTTTGAATTTCTTGGTCCAATACATAAATTAAATTACTTTGTCCAGCTAATATCTCCCTTATGGAGGAAGATACATGAAGGTTGTTACACATTTATTCAAGCTGAGGCATTTATACAGAGCGTAACTTTTAACAGAACTTAAAATATTATATAATCAAAGGTCCGTAAAGAGGAGCAAATACAGAAATTAGTGGTGGCACCCCAGGGAGCTGGCAAAAGCAGTGGCATAGGGAATAGAATCATCATGGTTTTAATTGTGCCTTTCACAGCGAAAAGCTTTGTGAATTTAGGCAAATTGTTTAACTATGATGAGCTTTAATTTCCTCATCTGAGAAAGGGGAATCATACTTGCTTTCTAGAGTTGTGAGTACAATTAATATTAATTTAAATTTATAGACTGTAAAGTTCTATGTCAAGTTAGGCAGTATTTTTATTGATACAAGTTATATAAAGGTAAATACTGTAGTTGTTTTCTAGTTCTAGATGAATTTAAACTCTAGATCAGTTAGATGGTAATGATGATAATTAATTTGATATTATTATAGTATCTAGCACCTATTAGGCATTTATTATACCCCAGACATTACCATATCCAATGTTATGAGACAGGTACTTATTATCTTTATTTTATAACTGGAGAAACTTTCATGACTTAGGAATTGTGTGTCCAACTCCAGCCCCTATACTATTACCTGTGTGCCAGACTGCGTTTCCTCAAGAGAAATGCAATCGTCAAAGCTACCCTAGTATTTTCATCTGTCTCCCTCCCGCCGTGCTGTCTCTCATTCTTAACTATTCCGAAAAGTTAGACAATAGACCTAGTAAAATATTCCATAAGTTTTAATAAAAGATGTTTGGCCAAACAGATTTTCGTACCTGACACATTTTGATGCTTTATATTGATCATTTAATACTGGTTTGTTAAAATTAACATCCTCTTAAAGCCTACATTTGGCATGAGAAGATTGAGATCTTAAGAAGGTTGGGTCCTCAAGTTTTCTTCCAAACAGAGTTTTCTTTCTCTAATTCTCTCAAAAACATAGAGTAAAGGTAGCTGTCAACAACATTGAAACAAAAGAATAAAAAGAGCTGTTAGCAATTTGTGACACTTTAAGAAAATATTTTGCCCTGAGGTTATAACTTGTTAATTTTTAAAAGGTGGCATTTAAAGATATATCTGTTATGAGCTATCCAAGTTACTGAGGCATAAAAAGAAATTCTGCAGTATAAAATCTCAAGTGAGGTTTAAGTTTGTATTTATTTAATCTTATAATTTAACAAATACTTTTAAGCACTTTACAAATGTGCATGTAATTATGGAAAACTGATGAAAGAGTTTTGAAAAAAATATGTTTACATTAAACTATGCTTCTTTATTTTTTTATAAAAATTACATCAGTTAAGTAGCATTAAAATAAATAAAATTTTTCCTATGGAGGTAGGTGGTGGTTTTAGTGGTCAATCACTCCTCTAAAATATTTTAGCAATCATTTTCCACACCAGTCGGTTGATTTTTCTGTTTTGGTTTATTTTGTGTTTTGTTTTTTGCTATATCCAAGGGGAACTTACCAGTGAAAGTGACTAATTATTTAGTATCTAATCAGGACAGACAGTACATGTCAGCTCAGGCTTTGATCTTCTTTTTTAGTGAATGTTTTATGATTGGCATGTAGCTCTAGTGAGTTTTGCATGAATGACAGTTATCAGCCATCAGTGGACCATATGCTGTGATGGGTAGAGTTGCTATCAGCTGCCAATGGGCCATCTGGAATAATGCTTACTAAGTAGTCTAAAGATTGCTTAGAAGTACAGATGAGAGCCAGCAGTCACTGGAGTAGGTCTTGGTCCCTCTGCACCAAAACCTGGGTGGTACAGAGCAATTAAGTCTTTTAAAGCCATAATAAAAGTTTATTTTTCTTGACCATGTATGTTATAGTCATATTTAGTAAGCCATGAGTTTCATAGTGATATGAAGCTCTGCATTCTATATAGAAGATATCTAGACATATCTTATCAGGAAGTTATTCATAGAAAAAAATAATAATATGAATGCTGGCCAGAAGTGTGGCCACTGGTTTTTATATGCTGTCATGGCTATTAAAGGAAAAGCTATTATTTTAAAACATAGATTTACTTACTGAATCTACTTTTTAACTGTTTCATAGACAAGTGATACGTAAGTATGTAATTAATAAATTAAAGGAAAAGCAATAGCAAATAATGCCTCTTTTCAGTAATAACACAGATCTTTCATGCAGACTCTTCTTGTAAGACTCATTTGATTTTCTTAGTTTTGGTACACTAGGGTGTCTTTGTCATCTTTGCTTTCTAAAAACAATTTGAGAAATATGTGTGTCTCTGAAATTTATAACACTTGGAAGAGTCAGGAACACTGACAGACCTCCTTTGCCAGCCTGTGGACCTGCAAACAGAAGAATGGAAGCTTAAGTGATTCTTTTGGCTATAGTATTGTTCAGGTCAATATCCCAGACCAAGGTAATTTTATATTTTCTTCTCTGCCTCTGAGAAAACTGTAATCTACTCCTGGTAAATGCTAAGATGGCATTATTAACATCTGGAAAATTAGACGCTTCCTTTGATTGATGCAAAATAGAGTTGTTTCTGCAGTAGGAGAGAACATCTCTTTGTCAGTGGCAAGCTACACTGCTATCTCATGCAATTTCCTTCTTAACTCAGAATAGACCTCTGTAAGACATCTGGAAAAGAGGTAGTTATAAACTAATGGCTTTGAAATAAAGCAATGCTGACCAGTTTTCATAGGAAAAACTCTAATATTTGTGCTTTTGGTGAAAACCACAGATTTTTTTCTTAGTAAAATTATACGGAATTATACTCACAAATCCTTTGAAGGCTCTTGGGCTTTTGAAGAAAGTAAGTGTAAGCAAAGCAACTGATAAAGAAAGCAAGAGTGAGGGCTTCATAAAAGGAATAATAAAGTAACTCAGAGCAATGATATTACTCATGAAATAAGAATTGATATCTTAAACTTTATTAGTTTATTAAATTCAACACCCTTTAACAAAGGTGAATTTTGCCATTTAAAAAAAAGATAAGGGGCTGAATTTAGCAGTTATACCAAGCTAAAATAGGGAAAGCAATATCCACATGCAAGGGAAGGTATACACAGTGATCTCTTAAGTATTGGCTTTAGTAATGCGTCATTACCCTTTAAAAAAAGACAAACAGTGGAATGATCTATGTCCAAAATGCTTACATTGTTTACAGTGGTATTGATAATGGTGTGTGCGTGTGTGTGTATTTATATACACACTTTATATATTTATATGTGCATGTATATATGTGTATATATATTCTTGAATACTATAATATATAATAAATATCTGCATAAAAACAAGATGAGCAAAAAAGTAAATAAAAATTGTACATGAGTTATGATTGTAATCACATGTATAGCATGCGTTTTAATATATTTTTGAATAATTGAGTCAGCCTGCTATTAGTTTAATTAAATTTTTTACACCTTCTTGATTAGACTGCTAGTTTAATGACATCTTCTACGCTCTGAGCTGTGAAGTGTGGCTCATTTTAAAGTTCTGTAATGAGAAGGAAAATGTAAATCTGATGAACATCTCGACAGACTAAAAAACAATTTTTAGTTTTCACTTGTAGAAAAACAACAAAATCCAGAGATGATTAGCATTTTGTTTAAAACAATTTTAGTGTGAGCAGGATGTAATTGACCATTAAATGTGTGAAAGCCCCTAAGGCATTGTACTCTATAGGGACAGACCTCAGTACATGGAGAGCAAAGTAGCACATTACAGATGGCGGGGGGGTGGGGAGTTGTTCAGTATTTTAGCAAATAACATTATTATAAAGGTGAACAAAGAAAATATTCTGGTGACTTTGATAGGCAATATAAGAAGGAAATATTCATTTAATGTGTTATGAAGTATGTGCAAGACTGGGGATAAAATAAGATTGGATTTTCTTTTGTTTAGCATTTTAGTACTGCAGTAATTCCTTTATAAAGCAAATATTTGAATAACTTTAATGAGCTGACTGTAAGCTGCCAGCAAACTCAGTAGTCATTTTATATTTACTAGACAATTATCATTGGTCTCTGGAGTTGGTTTTATTTATAGCTTGAACCCTTAGACTCTTATCACAATGCTTCTTTTTATATTGTTCTGAAATAAATGGATTTCCATGTAAAACCATAGACCCTATATATAGGTGCTCTATTTTCATTAAGCTTAACAAACTACAGAATTTGCTTTGCCATTGCATTTCAACTTGGAATACAAGACTAAAATAATGCAAAATGAATTCCTACTATTTTGGATAGGGTAAGACTGTCCATTTAATCATTCATATTATGGTAAAGAAAGTAATTATTAGGGAAGCAGAACCAGCATGCTATTCAGTAATAACTGCAAAAATAGTAGTATCCCTTGTATTTTTTATTTATTTCCAACAGGGTTTGTGTTTTAGTTTTTAAAGGGAAATCCAATAGTGAATATTCAGCACATAAATCCTTCTCATGGTGGTCATTTACCATTTGTCAACATTAGAAACGCAGTGCCCCGAGGTATCCATACCCCTTTGCTTATTCTTGGTTGTACTACATAGATCTGTGTCATGTTTTTCCTCATTTTATCAGCCACTTGCCCTTTGTAAGAGAGGTAATAGAGAGGACAAGCAAACATCAGGAGAGCATCCACACTGAGACTCTCCCCTGTCTGACTGCTGATGTGCTATTTTTTTTTAAACAAATGTATAGTTTTCAACCCCTCCTGTTCAAATGGTGAATGAAGATTTCTATAGTGGACCACTGGCACAGAGACTCATTTATGGACAGTTGCTGTTGTGGGACTAATAGTTCTGAACAGTTAACTAAAATACAATAATGGATCTCATAATGCCTAAGAGAGACAAAAAAAGGAAAACAATACTATCAAGCTTCATTTAGGGCCATTTTGATTTAGATATTCTATTTCTGCCAATACTTATTAATTACTATACATTATGGACTGATAGCTTAATAAGTATAGTACATGACACTTTCTTCTAGTGTTAATCTATGTTTTTCATAAAGTATCTGTATATGACCATGGTGTTGCCATCAATTCTTCATTTTAAACTCTGTGATACAGGCCTTTAATTGAACAAAATGTTTTAGTATAATTTATTTTTGTGCTTCTAAAATAAACAAGA
The DNA here is from genome assembly GCA_023783475.1 of Daubentonia madagascariensis. Taxonomy (NCBI): domain Eukaryota; kingdom Metazoa; phylum Chordata; class Mammalia; order Primates; family Daubentoniidae; genus Daubentonia; species Daubentonia madagascariensis. Next base: position 13,196,618 of record JAKFHU010000747.1, on the reverse strand, counting down.
CCTTTTCAGTCATTGAAGCAGCTTTCTATAAGTAATTTATCAGATTCTGAAAAAAGAACCCTCTCTACTGGAGAATGTTAGTGAGAAGTTCAGACTTGAGGCTTCAACCTTTCATCAATATTTAAAAGAAAAGAAAACAAAATTATTGCAAAGAACTGTAGGTCCCAACTTCTTTCCAAAGTCAAGAGAGTGTGTTCTAAGCCTAAAAGCACACAGTGCAACTCTCCATGTGTGTTTACTCACCATGGACTGAAACTCTGATTTTATGTATGATTTTTAAGTATGTGTAAATTTACTTTCAAATACTTTACTATTTAAATTTTATTTCCTTTATCTTTGGCCACAACTAACTAACACTCTAAACAATTGTTATTTCTCTACATTGAGGAAAATCATTGAAAAATATCTTCTTACCACGAAATGAGATGTTGCGACTTTTAACTCTGCAATTATAATTTGCTTTGAATGCTACTGGGTACTATCTTGGAGAAATCTACTAATAAAATGGAGCAAAAGAAGGAATGACATAAATATGTCTTTATGTAGAAATGTGACCATGATCTCCTTTAGAACAGAGACTGAGTAATATTCGTCTTTCAATCACGGTGCCTGGAGCACAGTAGATAGTAGAATATTTCTGTAATGAATGAATTTTTGTACCCTTTAAATCATTCCCTAGACTAAACTATAATATTGTGTCTGATTCAACCTTTCTGAGTTTCCACAGAGTTTTTTGGATGAATAATAGAGGATATCTTTTATTGGCATATGGACAAAATTAGCCAAGATAAGAAAAATTAAAATGGAACTATAGTCACTATAGATAAAATGGAGAAACAAATGGAAAGAAAAGCAGAAATGAAGTGAAAGAAAACAGCAAGCCTCTACCAAAGGGATGTCTACTAATATTGATAGGTAGAATGATAGTTCAGAAACTAAATCTGTGACTATTAACTATGTAAAATCATACCTCTCTGATGTGATATAAAATGCCTTGTAGAGCTAGTGTATAGAAACTGAACTTGATAACATGAATCAGATTGTACAGTAAACTCTGTTGTTATCATTTACCATTGTCTCTTTAAAATGGCTCAGTAAAAATGGACATGATATTTTATTGTTTTTGTTAGTTGTTATAGCCAATCATAAATGGCCGAAGAATCTATTAAGAAATGTTCCTATCTCTTTTATCCAGATATGATGGCCATCACTAAAATCATGCTCCATATAATCTAAAGTTGCCAACACTGTTGTCAATATTACAACAGAAGCAAGAATAAACATGGGTGTGGGGTGGGGAGGATGAGGTAGGAAAAGAGAAGGAAAATGTAATTCAGTTTGAGGTCTAAATGGCGTGGATATCTAGCTAGGGAACTCTTTCAGTAATCTGTGGGTCAGAACTTACTTCCTGAAGGAGTAAATTTTGTTGTAGTTGGTAAATTCAAGTGTTTCTCCTAAATGAAGAAAACATGCAACAATTTCTGTAACAGTAAAGAAAATGTGTAAATCTTAGATATAAATAATATCCATTCATTTTCATAACTTAAAAAAAGAATAAAAAGAGGGCAGTACTTAACTCTGACAGTACAGAAGCACACTGAATAGTTTTTAAGAATATTGAATTGATAGGGAATACATAATTTAGAATTAATAACAAAATGCAGCTCAAATCTGTTGAGTATAAAACATGTAATAAGCAGATATTTGAATCCAATGGAGATAAGGATTATGAGTTTAATTGTGAATGTAGATGATAATAACCAAAGAAGCAAATAACCAAGTTTACTTCTTGGAGTAAAACACATTGATTTACTCCTGGCCTTTTGATCTGGCCAAGCCCACCCATCATTTATACTTTGAAGGACTAATAAATACCATAAATAAAGCAAAATGGGGTATAATTGCTCAGCAACGGTTTGTTTCTGACTCACAATCACTCTCATCCTTGGCCAACGATGTCTATATCTTTCCTAATGTAGTTGTAGTCTCTAAATCTAGATGAATTACATCCCATGTTAATGAAAGAATTTGCAGAATTCTTGAGCCACTATCAATATTCCCTGAGAAATACTAAAGATTTTCAAAGGTGTCAAAAGAGAATAGATGACCTGTTTTTCATCTGAAAATTAAGAAAGCATAAATTCTGTGTGAGAGTAAACTCAATGTTAATTCCTGAAAAAAGTGTAGAGCCAATTATGAAATGAATTGTGCAAATTAAGAAATTTAGTGATGATTTTAGAAGCTGATATATATGTTGGTTTAAAATGTCATGCAAATTATTAATTTTATTTTTTCCCATTATTCAGAACTACATTTTACAGTTAAATTCAGGGCTTGGAAATTATGATGATAAACCTAGTTATTTTTATTTATTTTAATTTTTTTGTATATATTTAAGGTATACAACATGATGTTTTGATATACATATGTATGATGATTACTACATTTAAGCAAATTAATATATCCATCTTCTCACATGGTTACCTTCCTATATGTTTTAAAATTATTGTAAAGTTGTTATAAATTGTGACTTCTTGTAACGTTGATGTTTTCCTCTTTGTTAAGAATTAAGAATTGACAAGATCCCTATAATAAGGATTTTGAAATTTAATGTGTATGAAAAGCAGTATAGTTTTGTTTAAGATGCAGATTCTCATTTCCTCTTCTGGATATTTTAATTCAGTACAATTAGAGGTAGGGTCCCGGGATCTTTATTTTGTATAAACATTTCAGGTTACTAGGATGCATATGGTGTTTGGACCTCATTCTGAGATATACTGAGTCTAGCTTGAGTCAGAAGAGATGTCAAAATTATAAACTTTGAAGAATGTTATAATTAGAAAATAATCTCCAAATTCAGGAAACAGCACCTCAGGCAGTGTGCAATGCCATCCATTGAGGTTCAGGAGGAACATATTAGAACCCATATTTATCTTTGCTTCTACCTTAACAAATAAGGAAATAAACTTTGATAGAATTACTATGCAGATCATCACTGACAGGCTCATTGAGTCTCATGTTAGACTTGCCATATTTTGTACAATCTGAGAAGCATTGGTGATACTCTATATAGTGGCTAGAGCTACGGGTTCTGCAGCCTAACCCCCTGTGCTTGGACTGTGGCACTACTGGCAACAATGGGCAAGTTCTTTCATATTCCTGTGCCTCCTTTTTTCTCATTTATGAAATAGTAATTATAATATCACCTACTTCTTGGGATCAATGTGGAGACTAAATGAGGTAATACATGTAATTTGTTTAGAACAGTTCTTGACATATAGTAAAGTCCTCCAAAAAATAGTAGTATCTGATCTTCTTATTCCCTCTTCCTCTTCCTCATTTTATCATTATTATTATTACCATTTATCATCATCTTCATCTTCAGGAGAGAATAGAAATTAAACACTACAAAGATGTTGAGAGTGGTACTCTTTATCTTTTGTTTACAAGCAATAAGTTGCATTATAAATCAGAGTACCTATGCCTGGTTAAATTGAGCAATTATAGAGCTGAACATTCTAGTTTGGGAGTGTTTGGGAGAAAACTTTAACCAAATAAGTAATAAAAAATATTTAAAGTAGGTTTAAATATTGAATTATCTAGTTAATATTCCTCACTAAATGAACAGACAGCTTTAAAATATTAATGCAAATAAATTTCACGTTGTATATAACTAATAAATGCACAGGAAATAACAAAAATGGCATAGTATAATCCTTTCTGAGTCCTAATTGAACCACTTCATTGGCACTTTATGAGATAAAAACAGTCAAGAAATCAGGCTAAAGTTGTGCTTTTATTTATTTATTTTTTTTTAATTTAGAAACAGGGTCTTGCCCTGTTGTCCAGGCTGGAGTGCAGTGGTCTGATCATACCTCACCGCGGCCTCGAACTCCTGGGCTCAAGTGGTCCTCCCATCTCAGCCTTCCAAGTAGCTGGTACAATTTTTTAATATTCTGTAGAGATGGGGTCTCGCTGTGTTGCTCAGTTTGGTCTCCAACTCCTGGCTTCATGTGAACCTCCCATCTTGACCTCCCAAAGTGCTGGTATTACAGGCGTGAGCCATCACACCTGGCCTAAAGTCATTTTTTTTTTTAATTATTAGGAAGCCTATTGGAAATATGGATTTTTATTCAATATTATTAACATATCTTGACCAAAGTATATAGTATATATTCTGCCCTGCTTTATTTGCTAATGATAAGACCATTGCAATTAGGAAGCATTTAAAAATATTGCCATTTTATCTTTATCTCAATCTTTTTTATTTTATTTTCATGTGGCATTTATAACATCCATAATTTGTTAAAAAATCACTGGAGAAGTTTGCTCAGTTATTTTATTTTGTAATGGATGGAGTTTTAGATAAAAAGAAAAGAAGTGTATCTTGCACTGATTTATATCCCTGACAGAGTAGTGAACATCAGTACAGCTCAGAGAGAAAAGGGACCAGAGGGCTAGGAACAAAACGGCAGCATCTGGTGTCATGGAAGTCAAAATAATAGAGGGCTTGAGAGAAACGTGGTCATCTTTGTTGAGTACTTATGAGATGTCACATAACCTGAGGCCTGAAAATCATTTACTAGATTTTGCAAAATGGACGTCATTGGTGATTTTTACACCAGTAGTTTCTTTATTGCTATGAAGTTTTGTCCCCAAACCAAGATAAACCCTACATTGGGACCATCCTTTGTGTAGGCAGGACTAAGACAACTTCAGCACTAAAACCAGACTTGGTGCTCTCCTTGACCATTTTTCTCCTAAACCTGCATATCAATCATCCCAGTATAATGAGATTTCAGGGAAAGGGATGCCAAGAAAAAAACCAGTGAGGGTAGAGACTACTTCCAGAAGGGATCCAGCCCTAGGCTGTCTTTCCTTGTCACCACAGTGGGGTAAAAGTGAAACAGGAATTCCTGTCCAGGAAGGCTTAGGAATCTAACTCTGCCCCTGTACCATTTACCTCTCTTGTCTGATTAATGATTTACCCTTAGCAATAATTTCTTTCTTTTTTTCCTTCCAGCCTTTTCTTCCTTCTGCCTCCTTTTCTGCAATTAATATTAATGAGTACTACTATGTGACAGACAGTGTCCTGGGCTCTGAGAATAAAACAGGGAACAAAACAATGTTCCTGTGATTGTGTTGCTGAATATTACTAGTGTGGAAGTAGGAGTAGGAGGGAGAAATCTTAACCAAGTAATTATTAACAAAGATTTAAAATTAACAGGTATGCCAGATGGTGATAAATGCTGTGGAGAAAAATAGAGCAGAAAAGAGGGATAGGAAACATGTGTGTGTCTGTGTGTAAGTTTGAGCATGTGCCATGTGTGTTTGTGGAGGGAAAGGCTGTATTTTAAATCATGTGGTTAGGGAAGGCCCCACTGAGTGGGGGAAACTCACAGTGGAATCCTACTTTCTGTTTAATCAACCAAGGGCAAAGGAACACAAAGAAATTAACCAAGGCCAAAGCATATATTTTTCATGTGTAGACAGTGTTTTAAATTATACCATTGTGAAACATATAATGCTAATATATTTGTCTTGAGCTAGATAGGAGCACAATCTTGCTGAATTAATAGATTTAATGTTCTTAGACACTGAAGAACTTCAAAGATTTATAATTATACCATTATTATGCTTTCATTTCCACTGCCTTTTAAAACAATAGAAAGCACTATATATTTCATTCTGCCTTCTAGTTTTAATAGAAAACAATCTAGATTACTTAATCATTTGTCTTTCATGGTTTCTTTCCAATTTTTTCTTCCTTTTTTCTGCTTTAGGAGGTGTCATTAACTAATCTCTTAAACTCTATAAATAAGTAAAATGATATATTCACAGTGTAAATGTTTTAAAACTTCAAAAAAAAACGCCCATCTACAGTTATTTAATAGAGTCCTGAAGATATGTTAAAACTGAAGTGCTGCTGGCAAACTAATGGAAGATTTGAATATGCAAACACTGAAGACTAGAGTGCTTCTCTAATTGGGATTCAGTTCATGTTGGCTATACTTAGAGCTGCTTGTCTTGGGTCCCAGTATTCTCATGGGGAAGGGTCTTCCTTGCTACTATTGTTTCCAATTTTAATTTTAATTCTCTGCTATTTTCTAGTATTAACTAATAGCATGCATTACCAAATGTTTCAGAATCTAAATTCATTTTTTCATGTATCATTGTTGATGTATAGTTTTTATAAGGCAAATAAATATCACCATGCTTATTATTACCTACAATACTTAGTTTCTTTTCAGATAAAATGTGAAGGTAAAATCATATCATACTCTCTGTACTTCTTAGTAATATTCACAAACTAAATGTATTAAGATTATAAAGAGAGAGCACAGGGGTAGAGTACCAAGCTAAGATAAGGGATCCTTCGGGGCTCACTTTGAGATCTCAGGAATGAGGAAAATAGCAAAATACAAATAAAATGACAATGAATTCTTAAAATCACTAAAAAAAATCAACTTTTTATAGGATGATGGCACACTGATGGATTATTAGAATGTAATGGGTTTTGAAGATTTTGAATATTTTGTAATAGAGCTTGATTGATTAAGGCTGAACTGTATGTTTCCTCAGCATCATCCCTTCCTGGGAGAGGAATTTGAAAAGTGAGTAAATGGAGTGAGAGCAGAAACATCTACACCCACACAGTTTACTATCTTCACTAACACAGGTTTATTATTCTGTCATCAACACCACTTTACTTTTCCAGGAAACTCTTGCTCAGGAAGATAAAAGTTGTGAAAAATGTAAGTGTTTGTTTCAGGGACTTCCTGAGAAACCCATTGAAATGGTCATCAGACTGTACAACTTTTTTAATAGCATCAAACAATTTTTTATTTCCCAAGACTCTTAGAACTCTCACCTCAGAATATTTTCCTTGCTATGTTCATCAATTCTAAACTATTATATCAACAACCTTGCCCAATCTGAATTTTGCCAGTGCATAGAAACACTTACTTTAAGCTAATTCTTCCCAAGTTATAAATATCTTGGCATTGCCCTCTGTCCTGAGATACTTCTAAATCTCTATCAAGGCAGAGGTTTGCTTTTGCACAGTAAGAATGAACTCACCTTTGCCACATCGTTATTTATTTATTTTTAATTTTAAAATAAATTTATTTTAAAAATAAATAAGTAATGAGCAGTTATTTTGTAGTATTTTATAGGAGCTTGTATTTGACAATTTGAACTGTTTGTTTGCTCATAAGCTGTTTTTTTTTCTCATCACTTTCTTTTTTAGTAACAAGGAATATGTTTTAAATTATTTTTCCAGTAAAAGCTCTACTTTTTTAATGTATTTCTTTAACATTTGTTCCCTTCCTGAACTTCTTTCAAATTCTGTCATCATAATATCATTCATCTTGAACATTTCTATTTCAAAAGTGTTATGTATTTTTAAGCATTGTTTGCTCTTTTTTTTTGTCTTTGAGAAAAAGGAAAAAGTCTTTGTCTCTCAAATTAATTTTGGAATTGTATCTCAATAAAGCTGTTTTAAAAAGGTTAGTCTTGGACTTGTGCTGACTAGACTCTGCTGCAAATGTTCTTTCCCACGCCCTCTCTTCCCCTCGGTTCTTCCTTCTCACTCTGTGCACTGACTCCATCCCCATCCGATTAGTTTTCCTAATGTCCTTATCGATAATGTCATAATATCCCCTTTTTCTGTAAAAATAACCAACTATCTCCGTTTTTAACCCTCCTCTTTCTCAGATCCTGTTTCTACTTGAAATTACAATTGTTCTATTTTCTTTCACAACAAAGAATTGGGGGAAATAAAACCTACATATTTTGCTTCCATGGTTCCCCAGTGATTAACTTTTTAGCACTTTGCAATTTGGTCAAATCATGTCGCTCTATCAAAACCACTTTCAAAGATAACTGGTGGCTTTCTAATTGCCTAAATCTAGGTTGTTTTCTTATCTTTAAGAACAGAAACAAATAATTAGACATAGCCACACAAAAACTGTTTCCTTAATGAATAATGAATCTCTCTCTTACCTGGATTTCTTAATACTGGCTTAGTTTTAGGGAATATTAAAATGATAACAATTCCAATGGCAAATACAAAATAGTAAGTAACTTTTGTTGACTAATAAAACAACCCATTTCTCCTGGACACATACAATAGAAAAAAAATTGCCCAAAATTTTAGCTGAAACATAATTATATATGTATATGAATGTGGATGTTTATAGACACATATCTAAATGTGTGTTAATCTTGTGGCACAGTATATTTGTTATGTTAAGGATGATTTAAATACTCTTTTCTCATATACACTCTTCATTGGTATCATAAATATTTTAAAAAGTTTTACCTGGAATTTATTTATTTATATGTGACTATGTGTGATATTTAAGAGTTCTTTTTCAATGTTTTCCTCTGATTCTCATCATGAAACATCTAATATTTCTCAGCTTTGTCGCCTACTGGCCACTGCAATTACTAACGCTCATGTAAGGTCTCATTGAACCAAAACAGGTGTATTAAGGAATCACTATAGACAAAAAAGAAGAATCAAATATTCAATGACTTAAGCAAGATAACATTGATTCCTTACTTGTTTAAAACTTCAGGCACAATATAGAAGATCAGCAAGCATCTCTTATCCAAAGGGTAAATTTAGGAATATAGGATGATGGTTACTCTGCCAATTTTAACATAGTTTCCTAAGTCTCTCTGAATATCACCATTCTGGACATCAAAGAGCAGAAATGGGGAGTCAAACATTTCCTCTTAAGCAAGTGAGGGAGAAATTACACATATTGCAGTTACATTTCATTAATAAGAGCTTAGACATACAGTCTATCCTTTGAAGATGGACTGGGAAATTCTATACCTAATTGGGCAGCCAAATACAGGTTACAACTCCTTTACTATGAAAAGAGTAAAGAATTTTGGTGGCCATGTATCAGTATTATTCAAAACAGGTCTATGATACAAGTGCTTCTCATTAGGTGATTTAAAGGTCTATTAAGAATACAAAATATTCCAATTTAGAGTGCTTAAAAGTTCACTTAAAATCTGCATTATTCAATTTATCTTTGTTATGACTGTCTACTGTTAGTCTTATTCTAAACAATAGGTAAGTAGTTAAAAATAAATAAATAAATAAGATAACAGGTAACATATGTGACAAACTCTGTACTAGTGTTTCACACAGCTTTTCTTATTTATTCCTTAATGAGGAAGTTACAAAACTCAGCTCCATATTATATATAAGGAATTGGTGCATGGAAAAGCTGAATAACTTCCAAGGTAATTAATCTGGTAAGTATAGTTGTGATTTAAACTCAGGCAGACTAATTCCAGATACAATACTTTTAAACACTCATTCATATAGTAGTAAAACATTATGTGAAATTTAGTTGTTTTTGGTATTTCAAATGAGCAAACTCTTACACTACTATACTTTGATATTTATTGATCACACCTGTCATGTTTGGGAAAAAATAGTTTTATTTAAAGATACTCCTTTTTCCGAATCAATATTGTTATTTAGATTAGCAGTGATTGTTCCTTTTTATGTCATCTGGTACAATTACATTTTTATTCAGTTAGTTATGCCTATAGATTTGATGTGGGTAAGAAGCTGTGGACATAAAACAAACAAATGACCTAAAAATTTTTATGCTCATATAAATATACCTAAATTTTGGAAGTATTTGCCACATTAACTGTTTATGGCTATCACCATCTTGAAAAGTATAATTAAAAATAATAATTATCAAAGACAAATCATAAGCAGAGGTCCCACCTTGTTGCTGAGAGTCATATGATGTAACTTCTGCCCTCTGAGTTTTGTTTTGGTTGAAGACTCCAGGTGCACATACAGAGAGATAAATATATGTAAAATAAATATGAAAATATGGCCAGTTAGTTACCTGGTGATTAGCGTATTTGTTGAATGGAAGTCTTCAGAAAAGAAAGATTGAATTTATTTGGACGTTCAGAGATGAGGGTTTTGGATAGAGAGAAAGCAGAATGGAAAGGTTGTTCTATTATGGCATTGATTGATATATTGTATTTGTTATCTATTGCTGTATAATAAATTATCACAAGACTTAGTGGCTGAAGCAACAATAAATATTTATTAACCTCATAGTTTTTGCATGTCAGGAGTTTGGGACACAAACTTACCTGGACAATTCTGACTCAGGGTTTCTCATGAAGTTGTAGTCAAGATGCCAGCCAGAGCTGCAGTCATCTGAAGGCTAGACTGGGGCTGGAGAATCTGCTTCCAAGATGGCTCACTCACGTGGCTGGTGTGTTGGTGCTGATTATTTGTGAGAGACCTCAGATTCTTTTTATATTGGCCTCTCCAGAGTGTCTTCAATACATAATAATGGCTGAGTGAGCTGTCCAATGGCAAAGAGAGCTAGGAGGAAACTATTGAAACTATTCTTTTTAGGAACACACCTTGAACACAATATAGCATTACTTCTACCAGTTGTATTTATTAGGACCAAATTTATAAACGTGGCCTACATAAAACAGAATTAGACTCAACTCTTTAAAGAGAAGAGTAACAAAAAATTTGTGGTCTTATTTTAAAACCACAATATATATGTGTATATGCAGTATTATTAAGAGTACAGTATGGCTGGAATTACATATATATGTACTAAAGAAGTAGGAGATGAATATCAGAAGTAAATAAATGTTTAGCCTTGAATATTTGTAAAATGATTTGAACTTGATTCATTTTAATTTTGTATATATTTATGTATTAAATATGTATTTTTGATAAATGGAGTGATATGATAAAAATGGTGCTACAGGATGATAGTATGGCCCTGATAGGAAAGATGAATTGGAGAGGAGAGAAACTATGAGAGAGGATAGAAGCTTATTAAAGCTATACAATTGGTTACACAACTTTATAAATTTTAAAAATTTGCTCAATCATACAAAAGATTCATCAGGAGAGTTTTCTAAGATTTATGTTATCAAAAGGTATTCATATATTTTTAATAAGAAGTCATATAGATTATTTATAGTAGGGATTGGCAAACTTTTTCTGCAAAGGGCTAGATAGTAGATATTTTAGCTTTTATAGCCCACATATATAGTGTATGTTATGTATTTTTCTTTGTTTTTGTTTTGTTTTTATTTCTACAATGCCTTAAAAATGTGAAACCCATTTTTAGCTTACTGGAGGTACGAAAACAGGCAGCAGGATAGATTTGGACCATGGGCCACTGTTTGCTGACCCCTGATCTATAGTCTTACATTTAATTTAGTTTCATATTAATATTCAGCATATATCTGTTGAGCAGCTTCATAGTCATAGTGTTCTCTCAATGCTAATGAGCATAAGTATGAAAATAACAATATCTAACATACATTGAGCGCTGAAGGTGCCAGGCATCTTGCAAGGCATTTGACAGTATTTCTGCAATTCCCACAGTATTCTAAGATGCAGGAACTTAGAAGGGTAAATTGAGTCTTAGAAAGCCCAAGTAACCTGCCCAAGTTGGGTGGCCAAGGATTAAACCTGGGTTGTTAAGCAATGAACACAATACCACTAACATACAATGAAGAGTAAAATCTGCCACTTTTCTTCATGTGATTTATACTCTGTAAGAGGAAACAAATATCAACAGAAGTGCTATATCAGGCAAAAGCTAGAAATGCAAAATTATATAAGCAGGGAGGATGAAATAAAATCATCCTAAAATTCCGGCTTTCTCATCCTAGCATCAGTTCCTAGCTGAATGAGCTTGTACAGTCATTAAAAGGCACTGAGATTCCATTACATGATCTTTGAGATGTACTTTCTTACTTAAGAAACTTTTTATTACAGATCATCAGCTCTTTGCTTCTCCATGGATATAATGAAAGATAATGTCCTTATATGGCAGGTTAACTCCCAAGTTCCCATGATATTCCTTTAAGGAAATAGCAGAGACTGAGACAAGCAGACTTTAGCTCCCAACCACATTCCTGAAAGAGATACTCAAAAGTGCCCAGCTTGGGAAGACTTCATTTTTGGTCCAAATATAATCACCAGGGACCATCCCCTTTGTCTGAGTGTCACTTGTTCTCAGAGAAATTGGACTCACAAGAAAGGCAAGAGAAACATAGAGCCAAGACACAAAGGCAGGGAAAATGCCTTGGGGTTCATCATCACGTTAAGATGTGATGTTATACCCCTTATCTTTCCATATATGACTGTGTATGTGTCATATGTGTACACATAAAACATATCAGATCTTACAATAGCATATCAGATAAAACAATCTTTTGAGAAATCATCACCCTCTTCTACAAATTCCTCTGTGAATAAAGCTTACCATGAGTTGATAATTTATATCCATCTACATTTTGCTAACACTTAAAGAATTGAATCATTTGCAAGGTTTGGCCCAAATATGATTTCCTTCTTCTTTATCTGGTACATTATTAACATCTTATTAGAAAAATTTTCTATACATGCACATGTCACTGTTATCAAAATAGGCCATGAATTTATATGTACTGGATTAGAAACCTTATCATCAATGAACTAAATTCACTGAACTGATCACTATTGGCCAAATCACTGGGAATTTCTGACAACTTTCTAGCAATTTGTAAACCTTGTAAGCTTAGAGCTGAGAATTTATTCTTCCTAATGAAAACTCATTGGTGGGCTGAAAGGGTATTAAAACTGTTTGCAGCTCATTTTTATTAGGAATGGTACAAACCAGGCAACTATTTTAATAGGTAGGCTATATCTTTTTGTCCATTTTTTAGACTCTTTCTTAGAAGAAATGGAATTTTGTTTGTAATAAAATGAAACTTAAGAACATATGAAGCCCGAAGTAAATGGAGACATTCTAACAAATTTACTAAGATCTATGAGTGTGAGTGACATTTCTTATATGTATATATAATATTCATTCAATTATCATGCCATCTGCATTTTAAGTCCAAAGTCTAAGGCTTTATTGTGCATAATAACATGGTCATATAGAACAATATTTTATGTTTTAATTTTATGATTTCAAATGAAAACTCCAAACTATTTTCAATAATGAAGCTTCCACCATCTATATAAGCATGCTATGTAACAGAGGTTGGTTGTTTTCTGGTGAGGAGGGGTTGGGCATTGAAATATTTGTTTGATAGGTATATAAGTAAACATTAAGAAATATATTGATAGGTAATAGTGGTTGTGGTCTGATGATTTTATTGAAAGGTAATTTGACATTGTCCATTTAGTGTAACTACTGAGACCACTGAAGATGGCCATCTGTTTTTCTAATAAATCAATAGATGGCTGACGACACCTGTCTCTTGCAATTCCCGCTCACCATGGGGACTCGGTGAGACCATAACAGTAGATTCCATGAACATCTTTAGTCTAATAATCTTCAAAATCTTTCTTCCATCTTTTTTCATGCTCACTCATGCTGACGTGTGAAAGCTGGCTCTCACCTTTGATGTTGTTCTGATTAAACTGAAACCACCCCTAGAGAAAATTGATATATACATGCTAAGAGTGAAAATTCTCTTGTCATAGATATTTACAGCTAAAGTTGCTGTGTATATGAAGACTTCTACACACCAGCGATGTGTTTCATATTGGTTGCAGATATTTTGTTTTGAATTTCATGTGTTTTTTTTTCCCTTGTAGTACAACAGGTGATGCTGAGAAACAAATTGCCCTACCAGATATGGGTGGATTTTTCTAGTTTTCAAAATCAGAATGTTTTCAGGATTTCTGATCAAAATTAGAATGTTTCAGGTAAACACACAGTTTACCTTTCTTGTATGTAGACAAATGAAAAGTATAAAATCTATGTAGACATGATATAAATATTCTTACTATTTAAGTTCCCTCTTTTACTGCACTATAGTATTAGGTATTTTGTGCAAGTGTGATATTATCTAGTTTTATAACTAAACAAGGTTACTTGGTTACTTGGTAAGTTAAAGGGCCACTTATTAGACCAAAAATATATAATAAATTTTCCTTTTTTTAGATTGTTATGTGAATTGCTGAAATTATAACTCTCTTTAACGTATACAAGTACCAACCACCATACTTATTTCAACTTTTATTTTATTGAGGATTTCTGAGCTAGGGGACATCATTATGATGTAACAATAATAACATCAGTAATTTCTGATTAATATATATTAGAACATCTATTTACAAGAAGCATTTATTTGAGCTAATACATCTTATCATGGATAGTTTTCAAGAACATCCATGGTTAATTCTTATAATATTCACATATTAATACAGGTTGATATAGTTTAACAGAATTGATATGCTGTAGTATGAAACAGCTGAGGTACTGCAATCTTTATTTAAGCATGTTATCCCCTTACATTTTTTTACATTGTGTATTTCTATTATCAAGTAATTCTTTTAAAATTAATTTCAATAAAATTTAATACCTGTCAGCATCTCTCTAATTGCTATAATTAGGCTTCACAAAACCATCTTACTGATGAGTTCATTTACATTTACTAGTTGAAGTTATTTTGTTGGGCTGGGATAAATTATTGAGTTTCCATTTTAATGCATTTATTTGCAAATATAAACCTGCTATTGGATCACTATAAATTTTCTGTTACATTCACTTCCTTAACCTTTAAACATAGTTGTATAAACTAATATAAGTGATCAAGAAGATTCTGAACCAGATAATCAGGAAAGAATAAAAATTATTAGTATCAGTTGCTATTTCATTTTTTAAGTGAATGAATTTTATTTTATATACTTTGTGCTGTGGCAACCGTGTTTTTCTCTAACTCTTGCTTGGCTATTCTGATTGCAGTATTATCATCTGCTTTATTTTCTCACCTCCAGGTCATGAAAGCTTTCTTTTTTGTTAATAGAATTGTGGAAAGTAAAAATAAAAATCCCGAGTAACTGTCACTTAAGCAAGAGGATTATTTTAAACTCTACGGTTACTTGTTATAATGCTATCATCAAACTGAGATGCATGGCAGTTTTCGAAGGCCTTAGATTCCTGCTAAGTTCTTACCATTAAGAGAGTGGTCTGACATCTTGACATGGATATAAGCACTGCCCCCAACTTATTTTTTGGAAGGTTGGTTTTATAGTTTCTTTAGTGTTTGCCTGCCAAGCATATGCCTATGGCCAGTTAATCATTGGTTAATCCAAGCATGTGATGAGATTGCTTTTTTAATTGTTCACAAGTAAGAAGAGGGAATAAAGTTAGGTCAGTCTGAGACTGGCCCTTGCCATTGCCACAGGGTTTGGTGGATTTCACACGTAGGCATGGCAGATGAGACTGAAGTGTTATCTCACCATTACTATTCTGTCATTTTTACTAGCCAACTCTCCTCAGTAGTTCAGAGGGCTAGAGAAGAAAGTCATATCCTAGCTCACTGTGGCAAAGCACAGCACAGACTTGTCCTTGCAGACACTGATATAGGCCAATATATGTTTGCCAAGACTAAGTATCTGAGATTGGCTTAGGAACTTTGGAGCTTTCCCTACCTTCAGGTATAAAAATGCCTTATAACTTTAGATTTAATGTTTAAATGTTATCTTTCTTTAATTAATATAGCTTGATATTCCAAATGATAAGAAGCTAGAACATGAAATAACAATTTCTAGAATTTTATACTCAGTAATTACTACTTGTCATGATTTATGTTCTTTGGTTGATTTTTGACATATTACAAAATGGTTTAAGTTTAAAGTAGAGCCACATTTATAAATAAACATCTTTTGTGTACTACAATTATCTCACCTGTTGAATTGACATAATTAAGCAAACAAAATTATATACTTTTGAGAAAATATAGTCCAAAAATTAAAATAATCAAAATAATAACCCATCCAATAACTCTTGATTATCTCTGTCAATGGTTCTTAACTGTTTTGGAAAAAAGTATGAAAGTTTTGAGCTTTCTCTCAAAAAGTTAAGAAATACATGTATGCGTATACTAAACAATTTCACAGAGAATATACTGGAGCATTGTACTTAAAAAATAACTCTTTAAAAATCTATAACCATCCTTCCCTCTCAACCCCTGGTTACAAACCCTAGCTACACTTTATTTATTTATTTATTTAATCTTTAAAAGTTTTTTTAACAGATTTCAATTTTTAGAGCAGTTTTAGGTTCACAGTAAAATTGCACTAAAAGTACAATTTCCATAGGCTACCTGCTCCCACATATGAGTAGCCTCTCCCACAATCACCATCCTCCAC
This sequence comes from Daubentonia madagascariensis, assembly GCA_023783475.1. Classification (NCBI taxonomy): domain Eukaryota; kingdom Metazoa; phylum Chordata; class Mammalia; order Primates; family Daubentoniidae; genus Daubentonia; species Daubentonia madagascariensis. The sequence continues at coordinate 13,180,429 of JAKFHU010000747.1, read as the reverse complement.
CAGAGGGGTGCATTTGTTACCACTACATTAATACATCATCACCCAAAGTCTATAGTTTTCATGAGAGTTCCATCTTGTTGTTACACATTCTGTGGGTTTGGACAAATGTAAAATGGCGTGTATCCACTTTTTAGTATTGTACACGGTATTTTCATTGCTCTAAGAGTCTTCTGTGCTCTGCCTATTCTTCCCTCCTTCTCCCTTAACCCCTGGCAACTACTGGTATTTTTACTGTATCCATAGTTTTACCTTTTCCAGAATGTCATATATAGTTGGAATCATATAGTATGTAGCCTTTTCAGGTTGGCTTTCACTTACTAATACATATTTAATTTTCCCCTGTGTCTTTTCATGGCTTGATAGCTTATTTCTTTCTAGTGCTGAATGATATTTCAGTCTTTAAGTACCACATTTTACTTATCTATTCATCCGATTAAAAGACATCTTGGTTTCTTCTGAGTTTGTACAATTATGAATGAGGCTGCTATAAGCATCTGTGTGCATTTTTTTATGGACATATAAATTTTCAACTTCTTTGAGTAAATACCAAGGAGCTCACTTGCTGGATCATATGGTAAGAGTGAGTTTATTTTTGTGAGAAACTGTCAAACTGTACCATTTTGAACTCCCACCAGCATTGAATGAGAGTTCCTATCGTTCCTCATCCTGGTCAGCATTTCGTATTGTCAGTGTTATGGATTTTGTCCATTCTATTAATAATAAGTGTGAAGTGTTGTCCACTTTTAAAATTATTTAAAATTCAAAAATTTTAAAAATTATCTAAAGAAGCTAAATTTTCAAAATAAAGTGTGATTTAACTTGTTCTTTCTGTGTGCTTAAATTGTGATACAATCTTTTGAACTCTGTTGTTTAAAAGATCAAGACTCACCTTAGCAAATTGATCTTTCAGTATATTTTTCTGATGCTATGTATATATTTTTATATATACACATATATATATATTCATAATAGAAAAATAAAAGCAAACAAAAATGTCATATTAACTTTAAGTTATTAAAATTATAAGTGTATGTTTATTTCTATACCCTATTCTAGGCAATGCATATTGATATAACTGGATTGAAAGTATCTAGGTTGATGTGGGGAACTTAGGCCAAGAATTTAGTTTTGGACCAATTTCCTCAGTAATTCCTATGGATTAAATAATTGATGTGCTGTGAGGATGTAGACCATTAATAAAGTCAAAGAAGCACACCGATTCAGATAGCTCTGATGGCTACATAGAAACATAACAAATGTCTAGAAGCCTACTTTTTAGGCTCTGAGGCAGTAAAGACATTCAGAGTTTTGAAAGAAAAGAGGCTTTGGTATTTTCCCCACGTTAGATGACTAGAGACGTTAGACAATTCAGCTTCAATAAAATGACATGAGTTTAAGGTAGATTCAAAACTGCCAGAGGTGGACTAGATTAGGCTGGGAAAAGTGATTTATTTGTGCTAACAAATAACATATTTCATTTATTTGGCTTAGTTTCTTTACTCTATATAAATTCAGGGAAGGGAATAACTGTATTTTTTGTCAAAGATAACATAATTTACAACTTTTATGTTTGTATATACTACAGTTAATAAAAAAAAAATTAATGTGACTTTTACCACTAGGTATTTTTCAGAAATCTTAAAATAATAAAGAAATACTTTAGTTTGCATTATGGATCTGCTCTTTTCTTATCTTAAAAGTTAAAATTATAATCTCATTCCCAGTAGATATGAAACATATTTCCAAATGTGTTCATCTTGGGATCACACAGTAAATTTGCCCTTTAAAATATATCTTAGGTGTTATGATATGATTCTCTTCAAAGTCCCAGGGAACTCATAGGAGAAGTGTAATAATTATAAATAATTTTATCAGTTCTACAATTTCAATATATTTTCATAAATCCCCTATACAATTATTTATTACATGAGCTTGTCCATTAGCCAATCTGAAGATACCTAAGTTATATTTAAGTGTTTATTGCTTTATGAAACAGTGGCTAGGTATATTTTACACATTTTTCTTTTGATTTTTTTCACTTCTAAACCACAGTCACTTTATATCTCTGATTTTAAACTTAGTGAATATTTATGAAATGTCATCTAATATGAGATTTTAGTTGGATTTTTTCTAGGGTAGTTCATTCCAGTGCTATATCTCTGAAATATGCTCAATTTCTACATTTAAACTTTATATTTTGGGTGAGTAGATAAACTGGCCAAGACAATTATTAGATGTGAATATATGAAAGCGAGTGCTTGAATCAAACTCAGGAATCTACAGAAATTGGGAAAAGTCCGCTATTTACGTATGCTTTTTTTGGGGTAGGACAAATATGAAATTTTTATTCTGTAAATTACTCTGAGTATCCCTTTGTAGTAATACAGAAGAAGAAAATCTATGTGATAAATTATCTAAGACCAGTGTTTCCCAATTTTTTTCTTTTATATTGTCACCCACCTAAGGGGGCTTTTTTCTTAATTCTCCCCACAACCGTGATATTTTAATACCATAGATATACTGTTATATCACAGATATACTGTATATATCTATTTATATGCTGTAACCTTTTGGAGGGCCACAAACCATTTTCATATCTAAGATTATTTCACCCCCTTGGGGGTGATACTGTCCCCATTGGGAAGGCGTGTTCTGGACTATCTCTTGAGAAACTTCTTTTTTTCAGTTAATGTCTGCTTGATAGATTTATCATTTAGAGATCACTTCAGGTGAATTCTGTAGGTAAAATAGAACCTAGCCCATGTCCTTGAGAAATTTATTATTTCCAAAGATGATACTGCTTCAAAAAATAAAATAGTGTAACTGAAAGTGCAAAGACGGTTCAGACAAAATTGAACAAATGGGAAACAGACAAGGGTCATTCTTTTTAAATTTCAGAATATTATGGGGGTACAACACTTTGTTTATGTATATTGCCCATGCACTGCCCATGTCAGAGCTACAGTCATGGACATCCCAAACTGTGTGCCCCGCACCCATTCAGTGAGGGTTTTCCCATCCCCTCCACCCCCCTCTCGCCTGCCTGCCCCCTGCTGAATATTATTGCCTTGTGTGACATAACTATTGATCAGTTAGTACCAATTTGATGGTGAGTACCGGTGGTGCTTGTTTTTCCATTCCTGTGACACTTTGCTTCGAAGAATGGGCTCCAGCTCCATCCAAGATAATACCAGATGTGTTAATTCACCGTTGTGTTTTATTGCTGAGTAATACTCCATGGTATACATATACCACATTTTATTAATCCACTCATGTATTGATGGGCACCTGGGTTGTTTCCACATCTTTGCAATTGTGAATTGTGCTGCTATAAACATTCGCGAGCAGATGTCTTTATTATAGAATGTCTTTTTTTCCTTTGGGTAAATACCCAGTAGTGGGATTGCTAGATCAAATGGTAGTTCTACTTTTAATTCTTTGAGGTATCTCCATGTTACTTTCCATAGAGGTTGTACTAATTTGCGGTCCCACCAGCAGTGTTTGAGTGTTCCTATCTGCCCACATCCCTGCCAACATTTGTTGTTTTGAGACTTTTTGATATGAGCCAATCGCACTGGAGTTAAGTGATATCTCATTGTGGTTTTGATTTGCATTTCCCTGATGATTAGAGAAGTTGAGCAATTTTTTATATGCTTGTTGGCCATTATTCTGTCTTCTTTTGAAAAGTTTCTGTTCACGTCCTTTGCCCATTTTTTCATGGGGTTGTTTGATTTTTTCTTGTTGATTTTCCTAAGCTCTGTATAGATTCTGGTTATCAGCCCTCAAGGGTCATTTTTAAATAGAAACTTAAAGTTTATATCTAAAAATTGGTATGTAGAGTAAGGTACCTGATTGATGATTAAACATAAATGTTAACCAAAGTGTGTTATATTTAATATCTAAGCCTAAGAAAATGTGGAATAGTAAGTTTTTCTTGAGTCTTAACCTGATTGAAAATTTCTTTGGGAGGAAATAATTATAGCTGTGATGAATAGACTTTGGATATGCATAAGTATATATATGAAATAAAGAAAGGAATTGGAGGAAGGAAAGAGAATACAAAAAAATGAATCCATAGCATTGAAAAAACTTTTAACTCCTAAATAAACTATCATATCATTGGATATAAGGGATAAAATCTAAAATTTTTAAATATAGTAGCAGTAGAAACTAAGAAGGAAATAGGAAAACACATTTTCAGTTATTTTAATAAGCATAAGTTTAAAAGTAACTTGATTTAGAAATTCAATTGAAATTTTAGTCAGGGAAGTTTTGACTAATTCTTTCAAACTTGCTAAATTTTCATCAATAGTCCATTTGATGTTTCTTAGTTTGCCTGGAGTGATGCAAATTCAAAAGCTGATTTTTACCGATTTATTTCATTTTTTACTTTGATCCCCTGTGAATGCATTTTGAAGTGACTTTATTACTTATGGTTCCAACTTTGGCTTACCTGTTATTAATTTGCAAAAACAAGGAGTTAAATTATTTTAAAGAAAAATAAGTCAACTAAATACATGAGGACTTATATTTCTTTTAAAATTGAAGTTATTCATAGTATTAGCTAGATTAAAGAAATGAAATAATAAAATAATGTAATAACCACATTAATAACTAACATTTATTGAAGACTTTCTCTTTTGAGTATTTAATGTATATTATTTCAATTAAGTCTTACAACAGACCTCTGAATGAGAACTGTTATTACCCTTCTTTTATAAATGAGAAGACTAAATCACAGAGACTTTAATTGGCCTGCCCAAGGACACAGCTAGTACATAAGTGGGGTGATAAGAATCACATCCGTTCCCTCTGGCTTTTGTGAACACATGCTTAACCAGTCTATCAGAGTTCTGATCTATATAATAGAAAACGACTAAGTTTTTCCTCTAAAAAGTAATTTTTGAAAGAATGATGTTTTTAAAATAAAAATCTGATGTCACTTTTCTACTTGTATTATGTAAGGATCTACCATTGCTGACAGGATAAATCTAAACTCCTTAAAACAACATATGAGGCCCTTAGGGTTCTAATACTACCTGTTTCTTTAGCTATATGTCCTCCTGCTCAAATACTCCTTCTTTGCCCACCACTTGTAGGGCTCACTCTAGAAACACTGAACTACTTTCAGTTGCTTGAACATATCATGCTTTTTCTTATATTTTCACGGCCTGGAATATCTTTTTTCCCACATATCATCTTCCTAAATATTTCTGATCAGTTTTAAAACTAGTTCAGATGTCACCTCACTTCTTAAAGCTTCTCTGAACAAGCCCTTACCCAGGTATCGTTAATCTCTTCCTCTTATGCCCCTTATATCTATGTCTAATGAATTATACTGCCACTAGATATTGTTACCCAGGAACATACATATCTTCATGAGTCTTCTTAAGACTGGTTTAACATAATTCTTTCTCCATATCTTAAGCATCTACAGTACTGCCTGAGCACATTGTAGGAACTCAATAATGTTTGTTGTGTTGAATAACAATTTTGATAATGTTTATAATACCTTTAAAAACAAAAAACACACTCCAATCTTAATGTTTTATTTTTTGTTCAAGATTACTACTATGTTTTCCCTTGATGAGAACATGGGAATTTTCAAAACATTGGATATAAAAGTGTTTAACAACAGAAATTTTTGACATGAAATAAAATCTATCTAAACTTTCCCTACTCTCTGCCAAATACAGCTTATCAATTGTCTTATATTTGCATGTCCTCCACTACTTTACAAATCTCAAAATCTTTTAATTTCTCACTATGTAAGTCTTGATGAGTATATTTGATTTGGTGACATCACATTCCTTGACAGTCATTCTATATTATAAATAAAGATGTCATCTCTGCAGGAGCCAACCACTCTCAACCTCACACAGATAATATTCCAAGGGAGGCCTTACAGAAGAGAAGAAGTCTGATATTTATTGAGCACTTTTTTTGTGCCAGATGCATTGTTAGGAGATTTCCATATGGGAGATAATAAAGCACTGGGAGTAAGAGCACAATTTTTGGCTCAGACAGCCTAAAGTCCCAGTTCCATTATTTCCTGGCAGTGTGATCTTAGACAAGTTACTTATTCCCCCTTTGCCTCAGTTTTCTTACTTCCAAAATGAGGATGTGATAATTATATGATAGCACTTTGACAAGCTCTCCCATAATAAAGAAACAGTATGCATTAATGACTGCAATTATCATCACCACTACCAATACAGATTACTTTCTCTGATCCTCTTAACAACACTGTGATGTTAGTTGGAAATAGAGATTATACACTGGATTATAAATGGCATCAGGGCAGAAAATGTTTTTCATTTGTCTTTTTATCTGTAGTGCCAGGGTCAATATCTAACACATACTAGGTGCTTATAAAGTTTGGGAGTCTCCAGGATCACTCTCATGTTCAACAATTCCGTAGAAGGATTGGCAGAACTCACTGAAAGCTGTGATTCTCATGGTTATGGGTTATTATAGTAAATGGATACAGATTAAAATCAACCCAGGGAAGTGGTGCATTGGCAGAGTCCAGGAGAGTTCCCAGTGCAAAGCTTCCATTTGTCCTCTCCCAGTGGAGCTGTGGACAGCACTAAATCCTCCTAGTAATTATGTGTACCAACATGCATGGAGTATTGCCAACCAGGGAAGCTCTTCCAAGCTTTGTGTCCAAAGTTGTTAGTGCAGCCTGGTCACATAGACATGGTTGACTGCCTGTGTAGTCGACCTTAGTTTCCAGCCCCTTTGGAGGTTGAACTGATATAATGTAGCCCAAAGCCCCCACCATAAATCACATTGTTAGCATAGACTATCCAGGGTGGTCAAAAGCCCCCAAATAAATAATGACACTTTTCAGGCAAGACATTCCAAGCCTTAGAGATTACCTCCTAGAACTGAGAGCAAAGGCCAGACCTCTAATTGAGTAAGGTTAACATTTTACTACACAGTGCTCAAAAATATTTTTGAAGTAATGAATTAGATATTATTGATAAGTAAGCAGAAAGTTGTGTTTATGTTAATATTTCTATGGTAGATAAAGGACTTTTGTACTAATGAATAGAAATAGAAATAGTTCTTACAAATTGACAGGTTTTTTTTGGGGGGGTTGGTTTTTTGGTGTTTGTTTGTTTATTTATTTATTTTTGCCATTCCTGGCATGTGTTTCTTTCCATGATAACCACTAGGCTGATACATCTAAAATATAAAAAATAAAAACATGAATCATGCTTGGGACCCACTCTTCCTTATCTTTTCAGGATATAAGAAAATTGACCAAAACAGAGTTGGAATTATGAATTCTGACTAACTAACCCCTAATTTTCCCAGGTGGAAGCAAAGTAAGATTCCGTAAGCCACTCCTAAAAGTTAAATCTACCCTCTTAAGGAAGATAGGTCTTCAGAAACTCTATTTTTACCCATTTACCCATTTTTTCTCAACACAGCATCAGGGAGAAGAAATTGGGAATGATGGAATGATAATCTCTTTCATGAGCCCCCAATATATATTTTGGGAAACAGGAATACGACAAATGTATGCTGGTCAATGTAAGTTGCTAAACAAGCAAGCAGAGGAAGGCCAGAAAATATTGTTTTGATTTGAGAGCTGTTAGAATAATGAGTAATGTTGTCTAGTTCAGTTAATATATAATTCTGTACCTGATTCTACTGAATATAGTTGTGTGTCACTTAACAATACACATACATTCTGAGAAATGCATCATTAGGCAATTTGGTCATTGTGCAAACATCAGAGTTCTTATACAAACCTAGGTTGTATAGCCTACTGCACATCTAGGCTACAAACCTGTACAGCATGTTACTGTACTGAATACTGTATATAATTGTACCACAGTGGTAAATATTTGTGTATCTAAATATATCTAAGCATAGAAAATATACAGTAAAAATACTGTAATATAATCTTATGGGACCACTGCCCAGTATATGGTATATCATTGACTACAGTGTTATGTGGTGTGTGACTGTATATATAAATAGTTTCAAAACTGTGCCAATTATGATTATTCTGCTATTGTTTTCCTTTTTACCTTGTTCCTTCTCTAATAACAAAAGGATTGATAACAGAATTATAATAGGTTGATAACAGCAACAACAACAATAATAACACTAGGTAACAAATACAGAGATTTTAGGCCCTGGTTACTTGCTGGGACATTTACATCCTGTGAGATTGGCACAACAAATGTGTGATGGATGTACTATTACCATGTCCATTATACAACTAAGAAAGCTACAGCACAAAGATATCAATTATCTTGTGTCAAATCACAAAGGTATTAACTGGTAAATCTGGGGTGCCATGCCAGGCAGTTCCTGTCAATATTTCATTTTTTTCCCAATTACCTTTGTAACCTTGCAGAGAGAGATAGAAAGCTGTTATTCCTATAAAAGAGGAACATTTTCTGGACTATAGTTACCCAAGGGTAGTGTTGGGGACAAGTGGTATACATTTCTAAGCTACTTTCAAGGCAGCCCCATACCTGCTTGTAGCTTCCCCAGAAGTGTAGCTAGGTATGTGACCTGCAATTGTCAGAGAGATTGAGAGCCTGATTCCAGGGCCTCAAGCACGGGGGAGGTGTCTGTAGTGTTAGCTATGTAATTTTGTTCACAGCTCCCTTCAATCTATGCCTGCCTCCCCACTGGGCCAATTTATACTGCATTGTAAAGTAATGAACAGTTACAGTGTCCCTGGGGAAAATCAGCAAGTTTTACTCAGTATTGCATTACAGACAATTGTTATGTATACTTCCCCATTAGTCAGGTTGAGCAGACATAAATGAAATCTGCAGTTATTTCCCAAATCTCATTAAGACATCACTTTACCTTTATTTCCACTGAATCTTTTACTAGGTGGCTAAGAGGTAAGCAGATAGATTGATTTCAGTTTCCTGTCTCTGTAATTCTTTTCCCAGAATCTGGCAGAGGGATTAATAGGATTAAAGCTAGTTTTGAAAGAATTGGCAGAAGAATAGAACCGGGGGAAAAAAAAGAAAGGATGATTAATAATTTAGATAATTAGATCCTAAATAATCAACGTGTTTTACAATCTTTCCCAACAGTTTGATTCCTATAATGGACCAATAGATCTTGATGAATTACTTGGTGTATTGTTCAGCCAGCTCCCTCAGGCTTCCTCAGCATCTTCCCCCTCAAATCACAGCTCACTCTTCCACCTTCCCTGGGATCATAAGATTTCAGGGAAAGTTAAATAATGTTACTAATTCTGAGATAAAGTTTAGAGGCTCCTGCTTTTCTCATTGGATTACATTTGTTTTAATTAAAATTATTGTTTGTAAGTAAAGACACCATCTTGCATTACCTAGAGTAAGAAGCAGAGGAAGTATAGCAATCTGAAGGTTTTTCATGGAGTCCAAGGACAGGGATGGAGTCAGGCTCCTGAGGGATTGGAACCAAAGACTAGAAAGTTCTACAGCAGCAAGGAAATTATTTATTCCTCTCTCCCTGTCTCATTCTCTCTCTCCATCTCTCTCCCTCGCTCCCTCTCTCTGTGTTTTCCTACTCTTCTTCTTCTTCCTCATCCTCTCCCTCTTCCTTTGCTTCTTAAAGACCAGAATGTTTCTAGATCCTTCTTCTCTTTATACAACCAATTCATTGATTTCTCCTGGGAAATGTACAGTTTTCACTGTTTTGTTTGCTTTTTTCATTGGTAGTTCTGATTATTTCACTTCATGCAATTCTAGAAAAAACTAGGATTTTTATGCCCAAATGTAAATCCCTGGAAAGAACTTATTTGGCCCCCTTGGGTCAGCTAACATGTATGAATATCCCAAATTTGGCTCTGAGAGGCTTACTGCAATCTATGGGATGGCAGGGTAACAATTAGTGATTAGTTGTGTGCATATTTGTTTCTCAAAGCATGAATATCTTTGAGGTCAATAATCATATCTTATTTCTCGTTATTTCAACCAAAAGCTGACACAATGCCATATATTGAAGAAGCAGCTGTTTAACTGAGTGTTTTTAACTGATGATAGTATTTGGAAAGAAATGAAGGACATGGTCACTGCCTTTAGAAAGCATGCAAAATTAGAAGTCCCCAAAGAGATATTTCCTAGCATTTACCAAGTAGTAGAAAAGCACATGTGTATTTCTAAAGTGCAGGCAACAGCCTTCAGTTTTACTGACAGCTGACCAAAAAAAATTGGTGGTGGCACAAAAATGGGTTCAGGAAATGCATGGTTGTGTGCATTAATACCATATTTCATCAGCACCATAAAAGCATTATATCTTTGCAATAATCATTTTGATACCTAAAATAGTCTACATCACTCATGTTTCTAATTTCATTAAAAAAGTCTTTATTGGCAGTTTATTCTATTTAACTAACAAAAAAATCTAAGTTATTAAATCCTTTATTTTAAATAATTACATATTTATTTTTTAAAAGTAAAATTGTGCATTAGGTGTCACAAAGGCTGTTTTGCCAAAGGTTATTAATCACATGACACTGAGTCACCATTAGGTTGTGCTTGCTATTCATTTAGGGAATGGTTGTATAGACTATGTGGTTTTGGAAATTTATTTGCATCCTGATGGCTCATGGTGTGCATTCTCTTCTATAAAGTCTCACTTAATTCATGTAGCAATTAGTGTTATTGATGAGGGAGATTGTGCTCATAGGTGTTGGGTAACTTTGCCAAGATCATACAGCTTCTAAGTGATAGTGTTAGTCTTTTGTATGTTCGTTTTTTTTAAATTCCAGAATATTATGGGGTACAAACGTTGAGGTTACATATGTTGCTTGTGTGCCGACCGAGTCATAGCTACAAATGTGCTCATCCCCAGAGAAGAAGGAATTATTCGTTTGTTGCCCAATTATTCAGGATAAGGACTGGAGTCAGTTATTGAAACCTTAAATTATATCTAATTTACTAAAACTAGCCTTCAAATTTTCAAAAGACGGTATGTTGAAGCAAAAGAAAATTTTACTTACATAAGATAAATTGACAGATAGATATCTATTCAAGAATACACTGTAGCCAAGTAAAATCATCAGATTTGTTTTCATAATAAATGCTCTACAAACAGCAAAGAGATAACTTAAAATTCCAAGATTGCAATATCACTGAGGGAAAGGGACTGTGGAAAAGAGTGAATTAAGTAGGAAATATGGCCAATTAAAAAAAATCCCCCATTTCATATGATTTATTAAATAAGACATGATTTGTGGATCAATTCATCAAACCCATGGTAACAACGTATTTAACATTCAGGAATGTCATCATGAAGGCCTACCTCCCTTGCCAAAGCAAATGCTTGTGGTAAACTTGCATTTCTTTTGTTACATGACATATCTTCAAATAGTTTTACTTTTGTAATTATAACTATGAGACTAAAGAACATGGAATCATACAACTAATCAGGAAATAAACTAGTGATGTAAATAATAAAAAATTATATTTAAATAAGTACCGTTTAACATTTGCCTAAATTCTTAATCCCAGAGAATTCTAAAAAAATCATCAATTCATGAACTGCTTAGCAAGATAAAGCATAAGTAGGAAGGGTTACTGAATGCAATAATATGGATTAGGCTTCCTTTTAAAATCTCAACCTATACTACTGTTTAAAAGCACAGAAATAAACAAAAGAAAAACAGGAAACTGATCTTATCAGTTTCTATTTCACACACTTCTCTTTTCCTTTTGTATTTTTCTTTGAAATCAAAGGGAAACCAATGTTAACAAATACAAATCAGAATCCTAAAGGAAATGGATCTAATTTATTAACCTTATTATGAGGTGAATCATAAGAAATGTGTACTCTTATACAGTTTCTGCTTTTTGGTTCTGGCAAAAAAAAAAAAAGCCACATCAATTGTTATTTCTTCTTTCAGTACAGTTTTTTACTAGTGATCGTATACGTTCTCTGTAGTGCTTTATCACTGAGTCTTTGTATCAAAAATCTTCAGATCTAAATATTTTATAATGCTTATGTGAGCATAAAGGTAGAAAAACAAACTGCTAATGACTATGCATGCCACACTATAAACTAAAAACCCTATTGGAAAGGCTAGGGGCTGAGCATCAGGAGTCCAATGTAGGAGCATTGATGCAGCTGGTGTATGGCTCACAGTGGAAGGACCAAACTCCTAAAGCTCCAAGTCTGCTCTGCTACTTAGAATCTAGCAAATTCCACTGTGATGAATCACTACGTTGTATACAAGTCCTGCCTACTCCGCCCACTAAAGGCTTTGGGAATCTGCTCCATTCTTTCTATTCCTGCAAATGTTTATACTTCCCAAACAACCCATGCTTTCTCACATATTCAGGCTTTACCCATATTCTTCCTTCCACCTGAATGGCCCTCTCTTTGATCTCTTTTGTTTCTTCAGTGAACTCCTGCTCATTCATATAGGCTCAAATTAGGTATCACATCCTGGAAGAATTCAGAGCTCCCCTCTTTGGGTACCATGAAGTATTCTCTCAGACTCCATGAGGGCATTTTCATTCTGTTTTATGTTGTGTAGCTATTTTCCCTTAGTGTATTCTTTGAAGGAAGAATTTTTCTTATTCACGTTTATATTCATTGCACCACGTAAAAGGCAGAGATGAAAAATTCTGAATAAATATTTGTTACATTAAATAATAAATGAAGATATAACTGGGTACATTTCATGAAGTAGAGGTTTATTGCTCAAATTGTTCTGTTTCGGAGTGGGGCTGACTCCCTTTGATGCTCACTGATGGGGAGTTCTTATCTATCAAGGTGATCTGAAATGGTTAATATCTAACTGTCTTGGCTTACAAAAACACTATTTTGTATGATTCAAAATAATACCACCTAACCATAGAATTAACCTGATCCTTATGTGGCTACTGACTAAATAGATACCACGGATACAGACTTTATTCATGATTAAGTCCTTACTATATTCTAGAAAATGCACTAAGCTCTGGGGATACAGCTGTGGCCAAATAATTATAGTTCCATGGCTCATGGAATTTACATTCCAGAAGAGGAGAAAAACAGTAAACACATACTCAAATAAATAATTCAAATACATTAGTGAAGAAATGCTAAGAAGAAAAAGAAAGAAAAAAATCGTAGGGAAGAGAAGAGGCACAGTAGAGTTTAAGGAAGCCTTCACCAACAGGTGGCCATTTGAGCAGAGACCTGCATGAAGTTTTGTGATGCCCTGGAGGAAAAGCACTCTTGACAGAGGATGCAGCAGGTGTAAAAACCCAGGATGGCAAGTGTAGCAGTGAAAAATGTCTGAGAAATAGCCAGGAGTGAGATCTTGGTAAGGATATTGGATACTGGCCTAAGGCGATGGGAGCCATTGGAATTGTGCTCACAAGAGTTAAATGATCTGATTTATTTTAGAAAAGACCACTCTGCTTCTGAGTGGTAACAAAACTTTCTAGGGAAACCCACCAGAAGCAGAGATCCAAGTAATTAATAATGTTGACTTGGATGAGGTTTGTAGCAAGGAAAGGTCTGAGAAATGGTCAGATTCAAGATATATTTTAAAGGAATTGCTGACAGGGATTTACTATTGACTGTACAAGCATTCATACCTGTCTGAGCTGTAAGAAAAAGAAGTAGTTACTGACAGGCAGGAACTATCCTGATACTGTCAGCTACTTCTTTGTGATACTTGGAGTTTCCTTAACACTTAAGGCTAGCCCGTGATGTTCTCCAGTTGAGCATACACAATGTAACAGAAAAACAACATCACATTAGACCATTCCATGACTGTGGTGGATCAAGACAAAATCAGATCTGAATGCAGATAAAAATATGCATATTGTCCAAACCAGAAAAATGATCAGAGATCCCCCTATCCTTATATGTTGCTTCTTTAGCAATCACAGCTTTAGCCTTACTTTGTTCCTGATGACTTCCAGGTAAGAATTATTGAGATACCTAATAATATAATAGAACTATCCCTGATTTCTGATGACATCCGATCCAGAGAAAAGGCTTACTTTCTTTAATCCTTCCCCAAATAATTTAGCACAAGCCCAATACTATAATAAGTCGTTTCTAACAGCGTCTTACTGAGACACTGCACCATTCTCTATGGTGAGTATTCACCTCCATTGCAAAGTCCATAAATAAAACTTTGCCAACTCTATTATCTCTAGCAATCTTTGGCTGGGGTTATTGACAGCTGTCGATAAGTGGACCAATAATTTTATAGCACCTTGGGAAATTTTTTTGTCTATTTTTAAGCCTAAAACCTATAGCAAGATCCATGTTAAATGTCTTAGCAAAATAATTAATTTTAGGTTCAAGTCCATAACCTGCAGACATTTATCATGTGAATAAATCAAATGAAAGCAAGCCTGGGGAACTAGTGTCCTCCAAGGAATTTTCTATATTCCTAGAAGTGTTCAGTCACAGAAAGCCCCTTTTTACACCTGTTTCCCTACCCTGAAGAGAAAATTCTGTTCTCATTTCAGAGGTCATAGTGAAAATTATGTAAGTATCATTCTTCCAAGAAATTCCCTTAAACTTCATAGTCAAACACTCTCTGTTGAGATTATCTGAGGTTTCACATACAGTCATATGTGCATTTTTTAGAAGATACCTATAGTTATAGCAAACTCTTGGGCAGAGATAAAAGCCTCTTTTAATAATTTTCTGTAAAAAGTGCTCTTCAACTGCTTTTACCCACCCCCAGGTAACCAGAATCTTCACAGGTTAGTGTCAATCCAGAGAAGGAGAGATGAGTCTGCCCAGATGAGCCTAACTTGGATTCCAAATGTGCCTATGGTGTATTGATTATAATGAAGTAGAGGCAATGTGGTGAAAGTCAAGGGTGTGACAAAGTGTAAGACCATATGCTATGATTTTGGGTGTAAGCCTTTTAGCCATTTTGAATGTTCCTGCCCTTATCTGTAATGCAGAGACAATCAAATAAAATACACAGCATATTAAATAATATATGTATATGAAATTATACTGTGTTTAAGCTATACTGTATTTGAGTGCCTTACAGGTAGAACTATATTTATTTTCCATATTTGCTCAAAATTTAATTATAATTGTGAGCCACATAAAGCCATCTAAAGGAAAAAGAGAAAATTAACTCAGGCTCTTAAAATATTAGCTCTGAATTGACTGTAAAATCTATAGGTTCTCTTAATTAATAACAGATTGTTAGATCAAAATAGCCTTTGTCAGCAAGGGTAAGCTCCACTTGTTTTCTTCTTCCAAAAGTGTCCTCAAAGTCAAATGAGATTAGAAAAAGAAGAATCTGGAAGGGACATCTGCCAAAAATTTAAAATTTCACGAGAAAACTTAAAAACTAACATGAATGCATGATATTGCAAAGTACTTTATTGATTATTGATTTTAATGATTTGGAGGTGAAGACAACAATGTGTGATGTGGAGACAGTCAAGGGTGCGGAGTCAGAACAGTGTTTAAAGCTATGTGCTATGATTTTGGTTGTACGTCTTTCAACTATCTGAGTGTTGATTTCTTTATCTGTACTACAGAGATATTAACAACTAAACACAGTGCAAAGCATACAACATAATATAAATTAAATATTTTTTGCATTATAAACACTATGTAAGTGTGTATAGAAGAGCTCTTGGCTGTGTGAAAAAGGAAACAGTTGAGGGTGATGCCAAATTGCTGTGTGTGGATTTGGATAGTGCAGATGTTTAGCTTGAACAGATATCAGTTGAATCGGATGTCTTGAAAAATTGTTTGTGATGGTATATTAAATTAGCACTCTGATAAGAAATCATCTAATTTCCAAAATGCCAGATCTATTCCTAAGGAGTAGTTCTTACACTGGTTGAATTTCACTGTGGCAATAACATTTAAATGAGTCACTGTTATTTGTAAACCTTTCATTGTGATTGCAGAAAATTATATGTGAAAAACATGATTATATGGTTATCACTCTGTTTAATAGGGTTTTCAGCCTCTATGTACACATAACAGCTGCTGAAGCAAGCCCTCAATTAATTTTACATAACAGGAGCAATTTTATACAATTACTTGAAAATCTTTGGCCATGTTCCATTTCTCTGACATAAACATATGGGCCAAAATCACAAGAAATGATTACTCCAATGGGATCTCTTATAATAATAGTTATATTGGAGCCTATATTATTCCAGATTAAATCTTTCAACTTCTATACAATCTCATTTGATGTGTACAAGTTTTTTCATATGGATAATGCTTATTATTAGTGATCATTAGAGCTAATATTTATGGAGTGCTTACTAAATTCTAGGCCCTCTGGCTAAGTATTTCAAATTCTTTTCCTCCTTAATCCTCAGACTTCCTAAAGAATAAGTTATTTTGTCTTTTAGAGAGAAAGAAACTAACTTGGCAAGGTTAAGTAACTTGACCAAAGTTACAGTGACCAATAAGCAGAATAGGCAGGACTCAAACCCAGTTTGGTTGGTGTCTAAAGCCAGTTTTCTTAAGCACAAAGCCTCTGGCTTCTTTTTGTCACTATAGCATGTTATTTGTCAAAGCTAAATTTAATATAAGATTTGTATTTCTAACTATAATTATAAATTACTTCAAAATGCATGTGTTCATTAGCAGTGGTAATTAGTAAGATCGTTTAGGCACAATCAGCTTTATTTATTTATTTTTTGCTAATTATCCATTTAGACATTCATTCCACAAGTATTCATTAAGCACCTACTATAGTCAAGCCTCTGGTTGAGTTGACATATTGAGTTGTTTCTCCTGCCAAGAAATGCAGACGTGTATTCTCGAGTCAGGAAGCATATTTCTTTTTAATCATTTTATCTCAGGATGTACTTCCTTCCCATTTGAATAAAGAATAATTATAGTTGAGTCCAGATTCTATATATAGCTAATATCTTTTAATCACACTTCTCTCTGTTATCTTCTTATTCCCTTACCTTACAAATACCCATATTATAGCATTTATTTATAATGCATTGCAATTCCTATTTATGTGCCCATTTTCCCTTTTAATCCATGAAGTCCTTGAGAGAAATATTTCATTTATAATGTTTTCATCCTGTAGATTATATGCTTAATGAATTGTGTTGTCTGAATGAATATATAAATGAATAAAGTTCCCAGTGTACTCCAGAGAATTTAAAATCAATGCTTGAAAAAATTCTAAGAAGACAAAATCCCATTTTTTGCTGTATTCACCAGGTATCAGTAATGACTAGCTCAGTTGGAAATGACAGAAATGGCCTCAAATATGTAAGCTGTCATACAAGGTGAGTCCTTTTGAGGATTCTTCCTGTCATGTGCCAGGTTCTCAGGGTGAATTGCACAATGACACAAAGCACAGTTTAAATAATAGCTGGGGAAATTTACTATTCAGGGGTCAGCAAAAGGAGAAGGCCTGGTGAAGCTGATCCTCAATGTCATTACCCAGGGCAGAGAGATGAGGCCAGGTCTCTCCCCAGAACACCTACTCTTACTCTGTGTCCAGCCAGCCCCATAAGCCTCACAGTGGGAAGTTAATGAAGACAAGGAGGCCCATGCCTTTTGGTCTGGCTGAATCCTGGCTTGTACAGTTCCCCAATAAAGCCGACTCCTTAACCTTTACTTACCATAGTGCCTAACTGGTAAACTGTAAGACACCAACCTTACAAGAAAAAAGTTATGACTTATGTCACTGAAAAGACCATAGGCATTATTGGAGACTCTACACAAAGAGTTAGGGGACTGTGTTAGTTTCCTATTGTTGCTGTAATAAATTAGTGCATACTTACTGGCTTAAAACAACATAAATTTATCATCTTTCTTTTCTTGAGGTCAGAAGTCCGAAATGGGTCTCATTGGGCTAAAATAAAGATGTAGGCAGGGCTGAGTTCCTTTCTGGAGACTCTGGGGAATAATTCATTTTTCTTTTCTTTTTCTAGCTTCTGAATGACACCCCCATTCCTTAGCTCAAGGTACCCTTTCACCAAATAAGCAATGTTTGTTTCATCAAACAAGCAATGGCTGATGGAGTCTTTCTCATATTGCATTACTCTGACGGTGACTCTCCTGCTTCCCTCTTCTATCTTTTAATGACCTTTGTGATTATATTGGGGCTAACAGCATAATCTTTCTAACTTAAGGTCAACTGATTAGCAGCCTTAATTCCATCTGCAGCCTTAATTCCCCTTTAGACCTAACATAACATATTCACAGCTTCCAGGGATTAGGACACGGATATCTTTAGGGAGCCATTGTTTTTCCTACCACAACGTTGTCTCTCTTCTTTCTTATTTTATTTTATTTCATTTTATTTTATTTTTTGGCTCTCTTTTCTTGTATTAGGGGTTTATTCTGAAATACTACAAGGCAGCAAAATGGCTGCTAGCAATTGATGGGCTACAGCCTCCTAGATTCAGATTCAAGCAGGAAGGGAAAGTTTCTCTTCCTTCCAATATTGTGAACTTGGTTCCCAGACCTATGACTTTTGATTTATTTCATGTGCACAGTCCTCGTGGGCAGCAATATGCAATACTTTTTATTTCCAGACCTAAGTCACGCCCTCAACCCTATATGACATAGATTGATGATGGAAGAAGAGGTGAACATAAGAAAAGGAAGTTTCTTCAGGACACTAGTTAAGCTAAAATATAAGAGAGCCAGGAGATGAAAATATGTACTGTATAGCAATGTGGAAAGGAGGGAGAATTCCTATTTCTACAGAAAAATATGTCCATTTGGGCTATATAAGTTCTTTCTGCATGTCTGTGTGGGTGGTTCTTCCACCCACTATAAGTTGAAAATACAAACTCACTATAAACCTCAGGTCTGAGCTTGTCTTTACATATTTTACCATATCCAATATGTTTTTAATTCTGGATAATAAAAATCACTTGCTAAATAAAAATTGAATTTCATGCTTTAGGTTTTTAAATTAAAAAAAAGTAGGTCAGTGTACTTTTATTTCTTTCAGAGGAAAATTAAAAAAAAATTCCAAAGATAAAGAATTATGCCAACTTATATAGGTAAATAATTGTATAAAGATAAATCAGCTGAAGAGAAAGAACACAAAAACAAGAGACAGGAAAAAAGCATACAAGAAATGTGGGATTATGTAAAGAGGCCAAACATAAGGATAATAGGTATCCCTGAGGGAGAGGAAGAAAATTTGCATGGGCTGGAAAATTTATTTGAAGGAATAATAGAGGAAAATTTCCATGGCTTAGCCAGAAATCTCGACATCCAAGTACAAGAAGCACACAGGACTCCTGGGAGAGTCAACGTGAAAAGGCATTCACCACGCCACATAATTATTAGACTGACCAAAGTAAACACAAAAGAGGCACTCCTCAGAGCTGTAAGACAAAAAAAGGAGGTAACCTACAAAGGGAAACCCATCAGATTAACTGCAGATTTCTCAACTGAAACCTTACAAGCCAGAAGGGAATGGGGAGACATCATCAATCTCCTAAAACAAAACAAAGGTCAACCCAGAATTCTGTATCCTGCCAAACTAAGCTTCTTATATGAGGGAGAAATAAAGACCTTTCCAGATAAGCAATCACTGATAGAATACGCGAAATCCAGACCGGCCTTGCAAGAAATGCTTAGACCTGCATTATACACTAACCAGCGCAACAGACACCCACCTATGTAAAATTATGCAAAGGCTAAAACCCCAGAAACCAGACTCCACAATGACGCAAGAGGTAAAACAAAAGATACCACCCAACAGAATAATCAGAAATTTACCCCAAATATCAATTCTCTCAATAAATGTAAATGGCTTGAACTGCCCATTGAAGAGACATAGGCTGGCTGAATGGATTAAAAAATACAAACCAAGTATCTGTTGTCTTCAGGAAACACACCTCACACACAAAGACGCATTCAGACTCAAGGTGAAAGGATGGAATACAATTTTTCAGGCTAATGGAAACCAAAAGAAATCTGGAGTAGCCATCCTCATTTCAGATGACATCAACTTTAAAGCAATAAAAGTAAAGAAGGACAAAAATGGACACTATATAGTGGTGAAGGGAAAAATTTCCAAGAGGATTTAACAATCCTAAACATTTATGCACCCAACACAGGAGCACCCAGGTACATAAAGCAAATGCTGCTAGATCTAGACAACATAATAAGCAGGAATGCCATAATTGCAGGGGACTTCAACACCCCACTGACGGAACTGGACAGATCCTCCAAACAAAAAGTAAATAGAGAAATAAAAGACCTAAACAGGACTCTAGAACATTTGGGCCTAACAGATATCTACAGAACACTCCACCCAAATAACACTGAATATACATTCTTCTCATCAGCTCATGGAACTTTCTCTAAAATTGACCACATCCTAGGCCACAAAACAGATCTAAACAAATTCAAAAAAATAGAAATCATACCATGTATCTTTTCAGACCACAGCGGAATAAAATTAGATATCAATTCCAACAGAAACTCACATCTTCCTCCAAAAACTTGGAAACTAAACAATCTATTGATGAATGAGTATTGGGTCAAAGAGGAGATTCAAAATGAAATCAAAAGATTCTTCGATCTAAACGATAATGGGGACACAAGTTATCAAAATCTGTGGGATACAGCAAAAGCAGTCTTGAGAGGAAAATTTATCGCCCTAAGTTCCCACATCCAAAAGACAGAAAAGTCACAAATCAGTAAACTAATGAATCATCTTAAGGAAATGGAAAAGGAAGAGCAAAGCAATCCTAAAACCAGCAGAAGAAAAGAATTAACCAAAATTAGAGCAGAGTTAAATGAAATCGAGAACAAAAGAACATTACAGTAGATCATTGAAACGAAAAGCTGGTTCTTTGAAAAGATAAACAAAATAGACATGCCACTTGCCAGTGTGACCAGAAGCAGAAAGTACAGGACTCTAATAAGCTCAATTAGAAATGAAAAAGGAGAAGTCACAACTGATACCATGGAAATACAAAACATCATCTTTGAATACTACAAAAATCTCTATGCCCACAAACACGAAAATGTGGAGGAAATGGACAATTCTTAGAAACACACTACTCCCTAGGCTCAACCAGGAAGAAACAGAATTTCTAAACAGACCAATATCAAGCACCGAAATTGAAGCAGTAATTAAAAATCTACCCACAAAAAAAAGTCCGGACCAGATGGGTTCACACCTGAATTCTACCAAGCCTACAAAGAAGAACTGGTGCCTATACTGCAGAAATTATTTGAAAATATCCAGAAGGATGGAATCCTCCCAAACTCATTCTACGAAGCCAATATCACCTTGATACCAAAGCCAGGAAAGGACACAACAAAAAAAGAAAACTACAGACCAATATCCCTTATGAATATAGATGCAAAAATTCTCAATAAAATCCTTGCAAACCGAATTCAAAAGCACATCAAAAAAATAATCCATCATGATCAGGTGGGCTTTATTCCCGAGATGCAGGGATGGTTCAACGTACGCAAATCTATAAATGTAATTCACCATATAAATAAAAGCAAGAACAAAGATTATATGATCCTTTCAATAGATGCAGAAAAGGCTTTTGACAAAATCCAACACCATTTTATGATAAAAACTCTTAACAATATAGGCATAGATGGCTCATTCCTAGAAACTATTAAAGCCATATACGATAAACCCACAGCCAATATCATACTGAATGGGGAAAAATTGAAGGCATTCCCCCTTAAAACTGGCACCAGACAAGGGTGTCCACTATCTCCACTTCTTTTCAACATAGTGCTGGAAGTCCTGGCCACAGCAATTAGACAAGACAGAGGAATCAGGGGCGTCCAGATGGGGGCAGAAGAGGTCAAACTTTCACTATTCACAGACGATATGATATTATACATAGAAAACCCCAAAGATTCAACCAAGAGATTACTGGAATTGATAAATGAATTCAGCAAAGTCTCAGGATACAAAATTAATACACACAAATCCATAGCCTTCATATATGCTAATAACAATCAAGCCGAGAAACAAATTAAAGATGCTATACCTTTGCAATAGCAACAAAGAAAATTAAATATTTAGGAATATATCTAACTAAGGAGATCAAAGACCTATATAGAGAGAATTATGAAACACTGAGAAAGGAAATTGCAGAGGATGTAAATAGATGGAAAACCTTACCATGCTCTTGGATAGGCAGAGTCAACATAGTAAAAATGGCTTTGCTACCTAAATTAATTTACAGAATCAATGCAATCCCTATCAAAATACCAACATCATTTTTTGCCGATCTAGAAAAAATAATTCTACGCTTCGTGTGGAACCAGAGAAGACCCCGTCTAGCCAAAGCAATCTTAAGCAAAAAGAACAAATTGGGAGGCATCTGTCTACCAGACTTCAAACTATACTACAAGGCTATAGTAACCAAAACTGCATGGTATTGGCACAAGAACAGACATGTAGACCAATGGAACAGGACTGAGAACCCAAATATAAAACCAACCTCATACAGTCACCTGATCTTTGACAAATTCCAGAAAAACCTACACTGGGGAAAAGATTCCCTATTCAACAAATGGTGCTGGGAAAATTGGATGGCCATATGTAGAAGACTGAAAGTGGACCCACACCTCTCACCTCTGACAAAAATCAATTCACAATGGATAACAGATCTAAACCTAAGACATGAAACCATAAGAATTCTCGAAGAAAATGTTGGAAAAACTCTTATGGACATTGGCCTAGGCAAAGAATTTATGAAGAAGACCCCCAAAGCAATCACAGCAGCAACAAAAATAAATACATGGGACCTGATCAAATTGAAAAGCTTCTGCACAGCCAAGGAAACTATCACTAGAGTGAACAGACAACCTACAGAATGGGAGAAAATATTTGCATGCTACACCTCTGATAAAGGGCTTATAACCAGAATCTATACAGAACTTAGGAAAATCAACAAGAAAAAATCAAACAACCCTATTAAAAAATGGGCAAAGGACATGAATAAAAACTTTTCCAAAGAAGACAGAATGATGGCCAGCAAACATATAAAAAAGTGCTCAACTTCTCTAATCATCAGGGAAATGCAAATCAAAACCACAATGAGATATCACTTAACTCCAGTGAGATTGGCTCATATCAAAAAATCCCCAAATAACAAATGTTGGCGGGGATGTGGACAGGTAGGAACACTCATACACTGCTGGTGGGACTGCAAATTAGTACAACCTCTATGGAAAAGAATATGGAGATATCTCAAAGAATTAAAAGTAGAATTACCATTTGACCCAGCAATCCCACTACTGGGTATTTATCCAAAAGAAAAAAAGACATTTTATAATAAAGACATCTGCTCTCGAATGTTCATAGCAGCACAATTCACAATTGCAAAGTTGTGGAAACAACCCAGGTCCCCATCAATACACGAGTGGATCAATAAAATGTGGTATATGTATACCATGGAGTATTACTCAGCAATAAGGAACAATAGTGAATTAACACATCTGGTATTATCCTGGTCGGAGCTAGAACCCATTCTTCGAAGCGAAGTGTCACAGGATTGGAAAAACAAGCATCACTGGTACTCACCATCAAACTGGTACTAACTGATGAACACTTACATCACACAGGGCAATAACATTCATCAGGGGGCGGGCGGGCGGGAGGGGGGTGGAAGGGATGGGAAAAACTCTCACTGAATGGATGTGGGGAGCACAGTTTGGGAGATGACCACGATTGTGGCTCTGACACGGGCAGAACAGGGGCAATGTGTATGGCCAAAATTTGTACCCCCATGATATTCTGAAATTAAAAAAATAAATAAAAAAAAAAAAAAAAAAAAAAAAAAGAAAGGAGGGCTGGAAGGAAGGATTGAGCAGGGAGAGCAGTTCTGAGAAGGCCTTCCTGGGCTGATGGGGAGTCGCTACATGGGCAAAGGCTGCCCACTGGACCGTTAAAAAAAAAAAAAAATAATAATAATAATAATAATTGTATAAAGGATGTTATTTTAATAAACAGAATATGTGATCTCTTTGCCAGTATTATTTCATGTGTAAAAATTTAATTATCTGTTGTAATCATAAGATATGTTGTCCTAGGCTTTACTTTGAAGAAAACGAGTGTTTCCATTATTGGCTACCTATCAGTCCCCACTAAAGAGTCTCATAACATTCATTTCTTTTGTAATAACCATCTATATGTCAGGCATTAAGCTGAACACTTCTGTATTTGTAATTTTCCCTTTACAATAAACCATAAGTTAAGTATTACCGATATTTCATAAGTGAATTAACTGAAGCTGAGAGAGATTAATTTGCTCAAGACCACATAGCATTTCAGTGGAAACCAGGTCTCTGACAAAAAAGCCCTGCACATATTCCACAATAATGATATCCCTTTATTTTTGGGAAACAGAGTGAGTGCAAACTTATACCATATATTCTTCTAACTTATTTATATTAACAGTCACTGAAATTTATCCTCTTTTTTCTTGGTCTCTCAGCATGTAGATATATTTTTGCTGAATAAATGAATGAGATATCTTTCCATCTTTCACAGATTTGAGCACCCCACTGTGAAGAGCACATGCTAGAGGCCACAGGAAAAAATAACCATTAATTAGACTCTAATTCTTCTTAAGGAGCTTAAAGTTTAGTGGAAGAGATAAGATACACACATATAGAGACCGCATATATAGCCAGAACATGAGAATGTATGTAATGTTTTCCCAGTGAGAGGCACAGAGAACTTTATAATTAAAAAGGGAATGAACCTACTTTTGCCTGGAGTAATGAGCTTTTTGAAGAAAGTGGTATTTGTGGTTAGTTTTGAAGGACACCTAATTTTCCAACGTGTAGAAATATGAGAGGGGACTATGCTAGTTTGAAAATTAGCCCAAAAGATTAGGAATGGTAAGTGATACCAGTGGAGAAAGGAGAAATTACATTGTGAGCCATTTATATTATAAACAGAGAGAGGAGAAGTCAGGGAAGCAGATCTTTGAGGCTAAGTCTCATGTTAGAATCCCAGTGAGAGTCCACATTTAGGTTATAGAATGAGAGTTTAAGTTATGCTTTAAAAAACAACAGCAACAACTTAACATTTCATTAAAAATAAGATTATCCTTTGGAATTCATTTTAATTCAAATTTACCTCTTTAAGACGAAGAAGCAGCTTTTTTCCTGACAAATTTGGAGACTATTCATTTGTGTTTATAAATTTGTATCATGTGTGCTTATAGGGTTTTTACTTTTAAATATAACTTTGACAGACTTTCTTATTCCTTTGTACTATTCCTTAGCTAATTCCTCTTTTTTTTAATTGTCAATTTTTTTTCAGCAAATTGTGTGACACTTTATTCTGTTGACTGAGATCGGGGCCATCATTTCTACCTTTTTAATTTCATACACATGTAAAGTTCTTGGTGTTTTCCATCCAATTGTACTTGAGTATATTTTTGAAAGACCTGATTTTACTCAAAATATGTATCTTGGTTTTATTAGCATTTTATATGTATCCTTATTTGTCACACAGAATGAGAAAGCTGTGACAAATCCTAGGCAATCATCCAGTCTAGGATAATGGTAGAGATGGCGTCTACCCTCCTTAATGAAAGTTTTGAAATTATATTTTAAAATCGCCTTGGTAGACTAAACTTGTCATTAATATTCTTAAGACAGATAAAGTCTCTGTTTTGCTTATTCTATAATTATTATTTGTTGATGTTCTCATTTGCAAATGATAATAATTGAGGCATACTCTTGCAGTACCATCCTTTCTATTATGTTAACTTCTAATTAGAGCCAGACATTTGAATGCCTATGGATCTTTTGAAGTCTATAGGATGACTATGACCCAAAATCTTATTATTAAAGATTTTATCTTATCATTTGGGATGAGTTGTGACTTATAAATGGGGCAGATGAAACACATTTGACTCTGTTAATACAGTGCTTTGATAATCTGATAAGATGTCATCCATTTTTAACATGTGACTACAAAGGAACAGTGAGTTAAAATTAGATCCACTGAAGATGTGAACTGAATTTGAGTCCCAGAAACTTAGTGCTTCCCATTTGAGGTGAAGCATAAGCCTTATCAATCATATTATTTACATAGCATTTATTGTGGCAAGGAACGGTGGGGGAAAGGAGGAAAAGAGGCATAAGATGTAGTCACATCCCTGGAAATGTGTTATAACTGAGACACGAAAATTAGGGCATGAGCATGTGAACATTAATTAACAAAATTAAATTTAAAGATATTCTCTGTCACCTAAAATTGCTTAGTTATTAAGGCATACATGTGATCCTTGATGTTTAAGTAATGTTTCGAAAAAGACAGTAACAGACATCTTACCTGATAAGAATGTTCTTAATATTAATAATAACCAAACAAACTGAAGATATTTAAATTGAGGATAATGCCTGGCTGCCACTACCTGAAACTAATATTTGCTATGATTTGTAAAGAAAATTAATATAAAGGTAAGCAAAGTGAATATGTTCACAATATATGTACAGGGCCCCTCTTTGTATGACTATTTTTTAAAAAATAACCAATGTCTCAAGTTATTACTAGAATTCATTCATACTAGTGAATATGAATATGATCATATTCACAGTAGTAATCCTAATATCAGTGCCACTTTTCATCTCCAACTCATTTAGAACGCCCAGTGTCCCTGGGAGAATGGAGAGAATGTCCCTCTCCCCACTCCACACCACACATCCATACCACGGGCCTAAGGAATATTATCTCAGAGGCGTTTATTAAAACAAAAATAGTCCCATTATTTGCGCTTCTCATTTTGTGCAGGGCCATCATCTTTCACAAATACCATTCTGTTTCTTTGACTCATGCAAATTAATAGAAAAAGAAATCTTAGGGTTGCCTGTCCCATACACTTTCTCATATATACTTGTCTCAATTTTCTTTTAATATGAGACCTTTGCTGTGATATATACTGCTGTGATGATTAAGAAATTTATTTATGTAAACTAAGTGGTTGATATGTGTCACATGGAACACTAGAAATGGGTATATGATTGTGAATAAGTCATAATCTTTATTTTATCCTATTTTACTACATGAAAAGCAGACATACCCAATTCAGATTGTGTTTTAAGAATTCTTCATAGACAAGGTAATGTTTCTGTTGTGGAAATAAACATGGGTAATGACTGCTCAGTTCTTCTGGAATCTAGAATTTCCAAGTAGATAATTACAATGCAGAGTCATTGGCATGAAAAGTAAAGCATAGAATATTAAGGTAACTACAAATAATTCAATGTAGCCACACTGATGTGTGTTTATTTATCACTCTGTAGGGGGTGGGGTACAGCCAGGAATTGGGGAAAGAAAAGCTTTGAATGCCTTATTAGAAATGTGAAGATTTATGTGGAGTCACTAATTACATAACAGTGTACACTCCAGTTACAGTGGAGGCTGTAATTACGTAACAGCCTCACCTATTGGGGATTAGAAAGACTAGTTGGTATCATTGTTGAGAACTGAAGCAGCCCAGACTTAGACTTGGAGACCAAATAAATACCAGTTTTGGAAATAGCAATGACAGTGAATTGGAGAGATTAGATCACTCACTGGATATAAAGGATAAGGGAAAAGATGTACAAGATAGGTTCAGGTTTCTTACTTGTGAACCAGGAAGATGGTGGCACTATTCCCTGACATAAGAAACATAGAAGGGGTAATTTTATATAAATTAAATATATTACAATAACCTTTGCATTTGGATATTATCATCATTTTCTAGATGGGGAGAGCTACCTGAGAGCTACAGAGATTAATTAAATTCTCCCTGAATAACACCACTGGTAAAATGTCTAGTGACCATAATAAATCATTATATATGACGTAAAGCCTATGATTTTTCCTCCACATCAAAGCTACACAAATATAATGTAAAATAGTCACACAGAGCCAAAGAATCTGTGGAAGATCACTCTGGATGTGATAAACAAAATCCTAGTTTCCTGAAAGAGTTAATGTAATACAAAAAGTGAAAGGGGAAGAAAGTGATCCTTCTCCAGTATTAATGTGGGCTACTCTTTTGTATCCAGATAACAGATTAGATTGATACAAACAAAATAGATATTTGGTTTCATGGACTTTCGAATCTCAGGGAAATGACACTCTGGATCATATTGCAAGGATCATAACTCTGTGCTTAAGCTCTCAGAACACAGGTTTGACCCATTTCACTGTAATGAAAGTGTGATATGGTAACAAGCCGTTTGGCTGCAGTCAGGCGCTCTGTTGAAGACTTCTACAGTTTGGAAATGATGAATCTGGCTTACAGAGGGAATTTGGTGGTTAAATGAATTCCTTCCATTGCAGCAAAACCTTTGTATGTTTCCTAGGCAACTAAAATACTTAAGAAATGGTGGCAGTTTAAGTAGAAAAGTGCTTTACATCTAAAGGAAAAATAAATTGTTTTTTAAAGGTGATGTGTGGTCAGACAACATTAAAAAAGAATTCTGAGTACATAATAATCCCTGACGTACAATTGGAAGCATTTGAAAAATAATACAGGCTTAGGGTAACTGTGTCTTATTGTTGTATTTTAATTCTTTTGTATTTAGTTGATTTGATATTCTACACTTTACAATTACTGAGTGGAACTTCCTACTAATCTCTTTTCATTTTAAGCAGTGTTGAATTTTTATAAATCACTACCATATGTCAATTCTCTTTGGAGTAACTGTCTAAGTGTGAAATATACCTGTGAAAAACTATTTTCAATGTGTGAAGTACATTTTTCAAACTGGTAAAGATGATAAAACTATTCTGATCATAGCATAATGGACCCACCACAATTGAACTCAAATATACTTGGCACAGAATATCTGAAAATAAAACTAAGGAAAATTGGAAGTTTGTTGGAATATTTATTTAAGCTGGGGTGATAAGGGTTGTAGAAATAATATTACTATGTTTTTGTTCATATTTCAATCCTCAAACTGTTTTTTATTGACAATTACTAGTGCATTTTGTTCTATTGAACTTCAGAACATTCCACTAACTTCTCAATTTCGTAAAATACCTAAGCTCAGTTGGAATGACATTACTTTCCTTTTGAATAGAGGCCACATGGGACATATAATGGCATTGTTCTTTCAGTCAAGTGATAGTAGAGACACATTTTGCTGTTTGGTGAAGGATATCTATCTCATATGCTTAATAAACCTTACTTATGCAAGGAAGGTAAAAATATCATTCCTAAATTCAAGAGGATACGACTGCAGTTGAAAACTGTGTTCAAAACCATGTTTCTCTCATCTTTTATTCTTTGGTATTTATATTTACCAACAATGCAGTGTACATGTTTTGCTCTCATGGATCATTGATCTCCAGCGAGTGCCCATAAAATCTTAAGTTTGCATAGCAAAGCTTTCTAGGAAAGACAATGTTTTCCTTACTGATAACATGCTTCCAAAAAATTGTAACATCTTATGTGTTTCTTTATGGTTCTCTTTAAAAACTAATTGGTGGCCAGGCTTGGTGGTTCACGCCTGTAATTCTAGCACTCTGGGAGGCCCAGGCAGGAGGCTCACTTGAGGCCAGGAGTTCGAGAGCAGTCTGAGCATCATAGCAAGACCCTTTCTCTATAAAAAAATAGAAAAATTAGCTGGGCAGGCTCATGCCTGTAAAACCAGAACTTGAGCTGAGGGGGGGCTGCCTGAGTCCAGGAGTTGGTGTGATGGCATGATGCTTGAGCCGATTATCTAGAGCAGCAGATGTGACCTGCTCAAAAAAAGACAAACCCAAACAAAAAAAGCAAAAAAAAACCCCACAAAATTAGAAAAACAACGGCAAAATGCTTACAGAAAAAGGAAAATAGAAAGAAAAGAAGGAAGGAAAGAAAGGAAAGAGAAGAGAGGAATCTTAAATTTTCAACCAAGATTTTGCTCATGTAAATAGAAACACTATGACTAAAAAGAAACAGACATAAATATTTCAACAACACAAAATTGATTTTTAGAAATAGAAAATTTAGCCAACTTAAATTACATAATTTCCTCTATATTCTATAGTAAACAGCTAGAAGATGGAAAGTGTGAAGCACAACTCAAGTAAAAGATGATAATTTAAGTTTAAGAAAACCTTATTGAATCAGTATACTTTTAAACACACCATTTGACTGGACATGTCATACAATTGATTCTAAAAAGTACTTCAAGTATATATCATCAGTAATATATGTATTTAAAGTTGTAATATTTGCATGATGTTGACAAGTTCATATTGAATAAGTAAAAATGAAACCTGACCTAACTGAACCTCAAGAATCATCTGTTTTGAGGATTATAATCAAAGTAAATTTGAAAATTATCTCCTCTGACTGTAAAAGTACATGGCTCTGCATTCAAATAGCATTAAGGAATAAATAGGTTCGTTTAGGTCATCATACCCTCTCTATGAAGATACAGAGAGAATTTTCTGTCTGTGTTAATACCAGTAATAGGTGTTTTTCCCCAATCAACTGGTTTATTTTATCTTATGGATACAACAAGTAGCCAATTGTGTTTCCTTTTTACACATTTTCACTACTTACAAATTTAGAATGAATTTTGAGGCCTCCCTCTGGCAAGCAAGCAGAATATCAAGGCATGTATTTAATGTATTATTTCTTAAATAACCTTATTTGTTCTATAATTTTCCTTTTGCTTTAATTTCATTATGCTGTATATAACAGTTTCTGAATTAATCAGGATAGTCCCCAGTAGCTGCACTTTCCAGACCCGAGGCTTCCAAGGTTGATGCTTGGAAATAAAAAAAAAAGCGTACAGGTGGCATATCAGCGAGTAATAATATTTGATGGGGAATGACACAATTCATTTTGGCTCATCACATAATAGCCGTAACTAGTCTCCTAGCCTTTACCTAACTACAAGGCACTTTTAAAAATGTAGGGAAGCACATAAAGTATTAGGTGACCACAACTTTCTTTGCCATAGTTCCGTACACATAGTAGGTACTCATTTAAGCATCTTTGGTGAAAATATTGTGTGAATAAGAGTGCATGATGTTATAACAAAAGGCAGAGACACAATGTTAATGAAGAAATCCTAGGGACTTAAAAAAAGGCTACTTAATATACAACCTATTTGAAACAACTGAAAGGATAAAATGCAAATTCAAAATAGGGCACAAAAAGCTAATATCAATATTTAGAAAATTTTGACAAATAATTGCTCCACATTGTGAACACTATTTCTTAATATTCTGAAGAGAATACCCAAGATTTTCAGAATCACTTGGTAAGGAATCTCAAAGGTTTTCCAGAGATTCTATCACCACATATCATAACTTCAAGTACTCTTCCCCTCGAAGGGAAAGTAACAAAGCAGAATTTTTCATTGGGGATTATGGTGATAAAATATTCACAGTTCCTATTAAAGCAATAATGTGCCAGTTTTTAAATTACTGAACTATTCTGTTTGTTATTTCCAAGGGAATCTTATTAGCAAAGATAGAACACATGAACATGGTTTTACTTTGGGATTCATCACATGTCTGATTAGAGTGTATTTAAAAATACATTTCAGTTATCTTCTCCTCTTGCTCTAAACAGGTTGAAATGACAATTAATTAGTCTCAGGGTTATTAAATTCAGAGGACATGAAGGAACATTGTAACTTGTGAAATTGTGCCAGCAATGCACATACTAATGTAGACAGTAAAAAGAAATAAAAGGGTCAGAGTTACAGTTTAAAATAGATCTAGTTATGTATACATAGGATTATCCCCCCAAAAGCATTCTGGATATAATTTTTAGCACACAGCATCACCTTGGTCCAGCTATATGATAATGCAAGTCCAAGGCTCTACTTAGAAACTTACTTAGTCACTTGCCCCAGTTAGCATTGATCTGAAAATATCTATGTTGCCGAGTAGAAAAAGTAAGTAGTCTGTTTTTTTTAAATCTTTTGAACACCATTTATTAATTCAGCCAATTTACATAAAGAGCCCAGTACTATAAACCTGTAGTTAACAATAATTCAAAAGATTTTTTGTCTAGTTTTTCTATATTTCTTTAGTTTAAAATAATTACATAAAATAAACTGCCCATGTTGCTTACCTAATATTTCACAGCATTTTCGAATTGTTGGGCATAAGGTGGATTTTCAGATTTGAAATTTTTAATGACTGTTTAGTAAGAGGTCACACATTACCTCAGTAGTGTTTTCAAAAATCATATGTACCTGAAAAAATATCAACTGATTGTGAAAGATGTATGTTCCACTTATGAATTAAAAGGGGTTCATTTTTTCTAATCAAGTGGGTCCTTTCTAGTCACAGGGAACATAGAACTAGCAGATGTGTGGAAAACCAAATCAGTCTTTATATCACCACCTCCCACTTCTATTAAAATGAAGGGAGCGTGTTCTAAACCTGGGAAGGAGTAAGAGTTTCAATTCTTTCCAACCCAAGTATTGTTCTGACAATCTCTGGGTTCCTGAGGAATCCAGGTTGGGCTCCCCTGATCAGGATAGAGACAGTCATTCCCAGCAGGTTGCAGTAGTAGAGCAGGACAAGCATGAACCAGAGTGCTTGCCTTGTTTCATTAGCCTTTCCCTGGAAGGGTATCAAAGGAAGGGTATTTTATGTGGCCAACTGGTCTAGTTATGGTGTTTAACAGGAGCAGCCAAGTATTTTTATGCACAATTAACCTCTAAATAAAGCAACATCACTAAAACCAACCACATCTTACATCACACTTGCCTGCAAATTCAAACTTCTATATTTTAACCCAATTGCATCTACTTGTTTATGACTTAAGGCATCTACAAATTTAAGGATCCTTCTGATGACTAGAAAGAGAAGCTCATCAGTAACTACGTTTGTATTTGCTTAGAAGGCACAGACCCCTCAAGAGGGATTTTCCTGAGGATTCCTACTTATATATAACGATTTTCAAATATCTCACAACTAAAGAGGCATAAAGAGCTGACCAAACACCAGCTGGGTATATATGCTGTAATTGATGTGACCTCAACAACCTAAAGGTGCATGATGATCATGTAAATAAATGAAGTGGATAGGGAATAAAATATAGCAAAATGGAGAGTGGCTTCAGGAGTCAGCTCCTGCTTACCCCAGCTAATTGCTGACATTTGGGTTTGGTATTACCAAATCTTCTGATTTTTATGCAAACTGAGAAACGTGGCAAGGCGTAAAAAAGTGATCTGTCTAAAGAAGCCTAAGAGGAACAATTATTGGAAAGGGAAGGAGCAAGAAAAGATTGTAAAGGTGCACATGGACGTGGGAAAAGACCCCAGCTTCCTGTAACAAGAGACACAAGTCTCCATCCCCATTTTCATTTGGCTCCACACAGTGGTTGAAAGACATTATCTTAACTAATGAACTAGTGTCCAGTCTGTGCTATTTATTTCACACACTTAGATGCTGTTTCACAAAGTAAAGTGATGCTCCAGTTAAGGATGGATAAATATACAGGTGAGGCTGATAAAGCTCATATACTGAAAATCTAGTTGTACTTAAATACATTGTAATCTGTACATTAGATGCTAGGAGCTGTACAAGTGCAGAGAACAAGGAAAGTAATTTGAAAACATAAATAGGTTTTGAAAAAAAAAGAAAGCATAAATAGGTTTTGGCTAGAGACTAAATTCAAATCAATTCACCAAATGAAATCTTATATTTGACTCTATAAAGTCAAGTGATTTTGTAGGGTTTAGTCATAGTCTAAGTAAGTTAACCTCATTTTTAACTCAGTAAATGTATATTGGTTTATATTGAATTTTTACCAACTTCATCAATTTTCAAGTATAAGGGCAGATAGTACATATATATTTAGTTCTACCTTGAGGCATATATACTAGTCACTTGTTGTAATGAGATAGTATGCATATAAATATTAACAGGAACACTAGCTTATTCAAAACTCATGAAGTGACTAAAAGTTGCATTCATCCATTTGGTCACACCCTGACTGTGTGCCCACCATGAGCCAGACACTGATGTAGGCACTGGAGATGTAATGGAACATGTAAAGGTTCAGAGTAAAAAGACAGGCCACAAGGCAAAAGGCAAAAGAAAATGACATGCGGATGAAAAGTGTCAAGGGTAGACAAATTTGAATTCAAGGAAAAATTCAAGGCAAATAGGCACAAGAGGCCACCCTTTTATTAATAAGTGGTATGAGCTACAATGCAGATATGTGCCATTAACTATTTGAAGTGCTGAATTACATAATAAAACTAAGCAAACATTTCTGGTCACAAAAGGGAAAATTGACAGAGACATGAGAACATGATATCTTTCCATTCTTCTCAATAACTGCCAAATAATGCAAATAACAAGTACTGAGGACAATGATATGAATAGTTTGACATATAATTACATATTACTAGTAAGTATACATGGGACTCTAGGAAAAGAGAGGGGAGATGATTTTAGTAAAGTAGTCATTAGTGCAATTAAAAATGGAACAAAACCTAAATAGATTATACTAAGATCTGTTTTAAAAATTATTCTCCTGCTCCTTCTTCCTCTCCATTTTCCAGCTCTTGCTTCTGATTCTGTGTTGGTCCCATTCTCCCCTACCATCCTTGGTTTCCAGAGCCCTCTTCTTGCCTACTACTGCACACTATGAATGTTGCTGATAAAATGACTGTTAGGCATTAACATCACATCTTCCAACTAAAAGATAGGTGGGTCATATCCATGACCCAAGAGATAAAGCAGATCACGTAACAGAATTGAGAATCAAAATGGACTCATCTATTTTACCAGCAACACTGGCAGGTACAAGGCAGTGGGTTTATAATTCTGGCATGTACAACATATGCTTTCAAAATATTCCAAGAAAATGTTTTCAATACTAAAATTATATTCTCAGTCAACTTTCCAATCATGTGAAATGATCAATTTCCAATTTCCTGTATTTCCAAAATTTACTTCCTGTGTATCTTTCTCAGGAAGATGTTCTGAGACACCCTCCACCCAAAACAAAGTAGGGAAGCAATGAACAGGGAGAGGTGGATTCATGAAACATGGAATCCATCACAGGAGAGTTGAGAAGAGAATTCCAAGATAATGATAAATAATAATTGGAAGTTCCAAGAAGACCTAATAGATTAGAGAAATAACTAGTCCAAATTGGAGCAGGGGGATAAAGTCCTCCAAAAGGATATATCTAAGGGAAAAAAAGGTAGATAACTAAGAGAGTTTAAAGCAGTATTAGAAGGTTTGAGACCACATTATTTTAAAAAGTAAGATATAAAAAATAGGGCAAAGCATGGAAGAAAAAGTTATACAAGAAAATAAATATAATATTAATATGCAGTCCAGCTCAGTTATGAGCGATATTTAGCCAACTGTAATAGCATAAACACTTGATAGTAACCTGACCTAATTATATCACGATACTGTATTGGTTGAGTGGAAGAGTGCAAGTGTTTGTGAATGACAGAGTGTAAGATATTTAAATATTTATCTTTCATATTAAGCATCCAATAGATGATATCTAACATTTGGAATTTTAAAATAAGAGCATAAGCATGTAACTTAGAAATATGGAGACATATAGTAATAGAAAAGTGCTAAAAGCACTGAAAAATATGGTTACTGGGAAGCATGAATAGGGCTAGGTAGGAAAACTGATGTTTTTCATTGTAACTTTAACTTTTAAGTTTCTTTACCTATTTTACATTGAAAGAAATATTTAAATTAACCATTTTATTTGTAAACAGAGGCAACTTTTCTGCTAGCTCCATCAAACATAAATACTTCAGGCAAAGAACACATGCTCAATTCCTCTGAACACTCACTCAAACCAGGCGTGGGGGTTATTGATCAGAGAGAAACTCATTATATGTGTGCATCTGTGATCTTAGGGGAGAGATCTTTCATCAAAGACAACAGTAAGGTAGGAAATGAGGCCATCACATTGACCTTTCAGACTAATCTGAAAAAGGGATGCATGTAGGTAGAATATATTTAATATTTAAGAGAACATGCTAGCTTCTTAATATATGAAATGTTATTTAAACATAGTATATTTTTGAGGATTTCTAACTATAGTTAGATGAGTAAATTCTATTCTGTATACAGAAATTTTATAGACAAACCTCAAAGCAAAATTCAGTTTCATTTAATTACTGATTTGATTAGTCCAATTTCAGCATATTTTAAAATTCTGCATAAATGTTTCCCAAGGCAAACATGCAGAAGTTTAGTACAGAACCACTTGATTTTTAGATTGACATGAAACCATAAGCATTGTACTATGTCGGAGAATTCTTACACTAAAAATAGAATAGCCCCCCAAAAGTAAAATATCTTGCAGTGTTAGTCTTCCATTGAAAATTAAATTAATGCATTCACTCTTGGTTGAAATTTTTAGCAAGGGTATTTAGGTGGCCTGCTAGTGAACATGTGTATTGATACTTCTTTTTGTTGATTACTTTAATTAAGTTTTTTAATGAGAAGAAAAAATAAGACCAAGGCAATAGAATATATGAAGAAAATGAAAATAAAGAATATTCTGAAATATGTGACTTGACAACACTCCACTGATAATCAGCATGGTGTGATGGTTGGAGTCTCTTGTTCAAGTTCTGGCTGTGCCATTCTGTAGGACCTCAATCAATGTATTTGATCTTTCTCTGCCTCAGTTTCAACATCTGTAAAACGGGGATACTATTAGTGACTGCATCATGATATGGCTATGAATATTTGATGAAATAATGTACATATAGTATTAGGACAATGTCATATAATTAAGCACTAGCTCACTACTAGCTATAATTACTGCTGTTTTCGTATTGCTATGTTTTCTTTTGCTATGACATGCTATGTATACTTTCTTAAAACTTAACTAAAAGATATATATTTTTTGTTCATTTAAAAAAATTCTAAAGTAATGTGTAGCTCACTTAATGCTATTCTTTTGGAGAGTATTGAAGATTAGTTTTTAATCCTTTCTGCCTGACCTAGAACCTTCATGCTAGTGAAATATTCTGTTTATTGAAAAAGAGAATGGAGGTGAGTAGGCAGCAGTCAGTAATTTTTACTTAAATGAAGTAAATTAAAGGGGCTGATATTCAGAAGAGGAGTTTTTTTCCTACTAAATGTGTTTCTTTAGAGTCATCTAGTTTCATTTCCACTAGCCTCATTCTTACGCATACTAGCAAACCTTTAGCTTTCACAGGTGTTTTTAGGTGCTTGTTATTAGAATTGTGGCTGTTCATAGAAATACACAAAGATGTCTCACCTGTGTTCTTTGTCTCTCGCTCTGTCTTTTTACTTTGCCCCTGTTGTTGTCACCACATCACCAGGACAAGGATGCTAGATTCCTGGCTACTAGAATTGAAGCACACTTGTCATTTCATGTTTGATCTTTTAGGAAAAATACATGCAATGTGCTCATTGAATGGAATACAAAGGATAAGGTGATCTTAAAATGTTAAAACTGCCAAGAATTTTAGAAAGTATTTGTTGAGACCCAAACTCCTTATTTTATCTTGAGTAAATGGATTCCACGAAGCAAAATGGTTTGCACAAGTTTGAATAGCTGGTAAATGGCAAAACAAGAACTAGTCTATGCATCTTTTGAATCCAAATTTACCACAGTTTTTTATCACGGTGCATATCTAATTTGAGACACTTAGTATTTTGGTCTTAATTGTTTTATTTAATTTTATAAAGCATAATAAAAAAAATATTCCCCACGACAAATACTGCTGAAGCCACTAAAATGGGTAAGATAACCCTGCCCTGTTGTGTTTTACTGCTTAATCACATGCTCTGGCTACTTACTCTTTTTATGCTCAGGAAAATCACTAATTTAATTAGGTAACAATGTTGATGAAAGGTCTTTCTGTGAATCAGTACTTTTCTGTATCATGATTTGCCATATGTCCTTTTGTTGCCATTCTAAAATTGGTCTAAATTATGCCTAGGCTGAGTTTTATAATATTAACATGATCATATGTCTAAAAAAAGGTTATGCTAAGCTTGACTATAATAGCCATTGCGGTTCCTTCCCATAAGTAAAATTAATATCTAGTAATCACAACCTAGCTTTAAGAGGGCAAAAACTCCCAAGTACTACTAAATTACAATGCTCTGTATTCTTTCTAATATCTCTCTATCCTGCATTAAAGCCTTATTACTTTAACCATATGGTTTCAGATAAGCACCTCTAATTGATCAGTTTTAATGAAGTCTGTTGCATTGAATTTATTTCTGAGAAGGACGAGAGGTCATGGTTACTATCAATCACGTGTTATTTCATTTTAGTAGCTGAACTTAGAACAGAAAAAGGACACGTGAGATATATTCATCATTGTATCCAGAAGAAATAATCCATTTTTGTCTCCCATCAGGTATTTGTAGAAGTTATTGTAACATCTGCTATCTATGAATTGGATGACTTATTTTGTATTATACTTACCTTCCTTAGTTCTTAGTAAATTGTAAAATGATTAAGTATTAGTCACATAGGCTAATAGAAACACTGTATGAAGAAGAAAACTCATATTTTTTGTCTTACATATTTTAAAGAAAACTCACCAATATCTGTCAAAGGTAGCACATATAATCCCTAAGGCTATTTCTGCTTGCACTCAAATCATGCTTGTGAATCAAGTCAGAAATATTTATTAACACCTGCTATAGTATTAGCTTATTCCTAGGAACAGAGATAATGTGAACATATAAAAACAATAATAATTAATAATTATTATCAACAATAATCTAATAATAATTATGGATGTTACTAATTGATCACCAACAATGTGGTATTGTATTATATATATCGTCTCTAATAATCAAAATATCCCTGAAAAGCAGATATTCTTAACTCTTTTTTACAGATATGGGAGCTAAAACATAAGGTTAAGTATTTTCCTCAAGGTTCTAATAAAGCTCTTTCTGAATTTAAAGTAAGTACTCTCTGCACCCCATTATGCATTTCTTGGTATAAAATAACACTTTGAACACTCTAGGAGTTTAGAGGAGAGGAGATTCGATGGAGTAGTGAAGGACGGCTTCTGGGGCAAGTGAGAACAGCTTCTTATATACCCTGTTCTCCCTACCTTCTCGTTTTCTACTTTTGTTACTACTGATTTATCTCCTTTACTTCTTTTTACCTTTTCAATTATTGCACTGTTATTTTCCCTATGTCTTATTATTTATTCTCCTGGTGGCCTTCTAAGAGGTGGAAGTTCCAACATTATTTTACTTAAGTAAAGTATTTTTGGTCCTTTTCTCCCCATAAAGCTGCATACCCCCCAGTGTCAGTGGCTGGCTGTCAGGATACCACAGTAGATAAAGATGTAGACAAGTGAGTGGGAATGTCCCTTCCTCTTATGGTTATGATATCTCCCATTTAAAAAAAGATCAAGATGATGACTTTCTGAACTGTTAAGAGGGTTTCATAACATGAAAGTCAAGGATTTCTTTTCACCCTTTGGGTAAGAAAGACAATGTAGGGCTCTGACACAATTTAATTTTCTCTGTAATTTCTCTCTAAACTTTGTAAGTTAAATTCATTTTTCCATTTTTATTCTCCATAATTCCAGTTGTCAGTAAAGAGGAGCTACTCTACACTGTAAAACTTTTTCATTCAAGAGGCCAAGATATGTAAGGCCCATGCCCCTTTGCTGCTTGTCTTTTTTTTTTTCCTTTTCCTTTTGTGAAAGTAAATTAGGCATACAGAAAGGTACACAAATTAAAAGCCTATAACTAAGTGAATTAGAACAAAGTGAACCCACCCACATATTCACCACCGAGGTCAAAAAATAGGGCCAAGAAGCTTCCCTCTAGCTCCTTACTAATCATAACTCTAGTCGTTTCTTCAAAGGTTAATAGTCTACCATACCCTTAATCTTCTCTTCAAAGATTAATATCAAGTAAAATATTTTGTTAAGGAGAATTATGAGGTTTTTAGTGTATTTTTATATGTAGCATCAAAACATGTTGCAAGTAGGTGGGAGTAAATATTAACAAGATAGATCATGTATTGATAATTGCTCAAGCTGAGTTGTGAGCATATGGAGGATAATTACATCACTCTACTTTTGAATATGTTTGAAAATTCCCATGAGGATAATTATAAAAATATCAAAAATACAAAACATAGTAATTTAATATTGTATCCCTACTTATATCAGTTAAAACTCTATTTATACTTCAGGACAGCCATTCACTACTTACAGATCTGTACTTTACTTATCTCAAAATACATAACTAAAAGATTTTCTTCCAATTTGTCCAGAATAGGGTGCTCATTCCACAATTTCTGGTTGTCCTGGGATCAATGTAGTGGAAGTCCAGCAATGGGAGGTTTAGTGCAAATGTCAAACTAGTGCAGCATTACCATCTAGAGGTTGAAAGGATAACTGCAGACTTCCTCACCTTTATGAGCCTTTCCATATTTTGTATAAGCTTTCAAGTCTGAGTATACATAGCAGTTTATGTGAATGTGGAGAAAATAATGTTTGCTATTGTTTTCTCTCCAGTTGGTTTTCCAGAAAGCGATCATAGCACAAAGCAGGAACCACCTGTATTTACAGATGGCATAGGAAAGCATAAATCTTAGAGTCATATATCTGCAGCACTACAGTATGTTTCAACCAAATATGAGCCTCCCACATGTCAGACAAACCACCTACAGCAGGTCCACAGCAGTGACGGTGTTTGTTAGTTAGCACATTCCTGATAATGAAATCTATGTTGAACTCAACATGAGTGGCTTTGGCTTTTCCTTTTTCTTGGCAGTCAACAGCCTACACCATTCTACATTTCACTGTTTAGTTTATTCTCCCCTCTGGGTAGGCATGACTATAGAAATAGAGTAGAAGATATTTGGAGGACTTATGAAACTGTTAATATAATTTATTCCCATTGTTATGCTTGCTACAAATAACATCCTTTTCCATTCAACCTGAAGAAATCACTGACATAGGGGTGTGTGAGATGAAACACCCACTATTATGTAATTAGTTTAATTAATATTATTTATATTATTAACTATGTAACTATCTTTTAAATCTAAAAAGTTACACAGTAGATTCTTAACATAAAAGCACTGGTTAAGCATAATGGTTTGTTCTCATTTATTTATTCAGTAAATATTTACTAAGCTCCTCCTATGTGCCAAAAACTGTGAGAGACTTCCTTATGTGCTAGAAGTCATAATCTGGAGTGACTCATAGAAAATACATTCAAAGTACAATAGAAAATCAGTCATAAAGTTTATTCTGCTTGAGGAAACAGGAAAATGCTTCATGTATGAGGAATCATCTTGAAGGATGAATAAAAACTGGCAAGCTAAAAATATGAATAAGGACATTCTGGATAGTACAAAAAAGTATATAGTTAGAAGGTTTTTAAGGGCATAGTTTGTTGAAGTGAGAAGCTTCTGTAGCTGCTGGGAAAAGAACTAGTTGGGGCTATGGCTGGAAACATAGTCTGGGGTTAAATTAGAAATGACCTTGTATACCTTACTAAGTAGTTCGGGCTAAAATCTATAAGCAGAGTGGACGACTTAAGTTTTGTTAACTAGCAAGTGGCAAGACTGTCTACATGTGTTTTAGAAAAGCGTGTCTGATGAGAGTATCAAAGAATAATTGGAGACGTGAGAGTCATGAGATGCTAGGAATGTAGTGTAATAGTGCAAAGGAGAGATGATGAGTACTTCACCTGGTGGAGTATTGCCTGAGGTACAATTAATATTGGATGATGCAGTATGAAAAAAAAAACAGGAATTGTTGAGATGTCTCTGAGGTTCCTAATTAGATTAATGAGCATATGGTAATATCATTATTCAACACAGTACTGCAAAGGAAGGAACATTTTCATAGGGGATTTTGTTATGTTTGTTTTCTCTTACCATTGTATGAATGTGGGTGAAGATGTCTAATGGACAATTAGAAATATATTTCTGAAATTCAAGGGAGCTACAAAAATGTAGCTATTATCTGGTAATAGAGATAGTAGGTTAGCTTATTTTAGCAGAGTATGCTCAGTGAACCCAGAACACTATGCTGATGAAGAAAAACTATGCCTCACTTCCCTTGGCACTTTTGTAGCCCTGATCATTCTATATCTTAATTATTTATTTGTTGCTATTCTATTTGTGACATTGTAAGTAGCTGGAGAAAGTCTTGTTTTTGAGGTTAATTAAAAATATGGTTGGATGTAATATTTCAAGTATTTGGAAATTTAAAATATACTTTTTCTTTAGAATTTTGTAGAGAGAGGCAGCCTGGGCTATAGTGCTTAAGAGCACAGATTGTGAAGCCAGACTGCCTGGGTTTCAATCCTGATTACTCCATCAAAAAGATGTGAGACTTTGGGTGGCATATTTAACTTTGCTGTGCCTTGGTTTTGTCACCTATAAAATGGAGGTAATAATAAAACCTATTGATTGAGATGTTATTCATATTAAGCAAATTAATATTCACATAATATTTAGAACAGTGTTTGGAAGCAATTAAATACAATATGGGTATTTTCTAAATAAATAGTGATTACTTTATTTAAAAGTTTTCCATAACCTCTCTCTCCATGTGTGAAATGAGTGGAATGAAGCCTGACCTTTTCATTGCAAAATATAATGGATCACTTTTTTATTGGTTTATTTTGACAATGGTTAATTGACAATGGCTATCTGTTTAAATCCTAGAATGATGAATGAATCCGAACAATGTTAATGTGGATGTTTCTGCATTTTTCCATTCTAATCTTAACTGTAAGATAGCTTGCCTTTTCAAATTGTTAAATATGTGTTTATTTGTGTTTAATCCATAGGAAAGGTCATAGAAAAAACATTGACAGTTGGAGATATCCAAACAAAGCATCACAGTATGTCCCCCAGTGAAGCTCGAAGAATTTAACATCCCATGTGA
Organism: Daubentonia madagascariensis; assembly: GCA_023783475.1. Taxonomy (NCBI): domain Eukaryota; kingdom Metazoa; phylum Chordata; class Mammalia; order Primates; family Daubentoniidae; genus Daubentonia; species Daubentonia madagascariensis. Next base: position 13,137,637 of record JAKFHU010000747.1, on the reverse strand, counting down.
CAATTATTCCAGTAGCAGTGAGAAATGTCAGTTTTCAGTTTGTCCTAAAATAATGGCAACTGTGTAAATGAGAAGGGGAGTGTGTATCATCATGCACATAGTGTTTATATTCTGTTACTTGTAAGTGACTTTAATTACTTAAATCTGAAAGTCACATCTATCAGTTGCTTATAAGACTTTGATACTCAATGAGTGATCCTTGGACCAATAGCCTTGAATTCACCTGGGAACTTGTTAAAAATATAGAATTTCAGGCCTCATCGAAGAACCTCTGAATCACAATCTGCATTTTAACATGATTCCCAAGTGGTTGTATAAATATTGAAATTTGAGAATAACTGAATAAGGATGCCTATAGATCAGTGATAGACTGACAATAGATAGAGTTGTTGGAAACTACAAACAAAACAAACAACCCCACCCTCCAGCTCCACTTCACTGAATTTCTGAAAAAAACCTACTTTATAAGTATAAATATTAAGATTCTATTTATTCCAAAAATATTTATTAAGAACCTGTTCTGTGCTAGTCGCTGCTCTGAGTTCTAAAGACAAAGAGGTGAACAGTATCGGAAAAGTTCTTTTACTCAAGGTGTTATCACTCCAATGTGTTCTGAGAGAGCTAGAGAAAATTCCTATTTAACAGCAAGAATTTAAAGAAGTAGACTTCTCTAGACATGTGTCCTATTTCCTGAAAAACTTTTACATATTCAGTTTTTCTATAGCTTTTCTCAGATTCAGTCATTGCCCAGTTCGTGCTCATATTCTGGGGCTAGACTGCCTGGGTTCAAATCCTCTGTTCCTCAATTTCCTCATCTGAAAAATGGGGGAAATAATATGTCTACAGCAGGACATTGTTGTGGGGTTCAATGAGACTGATATTCACAGAACGGTCATGGAAAAATCTAGAATGTAATAATCGCCATGTAAGTGTGAGAGATTGTAACTCTTGGTGGTGGTGAAAAATAATCAGTGGTACATTTCTCCTCCCTAAATAAGTTTTTCGAGGAATTTGCTCAAGCTTTGGAATATGTGGAAACTCTGTGAAGAAACCATCCACCAATAGATTCTGAAGCACTTCTATTAGTTATGCTGTAGTAGATGCTAATTATTGATAGATATTGATGGAGAAGACCAGCTTCTCCAGATTCTATCCTGGACTAAAAACCTGATAAAGAAGATACTTGTTAACCCTGATTCATTCCCTGCATTTTGCATAATCAGAGATAATTTTTTTGGTCCTCTGCACAGAGAAAATACGTATACCTATCTAATTTGCTCTGTGCCTTGCTCATATCTCCAAGCTCTTTCTCTTCAATCCCAGCTCCCTCACTTGGTGAAGTTTGTTGGTACCTGAGCAGGAACTTAATTCTTGCTTATCTTGGCGCCTTTTCTAACCTTTCCATGTGTTTTAATGAAAGTGGTGACTCTTTACCTTTTAAATTGTATAATAATATTCAAAACCTAACAAAATGGTGAAATCATATAAGCAATCAAATAACAATAAATGTTCTCAATAGTAATTCTATTTATAGGAATTGTTTTTTCTTCTTGTCCAAGTGGAAATGGATTTCTATCAATTAATTCATATTCTTTACTAACTCTCCACACATTTTGAATGCTTATTCCTGATGTAGCTTTGGTAGAAACCAAGAACTTACAGAATAATATAAAGCAGGTATATAGTACACGCAACTGCATACAAGCTCCCTGTGGTCAGGGCTTGGCCTCCTAGCCCCCTCTTCTCCTGTCCCACTCCTGCCTGCCAATTCTGCTCTTCAACACACAGCATTTTGTATTTTACCCCTGTGTCTTTGTCTGCACTAGTATTTCACAAAGTATGGTCTGGGAACAAAACCCTTTCAGGGAAATCTGTGAGGTCAAACTATTTTGATAACACTAGAGTTCTATTTGCTCTTTTCACTCTTATTCTCTTATGCATGTATAGTGAAGTTTCGAAGAGGCTCCATGATTTGATACAACAACAGATTGAAAGCAGGTTGGAGAATTCACCTGTCTCCTATTAAGCAAGACAGCATAGAGATTTTTAAAATGTGAATGATGCCACTCTTCTCAATATTTATTTTGTCTTTAAAAACAAATTTTTTAATGAAAAATAAATTTTATATGAGCATTCAATGAGATTATTTTTAATGAGTTAATAAAATATAAATGTTTACAAAGCTCTTCATTTTAATTTAAAATACAGGAAATATAATTACATACAAACCATGTGAATGAAAGCTTTTCGGGGTCCTCAATAATTTTTAAGAATATAAAGGGGTCAAAAAACCAAAATGTTTAAAAAATTCTGGTCTATATTATTTTCTTTGCCTGATCGGGACAAAGGAAAGGGTGGTGCTTGCCATGTAGTCATTTCTCTCCCAGACTGTCTTACAACTCTATTCCCTTTCCAATGCTTTTCTTTTGCATGACGGAAGGGAAGGAAAATGATAGAGGGAATGGAAGAAAATATGAGATGCTATAATGGATTTAAAATCTCCTTTGTAGACAATGACACACCTATGGAATGGCAAGCAATGACATGACATTATTTTATGATTTACTGTAATAAATACAGTAACAAATAAAACTGAGTGTAATTGTGTTGGATTTTGTGAAGTACTTGAAAGAGCCTCTTTGCACTTTGGAGTCCAAGTCCATTGTGTTTCATAGGCAAAGAAACTGAAGCCAGGGTTTATAATAGGACTTGCTCTGAGTCACTGGCCTCTTAGCAACCAAATTAAGAACCAGAACTCCAGTTTCTAGCCCCTAGTTTTATTATACTATCATGTATCACATAAAATTAAATATTTATCCATGTTTTTAAGTAGGATAAATTATGACTATAATTATAGAGAACTCCGAGCATAATATTAATACTAATTCTCTAAATAAAAGCCTATCATGTGAACTAATAAATCTGGAAAGGAACATTGAGAAATTGTAAATCCATGGCTGGTATTCAGCAAAAGATTAGGTATCATATAAAGGTTCAACTGCAACTTTCAAAACAACATATGCAATTCTTCCGGTTATTTTTAATTATAAAAATAGATATTTTTGAGATTTATGTTTGACCTGTTACACTGCTAGTTAATACTGCTTTTCTTCCTTGCTTCCAGAAATAAAGAAAATAGCTTAATAATTTGTTCCAGAGTCTTCTTGTTACTGGAAAGCTTATGTATATTTTAATGATAACATTTTTTGAGATTTAAAAGTGACAAAATACTTTTGGGCCTTATTTAAAATATATACTTATTACCAAGGGATAGTTAAGAAACCTAACAGAGGAAACAGCTTAAAGATGTAATAATCTTTACCACTGGGGAGCAAAATTAGGAGAACAAAGAAGAGTAGAACAGCAGCTTTTATTTTTATTATATGCTCTTCTTTACTACAGGATTTTTAATCATATATGTATTACTTTGATTAAAAATTAAATGTAAGAAATGCATACATACATACACAATGTTCTCCCACATCTTTAGGCCACTATGTCTTCCTATTATTTTGATTTTTGTAGAAAGGAGGGATGAACAATGACTGACTAGCCTGAACATGACAGATCTTGTGATATAAATAAACCTAAGAAGTTCAAAATTTTAGGAAAAAAATGCCTTTAGCACTCGTACTGTTTTTTCACATTGTGACATTAGGTACTAGATTTGAAATATATATACACACAAGGGCAATGAAATCACATGAAATCTGAGCCAAACAAATTTCAATAATAATACTAAGACAATGATGTGATTTCTGTGGTAAAGTATGAGTTTACAAATGACTTTTGCATCTGCCTACTGTATACCAACCCTCAACCTTGGAAGGTATAAGATTTTAAAACAATAATTATGCAGAAAATAATATACAACATAATAGAAAAATGCATTGCCTAATGAAGCTCAAAAATATTAATATATAATTTTTAGTGGACTGCTATTTTTACAGATATTAACTTACTATCAAACAAATAATTCTATTGAGCATAGAATACAATTACATTACTATATAAAATTTAATATTAAAACATTTGTTCATGTATATATGTGTACTTTTCTTAAGAAGTACATACTATACTAATGGTGGAATATAATAAATTAAATACAGTATTTTTTAATAACTCTAAATTTTTTCAGATAGAGTGCTGTTTTTGAACATGATGCCACTATACACAAATCTTTCAAAATTCACCCAGAATTTTAATAGGAAGATTTATAAATTAAAGAGTGCCAAACTAAAGTAAATGTACAGTCTGATATTTTTAATTAGATATTAAAATAAATATTTCTTCATTGATCAATGAAATTATAATATCCTATAAGATGGAGATTGTAAATTAATTAATAAAACTTGCACATTATTTTCTGTCTTTATTCCAAAATAGGTTTACCATACATTAAATTTATTCTACTTTGCATAATTAAAGAAGGTTAGTTACATATTTGAAGAATATCTGGACAAAAATATAATCTTTTGATGAAGGCAAACCTCTGCTAATTCATTATGTGGAATGTCATTGTCGTATCATTCTCTTTTTCATTGTATTTTGGGGATACATATGAAATTTGATACATTATATAATTAAATCTGGGACTTGTCCTCTGCCTCATATATTGCTTTTTTGCATTTTAAATATTAGTTTTATAATAAGGTTTTTCTCGTCCAGGCCTTGAGCACTGTAGTTGGGTCTTTTGGCTATAGAGCACCTGGAAATGTATCATTATTGTTATTATATCAATCTGTTCAATATTGCTGTGTCCATGGTTTTAGCTTGGAAATATTTTTATGAATTCCCTTCACTTAATTATCTGTCTCTTTTTTTTTGAAGTGCACAATTTAATGAGTTTTAGTATATTCAGAGAGTTGTGCAACCACAATTAATTTCAGAACATTTTTATCTCCCCAAAAAGAAACCTACCTACCAGCAGTCACACCCCATTTACCCAAATTCCCTGAGCCCTAGGCCATCACTGATCTAGTTTCTGTGTCTCTAGATTTGCCTATTCTGGACATTTTGTATGAATGGGATCATACAGTATGTGGTCTTTTGTGACTGGCTCCTTTTACTTAGGATGTTTTCAAGGTTTATCCATGTTGTATCCATGAAGTAACAGTACTTCATTCCATTTTATTGCTGAACAATATTCCATTTTATGGCTATACCACATTTTATTTATCCATTCATCTGTTGATAGGCATTTGGGTTGTTTCCATTTTTTTGGCTATTAGGAAAAAATCATAATAGCCAAATCATATCATAGGATTCTGCTATGAGCATTCATGTACAAATTTTTGTGTGGACATGTTTTCATTTCTCTTGAATATATACTTAGGAGTGGAATCACTGAGTCATGCGGTAACTCTATCTCTAATCTTCTGAGGAGCTGCCACACTGTTCCACTGCCCATTGTTTTCCACAGTAGGTGTACCATTTTACAGCAGTGATGTATAAGGATTCCAATTTCTGCATATCCTGACCAATGCTTATTATTATCTGTCTTTTTGATTATAGACCACATGGGGGGTGTGAGGTAGTATCTCATTGTGGTGTTTTTTGGTTTTTTTGTTTGTTTGTTTGTTTTTGTTTTTTTTGAGACAGGGTATCACTCTGTTGCCCCAGCTAGAGTGCAGTGGCATGATCATAGCTCCTGCAACCTCAAACTACTGGGCTCAAGTGATCCTCCTGTCTCAGCCTCCCGAGTAGCTGGGACTACAGGCATGTGCCACCACGCCCAGCTAATTTTTCTTTTTTTTTTGTAGAGACGGGGACTTGCTCTTGCTCAGGCTGGTCTCAAACTCCTGACCTCAAGTGATCCTCCAGTCTTGGCCTCTCAGAGTGCCAGGATTAAGAGACGTGACCCAGCGCCACCTGGCCTCATTGTGGTTTTGATTTGCATTTCCCCTGATTGTTGCTAATGTCCTTTTCAGAATATAAGTTTTGCACTTCTTTTGTTAATTTTCCCCCATTATTCTATTCTCTTTGATTGCAAATTGAATTGCTTGCTTAGCTTTACTTTTTGGATTGTTCATTGCTAGTGTATAAAAATAGAATTGATTTTTGTATATTGATCTTGTACCCACAGTTAAGCACTAAATACACTAAATAGTAACTTCTGACTAACCAAACACTCCCCTGTGACCTCATGGGCCTCTGCTAGATTACAAGGTATTTTAATATCAAGGAACACTCTTTTTATCTTTGCATACAGTCAGTGCCTATACAGTGCTTTGTGCATAGTATGTATTTTTTTTAATTATTTGAAAATAGTCTCCTCTTTCCTGCCATCACAAAAGGAGGTGATAATGCTGTGATAACAGCCACAATGTTTGTAGCACTTACTATGTGCCAAACTGTGTTTTAAGCACTTTGCATATATGTTAACTGATTGAATCTTCCCAAGTACATGATGGAGGTGTTTATCTCACTTTACAGGAACTAAGCAGAAGTTAAGCAATTTGCTCTGGGTTATACAGTAAGTAAAAGCAAAGTCTTGAAATCAGGCCTTTGGACACGAGAATGCATTCTGCATAATACCTGCCAATTATTATAAGGGAATGAATCCAGCTGAAAATACTTTCTTCTGGTAAAGAGTTCCCAGAAATGTAGTTTTGTCATGGTTAAATAAAATGAAACACAGACAAATCTAATGTATACACACCCTTAAGCAGCATTCTCAAAAGCAACTGGTGTATAGTGCAGGAGCGTATAAGATGATCTACTGGAGACTGGGAGAAATATATGAGGATTTCTGTTTCTAATTATATTTGCTGGCTCTTCTTTTCTTAATTTTGGGAGTATTTTCTGTTTTGTTTTTAATATGTAAACACTAATATAGTATGGTAGTATATTTATGACTTTTAAATGAATAATACACAAATATTGGTGGTGCCTGTGTACTTTTTATAAATATTTTTATGATGAACACATGAGCCATAACATTTGGGAATCATTATATTAAGGAAAGTATCCACAATTTAGAGAAAAATAAGATTTAAGGTAAAAAGGCATATGTTCTTCTCTGCTAGAAAATGTAACAGTAGTTATTTATTCTTTTTCTGAGTCTCTTTTCCCCATCTGTATAATGGGAATATTAAGTACATATATAGTTTTATTTAGCAAGGACATAATGAGTAAAATATATATGAATTTTGAAAGCATGTATCTCTACAGAGCAACTAATGGCTCAAATATTACTCACCAATATTTTCAAATGGCATTTTGAGTATCTGGAACAAACCCATGTGAGAGAAATATTTGTTCAGGGAATCTTCTGGGCCCCTTTATGGTTAAGTCATCAGGATGACCTTTGGCATGGCTGGCATGGAACAGTCAATTCCTGGGAGACAGATAATCTCCCAAAGGCATTATCGCTACCACTTTACTTTCTGTTGTTTATATTTCTGAAGTGCATTAATAGGCTTTTAGGAAGCCACACCAGCCTCTGGCCAGGCAGATCTGAGTTTGATTCATACAAACAAACAAACAAAAGCTGAAAAGGAATAAGGAAACTTTCTCTTTTCTTTAAAGCTCCCCCCAACCCTGAAAAGAAAAAATGAAAATCAAATGAACTAATAATTTGGGATATGAATATATCCAGTTATTAGGTATTAATATTTTTAACTGTGTCCATATCATTTCCAGTGCACATCTCAATGTAGTCTCTAATACCACTTTAGATTTTAATTTAGTAAACTCAAACATTGAATTTCTACTGACAATATTAACCTACATTTTAATATCTCAAATTTGCATATTGGTTAAAGTAAGTATAGCATAGAGTATTTCTTCCATATTCTATACTTTCTGTATTTAAAGTATTGAAACACAATAGTGTTTCCCAAAGTATAGTCTATAGATCACCAGTCCTATAAACTCTCAATTGTTAACAAAACATTCCATGGTAAAATATGTTCAAAAAATATAGCAGTTCACATTAGCATATTATTGAACCTGAGAAGTCTGAGTACTTTGACTATATCCTAAATTTATTTGACCAAAGAAATAAATTTTGGGTTCTGCTTGTCTGCTAGCAAGTTTCTCAATAAATTTCATAAAATGCCTTAGAAAATATCCAGATACACATTTCTCCTTCATAAGTTTTATAATAAGTCAAATAATAGGATTAAAAATGCCAAAGTAAAAATGAAAATTTTGTAGAATCTTATTTTGCCAAACGAACGTGGCTATTTTGCCAAAATAGAATCTACCACAGTAGAAGTATATAATTATTTATAATTCTAAGATGCTTGTTTTCTGGATTATTTATTTAAGATAAATAATATATTCATAAACCTTGCATGAAAAAGCATACTTCTATGTGGTGAATAAGATTTAAAAATTGATGTTAGCACATTTCCATCAAGTGGCAACGGGATACATGTAAAGATCAGAGGATAGTACCATGACCAAATTCAAAATTATTACATGTAGTACACACAGAAAGCAAACGCAGCATACATCTCCTTCGTGTCTCCCCTCCCCTCTGTTAGAGCTATTTGATGCATCTCCCATCCCACTGTAAACAATAACTTGAAGATGGAGGTGACAAAAGAAAAGAGGACATAATGTCACCCTAGCAGTGGCCTCATTTTTCATCAATGTCCTCATATAATCCTTTCCAGCAATATGACAGACAAGGTATTTTAAAACACTTTCCAAATACAGACTGGATAAAAAACAATTGCTGAATAAAATACAAGAAATATTCTTGTAAAACCATAGCTGAGAGTCAAAGAACTTAAGGAAAATCTCTAGGGGCAAATCCTAAGAAGAAGTAGAATCAAATGTGGCTGTCTTGTGCACATTTGTCAACACCGGAAACAAAGAGGCTTCAGTTATAAAGGTTATAAAAAGGACAAGAGACAAGATCTGTGGAATTTGGGAGTTTTATCCTAAATAGATTAACTCTATTGTGTATACTCATACAAAAACATATATATATATATATATACCTTAGCATTTTAACAGTAAAAAATTAGAGAATTCTAAATGACTATCAACTTAAATGCCTACCAATATTTTATATATAGAGAGAGCAATGTATATCAACAAATATTTATCATTAAATGAATTCCACAAAGGTAATAATGCTGAGCAAATTGAAAAAATATTCATAACGAATGGTACTAATATAGTATTAAAACATGCTAAACAATGCTATCTATTGTTTAGAGATATTTATTTGTAAAGGAAGAGCATGGGAATTGTAATTACTAATTAAACAGTTATTACTTGAAGGGGCAAGAGAATACTGTAGTTTGGAAGTGCAATACAGTGGGTTTCAATATTATTGATAAGATTTTATTTTTAAGCTGGGTTGTGTACATGGCAGTTTACTTTATTATTTTTTATGTGTTTCTCATGATTCAGCGATTTAATAACAAGTAAATAAATTACCCAATTCATACCTTGGAGGTGAATTTCTTGGAAGATTCCCATAGTTTATTTAATTTAATAGTTTTTTGCTCTGTCTTGGTGGTAACATTTCAATGCAATATAGGAAAAAAATTTCCCAGTCATATTTTCTAATAAATAATTCAAATTTTCTTCTTTGGACATGAGTTTAAAGGTAATGAATTGAGTTTAAATGATATTTTGTCATAGGCTTGTCACAAACTTTAAATTCATTTTAAAGAGATTGCTCTAGTTTAATAGAAAGGTAAAGAAAAGTCTTGATTTTTAAGGAGAATTTTAAAAATTCTCCAATTTTATTTTTATTCTTTAAGAGACTCTATATTAATGACCTAAAACTTCCTCTGAAAGTTTTACCCATCGTCTCCTGCCCCTCCAAATCCTCTCTTCTCCCACACAGAAGTTGGCAGGAGTATGGAGAAATGTTGTTGTATTGTTGAGGGTAGAAGATACTGGAATTAAAATAGTTCCTATTATAATGATCCAAACAAAGCATTCAATTAATATTGATGACTAAAAAGTGCTGTTATCAAGTAGAGTAAACATGCGCTGGGATAGTCAAATGCCTGGAAAAGGAAAAGCATTAGATTTTGTTGTTAGTGGTTCCATCATTATTATAGGACCATTATTGAAAGTTTTCACAGAGACTGTGTTCTTTTTGCAAACATTAGGACTACCTCAACAGCGTTAATATGACCACAACTCCACCTCCAAAATTCTGATTTTGAGGGAGAAATCATTTCAAATAAAAAGTTGTAATTTAGCTGAGCATGTTGGAGATGATATTGTTATTTTAAAGATGACAATTTTACTTTGGGTTCAGATAAACTAGCTGATAGATCATTTGAAAATTGGATTTTCTGGTAATTTTAAGGATCTTGTTAAAGGGAAATTACCATAAATACCTTGCCTCACATACATACCCTGTGTGGCTTATGAATTTTATGAGGATTTCACTCAACTATAAACTATTGCATATAATTTAATCTTTCTTTTATGATACAAAAGCCACCTAAAGATATAGCAGCATGTAAGGGTCAGTATTATGAATATTATACAAGAAAAGCAGGGAAGTGAGAATTAATACAGATTTCTCTAGATAAGATCCTGCATAAAATAGATTATATCATATTTTGTAAATTGTACTTACCTTAAGCTACTTAGATAACATATTAGATTTAAATATTATAGTGACTAGATAGAGTAATAGAAAGATGACTGTTTCATTATTGAATAATCAAATAGTAATAGATTGTGAGAAAGGTTTATATCCAACACCTCAAAATGCTTGAACAAGCAATACTTTCAGTTACATATGCTCTTGGAATTATAAATATACCTACTCACACATATATAGCTAATACTACTTGTGATCCATTTTTCATCATTTAACCTTACATGTAAGACAATTGTCTGTTTTGTATGCTGGACCTTAACTACTCTGTCTACAGAGGTGATGTAAAATTTCTACTTGAATAGCAATAAATCATGTTAATTCAGCACTAGTCAAACAAAATGTGGTAGAGAGGATGGAAGAGGAATAAGAATGAGAATGGTCAAAACAAATTACCTAGTAAAAGAATCTGCCCAGTTGAAGTGATGCACTAATACTGGGTCAAGTATTTCCAGCTATGAAACAAGAACTCAGATCAGCAGGAGTGTTTGTATAATTATAATAATCTATTGATAGTAAAACAGGACAAATTAATTTCATGTATTTTGATTTTAGTACAGTGTTTTGTTATAAATTCAATGAATACAACTCAATTAGTTTCAAAAATGAAGTGAAAATGAACCGCCTGCCAAAGGTTAATGAGGTAAAAATGGTTTGCATTAGAACTGCAAGTAGAGTCCACAGATTGTTGAACTAAGAGCCCACCTTATTCAGTTCTCTTTCCAGCACGTTCTGTTCTCAAAAGGAAGCTTAATGAAATGGGGTTTACCTATAAATGCCTCCAAAATTAATTAACATGTATAATAACTCAAATTCAGTCTCTCTCCTGTAAGGCACATTTTCTTAAAGAGGCTTGATGAGCCATCTATGCATGACTCCATTTTCGATCCATCTACTTTCATTATCAAAGTATTACCTGGGAAGTGAACATATCTATTATTTTCTATGTCTCTTTGCATTTTCTGGGGTCCCCAAATTTTCTTTCCTCAAAAAGCTTAAGATATTGATAAAGAGACAAGTTTAGATATATTAATATTTTCTTGTGAAAATGTGATACAAGATTTTAAGAATCCACTATGTCACAATGAAGTTAGAAATCAAAATCTGAGAGATGCTAATCCCTGATTGCCCAGTATTATTTTTTGTATAAATTATAGCTTTTGATCTTAGCTTTTCCATAGTTAAAGGCTAAGAGTCCCAGCTATGATTGAATCCAACATGGCTATTTGTCAGTCTGTAATCACTTCATGGCTCCAACACAACATCCTTTCTTAGCATTGAATAAGAGGTCCTCTTTGAATAAATCCATTCCCCTTTCTATAGAGAAGGTTTGTGTGTGACTCTTAATCTCCATCAAAGTGTAATTGGGCACTGAAAGAAACAGATTGGTTATTGTCCACCGTATGGTAGGCACTGCATGGAGCCAGGAAAAGACATGATTCATTGGTTTTAATCATGTTCAATACTTAGTCAACTCAGTATTCACATAAATGGAGGGCAGCAGTAATTTAGATAATCTACTATAGTAGATGATACAAAATAATTTACAACTGAGTAGGCAATGAATATTTTTCTTCAACACACTTGTCACAATTGTGTTTTAATGCCTAATGCCTCATATTTTTAAATTCTTTAACACTTTATAATTATAAAGTGATTTTATGTATAGTGATTTCTCCCTTTGGTGTCTGTCTAATAAATCTCATTTTTATGTATTTCAGCTCAAATGTCACCTTCTTAGTACTGACTCTTGGCTTCTTTCTTCAAGATTACATATATCTCTTCTTTTCTATTATCATAGAACACTGCACTTTCTTTTCAAACCATTTTCCACCACATTATGAATCCAAGGAATTATCATGTCTCTCTAGCTAGACTGTGTATTCCATGAGGACAAACACCTATCTGCATTGTTCACAATTGTATCCCACCATGCTCAGTACCTAGTAAGGACCTCCTAAGTGCACAATAGCCATCAGTTCAATGGGTGAATGTAAGAATGAATACATGAATGAACTTAATCCTAATTACTGTTTTGAGAGATTAGTCAGAAATCTTTATTATCCTTTTATAGTCAGTGTGATACAGTATAGACTATTTTGGCAGATGGCCAATTTGATCACTAACTAGCATCCTGATCTTGACAAACTTCTTATCTTTTGGAACCTCTGTTTCATCATCTGTAAAATAAAAATAATGATTTTTTTTCATATTTAATGAGGATTAGATTACACAATATATGTAAAGAGCTTAGCACGGGGACTAAAAAAAATAAAGGCTCAATTTTTTTTCTGTTTTATAAAATAATGGTGTATTATTATTAATAAGAAAATTGAGATCTAGAAAGTTTAAATAATCTACCCCAAATTATATTATGTAAAATAAATATGTAAAATAAAAGCAATATTTTAGATAACAAAATTGTTTAGAATGCCTACTTACAAGATAAGTTGACTTGGTTCTGAATGTCTCTTCTTAGTTCTTTGACTGTATTTTGACTATAAAAGGAAAATACTTGCTGATAAATTTCTAAAACATTTTACAAATTTATAAGGCTTCTATGCCACATATTCACTGGATGATATAATCCCGGGCATTGGGGGAACAAACACGTATATCTGTACAGGTCTATACTAATCCGTAAAGCATTGCCTAATCCATATTGCCCCATAGCCTTTTCTAGTTTGTAAATTTACATTGCTCCACAAGCTAGTTCAACCTATCCAGCTGCCTTAGCAGGCGTCAGTAATGTTTCTCTTTTCATTATTTAAAAGAAAAAGGATCTGAATGCTGAGTTGCTTTGCAGCAAAATGATCCTGAAAATTTTCCATTCTTAGCAGGGTAAATTTCTGGTGGCATCCAAATCACATCTTCTGTCTTTTCTCAAGTTCTCATCATATTAAAAATCAACAAATGTGTTCTCTTTAGTTGAGACAATCCCATTAAGTAGTATTCCCTCAAGAAGCAAATGGTTGTTCTTTATTAACTATATTAAAAAATATAAAAATGGACAAAGGATTTGAATAGACATATGTCCAGTGAAGATATGCAGATAGCCAGGAAGCAAATAAAACGATGTCCACATCATTTAGTCATTAGAGAAATGTAAATCAAAACTGCAATGAGATACCACTTCAGACCCCCTAAAGTGTATAAAAAAAAGAGAAAGACAGGCAATAACAAGTATTTGTGAAGTGTAGAGAAATTAGAATCCTCATAGATTGCTGATAGGAATGTAAATGGCACATTCACTTTGGAAAACAGATTGGCAGTTTTTCTAAATGTTAGTTAAACATAGAGTTACCATATGACCCAGGAATTTTACTCCTAGGTATATATAATTTTAAAAAGCATATGTCCACAAAACGTGTATACAAATGTTTATAGCAGGGCTGCATTTTTTTTCTGGGGGTTGTAATAGAAAATTCATTTCCTTGTCTTTCAAGTTTCTAGAGTTTGCCCACTTTCCATAGCTCATGTCTCTTTTCCAACTTCAAAGCCAGCAATGGCAATGGCCACTGGAGTCTTTCTCAGATCATGTCACTCTGACTCTTACTCTCCCACCTCTCTCTAGTGATTACATTGGGCCTGCTTGAGCAATCCAGCATAATCACCACTATCTCGAGGTTCCTGATTAACACTCTTAATTTCATCTGCAACCTTAATTTCCTTTTGCCACGTAACATAACATATTCACAGGTTCTGGGAATTAGCATGTGGACATCTTTGGGGGGAAATTATTCTGCCTACCACAGATGACTCTTCTTCTTTTATTTATTTTTATTGTTTCTAAATGATTATTTAAAAATTAAGTCTAAACTCAACAGATATTATGAAATGAAATGACATCTTACAGTTTTTCATGCAAACAGTCTAAATTAATTTTTAAATTAATGAGCCATTCAAATGACACTCTAAAAATATTGAGGGCCATAGAAAGAAATCCACAATATATCAAAAAGGGAGGTTTATGTATATGCATTTGTGTATTTGTGTTTGCATGTATTTCCTAATTAGTAATTTATTTATTTAGATATAACTGATGGAAACATAGACCACAATGTTAACTGGAATAATTTATCTCCAGGGACTTGAATTAGAGCTTAGAAATTATGTGTGGATGTGTGTCTGTGTACATCTTTGTGTGCATGTATCTAAGTTCCAGTCATTGCATTTTACTGTTATAGTTAGAAAAATTTTAAAAGATTTTGAAAATGAAGAAATAATGTACCAAATCCTATAGCAAATGGAGGACATAACCTTTTTTTTTTACGTTTCAATTACATATACAAAAAAGGTACATTTTTAATACAGAGATGATAAGTTTTATCTTGCATGATATATTTGACCAAGAGCGTATTATTAAGAGGGATTCAGAGGCCACATCCTTGCTCAGCAGGAAGGAATTTTGACTGAGTGGCGATGTGTACCATGTAAGGGGCAATGTTTTAGCACTTGCAGTATAGGCTTGTCATCCCTGTTTTAAATCATTATGATTGTTTTTTGTACCTTCAAATACTACTTTATGACACTTCTTTAACCTAAAAATTAAATGGTACTCTTAAAAATTTAGATAACAACATATCATCTTAAGAATATGGGTCATTGTCATATGTGAACAGAGATTTTAGAACTTATAGTTAGAAGCTCAAGCTGATCTTAATATTGCCTTTTAAAAAAGTAACCCAAGAGAAAAAAAAATAACTGGAGGAGAAACAAAATGTGTTCATAGAGGCAGGGCTGGGTCTGGAGTAGCCTCATTTAAAAGCAGTGGCAGACAATGGAGTTTTACAGGAGTGAACAAGGAAGAAAAGCAGAAGACAACTGGGTGTGGTGGCCGGTGGTGGGGGTGGTCTGTGGCTGATGAGAGTGAAGATGGAGTGGGCTGGTAGGGTGGATGTGTCTTATAGTGAGGAAAGGAAAGAGAATTAGTTTCCCACCATGGTCTAGGATTTGGCCACCTGGAAGATATAAGTATTTAAATGTTTGCTTTATCATAATGACATCACAGTTATTTAGCACATGAAACTAAAACTCTTTATTGCAAGATTATAAACAAATTGATAATCAGACAGATGGACAGATCCACGATCAGTCAGTCAGAGCCATGACAGTTGCTGTGAGGCCTATGCCAGATCATACCTTGTGTGGAATTACTGTGGAGTGACATTACCTCTGGCTTTTTGACCCACACCTGTGCCTCCTCTTTGACCTACTGACTTTGGTGAAGGTAGCACAAGTATTGGAAAGCAAGATGCCCTTCCCCATTACCAGATCAGTTTATAGGCATGGGAAAAAGATGCTCTAATCTTAGGATGGTGAATTTATTATAGAATGGAAAACAACAGTGGCTGATCATGGATTTTTAAAAATCTACCTATGCAGACATACTTTATTTTTCTGGAGTTCTAATATCACTTGCAATTTAGAATAAAGCCATAATCTTATAAAACTACAGCACATGCATAGTGTATTTCGTGTTACCATTGAATTACTATATCATACATTTTTGTATTTTTTTCCCAATCTTTATTTTGTTCACCTCATATTTTATGCATCAATTTTCAATTCTTAAACATTCTGGAATAGTTAATTGATCGAATGATTGATTCATTAAGGTGTTTAAACATGTATTGAGTCCTCAGGATGAACCTAGTATTGTGTTAATTCCTGGGCATATGAAAGTTAGTATGACTTACATTGTTCTTTGAAGGAGCACAAGTTTTTGGATGGCATTGACTAACAGCTAGGGAATGGAATTTGCTTGTAATTCATCTTTTCATGAGCTTCCACCAATTTTTATATTGAAACATGTATTTAAGCATTTTGACCTTAGATTCCTGTTTTCTTCTTTTAAATACTATCATTGGTTGTATTTTTTTAATTGTGTTTTGATATAACTGCTTAAATTTCATATATTTTTGTATTAACATACATAAAGATGTTAAAAGATTACTATAAAACAATAAAAATATATTTCCATATGTACATTAAAGTTGTATGAAATGTTATGATCATTTATAATTTATAATAATTTTGATTATTTTGAATTTGACAATATTGAATTTACTGAACAAATATTTATTGAAAGCTTCCTATGAATCAGATACAATGGCAGGTGATTGGAATTCGTCAGTATACAAAAAAGATTAGTCTTTTTTAGCTTTAGCCTTTCAGAGTTTCTTTTCTAGGAGAGGGGAGAAGGGACATAGAGCTCAGAAACATAAAATTACTTTTTTATAGTATAATAAGTATGATGGGAGATTCATAGGGTACTACAACAGTATATAAAATAAAGATCTAACATAAATATGAGACAACAAAGAAGGCATGGCATAAGGGAATTTTTTCATGTGATTATGATTTTTGTTTGCTTTTTTTAAAAAAAAGTGTCAGTTACAAGAGGTATGAAGATAGGGTATTTAAATGGTAAAGATACTTTATTTTAAAACAGTTATTGTCCCTTTTTAGGAATTGTACATTTTTCATTTGTTCAATTCAACAAAAATTTATTTTATCTCTAGCAGGAAATATGCTAGTAAGTAAAAACATAGTGGAGGAAAACACATAAATATATTATATGTCTTAATGGAACTTACAGTCCATGGGATTGCTTAAATTATTTTGATTTAGTCTATGAATATTCAATATTCACTAGATAATTATGCAGGCACATGTTGGAATTTATTACATGTGAAACACCACATTGAATAGAAGGGCCAAAAATTAAAAATAAACAAATAAAATTACACTTTATGTAAGTACTTCTTTCTTTGAGGACAATAATTTGGCTCTTTTTTTCAGATTATTCAAATAATCTATACTGTTATGTTTTCTAGCCTATAAATTGATTGCTTTTGTGTATTTTTGTATTGCTGCAAAGATTCAGTAACAATGATCCTTCTTCACTATGTTGATGCCTTTGTCATTTCTGAATTAATTCATATTTTTGTCTTAAATATATGAAATATAAAAAGGCTTGCAGCATACTGAAATTTTTAAAGCTGTTAGAATGCTTATTTACTAACATGTTAAATTTCTTCTGTATTCCACTTGATTAAAAATGATGACTATAATCTTGAATAAGCAAAGTAAACAAGCAAAGAGGAGTTGTTACCTGTAAATGACACAGGACAAAGTCAAGGCCACACTCATGATGTGGACAGGAGTCAATATGATCTGATGGTCTCCCAATAAAATGCATGTGAAGTCCATACTAATTAGCTTATAAATCAGACTGACACTCAAGTTTATTTGGGCCAGAAAGACTACCTACTGTCAAGCAATCAAGCTCTACCCCTTTAATTGCAATTTATTCCAACAACCACAATTTATTGATCCTAGCATACACTTAAGCCACAGCAGTATCATTATTTGACTTTATTTTAACAGCTTCAAAAGGTTAGAAAGTTAGAAACCACTGTGAAACAGAACATTAAAAAGTTGAGTTGCTAACATTGCTTCACACTCTATGCTGAGCAATGTTAACTATATATGGAATTATATAACAGGAGAGGGAAAAAATAATTAATATTACTTAGGCATTCAATATGAGCTAGTGCTTTCTTATACCAAATATCATTTAATAATTACAGAACATACAAACAAAAGCAAAGAGGATCAATATTATTATTTGCATTCTACAGATAAGCAGTAGCTTAGAGAGGTTATGTAAATTTCTCAGAACTATAGTGTTAAAATGTTAAAACCATCTATCTGACTCCAAAGCACATGTTTAATTTCTTGCATGATTTCTTGCATAATTTTGCACACTGACCGTTTTGCAATATTGTGGCCTTCTTGAAACACACTTAGTGATACTGAAAGCATGAAGACATAGTTCATCCACATGAGTTTTGCACCCAATTATCTTTAAAACACAAAATATCAATATCTAATCACTCTCATTTGTTCAATGTATTGTCTTTTATAAGCCAAGATATTTTTTTCTTTATTCAAGCATTACAGTTATAGAATTTCACTTTGTAATTTTCAGCTAATTAGACAATGTTCTCAGCATGCCTGGCAAGATAATTCTTGTAGCTTCAAAGAATGTTTTTCTTTAGGAAATATTTAGTGAGTATAAAGGATGGCTTAGAGTTTGGCATTACTTATACATACTTTCTGAGTAGGCCTGAGTAACTGATTAACTATCACAATTCTTCATGAATCCTCTGTTAACCCTTGACTAGATTTAAGCCAAATTTCGTCTGGCTTGAGGGAAGGCACCAAAAGGTGCAGGGCCTAGGCCTCCTCTTTGTACCAATCAGAGAAGCTCTGCTTTTAATGCTTTTGTTTTTTGCATGTCTATAAAATTTTATTCACAGAATAAATAAATAAACTAATGTTTTTAAAATTAATTTAAATCATGGAACTAGTCCAATGTCCTCATTTTTGCAGGTGAAGAAATGAAGAGTCAAAGAAGTAAAGGACCTGTCTCAAAGTCAGACGACTAGTAAGTAATACCTGCAGGTCTAGAACAAGATCATCAGACTGTTTGATCTGAGTTCTAGCCATTGCATAATGGTTTCTCATTTCAGACATAAAGTTGAAAACATAAAACTCTGTTTCCATCCCTATTTAGACCACATATGGTCAGTGACACGAATTTGTGTGCCACCTAGGTTCAAGCTTGCTATACACTTTAAAAAATTCTCACAATGGGAGTTTATAGGATGTCCTTTTTAAGAATAGACAGTGTAGCTCATGAGATGGTATAGCAAAAGAAAAAAGTTGGCATCCATTTGAGTACTTTCCATGTCTGAGGTTTTTAATGTGAATCATCTCATTTAATCCTCAAAAAATATTGTAAGTGAAATGGTTTTATCCTTGTTTTAGAAATAAGCTAAGGCTCTAAGATGGTTGATGGTTTGTCCAAGTATGCAGAGCTATTTAATGTCAGAATTAGATTTCAATTCTCAATCTTGCTGCCTTGAAGATACCAACCTTTGATACCATACATTTTTGTATTTTAATTTACAAATAATAAGGCAGGGATCGATACAAATAGTATATAATCGCATTCTGGTGTGATATAACCAGTTGTGTGATACAGTGCATAGTTCAAGGTGCTAAGAGAAATCTAAGTAGTGAAAGATCAAGTTGGGTTGATACTGTATATGCAGTAATGATTGATATGCTCTTGCTATTGACTCTCAGCTAGCAATTCTTTGAAAGCTTGTTACTATGAAGACATTAGATACAATGATATGTGCAAAGGAGGGGAAATAAATACTGACCACACATATACATAACCATAGCACAGGTAGAGATTGACAACTTGTCAAGATAAAATAGAATGAGCATTTAGAAGAGACAGGCTTTACTTTAGCTTTTGGAATATAAAAATATTATTGAAAAAAGTAATTGGAATTTTGAGCTGGATGAGATATAAATGTGTATGTGGGGTTAGATAAAATCATTTTCTCTCAACAAGAAAGTATAAAGAGAAGCATGGAAGTGGAAATGAGTGGGGACATTTTTGTCAATAGGGAATGTTCTAAATTCTATAATATGATTATGAAGAGTAAAGTATAATTTCAAAAGGCTGGACTGGGATTCATCGATGGAAGTCTTGGAAGCCTGATTTTAAAAATTATGTTTTACTTTATAAGCAATAAAGAGTGATTGAAGGTGTTAATGTTTTGTTATTATTGTTGTTTGATTGTTGTTCTAATTTGTACAGTGCTATAACTGGAGCTGTGGCTTGGAAAAAATGTGACAGCAATGTGATGGATGGACTAAATGGGAGGAAATCAAAAATGAGGAAACTAAGTATAGTGTGAGGTAAAAAAAAAAAATAAGACCAAGCATCCCTGTTAATCTGTTAAACATAACGGAACATCTCTCCTCTCCAGTAACTGTAATCATTCAGATTTCTATAGTAACTTTGAAGAGGATCCAATATCCATTTTCATCCCAATTGTCCTTTTCTTCATAAATGTTTATTGAACGAAGAAGTAAATTCCCTTTCTATCTTACCTATCCACCTTGAAAATCCCTGTCACATAAGGGTGAGAATAGATATCATGATAGCTTTTTCTTATCCTGGAATCTTATTTCTTCCAAGATGAAAAGTCTTTCAGAGTGAAAAGTTTTTTCTTGTGCTTTGAAGATCTCTGTTTATCTAAAATTTTCACTGCAGATGAAGGGAAGGAAAAGTAAGGGATGCTTACTTTTCTCCTGAAGAGCAAAACAAATAGGAAGAAGCTGTGTTGTTCTAACGTACAACAAAGGACCAATCACAATGAAAATGCCTTTATGCAAATAAACAATTGTTTAGCTTCTAAAAGGTCAACTGCTTGGTTTGGTTGTAATACCCAGAGAGAAAGGGAAGGGCCCTGAAAGTTTTCTGCCCTAATGTTAGATGACCAATGCTGGGCAACTTTTCCTAATGAAGATCCTTCTTAAATCCTCAGCATTCTCCTCATTTTACAACACTTCTTCCAGGACTTACTTTCATCCCTTAACAAAGCTGAACAATATCACCTCAATATACTGCTGCCTCCTCCCTATGTCTTGCAAGTTATGGCAACTATACCATGAACAATTTTCTTTGTTCTTGCTCAACTGAATTCATACCCATGAATCTTTATTCAGTGTTGGTTTTTTTATACACATTATATTTATGACCCTAGGCCCCCTTTAGGAATGTACTTCATTTAATTTATTTTCATTTGCACTGTAAGCCATATATCTGCTAAACTTACCCATTCTGTATTGACTCTCTGCTCTTCCTCCTTAGAGAAAAATGTATATATTTTTCTCCTGCTCCACGCATGGGCTATGCCTCTTAAAAGCAATACCTTTGCCATTAGAATTATTTTTGCTAAACCAGTACATATTAACAATTCTGAGCTTCTAAGAAAGCAGCACTTTGATGTAGGGGCTATTCAAGTAAATTCTATATATAAGATTTGACATTTTGTTTGGCCAGGTATTTGTAATGAAAAGATGAGTTACAGTTTGGGGTGGGAAAAGAAGATAACAACACTACACCTTTATCTATAGATATAATAGAAGTCAAAATAGGCCAACCTTGTGAGGGTTTGGCATGAGCGCTGAGTACACATAGTATGTGCCTGGCACACAAAAAGTTATTTGTTGAGAGTTATTGGCTTGTAATTGACAGTTCTTTTGTCTGTTTCATTTGTCTGTTTGTGTGAAAGTACTATCAGTTAAAGGTTACATTGGAATGGATAAAAATCTAGCATTAAATTTCAGGCAACTGTCTCAAGAATCAGTCCTCTATTTGCTTGAATGTCACTCATTAGCCAAAAAGGCGAGCTTGTGCAGGGACTGATCTGTAGCACTTACTCTGCAAGACTCTTGGTAGCCAACTGTGCTAAGAACTGGTGATGACCATGACATTCTCTGCATTGCTTCCTGCCATAACTTTGATACTGCTAGCAAGACTCAGTGGTGTTCTATTTATAGTTTTCTTTTTATGCATTCCCAATTGGTCTTGGGACTCAGAATGAGGCTCAAATGATAAAAATGAACTTACCTCATGACTTTTTAATATATGACATGGAGAAATGAATGAAAATGTTTTCTTTTTTCCCTAACAAGATAAATTAATATATTTGATCGTACTATGAAGGTATTTTTATTGATACATAATATTTGTGCATATTTATGGGGTACATGTGATATTTTATTACAGGCATAAACTGTGTAATGATCAAGTCTGGGTATTTAAGATATCCATCACCTCAAGTGTTTGTCATTTCTGTGTGTTTGGGGACATTTCAAATCCTCTCTTCTAGCTATTTTCAAATATACAATGCATTGTTCTTGACTATAGTCATGCTTCTCTGTTATTGAACATTAGGACTTACTTCTTCTACCTAAGTATACGATTGTACCCATTAACTGACCTCTCTTTTTCCTCCCCCTACCCCTGACCCACACATTCTTCCTAGCCTCTGGTATCTATTATTCTACTCTCAACTTCCATGAGATCAACTTTTTTAGCTCCCCCATATGAGAACATGCGGTATCTTTCTTTCTGTGCCTGGCTTATTTTACTTAACATTATGACCTCCAGTCCCATCCATGTTGCTACAAATGACATGCTTTCATTCTTTTATATGGCCAAATAGTATTTTATTGTGTAGATATACCACATTTTCTTTATCCATTCATCCACGGATGGACATTTAGGTTGATTTCACATCTTTGCTGCTGTGAATAGTGCTGCAATAAACATTGTGGTGCAAATATCCCTTGGATATATTGATTTCTTTTTCTTTGGATAAAATACCCAGTAGTGGGATTGCTGGATCATAGGGTAGTTCTATTTTTAGTTTTTTTTTTTAATCTCCATAATTTTTTCCATAGTGGCTATACTAATTTACATTTCCAACAACAGAGTATAAAAGTTCCCTTTTTTCCCCATCCTTACCAGCATCTGTTATTTTTTGTCCTTTTGATAATAGCCATTGTAACAGATGTGAGGTGATATCTCACTGTGGTTTTGATTTGCATAACTCTGATGATTAGTGATGTTGAGCATTTTTTTCATGTAACTGTTGGCCATTTGTCTTCTTTTGAGAAGTGTCTATTCGTGTTCTTTGCCTACTTTTTAATGGTATTGTTTGTTATTTTTTTTTTTTTTACCATTGAGTTGTTTGAGTTCCTTGTATATTCTGGATGTTATTGCAAATATTTTCTCCCATTGAACAGGTTGTCTCTTTACTCTGATGATTGCTTCCTTTGCTATGCAGAAGCCCTTTAATTTAATATAGTCTCATTTGTATATTTTTGTTTTTGTTGCCTGTGCTTTTGAGGTTTTAGCCATAAAATCTTTGCTTATACCAATGTTCTTAAATGTTTCCCCTATGTTTTCTTCTAGTAGTTTTATAATTTTGGGTCTTACATTTAAGTCTTTAATCCATCTCGAGTTGACTTTTGTATATGGTGACCTAAGGATCCAGTTTCATTCTTCTGCATTTTGACATCCAGTTTTCCCAGCACCATTTATTGAAGAGGGTGGCCTTTCCTCAAAGTATGTTCTTGGTGCCTTTGTCAAAAATCAGTTGGCTATAAACACATAGACTTATTTCCGAGTTCTCTATTCTATTCCATTGGTCTATGTATCTGTTTTTATACCAATACCATGCTGTTTTGGTTACTATATCCTTATCATGTATTTTGAATTAGAGAGTATGATGCCTCCAGCTTTGTTCTTTATGCTCAGGATTGCAATGACTATTCAGGTTCTTTTTTGGTTTCATATTAATTTTAGGATTGTTTTTCTATTTCTGTGAAAAATGTTCCTTGGTAATTTGATAGGGATTGCACTGAATATGTAGATTGCTTTGGGCAGTGTGGTCATTTTAACTATGTTAATTCTTCCAATCCATGAGCATGAGATCCCTTTCCATTTGTTTGTGTTCTCTTCAGTTTCTTTCATTAGTGTTTTGTAGTTTTCTTTGTAAATGTATTTCACCTCCTTGGTTAAATTTATTCCTAGGTATTTTATTTTTTTTGTAGTTATTATAAATGGATTGCCTTGATTGCTTTCCTAGCAAGTTCATTAGTGAAGTATAGAAATGCTACTGAGTTTTGTATGTTGATTTTAAATCCTGCAAATTTACTGAATTCATTTATCAGAATTAGGAGTTTTTTGGTGGAGTTTTTAGGTTTTTCTAGATATAAGATCACGTTTTCTGCAAAGAGGGATGATTTGACTTTTCTTTTCCAATTTAGATGTCTTTTATTTCTTTCTCTTGCCTGATTGCTCTGACTAGGACTTCCAGTGCCGTGTTCAATAGGAGTGTTGAAAGTGGGCATCCTTGTCTTGTTCCATTTCTTGGAGGAAAAGCTTTCACCTTTTCCCCATTCAGCATGGTGTTGGCTATGGGTTTTCATATATGGTCTTTATTTTGTTGGCATATGTTCCTTCTATGCCTAGTTTGTTGAGAGTTTTTATCATGAAGTTATATTGAATTTTATCAAATGCTTTTTCTGCATCTGTTGAGATTATCATATGGTTTTTGTCCTTCCTTCTGTTTATGTGATATATTATGCTTATTGATTTGCATATGTTGAACCATCCTTGCATACCTAGGATAAATCCCACTTGATCATGGAAATGTGATTGCTGAAAACATATTTTAACGTAAAAGATATCATTATAATATGGGAGGCAATTTGGCATACAGATGAAGAGCATGGACTCTGGAAAATCATAATATGGATAAAAATATGGGTTCCACTATTTTCTACTTGTGTGACCTTGAAGAAGTTTCCAAATATTTCTGTATCTCAGTTTCTGCTTCTGTATAAACATCTATGTTATAGAGTTGATCTAAGTGTTAATAAGTTAATGCACATAACATTTCTGACACATAAGCGCACACAAGCCTTTGTTTAGAGTATTGCTAAAACGTTTTCTGACTTAAACATTGTTTTAATTATATCTAAAACTTTTGGTTTTGTGAACTTCCCACATTGCAATGGAAAAAAATAATGCATGAATTAAAATATGAAGTATTGTTTTATATTTAAGTTTGCAAGAATACAACTTTTGTATGTTAAAGTGTTATTAATTTGCTTAGTACATATTCATTTATACTTTCCCTGATATTCTCCACATAAATTCCCTATTTAAGTGCACAATAGGGAGACAAATATGATTCTTTGTAACTATATTTAAATCCACTTAGAATATGACATTACAAAGAGTAAATCATGCTATGTTGAATAGTATATCTATATCTATATATGTATCTGTGTCTATATCTGTCTATATTCCAACCTTAACTTTTTCAGAAAGTTTAGATCAAAATTTTATTGGAATTTATAATATAATGCATATATACATAATGTGACAATGAGAAAGAAAATTCTGTCTTACAAATGATGTTTATTAAAGTGATTTAAAATAATTTTAATGCAATAGTTTTTTTTGCATTTAACAAACCAAGAATGGGCTGCTCGGTTTTAGGAATATAAAATTTAAAAGGAAAGATCTTTTTAACAAGGAATTAAGTAATCTAGCAAAGTTCTGTAGATGCCAATATTTGCTGATGTTAGAGTTGCAAGCCATCTCACCTAGCCTAGTTTGTCTGATCGCTCCCTAACTCTGATCTTGAATGAATATCCTTCATTCAAAATTTCCTAGGCTGTTTATTTCTTCATTGCACATCTAGAACCATTCTACCTCTGTGTCTATAGAGGACGGCCTTCATCCCTCTCCCCCCATTCCAAAGTTCCAGTTGTCCTTTACAATCTAGTTCTGATATTACTTCCCGGATTTCATTGTTGAGACCCATTACCCATCCTCCTGTGTTACTTTAGTGTTTTATTTCAGATATAGCTTTTAATAGTGTCTGCCTTATTGTTATTTGCCAACTTTTTGTCTCACCCAGTAATAAAAAGGAAACTCTTTCTCTCTCTCTCTCTCCCTTTTTTTCATTCCTTCTTTTTATTTTTAAACCTCTAACCATCTAGGACAGACATGAAGATTGTCTGGACCTAAATTTCTTGGCTGTTGGAATACTCATGCCTGCTGAACCCTGCTCTTTTCCTTGTTAAATTCTTACTTGTGACTGAATTCTGGCCAATGGAAAACAGACAAAGTTATGTGTTCCATTTTCTGGCCCACAAAAACCTGCTACTCATAATCCTTATGCTCATCTCCTCCTGTAATGAGTTTGGGAGCCACATAAAACCAGTGCTCTCCCAAACCTCTTTTGCTCTTTGTTCCCTTTCTCCTTCTATTTACTAATCTCCTTCCATCCAAAGTCTGGGATTCAGCCTTGGCTTTCACCTATTTTTGGCTTAATATTAGCTAGAATTCTATAATATCTAGTTAACATTACAAATGCTCATATTAATAACAAACAATGAATGTTGCCACACTAGCCTTATACACTTGTTTATTTGTTCTTGCCTGCTATATTCCCATGAAGTTTGTATATGAACTTTTAAGAAAGTTTGTTAGAAAGAGAATCTACAATATACCAAGCTCTCATAATTTTAAATGAGACTATGAAGCAGGAACTTTTCTGAGGCACATGAAGTGAGCCATTGGATAGAGAAAAAGTATCGAAACAAAACTTTTATGTTCAGCAGCTCAAAGAAGTTCCAGGTTTTTGGAAGAAATAGGAGGAGTAATATTAGATGAATTTTGAAAAAAATAAGTTTGAAAGCCTTGTGTTCACAGGCAAAAATGTTACTTTTTTTTAAGATTTGTTTTTAGAGCAGTTTTAGGTTCAGATCAAAATAAAGATGAAGGTACAAAGATTTCCCATATATTCCCTGCATCCCCACCTGCATAGGACCCCCGCATTATCAAAATCCCCCAACAGAATGGTACATTTGTTACATTTTGTGAACCTACATTGACACATAATTATCACTTGATGTCCATAGTTACATTAGGGGTTCACTCTTGGTCTTGTTTGTTCTATGGGTTCACTCAGGTGTTCATTCTTGGTGTTGTTCATTCTTTGAAATTGGACAAATGTATCATGGCATGCATCCAAAATTTTAGTATTATACAGAGCATTTTCACTGTGCTAAAAATCCCCTGTGCTCTGCCTATTCATCCTCCCCAACCCCTGGCAACTACTGGTCTTTTTACTATCTCCATAGTTCTCCCTTTTCCAGAATGTCATATAGTTAGAATCATGCAGTATTTAGCCTTTTGAGATTGTCTCCTATCACTTAGTAATTTACATTTAATATTTCTGCATGTCTTTTTGTGGCTTGATAGCTCATTTCATTTTAGTGCTGAATATTATTCCATGGTCTGGATATACTACAGTGTATTTATCCACTCACAAAAAAAATCTTTGTTGCTTCCAAGTTTTGGCAATTATGAATAAAGCTGCCATAAACGTCCATGTGTAGTTTCCTGTGTAGACATAAGTTTTCAACTCCTTTGAGTAAATACCAAGAAATGCAATTGCTGGATCATATGGCAAGAGTACGTTTAGTTTTGTGAGAAAGTGACAAACTCTCTTACAATGTGGATTTCCCATTTTCACACCCACCAGCAATGAATGAAAGTTCCTGTTGCTCCTGTAGACTATCTTTTCTCAATTGTTTTGCCTTTGCTCCTTTGTGAAAGATCAGTTGACTGTGTTTTTGTGGGTCTATTTCTGGTCTCTCTGTTCTGTTGCTTTGATCTATTTGTCTGTTCTTTCTCCAGTACCTCACAGTCTTGAGTACTGTGGCTTTGTAGTAATTCTCAAAGCCAGGCAGTGTCAGTCCTGAACTTTGTTCTTCTCCTACATGGGTTTGGCTATTTTGGGTCTTTTGCCTTTCTATATAAACTTACAATCAATTTGTTGATATCCATAAGATATCTGGGATATTGATTGGAACTGCATTGAATCTATAAATCAATTTGGAAAGAACTGATATCTTGACAATGTTGAGTCTTCTTATTCATGAACATGTAATATTTCTCCACCTATTTAGTTTTGTTTTTAATTTCTTTCATCGGTTTCATAGTTTTTATAATATAGATCTTGTAAATTTTTTTAGATTTATACCTAAGTATTTAATTTTGTTGGGCACTAATGTAAATGGTATTATGTTTTTAATTTCAAATTCCACTTGTTCATTGCTAGTATGTAGGGCAGTGATTGACTTTTGTTTATTAACCTTGTCTCTTGAAATCTTACTATAATGTCTTATTAGTTCCAGTAGGTTTTTTGTTGATTCTTTTGGATTTTTTACGTAGATGATCTTATCAACTGTGAGCAAATACAGTTACATTCTTCCTTCCCAATCAGTTTAAATTTATTTCCTTTTCTTATTTTATTGCATTTTCTAGGATATTGAGTACGATGTTGAAAAGGGATGATAAGATGGAACATTGTTACTTTATTCCTGGTTTTAGTAGGAAAGGTTCAAGTTTCACATCTTTAAGTGTGATGATAACTGTATGTTTTTTGTAGATATTCTTTATCAAATTGAGGAAGTTCCCCTCTAATCCTAGTTCACTGAGAATGTTTATCATGAATGGATATTGGATTTTGTCAAATGCTTTGTCTTGCATCTATTGATATAATCATGTGTTTTTATTCTTTAGTCTGTTGATGTGATGGAAGAAGGGTTACCTTTTAAAATTTGATTTAACATACAGGCATACAGGCCTAACGTCTTATAACCTCTTTTTAGCATCTTCTGTGTTAAAGAGATTGAGGAACTGTTTTCAGACCTTCCCCAATCTTTAGTTTACACTTACATTGTATATAATACCTAGTTTTACCCCTGGGCATAAATATCACAATATTTTGCATACTAACTATGTGTTTTTTCACTGACCTGTTTGGGTGTCCAATATTTCATTTTGTATGTTGAGAATAAAAACAACAACAAATGCAAATGTCATTGTACTTAATACATTAGTTCAAAAGTTGAGAAGATGGCATGGTTCAGTCAAATGCTTGGATCCAGGAGCCGATTCCTCAACAGTCCTGGAGACTTGGATAGAGTAAAACCAATCTGTGCAGGGGAAGATACCAGACTTTCATATCGGACTTGTACTTCTTGCTATGATTGATTTGGAATAGCAAACCACTTCACAGTAACTGTGACATAATATTATGTAATGTAGAATTCCTATGAAAAGTGCAGTTATGTTGACCCAAGCTGATTTGGAAGATAAATAATTTTAGTCACGTCTTTGTAAGGATTAAGTACAGTCTTTTGTACATATCCTAGCATACGCCATGGAAATAGCAGACCTTAATTAGGTGGGCTGATTTAGAAATCCCTCCCTAAGACTTTGCCTTTTTAAATGGAAGTTAATATTATCTTTCTTCCAGCCTCTCCATATCCCCACATACCCAAAAAATGAAATTAGAAAACAGCAGATTTCACTTGTCAGGGCAGCCAATTAAATGGCTGAGAGTGTCTTTTTCTGTGTCATTTTCAGAAACAATTGTATCATTAAATCTCTGAAATTGTAGTGTCAGCAAGAAATAGAGAAAATAGCTGCCAAAGGGAGAAAAAAATACGAACAATAAGCTACTTTGATGTCTTGCTGCCCTCCTTTCCAGTGTCTAGTGCTGAACAAGCTATAAACAAAATAGCTTGGTGAGGGAGCAAAGGCTCCTGTGTTTGAGCCTGGGTGACTCCAACCTCCCTTTCTGGGAGGCTGGCTCACTGATTTCTTCGCTCCCACTTGGCGCCTTAGGCAAACTGCACTAAGCAGTGTTTCAGAGCACAACTCCTACTTCCTTGCTTCTGTTTCTCTCCAGTTACAGTTTGCTCAAGAATACCCCTCTCATCTCTTTTTTTCCAGTTCGTTCATTTATTCATTCAACAAACACCTATTGAACTTCTACCTTGTGCCAGGCACAATTCCAAGTGGTTAAAATACATCTGTGAAAAAAAGAGATAAAAAATCCCTTCCTTAGAGGAGTTTACTTGGAGGTGGCAGAAATAGACATAAAATTGTATGCATAATAAATCTGTGAATCATGTAGTAGGTAAAAGGGTGATCAGTAGAGCTGGGAAAGGGAAATCAAGAGTCAGGGGGTCGCACTTTTTAATAAGGTAGTTAGAGATTTGGGAGAAAGAGTTCTATGCTGTCTTGAGAGGCTCATGGCATATTGGTTGAGAGCACAGACTCTTTCACCGGACGGCCGGGGTTCTTAATCAAGCTCTGTCACTTATTAGTTGTGTGACCTTGAGAAACTTACTTTATTTCTCTAGGTTTCAGTTTTCTCATCTCTAATGGGAAGTTACTGTTAGTACCTACTGAATTTTATTTTGTTCATAGAACTTAGAACATGATATGCAATATACATTACATAGTGCATCTAGTATGTATCACTATGTGAATTCTCTCAGTATTATTTTCTGGAGAGTGTACACTTCAATTTAGAGACATCTGAGTTTGAAAACTGAAAGATGTTTCTTCTCTCCTCACTAATCTGAGTCTTAGTTGTATGATCATAAAAATGAAGATAATTGTTCTTGCTTAGAGCTGTTGTGAGGATAAGAAGATAGTGTATCTCCATAGGAGATACTTGTTAAATGCCATGCCTCTTTTCTCTCCTTTTTTAAACTCAGTTGAAATGTTTTGAAGTATTCTCATATTATCTCAGCTGGTAAAAAAGTCTTAAGTCTCCTGGCATCTCTCATGGTATTTATTATATACTAACTTGTGCAATATTGTGGTTCTTCCCTTCAAAGTAAGACATCATGAATAAATAGGAGCACACTGTCAATTTAATATTTAATAGCAACTTTTCAAGGGGAAAAAAGAAACACTCTCACATTAAATGCACCCATCAATTATATGATGTGCCCTGATTTTAAAATGATTTAAATGTGAAAAAATATGTGCATTATCAAATCAAGGAAATGTGTTAGTTTCTGTTTATATGTCTCTTTGCTGCTTCTATGTAATTAACTACTCAGAAACTGTATTTCTTTGTATCCTTCTCCTTGCTTAACCCACTGCCCTATGCATTGAAAGAACTCAATAAATATTTCCTAGGTGATTGAATGAATTACTGTATAATTCCTTGAATAAAAGAACTGATTTGTTTATACACAAATGTTGAATGGAAACGGATCATGGTTTTTCACCTAGGGGGCATTTCGTCATTCCAAATTGCATAAAAATAGTAAGGATATAGTAAAGTAAATTTTTTGGATATCAATATGCATGAGAACATTTTAAAATATTTATATCTGATTGGTTAGGACTCTTTTTGGTTGCAAGTTACAGAAACTCAACTTGGACTAATGAGCAAAAATGGGGAATTATCTATAAACACATAGGATTCTAGAAGTATAATGTAAAACTGAAGATCAGGAAAGCAGATGCAACTCTGACCCACATCCAGCACCAAATTCTTTATGAATCATCTCTTTGTTACAAATCACTCCAAACTGAGTAGCATAAAACAACCTGTGGATCAGGAATTCAGACAGGGCTCGGGGAAATGGTTTGCCACTGCTCCACAGTGTGTGGGCTCTCAGATGGAAGACTTAGTTAGGTGCTGGCCCCTCTTTAACCCTCAATGATAGCCTTTTTCAGGCCGGTAGGCTCCGGTTAATAGTCTGCTCAAGGCCCTTTTGGCTTTTTCATACTACCTGCGCTCAAAGTCGTGGTCATGTGGTTTTGCTGCTCCAAACCATGCTTTTTTTTACTGCAGTATCACTCTTCTTCAATACCAGTATCTGCATTAGTGAGTGTTTGGTAAGAGAAGCAGAATAACTATGATGATATGAAATAAGGGATTTATTATAGGGATTAGATCTTAGGAATTGTGGGGGCTATTGGGGTAGATTATACACGGCTATTGCCTCTGCATCTGGTGTTGAGCCTAATGTTGCTATAAGTTAGCTGGACTATTAGGAAGGAAGGAAGGATGATTGTGAAGTAGAGGAGAACAAGGGCAAAACTGGAACTCATGAGGACAAACTGGGATTCATGAAGTTAAATTGGAACTCATGCCTGTCATTCACCACCACCAATGTTGATGATACATACGACCTGCAGAAGTTGACAAACTTTACCAAAGAGCCACTCACATGCACTTGACTCAAACTTAGAGAAGTTTCAGAAGGAGAATCAGCAGAAGCTTAAGGAGCTGCATGCCTTGGTGCTGCCCTCTGCGTAAAAAGTGAATCTGCTGACAAGGGGCATGTTCTCCAGAGCCGGACATCCTACATCCACTCTTAGAGGGTAGAAATGACTACCACTTCTCTACTTACCAAACCATGTGCAAATTTCCCTTATGGCCAAATCTAACTTGAAGTCACATAGGGAATGAAATTATGGAAAATGTGGTTCTAGTTGAGCTAAAGTTACACAATTAAAAGACGCTACAAGCAGTATGCATCAAAAACCCTTAAAACATTGATTTTCATTGATTATATAAATTTTTAAAGTTATAGAAACCCAATCTAGGCAAAGAAGCCATAAAACTGTGTTGGGGGGATTATTATAAAGATACAAGGTTTCTCAACCTAAGTGCCCATCAATTCATGAGTGAATAGAGAAAGTGTGGTGTATATATACACCATGGAGTACTACTTAGCCATAAAGGAATGGAATAGTATCTGTTGCAGCAACTTGGATGGAACTGGAAGTGAAGTATCCTAAGTGAAGTATCTCAGGAATGGAAAAACAAACACCACATGTACTGTCTAATAATTGGGAGCTAAACAATGGGCACACAGCGGCACAAAGAGATGTAAAGGAAATCAAGCAGTGGGGGAGGCTGGAAAGGGGTAAAGGATAAAAACTTACCTATTGGGTACAGCAAACACTATTCTGGTGATGGGCACACTAAAAGCCCCAACTTAGGCACTATAAAAGGTATCCATGTAATAACATTTGTACCCTCCTAATATTTTAAAATAAAAAAATAAAATAAAGAACCACCTTTTGGTTTTCTTGGGGGAATAAAAGCAAAAAACAAAAACAAAAAAATCTGGGGAAAGTTCAGCTATCTTTATATTGAATGATGTCTCAATATAATTATTAATAAATATGGCTTATGTTTTAAAAAAATAAAGATACAAGATTCCTAAGTTATCTCATAAAAACTCAAGGTCAGGAATGCCACTCTACCTCAGGAATGGATCTCTGTGAGAATCCATGACATACCCTTTCTCTGCTTCTCTTTGTATACTTATTTTTTCCCTCTAACACAAGACATTTTTCCTCTGCACACTTAGTCCAAATGTAGGAACATGCCACCATTAGCTGTTGAGGTTTACATGGTACAACCACAGAGCAGAGTAAGGTCAATCTCTCATTCCCAGTTAAAATTTCTCAGAGAAGTATTTAAGTTTACTGTAATGGGGAGTAAATTCATGTTATACAAACTGACAGTTGCCACCTCAGATATGTGGATGAAATAATGAAAGGACAATTTCTAGAAAAAAGATGACAGTTCAATAGATGTCTACTAGAGTCCAACTTTTGTCCCTAATTCAGTGATTTGAAATTACAAATATATATACATTAAAATAATTTTTCTATATTATTTAAATGTAAAAATGTAGAAAATAATATCTAATAGTAATTTAAGTAAATTTTTATACCATATGATAGACTATTTATTGCACATCAAAATGGTTATGAAATTTTGAATGATAGAAAAATGTATATCATATAACATTAAATGGAAAAAGTATACAAAATGTTATATGCAGTATAAACTCAATAATGTATAAAAATATCAGTGTATGAAAATCAGTCCAGTAGTTGTGTCCATGTTGTAGGATTATAGGTGTCATTATTTTATCTTTTCTGTTTTTTCCAACTTTTATACAAAAAATATACTTTTATTATTTAAAAATATAGATATTTATGCACTGCCCAAGTCAAAGCTACAATCATGGACATCCCCCAAACTGTGCATGACGCACCCATTTGGTGAGAGTTTTCCCAACAAAGTGTTGTACCCCCATAATATTCTGAAATGAAGGAAAAAAAGAAAAAAAAACCTGCACAAGTAAAAAAAATAAATAAATAAAAATAAATGCTCCCTCCATTGCTGCTGGCAGAATTCTGCCCTGTTCTGTATTCCCCTGTGACAGGTTGGCCCTAAGTTCCAATGCAAGGTCCCACAGTCACTTCAGTCTCCCTGCCCCGGACACACAAATTCACTGTCTACCCAGAGTGCTGGCATGGTATTGCCAAGGAATGGGGGAGGGGTGGCATAGTCAATAAAGACTGTGTTTCCTGCCCTCAAAAAAAAAAATAGATATTTATATATTAAATAAAATGGCTTAACCACAAGACATTAATCATTCAATGCACTTATTAAGTTGTTTCTAATAAAAAGCTAAGAGAGACAGACCATCTGATTACCTTACCCATCAGAAATGTTAGTAGATAAAGTATTTATGGACACACCTTCTGATTTTATATGCTATACAACAACATGAACAATAACTAGTTGAAAACATAATAACTTTTAAAAATGTTATATCAAAATACTAGTATGACTCTCAGTTAATCCTAATTCCTTGGAACATGCATATTTCAAAAAATTCTTTTAAATTCCACTTCACTTTCTTGAAATAAGTCATGTATTGCACAAATAGCAAAGAGGGCAATGACAACCAAAACAAAATATAACCAAGTCAAATAAAAAGCAACCAATGTGTTTCGAATTCATTAAGTGTCAAATGATATAAATTCCACAATGATGAGCATATGAATGTAAGATCATAATCATTAAAATATTTTGAAATATTGGAAAGAATATATGGGAAAGATAAAACCAAAGTTTATAGGCATCTCCCATATTCAACAGAAAAAAAACTATTAATTCCCAGTGTATTTGGCTAATATTCTAAACATATTACTTGGAAGATAGGTGGGAGATTAAAAATATACCTTATTTCTACCATCAAAAAGCAAGAATCTGACTCTGAAGAGCTCATTGAACATACAATTTCCACCATGCAGCTATATCTGTAGATGCTAGAAAAGAACTCAGGCCATGTTAATGAAGGTGCAGAAGAAGTAGGCCAGTCAGAGGACCTTCATCTATATGACATTTTGACCTGCCAGTTAGCGTTGGAGGAGCGCAGGATGCCATAAAACCAAAAGGAATTGCTTTCTGATTTTAAGGTTCTAATAAGTTGAACTTCTGTCTTCAGGTTACCTCTTTCTTTATTATAATTAAGAAATTATTCTTTTACTGACTAGAAGTGAATTTATTTCCGTCTGATGCCCTGAAATCATGAAACATATAGTCAAATATTTTTCAGGTGTATAACAGTCTTTTTTGTTTGTTTGTTTGTTTGTCTTGTTTGTTTTTATTTCAGATTATTATGGGGGTACAAATGTTTAGGCTATATATATTGCCTTTGCACCACCTGAGTCAGAGCTACAAGCATGCCCATCCCCCAGATAGTGCTCATTGCACCCCTTAGGTGTGAATTTACCCATCTCCTCATCCCCGCTCCCAACTGCCCGATACCCGATGAATGTTACTTCCATATGTGCACCTAAGTGTTGATCAATTAGTACCAATTTGATGGTGAGTACATATGGTGCTTGTTTATCCATTCTTGTGATACTTCACTTAGAAGGATGGGCTCCACTTCCATCCAGGATGATACAAGAGGTGTTAGTGCACAATTGTTTTTTGTGCCTGAGTAGTACTTGGTGATATATATATACCACATTTTATTAATCCACTCATGTATTGATGGGCACTTGGGTTATTTCCACGTCTTTGCTATTGTGAATTGTGCTGCTATAAACATTCAGGTGAAGATGTCTTTATTATAGAATGTCTTCTTTTCCTTTGGGTAGATGCCCAGTAGTGGGATTGCTGGATCAAATGGTAGTTCTACTTTTAGTTCTTTGAGGTATCTCCATATTACTTTCCATAGAGGTTGTACTAGTTTGCAGTCCCACTACCAGTATATGAGTGTTCCTATCTCTCCGCATCCATGCCAACATTTGTTGTTTTGGGACTTTATGGTAAAAGCCGTTCTCACTGGAGTTAAGTGATATCTCATTGTGGTTTTGATTTACATTTCCCTGATGATTAGAGATGAGCATTTTTTCATGTTTCTTGGCCATTAGTCTATCTTCTTTTAAAAGTTTCTGTTCATGTCCTTTGCCCCTTTTTTTAATGGGGTTGTTTTATTTTTTCTTGATGATTTTCCTGAGTTCTATATAGACTCTAGTTATTAGTGCTTTGTTGGATATATAGTGTGCAAAAATTTTCTCCCATTCTGTATGTTATCAATTCGCTGCAGTGATAGTTTCTTTGGCTGTGCAGAAGCTTTTTAATTTGATCAGGTCCCATTTATTTATTTTTGTTGTTGCTGTGATTGTTTTTGGGGTCTTCTTCATAAATTCATTGCCCAGCCCGATGTCTATAAGAGTTTTTCCAATATTTTTTTCTGGAATTCTTATGGTTTCATGCTTTAGCTTTAAGTCTGTTATCCTTAACAGTCGTGAATTGATTTTTCTGAGAGGTGAGAAGTAAGGATCCTGTTTCAGTCTTCCACATGTGGCTACCTGATTTTCCCAGGACCGTTTATTGAATGGAGATTCTTTTCCCCAGAGTGTGTTTTTGTCTGCCTTGTCAAAAATCAGATGGCTATATGAGGATGGTTTTATGTCTGGGTTCTCAATCCCATTCCATTGATCTATGTCTTTGTTCTTGTGCCAGTACCATGTTGTTTTGCTTACTGTAGCCTTGTAGTATAGCATGAAGTCTGGTAAACTGATGCCTCCCAATTTCTTCTTTTTGCTTAAGGTTGCTTTGGCTATAGGAGCCCTTCTCTGGTTCCATACGAAGCATAGAATTATTTTTTCTAGATCTGTGAAAAATGATGTTGGTATTTTAATGGGGATTGAATTGAATCTTTAGATCACTTTGGGTAGTATAGACATTTTAACAATGTTGATTCTGCTGCTCCGTGAACATGGCATGGTTTTCCATATGTTTGTATCCTTTGCTATTTCTTTTTCAGTGTTTTGTAGATCTCCCTGTAGAGATCCTTCATCTCCTTAGTTAAATATATTCCTAGGTATTTTATTTTCTCTGTTGCTATTGTGAAAGGTATTGAGTCTTTGATTTGGTTCTCAGTTTGACTGTTGTTGGCATATGTGAATGCTACTGATTTGTGTATGTAGATTTTGTAACCTGAGACTTTCCTGAACTTATTTATCAATTCCAGTAGTCTGTTGGCAGCATCTCTGGGGTTTTCTAGATATAAGATCATATCGTCTGCAAAAAGTGATTGTTTGACCTCTTCTGCTCCTCTTTAAATGCCCTTGACTTCCTTCTCTTGTTTGATTGTTCTGGCTAGGACTTCCAGCACTATGTTGAATAGAAGTGGTGATGGAGGGCAACCTTATCTGGTACAAGTTCTAAGCGGGAATGCTTTCAATTTTTCCCCATTCAGTATAATATTAGGTGTGGGTTTGTCGTATATGGCTTTTATCATTTTGAGGTAAGTCCCATCTTTTCCTATTTTGTTTAGCATTCTTATCATAAAAGGGTGCTGAATTTTGTTGAATGCTTTTTCTGCATCTATTGAAGGGATCATATGGTCTTTGTTTTTACTTTTATTTATGTGGTGAATTACATTTATAGATTTGCACATGTTGAACCATCCCTGCATCTCTGGGATGAAGCCCACTGGATTGTGGTGGATATTTCTCTGATGAGCTGCTGAATGTGATTTGCTAGCATTTTATTGAGAATTTTTGCATCTATATTCATCAGGGATATTGGTAGGTAGTTTTCCTTTTTTTTGGGTCCTTACCTGGCTTTGGTATCAGGGTGATGTTGGCTTTGTAAAATGTATTGGGGAGGATTCCTTCCTTCTCAATATTGTGGAATAATTTCTGTAGGATAGGCAACAGTTTTTCTTTGTAGGTCTGGTCAAATTCTGATGTGAAACCATCTGGTCCAGGACTTTTTTTTTAGGACGGTTTTTTATTACTGCTTCAATTTCGGTACTTGATATTGGTCTGTTCAGAAATTCTATGTTTTCCTGGTTGAGCTGAGGAAGGCTGTATATTTCTAAGAGTTTGTCCATTTCTTCCACATTTTCAAGTTTATGTGCATAGAGATTTTTATAGTATTTAGAGATGATATTTTGTATTTCTCTGGATCAGTTGTAATTTCAACTTTTTCATTCCTAATTTAGCTTATTAGAGTCCTTTCTTTTCTGCTTCTGGTTAATCTAGTGAGAGGCATGTCAATTTTCTTTATCTTTGCAAAGAGCCAACTTTGTGTTTTATTAATCTTCTGTATAGTTCTTTTGCTATCAATTTCATTTAGTTCTGCTCTGATCTTGGTTATTTCTTTTCTTCTGCTGGGTTTGGGAGTGGTTTGCTCATCCTCTTCTAGATCTTTGAGACAATTCATTAGATTGTTGATTTGTGATTTTTACATCTTTTGGATGTAGGTATTTATGGCTATGAAGTTTCCTTTCAGGACTGCATTAGCTGTATACCACAGATTTTGGTAACTTGTGTTCCCATTATCATTCAGTTCAAAGAATCTTTTGATTTCCATCTTAATTTCCTCCTTGATCCAATAGTCATTCAGCAGTAGGTTGTTTAGTTTCCATGACTTTGTGCAGAGATGAGTGTTCCTGTTTGAGTTGATTTCTAATTTTATTCCTCTGTAGTCTGAGAAGATTCATGGTATAATTCCTATATTTGTAAATTTGTTGAGACATGTTTTGTGGCCTAGGATGTGATTGATCTTAGAGAATGTCCTGTGAGCTGGTGAGAAGAATGTATATTTGGTGGTTTGAGGGTAGAATGTTCTGTAAATGTCTGTTAGGCCCATATGTTCTAGAGTTCCATTTATGTTCCTTGTTTCTTTTTTTATTTTCTGTTTTGAGGATCTGTCCAGTTCGTTAAGCAGTGTGTTGAAGTCCCCAGCTATTACAGTGCTGCTGTCTATTGTTTTGTTTAGGTCAAGTAGGATTTGCTTTATGAATCTGGATGCTCCTTTGTTAGGTGTGTAAATACTTAAGATTATTATGACTCCTTGTTGAATTGTTTCTTTTACCATTATATAGTGACCATCTTTGTCTTTCATTAATTTTGTTGATTTGAAGACTAAGTTATCTGATACGAGAACTGCTATTCCAGCTTTCTTTTGGTTTCCATTAGCTTGGAAAATTGTTTTCCATCCCTTCACCTTGAGTCTGGATAGGTTCTTGTGAGTTAGATGTGTTTCCTGAAGACAGCAGATGCTTGGCTTGTGTATATTTATCCATTTGGCCAGCCTATGTCTCTTCAGTGGTCATTTCAAGCCATTCATGTCTTTGAGAGAATTGATAAGTGGGGTGGATTTCTGTTCATCCTGTTAAGTTGAACATTGTGGTTTCATCTCTTGAGCAATTGTGGTATCTGGCCTTCGATCTTTAGCTTTTGAGTAATTTTATATTGGTGTTTATTGTGCTGATTTGTGAATAATGCAGTTCTGAGAACTTCCTGCAGGGCAGGTCTTGTCTTGACAAATTCCCTCAGTGATTGCTTGTCTGGGAAAGACTTTATTTTCCCCTAATATACAAAACTTAGTTTTGCAGGATACAAAATCCTAGGCTGGGCATTATTCTATTTGAGAAGTTTGACAATGGGGCCCCAATCCTTTCTGGTTTGGAGGGCCTCAGTTGAGAAGTCTGCTGTTAGCCTGATGGGTTTCCTTGCAGGTTAGCTGCTGCTTTCACCTTATGGCTTGTAGGAGTGCCTCTTTCTTATTTATTTTGGCTAGTCTCATGACTATGTGTCTTAGTGTATTCCTCTTTGTGTTGAGTCTCCCAGGAGTCCTATGAGCTTCTTGTACCTGGATATCTAGATTTCTAGCAAGGCCAGGGAAATTTTCCTCAATTATTCCTTTGAATAAATTATCCAACCCTTGTGTATTTTCTTCCTCACCCTCAGGGATACCTATGTTTCTTATGTTAAGCCTCTTTACGTAATCTGAAAATTCCTGTAGGCTTTGCTTGTTTCTCTTCTCTATCTCTGTGACTGACTTTTTTAATTGAAAGGTGTTGTCTTCAAGCTCTGAGATTCTTTCTTCTCCCTGATCTAACCTGTTCTTGAGGCTTTCCACTCTGTTTTGTAATTCCTTGAATGGATTTTTCATTTCCAGAAGTTCTGTTTGATTTTTCTTTAATAATTAAATTTCTTTAGTGAATTTTTTGTTCATTTCATGCAGTGTTTTTGTGGTTTCTTTATGTTGGGTTTATATTTTATCATGTATTTCATTAAATTTCCTTACAATCCATGTTTGAAATTCCTCATCTGTCATTTACATATTCTGCTCTTGGCGGTAGCCATTGCTAGGGAGCTGGTGTTCCCTTTTGGGGTTGACCTTTCACTCTGATTCTTCATATTTCCAGAGTTCTTTTGCTTTTTCCTTCTCATCTGGAACAGATGTTGCTTCTTACTTTTAAATTTTCTTTTGTTTAGATAATAACATGCCCAGTTTAACCTCTGAGCCAGTAGGTTATGTTTGTGGGTGAGAATCGACCACACCCTGTATGATAAGTCAGTAAATGCAGTAAAAGATCATGCAAATTGACCTCCCTGTAAGTAGGTGTCACTTGCTGGAAGGAGCAAGCTGCAATGTTGTTTTTGGGTCCTGTGATCAGCTCTAGTTCTCAGGAGGAGCACTCTAATGCCCCAGGTTGTGGGTAGGGTCCTGGTTCTTCCAAGTGAGTCCTTTATTCACCACCAGGACAGAGGTGGTTGGGGGAATGAGGCTGGGTGGGGTTAGGTTGGGTGAGCCTGCCCTCCAGCTCCACAAATGTTGGTAAAGGTTATGCAGGGGTTTAAGGTCAGTTCCCCACCTCTGGGCTAAGCTGCTCAGGAGGGACTGAAGTGTCCCCACTCAACCAGAGAGTCTGCTCTCTATACCCAGAAAATTCTGCCAGGTGTATGCTCCCCCCAGGGAAATATTGGCAGTTCAAGAAACTCCTGGATCAAGCTGAACTCCCTATTAAAATGTATGGTGGTGGGGGCAGCTGCTCCAATTCACCTGAGGCACCAGAGGCATTTGGTTGCCATGGGAACCAATACTTATGCAAGTTGAGTCTCCCAGATTCAGTAAAGTCCAATCTGGTGGTTCTCCAGGGCAGGGTCTGGTTCAGCAAGCTTCAGTATGAAGGTTCTTGGGGGAGGGGCTAGCTCAGCAAACTCTGATATGGCGGTTCTCCAGGGAAGCGGGGGAGGGAGCTCACTTACATATCCCTACTCTCCTGTGCACCTCCACACCCTCCCGATGGACAGGGGCTCTCACTCACCACCCAACCCTGACACTGCGACCTCTCCCTCATGCCTCCACACCCTGCCCTCTGCGCCATCACCAGGCAGACTCGTTAAATGCCTGTGGGTGGAAAGATCACAAGCTGAGGCTGCCCTGCCAGCTCAGGGTAAAAATGTGCCCTGGCACTGAAAGGGGGCCAATCAGCACAGAGAACTCCAACAGCTGCTATGGTGGTGGGTGAAGGGTCCACAGTCTTTCTGCACTACTCCGAAGCAGAGTGGAGAGCATCGGTCTGCTTTCCTCCTTTCCTCAGCTACAGCACTGCTACCACCATTCTCTCCTAGCCCTAGTGGCCGCTACTCTGTTCAAGGCAGGCTCAGTCACACAGGGCAAGGCGCTTTGGCAGTTGATGTGGGGTGGGTGTGGCCATAGGACT
Source organism: Daubentonia madagascariensis (assembly GCA_023783475.1). Taxonomy (NCBI): domain Eukaryota; kingdom Metazoa; phylum Chordata; class Mammalia; order Primates; family Daubentoniidae; genus Daubentonia; species Daubentonia madagascariensis. Next base: position 13,095,906 of record JAKFHU010000747.1, on the reverse strand, counting down.
ATGAGCGGCTTGAGCCAAAATTATTTCCTGGGATGCCAGGAATGTAGAAGGTGCAGAGGATGGGGTGTCCAGATGCAGGGATGCTGGCTCTCTGGTTCCTCGTGGCACTCCTCCCTGGGATGAGAGCCCTGTGTCCTGCTGCAGGCCCAAGGCACCCAGGTAGGGGTAGGGAAAAAAATCCCTTACCCTTTCACGAGTCTCTGGCACTCCCTTGATTTTGTTTGTGCTGACTTCTTTCTTCTATACTGCTTTCTCTTAGCTGTTCAGTTCCTGCTGGTGGTATCCTGGACTCCACTGGTTGGGTGTATAACATTCTTAATCCTTACCTCCAGCAAGTCATTCAAAATGTCATAGGAAAACTCTTGACAATAGCTATGTTGACTTGATTCCAGGAGATAACGTGGCTTTGTGTAAGAGGACTTTTTTCCCTTCTCTATGCACTTGTCTAAGTTGCTAACAAGTTCCTATGGGCAGAGAAAAGTTTGTAAGTGTGTGTGTGTGATGTGCATTTTTAAAAGTGATTTCTTGTACTCTCCAATCCTTAAAAATTGTAAAATGCTGCTCTTCTGTTTTCTACTCTTACTCCCTTTCCTCTGTTTTCCAGTGCTACAGTCCCTTGTGCAAATGCATTTTAAGGTACCATGTGTAATTCAATACATATCATCGTGAAAAACAAGAAAATGAAAAACTGAGTTTGTTTCTGAAGAGCTACTAATATAGTATTCTGGAAGAGCCCTAGGCTAGATATGACTTACTGATAAAAATATATGGCTCTCAACATTCATTAGGATTTCTAATTTTTTAATAATCTGTGCAGGGCCAATTGAATCAAGTTTTTCTTTTATTTAGTGTTGCTTTTAAGCTGGAAGCTCATTTACAGGGACAGAAACTTACAACAGGATGTATAGAAATCCTCTCCCTTTATTGTCTATCCCAACCTAGAGGCAGGAGAATTTTTATAATCAATACTGCAGAAATTGTTACTGTAATGTAATACATTCTCTGTTGCAAAGACCCATGTATTGTCCTTCCAAAGAGATATCAAAGAGTAGGTCAGGGTCTCTGCAGGAGCCCTGAGACTATCAGAGAGACCTCACAGTGGACCTTCTCCACAAGCTTAACATTGGTTTGAGCTCTAGAAATTTGCGTACTGACATAATGACAGGAAAACAAGTGATCACTTCTTTGTACTTTCTTCCTTAGGAGGTTTTGAAAGGGAAAAATTAGTTTCAAATAGCACCTTTTTAAATTTCCTAAGGTTTTGCCAATGGAATGCTTTTCTTTTCCTTAAAATTTATCTACTCAGCCATAAAAAACAAAAAAGGTGAATACCACTTTTATTAACCTGTATGGAACTGGAGCCCATTCTTCTAAGTATCACAAGAATGGAAAAATGAACACCACATGTACTCACCATTACATTGGTACTAATCGATCAACACTTATGTGCACATAGAAGTAACATTCATCAGGGATCAGGCAGGTAGGAGGGGGGAAGAGGGGATGGGTAAATTCACACCTAGCAGATGTGGTGCACACTGTCTGGGGGATGGGCACGTTTGCAGCTTTGACTTAGGCAGTGCAAAGTCAATTTATGTGACCAAAGCATTTGTACCCTCATAATATTCTGAAATAAAAAGTAAAATCTTGTCTAAGAAATGCATTAATACATATTCATTTTACACGAGAACTCTAGATTTTATATTTGTCCTGCAAAATGTCTTCAAACCCATTGTTGTGACATAGTATATTCCAAACATGAGCACAAAATTGATAGTTAATTTCATTAAATCTATCTAGCATATGTAAATATAAGACCTGAAAATAATTCTAGTTACTACCAATTATTAGGAAATGATAGAAAATATTGTGTGAAAACATATATATTTTATGATCAATTTGTCTCAAAGACCTACGTGAGCCCACCAAACGATAAAAGATCTGGTTGGTTGAATCAGATAAATCAGCTGCCATGAGAGTAGTATTTTATTTAAGGGGAAAGGGACACATTAGCTCTAAATAAAAAGAACTATCTTTGCTCTTCATTGCCTACTGAACTGTGAGATTTTGAGAATAGCAACATGCTATCATATATATATGCATATGCACACATATACATTTGAAATATATTTATATTTGTAATGTACATAATATGTACTTATGTGATTGTCTTCAGTGCCTAGCAAATTGCCTAGTATAGAATCAGTTAACTTATCATTCAAGCAAATTAAATATTATCTACAACCACAAAAAGACTCCAAGATTATTTGAACATAGACTGTCAGGTGTACAGATGTTTCCTACTAAAGTGCTTATTGAGGTTTTTGATTCCCATAGTTCTATTGTATTCCAAAGAAATCTTAGATTCAAGGAATGAACACTAGCTTGTCTTACTGATATTCCAGCCATGATCATACATGGAAATTGTCAAAGTACATTCTTAAAGTTAAAAAAAAGGAGTTAATGAACCAGTATAGCATGCATGTTTCTATTTAGAAATATTATAACATATGCAGAAAAATAAATATTCATATAAAAAGGATGAAAGAGGTATTTTTCTGATAACAGAATTTATAGATGATTTTCTTTGTTATACTTCTTCACATTTCCTAAAGTTTCAAAAATAATTGTGTACTACTTCCATAATTAATATATGAATAAAACCAAAGTATAAAGCGATTTGAAAGCAAAGAGTGGGTGGAAAATCAATTGTAAATCTCGTTAAGGAGTGGATGTAAGCAAAGCCAACCTGAGCTAAAATAGTTGCCATGATACAAAATTCAGTGTCTCTTTAATGACTAATATTTAAGTCAGTAGTTGGAAATTTAAGTTCTACAAAGAATATTTACCTATCTCATACCAGGATCTTGATATTATGGTTGCAAAACTGATATTCTACAAGACAGAGACTTGTCACAATACCATCCTATCTGTAATGGAATACTATGAATTTTCTTATGAGATCTAACAACAACAAATGCGTAACTTTTGCATTTTGGCTTCATTAGCATATTTTATAAATCCACACATTTTCATTATCTTATTTCAAAGTTCTCAACTATGAGGGTAGTTTAAACTTTGTTTAGTTGATAAATCAATTTGTTCACATAAAGAACATCAAATTAGTGCTTTGCAAATATAACACACTTAAATCTCTGTGTATAATCAGATTTCTAAAATGGCCAAGTTAGCATACAGGAGCTCCTTTTTGGACATCAGCATTTTACCTGAATTCTTTGACAGCTTTTATTAAGGGACCCAAAAATTTCAGAGTCTAGTTGACAACTTTCCTAATTTGGACTAAAATTTTTAAAAATTTTCCAATCAAATATGATAGATTGCTTCTTTTTTGGTTTCTTTTTTTAGCTTAGCAAAAGTGAACAAATGTATATAAAGAGGAAAACTATGTCTACTTTAGAATTAATCACTGGATCAAAATCTAGATTTGGACACTTTTCTTTTTGGATATTTCTTTAAATATATTTCTCATGTGAAAACAAAATTATCTTAAAGCTGTTTCTGTTTTGTTGCATAAAAAAGTATTACATATTGAGGTATGAATTTTATATTGACTTTTCATAGTTAAACTAATGAAAACTATACTTACTGTTTCAGGAGAATGTTACTGTACATCAATAGTCTATCCAAAATCAATTTTCAATCCAGGCCAAATTCTTCCTTTAGCCAATATTCTGAAAAACCAGGCAACAATTAATTAATTATTGAATATGATATATATCTCATAGGTTGAAAAAAATTTACTCAGCTGGGAGTTTGGTTGCTTCAAAAGGTCTGGCTATTGTTTGATGTGTTCAAATAAACATTTTTCAGTGCCTCATGACTTCTTTTTGAGTTTCTTATAATAAAGCTTTTAAAGTAGCATAAAATTTTAAAAAATTCAAAATAAATCAAGTTTTCTCGTTTATTAAAAGGAAAGTTTCTTTTTTTCTTTTAAATAATAGAGTAAACCTAATTTAATGTTAATAGTTTATGAAGATGATAGGGTTAAAGATTGCATATAACAGTAAAAATAGTCTCTAGTAGTATGTATTTGTTCGGAATTTATCTTCTCAAAAAAACAAAAAAAAAGTATGGTCAGTATGGAGATTAGGTGCTGCCTTAATATAATATAAACCTTTCTTTAATTGTCTAATGTTTAACTAGAAACTTGTATCTCAAAATGTGGCTAGCCCCAACAGCATCAGCATCACCTGGGAGCTTGTTAGGAATTCAGAATCTCGGCCTCTACCCCAAACTTTCTGAATTACAATCTGCATTTTAACAAGATCCCCAAGACCATGTGATGTACATTAAAATTTGACAAGCACTGCTCTAGAATGCTTTTCCCTATTTTACACTGAATAGTAGCTTGGGGAAGAGGAAGTGAAGGAGGTGAAATTTAGAGCCACCTGCGCCTAACTATCAGCTTTAACACATACTAGTGAAATAGCATGTTGTTTAACAATACCCACTGAAAAAGTTTGTTAGCCCTCATTTAAGTAAATTACGGAAAGGCATTTTGTATATTGATTAAGATTGTAGATGTGTTAGTAAAATTTTAAGTCTGGATTTGCCTTGTTGAGTTGGACATTTTACTGTTAAATTAATGCTAAAATTTTGAGAAGACCACCCAGAGATTTCTGGTAGCAAACGTTATAGTTAGTAAGGCATTATTATTGGTATGGTATTTTAAAAGCTTGAAAAAGAGATTATGTTTTCAAAATCTAATAATGGTCATACAAAAAGACCTTGGTGCGGGGAGCACAATTTGGGGGATGACCATAATTGTAGCTCTGACACAGGCAGTGCATGGGCAATATATATAGCCAAAGTGTTGTACCCCCATAATATTCTGAAATTAAAAACAAAAAAAAAGACCTTGAGTGTTTCTTTGAAGGCAGGGGTGCCCAATAAGGACACTGTTGATCAGGTTCTGTCAGAATATGCGCTCCATTTGTTGAAATATAGGGATCTTTGAGGGATGCATATAAAGCCATTGGAAAGAGGGTCATCTGACTCCACAGCTGATTAGCTCAACCAGCTGACAGTAGAGTCACAGCTGTCTCAGGCAGATACTGTGCATATCCTCTGCAATAGTGTTGATTTTAGTGATATTAACAGCCTAATTATTGGCCAAGCAGAAAATGTGCCCTGTCTTTGAATTTTTTCTTGCTATGAAGTCATAGTGACTTAATTATCATCGATTATTTTTGAATTAAAAATGAATGAAATTTTGCAAACCTGCCATGTTAAAAATCTTTGTTCAAACTACCATTAAGGAGATATTACAAGGGGTTATTAAGGTCTACATTATGGTTTTTTTTTCTTCCCAACTAAGAGAAGGGTCTATCCGAGTATCTAAGAATTGGACATTCTTCCTATAGAGGATTGTGTATTGATCAACTCCATTTGTGAATGCTATATTCCCTCTCTTTAGAGAAGAGCCAGTCAATTCCCAGTGCTCTCATACTTTGTAATTCCAGAAGAGTGAGAAAGGAGGCGTTATAACTTCTGAAAAGTTTGCTTTGTTTAAACAAAGACATGAATCAATACATCAACCCATTTTCAATGTTTCCAGGTTCTGCTAACTTAATTCAATGAAAGGCAATCATCTAATTTATTTTGAATTTCTCTTAAATATTCACACAAGTCTGTTCTCATAACTTTTTTTTCCTTAGAGAATAGATGCAGTTCTAATCTGTCCCCGTATATATAGTCTTAAAATCATTTTTTGGGTAGCTGCAATGGTCAATTGTAAATAGATGTGCTGTTTCTTTTATTTGACACAATATGGAATAAGCAAAATTAATGTACTAAATTCCTATTTAAAAAAAACAAAATTCTTTATATGAAAGTATATATAAATCATTTTTCACCAGATGGAATTTAAGGGTCAAAATTAAATAGCTACAACTTATTAAACTGTTAACATTTATTATCAATATTAGATTGCCATTATTCAGTGGATTCTTTCCTTCCCCCATTAATGTCACTCCATCTTTGCCCAGCAATAGAAAGAGTTGGAGTTTACATTTAGATTTAAGTGAATACCTAAAATGTTCATTTTTCCACTTCAAATATCTTTCCAATAGTTGTTGACAAGTGAAAGCAATAGTTTCTTCAATAACTTGTTAGGTAAAATTGTGAATCAAGTAATTTTGTAGTAATGCTTATTTTTTTATAGAATCCTCATGCTGCCCACTGTTACTTCTATTATTTAACACTTCCTTACATTGTAATTGAATTTTCCAGACCACCAGCCTAAGTAACCCATGTCAACATTTTCTTGCCAGCTCCCAAGTGAAGTGTCCCTTCCTGATAGCACCTTGGCTATTGGACTTCCTCATCTTCCTCAAGTCCAACTGTGTCTATTTCTAGTCCTTTAAAATGGACCATTCCCTACTGACTCTCTGCTGAGTGAAATCTCAGATCCAAAATCAAGTGGTACTGAGGTGCAAATTAGTTGGTATGTTAATTGCTATCCCCTTTCTTTTCAAATATGTTTGTATAATATATGCTTTTTAATTAATTTCTGAATATTTTAACCCAAAAAGACTTACCACAAGTGGAGATTACAAGTGTAATAAAGTAGTTATATATTAAGTTTTGAGGGATAAAATTGATTTGGTGTTTCTTTAATTGAAGCTCAATTGTGGATACAAATACATAAGCTTTGCCTGGATATATATCCTAAAATCACTGTTTATTCTAGATTTGATATACTGGCCCAGGACAATAGGAAAATCCTTAGTTTATATGTGAAATAGTCAAATTTGGGGGATCACCTGTAACCTCATAACTTAGCCTGCAATGACGTCTCCCAAACATAACTTTCATAGCTATTTTATAACTAACTTTAGCTTGCATTTGTTCTATGATTTTCTTCACTTTTATTCTTGCTTGCAGTTAAGATGGACCAACATTGCACTGTTTTATCATGCATAATCTCTTTAAGGATCTGCAAATGTGTGCAGTTTAATGTATGCATTAAACTATCTGCAAGATGTTCATATACATGGTTGTGAAGAGTACTTCCTGGTCTTTCACAAACTGATCAAATATTTAATGGGGTTTTGGTTTGAGTTTGTTGGAAACACATATAATAACTCTTACATGGATTACTCAGAGCATATATTTTCCTCACTCCATCATTTGATATGAATGTATTTTGAATGTGACTTTTTCTTCACCATACTACCATTTCTGCCATTATATTTAAGATTTTAGTTACATTAATATGCATATTTTACTGATAAATCTTCCTTCTTGCCTTTTTTGACACATTTATTTCAAAGCCAAAATGCCTAAGAGAGTGAAGTGAATTCATCTTTAGAAAAAACCTGGAAATTTAACTATGATATTCTGTAATGTTTTTGCAATGATCTTATGACAGCCTTAGGAGTCAGACATTTTATTCAGCTGGTTCTTAATTCTATATATTAATCTACTTGTATGGCAGCTTCAAACATAAATATGTCCTACATAAATATCATCCCACTATTATTCCTTTTAAAAGCAAACAAACAAAGAAATGAGTTGCTTCTGTTTTAAAGAGTATGTCCCTACCCATCCCACCCCCACCTTTAAGCCCCTTCAAATTTTTGTTATTATTTTGACTTAAAATGAAGCCTATACTCCAACAATCTACAGAGTAAAACCAAAAATTCTGTTTGTTCTTATTCTTTGTTTCCCATAATCTTATTTATCTTGTCTTCCAAACCATATCAAGCATCTCTCAGTTACTGTGATGCCCCAATTTTTTTTCATTCTTTTTGTAATTCTGTTATGTCTATTTGTTGCACCAGCTGCTCACTCTGCATTTACAGTTCTTTCCTCAACCCTTCATTTGACCAATCAATGCCCTTCTCAATCTTCCTATTCCAGCTTAATGTCCTTTCCTCAGAGAGGTTTTCCCTGACTTTACAGTTTCTGTTTGGATTATCTGTTATGCACTCTTATAGCAGTTCTTTTTTTTTTTTGGAGGAGTTATTATAATTGCAATTGATTATTTATGTGATATTTAGTGCTGCTCAAATGATTATTAGCGTAAAGTCTGTCACTTTACTAAGGCTGCATGAGGTCTGTGGCTGTCTATCGGGTTTTCCACCCAATGTCTAAATTTTAGCTAAAACTTTATACGTATTTGGTGAATGAATAAATGTAATGGAAAAACCTTCAAATAGATAGATGATCTGGAAGTAGTTGTTTCTAAAAACTCATGAACATAAAACAACATTATTTGCATTTTAATGATGTTATTAACATATGGAGTCCCTAGGGGTTTTAGGGTTAAATGCTTTGGGTGATAATAACCTAAATTTTTGTGCTAATAAAAGAGATGTTGAGATCAAAAGATATATTGTTTTTTGCAAAAGATGTCTACCAAGCACATGACAAAGCAGTTGCCTAAAAAAATTATGTTGCTTTATCCAAAACTTTTAGAAGGAAACCTGGCCAAGCTTTGCTAAATTCTTGATCCATATATTAATAACACTTGTGTGATTAAAAGAGGGGATTTTCAAGCTTATATAGTCAGCTGTTTTTTCCTCAGCTGTAGGCACTGCTGACTTAAGCAAGTCTGAGATATAATTTATCAATATTAAGTGCAGAACTCTTCAATTGCTAGTTCTTCATAATGCAATGTACATGTGTAACTGGAATCGTTATTTATAATTGACCTTGATTTTTTAGACATCCCTTGCTAACTAGGTTGCATTGCAATGTAAATTATTCTGTAAAAAGTCAACAGTTTGGAACATAAAGCAGAAATCCATACCACATAAAGATTTTAGAATCTCAATTGACAAGCTACTTACTGATCCACTAAAATGTCAGCTAATGCATTTTCGGCCTTTTTATTAGAACTTCCATGAGAAATGACATCTAGTGGCTGGAAATAATTCACTGAAAAACATAATTTTTAGGTTGACACTGATTGAACTGAGTAGGTTGATGATACCATGAAGTATATTATGGGAGGAAGGAAAAAAATGTCATAGTTAAGCATTTCATCTAGAATACCTACCTTCACATCCTGTGTTATAGTTTGGAGGTTTTGCAAATTTTTAGCTATCCTTCAAGATCTCTCTTTAAATATTTTTTATTCTTATAAACTAGTCTTTATCGTTATAAGTAAAAATGTAACAGTATAGGTTTATTAATACAAACAGTGGATGAGTAATTATACTTTTCACTGCATTCATTACCCATCCTATATAATCATTTATTAAAAAACAGTTAAAAAAAAACCCTTAGTGGTGAAAACTGACTTTATGTTAAAATGTGACTGTCTTTAACAAAGCATAATTAAAAGAAAAAGAAGATATATCTACTCACTTCCTCAACTTGTTTCCCCTTGCAAAAGAGATAATCCAGAGACTTGCTAAATTAGTTTGATAATTGAGCTTGTACATTAAGGTTCTGGAGAACAGCCACAGAAGCTGCCATTCATATAGTGGGATAGACAGTACCTGATATGTATTTTGAATTTCAGATGTGTTTATTAGTTGAGTGAATTTCAGATATGAAATCTAAAACAATAGCATACTGTAAACCATAGTATGAAATGATCACTTAGTCATCTGCAGAGGAGAAGGCTGTTAAGTGCAGTTGTTTGCAAGCTTTAAGAGACAGAATCAGAAAGTAATTACAGTTTCAGAGACTGATTAATAATGCATTGCAGCTTAGGTAGGCGCTGTCCTCTGCCCATCCTCTTGAATCATTTTATAGTAGCTCATGCTGGTGGTGGCTTGGCAATACACACAGTGTGCTTTGCCACATTTATTTCTACTTTTCTAAAATGAATTATTCCTTAAGAGTTGATCATATGATACTATGTGAGAAGAAGGAAGAGGAGGAGAAGAAGGAGGAGGAGAAAAAGAAAGCAACAACGTGTTTTTAACCTGGTTGATGGCTCTCGGAAGTCTTCTTGTGGTTCTTAGCCCTATTTTCACACATGAGTAGAATCACCGTGGCAGGATATTGGTACATGCCTGCCAAGGAAACATTCTCTCCTACTACAGAATTTAATGTTGCTTAGGGCAATAATGTAAAAAATACTCCCTTTCCTAGGCTCCCATGTAGCTATTAATGGTCCTATAACCCCGTTCTGGCTGGTGAGATATGAAGGGACATACACTGAGTAGGAGTCCTAGGAAAGCTGTTCATTTTCTCATAAGGCTGACAGGAACCTTAGGCCCTTCGATATGTCCTCTGTTATCTTACTTGCTGACATACTGCTCCCATACCTGGAGATGAAGTAGCTATATTGTGGTCATAAGGATGAAATCTAAAACTTAATGATGTCCAAGTAAGACACTCGATCTCATCTATATTTCTGGTTATTTTATGAGCAAACCCTCTCTGTCCCTCTTCTGAGTTCTTGTTATGTGAGAAAAATTATCTCTTTTTTCATTATGCCACTGGGGTTGGCTTAACCAAAGGCAACCACATACAATCCTCACAGATGCAAACATGATGAATGCAGGACCAGCAGCTATCCATATTGCCGTAGTCATAACCTACAAGTAGGCAACTATTATGTCAAAATATAAGCCTAACTGTGTAAATTTGATTTCATTCACTTGGGGAAAAACCATAGCAACAGAACAGGTACCAGACATATGTGCAATTATTAAAGAGTTAAATTTTAGACAAAAATAGTGCACCAAAAAGAGATTTTTTTATACTGTGATTCAAATGCCATATCTATTTTGAAAATTAGAAAAGTGAAGCTTGAATTAAGAATATATTAACTATCAAGTAAAAATCATCATTATATGTGCCTATCTCAATATCAGTCAAAGATAAATTTTCTAGTTTAAATAGTACAGTCCGAGGTTATACACGGCCAGCCTGAAGGCCAAATTGGGCTATATGGGATCAGCCTAAAAAGTGATTTTTTAAATTAATTAATTAATTATTTTAGACACAAGGTCTCACTCCGTTGCCCAGGCTGGAGTGCAGTGGTGCTATCATAGCTCACTGCAACCTCAAACTCTTGGACTCAAATGATCCTGCCACCTCAGCCTCCAGAGTAGCTGGGGCTATAAATGTGTACCACCAAGCCCAGCTAATTTTTGAAAATTTTTTGTAGAGATGGGAGTGTCGCTCTGTTGCCCAGGTTCGTATTGAATTCCTGGCTTCAAGTGTCCCTCTGGCATTGGCCTCCCAAAGTGCTAGGATTAATTTTTTCAGTTTGTTACTTTTAAATTTATGTGAATAAGTTGGAACATTTAAAAATTAAGATATTTTGTACAAAAAACCTCAGATTTTTAATCTTTTCTCAAAATAACTTTAAAAATTTACAAACACTGAGTCCACCATCCAGTAAAGTTCAGCTGCAGTTGAACAACCACTGCAAATTCATTTTAATTTGATATATTATCTTATATAACCTGTTACTTTAAACTCTCTTCTTGTTCTAGCTCTAGTTGCCAGACTGTTAGACTTTTTTTTTTTTCAGAGTATTATGGGGTTACAAATGTTTTGGTTACATGGATTGCTTTTGTACAGCTTGAGACAAAGTTGTAAGTGTGCCCATCACCCAGATAGTGTACATTGTACCCTTTAGGTTTGATTTCACCCATCCTCTCCTCCCCCTTCCCATCTGCTTGATTTCAGGTGAGTTTTACTTCTGTATGTGCACACGAGTTCTGTTCGGTTAGTTCCAATTTAATAGTGAGTATGTGTGGTGTTTGTTTTTCCATTCTTGCGATAATACACTAAGGAAAATGGTCTCCAGTTCCATCCAGGTTGTTCCAAAAGGTATTAATTCATTTTTTTATGGCTGAGTAGAACTCCATGGTATTCATGTACCACATTTTATTAATCCACTCATAAATTGATGGGCACTTGGGTTGATTACACATCTTTGCAATTGTGAATTGTGCTGCGATAAACTCAAAGCACAACTTTGAGTCCAAGTGTCTTTTTTATAAAATGACTTCTTCTTCCTTTGGGTAAATGCCCAGTAGTGGAATTGCTGGACCAAACGGTGGGTCTACTTTTAGTTCTTTGAGGAATCTCCACACTATTTTCCATTGAGGTTTTACTAGTTTGCAGTCCCAACAACAGTGTATAACTGTTCCTTTCTCTCCACATCCATGCCAGCATCTGTTGTATTGGGACTTTTTGATAAAAGCCATTCTCACTGGGGGTAGGTAATATCTCACTGTGGTTTTGATTTGCATTTCCCTGATGATTAGTGATGTTGAGCATTTTATTATATGTTTATTGGCCATTAGTCTATCTGCTTTTGAAAAGCTTCTGTTCATGTATTTGCCCACATTTTAATGGGGTTGTTTGATTTTTTTTTTGCTGATTTGCTTGAGTTCTTTGTAAATTCTGGTTATTAGCCCTTTATTGGATATATAGCATGCAAATATTTTCTCCCATTCTGTAAATTATCTATTTGCTCTTTTGATTGTTTCCTTAGCTGTGCAAAAGCTTTTTAATGTAATCAAATCCCATTTATTTATTTTTGTTGTTGCTGTGATTGCCTTTAGGTCCTTCTTCATAAATTCTTTGCCTAGGCTGATAACTGGAAGAATTTTCCTGACATTTTCTTCTAGAATTTTTATGGTTTCATGTCTTAGGTTTAAGTTAGTTATCCACTAACCAACTTGCTTTTAGTGAATGGTAATGGATATGGATCCTATTTCAATCTTCTGCATGTGGCTATCCAATTTTCCCAGCACCATTTATTGAATAGGAATTCTTTTCCCCAGTGTATATTGTTGTCTGCTTTGTCAAAGATCAGATGGCAATATGTGGTTGGCTTTATATATGGGTTCTCTGTTCTGTTGCATTGATCTATGTCTCTAGTTTTGTGCCAGTACCATGCTGTTTTTGTAACTATAACCTTGTAGTATAGCTTAAAGTCTGGTAATGTGATTCCTCCAGATTTGTTCCTTTTGCTTAAGGTTGCTTTGGCTATTTGGGCTCTTTTCAGCTTCCAAATGAAGCATAGAATTATTTTTTCTAGATCTGTGAAGTATGATATTTGTATTTTGATGGAGATTGCATTGAATCTGTAAATCACTTTGGGTAGTATGGACATTTTAACAATGCTGAATCCACCAATCCATAAGCATAAGTTTTTCAATTTGTTTACATCCTCTGCAATTTCCTTCCTCAGTGATTTGTAGTTTTCCTTGTAGAGGTCTTTCACCTCCTTGGTTAAATATATTCCTAGGTATTTTATTTTCTTTGTAGCTATTGTGAAAGGTATTGAGTCTTTGATTTGATTTTCAACTTGACTGTTGTTGGTGTACAGGAATGCTACTGGTTTGTGTACATTGATTTTGTAACCTGAGACTTTGCTGAATTTATTTATCAATTCCAAGAGTCTCTTGGCAGAATCTTTGGGGTTTTCTAGGTATGAGATTATATCATCAGCAAAGACTGATAGTTTGACCTCCTCTTTCTCCATTTGGATACCCTTAATTTCCTTCTCTTGCCTGATTGCTCTGGCTAGGACTTCCAGCATTATGTTGAATAGAAGTGGTTACAGTGGGCATTCTTGTCTTTTTCCACTTCTAAGTAGAAATGCGTTCAACTTTTCCCATTCAGAATGATATTGGCTGTGAGTTTGTCCTATATGTCTTTTCTAATTTTGAGATAAGTTCCATCTATACCTATTTTGTTAAGAGTTTTTATCATGAAAGCATGCTGATTATTGCCAAATGCTTTTTCTGCATCTATTGAAATGGTCCTATAATCTTTGTTTTTGCTTCTTTTTGTGTGGTGAATCACATTTATGGATTTGCTTTTGTTGAACCATCCTTGCATCCCTGGGATAAAGCCCACTTGGTTGTGGTGGATTATTTTTTGATGTGCTGCTGAATTCGGTTGGCTAGAAATTTTTTGAGAATTTTTGCATCTATATTCATAAGGGATATTGGTCTTTACTTTTCTTTTTTGTTGTTGTTGTGTCCTTTCCGTGCATTGGTATCAAGGTGCTACTGGCTTCATAGAATGAGTTGGGGAGGATTTCTTCCTTCATGATGTTATGAAGTAATTTCTGAAGTATGGGTACCAATTCTTTATAGGTCTGGTAAAATTTGGCTGTGAAACCATCTGGTCTGGGACTTTTTTTTGTTGGAAGATTTTTTATTGCTGCTTCAATTTTGTTGCTCGTTTTTGGTCTGTTCAGTAGTTATATTTCTTCCTGATTGAGCCTTGGGAGGTTGTGTGTTTCCAGGAATTTGTCCATTTCCTCAACTTTGTTGGGTTTATGTGCACAGTGATTTTTGTAGTTTTCACAGATGATATTTTGTATGTCTGTGATATCAGTTGTAATATCTCCTTTTACATTTCTGATTGAGTTGATTTGGGTCCTTTCTTTTCTATTTCTGCTTAATGTAGTGAGAGGTCTAACAATTTTGTTTATCTTTTCAAAAAAAAAACCTTTTCTTTTATTACTTTTATGGCTTTTTTTTTTTCAATTTCATTTAGTTTTCCTCTCACCTTAGTTATTTATTTTCTGGGTTTGGGTTTGTTTTGCTCTTCCTTTTCTAGTATATTGAGATGATTCATTTGATTGTTGATTTATGATCTTTCTGTCTTCTTGATGTAGACATTTAAGACTGAATTTTCCCCTTAGGAATGCCTTTGCCTAATCCTATATATTTTGATAACTTATGTGTCCTTGGTCATTTAGTTTGAGGAATCTTTTGATTTCCATCTTAATTTCCTCCTTGACCCAATAATCGTTGATCAGTAGGTTGTCTAATTTCATGACTTTGTGTAGAATTGAGTGTTTCTGTTGGAGTTGAACTCTAATTTTATTCCACTGTGGTCTGAGAAGATACATGGTACAATTTCTATTTTTTTGAATTTCTTGAGACATGTTTTGTGGCCAGAGATGTGATTGATCTTAGAAATTGTTCCATGTGCTAATGAGAAGAATGCATGTTCAGTAGTTTTTGTGTAGAATGTTCTGTATATTGTGTTAGGCCCATTTTCCCTAGAGTCCTGTTTAAGTCCAGTGTTTGTTTATTTTCTGCTTGGAGGATCTGTCTAGTTCTGTCAGTGGGGTGTTGAAGTCCTCAGCTATTATGATGCTGTTGTTTATCACTTTGTTAAGATATAGTAGGGTTTGATTTATGAATCTGGGCTCACCTGTGTTAGGTGCATAAATATTTAGGATTGTCATGTCTTCTTGTTGAATTGCTCCCTTTACTTATATAATAACCATCTTTGTCTTTCTTTACTATTGTTGATTTGAAGTCTGTGTTATCTGATATGAGACTGGCTACATCTGCTTTCTTTTGATTTCCATTTGCATGGAATATTTTTTTTCCATCTCTTCACCTTGAGTCTAAACAAGTCCTTGTGGCTTATATGTATTTCTTGGATACAGTAGATACTTGGCTTGTATTTTTTTATCCATTCAGCCAGCCTATGTCTCTTGAGTGTGGAATTCAAGCTGTTCATGTTTACTGAAAGAACTGATAAGTGAAATGTGTTTCTGTTCATCCTGTTTGGTAGAACCGTATTGTTTTGTTTTACTTCTTGAGCTCTCATATTATATATGAGCTTTGAGCTTTAGCTTTTGGGTACTTTTACACTGGTGGGTGTCTATTGTGCTAATCAGTGTATAATGCAGATCTGAGCACTTCCTGCAGGGCCAGTGTGGTCTTGACAAATTCCCTCATGTTTGCTTGTCTGAAAAAGTCTTTATTTCTCCCTCATATGAGAAACATAGTTTTGCAGGATACACAATTTTAGGCTGGCCATTATTGTGTTTAAGAAGACTGAGGATGGGGCTCCGATCCCTTCTGGCTTTTAAGGTCTCAGTTGAGAAATATGCAGTTAGCCTGAAGGGTTTTCCTTTGTAAGTTATCTATGGTTTTTTGCCCTACTGCTTGCATGAGTTCCTCCTCCATGTTAATTCTGGCCAGTTTGATAAGCATGTGTTGTGGTGATTGCCTATCTGCGATGAATCTCCCAGGTGTTCATTGAGTTTCTTGTACCTGGATATCTACATTTCCTTTCACAGGACTCCGAGTCTCTCTGGGTTTGATCCTTGCCAATATCTTCTCCTTTTTATCTTCTTCCTTCTTAGCTTTATAATTTTCTCCATGGATTCCCTATCCATCTCTCTCTGTGATCCACATCTGAGGTGCAAGTCTTCTCCCCTCTCCTTTATCTGATATCCTGTCTTCCTGCTGGGATGATCTAACAAGTGATGTCTCTAGTCGGCCATCTTCCAGACTGTTGCACTTTATTTTCTTGGTACATAAAAATATTCAAAAGTGCCAACTTCATTTGCCAAATGAAATTTTTACTTAAATGGGCTATTGAAGGTTTGGCCTATGAATGAATGTAAAATTGAAATGTTTTAATAGTATAATCTCTAAGGTTTTATATTGTCATTAAAAAGGAGAAACTAATTCAAATCTAATTTCAAATGACAGCACAAAAATCTAATTAACTGATTAAATTAGATAGTTAATATTGGCAAGAATAGCTAGCTCCACACCCATTTTTTTTTCCTTTACTTGACAAAGTGCTTTATATAGCCTAGCTTTTTGCATTAGTATTTCTATATAGCTTAAAATGTGAGGCTCTGTAGCCAGTCTCACTAGGGAAAAAACCCATTGTGTATGGAATTATATTTTCTAAACTATGCATTAGCAAACTAATAGGGAACTCTGTGCAGAAAATAGAATGTGCTTGCTTTATGAATGAATGAATGAATGAGTTATTTTTTGTCTTGTTTTTATTTTAATATTTAGAGACTCTTTAAAGAAGCCCTTGGGATTAGGTTTAAGATCTATAATTAAAACACTGAGCATACAATGTACATTATTAGCTCTTATTCACCTGGGAAATTATTTTGCTGTTGTTGCATCTGTATTTACTGTGCCAAGATTGAAAACTTTCTAACTGCAATGCTAAGAATTTTTAATACATTTAGAGTAATATGTTACTCATATCTGATAGCAATTGGTGTTAATAGTGTGTGTGTAAAAATGTAAGTGTATTAAAAAGCATCTAATTTAATATTTTGAGAATTGTATTGATTCAATATAAAGCTGGTTTTCAACATAAAACATTAGTGCATTTTCTGAAAAAAAAATTTAGACCAAATAAAATACTTCACAATTAAAAACATGTAAATATGGACCAAAGATAATCCTTTGGCTTTTCTTCTTCAGGTTTGTTTTCTTCTATTCATTCAATGTTATTTAATCTTTGATAATGTTAATCATAATGTGTAACCCACTCATGCAAGGACTATTCTGTGTTGTGATTTTTCTGTTATTTGCATTTCAAGTAATATTGTCTTCTGCTACTATTAATGCTGTTATATTTTTCCAAATGCCAAAGGCCCTTTACATTTATAATAAAAGACAACATGCTGGTCTGCTTGCTAAATTATTGGGAATACTACACTATTGTTTTTTTTCTTTATAAAATAGTGCACAGTGGTATTTATCATACATATTTGCCATGTAGTACTAAAATAATGCTGCTCTAATACCTCTCTCTCTCTTTTTCTCTCTCTCTCCATTTTATTTTTGGAAATTACTTCATTTGGTCCCCTTCATAGAATTTAATCAGATTTGTCTCCAACTTGTAGAGAATGATGTTAATTAGATAGTTATGGATTATCTTGAAATGGGGCTTGCTTTAAAAATCTAAAAGTTACATATATTAAAACAATTAGAAAATATGATTTATAATAGTGTTTTGAAACAATCATAAAATACATATTACCATTGTAAATTCAAAACTCCAGATATTATGTTTAGCTCACTTTGTGTCTTAAACTATCTCTTATTTTCTTATAATTGCCAGAGTGGCTTATCTGGATCCAAAAAAGATTCTGATGATGGTATCATAAAACTTAGGAAAGCCTAAAGAAATATATTATGAGATGGATACAACATGAAACTGTCCTGAGAAGGAATCAGCTCTGAAAACATATTACTATAAATGACATAATCCACCAGCTAACAGCTGAGTCACTCTCTGGGGATCAACCAGCTTGAGTGCAAAATTGGTAAGGGCTGCAGAAGGAAGGTTAATTCTTCTCTATAGTTTCATGAGGCCTATTGCTATGCCCTGCAGAACTGTAAAGGGCTAATGAAGCGAAGTATGCTTTATTTTTATCTACACAAATTATTTGCTTTACCTTAGGGGAAAGTTTAAGGAGAAATTTAATGTTAAACAAATATTATGACAGTAAGATTGAAACACTCTCTAAACCATGCATGGAAATAGAATTCAAATGCATTGTTTAACATTTCCAGATATTTGGTTTGGAATTATTGCTTATTACAGATAATGAGTTAAAAAATAAAAGCCCTTACAGTTTTAATAATCTAATTGCTAAATTCTTTCATTTCTATACCTATAGTTCCATATATCCATTGTGATTTCAGGAGAGGTAAGTATGTTGGTAGATATAGTAGTCAGGATATATATGATTCTAGGTAGTAAAGTTTACAAAAATAAAATAAATTTCTCCTACTTGCGATGTGGGATTATCTCATACTTAATAAGTATGCATGCCTTACAACAGGGTTCACAAATTATGGAATCTGTGATTGACCTCATTTAAAAAACAAACATTTTTGGGACGAATCTGAAAAGCTCAAGTGATAAAAGTAACACAAACATAATCAAGACATTCATTCTGGATCTCTCATATAAAAATGAATCATAATTATATATTTCCTACTCATGAAAATGAACTACACATGCATACATTTTAATGTTAACTTGTGTTGGTCTTTCTTTTACGTATGTTTATAGATCTTCTCAACCCTCTACCTCTCATACCATTCCCAGACGCACGTAAATAGCAACGAGGTAGAGTAAGAGTGTACAAACCTGTGTTGTCCTGTCCCAGAGCGCAGAAGAAATTTTTGACCGAGTCATCAAATACTGGAGCAAATGTACAATTCTGAAAGGAAAATGTGATATTGGAGTGTGTGATAATCTCAAATTAAATAGCTTGAAATTCAGAGACATTAATTCTAACTCTGCCTCAACCATTTACTTAACATAGGCTATCAATAATGGCTGGTGCCTTGGGCATTGGATAGTGTTGGTCAGAGTTGCTCTCCTGAAAGTCTCCCTTTTGGCTTCTGTCATACTGCATACTTATAATTATCTATCATCTATCTATCTAATCTATGATCTATTTATAATTTCTATGAAAACTACTATCAAATATACATTTAAGCCTTGAGCTCTCTTCTAAACTTCAGGAATGCATTTTCAGTTGCTTCCCTGTACCCTTTAATAGCATGTGCTAACATAAACTCAAGCTTTCTATGACAAATCTAAACTCATTATCAATCCCCCACCAGTAGTCCCTGATTCTTATTTGTTTACTTGCCACTGCTGTATTTCTATTCATGAAGACTCGAAATCCTAAAGTCATCTTCTCACTCTTTACACCAATGTATAATAAACCTTCACATCTAATAAAGTGATAAATCCTATTGATTCAGTTTCTATAATATTTAGAAATTTTGCCCTTTTCATTCTAACACTATCCTGATTGGGGACTTATTTTACTGTACTATCATAATAATTTCCTATCTGGTCTTCACACTTCCAATATATTCTTTCCCATACAAATGCACTTTGTATGTATCTACCATATTACTATTTCTGCAGGGTAATTAGGATTGTTTTTCCCCTGCTCTGTGACATTCTGAATATATCCTCTACCTGATGATTAAAATGCAAATTTCTTAGGCTAATGCCAAACTTCCTTTCAACCCATCACTTAAAAACTTCTGTTTCCACACACTACCATTGTCTCCATTTACCAAATCTCCACAGTTCAAATACTACCACCTTTGTGAAGTTGGACAGAAAGCCATTGGTGTAAGAAATGATCTGTCTAATCTGAACCATGAAAAAGGCTTTCTTTATCCCTCTCTTATGGCACCCATCACATTGGCCTTTGCATCATTTATACATCTGTCTATGCATAGAAAAAGGAAATTATGATGGAAAATTAATAGGAGGTGGTAGTTTAGCTGAATTTTCAATGGTGACTGAAATTCAATGAACAGTGAAATCCAGTGAGAACACACTGGAAGCAGAGGAAGCAATACTTGCAAATGCATCAGAGTGGCTTGTTCTGGAACCTGGAACTAGATTTAATGGCTTATACACGTGGATATGGTAGGAGTTAATGCCGGATTCTAACCTAGAAGCTACATAGAAATAGCTTTGTATGTCTTACTGAGAAATGTCTACTTCATTCTCGAGTTGATTAAGAGCTATTTGAAGGATTTTAAATTTTGAAATCCCATGAATGGTCAATAGTTGTGTTCTAGGAAAACCATTCCAGTGGAATTGTAGAGTGAAGATGAACAAAATAGAGTTTTAGGGATTAGATATCCCTGTTTCTGACCCTGTTCCCTGTCACAGAACACATAGTAGGTACTCCATAGATAATTGCTAAATAAATGTCATGTTGTACATTTGCAGGTTTTCATATTCTATTTTCTCCAAATATCTACTTATGAGCTATAGAAACCTATATGAATAGTGCATGCAAGACACAATGCAGGCTAACCCAGCAAAGCAGTATGTATCAGGATAGTTTCCTGGACTGAATTGCCAAATGATAGAAGTTCTGCCCCTATGTCACCTCCTTTTAGCAGCACCTGTCCAAATCTGGGGTCCGGAAAAGTTTAACCCATGCTAACTGTATAGCCTGTGGAGACAGTGAGAATGGAGAAGACATATATTTAATTATTATCAATAATCACAATATGGCTGTTTATCTTCAACCACTATGTGTCAGTCAGGACCATTGACAGACTAAAAGATGGGTCTGTTTTACTATCTGTATATTTATATTTACCAAGAATGTGTTCATTCTTCACAAAAAGCAATATAGATGACAAGAAATTTTATATTTCATAAAATTACATTCTAAACCTTTCACATTTGCTCTTGAACTTTAGCACAGATGAAACAAAATTTATTTCTCCAAGGTCAGTGGAATTGAACCTTTGAATTGCCTTAAATTGTTTTCTTGGTGACTTTCTACTTTAATTTCACTCTTATTGCCTTTCTCTGTATCTTTTCTGCTTATATTTTTGTCATGTTTTTGTATATAAAGCTCATATATTTTAGAGATAAGTAATATATGCTAGTTACACAAACATAGAATATAAGGATGTTATGAGTCATTCATTCTGACATCAGGTAAAGGATGCAGGCAAATCTTTTCTTAAAACATTAGTTTATAAGTTTTAAAACTTCTAACACAAAGTTTTTGTAAAATACCAGATTAGAGTTTCCCTCCTGAAAATCCATTTCTAATCCAACAAAACTAGAAGGCAGCTATACATTCTTCTTCATATTAGTAGTAATCAATACTTCCATATTCCTACAATACTAAAATACTATTTTAATTGTGTATGTGCTTACTTTATAAAAAAAATCAATTTTTAAGCAATCAATTTCTTTACAAAATAGCCTCAAATGGATGAGGAAGAGTGAATAGCCCAAATATACAGAAAGAATTGACTTTGCCTTTTTATACTAATGTTAGCACAGGAGTATGTAATGAAAAATCAATTATAACATAAAAGCTCATAATAGGCATTCAAGGATTCTCTTATCAAATGACAGTACAAAATCAAACCTGACTAGTGACTATATTCAATCTCACTAGACTCTGGTTATTTTTATTTCCTTTGAGAAGGAACAACTGTCAGAGGTGTATAATAACAACGAGGTGAAATAAGACCTTCTTATTGGTCACTGTGTGAGATAGTCAAGTGAGTAACCACCAGAACTAGATTTGTCTGTGAATGTTGGAGGCAGAGAGAGAGAGAAAAGAAAGGAGGTAAATAAAGCTGTGACATCACACCCAATGACCAGTCCTGACAATTCTGTTCATCTATCCCACACCAAGCTCACTTGAAAAAGCATTTTATGTTATCAGAATTACTGTGAGTAGTTAACAGTGAGCACGGGACAGCACATTATGGTTAACCTAGTTACCCTTATATTGTAAACTGATCTTCCACTTCCTATAGTGGAGTCTGATGATATCATGACTAATACAATACCACTACTATCAATATACTGAAAAAAATATATGTAACTTTTCAGTTTTTAAGGTAATTTCATACGTTCTCATTTTCATTTGATCCTCACCACAGCTTGGTGCACAACACATAGTAGGTATCCAATAAATAATTGTTAAATAAATGTATGGATGAAGGTGGAATGAGTATACAAATATCCCAATGAACTAGGCAGTGCAATTGCATTTATCTTGATTTCCCAGAAGAGCAAACTGAATTTCACAGCAGGATAAGGATTTTCTGAAGGTTACTTGGCAAAGTGAGTAGCAAAGCCAACGCTAACACTTAGGTCTTTGATTCTTAGAGTGCATTGCATTTGTGTATAGATTTTCACCAATTTTTAAAACTGCAATTTGTCATTCAAGTGTATATAATTAGGAGCTTCCTTAGTTCTTTCACAAACAGTGTGAAGATTGGCCTTGAGATTGGAAGAAGGCACTGTGAAGGTAAACTGTTTTTCTTGTGAGTTTAGACTATCAAGAAGGGCAAAGTCAAGACAGTGTAAGAAAAAACAGCACCTTTCACTAGGGGAGAGGAAGGGGAGGCTGAAGATTGCATGCCAAAGTACAGCATTATATACATAAAGCATAAGCAAATTAAAAAGTAAAAAAAAAATTAGCTCAGTATAAATATACCCAATCTGAATATACAGAATTGGATCTTGCACCCACATTTATGGGAAAGGGGCCAAATGGAGATTGCAGTCAAAATACCAATTTTGCACATTTGCCACACATGCTTCTTCTGTGACAAAGAGAGTTTTGAAAGTGTAGGTACCGCAGGTGACTGGGACAATCAGCTTGTTCTCAAGGCTATTTTGGACTCAGCTGTCCTCTGTCCAGAGCAACAACATATTAATGGAAAAATCATCTTTGCAGTCTTTTGTGTTTAATAATCATTCAGACTTGTCAAAATTCCACTATAACTGTCAATTATTTGAAGACAATGTTACAAGGATGTCTGTTCAGGAATGCATAAATATACCAAAGGCTTTTCAATAAATAGGGGACAATGGAGCTTCAGCCAAAAGGTTTCAAGTCCATTGGGATTTTTGGAAATGCTTTCTCCAAACACCTGGGAAAGATCCAAACTTCCATTATTCCTCTTCCTTTAAAACAACCACACATTTTTTTTCCTTTTAACTCTCAGCGAATATGTTCCTTCCCTTTCTTTTGCCACAGAAACATTGCATTCCTCATCATCCTATTTCCTAACCCTGTCATTTATTTGCATAATTTTTCATGGAACTTTAATAAATTTTGTACTTTGTTAAAGTAGATATGGCAAATAATGATAATGGTGGGCTTTTTTTCCCTTTTGACAGGGCTCTGTACTTCTGAAATCATATTTTCTATTTTTCGTATCAGTTAACAGAGGTCAGGAGAAGGTACATACGTGTTCTGACATTTCCTTTGCTACACGTTAGTTAATGCTATTTTCCTTCTAGTGTTTTTTTTTCTTAAATGCTATATACGTCTTTCCTCATACTATTTTTAGATTCTTGAGTTTGTCCCTGAAACAAATTAGAAGAGTCTGGCATGGATTTTATTGCTTTGCACTATTGTTGCTTGATTTTAAGTCTCTATACAGGCCTCTTGTTCATGTGTGTAAAAAGAGAGTAATTTGTTAATAAAACACCATTTTACCAATTGTGCAGAAGAATTTCCAACCTTGATTGTGTGATACCCCAGGGGACCTGTAGTTCTTTCAAAAAGTAGTAGACTCTTGACATAATATTTCATTAAAACTTTTATGCCATGCTGCACTTTTTGGAACAAAAGAAAAGTGACAAAATCAATGATACCTAGTGATAAGGTGCTAACACAACTCCAAAAAAATGTTGTCAAATACTGCAGCAGCCTGGAAAATTGTGCCATCTTTAGTTAAGTTTCTTCTTTTACTTAAAAAATCATTTCTAATATTTTGTGGGTTAAATTAATGTTGAATATTCATAGTTCATATGTATGTGTATGTATGTGTGTGTATATATATAATACATATATATAAAAATAGAGAAAGAGAGAATAGAGTGTTGGTTGTGATAAAGGTGAAGAAACTATTGTCAGAAAGAAATCAGTTGGCTTTCAAAGGAACAGTATTTTTGAAATGGCTATTCTAGAGAATCAAGTGATAAATAATTATTTCTATTATATGGGCTTAGCAATTTTTAAAGTGAAACAAAGAAAGAAGAAAAAAATGAAGAAAGAATAAGTAAAGACATCTTTTTTCATCCCTAGTTCTTTTCAATTGTTTAGAGTGTTGAAGGCTCTAAATAGAGGTGAAAGCCACCATCTCTGGGTACATTTAAATTATGCCGAGTTGCTTAGGATTTGGTAAAACTAGTACCCATATAAGCTATTGGTAAGAGAGTAAGATGATGCAATATGTTGAGAAAAATTTGGCATTATATATAAGAACTAAAATATATTGACAACATCCAACAATTCTTTTAGGATTTCCCCCCATAATATGCTCATATAAGTATGCAGTGATTTTATTCATTAGGATGTTTATTGCAGAATTTTTTATAGTAGGAAAAAATTGGAAACAGTCTAACTGCCCATTGATAGAGAACTGGTTAAATCAAATCTGCTACTTTTGTGCAGTGAAATATAATGCAGCCATTAAAAAGAATGATAGAGATAAATTGCTTATAGAGGTGAAAGACTTCTACAACAAAAAAAAAAAAAAGAAAAAAACAACTACAAAACACTGATGAAAGGAACTGAAGAGAACACAAACAAATGGAAAAACATCCCGAGCTCATGGCTCAGAGGAACTAACATTTAAAAAATGACCATACTACCAAAAGCAATACTCACATTTAATGTAATTTCTATCAAATACCAATGACATTCTGCACAGAAACAGAAAAATCAATCTTAAAATTTGCATGGAACCAAAAAAGAGCCCAAATAGCCAAATCAATTATGACCAAATATAACAAAGCTGGAGGCATTACACTATCTGAATTCAAAGTATATTATAATACTATATAGTAATAAAACCAGCATGGTATTGGTGTAAAAAAACAGACACATAAACCAATGGAATAGGATAGAGACCCCAGAAATAAATCCATATGTTTACGGCCAACTTATTTTTGGCAAAATCACCAAGAACATACATTAGGTAAAGGACACCCTCTTCAATAAATGGTGTGGGAAAAACTGGACATGCATATGCAGAAGAATGATTCTTGACCCCTATCTCACCATATACAAAAATCAAGTCAATGTGGGTTAAATATTTAAACATAAGATCTGAAACTATAATACTGTTAGAAGAAAACATAGGGAAAACATTTCAGGATATTGGTGTAGGTAAAGATTTCATGGCTAAAATCTCAAAAGCACAGAAAACAAAAGCAAAAATAGATAAATATAGATTATATTAAACTAAAAATCTTCTGCACAGCAAAGGAGATAATCAACAGAGTAAAGAGACAATCGGTTAAATGGGAGAAAATATTTGCAAGCTAGTCATCCAACAAGAGACCAATATCCAGAATATACAAGAAACTCAAACAACTCAAAAGCAAAAAACAAATAATTTCATTAAAAAGTGGGCAAAGGATCTCAATAGACATTTCTCAAAAGAAGACATACAAATGGCCAATAGGTATATGAAAAAATGTTCAACATCACTAATCATCACAGAAGTGCAAATCAAAACCATAGTGAGACATCATCTTACCCCAGTTAGAATGGCTATTATCAAAATGACAAAAAAAAAAAAAAACAAAAAAACCCCAAAACAGATCCTGGTGAGGATACAGAGAAACGGGAACTCATACACTGTTGGTGGGAATGAAAATTATTATAGCCATTATGGAAAACAGTGTGGAGATTTCTCAAAAAACTAAAAATAGAAGTACTAGAGTACTTTAGATCCAGCAATCCCACTCTTGGGTATCCATCCAAAGGAAAGGACATTGTTATATCAAAGAGATAACTGAACCCTTTGTTTATTGTAGCACTATTCACAATAGCAAAGATATAGAATCAATCTAGTTGTCCATCAGTGGATGAATAGCTAAAGAAAATGTGGCATATATACACAGTGGAATGCTATTTTGGCCATCAAAAAGAATGATAACATGTCATTTGAAGCAACATGGACGGACAAATGGTGATGAGGTTAAGTGAAATACACCAGGCACAAAAAGACAAATATCACATGTTCTCACTTATATTTGGGAGCTAAAAAAGTTGGTCTTATGGAGGTCAAGAGTAGAATGATAGATACCAGAGTATAGGAAGGATACATGTGTGTGTGGGTGAAGGGATAAAGAGAGGTTGGTTAATGGGTACAAGTATACAGTTAGATAGAAGGAATAAGTTATAATGTTCAATAGTATAGTGATTATAGTTAAGAACAATACATTGTATATTTCAAAATAGCTATGAGAGATGAATTGAAATGTTCCCAACACATAGAAATGATAAATGCTCATGGTGATGACTATCCTACATACTCTGACTTGATAATTACATATTCTATGCATGTAACAAAATATCACATGTACCCCATAAACATGTGCAAATATTGTGTATCAATAAAAATTAAATTGCTTGCATTTGTAGCATAAGTTTTTATTTTTATAATATAACTAGTTTGATAAGACAAAAATGAATAACAATAGATTTTTAATTAGGATGCTAATCAGAGACAATGAAACTGTATAGCTGAGTTCTTTTAGAATATACATGCTGTATCATGAATTAGTTCAATGAGGAGCTATTGACACTTGAAGAAAGTGAATTCCAGACAAGAAGTAACATTTTGAGACTCTGGGTGGATGTAAAGGGCAAAGCATATGCTCATGGAAAACTTGTGAGCAATTAAAGATCTTTTAAATTTTAATTACTACACATTTTTATTGAGAAGATTCTTGGGGAGTGTGTAAATTCTAGTTATTATGGTAAACTCTAATTATTACCTTAGTTTCTACATATTATGTCACATATTTGAAAAACCTTGTTCTGAATTATGACAGGACAATCTGTATGAAGAACTAATTATATAAGTTGCAAGCCATATTTTCCCATTAAAGTTTTATTTTATTTTTAGTTTTTAGTTTTCTTGGTACTTATGTTTACCAAATGATAAACTAGCTGTTTATACAGATTATCCAAGATGTAATGGGAACATTTAGAATTGTAAACTTTTAAAACTGGATTAATTTTAGAGATTATAGCCCATGTATAGGACTTATAGTGCAATGGATATAGGATTGCCTTTTCAGAGTTATATTATAAAACGAGCACATAATGAGTCAGATTAGATTTATACCAAGTTTTCTACATGAGAGAGAATGGAGGCTAGACTGACAATATTTGATTATGAGTTACTGTGTGTATTAGTAATTTAACAGGAAAAACTGTTGATAGTGATAGAGATAAATTACGGCAATATAAATATAACAATTGTCTACTGGAGTATGTGCCCTACCTTTCATATACAAATATTCAGTCTGCTTGAGCATATTCTCAGTTCTGAATGTATATGCATCCAGCTATAAAAAGCAGCTGTTATAACCTGTGATGATTCCAGGCCTACTAAACAATATTCTGATGAATTGCCTAATGGGGTCAGTGATCTCCAGTGTGAGTGTGCACTATTCTGGCTAATATCAGGAATGTTTAGCAGTTATAATGTAAAATTTACCTTCAGAAAGTCAGTCATTTTTCCCTTACAAACACCTTGACCTCACCACAAGCCTCCTGTACACATTTCTAGAGAAATCTGCTCATTCAAGGTATTCTTTTTATATCTGAGGATTATAAATTCTAGAGATGTTAACTTTTTTTAATAATCACATAGCTAGTTTGTGGGATAGCTGAAAGTAATATCTCAGTGCCTTGCCTGCCAGGAAAGTTCTTCGTCATATCCATTATGGTGTTCAAAGCACACAAATTTCAGATTTCTGATGATTATAACTCACAGGTTGGAAAAATAGGAAATAGTCCAAAATATTCTGCAGTTAATAGGTTCTCAATGATAATCTATTGTTGGTGATCATGACGATAGCAATTCTACCCAATATTTATTGCATGATTAATATATCATAATGATTATAATAATAAATCATAAAGTGTAAATAATAATACAATGTAAATACGATTTACATTTACAAATGTAAAGCAATAAGCCATGAAATGCTAGTGACCAATATTTTATTGAACATTTACTATTTATCAGGCACTCTGTAATTCCATTGCATGCATTAATTAATTATTTACCTTAGTAATATAATAAATTAGCTTATATTTCACCTTAGTTTACAAATGAAGAAACTAAGCCTTTAGAAAATTACTAGGTACTTTCTAATCAATGAAATGGGAAAAAAGATAATTAAAATATCTCTTTGCCTTCAAGAAACCTCTGGTCTCTATTTTCTTTTTTTGTTTGTTTCAGAATATTACAGGGGTACAAATGTTTTGGTTACATGAATTGCTTTTGTACAGTTTAAGTCAAAGTTATAAGTGTGCCCATCACCCAGATAGTGTACATTCTATCCATTAGGTATTACTTCACCCATGCCCTCCCGCCCCCTCCCACCTGCTTGATTACCATTGAGTTTTACTTCCATGTGTGCACATGAGTGCTAATCGATTAGTTCCAATTTAATAGTGAGTACTTATGGTGTTTGTTTTTCCATTCTTGCAGTACTTAAGTTACGATAATAGTCTCCAGTTCCATTCAGGTTGTTACAAAAGGTATTAATTCATCATTCTTTTTATGGTTGAGTAGTACTCCATGGCATAAATATACCACATTTTATTAATCCACTTGTGAATTGATGGGCACTTGGGTTGATTCCACATCTTTGCAATTGTGAATTGTGCTGCAATAACCATTTGAGTCCAAGTGTCTTTTTGATAAAATGTCTTTTTTTCCTTTGGGTAAATACCCAGTAGTGGGATTGCTGGATCAAATGGTAGGCCTACTTTTAGTTCTTTGAGGTATCTCCATACTATTTTCCATAGAGTTTGTAGTAGTTTGCAGTCCCACCAACAGTGTATAAGTGTTCCTTTCTCTCTGCATCCACACCAACATCTGTTGTTTTGGGACTCTCGTAAAAGCCATTCTCACTGGATTTAGGTCAGATCTCATTGTGGTTTTGATTTGCATTTCCCTGATGATTAGCAAAATTGAGAATTCTAGCAAACTGAATTCAGCAGCACATCAAAAAAATTATCCACCATGACCAAGTGGGCTTCATCCCAGGGATGCAAGGCTGGTTCAAGGTAGGTAAATCCATAAATGTGATTCACCACATAAACGGAAGCAAAAAGAAAGACCATATGATCATCTCGATAGATGCAGAAAAAGTATTGGACAATATCCAGCACCCAGTTATGATAAGAACTCTTAACAAAATAGGCATAGATGGAACATACCTCTAAATTATAAAAGCCATTTACATGAAACCTATGACCAACATCATACTGAAAAGGGAAAAATGGAAAGCATTCCCCCTTAGAACTGGAAATAGACAAGGTTGCCAACTTTCACCACTTTTATTTAACATAGTTCTGGAAGTCCTAGCTGGAGCAATCAGGCAAGAGAAAGAAATCAAGGGTACCCACGTGGGGAAAGAAGAGGTCAAACTATTGCTCTTTGCTGGTGATGTGAACATATATCTAGGAAACCCCAAAGATTCTGCCAAGAGACTCTTGGAATTGATAAATAAATTTAGCAAAGTCTCAGTTTGCAAAATCAACATACACAAATCAGTAGCATTTCTATACACCAATAGTCAAGCTGACAATCAAACCAAAGGCTCAACACCTTGCACAATAGCTACAAAGAAAATAAAACACTTAGGAATATATTTAACTAAGGAGGTGAAAGACCTCTACAATGAGAACTACAAATCACTGCAGAAGGAAATTGCACAGCATGTAAACAAATGGAAAAACTTATAATGCTCATGGATTGGCAGAATCAACATTGTTAAAATGTCCATACTACCCAAAATGATTTACAGATTCAATGCAATTCCCATTAAAAAGGCAATGTCATTTTTTGCAGATCTAGATAAAATAATTCTATACTTCGTATGGAACCAGAAAAGAGCCTGAATAACAAATGCAACCTTAAGCAAAAAGAACAAATAGGGAGGCATCACCTTGCCAGACTTCAAGCTATACTACAAAGCTATAGTAACCAAAACAGCATGGTACTGGCCCAAAAATAGAGATGTAGACCAATAGATCAGAACAGAGAACCCAGATATAAAACCATCCTCATATTGCCATCTGATCTTTGACAAACCAGAGAAAAACACACATTGGGGTAAAGAATCCCTATTCAATAAACGGTGCTGGAAAAATTGGATAGCCACTTGTAGACGATTGAAACAAGATCCTTTCCTCTCACCATTTATGAAAATTAATTCAAAATGGATAGGAGACTTAAACCTAATACATGAAAGTATAAAAATTCTAGGAGAAAATGTTAGAAAATCTCTTCTAGATACCAGCCTAGGCAAAGAATTTATGAAGAAGACCCCTAAGGCAATCACAGCAACAACAAAAATAAATAAATGAGATTCAATTAAACTAAAAAGCTTCTGCACAGCCAGGGAAACAATCAATAGAATGAATAGACAACCTACAGAATGGGAGAAAATATTTGCATGCTTTACATCTGATAAAGGGCTAATAACCAGAATCTACAAAGAACTCAAGCAAATCAGTACAAAAAAACCAAACAACCCCAGTAAAAGTGGGCAAAAGACATGAACAGAAGCTTTTTAGAAGAAGATAGCCTAATGGCCAATGAACACATGGTCTCTATTTTGAATTCTCAAATATACAACGTATTATAGCGCAAGTCAGAATTTAAATGTCACAAGATTAGTAGATAATGCCTTTCAATGATAATAATATAACACATCATTATATTTGTTAGATATGGTATGTCTTTCAGACTAAAATATATATATATAAAATTATATATATAATATATATAAAATATATATAAAATATATATTTTAAATTTTCATTGCTTTCTTTGTTTTAAAAAAGTATGACATTCATGGAAATGGGTCTCTGTTGGATTTTATCTATATCTTCAAATGTTATTTATTGTGTGATAGCAAAAATTAAATATTTTTTAAAATTTATTTCAGAGTAGAATGATGGCAGTTAAGTGGAAGTATAAAATGAATGAGTGTACATCAGCAGAATGCAAAGATGCATTTTAAAATCCTGTCTGCAACAATTATCTTTGAACTTAACTAACATATTTTTTATCGTTATTGGAAATTGAATGCATGGCTTGGCAAGGATCATATCTGTACTATAATTGGAACCAGTGGAACTCTAATTTGGCAAATAGGCTTCCTTGTTGAGTAATGGATCTTTCACAATATATTGCTATTGGAACCTGTAATGCATTCTTAAGTTTAACTTTCCAGGAGAAGCAATCTGATTTCTATTTTAAGGCACAAGCAGGTACTTTCTCTGCCTGGGTAAAAATCTATTAAGAACTATTACAGAAAAAAAAAGGTTATTGTTTGATTTAGTAGCGATGAAAAATAAATTCATAAGATATGTCTTTTTATTTTTATTGTATTTTTCCCTTTAATACGAGAACCCCAAAATTAAAGAACAACATTGGACTGCCATTTTCTGTGTTTTGCATATATTTTGTTACTCTTGGGAACCATCTTTTCTGCCTGATGTTTTGGATCATCATATTTATTCATGCATGTATTCTTTAGTTTTGCTTGCTTTGGAACTGTGCCATAGGAAATAGCAACTATAGTAGTAGAGCTTTTCAATATGAAGGTGCCTTGGAAATGCCATATTTCCATGTCTGAAATGTTTCCAATAGGTTGGAGTAGAGTCCACATAATCAGAAGTAAACATTCAAGCAGATACTTACCATATCAATATTCCTATGTTACTTTCCAATTGCTCTAATTAAAAAGGTAGGGTTGAAAGTCTCGGTTTTATCCTGAGTACACAGCCAAGTACTAGTCATACTACACCATATAAATATAATTTGTTGATTGACTTATTGATAATTGATTAATTAATTTATTCACACATGCATTTGTTCTAGAGTATACATCAACAATTTGTATACTTTTAGGAAAAGAACCCAACTATTTATAGAGTTGGGCCATCTTCAAATTTTAAGGATCACTGTTAGCAGATTCATCTTGGGAATTCACTTTCCCTACTGGAACAAAATGCTTCCTAGAAGAAAAACTCAGCCTAAATAGAGTGTGTTTGCCTGACTTCTATTTTTTTCTTATAATTACAGGTCAATTAAAAGAAAATAGTCTAAGTCTATGCCTTCCACAGTGGGTGTGCCAGGGGATATGTAAAATTGAAGGACAAAATGGTACAGAGTCTTAGAATTTATTTTTATTTATATTACTCAAATACTTATGTTATAGGAGGTAATGTTATAGATAGTCACACAAATTAAAAAATAAGAAATGAAATAAAATTTTCTAATTCAGACTCTCTTCAGCTATGCCCTATGTAACCTGGAACCTCAAGTTCACTATACTTTTTATTATTAGGGGCATATCAGCCAAAGAGTTTGAGTAGCACTGGTTGAAGTGGATGGGCATTATTACAGTATTCTGTTCTAATGGAAGATGGGAAATATTGCAGGTTTAATTAATAGAAATAAAATGGGTAAATTCAGTGAATTCAGGAGTACCTGAAGTGATCAACAAAACCATAAGAAGAAATAAACAATCTAAAACAGGTCAATCATCACCATATTTATGATCTTGCTCCCTTAGAAGAAATGTATGTGAAGACCATGTGCAGAGTTTAGCTACATTAAAATGAGAGTACTACAGAGCATGAGGTGCTGTGTCTCACTCCCAAATACCTGAGGGATGGAGTCCCTCCATGTCCCAGTGATATTACTTAATGAAATAAATATATATTAAAGAACCTGGAAGTTATTTTTGACCAGGAAAAGAATGAAGTTTGGGAGAGAAGAGATTGTCTGAAATGAAATAAGTTGATCATGTACACTTCCAATCATCTTCATAGGGCATAAACTTGTTTCTCCTCTGTCTGTGGTCCATGTTTAGTGGAGATAATCAATCATATAGTTGGGTATTTATGTTGCCATGAAGTTCTATCCTTTGGAATTACTGTCTGTAAGGAGCCTTACACTGAGAAACTGCAGATTATCCTCTTGGTCAATGTGGACAGTTAGTCTGAGATCTGAGCAAACAGCCAATTGCTCTCCCCACCCACAGAGTCAGCCTTGAAGGGAGGTGATAGTAGACATGTTAACATGCCAAAAGATTTCCTAAACTTAATCTAGTTATTAATTTGGGTAATCTAACCATCATAAAACCAAGCTATGTCATTCTGTCTCCTCTTAGATATGCTTATAAAACATGAGCTTAAACAATCTGTCTAGCTATGACTGAGTGCTGATATAAGAAAAAGCATATATGAAATCCCTCTGCTATATATTACAAGAGATTATTTTCATTATGATGTTCAATTTATTTATAAACCCTGTGTAAAATATGCATTTTTATTGATAAATTGAATGGTTTCATACATCTAGATGATGAGACCTAGGTAAGAAATTGTGTTTTCTTTTTTGTTTTTCCTGATAGAATGCTCAGTGCTAAATTTGTGTTCAGATATTATAACTTGCCCTACCAAGTTAGGGCTAGGCTGTTCTTTTTATCCCATATTTATGTTTTTGTTGATTTTGTTTATCTTTGTCTTTAGGTCTTATTTTACATTGCTTTTATTATAAGTCACTTTATATCATTCTTGAAAATAGACAGATTATAAATCAACTTAAAACAAGATCAAGGATGTAAGATGATAGAGCATTATACTCTGTCAATAAACTTTATTGATTATCTACTATGTGAAAGGTACTGTAAGACACCAAAGGGAATGAACACAAGTAGGAAATTACCACTTGCCATGAAGAAGTAAATTTAGTTGTATTTAGTTATATTTGTAAAACTAAATTAGTTTTCTATGCTGCCATAAAAAAAGTAGTAGAAATTTACTGGCTTAAAACAACACAAATTTATCATCTCACAATTCTATAGGTCAGAAGGAGTCTGGATGGGCTTGACTATTTCCTCTTCTATGGGTCTTAAAAGGCTGAAGTCAAGGCATTTTCCTGTCTGGGTTGTTCTCTGGAGATTGTGGGAGATAATTCTCCTTCAGGCTCATTCAGATTGTTGGCTGAATGAAGTTTCTTAGGGCTGTAGGGCCAATGCCCCCTTTTCCTGCTGGCTGTCAGTCTGGGGCCTTCTCAGTTTTTTAAGGCCACCTGCATTTCTCACCACCATTGTTCCCCTTTATATTCAAAACAGCAAAGGTGCATAAAGCTCTATTCACAATTCAAATTTTTTCCACCACTTCTGCCACATCTCTTCTGCTCCAGCTGAATTCTCTCTTTTAAAGGCTCATGTGAATAGATTGGGCCCACCTAGGTAAGGGTAATTCAGGATGATGTCCATATCATTAGGTCTGTACTTTAATTATATCTGCAAACTCCCTTTTGTCATGTAAAGTAGCATATTTACAAGACCCAGCAATTAGGGTATGGAATACTGGGGGGGCAGGCATCTTGCCTACCATACTAATGAAAAACAGAATGATATAAACAAATAAGTTCTTTAATAAGAGTGTGTAAATGCTGTGCAATCACACATAAAGGAGTAATTATAATCCATCAATACAGGAAAAAAACGAATATATATGCTCAGAAAATACAAGCAAATGACCAAAATGGATTAAAGG
Organism: Daubentonia madagascariensis; assembly: GCA_023783475.1. NCBI lineage: Eukaryota > Metazoa > Chordata > Mammalia > Primates > Daubentoniidae > Daubentonia > Daubentonia madagascariensis. The sequence continues at coordinate 13,061,051 of JAKFHU010000747.1, read as the reverse complement.
GGGCATTCAGTTTCATCTGTGTACAACATAAATTAATCAGAATAAGAGGAAGGTAAATCTTCTATAACTCCTGGTAATGACACAGTATGACAAGAACATATTCTTGTTTTCAGAGAACCTAAGAGAAAGCAGGTCTTAGTCAAACTGGAGGGACTCTTTGTTTTGTTATTTTTGGCTTATCACAAATGCTTGAGCAACTATTTCTTCTCTTACAATGGTGGTAGTTATTTCCTTTGTAATTTCTCAATGTGATAAAGTCACCTCAATGAATTTGGAAGTTGCCAATAGTTTGGAGGAAATTGTATCTTATATGTTATGGCTTATGCTCTTTTAGCAATGAAACTAATTTTATATCTTTAAATAAGTGAAGATGTAATCGAAATCTTCAAATATCCAGAATTGTTTGATGCTCTTTGTTTTTAGGAAAAAGGAGCACGTGGCACAAAAAGATAAAGATAAAGATATATATGTGTATGTGTGTGTATATATTTTTACAAAATATCCTATACTTTAAAAGATAAAAATGATAACCCAGAAACCCATAATGATACTGCATAAACCAGTCACTAAGGCAATACATTTATACCATATCCTTTTAAAGATTTTCAACAATGATTAACGACTTTTAACAATGTATTTGTAGTTTGTTAAAATTGTAATTTCAACAATTATAAGAGTTTTCCTCTTTTATCAGTATATTGTATTAAATCATCATAAACTTATTAAGTAAAATTTATCTGATTAAAATGTCTTACTTTTCATTTATATTTTATTTATTCTTAAGGAAAATAAATAGATGAAAAATTATACAATAAACTAATGTGATGTTCCAAAACCTATTTTCCATTATTGCTAATTCATAAGATTAGTAAATACAGATATAATTTATTATTTAGAGTAGAGCTATTAAAGGTAGCTGGTAGAGTGAAGTGAAAATCATACCAGGCTTACATAAGAAGAGAGGAATTAGAATCCACCTTATTTCTTGTACATTCTAACTGCCTGATTTACCTCTCAAACAATCTGAGCCTATTTGTTTATGCCTATAAAAGAAAGGTTTAGATTAAACAATCTGCAAGGTCTTTTCCAATTATACATATTAAGAATTTTGTAAATGAGATAATGAATTGTCCAGAGAAATGTATACATAAAATGAAAACAAATTGACATCTAAGGAATTTTTTAGTAGTTCAACTATTTTTCAGTTAAAAATGCAAATGGTTTCCAGGAAACACAGGCTTTTGGTTTGACTTGATTTACAGTCATTTTCCGAATTGAGGAAAATTCCACATGAAGTCATTGTTTTTAATGGTTTTTATGCTTTAGTTTATAACCACCTCATAATGTTCATTTTATCCCTGTCTTTTTGCCTTTTTCAAATTAGATATTTTATCTTAATGAGATTTTTTCCCTGTATTTTCAATAGATGAATATCTCTTTGTATTTATAACCACTGAACATTATCAATTCATTTGAGATTTCGCCTGGCTGGTATCTCTCTTATTCTCTATTCATAAACTTGGGAAATTAGGGGAAAAATATTGTTTGGGCAGTGTTTACTGAAACACTCAGTATAAAAATGAGATATGGCTAATTTAATGTCAAGGCACCAATTCTACGCAAACATTTCCCATATTTTGCAACTACGTTGAGAGAACTACATTGACTCCTGGACATTTGTAATACTCAATACTTATTACAGAATATGCCATAAGTAATTGAAAATCAGTGAGAATCCATCACATTTTTAAATTGTAGATTTACAGAATGCAGATCACTGAGAAAACACAGTAAGAATGTCAGAAAGTATTTTCCCCTACAATATTGATTCCATTCTGTTCTTAAGAACATTCTGACCAAATCAGTACTAAGATCTACCTAATTCAGTGTCTTACCTTCATGTCATCAGCAGTCACCCTGGAGATGTGTGGTTGTTCTCGTCACCAAGGAGGGCTTAGAGTTATATCTCAAAACATTCTGAAGTTGTGTAATTTATCAGTGTGTATTTTTAGCATTTGCTATCTTTGGGGGAAAGGAGATTCATAAAATTACTGCCCACTTTTGTGATGGAATACTTCCTTTCATTTTAGTGTTAGATTGTATAAACTCTGAAGAAGTGCCCTCAACTTAATGATGTAGCAAGTGTGAATAAAGTTCATCTGACATGATTTAATACTCTTCAAGCTTAACTTCTTTTGGCTTATTTATTTTTCTTTGTCTGAAGAGCCTAAACTAGGTCTCTTGTCAAATGCTAGATTCTTCTCCTCCAAAACTTCAATAATTAAGTATAGCTTGAAACAATATCCATTTCTAATGTATGTGTGTATTTAATTTAAATAAACAGCAGAAAACTCTACATATTAGTCTAGGAAAAAGTAAATCTTTATTTACAAGATAAAGAAGTATAGAATTTTCCTTTTTTGGTTCATTTGCCTTGTTTTTTTTTTTTCTCCTTCTTTCCTACAGCTTTTTCAGGGAACCACCAACATTTTGTTGGACTTTCTGGTTGTGATACTTCATTTTGATTTGGAAGCAGTAAACACAGAATTTAAGGCCAGAGATCACAAAAATGGAATTGCATATCAGCCACTATCTGCATGATCTTGGCTATGCTACTTAAATTCTAATATTTAAGTGACATCAATAATACCTCCTTCATAATGTTCTTATTCTTATTAGCTTTGTATGTAATTTATGTGTCCAACTACTGAGAAATTATTCACTCAACAAACATTAAATGAGCATTTCAACGTAGGCAACGTCATCTGGAATACAAAAGTAGGTAGTATTGGCCATTATTCAGGTAGTCACTTATTCTTTCATGTGACAATTAGTCACTTATTCTTTCATGCAACTTACTAATTAATGTAACATTAATTCATGTGCATACATAATAACACTCATTAAGTGTCCCTCATTTATGTAACATTAAATGGAAGAAACTATGTATTTTATGTGTTGAGGAATCAAAAAAATGAAAAATTCCTGCACTTATAGGGTTTATGTCTATCAGGAAAGAGCCAAAAAGTTAAATAAATAAATTGATGGGTGATGTCAGATGGTTAAAAAAAGGGATATTTTTGACATATTTCACTAGATTATATTGGGTAACAACCAACCCTAAAATTTCCCCAAAATAAAAGTTTATTCCTCTCTTATGTTACTTGTTTTCTGTGGGCTATTTTGAGTGAGTTTCAGTTCTGAGCTTGAGTCTTCTTCATTCTGGTATCTAGGCTGCATTGATCATGTGGGCTTTGTAGCCAATTTTGAGACCTTCTCTTTTATTCAAAGAGAGATGGGAAGGCATTGGAAGGTTTTGAGCAGAGAAGTGACATCATCCATTGTATATATTTTTAAAGGATCACTCTGCTTGCTGTTTAATAAGGCTGGTATCAGGAAGAAGAGCTGAAGGCTAACACTATAGTGTAGATGAAAATAAGGTGGTTTGGACTAGGATGGTAGCCTTTAAAATGGCACGATATAAGTTGTCTGATTTAGGAGATATGGAAGGCAGAGCTCAAAGATGTGCCAACAGATTCTATGTGAGGTGGCAGACAAAAATGGATTCGCTTGAGCAATTGAAATATGGTGCTGCCTTTTATTGAGATAGCTTTTAGTATTAATTGTAATAAAATTGGGATAAATGCTTTAATTTTTTTCCTTGGTTATGATCAATACTTTAGAACCTCATAATATAGGGACAAATTACTTAAATTTACTTAAAGTAATGAGAAGTTTGCTGTAAGGCTACATGTTCATGGGAATTTAGTATAAGATATGGTAAATTCAGCAGAAACAAAAATCCATTAAAGAGGTCTTTACTAGAGAAACAATCATCAGTGTCACTCAGATAATCTCCACATGCACCTCTTAGTACTGTGATTAAGTGGCTCCAAGGTGGACTAATTCAATGCCTCATTCAAATCTTCTATCCATCTGTATTAGTTTCCTATGGCTGCCACAAATTACCACAAACCTAGTACCTTAAAACAGCACAAAATTATTCTTTTACAGTTATGGAGATCAAAAGTCTGAAGTCAATTTTGGTAGGTGCAGTGAAGATGTCTTCAGGGCTGTCTTCCCTTCTGAGACTGTAGTAGAGATTTGTTTCCTTTCTTTTTTTTTTGTTTTTTTGAATTTATTTATTTTTTTGTTTCAGAATATTATGGGGGTACAACACTTTGGCTATATATATTGCCCATGCACTGCCCGTGTCAGAGCTACAATCGTGGTCATCCCCCAAACTGTGCTCCCCGCATCCATTCAGTGACAGTTTTTCTCATCACCTCCGCTCCCTCCCACCTGCCCGCCCCCTGATGAATATTATTGTCCTGTGTGATGTAAGTGTTGATCAGTTAGTACCAATTTGATGGTGAGTACCAGTGGTGCTTGTTTTTCCATTCCTGTAACACTTCGATTCGAAGAATGGATTCTAGCTCCAACCAGGATAATACCAGATGTGTTAATTCATTATTGTTCCTTATTGCTGAGTAATACTCCATGGTATACATATACCACATTTTATTAATCCACTCGTGTATTGATGGGCATCTGGGTTGTTTCCACATCGTTGCAATTGTGAATTGTGCTGCTATAAACATTCGTGAGCAGATGTCTTTATTATAAAATGTTTTTTTTTTTCCCTTTGGGTAAATACCCAGTAGTGGGATTGCTGGGTCAAATGGTAATTCTACTTTTAATTCTTTGAGGTATCTCCATATTACTTTCCATAGAGGTTGTACTAATTTGCAGTCTCACCAGCAGTGTATGAGTGTTCCTATCTGTCCACATCCCCGCCAACATTTGTTATTTGGGGATTTTTTGATACGAGCCAATCTCACTGGAGTTAAGTGATATCTCATTGTGGTTTTGATTTGTATTTCCCTGATGATTAGAGAAGTTGAGCAATTTTTTATATGTTTGCTGGCCATTATTCTGTCTCCTTTGGAAAACTTTCTGTTCATGTCCTTTGCTCATTTTTTAATAGGATTGTTTGATTTTTTCTTGTTGATTTTCCTAAGTTCTGTATAGATTCTGGTTATCAGCCCTTTATCAGAGGTGTAGCATGCAAATATTTTCTCCCATTCTGTAGGTTGTCTGTTCACTCTAGTGATAGTTTCCTTGGCTGTGCAGAAGCTTTTTAATTTGATCAGGTCCCATGTATTTATTTTGGTTGCTGCTGTGACTGCTTTGGGGGTCTTCTTCATAAATTCTTGGCCTAGGCCAATGTCCATAAGAGTTTTTCCAACATTTTCTTAGAGAATTCTTATGGTTTCATGTCTTAGGTTTAGATCTGTTATCCATTGAGTTGATTTTTGTGAGAGGTGAGAGGTGTGGGTCCACTTTCAGTCTTCTACATGTGGCCATCCAGTTTTCCCAGCACCATTTGTTGAATAGGGAATCTTTTCCCCAGTGTAGGTTTTTCTGGAATTTGTCAAAGATCAGGTGACTGTATGAGGTTGGTTTTATATTTGGGTTCTCAGTCCTGTTCCATTGGTCTATGTCTCTGTTCTTGTGCCAATACCATGCAGTTTTGGTTACTATAGCCTTGTAGTATAGTTTGAAGTCTGGTAGATAGATGCCTCCCAATTTGTTCTTTTTGCTTAAGATTGCTTTGTCTAGACGGGGTCTTCTCTGGTTCCACACGAAGCACAGAATTATTTTTTCTAGATCGGCAAAAAATGATGTTGGTATTTTGATAGGGACTGCATTGATTCTGTAAATCAATTTAGGTAGCAAAGCCATTTTTACTATGTTGACTCTGCCTATCCAAGAGCATGGTAGGGTTTTCCATCTATTTACATCCTCTGCAATTTCTTTTCTCAGTGTTTCGTAATTGTCTCTATATAGGTCTTTGACCTCCTTAGTTAGATATGTTCCTAAATATTTAATTTTCTTTGTTGCTATTGTGAAAGGTATTGCATCTTTAATTTGTTTCTCGGCTTGATTGTTATTAGCATATATGAAGGCTATGGATTTGTGTGTATTAATTTTGTATCCTGAGACTTTACTCAATTCATTTATCAATTCCAGTAATCTCTTGGTTGAATCTTTGGGGTTTTCTATGTGAAATATCGTATCATCTGCGAATAGTGAAAGTTTGACCTCTTCTGCCCCCATCTGGATGCCCCTGATTCCTCTGTCTTGTCTAATTGCTCTGGCTAGGACTTCCAGCACTATGTTGAAAATAAGTGGAGATAGTGGGCACCCTTGTCTGGTGCCAGTTTTAAGGGGGAATGCTTTCAATTTTTCCCCATTCAGTATGATACTGGCTGTGGGTTTATCGTATATGGCTTTAATAGTTTCGAGGTATAAGCCATCTATGCCTATATTGTTAAGAGTTCTTATCATAAAAGGATGCTGGATTTTGTCAAAAGCCTTTTCTGCATCTATTGAAAGGATCATATAATCTTTGTTCTTGCTTTTATTTATATGGTGAATTACATTTATAGATTTGTGTGTGTTGAACCATCCCTGCATCTCGGGAATGAAGCCCACCTGATCGTGATGAATTATTTTTTTGATGTACATTTGAATTCGGTTTGCAAGGATTTTATTGAGAATTTTTGCATCTATATTCATAAGGGGTATTGGTCTGTAGTTTTCTTTTTTTGTTGTGTCCTTTCCTAGCTTTGGTATCAAGGTGATATTGGCTTCGTAGAATGAGTTTGGGTGGACTCCTTCCTTCTGTATATTTTCAAATAATGTCTGCAGTATATGCAACCAGTTCTTCTTTGTAGGGTTGGTAGAATTCAGGTGTGAACCCATCTGGTCCAGGACTTTTTTGTGTGGGAAGATTTTTTTATTACTTATTCAATTTCGGTGCTTGATATTGGTCTGTTTAGAAATTCTGTTTCTTGCTGGTTGAGCCTAGGGAGGTAGTATGTTTCTAAGAATTTGTCTATTTCCTCCACGTTTTTGTGTTTGTGGGCATAGAGATTTTTGTAGTATTCAAAGATGATGTTTTGTATTTCCACGGTATCAGTTGTGACTTCTCCTTTCTCATTTCTAATTGAGCTTATTAGACTCCTTTCCTTTCTGTTTCTGGTGAACCTGGCGAGTGGCCTGTCTATTTTGTTTATCTTTTCAAAGAACCAACTTTTCGTTTTATTAATCTTCTGTATTGTTCTTTTGTTCTCGATTTCATTTAATTCTGCTCTAATCTTGGTTATTTCTTTTCTTCTGCTGGCTTTAGGATTGCTTTGCTCTTCCTTTTCCATTTCCTTAAGATGATTCATTAGTTTACTGATTTGTGACCTTTCTGTTTCCAGGTTCTAGAGCTTCTTTCTTTGCATTCCTTGACTTAGGGCCTCTGCCTCCATTTTCAAAGCCAGAAGTGTAGTGTCTCCAAATCTATCTCTGCTTCCATCACATTATATTCTCTCTGTGGCAAATCTTCTTCTGCCTCCCTTGTATAAAGACACTTGTGATTATATTTAGGGTCCACCCAGATAATCCAGGATCATCTTCCCATATCAATATCCTTAATTTAATCATAAGTTTCTTTTTGCCCTATAAGGCAATATTCAAAGTTTTAAGGATTAGGACGTTGATACATTTGGGGACCATCATTTTTACTCTACCACATAATATTTCTACTCTGCCTTCCTCAACCAGTTGGCTTCGTCCTCAGTGGCCACCCTTAGTGACTGCATAATGGCTGCACATCCTGGGAAACTCACACAGACACTAGTGACCAGTGGAAGGAAAAAGGCTCCATCTGTCTATGTGTCTCTATTTTTCAGGGAGTAAACCTTTCCTAGAAGCCCCTGGGAAGTTTTATTCATATCTCAAGAGGAATTTCACTATGTGTTCATTCTTAAATAAATTACTAACAAGGGTAAGAAAGGAAAATTCTCTTAACAATTGTATTTGTTAGAAAAATAGGTCAGACTGGTAGATGCCGTCAGTATTACGTAAGCAGCAAAACTTTCTCTTACATTTCTCTGTCATTAGCCTAGCATTTCTAAACCAATAGGGTTTATCTCATATACAAAAGTATCTGTAGGGCTTTGTGTGTGTGATTTCTTTTTCTGAGACAATTTATCATTTAATCACAATACAAGTTAATACTATTGCCTCCCTAATAACACTGACCCTTAAAGACCTTGACCCTTATTCATTATACTTTATCATCTGACAAATTCTCCTTTTGGTTTTTTGTCTCTAAACACAATGCATGTCAGATATTACAAATGCATTTCAAAAATATTTAAAATAACACATCTCCCTTTGGTCTCTTTGTTTAAAACTGAGGGTAAAAAGAGGAAGTTAGAAATATTAATCAATTACAGGATTAAATAATATAATGCCTTGTTTAATTACTCTGTTTATATATTACAATGTATATTATTGGAACATGTCATTTTTAAACATATGGAAGAAAGTAAAAGAAAAGCTTTCCAAAATTAAGCTGCCCTGTGATACAGCTACAACTTTCTTGTGTGGTACTGTAATCCTGAAAGGAAATGTCTGACATTCTCGTTCTTTAGTAGGAACCTGATTTATGGGTTTATGCCTGCATCAATGCCTCCTTTAGATAGTTGCAGTATGAAAAAGAGTAAAGCAGGCAGCTTCAGATTGTCTTTGTCAACAGTTCTGGAAATATAATAACCAGCCTGTCACACAAAGGGAGCAAGATAGAAGAGTATGGGGGGAAGAAAAATTTTGACCTCTATTGAGTAAATTAACAGTATTTTAGGTGCTTTCAGATGTGCAATTTGCAGGTAGCAGCAACCAGCAATCACTGTTTACTATTGTCCTTCTTACATATCCTTGAGGAGGCTCCTAGATAATGATATGAATATTGAAAATTCAGTACTGTGATATGGTCATCCTATCAGAAGGAGCAACAATTTGTCCAACAGCTTTTGTTTTGCTATTTTAATACATGACAAGCTTTCACAATAAATCCAAATTGACTGGAATGCCAACTTTTAAATTTCACTGAAACAAACCAATATATGAAAATTGAACTATAACCCTTTCTCCTCTCCCCCCTTCAACACCCACACATATAATAAGGGATCCCTCTTTCACTGAATACTCCTTGGCATTTCATCTGTGTGTCTTTTCATACCCATTGTATTATATTCTTTATTCCAATTTCTCTTATTTCTCTAATGTATATCTTATTGCCTTTACTGTATATAAAACTTCATATGTACATATACAATGCCTTGCATATAACAGGTACTTTAAAATACATATTGAACAAATGTTTGGTTCCGAATTACATTGCAGGATTTCCTTTTCAGTCCCATGTTTACAATGTCCTAATTAAGTACTGTGATGAAGAAAGAACCTTTCTACATTAGAAGTTATTTTCTTTTTTAAATTTTTTTTTCATTTTTTTTTTCCTAATTAAAGGCCAGCTGAAATTTTAGCACCAAGGGAAAAAAAGAAAAAGAAAAAAAAAAAGCAACTTGATTACCAGGTTAGTTCCACTCATCTTTCAGATTTCAAAAGACAAGTACATTTCTCATTATTGTGACTATGGGTGTTTTGAGGACAACATTTCCCTCAGTATCATCTTGGACATTAGGCAGTCACATCAACGTGAGCAGAGTTCTCCCCTGTGTTCACCTTCGCGTCTCCCAACACCTCACCTGGAGCTTGCTCTGCAGTTTAAACTCAGTAGATGTTTATTGAATAGAATCACAAGAAATGAAGATATAAAAGTTGCTGCCTTGATTTTTTAAATTGAGGGACATGTCACATACAGCCTGTTAATAAATAAAATAATATATAAATAAATACATAAATAAAAAATAAGAAGGTAGTGAATGAATGTTCCCAAACTTTATGTGAACCTACTTCATTTCTGGAGGCTTTATACTTTATATCATGGACTCTTAAACTCATCCCATCCTGGCAATCTTATCTTCAAATTTGAATTTGACTTTGGTTTTCCAGAGAATATAAGAAGAAATAAAAAGAAAGAAAACAAAAATTTCCATCTCGATTCAGGGTAAGTGAGCAATGTCTTGATTATTCCATATCTTATATTAGATGTGGAATACCAAAATTAGGTGCCTGATTGATGTTGTGTCATATGGTCAGTTTTTTTTTTTTTTTTTGACAGATGATAGCAAGATTGGACTCCTCTCTATTTTTATTGTATATTTTCTTATAATCCAAGTTTCATATCTCTGAAATAAACCACTCAAGAAGAAAAAAAGTTTTAAATTTCTCAATTCTAATCTGGGCTGTTGCCATGTCTATATTTTAGAATTTGTAAAGTAAATGAGGCAGTGATAAAGCTTTCATGCCAGAGACGCTTTTAAATACCAAAAGCATGTCATTACTGCCGAGCTTCATTTTTCTCCTAATTCTTTAATTAGATAGGATAAGAACTGCATCTCTTAAGCAAATTCTCCTGCTGTTCTTTCCTGGCCTCTAGAGGATCTTGTATTTATATGCATCATATTTTACTTGTAATGGACTTTTAGGAATTGCATACTTTTGTTCTTTCATCTTGTACTTGAACCAGAGGTGGGTTCTAGTTCTGTGTTTATGAAAATAAAAGCTAAGTTGTGTTGCTTCTTCAGTTGGGTCATTAAGTTAATACATAACACTGGTATTTTAAATTCCGTGGAAAAAAAAAACCAGGAATAATCTTATGACATATTTGAGAATGGGCAATAATACAATTGTTTTTAAACTAATGATACAGTAGATAATTGAGGCATTAGATACAAGAAACAGAAAATTTTCCCTCTAAGATAATTTAACTGGATAATACAAGAAGGTTTTATTTTTTTTTTCTGATGTGGTTATGGAGGTTTTAAGTTAAGTTTTTAAAATTTTTTTAGTTTATAAACAACAGTAATTTATTTCTTACAGTGCTGGAGGCTGGGAAATCCAAGATCAAGGAACTGGCAGATTTGGTATCTGGTGAGGACTCTCTTTCTCACAGACAGACGTCTTTTCACTGTCACCTCACATGATGAAAGGGGCTAGGTAGCTCTCTGGGGTCTCTTTTATAAGGATGCTAATTCCATTCATGAGGGCAAAGCCTTCATGACCTAATCATACTTCATTTACTTACTCAGCTTCTTTATTAATTAAGGAATACAATATATAATTCAATGTATGGAGAACAACAAAAAAATCACTTTTATTACAGTTAAAATTGAAATTGGGGAATGTTTTGTATCTGGAAGCATGTGGGCTTCTGTACTGAACCCCTGATTTATATAGCCTCACTCACCTTGTCACGGGAGTGTTGGCAGCCGTTACCTATGAAAGCAAAACTTGCCCACAGAGAAGTACAGTGGAACATGAGGGCAGCTGTTTCTTTTTCTTCTTTTTTTTTTTATACAGAAGGATATTCATGACAACTTTGTTTATTATATGGGGATACTAGAAACAATTTAAACATTCAATATCAGGGAATCTTTAAGAGAGATGTCCATATGATAAAAAGCTGTGTATTCGTTAAAGCTACTTGTTTCAAAAATTTCCAAAGACCTGAGAAAATTAATAAGTGAAAGTAAAACAAAACAAAACAAAATAGAAATGCGTATAGAATCTGATCTAAGTTTTTGGGAAAAATTTTTCTCATATGCAGAAAAAAAGACTGGAAAGAAATATATTTAACTTTTCATATTGATTGTTTTTGGTTGGAGGGATTATGATGATTTTTAGTTTCTTTATCTTTTTTTCAATCTGAATTTTCTATAATGAACATGTGTTTCTGTTATAAAGAGAAAGAGTCAAGAAAAACAAAATTAGAACATACAAGATGGTGCAAATGGTACTGGTATACTCAACTGGTGTAGCATAAACTGGTACAATTCTTTTGGGGAAAAATAACCAATAATAGATAAATGTTCTAATGAGGTTTATGCCCTTTGACTCCAAACACTGACTCCTGGGAATTTCTCTTTTTTTTCTGGGGATATAATACATTAGATGCCAAGAGCTATGTGCAATGAAGATGTTTATCATAGCAATACCTGTAAAAACAAACACTGTATATAAGCTAAATGTCCAATTATTGGTGAACAGTTTTGTAAATTATGGAGCATCAGCATGAAGGGATATTATGGCACCATTAAAATGATAATTGTGAAGACTGTAGTAATACAGAGTACATTTATGATGGGATACAAAATTAAAAATACAGAGTAACAAGTCTTTATACCCCATTTTCTTTATCCACTCATCATTTGGTGGGCACATAGGTTGGTACCATATTATTGCAGTTGTGAATTGTGCTGCAGTAAACATATGGGTGCAGGTATCTTTTTAATAAAATGACTGCTTTTCCTTTGGGTAGATCCCCATTAATGGAATTCCTGGATCAAATGGTGGATCTACTTTTAGTTCTTTGAGAAATCTCCACACTGTTTTCCGTAGAGGTTGTACTAATTTACATTCCCACCAATAGTGTATAAGTGTTCCCTTTTCACTGCATCTGCACCAACATCTATTGTTTTTTGACTTTTTAATAATAGCCATTCAGAAAGGGGTAATGTGGTATTTCATTGTCATTTTAATTTGGATTTCCCTGATGATTAGTGATATTGAACATTTTTCCATATATTTGTTGGTCATTTGTATGTCTTCTTTCAAAAAATGTCTGTTCATGTCTTTTGCCCACTTTTTAATGGGTTAAATCCCATATTTAAAGGCAAATCAATGCCTTCTTCATCTCCACCCCCAAACAATGAGTATGTATTCTCCCACTGACTGGTTGAACCGGTAGACTCTGTGGTGTCAAAGGGCAATTGCGACAAGTCAGCTGGGTCACAAAACCCCAGAGAAATGGAGAGGAGGAAGGAGTAAATGAGGACCAGGCTAGAGTGAGCCTCACAGGCTACAGTGATGCTGGGCCAGGAAAATAAAATGTGAGATAGGGTGAAAAAAATTGGACCTTTGCTTCACCATTTGCTGGCTATTGGCCTTGCAGGAACCATTTCACTGTTTTGAGTCTGACTTTCTATGTCCTCAAAATGATACCAGTGATACGATCAACTCCAAAGTGCATAACAATGTGTCTGGCACTGAGAGTTCAATAACCACCATAGATTTGAAGAATCTCAGATTCCCAGGAACTAAGCCTCATCCTCCTCCTTACACTTTCGGGGAACCTAAAGCCCCTGGCATGCAGAGGGTAGCAGAGCCCCACCCACATCACACTCAAGTTCTTCTGCTGCCCCCTGCTCAATTATTTTAATTTTATAGAGCCCGCTCATCACTGTACCTGCCTTCTTTAAACCAATATCTAAAAGAGCTTTGCTTAGGGAAATGCAAGTTTCAGCAACAAGACAAAGTATTAACAATATTTAAGTATAGTTTTGACAAAACTAAGTAATTATAATCTCCCTGAATCCCATTCACCCCACCATAATAATTATTTCCTCTTCCATGTACTGAGCATCTATTCGGGGCTTAGACACATTTCTTAAGTTATTTTTTTTTTGAAATTTGTTCTATTTTTAAAATGACAGAGGCAAAATTATCTACCATCCCTACTCCCCCTTCCACAATTTTTTGAGGTCGATTTTGTGTTTCCAAGTCTTCCAACAAAGGTTTGTGGTCAAAGTTTTAAAAACATTGTAGAGTAAATTATTGCATTCTTAATTGATTCATATTTGTGTTCCAACCTTAAGAGTGTAGTATTGCTATAGTCATTGTTGAATTTGAGGCTTCACAGGTTATTCAAACTTCTCAAAACATAAAACATGCAACATATGTGCAGAAGAAAGAAAAAATAGGAGTTGGAAGCAGAAAGCCTCTTAAGAAAGAAGAACTACTGTGTTTGTCAAAACACCCTGTTGGTCATTTTGGCTGAAGAATAGCCTTCAAAATATTGGACAGTGATTTGGAACTGACAAGGAGATAAATATTTCTTGCCTAAGGAATGCTCCTAAATTGGGACAGTTGCTAGTAAATTCATTAAAGAATAAAGGAAAGGAGACCAAAGGTAGGAGAGAGAGTACGTGTCAGCATGGCAGAACCTGGAGCCTAAACAGAAAGGATAACCAACAAAGGCCTGCCCAGCAGAAGAGAGAGCAGGAGGCACTGTGAAGCTGCCTGGTTGGGCTTGTGTTACTGCATTTCTCAGGGCTCCTGCCTGATATCTAGATACTTTCCCAAGGGGAGTGTGAGGCCTGCGTTAGGATACATGCAGTAGAAGTGGTGGCATCAGCATGTATATTTTTTTGATGCTGCTCAGATTCTCAAGGTGCACAGGGTCATTTAACCAGAAACAGTCTCCATGGAGGGCTGGGTGCAGGAGGAATATGACAAGTTAAAAGACATTTCATTTCTGCTATGGTTGTGCAGGTTTTTGCTATGCAGAGGAACCTTGCTGAATGCCGGCAAGTGGTTCTGAATGCCAGTTTGGCCCTATTCACCAAGCTACAGAGACTAGGTCTGTGTCTGCCTAGATGTTGAGATATCTTTATCTAAAGATGCTCCAATGAGCACACACTCTATTTGCTAATTGTGACCTTGCCCTTGTCAATTCCTCGCAGGGGCGGGGAACCTGCGGCCTTGGGGCCACATGTGGCCTTCTGGATCCTTGAGTGTGGCCTTTTTGACTGAATCCAAATTTTATAGACCAAATCCTTTTAATAAAGGATTACACTTTAAAAGTGCAATTAATGAGCTCCTTAGTTTCATCTCTAGGTTGGTTGCTTGAGTAAAATATCCTTTACATAAGCAACGTTCCCTACCTTCTCTTTCTTCTCTTTCTTACTTGCTAGGTAGCTACTGATGCATATATATGTGTGTGTATATATGTGTGTTTATGTATGTGTTTTATATATATTTTTAATGATACACACACAAAACACAAAATAGAATATCACAGAATTAGCACTAGTCCCCACAATAAGCTTATACCTCTATTTCTTTTTTTATTTTCTTTCTTTTTTTTTTCTTTTCTTTTCTTTCTTTTTTTTTTTTAAGACAGGTTCTCACTCTGTTGCCCAGGCTAGAGTACAGTGGTGTCATCATGGCTTACTGCAGCCTTGAACTCCTGGACTCAAGTAATCCTCCTGCCTCAGCCTCCCAAGTAGCTGGGACTAGAGATATGCATCACCATACCCAGCTAATTTTTTTTCATTTTTTGTACAGACAGGGTCTCGCTATTGCCAGGCTGGTCTCGAACTCCTTGGCTCAAGCAATCCTCTCTCTTCTTGGCCTCCCAAAGTGCTATTATACCTCTATTTCTTGATTTATCAAGCTTAGACATTATCTTTGACTCTTGCCTATGAACAATGCATCTTTAATTCACCTATATTATCCTATTTCTCTCCAACACTCCCCTAAATATTTCATAGAGGTATGATTTTTTAATTATTGTCTTGATTAATTTTGCATATTTACATGACATTTGAACTGCAGTTTCCTGTATCATTAATTTGTGCAGCATATTGAGAACGCCAGCTATATTAAATGAGACTATTAGTATCCTTATTTTTTTCAAGACTTCTCTCTCTCTCGCTACTCTCCTGCAAGCTCCACCTTTACTTTTGCATTTTCAAGTTTGTTAAACTTACGTTTTTAATCATGTTTGAGTCATCAGTCCTTTGTGTATAAGCTGATCCTAACCATTGAAAACAAACACTCATAGTAATTTGGTTATATGAATACTGTTAGCTTCAGTAGTATGTAATCTTATACACCCTTTTCTGCAGGTTCAAGGCTAAGAACTTTGTGTATCAGAGATTTTTTTTTAAATAATATTGTCATTATTTTTCTCTGCACTTTAATATCTATTTACTGATAGCCTCATCGTGTACATACATTCACAAGCAGAGTCTAAAGTTGAAAGGCATACTTTTATATTTGTACAGATTAAAATATATTAAATATACATTTAACACAAACAAAGCATACACATACACACACATATACACATACTCACGCATATATGATTGTCATGTGTCAGGTTCTTTCTAAGTATATAGAAACAAATATAACTAACAGATTTAATCTTCTCCATAATTTTATTGAGGCTGGTCTCTATTATTATGCCTATTTTATTGCTAAGGAAAATGAGGCCCCAAAATGATATATAACATGTCAAATGTCACATAACTCGTTGATTAGTGATGGCTCTGGGATTCAACCCAGGCAATCTTGCTCTAAAGGCTGTTTTTTTTTTTTTTTTAATCATCATATAATGTTTCTGTAAGAAAAGTTAAATAAATTTAAATACACTTTAAAATGTTATTTATGGGTGTGTCACCAGAAAGAATGAAATTGGAAGTGGAAATATATAAGATTTTAACATACTGAATCCCAACAAAACACTTTGTAAAGTTCATACTATAAAGGAAAAATAAATCAAAGTGCAATCATTTTGCTGATATTCTTTCTACACTTTTAATTTCTGTATTTTCTCATATGAAAACAAATAGTCTTTTTTGCTAAAACTGAGTTTTAAAATATTGCATTCTTACAGCATCATATGCAATTGATAAAAACAGGTATATTTTGAGACTAAGTTATTTCACATTTTAATATGAGACCATAAGTTTCAAACGATACTTAGAGGTAATAACTGATAAAAATATTTATTACAGTTATTTGCCCAATTAAAAGTAAATTCTTAGTTCTAGTAAGCAGTAAAAATTAAAAATTAATAACTTTCATAAAATGTTTAAAATGGCAATTAAAATTAAACATTAATACCAGTTGGAATACTGTCCAAAATGGAGTGTTTGTAAAGAAAACTTATGTTCAGATTATGTTGTAGACTATGTGTGAATGTGGTATACAGAATTTTAAGATGAATCCCAATGCCTCACCTCCTTGTATAATCCCTCTCTCCTTGAGTGTAAGCTAGGCCTATCACTGTTACTAACCTATAGAGTATGGCAAAGTGAAGGTAATTTTTAGATGTAATTAAAGACCTCAATCAGTTGATCTTAAATTAATCAAAATGGAGATTATTGTGGGTGGGCCTGACCTAATCAGGTGGGATCTTTAAAAGGGGCCAAGAGGTAGGTACCAGAAGCAGCAGATGCCCTCTCTTTCTCTCCTGCTGGCCTTGGAGAAGCAAGCTTCCATGATTTGTACAGATGCAAGGAAATGAATTCAGCTAACAGCCAAATGAAATTGGAAGAAAACTCTGAGTCTCAGATGAGTCTGAAACCCCAGCCAACACTTGGTTGTAACCTTTTGAGACCCTGAGTAAAGAAGTCAACTAAGTTATGCCTATATATTGGGCCCACAGGTTCAGATAATAAATGAGTATTATTTTAAGCTGCTAAGTGTGTGGTAATTTTTTATACAGCAATAGAAAACTAATATAGTGATCTTTTATGGAAAAGAAAAAGTGGAATGTTTTCCAAAAATAGCTCTTTTACAACTTTCATAATGTTTCATTACATGCACATGCAAGACTAGGACATCTAACGCCTTAGTATTTGTAGGAAAAAGAATTCAGTGCCAAGAATTACATGTAAATAATTCTAATCATCATGGAATATCAGTGTTAAACAGAGTGGACAGTGTGTCTAGTCTACATTCTGTTTTTAAGTTAAGAAATAAGAGCAGCAAAATGGCTAACAGCTTGCCCAGGGCCACACTAACCCTGAGAGAAGGAGCTGGGGTAAGAGGCCAACCTATACTCCAGAACCAGACCCAATTTCCTTGTAGTTCAACATAAAGAGCTTGTGAGTTCCAGTCAGACTGCACCTAACTAACTCCAGATGGCAAATAACTTAACTTGAAGATCTGCAGAAATAAAATTCTGTAATCTTCCAATATATAGGATTGAAATGACTTTACTTCACAGCATGCGCAAACCTAAAGATATCAAGTCAATCAGATGGATGCTTTTATCCTATATGGCAGTTCTCAATGATTAACTGTACATTTTGACACCAAAAAGACAGTTTAAATCTCACCTATGTCAATTGAGACCAGATCTTTGCCTTTAGATGAATAGATTAGAGGGCTTGAATGAGTCAGGATGATTATACTATTGTGAAACTAATTCACAGAAGAAATGCACAGTACCAATAAACACATGAAAAGATGCTCACATTTACCAATAACTAAATAAGTGCAAATAACAATAACAAAGAGACAATTTTACCTTTAATTAACTTATTCAGCAATATTTATTGAATGCTTATTGTGTGTTGGGCACTTTGTATTATTTCTAGAGATAAATAGCAAAAACATTGTATTTGCCTTCATGGACTTCACATTCTAATGATAGAGATATACATTGAACAAGAGGTCATATAAATAAAAAAATGAGTCTATATTTTCTATGGATGGAAAGACTAGGGGCTATGAGCACATATGACACAGTTTTGGGGCTTTCAGGGCGAACTTTACTGAGTAAATATCTTTAAATGTAAAATATAAATTGGTTCTGTGTTTGTGTGCATACAAGTATTGAGGAATCACAATAGAAGAGAAAGTCTTAAATTTCAAGCTGTGGTTTAGATCTTGGAAAATTAAGAAAATAGGGGTTCCTAAACCATACTAAAGAACGAGTATTAAATGAAATAAAATGAATTTGATTATATACAAATTGAGTTCAAAGGTGTTATGTGTTATACAGACTTATGGAAATAAGAGAATAGAGTTTGGGTAAGGGAATTGAATGAAAGATTCTTTGAGGTACACTTGTATCAGGGAATCCTGGCCTGGGAAACAATGGAATTCTTGCTACTTCTGCTCTTAGCTTCCCTTACAGCTGGCATAGTTATGACTTTAAGTTGGTGGTTCCTGACCCTGACTACAATCAGGGTCACCATGCAACTTAAAAAAAACATCAACGTGAAGGCTCTATTCCTTAAAGATTCTGATTTAATTTTGGGGGGCGGGGTTGTAAATATTTTTTAAAGCTGCTCCATTGATTCTAATGTACAGCCAGGGTTGAGAGCCACAGCCTTTAGATATTTCTTAGCTAACGATAGGGTCATCTATCTGCTACAGAATCTTAATATCATTTAAATTGGAAATTTCTTAGAGCAGCAGTTTAGAATATAATAGAATAATAAAATAAGTGCCCTGGGAAATCATCTAAATCAACCCTACATTTCATAGATTAGGAGACCAAAGCCTTATCTGTCTAAATGACTTGTCTAGGGTGAAAAAGTAACCTTGTTTCTTTTCAGTTAAACTTATTTTAATCATAGTCCACATACAAATTCTGTATTGAACAATTAATATTCATTCTCAAAAAGTATTTCAGTATCCATTATGAGTCAGACACTGTGCGATGTCAATTAAGTTAATAGCTAATCCCATAAGGTAATCGTTATCATTTTCATTTTAGAGAGTCAAGGACATTAATTCCATAAATCATGGAGCCAGTAGGTGATAGAGTTATGATTCAAACCCAGTTCTACCAGGTTTGAAAGACTTGATCTTTCCATGACTGCTTTCATGCGCTTATTTAATATCACCTCATATACTTAAATTTACCTATTGGTTAAATTAGCTGATTCTTTCAGTCTTTCATCCAAAAGCTTATTTTGCAACTTTTTTATTATTTTAATTATTTAGATCCTCAATACTTTCAGAATTGTATAATCATGAATGACATACTCAGGAGTTCCAAATGATAAAATAGTTCTAAAATAGTTTGTATTACATGATAAATGCAATGGAATCCTGATCCTTTTTTCTAGAAAATTTCAGGATGTTCACTTAAAAAAAATCTTTTGAGTCATTTTTTAAATTGTCATCCTGACCTTTACTAAGTGTTAAACAGGTTTCTTCAAAATTTAATGAGGATGAGTTTTCATATGATTGTCATTTTAATTCAGAGAGCTATGAAGAATTTAACAATTTTAGTATAAAATAGCAGAACTTCTTACATATGTATGGTCTATGACTAGCTCAGGCTAAATTTTGCACATCTATGGAGTCTAAAATTCAAGTGGGATTACATCCAATTTTTTTGTTTAAGTATCAGAAGTAAAAGAAAATGCATAGTCTAAAGTGAACCATGGTTTAAGACTCCACTCTCTTCTTGGCCACTTTTTCTTCATGAGTGGCTTAAGAAGAGCAGCTCTATCTGTTGGGTATCAGGTGGGATTTAGAAATTGCCACAAAGCAAAACATGCATAGAATTCTGGCTACCTCTCACTTCATCTCATCTATTAAGTGTATAAAATATAACAGCCAGTTTTTAAATATCATTACTTCAAGGTGCAGTAAATGAATCCAACCGGATAAGAATATTGCTGTGCTTAGAGTAAAGTTAATATCTAAACTAACCACCATTTCCGACTATATATTTATTTCGGTGCCTGGATAATTTTAATCATTATTGCACTTACTTGTTTTTATTCATTTTCAGGTGTATATTCTTTATTAATTACACATTCATCAGCATATTCATTTAATAGGTGACATTTAACTTAGTGCTTTTTAAATATATACACATATACATGTAAATACATAAATGAACTTATACATAAAAATTCACATAAATATTAACATGAATTCATATATATATACACCCATTCAGAGTTGCTTTTCCAGTTAATCAGTCTTGTGTTGGGATAGGGCCCAGGGGCATTCTAAGAACGATGGGGTTCACACTGGATGTATTAGTCAAATAAGAAAAAACTTAATAGAATGTTTAGTATATAATATGGAAATATGCGTCTATAATATGGGAAAATACTGTATCTCCAAGGTGAATCTATCAAAATTGCCTGGTTATGCCTTGTTTCATTTAAAATATTCCACAGATAATCTTTATTTTCTTTCTAGGGAGAGAATACTGTTCTGGAGATATAAAGACTCCAAGGAGTTTATAATTTCCTTGGGAAAATTAGAGTACCAGACATGAAGAAAAAACTACTACATGAACGTGCTCAGTTTTATGATTAGTATTAGTTTCTTTCTAGACCAATGGTTCTCAAATGTGATTCCTAAACTGGCAACATAAGTATGCCTGGGAACTTGTTAAAATTGCAAATTTTGGGTCCTAGCCTAGACCTACAGAATCAGAAACTCTGGGGATTGGGCCCAGCCACAGAATCTCCAGGTGATTTTGATAAAGAGAAAAATCTGAGAATATACACTAACTTCATTATTTCTTTTTTTTTTGTAATTTCAAAATATCAAGGGGGTACAAATGTTTTTGTTACATGTATACCTTTTATAATGCTTAAATTGGGCTTTTTTGTGTGCCCATTACACAAATAGTGTTCATTGTACCTGATAGGTAGGTTTTTATCCCTCTCCTCCTCTCCCTCCCCCTTCTTGATTTCCAATGACCTTTACAACTCTTTGTGCCCATCGATTAGTTCCCAATTATTAGAGAGAACATGTGGTGTTTGTTTTTCCATTCCTGAGATAATTCACTTAGGATAATGGTCTCCAGTTCCATTCATGTTGCATTGAAATGATCAAAGTGATATTGTGGGAATGCAGATATAGCAGAAAGGAAGATGTGAGCAGAAAAAGAAGAGAGACCAAGAAATCATTCAGGGAACTGTTGCAATCAACAAAGTCTTATGTGTGAGGAGTTTAGAGGCAAAATGGTGTCATGCATGTTTTATTTCTTAAATCCCCAAACTATTATGTCAATCATACTTAAAAAGCACATCTGGAGCTGGGCACGGTGGCATATGCCTTTAATCCCAGCTACTTGGAAGGCTGAGGCGGGAGGATCGCTTGAGCCTAGGAGTTCAAGGCCAACCTGGGCAACGCAGGGAGACCCCTGTCTCCCTAAAACAAAACAAAACAGCAAAAAAACCACATCTGCTTTCATGAAGGCAATAGGCAATGCCTGTTTTTTTCCCTTCATTTTCTACATTTAAAATAAAATGTCAATTAAGCTTCTGGTATATATGGATGTTCATATGCCCCTGAAGTATATTTGTTATATGTTCTAACTACTGACCAGAGTGGGGGAACGAATTGGAGAATGGTGAGAACTGTGATTATCTAAGAAGTGAGGACTGAAGCAGAGAGTAACAGTAAAAACTTTTTTCACATGTGAAGATAGTATTTAAGTTTACATATATATTCAAACCAACACATTGGCATAAAAATTATAATATCTTAGAATCAGTAGTAAAACTTGCACTGATTTGAAGAATTATTATGTTGTTTGTTTGTTTGTTTGTTTTATATTCTAAGTGAGGAAAATGTGAAAGCCAGATTAAGGGATTTAACTCTTTAAATCGACGAAACACACACACACAAAGCCCTTTCTTTTCTGCAGTGGAATCTTAATTGGAATCTTATTTCTATGTAGAAATCAGATGACACCAGAAGTTGTCTGATTCCAGAGAAGAACTAGTGGAGCGAGGCTGAGCCTCTTGCTCTCCTGACCTCAAGCTCACCCTCAGGCCCTGAAACACTTCATTTGTACATAAGCTCCCAGGAAGGGGCAGAGCCTATATTTTCATATTAATGATACACATAGAATATTGTGTCTACTCAATACCAATGAAACAAAAATCTGAAAGATGAAAAGTATAGAGTAATTATTTTCTCATACATATTGTCTAATAACTGTCTTCATGTCTGTGTCAAGGGGCTGTCAGGTGATCGAAACACCCTTTTAAAGTACCTTTAAGGCACTTTGCCTGTGGACTAGTTGCCAGAATCTCCTTGGGGAGGGAGGTAATTTTCATGTAACTCCACTATGTAGGTGATTCTTTGACAATTGAGTTAGGATATACATAGAATACAGAAATAACATAAGGAATATATATTAATTTAGTCATAAAGACTCCATTACTGTAGGGATGAAACTCAGATAGCAGTACTTGTACAAGAACCAGGAAACTTAACTCTCAAATGCAATCATAACATTAGCTAGTATGTATTGAATATTCTGGAAGACACTCAGCTAATCAGCTTATATGATTGTCTTAAATTTACAATCTCATTTGTTAGTCTCTAGGATTATTCCCAATCTACAGATGAGGAAATTTGTATTTAGAGAAGGAAAGGGATTTCCTTAAATAACACAACTAGTGGTACAGAGAGTATGGTCTGGCCCTGGATCAGTGCTACTAATCACTGTAGTGTTTGGTCTTCTAAAATTCTGAATTCTGATAGAAGATGACTTAAGAAAAAATAGTTAAGAAACAGATTCATGATAAAGGCATCCGATGGTATATATTGTTCAGTGTGTTTATAATTTAGGGTTTGTTTTTGTTGCCTTATTAGATTTAAATAAACTACTCCAAGAGGTAAAGTATACGGGACTTAAAGATGGTATTGTATGAGATGTTAAACTCTGGGTCAGTTATAACAAGAATAAGAACATGATGAAACAGAGAACATAGCATGGCCCCTGGTCCATGGTTGGCCCTCTGCTACTTAATTTCCTTTACTTTCCTCCTTCTATGCCTATCATTTGGATATGCCATGCTAGAAATATTCAAAGAAAAATAATTTGGTTACCCTTTACCATATCCCACTAGTATATTTTTATATTACATTTAGATTCTGATCCAGAGACAGTCACAGTGATCTGGCCAAAAACTATAACTTGTGTTGGTTTTTCCCCCCACTCTTAAAGGATTAAACCTACAATTTTCAACAATAAGAATACTTTAGTTTCTCCACTGCCTGGCCTCCTACTCTTAAATGATTAGGCCTACTCTTTCTAACCACAAGAATAATTTACTTTCTAGGCATATGTCAGGTGGAATATATGTGTCTTTTAATCAATTAAGTAGGTGTATGATATACAAGAGTGAATTTTATAGGCTTAAAATTCATACATTTATCTGCTACAACTTTCTATATTAGATTATACAAGTACCTAGAGGCTAATGCAATGAATGTGCCTAAAGATTTGTTGCTCAAATGAATTTTTTACGATAATTTTAATGGCTTTGTCTTGATTTACCAAGATACTGTGCATACTGAGATCCAATCATTTCTCAAATGGCAGGAATTAGTTATCATTTTTACCTATGTTCTCTTTTAATGAGAAAATTAGCTACTCTTTTCTTACATTGTCCTTGGGGGCAAGTGGCAGGGGCATCAAAGGAAAAAATGAAAGTGCAGGATTGTGCATTTGTGTCATGTATTTGTTAATTAGCTGAACCCATGACATTTCCCAAGGAAAATTAGATATGCAAATGAAAGCAATGACTGAATTAAGGGCTTTTCATATGTTTAACCTGAGATCCTCTGCAGAAATTATTTTTTTAAATGACTTTTGTAATATTCAGTCTTCATGGTTATTAGTAATCCAGATGGCGTGGCTGCAAACAGTTATTCAGAAGTTTAGATGTCTCCAGCAAACCTGTTCTGAGCATTAGTATAGGGTCACTAGGGTCCAATTGAAAGGGGCAAATAACAGAAAATTTGTCAAATGTAGGTAAATGTACCCAGCTCTACTGTCTGAGAGACAAAACAAGTCACTTATTCAACAGTTCCCAAAATTACATGGGTTCTCCATGGGCCATATTGATTTTGAGGTTCTTGTCTTTCATTGTTATGTCCTTCAGAGATTTTCTTCACTTGGACTATCTCAAATATATTCCTAAGGCATGCTGTACATCTGACTTTATTATTTCCTGGCTCTATATTGCATCTCTCTTATTGGTCAAAGTGGCACTTTTAATAATCATCTCCTGTAATTCTCAGACAGGTGATCTTGACCTACTTTCTGGCAGATGCTATTACCTCTACATGACCTTGAAAGAGAGGGAGTGGACGTTTCCCTCTCACCCAATTTAGTAGTCTATCCCAATAACAAAATAGAATTTTCCCTTCATTTCTTCTCCCCAAAATGATACTAAACATAATGCTATTTATTATCAACATAAGCTTAAAATACCATCTATGGAGTTCTAAATGTGTATAGGGAATATGATTTAATCTTCAAATAAATCTATAAGTACATTTTTTTTTCCTTTTTATCAAGGAGGAAAATAAGTTTCAAAGAAGTTAAATAAATTATCTGAAGATTTATATCTTGAAAATAGTATATCTCAGATGCTGGGACACTTCTAGCCCATATGGTATCTTTGTACAAATAAGAAAAAAAAAGTTTCCTTTGCTCAAGACACTTCCATCTTTCAGAAAATTAGCAGAATATAAAAATTTTATAAAGAGAAAAGGATATCTCACTGCCACCTACAGGAAAGTTTTGTTTAATCTAGGAATCTATAATGACTATGGCATAAATAGTGTCCCCTTAGATGTGCTATCCTTTTGAAGACCAGAGTCTGCACAAACACACATAGCAGCCCTGTTGAGATATAAAAACCAGTGTTCTGAGTTTCAAGCCATTCTGCTTAACTGTGCAGAATAAACTCAGAAATATCTAAGCAAAACCTAGTATCTATATGTAAATTATCTAGTTAAAACTGTGCAGTGCTTTCTGTCCCCATCCCTCGTCACTGCCATACAGACTTGCCTTCTATTCCTGCATGATTACTCCTGAGAGCACATTTCCATTGTTGCTTTCTAGTTCTTGAATATCTTAAGAACAAAAGGAATTTTAGGAGAGATGGCAGAAAATTAATGGAGTTATGGAAATATGTAAATCTAGCTTTTAAGTTATTTTAAAATCTTTAAATTGAATACTTTTCTTTATTTCAAAGTACACCACAAAATAGTAGAAAACAAAAAGGAAATGGAGTTCCATTGTTCCCTTGTGTTTTGCTAGAGCTACACTTGTTAGCTAATATAAATATCAACAAAGATCATACTAGTTTAAATCAAATTCTTTTTTTTTTAATGAAGAATTTATCTGCACTAATGGTTGCAGGAAACTACTTGGAGAATGTCATGTTTGAGGCATTTTGTATAGAGATAGAGACAGTTGTCATAGCATCTATGGTTAGACTTTAACCACCAAAGGATTCAGTCATATGTGAACTGCAACCCTTGTCCTCAGAGGGAGTTCCTAGCAAGTCAGTCTGTTTTCATTTTACCCCAACTCCACATGCAAAGGTAATTAATAAACACTTCAAATTGCATTTCTGTCTGAAATGATCCAATCTTAATGTGGCTTACATGTCATCTATTTTTGTACCATGCTTTTGATATGGTACCATGAGGTATGTCCCATTACAATAAATGGACAGAACTTTAGAGATGAACTGGTGGCCAAAGCTTTCATTTACAGTTGAAGAAACAAAAACCCACAGATATTAAATGAATTTCTCATAGATGAATTTCTGTTAGGAGGATACAATTAGAAATAGAACTTTATTCTTGTGACTTAAAGCATAAGGATTTTTAAAATTTTATTACATAGCTATTGTTACATTGAGTCAGCTAGAAACTTTTATTTTCAAAAGGAAGCACAATATATTACTAAATAAATATCCATAGCTCCAACAATACTCTATTACTTTAATAAAAGACATCAGCATAGGCAACTTGATTGTGTTTTACCCTTTACAGTATGCTACTGATAACCACAGTCTATGCTACAGAATTTAATGTTGAGGACACAATCTTGACCACACACCAGGAATCAGTAGCATTTCTGTGGCAGCTTGGTACATCATTCCTTCCTTAGTTGTTCTTTGCATAAAGGAGCCATTCTATATTTCTATAAATTCCCTAAAGCAACTTTGTAATGGACCAAGTATTGTGGATTGCATATGACCTTGGGAAAATGCTAATATACACTTAGGGGCCACACTAAGATATTTTTGACAAAGTAAAAACATTTCTATTACATCA
Organism: Daubentonia madagascariensis; assembly: GCA_023783475.1. Classification (NCBI taxonomy): domain Eukaryota; kingdom Metazoa; phylum Chordata; class Mammalia; order Primates; family Daubentoniidae; genus Daubentonia; species Daubentonia madagascariensis. The sequence continues at coordinate 13,034,435 of JAKFHU010000747.1, read as the reverse complement.
GAATTTTTGACTTAAACTTTAGTCAGGTTAAACATTAGTTGGTACTCATCTGCTTTTTTCTCTTTCTTTAAATTTTTACCTACCTCTAATATACCAATCACATCTAATGTAGTTTGCCACTTGAAAAGACTCAATTTCTATTATGGTATTAAAATAATTTTCTTATAGGCTTGTAAAAAATGTATTCACCACAATATTCTTTCATTTATTTATTTAATAAATATTTAAAATCTAATATGTATCCCATGGTGTGGCAATATGAAATCAGGGATCTATAAACTAATGAACCAAAGAGGGACACAGGTTCTAGAGGTATATTTGGTCTAAAAGGGCATTTCCAAGCTTTCATATGTGTCATAATTCCTTAGTGATAATTCCCTTGTGAAATTCTGTATTGTTACATTATGGGTACCTCATCTGAAAAAGGTAAGTTCTCTGAATAACAGAATTGGAAATTAAAAGAAAACATCTGCATACAAATTGTGCCAATCATCAGAGCATTTCTAGGAAAAGACAATTTTTCCTATGGGTTTACTCATCAAATCTTCCTGAGTATGTTTGACAGTGACATCAGGCATTTTTCATTTCTACTGAATTGAAATAGAATACTGATGGATAACAATTCAATTGCTTGCCCCACAGAAGGAAGGCATTTATTAGAAATTAGGATAAAAGACTTCAAAGAATTCACACATGATGTGTGATATTCTCTCAGTTCTCCTAATCATATATTAGAATTTTAAATAGGCAAATATTTCTGTTTATATAAAAATGGTAAGTTGAATAGCTTACTTAATTTACTGACTTTCTAAACACAGTCTCAAATGAAAATAGGAAGTAAACCATTACTTATATGAGTTCAAACACTGGGGGATTTATGAGATGGAAAGTGAAAGTTGTCATTTGAAATTATTTTCATAAACTTCACAAGATGTAGTGTTGACTCTTGAAAAAAATACAATTTTTTTTTCACAGCTGTTACGAAAATGAAAACTGCATAAAGAAAATAGGATACAAAAACAATGTGTTTAACAGTGGGTTTTTTTTAAAAAAAAAAACAAAGCAGTCCACTCTTGGGTATATATCCAAAAGAAATGAAAACATATGTCCACACCAAAATGTGTACACAAATGTTCACAGATGCACTATTCACAGGAGCCAAAATGTGGAAACAACTCAAATGTTACAACTCAACATAAATGGAAAAATAAAATGTGATATACCCATAAAATGAAATATTATTTGGTAATAAAAAGAAATAAAGTACTGATACATTTTATAACGTGGATGAATCTTGAAAACATTATATTATGTTACATAAAAGAAGACAGTCACAAAAAAGACCACATATTGTATGATTCCATTTATATGAATTGTCCAGAATAGGCCAATAGATATAGACAGGAAGCAGATTAGTGGTTGCCTACTGCTGGGAAGGGTTTAGGGGAAAATGACGGGTGACTGTTAAAGGGTATGAGGTTTCTTTCTGGAAATGAAAATGTTCTAAATTTGTACAACTCTATGAATATAATAAAAAACATTGAGTTGTATACTTTAAAGGATATGGTATATGAATTTCATCTCAATAAAGTTGTTATTAAACAATGCTTAGAAAATAGAGTGGAAGAGAATTCACACACAGAAAAACAAAAACAAAAACATCAAAGAAGTATTCCATGTCATAAGAAACATTTGAATTTATCAGTATTGGCTAGTGATTGCTTATTAATTTCTGAGACAATACTTGAGATGGTAAGAATCATTTTTATTACTATTTTTGTGAAGTTCGATGTTCTTAGAAGTGTTATATTTTCAGAAGTCGTCAAGAGACTCTTAATGAGTTTCTCTTTATATTTCAATTACTCAAAAATAAACAATGGATTCAATGTATCTTTTAGATATTTGTATTAGTGTTAAATAGTATTTGTAACCCCTGAACAATGTCAATGCAAACTTAAAGTCATTGTTTTTCTTCCAAAAACATGTATTTATGAAATAATACATTTTAAGTGAATTAAAAATAGTAAATATTAAAGGAGTTGAATGAAATATAAGTGTGGAAAAATACAGGCTCAAGTGCCTCCACCCTTAGTGTTATCTATTCAAATATTAGATCCAAGAATTTTAATAGCTTTTGGAAAAAACTTTACAATACAAATTTCAGATAATTTCATATAGGATCATGAAATAATCCACATTCTAGCTATATGTTTGAAAGAAGAATGCATCCAAGATACATTCAATATACATTAAATACCATATTTTTATCCTCAAAATAAAACTTCCTTTTAAATTTAATTGTCATTATTGAGTCTGAAATGTTTCCCATGAGTTGAAGATCAAAAAATCTGATATGGAAGTCAGGTTCTTAATTTGTTTTTTTTATGGCAGTTCTGAATTTTACATCTTATTCAAATTAGGTTTTCTCAATATCTGGCACAGCCCTCTCTGACAGATAAAAATTGATTTGTAAAATTATAGGAAGCAAAAAATATATGCAAAAAGCTCTTTTAGTTTGCTTTCAAACTCTTTAAAAATCCAATTTGAAGTTGTGTTTTCTTGACTTGAGACTAATGCCCTTAACCAGAAATGCATTGCCCTATCACATTCTATTTTTAGAAGTGTGATGTAATATGAGTGCTATATCAGTATAATACATTTTTATTTCCAAAAAAGGTATTGCAACCATTCTTTCAAAAACATTTGTGATATAATAAGCCTTTGGGTAATTTGATTAAGGAAAATAAATTAAATATTAAAAAATATATATGTAATTATAAAATTCTCTACATGTTTATGCATATTATTGGACGTTTCTTACTGTTTAAAACACACACATGCACCCATATACACATATACACAAACAAAAATACTACTTATAATAGATCAAATTTTTATCATATTATCAACAAAATATTTAGCAAAAGTATAAGATACAGTTCCTCCTGTCAAAAAGGTTATATTAAGTATTTCATTTTATATTTTTCTCTTTGGATCTTATAGCTTCTGTCATACTATGCACACTTGGGTCTAGATGGCAAATTTCTTGTTTCCTGAGAACAAATTAATAAAAATTATTAAAGCATTTTTGATTTTTCAGGTTACTTTTAAGAATTATATTTTTCAGAACATATTTAATTTTCCTTTTTTAGAAGATTTCTATAGAATTGTAGAGATACTTTTCTAAAATGAAAACAGTTTATTCTTAGTGCTTTAAAAAGTTTCAGTAAGTTATGTTGTCATTTTAAAAGTTTCAGTTAATAAGGGACTGTATATTGAACTTTCTACAAGACAGCACTCTGGAAACAGCGAATGGAAAAACGATCTTGAAAACACATTGTTTGCCTTTAAGCAACTTACAGTTTTACTAAGCAGAGAAAAAAAAAAAACTGTAAGGAACAATAGAACGCCCTCATCCTTCTTAGAGGATAAAGCATCCTCTTTCTGCAAGTTGTTGAGTGGTGCTGACTGTAACACTTCAGAGCAGGGTAATTACATGGCCCAGTCTTCGCTTGTTTAAATATTCTCTTATATTGAGCAAAGAGATTAATTCAAAATTAGGGCAATTAGAGAGTGCATCAGACTTCTCACCAGAGTTATTATTTTGAGCAATGCATTTTTTTTTTCCTGGTGTGTTTAATCTGGTAGGTTCGAGGTATGGGGCTGGCAGTGGTCAGCGTGTGGAGTGAAAATCTTTTGGATGGCAGAACAAGTGGTTTGAGAATGTAATTTTAACCTTTAGGAAATCTGTATTTCCTCTTAAAGCAGTGGTTCTCAGCTGGAGGTGATTTTGTCCCAGAGGGATATTTGGCAGCTTCTGGAGACATTTTTGATTGTGACACTGAGGGGCACAACTGGTATTCAATGAATAGAGGCCAGGGATGCTGCTAAATATCCTACAATGCACAGGACACAAAGCTCCCTACAACAAAGAATGTCAGTAGTGCTGAGGTTGAACATCCCTACCCTAGATGAACAAATACATTTAGCCAACACTTTCAACCCTCCCACCCTTTTTCCCCTTTGATAAAATCTGGTTTAAGTTGGTTTTCTACCACTTACAGTTGGAAAAATGGCATAAAACAGAAAACAGGAGTTAAGAGAATTGTTCAGCACTGTGGTTCGATAGGGCTTCCGGGATGAGAGGCTACAGTACTAGGTAGAGGGTTTAAAAACAGGAAGGAGGCAATGAGAGAAACAGGTGAAGTGTGCTACACAGATGGGACTAAGCAAAGACACTGGACTGGGGAAATAGAAACTTATGGTAAAGACAGTAAGATCAGTCTATTTGCATTATGTGGAAGGAAAGAATGGTAGATGGATCAAAAAGATACTTGATAACAGATTGTGACTAACCTTGAATGTCAAACTAAGAACTTAAGAATGTTCAAGTTAGAAGGAATACTATTTTATGACGCTTTATTTTTAAATCCCTGTAAAAAACTATTAGTTCATAGTCACAAATTTAGAAAATTTTATAATTATAAAGAAGAAAATGCTACTACTCAGGTATGATCACTATTATTTTATCATATTTTCTGACAGATTTTTTTGCTACAGGTAAATATTTTACATACACAAGATCATTATATGTGTAATTTTTCTTTTTCTTTTATCCTGTTCACCTAATAAGTTTCTCAGAGTATTGAACCTATTCAGAATTTTCAGTGCCATATAAAGTCCATTAAATGTATTCAGCATTTTCTTATTGTTGGCCTTCCTGTTGTTATAAATTTTAAAAAATTAAATAAGACTGTAGTGAACATATTTGTGCATAACATTTTATATTTATTTTTATGGGGAGAATCTGATCAAATACATAAACATTTAAAGCTCTTGATACTTCATGCCAAAATATTATAAGAAACATTGTACCAATTTATATTCCTTTTACCAACACAGAAATAACTTCTAGTTATTCTTAAATTTTAAGGCAATTCTTAACTAAGGAATGCCCAGGGCAAGAATTTTCTTCCTTCCTTGTATTTTGAGAGTAGGTGCCAATCATTTGCTATCTGTAACTGAAAAATTTAACCATTAAAAAAAGTTATGAATCAATCTATTTGTTCATAAACCACAACTGTAATAAAACTTTAACCTACATTTTTTCATTGCTTAAATCATAGTTGCTTCTTATGTAAATTTGATATTAAAACCTAGTTTAAGACGCTAGTGTCCTTGAGATACTAAGCGCCTATCATTTGTGTATCTATTTTTTATTTATATTAAACCTACTTCCAAAAATGTTGATATAAGTCCATCTTCCCCATCCCTTACTACTCATAAAGGCAGGAATTATTTCCTAGTTTCTTCATGAATTCTTCTGACAATAATTTGACAGCTTCCAGAATGTTCTTAATGGCCCTTATACTCTGAATTTTTTTAACCCAGATAGATTATAGCAGTATGTTATCTAGGTTAGAGAATTTTTTTTTTTTGCTAAAATTAGCCTGAAATGCATAGCTATTCTCACTCTATCTGAAACTGTAGTTTCTTCTCAAGCTCAATTCACATTGTTCTCTTTGCTAAGTGTTCTGTCTTTCTACTCTCTACTATCCACATCCCACAGCCCAGCCCACTCTCTCACTCTAACACTCTTGATGCTATCAATTCACTTTTACAGTAAAATGCTTCCCTCAGTTAATAAAATTAACTGGGTTTCTTTTGTGATATATTCTGCATAAATTAAAAGTGACATATTTGGGTTAAAATTACCCTTATTCAATGGCACACAGGTCTTTTAGAACTACCATGTTCCTTAGTATCATCTATTCTCTTTTCTGCATTGTCTTCACTCTCATATTTTAGAGCTACATTTACAACTGGCACATCACATGAAGGACCACATTTGGCACTTTGTATTAAATAATACATATAATATACATACTAAGGTATTTGCAAATTTTTGGTTTCATTATCAAGGTCTATTTTAATTCTTCTTAACCATTCCTTAGATTGGTAGGTTTATAATATTGCTTAGCAACTGTGACTGTGCTTTTTAAAGCACACTTAAATAGTGCTTTTTAAAATTTTGTTCTAACTTGGGTCTGTGTGTGTGTATGTGTGTGTGCACATGTGACAGAATGTTGGTCTCATGAGGCTATGGATGAGGTATTGGGTAAGGTTTCAGTTATATTTTTGCATTAGTAATATATTCAAAGTTTTAAACAATTACTTGCATTAAAAATAAATTTGAAGAAAAATAGGCATTTTCTATTCTATTCAATGATGAATACTTGGTATTTTTGTGGTTGACTTTAACTAGATTAATATAATTCTCAGTTCACGTATAATGTAACTTCTAACAATTGATTTTATCAATTTTAATTAGCTTATCTTGCTCAAAGTATCAGTTAGCTTTTGATGTATAACAAATTATTTCAGAATTTGTTGGCTTAAAACAGCAAACTATTGCCTATGGACCAGATCCAGATGCTGCCTCTTTATTTTTTTTTGCTGCCTGTTTTTGTAAATAAACAGAAACACAGCCTTGCTCATTTATTTACATGTTGTCTATGGCTGCCTTCATGCTACAATGACAGTGTTGAGTAGTTGTGATAGAGACCATATGGCCCACAAAGCCTAAAACATTTACTATCTGGCCCTTTATGGAAAAAGTTTGCTGACCCCTGGCTTAACACCACAAACATTTGTTAACTCACCATTCTATCATCAATTTGGGCTGAGCTTAGCTGAGTAATTCTTCTAATGCCTTTCCCTGGACTCACTCATGTGGTTTCAGTCAGCTGGCAGGTGCTGTTGTAGGACTTTCAGAAGCAGCAAGGGAGAATAAGCTCCAGTGAGCAAGAAGTGTTTAAGCCTCTGCTTGTATCATATTTGCTATAGTCCCATTTGCCAAAGCAAGTCACAGTGCCAGACCAAGCATCAGTGTGCAAAGGATCTATGCAAAGGTGTGGTTACAGGGAGGCATGGACATAAAAGGGGGCTATAACTGCCAAAATCTACCACAGTCAACTTCCTGATTTTATAGATGAGAAAAACAAGGCTCAGGGAAGTAAGGCAACTTGCTCATGCTCAGTCTCTGACTTGCTCAGCTAGTCAGAGTCTAAGCCTGTACTTGACCTAGAATCTTCTTTCTAGTAGCAATACATCCATTTACTTTGTTCTTTTTTTTCATACACTTCAGCTCAGCATCAGTGAACAATTACGTAGCACACAGGGATGGTATACTACAGTGGCTAACAACATTGTCTTGGATTTCAGACCTCAATTCTAATGTTGCCTTCCTTATTCCTTAGGAGATTTTGAACAAATGACTCAAATCTTCTGAACATATTTCTCCCCTGTCAAATAGAGTTGACAGAGACTATGTTGTAAGCATGTTTGATGAGTGAGATGAACTTTGTAAGGTATTAACATAGTACCGAATCCATGTATGTACTCAAAAATGCTAGGTACCACTAGTGTTATCATCGCATTTTGTATTTTATTGTCCCTTCTTTTAATCAAATATATTGCTTATTCTTTAACCTTGTTTATCATTTCTTTCAAACTCCAAATTTGATTTCTCTTTACTTTAACCTTTCTAGACAACTGATTTTCAAATAATGTCAGTCTTAATCTTTAGAGCCTGGTTTGTCAATTAAATGTTTTAGTCTGTAGATAACAGGTGGCCTTGTCATATTAAGTAGCATTTTTGTCCTTTAATCACCTTCTCTATTTGGTTGTGGGACCAATTTTCTAGAAGGAAGACATTATTTGTTGGGGAGATTAATGCCCTAAAGCTATATATTTTGCCTTGAGATATCACAAGAATGGCTACTGAATTTACTGGGTTCGAGAAGGTACAGCTTATTTCTTTATTTCCAGCAGGCCAATATACCGCAAGGCTTCTCAACTATTTGTGTATCTAGTGGAGAGGTAATTCTGTTTTGTTCCTTCTGTATGTTCACTATTACTTTATTGTCATTATTACTTTTTATAAAAGAAAACTGAGTTCAAAGAGTAAATCCCATTTTTTTCTTACAGTGTTAACATAATTATTTTAGATTCTCTGACTTAAATTTTTTTAAACATTAAAAATCATACCTATCATTATTTCCATTGGCTAATATATAACTATGCTAATAATATCTTTCTTATAAGCTTAGATTAGATCAAGGCACATGACAATTATCTATATACAATGTTCTTTGGCTTTGTTCCCCATTATTTTACTAAGCATTTATATTGTCTTATTTTTGCAAAATTATATAGTAATTTTCTTTATCCATATCTGAGTCTATGTCTAATTCCAATTTCAGTACTCCGCAAGGGTAATTCAAGTTAAAATGTTCATGAAATTAGCGATGCCAGTAATTGAAATAATTGACATATTATTTCAAATGATGTTTGACATTTCATTTTTTTGGGGGGTGCGGGAAACGTGTCATGTGAACTGTAAGATTCATTTGCAAGCACTTGTCTAATTTCTTGGATCCTCTAGGTTTTGTCTTGGTTTGTTTTCCCCCGGTTGTTTTGATCTTTTTGAACCAGTCTTTAAAAGTTAGTTTCATTTTAATTACAGAGGCTATGGTTTATTTAGAAAAATGACCACACGTACGCCTGAAATAATAGAATTCCCTTGAATACCTAAGAATTCAAAAGAGTAGCCAGGAAATCACACTTAAAATTTTAGTTTCTTTTCTAAACTGCTGGCAAGGGACAAGCAAGGCTATTAGTACAGACTTGTAATCATGTGCAAGATAATGCTGTCCTTAAAGGAAATTTCCAAGTGCAAGTACAATCTCCCTTTTCTTAATTATCTTAATAGGAGTTTAAATGCTCTTTCTGTGTTATGAAAATTTGGAGGAGTGTAGAATATTCTCATGTTCCCAGGATAAGTATCTACCTTGTAGTGACATTCACAGACACACTGATGCGTGACTTCAGACTTAGGCATTCAAGAGCTCAACTCTTGATGGCATGGAAGTAAGGGATCCAAGGATATAGGCTCACATGATAAAATTTTAGAAATGCTAAGATTTTAGGGAGAAATTAATCTTAGTTGGAGAGTATAGAATTTAGACTTGGAAGACACTTTTGAAACTACCTATTTGAAACTATGTATCTGTTGATAAAACAAAACAAAAACTGAGACCTGTAGAGAAAAGTCTTCTGCAAAACTTCAGAGCTAGCTACTGGCAAAAGGAAGACTCAGATATTACAAGAATGTGGAATCTGACCTTACACCAAAATGTTTACTTGGGCTGGATGAGGTTCTGAAACTGCCCGAGGGATTCTGTGTATTTGATACTGGTCTACATTCTGGACCCAACTTCCCTGGAGATGACACAAGTCTAAGTTACAATCTAGTCACATTTATGATTATCACAATTAACAGATAAAAACACAGCATACCTAGTTTAATTTCAATTTCAGATAAATGTTTTTTTAGTATAAATATGTCCCACTATTTATTATATTAGGTAGCTTAGAAATGAGGCCTGCAGGTACCACCATCACAGAGGCCTAGTGGGAGGGGGAAATGGGTGGTGTTGACTACCTGGGAACTACAAGAGATTAACTCAGTTCTATTGTCAAAAGTATCCAGGTGAGATGGGCCTGATGCTTGTGCATATCCAATCTGGTGAGTCCATGGCAGAGGGAGTCCATGTAACAGGTCATATTCAGAAGTGTGACGTCATGCAGTAGATTCTTAGCCTGGAACTTTGGAAACAAGACTTGAGTGTCTGGGAAAGGGAGCTAGCAGGAATGAAGCAGGTGATCAGGACCAGACTACAAAGCTGAGTTTCTGGACAGTTAATGAACAGGAGTGTTTGATGGGGAAACTAAGGTTAATTCTCACTTTTTATTAATTAGGCCAACATAATGACAGTTTAAAGGAGAGTTATACAGAAAGAGTGTGAATTAATTGTGTGAAAAAAAATCATCTCCAGGTGGTATTGAAAACTTCTGACACTTTTTCCATTTGGTTCAGATTGGCTCAGGAACTGAATGGGGCTGATCCTAAAGGTAAAGAACAGCAGAAGCTCCCATTTTAAGGGATTTTTAAGATAGAGAATCAATAATAGGAGCAGAGGCCTTTGAAGCCTTTGTATAAGCAAAGCTATTATCCTTGGGAACCATATTTAAGGCTATTTTGGAGTCAGCAACAAATCATGATTACATATTGGTGAAGAGTAAAAAGATCATTAGTCACACTATAAACTCCTATCCATAAGAAACGGATACCTTTAAAAATGTAAACAAATAAATTCAAGAATACTGTTTCAAAGTTGATTTTATCATCTTTTTTATGTATAATTATCCTTTCTCCACCATACAGTAAATGCCTTTAATAAATTATAAATTAAGCATGAAACATGAAAACTGTGGTGTATTTAGTTGTTTTCCCTACTCTTTGAATTCTTAACCACTTATTTTTCCTTGGCATTTGAAAGAGAGAGAGAGAGAGAGAGGAGAAAGAATCAACATTTGACAGAACTTAAACCAACTCTATTGCCTATTTTTATACTTTATACAAATTTGGTATTAGAAAGATGTAGGTGCAGATAAATAAACAGAAGTGAATATTCAGATGATTGATTATTGGCTTGCCACTATTAGGCATAAAAATTTTTATTGCTGATTTTATAAGCATTGCTAAATGAAAGTGTGCATGTAAAAATACCTCAATTGCTTACATAAATTGCACCAAGTTTCATGACAATCTAAACACATTATTAGTGGTCAGCACTCTTTGAGGTATGATAGCAAGACAGCCTTTTATATCCCTATGTTCCTCTGTTCTCTTATTTTGTAATATTCTACATTCGGGCTTTCTCATGGTTCAACCTGGTGAAACCACGTTAATGCAACATTTCTCACCCTCCCAAAACCCCTCAGCTCCCACGACCATGCACAGGGAACCAAGTAGAGGGCAGCCTAAGCAAAAATGCAGCAGAACTGGAGTTCTGAATCATTCCTTCAATTAATATTTGAATCACACTCAGTCTTTCTGTTCTCTCTTAACCCAACTATGACTAGTTTAAGCAAGAAGGGAGGTATGTTAGGTTCACATAACCAATCTTTGAAAAGGCCAGGAGTAGAACTGGCTGAAGCTTGGCTGGTATTAAGGGTAGTTGAACGCTTTCCACTGACACTTTCTCTTTCGCTCTCACCTTCTCCCTATCCTCCTTCCCTTCCTTCCTCCCTTCCCTTGCTTTCTTACGTGCACATATACGCACATCTCTCCCTCTCTTATGAATGCTTGTTTCGTTATTTTCTATCACAGAAAGTTTTGTTTTGTTTTAGTTTTTATAGTACCATGGGTGCATGTGACCATTAACATCTTAACATTTCAATTGGTCTTTAATCATTTAGCCAATTCACCTTATCCTGAGTTTTAAAATTCCCAGAGGAGGATTCAGATTGGCCTGGCCTGGGTTCCATGTCCATCTACTGACCAGCTGGGGTGGGTAGGGGCTTGAGCACCAATGACTGGTCCAGGTGAGGGCAGATGTCTCTCTTCTCAGGTCTTACAGCTATTCTAGCAGAAAAGAGCAGGGAAAGGAGGAAATGTATTATGGCACCCTGGGAATCACTTTGTTTTAGGCAGTCAATTGTACCCATTATAATTCTCTGGAATATTCCTGTCATGTCTCTTTCTTTATTTCTGGGTTTGCCTAACCAATTGGATGTGATGCATACTGTTTTCCTCCTGGCTATAAATTTATCTCTCTGATAGTGATCTTGACTGCAAGCCTAGAAATTTTGCTCTGAAGGATGCTCCTGGTTTGCTGTAGCTCTTGGGAACTTTTCTCTACTAGTACCTCCTCCCCAATTAAAGGCCTAAAACTTCATTGCTGAAAGATTTGGGTGGACCAGGCAAAGGAACATTGTGATGTGGGCCAGTTAGAGGTAAGTTGTAAGAGATAAGCTATCTTTTCTCCTTGTATCTCAGTTCATTGAGAAACCAAAACCTGTCTAAAACCAGTATATGTTAACTTCTTCAGTCATTAATTTATCTTATTATTGTAATAACATTCATTGAGCATTATGCCAGTTTCTCTACTAGGCAGAGAAAACTTAACATTTTTTTCCTGTACTTATGGAGCTTTTAGTCTTAAGGAAGAGACAGATACTAACCAAAATTCACTTTAATATATTTGCTCTAAGCTATAGAATTTAATGATATGATGAGTATGTAATGAAGCATTTATCATAATTTGAGTATTACAAGGAAAGAATGGTTGAGGAGGTGATGGAGCTGAGATGTGAAGAACCAATAGGAGTTAAGTAAATGAAGTAGAGTATCTGCAGGAAGTAGGTAGGGTAGGGATAGAGATTCCTGGGGAGAAACCCCATGTGCAAAAGTGCTGTGGCAGGAGGAAACCTTCCATTTTCAAGAGGCACAGGGTGAATAATAGTGAGCCTAGAGAAGCAAGTAGAACATGTTAAAAATTTTATACTTCACCCTAGGAGCAAAGGTGGTCGCTAAGGTTTTTGGTCGGAAGAAGACTTGGTCAGTTATCTGATAAGTGATTAATTGAATTTCTCATATCATTAACACAAAGGGTAAGGCAAGGATAGCCCAAAGGAAATAATACAAAACCACTTTAAAAAGTTACAGTCATACCTCAATTGTCCCATAAGATTATAATGGAGCTAAAATATTTCTATCACCTTATATTTACTATACTATAATTTTATCATTATTTTAAAGTGTTTTCATACTCTTTCTACTTATTAAAAAAAGTTATGTGTAAAACAACCTCAGGCAGGTCCTTCAGGAGGTATTCCAGAAGGAATTGTTATCACAGGAGATAACAGCTGAATGTGATTTGTGTTTTGCCCTTGAAGACCTTCCAGTGGGACAAGATGTGGATGTGGAAGACAGTGATGTTGATGATCCTGACCTTGTGTAGACCTAGACTAATGTGTGTGTTTGTGTCTTGGTTTTTAACAAAAAAATTAAAAAGTAAAAAGAGGAAAAGATTAAAATAGAAAAAGGCCTATAGAATAAGGATGTAAAGAAAGAAAATATTTTTGTTCAGCTATACCATGTGTTCGTGTTTTAAGTCAAGTGTTATTAAAAAAGAGTTTATAAAGTAAAATACTTATAGTAAACTAAGGTTAATTTATTATTGAAGAAAAATATTTTAAATAAAGTTAGTGTAGCCTAAGTGTACAGTGTTTATGACGCCTGCAATAGTGTACAGTAATGTCTCCACATTCACTCACCACTCACTCACTGACTCACTCAGAGCAACTTCCAGTCCCGCAAGTGGTAAGTGCCCTATACAGGTGTACCATTTTTTATCTTTTATACTGTATTTTTACTGTACCTTTTCTATGTATAGATGCACAAATACCATTGTGGTACAATTGCCTACAATATTCAGTATAGTAACATGCCTTACAGGTTTGTAGCCTAGCAACAATGGGCTATACCATATAGCCTAGATGTGTGGTAGGCTATACCATCTAGTTTTGTGTAAGTTGTCTATGTTGTTCACACAAAGATGTGATGATCCATTACTCATAACATATCCCCATTGTTCAGCAACGCATGCCTATATTTAAAATCACCTCATGTAAAAGAGCAACACTTTGAGTTTACCCAAGCCAAATGTAAAAGTTCTTTATACTGTGCCTGAAAAATTAAAGATTTTGCTTATTCTTATTATTTTCCCCTTCCTTTCTTTGTATCATATCTATAAATCCATGTTTTCTCAAGATATATTGGAACTACCAGGATTCCAACAAACAAGAGGTTTTATAGAACATATAAGGAGCAAGTGAAAAAATTTTAATACATATTTGGATTTTTAAAAATTCATCAGAGGACAGAGACTTTATCCTTTTGACTACCAGAGGCTACAATTGTTGATCCTTGTCAGGAGTCTACTGGGAGACAGCCAGAATAAACATATGTGAACAATGGTTTATAGAAATTTTGTCCACACGTGGGTCCTTGTGACCCCCAGAGCAGGAGAGAAAATGGTGTCGGGGTGTGTGTCCCAAGGATATCTCTAATCATATTCTCTCTTTCCTACATGTGGTAGTCAAAAGAATCCCCATCTGTTTGGGAAGCTTTTACACTATTTGTAATGCAAGGACTGCAAAGATAATTAAAAGTCCTCAATCATCCTGATTGTCACCAAGCACAGACTTCCTCTAAACAGCTGATGGGGCTTACTGGTTTTGATGCTTTATTCATTTGCCATCTACTGTAGATGTTAAAACACACACACAGAGATGGCCATCAGCCTGGCAACAGTTTAAAAAAATAGATAAAGTCTTGGCTATTTGACAAATTCGAACGTTCACTCTGAATAATAAGTTGGACCAAATATTAAACAAAGGTATTTCATTATGTAATTCATATTGTTTATCACCAGGGGAAGATTCAAAACACTAGTAAGCACATTTTAGTAAATCAAAGCCATACAGTTATTACCTTTGGATTTTAAATAACTTATTTTATGTATTCAGTTACTTACTTTTATATGCACCCACATATGATTTGCCAGCTTACAACAAATACCCATTTCTACTAAATGATAAAATATAAATAAATAAAAATTTAGAACGTGGGAGCGGGAAGTAAGTAATTGTAAATTGAACTTGTACCACATAATAGTGTGATGATTAGCTAAAATTTTTGTTTAATTTGCTGAGAAAAGATGTTTTCTTTAACATTAAGCTTAAATGGCAACATTTTATTATCTTTAACATAAATATATTTCTAGAGCTATAGAATTAAGGTTGATTTATCTTATTTAAAATTTTATTTTATTTCCTTTGACATGTTTCTTTTTTGAAGCTGAATTGGTGGCAAGGGTGATATTCTGTTTTATAGAGTTGTCATGGACTTTTTTCTGACTGAAGAATAGTTCCTTATAACCAGAGAAGAAAAATAAAACCACTTTATTCCCTGTGAAAATTATGGTTTGCCTTTAAAAATACATGTATAGCCCTATATTCAAAATATATCTTTTCTTCTCTTCCTCATCAATGCATTTAATGCAGTAAGCTTCTCTTTATAGAAATCTACTTTCTGGGAGCTGATACTACCCAAGCAAATGCCACTCTTTGAGAGATTTTTCTTGCAACAGATTTTTCTTGAAACAGTTAAAGCCTCTAGCCCTTATATGTAAAGCTGAGGGATGCAACTGAATTATAATTAGCATCTTGAATTCAGACACCAGTACTATGTTTGAATTGGAGGAGAAGGATAGGCTTTTAGTTTTATGTGTTAAAAGAATTGGTTGGTTACATTTTCCTGAGCAGCTGAGACCCTGAGTGAATGGTTATTGTCAAAGTTTCTGGGCAATTTGACTAGTACATGCCTTGTCTTCTTTATTAAGAGAGTCATAACTTCCTCCAGCTGGCCCAAGAAGAGGAAGGGCATATGATTCCTGGTACTATGGCAATTGCTGGTGAAACTGCTCTTCTTCTCTTGACCTTGGGAGGAAGGACTCAATTTTATGGAGACCCACTGCTCCTTAAGACATGCATTTGTCCTTTTTGTTCACAGTGTTATGCCAAATCTTGCTCAGAGTAGTGATGGGTCATCTGCTTTCTTCATGGGTATCAGAAAAATTTTAAAAATCATTAAATTTAGTTGTGAATCTCTGTATCTGCAAAAGGTCTATTCATTTAGAAAAAAAAAATCTGCTTCAGATCTGTGACTATATTTTTTTTTAAATCAAACAAATTAAAGAACATGTTTAGCCCATTATTAGTAAAAAAAATAATAAAAAAGAAACCAACAAACCTTGGTGACTGTCTGATTATCTATTGCTATGTGACAAAGCATCTCCCAGCAGTGGCTTCATGCAATACTGATGGCTCATTTTTATCTCTTATCATTCTGGGAGTGACTGGGTTGGATTTGGTGGTTTCATCTCAGGGTTTCTCATGGAAATGGAGCCAGACAATGGAGGAAGGTGGTGGTATTTCAAAGGCTTTCTCACTCAGCTGTCTGGTGGTTGATGATGGCTGTTGGCTGGGAACTTAGCTGGGGTTTGGGGTTGTTGGCTTGAATGTCTACACATAACCTCTACATGTGGCCTGTGATTACTCATAGCATGGTGACTGGATTCCAATGGCAAGGAGAGATAGAGGAGATAGAGATAGAGATAGGGGGAGAGGCATAGACACTGTCACATTCTATGACCTAACTCTGAAAATCACATAACTTCATGTCCATCATGCTCTATTTTTGAGGCTGTCAAAAAGTTTAACACAGCTTCAAGGAAAGAAGACATAGGCTCTCTCTCTTTCTCTCTTTTTTTAAGTTTTCAAAATTTCTATTTTCATTTTTAATTGACAAATAGAAATTGTATACATTTATGGAGTACAATGTGATATTCCTGATACAAGTATACATTATGGAATGAACAAGGCTAATTATCATATCCATGCTTCACACATTTATCATTTCTTTGTGGTTAGAATGTTGAAAATCTACTTTTTTAGTAATTTTGTAATATACATTATTATTAACTATGGTCACCTGTGAAATTCTGTTGCCTGTCTAATGAAAACTTTGTACTCTTTGACCAATATTTCCCCTTTCCCCACCTCACCCCCTCAGCTTCTGGTCACCACCATTCTGCCGTCTATTTCTACGAGTTCAACATTTTTTGATTCCATATATAAGTGAGATCATGTGATGTAGAAGTGGCAAGGTCACATTGTGAGATCAGCAAGTAATCTATTGCTATGGCTATTTTAGGAAAATATAATCTGCCTCTATGACTGATTTAAGGATCACAGAGATCCCTAGTAATATAAGCTATCTTTTTACCACATAGTTATCATGTGCCCTGTAATGATTTACATGTATTGTCATTCACATCTCACATATCCATTCATATAATGTGGATACTATTGTTTTCACTATTTTAAGATTAGAAAACAAAGCTAAGCAACTTTTTCAAAATCACATAGCTTGAACTGAAGATAAAGAGACCAGGCTCTTCACCCTCTACCTGATACTGCTTATCACTAGAAAACAGAAATAGATAAAATGTGAAGAATTTAATTTAAAGGACTATTGTTTAGCCATACGAACTTGATTTACTTACTTTTCATCTGTGAACCTTACAGATTCATGTCTAAAAATTTGAATAGTGATACTGGACTTTTAGGGTGATTGTGAAGACTAAGTTATAATGCACAGGTAAAAGTGTCTAGCATAGTGCTGATCATATAATGATTGCCCAAAATATAATGTTTTGTACATGTTATTTAATCAATTTTATTCTATTTTTTCTTTTAGTTGCAAGTCACTAGATACTGATATATGGATAATACTAAACTCCTTCAACTAGCTCCAAGACCCCTATTTAGCCCTATGAATTAAATTAGTTGGTAGATAACACAAATGATAATATAAACATTTACATTTCTGACAAATAAAAAAATTGTATTTTGTAGCACTAAATTTTGGTATAACATATTGTTTTATAATCAGATATTTTTCAGAAAAGATATGGACTCAAGGATACAAATATTTTTGCCCTAAAATTATATGTATATATAAATTTTTAAAATTACATAATTAAATTGGAATTTAAATTATATGATTACAAATTATATAAATATGTATATTATGTATATATATAATTATATATATTAAAATATACAAACTTTCTTTCCTGACTCCCTTTTACTCCTTGGAGCATAGGCTTGGGGAAGTGAAACAGAATATAGCCTATAGTTCTTTGGCAGAATTTAAATGACTTGAAGATGAACAATTTATTTATTTTTTCCTTTGACTTAGATTTTCTTTTCTCCTGTGTAATTAAAATGTTGTATGTTCAATAAGTGTTTGTTGATTGATCAAAGGATTTTAGATATGAGATTAAGCTTAAAGAAGGATAATTTCTTAATTGTCTCTTGCTAAGTATCATTTTGGGAAAAGCTTGAAAATAACCTAGCCCCATTCAAGACTAAATTTGATCTGATGCTAATCTCATGAAGGCTTTCTAGGCTTTTTGACATTACAAAATTTAGTTCCAGTACATCTTGTCTTGGCAGTAACCCAAAAATGTAGAAACTCTTCAGCTGTCTTATAAAATTATTGAGGTTAATTTAAAATTTGGTTATATAAATGAATGAAGAATCAAAGAACATACATGTCATATATATTATTGCCTCAAACCTGAACCTTGAAGGAAATCACTTGCTTTTTTTAATAGTCTCTTTTATCATTGTCTTCATTTCCCATCTGTTGAAGTAAATGCTTTAAAACAATAAATGTTCACTTTATGCTGTGCTAAAGCTATTATAATCCTCAAATAATATATACTAAGTACTTTTATTTAACTTGAGTATGACAAGTACCGTAATAGAATAAAAGCTGAAATCCCCCCAAAACAATATTCTTTTAAGACAAATTTATTACAGATTTAGGTGTGCCTATTTTTTTTTGACAGCACAGATCAGTAATCAAAAGCAATATTTTTATGAACTGACAAATGTAAGTATTTGTCTCTAATTGTGTTTAGAAAAAAACATTTAAGCATTTTCTTCCAAATGTAGAGCAATTTCCATAGCTTATTGTAGGCCCTGTCATCTATAGATGTTGATGCTTGTACCTAAATTTACTTGAATTTATGGGTGGCTAAATACGATATTTTTTACCATCCCCTAAAATGCAACACAATTGCATTTATGGTACGACCATTTATATATTGTCTAATTGTAGAAACAACAAAAAAAAGTCCTTAACAGTAGTACTTCTCACAAGATAAATGGGAAAATATATCAGGAAAAAATGCAATGAAATTTTAACAGAAAATACTCATTTCTAAAACTGGGTCATGAATAAGATTTCAGATAAGTTTCTTTACCTACTTTATAGTGGGCCAAGTGTCCAACTTTCAAGTGGCCATCCTTTTCTCTTGACAGAGGGAGTAATTACCCAGACAACTTGCTCTTGCCTAATGGTATCAAACGAGCCACAAAGAAGGGACAGTTTGAGGACCAATCTTGGCTATTACCAGGTCAAAATTTATACTTTTTCTCATGGCTCCTGTAGATCTTGAAACAAGAGAGAAGCTGAGAGCTACCATAACTGTTAGTCACAGAAAAAAAATCAAGTACAATAATGTCTTTTTTGTTGTGGAGAGCATGCTGACTGAAACAGGAAAGGAGAACTGAGTTAACTTTTCACAAGGGAACAATCACTTGACCTTTTCTTCAGTGACTAATAGCTGTAAAGATTCCACTAGATAATCTCAGTCCAAGCATAGCAGGGGAGATAAAAGCAGAGAGGTCTTGAAATCACTTTGAAACACTTATTGGTGGTGGAGATTTTGAAATGCTGGTCAAATCTGATGACTTAAGATTCATGAGATTTGCAGAGGAAACATCTTTGTTCAAAAAAGAAGGAACAGAAAAGCAGTTAGGGATGCGTTTACTGAATTAGGGGATCAGCTTTTTAGGCTACCACACATTACTGTCCCCTTAGGAGTACAAATTACCTATAATAAACTATGAAACTGTATTTCAGTAGAAATGGAATATCAATATTGCTGAAGAAGAGCACAGTCTTCTTATGGACAGGAGTCATATTTTAGTCATCTTTTTGTCCCTAGTGCTGGGTCCAAGGTTTGTGAACTAACCCAAACTCTCCCAAACAATCTCTCACTATATGAGAAGAATGTGCCCTTAGCTTGATGAAGGCATGTCCAAAATTGTGTTCCAAAAAACTCAGGTCTCTCAAGAAAACTCATGGTGGAGATTTAGAATGCCTGTCTATTTATTAATGATTCCCAAAACTTTTCTAGTAAAGAAATTTTGATTTTGCTTAACCTATGATCTCCAAATTAATTTTGTTAAGAGAGTCTTTTTTTTTTTTTCCCCTAAGTATTATTCAATATTCTGTAGAACTAGTGTTTAGTATGACCCATGTTGAAAAAGTAACATTTCTTGTTTTGGTGACTAGCCCATTTTTGCCCATTCCCTACTTTTCTTTTCCAGGCTATTCTTCAAGAAATGCTTTGTCTGTCAAAACATTATAACTTAGAGGCAGTGATATGCTATGAACATAATTCTTTATATATGTTCTTAAATTCAGGCATAATTATTTAAAAATTACTTAGGATCCCCCCCAGAAAGCACTGACTCAGAGCTTCCTGTTGGCACTATTTAACCCTACTGCTTGCCTCCACTCTGCAGCACCTCCCATAGCCTCATTTTATGGCTTTGCCTTCTTCCTTCCTCTACCTTATAAGACACAATCCTCTTCTCTCTCTTCCCTCTCCTTGTTCTCCTCTGGTTTCCAGGCAAGACAACCAAGATGGAATGCAAAGAAGTATGAAACATGGTGAGATGTATGAATTTTTTTTTTTTATTTCCACAATCCCATAAACCAACATTAAATGCACAAATAATGTTGGGTCATTTAGGGGGAAATATCTGTGGATATGACACAAATGTGACAGCAACTATAACTAGGAATAATGCTGAATCCATAAAGTGCTGGATCATAAAATGTCAGAGTATATGGTAATGTATGTATAAATTATGAAAGTAAAAATGCTACTAAAACACATTTAAAAGTTGCTATACAGAAATAGAGTTTCTTCTAACTTATTGTTGTTTTAGAGTTAATTTTTCAGATAATACGGAGCTTATTATTTTAATTTATCTAGGAGGAAAATGTGTATAGCTTTTCTTTCAGTTGTCTGAAGCATGGATCTTAATTATATCTGATTAAGTTCAACTCGAAACTTTATGAAGTCTAACTTTGGGAGTACCATTTAGGCAAGGAAATTTGAGATGCCTTTGTCCCTCTAGGTATATAGATTTCTCATTAATTTGGACAATTACCAATAATGAGTAATGCAACTATTTTTAATTTTTGTAACACCTTTTAATCAACAATTAAATTTGTTTAATTTTCTAGTAAAGTTGCAGTTACATTTTATGCATGCAAAGTTTTTTTTTAATCTTTAGAACAGTTCTGTGTCTCTATACCCATGCAGTTAATGAGTATTTATTTTGTGCTCACAGTATATCTACCAGCATTAATTGCCTTGGGATATTTATTTTAGAATAGTTCTAATTCCTGCAGAGTGCAAATAAACAACTACTCTAAGTAGTTGTTAAATCATGGTGCTTATGATGATGATGATGATGAAGAAAACAAAGAAGAAAAGGAGAAGTAGGTACACTTTCTTGAGGTTTTAGTTTCTGCTTGGTATTGTTTATGTATTTTCCGGATAATCCTTAAAACAACAAAGTGAGTTAAGTATTACTCTTTCATTTTATAAATAGGGAGATTCATGCTTAGAAAAATTTAAGTAAATTTCCAAAGCTTATATATCTAGTAGTTGCCCATCTGTATTTGAAACTTAGGTTATTTTTATAAGCGCTATATGGACTCCATGATTGTTATGGGGTTTAGAAGGCAGGCACAGAGAAAAACATGCTCAGGAGACCAAAGAAAATACAAAAGGGAGTTTTTGTTTCCTAATATAGCTTAAATTTCCTTAATGTTCAATGCTTGCTTTTTGATAGAAAGTGTTCCATCACTGAATTTACTTATAATATATGTCAAAATTTAATTCTTCAACATATCTCATATGCCATCTCATTCTTGAAACTTTTTTTTTTAATTTTCTGGTTTGATATTATCTCTCCCTTATTTGAGCCTATTTAATTTTGTACCCTTTTTATATATTGCCTCATCTACTCGATCAATCTCCCTGCCTCATCTCACCCTCCCGCATCCCCATACACATACATACACACACACAAACATAGATTTAATGCCTTCTCTAGAAGGACAATTTCTTATTTCCTAGTTTACTCATTCATGCCGTTATTAATTTACTCGTTCATTCATACACCTAACAAACTTGTACTAACCACATACAATTAAGAAAACAATTCCTTTTTTCTATCAAAGTGTGTACTATCACTGTCTAATTGGAGAAAAGAGCAAGTACACAAATATTTATAATGTGTACCCGTGGGGTCACCTTGCACATCTTGTGCATAGTATGCCATCAATGAGTATTGTCTGAATGGTCAGTTATGCCCTGTGTGAGCAGTCATTTTACTGAAAATACTACTATAATCATATTTGGGAAATCAGATGACAACGTGTTTAAATACTCCAAATTATTAATTATTTTGATATAAGATTACATATATACAGTACAGCTTTACCTCATAACTTCAGGTCATCCTATATGTAAAGGAAGACATATTTATTATATTTGATAATATCTCTGCTATACACGGGTTTCTACAACATATGACTAATGTGTCCTATGAAGAAAATTTGTCCAGTATATATTAGAATCTGTTTTTCTCAGCTGGGTGATGGTGGAATTCCTTTTTGTTTTTAACTAAGTTTGGGGTAAAATGTTTGTGGAAAATGTCAAACTTTAAATTATGTCATAATTATAAATGAGGTTTCTATTTGAGCAATCAGGTTCATTGTGTTAATATTCTAAAATGATTTCATTAATAAGTTTCTTTATTTTATTATTAATTACTAAGAAATGGGAAAATGAGAAGAGTTTCCCAATATACTGACAACCAAAATAAATTGTGTCATAAGCTGTCAAGTAGACTTATGTCTGGACTCAAAAAGATTATGTTTTGGGCATAGACAAGTCAATATAGAATCAGCTAGAAAGCAGTGTGCTTAGAAAAGTAGAGTCTTGATAAGAGGGGCATACATTCGAAAATCATTGTTCAATTAAAGAAGAAGCAAATCTGATTTCTTTCCCTGTTTTAAACATTTTTTGAACTTTGCTCCCTTTAGCCAATCTTTTCCATATGTGCCATTAAGTTTTCAACAGGGGCTGTATGAGATTTGAAGTAGTTTGAAACATATTTTTAATTTCATTTTATGGTGGGATGATTCCCTACTTGTATCCAGAATTCAAGAGGAATTTTTATTCCTATTCAATGTAATAACCAGCTTTGATATAAAAATGGAAATATATATTGACTACAAACTCAGATCTCTGTGCCCATATCTCTTCAATGTCCACAGAAACTTGCTCAGTTGTACTCTTATGCCATGTACATGAGCATATTTGTAAAGATGCATCCAGCAGCCAGCCAATATCTAACAGACATTTATCAACCCTCTACTACGTATAGTGCATTGCTGTGGAAACAAGAGATGAAGACTGCATAAATCAGTATCTGTGTTCTCAGGGAGATTACAGTTCAATGAGGATGCTTTGAAACGAATATTAGAGCACAATAAAGAGATAATCAAGATGTATGTTTGCTGTATAGGAATGTTAGAGTTAGAATGACTAACTCTCTAAGGGGTGGGAGGCAAGTACTGATTCACAGACAGGTTTCTTTTGATCCAGGGCTAAGGGATACCACTAGATTAGTTCAATGAAAAAAAAAGGCAATTAGTAGTAAATGGTAATTGAGCATTCTCTATATACCAATCTCATTCTATGCTCTTTACCTATATTACCTCATTTAATACTCCCAAAGCTATGAGAAAGCATAATTATTATCCCAATTTAGAGATGAGCAGACTGTAGGGAGGTTAATTTATCCAATGTTACACAATAAGTGATTGAACCTTGATGTTAGTCTAGCAGTTAGGTACAAATATCTGATTCCAGACAGAAAAAAAAATTAATTAATCAAGGACATAAAACATGTGTACATGTATGTCTTTAAGTTTGGGAGGATAAGGATTCAAAGGGTGGATGACAGGTAAATATGGCAGGTAAAATAGGAGGCTGGAATTAGAGTTTGGGGTAAGATTGTGAATAGTTTTACATACCAGGTGCTTGTAGTTGTTACTACTTTTATGTATATATCTAATTATGAAGAAAAGATACGTGTGTGTGTATGTGTATATATATATAATTTTTTTTTAGTATCTCATGGGATTGCAGAAGGAAATTATGGCAACAGTGAAAAGGGTGGCTCTTACGTGGAATAGAGTAGAGTGCTGATTGGAAATGAGTTTGGTGGAACTGTGCAATTGTATAGGTAGCAGGTTACTAATAAGGACTCCACTAAAACAGTAAACATAAATCGGTAGTATTATAGAATGAAAATGCTGTCTAATAAAACGCATTTTATAATCAAACCTTCCACAGCCAAGAAGAAAATTTTGCAGTACAACAAGTAAACAAAGTGCTAAACATTAAAAAAATAATAATATTTAAAGTGGAAAGAAATTTAAACCAATCCCAAAAGCAATAGCCATTTCACTTGTGGTCAAATGCTTAGACAAGACAGCATATAAATGTGGAAACCATTCAGTTTTCATAATCAAAGGAAACTATTATCCTTCAAAGCAGCAACTTCAGGAAGAAATAAGCAAGACATTAAAGAAGGCTCTCTTTGAATAACTCCCTTCCCAAGAGTGAATATCCTTGGGTTTTTGACAGGTATCAGGTAAAACTGTTCAAAAAGTGCAGAGGGACAGGGGAGACTAAATTGCCTCAGGCTTTGAAGATGGAAGTTCTAGGTTACAGGCAGTTACAAAATCAGAAATTTGCATTAACTTTTAAACTTTCCATTTAAAAGTTATGTACTTTCCAAAGAACATAGCCATTTCTTTGACTCTCTCTCTCTCCTTTTTTAAATTTTTAATTATTATGGGTACATAACAGTTGTATATCTTTAGTTAACTCCAGCACATACATGGTAACATTCTACATTTGCTGGATATTTTCTGTTAGAAAAATGTTATGTCAAATCTCTTGATCACATCCAGAGAGAAGTAGCAAGATTATAAAGTATACAGTCATTGGTTAACTTAATTAGACATAATTTGTACTGTTTCCTCCACCACCAGAGAAAAAAAATCCATTGATTTCATCCAAGCCCTAGAAGTAGATATTCTTTTAAATTGAATAAGTTCTCAAGCCAATTGATTTTACATGGCACTAAAGGGACACCAGGTTATAGTCATAAAGGCAAAGATAAATTTGGATTCGAAGTCTTTCTCTAACACTCAAGTTCTATACCCCTGCATCTAGCAAAGAGCCTGGCACATAGTAGGGTCTTATATATTTCTGTTGTATGATTAAGTGAATATTGGTCTAGTGATCAAATCCGTATGAATCACAGTATCCAAATCTGTTATGAGAACTGATTGATTACACATAAATATATCTAAAATGAATCTTGTCCTGCTCTATTCTAATCTCTCCTTAGGCCTAGTATAGTCAAATGGCTTCAGTATTTCAGCCTAAAATTATTTGCTCAGATGAAACTATTAATATATGAGAGTTTAAAGAAATCAAGTGTTGAAAAGCAGAACTTCTGTTACTGCAAACAGGTTAGAGAACTAAATGTAAGTCTGCCCCTTGCCTTAATTCTACTGCAACCAGTCATATGCTCCTGAAAAAATGCAGTCTGAAAGCTAAGGTAGAGGTGATATTTATTCTAAATTGATCACATTCTTTTTATACTGTCTTATATTTTCAGATTTTCTTTTTCACAGATCATAGTCTTCAATCTGTGGCATCTTTTTCCTCATTCATTGGTTTCTTTAGCCTTTAGTACAGACATAAAATTAGCCTTAGTGTTTAAGTAAACTTTCAATAAGGTATGTCAATTTGTAGATAAGAAATATAGCCTCATTCCTTATACCATTAGTTATTTTAAATAGCTAACTTCTTACCAACTGTCCATCATAGAATATCAACTTTACAGCTTTATTACAGTTTAATTGACCCACAATCAACTGCCTTTATTTAAAGTGTACAGTTAGATATTTTTTGACATATTAAGATAATGGATATATCCATCATCCCCACGATTTCTTTGTGCCCCGTTATAATAACCCTTCCTTCCTCCCCCAACCCTGATTCCCAGGCAAACACTGGTCTGCTTTCTCTCACTATTAAAAGTAGTGCATTTTCTAGAACTTTATATGAATGGAGTCATGCAGCATGCTTTGGTTTTTGTATGGCTTCTTTCACTTATCATTACTATTTTTAAATACTCATGTTGTGTTTATGAATAGTTTGTTACTTTTTATTGTGGAGAGATAGTCCATTGAATGGATATAGTATAATTTGGTTATCCATTGACTTGTTGAAGGATATTTATTGTTGTTGGTTTTTGGCCATTACAAACAAAGCTGCTATGAACTTTTATTTACAAGTCTTTGTGTGTACACATTCATTTCTTTTGGGTAAATATATAGGAATGAAATGGCTGGAAAATATGATAGGTGCATTTTTAAGTTTTTATGAAGCTTTCAAAATATTTTCAAACTTGTTGTATCATTTTACATTTCCACTAATAGTATATGACAGTTCCAGGTTCTCCATATCCTCAGTAACACTTGGTTTGGTCAATTGTTTTAATTTTATCAAATGTAATAGATATGGAGTAGTATCTCATCCTAGTTTTAGTTTGCATTTCTCTAATAGTTAATGATGTTGCGCATCTTTTCATGAGCCTATTTGCGATCCATATATCTTCTTTGCTGAGGTGTCTGTTTATATCTTTTGTCTTTTTTTTTCTACTTGAGTGTTTGTATCTTTCTTATCAAATTGTAAAATGCAAGACCTTTGTTATATATGTTTTACAAATACTTTCTCTTAATTTGTGTCTTGAATTTAAATAATAGTGCCTTTTGATGAATGAAAGTCATAGATTTTGAAAAAGTTTGTTTTAATTGTGATGGAATCTAATTTAATTTCATAGTTCATGATTTTTACATCCTATCTAAGAAACCATTGCCAAACTGAAGGTCGCTAAGATTTCTTCCATGTTTTCTGCTTGCAGATTTATAGATTCAGCTCTCATTTCTTAAGGGTTAGTGATTGATTATGTATTTGTAGGTATTAGTCATCAATTTTAAACAAAATTAACCTTTACATATTAAAACATTAGGTATTGGATTACTGGATTATACAATATTATAACATAAATTACAGTTTATATACTTACATTTATGCCATAATTAAATTCAAATTAAATTTTGTATATGGTGTGAGGTAAGAATTGAGGGGGTTTTTTTGCATATGGATATCTAATAGTTGCAGCATAATTTTTTGAAAAGAATATATTTTTTCATTGAAATGCCTTTGTTGGAAATCAATTGACCATAGGTGTGTGAGTATATTCCTGAATTATCTTTTCTCTTCCATTAATCTATAATATATGTCTGCCTTTACACAAATACCATGCTGGTATGCTTATTGTAATTTTATAATATGGATTAAAACCAAGTAGTGTAAGTCCTCCAACTTTGTTCATTTTTTAAAATGCTTTGAATGTTCCATACCCTTTGTATTTCTATACAAATTCTAGAATCAATTTGTCAATTTCTACAAAAAAAAGAAGCTACTAGGATTTTATTTGGGATTGCATCAAAACTATAGATAAATTTGGGGAGAATTGACATGCTGTCATTACTCAGTTTTCCAACTTTTGAACATTGTGTATCTCTTCCTTTATTTAGATTTTTTTCTTTAAATTTGAAGCAATGTTTTACAGTTTTCAATGTTATAGTCTTACACATCTTTTGTTAGTGTTATCCTTGGGCATTTGATTTTTTTTATTTTGTTTAGTGGTGTTGTTTTCTAATTTTAGTTCATGATTGTTCATTGCTAGTTTATAAAAATAAAATTGATTTTTGTATACTGATATTATATCCTGGATTCTTTCTAAGCCCATTTATTAAATCTGGTATTTTTCTTGTAGATATTTTAGGTTTGGTTTTGTTTTGTTTTTTTAATGTAGGTAATCATACTGTCCACAAATAAAGACAGTTTATATTTTCCCTTTCAATCTATGTGCCTTTTACTTCTTTCTTTTGCCTGAACAGAAGTAGTGAGCATAGATATCCTTTCCTTGTTTCTGATTGTAGGGTGTAAACAGTCAAGTCTTTCTTCATTAAGCATGTTGTTGTTTAAAGTTTTTTTCATAATGCCCTTTATGAGGTTGAGAAAGTTTTTTTCTATTTTTCTGAGAATTTTCATCATGAGTGGATTTGGGATTTTGTTGAATACACTTTTAATGCATCTTATAAGATAAACATTTTTTTCTTTTGTCATCCGGTAATATTGTGAATTATAATAGTGGATTTTTGAATGCCAAACTATCATGTTCTTGCCATGGACACAACAGTTTATGCTGTATTATCCTTTTCATATATTGTTTTATATATTGTTACAAACTTTCCAAAATTGTGTTACTAATTTTATGTCTATGTTTATGAGGGATGTATGTCTGTAGTTTATTTTTCTTGTAGTGTAAAGAAGACAATTTCTCACCCCACTTAATACCATAGGTAATCTTTTATTATATACTTTTTAGTCTTGGCTTTTATTTTCTTTTCTTGGACTTTATATGTTTTTGCTCACTGTTTTGCCCTGGAGCTTTTGTACTTATAGAGGTGAAAGGGGAGTGAACTTGTTTCTTGCCATCATAAGGGTCATGGCTAACACCCCTATAACAAAAGACAGATTAATGAGAGAAAAGCATAACACATTTATTTAATCATAGTTTTATATGACATAGGAGCCTTCAGAATGAAGACCCAAAGATATGGGAAAGATATCCATTTTTATACTTAGGTTCTATGAAGTATAGATAGCTGTGTAGAAATATGATTGGACAGAAAGGGTATGATCTAATGCTAATAGACTGAGTGGAGAAACTCAGCATGGCCTGTGTGTTTAGATTCTTTTTGGCCCCCCTGTGCAGCATTCCTTCCTCCAGAGTAGGGGTATGATGCCTCTGGAATGGTCTTAAATTCTTTATGGTGGCCAGCTATTACACAGAAATGTGGGGGAGGGAGGTTTCGAGTAATATTTTTAGGCTTTATGGCTGGCTTTCGGAAAAAGGAGTTCTGGTTTCTAAGACCTGCCACAGGAAAAAGGGCTTCTGGTTTGCATGGTCTTGCCTGGGGGGAGAATGAGCAGCAAGAGACAGAAAAGAGGGTAGGAGAATGTCAGAGAGACTTTGCTTCTGAGGCTGCTTCTTAGGCCTTCACTTTGGGGTGTCTCTCTCTGAGCCCCAACATATTCATAACATTTTAATTATCATCTTCTATATTCTCTGGACTCAGAAGTCATTGTATTTCTTACGGACTCACACCACTAAACTCTCAACAATGATATGTGTAATAAGACATCTAAACTAATATTATTATTTTGCTATCACAGCTGTTCTTAACCCTATTAGACATGATGCATTTTATTTTTAACATATATTTTGTAATTCCCTTTTACTGTCTAGAAATGAAACATAAGTTCAACTACATCAATAAAATTCCCCAGTTATAATGAAAAGAAGAAATAAAGAGTGAATAATTTACAATGAAATAATTACATTTCTTTTGTTTGGTTAATGTGCGGGCAATTCCACTATACAGACCTAATGAAATAATCAAATGTTTGTAGCTATACATAGAATATCTTTAATGGGTAAGCTATAGATACAGATTTATTATATCATATTTATTATATCATTATGTTAAACATCATGAGCATTACTCCCATGTTGGTAATGTGATTTTACCTAATGGAAAACAACTACAGGTTAAAAGGGAAAGTTTTTTTAAGTTTAATCTTTCTTTAATTTAGATAGAGATTGCATCATGGAAATTCACTCTATACTTAAAATGTACCAAAATGCTTTGTGTTTATATGCAAAAGAGTGTTAGGGTTTAGACTCAGATAACATGAAACAGGTTTTTCTTCCTCTTGATGCCAGGCATGACATTCAAAACCATATAGAATGTGGAAGCCCTCGTTGTTGTGCAGAATTGTCCTGGGTCTACCTACTACTAAAATTCCCATATTGTCCTAAATCATTCTGACCAACAAAACACACTGCATCCCAGGTTTTCAAAATTCCTCCTAGGAGGTGGTACTGCTTCTGTGAGTAGTCACCAGAATAAAGTTTAAATAAAAATTACATCTGAACTTACACATTATTCAATTTTCCCATCTTAGTTGTTTCTTCAAAGCTCACAATTAACAAATTGAGTTTGGAGAAGAGTGTTTGTAGGCGTAACATAGTATGCTATAGCTATATATTGTTATGTACTATTTTTAGTTATGATTTTTATATCTACATATTAATCCCATGAATACAAGTTGAATAGCCTCTTTGGGGTTCTTGATGAATTTTTATAAATTAAGAAAAAGTACATGCTTTCAATAGCTAACATTAAAACAACTCCATCTCTCATGTGGAATAATACAAAATGGTTCCATTACCAGTTATTTTTATTTGAAAATCGGAGACCAGATTTAAAAAATAGCAAATGGGTACTTGGTTCCTTTGCTACAATTAATAGGCAACAATTTTGTAAATGCATCTTTTAAAATATGTTTTAAAAATCAAATCTTTTAAAAAAAATGTGGACTTTCATAAGCTCTTCAGAAATATCCCTTTTAAGACAAGATTTTATCTATGTAGAAGTCTTTGTAATAGTTGCTAATTTCTATGTAGGAATCTGGTCTAGCATGGAAACTAAACACATAACGATGATGCTCTGTTGCACCACTTTTCAGCCTAATGGTAATATGATTTCCTGTGACTTTCTTCTGGATCTTTTTTTATTTAACATGATCCTTGTCAAGGGCAGAGTTGAAATGCTGCAACAGATTTGCAGGCCTAGGAATAGGAGGGACAAAGAGAAGTTTATAGTGTTCTATAGCACTTAAGGCAATTAATTAACAATTTGGAGACTTTTTGTTCACATCATGTTTCTTTTAAATAGTGAGGTATCTTAATTAGGAGGCTTGCTGATGTTTCTGTAAACATAAGCCGTCAGTGTTTCTAAATAAACTGTCTAAAGTCTTCCCTCTCCCCATTGGTATGTATCCCTTAAGCTTTTTAGTCACACGTTCAGGAACTTCCTCTGTAGGGAAAATGAAAAGCTACTGATCTTGCAAAATCACACATAGCATCAAGAATAAAGAATTGCTCAGCATAACAATAATATAACATTAAAAATAAAATGGTAAACAGCAGCTTGGCGTTCTATTTTCTATTTCTGAGTTTAAAAAGAATTGTGGGGGTTTTTTTGAGACAATTTTTTTAGAGCAGTTTTAGGTTGACAGCAAAATTCAGAGGGTAGTACAGAGATTTCCTATATAGCCCCCATACATGCATAGCCTCCCCTATTATCAACATCCCCCACCACAGTGCTATATTTGTCAGAATTAATGAATCTATATTGGCACGTGATGATCACCCAAAGTCCGTAGTTTACATTAATGTTCACTCTTGATGTTGTACATTATATGTGTTTGGACAAATGTATACTGATATGTATCCAACATTGCAGTATCATACAGAGTATTCTCACTGCCCTAAAATCCTCTGTGCTCCACCTATTCCTCCCTTCTTTCCCCATCCCCCGAGAATTAAATTTTAATGGTAAATGGTCCAGGCATCTTTTAGAGATTAATGATCAGTTTTAAACAAAGTTAACATTTAAATATTAATATATTATACATAGTTACTGGATTATACAATATCCTAACATACAAATATATTATGCAGTATTTTTAACTAAAACTTAAAGGCTTATTTCCAAATAGGAGTATTAAATAAGTTTGAGAATTATTACAGTTGAGATTAAAGTGTAGTAATAGATTTTCAATGTATCCTAAATGCCTAAAGCTTCCAAGTTTTAGATTTTGCAGGGACATCTACCATGTAGGAAGTATGATAACTTAATACATGTTGTGTATATTTTTCAAAGTGAAATTCTAAGGGAAACCTAATAGACTGCAATTATAATAGAGTATGCTGGGAAAATGCGATTAAGAAAACTATGGTAGTCAAGTATGCAAATTATGTCCATCTGTTGAAGAAATCCTTGGGATAACATGGAAATTATGGAAAGAAGTGAGTGATTATTTTCCAAGCATTCCTGTCAGAAGTCACCCATTTCACTAACTGTGAAGATAGGAACCCCTTCTAAACATTCTTAGTAAGCCAGACTCTTTCCCTGGTCTGAATGACTTAATAAGCTCAAAAGACAGACCAAGAACTAGAATAAATTCAGATCCATTTGTTCATTAAATCTGCTTCAAACTTGAGCCAATTCAATCTCTTAAATGGCCTTGGCAATGACTTAGCTTCCTGGCTGGAATTCTTTGTAGAGTGCATACATATCTATCTCTCAGATAGGCAGTGGTTAGGACATGAAATGGGTTGTAGAAAAAAAACCTGGAGTTTTGAAAAGGCTTTCTTTTAAAAATGACTTAAAGGCCAGTGTAAAAGGTCAGAAAATTGTCATGGTTTTCTAGTAGGAACCCACATTAAATCACAGCTCTCCTCATCCAGTTCCAAGTAGGCTAGTTACTGGAACCACTATATTTGAGAACAAATATAGACCTTGAGGGTCCAGAATGCACTAGAATAATTCACACACCAAAAGGATATGTCTCACACAACGGAGAAGATATGCGTGTCAGTCTACTAATACAACAATTACCCAATTTATCTTTTAAGTGCCTCATTGTGTGTCATTTTCGTATTAAAACATCAAAAGCAATCACTCATTAATTACTTGAGCATGTGTATACTTGTTGGGATGCTTTTGTTCTTATATAATCTGTAAAGTGAAATCCCCAGTGGACAAGGGAGTTTAATGACAATTGATTTTCTCACACGTAAGATATGTTATGAAACTCCAAGAGCTCATAAATGTTGACTACCAGACCAGCTGGTGTTTCACAGTTTTCGTTTGTGCCAGCATTTGTTTTCCTGCAGGAGTCCAGAAATAGGCTTAAGTGATAGCACCAAGTGTCTTCTAATTTTAGATTTCTCCACAACATGTGCTGTTTAATGGTCAAATGGGGTATCATAACCTTCCTGGTTCCACCCATTTTGACATGAGCAGCAAGCTGTACTATTTAGTGTACTGAGTCATTCTGATACTCAACACAGAAATTTTTGTTAGTAAATTGAGCACAGTGATGATTGTTTATAAGTAGTCCTAGCACATTTTGGTTCACCTACATGATTTCACACTGGATTTAACATTGTCTGTTATGTGGCACTGTTAAACTAAGGTTAACAATTATCTTAATAGGTCCATTTTTACAAACGGTTTTGTAAGACAGTTATTTTAAGACTGAGGGGAGATCTTCATATATTTTAGAATATATGAATACCTTTTAATACCTTTTCTCAATGGAAACATTTATTGTCTTGTCTGTAACAAAAACATGCATTGTCTTAAGTTACCATTTGGTATCTCACTAGCAAGACACATCCCATGGCAGAGACTTGTTAAAGACTTCTACCATGCAAAAAATTTCAACTTCATATGCAGTTTATTTCCTCAGAGGCTTCTTAAGAAAAATGTAATCCATTGAGGTGTAATGTTTCACTGATAATCTGCAATTAATTAATGATTGCAATATCTAAACCTTTTACCATTGAAATAATACATGTTAATTATTAAAACAAAATGAATAATATAAAGAGGAAAAAAAGTAAGAGATACATTGAAAATTAAAATCCTTGATAATCTCAAAAGATATATTTTTAAATATTGTATAATGATTCGTGCTGTTTATACATATATAATATATAAGTATATCCTTGTATATAAACACTTACGCAATAATATATGTTGTCTTAAAATATTTTAACAGTCTAAATATAATGATTATAATCTTGTTTCATAAATTAGAAAAATATATCAAGGGTTCTATATAATAAGAATTTCAGATTTTCAGTACTGAGTTATTTGATCTCCCAAAGTATATTTGAAAATCTGTTGTGATAGTTAAAATATATTTCAGTTTATCTATTATTGCTATGAGATTAACAGTATGCACTCCATTCACTACTGAACCTCATTTTGATCTAAGAAGTAAAAGAAAAAATTTTGATCATTTATTTATTTAAACAGTAGTTAGACACATTTTAATGCATTAATCAAAATATTCAAAAACTATTATTTAACAACAATTATAGGTTTGATATTTACCAGTATAATTCCAGAAATTTTCATGTCTTTACTTAAATTTCTTAAATGATTATTCCTTATTTATATATTATGTCATTGAATTTCTAACCACTTTGATAATTCCATAGACTGATTTTAGGTATATACAAACATTTCCTATACTCTAAGGGTTTAATTCTCACCTTATCAATTAACTAAAATAAAATTATATTTCAGGTGTCATATGAAAGTTGGAGGAAATATATATGTCAAGGAAAAAAAAATCAAAGCTTGGGTGTTTGAGGCCAGCAAAAGGAGTCAGAGTATTTATAAAATATGGGATCTCCAGATCTCTTCAATTACCTTAACAGGTCCATTTTAACAAACGGTTGTGTAAGACAATTATTTTAAGATTGAAGGGAGATCTTCATATATTTCAGAATTAATACCTTCTCTCAATGGAAACATTTATTTTCTTTTCTCTAACAAAGACTTGCATTGTCATAAGTTACCATTTGATACCTCACTAGCAAGACACATCCCATGGCAGAGACTTGTTGAAGACTTCTGCCATGCAAAAAATTCCAACTTCATATGCAGTTTATTTCCTCAAGAAAGTTCCTTTTTTTAGGCTTTTAAAATAATTGTACATACTTTTTTCTGTTTCTATTTATTATGATGATTATTATCAAATAATTTAGCATTATATCCAATTTTGATTTTATTCATTCTTGTATTTATAAATATTAATTGAGAATATTCTGTATCTTAGTGCTCATTGAAAATACAATGATTAGCAAGATAGAAAAGACCATTATGTTACCATGGTTTTGCTTTTTTGTTATGCATTAGCTTCTAGACTTCATATATTTCCTACAGGTGAGCTTTGAATGCACCTAACAATAAAGGGGTGCTGGATGGGAACTCCAGGTATACTTTCCCATTAGGTGCTCCTTTTACCTTATAGGTTCTGTCAACCTCAACAATCTCAATGAACACACACATCATAATTATGATAACAACCATAATCCTTTTTGCTTAATCTAGACCAGTGCTTCACAAAGTGATGTACCTGGACCAGCAGTATCAATATCAATAGGAATCTACTTAGTCAGACACCCTAGATTTGGGGCATAGTGATATGTATGTTAGCAACCTTCTAATATGAGTGATTCTGATGTTTGCTAAAGTTTGAGAACCCCTGGTCTAGACTAAATATTAACATTGTCTTTACCACAGTCTTTAATGAATGTCAGTACCACAATTGATACTTCATAATTCTCTAATCAATGGGATCTTGAGGATCTAGAACACTTTGATTCCATTGAACAAATCTTGCAGTCCATGTTGTTTTTCACTGCACTAATAATAATTATATCCACAAAATCGTGTGATATTAGTTAGTACCTAACCTTTGGCACAGAGAAAATGCCAAATTCACTCCCATCAAGCTTATATTAAATAATCTAAAAATTTTAAGCAGCAAAACACCTTGTATATAATACTTAACTTCTAAGTACAAAATAGTAGTGTAAAAATTAATCATATTTTAATTGAACAGTTTAATGCTTGATATAAACTTTGAGTCATTCTTGTGGAAGATAAATGGTTAGACTGATTTATTAAATCAGTAATTAAATCCCTTCTATGAGCAAGTCTTTATGGAGGAGGCTGCAAAGTTGGGTTGTGTGACATCATCAGTAATCTCCAAAACTTAGAATATGAAAGATAATGCATCTCTGTATAATATGAGGCAGCATGTGAAATTTCATAAGGAAGGGGTGTACACTTTGTGAGTTGAAAGGTGGGAGAAACACCTGATCTGGGCTTTCTGAGTTGCTTTGTGTTGAAGGTGCTGTTTGAACTAAGACCATTAAGTCTAAAATGTAAATTACATTTTGAGAGGTGAAACACAGTGGAAAAGCATTTTCAGAAAGAAGAAAGGGCATAAGAAAAGACAGGGAGGGAAGAAAGCCTAGCACCTTGTGTTTGGAGAGTATCAAAGAATGAGGCTCATTAAAAATCAAAGTATGTGCCTAAAATAGTTGGAGATATGCCTCAAAGCTTGTTTTGAAGGCTTAAATTACATAATCAGGAATACAGTAGAAACCTATGGGCTTTTGAGAGTTTTGAGAGGGACAGGAAGGATGTGAGCCAATTATTTTCATATATATATATGTGTGTGTGTGTGTGTATATGTCACATATCTAATCTTACTATATAGAGTGGATTGGAAGAGTACATACTTTGAAGCACGTTGAATAATTAGAAATTGTATTTAATCCAGGTTTGAGAATTAAATACAAGGGACAGGAAATGAGACCCTGACCAAGAGAAGGAAGGGGCTTGGGTGAAGAGGAGGGGATGACAACACAAGTGAGTGGCACTGAGGTGACCTCCAAAAGTTAAGGCAAATATTCTGGGTATTGAAAAATAATGAAATAATGTTTGTATTAATTGATAGAAGGTCAGTGTTTAGGATAAGAGAAATGATGAACTTATTTGGGGACATGCTAATGTTGCTTTGTTTAGGGAACTAGCAGGACTAGGAGCAGATGACAAAGTGTAACTTGAGCTTGAAAGAATGGTTGACTCTAAAGAGGGACATATGGGAACCAACTCTTTGGTGTTTGTTAATTCTTGGGTTTACAAAAGTGAATCTCGTTCCACATGGGTTTTAGTAATTAATCCATTCCTTTATTCAACAACTAGGTGTTGAACTCTTACTATATGCCAGGCACTATTCAAGGCACTCATACAGCAGCCAAGAGAACATTAGATTCTTCCCTCATGGTGCTTTCATTCTAGATGGTTATTAAGAATAAAGGAGAATTAAAAGAATGCACATGTGCACTATTTCTGTGTTTCCAGTGAAAGGTAAGACACTCACTTTACACCTGAGACCTCTTTCTAAAGCCACCCATTTTCAGTATGATATATTGATTCAAATCATGCTCTTCTTTAATTTTTAGGTATTTAAAAATAGTCCAGGTATTATGGTTTCTGTCATACTAAATTCCAGACTGAATATGACATCATCTGAAAAATTATCTTAAGGTTTCCCAATGTTCCTTCACATTTGTGACAGAACTAATAGTGTCTCTATACCGAACTGTAGATTTTAGGGGTAGCATAATTGGCAAGTAAAATATAATGAGAAAAAATCTGTTCATTTCTTGGTAAACTATTGCTCATAACTTGGCTTTCTTGAACAAAGCTGTTCATATTTTATTTAATTTGATTTTTTAAAAAAAGGAATGAAACCAAAAAGGAAAAGAGACAGAGATCTCAAGCTGTTGGACTTTGAAATTTTGGCATAGAATTATTTTCTATGAAAAAAAATTGTTGGATGAGAATTCAAAACATCCTCCTCTTTAGGCCTATTCAGGCTTCCATAATGCTATCTCAGAGAACACAAAACAATGAAGAACCTAGCTTATCCTACTGAGAAAATCATCTGAAATGTTGGCATGAAGCAGAAGGAATTCTAGTGACCCCTGTGTACATCTAACCCCCCACCCCTCTTTCCTTCTTAGACCTCAATCACTATGATTCTATGAAACCAACAGAATTCTCAGCATTGATATGCAAATAAGTGCACCAACAGTAGCCATGCTATTCATTTTCCATGTGGTTTGCAAGCCAGAATTCTGAAAGGCTTCCAGTAATTTAATACATAATACCGTCAATGAATTCAACTAAAAACAGTTAAGGAGCTTCACATACATTAGAGTAGTTTGTAGAGACCTTTACATATTCCTGGTGATTATTTTGTTTTAAGTGTTAAATGCCACTGAGTGTTTTTTTTTTTTTTTAATGGATAAAATGGTAGAATGGAATGTTTAAAATCTTTGTTTCCATTTTTGCTCTTTCAAGTCACATAAAACGTATGGCATAGTTGACATTTGAGCTGTAAGATCAAATGGAAAAGGTTGGCCTTGTTTTGTGTGAGTTGAATTTCTTTTTTAGCAGGGCAATTAAATTGTCTCTCCAATACAGACTACTCTCGTTGCCTATTGGCTTGTTGAACTCTTCCAAGAGTAATGAAAATTGACATGGGATACAGACTATGATAATGGAATTTAAAAGGAGGGGAAGCAGGAGGAATTTACTCCTCTTCTTTTCTATTTTCCATCTCCTAATTCTTAAGGTAATTACAAGACTCTAGAGATGCAAACATCTTTATTATCTATGCAAAATGCCATCTGCAGGAAGCATATTTTCCAAACCCTCAGGGCCTGAATATGAGAAAAACCCATTTAGTAAAAGTGATGCTTTGTTGTACTGTTCCTTTACTCAAGTGCCAGACTTTCTTTAGGTATCCCAAGAGCTCTGTTTCTAAGAAACTCAAAGGAAAGTAGGAAACGTCCAGAAAGAGATTTGATTTTATCCAGCTTCCACTGTCATATTCTCTTTTTACTAATACTCTAGAGCAGAGTATAATTTCTGAGTTAGTGGGTTGTTCCAGTTATCTCATTAAGAACATGTCTTAGTCCATTTTGTGTGGCTGTAACAGAATACCTGAGACTGGGTAATTTATCAAGAAAATAAGGTTTGATTGGCTCATGTTTTTGTAGGCTGGGAAGTTCAAGAGGCATGACACTGGCATCTGCTCAGCTTCTGTTAAGGGCTTTTGTGCTGGATCAAAACATTATGAGAAGGTCAAAGTGGAAGCAGATATGTGGGAAGAGGGACCAGACAGGATGCGGAACCTCCCTTTATAACAACCTGAGCTATCTCTTGGGAACTAACGCATTCCTGGAAAAAGTAATCCAGTCTTGGGAGAGCAGCAAGAGAGAACTCACTACCAAGAGAATGCCACAAAGCCATTCTTGAGGGATTTACCCCAGTGACCCAAATACCTCCCACCAGGCCCTACCTCCCAACACCAGTACATTGGGATCAAATTTCCATATGAGTTTTGATGGGGACAAACCATATCCAAACCATAGCAGAACACTTCTTCCAGTGATTTGCAAAGCACAACAAATTGAATAACTGTGAATGGCTAACTCAAAATCATTCATTCAACAACATTTATTAAGAACTTGCTGTTTGTCTGGCAATTTACCTAAGTGCTGAGGATGCAAAGAGAGAAACATACAGGCTACACATGCATGAACATGTGCCCTGCCTCCTCCCTAGCCCCCTCCCTCACAGTCCCAAACATTCTGCTCTCCAAGAACTCACTACTTAGATCAGCAAAGTATACAATAATTCCCTGAAAATAACAACCAGAATGATAACAGCATGTCCTTTCATACTTGGCTTGACTTTTTTTTTTAGGTAATTGCATTTTTTTTCTTTTTCTACCTTACTAAACCTCTATCATCCATTCCTGCAAAGTCTTTTTGTTTTTTTATCTTTCTTCTTTGAGTGTTTTTCCCCTCACATGCTCTCTCTATCCCACTTGCTATCGGTCTTGCTTCCTTTTCTCCTCTCTCTTCTTTATTCTTTCTTATTTCAACCTTACATTTTTCTCTTCATTGTATGTGAATCCAGACATTTCTAAGTCACATCTGTTTTAGGAAATTTGAAAGCCAAGTTAGAGTCAACTGTTACTTCCAGTTTACAATTTATCTTGATTAGAGTCTCTGGGACTATCCAGACTTAGCTGTTTAAGCTTTTCCATGTAAGGTAGTGTTCTCTGTCTTTTGGGAGCTAATTGTATGGGTATTTTGTTAGGTAGATGACCAGCAACCCCAAGCCCCCCTCATAATCATCCTAGAGATCCAAAGGAACCTCAAACGGATGAAATCTCCTGTAATCTACCAAGATATGTGACAGCCTGTAGTTACTAGCATAAATATGTAAAATAAGCTTAAAATAACTGGAATCACTTTGGGCTGGACAGTGCTTCTTCACAACTGATCCAAATAAGTAACAATGGTAGAGAACTGAAAACTTTTGTCATACTTTGGTACACGTATTGAAAATGGTTTTATATTCTATGCATTAATTAAAAACAAAAAACAAAAAAATGTGGATGAAATTTTAAAGAACAACCAAAAAAAGAAAAAGGATTTCAAAGTCGAAAATAGCCTTGCTTCACTTAGTGTTTAGGGCATATTAGGAAGAAAGAAAATTAGTGTAAACCTCAAATCTCAAGGAACTACAAATACCTCTTTCTGATCTCAGGGGTTTATAGATTGATCGATTGATAGATGGATAGATAGATAGATGAGTATTTTGGTCAGAAATGACCAAAATCAGGAAGTTCTTAAGGTTACACATTCTATTAGTTTATTAGGGCTGCCCTAACAACATCCCATGAACTGAACGGCTTAAGCAGCAGCAATTTATTGCTTCATAGTTCTGGAGTCTAGAATTTCAAGATCAAGGTGTTGGTAGGGTAATTTCCTTCCAAAG
The DNA here is from genome assembly GCA_023783475.1 of Daubentonia madagascariensis. Taxonomy (NCBI): domain Eukaryota; kingdom Metazoa; phylum Chordata; class Mammalia; order Primates; family Daubentoniidae; genus Daubentonia; species Daubentonia madagascariensis. The sequence continues at coordinate 12,994,213 of JAKFHU010000747.1, read as the reverse complement.
GCTGTGAGGGAGAAATTTGTTTCAACCTTTCCTCCTAGCTTTTGTTGGTTGGCTGGCAATCTTTGGTGTTCCTTGGATTCTGCTGCATCACCCTGATCTCTGTCTTTATCTTCACATGGTGTTCTCTTTGTATACATACCTGTGTTCAAATTTCCTTTTTTAAGAAGACCAGTCATATTAAATTAGGATCAAATCTACTCTTGTTTGACTTCATCGTCTTTACTAATTATATCCACAACAACTGTTTTTCTAAATGAGGTCACATTCTGAGGTACCGGGAGTTAGTGCCTCAACATGTAAATTTTGAGGGGCACAATTCAATCATATAGGTCTCCATACAACCATTAAAATTCCAGTCTATAGGCTTGGGCAGCCAAGAGCTGGGAGCTGTTGCTGAATACACTGGCTATTCTCACCTCAGAAGTATTATCCAGGAGGTCTTTGACTAATTCATTAGTTTATACATGAAAGGCTTTAGTATCAAGAGCATAACTTGAGAATTGAAATGCACTATAGATGTACATGACAGTTTGCCATCCATGAACAAACCAAAAATGCATGCCAGTAAATTAATTAGACATTATCAAAGCCTGTAAAGGGCAATTAAAAATTATCTTTTTATTTTTTTTCTTATATCACAGTAATTGCTTAAAACTGGCTGATGCTGGTCTCATACACCTGCAAAATATCAAGCTTTGTTCTTAGTATCATATCTGAAATATCAATGACTAAGGAATTCTGTACTTAACAATGCCTTGGTTAATGTTTGCACATTCCCACAGTAGACACTATTTTGTAATAACAGTTTGAAAATATTCTGATGTTACCATAAAGTTAACAGTATTTTAATTTGGAAATATTAAAGGGGGGAATAAAGTTTTATGTGTGTGTGTGTATATATGTGTGTATATATATAAAGGTATATAGAAAGAGTACATATAACATATCTTTATATATTATATATTTATACATACAATTTATCAAATGATGTTTTATTTAGTATATAAAATAATAAATAAATATATAATATAGTTTCTATAGTTTTATTTGCTTTTAATTTTTTTAAATACCCCTTTTTATCAAAAAGAAATGCAGAATTGATAATAGGGCAGATGAAAAAAATTTACTTTTACAAGAATTATGAAGAGTAGGTAACTGATAGCAAATATTTACTGTGCTCTGGGGGTAGCTCTAATGGATTTTCTTCTATGTGAAGAGTCACTTTCTACCTAACAAATGCTTCATGGTTAGAGCTAATTATAGTTGTTAAAATTCTAAGACAAGCAATAGACTAATGCACATTATTATCCAGATAACCATCAATATTAACCTGAAGGCTGGCTAATGCTGAGTGTTTAATATACACAAATATCCTGTGGATGTGGGAACACACCTTCTCAATCTTGGATGCACCTTCTCTAATTGACTTAGGCAAACAAAATGTGAAAATGAAATATTCAAATATTAATAGGAAAGCTTCCTTGAGGTTCAGTGTTGGACATAAGCCCAAAGTACTTGCACAGTAATTTCCGAAGATGTGCAGATTCCTTTCCTTCCTTGTGAATAAGTCATATTCCAAGATTTCATTTGAAAACAAGTTATCTAGAACTTGGGATATTTTCTCTACTTTTTTTTTTAAGTTTTAAGTAATTAAATTTTGAGTCACCCCAAATATCATTTAATCATAATGAGCCTAAAATGTATAGCAAATGACCACATATATATTACATCCAGCCTAAAATATACAGCAAATGACCATCTATATTAATTTTTACTTTAACATATACTTTTATAATTAGTTTTTACTTTAGCCTCTAGGTGATTATATCAACATGAACAATTTCTAGGCCCTTCTGAATGACTGAGAGGGGTTTCCAGTATTTATGGATCGTGAAGATTTCATGATGTGTAGGGAAACGCCTTGCCAATCCTCAGCCAACTAGGGCTGGGCAAAATGAATATTAACTCCGGCCTAAAGCAGAAAAGATATGCCAGTTCATTCATTCATTCATTCATTCAACGTTGAATGAGTCCTTTTCATCTTCCAGACATACTGATCAACACAGATAATACAGAAACAAACAAGATATACAGATCCTTCTTTTCCGTGAAGTTGCTGAAAGTCAGGAGTAGGAGAGAGGATTATGAAAAATTACAACATAAGGTGCTAAAGATGGATAAAAGATGTGCACAGGACTCAAGGCAACATTAAGGAGGATCACCTTACCTAGCAGAAGCAGAGAAAGATAGTTAGGGAGTGCAAATAAAGAAAGTGATTTTTGAGCTAAATCTTGGATAGCTTAACCACAGGGAGATTGTATAGGAAATTTCAAAGTTTAGTGGGGGGGAAACAAAGAATAATTTTTAATGGTGAATTAGGTAATAGAACACATTTAAATTATTTCTGCTATGCTCCTCTGAGAAAAATCTAACCATTGATTTGTGTATTTGTGTAATCCCTTACAACATGTTTCAATCCAACATCATTCTTGACCTTTCATTATTTTAATGGCTTTGTAGAAGCCATAATTCTCTACTTCTCATACTGTTTTTCTATGGAGTGATTTTCAACATGCAATTTCACATCTTTTCAAATCACACTAGACCAGAGTTGATGGTAATAGTAAACAAGTCTGAACGAATAATTTCCACATGGAAAATATCTGCAGAGTATGATAGAAAATCTTTTTGACAAACAAAAATATTAGCTTTCATTTTATAACTTTTTCTGTAAGTTTCTCATGTGGTGGTCAATATTGAGCTTGATAACATGAAAATATATATAGGTGTTGTCATTGCTTGTTTGCTGATGGGACAGAGTTTTGATAGTTTGCCCAAGCATATTTATATTTTATCAGTCCTCTATAACAAACTCTATAATTTTATACCTATTTCATGTTCTGACTTTTTATATTTACCCCAAATAGTTGAAAAATAAGGAATATACTGTGAAACATTTCCCATTAATTTTATGGGTGGTAAATATATAGAGGCAATTAGACATAGTGGAAAAAACATAAATTAGAGTTTAAACTACTGATGTACCCTCACCCCCAACACATACATACAAATTTTATCTCATGCAGACAAATGTGACTTTGGGTAGCTTTTTCACCTGAAAAATAGGAGGAGGGCTGGCTTCATGGGCATGTAAACAGTGTAGTTGCACAGCGCCCATTGCTTAGCCCTTGGGGTTTAATGTTCTTTGGTTGTCATATTGAGATTCATAATGACTTTATCTTTAAATTTGTGTTTACTAAGAGGAGCCTTTTGGGAAATGGAGCTTGTTCTGTGTACTTGGAGCCTCACTCATGCACTGTTCCCCTTCCTGCAGCCTGTCTGCCTCTCTGGAATTTGGGATGGTTTTTCAGCTGCCTCCCTCATACTCCGCCTTTCCTTCTCTAACCCCTGCCCTGTAGATGTTGCCATTCTACACTTGGGGAGGCAAATGGAGGGAAGAATATGTTCCATCACTTCTCTTTGCTCTCATTGAGAATCTAGGCATGGGCCTAGGGCAGGGAGGGGTTGGGCGTGTGTCCCACGGTGCTTTGGAGCTGAGCATGGTATGGCCACACCACCTCTCGGCTGGTAGCCACACTGCATATTCAGCAGGTGGGTTGGCAGAGGCCTCTTACCCATCCTCACCCAGGAACTGAATGCATCCCAGTAGGAGGTTGCAATCCCTTTGGGGTCATCCATCCACTATGGGTTGGGGTGGTAGGAGACTGAGAAGGGGACATTAACTCCCCTACCTCAGCTGGGCCCTCACACCTTAATTTTACATTGGAACATACAAATTATGTAGGAGGCCTTAAATGGAAATTATGCAAACCTTAAACTGCAGTAGAAATTAAATAAGACACATGTACTGTACCTAGCATAATATCTGGCATAAAATAAAATAGGTTCTCAGTAAAGTTACTATTCTTCCTATTGCTCCATTTCTTTTCTTGTTTGACTAAATTAGCCATTGGCTAAATTAGCCAGATCTTATGAAAATATCACATGTACCCCATAAATATGAACAACATTATGTATCCATAATAATTAAAAATTTAAAAGTGAAACAAAAAATAAATATATAAATTAGCCAGATCTATATTAATGAATATAAATCTGTTATTCCAATCCACTTTAACTCATTCTCATATGTTACCCAAATTGAATGTCATGAACATTAGCCCTTAAAAATAAAGTGGCATCATTTATTGGAATTAGTTAATACTTAAAAAAAATGCTCTTGCCAGGAGGGCATTTATCCACAATATTAATGTAACAGATAATTGATGGGATGGTATTCTTCTTGGACCATGTTTTTCTTGTTCCTAGACTCCCGTGTTCAATCCCTTTTGAAAAAGAGAAAAGCAAGGCATTGAATCAGGTCTTAATGCAACCAATCAAATAGCAGACAGCGGTCTCTGTCCATGGTGATGTTCAATATCTCACACTTCATTCCCTAGCCAACAAAAGCAGTGCCTACTCTTCACCCATTTATCACCTAAAATTCAATTACATAAGACTCAATTCATCTGTTTTGATAATAAAAATATAAATTTTAGTTAAAATTTTTGTTACCTGGTGTTATATATTCATGTTATAGAATAGAGATACAGTTGACCCTTGAACAATGCAGGGGTTAAGAGTGCTGACCCTCTGTGCAGTTGAAAATCCATGTATAACTTTTGACTACCTCAAAACTTAACTATTAATAGTCTACTGTTGACCAGAAGCCTTACCAATAACATAGTCAATTAAAACATATTTTATATGTAACAGGCATTATATACTGTATTTTTATAATAACGTAAGCTAGAGAAAAGAAAATGTTATTAAGAAAATCATAAGGAAGAGAAAATATATTTACTATTCATAAAAATCAACATAAAAATTGTTCTCATTGTCTTCAAGTTGAGTAGGCTGAGGAGGAGGAAGAAGAAAAGGAGAAGTTAGTCTTGCTGTCTTAGGGATGGCAGGGGCAGAAGAAAATCAGCATATAAGTGAACTCATGCAGCTCAAACCCATGTTGCTCAAGTGTCAACTGTAGATTTTTTTTTTCTAAAAGTAAACCATGTTATTATATGAAAGAACTGGTTAAATGGCTTCAGATTTTAAAATGTTACAAATGGAGAGGCATGGCAGAATTTTGATTATTCTGTAAGTGTTGAAGTAGAGAAAATGATTGATAATTTGGACTAATATGGACTTACAGAATTTTTAAAACTGACATTTTCTCCTATTTATAAATAGGCAATACTAAGTTCTGGAATTAATGAGTCATAGATATGAGTCTGTCCTCTAACTCTCCAATCCATATTAATTGGTGCACATTGTATAAACTCTTTATGTGAATAATCTCTACATGTGTAATATCTACCTCATAGAGTTATTGTAAATGAGATGATGTATGTAGTGCTTGATATAATGTAAGCATTTAACAAATAGAATGAGTTCCGTGATTATTCTTCTTAATATTTTTATTGGTGGTATTATTCCCACAAGACGACTAAAAGCAACTTTATAGACTTCACATTATATGGGGATTTGCCAATTATTGTTGCTCTATTTCAGAAGATGTGATTTAACCTATAATAATAGTCAATCAATCTAATCATATGCCATATGCTAATAGAGTTCTGCAGTAAGAAGTTTCAGGCCTATGCAAAGCCATTGGAAAGTCTAAGTCAGTATGTATTTACTGTGATTAAAACTAGTATGTGTGGATTAAGTTTTTTATTTTTTGCTTATAGCTTTCTTCCAGGATTTGCAACACCAGGTTTCTTCTCTATAGAAGCTGATTATTATTACAAATAAATTACAATTTGCTTTTGCTTCTATTATCGAGTTTTTTATTGTTTGTTTTAATGGAATAAAGCACGTTAACTATTATAATAACCAAGAGTTACGGTTTAAGAATTCTAGGTGGCTATAATTTTCAGTCTAGTATTAGTTTAGTGCCGGGACATGGGCCTCCAAAGAACAAGAAGGATGAAAAATAAGGAAAAATGGTTAGAAGAAGAGACAGAAGAAGAAAAAGGAGAAGGAGAAGGAGGAGAGGAAGGAGAGGAAGGAGAAGAAGAGAAGGACAAGGAAATAGACTGGGAAGAGGGGCCACATTGGGAAAATGCATGAGGAAAAGAACAAAATCAAAACAAACAAAACAAAATGGCACAAAATGATTGAATAGAGAGGAAACAATGAAAAGGGGAAATGAAAAAATTTAATAGAAACGAGCCTCTTCTTTTCTTTAATATTGTTGCTCTTTTTTCATTGTCCACTCTCGGTCTTTTACCTCTTTCCTCCTGGCTTGACATACAATCCTGACACCTCTCGCAACCCCCCAGCACTGCCCTGTACCAAACACAAACAGAGACAGTCCACCTTTCCTCAACATCTTCCCAAGTGCTGATGGGTAAGAATCTGATGGGAAGGAGTAAGTGGAGTAAGTGCCCTCCCCCCGCCTTTTTTTCCCCTAAACTGTTTTATTGTCGTTTCAGAGCACAAGATTACCACCTATTTTTTATATACTGCAGAACAACACTCGTTAGGAACTGGATAAAGTCATTTGACTTTGGTATTTTGAACTCGTATCTGCATGTACCTCGATTATCACTTTAGAAAAATTACTTATGGTTTCTGTGCCTTGGGCTACTCCAAAATAAGTTAAGGACATTCATACAGTTTTCGTATGGATGATATGTGACAGCGAATAGGAAAATATATTCTAAATTGTAAGATATTTTCAAATATCCAAATGTTATCAGTGCACTGCATTAAAATGGCTTGACAGCCAGCTTTGTTGGAACTGAAAATAAGGTCTGATAATAAAAATATAGAATACTGTTAAGAATGTTTAGAAAGCTGAGATAAAGTTGACCAAAAATATTGTTCTATTTGATTTTGTTTTATAAGAAGTGGTAAATTTCCATTTATTTTATTTCACACAGATTTTGGATCATTATATTTTAATAATAAAAAAAACAGGAATACAATAATCAACTGTAGCAAACACCTTTATATAAGACTATTCCTGTGTGAAGTATGAATTTTCACAGCAAGAAAAGTTGTCACAGATGAGAGGAAAAAGTCAGACTTAAAAATAATTTTATACAAATATATTCTCATATATTTACTTCTTAAAACATTCAATTCCAGTAATAAATGAAAACCAGACAATTTTGCAAGCCGTGGTTTTATGCATTGTGATAATGGATAATTTACACTTCTGTAACCTGAAAGTTTAGCTAGTGTCTTTTTTTTTTTTCACAGTTTTCTGTCTCTGATATAAGTAACAATTTTGCTCTGTTGAACAACAATGCTGTTAGCCTATCTAATTGTGTTTATTATAAGATTTTTCTAAGTTTAATAATTATAAAAAGAACGTTTATAGATCAAGGCAATACAAAGCATTTATGGTCCTACTGCTCAGTATTTGCTTTCACAATCACTTGTATTATACTAATATAGCAGGTAAGAAGTAAGATAGAAAAATAAATAACTGTATGTTAGCCATGAACACTGGTATCATAATTTAGTTGTTGTATATGCTTTGTAAAAATCAGTAAAACATTGGTAAAAGAGATTATAGATGTACATAATGCTTCTTAAAATACATCTATTTATACACACCAGAAGGGAGCAATCCCTTAACTCTAATATAAAGAAATTGTATGCAGTGTTACTTTTAATGTATTCATAAAAATAAAAATAAATATATACCAATCAGCTCAGGAACTCTGAAGAATAGTGGATAAATAATAAATTTTGTATTGCTATTTCAAAGCTGCAGAGAACCTTAAAAACTTTTCTGTTCCACATTTTTATATTTATTCACACTGAAAATGAAAACCAAGAGCTTAAAAAATTTGCTAGGGGAAAAAAGTAGTTCTAGATTCCATGTTTTCTAGATTTCTAGTCCAATATCCTTTATACTATATAAAAATACTTCAAAAGTTCATAAATCTAATGCTATTGTTTAAATGTATATATTCAGCAAAAGGGAAACTCCTCATATCAGATAATAGTATGTGCATACACAAACATACATATATATAAAATATACATTTTATAATAATATAATATAAAATAATATATATTCTTTACAATACATCATTATTGTTCCTATGAAGTTCTAGAATATTTTATATCTTTTAGGCAGATAGAAGATGCATCCTTTTCATATAAATGTAAAAATAATTGTTGCAGGACAGTTTTCCATTAACATTTCTAGACTGTAATGATAATTTGTGATTTATTAATTATTTAGTGCAAAATGCGTTCACTGTTTACCTTTTGCAAGTGTAACACAATGGATAAGAACTGGACTCCAGAGTTACACTTATGTAGCTACTCTTTGTGGTTCTTCTGATTACTGTGTAAACTTAGATGAATGACAAAGTATTTGGCTATCAGTTTTGGAATCTTTAAAATGGTCATAAATTCAGTAAATAGCTTATAGGGTTACAATGAACAAGGGCGTCAACAATTAACACATGTAAAAGTAATAATAGTGCCTGGTGTGTAGCAAGTATAAATGCTAGTAATTTGTCATCATTTTATTTATTTTTTGTTTGTATTTTTTATTTTATTTTTATTTATTTTTAATTTAATTTTATTTATTTTTTAAAATTTCAGAATATTATAGGGGTACAAATGTTTTGGTTTCATGTATTGCTTTTGTACTGCTTGAGTCAAAGCTGTAAGTGTGCCCACCACCCAGATAGTGTACATTGTACCAGTTAGGTATAGTTTCACCCATCCCTACCTTCCCTCTCCCATCTGCATGATTTCTGTTGAGTTTTACTTCTATCTGTGCACGTGAGTGCTGATCAGTTAGTTACAATTTAATAATGAGTACATGTGGTGTTTGTTTTCCCGTTCTTGTGATACTTCACTTAGAAGGATGGTCTCCAGTTCCATCCAGAGTTTTGCAACAGGTATTAATTCATTTTTTATAGCTGAGTAGTACTCCATGGTGAACATATCCCACATTTTATTAATCCACTCATAAGTTGATGGGCACTTGGGTTGATACCACATCTTTGTGATTGTGATTTGTGCTGCAATAAATATTCAAGTTCAAGTGCCTTTTTGATAAAAATTACTTTTTTCCTTTGGATAAATACCCAGTAGTAGGATTGCTGGATCAAATGGTAGGTCTGCTTATAGTCCTTTGAGGTAGCTCCACACTATTTTCCATAGAGGTTGCACTAGTTTACAGTCCTACCATCAGTGTATAAGTGTTCCTTTCTCTCTGCATCCATGCCAGCATCTATTGTTTTGGGACATTCTGATAAAAGCCCTTCTCACTGGAGTTAGGTGATATCTCATTGTGGTTTTGATTTGAATTTCTCTGATGATTCATGATGTTGAGCATTTTTTCATATGTTTATTGGCCATTATTAGTCTATCTTCCTTGGAAAAGCTTCTGTTCACGTCTTTTGCCCACTTTTTAATGAGGTTGTTTGATGTTTTCTTGCTGATTTGCTTGAGTTCTTTGTAGATTCTGGTTATTAGCCCTTTATCAGATATGTAGTATGTGAATATTTTCTCCCATTCTGTGGGTTGTCTATTTGCTCTGTTGACGGTTTCCTTGGCTGAGCAGAAGCTTTTTAATTTAATCAAGTTCCATTTCTTTATTTTTGTTGTTGCTGTGACTGGCCTTGGGGTCTTCTTCATAAATTCTTTCCCTAGGCCGATATCTAAAAGAGTTTTTCTAACATTTTCTTCTAGAATTCTTATGGTTTCATGTCTTAGATTTAAATCTGTTATCTATCTTGAATTAATTTTTGTGAGTGGTGAGAGATAGCCACATGTAGAACATTGAAATTTATCATCATTTTAAAATGCAGATTATGATAATATGTTATAGTGTTGTACTGCAATTAATTATTTGCTATATTTATAAATGAAAAGAATCCTTAAATTTATATATAAATTAATGATTTCTAATGATAAACTATAGTTGTTTTTCTCTAAATTGAGATACTCTTTAAGATAAATAAAAGTTAATAGGTATAAATGTAAGTTATATAAAATTACTTTCTAATCAGTTATTCAGTGGATGTGAAACTTTTTTTTTGAATTTTAGTTTTTATCTTTATTTTTTTAAAAATATAGAACTCTTAGGTCATATTCTATCCAATTTATATCTTAAGATATTGTTTTTTGCTACACTGAGATGACTCATTTTCATTTTTATGAAATAGATCTTTCTGGGTTTTTTCCACCATTTTGTCACTCCTGTATGTCAGATAATTAGTAACAAAATGTTAAAACAAAGGAAGTAAAATGTAATTTTTAAAAAGTCAGTTTAGCAATATTTCTTCTCTAAAGAATCTAGTAAGGACATCAGCCTTCTACTAGAAAAGAAGAGATTCAAAATTACTTATGATTATGTCTGAACAAACCAGAAGATTAATGTTTTTTAAAAACTAAAGATTTTTAAAAATTTATCTGATTAATAAGAATCCAGAACTGATTTAGGAAAACCTTTACTAAAAGCTTGCTATATAATTTACAGGGATCTTTTTCCCCAACTTTTTTACCCTGAAGGAGTTAACTCTAGACAAAAAGGCCTCTCATTCCTCCTAGAATTTAAATTACATTCCTTTGCTGGTATGGAAATCAGAAGGCAGCAAACTCAATTAATGCCTGTGATTTCAGCATAAGTACAAATTAACTCCCAAATCTCAGGCTGGGAAAAGAATCTTTAGACTCATGCCCAAGGAATATCCCTGTAAGAAGAGGCATGGAGAAATATTTACATATGAGAACTCATAATCTAATGCTTAGAAAATTTGTAGCAAAATTGGAGATAGACTATTTGAAATATGTTTTATTCTTAAATTACATTACTATAAATCTTTACATGCTATTGAGAGTTTTATTTATTGGAGAATTTATTTAGACAGCATAGGTAAATCTTTTTTGTAACATTTCTGTTCACTTGTTTTTCACCTGAGAGATAAATGAAGATGCCTATCAGACTTCCCTTCACCCCTTTCTAATATATTATTATTTGGAAACATCTTTGATTAAGTAGTTATAGCTTCTGGCAAAACTTTGAATTTGGGCTTTAATATTTCATGTGGTGGTGCCCTAGTTTGCTATTAGCACAATGTTGATGGGTAAATAAAATACAGTAACAATTATTTTTTACTCTTATTTTTCTCCCGGTATACTTGTATAGTTAACTATTTCAAATGCATTATTTTTACTATATTATTTAACTTTAAGCCTTGTCTTATAACACATTTTATTTTGCTTCATATTAATAACCTTATTGTTTTCATGATGAACATATGGTTATTATGAACAATTCAAGCAACACAGAAAAAACAAGGAAAATGTTATAAATCACTGAGACTCCCTGTCCATAAATATCGAGTGCATTTGGTAAACCTAATTCCAGACGTTTCTGTATGCATTTAGATAGGTAGCACTCTGTAATTATTTCTTGAATATATTCAGACTACACATTCTGGTATATTTTCTAGTTATTTACTTCAATCCAAGGTTGTATACACTCTATCTCTAAGATTGAAAGACAAGTGTTTGACCTTGCTTATGAAAACCCTTAGAGCATGGCATTTATATTAAATAAGGTTTGTCAAATTCACTGTCTACTTAAAATAATAAAAGCTAAAAATTTAGAATTGAAAAACTGACCAAGATACATAGTACATTTTAAAATAGTTTATTCTACAAATTAAATTTTAAAATTAAAGGTAACTGAACTATTTCTTTCAAAGCTCTTAGTGGAGATTAAGAGAATGTAGGTAGCTAGGCAGGTAGAGAGAAAACGTAGTTTACTGCTTGGGTTTTTTGTTTGTTTGCTTGCTTGCTTGCTTTTAATGTCTGTTACATTGTTCTTTTTTTTTAAAGTCTGCCTTTACCAAGGCCCTATCCATTTGAAAAAAAATGTCCAGAAGTAGGCAAAGGCAAATTTCAGAAGCTCTCTCAGTTTTCCTTCTTTTCTAATAAAATAAAAATCATTCCTCGTGAAATTAATAGCTATTTCACCCCAATCACTAAATTCATGTTACATTAACAGAAAATAAAAATAACTGAACAAAAATATCACATGATTTGTGTGTGTCAACTTGGTCATATCATAGGCCTTTAAACATGAGCATCTACGGAAAGAGTCAGCTTTTCAAACCACTTGGCTGCTAGGGAGCCGTTCCTGCTAAATGCGGTTCCAAGGGCCAATGGAGCATCTTGAACTCTTCTTTAGCTGCTCCACTTTCTTAATCACAGCCTTTTTCCACAATCAATATTCCTTTTTCATCCTTTTCCTAAAGGGAGCTCTGTGTTGGCTCACTCCCATTGGCCTGGGCACATAATAGGTCATTATTATGTACATGCGGTTCAATTTCTTACATTGTGACTACTATAAAGATTTGACAGAGAGATTTAGAATATTTAGTTGAATGAAATTGCCATTTTTCCTCTTGGTCAGAAAAGGCAATAGGCTTATCTCAAGCATCAACTCAGAAGAATTGATGGTGGCCTTCTGCAATGATTTTTGGAGTATTTTGATGTTTTCATGGCTAAATGCAAAGAGTGCTGTGATCAAATCTCAATGTCTGCTATACTGGCAAAAGCTTAACAGAAATATACTTGCCTTCTGTTCACATCCCCGTTTTAGGCCCTCAGCTATGGGAGTACAAACCACTGACTAGCCAGCTTTGAGCTTTGAAGGATGAGGTTGAGTTGGATTTCTAATGTCCTCTCAGGTCTCAGAGGCCTATCTTTGTGGAGTAGGTGTTTTTGTGTGTTTGTTTGTGTGTGCATGTGTGTATGTTGATCTGGAAGAGGACAGTAAAATACAATGCCAATACCAGACATACCAATAGCAGAGTATAACTTAAATCTAACCATTTAAAAGTGTTTCACAAGCAAATACAACTTGTATTGACATTTGAGATAAAGCAAAGTATTATAAAATCTGGTGAAAAGCCAGTTTCAGTGAACTCTTTCAATGCCATGTGAGCACTTAATAGAAATAAGGCAGGAAAGTTAGGTAAATGAGAAGGGAAAAAGCCTACATTGTGTTGTTAATAGATATTGTCCTAATTGTAAGATTACAATTGCATGGTCAGTAACAATAAAGAAGAAATAAACATATAATGAATATGTCCTGAATTTTCATGTTTTAACCTAGTGGAGGAAAGAATGGAAAGCTACTGCTGGAGTGAACATCTCTATGGAAGAGAGAAATTGAATAGATGAAAGACTTCCATCCCTCTAATGAGCAAAGGTGTTGGAGAATTTTGATAATGAGATAGAGAAAGACGTGGAAGTGTTACATTTACATGTCAAGTCATTGCTTTCCAGGATGCAGGAATTAATAAACCACATTTGGAGTAAATTTATCCCTTATACTTCTAACCCCATCAGAAAAATTCAAGGGAGCAATATTGTGAGCAGAAATGAGGTAAATGTTAGAATAAATTTTATAAGCATTTATAACTTTTGTGGATTTATGGGAAAAACATCATTATATGCCTTTATGTTAGTGCCCTCTTAATTCTGACTGAAACAAATGTAAGAGTGGATATGTAAATAATAGTGAATACTGCTTAATCATAGACAGCAGATTTTTAATAGTTGATATGTACATAATATAGATTTATAGCATATATGTTAACCATAATTAATTGATCTTTTAAATTCACTTTAGTTTTAACTATATTTAAAAAAACAATATATAAGATATATGTACAGTTTAATGAAAAATAATAAAATGAACCCCACCTATATCTACAACCCAGCTTAAGAAATAGAATATCAATATTTTTGAAGCTCTGTATGCCCTTTGTTGTTGTATCCTTCTATCTGCACTTCCTTTCTAAGGCTAAGGCTGGAGTGAAGCCAGGGAATCACACTCCTAGGTCCCAAATCTTAATGGGGTGCCAAAAATCTCAATATTAAAGGTAAAAAACATTTTAATGCAATACTGAAAAATAATCAAATTAATAGATACATTAAAAGCTCTGATTTCACCACTATGCAATATATCCATGTAACAAAATTACACTTATACCCCTTAAATTTATGCAAATTTAAAAAAAAAATTGTGTCTGTATTTAAAAAAAGAAATAAAAATAATAAAAATTAGATACAATTCGTGATGAAAAGATACCAACATTTTAAGTAAAAACAGAATATAATAAAAATAAAATCAAAAAAGGAAAAAATCAGTAATGCTAATCTTTTCTTTAAAAATTTTCCTGAAATTTGCATTAAATATGCTTTCACTTTTCTTTAGAAAAAGTTTCTCAATCTTGCCACTATTGATATTTAGGCCACAAAAGTCTTTCTTTTGGGGGGATGTCCTGTGCATTGTGGGATGTTTAGCAGCATCCCTAGCCCCTATTATGTTTTTGAATCCTATATAAATAGAATCATGATATACAGGGGCTGTCCGGAAAGTATTCAGCCATGTAACCATTCTTGTTATATTAACAATGGCTGGATACTTTCTGGACAGCCCTTATATATATTTTTTTGTAATTTTCTTTTTTCTTCAAATTATGCCTTTTAATTTCATACAGGTTAACATGTGTGGTATTAAATAAATATACCTCAAGTTAATTAGCCATTCTTATATTGACAGACAATTGGATTGTTTCCAGTATTTGCTTACAAACAAGACTACTTTGAACAATTTTACATGTTTATTGAAACACATTCACAAAACCACCCTTCAGTATATACATAGGTGTTTAATTCCTGGGCAATATGGTGTGTACATGTTGTAAATAACTAGGTAACATCAAATTATGTTCCAAAGTAGTTATGCCAGTTTTTATTTTCACTGGCATGTAAGAGGGTCTCTTATTGTTCTATATTCTTAACTAAATGTTGCATGACTTTGCAAAATCATGTCAAAGTGGTACATTTTAAAATGTATGTCATTGGGTTAAATTTATATTTCCCTGATATCTAAGGAGATTAAGTATCTTTTCATATTTTAGTACCCATCCCTGTTTCTTCTTCTGTGAAATGTCTAGTGTGTTGTTTAACCCATACATTGTGTTTATCATTTATTTTTTTCATTCCTAGAAGTTTTTTATTTATTTCCTTATTTATTTTTTAATTATTTCAGAATATTATGGGGGTACAACACTTTAATTATATATATTGCCTATGCACTGCCCAAGTCAAAGCTACAATCGTGGACATCCCCCAAACTGTGTGCCCCGCACCCATTAAGTGTGAGTTTTCCCATCCCCTCTACCCCCCTCCCACCTGCCTGCCCCTGATGAATATTATTTCCATGTGTGCACAGAAGTATTGATCAGTTAGTACCAATTTGATGGTGAGTGTCAGCGGTGCTAGTTTACCCATTCTTGTGATACTTCACTTCGAAGAACGGGCTCTAGCTCCATCCAGGATAATACCAGATGTGTTAATTCACCATTATTTTTATTGCTGAGTAATACTCCATGGTATACATATACCACATTTTATTAATCCAGTCATGATTGACGGGCACCTGGGTTGTTTCTACATCTTTGCAATTGTGAATTGTGCTGCTATAAACATTCCAGGGCAGATGTCTTTATTATAAAATGTCTTTTTTTCCTTTGGGTAAATACCCAGTAGTGGGATTACTGGATCAAATGGTAGTTCTACTTTTAGTTCTTTGAGGTATCTCCATATTACTTTCCATAGAGGTTGTACTAATTTGCAGTTTCACCAGCAGTGTATGAGTGTTCCTATCTGTCCACATCCCCACCAACATTTGTTGTTTGGGGATTTTTTGATATGAGCCAATCTCACTAGAGTTAAGTGATATCTCATTGTGGTTTTGATTTCATTTCCCTGATGATTAGAGAAGTTGAGCAATTTTTTATATGTTTGCTGGCCATTATTCTGCCTTCTTTTGAAAAGTTTCTGTTCATGTCATTTGCCCACTTTTTAATGGGGTTGCTTGATTTTTTTCTTGTTGATTTTCCTAAGTTCTGTATAGATTCTGGTTATCAGCCCTTTATCAGAGGTGTAGCATGCAAATATTTTCTCCAATTATGTGGATTGTCTGTTCACTCTGGTGATAGTTTCCTTGGCTGTACAGAAGCTTTTTAATTTTTTTGACTCTTTTTTTTCAAATTCACTTAGTCAATTTTATAGTCTCTTATTCTATTGTCATATCTTCAGTTTGTGTAAGTCTGATTCTGTAATTGTTTTTTTTTCTAACTCATTTATTGTGCTTTATTTCTCCTCATCTGTTTTGTAATTTTTGATCATAATAATAACTATCTTAGAGATTTTTGAGGATTAAACAAGAGGATATATGTATAGATGACAACATTATGATTATATAGTAGGTGCTAAATTAATGTTGCTTCTGGTATCAGGAATGGAAGATAAGTGGATAATACAAAGATTATTTTTCCTACTTCTGGATAGATAGCTAAAAAAATTGAAAACCAGAACTTGAAGAGGTATTTACACACTCATTTTCATTGCAGTATTATTTACAATAGCCAAGAGGTGAAAGTAAACTAAATGTCCATTAACAAATAAATGGATAAAGAAATGTGGATACCTACAATGGAAAATTATTCAGTCTTCAAAAAGAAGGAAATCCTACATATTTTACAACATGGAAGAAACTTCAGGACATTATATTAAATGAAATAAGCCAGTCACAAAATGACAAATATCACATGATTTCACTTATATGAGGTTCCTAAAGTAGTCAAACTCTTAGAAATTAGAATGATGGTTGCTAGGGACTGGAGGGAGGGGGATAGGAGGAATTGTTGTTTAATGGGTATAGAGTTTCAGTTTTGCGAGATGAAAAAGTACTAGAGATCTGTCGCATAACAATATGCATGCGGTTAACATTACAAAACTATACATTTAAAAATGATTAAGATGGGAAATTTTATCTTATTTATTTTTATCACAATAAAAATATTTTTTATTTATGTAAGTAAAAAGCCTGGGAATATAGTAAATGGAAGCTTTCTGTTCTTCATTACCTCAATAAAATTTTCATTTGGTATTTTTTTCATCCATTTGATATGGAGTTTTCACACTGATATACAAATTCATTGAGATAAAGGAAATCATATTTGAAAAAAATTAAAAATAAATTAATGTCACTTCTGTTGCATTCCATCCAACTTCCCCAATAATACCTCAAAAACATAGGCCTTCCATCATGAGTATTATTGCACATATATACCAAGACATTTTAATATGTTAATATACATATTTCTTAAAATCGTGTTTGTTCATTTTTTTATAAGATTTATTCTCTGGTTTAATGAATACAAATTATATTTTTATTTACTTATATGACATTGATAAATATTAGAATAAAGTTTCTGAAACAAGGTGAAGTTAAAGGAGAAAAGTTTCATGCATGGGAATGTTTGAGAAACTTATTTTCACTTACAATTCATGCACTGTCTAAATCTAAACCCGTTTCTGGAGATCTACTTTAAAATTTAGAGGCAGAATACATTGTGCTTGGAGGCAAGAAAACATTTGGGGAAGAGGACAGGATAAGCTTAAAGACTAGAGTATTGAATCAGCTTCTATCCACATTGTTCAACGTAAGATTCTACCTGCCTATCCAAAATAAGAACTTGTCCATTTCCCCAGAGTGGCTCAAAGTTCAAAGTCCTACAGACATTCCTGGAAATCCCCTTAGAGGCAGGCATCTGATCGGGGTCCATTTATGCACAGTGTAAGAGCATCCATAGTAGTCTTGTCCTAGCAGTAGAAGCTCCAGTTTAACATATTAGCTACATGTTGGCAAAAAGACCAGCGGGAAAAGGATAATGGAGAGAATCTTCGTACAGGAATGTTGCATTCTGGCAGCTGCATCTGATTTGCGTTTCTTCATAATAGCTGCTTTTTTTGCAGCAGGACTGAAGAATTTTATAGAGGAAAGTCTTGTTAGGAGATCAATATGTTTATGGAAAGCCACACCTACATCCAATTTTCCTACATGAAAGCAAATTTTCCAATAAGAATTAATATTAAATGAAGGAGGTAGCAAGATGTCATTAATATCTGTGGATGGGACCATCCATATTTTTCTAGTCTTTAGTCATGTAATTTACTCATGTAAATAGAGTGGTTACATAAGTTAAAATAAAAATAAAAGTAAAGCAAAGTACACTCATAAAATTCCTTTAAATGAAAAACATAAGGATACACTTTCAAAATGTACTCAGTTTACACATATGCAAGGCTTATTGAAGGATTTGATGAATATATACTTTTCTAGCTGTTGATGGATAATTGTGGTGTTAAAGATATTGAAATAGGAAAGGTGAGATCCAGCAACCAGATAGAAATTTTTCCCAAGAATATGCTATAAATGTAAATATCAAGACAGGAATGAAGACATGTTATAAAGCCTGAAAAATCTCAATAACTATAAGTATTCTAAATAAGATAAATGAAAAAGAAAAATTAAGATAGAAATTTAGGAATTCTTAAATATGTGGAAAGAGAAGTTATGTACTAACACATTAAAGTTTTACTTGTATTTTTGTAACAACCAAAGTGTTTGGATATCGTTGTGCTCCAGGACTCGTTATTTCAAAAAAGAACTTACTTGGGTAAATAATGTAACATCTAAAATCATAGTAAAAGAAACTTGTGTTATTTTCAAGTGAAATAAAGCAAATCAGCATTAAGCAATTTTGTTAGAAAGATCCAAACCGATTTAGCAAATAAAATCCAATATTTTAGTGATTTGACAAAATAAAGGATTATATCTTGCCCTCTTAACGATGCTGTTAACAGGTGGCTTTCCTCAGACTTCCACACTCTTGCTTCTTCTATCTCTTAGGACCTCAGGTCCTCTGCATCCACCTGGCAGATGGTGAAAGAGAGAACATGGAGAAGGCACAGCTGCTTCCTAAAAGCCTTGGTTGAAAAGGGACACACCCCACTTTCACACAAAGCTCACTTCCTCTCTGAAGCATTCCCTGATTTTCCTGGGCCACAACAATCTCTATTCCCTTAACATTCCAAGTGTAGTTTTTCATAACTCCATTTTATCACGTTGTTTTGACTCATTTACTTACTTTGTCTTCATCTTGGCAGCTCTAGTTTCAGTACCTATTAAAGCATTTTTAATCAATTCTCTGGGAAAAGTACATCAAATATATAAAAATATAACTTATTTTGAATATTTTATTTTGGATATACATTATGCATATTCAAAATCTCATCTGACCATCTCAACTTAAGATAAAGTTTTTATTATATACATTTTAGTAAAGAGGAAACGAAGGTCAGAGATTAAGTACTGTGCTACTGTTATAAGTAATGTAGTCTAAAGTTGAATTTGGTAGACACTAAAATCTCTGTTTTATCCCCCCAAAAAATTGATTTGATCTTCAAAAATATGTTAAGTATTGTCTGAAGAGTTGCCTCTGACTCCCTAAGCCTCTCTATTCTCGCTTACCATTCACAGAACTACCTTAGCCTATTAGGAAAGAAGCTGCCAGTGTCAGCAATGCTATTTTGAATCTACCTTTTGTGGTGGTGGTATTAATTGGACAAGAAGATATACCCACATAGCTTTACCTATGGAAGGTATATTTGAAATTCTTTAAAAGGTAGTTTTTAAAAGCTAAAGGGGGAAAGAGTAACTCCTGAAAAATACCATGCTCAGTCTCTATGGATTTGCAGTGTCATAATCTAATTTGGGATATCTTGGTTGCTTCAGTGACATTTTTAAAGTCTACTTTCAAAAGACAAATTTGGAGCTATGTATTTTTGAAGTGCATAGAAACCTAAATGTTGTTTTTTAATACCAGAACATATCTTTGAGAAGCCAATGGATTTAGAAGTACTTTGATAGTGCCATCTAGTGAATACAATACAGAAATCCAAGTAAAAATAAATCTTTTTTGTTAAAAAGAAAAGTATAGTAACATTTTTCATGATATAACAAATTTACCTCTCTATGGTGCCAAAGATGTATTATCACTTGAAAAGTCGTGTAGCTTTAACATGTCTTTCTTTGTTATACATTTAATAGCTTTTTAAATGCCAAACAATGACGTAAGGGGTAACTATTAGAAAATGGTAGATTGAGCTTACTTTGTGCAAAATTCTAGTAATAACTTCATTGCATTTCTGAGAGAGCTGTCTGAGATAAATAGCTCTGTCATTCACATCTGCTGGCATTCCTTAATAATCTCCATGAGCAATCATTCAAGCCATGTGGGGAAAGGAAGAGTGGGTTACAAAAGCAGGCTTGTTGATCCTGTGGGTGATGCCTTGTAGGACTTTGGTGAGTTCAACTGTGAAATCACTGTCTGCCTCTTGACAATACAATAACAAGATTGTAAAGTGTTTTGAACAGAGGATATCAGTGTTGACCTGGATCATAGGGAGAAGATTATAGTACAAATCCAGAGAATGATGAAGGGATTGCAAATACTTATTTTCATCCAGATGATGATTAATAATATATCTATTGTATTTGATTAAATATTTGTAGTGTGTAAACTAGAGAAAGTCATTTTTATTATGACCAGTAGTAAAACACTCCTGGTGGAATCAAGGACTACCTATTAAAAATAAAGATTGCAATCAGTTTAAATTTCCTCCTTAATATTGTCTACATACTGACTTGATTACATGGAACATACATATTCTGCTTTTTTGGTTTAACAAATTTTTGCATCATAACTTACCTCTTATATAAGAGTTTTGGCCATATATTTATGCTCAGTACCTACCAAATTATAAATTAAAATACTTTGATATCAATTTCTTTGTGTTTCACTATTTTATGGTCTCCTTCCTCCAGCCAACTGTTGCATTTGCCTGGACAAATAAACTATGCTTATAGTCATCTAAGAAGGCTACTTATCGATGGCTTATGGTCGTGTTAAGTAAGTATTGGGGATGTGAAAACCTCTCAAGATATTACTGAGAGAATAGTACCAGGCACAAATTGCATACTGGTTACTAGATAAAATAGGAAAGGTCAATCCACTGGTTACTGTTTTCTAAATCATACCTAGTCTTGCTTAGCAACATTAGCTCCTTAAATTTCATTGTAACATTTTATATAGTACATGCCACAGTTGGACAACTATACCTTTAACGAGTTGCTCTGATGTGTTCTGCATCATCTGTATTGGCAGAGATGGAGCAGCAGAGGATCTGATGGAGGTTTGCCTTTCAGCATATTTATTGACACATGTTGATGTGATCATGTAATGCCTCACTGCTTCCTCCATGACCTTCTACTCAAGAACTGTAGCTCCCAGGTCAGCCCTAGATGACCAGCTACATGTTTTGAATTTAGAAAATCATCTTTGAAAAACTAGTTTAGCCTAAGTCATACATGGAATTTTTCATAGATTTGTCCTCAGACACATTTGCCCTTGATGATGTATTATTTTTCTTTGTTTGGAATTTTAGGTTTTTGCCTTTGAAGCACTCTTCAGGGACTTAATCAAAGGCTGTTATTTCTGTCACTATGAACTTCTATTTCTACCACAGATCACATTATAATAAAAATAAAGAAATAAAGAAATTAATTCCTTACCTCAAGGCATCATCAGTTATTTTCATTTCTTATTTTTACTGTTCTCCCCCTTTTCCTAAGCTGTATTAAATGTAGAAATAATTGTATTTATACAGTGATTCCAAATGAGTATACTGTCTTTTGAATATGTCATTTATTTTGCAATTTGTACCCTTTTGTCATTTATCTGTTTGCTAGAGAGTATAATTCAGTTTTATGGAATCATCTACTTTTTTTGGCATCAGCTCTGAACTTGCAAACCTGGAAAAATATATCATAACTCTTTGAAGCACTCAGCTCAGGGTGAAAGCTAGTAGTTTGATTATATATATAAATACAGATTACATGTTAAGATTGAGAGTTTCTAATTATCACCTTATCATGATCTGAGTAGCTAAATTGATACATCAAAGGTAGTGGAAATAGATGACAATTATGCAGGAAGCCCTCCTCCTTGGCATTCTTACTTACTTCCCAAGTGATAGAAGCTATTGGAGTTGTCTTCTAAATGCTTGATATAGTGTCTACAAGATGCTTCCTTATTTATTGATTCATGGTTAATTTGTAATTGTTTCCATATATTCTGGATACCTAGTAAAATGTCTCAACCACATTTTCATATTACTTCTCCATCTCTTCTCATTTTGGTCTGAGCTCTCCAACATTTTTTTTTTCTCTCCTCTGTATGGCTTTGAGTAGCAATGCGTATAGACAAGATTCACCAATGGGTATTACACTCTTAAATGTCAATTGGTGAGTCCGGATAATGTAAATTGTATATGGTACTTTTTTCACAGTTGTATTTTAAGGGCTGACATGTAGGTCATCTGAATTGGAAATTCACTTGAATTTCTTTTTTAATCTTTAGAGATTAATATTGTTAATCTTATATATTTTACTACAACGTTTTTCACGAATTAATTTTTTCATCTTTTATAATTCTTTCTCTTAGTATAAATTTACAGGACAGGAATATACTATACTGAAGATTTAAAGGTTAGGTTGATTCTTGATACTGATTGTTACATTGCTTTCCAGGAAAATTGTACTTCTTTTCCCTAATCAAAACAAAAGTGCCAGATTTAAATCATTTCTGGCCTTTAATGTTCTTTAATTTAGAAATAATAAACTTATAGACCATATTTTTTATTTGCCTTTTTGATCACTGATGTAGAAAAAATTTTTCTCATTTAGTTACTAATTGCATTTCTGCACTTTTTGTTGTTGTTCATTGTCTTTGAAGGACTTTTGCCTGGTTTTATTTTTTATTCCTTTTGAAATAAGTAAAAATAATTGAAAAATATGAGATCAAGGGCTCTGTGTACTACTCCAAAATTAAATCCAGATAAAATCTATAGTACAAAACCAAAATCAGGTAGAAAAGTTATAACAGCTTTTAAAAAATTAAGAAATTAAGGATCAACTGTCAACCAATGTCATTGAGTCTTGTTCTATGTGAGAATGCAGACGCACAAGGAAAAAAAGTTTGAATTGATTGGACTACTCTAATGGCCCATTATCAAATTGCCTAGATGAAGAAATTCAATTGTGACTAATATGAGCAAAGTAGAAATTGAAAATGGAATGGATTGGTCATCACAGTGTCTTACAAGAAGCCTTTTAAATTTTATTTTTCATTTTCAAAAATTTAATGTTATATAGATTTGATAAAAATTATGTATTAGAGTATTTGTGTTTCCACAGGTTTTTCTTTGTCTGGATATTTTACTTTCTTCTAAATACTTGCTGTTATTATGGACACAGTAAAAGTAGATTCCATACTTAACGCAGAGCTATCTTCTTGGCATATTGTATATAATAGAACTTCATAAATAATATTTTAGTCATACAGTTTCTAATGAAAAAAATACCATGAACTGCAGCATCCATAAAACTTAAACATGAAAGTCAGATTATTCCTTAGAAAAGCAGGTAAAACCAAGTAGTGTTTAAAGTATAGAAAACTGAAATTTTAGCTCTCCATATCATTTTGTTTGGACACCTTTTCTAGTGCACAATGTATCTGTTGCATAATAAATAAATGGTCTGGTAGGATAAAAGATGTCTAAATTCTTCACAGCTGGTGTACTGTGCCATGGTACCTTGTCATCACCTGCCCACACTTAATTAATAAGCATCTGTTTCATTTTTATGTTTATTCAAGATAGTGGCTTAATTTTGCATTTTTGATTTTTTATTTATTTCTGGTAATAAAGGAATATTTTCTCTTTCCTATTCTTTCCCTAACAGCTTATATTTACAAAAATTCAGGGCATGTTTGTTAAAACAAAATGGAAGAACAGACAATGCCAAGGAGATTCAGAGTTCTGGAAGTTAAAGATGAAATAACTTCTGGAGAAAACTGCAGTGAATTTGGCTGTATTTTAGCTATTCACCATTTCTGTTCCTGTTCATGTAGTTTTAGTTTTTTACTACACTAACAGATGCAGAATATCCAAAAATAGAGTTTGTGATAAATTGCAAGATAACACAATTGTTTCCCAGAGAAGACTTTAACAGCAAAGGCATCATTAAATAGTTTTTGTTGTTGTTACTCCTGGGAACCAGGAACTTGACAGCCTAGAGCTATATTTAAGTTTATGATTGACAACTTCTGATGCTCTATTTATGTTGTGTATACTCAGGTACAATGGGGAAAATGTTAATAATACAAAGCTTCTCCAAGGAAATAATTCTAACTGTGTGGGGTTCGATGTACTCTTGAATGTAGTAACATAGATGAATTACTTTTTCTGCTTTTTTTAAAATCAGATTTTTTTTTCTGCCTCCATACAAGAAGGTATAGCTCTTTTTGTTAATGTTTCCTACTTTTAGAATATGTTTTAACATTTATACCTACTCTTCTACAGGGAACCCAAGGAGTTATCACTCATTAATTTAAGTATAGATTATTGTTATGACTATGTAAAAGAGAAAAAAATATGAATGACAAGTTGGTTACTATTTATAAAAAAATTAATTTGTAAAAAAGTATTTAAAAACCACTATAAACATACATTTTTTATGTATCAGGTAATGTTTTAATAGAGCTAATATTTTTATTAAAATTCAACTGCTGTTCAGTTACAAAGTGAACCTTTTTTTCCTTTGAATTATATCAAATATTTTTGAAGGAATTAATACCAATTCTACACAACTTATTTTAGAAGATAGAAGAAAAAGAGTGAACACTTCTCAATTCATTTTATGAGGTCAGCATAACCCTAATATAAAAAAACCCTGACAAGACCATTACAAGAAAATAAAATTACAGAGCAATGTCCCTCATGAATATAAATGCAAAAAAGAATGATTTGTAGATATATATAAAACAATAAAGTTCAAAACCATTATGTTGAATGAAAGAAACTGGACAAAAAAATGCGTATTCTATTATTCCTTTTGTGAAAAGTTTAAGAAAAGGGAAAAAATCTAATGTGAGAGAAACTAGACATGTAGTTTTCTACAGGGTGGGGAAAGAGGTGGAGATTGGGCAGGAAGGGACATGAGAGAACTGTCCGGGATGCTGGGTATGTTCTGTATCTTGATCGAGGTGATGGTTGTACAGATATACAGGTATGGATATAGATAGATATAGGATACATAGATAGAATGAATTAAAAATTCATCAAATTATATACTTAAGATCTGTGCATTTCCCCTTATGTATATTGGACCTCAGTTTTATAAATTAAACTTTTCTGATGTTGTTTATAACTGAAGAATATGGGAGTCTGATACAATTTTCGATTTTTAAATTGTAATGGCACATTCCAGCATGTACTTGTGTGTGTTTCCTCGGTTTCTAGACTGAGTTATCCTCAATCTCACCAATTTTTCTATTCCTATTACTTTGTTCAAAATCTATGTATCTACTAATGATTTCTACATCTGTGGGTCCAACCTAGAACTCTCTGCTATGATTAATACTTATATATACCAAGTTGACAGTGAAAATACCATCTGGATATCACAAATATACTTCAAACTATGTATCAAAAACTGAGGTTATTATCTTTGCCTTACAAAATTTGTTCCTTGTCTCTGCCTTAGTTAATTGAGTCATAATTCTCCACGGCTTCTGATAAGAATGTTTGGAGCTACTTCTGTAGCCTCACTTACCTTACCTGATACATCCAATGGTTTTCCAAAATCTATTAATTTTATCATTAAAAATGTGTTTTCTTTATTCTTTTCTCCTTATTCCAATTGGTTTGACTCTTACGAGGACTATTGCAATAACCTCAAACATAGATCTGATCCTACTTCTCACTCACAGAATACAGTAGTGTAATTTTATAAAAGGTGAGTCTACTGTGAGGTGGCTTTGCTTGACAATTCCAGATGATTACCTACTGCCTTCAGAAAAGAAAGCAGAAATTCTTTGGTTTGGGATATGAGACGAACTCTTTATGGTCTGGCATTTATTTACATCTCCAACACCCTTTACTCTTACTTGGCTTCCATGAAACTTGCCTTTCAGAAAAACTAAACATCTGCTGGTTTCCCAAACATGCTGTGATATTTCATTCTTCTTTGATTTCACATGCACTATTTCTCCGCACAGGAACGCTGCTCCCCTCTTATCAACTTGCAAACTCCTGCTTTTTCTCTAAGACTCAATTAAAGCTTCATATGCTCTGTGAATCTCTGAGTTGCTGATAGTTTCATTTTTATATAAAGTTATTAGTGGAAATATTGATTTATGTATCCCTACTACATCAGAAACTCATTGTGAGCAGGGCTATAGCTAATTCATCTTTGTTTTCCCAGTGTTTAGGACAGAAAAGGCACGTGCCATTCACTCGACATCCCTTGAGTAATTGAAAGATTGAACAAAATGTCTGTAATACAGTTAAATAAGTTTTATAAGTTATATAACCACATTTCCTTTAAAATTATTATAAAGTAGTAGAATCATTTTAAAATTCTAGATACGTACTGTTTCAAATTAAATACCGATGACAATATTGTCATAATTTGTGTCAATATATGAGTTATTTTTCACTTTAAAAAAAATTTAAAATGTGACCGCAAAAAGGAATGTTTCACAACTATATTATATTAAAATATCTGACCTTTGTAAATTCTCAGTGTTCATTTGTATTACTTAAATTTAAAGTCGTTCTGACATATTTTGAAGTTTTGAAGAAATATCTTTTCTGAAATAAAATTTTAAAGATAAATCCTACACCATAGATGAGCAATATTAAATGCTAAAATGTTATAAACTTAATAAAACTTATAGTTACATCTACAGATCATTTATAAATAAATACATATATATATAGATAGAGCATATGGGTAATAGGCTCTATAAAACAAGAACAAAGTTTCTTGAAAACAATGCAAAGTTTAGCAGAACTTTTTAGAAGAAAAATAGAATTGTAGCCTTCAAAGTATTAGTTTGTACTTAACTGTTCATTATTAAAAAACATCATCTAGTTAAAGAATTATATTAGAGTTGGTGCTTCACAGACTGTAGATGTAGTAACTAATAATTTTGGAGACAAGCCTTAGGATTGTTGAGTAACTATGCATTTGCTTCTTTGGGGCCTGAAAATAGTTTATGTACTTGACATCTATAGACTTGATTATAATTTGAAAATAAATTGTCTGATAAAATTAAATGTATTATATATTAATTTTGCTGAATATACACTTTATTTTTTTTAGGTTGCAGACATTTTTTGCATCCAATTCTTCCTCTAGTAAGATAGTCTTGAGCAGTCATAATTTTTAGATCATCATCAATCTTGCCTCTGTAATAGTCATGCACATTACTAGGCTGGAAAATAATTGAGTCTAAACTTATCTGAATGGAGATCTTTCACCTCCTTGGTTAAGTATATTCCTAGGTATTTTATTTTCTTTGTAGCTATTGTGAGTGGTATTGAGTCTTTGATTTGACTCTCAGCTTAACTGTTACTGGTGTATAGGAATGCTACTGATTTGTGTACATTGATTTTGTAACCTGATATGATACGTTCTCTGTATTTATTGTCTAAAACTATCACCTCAATTTATCTGTTCATTCAACAAATATTTAATGCCAGCCAGCTAGATAACAGATTCCAGTTGAGGCACTGGAAACAGCAGGGAATGAGGTCCTCGATCTCAGATGGGAGCGATAAAACTTAGTTTGGAGGTGTCTGGCTTTTGATGTATTTAGAGGTTTTTTCAAAATCAATAGTGCCATTTTATAGTATTTTAAAGTGCCATGGTGTGGTATGGATACTCTGAGACAGAGTTGACCAAAACTGAGTTGGTTCTGTAGAACACATACAATGGGACAAGCAGCAAACCCCAGAAGATGTTCATGTAGAGGGAGAAATCTAGCAGCTGCTGTACATACTGAAAAATAAGGCATTATTAGGAAAAGCAGGGAGGAACGTTCTAATCTCATAGAAGTCAAGTTCTACAAAACTAAGGTGTGAGGGCATTACCAGGAGAGATTTAGCAGCAAAGGCACAAGCTTGCAAATTGGACATATTTTTGTCCTAGTCTAGAAGCTGTTTTCTTTCTTCAATATTTTATTGAGGGGTGGAGGAGGAAAAGCACGTATTTGAGTTCACAGATTTTGCCACCAAATCCTACACACGATTGCGGCAGGGATAGAAATGAGAGGATTTACCTTCAACTTTGCCCCTGCAAATTTGTTTTCTCCAATCTTTGTAATTTATGGGTTAGCAAAATCTCAGTGAGATCTAAAACGTAAGATGAACTCATGTATCTTAATTATATGTTATTACCAGACTAGACCGAGACATTTATAATACGGAATGGTTCTGTATCTGTCACACAAACACAAAAGCAATTTTTCCCTTTTTAAGTATGTGCATACACTAAAGATAATTCTTAGTAGTGAGAGGCAGAATCTACCCCAATTAGGGATATTTATTTCCTATAATAGTGGAATAAATGATAGAATCCTGGATCCATAAAGTTTATCTAACCCCTTTTCTATAAAAAAAATGCTTGTCAACAAAAGTGGTTCTCAAACCACAAAATTATCAGAATCACTGATACATCATTTTAAAACATAGGTGCCTTCACCTCTATTTTGGAGCTTCTGCTTCAGAATGTGGGTGTGGCCATTTCATCAATGGTATCTTATCAAACCTTCACCAAAGGTGTAGTCAGAGTTGACAACCGTAGTATAAAATACCCCTAATAGCTGGTGTTAGCTAGTGTTAGATTTATTTTCTTGTGAACTCCCAAAGAGTCAGTTAGTTTTAAACAACTTTCAATTTATTCATCAATGATTTATTGAGTGCTTCCTGTGTGCTAGCCACCAAGCTGTCAGGTAAAAACTAACAACACGTAGATACTTCCCTCAGAAGCTCACAATCCACATAAAAAAAGGAGAAGATGACAAACAGGAACTATATTTCTCAAGAACTCACTTGGGTTGGAACCAACAGTATCCCCCCACTCTGGTGTATTAAACACATTAAAAGTGTACCTCTCTATATCTACACATGTATCTATCTATCTATCTCTATTAGTTTGGGATGCTATAACAGTATACCATAGACTGGGTGGCTTAAACAACAGAGATTTATTTCTCCCAGTTCTGGAAGCTGGGAAGTCAAAGATCAAGGTTCCAGCAGATTCAGTGTCTGGTGAGGGCCTGCTTCCTTGTTAGCAGATGGCCATCTTCTCCTTGTATCCTCACATGGCAGAGAACAGAGAAAGAGAGAAAGAGAGAAAGAGAGATCACGCTCTTGTGCCTCTTCTAAGGGCACTAATCTCATTCTTGAGGGCTCCAACTTTATTACCTAGTTACATATATATATAGTATATATAACCTAATTACATATAATTTCTATGGCAATATATATTACCACACATACACAAACTTTTATATATATATATACACACACACATATATTTCATTTCATAAAGGCTGGAAACTATTTCTATCTTTTAAGTTTTAGGTTAGGTTTCTTGTAGAAGATCAAAATGCACCATATATTAGTATATAATTAACACATATTAACTCTTGAATGATAGCTACATATATCCAAATGAATTCTTATAGATAGGCACCAAAGTGCTATGGGATTTGAATCACCCATCAAGGCAGCCCTTTTAACTCCCCAAATGACAATTTGAATCATGTAATTAAAGGATAATTTGAAGAGGTGAACATGTTGTAAAAATAAATTCAAATAATCATGGAAGCTAAATAAAAAGATATTAAGTTGTCTTTTCATTTTATTTAGTATCATTTCTAATGCCAGCCCTGTTCTTACTGTAGCATCTGGAAGTGGGAAGGTACCTTAGAACAAGGTTACCTAGATTCAACTCCCATCAAAAGCTGGAATCTGTTCAATAACATGACTAGTAGATAGTCAGCAGCCACTGTTTGAAACTTCTAGTGGTAGGGAGGGTTTTACTTTCTAAGAAACCTGAGGATGCTATGGCTATGTTATTAGAATATACTTTTTATAATAAATTGAAACTCTCTTTTTGTAAGTTCTCCTTTGAGGCTGTGGCTTTTGTTCTCAGGAACAGCATACATTTCCCTAAATTCCTTTGCATATAAATTTGAGGACAGCTATCATTTTCCTCATTGGTATTCTATTTCCCAGTCTAAAAAGTCTCTGTTTGAAAACACGTATAGTTTTCTCACTGTTTTGATTTCTTTCATCTGGATGCTCATCAATTGGTCAAAATATTTTGGAAAACATGTTACCCAGAAATTGGAAACAAAATTCAGGGGCCTGATCTGTGCAGAAAAGTTGAAGATCACAGAACTAAGCACAGTGGGAAAAAACAAAACACAAGTTTAATCAAAACTCCACCTCCTAAATTTAACAATCGTTAAGATTTTGGTTAATGTATTTTCAATGTATTTTTTATTGTATTCATTCTTTATTTTTTAATTTTATTTTTAATGAACAAATAATATTTGCACATGTTTATGAGGTGCAATGTGATGCTTTGATATATGTTTACATTGGAGAATGATTAAATCAAGCTAATTAACATATCCATCACCTTGCATTATTTACAATAGCTAAGATATGGAAGCAAACTAAGTGTCCATTAACAAATTTAATGTGTAAAAAACTGTGGTGTATGCATATTTTTATATATATATATAAAATGGAATATTATTCAGCCTTTAAAACTAAGACAATTCAATATATTTCTATGCATACATTATACTTTACATTTTACCCCCCCATATTGCATTATATTACAAATTAATTGTAATTTGTTTATTCATCTAGCAATAGCTATGCTTTAAACATTTGGCAATGTAGAATGACTTTAAGTATACCAACCTATTTTTGCACATATGGATTTTTTCTACTTTTTAAACCATTTTTATCATTACAAATAATGCCATGACTAACATCTTTGTACATATTTCTTTAAGATTAATTTATAATGTTGGATTTTTCTGGGTCAAATTCTCACAGTTTTATGGCTTTTTATACTCATGCTCATTCCAAACTTTCCATCTTGAAAGTAAGTTTCCTTAACAGAAGCATAAGAGTATATATTGTTTTCCTTCTACCATTACACTATCTTTTCCAAGCAAGAGTTGGATGTGCAATTATTTGTGCCATTTTTGTAACTTCACACATTTTTAGAACTCCAAGGCTGTGATCATCTGATATTTGCCTTTTTTATCCCCCACTGTTATAAGGTGTTCTAGCCATGCCAACTGAGTTTAGTTCCCTAAAGTTTCCATGCTATTTTTCCAACTTTTCCAGGTATATAGTCTATCCTCTAAGTAGAATTTCTGTTCCTCCTCAAGTAGTCTCAATCTCTGAGAAGATGCTCTTCTTAGTTCGAATGGCCTCAGGGTATAATTATTCATCATACTTTAGAGTAATTGTAATTTCCCCTACTCTATTCAGTTACCTCTTTGAGGATATAAGCTATGTCTTTTATTTCTAGGTACCAAGAACTGATGATTAATAAATGTACATTTGTTGTTATTTACCAAATATCATAGGGCAGCCAACATAGGAATTAAAGAAATTCTATTTAGTTTCCTGGTTCTTCTTAGTCTTTTGCAACCTGCCTCTTCAAACATGCTAGATGTTTTCAATTAGCATTATATTTGCTTTTTTTTCTGAAGTCGAATTCTATCAATGAATGGAACAAAGAAATAGTATCTTAGCTGCAACATTCAGCAATTTTTTTTGTCCCTTTTCCCCATTTGGCTGTACCTGTTTACTTCTAAGTGCCTTCTGCAATAATTCGCCCTGGAAATATATTTTTGTGATTGTGAGAAACAAATGAGATGACCTATGAAGAACCTCCACCCCATTGACTGACACATAGTGGGTTCTCACTGTTTCTATTAATATTTCCTGGGCCCTATTCTTGATTAGAAGATAAAGTAATAGTGTTTCATGTTTAAAGATTTCCTGATAAAATAGAGAACAGAGGTGGGCAAGTATCATGTGAGTAATGTCGGAACATCAAAAAAACATTCACCTGTCAATATTGATTGTTTACAATGTTCTGCTATCATTATATGTAGATTGATTGTATGGGGGGAATGGTAAAAATCTGATTTGCCAGTGATAATTGTCATATGTTAGAAAGAACTAATTATACCCTAAGTAATTTTGGTAAGAAATAAAGTGTCTGACACCATGTGTTGGTTTTAACAAGTACACAAGGAGAAATATAGTATAAAATAAATAAGAATCAACTCAAATAGAGCAGATTGTGAGCATTTCAGCTGCAGAAGTTTCAGAACCTGACCTCTCTACTATAAAATGAAAGAGGATTTGAAAGCTTGAAAAAAAAAGGAAGCTGAAAGGAATGGGGGAAAAAGAAAATTTTGTGTAGGTGTCTTATTTCAACATAATGGATTGTCTTCTCTTAACTCTGTGAACATCACCTAGCAAAATTTGAACCATTCAAATTTTAAAAGGACAATTTTGAAAAATAGTGACCCCTTAAGCCTCTTTAATATGTGTGTTTTTATTGCCAACTTATATACAATGATCAATTCAACACAAATCTCACACATTTACAATTATGATATTTAAACCAAATTTTAAAAAGAAATGTTATAAAATAAAAGAAATTATTGGGCATAATGGATTCATATAATTTACTTTCACTATTTCAACATTCATTTTTCTACCTCTGAGAACTAAAATAGCTTGTTAATCTACTGCAAAATATGTATAACATTAAGTAAAGCTTTTCAGTTGTTTATCTGCTTCCAAACTTGTGATTAACCACCATCAGTGAAAATGAAATTTCATTTCATCCTTAGATTATTACCTTTGTCCTTGCCTCTAACAATCCTGTAATGGATCCTGCTTCTCATCTTTCCCAATTATGCCCATAACACTAATGCCTTCAGGCATCAAATGTCCTGTGAATCTTTTTTTGACCCACCTCTTCAGGCGATCATGACAACTTTCAGCTTCTATTAGTGTACTCCATTTGTTACCACTGCTCATATGTGGCCATTGGTTGTAAGGTGCTGCTTAACTCTATCTTCCTTTCAGGCACTATCATTCATGCCTGACCCCTGTTCCTTTTGTTCACAGCATATACTCTAACCAGTCAGTATTACTATGCTTGAAATTATCATACTGTACCTATTCTTTCCCCCCAACTATACAGTAATGCATTTCTGGGAGATGCCTTCTTACTATCATTAGTTCTTTTTATAGGTTTCATTTGCATGAGGTTAATCCTTTAAAACATTCTTTTCTTTTTTAAGAAAGACAATATGTATCAATACAATATGAGAGTAAGTGATAATTTTAATGTAAGATATGCATTAAAAGCAAGATTTATTCTTCTATTCAATTGAGTAAATTTAAAAAAAATGTATATCTTAGGGCATTATATCTAGAAAAAAAATGTATGGCTAGAAGAAACAATTTTAAAAGATTGAATTATCTCTAGGTTGGAAATAATTCCAATGATCAAAAAAGATTTTAAGGTTAGGAAACTTGGCTTATATTTCATAGAAATTTTAAGTTATATTTCATTAACATTCTGAGATCTTGTCAACTTTATCTGTATATTATTTTTTTTTTGTTTTTTCCTATCTGAGTGCTTGTTCTTCTTTCCAATTATTGCTCCTCTGTCCACTTTCTCCCCAATGTCTACCTTATAGACCCATTCCTACCATGGCTCACTAGGCCTCTGAGGAAAAATTCTTCTTTATAAACTGTGTCTCAGCCTACCACTTGATCCACCCTATAAGCATTCAGTCCTCTACTTTCTCTGAATCTTCTACCACAGCAAGGACTACCTACTGGTGAAATATATTCTTAGATTTCTGTATCTCACTGTGCCTGATTGTGTCACTGGGAAGATCATTGACCCTTTTAAAGGGCTGATTTCTTCAGTGTGAAAAACAGTCATAACCTATCCCTTATTTCTTACAGATCTATATTTCCCTATAAGAAGTGGAGCATTCATTTGCCAAAAGGAAAACTGTGATAAAATTATAGGAAGAATAATGCTTCCTGTGGAAACGTTCAAGCTAAGTTTTTAATGTCCTGTGAGAGAAAGCAGTGAAATTGTATTAAAGGGAAAAATCTCACATTTCTATCTTGTCAGAATACATTCATATCCTCAATTGACATGGCTACTGTTGTATCTTAAACTCAGTTTAGTTCCTACCCAGTTTTCTCATTGACTAGATTTATAATGAGATTCTCTGTATCCAAAGTAAAAGTAAGTCATCCTAGATGGAATGCGTCAAGACAAGAGAGTTAAGTCTAGAGACAAGAGGGAGCAGTGGGGTGGGGGAGAGTGGCGGTCTTTCAACTTCAAATGCTTACCTGTGTGGCAACACAACACAAATTTCACTTCTATTCCTGTGTGTCTTAGTCCATTTGGGCTGATCTAACAAAATACCATGAACTGAGTGGCTTATAAAGAACAGAAATTTATTTCTCACAGTTCTGGAGGCTGGAAATCTGAAAGCAAGTTACCAGCATGGTCAGGTTCTGGGGAGGGCTCTCTTCCTGGTTCATAGAGGGCCGTCTTCTTACTGTAACCTCACAGGGAAGAGGAGCAAGGGAGCTCTCTGGGGATTGATTTATAAAAACACTAATCTCATTCATGAGGGATCTGCCTTCATGACCTAATCACTTCCCAAGAGTCCCACCTCCTAACAGCATCACCTTGGGGTTTAGGACTTTTAATGTATGACTTCTGGGGAGATACAAATATTTAGTCCACTGCACTATGTTTGTTTGTTCATTTTGTTTATATTTTAGCCATAATGTAACCATGCCTACCATAACATATTATGCTCAGATTATTTGGTTGAGTTATTCTCATTTATTTTTCATAAGCACTTTCCCTTGAAGGCATTTACTTTAAATATAGTTCAGGTTTAATACTAATTTATCACCTTACTATCATGGGTTAACGTTTTTTGTCTTTTCTCATAGAAGGTGATAAGACATTAAAAAGGTACCCAGAATCTACGTAGAGAATATTAGATAAAATTTTGTCTTTTAAGGAATGTTCAGGTCCGCTAAGAATGGATTTAAGGGTGATAGTAGCAGCAACTCACACTTCTAGTGCTTACTTTGTGCCAGGCAACCTCTAAGTACTTTACATATGTTGACTAATTTAATCTTCAAAATAAAACATTATGAGTGAGATGCTCTTATCAGCTACATTTTACAGGTGAGGAAATTGAGGCCCATAGGGGTTAAGTGTCTTTGCCAAGGTTCCAGGTAGTAACTGAGGGAGCCAGAGTGAATGAGTGCTTGTATGATGAATGTCTGTCAGCACCCTGAACAAAATAATGTGACCCTAAAATGTGGATCATTCTTTTATTTTCCTGAAATGTTACTAGTGAATACCATAAGTGACATGGGTCTCTACAGAGAAACTGAATAAGATATTAGGTGTTAAAGTATTTGACAAAAAAAGTATGTAAAACTAGAATGAACTCATCAATGGTACCTGACAAAATTCACATTGACAAGAGCTAGTTGGCAATAAGAATTCTAAATGGCCCTTGAATAGATAGATCAGTTAAACATATTTTGACTCAAATAAAGGATGCAGTTCTCTAGAGTTGAGTACATATAAGTTTGTAATTTTAGATTCTTAATATTAATGGGTGGACTGCTCAGACACAAGTTATTTCTGTTTGAATACTGTATGTCAAATTATAACCAACATAACTGGTATCGGGAAATACATGCTTAATTGCAGAACTAGCAACCTATGATATATGAATATAAATTATATTTTAAAGAAAAGTGCTTTATCCACATTTCATTTCACCCTAGGCCCAGATTAGTTATCTTCACAGTATCTTTAAAGACACTAAAGATTTCATAACTGATTTCCTTTCATCTCTACACTGGGTTTACAAAACTGAGGGAAATTGTGATCCTCAGCTAACTAATATGATATTATAGCTTCTATATTTTATGTCATATTATTGAAGCATTGTTTGCCTACAGTAAAATGCATACTTTTTAGGTATATAGTTCAATGATTTTTAATAAATGTATAGTTGTAAAAAAACTAACACAATCAAGATATAAAATGTTTTCATCTCCCCAAAGAGTCAATCCCCCTCCTTTACTTCCAGCCCTTGGCAACCACTGATCTGGTTTCTGTCACTGATTTGCCTTTTCAACAATCATATCAATGGAATCATACAGTATGTAGCCTTTGGTGCCTGGCTACTTTCACTTAATATAATGCTTTTGAGGTTCATCCATGTTGTTCCATACATCAATAGTTTGTCTCTTTTTTTTGTTTGCTGAATAGAATCTTATTATATGGAATCTAGTTTAATTTTGATAACTAAATTATCCCTGGCTTCCTCTCCTCTTCCCTTTTTCCTCTCTCCCATTTTGATAAAGCCTCTGATTTTAGTTGGTTAAATGCCCACCCATAATGAAGATTGCATTTCCCAGTCTTTTTCCTGTTATATTGTACTATTTTCTGGCCAATGAAATGTGAGAAGTATTATGTAGCAGTTTCTGGGAGCCTGGGTGTTTGATATCATACTATTCTCAGGCCATCTACCCAGATATTTACTCAAAAGAGAAATCAATTTCTGCATGTAAATGCTTGTTATTTTTTTTCTTCTGTCACTTACAGCTGAACTTAAGTCTAACTAATATGACATCTCATTAGGGCTGTGACTAGGGGAAATGATCCATATAAAGTATAGAAGAGTGTTTGAAATACTGTAAGTAAACGTCAGCTGTTTAGTAAATGTCAGCTGTTATTATCAATGGAACTAGAAAAATTATTAAAATATAGAAAAATACATTAATGTTTTCTCTAATGTTCAAATTTTATACATTATTACCATTGTAATGGTATAAGGGGTATTTTTAGGTTTAGCTTTACATAGGAGAAATAATTTATAGTGCTTCTATTAGCATGTGTGATGTGGCTGAAGTGGGTATGAGTTGGGTTCATGAGTTATCAGATTCAACCAGAATAAGCTAGGTCAAACATATACCTACGACCTGGCAAATAATTTAACATCTCTCAATCTGTTTCCTAATCAATAAACAATCTGACTTTGCACAGTGGCTGTTAGAGTTTATATAATAATAAAACATGAATAAAATACATATGCACAGTAGACTGTCAGCAAATGGTAGTTAACCTTGTTATGGTAGATTAATTAATTTGATATTTTATAAAATGATAATTAGCTAATGTAAATTTTGATAAAGGGTAGTCAAGAAAGAAGAGAATAAACTGAGAAGCACTGGGGGAAGAGGCATCAATGACAATGTAAGGGTAGAAAAATTATATTTGTGACTGCTTTTATCCCTTTGAAATTATATTTTGGCTAATCTCTTGCTTTGAATACTGAGTATATATTTGTGTGTAATTTATTTTAGAAGTATTTTGGTGAAAGACACAAATATAAATATAGGTGAACAGGAGAACTTTTAGCTATCTGCTTTTTCCTAATTTTGAGCACAGCAATAATTGATCATTTTAACAATTATAATGGAACATGTTTTAGAGCCTCTGTTTAAGCATGTGATTCTATGATTTCTTAATTTTTAAAAAAGCCTCTTTTTAAAAATGTAGCCTTATTTTTCCTTGTTCAGTGCCCATAACAGTGCCAAGCTATTGACTATTTTAAAGTAGTAGAAAATGGTTTTTTTGTGTCTGGAATATTCAATATATTATTTTTCTAAAATTCCTTTCAGATAGCCTACATATAACCCAAAATGGGAGAAATAGCTTATTTCTGCTACAAGAAGAAATACTAATAGAATTTTAAAAAGAAATTTTGCACAAGATTATTGGCATTCTGAAAGGACTCTTTTCAGATATATTCACAAACACTATATCTTGGCATTTTAAAACTGGGAACAACCCCCATTCCTGCATCCGTTCACAAATACTGCCAATACTCAAATGTATTGGATTTTTTCCTGCTTTTACATTTCTTTGCCTTATTACAATTAGTATGTTTCCATGATAGCACTTTATTTAGTTCTCTACCTCTCCCGGCTAATATGTAAGTCTGCACATTTAATGAATAGATCCAACTCTACATCTTTCTTCCTGAAAGCCCCCACTCAAACAGAGACCTTAGATTTTCAACACAATCTAGGTGGGGTGTCTGAGTGAATTTTTTCCTCAAGTCAAATATAAAAAGTTATAAGCAAAGTAAAAATTTCCAGGAAAAGAGCCATGTAAACTACTTCAAAGTTTAAAAAGGAAAAAAATAAGAAGAAAATAATAGAGTCTCTGAAAAACAGAAATCATTTAACAGGAGAGGGCACTGACAGAGGAGGGAGTGGGAAATTGGAAAATCTCTCTGGAAATAGCCAAAGCTAATTTTGGTTGAACATACCTGCTGAAGAAACAACAACTGACCTATACTATAATAAGGGGAATTTGTATTTTACTATATAAGGAAAAGGGAAAGTACTTAAATACTAGAAAAGGGTTTTCATGATGCTTTTGGTATCCAATTCCATGGAGCTCCTGAGAAATAAGGT
Source organism: Daubentonia madagascariensis (assembly GCA_023783475.1). Classification (NCBI taxonomy): domain Eukaryota; kingdom Metazoa; phylum Chordata; class Mammalia; order Primates; family Daubentoniidae; genus Daubentonia; species Daubentonia madagascariensis. Next base: position 12,955,717 of record JAKFHU010000747.1, on the reverse strand, counting down.
AGATATCGCTCTGCTTAGGAAGTTTTAGTCTCTTATCCTTCCTGGAATCATAAGTGTAGACTTACAGATCCCTATTGTACCATTTTGCTCTTGTGATTCTGAAATCCTCATTAACATTGCTTTCAGGCTAAGCTTATTTCTGTCTACTGGGTTTCATAGTAAGTGGTTATCTCCCTGTAGCTGAGCTATTCCTTCCCAAGCATGTGTTTTTATAATCTGAGAGCAAGGTTAGAATTTGGAAGCTGGTGAGGCATACACAAGACCAGGTTCAATGTCTCAGGTTTTCCTGTGTATATCTTACCTAGTTTGAGAACACAGTCATTTGAGTAGTGCAGAAAATATTTCATTCTAAGCAGCATTGATTTCTTCCTGTTGAAACCACTAAGTTGTTGGTATGTTTCTATAAGGCATTATAAAGAGAGGAACAGTAGTGCTAAAATGTGACAGAATTTTTTTTCTCAGTTATGACTGTGCCAACATTTTGACTTCATCCCAGTGGTACTGATTTAGGTTCTGGCCTCCAGAATTGTGAAAGGTTAATTTTCTGTTATATTAAGGCACCCAGTTTGTGGTAATTTGTTACAGCAATTATGTGAAACTAATACAAAGAGTTTATACAGTAAGATCACAGGCAACTATGTGAGCTCTGTTTACTCGGTAACATTCCACAAATCTTCACTTCCTTTTCACAGTACTGTGTATATCTGCCAATTAAAAACCAAAACTAATACCGGCTTATTCAACCTAAGGGTGATCATTACTTATAATACTTTTCACAAACTTTGTTCTCAATTTCATAAAAGTTTCAGTTATGAACTATGTATTACAGATTTTGTCTAAGTAAAGCTTTAAGTTGTTTTATCAATCTTTCTTCAAGTACCCATTTTGTTACCAACAAAATAATTTGTAATAATTCAACAAACACTTTTGATTGGCTAACCACCACCATCAGCATTATGGCACTATCTTAGTGTATGTTGGTTGAATTGCACTTAGATATTTCTACTAGAAATCAATTAGAAGAAAGAGTTTAAATAGTCTTGAGAAAGTCATACAGAGTAGAAAAGAAAACTAAGCAAATAGTTACAGAACATTGTGAATGTTTCCTACTACTGCTACTGCAGTTGTATGTAAAATAATGTTGTTTGCAGCAACTTGGGTGGAATTGGAGACCATTATCCTAAGTGAAGTATCTCAGGAATGGCAAAAGAAACACAACATGTACTCTCTAGTATTGGGAGGTAATCAATGGGCACACATGGGCACAAAGAGATGTAAAGGTCATAGGAAATCAAGAAAGGTGGGGGTGGTGTGGGGTGGGGTAAAAACCTACCTATCAGTGCAATGAACACCATTCAGGTGTTGGGCACACTAAAAGCCCCGACTTAACATTTTAAAAGATATCCGTATAATGAAAACATTTGTACCTTGTTAACATTTTGAAATAAAAAAATATTTTAAAAATGCTATGGGAGTACCGAGGAAGCCATTAAGAACCTGAGGGAATCAGAGAAGGAGTCTCAGAGCAAGTGCCATTGCAGGTAGAACCGAAAGGATATGTAAGCAACCCTCTGATCAAGTATATCCTGATGGACATTTCAGGGAGAGAGAGCAACATGGATAAGGTACAGGGGTATGCGAAAAGTGAGGTTGTATGTGGGATTGTTTTCTATTCTTAGAGAACTAGATCTTAGAGTATATAGCAGAAATATATTGAGAAATAGAAGTAGCAGGCATTTTTTTTTCTTTCCACTGAGCTTAAGTACCATTATAATTCCTTGCAATTTTTAAATGCATAAAAGAGCATTAGCATCTCTAGTTAAATTCTATATTATTTAGTAGGTATAGTTGTAATTAATATTAAAATAATCTCTATTGTTTGTGTTAGTCTTATAAATTTGTTTTATAAGAAAGAACAATAAGGGAATATATATTTTTCTTTGTTTTTAAGAAAATAGATTTCTTAAAAATTTCTAATATTAAGAGATTTATGGGAGGGTAATCATTGGATAAAAATTACATTTTAATTTACCTCCAGCTTTTTCTTTTTTTGTTAGTTCTCTAGATGAGTAAAACTTTTTCTCCCTCCCCTTCAAATGAGCATAAATTATGGGAAATATTCACACAAATCTTCAACCTGACAATATTAACAATATGAATCTTAATTTTTTTAATAATTGCCAGCATCCAAAAAGTTGAGAGGTCAGTTTCTACTGAAGTGGTTCTATTTTATTTGGCATGTTTCTCCAACATGAATCATCACTCAACTTGTCTTTTGTTGACTAACTACAGGTATCTCACAGTACGTTACTGCTTTTTCCTATTCTCAATGGCAGTAGTGAGCTGGTTCCTTAATTAGATTAACATATACTCAGAGCCCTCTCAAGACAGACCCGCTGCTGGCCACGGTAAACCCCATACCCTCTGTATTACTTGAATAGTCTCCTTACTTTGTGGCTCGAATCATAAACCTCACTCTGTGCTCCATACTATGTCCTGTGTGGTTTTTCCAAAATGTTGACCTGAATATCACTGATTTTTCTAATCTATTGGTGGCTTCTCATAAGCCTCAGAACTCTTTAACATAATTTTCATTGCTCGTTGGTTCTGGCATCGTCTTTATATTCTTACCTGCACTGTGTGAACTTCCTCACAGTAAACATTCTCTTGCTCTCTCTTCTGTGCTCTTGATGCCATTCCTTTAACTCAAGACTCTTTCTCCCATTCCGCCATTCTTTGCCTAACGCCTACTCCTTCCTGAAGTCTTAATTTACATTTTACTTTTTTTAGAAAGAATTTTCTGATTTCTCACTGGTTTAGAGAGATATACTCCTGTTGTATATTCTTGTAGTGTTCTGTAATTGCCTTTTTAAAATATTTTATGGCAGTTGTTTCTTTTGCTTGCCTTACTTCAGCCTGCTTTCATGAGGGCAAGATTCACATCTGCCCTATTGCTTGTGGAAGACTGTAAAACATGCTACAAATTCCTCCCATGCAAACCTCTTTTTAAAGTCGTATTACACCTGTTCTCTTCAAGAGCTGAAATATATTGTTCCATCCCATTGAATCTGAGCTGGGCTTGTGACTTGATTTAATTTATAAAATGTTGCAGAGATTATAAACTTGGGCCTTAAAAGGTATTATAGCATCCAATCTCAACTCTTTCTACCGTGAGATCTCCAAGTAAAGAGTCCTGGACTAGCTTGCTGAGGATAAAATACCCGTGTGGAATGAGGCTCAGCCAGCACCAACTCCACACATGTTCATGAGAACATCTGTTTCCTCTTGCTGAACCAGCAGGTGGAGTCTCCCCAACAGCAGCAACAGAAGAATTCCCACAAAGGAGTGCCCCAAACCTTTCCTAGATGTGGCTGGTTGTGATTACAAAGAAAGAAGCACTAAATTCCAGGGTGATCAGTCTAAAGCATTTATTAGGGGAACTAAGTGACAGAGGGGTCTGCAGCGTGTCCTCACAATGAACAACGAGATAAGGGATGTTTTACTTGGCAGGGAAACAGAGTGGTCAAGGGACTCTGTATTTCTCAGTCAGGACAGAAAGAAAAGTGGAGGAAACTAGAAGACCCTACAACATCTAAGACTATCCAGCCACAGTCTAGCCTCCAGGTGATTGCAGCAGCCTCAGTGACCCCAGGCAAGACCAGTTTAAACTGCTGACACCCAGAATGAGTAAATTATTGTAAACAATTATTGTTGTTTTAAGCCTCTACGTTGTGAGTTGTTTGTTTTGCCTCAACAGATAACTGATATAATTGTTGTATTCACAGTGCCTATCACAATTTCCTGGCATGTGGTAGTATAAAAATTAATCAGCCTTCTGTTTACTTCTGATGAACTTTTTATCTTCATTCTGTGAATAAAACCTGCCCTACAATGCTAATGGTACATGAATGCTCATGTATACCCAGGGCTTCTGCTACTGCCTATTTAGATATATGCTTTCCAAAATCTGCTGTGTGAATGACTATTTTGCCTGTAAACAATGGTTCTTTCCCTAAATATTATATAAAATGAAAAAATATGATTGTGAAAAAACTAGTTATTTCCAGGAAAACTAAGTTGAATAATTTGGAAAGTCAAACAAGTTAAAATTTTTCTAAGATGCTATAAATTAGGAACAGGAATGACAATTATAAAGGATTGGAGGGAAATTCCAAAAATTTTGAAGGATTTTCCATTCAGACTACTTTACAAGTAATTTCTCACTCCTATTTAAACAAGAATTCTTAGAAGATGCATTATGGGTGGTGTTTATTTAAGAAGAGTGATTCAGAACTTCTACTCAAAAAAAAAATGTCTTGGACTTATGGCAAAAAATTCTCAAGTGAATGTAGATGTATAAAATTTAAGATTAACAGAATGTTTAAGTTATGCCAGGATCATACTTTTATGAGCTTTGCTTTAATAAAATTTTCCAATTAACCAATCACTTGCAATTCTAATTATGTCATCTAGGATATATGACTCACTAAATGCATATCCATAAAATGAATGAATATAAGTAGAAAGAATTTGGGGAAATGGTGATAGCATTCCTGATTGGGACAAACTGCATAAATGAAATAAGGTTAGCATGAAATGCCATGGGTTTCCCAAATAATGTTAAATAATGTTGGATAGCAGAGATATAGAACATGAGAAGAAATAGAGTAGTGAAGTGTTGGCAGAAAGATGTATTGGAGCTCTGCTGTAGAGATCTCTCAATGTCAAACTAAGGAATTTAATATGGATCCCATAAATAAGGGGAAGCCACTGCCGATTTTTTACAAGCGGAGTATAATGACCCAGCTCCCAACTACATTTAGGAAGATAATTCTAGCCATATTGTAAAGTATGAATAGGAGAGCCAGGATAGACCAGTTTGAGGACTTTTACCGTAATTCAAATGAAAGATGATGCACTGCTGGGGTCAGCTACAAATAACTGTTTCCACAGATGTAGTAAAATAACCCATGAAAGCAGAGGGAAAACTTTCTAAAGCAGAGGACCTCTGCTGCCCCTGGTCCAACACCCTCACTCACAGGGAAGATTTGCCTTCATGGCAGGAGGGAGAGAGATTTCAGTACTGGAGAGAAATCTAACAACCGTCTTTATCTATTTTGGAAATGTGATGTTAACAACCATACAGAACTGGAAGGGATTTGAAGCATCAAGTCCAAAACTCTCAAATTACTTTATGTTAAGAGGGCTTTGTACAAGTACCCCATACGTGATATTTTAGTATCTCCCAATAAAATACAAAATCAGGATCCAAAAGATATCCAGGTAGTGATCATAAAATTAGGTAACATTGTTTAAATCTGAATCTTTGATATACTACATAGAAACTAAATGCTGTGCTGTATTCCTGGATTCAAAAAAGGGTGGTAGAATTGACTCATCTATTCAGTGAGTGCACATACACATCCTCTTCTACACATGATGCTGTGAGGCATGCTATGGGAGAGAGTAAGATGTAGAAAAACACACCATTTTTAACTATGAAACAGAGAAAAGAGTCAGACAATCAAATTAAGAACAATTGTAAAAAGAGGATTTATAGATTATTAACAAGAAGAAAGTTAGATAAATTGAATCAAACATATTAGAATTTTCCTTATAATAATCACTAAAAAAGCAGGATATCTTTTCTGTCCTGGTATGATATGGGAATTCTAGTACTGTTATTGCTCTCAAGAAAATTAATAATGGGGTACTTAAATATAGCAAGAAGCCAATATATTTCCTATTTGTGAAATTATTTAAATGGATGTTTGTATTAAATATCTTAGAGTTCTCTTGAAACCAGTCTTCCCCAGATATCAAAATAATCTGAAAAGTCAATTGTCTGTATTTTGTGACAATAGGCTAGGTACTGTCATACAGATAAATAATTTACACATTTGAGGATGCTATTTTGAATAGCATACTTAATGTTTCCCACTTTAGTGATTCCTGATACTGAATTTTTATAGCATTTAGTGATTTTATTTTTTTCTACTAATGTTATTTATGAACCAAAATCCTATCTTGGCAAGGCTAGTAATTTTAGAAACGTCACTGGAAATGGTTCAGTGTTAATTTTGTTTAAGGGAAGATTCGTAAAAGATGATAAATGCATTGTGATATAATAGCCTCATACTTTCATCAATCATATTGTTAAATCAAATTGCAAGTGTTGCAATAATGTGATAAAATGCTTTGTCCTTACTTTTTCTTTTAGTCATTTAAGAACTGAAATCAAATGAGAAAATTCGGCTCAAGTAAACAAGGTTGCAAAATGTTTAATCTATAGGCCAATAAATTAAAAGCAAAAGAGTGATCATATATCTTTGAAGTCCAAAATTATGCAGAGAATCTTGATGCTACATTGCATATAGGTCAACTGTGGGGGAATAACTGACTCTCAGGTTGAATTTAATTATGTTTAATGTTTCTGATAGTCTGGACTGTATTGAAAAGTTTGTTAAGATTTGGGTCCCTTATTTCCATACTACCACCACTAGCAAGGGATATTCTTGACTTCTAGCATAACTATCTCCTACCATTGTGCATGTTCTGGCATACAAATTGTTATTACTGCCTCTCAATCTTGAGCCATTATTTTGGATATGTAGTGTGCAAATATTGATAAACAAAAGGCTCAGGTAAAAATCACTCTGGAAACTCTCATCTTTTATGCTGAAGGCTTTTCATTAAACACTTGCCCTCTCCACGAGGAATAGACATGGCAAGTTTTATTATCTATTCCTGCATCGTGTTCTGATAGAAATGTATGATGCTTCACAGGAAATGAGTTGGGTCATAACCCACTTATGTAGATTCCACGAGTAGCAACAACAGGGAAAGAGAACTCCTCATTCTACAGTGAATTTATGTTAAAACATTAATTGTAATGTGCAATGCAGATATGAGAAGATGATAACTGACATTTAAAAAGCACAGGTTTTAGAGTCAAATTAGCCTATGTTCTAGCTGTTGTCTTGTACATATTCACCATATAACCCTAGGCAAATTATCAAATCTCCCTGAGGTGTTTGTAAAACACAAATAACAACCATTCCCTAAGGCTTAACTGAGGATTAACTGAGATAATTAATATCTATGAAGTGCCTAACATACACTTTGCCACAAAGGAGGGAAGATGTACATGCTAATTCCCTTTCTTATTTTTCCTTCAGGAGGAGTCACAAGACCCCTCAAAGAAAAAAGTGAATATGTCATTGTGATGGAAGATTATGCATTACACCAAACTGGAAAATATCATTGAAATTTTTGCTTCACATGTTTGATGGCTTTTGTTTTTTTCCTTTGGTCTCAAATATATGCTGGCAATCAAAAACCATATTGTGTACTCTTTCATTAAATGTAGTAAATCATAGTAAATCAGAGTTTACAAACAGCTGTGACCTCATGTAGAAAATATTTTCAAATTCTGTAAAGATTTACAGTGAGATCATCTTTAATGCTGTTCTGATAATAGTGTTACAAAAGAGCTGGTAGAGATAAAAAATGAAATATTTTTATACCTTCATGCTATTGTTTGTGTAACATTAATCTTCTTGAGTTAGGAAATATGGTCTCTGATTTTTTACACAATTTTAAATGTTACGAATGAGGCCACCACTCCAACTTTCACAACTATTGCTGTGGTTATAGACTTTTATTATACGTACTTTAAGTCTCACTGCCTTTCAGGTGTGATATGAGAAAGGAATTAAAAAAAAAACAACTTCAAATTACAAAGTATTCAGTCTATGTCAAATAGGATGCCAAGGTTTTCACATGCTTTCTCTTCTTGATCTTCAGAAAACCCCCCATTTATCACTTCGACTGACTGAAGAGCTATTTCTGGTTCTGCCCCCAAATATCTTCCTTATAAACCAGAAGAAGAGAAGTGAAAGCATCAAGGAAAATGGGGAGAGAAACAGAGTATGAGAGTATTCACCAGGGAAAGGGTGGTCATAATTCCACTACGCATAGGGCCCAACGCCATTGTTTAAGTACTGAGTTACTATCAAAGTGTAGCAAATATTTACCAAACATACACTATGTTCTACACACTGCGCTCGGGCTGGGAATTCACACACAAATGCACCCCAGTTCTTGTCTTAGAGTTTTAGTGTGTAGGTTAATGGATTCTAACTAAGATTTCTTTTTCATTGAAACAAGTGAATCATCTCATTATTAAAATATTTTGGACTCATCCAATCTTACTTTATGATTCTCTCCTTAAGTAGTGGAAAAATATCTTTAGGTCCAAGAGATGAACACATGAGTGTGACCAGATGTGTTAAATTGTTTAAAGTACAAATTAAAAGTATTTGAAGATGTTCAACATTATTGCATGAGTGAAAAATGATTATATTTCTTTATGAAATTTTGTTAAATTGCTTAAAGTATGAATTGAAATTATTTGAAGATGTTCAACATTATTGCATGGCTGAAAAATGATTATATTTCCTTATGAATACTCAGTGGAAGCACAGTTATAATAGTTATCTCTCCTTTGCAGTTTATAATTTATCTACTTTTTAATATGCTTGTGCACTTCATTGTTTGCTTACTAGTTTATTTATAGTAAAAGAAGACTTTGATTTTCTTGGAGACTTTTCTCGGACAGTTTCTTTTCTCTTAAAATTTAACTTTACAATTGTTTCTTATGTCCTCTCTTTGTCCCCTTCACTTACTCTTTCATTTTTCATGTCTCTTCTTTTCCTTTTCTTCTTTTATGTCAGCCTTAGATGATGACTAGATCAGAGTCCTTGAGGAAAGGCAAAGAAACAAATGAATAAACCAATATACCTGCAACAACACTTTCTCTGCTCATATCATCTCTCTCTTTTAAATAATTACTAGTGCTGTTTACTTATTTTATCTTGAACAATAACAATTAGTGCTTATTTAGTCATTTCATTTTAAACAATATGTAGACAAACATATTTTTAAGTGAAAAAGAAAATTGACCACTTACTCTGTGCCACAATCTGGTCTGAGAAATTGTCATAGTTAAAACCAATAATAACCCTAAGAGGCAAATAATATTGATATTGTTATTTTTATTATCATTATCTCTATTTGCCATTTTTGATGTAGACAGCAAGAGATTAAATAACTTGGCCAAGTTCAAAAGCCAATATGTGGAAAATACATCATGTAAATGCAAGTAGTTTGGTTGAGAACCTGTGTTTTTAACCAGTTATGCTGTGTTATTCAAGTGCTCTCTTCATATTTTACAGCAAAAAAAAGCCCTAGGGATAGAATTGCTGGGTGATATATACACATACTTTCATGAAATATTGCCAGATTATTTCAAGGATGGCTATACCAATTTATAGTCCCATTTGTAGTGCATGAGCTCTAACTACATCTATACTCAGAACTTAATATTTTCCCACTTTACATATTTTGCCAGCTGTTGTTGGTAAAGTGGAAATCAATAGTTTTAATTTGCATTCATCTATTTTCTAGTATGTTTGAGTATTTCTTGAAAATACATATTTGTCATTTTGGTTTCCCTTTTTGTGAATTTACTATTAATACTATTAAATAAGTAAACAGATATAGAGTACATAGAGGCATTACTGATAAATAGTAAGATCTCAGCATCTGTTACTATTATTATTGCTATATTATTAGGTTATTAAGTATGAAATGTCCAATTTCCCTAAATACTAAGTTTGATAGTTGATATGTCTGACATTTCACTTTGACACTTCTTATTTTATTTTTATTTAAGGTATTTAAGGTACATCCTCAGTCTTTCAAATGCATATTTTGGCTTGTGATTATCTTTCAAATTTTTTTTAGAGCAATTTTTGTGAAACCGTGGATAAGTCAAAAATTTGTGTTATTTGTGAATGTTAGTTCTATCGTGTAACCAATGCAGTGCAGACAGCTCAAAATATCAGCAAAGTAGTTGGGAAGGATGTGGCTAATGAACGCACAGTTTGTCAATGGTTTGAGAAGTTTCATTACGGTGATTTTAATCTTGAAAATGAGCCACATGGGCGACCTGAGACCAAGGTGGATATTGATAAGCTGCAAGCTGTAGTGGAAGCGAATCCATCTCAACCTATGCATGAACTAGCAGCAAGGTTTGATGTTACTATTCCAACAATATTGGTCTATTTGAAACAAATCAGCAAGGTAAAGAAGGTGGATAGATGTGTTCCGCATGAATTAAACCAGCGTCAGAAGAGAAAGCATCTCAAAGCATGCCTTTCTTTGCTGTTACAACATAAAGTTGAACCATATATACACCGTATTGTTACCTGTTATGAAAAATGGATTCTTTTTGACAATTGTAAGCATTCAGCAAAGTGGTTGGACAAAGAAGAAGTGCCAAAACAGAGTCCAAACCCGAATGTTCATCAAATAAAGCTAATGGTGTCTGTTTGGTGGTCCAGCGCTGGTATTATCCACTACAGTTTCATGAAACCTGGTCAGTCGATTGCAGCAGATGTCTACTGCAACCATTTGGATGAAATGATGAGGATGCTTGTGATTAAGCAGCCGAGATTGGTCAATAGAGACAGGCCAATCCCGTTGCAAGACAGCGCTCGACTACATGTCGCACAAACAACAGTGCTCAAAATACAGAAGCTGGACTTGGAAACTCTCTGTTATCCTTGCGCCAACTGACTACCACTTCTTCCAGGCTTTGGACCACTTCTCGCAAGGAAAAATATTCAATTCTCAACAAGCTGTGGAAAATGCCCTTTGCGATTTCATTGCCACTCACTCTCCAGGCTTCTTCGCTGCTGGCATAAACAAGCTACTGCTAAGATGGCAAAACGGTGTCGATAGTTTAGGCACATGCTTTGATTAATTGTACTGCTTCTTGTTTGAGATATAATAAACTACACTTTTGATTCGAAATCGGACATTTCCTATTTAATGATCTAATAGCATATTTTTTTTTTATTTGATTTCCTGTATTTCCTAGTGGATTTGAAAGAGTCATCAGTCCCCTGTAATTTAGACATTCCATATATATTCTCCCACTCTGTTACCTGTTCATTTATTTTTGTCTGTGATGCCCTTTGGTTAAGACTCCATAATTTTGATGCAGCAAATGCACTCTTTTTTCTTTTTACTATGTATGATATATAGTCATATTTAAGAAAGCCTTCCTGCCTCAGAATTCCAAAAATATTATTTTCTGTCATGATTGTAGGTTTTCCTTTCACATTTTCATATTTCATCCATTTTAAGTTAATTTTTATGTATGGCATGAGATCAGAACTTTTTTGTCATGTAATAAAACAATTTTCGAGCACCGTTTACTAAATCGTTCATCTTTTATCAACACATAGACTGTAGGTTTTTAGGCCATCAGTTACATTACTCTATTTGATAGTAACTGTAAGAGTACAATGTTATCTTAATTAATTTTTTTTAATATGCCTTAGTATCTGTCAGAATCAGTTCCCCATCTTTGCTCTTCTATTTTGTAAATGATTTTACCTATTCATGATCTTTAATTTAAAAAGAAAATTGTTAACGTTTGTGAAGTCTCTTAAAAAACACTGAGGTTTAAATTGGAATTGCATTAAATTATAAATAAAATTAGGAAAACTGAGATATTTACAGTGTTAGGTCATTTCAATTGTGAACACATAATTTCTGTATATTTGGGGAATTTTCATGTCATTTAGTAGAGTTTTAAACTTCCCTATATGCTATTCACATTCCTTATTAGATTGATATCTTTAAAAAGCTTTGTAGTTCTCTTGTTATAGTAAATGATAACTTACATTTTCTGGTTGATAATTGCTCATATAAAAATTATAATAGGGTAAGCAACCTCTTTTAGCTCTAATGATTAGATGGTTATCTTGAATTGTCTATGTAAATAATCATAATCATATTAATTAAAAGTTATAATTTTAATTAACAGTTACAATTTTATAGTAACTATAGTCATATAGTTCCCAGCCTATATGACTCATTTCTTTTCCTTGACTTATTGCATGATCCAGGAACTCCAGTTCTGTGCGAAACAGTAGTAGTGATAGAGGACAATCATGATGCTATTGTTAATCTTTACAGACTCTTTCTAAGGTTTAACCACTGAGTATGATATTTACTTAGATTTTTAGTAGTATTTTATAGGGTTATTCAAGTTTAATTCTAACCTAATCTTCTAATTTTCTTTTAAAATCCTGAATATATTTTAACTTCATAAAATCCTTTTTTGTTTTGCTCAACAAGTGAGATAATCGTGTGATTTATATCTTTTGACTCATTAATGCAAATATTTACAATATATAGACAAGCAAAGGTTGAGTCATCCTTGCATTTCTGGAATAAAACATACATCATTACAATGACATTTTAAAAATACATTTTAATTCAGTTAGACAATCTTTTTTTGGAATTTTTAAATCCAGTTTATAAATGAAATTGGCCCATGATTTTTTCATTTTTGTACTTTATCTGGCTTTGGTGTCAAAGTTCTACTATTGTCATTAAAAATAGGTAATTTTTCTCTTTAATACTTCTTGAACAATTTGAGAGATTATCTTGAAAAGTTTGTTAGTATTTATCATTACAATCACTCACCAGAAATGTACCATTTTATCTAGGCTTTCACATTTATTTGAGCTGGTGTAGCTCAAGCAGACTGAGCCAGGGGAAGAATAGTATGAAGAGAGGCCAGTGAGCAAAGGGAAGGTGTATTGCAGATCATGTGGGCTGTTTTTATTACTTTAAGAACTTTATCTTTTTTCCTTTTTACCTATTCTTTCTATTACCAATATATAACACCCATCTTTGTGCTTTATGGGTTTTTTTCCTTAAATTTACCTTTACCTGAAATAAAGTGTCTGTCCTACATTTCATTTGATTCAAATATTTTCTGGTACTTTAAAAAAGATCTCTTTTATTTTCAAATATTCTGTATTTTTTGAACTATATGTGTGCATTATATACAATGTATTATTAAACCATGATTTGGTTTTAAGAAGTTAATTGGAAAGTCTCTATCTTCTAATTAATTAATTTTGGTCTATTAATATTTATTCTATTTGCTATCATATGTTATATTTGAAATTCTACTTTATGTTTTTATATTTGCTATACTTTTTTCTCTTTTTATAACTTTCATTTTGATTATTCTAAATTATCAAATTTAATTTTGCTGGCTGAACAAAAGCACATGCTTACTTTCCAATCATTGTCTAAACCTAATTAATAGTAACATCATGTAATCACTTGTAGGTTTACTGCTGAAGCTTGTGGGCTCTGCAGCCAGACTGCCTGGGCTGAATCTTAACCCTGTGACTCTGAACAAGTTAATTAGTGTCTCCGTTTCAGTATCTTTTTTTAAAATAAAGAATAATAATAGAAACTACCTCATTGTATTTTAGTGAGGATTAAATGAGTTAATACAGGTAACACATTTTGAAAGTGTTTTGCATGCAGTAAACCCACAATAAATGTGAGCTATTCTTAGTATATTCCAAACTAAGAATCATATACTGTGCTCTTACTTCCCTGTCTTAATATTTGTCCCTCAAAATACCCCTTTATTTATCATGTTTCCTGTATCTTATTGTTACCTCCTAGATTGATTGCTTTTCATGCTGGCAATATCTTCTAAGAGTTATTTCAAAAAGAATTTTGAGATTTATACTTTCTAAAACCTTTTATATAAGCACACATATATGTTTTGAGCCATTCCATTCCTGGCTCAAAGTTTTTTTCCTTCAACATTGAAAATATTCTTTTATTGTATTTTGCATCCACTGCTGTCATTGATACGAACGATGCTTAACCCTTGCTATTTTTTAGGTGACCTGCTTTTACTTTTTGAAAGCTATTACAATTAAAAATTTGGTTTGATATTTAGAGTTCTACCCATAATATACCTAGCTATGGATTTTTTAAAAATCTCTCTTATTTGATAGTCCATGAACTATTTCCATCATATTTTTATCTTTTCTAATTCTAAAAAAGTTATTGTTCCTTATTTCTGTATTTCCTCTTACCTCTATTCCTCTTCTTGTGACTCATAAAAGTACATTTCTACTTCTCTTATCTGTATATGTTAGTGGGTCTCAGCTGGAACATTTTTCCCCCCGGGGGCATTTGTAAATTTCTGAAGACATTTTTGGTTGTTACAACTTGGGGAGTACTCCTAACATCTAGTCGATAGAGACCATGATGTTGCTAAACATCCTATAATGCACAAGACAGCCCCTCACAACAAAATATTGTCCAGCTCAAAATGCCAATATTGCCAAGGGTGAGAAACCCTTGATATATCTTGACTCCCTTATTATTTCAATCTTTTGGTTTCATTTTGTGAAAGGCCCACAATTGGATCTTCCAACTTAATCGTTTTTTCTTATACTATGTACATTTTGCTACATTACTCATATATTGAAATCTGTATTTCATCAATTGTGTTTTCCTCTCCCTGAAGTCATTTATTTTGGCTCCTCTAATGTACATTATTCTTCTTTTAAAAAAAAATTAATTGAAGTGCTCATATCCCTCAGATACTTAGTATTTCTTCCCTGTGATTCCATCTTTTATTCCTCTAAAGCTATCAGATGCCTGGCCTAGTGGTACATGGGTAGGGAAGGTAGAGAGGAACAATATCCTGGACCCTAGATTTCATTCCCCTAAGTGAAGGGACTTAGGTGACAGTCTAGCTTTCCTTTTTTGGCACAATCCTTCTTTGTGTCCTACCCTACTCTGAGGCAAGTAAGTGTCCTTTACACCTTGGAAACTCACAATACCCCAGGCATTCTAGTAGCCAGCCAGTCTTTACTATAATTGCTCACTAATGGAGTCAAGGGGAGAAACAAGACAAGTACAAGGAGAGAAAAGCAAAAAAGTGTGGGAAAGGAAAAGGTCAAAACTAGAAAGGTCTCCTCCAATTTAGCTCTTACTATCCACCCAGCTTTGGTCCTCTCCCATTTTAGTTTGCAATTTGTTATATCTAGTACCTTAGATGTGCAAGAGATTATCATTTTCCTAAGCATAAAAGGACCTGGATAGTAGATAACAACTACTTTAAAAATATGCAATAAAGAGATTTATTGGTTTGAAATTTACAGATGAGCCAATGTTTAAATTTCATCCCTCCCTACAATAGGCAGAGCTCAGGGAAGAAAGAATAATGGTCAAGAGGTCATAACACAATAAAAAAAAGTTAACAATCAACTATCCAGTTCTGTTAATTCTACCTTTTAAAATACATCTCCAAAATTCACATATTTTCATTCCCGTTGAAACTAGCCTAATTTAGGCCACTATATATTTTACCTGAAATATGAGATAGTCTCCTGACTCATCTTTTTCCCTCTGGTCTTGCTGTCCCCTCTATCTTCCCATTTGTTTTGCCCACTGCCACCAGTGTGTTCTTTCTAATATGCAGGTTTCATCATGTCACTCTCTTTTGTACAACCTTTTAATAGCTTTGCTTTGTTCTGAAGTACAAACTCATTACTCCAGCATACAGTGCCATTTGTTATAGCCCCTTGGTTTTCTGCCTCTCTTACCTTTCCTTGCCCTCTTCCCCTGTGCCACTCTGGATTTATTAGGCTTCCTCAATTTGTCGTTCTCTTCCCTGGACTTTTATATTTATATTCTTTTCCTTGAACACTGGGCTTCTTACTCACCTCCCCTGGCAATTTCCTACTGATCTTTGGAGTCCGATTTTAAACGCAGGAAGCACACTCCATGATTAAACCAAATATGTTGCTCCCTTGTAATATTCATCACAAGGTGAAGCAGATCTTCATTTCCATTTATTTCTCTCTATTCTCTTTTAACATATAAGATTTGGAAAGGCAGGGACTCAATCTTATTATATCCCAAGAACCTAGCATGTTGGTTGTAACATGACTAGGTTTGGTGATTGAGCAAAAAAAATGAAACAAACATCAACAAAACTGCAAAACAGTGCTGCCATGCAATAAGCATTCTGTGCTTGCCTGCTTATTTGCCCTTTGTAAGAATGCGCTTCAGTGAATAAATAAGAAAAATCGATCTCAAGCAATTTCTTGATGAAAAACTAGACAATAAATATTTATTCCATCTCAGTAGTGCATTATATTAACATCTCTATTCACATCTTTTTTTTCCCCCCTTGGAATATAGTACTTATATGGTTTACACAACTGGAGTTTGTCTTTTATAGAGATGACTGTGAGGCTCATAAACATGGTTGAGGATCTCTGGAGGTTACTTCTAAAGTAGTTCACTTCCTAAGCCCCTGTCACCACACAGAAATAATTATGTGTATGATTTATGTGCTTGCAAAGAACCTTTGTTCAAGATAACCTTTTCCAATCACTTTTATTATGTAACTGTCAAAGTATCTTGAGATTTGGGGTTTATCTCTGCCTCCGTGGATTCTCCTTTGGTTTATTTACAGATCTGGTAATTGATTTGGTTTTTTATACGTAAGTCAAAGTGTTGCTTTTTTCTTCCCTTGGTTCTACACAATTTTATGGGTAATCTGAGTGGCTTGGTTTCGGTTGTTGAAAGGTAAACTGCCTAGAATTTTCTGTTTTTAAAACGTCTAGGCTGTTATATTCCTAAAATATAATTTAGGTTTCCACCAAATTGGCAGTAGAAAAAAACTCATTAAAAATCTTTTAATCTTGAGTTGAAAAAATTTTACATAAAATAATATTTATATGAATAAATGATATTCAAATAAAATATTAGATTTATGTATAATATTCAAAGATTAATACAAACCATTGTGCTACGTTAAATGAGAAGTATTTAAAGTAATGCAACAGTTCATGCTCCTTAAAGAAAACATCTTTGCTTTAGGGCCATTTTCTACCAAATAAAAGAAAATGTCCTTAACAAATATTGTTCACAATACACTGCATTTCAAAGTAACAATAACAATCCATTTGCAGTTTAGTTTTATGTGTATTGTTACTCTAGTTTGCAGCTAAAAGCATAAAAAGACGTTGGAAAATGCTATTAAAAATAAACTTCCTTTATGTTTTACATTATCCATGTTAAGATTATTTTATCTTGGTTCTCTTTTTCCTTCTAATTTCAGATGAAGTTGTGTTATGTGTTGAATGTAACATTATTTATGACAATCACTTATATCAAGGGTATATATTATCATACTTTTTCATAGACTTTAATTTAATGGATTGCTTTTAAGAAAGTTGTTCAAAAATTTGAAATTAAATCAAATAAAAAAGTATATTTCAATTGAATATGAGAATTTGCATTCTAGTGTGACATTAGTTTTTTAATGTGCCTATGACCTGTATATTAAAATATTGTAAGATGTTTTCCTGTTACATCCAAAGACAAGAAACACATGTTAGGCCGTCACTTCCTGTGTTCAGATACCTTTTTCAGAAAATTATTTGGTATTCTAAATTGTTATATCTTAAGATAACCATATTTGATGGTGGGTTATGTATATTTCATTTTTTCTCATGCTTTTAAGTTTAGAGAAATAATTGCTTTGTTTGTTGATGGGATATAGACTCAAATAATAAGACCCATGGGTATGCCAGGTACTTTTTCTCAACATGATTTCTAAACCTCACATTTCCATTCTGGTAATAGTAGCATATTAGTTTTACAAAGGAAGAGACTGAAATTTTGGTAAGGTTAAGTGACCATGCCAGATTAACAGAGCTAATAAGTAATAGTTCTATGGCAGGGACAGCATTTTGATCATTTTTGGAATGATCCAGTTTCTTCCATCAACTAGTCATTAGCTCTTTTAAACTGAGAGATAAAAATCAAAGAAGAATTTGTGAAAAGAAGAATTGTCTCTCATCACTGACAACAAATGAGTCTGATCTTCAGGACTAACTGGTTATTTTAAGAAACATGTTTAATAATATAGGCAATAAATAATCTCAAGGAAGCTATTTTCCCAAGTAATTTCAAACATTCATTTTTACTGATCTAATTTTACTGGTCATCAGTAAAAATTCCTATATTTTAGAAAAGCCATAACACTTTTTTAATTCCTGAATCAAAGGAAAGAATAAAATAACTTTAACATTAAGTGTAGAGTTAAATGTGCTATTGAATTACTTACTTTATTGCTGGCTGTTGATAAATTATGCCTCATTTGTGATCTTTCTATCAACATTTATTGAAATTACCATAGGCACCTGTATATATGTCCACTTAAGATTAGTTCTTTCAATTCTTTCTGGAAATAAATACATATAGTACTTAAAAATTGTAGAAGAATTTGCCCTTTAAATTCAAAATCTTTGGAAAGAAAGCTGGAAGGAAAAAAAGATCTTTTGTTGATGTATGATAGTGGTCTTAGTCCGTTTTGTGTTGCTATAAGGGAATACCTGAGGCTGGGTAATTTATAAAGCAAAAAAGGTTCTATTTGACTTATGACTATGATGTCTAGAAAAGTTCAGGATTGGGCATCTGCATCTGGAAGGGCCTTAGGCTGCTTCCACTCATAGTGGAAGGATAAGGGGAGCCAGCCTGTGCAGAGATCATGTGGTAAAAGAGAAAGCAAGAGAGAGACAGGGAAGGTGCCAGGCTCTTCTTAACAACCAGGTCTTGCAGGAACTTTTAGAGTGAGAACTCACTCATCCCCAAGCAAGGGCATTAATCTATTCATGAGATATATGTCCCCATAATCCAAACACCTTACATTAGGCCCCACCTTCACCACTGCGATCAAATTTCAACAAGAGGTTTCGAGGGACACCCAAACCATAGCAATAACCAAAAATTCACTATTTTTCTATAACTGAAATTTTCAATGCCCACCTCTGCCACATTAGGAAAATTGTCTTAATTTAGTAAATGATACCAAATGAAACCCAATTACTGCTCAGGCACAGAGTTCTAAATAGAGTGCTTAATTTTGTATGCATATACATATGGCTGGCATTTATTTTTACTAGTGGTAGGAAAGAATTTTCCCCCAAATTGAGTACACTACATATGATCAACATTATTATAGTACTAAGTCAAACCTTGGCTACCTTAAATTTAACATTCATGGTTTAACTGCTTATGTAAGACTGTAAGGCTCAGGGCATGTTATTTGTAATTGTCCTGAGACTCAGCTTTCAATCTAGTGTGCTGTGACAGCATTAGGCACAAACCAGTATTTACCTAACAGCTGCCCAGAACAGACACATGCATCTCTATAAGTCTTTATTGTTTGTTTTCTGCTTATCCTTAGGTGTGAAATATTCTCTTATAAAGTACTAAAATCTCTTTTTTTGTGTGGAAAAAAAAGCCCTGGTAAAATTTTAAAGCCAATCTTTATCTGATATTAGTAAGATAAAGGAAAGTGTTTCTATATAAATGACATTTGTAAACCTAGAAATGTGTGAAAATTTGTGGACATTATCCTTCTGGAATATGAATGACTTTAGTTTTGATAAGGTCATAAAAGGATGTGATAAGCTATGTGGGATTTCTGACTCTATATCTCATTAGCTATCAGTGACTATGGGCAAGTCACTTAACTTTCCTTAACTCAGTTTCTTGCTTTTTACAATAGTAAAAATAACACCTTAGCCAATTTTACATGTCCTGTAACATTCTATTATTTATATTTTGGGTTTTTTTCTAATTTATTTTCTAAGCATTTTGAAGTTTTTAAACCTAGCAAACTTTAAAAAACAATGCTAGAATATGCTAAAGAGCAAATGCCAACACTTCATATTAAATTCCCCCTACACAAATGTATCTAGTTATAATAAAATGTTAATATACAATTCTGCCATCTGGAATCATACTCTAATGTTATATTCCAAATAAAGACAGAAAATGGCCACACTCTATTGTGTAATGTGAATTATTTGTCAGATAATAAATACTCATTAATCAATGGCTTCATATTTACAAAGGAAAAGGGTTCTAGTAATATGTATGTGAGAGTAGAAACTTGATCCTTTCCCTTTTTTTGTTTAAATTAACATTGTTGTTTCAAATTATGCACTAATATCTCCTTCTTGAGATTCAGCTGGCTAGTCAGCTGGTAAAGTTTTTCTCTAATTCTCTGTAAATTTTACTTTATTTCTCCTCACACACATACCAGAACTCAACGTTAAATGTTATTGTATCCAGCTTTCACTAACAGGCTGATGACTGGAGTTAATTATGATATAGAAGAATGCACTTGTATCTCTATATTATAAACTTTCTTGTTCCCAACATCTGCCTTAGCCACTTTGTACTCCTGTATTCGCAATTCAGTTCACCATTAAATGAGGCTGAAGTAGAGTCAACTATGAGTAGGTTAACCAGTCCCACCAAATTTGACAGAATAAGAAAGGCAGGTCCCACCAGGGCATGATTTGGTGATTCAGACTGAGAATTGTGTATGGAAAATGGGTAGGTATTAGAACAGATTTGAATAATAAAATCACTTTCAAGTAATTCAGTAGGTAAGATTTCAACTACTTGATTTGTATCTTTTATAAATGTGTATTGTTAAAATATAATTGTAATATTTTATTTTTAACAGTTTAAGAATACTGAAATACTTTCTTATTCTTAAAGCATCTCTGCGTATTAGGTGATGACATAAATATATGAACATTTAGGCTGCAAGAGATTTTGACTTGTCCTTCAAGTTAAATGTTAAGCATTGAAAGTTTAACAAAAGCTAGATGACAATTTACACCACTAGTAATCTACCACTAGAACCAAATAACTTTTTCAATAAGTCATCCTTCAGACTTTAACTCCGGAAGAGGATCATGATGTGTGTATTTGGTGTTCAACATAAACATATTTTTATCACTCCATTGTTGAAATAAATTTACCAGCTAATCTATGGAACTTGAAATAAATTCTTGTGATGCTGGAGTGGTATTATTTGTCCCCTTGAAGTACTGTCCAAGGAAAATATAACACCATTTCTTGTCATGCCTAAATAAAAGAATGATCCTGCCTTTTCTACTGTCTAATATTTCTGGGTTGGAAAAAATAGCATGATGGATAAAATGCATGTTTAAGAAGCTTATCACTATATTCCCTAGATACAGATATAACTCCCTAAGGACTTACTTCTGCAGTGAATGGCTTTATAAATGTATATTTTACCTGTTTGGGGCACTTGGCTCATGTATACTTTTAACAAATATATATACATACACATACATACATATATATGTGTATGTATATGTATATATTTTTTTAACAAATATATATACATATACATACATATATATATTTGTTAAATAAATACATGATATTTTTAACAAATATATATACATATACATACATATATATATATATTTGTTAAATAAATACATGAGCCAAGTGCCCCAAACAGGAGAAATATAATATATATATATATATATATAAAATATATATATAATATATGCATTTACCTACTACATGGCAGGCACCAAGTTGTAATGGTACTAGACTGCACAAGTACTGATGGCATCTTAGTGAAATCAAGGGAGTGAACTAGATGGGAATTGTACTGGATGGAAGAAGGTAATGGAGGAGTGTTCTTGAATTTGTGTCTAGTCCCACTAGTCCCAGTATTCAAAAAATTATTGTTTGAATGTTTCTGCATCCATAATTTCTACTATTGTGATGATATGCTATCGATAATGGAAAAACCATAGAAAGATAGAAAGGAAACTAGAAGATAATGTGGTTTCAAAAATGATAATGTTTATATTGGAAAAATACGAAATGTGACTCTAATCATATTGTTGTAAAAAGCATGATTTCCAAAATATGATATTATTTCTTCTCTCAAAGAATAATTTAGTTTTAGGTGAGAGTCCTCCAAAGTAAATAGCTTTCACAGTAAAATAAGCCCATCTGAAGGGATCTTACCACTTACTTTCAGTAGCCACTTTGAGAAGAAGGAGATCTGTGCCAAAGGAAGTAGTTGCCTATATTCTCAATGGTGCATCCAATAGCAGCTGAGAATCAGATTCTGGCACGATCACTGCTACTGCTGCCAGGAGCTGTGTCCATGGCAGCCTGCATATGATAAATGCATTGGCTCATTGATACTCCAAAGTTTCTCTATCATTCTTTGAAATTTCTGACACAACAAAGTCACTTCTGAGTTCTGTGTTGCATGCCAAATTTGAAGAATGTCTCGTGTATTTTGTGATAGGAGAGTATCATTTTGAGAACATATCTTTTCTTTGATCCTTTGGACATATTTTTCTTACTTATTTGAATGTATTTATTTTAGCTGATTTGAAGACTTTGTAAGCTAAGTCCAACATCTGGGACCACTTATTATCACTTTCTATTGAGTGTTCTGAGTATGGATTTCACATTCTTATTTCTTTGCAGGTCTGCTAATTTTTGGTTGAAAACTGGGCATTATTGATAATACATTATGGAGATTTCCAGCCTGAATGATGCTCTATGGCACCTTCTACTGGCAAAGCTATGGAGTTCTCTTCTGGTATTTCCTGCAACTATAGCTTGCAGAGGTTAGTGCCCTTAGGCCAGAAAGCCACAGTCTAGATTAGAATTTCCTCTGGATTCTTTCTACTTTGGGCACTTTACAGTACTTTAGGTAGTCGAGTTATTTCTTAAATTTTTTTTCCAGTTTATAATTTCTATTTGTGAAAGGCAAAACTACCTCACTCCTCTGCCATTACAAGAAATGTTTCTATTCTTTCATTTTTATTCATAGGTTTTTCTCCATTCATAGGACTCAGACATCAATACATCAGTGGAGGTGGGAGTAAGGGGTCAACTACTAGTAACTTTGCTGTTTTCAGAATTATCCTTCCAGTCTGAAGGCTATCTGTAAATTTGAATCAAGGTGGTTTCCCACAGTTTTTAGGATGAATTATTTCCCAGAAATCACTATTGTTCTTCGGCAATAAACTCCTGGCAGATTGATTGGCTTCTCCAGTCTATAAGACATGACAAAATTTACAGGGAAATAAACCAAAGATTAAACTCTCCTTACCCTACTCTACCTTCACATCTACCTTCCCTTAAGTCTAAATAAGGTAAGTTTTCTTAGATTTAACTGCTAGGTCGGTGGGATATTTGTTTTTTTCATTTTTCTAAAAGAGAACTGGAATCTCCAGTTTGTTTTACTTTTGTCTAACACTCATAGAAAAAGTCGTTTTTAATCTTATGTAGTTAGTCATTGAATTAATGACAGATCTATTTTCTTTTAATAAATGCCTTTGGCTAAAATCTTTATATTGGAAAATGAAAGATTAAAACATTTCCTTTCTTTCTTTTTTAAATATGGGAAGATACACTGCTGCTTTGGTATTTCCAGAGAAAGAGACGCACAAAAGATGCTGTTCTTGTGATTTTTCTGTTAGATCTCTATAGAGATTTTAAAAGGCAAATGTTAGGAATAAGAGCCCATGCCGAGGCAAGGTATCATAAAGGACATGGCTGACTCCAGGCATATAGCAGCTGCAAAAACATCATTTGTGCTGCAGATAATAGTGTAGATCATTACACAGACATTTTAAACAGCACTACCTATTATAATGAACACTGTATTTTCAAAAACAACAAATTAGTAAGAGGAGATCTTTTAAATCTCATGATTTCATACCTAAGCATCATGATTTGGTAAATAGTTCAATGTGGATAAGATGATTGAATAAAAACATACTGTTAAACTATAGATTTTATTACATTATTGTGTAAGATATTTAATTTATTGTGAGAAATACAATGTCATTTTTATATATTTTGTAATAATATTTTAGAAAATGCCATCACATACAAAGACAAATTTTTTTAGAACTTCAAAATATTCTACAAATATTTTTAAAATATAGCTTCAAGGAAAGAAAAATTGAATTGCCTCCTTTATCCCCCTACCCTCACTTCCAAGGAAAATGGCCACTGAGGTAAAGCTCATACAGATGAACTGCTCATACAGTTCAGAGTGATACTCAAGTTACAAAGCACCTTCTGCAGGTTCCTCACAGGGTTGTACCTCTTTGCACATTTTGGTCTCCTCCATCATGCAGAAGCAACCCTTACAGCTTTATTGGGGGAAGGTGAGTCTGGGCTTTACCTAGCTTTCCGTGAAGCAAAAATGACAGCCTCAGAGGGTTTGGAGGTAGGCTAAGGATAAGGACTAAATAGAAAACTTCATAAATCAGTATTTTTTAAACTGAGTACATCTATTGCTAATGATAAGGTATCCCATACGTGCATGCATAATGCTTTCCTAAAGTTTACAATTCACAAAAGAGGATTCCATTTCCTAATAGATAAACAGATAATAAAAGCCTTTATTAAATGCACCTTGTAGGCAAAATCTTTAACAATATAGTTCTAACATTTGCATATATCCTTGAATATTGTTTCTTTCTTCATAAATGAACACACAGTCAAACTGTGTATGCAGTTTATAAGAGAGACTGACTGTTTTTAGCATGTCAGAAGATTTCATCTTTGTTTCAAGTCTTTTGTTTTTATGATTCCTCTACCTTTTATCACTAGTAACAATAATTTTGAATTAACATTATGACCCATTATGTGAAAAAATAAAGAGTAATTGCCATTAAAAAATTTGAATTTTTCAGATACTATTACTTAAACAAAGAAAGGCTCAGGCAATGCATTACAGTTGCCTGGTAGGTAGCACTATAATGCAATACCGCCTGTACACATGGGTGAATTTTTTTGTAGATAAAATGTACATAGGTTCGGGATGTTTAACAATTGAGTATCATTCATGCTATGTAATAAATATATGAACTTTTATAGGCTAAATCCAAATATCTTTGAGTCCTCAAGAGGAATCAATGAAAGGGAATGTGTACTTTACCATTCAGTATTTTCCTTTTTTAATTAATTTATTTTTTATTTCAAAATATTAATTAAGAGCTACAAGTGTTTTTTTTACATGGATATCTTGTATAATGCTTAAGTCAGGGATTTTGGTGTGCCCATCACCAGAATAGTGTTCATTGCACTAAATAGGTAAGTATTTATACCACACCCTCCCTCCTGCCCTCCCCCCTTCTTGGTTTCTCATGTCCTTTATATTGCTTTGTGCCTGTGTGTACCCATGTATTAGCTCCTACTTATTAGTGAGAACATACGGTGTTTGGTTTTCCATTCCTGTGATACTTCACCTACAATAATGGTCTCCAGTTCACTCCCCATGGCTGCAAATGACATTATTTCATTCTTTTTTATGGCTGAGTAGTACTCCCTGATGTACATTTTCTTTATCCACTCATGAATTGATGGACACTGTGGTTGATTCCACATCTTTGCAATTGTGAATTGTGCTGTGATAAACATTCAACTGCAGGTGTCTTTTTGATTAAATGGCTTCATTTCTTTTGGGTAGATACCCAGCAGAGGGATTACTAGATTGAATGGTATGTCTACATTTATTTCTTTGAGAAATCTTCAAACTGTTTTCAATAAAGGTTGTACTAATTTGCAGTCCCACCAACAGTGTATAAGCGTTCTTTTCTCTCTGCATGCATGCCACCATCTATTTTTTTTAACTTTTTAATAATGGCCATACTGATAGGGGTTAGGTGGTATCTCATTATGGTTTTAATTTGCATTTCCCTGATAATTAGTGATGTTGAGCATTTTTTCATATGTTTGTTGGCCATTTGTCTATCTTCTTTTGAAAAACTTCTGTTCATGTCTTTTGCCCACTTTTTGATGGGGTGATTTTGTTTTTCTTGCTGATTTGTTTGAATTTATGGTAGATTCTGCATATCAGTCCTTTGATATCTAGTTTGCAAATATTTTCTCCCATTCTGTAGGCTGTCTATTCACTCTGTTGGTTATTTCCTTTGCTCTGCAAAGGCTTTTTAAGTTAATTAAGTCTCATTTATTGATTTTTGTTGTTGCTATATTTGCTTTTGGGGTCTTAGTCATAAATTATTTGCCTAGGCCAATGTCTAAAAGAGTTTTTCCTACATTTTCTTCCCAAATTTTTATGATTTCATGCCTTATGTGTAAGTCTTTAATCCATCTTGAATTAGTTTTTGTATATGGCAAGAAATAGGGATCCTGTTTCATTCTTTTGCATGTGGCTATCCGGTTTTCCCAGCACCATTTATTGAATAGGGTATCTTTTCCCCAGTATATGTTGTTGTCTACTTTGTCAAAGATCAGTAGGTTGTAGGTAGATGGTTTTATTTCTGGGTTCTCTAATTTGTTCCTTAGTTTTTAACCAACAGATAATTTATTCATATTTACACATGTAAGAATGGGCCCCAAAATCTCTAGCACCAGATATAACCTTATGTTGCCATGCATGCTCAAAAATAGGTGAGGTTTAGTTTCACTATTATTAGAGTCTCTAAAGCACTGCTAATATCACTGAGATCCTCTCTGAAATAAACATCAGCTTCATTCCTACTCCATAAGCCACTGTTAGCCCTATGTTTATTATGGAAAATATCTAATTTTATCAGACTTAGCACCTGTAAATCCAGGCAGGTAAATTTTGCACTTTATATTTATAGGACTGCTGCATTTGAATGGTTAATAAAAATTTTGAAAGTGAATAATTTGTTTTAACCATCAATTCCATAAATAGTTCAAATTTTTTAAAGAAATGCGGTAGAATAATCATCATAAATTTTGCACATATTTTGGGATATGAGAATAACTGATTGTTTTATACCTGCAAGATATGAAAGAAATCAGCATTATGCAATGGAAAAAAACCTACTAAAAAACTATTTCGGAAGCTGTTAGTCCATAGGCAAAGCATCTGATATAGTGGAAACATCTAATGCCTTTGCCATCTCTATTTTATTTTGGTTAAACATATTAGTATCCTGAATTTCTTGAAAATGTGTTATTTTTATCTTCTTCCAAGTGCTAGAGAAGAGGAACAATTTTGTTTACTCCCAGGTGGCTCAAATTTGATTTGAACTCACAGCAGAGTTTATGCTGATGAATAGCTTTTCATTGAACATGAATAAATTGAGAAATTCAGATTAGTCAGCCAATTTTTCTCCATAATTTAAATTCTAGAGAAGAAGCATTTAGCAAAAATAGAACACAAAAGGTTGTGCAGTTGATTAATTGCACCTGATGACTAGCTGAATTAATAAAACTATTAATGAATTAGACAGACACCAAAGCTTCTTTTTTAATATCTATAGAAATGTTGGTTTTAAGTAAACATACAAAAAGGCATCATTGGCATCTAAAAGGAGCAAGTGCTTTGTTCAATTAATATGCAGACCGATATGATGTTACAGATAGGTGTAAGCTTTCAAACATGTATTTTCTCACAGTGTAAGTGTGTTCTTCTTTTTACCTTTTAAGTCATTTTATTACTAGGTATCTCTAATAATCAAAATTAAATATTCAGACATTCTCTCTATTTATATCTGAGATCTCTCTCTCTCTCACAGATATAGATATTAAATATATAATTTTAGATGTATTAAAATATATATATTTAAGTATATACTTATATACTTTAATATAAGTATAAGTATTATAATGCTTTAATATAAGTATATACTTAAATATATATATTTTAATACATAGGCTTGTATGTTTATATAAACCTATGTATCATATACCCTATAAATATATGCAACTATTACATACCCATAATAATTAAAAAGAAAAAAATTAACATATATATATTTAAATGTCCTTTATTTTTTGCAAAGATCATCCCTTTAAAAGTTTCAGATTTGTACAAATATATAAGCATGATATTATATTCAGATAGGTGTAATTATTTAGGGTATGT
Organism: Daubentonia madagascariensis; assembly: GCA_023783475.1. Taxonomy (NCBI): domain Eukaryota; kingdom Metazoa; phylum Chordata; class Mammalia; order Primates; family Daubentoniidae; genus Daubentonia; species Daubentonia madagascariensis. The sequence continues at coordinate 12,928,047 of JAKFHU010000747.1, read as the reverse complement.
TTTAATTTTGTTATAGAGAAAGTATTAAATCTATCTTCTATTTCCTTAATACATTTATTAACTATTCTAGGTCTTATTATTGTAATGCTAAATTTGGTCATAATTTATTATTATTAATTGAATCTTTTAAGACATTAATCTTTTACTATTTGGCAACTAAACAAAACATTTTACTAACCACATTTTTATATATAAGAATAGGGTATAGTTATACAATAAAGCAACTTATTTATTTTCCACATAGAGCAAAATATTTTTCTATATTTGACACTACTAAACTTTTCTAAGTATTTGATTCTATTTTTTATTTTATGTATTTTATTTTATTTTAACTTAAAAATCTTACAAGATAGTAAGTTTAAGTGATTCTTAGTTGTGGCTTCACGTTTACTAAAATCCATGACTTCAGACTCTTACTGAGAGCAAAAATTGAGTTAAATGCCTTGAAAATCACAAATATAAATTGAATCTTTAATGTAAAAGGATTAACTTGATATTACTTCCAAGCAAATACAAGACATAATAGCCCAGTCACAGGGTGATAATATTTTGAGGTTTGTGAATAAAACCTCTAGGTTAAGACAGAGGAATATTCCATTGAGATTACTGAATTGAGTTTCTTTTTCTGTAGGCCACTAGACCCTGAAAATGCCTTTAGTTCTGAGATAGTTCCTGTGCCTTCTAATTATGCATGTGATTTAGACCTTCAAAGATGAGACAATTTTGTTCCTTCCTTTCTTATCCTTTGTCAGTTTTGGCCAGTTGAGGTTAAACTGTAGATCTAGTAGTCCAAGTTCAGATAATTCAGATGTATGCTATTAAGTCTTTATTCTGGCCATACTCGGTGGTTCATGCCTGTAATCCCAGTACTCTGAGAGGCCAAGGTGGGAGGATTGCTTGAGCTCAGGAGTTTGAGGTTGTAGTGAGCTATGATGACACCACTGCACTCTAGCCTGGGTGACAGAGCAAGACTCTGTCTCAAAAAAAACAAAAGTGTTTTTTCTTGTTCAACCTAATCTCATGCTCCCTTCCAAGCTAAGTATACTTTATTAGGTTTTCTGTCGTCCTTTATATTTCTAAAACCCTTAAACCTTCAGGAATACCCTAGGGTCTGCTTCATTAGCTGGTAACTCATCAAAGTTGGGTTACATATATGTGAATAAAACATATGATTTTGTGTACTTCAATTTTTATATCAACTTTCACATAAATCTATGATTCTTTTTCTTATAAACCAGCCAGCTAACTGTACAATCAATTCTAGATTTGTCAGGATAATACAAATCATACATAGCATTTTCCTTTGTATTTTACTCAAACCATATAAAGAACCTCAAAATTACAATATGAATTCATTGTCCTAGAACACACCCAATTAGACATTCCATAATCCCCCTTGTATAATGAGATGTTCAGATAGTGTCACACTATCTCAATGAAAAGATATTGTCTGTAATGCATTGGTGGCAAACTTAGGTTAACCTACCTGAAAAACTCATGGCTAGAAGCAAAAAGTCAGTCCAGTTGAGGAAATAAATAGCTAATCAATTGGTTCAGTAAATTGGCAGTCATTTCTACTTTTAAAGTGTTCAATCTCATAGCCGTCCTGAAGTCATTTAACTTAAGTGCTAAAATAGATTTGTAGATTTTATAGAAATGAAAACCTAAAGATGTGATTATAACTGTTCTCTGTTCTGAATTTTATAACCCCTTGAGGTTATTAAATAATACTGTAGGTATTTTTATGCACTGAAATCCAGATAACAGTTGAACATTGTTTTTAAATTGTATTTCCCACTTGAAAGGATAAGTGATAACATTCTTCTATCCTGTGCTTCAGGCCTAGTGATCATTTTTAATTCTGTGTCTATATGTTAAAAATAGTTCATTGCCATATAGATTACAATATATATTTACCTTAATTCAATATTATAAAAAGAAACTGAAAAATCTGAAATAAAAAGACTATTTCAGTTGTAAAAACGATAATGTCAAAAGCTAGACTAGCTCCAAAGTGAATATATAATGCAAATCTCTATCTCTTTTTTGACCCTCCAAAAAAGAATATCAATACATTTTTTGTTTTATGATTGAGCATGCAGATGATTTGGATATTTTGGCACTAGCCTGCATCAAAATAACAATATCCAGACACACTTGATTTGAGATATACTTTTGAAGAGGATTGCCTTGGAGAATATTCTTCAAGAATATATTGAGCTTTGAGATGTTGACCTTGGTAAGCTCAAGTAAAAATTGTTGTTCTAACTTGCCCATCATTTGAAATATACTGAGTTGATTTTCAATTTTGTCTTTTATTCTATGTATGGAAAATAAACTATATACTTTGAATTTTGAAATGGAATATAAGATGAAAAATATGTTTTAGTGTATAAAAATAACAGCAACTTTAATGGAATTGTGGCTGATTGAACCATATTTATTCTAGTCATCTTAGAAACTCACTTTCACTTTATGAAAGTGAATATATTCACATAAGAAAAAATTCTAATGCAAATATCTTAAAATTCTATCTCAGTTAAAGGAGATCTCTGCTTTACATTTATCTCAAATGATGGCAAAATATTTTCTAAGTTAGACGTAGTACATTTTGAAAGATGATGATTAAAATCAAGTTGAAATGAAGGGTGAATTTAGGGTCCAGGAAAAAGATAGCAATTGTAAAAACTAGCTTGCATGAGAAATTTATATACCTGGAAGGTACATTAGAGAATAGAATTTAAAATCTTTTTTTTAGTTAGGAAAGTCAAAATTTAAAAACTATGACACTCAATAGAATAAGGATTATTTTAAAAACATAATAAAAATAATCAGTAAAGTGTTTCTTTCATTTTTCCTTTCTTCTTTCTCTCTTTCTCTTTCTCTCTGTAGATGGGTAGATAGAGATAGAGATTTGCATAATATATTCACTTTGGAGCCAGTCTAGTTTTTGACATTAAGCAATACATCTTGCTTAAATTTTTTTCCCCGAAGTAGTGGCTGTTGAAGAAAAGAAGAATATACAACCACCAAAACATTTTTGTACATAACATAGCTTAATAAAGTAAAACGACACAGCACTGAGTGGTGATTAAGGCCCCATTCTAGTGCCAGACTGCTTGGATTTGAATAAAAAAATCTCCACTCACTGAGTATTTGATCTTGGGCAAATTGCTTTGACTATCGATGAAGCTTTAAAAGAGGAATAATTATTTAGTGATATTATAGTACCTTGCTCAGGGGTTCTTGTTCGTATTCAATGAGGTCATGCATATATTTGGCCTAATACATAGGAAGTGCTCAGTAAGTGGTAGCTATTAGTAGATAGACCTGCCTTTAAATCTTGAACGTGCATAAGGTAATCTTGGGAAAATAATTCTATCTTCTGAACCTCAATATCTTTACTTTAAACTAGACAAATAACTATTTCAGAAGTATTGTAAAAATTAGAAATGATAGATAAGTAGCTGATTACATATTCAAATAATTTGGCTTATTTATTTCCTTCTTCTTCTTTATTATTATTATTTTGGTTCTCCTCATTATTATTTTAAATAAAGAGAATAGAAACTGTCCATAGAACATTGTTGGAAATGATTTAGTGGGGAGAGAGCTATTTCTGGAAGTTAAAAATAAAGGAGCACTAAGCGAAGTGTCACAGGAATGGAAAAACAAGCACCACTGGTACTCACCATCAAACTGGTACTAACTGATGAACACTTACATCACACAGGGCAATAACATTCATCATGGGGCGGGCAGGCGGGAGGGGGGTGGAGAGGATGGGAAAACTCTCACTGAATGGATGCGGGGAGCACAGTTTGGGGGATGACCACGATTGTCAAAGTGTTGTACTCCCATAAAATTATGAAATAAAAATAAATAAATAAATAAATAAAATAAAGGAGCAATATTGAATAATAGGTGAAAGGGCAGAATGGGATGGTATCTGCTGAACTATAGATGGGAAAAAGTTCAGAGGACAGTGTAGTCAACAGTCACAGATATGGAAAGGAAAAGATTCAAAATAGGTCTTTGAGCAGACAGAAAAAATGGGATCAAGAGGGCTAACATATTGAAATTTGAAGTGGTAATGCTAGTTTTTAGATGGTAAGCAGGAGGTGATCTAATAATAAAGCGGTGGAATGGTCTCCTTGGTCATATGAATCTACACAATGATTGAAGATTTATAAGACCACATAAAGACTGATAAAGCATCCACAAATCTTTGAGCAGCAAGGAGGGAAATTAATAAGCAATAGAATAGAATATTTTTTCCAATTGCTTACCCTTTGATTGGCTAACCAAGAGAAGTTAGTTATTTGATTCATGTTTATTTTCATAAGGTATACACGTAATAGTGAATGGTTATTACACAGCTTATGCAGATGTTTAAAAATCAAGATATTTATGCATTCTATATTAAGTCTTTAGGTTGTGTTTTGAATTACTATAAAGTTTTGATTAATAAAGTTATTCAGTAATATCAATATCATTCCACTACTCAAGTTTGTGACTTGAATTATGATATGTTGGATTGGGATTTTAAATAAATAACTTATTTTTAGAGTAGAGCACATATTGTTTTATATTTATCATTGCAATTAATAATGTCATAAATTCAGAGAGAATGGACCATGTAAAAATTGATTTATTTTTCATGTTTTACTTGTGGGTAAAAGTGTCCCATGAATTTGGCATTGGCTTTACTAAATATGTAAAGACTCCATGTTTTTAATAGGAAATGTACTTGGGTACAGCCATTAGGAAGTAGCAATTTCGAGAGTTCAATGGACTGGCCTTCTACATCTTTTCGGAAAAAGCGTTGCAATTGATGCTGATAACTCTTGTCTTCTTCCTACTTTCCCTCTTTATTCTCAAGGATGTGTAATAACTGATCTCATCTAAATCCCATTCTAAGAAAATCTAAACTCTTGTTTAAACTGAACATTGGACAAAAAAGATAGCACTTTGTTAATAATCATCTCTATACATGTTTTTTCCCTCACTGGATTTTTTATTCCTAGTCCAGATATCATGTCTTTTTTTGTGTCATATCAAGAGCACCTCTTAATATGTTTGACACATAGGAAATACTCTATAGATTATTTTTAAATAGGTTGATGAGTATATAGAGGAGTGAATGGATGAATAAAAAGTAAAAGAGAGAGAATATCAATAAAATGGATGTTTATCTAGCCAGAATGCTAAGGAAAAATAAATAGAAGACACAAATTACAAATATTAGGAATAAGGATGTAACTACAGATCCTGCAAACATTAAAAGGATAGTAAATGATATTATGAGCAACTTTGAACCAATAAATTCTACAATTTACTTTATGAAAATCCCTTGAATGATAAAAACTTCCCAAATCTCACCCAAGAAGAAACTGTTAACATTAATAACTCCATAACCATTAAATGTACTTCCAGGTCCAATTGGCTTTACTAGTGAATTTGACCAAATACTGAAGGGAAGAAATAGTACTAATTGTACACTAATTCTTCCAACTAATGCTATGATATGAGCTTTACCCTGATACCAAAACCAGAAAAAGATAGTTCGAGGAAACTATTTTCCAGTATCCCTAATTAATATAAATGCAAAAATTTTTTACAATTTTAATTTTTTATTGACATATGACAGATGTACATATTTATGTGTCTTTATAGATATCTCTATAGGTGAAGTGGATTTCTTGTAGGCAGCATATATTTGGGTCTTGTTTCTTTGTCCATTCAGCCACTCTATGCTTTTGAATTGAAGAATTGTGTCCATTTACATTCAGTGTTATTATTGATAGTAAGGACTTATTGCTGCCATTCTTTTGCTTGTTTTCTGGTTGTTTTGTAACTCCTCTCTTCCCTTCTTTTTTCTTATTGTCTTCCTTGTGGTTAAGTGCCTTTCTTTGGTAGTATGTTTTAATCTATTGCTTTTTATTTTCAGTGAATCTATTATAAGTTTTTACATTGTGGTTACCATGAGGCTAAAAAAAATATCTTACAGATACAACTAGTTATTATAAACAGATGACAGCTTCTCTTAGACCACAAAGAAAACAATAGAAACAAAGAAAAAAATTGTAAAAAACCTCTACACCTTAACACCAGCCCCCCAACATTTTGACTTTATGTTGTTTCAATTTACATATTTTTATATTGCATATCTCTTAACAGGTTGCTGTAGGTATTATGATTTTAATAGATTTGTCTTTTGGGCTACATACTAGAGTTATGAGGGGACTGTGCACCACAATTACAGTATTAAACTATTCTGGATTTGTCCATGAACTTAGTTTTACCAGGGAGTTTTATACCTTCAAATATTTTAACTTTTTATGCTAGTTTTTTTTTTTTTCTTATAGATTTAAGAACTCTCTTTAGCATTTTTTGGAAAATGGGTCTGGTGGTGGTGAATTATCTCAGCTTTTGTTTGTCTGGGAAAGACTTTATCTCTCCTTCATGTTTGAAAGATAGCTTTGCTGGATACAGTATTATTGGGTGGCAGGGTTTTTTCTCCCTTTTTTTTTCAGCACTTTTAAGATGTAATTACACTCCTTCCTGGCCTGTGTAGTTTCCCTTGAGAGATCTGTTGTCAGATGAATTGAAGCTCCTTTAAAAGTTATTTGCTTCTTTTCTCTTGCTGTTTTTAGGATCCTTGTTTTGTCCTTGACATTTGAGAATTTGATTATTATATGCCCTGTACTGGTCTTACTTGGGTCACACATGTTTGGTACTCTCCATCCTTCTTGTACCTGGATATTTATCACTGTCTTAAGTTTTAGAGAGTTTTCTGTTATTATTTCTGTGAGGAAGCTTTCTAACCCTTGCTGTTGCTCAATTCTCTCTTGAACATCAATAATCCTTAGAATTGATTTTATGAGGTAATAGTCAATATCTTGTAGGTGATCTTTATTCCTTTTCATTCTATTTTCTTTTTTTCCCTCTGACAGTGTATCAGATAGCTTGTCTTCAAGCTGACTCATTCTTTCCTCTGCTTGATCCATTCTGTGGTTGAGAGACTGTAATGAAATTTTCAGTTCAGCAAATTTATTTCTCAATTCCAAGATTTCTGTTGGATTTTTTTGTTATTTTAATATCTTGTTAAATTTCTCCAATGAATTTCTGAATTACTTTCTGTGCTATGTCAGAAATTACTGAATTTCCTTAAAACTGCTATTTTGAATTCTTGGTCAGAGAATTCACATATTGCTATTGCATCAGGATCAGTCACTGGTTCCGTGCTTTGTCTGTTTGAGGAGGTCATGGTTCCCTATTTGCTTTTGTTTATTTTGAATGTACATCTATATCTTTGTATTGAAGGATTAGTTATTTTTCCTGTCTTTTCTGTTGGACTTGTTTTGGTTTTTATTAGATATGTTTGCTTAGAGTTCTTTGTAATTTATCTGTTGATTTTTCTCTTTCTGCTAGGTTGTTGCCTCCTTCTTGGCACTAGATGGCATCTTGAGCCCATGTTTGCCTTGGTTCTAGAAAACAGAGTGCTCCCCCTCCCAAATGGGGGAGATCCCAAAGGGAATGCCCAGGTAGTGTGGAAAGGCTGGCTAGGGGTTCATGCCCACAAGACATGTGGAATGAACTTCCTACAGTTTGGTGCTGCTGAACAGTTACTCTGATTTCATGTCTCCTTTGGTTTTGTTAAAGAACAGAATTTCCAGGGCTGGGGAGGGTAGTCTCTCCTCCCCCCTTTGTCTCTGCCTGTCCTCCTGGATGTTTCTCCTTTTGACCACTTCTTATGCTTCCTGTGGCTTGAGGCAGGTACACATCTCCTGCCAGTGAGCCAAATATGGTAGGGAAGTTCGTTGTCCACCATGATCTCATTTTATCCAGCATAGAAACTATGAGTCAGGGGAAAATTTCCCATGTGCTTTGTGCTGGACAGATTGGGATACAAGGTGTTGTGGATATGGAAGTTCAAGTTTCTTACCATTTGCTTGGAGTATTTTCACTTCTCTATGACCCTGGGAACTGTCTCATCCTCATATTTGAGTTCTGGGTTATTGCTGGTGATAACCCTGGCACTATATATCTGGTTTTGGTTTTCTGTGGGGAGTGAAGCCAGCTTGCTACTACACTGCTATTTTGAAGTTGGAACAAAAATTCTGAACAAAATTTTGCAAATCCAATTCAATAGTGTATAAAAGGAGCAATACATCATGACCAAGTGGTGTTTATCCCCAAAGTGCAATGCTGTTTAAATGAAATTAATTATGGTAATTTATCATATCAACAAAATAATAAAAATTCTATAATCATCTCAGTATAATACAGAAAAAGTATTTGAAAAAATTCAATATCTAATCCTGATAAGAACTCTCAACAGAGAATAGAACTTCTTCTGCTGAGAACTTTTTCAGACTTATAAAAGTCATCTATGAAAACCTAAGCTATCATGATACTTAACATTGAAAGATTGAATACTTTCAGCCTAAGATTGGATATCTTCTCTTACACTCTGATTTATAATTACAGTTGAGGTCCTAGACAGTGCAACGAGGAAAGAAACAAAACAAAAAAAATGCAGACAGTTAGAGACTACAGTGCATAGACAATATATGTAAGCAAAGTGTTTGTACCCCCATAGTATTCTGAAATTTTTAAAAAATGCAGACAAATTGGAAAGGGAGAAATAAAACTTTTTATCTGCAGATGATATGATATTCTTTTTTAAAAGTTCCAAAAAGTATACAAGAAAAAAACTACTATACTTTATAAGTGAGTTTAGCAATCTCATAGAATACATGGTTAGTATACAAAAATTAATTGTATATCTATATATTAGCAATGAACCACTGAAAATTAAAATTTAAAAATAACATCATTTATGTTAGTGATCAAAACACACTGAAATACATGAAATCTCTGGGTATACAACTAATAAAATATGCACAAGATCAGGATGCTAAAATATTCTCTTGAAATCAAAATACACCTAAGTAAATTGAGAAACATACTATGATCATGGATTGAAATAAATAATATAGTTAAAATATCACTTTTCCCTAAACTATTCTATAGATTCAATGCAATTGAAATGAATATCCAAGCAAGATTTTTTTGCAAAACTAACAAATGAATTTTATTAGAAAAACCTAAAAAGGTTTGAAGAAAAAAAGAGCAAAGTTGGAGGATTTACACTACCTATTTTTCCAACTTACTATAAAGCAACACAAATCAAGGCAGTATGGTATTGGTAAAAGGCTAGATAAATAGAGAAATTAAACATAATGGGCCATCCAGAATTATACTCACAGATATATGGTCAATTAACTTTTGACAAAGGTGAAAAGGCAATTCCATTGAGAACTATTTTCTTTTTAATACTGCCAATGATTTGGATATCTTTATGCCAGAAAAGAGAAAAGAAACACACAATTTATACCTCATAACAAATACAAAAAATATATCAAAACAAATCATAGACCTAAAAGTAAACACTAAAACTATAAAACTTCTGGAAGGAGAAAATCTTTGTGTTCTTGGGTTAAGCAAACATTTCTTAGATACAACACCAAAAGCATGACACACAAAAGGGAAAAATATAAATTGTTCTTTATCAAAATAAAGAACTTCTGTTATTTAAAAGACACTTTAAAAATTATTTAATTTGTTTTTAATTGACAAAAATTGTATGTATTTTGGAATTCAATGTTATATTTTGATATATATACACTGAATAATAATTAAATCAAAATAATCAACATATCCATTACCTCACATACTTATATTTTTGTGATGAGACATTTAAAATCTAATGCCTTAGCAATTTTCAAATACACAGTACATTATTCACTATAGTCTCCATGCTATAAAATAGCTGTCCAGAACTTATTCCTCCTAACTGATATTTTGTACCCTTTGACTAACATCTCCCCTTTCCTCACCCCATCAGCTCCTGATAATCACTGTTCTACTCTCTACTTCTATGAGTTCAATTTTTGAGATGCTGTATATATGTGAGATCATGCAGTATTTCTCTTTCTGTGCCTGACTTATTTCACTTAGCATACATAATGTCCTCCAGGTTCATCCATGTTGTCACAAATATCAGGGTTTCCTTCTTTTTAAAGGATGAATAATATTCCACTATGTATACATACACCACATTTTTAAAAGACATCCTTAAGAGAATATAAAGACAAAACTAAGATAAAATATTTGGATATCACATATCTGATAAATGATTTGTAACCAAAATATATGAAAAACCCTGAAAACTTAAGAATAAAAACAAATTACTCAATTAAAAATGAGCAAAATGTTTGGACAGACTAAAGATATACAAATAATATGTAACCAGATAAAAAGGATGCTCAAAATTATTTGTCATTAGGTGAATACAGATTAAAAGCATGATAGCTACATGTAATTATTAGAATGGCTAAAGTTTTTAAAACTCATATCACCAAATGCTGCCAACTGTAATTCTCATACTTTGCTGGTAGGAATGCAAAAATAGTACACTCACTTTGGAAAACAGTTTGGCAGGTTATTACAAAATTTAACATAAATTTACCTTATCATCCAGTAATCCTGCCCCCTAGGTATTTATCCATGTGAAATAAAAACATATTCACAAAAACCTGTATTCAGATGTTTATAGCAGCTTCAGTCATAATTGCCATGTTGGAAACAACCCAAATATCCTTCATTTCATGACTGGATAAATAAACTGTGGTATATCCATAGCACAAAGTATTGATATACTCACCAACATAGATGTAATTCAAATAAATTATGCTAAGTGAAAGAAGGCCATGTATTGTATGATTCCAGAAGAAGTGAAACCATATTGACAAAAAAACAGATCCGTGGTTTCCTAGGGTTAGGGGAGAAGAAAGGAGTTAACAACAAATAGCTGAAGATGCAAATTTTGGGGGTATTGGTACAATTTATTGTTTAATTGTGATGACTGTTGTTCAGCTGTATGTATTTATCAAAACTCAGAGTATTTTATGCTAAAAATGGTGAATTTCTTGTGTGTAAATTAAACCTTAATTTTTAAAAAGAGGAAAAAGGAAAAGTTACCAATAAAGTCTAAAAAGTATACACAGATATACAAACATAACACTTATTTTACACTCACAATGCACCTCAGATGATGCAGTATTGATGGCTGAGTAACATCAAGATTAAACTTTTAAATTGATCATGTCCTTTGTTCAAAGCAAGTTTAAAACTTTTAAGATAATTTAGGGATACTACAAAATATTTATTAGACTTCTTGAATTTGTGGACTGACTTTTCTTTTAAGCAATTTATCTTACCTCCCACAGCAAATATTCTGAGGGAACCCAAATCATGTTTTCTAATTAATACCTTGATTCCATTATATTGGTTTATCCAGATTTATTTAACACATTTCTTATTGGTGAACATTTATGTTACTTTTCAGTTCTTCATTATTATAAATAATTCTTTGGGAATATCTTTGAACATAAATATTCAAAACTTCTCAAATTATTTCCAGGTGCTACATTTCTAAAACTCGGTATGCAGGTTCAGTGCTTATCGGTAGATTTTTTCCTGACAAGTTTTAGTTATAAGAATGGACAAGATCTTGTGCCAGGCCATTTAAACACATGATCTCATTTAAATTGCCCATGATCATGCAGACATTAAGTAGTGAGCTGGAATTATAATCCATCCAGTTTGGCTTCAAACCCCAAGTCATAATCAATATATCAAAGGTCTGGAATTCCAACTCCATGGAGATGAGGCAGATAGGATGAGTAGGTGGTGTACTCCAGGTAGAAGACAGAGGCAAACTGGAGGACACTGCCCTGCCTAAATGTGCCATTGAAGACAACTATTGCCATGTAAGAACACAGAGTAGTCTGAAAACAACTGGAAACTAAATGTTGTTCATGCTTTAAGTCATCAAGTTTTTAAAACTTTGTATACACCAAACAAGAAACACCTCTTAGGCAAATCTGGTCCAAAGTCTACCAGTTTATGCCCTCAGTAGCAAAGTTTGCTGTCTTGAGTTTTTGATGTTATGTTTTCATAAAAGTATTGTATGAAAAAGTGGTAAGTAAAACTCTTATTGCCACGTGACTGCCCTAGGATGTATAGCATCATGGCTATATATTAATATCTACATTTATTTTGGTGTTTCTGAGTAATAATAGGAATATTGATCCTTATTTGTACTTTGTACATGGTTGTAATATAGGGATAGCTCTGCTTCATTTGAATGAGAATTATATATTCTCATTTCCTTCTACTACGAATGAAATGCTTTTCTGAGCCAGCTGGAGGAAGCACACTTAAATCCCATTATTTTATTCTGAAACCACATTTCTGTTCTCACATACCACAGTCTTTGGTACTATTCAGCTTTAGTAGCATATAGAAAAGGTAAACATAGACCTAATTTTCAAAAGTCTATATTCAATAAAGAATGCATATTTAAAATGTGTCTAATGTAATAGGGCTCAAACTTGGTTGCACACTGGAAGTACGTGGGGAGCTGTAAAATATACAGCAACATGGTTCTTCTCCCAGAGATTGTGATTTAATTGGCCTTAGTGTGGCCTGGGCTTCGCAGTTGTTAAAAGCTCCCAGGTGATTCTAGTGTGCAGCCAAGATTGAGAACCACTTGTCTAAAGTATGTTTCAGAACATAGTATTTAATGTGTAATAACATTCAATAAATAGTGCCCATTTATTATAATTTTTAATTATTATTAACAACAGTATTTTGATCTCTCCATCTAATCAACAGGCCATGTTATTCTTTTTCCTCTAACCTTCTTGAGAAGTGGCACGTAGCATACTGCGATGCCATCATTTTTAAAATCGGAGAGCTTCCTAATCAGAGTGAAGAGGTGAAGTTCTATTTCTTTCATCATTTTCTAAACTATAATCTTTTTGAAGGAAGCAACTGTGTCTTTGTGTCCCCAACACTGAACATCATGCCAGACATACACCATGTGTTTTAAAAAACTACCTGTTGAATAATCATATGAGTGGGTCCCTTCATTTCTCATAGATGAGAAAAGTAAACCAGATTAAGAATAGACAGACACAACCTGTGAACGTGGCCTTCTTTCCCTGCAAGCTAATGAGAACTAGAGGAACAGGAGCAAGAACACGAGCAACATCTATTTCTTTGGCTTGTTGGTCACACTGTCTAGTTGCCCGATATTCATGTGCATCCCTTTCTTCATAGTTGAAAATAAAAAAAGGTGGTGGGCATGGGGCAGAATAATTCTTGATTGAAAAAACCCTGTCTCTATTTTCAGGTATCACTGACGAAGCAAAATTTGGGTCAATGCCTTTAGCCATACACTTTTACCCTTATATATGGGCTCCAGGCTTACCAACACTTTATTCACATATGCAAAGCAAATGTAGCTTTTAAATTTCTATAACTCTTCTTCCATTTAGACCTTTTTCCTGAAAAATTAGTTAGACTAGTGGATTAAAACTGTCTTATTTAGTAAACAAAGACATTTTAAATGTAACTCAGTGTATTAGAAGTAAATGTTCATTTTGTTAGATTTTCTCCTCCCGTGTTCCTCTTTAAAGTGACTTCTGAGTGTTTAGGCAGTACGCTTTGCACTGCATGGACAACATGGCGGAGAAGGGTTCACCTCCACCTGGAATATTCTAGATCCTTTCTGGTGTCTGATGTAAGTAGCTGGTCTAGTTTGCTCTTGTATTACCTCCTGTGACAATGTTCATGGTTTCATTTTGGCACAGGGTGATAATTCCATTGGCTGTGGTCCCATTTATTTTCAAACTCAAAGTCACCGCCCACATCTTTGGACCCCAGATCTCTGCTTATCAACTGGCTTTGTCAGCAGGACTTTCATACCCCCATTGTTCTTGGGCTTCCCCAAATGTACTGGATTCTTGAGAGACTTCCTGGCCTTCTCAAGGTATTGCAGTAAAATCGAGATGGGTGGGTAACTAGGACTTTAGCAACTGAAATCTTCAGTATCCCTGTGTTTCTCCTTTTCTTCTCACAATCCACCAAGGCTGAGGAAAAAATGATTTTTAATGCTTAACTTCTTATCCTGGGTTTTCTCTACCTACTTGAATGGGGCCATATAGGTCTAGGTCTATATATCCTAAGCTAAAGGACTTTAGAAAGTCCTCCCCCTTCCATACCACAAAAATCCAGCTTTCAAGACTATTTATTAATATTTTCTAGGGACATAAAACTTACCTATGATCTTTAACTTCTGGGCAAGACCTGTCTTTTCCTTCCCTGGTGTCAATGCTAACCTGTTCCCAGAATGGCCAACTTTAGAGTAAATATCATTATCTGAAATTACTTTACAAATTGATTTGTTTATTTATTAGTTGTCTTTCTCCCTGCAAAACTGTAATTTAAATGAGGATGTGAATTTTATTGGTCTTATTAACCATTTTATCTCTACCATTTAGGACAGTGTTTTTTGCATAGATACAATCATTAAATTATTAATTAAGTGTACATATATATGTATGTATACATGAATAGATGGATGGATGGAACAGTGTTTGTGTATGTATGTATAGATCACTATGTAGGAATATATGGATGACTTCACTGATTAACTTTTAAGCTTTGGACTGAGAGGAAACTAAGAAAACATGATATTAGGAAAAAATGAAATGGTGCAGGTTTCATAGACCAAAAATATTATATCCACATACTTTTATTTGCTATTAATAATATAGTACAAATAGAAGACTTGATATTTAAAGTTTGGAACATAAGTTGCACATATATTTGTATTAGGTATTTATAAATACATATATACTTATATAATAATGTAATTGAGGGGATATAAACAAAATATAATTATATTTGAATGAGATCTTGAATAATGTTTATTTTGTCATTACATTCATATCTATTTTACATATTTTCTACCATCATATTTTATTTTATAACAGAACAAAGCAATATATATATACACACACATGTAGTTGACCCTTGAACAAGGCAGAGGTCATACGCAACAACCTCTTGCAATTCTAAAATCCATGTATAACTTTGACTCTCAAAAAACTTAACTACTAATAGCCTGCTGTTGACCAGAGGCTTTACTGATAAGATAGTCAATTAACACATATTTGTATGTAATATGTGTAATTCTGTAATCTTGTAATGAAGTATGCTAGAGAAAAGAAAATCTTATTAAGAAAATCATAAGGAAGAGAAAAAGTATTTACTATTCATTAAGTGGAAGTGGATCATCACAAAGGTCTTTAATCTCATCATCTTAACACTGAGTAGGCTAAGGAGAAGAAGGAAGAGAATGCTTGGTCTTGCTGTCTCAGAGGTGGCAGATGTGGAAGAAAATTCATGTATAAGTGGACCCATGCAGTTCAAATCCATGTTGTTCAAGGGTCAACTGTATAAATAGTATACAGTTGAGATGCTATGTATACATACACGCACACACATACACACACATATATTTTAATCTACCTGAAATTTTATGAGATTTTTATCAAGAAAGTGAAGTGATCCTAAATGAATTCCTTTGTAAGCTAAAATGCTAATTACTGACAATAACTTAGAATAGTTTTAAAAATATGATCTAAATCCTCTAATATTATTTGTCATAGTGTAAATTCTGTAGATATTTTGGGAGGGAGAAGTTGAATGTATATTAAAAAATAAATTTTGTTAAAATGGATGTGTTTATATTTTCCCTGAGTAAGTAGATTTCTATTTTTCTATTTCTCCAGAGGTGGGCTGGCTAGTCTTATTATATAGTTTTCTTGTTAGTTGAATTAGAGCACAGTGTTGTAGTTTAACACACTGAATTTTTGGAGGTTTTCTTGGCTAATGAAAGAAGAAAAAAAAATCAGTATTATTCCAGAAATGTATAAACGACGTGCCAAATTTCATTCTGAAGTGAATTTTTTGCGATCATATTATATATCATCCATTAGAGAAAGAGACTTATAATGGGAATACTGACAGACTGCTTCAACAGCCATATGGAGGCTTCCTTAGCTGATTCATTAATATCTAACAAAGTCAGGCCCATGTCTTTTTACAAATCAAATTCTTCCTCTCCAGTAGAGACAGGTCAAAATATTGAAGAAGGCGTGTGCTCTCCAGTAGAAGCAAAATAGATGATGCTGACATCTCCATTGGTTTAATGAGAGTGTGGCAGCAGAGTGCTGCTGGATGAAGTGCTTTGTCAAAGTGGACTGAGGCCTATTTTTAGACAATGTGGATTGCCTTTTATATTCATTCTCCCTAATAGCAGGGGGAATGCAGCAAGTTTCTGGGTGCTGAAATAGAAAAAGCAGGAATGAAAGCAGCTCAAATTCGTTCAGCACCTAAGTCTACCTGAGTGTCATCAATTCTTCATCTTACCCTAAAAATATTTTTTTTAACTATTCAAAGACTGCCATTATTCTTTATTTAACGTAACAGCAATCCATTAAAATAACCTGTCTTGTGATTTTGTTGCTTTTTTCCCCCCAGAGTTCCAAGTGGCTTTTAGAAAATGTAGGTTGGTTTGACAATTTTTGTATATCTTTTCTAATAGAATCGGGTATGTTGTCTTAAGGAGATTTCAAAATCATTAAAAATTGTACTGCAATTTCCTCACATACTAATTTGTACTTAAAGGTAGGAATAATTTAGAATGTGCACAATCAATATTGCTAGATTAGTGTTGCTTTTAGTGGTGGATATGGTAATTTTTTTTTTTTTTTGAGACAGAATCTCACTCTTTTGCCCCAGTTAGAGTGCAGTGGCCTCATAATAGCTCACTGCAGCCTCAGACTCCTGGGCTCAAGTGATCCTTCTGCCTTGGCCTCCTGAGTAGCTGGGACTACAGGCATGTGCCACCACACCCGGCTGATTTTTCTATTTTTGGTAGAGATGGGGTCTTGCTCTTGCTCAGGCTGGTGTCAAACTCCTGAGCTCAAGCGATCCTCTGGCCTCGGCCTCCCAGAGTCTAGGATTATAGGTGTGAGCCACTGCACCAGGCCCTGGGTATGTTAATTTATAAATTTGTGGATATATGTGCCATTTTTATGAGTTTTATTTCCAGATCTTTCATTATGTTTAAGTGGGAAAACTAGATTCCAGATTAAGACACCAGTATGCTTAAGAAGACATGTTCAAGTGCCTGGGTTCAAATTCAGTTTACCACTTACTAAATACGTGATCCTTTGCAAGTGATTTGACCTGTCTTTGTCTTGTTTTTCTAATTGGTCAAATGGCAACAATAATAAATTAAAAGTAATTCCTATCTCACCATGAATACTCAATAAATACTAACTTTTTAGTTCAAAAATGAATTTTATTACACCACTAAGTATATAAGTTAACTAACTTGCAGTATGAATTTAATGAAGTAATTCTCATATAAAATTTTGTCTCCTGTTTCCAATAAGCTATCAGTAGTTTATTGCTTTTACTATTTTGATTAACAAAATAATATGCCACACAAAACAGGACACACTTTTGTAATTGTAATGAGTTTATATGAAGTATATAAGTAAATATTTTGAGCAAGAATCAAATGTTAAATTCAGGTACAGATTTCAGCTAAGTAACTAGATTTAAAATGTGCTTTCTTAACCTGGAATTGAGTTTTAACACTTAAATGTATTGATTGGCAATGAAAGCTCATATGAATGGCACTTCTGTCCATGGATGCAAAAATTAACCTGTGTAACATTAATAGAAAAACTATTATAGTGATATTAATTATATACATATAAAATTGTAGTTTTTGCCCTATATAAAAAGTGATCTGTCTAATGCCTCTTAACTGAGGATAAAATATAAAATAATGAGCTTATTTAATTTGATATTAATTGCAACATTAAAAGCCCCCAAATTTAGTGAATTAAAACAACAATAATATTATCTTAAGGATTTGTGGGCCAAGATTCAGGCAAGGCTTACAGGGGTCTGGATCAGAATCTCTCATGAGTTTGCAGTCAGATGTCATCTGAAGGCTTTTGGAAATTTGTAGGGTTCTATTCCAAGGTGTCTCATTCACATGGCTGGGAAGATGGTGCTGGTTGTTGAAGGAGGGCCTTAGTTCAGTGCCTCCCCGTGGGGCTCTTCTCCCACTGTGTGTGCCCTCATGACATGGCTGTTGGCTGCTCCCAGAGTAAGTGATCCAAAAGAGATCCAGACAGGTATATATGAGTATTCTCTTATTTTCCAAAGTCATACAGGAGCTCTTCTGCCATATTCTATTCATTACAGACTAAGTCCAGCCTACATTTCAAGGGGAATTAGTCTTCACCTTATGGAAAGAGAATATTAAAGAATTTTTGGACATAGTTTATAGTGACCACACTGGCCTTACTGGGGGACATATTACAAAGAGTTTTTTTTTAATTTTAATTTTTAATTTTTATTTTATTATTTTTTAAATTTCAGAATATCATGGGGGTACAACTGCTTAGGTCACATAAATTGCCTTTGCACCACCTGAGTCAAAGCTACAAGTGTGCCCATCCCCCAGACAGCATGCACTGCACCCATTAAGTGTGAATTTACCCATTCCCTCTTCCCCCCACACCTGCCCGATCCCCAGTGAATATTATTTTCATATGTGCACATAAGTGTTGATCAATTAGTACCAATTTAATGGTGAGTAACGTGGTATTTGTTTTCCCATTCTGTGATACTTTACTTAGAAGAACGGGCTCCAGCTCCATCTAGGATAATACAAGAGATATTAGTTCACCATTTTTTTTATGGCTGAGTAGTACTCCATGCTATACATATACCACATTTTATTAATCCACTCATGTATTGATGGGTACTTGGGTTGTTTCCACATCTTTGCAAGTGTGAATTGTGCTGCTACAAACATTTGAGTGCAGGTATCTTTTTTATATAATGTCTTTTTTCATTTTGGGTAAATACCCATTAGTGGGATTGCTGGATCAAATGGTACTTCTACAAACTATTACAATCTCTATGGAAAGTAGTATGGAGCTACCTCAAAGAACTAAAAGAGTTTCTTATATAAGGTTTGTTAAAAAGATAATCTGTGTAAATTTTAGAAAACTTGGTAAAGAATGTGGCTTATACAAAGAGGGCATAGAATAAAAAAAAAATCTCAGTGTCATAAACAGTCTTAGAATTCAACAATGTAACGCATTTAGGTATTGCCATTTTATATACTACTTTTGAAAAAACATTACTTGAGTAAAAAAAATATACATAATATAGCATCACCCCCTTTTATATGTTCATAGGATATAAGGGAACATGTAATTAAACAACATATTTTGCAAAAACAAATCACATTACAAACACTGAGTTTGGTGATTATGCAAATACTAATCATTCTAGATCATTTATTTTTCAACTGAAGATTAGTGTAGCATTTATCAGGTTCAATTCTGAAATTTAAGCATTCTATGTACAAAAATCATAAAAGTAGGCACACATTAGTTAACCTTATTTGTTATTATTTATTATGGTGAATATAATATATTACTTGTTTTCTGCTTTACATACCATTTATTTTTATTATGGTAGGTTTATGATAGTTGTCTTTCTTACAATATGATTTTCTTAGTTATTTTATACTATACTTTATATATTAGTTCATATTTAGGTACAAGGAACTTTTATGTGATCTGTGTTATTTATGCACTTACATATTTATGTATTTACATATAGTGTGCATGTATACACTTTCATATTTTATTCCTGTATAATAGTCATTTATGTTTCTGTTTTACCTTTCTGAGACCAGATGTGAGCTAGGGACATTCTTTTAAGTAACCCTGATTTGCAGAGTTAAACATTGGACACAACTCCGTTTTTCAGCCGTGGGAGTCTAGTCCATGTTTGACGCACTTTTGGCAATTTCCCAACAACTTTCTCTCTTCACATTTCCTTAATCTCTTCAGCATCTGTGAGTGCTGCTTCAGTTCTTTTCTGTGTCACCTGGTCATATACCTCTTTTGGTGATCCCCTCTCCCAGAAATCTTCCTGTGCCACGTAAACTCTAGTTTATCAAATCTACCAACCCTGGTAGGCATCCTCAGTGAAGGCCCTCGCTGGCTGTGTGCCCGAGGCTTCAAATTCCTTGCATGTGAGGCCTCTCCATGTCTCCGTGGGTTGCCTGAGTGTTCTCACGCCATGGCAGCTGGCTTCCTCGGGGACCAAGTAATAAGAGAGAGAGAGCGAGTGAGAGAATGCCAAGGACAGAAGCCACAGGCTGTTATAACAGTGTCGGAAGTGGCATATCCTCACTTGAGCTGTACCCTGTTGGTCACATAGATCAATGTGGGAGGGGATTACATGAGGGCCTAAATACCAGAAGCAAGTGCTCCTCGGGGCCATCTTAGAGACTGGCTGCCATAGTCTGGCCTCTGGTCCCCAGTACATCACTTGCATGTTCAGATTATACTCACCTCCTCCCAAGGTTACAAGAAACAGAAGCATGGCCTACTGCAATTCTGTCACAGTAGGGGCTTCCACCTACCCTATCCCTTACTCGTTTATCTTCTCCTCCCTAATTTCTTTCTGAATCAACCAACAAATTGCTCCACATATTCTGAGCACAGCAGAGCCATCATGCCAGGGATATGCTACGTTCTTAATTTCTACTCCAAGTAGATTTACCAAAATTTTTCTCAATACAAGTAGCTATCTTCTTAAGAGAGATTTTACATCCAGCTATTAAAATAATTTGTTCCCATTTCAATACATTTGGCTCTCCTTGTTCCCATGTTTAACACAGTGCTCAACATTTGGCAGGTGTTTGCTAAATTAGAGTGAATAATAACCTCAAAGAGAGTGAATCTTAAGTAATATATACTTCTTAAATTTTTTATTACATCCTGTTTGAGAATCAAATTGAGTCAGCATAAAATATGATGAGAAGCTAGAAAAACTCTTAACAATAATGTTAGCCAATGATGCATTAGAATGAGGTGAAGTGTAAGCACCGTTTGGTTCCAGGAATTTTATAATTTCTGAAGTCTTGTGCAATTTCCATTATTCCGTGTACATTTTTTTTACTTCATAATCTATAAAAAAGACCATAAATTGCCAAATGTCTTAAGAATGTGCATCATCAGTCTTAACTATTAATTACTAATATAAACTTTCTCAGTGATGATTTTTGCCTCAATGTTTTTTTTGCTTTATATCATTGTCTACTTCTGTGACTGCAGTTATTATAAATGGCTAACAGAACAGTTCAAAAGAGGCTAACCTGGCATATAGCACAACCTTTTCTTCACTGTTTACTTTTAAATATGGTCCATATTGTTTCACCATATTTTCAATTTTCAGATTATATAGTAATTACCTATATTTATTGTTGCAAGAACTATGGAAAAATCCCCAAAAAGGTATGAATTATAAGATCAATGTTCAGATATACTTTACCACATTCTAAAGCTAGCATTAGCAAAATTGTGACGTGGTTCATCTTTCCTGCCTTCTTACTATTCTTGTACCCTTCTCCACCATTCCCTACTTGACCTCCCCCACCCAACATAAACATTTCTATTGAGTTAAATATCAGAATCAGTTATGAAAGATATTGAGTTATGCAAAAAGTGCCCAACAAATTACATCCTCCTCTATACAGAGTTATAAAAGAATGGGAGGTGTTTAATATATTATGGCACCCTAAATATTTAGAGGTCAGTCCTAAATTTGGGGGCAGGAAAGTCTTTCTAGGGTTTCTGACACATGACATGTTCTAAAGACTGAAAATAATAGCTAATATTTATTGAGCACTTAGCAATACAGTCTTTCTGTTAAATACTTAAATGCTCTATTTTATTTTGTTTAAATAGTTCACTGAAGTAAGTATTGCTATTGTTCCCATTCTAGAGAGAAGGAACCTGATGCATAAGCAAGTTATTCTAGTCCATCTAGCTCCTAAAGGATGGAACTTAGACCTGAGATCAATTATCTTTCACCTCAGAGCTTTGGCTTTAAATGCTATTGTATACTAACACCAGATGACCAAAATTAAAAGAAAACAATCGTTTTTCTTAGAGATTTTCTCTCTTCCCACTCTCTTTTCCTCCCAGAAAGCGTAGCAAGTCTTCTGCGACCTCTTCTCTAGCTCATCCTCCAATAAATGCAGTTCTTGTTCTTGTTTTGTGCTACTTGACATTACTATCACCTCATATTTCTTTTATCTTGCATTTGACGATAGCTTACAGAGCCTTAAGGAATCAATTCTTTCCTTTCTTTTCTGAATGTTCTGTGCTCTCAGTCTCTTCTATTCTAAGGATTGCTGAGCTACTTTGTACAATTCTTTATAAAGGAAAGTCTGTGAGTCTTATTTCCCAGGTCACTTCAATTTCCATTTTCAGCTCCTCTGCCTAATGTAAAGTATGATTTGGCTCTGAGGAAATGATCATATCTGCTGTTTGTAGTGCCAGTTTATTTTTTTCAGTTTTGTCTTCATTGTAATAGCCTTTCTTGCTTAGATATATTATTACTTGTACTATTTCTGTCATTCAGTAAAGACTTACTAGATGAGTTTTTATTTATAATCGTTGAATATTTTCTCCTATTTTGAAGTTTGCAACTGTACGCACAGAAGACAGATCTTTGCAGTGAAATGCAGTTCAGTTCTGCAAATATTTGAGTGATATGTAAGTGTTACATCCTGTATTTGGTATTGTCAGGTAGATATTGATATTTGACCTCAAGAAACCCACAGTTAAGTAGAAAAATTATATTTCCAATAAACTACAGACATGCTATCATTATCACTTTAAAGAAGGAGTAAAAATGACTTAGGCTAATGGGGAAAGATTGATTAAGAAATGGGCTTTGTGCTAACAACGGGCATGGTTTTGATAGTAGAAACAGAAAAGGGGGGTGTTACTCCATATAGAAGAAAGATCTTTGAAAACAATCATAGATACCGAGGAAGGAAACTCAAATGTCTGTCTGGACGTTGAATAAGCTGGCTCAATCAGTATGTAAGTTTCATGATCCAGTAAAGGAGAAAGAGCTGAAAAGGTAGATTTGGGTCAGATTGTATAAAGCTATTGATGCTAGTCTAAGAAGTTAAATTTATACCAGAGGAATGGGGAGCCACTGAGAGTGTTTGAAGTCTATAAACATCGTCATCAAAATTCAAAAACAAATCAAAATATACCTTTAAGTACATCAATTTTAAATTAATTTTCAGCAATATTATTTGCAAGTGACTGTAGCATAAAAGTCATACTGTGAAAGAAGAGAAGAAATTTTTCTATAACTTTTTGTTCACTTCCACTAAACCAAAATATAATTTTTGGTTTAGTGGAAGTAACCTATCAAATAAGGTTTTCTTTATATATATTTTTCTGTAATGACAGTGTTTTAAGCCAGAGATAAATAATTACTGATTATTATTTATTAACAGTACAAAAATCCAGCCAATTAAGCCAATTCAAAGTAGGATACTGGGGCTGAAGGGTGCACAAGTGACATTATACATGCAAAGTAATTTACTTTGCTTCTGACAGGACAGTAATTATGATTTACTAGCTTGTGTACTGACCAAGAAACTGTTAGAAATGTATGTCTGGAATGAGTTTGGAAACAGAGCTATAGACTTGCTTGTCACAAGCATTTATTTGGCAGCTAATTGCTTGAGAATGGGTGAGTTGGTAGACAGTGGAGGAGGAACCAAGAAAAGACAAATAAATAAAGGGTCAGATAACTAAAAAGAAAAATAGGAAAGAAAAAAATAACTGTTAAAGAAAAAAAAACTAAACTCTGTAAAATAATTTAAAGAAGTTTATTCTGAGCCAATAGGTGTGATCATGCCCCGAGGATACATATACCAAAGAAGCCTTGAGTAAGTGGTCCTGAGGTGGTCGGATTGCAGTTTCGTTATATACATTTCAGGGAGACAGGAATCATAGATAAAATCATAAGTCAATACATGGAAGTTATACATTGGTTTGGCCTGAAAAGGCAGGACATCTGGAAGTGGGTGCTTACAAGTAGTAGGTGTATTTAGAGCTTCTTTAATTGGCAACTGGTTGGAAGTTATGCTTTGTCTAAAAATTTGGAGTCAGTA
The DNA here is from genome assembly GCA_023783475.1 of Daubentonia madagascariensis. Taxonomy (NCBI): domain Eukaryota; kingdom Metazoa; phylum Chordata; class Mammalia; order Primates; family Daubentoniidae; genus Daubentonia; species Daubentonia madagascariensis. The sequence goes on along the minus strand of JAKFHU010000747.1, from coordinate 12,904,028 downwards.
GCAAGGAATGCCTAGGTTAATAAAAGGAAACCTACTAGTCATAGAGCAAGCCAAGTCAACATGATCTGTTGAGCTAATTGGTGACCTGCAGGCGTGACTTAACCTTTGCCTTGCATGGCCTTAGGTCCTATTTATAATTCTGTATCTTATGCCACAAATATTCTGTTTTGTCAGTCTTATGATCTCAATTTTAACAATAATGCCAGTCAATTGTTGTGTCTAAAGTCCAAAAGGGTAGAGGTATAACGAGGCATGTCCAACCTCCCTTCCCTTCATGGCCAGGAACTCAATTTTAGGACTTCTGGGGTCCCATTGACCAAGAGGGAATATGTTCAGTTGGCGGATATGTTCGGTTGGGGTATGTTAGTTTATGTAACAAAAGCCAAATGAGAAAGTAACTTGAGATGTAGAGAGTGATTGCCTTGTCAATTGCTTTTCAGATGTCCAGTAGGAATAGGAATGAAAACAGAATATCAGATTTTGAAATTAAGAGGTCATTAGACAGCTTAAGAAGGAAACTAAACAAATTTTGATGATTAAAGACAGAGTTCTGAAGTGCTCTTGAAAATCTGTACATGTCATTAGAGTACATAGGCTCTGTGAAGTCTGCCAACTATAATTAGGTCCTTTCGTGCAAGTGAAACAAAAATAATCCATAAACAAAGCAAGATGAATATCACCAAATAGTAGGCTTTTAAATTCATGCACAAATAAGAAGCATAAAGGTTCAATCACTGCCTGTCTCAGTTCATATCAGGAGTTGAAATACATTGTTTATTATGTTAGAGCTCTTTCTACCCTTGTTGATACTAGCTATTATTTTATCCTCTTGTAACACTTATATTTTTGTATTCCTAAAGCCAATATATACATTATAAACTACTACAGGTATCCTATGTTGATGGTAGTGGCCACAGTAATACTCCAATTTAGCTTTATGTTTAAATATATAATATTAAATTAAGAATCTGGCTTTTATTTTCAAGTAATCAACAAAGTAGCACATGCTATTTTCCAGGTGAATTATTAAGTACTATTATGTGTTTCAAAAAACTAATGTTTGCCAAGAGCTAACACAGCTGTCCCACATTGTATTCTTCTACAGCTTGCTGCACTTAGCTGTGCAATGTACTTTACTTTCAGAAGCAACACTTGATGGCACAAAATATTGATGTGTTGGGGAAATTGTATAATAAAATAATTCTTCTATTTACTAAATATATATGAGCTAATTCATTACATAAATATGCACTAAAACAGTAACTTCTCCTAACTTGTGTTTTACGTTGTGTTAAAAATTCTGTTTACAGTATAAAAATGATGTAACAAATCATGGCTGACTTCTTTGCTCATTTTTACTTTGATCAGTTTATTGGAGTCTCCCTACCTTTAGACTGAAGCATGAGTTGCAAAGGCTGGGCAAGAAGCGTATGAAGGGCTGTCTTCAAAATAAACTCTTCCTTTTGCAACTTAGTCTTGTTTCTTGCCAAGTTTTAATCCTCAACCTTGTCTTCTATCAAAAAGAGGCTCCTTGGTTCTTCAAATGAGTAAATGGGTTTCAAATAAGTCTTGCCAGCCCTCCAAATGCAGCTTGGGTGCACTTGAATTTGTAGTAGTAACATTTTTAAAAATACATTCCAGTATTTCCACTCCACATTCATAATTAGGTAGCTCCATGCCCATATTGTTTAATAAGTTATTATTGAGAGCACATGTTTACTAGTAACATGGATGTCATTCAAGTCCACAGACATTCACCAGATACCTGCTATGGCCTCGGCACTATGGACACAACATCGTGTATACAGAAGGTTGTTCTCCAGTCAGCCCACCCAATAGTTTAAACCATATGCAACTAAAAAACAGCACTAGCAATAATGCAGAATTTAACATCATGGAAGTTCAATTCAATTTTGGGGAACACACATTCACTATTCCAACTTAGAGTAATATGTGGTCATTTTTCATTTTTCCCCATCTGTATTTTCCATAGTAATGGAGTTCTTTTCTTGATCTGCCCACATTTTCCCCTCATCATTTTAAAGTCCACATGAGTTGATAGATTCCTTTTCACAAGTCACTTTTGTCAGTGGGTATATAACAAGATGGTTCATGAAGGACAGGGATGGAGATCATAGAGAATAATTAAGAGAGAGGTTACAGAAACTCAATCTAGAAACAATTTCTAAGACATTCCTTTACTGGTTTTCCTATATCCAAAGGAAAGGCAAATAAAATCAAATGTTATCTTTGGTAATTCTAGACTTCATAGAGATGATATCAACATACAAAAGAACTAGTAGGGCAGTCAAGAAAAATTTAAATATTTCTTCATCTCAGAAATTCACACACTAGCATACCACTCATTAATCACATATATAACTTTTATAATTAAAGTCTATTTGATCTAAAGTTAGCCACATCCCTGAGGCAAATTTAAAGGACAGGAAGGAGACCCTATGTAGCTTCAATTTACTGTGTCCACTTTCTCAATATCCTTCTGCTTTGGGGAACTACTCTCAGCAGTGATGCCCTATGGGACATGCCTCTGCTGTTTGTTGCCTTAAGTGACTTGCTTTTTAGTACTGCTTGTCTAGCCCAGGCATTTGACTTTAGGTCTACTCCTGGGACTCAGGCAACATGCAGGCAACCACATCAGCAGATGTGTAACCTAAGCAAGCATATTTGTTAACAAGAGAGCTGCTTAGAGGCAGCTCTACCAGCTTGATATCTGCCACAGTCTCTGTAATTCTGTTTCCAGTTTGCCTCAGGCAAGGAAAGTCCTCTCCACCAACAGGTTCCAGTTTACAACTGCTCTATAGTCCCTGTGGTTAGCCAACTCCTAGGTGACAAGTAAACTGGGAGGGGTGTCAATATGATTTAGGTCACCTTTCATGACTCTGGCTAGTGAGGCCTAAGGCTACTTCTCTGTAAATACCTGGCTATTACTGTCTAGCTGCAAAATATAGCTATGGTTTGGATATGTAAATGTTAAAGATGATCCTAAGAACTGAAGTTCCTCACCAATGTTTAATTGAACCCCGAGGTCCACTATGGCAACCAAGTTTTTGTTGATATACTGATGTTCATTATGCAAACATAATTTCCATTTCAGCATGATATCTATAAAAGCATATTTTTTTGGTCATTCTTCCTAACCTTCAAGTCTTCCTCTGCATCCCATTGTCCTCAGCCAAACTTAAATAAACCCATACTTTCCCATGGTCACCTTATGATACCTGTTAATTTCTAGATCTATTTGAAATAAAATAATTTTGAATGGATACATTATTTTGATTGACAGGATAAATGTGATATTGAAAATATGACAGTTGTATAATTGTGTGTTTTTAATTGTAAACTTTAAGCTTAAGCACATCACAGCCTGGAGCCATTTCGATATTATTGAAGCTTAGGGACTGACGGAGGAAGACTACAATAAGCAGAACTAGCACCAAATTAAAACATAGTATTGGAAAAGTTATTATGCTTTTCTTGGTAGCAGAAACATCTCTCTGTCAGACACAGCTCCAGATTTTCTAGGGCCTGAAGCTAATGCAAGTTGTGTGCCTCCGTAAGAAAAAGAGCACCAAATTATGAATACTAATTTGTTCTCAGTGTGTTGGAAGAGCCTTTGTAGACAAGAAGCCCTGATGCTTGTTTCATTAACTTCTCTCTCTGCTCTCTACACATCCTTGCTTTCATCTCTCAATTCCGGTGTTCCCTAATCTTCCTTAGAACCAGTTGTGAAGGGAAAACTGTAGAATTTCAGTTTCTTTAGTATGCAGAATTATTTAATACCCATGTCTCAAATCCTCTCTTCAAAACTAGACCTTCCTTTTCATAAGAAAAAGAATATTCCCCAAATACAGTCCCATGAACATTTAAGTTACTCCTGAACCCCTATAGTTAAATAATAAAATATAGATGCATGCCTTTCTTATTAAATGGCATGTTGAAAAGTTAACGTGAAACTATTAGCACAGTATCCGGCATAGAGTATATGCATGATAAACAATAAATGATGGTGGTTTTCATCTTGTTAATGGTGACAGCAGTAGCAGTAATAGTTGTTATATCAGTAATAGTAATTATCAATCACTACGTTTGCAGAATAGAATGTAATTTCATTTTTTCCCTATACCTCCATTCCAGACCATAGCTATATCTGCTTTTTTACAGTTTTTATTGTTGGCAACAATAGGGAAACAAGAAGTAATACAACCCTTTGTTATGCCATACCTTTGTCACTACTTCATCCTTAATTAGAAGGACAAAGCTTATACTTTAAGGTATATGAACTACTGAAGTAGCAAACATAGACACTTCAGAAATACAACTGGTCTGACGATGCTCTTGGGATTTTGTTCCGTGAGTTGGTGTCTCAGGAAGGGCATGGTGTGGGGCAGCTGTTTTGGGAGATGGCAGTAGGGAATGCCACACTTTACCCTCAATCTTCACAGCTGGACAGAAAAAAAAATCTTGGAGTTCCTTCTGCAGACAGTATGACACCTAGATAGGGTCTACCTAACTGCTAAGAGAGACTCAGTATTTAAGTTACAGAGGTATTGCGTGATAAGAAGGCAGGACTTGAAGTATGCTTTGAAGTATGGATAAGTGAAAATAGAAGATTCTTATAGGCAGAAGTAACAGCAGCAGGGCAGGAATTAACGATAAGTTAAACCTAACTCTAACTCCCACCATAAATTGAATATTCTAGGATAGGATATGAATTTTCTCCTTATCTAACTTTTGTTGTTAATACTATATTGTTATTGTTGTTGTTGTTGCTATTTGTTGCTGTTCTTGTTGTTAGCAGTAGAATCTGTAACTCAGTCTGGTGTGTCCCTATCGACCACAACATCTTGAGCCACTCCACCTCCTTGTTGAATACTATTTGCCTATTTAAATTTTAGCCTAAGAAAAATGTAATTATGAAATAAATCTGCTTCCAAATTTAAGTGCATCCTAAAGCCAACTCTAAATGATTTTGGAATGATTTGATATTTATGATTATCCATGCAACCACTTCTTTCCAATTACATGTATAAACAAAGATAATTTAAAAAACAGTCTCTATAAATTTGGCATATTTAATATTAAGGCAAGGTTGAATTATCTTTGGTAATCAAAACTTTTATTCATAATAATGTACAGACAATCAAGATTAGAGAAGAATATTGAAAATATTTAAAACATTTTTAAAACACACTTGACCTCTGAGAATGATCTATTTTGGTATAAAACAAAGCACAATTCTACAACCCTACTTAGTCAATAAAATATAATCACTATACTTTATGAAATATAAACAAATGTTTACTGCTGGTAATGTATTTTGACCCCCTCTTCAATCTCTATCTGAGCTTTGTCCAATTTTTCTTTTTTCTTGGAACCTATAGGAATTATAACTTTTGAAGGGGGAGTGAGGAAAATGGTAGGAGAGAGGAGCAGGGTTCAACATTTGGTCTGAAATTGTTCTTTAAGATAAGTAAGTCAGAGAAAGCTCTCCACTTCCATGATTTTATCATTGGCTCCTTGAATGGAATTTCTTGAAGAAGAAATTTCATATTTGGTCATGGATTCTTCTTAAATTTTTATGTTTTTAAGCAAATCTTATTTTTGAACTATATATAATCATTGATGGATATTTAAAACTATAGAAATTTTTTTGAAAACCGAACATGTTCAATATTTTTCTGTACATCCTAAGGATATCATAAACAAATAATTTTGTGTTCTTATAGGTTTACTTCAAAGTGCACCAACATGATCAATGACAGTGTAGTTTAGTAATATAATAATTACAACCACAGCTTTGTGGTCAGAGAGACTGAGATCAGAATCTTATAAATCCTGTGACCTTGGAAAATTACTTGAACTCTTTAATTCTCAATTTCCTCACAAATAATATGAGAGTAATAAAATATTTAAATCATAACAGTGGTTGTTAAGATTAAAAGAGTTAATACTTAGAACAAGTACTTGAGTTTCAGTAACTACTTAAATAAAAAGGGATGCCATTATTATTGTTTTTGTTGATGCTACTGCTACTGTTATTATTATGACTAGAAGGAAAAATTATGTGTAATGATCATATAAATCTATTTGCACAAAGCTCATACACAGAAAACACTTCATATTGTTTGTTGTCATGAAGTGTAAAATCCTGAACACTGAATGGCCAATAAACATATGAATGTCATTTTTTTTGTGTGTCCCATGCAACATTCCAACTTCTCTAGGAGGCTGGGTGGTTTGGTGCAGAGTGCCATTATCTTTCATGTTAAACAAATCTAAGTCCTATCACTACCCTGCTTTTTCCAATCTATGTGACTTGTACCATTATGATAAACATTTGAAGGAAACATTTTGAAAGACTTTAAAATGGGCCAAAATGGTTGTCTTCATTGGAAAATTATGTGTTTTCTAAGCAGAGCCTCCCACGTTTTCTGGTTCCAATGGGCCTCTGCCTCTCTCATTATCTTGAAGCTATTTTACAACTCTGTACATTGCAGATAACTGATAGCGATGCAAATGATTGTTTTCCATAGACATGAAAATAAAAATTTTGTTCTAACAAAACACAATGATTTCCTTTCTTGCCGTGGAACACATCAGTTTTGCATCTATTTTTAAATTCATCTCATTATTACATTGAATTATTAGAACTAATTGTAATACCTTACTGGCTCCCTCCCTATTTAATGGATAAAATCTTTGACACATTTTATATCTGTATAAGAGTTATGATTATATTCTTTTAAAAATTATCCTTTTACACACTCAATACATTTTAGCTACTCCTACTACCAGAACTGTTCTAAGCATTTTTCGTGTATTAACCTTAGAAGCTAGATATACTTTATTCAGAATGCACGATATTTTTTTAAAAGATTCTTAACAGATGTGTCAATCCAGTCTACCACAGAAGGCCAAGACTATGAACATGGTTTAAATAATAAGTTTAGAATCTCTAGTTGTGTGACCATGAGCAAATCACTTATATTTCTCTTCCAGAAAATGGAGATAATTACCTCTGCCTTATAGGATTATTGTTGGGATTGATTCCAATAGTGGAGAAAGGCTGTTAACTCAGTGCCAAGCACCTCAGTGAAGAGTAGTTATCATTATTATGGAAATTCAGTGTCTGAGAAGATAGTTCATTTCACTGCTCAACACTGCTAATACTTAGAAGGTGTTTCTTACATGGAACTCTAATCATGCCTGTTGTAATTTTTATGCCCTAGTTCTCTTGTCTGCTTTATTTAGTTTGGTTTGGTTTTACTATTTTCTACATGACCATCATTCAAATTTTTAAGGCAGATGCTATTTCTATCCGAAGTGTCTTCTTCAAGCTAAATATGACCGCTTCCTTCATCTGTTTTTCAAATGGCATATTTATCAGCTTCTTTACCTTCCTAGTTGTCTTGTAGTTTCTAAAGGTCATTCTCAAAACATTGTGCCTGGAACTCAACACCAAATTCTAGTTGTGATCTAAACTATAATGTAGTGCTGACCCATAAATGATTAGGGCACATATTTCCAGGAATTTAACCCAAATTCAAATATTAGACATGAATTTTGATATTACATTGCATTCTTGGCTTATTTTGAGCTTATAGCCAACTAATATCTTCATTTTCTTCTCAATTATCTTTTCTTTATTGCACATTTGACATTTTGAATAAAAAGTTAGAAATTTACATGTGTCACTTTTGATAATAGTGATAGCCAATAATACTGGGCAATATAAGTTGAATGTTTATTATATGCTAGGAAATATGTGAAGTGCTTTGGCCTCATTATATCATTTTTTACACAAAATAACCCTCAAAAGGTGGTACTTTTATGGACTTAGATCAATATATAAGCATATATTATTTCCTTTTGGCAAGTAGAAAGTAATAAATATTAAAAGTTTCCTTCAGCCATTGAGCACTTAAACTCTAATTTAATCCTTCCCTAATCATGGACATTGGAAATTTCACAGGTGGGTGTCCTAAATTACTCTCGAATCTCCATGTGGCTAACTGCAATTGAACTATTGCACCTATAAGAAGAAAGTGACATCCATTTAGTAGACATTTCCTATCACTTTTTTCCAGTGGGAAAAGGATTAGGTTGTAGTTCTGAGTTTTCAAATAGTTTACTTCCAGCTACAGATCCTTTTTGTTTTCCTCAAAAGCATTAGATGATCCTCCAGAATAATAAGACATATAATTCTATAAAAGTATTAGGAAGGTACAAATCCCCTTCTCGGGACAAGGTAAATATTAATAAAGCGATTAGTTTCTCTAGGCAGAAATTTTAGGATCATTTCTGATCTTCTGTGCTGAATTGTTTTGCCTAAAAACGTATGACCAAGTCCTAAACTCCAGTTCCTGTGAATGTGACCTTATTTGGAAATAAGGTCTTTTCAGATAAAATTAAGGATCTCAAGTTGAGATGATCCTGGATTTATAGTGGGCCCTAAATCTAATAACTGCTGTCCTTATAAGAAAAAGGAGAGGGAACATTACCCATACTGGGAAGAAGGCCAGGTGAAGACGGAGGCAGATTGGAGTTATGCTGCCACAGTTCATGAATACCTGGAGCCACCAAAAGCTGAAAGAGGCAAGAAAGAATCCCTCCTAGAGCTTTCGAAGAGAGTATGACCCTGCAAACATCTTGATTTTGGACATGTACCCTCCAGAACTATGAATGAATAAATTTTTGTTGTTTTAAACTACCATTTTGTGGTAATTTTTTACAGCAGCACTAGGAAATGAACACATCTTCCATAGATACTTTCATTTAAGTGGTGTGCTACAGGAATAGCATCAACTTTCTAACTGCTCAAGTTCTACATTTAGCACTTCTAAAAATGAGCTAATCTACTCTTGTGACAATTTACTCTGTTTTCCAACCGTACTGAAAGTGTCATTTACTTTTACATATTCTTTCATTCCATAAATGTTTATTGAGCACTGAAAATGTGTTATGATACTGTGGTGAACAAAACAGAATTAAAAAAAAAAGAAAACACAAATCCCTGCTCCAATAGAGTGTATATGCCAGGGGAGAGTAGGTGTAAATTAAACATAGCAAATTGTGTAGCATAATTAGCAGCATAACAAAGCAGGATTATGTGGAGGAATGTGATTATGAATAAAATACCATAGACCTAAATGAGAAGGTGAGATTTGAAAAAAGTCTGGAAGAATGCAAGTGAGTACATCAGGAATACACTGGGGAAATAATTCCAGGCAGAGGGAAGAGCAAGTGCAAAGGACTCTCAGTTGGGGATATGCTTAAAATGTTTGAGAAACAGAATGATCAGGCTGGGGCTAATGGTGGTAGAAACCAAAGAACCACAAGGATTTCACTGTGAGTCAAGCCAATGGGGAGCCAATAGAGGGTTTTCAGGAGAGCAGTGACATAGCCTGACACATGCTTAACACACATGTTTTTAATCGTTTTTAAATTCCTTTAGTCATCTGGTGAAGCATATGAACTCTTAAGACGAATATTTTAATGTACATAAAATTAAATATGTAGAGAATAAAGTAAACTGTATTACAGATTTGAGTAGTGTATGTGCTTCACTAAAAATCTTACAGTGTTTATATTAGATACTATAATTTTGAGATAGTGATATATGTAAATGATATTTCAAGATATCTGTGGCAACATTAATATGGTATGGAAATACCTATGATTTCTTTTGGTGACCAAAACAGATACTGTTAATACTACTGTGGCTTGTTGCCTATTTCATGATCAATTAAGTGACCCCCTGAATTCTAACCAAGTTAATAACCATTGGTTTATATTAATATTGTATGAAGTCAGGAATAGAAGTAGAAACACTAACAATTCATGTATCATATGATTTAATTCAGACTGGCATTTACCAGTTAGAAATAAAGAGATTTTTATGATGGTTTGCTATTTCACTATGTAACTGCAAACCTCCTATGGTCTTAATGTTTAAATGTTAGGGGAGAAAAAAGCAATTATGTTTTGGTTTATGTTGAATTTTAGTCCCATGTGGGAAGTCTGATATAAAATTATATATACAAATATGGAGAAGGTGAGATTTTGTTCTTTAATAAGTTATAATATGAATACATCCAAATCTAAGTCATTCATCTCTGACTTTTTTCCCTACCTTACACTATGTATTGGATGTTTGGATATACAATCCATTATTCAGATTCTAAGTGATATATACTAAAGAGGATTCCATTTTTATTTAGGAACATATTTATTTGGGATATACACACACAAGCACATTTTAGTACCCAATTTTTGATATCAATTTTTTCTCCTATATCTAAGAGGAATCTAGATAAAAAGTAACTTATTTAAATATTATCAATAACTTTACTTGTATCACACTTATTGCAGTTATAATCCAAGCCTAAAATAGTTTAGTTTTCAAAAGGAAATACATCTACACAAATTTATGCTGAATCTTTATCCTTAGGGAGGAAAAGGAAGAAAAGAAAAGAAAAAACACATAAAATTTTAACAAATATAATTTAACTTTAAATGCCTTACCATTATGTAGGTCTTAAAACATATCAAAGTTGGACATAATTCTGGACATTAAAACAAGGAAAGTTTTGGGTTAGTTTTTAATATTTCTTGGCCAAATTGTGAAGAAGCAAAGGGATCAGTTTTTCAAATTTTGGAATGCAACTAATAATCCCCAAATTATATTAGTCACCTAATTACCTATAGGCAACATAATTTTATGCACTTCATTTAAACAATTCACTTTCAGAATGTTCCAGAAGCTACTACACCTTATACTCCACATTATGACACCATACAATTCAATAAATATACATCACATCTAAGCATATTCACAAAAAGGCTTTGTTTTAAATGTGTGACATTAAACATATGGAAAGTATATTCACTTAATTGTGATTTTCACACTTGCACTGTGTGTGCTAATCTACGTTTTAAAAATTGTAGATACACCAAAGAGAATATAGTGTGTGGCTTTTCTTTTTAATCCACATATTTTTACTGCTTCTGTAATAGGCATTGACCTAAGCCATGTCCTTGCCACAGGCTGTGAAAGATAGCACTTTGAAGGTTTCCTTTTTATTTTTTTTTCTTATCCAATAAGACATGGTCTGAGAAAGAAGCTGAGGACCCCCCCTTTAAAAAGTAATAAACTTTCAAGCAGGGTAAGGCACAGTGATAATAGCAGGCCACTGTAATTACTTAGAAAATTCTACAATAAAATTCTGTGTCTTTCCATATTCCTATTGATATTCTAAGTAGAGCTTGAGATCTAAAAGTTGGAACTATAGCATATGAATCAGCTTAACATTTAAGAACATGCATTATTAAAAAGGTGTTAAAATGTCATATTGTAGGAGCTACATTAGCATTGTTTTAAAGGTTAGCTATATTACATGTGTCTTTAGATTCTCAAGGAATCTATAAAATTTAACTATATGTGCATACAAGTATATTTCATATCAGTAAACACATATATTTCATATCTGAAAACATATACACATATGTATGTATATGTATGTATATGGACATAAACATATAGGCATGCATATATACATACATATATAAGCTTGTGGACATGGAATTCAAATATACAAAGAAAGAGAGATAAAGAGAGACACAGAGAGAGAGAGAGAGAGACACTATCATTTTATAATAATAAAGTATTGGTCCTGCCTAGCTAGTAAGTGGACAGGGTGAATGTAGTGATTTTGTAAATTGCCTTTATAGCCTAAGAAACCGGAAAATATAGGAAAGCTTTTCTGCTGCTTTGGCTGAAAGTGGTTCTTTGCTGGATCCATATCCTATTTCCTTTGACCCTTTCAATGGGGTGGCTCAGCTGTTCTTTGCTTTCATGTCTTACCTCATTTTATCCTAACAACTCCATAAAGGCACATATTATTCTCTCCAGGTTGTGGGTGATAAAACCAAGGGACTGAATGACTTATATAATGGCACACTGCTGTTCTTTCCACCTTTATAGTGCTTTGATATCCACAGCATTTTCAGTGTTTATCAACGGAAAGTAGGACTGAGAACTGTCTGTATCAGAATCAAATCACTTGGGATTACTTATTTTACTTATTTATTCCTAATAACTATCCCTGTCCTGTCAAATCAGAATATATAGGAGTAGATATTGGAATCTGCATTTTTTACAAACATCTTAGGGGATTATTATATTTTGTTTCTTTAAAGGCCAAGGTTATGGCTAACAGTAAGTGAACCCCAGATCCTAGACCGCTGAGTCATTGCTTAGAATTTTGCTGGTCAAAATGTGCTCTCTGTACCAGCAGCATTGGCATAACCTGGGAGCTTATTAGAGATGCAGAATCTCAGGCCCCACTGTTGCATTTTAACACGATCTCCAGGTGATTTACATGCATATTAAAGTGTGAGAAGCACTGTGTTAAAGAATTTTTTCATTAATTACACCTATTTGGTGTTTCCCAAACTTGATAATAAGAATCACCTGGAGGCACTTGTTAACTGTCACTGCTTCTAGACCTTTCCCTGAAGATTCTGTTTCTCTAGGTCTGGTGAGGTGACTGGAATCTGTATATTTGTTAAGCACCCCATATGATCATTGTTATTGGATAAGTTTGAAAAATACCACATCCATTATCTTTGATACAAAGTCTCTGGTGTATTTCCTTTGATGGTTAAAGTTGGAGGTTGGTATTTGAGTTATTGGTCAGCTGTTTTAGCAACTTATCTGTGTCTGTGTCAAGGATGCATGATGCAGGGATGGTGTGCACGTGGACTCACCATGAGCCAGGTGGCCTGGAACTGAAACCAACGAAGTCACTTCTATCTCCCCTAGTTCCCTCATTTGTAAAATAAGGACAATCACCATATATACTTCACAGGATTGTTATGAAGAATAAATGAGTTTTTATGAAAAGTGCTAAAAACAGTTCCTATTTGCTTGTTATTATTAATATATAGCCCCCTATAAATTTCTTTATAATTAACCCCTTGATTTTTGTACTTGCACCCTCTCAAAACACTGCAGACAAAAGTTAGCTTGACAAAAGTTAGAGTTGAGACTAAAGGAACTTTGAGTGCGATACAGAAAGAGTCCCACTACAACCCAAATGCCCATTGGCATTGGCAGAGTCAACTCTTTCTATGTCTAGGCGGGATGAATTGCCACTTTTGGCAACTATCCCTTGTGCCTTCTTTCCAGCTTTTAAAATAAACCATGTGGCATAGAAGGAGACTAGGTCTAAAATACCAGAGAACCGGTCTGTACTAGTCACACATTGGTGAGGAATTATATTTTTAGAGAGGGCTTGCACATGAGGCCATCCTTGGGGATCTAGAGAGAGGCAAAGGGAAAAATTTTTCAGAATCATTGTTCTGGCTCCTCTTAGCAACTGAATTATCTTCTGGCTTGTGAGAATATTAAAACTCAGCCCGTATGCATTTTGTTTAATTTTAGCTTTTCTGTTCCCTTACTGTGACTTTTAGAATCTGGATCCAATAAAATTAACTTTATCTGAGAAGTCTGCCTCCTCCACAACTTGGGCAGGGTTAATCATATACCATTACACATCTAGCATTTATCATAGCTGTAAACCAGTTGTATATCTGTTCCTCTTTCATTCTAAATTTGATATTCCTGGAAAGCAGTGACCTTGATTTACTTATTTTTTTTTAATATCCCCAGTGCTAAGCATAGAGCTTGACACAAAAGTATTAATAATAGATAATTGTCAGTTGGACAGATATATCATTGAATAAATCTTTAAAAATAATATACCCATTTTTTTAGGCAAGGTAAAGTCAAAGTATGTGTCACTAATAAGCCTTATTTTAACTCCATGCATAAGATAATAAGAAATTAGGCTGTTATGCCAAGTACATGGTCCAAGTCAACCTGGGAGCTCAGCTGTGACCTGTTTTCCTGGCTCATCTGCTTCTGGCTGCATAAAGCAAGTTAAGTCCTCACAACTAACCATTCTGAAAACAGACCTTGCTTTTCAATTCCAGAAACACCAAAGAACACTTAGGACAAAAGGGGAAATCTGGCATGCTCCTCCCCTGCAGGGCTACCTGTGTATTCATTGTCCTATCCACATTGCCGTTTATTCACAATTGCTTTAAACCACTGCAGCTAATCAGGCTTGTATAGCAAAATTACACTGAAGAAAGTACACTGCTGGACTTAAGAGCTGAATGCAAAACTGATAGAGATAAAGAAAAGCATAGCGTAGCTAATCTAGGTGTGCCGTTTTCTTTACATACATGATCTTCCTGAATTCTCATGTTTCCATCTTATAAATGATGAAATGAACTCAGAGAGGCTAAATGACGTGTCCACCATCACACAGCTAGGAAGTAGCAGAGATATTTACTTGAAGTTCTTTTTGATTCTAAAGTCTATAATCTTTTTTATTTTAAAATACATTATATTTATAGTACAACAAATTTAGAATGAAAATACAAAAACCACAAACTACCACTCATTCAATTGTCAAAATTACATCTGAGAAAGGAGTGGTTAAAGAGGAAAAAAATTCAGAAGAATCACTGAAGTGATTCACTGAAAGTGAATCACTGAAGTGAACAGTATTATAATAATGAAGTTCAACCTTCTATTGGTATAAGAAACCAAACTGGAAGTACACAGATTATAAACACCATTTTCATTTGCATAGGATTATTGGCAAAATGCCATGGCATATATTATCTAATTTAACCCTTGCAAAAACCTTAAAACATTGTATTCTCCCCTTTTTACAGGTTAGTTACAGGAAGTACAGAAACTCAAGGAGTGTGTATAAGGCCATATAGGAGGTAATAGCTCTAGAACCCAGGACTCTCCCATGTGTTGAGTCCAGAATGTCAACTTTATGCATGAATCAAAAATCCTCGTGTATCAAATGTGAAATGAATAACAATCCAGTTCATGAGTGTCTGTTTAAAAGATTTCACTAAAATTCTGGTTAAACTTTAGCTAGTTTAAAAGTCAGTTACATGGGACATTACAAAATTAAGTTTTCACAATAAACTCTACTTAATATTTAAGAAAAGAAGGCAGTCAATCCTTTCTAACTGCTTTTTCTCTAAATTGGCCAGGAGCTATTTCTGCATTAAGTGACTTTCCCATATTAATTTGTGCCAACGTTTTACTGCTTGAATAGGCCAATGTCCATCCAGTAGGCGTTCTTTTGGCAAGGTATGGCTTCTAATTGACCTTGATTAACTTGCAAATTGAGACAAAATTGCTCATCTCTTTTCTTCCATTTTTTAAAAAATCTCAGGCAAGCAAACTCTCTGACATTTTTTTTTTCCATTCTCCTCTCATACTCTTTTCAGATTCTTTTTTTCTCTCTCTGATTCACTCTCTTGTTTATTAGTTCTCTTATTTTTTTTTTTTTTTTTTGGTGAGAGGAGGGACGCAGTTGGGTTATGATAAAGGGCACATACATTTTTAGAGTCAGGCAGAACCAGATCTAAAAGCACTGTGACACCACTTCATAGTCATGCAATGTTGAAGAAAGAACTGAACCCGATATATAGTTTTTCATCTTACAGAACAACAACAATAATAACAATCTCACAAGGAGATTGTGAGATAAAATTCCAAGTTCTGTGCAACTAGAGTGCAGAGTCAGGAATATAGGAGGTAGTTAATTGGACTGAATGCTATAAAAGAAAGAGTTGTCTTCACTTGCTTTTCAACTTTGGGTCAGTAAGTACTTAGTAAAAGGTTTGTTTCAGATGACCCTATTATGGGAAAATTTAAACTGTCATTAAAACTAAAAACAAACAAGCAATATCACATACATTTTTTCTTATACAATGTACCAGATATGTTGACATTATCTTTGAGAAAAGAAACTTTTCTTCTTTTTTTTTTCCTTTTGGCATAAGACATTGGCATATATCAGGAAAGCAGTTTTAAAAATGCTAGGATTTTGACAGTTTGGGGCTGCTTGTCCTTGTCTTTTTATTCCTGTCACAATCATTCTCGAAAATAGTCTCTTTGCAACAATGAAAAAAATATATAACCAGGTAGTTCATTTTCAAACTCCTATTTTTCCCCATGAGCTTCAGAAAATTGGACCCTAGAGGCCTGGCTTTATCAACTACTAGTAATACTGCCATGGAAATACTATCAGACACCCCATCACTCAACCCTTTGTCAGGTACCAGTAACAGCAGTGAACACATCCACTTAAATATGACTGGGGTCAAAGAAGATGAACATAATAATAGGTAGTATCTCAGTAGAATATCTGAAATAAAGTTGCTTAAGTAAAAGTATATTATTTATATTTGCCCTGGTTTATGGTTTTTAAAGTTGGTCAAGAATTAGTTCAGAAGGAATTCATGTAAAATAGTAGGTGACTGATACAATATTTTTTGAATGCAATGGGATTTGGTAATTACATAATATATGCAATTTTATTTCTTATGCCAAACAGCTTGACAAATTTTATTAGGAGAAATTATTTTGTCCCACAAAATATCTATTAGGAAGCCAAGTTGACATCAATTGTTTTCTTATTGACTGTAACATCACTCATCAGCTTTATCACTAGTCCTCTTCTTTCCATCCCAATGAGAATACAACCGTCTTCTCTCAAAAACAAAATTTTCCAGAGGCAAGAAATCAAAATGCAATAACAAAGACAAGTTGCTTGTGGAAAATCTCTTTTTAGCCTCCTGTTTAATTTCTTAAGGGATCAGCTTTGCTGCTTCCTTAAAGAATATGGCAACATATTTACATTCTTCCTTTATTGTTTTTATATTATTTGGTTTCTGATGCAGCAGAATCTATTGTAGTGCCTTAGCTCATCCTTAAAGAATAAAAATGCACATCATACGCTAACCCTGGTGGTACTGGAGGTGCTGAGGTTTTTAAGCAAGAAAATCTGGAAAGGACTCTCTCAAAAATAGGTTGAATAGACTAGTAAGGACTAACTAAGTTATGCTTAAGTAACAAAAAAAAAAAAAAAACATTCTTTTTGTGCCTGACTTAATTCACTTAATATAATGTCCTCCAGGTTTATCTATGTTGTCATGCATGATAGGATTTCCTATTTTTTAAAGATGAATAGCATTTCACTGTGTATATATACCACATTTTCTTTATCTATTCATCCAGTGATGGACACTTAGGTTGATTCCGTGTGTTAGCTGTTGTGAATAATGCTGCAATAAACATGGGAGTGCAGATTTCTCTTTGACATATTGATTTTATATCCTGTGAATATATACCCAGAAATGGCATTGCTGGATCATATGGTAGTTCTATTTTTAATTTTTTGAGGATCTTATATGTGGAATTTAAAAAATGTCAAATTCATAAAAGCAGAGAGTGGAATGGTGTGTTTCAGGGGCTGGGGCTCACGTGGGGATTGGAGATATGTTGGTCAAAAAATACAAAATTCCAGTTAGACAGGAGGAATAAGTTCAACAGATCTGTTGTACATCATGGTGACTTAGTTAATGACAATATATCATATACTTACTTGAAAATTGCCGAGAGTAGATTTTAAGTGTTTGCACCACACACAAAAGGTAAGTTTGTGAGGTAATACGTATGTTAATTTGCTTGATTTAGGCAATCTACAATGTACATAATATATCAAAACATCATGTTGTATATCATAAATATATACAATTTTTATTTTTCAATTAGAAAAATAAAAGAGAAAACAAAAGGAAACAAAATTACGAACTCTTAGTGGTTTAAAGCAACAAGGTTTATTTCTTGCTTATGATACATGTCCATGCCGGATTGACTACACAAATATCACTTTTTATCACAGCAGACATCCTGAACTAGTCACTTACACTCTCTTAACCACAAGAGAGCCAAAAAATGTAATGCTACTATTTACACCAAAGTGGGGACAAGCGTCCATATTTGAATGATCAGAACCAATGACTACCACACTAAGGAAGTTATTGATAATGCCGGATATAAAGGGTAACGTTTGTGAGTGCATTGAACTGAGGAAGTTAAAAGTACCTTTAGGCCATTGAGAAAATATCTTCAGGGGATAATCCAGGGTGAACAATGAGTTTAATCATAGTGAGGTTGACATTCCCCTTTATTTACCAAATAGTGTGGAAATAGTAAATTAAAAATCCATGAATCTGGATTCAACTTATATTTATCAAACATTTATTTTTATTAGGGGTGGTGCCAGGCACTATTATGTGCATATGTTATGTATCCTCACAACAAACATATGTAGTTGGTGTTATCATTTTTGTTGGACAGATGAGTTTGGTTAAGAAAAGATACTCAACTTGCCCAGGTTTACACAGCCAGTAAGTGGCAGAGTTACTCAATAAACTGGGAGTCATTCTAATGACAATTCTAGAACTCCTTCTATGAAATATCTATTGACCATGTGAAAATATGAACTAAAACCAAATTTACCCACTCATTAAGCATGATCTTTATGACTAAAACATTTCACACTCTGATTTGACAGTTTTCTGTTGGTTCCTCTACTTCCTCACATCTCCCAAATATGGGCCTTCATTAGCTTCCTTCTGTTACAGATCTATACTTTACTGCATAGGGATTTCATCCACGTATACAACTTCAGATCTCACATCTAACAGTGTGTGTCCCTGTGTGTGCATATGTGCGCATATCCATCTCTAACCAGTATTTTCTTTTCCATTTCCGTCTGCCACATCTACTGTCAGTTTTATTATCCCATTAATCTTAATGTTTTAAAAAGTAAATTCAGGCCAGGCCTGTGACTCATGCCTGTAATCCCAGTAATCTGGGAGGTCAAGGCAGGAGGATTGCTTGAGCCCAGGAGTTCAAGACTAGCCTGGGCAACATAGCAACACCTCTTCTCTACAAAAAAAAAAAAAAAATCACCTGGGCATGGTGGCTCGCACCTGTAGTCCCAGATATGTGAGAGACCAGGGATCGCTTGAGCCTGGGAGTTTGAGGTTACAGTGAGCTATGATCACGACACTGCCCTTCAGCCTGGATGACAGAACAAGACCCTGTCTGTAAAAATAAATGAATAGTATATGTTCTTCCCTAAAACCCATACTTTTTCCTAATTTATATTTTAGTTGATGCTCTGAATATTTTTTAGTTCCTCTGGCTCAAACTTACAGTGTCATCTTCGATTTATTCCTCATTCCTACTTTCAATCAGTTAATAGCTTATCCTTCACAAAGGGTCTTATATTTTTCCCTTCTCTGCCAATATCCCTACTAAAATTTTGCCTCTAATGACATCAGTTTCAAACTTTGGTTGCAGCTTCCATTCTCCATGCCCTTTCTGCATATGGGTGCCAAACATTCCAACTGAAAATATAGACATTTCATATCTTATAGCTTTCATATTCTGTATCTTAAGATTCCTGTATATTCTGGCCTAATACTCTTCTTCCTGCTTTTTTCCCACTGTATCTTTAAAACACACACACACACACACAAACACACACACACATTTTTATTTTACTCCAAATGGTCAATTACTGTCTTCTAAATACATCACAAACTTTCTTATCACTGTCCCTTTGATCATGTTAATTCTATCATCTGGGTTATCCTCTCATACTTCAAATACCTTTTGAAACACCACCTATTGTTTGAGGCTGAGATAAAATTCACTGTTTTGTTTTGTTTGGAAACCACTACATAATATCTACAGTTCAGTAATTACTTCTTTCTTTGTAATACGTATACTTCTCTACTCTATGCACACTATATCAGCAAGCATGCCATATTCTGCCTTAGACCCACAACTTCTAGTCCATCTTCTCATATATACTAGGTACCCTTTATACATCAGTGTATGGTGAATAAATTATTAAATTGATAAGCTTTTGGGAGGCCAAATGAATAATATTGATAAAAAAATTGTAAATGTGGCTTATCTTCCACAACAAAATTCATTTCAGGGAGGCCCTCGAACATATTATATTACTCAAAAATAGGAACCAACTTGATTTTCTGCATGGAGTAGTGGTAGAAAAGAAGGCTTGTTAGGACATTTCTGTTCTGTTCCTAAAATTGAATTCAAAAACTTATTGGACACATTGGAGTTATTTTTAGTGCCATGGAAGAATGTGCACAAATGAGGTCAAGGAGGGGGAACAGATTATTATGCAATTAACATATTAATAATTCATATATCTTTTGCTATAACCTGAATTTTTAGAAAATGGCAAACTGGCCACATGCAGGTTGGCAGAGGAAGCAAGAGATGAGGAAAGCACCAATTGTTAGAATCACAGAACAGCAAAAACTTGAGAGAAGTCATCTAACTCAATGGTTTCACCTTACAGATAAGAAAATAGAAACTCATATAATGTGTGGGTAAAAGTGGAGAGGCAAGAATCCTATTCTCTTTCCTTCTAATCCTATGCACTTCTTGCCATACAACACTGCCACTAAAGGATTAACATTCCTCTCTCAATTTAGCTATTGTAACTGACTATTCTAATTAAAAATTGTGTTTCAACAATAATCAAAATAGTAGAGTAAAATGGATTAGGTAATTAGCAGCATATTTCAATAGATATTAACTTTTATTTCATGATGAATTAATGGGATTTTTAACTATGAGCCATTGACTAAATATTAATCTCTCAAGAAGAATTACATTTCTAAGTTGTAGAGTACTTTGCTGAGCATTAGGAAAACAACAAAACAAAAAATGATAATTGCTCCCATCCTCAAAGAATCCTCATTTTATAGGTAAAGCATAGAAACAAAATCCATAATAAAGCACTGTATGTGTAGTGTTCCTTCAGAATTATAGGCCAGGAATCTTGGAAAACAGAGAGTGTAGTTCAGGAAAGATGTTTCAAAGAAGGCGTTAATTAAACTGATATTTGAAGTATTATGGGGAGAAGTGTTCCAGATATACAAGTGGTAGAATATGTGTTCTGAAGGCCCAGAGTGTGCAAAGGCATTGAAAATTGGAAAGCAGGATGCACCTGCCAAGAAGTGAGTATACTTGGAACATGTGGCAGGAAACGAGGCAAGAGACTAAGGCAGGAACAAATCATATTCCATGCTAAGGCCCAGTATAAAGCTATTGTTTCTTAAGTACTTTGAATGGCCTTACCTACATGTTGGATTATTTATTTATTTATTTAGAGACAGAGTCTTGCTCTGTGGCCCTTGGTAGAGTGCAGTGGCGTCATCTAGTCCACTGCAACCTCAAACTCATAGGCTCAAGCAATCCTTCTGCCTCAACCTCCCAAGGAGCTGGGACTAGAGGCATGTGCCACCACACCCAGCTAATTTTTTTTCTATTTTTAGAAAAGACAGGTCTTGCTCTTGCTCAGGCTGGTCTCGACCTCCTGAGCTCAAATGATCCTCCTGCCTCAGCCTCCCAGAGTGCTAGGATTACAGGCATGAGCCACCACGCCCAGCCTACGTGTTGGATTTTAAAAGTAATCTTTTAATAAATAATTTTTACCATTTTACTCTATTGACTTTGACTTATAAATAACAATTTTCAGATAAATAATCAAGTTAAGCTGGTTTGTGAGTATTGACATTTTTGTTATAAAATAATAACTTTCAAATGACATACATGAGAGCAAAAAAAATATAATACAAATTGTATTATAATACGAGGTCTGTCTGGAAAGTATCCAGCTGTTGTTAATATAACGAGAACGGTTTGCAGGACATAGATGAAACCTGGCAGCCAAGGAGAGTGGACTGGGATGCGCATGTGTGAACAATGACAACTTCACTGTACTACTCAGTGGGGCGATAGACGCCACTGAGTGACATGTGTACTGTGTGGCTGTCGCATTCAAAGTGACTGAGCCAGTAGAGCAACAAATCTGTATCAAATTTTGTGTTAAGCTTGAATAATCGCCGTGGAAACTGTTTGGATGATTCAGAAGGCTTTCAGGGATGATGCAATGAGTGCAGTGCAAATAAAAGTGTGGCATAAATGCTTCAAACATGGTCGAGAGTCTGTTGAAAGTGATCCACGTTCTGGAAGGCAGGCAACAAGCAGAACACCTGACAAAGTTGAACGTGTACGGGTTAGGTTAAGAGATGCTGGGAGAACTGTGTGAGGTCCCAAGGTACCTACTTTGAAAGGGACTGAAGCATCATTGTCCTACGTATAATGTTTCTTGTATCTTGTATCTTCTTCAATAAGTGTCTCTATTTTTCATATTACACAACAGGATACTTTCCAGACAGACCTTGTATTGTATAATAGCATTATATACACAACTACTATGGTAAAATGATTCCATTGTAATTACTTTCATAATTTTGGCTTTAATGAGTTATGTAAGTGGTATTGCATGGGGTTTTTAATTGTGATATACCAGATAAAATAGGTGGCATATATTATTATAGACCTGTATTGTGTGTGTGTGTGTAGGGAGTTTAATAGGTATTTTTAAATAATTCATCTACCTTTAAATTCTGTAATTCTACTTTTAATTTTTCTAAATTCTTGAGAACACAAAGCGAGAACATGATCTATTGCCATGTGGAAGAAGAGCTGGAGCAGTCCTGACTCTGCTCCATGTAAAGATCAGCATCCCTAAAACTCCAGACCTCCATTTGGGAGAAAGGGAAGATCTGAAAGAACTTGATAGGAAGAGGGATCAAGGAGGGACAATAAATCCTAGACCTTCCCCTTGAGTGTCTCAAGGAAGCCTAAGACTAAAGCACAACCACATAACCACAAAGGGCTTTAAAGGGATTATATTGTATAATTTCCTTTCTCTAATGAAGCGCTTGGGTTTCAGATATTTGGGGTGAACCTTTATGACTATTTTTTGCTAATTAAACCATAGTGGAATGAGATTTTTATTCATTTATTCATTTTAAACTTTTCTCACTACAATGCTCTTAAAATATTTGTCTGTATTACAATATGCAGCTTGAAGTAAGTATCATAACCCAATGGAGATAATCTTGTCAATGTCTATCTTACATCCTGGTTTTAGAGAAGAAAATTTTAATAATCAGAAAATGTATAGATATTTATGAAGAAGCAATTCTAGTTTTACTTAAAAAGGGTAAGCTATATAAACTAACTAAAAGCATGTGTAGAAGATATTAGTGCTGAGACAGTAAAAATTGTTTCAAAACCATTCTAAGATGTGTGCTCCTTGTTCAGCCTTTCTCTCTCAGATATAATAGGTCTGTATATTCCCTCAGCACTTTGTGATCCTTTTATCATGGCATTTACATTATTGAATTCTAATTTGTTGTTTAATTGGCTTCTAAATATTAAGTACTACTCTTATTCTTCTTAACATCTGACATAAAGTGAATGTTTTGAAGAAAGATTGTTGAAGGAATGAATGAAGAAATGAATGTATTATGCTAATAAATGTGAAATATCTGGGGTAAATTATCAGAAGAAAATTATCATTTACTTTGTGAGTTGTTTTTCCATTGTAAAAATTTGCCTAGAATGTAAGTATTATATTTTCTGATATTGTGTAAATGTAATTTTGAAAATCATTTTTATAAAATAGAAAATTTTCCTTTATACTCATTTTAAAACACTTATGGGATAAACTGAGGACATATACCAAAGTGAATTGGCAACTATTAATAGATAGTACTACTCATAATACCACCTATATGGGAAATATTTATGGAAACACCTGAAATCCTGAGGTTAAAATTGTACATAAATTCAGGATTTTATTAGTATTTTATTAACATTTTATTATTTATGAGTATTTTATTAGTATAAACAATTATAATAAACCAGCAAAGGATGGTAGCTGTTATGATCTCTTCTGTCTATGTGAGATTAATAAACAAAATAATAATATTGCTATTAGTTCTAGGGATTTTTTATTAATAAGTTTAGTGGTTTTTTTTATATTGACACCCTTCTAGCAACAATCTGAAGCTTTCTGTATCTGATTTTTATTTAAAGTTGTTTTTGTTTTCTGCTCATGAGGAATGTTTCATCAAATTCAATACCCAAGGCAGCAGAATATATTGAAGGATCTATGGCAAATTTTAGATGAAATAGCTTGATCCAATGTGCGTTTCAGAAAATAATAAGTATTGTAAAATGAGATAGACAGAGAAAGAAAGTGAGTAGGGATTTTATGAGGCATAAAAAGCAAACTTGTCATGTAATTAGTATGGAGGATACAACTAATTTAAAATGGCTCTAAAATATATTGTTATAAGCACTTATATTTATTAAAAGAAAAATGGGTGAAATTTTAATGTATCTGTGCTTAATTAATGATAAGATCTAAATTACAAAGGTGTCTCCTTTTTAGAATTTCTATAAAACATAGTGTATATATGGCTGGCTCAGTGACATGTGGCTGGTCCTCCTTATAGCTAGGGTATTAGCAGTGCTTCTTTAAATACGTATGTTTCCAGTGCTGTCTCTTATAGCACATAAAAACCAAGTTACTCAACACTATCCCCAGAATGGATTTGCACTTCTTTACAGATGTAACATTTAATCTGTAATACACTGCAGCTATGGCTAGGATTTACAACTTTATATAATTCTTACTGAGTACACTTAGGATCACCTTTCCATTGCACAATACGTTTTCCAATATAAAATTAACTTTTATTTTATGTGGTTACTTTCACTCTTAAAATATACCATATAGGTAGAGTAATAGGAGTTATGCAAAACATCTCTAGTAAAAAGCAGACTATATGATCTGAAACAATTGTAAGAAAAAGGTCTATCATGGAAGCTGGTCCTTCTGTGATAAAATCCTTGGCTCACTTGTCAATTTTAAGTTGGCTTCTCATGTCCAGGGACATCTCTTGTCATTGTCCAGTTTCTGTCCTGTTCAAAGGCATCTAGCAGAGGAAGACAGCTGAGATACCAGTCATGCTATACGTACCTAGAAGTTCATCCTGGAATGATACTGCATTAGGAATTAAAGGACTGTCATATTGTAATTTATCCCCACCAATTGGCTGCCTTTCTGTATTTTATCTGCTTGAGAAGGCACTTTTTTTTTACATAAATGTATTCCACACCCCTGTTCCTTACTTTCAGCCAGTCCCATAGTAAATTTACCTTCACTTGCTTTGTAGGCTAACACCTACTCTGCTTCTTGGAGTCAAGCACAGTTTCCCACATGTCCCACTTTCTTGACTATGCTGTAGGGGAAACTTTTCAATCAGTCCCATCTGAATTTAAAAGCCACCTCTGTTTATTTTTATTATTTGATCCAAGTTATGTAATAATTTTAAGCTCAAATTTCCTCTTCTACAAAATAAGGAAGATTGTTCCCAGCTCCTAGATCAATAGGTAGATAGATAAAGTAAGACAAAGAATGTCAGTGAGAAGTAGAACATCGCACTTAGGAGGTGCTCAATATATATTCATTGTTTTTTTTCTCCCTATGTGCATATTCTTTTTTTAATTTTTTGTTTGTTACCATTAGTATTAAAACTACAAGTAATAACAAATGGAGCCTCTGAGCTCTAATATTCCTATGATGTTCTCATTATTATCCATGCCCTGTGTTTTCTGACGTCCTTGCAAATGATCACCTGTGGCTCTGAAATCATCCTGCCTTCTAAATGTAATCTTGAGTGTTCAGTTCATCAGCTATTTTCTGCTCTTCCACTTGCCTTCTCTACCTAGGGAAATGATGAAGCTCAGAGTCTAAGAGAGTGGGCTTTGTAGCTAGACTCCTTCAGTTCAAATTCCACTTCTTTCTAGCCAACTGAACTTGGGATAGGTGTTTAACCTTTCTGTGTCTCAGCTTCTCTATCTATAGATTGAAGATAATGACACTACTTTAAATTGTTGTGACTATTAAGTGAGACGATGGATGAAGGGGGCTTAGTGAAATGCCATGTACTAACCAATTTCTCAATCTGTTGCTGCTTCCATTTTCTACCTCATTCCCCATGACAGGCATCTGTCCAATTGTAGAATTAAATCTAAACTAAGGAATAATACTTGGTGTAAAGTAGTTGACAAGCATTTCCCAAAATGTATCCTATAGAAGAGCAGTTAATGTTACTGGTTAAAGTTTACACATAAGCATATGCATACGCATACAAACACATACACACACACACATTTGGGAAAAGCTGGCTTTAAAAAGTCACACATGTTTATATATACTGGATGAATTTCAAATCCTTTAATATGTAAGTGTGCATTAGTAGATTATAGAGGACACATACAGTATGCTTTATACTAATTTATTTACACTACATTTTTTTCTTGTAGTTTATCCTTGATAAAGTATCTCCCAAAATCTTATTTTTTAAAAATCTTAATCACACCCAGCCTCATTTTAACAATCAGAAGTTGGTAAACTTGGCATCTTTAAGACAAATTATCCCACTTCTACAATCTTTTATTACTAAAAAGAGAGGACTCAGCATACTAAGATAACCAAAAATCTCTGTGGACTGTGGGATCATTTTAACTTGGCCTCCATTGTTGCTATTTCATTTGCTCAGGATGGTGTTTTCAAGTGGGCATTGTAAGTAATATGGAATAAATCTTCCAAAGTTTTTTTGTTTCTAGATAGCATAGCCAGAAACCTCAAATAATTTTACTTACTTACAAATTTCACAAAATAGAAAATAATATCAAACACTTAAATAGCATTTATTATGTGCTGGGGATTTACATATATTAATCTACATAATTTTCACCAATCCTTTTGGAAAATGCTGTTTTATTCCTATTTTACAAGTGAAAAAATTGAGGCATAGAGAAAGTAGATAATTTTCTGATGGTCACACACACCTCTGCAGTTGTTCCGGATTTGAATCCACAAAGTGTGATTTTTAGACTCCGGGCTCTTGACAAGTGCATTTACACTGACTTTCAAAAAATAATCCTGAAATTAAAACCACAACAAAAACTACTAGTCTCAATAAGCTATCTATGGAAATAAAAAAAACACAGGCATTTATTAAATAAATTATTACAGGAGTACTGCATATTTACGTAACTGAACACAGTTCGGAGTGTTCCAATAGATGACCCTGTTAAAAGAGAGTGCACCCATCATTCTTGCTTGGTGGCTTTTACTGTTTATGAAATTTTATTTGACTTCTTGCTTCACTTTTTAACCTGTAGAAATGGGTAAGATATTGTACAGTGGGAGCAGAAATGGTGATGTGGCCGTGTCATTGATAATTAACCATAGGATCAGTGTTCTGATTTCGAATCCTAATACTGCTGTTAATGACTTGCATGCCTTTGCCATTCAGCATTTTTTAATTTGCATTCTTCATCCATGAAGTTAGAACAATAGCTCAGATCTTGGACAATCTAAAGGCTTGAATTTAGAACATAAACTGGCAAGCTACTTGAAGTGACCAGTGTCTTTCTCCTAAAACAAAACTGTATTCTATTCTTTTACTCTGCTAGTCTGAAAAAAGTGTGACACAGAGAGACACCCCCAGGTCTTCCTGCTGAGATGTGAGGATGTATGCTCAAGCAGGGCAAGAAGTACCTTTTGTGAACAGCTTCTGTCAGTCAATTAGAGAAAAGGGGTGATGTATAGAAAATGTTTCTCACCACTTTGGTTGCTTTAGAGATTCAGTTTAAAAAGAAAACTATAAAAAAGAATTGCAGATTACCCATACATACCTCAATCTCTATTTTAGTAACTTTTCCTATTGCTCTATATGTCTGACTAATACCCAATTCTTGTATTGTACCATTAAAAAAAAAATAACAGTATTCCTGTGTGGCATTTCTTCCATTGTTTAAGATGTTTATGCTGTTAGGTGATCAGAGTGGTCAATCTATAATTGTACTGCTGTAGTCCTCCTGCATATTCATTGTGGTTCAAGATCCCATCAGGTGTGGATGTAAGGGAGAGGGGCATACAGAATTTATACAAAATGGGAATAGATTAGGTGACTGTTAGGGTGGAAAGGCTAGTAGATGTTCATGGCACAGGTGGAGAAAGATTTCTCACACAGGGATTAAGGTATATCAAAGTAAAAAAGTGTATTTTATCTTCTTAGGGGAGAGAGAGAGAGAGAGAGAAGGGGGGGGGGAAGAGAGCAGGGAGATGGTGTAGCATCCCAAAGAAAGACAATGGGGTGCCAGAAGCAGCAGTGAGGCCAACTGGCTTGCTGATTGTAAGGGGGACGAAGAGAAAAAAATAGCGATGGCTGTCAGTTGATAACAAAAGTGGCAGCAGGTAGATAACAAAAAGAGTTGGCTTCCTGTCTTTTCTTGGAGAAGGGATTATCACAGGAGATGTGATTCTGTCCTAGAGATATGGTTGAGGCAGTAGCTGGTTCTTCTGCTGTTTACTCAGGAACTCTGCAAAAGCAGATTTTCAAAAAAACAATTTTGAAAGAAAGAGATTTACATCTCTTTTCTGTCCAGATTTCTTCAGAAGTTGTGTAAAACAGAACTGCAGGGTGCCTGTTAGTGAGAAAACTCATAGGATTGATCTTTAACTGTTACAGGGGAAATAGTGGGATTAGGTATTTTCCTATGTGGGATTAAGTATATTTCTGTCATTTTTTCTGTTATTTTTGCAAGGCCACCCTTACAGTGACCCCAGGAATGTTAACACCTAAGCATGAGAAACTGAGTGTATTGGCAAGAGAACCAATGGCCATTGTGTAGGAAGAAGCATGCATGACCTTTGTGCTTTAATATATTCAATGTCAGGATTATGTGCAGATGGCAATAATGACAATTTATATCACTATCATGTATACATGTATTTATTAATGCAGGAGAATACATTTTGGTTTTGTAAAAAGTAATGCCATTTACAGTAACTCATGTGAACTGCTAATTAATTATGGGTAATTACCATGCAACACATGATGACTGCAAAGTTTGTTTAAATGTTCCAGATTAATACTGATAAGTTTCATGCATTAAATTAATAAAGTCTATGAATGTAAACTCAGTCTTCGTATTTTTCTCGAATGTGATGTTTATTATTCATACAATCTGGTATGCAGAGAAGGCACGGCTATCTAGTTTTCTGTACTGAAATGCAGTGGGTGATCCTAAGGAATGAGAAGGGAGAAGACTGTATTCATATAAGTAGAACTGATTTATTTTTTCTAATGTTGCAATTCCAGTATCAGAGGGGACATCCAAGTATGATGTGAATAATGCATTCATGGATTCTGAAATAAAATATGGGAAAATTATGGATTCCTGACAGATTTTTCCAGGTCTAAGAAAAAATACTGAAATACTCTATTATGCTCCATCTATGGGATATTGGACACTTTTACCTTATTTATATTTCACTGTGTTTTGCAGATTTAGCATTGACAAAAGAAAGAGAATATATTAATTTAAACTCATTAAAGTGAAAGCATTCCTTTACTATTTGAGATATCAGTGTGAGACTTCATACATACAGGATTTTGTTTAGAAACAGCAAAATGACAAAATATCTCACCTATACCTGTTTCTTCTTTGTAGATTGTGCATAGTTTTCTTTTCTCTTTAAATTTCTGTGCTGACATCTTAAGTCTTGCAATGCCCTGCTTAGAAGTTTATTATTATTGTAATGAATTTTAAAACAGCATATAGGACACTCTAAAGCATGAGGAACCTTTATGTGATAATGGAAAACACATCAGTAATGCTAATATTCTTGTATTTGAAGAACTCCATGATTACAAATGCGTAAAAACCTGGCACTTAGTGTAAGAGTGAAATAAGGATGAAAGCTTTGCACTGTTGGTTGTCAAAACATTTTTTGAAATTCTCAGGCCTGGAAAACTAGCTAACTGTCATCACAGCAGTCTTTTACCATGAGAGCCATTATTTTAATTTCTTGCTGCAATTCCTGTTGAGAAGTCTAGCTCTGCAGCATCTTGTTTTACGTAAACTAAACATGATTATATATATGGTATGCCTCCATATGATAGAGGCGACTAATGTCAGAAACAGCAAACGAGATAACATATTTCCCTAGAAAGTTACCCTGCCCCATTTCAGAGAAAAGTAAACAATATTATTTATTTGTTTCTAATGATTTTGCTTTTGCTGTGGTAACTTATATGGATTAGTCTAAGATATAAATGATTATATAGGAAAGAACAACCATGGGATTGATTTTCAGTGCTTCACCTTGAAGTAGCTCCATGAATTGAGAAAATCATGTCAAATTTATGTTAAAGACCTTGTCCTTTCATTCAACATCCAGTGGCTCTGACTTGTGAGTAATTTTACATTAAAACCATCATAATAGGTCTCTTAGGCGCTGGATTTTACTAAGAATATTGATATGTAAGGAGAGAAGGAAAAATTATTTTAAATAAATAGGATAAATGGGAAGATGAAAAGAGAAAAATATTAAAACCAGGTCAGCCAATCTTACAATTCTAGTAGCTTTAGAAATATATTTTATATGGAATTAAAAATTTGCAGTTTTTGTAGGACACCTTTTGGAAAAAAGGGATTACAGGTATCGTTGACAATAATATCATATGACTTAAACCATTTGCAATATTTTCTTGGCAGAAAATCACTTCAGTGATGCTTTTAGAAAAGGGTTGTATAATTAGTACACTGGTCTACAATTTCCAGTCGAGAAGTGGTTCTCACCTTTTCTGAATTCCAAAGGTGTATGTACAATGCCTAAAATTCACCAAACAATAATGAAAGCAGAACTGCAATTGCAAATCCATATGGAAATTTTACCCAGATATATATGCAGGTTTATTGCTTGATAAACATCAAGCCAGTGTTTCTTAGGTCAAGGTTTTACAAGAGGCGTAGATGATTGGTAGACATGGCTATTCCCTTAAGCTCCACCATCACCTTCTTTACCACTTTGTAAGAAACTATGGCAGCAAATACATTGGGTGGTTTCTTCCTTTAATCAGGATTCCCTTGGTCTTTGAGTCTGTGAACAGGAAACAAGCATAGGCCAAAATATATAATCTCTTTGTAGACCCTAGGTTATCTGTGCTCATACACACCTTGTACTATAATACAGCTCTGAAGCTAAGGAATGGTCTTACAAAGGATCAGTTAACAATTTCCAGTGGGGAGAAAAAGATAGGCTCTGCTAACCAACTTCTTTTGAACTCATATCTTAATAATGATCCTACTTTTGAATAAGCTGAATGTCTTTCCTGCTTCTCCAGGAACATGAGATAAATATTCTCTTTTATGAAGAATATAGGGATTTATAATCATGATCTATAGTAGTCTTGATAATAAATGGCCCTGCTTCTTAATCATTCCTAGAAAATCTCCAAATCAATTATTCTAAAAATAATTATTTTGGTAAACATTGTCTATCTTCTAATTGGCATATGGTTGAAAATGCTATACAACAATAATTTTGAATGAGCTTGAAAATATTTAGGCATAAGACTTTATGATACCAATCAAAATGAACACATATTTTAAGTTTCTATTTTAGGAAGAAGGACTTCATTTGAATGGTGTATTTTCTATTTTCCACTTATAACTGTGCTTGCTACTCTTTTCAAAACAATTTCAAAATCAGTTTCCAGTACTGAACACTTCAGTACTTAATTGGTCAGTAGAGGGATACGTTTTAAATATAGTAGCTAAAATAATTAACACTTCTCAATGATACACTTTCAAATAATTTTTTTTTTACTGTTGGGACATCCCAGTCTTGCCAGGGAATAGAAGTAACTAATTCCATTTTATGAAAGAGAGAGTTACAGGATTCTCTCAAACTATGCAGTAATTAATAATAGTACACAAATAACTTGTATAAATCCTAAATTCTAGTTCAGTTATTACACAATTTTTATGGTCTATGCATTGTTACCATAGCTCATTGATTGTGTCCTATTGAGAAATAAAGCTGTGCCATACCTTGTTTTAAATACAACAGGCATGATTATAGAAGTGGTTCATGACAACAGTGACTATTGTTAGAAATAGAAAATGAGGCAAAATTTTTCTCTGAACAGTTAGCTACCCTGCCTTATTTCAGAAAAAAAAGAGATGTATGTGTTTGTTTCTAAAGCTTTTACTTTTGGATAGATCTGTGTAAGACAAAAAATTACTGTTTAGAATAGAACATGGTGATTGTATGATACACCAATATTTTATATTCCACCAAGAAAAATACTGCCAATCAAAAGATGCCATTGACTGCAATATGCTATCCTATTTCAGAGTTAACATGTTAAACAAGTTTGCATCTTAGAATCAATTAAAGGCAATACTATAAAGCTTACTTTCTATATTTTTTTAATCATTTATTATTTAATTTAGTTCTTATAGGATAAGTTTTGATTCAAATGTATACTTTAATCTTTCGGCTATATATGGATATTTTGGCACTTCCCACAACAATGAAACTTTTTTTATTACTAACTACAAATAGTTGACTAAAAACAATCAAAATAAAGTTTTTTAAATCATGGCACATGGCTTTATTTTTCCCAGGGATTTTAAAGAATTATCATTGCAGATTTTGACCTTTAAGAAATGACTTGGATCAATATACATTCTCCACTGTAGAGTTTGGGATCTACATCATTATAATTCTGTATTTTGTTGATCAGATTCTACTGAATGACTAAAGTACTTGGTGAACAAGCTATTCTGGTTAATTACAAATCTTCTCAAGTTCTTGCTAGTGGAACAAATAAAGACAAATTATAGGTCAACTGAGTTTAGATTTTGGCACAGTTTTATAGAGCAACACTAAAAATTTTTTAGATTTGGAAAGTGAAAAGCAGATTTTTGAAGAGTAAAATAACAGACCCTGAGTTTGGAATCTCTACTATACTAGGTGAATACAGCTGGTTTCTGTCAGAAGTGTGGTTTTGAACTGTCCTGAATTCCCAAATAAAACAATCAAGCAATTTCTTTCACAGTCTTGTAGATATTGTCGTTCACTCTCTGCATGTGTTGGCATATCCTGTCATGTGAAAAAAGAAATCTAAATAATAGGCTATTTCATCAATCCTTTTTGATTTTAAATATTTTTCCTGCATAGATTGCAATTTATTTTCAAAATAGAAGGTCAGTAGCCCACACAGTCAGAAGTACGATGGTTCTGCTTTTGAAGTAATGGATTTTACTAAGTTTCCCGGCCACCTGCTACCTTGGCCTAGTTTATACTTTGTGTTGTAGACTCAAAAAGAGACCCTTTTATTTTCCTTCAAAGTTTAAAAGATTTTAAAGACATTCAGCCTCCTTTATCTAATGTCCAGGTACAATAATATATCTGGGAGACACAGATTAAAACACGTCCATGGTTTTTTTTTTCTTGTAATGTTTTGGCCCCAATTAAAGTTCTTTTAGTGAAGAGTGATTTCTTTATCTCTCAAGGGACACTGGGGGGAATCAGAATGAGCCCTAGCCAGAAATCAGAAAACCTGGTTCTAGTCTTAGGTATTCTATTTATTATTGGTGTCTGGCACATAAAAAGTACTTAATAAATATTTGTATAGTACATAGATTAATTAATAACTAATATAACTGTGAGTATACCAAGTTTTGTCCTCCTGTTGCTCACCGTGTGATTGAGGAGATGGGCCATTACAATACAAAGTGATTGGATCTGAATTGGAAGTATGAATGAACTCATCACAGAAGACCTCATAGAAGAGGGAAGGGAAGCTTATTAAAGTTTACTGATTACATTTCAAGAAGCTTGCAAGTTATAATTTCCATTTGAGCAATAAATAAAAGGAGGTATATTCTTACCCAAGATCACTCATCTAATATATATGGAGAAGTTAGAATTTGACCCTGGTAAAATCTGAATTCCAAATAAGTGGTTTGCTCTAATCACTAACTTCCTAATGTCCACTCCTCTTGTAGTAGTTCAGTTGGATTGGATGTTGTGCCTTATCCTATTTGTGATTCTTCAATATCATCCACTTTGGTCCATATGTATATGTGGGTATACTAAATCGCCTAAATCAGGAAATCATAGCGGGAAAAAAAAAAAAAACTCAGTTGTCTTCATAATCTTTTATCACTACGTTTTTCTAGCCCTTCCTGTTGCTAACCTCACCTACCATTATTATATTTTATGGTATAACTAAAATAAATCAATCTATGCTAGCTGTTACAGTGTTAAAACATTTTTTATAGACTTGGGTGCCATCCTATTTTAAAACAGAATAAAAGACAAAATATTTCTATTCTATGTATAAATCTTTTGTATTTACTAAGGTGTATTATAATAAATACAATCATAATAACCTTTTTTGTTTTTATTGAGATATCATTAATATAAATTTTGTGTAAAATAAAATTCACCATTTAAGAGTGTACAGTCTAGTGGTTTTTCAGATATTCACAGGGTTATGCAACCATAACCACTATTTAATTCCAGTATATTTCCATCCTCCAAAAAAGAAACACTATTTATAGATAAGCTTTAATGAGTATATTTTGCGATTAGCCATTAGGCTGACCACCTTATGCATATTATATTATTTACTACTGACAACAGTCCAAAGAGGTAGATAGGGAAAATGCTTCTATTTTATCAACAAAAAAACTAAAATTAAGAGATGTTGAGTTTGGCTAAATGTCAGAAATGCTTGACTACTGTCCCCACCTTGCAGACTTCTTCTGTTCAATAAAGCTCCAGTTCTTATCTCTTCCTGAAGGCAAAATGGACCTATAGTTGCCTTTTTTCATATAGATAGAAAGGAGACTAATAATGTATGCTAATCATATCATCCTTTCTTCATCTTTATACTTCAAGATTATGTACCTTGAATTTTCTAGGAGGGTCCTGCTTCCAAATCTTTCATATATGATCTGACCATAAGTCAGAAGATTTGTACTTGGGGTTCATAGACATGAAAATATATATCATAGAATTATTTCTAATAGAGGCATAGTGAGTTCTTGCATCACAATTAGAAATTGCAATTACATTTTCCTATGAAAATCCATGGTGTTTAGTTAGAGATGAAATTGTCACACTGGTGCAATGCACTTTGATAGGTATAAAGTTCTTTTGTGGCTCATGGGTGTAATCTTCCATAACATTTTGCAATAGAAAAAGATGGCTGTTCCAAACAGCAACTTTGCAAATAATCTTTTTCCTTGCTACTTACTAAAACTTTGAGTACTCAATAATAATTTGCCGAATAAGTAAATTAATGGATGGATGAATATATAAATCATAAGTTGGGAATTGCCTGTACCATCATAAAGAAATTCATCCTAAAGTGTTGCAAACACATTAGAACACATAACTGAAATATATTTGTCCCTTAGGAAGAATTTATACTTTGCCAAAAAAAAAAATAGACTGTATTAGGAGTTTGCAAGATGATTATACTTACATGAGTAGTTTTATATTGAAATCTCAATTTTATAAACTTTTCCATGATGTTTTACACTTTACATGAAGTTACCGTGATAATTCCTATTTTCCCTCACAGTAAATGCCTATTTGTTTTTACAGTGGGGCGAAGTGCTTATCTCATAATAATTGTTGCAATGCTAAGCAGTCATTTTCTACTAGTACATTCATTTATAAAACATTGAATCACTCGTTTCAACCTACAAAGCAAGATGAACACTTAATTTCCTCTGGGTGTTCTGTGAAGGGATATTTTGGAATGTTCTCATGCACTCCAGATGATCAGTTATTGTAATATTAGTCTCTTAGTATTACTAGATTCTTTTTCCCCAGCCCCTTCCTCTCTGACAACACTCTGCCCAGGTTTGATAGGAGGCTGTGCTTATAGTGATATCATAAATAAACTACACTCTAAAGGATCAATATTGAGAACAAAGTTTGCCCACATCTTCAATAGACACTGTAAAAAAAAGTACTTAGCATTATTGGAACATCTAGTAATAATACTTGTAGGTATTACTCTTATGTAAATTCAAAATTTTAGTGCCTTAAAATTCAATCCTAATGCTATCTTTGAGCCACAGTGAAGATGAGCGCTTCCATTTGGGAGAAGAATGTTAACATAAAACGAGTGCAATATGCATACGTGCGTGTATAAAGTTTAGATTAAGCTAAACTTTTTGCTAACACCTTATTATGCATATTACATAATTTTTCATTTTCTAAAAGGAAACGACTGCAAAAAATTTTTGAGAAAAAAAGCATTGTTTGTTTTGTGCTTGTTGGTTGGGTTTTTACTTAAAGATATTTCTCCCAGTAACTTTAAAAAGGCTAATAATAGATTAGTTCAATGGTCAGCAAATGAACCTGCTGAGGCCTCAATTAAGTTTGATTCCTTTTAGAAGCCAAAATTACAGTCTTATTATTCCCTAAAAATGAAGATTGCTATAAACTTTTTATGTATATTAATTACTTAGTCTCTCAACAAGACCCATTTTACAGATGGATATACTTGTGCACAAAAATGCATTTAAATTTTAAAGTATAGAGTAGAATTTTGAACCCCAGACAATCTCCTAAAATGAAACCACATTATCAAAGGAAATGTTGCAACAGCTAAGTTGTGTTTACATTTTTGTTTTATTTACCTTAAACAAAATACAGTAAAGAATATAGTAAAGAATAGAGGCTGAGAGCTAGAGAGCTCTTTTAAGGGCCACAGTTGATCCCTTCAACGTAGTCTATATAGTTAGACATGGGACCTGCACTTAATGAACTTAACCTCAATCCTCATAATCGGCAAGGAACCCTTCACTTGCCTAAAATGAGGATCACAGCATTAAAATGTTTGTCCAAGATTTTCATAGCTGGAAAGGGACAGAGGTTTGAAGGCAAGCACAGATCTCTCTGATCTGAAATGGATTCACTTTCCAGTTCATACCACTGAGACAGACAATAGTTTGACCTGCCACTTACAGGACTGAGCTCCAGAATATGGGGCATTTTCCTTCAGCGGCAATCAGAGGGGCTGAAAAGGAGAGGATAGTTGGATTGTTTTATGGTAGACAAACTGTAGGATACCGTGGGAAACAAATGCCCCAATGGTATAGTACTGATGGTGGACCAGTCATATACTATTTTTACATAGAGGACTATATGTATCTAAAATTGCAAATAAGGATACAGCATCCTTTTACACAAATGATATATTTAGGCTTTTTGTTATTAGACTTCTCATTTTTCTGTATGAAATTCACCCATTTTTCAGTCCTTATTAAGTGCCTCCAATGTGTCAAACCCTTTACCAATTCTTATACATTTCTACTCAAATCGTTTTTTAAAGTGTTTTTCAGCTATCCTAGCAACTGATTTCTATACATTGAGTTAAATTGGTAATATAGACATTGAATTAGACCACCACTGGTTGCTTAATATACTAGATTTTATATTGTTAACTATTTAGTCTCTTCTCATATTAGATTTCATGAAACAGAGACTTTCATAGAGTAGAGATTGGCAGTTCATCTGACCATTCTAAAATACACTTGGAAAACATTCAAAAACATTACCAGTGATCTCTAAGGAAACTGATAAAATGGAGTTTTATTTTTCCTGAAAATTAGAGGGCGAGATGATGGCTTCACCTAATTGTTTTCTACCTGGGGAGTTGTTGCTAAGCAAACGGCATGATTCCGTCTCTGTCTTTGTGTGCTTGTCACTTGTGAGTATTTGTGCTTGTGTGTGTATGTGTGTGTGTGGTGATGGTGGTGGTGGTTGTGCATGCACCAGTATTCATAATCAGTCTTTCTCACTTTCTACTCTGTACCTTGTTTCCTGAGCCTTAGCTCATGATCAGCGTCTCTCATGTTGTGCTCACATTGTGTTTCCTGGAGTCTTTCTTTTCTCAATAATAAAAGATGATATGACCAACAGAAACGCTGTGTTTCAATGAAGAACTTGGTTTTTCAGTCACAGGCTTAGGATCCTGAATGCTATTTCTATTTTAAAGTGCTTAAAAATATTTCCAGAAGTTATAAGTAAATTTATTACCTCTCACATGAAGGGTATTTTACCATTAAAAAGTATTTTGTCCAGGTTCATAATGAGGTCAATATGCTTTGAAATTTCCCTATTGCTTGCTCATATTAATCAGAAACTTCAAATTAATTGCTTAGGCTCTATTGACTTGAATTTTTTTTTTTACCACATCAGTTGAAAAAGGCTGAGAACATGTCCTCAAAATTGGTATATACTTATTTGTAAATTATAAAAATATAGTGCATATAATACCATGCTAATATGTTTGTACATTATTTTACACATACAAATATAAACATTAAAAGAGGATAAGAGTGAAATTAAACTGTTTTATAACCAATTCTAATGAATGTTCCTGTACCAGCCCACCCCACCACAAACCCAGAGGACATCCCAGCTTTGAAAGACACTGATTTTTATTTCCACAGACTATTTCCAGTCCTGACTATGGTTTATTCATGGTTTGTGCCATTAACCTGTGTATTTTTATCTAGAGGGGCTGAGAATCCTATTGATGTTTTCTGTGTATGCTACGGTTTCTGAGAGTTTTGTGTATTATGTTCTAAGTATGCTGTGTTGAACTAAACAAGGGCCAACAAACTACAGCCCGTGGACCAAATTTGCTCTAATGTTGATTTTTTTTTCTTATCATTCTGCCATGATTATGTCATATCACTCTCTTCATACTTAAAATTAAAATATTAGGTATCCAATTTCATCCTCCTGAGTACTCTGCTGCTCCCCATCCCCTTCCTCACATTCCAGAGTAACCTATAATTATGAAGTATATATTTATTACTCTCAATTATTTTTTATATTTTTATTACATCTACATTATAAATAGTGTCATGTTACATACCTTTCTGCTGCTTACTCTTTTTCAGTGTTTTTTTTAAATTTCAAAGTATTACGGGGGTACAAATGTTTTTTGTTACATGAATCACTTTTGTCAGGGTTAAAAGTGTGACCATCACCCAGATAACGTTCATTGTACCCATTAGGTAGGTTTTCACCCATCGCCTCCTCCCCCTTCCTCCTGCTTGATTACCATTGAGATTTACTTCTCTCTATGCACATGTGTGCTCATCAGTTAGTTCCAATTTAATAATAAGTACATGTGGTGTTTGTTTTTCCATTCTTTAGATATTTCACTTAGGATAATGGTCTCCAGTTCCATTCAAATTGTTGCAAAAGGCATAAAGTCATTCTTCATGGCTGAGTGGTATTCCATAGTATACATATACCACATTTTGTTAATCCACTCATGATTTGATGGGCATTTGGATTGATTCCTCATCTTTGTAATTGTGAATTGTGCTGCAATAAACATTCAAGTGCAGGTGTCTTTTTGATAAAATGACTTCTTTTCCTTTGGATAGAGACCAAGTAGTGGGATTTCTGGATCAAATGGTAGGTTGACTTTTAGTTCTTTGAGGAATCTCCATAATGTTTTCCAAAGAGGTTGTACTAATTTGCAGTTCCACCAACAGTGTATAAGCATTCCTTTCTCTCTGTATCCATGCCAGCATCTATTGTTTATAGACATTTAATAAAAGCCATTCTGACTGGGGTAAGGTGATATCTCATTGTAGTTTTGATTTGCATTTCCCTGATGATTAGTGACATTGAGCATTTCTTATGTTTATTGGCCATTTCTCTATCTTCTTTTGAGAATCTTCTGTTCATGTTTTTTGCCCACTTTTTAATAGGGTTTGATTTTTTTCTTACTGATTTGCTTGAGTTCTTTGTAGATTCTGGTTATTAGTTCTTTATCGGATATATAGCTTGTGAATATTTTCTCCCATTCGTAGGTTGTCTAGTTGCTCTGTTAGTTATTTCCTTGCTCTGAAGAAGCCTTTTAATTTAATCAAGTCCCATTTATTTATTTTTGTTGTTGCTGTGATTGCCCTTGGGTCTTGTACCTAAATTCTTTGCCTAGGTTGATATCTAGAAGAGTTTTTCCAACATTTTCTTCTAGAATTCTTATGTTTTCATGCCTTGTATTTAAGCCCTTTATCTATCTTGAATTATTTTCTGTAAGTGGTAAGAGATATGGATCCTATTTCGTTTCTTCTGCATGTGGCTATCCCATTTTCCCAGCACCATGTATTGAATAGGGATTCTTTTCCCCAGTGTATATTGTTGTCTACTTTGTTGAAGATCATTGGCTGTACGTGGATAGTTTTATAGCTAGGTTTTCTGCTCTGTTCCATTGGTCTGTGTCGCTATTTTTGTGCCAAAAACCATGCTGTTTTGGTTACTATACCCTTGTAGTATAGTTTGAAGTCTGGTAGATTGATGCCTCCCAATTTGTTCATTTGCTTAAGATTGCTTTGGCTATTTGGGCTCTTTTCTGGTTCCACATGAAGCATAGAATTATTTTTTGTAGATCTGTGAAATATAACATTCGTATTTTGATGGGGATTGCCTTGAATCTGTAAATCACTTTGAGTAGTATGGACAATGTTGATTCTACTGATCCTTGAGCATAGTATGTTTTTCCCCTTGTTTATATCATCTGCAATTTCTTTCCTCAGTGTTTCCTAGTTCTCTTTGTAGAGATCTTTCAACTCCTTGGTTATGGATATTCCTAGGTATTTTATTTCTTTGTATCAATTGTGAATGGTATTGAGTCTTTTATTTGACTCTCAGCTTGACTGTTACTGGTGCACAGGAATGCTATTGATTTGTGCTTTGATTTTGTAACCTGAGACTTTGCTGGATTTATTTATCAATTCCAAGAGTCTCTTGGCAGAATTTGTGGGGTTTTCTAGATATAAGATCATATCATCAGCAAAGAACGATAGTTTGACCTCCTCTTTCCCAGTTTGGATACCAATTTCTTTCTCATGCCTGATTGCTCTGCCTAGGTCTTCCAGCACTATGTTGAATAGAAGTTGTGACAGTGGGCATTCTTGTCTTGTTCCAGTTCTTAGTGGGAATGCTTTCAGCTTTTCCTCATTCAGTATGATGTTGAGCTGTGAGTTTGTCATATATGGCTTTTATACTTTTGATATATGCTCCTTGTATGCCTAGATTGTGTGTTGAGAATTTTTATCATGAAAGGGTGTTGAATTTTGTTGAACGCTTTTTCTGCATCTATTGAAATGATCATATGGTCTTGTTTTTGCTTCTGTTTATGTGGTAAATGACATATATTGATTTGCTTATGTTGAACCATCCTTGCATCCCTGGGATGAAGCCCACTTGGTCATGGTGGATTATTTGTTGATGTGCTGTTGAATTCGATTTGCCAATATTTTCTTGAGGATTTTTGCATCTATGTTCATAAGGAATATTGGTCTGTATTTTTCTATTTTTGTTGTGTCCTTTCCTAGCTTTGGTATCAAGGTGATACTGGCTTCATAGAATGAGTTGGGGAGGATTCCCTCCTTCTCGATGTTATGAAATAATTTCTAAAAAATGAATGGGTAAACTCTTCTTTGTTGGTATGGTAAAATTTGGCTGTGAATCCATCTGCTCCGGGGCATTTTTTTTGTTGTTGGAAGATATTTTTA
Source organism: Daubentonia madagascariensis (assembly GCA_023783475.1). Classification (NCBI taxonomy): domain Eukaryota; kingdom Metazoa; phylum Chordata; class Mammalia; order Primates; family Daubentoniidae; genus Daubentonia; species Daubentonia madagascariensis. The sequence goes on along the minus strand of JAKFHU010000747.1, from coordinate 12,862,708 downwards.
TGGCTGCTTTAATCTTGTTGCTTGTTGTTGGTCTGTTCAGGAGTTATATTTCTTCCTGATTGAGTCTTGAGAGGTTGCGTGTTTCCAGGAATTTGTCCATTTTCTCTGCATTTTCGAGTTTATGTGCATAGAGATTTTCATAGTATTCACATATGATATTTTGTATTTCTATGGTATCAGTTGTGATATCTCCTTGTTCATTTCTGATTGAACTTATTTGGGTCCTTTCTCTTCTATTCCTGGTTAATCTAGCAAGAGGTCTATCAATTTTGTTTATCTTTTTAAAGGACCAACTTTTTGTTTCATTTTTCTTCTGTATAATTTTCTTGTTTTTGATTTCATTTAGTTCTGCTCTGACCTAGTTATTTCTTTTCCTTGCATTCAAGCCTTGGGTTGGGTTTGGTCTTCCTTTTCTAGTTCCTTGAGATGTGTCATTAGATTGTTAATTTGTGATCTTTCTGTCTTTTTGATATACACATTTAAGGCTATGCATTTTCCCCTTAGGATTACTTTTGCTGAATCCCATAGATTTTGATAGTTGTGTCCCCTTTGTAATTCAGTTCAAGGAATCTTTTAATTTCCATCTTAATTTCATTATTGATCCAATAATTGTTCAGCAGCAGGTTGTTTAATTTCCATGACTTTGTGTAGAATTGAGTGTTTCTCTTGGAGTTGATTTCTAGTTTTATTCCACTGTGATCTGAGAAGATACATGGTATGATTTCTATTTTTTTTAATTTGTTGAGCCTTGTTTTGTGGCCTAAAATATGATCAATCTTGGAGAATATTCCATGTGCTGATGAGAAGAATGTATATTCAATAGTTTTGGGATAAAATGTTCTGTAAATGTCTGTTAGGCCCATTTGTTGTATAGTCCCATTTAAGTACAGTGTTTATTTATTTATTTTCCACTGGGATGATCTGTCCAGTTCTGTCAAGGGGGTGTTGAAGTGCCTCGCGATTACAACATTGCTATTTATCTCTTTGTTTAGCTCTAATAGGGTTTGCTTTATGAATCTGGGTGCTCCTGTGTTAGGTGCATAAATATTTAGGATTTTTATGTCTTCTTATTGAATTGCTCCCTTTACCATTATATAATGACCATTTTTGTCTTTCTTTACTATTGTTGATTTAAAGTCAATTTTATTTGCTATGAGAATGGCTACACCTGCTTTCTTTTGGTTTCCATTTACATGGAATATTTTTTTCCATCTCTTTACCAGTGTGAATTGTAATGGTACACCCAGTTTAATCTCTGAGACAGTAGGTGGTGCTTGTGGGTGAGAATCAACAACACCCTGTGTGATTGAGTCAGTAAATGCTGTAAAGAGGGTGCAAATTGACCTCCCTGTCAGTAGGTGGTTCTTGCCAAAAGGAACAAGATGCAGTGTTGTTTTGGGGCCCTATGCTCGGCTTTAGTCCCTCAGGAGAAGCACTCGAATGCCAGGTGATGGGCGGGGCCCTGGAACTTGCAGGTGAGTCCTTATTCTCTGCCACTGCAGAAATAGGTAGGGAAGTGAGGCTCTGTGCAGCTGGGTTGGGTGAGTCTGCTCTCAGGCTCCACAAAAGCTGGCAAGGTAGCTGTTGTGGCAGTAGTCAAAGTCTGCTTCCAGCTTCTGGGTAAGCCAGGGAGGGGCTGAAGTGGCCCCACCCAACCAGAAAGTCTGCTTGTGAAGGCAGAACCATCTGAGATTCACAGTCTGGCTGTCTGGAGCAGGTTTCGCTCTTCTCTCCCCTCCCTTCCTTTAAGGTTTCCCTCCAGCATCTGCCAGCAGGCAGGATCTCAAGTTAGTTGAGCTCTCCCAAGATTGCGCTGTGGACTGGGAAGTTCCCCACCCAGGATCCTGGCCTGAGCTGAGAGTGTGGCCTTCCTGTGGGGGAGGGGTGCCCCGCGATCACACTGCAGCTAGGACACACGCTGCACTCTCCTTTCAGATCTACCCACATGGGCTCTCTCACCTTCTGAGACTAGTTCACAACTCTCCCCTCCATGTCCCCAAGCAACACGATTGAGACCTGGGGGTACAGGATCTGGCCTGCAGGCATGTCCATGGGTCCCCGGAGATAAATCCCTGACCATGTCAGGGAGAAGCATGTTGGTACCAAGTTGCCTATGGGGTGCTCAAGCAGGTTTGATGTCCCTCTGCTTCAGGGTATGCCCTGCTCTGATGGAGCCACTGGACAAGCAGCATGAGGGATGGCCAATGAGTAGGGAGCTCACAGTCTGAGCACCCCATAGTCAGCTGGAGGACCCTAAGTGGAAAGGTTTGAGCTCCCTCTCTGTTGAAGCCTCAGTGTGGTGGCTCAATTGTCTCTCTCAGCAGCCGCAAGTGGGCAGGGGAGGGGGAGGTAAAGAGTCTAGATGGAGAAACGCTAGCACTCTAGTCATCTCTGTCCCCCTCTCCAGGAGGCAGCCTTCCCAGAATATTCGGGCTCTGGAGTCACACAGATCACCCGGGGCCCACTGGACCTTTGGCTCCTGCAGTCTGGCCTAGAGTTGGGAAATGTCTGTGTGGGAGTGAGCAAGATGAAACCTGAGGAGTTGAAACCCTCTGAGGAGGACAAAGGTGCATGGTGGGTAGAGAAACAATATGGCGCCTGCTGTCCTAGCTTGGGTCTGCAGTGATGGGACGCACCTCAGGGGGACTAGGAGCCTGGTACTTTGTCCATAATAAGCTCCCATCTCACTGGCAGCAGCAGCTTTTGGGCTCGTGGGGTTAGAAAGTCTTTCCAGCAGCTCGGGAACCTGCCAGCACTCAGAGATGTGAGGGAGGGAGAAACAAACCACTCCACCTACCCTTTTTGCTGCCCTCCAAGTCTCTCAGGTTGATCTCTGCCGATATTTTGCTCCTTCTTGTTCTGCTTTACAAATTCTTCCAGTGGAGTCCCTTTTAGGTTCTGGCACCCTTCCCTCAGACTTACATCCAAACTATGTTTGTTTGTTTGATTTTTCTCTTTCATCTAAAACTTTTCCTCCTTACTGAGAAGCTCTGGCAGCTGGTGTCTCTGGTCAACCATCTTGAGCTCCCACCTAACATTGATTTTTGTATATAAAGTTGTATTGGAACACAGTCATGCCCATGTTTTACATAGTGCCTAAGGCTATTTTTATACCACAGGGCAGAGTTTTCCAGTTGTGACAAAGACTGTGTGCCCTGCAAAATGTAAAATATTTATCTAGGCCTTTACAGAAAATATTTGCTGACCCCTAAACTCAGTGATCAAGTATTATGTCCTAGTGATACTTATAGGGAAATTAATATCAATATCTAAGAATATCAGTGAACATTGCCGTGGTTAATAATGCAAAAATAATATGTGAGTGTGTTATAACTCTGTTTTAGTGATAAATACATAATAAACAAAAATAGGTTTAATCATGGATCTTAATTTTGTCCTCCCTTAGTTCTAAGTATAGTATGTATTACCATAATTTATTCCATTCTTCTCACAATTTAACAAAGATAATTTGGTTTACCTTTTTATTTGATTGAAAGTGTAGGTGTAGAGTCCCCAGTAGAGTATCTAACATTATTATTCTTAGCTTTATGTTACCTTTGGAGAAACAAATATTTCAAAACATGTATATTTTTGGTACTTCAGAAAGGGTAGCTACACATGTAAAATTCACTGTTGATGTAAACACTCAACATTTTTCTACTAATGTAACATTTAACGAAGCTATAGAACATTATAAGTTACTAGTATTTTTACATCTATGATGTCACTTGGTACTTACAAACCTAGGAGATAGGTAATGTGCCTATTATTATCTGTGTTTCTGAAATTAGGGCTCTAGTAGGCTTAGGAAATTTTAGGAAATTTGAGTGACTCATCCAAAGTCAAATGGCCATTAAGTAACCAAGTATGACCTTGAGCCTAGCTCTTGGGATGACGTTGGATTAGTGTAGCCCTAGTGTTACTCATTTGTGAGGGCTTTGTTCACTCTGTTATCTTCTATGTTAAACAATCTGAATTTGCATTTATATTACAAGTCCTTATTAAAACTCTATGCTTTTGTTAAGATGTATCTTATAGACACCAATTTGCTGACAAAAATTTGCTAACCAGCTCCCTGATACAGTTTATCTAGGCTTTGAGAAACAAATGGTTCAAAAGTATCATTTATTTCTCTTTATACAAGCACTGTGTTCCATGTGATGCCCTTTTCACACAGCCATGTGTTGAAAATCTAATATGTGTATATAGCAACCTACACAGGCATTGAGAACATCTAAGAACTATAAGACTGGGCATTTGCCCATAAGGGACTTCTAATCCACATCGAGACAAAATTTAATCTGATGTAAAAAGGCAAGTTATTAAGGTGTCATATATGAATGAGTTAGAATATATTATAAGAAGTAGGAAGAGAACAATCTCTGGGGATTAAGAGGGTAAGGGAAGACTTTAAGGGTAGTGTAGATTTTGTAGGGTGCAAAATATCATCATAGGTAAAGAAATAGAAAGAAGAGGGAAAAAGAATTTCAGATGTGGGATTTATTTATGTAGGTTCATAATTTTAAATGAGAAACAAGAATTTGGGAGGGAGAAAATCATTTTTAATGTCAATATCCCAGAGTCTTTGTATTTATTATTGTTTTTTAAAGAACTATCATTTGGTTTTCTTTTGAATAATTGTTAATGTGACCAAGTATGGAAATTTTACCACTGACAACCCAAAGAACGTGTAGGGTGTGTGTGTGTGTATAGCAGTAGTAGTAATAGTAGTAGAAAGGAGCAGGCTTTGCTTTCTAGTAAAGACCCCCTGCTTTAATTTACTAAACCCTGTCATGGTTAAATTAATATATTCTATCAACCAACATATTCAGTTTTGTCAGCTGTTCTTAAGTACATTTATTCAGGTGCACTTCTAGGGCTCAGGCATCATCTTTGTAGTACATTTTGGCCCTATAAACTCTCACATGCTCAAACTCAAAATGTGCATGAAGATTCAATGTAACTTCTTGTCTCCCTTCCACTCTCTCTCTCCATCTTATAATTTGTGATGCATAGTACTTGCTAATTTCCAGTTGATGGAATTATTTGCTGTCAAATTGTGTAGCCACCTAAAATCAGTAGACCCACACTCTGCAACACAATCAATGCACATGTCTTGTCAACTTGAAAGCAGCAACTCGTGTGTGTAGGATCATTGTTCTCATATGCTATGCTATCCAGACCACTTTTGGGCTATCCTCAAATCACAGGTCAAACATATAACTCCATTGGGTAAGTATGAAGAAGATGATGATAAGTACTTCTATTAATAAATCTGTATCAACTAATCAATCAATTGCAATGTTTGCATCCTTTAACATTTATTATTCTACTTAATTAAGTAATTAATTCCAGGAAAGTAGATCCATGAAATTTCTTAGAAGTTCTATGCTATATCATTAAATATTGGATAATAATGAAGAAGTTCATTTTGTATGGAGCCAACACATTGGCATCTGCCAAACCAAGTCACCCACACAGATTTATTGTTGGTATTTTAAGGAGACAAAGCCCTTATATTCAGCCCAATTAAAGTTGAATATACCTTGCTTTTCCTAAATCCCTATGTGATCTAAGTATAAATTTTTCAGCTTATTACTGAACACTGGTTATGACTTCATTATACTCTGCATGGTCAGATGATTAGGTTAGTAAGTATTTAGCTATTTTCATGACTAAGAAAAAAATTAAAAACCTGAATAAAAATGGCCAATTTGGAAATTCCATCCATTTGTGACTCCAAAATTGTCACAGCCAATGCTATCTCCTTATAGCAAAAATAAGTAAGACCCCTATCTTACTATACCCACAGTTTGAGTTTTTATAACAAAGTACCATAGACTGAGTTGTTTGTAAACGGTAGAAATGTATTTCTCGTAGTTCTGGAGGCTGGAAGTCTGAGATCAGAGGGCCAACACGGTCAGGTTCTGGTGAGGACCCTCTTCTGGGTGGCAGACTGCCATCTTCCCACCTGGCAGAAAGAGGGCAAGAAAGTTTTCTGGGGTCCTTTTTGTGAGGTCACTAATCCCATTAATGGGGTTTCCAAATTCATGACCTAATTACTTCCCAAATGCTCCAACTCCTAATGCTATCACATTAGGGGTTAGGAGTTCAACATATGAATTTTCAGGGGAAACAAACATTCAGTCCAATTGCAACCCCCATTTTCCCTTTCTTTATAAAATTGATTTAAATCTTTACAACAAAATAATCAATATCTGGGGAACAATTTATTTATTGATGTATGTTAGAATCTTGAATAATTACACTGCTATAATAGTATTATTTTAAAAGTTATTGACTTTATAATATTTAAAATATGTTCTATAAGTTTAAGAATTAGTATTTCTTTCAAAGGGTTACCCAGAAATATGCTTATTTATCCTTACACTTATACCTTACCTGTAAGATGGAAATAGCATATTAAAAAAAAAGATAAAGAGAAATATTTTAGTGGATATTTCATATAAGTTATTTGGATGTTCTAATTTAAGAAATATTATAATTTACTTCAGAGATATAACTGTGTTCTCTTTAAATAAGAGATGGTCGTTCCTGAGGGTGAGGGGGAAACTGATTATGGTCATAAATTTTTTAAATTATTAGTATGTCCATTTGTTGAAATATTTATGCAATGTTTTCAGAAAATTGACACCAATAACAGTATGTCTAACTTACCAGGAAATTAACTTTCAAGAGGATAGTTTTATAATATAATTGTCAAAAATATAAAATATTTTATCTTTTCTCCTTGCCTCCCTCGTTAAGGAATAAGAACCCCTATAAACAGAAGAAATGGGGTTATTTTCATTTTTTGAAATATATGTGTATATAATGTGTATGATAACATGTTTTAGCCACCATTTCATGTTGAGATAGGGCAAAGCCCTTTATGTTAGCTGGTCTGTTATTTGTATGTAGAATGTGTTTCCTCAACAGTTTCAGACAGATAAATATGAGTCTTCTGTGAGGCAAGGGCTAGGAGTTTAAGCAGTTTAAGCTTGTCACCCTTCACATTCTCAATTCGTCCTGTTTCTTCTAATGCATTCCTAATTTCTCTACTTCTCTCCTTGTGTCATGATTGGATTAAAGTGTGGCTATGACAAGTGGCTTGAATACCAATGCCTCCCTATTGCATCTACTCTGCATACATAGTGTTAACATTCAGGTTTAGTCTACTAAAGGAGATACAGCATTTTGTCCTCTGGTGAAATTGTCATTATTTCTATTTCTATTTTGGGTTTTCTTGCTCCTGTCTGATTTCCTTTTACTGTGAACTGTTTTGCTAGTCTGTGCTACCAGCTATAATGGTGATGATTTGTAACTAGTTTCCTTTACAGGATATGCTGTCAGGTTGTTACTGAGAGTTTCCTTAACCTATCATTTAAATGTATGCTGTTCCCTTTGCATTTAAGTTTTACTTAGACTATTAGTGGAATTTTCCCGTTCTTCTTCTCTATTTGTATCTGCGGTCTTTGAAGTGGTACTCTCTTCTGTCACACAATTTCTTGTTTGTTCTGCACACACATTTGGCAATATCATCCATTGGAGAGGGATTGTGCACACCAAACAGGAAAAAAAGAAAACTGAGGATTGAATTACATTTCATGCTCTGAAGTTTTATCCATATATTCACTGGCAGTTATTCATAGTAAACACCTGACTGTGTGCACTCCATGTCCTTTGGGGTCAGTGACAATAGACCCATTTTGCAATTGGTTTCAGAATGACTTGGCATTTACTGAGTATACATCCCAAATGTGAAGGAAACTGACCTTAATATATTCAAGGCCTACTCCCAAAATGACTGGCACAAAGATTTATAGCTGGAAGAGATCTTGGAGTTTAACAGATAAAGCAATTGAGGCATGGGAAGGCAGGGTTGGTTTTAGAGTACTCTGTTTAATTCATGATCATATAATTAGCAGCGAGGCCAGAATGAAAATCCAAATCTCCATTCTTGATGCCTACTCTTGAACAGGTGGCAATGCAGTGGCATGGTGAAAAAGAATGAATGATGTGAAAAACAAAGGGTTTTGATTCTGGAGTATCTCCTGCCTGGATACTATGGGGAGAAAAAGAAAGAAAAATCCCAGGGGTGGCCTCAGAACTTCATTCCTGCCAGTGCATATTTGGATTTAAAATGAGTATTGCCACACATTACCATTTCTTTTAGTGCAGTCCCTGCATACATGGCCAAGAGTGAATTTGCCATCTGGAAGAGTAAAGCCATCAGAATAGCTGCAATGGCATGCTTACCTTGATCAGATCAGTCCACATTAGATAGGAAGACACAACCTTAACCTGGAAACATAGAGGTCAGAAGCTTGCCAGTGTCATTTTTGTTTTCCAGAACTGGCATTTGGAATTGGCTTAGAGGGAGGGATAGCAATAAAATAGTTTTATCTCTTAAAAAAAATTTTAAGATTTAAAACACAGGTAAACCCAGGTGCAAAGGACAATGATCTGAAAGTTGTCTGTATGTAATTATTTGAATTAAAAAAAAATCCTTACTCATGTTGGTGATTGGAAGTAGATTTAAGCTGGATAATGTTCAACCAGAAAAGGTTCAGAAAAAGGCAACCAGATGGTGAGGCGTCTGAAAACCATGTCTTATATTTAGTGTTGTAAGAAGGAAATGTGTAGGGGGAAAATACTAAAACTATCTCTAAAATATTTGAAGAATTATCACCTGAAAGAGGAACCAGCCATTTTATAGAAGAAAGAATAAGAAATAATGAATATAAATTCCTAGAAGGCAAATTTTGATTAACCAGAAGTGAATTATGGAGAGCTGTTTGTTATACAGGCTATTTCATGAAGCAGGTAAATAATGATTAACTCAGTATATGAAAAATTAAGAAGACACTAGATGACCAATCACCTGTTTGGGATATTTGATAATCCCAACAATGAGTAGAAGTCTAGATAGGATTATATGGGCACTTTCTAACTCTGAGTTTCTATGACTTTATGTAATTATTGGTATAAGGTATTTGGTTATGTGTAGAGATTTATTCTTTATATGTAGAGATTGTTTTTTTCTTATTTTGAAGTCATTCATTAGGTAATTTTCTAATATTTCTCTTTGAATTATTCCATCTCCAAGTATTTATCTGTGGATAATTTGTTCCAATAAAAATTGAGAATTTACAATATGTCAATTACTGTTTGTAAAGTATGGAGGAGATGCAAAGATGAATGTGGTGTCCACAAGTTGATTAGGGTATAGTGATACTAAAATTATGGTAGATGGATTATTTAGATCAGAATTAGCTGAGAGGGCTATTTAAAAATATAGATTCTGGGCCCTAATCCAGCTCTATTTTAAGAATCTCTAGAAGTGAAGTTGAAAAGTGACATTTCTAGAAGCTTTACAAGAGAATCTTAAGCACAATGAATTTTGAGAACCACAGATTAGGAAGCTAGAAAGTGCATTTGCATGAATTACTGGAAATATATAAAGAATGTGATACATTCCACAGATAAGTAACCCATTTGTATATGGATGTTGGGGATATTGGGAGAGAAGAGTGAGAAGGCAGAGGATGATAAAATACTACAAAAAACTACAGGTATTTTTCTGTGGATGATTCATTCCATAACTGTTGTATAACATTCTGTCAAACACTGTGTATAAGGTGTTGAGAAGACATAAAATGAATGAGATTTTTATTCTTTCCACAAGTTGCTTGGAGTCTATAGTGATTTTCTGGTTGTAATGTGTATTACTTTCAGCTACAGAATTGGTTCTATAGGGGAAAGGAAAATAATGTTGAAGTCAGGTTGGATGTAGCATGTACCAGGCTATATGGCTAGGCAATGAGAGAATCACTGATGCTGTGACATCTACCCTACAAATGCAGCAATGGTCTTGGTTGCAAATTGACAATAATATTCATAGGTCATCACTAGCTATAATGTGTACCAGGTTTATTTATCTTTGAGGAAGGATATAAGATGGGGAACAGAGCATGTCAGTATGACTTCATCAAATAAGTTTTCCTCAAGAATTTTTACAGCAGTCCTGGCACTGCTTCCCAGACCACACAAGGAGTATGTTCAGTTTTTAGGGTTGAGGCCATACAGGTGGGTACAGGTCATCCCAGAACAGGCCAGATTCATACATGACAACCCATGAGAGTAGCTGACAGGCCCACTCATGGGCCATGGTTTTTCCACAAAGCACTACACAGGGAGTCAAAGGTGATATTTAATATCATCTAGCATGTTTTTGCAGAGTTTTATCACGTAGACCTTCAGGGTCTATATGCCCATTCAGGGTCCTCCCAGATGCACGTCACCAATCAGAGGTAATAAGCAATGATGCCTAGTAACAGAGTTCCCTATTTATGCATTTCCAAAGAAACAGAGCTGGGGAAGGTAAACCTGAAAAATCTTCCCACAGACATAAGGTTTAGACATGCTTTTAATCCTTTCTCCTCAGTTGGTTTTTGAGAAGAAGTATAATGGGTACTGTGGTTCAAGAAGATTAGCTTGTAGCAGATGTATGAGGAAGTACTGGCAATAAAACTGAAGATAAGGGAGACAGAGGCGGCAAGCAGTGCATGACATATAATAGACACTCAAACATGCACTCAAGAAATGAGAAGGTCACTTATAGCAGTTTAAATGAAAAATAATGAGGATATGGAGAAGGTGTTGGCAATGAAAATGGAAAGAGGGAAGAGATCAGATAACTGTTATGGAGGTAGTGAGGCCAGAATTTAATAACCTTTGTCAGGAACCTATAATGGGTCATTAGTTAACCTGTTTCAGGAAGATAATATGAGTAGAGAGTGAAAGAAAATATTTTTCCTACTCCACAGAAAGAAAGACATGAATGTGAGGATTTTAAAGCATTTATGTAGAGGCAAACATATTAACAACATATAGTATATGGAGGATGAAGTAGCCATCTTGGATAGATGATTCTAGAAATAAGACTTTCAGCCCTTGGTCATGTCTCATTTGTTAAATTAATATGGTTAAAGTTGAATATAGGCTACGAGGCTTTAATTCTACAAAGACCTTGGAATCAGCATGTCTAATACAATACCTCACATTTAACCTGCACACAACCAATCCCCCCTGACCCCCAGCAAATAAGAGAAACAAAGATGAAATAAATAATTTATTCATTCAGCAGATATTTATTGAGTGCCTTCTATGTACCAAGTACTGTCTAGTCACTTGTGATTTATCCATGAACAAAACTGATGAAAATCTCCCATACTCATAACAATGAATAAGGAATGTTTATAATAATAAATTATAAATATTGTTTATTTTATAAAATAATGAATTATATAAGTTATAAATTAATTATGTAAATAATAAGGTGATATGTGCTGTGAAAAATGAATGAGCATGTAATAAAATCTAAAATCTTTAGTAAGTACATTATTTTCATAGTGGGCTTAGATATGTTTTTAATCTTTTTTTATTTAAAATACTATTATCCTGGAGATTTTTTTAAAAAAGTAAACCATGGAAAAACATATTTAAAATAATTTACTAAGTTTTTTGGTTTGCTGTTCATGGTCATTATGTAACTTCAGGAGCCCTCTTCTTTAACATGTAGTTTTTAAGTAATAAAAACAAATGTAAGTCATTTCAAATATCCAAAAGAAGAAACAAACCTTATTTTACTGTATTTTATCTTTTGGTAGAAATGAATATGTGCTATAACCCACCGGAAATCTTAATGTTATATCCATATCAATATTTGTGTTGATGGCTTATTACTTCACTAAATCCACTTAGTAATATTCAGAGAATCAATTCACAGATTTGGGATTTATCCAGATTTTCTTTTTGTCTCTTCCCCCACCTATCTGCTCACATATGGAAAGGAATGGAAGAGAAACTTAAATCATTTGAATATGTAAAATTTCTCAAGAACTCCTGAGGAAAATAGAAATCCTCCATAAAGTGGTTCAGGGAAGCAATGTTTCCATAATTATTGGAGGCTTTAAATGGTAGCTATATTACATTATTTCAGATGGCTTCAGATTGAGGCTATATATACCATGTATGCTTCAGCACAGCTTATCAATTGCTTCCCACTACCCTGGTTCAGAAACATAAGCTGAACGTACACCACGCGCAGGAAGCTCACAGGAGCCCACTCTTTCCTCTAAACCAGATCTGATACAAAAGGATTTCTGAATAACCTCAAAAAATGGTGACCTTAACTTGCTATCTGTGGGCTTTAGTGGGATCAGAGAAAGCATCATGAAATTAAGTGACAATGTACTGTGTCTGTGCATTCTTTTTTTTTCTGTCGAGAGCCATTCAAGGCATTCATCTGATTCTCAAAAGGTCCCACAAATTTAAAAAGGTTAAAAGTACTATTCCTCTGTCAGCTTTAGGAGTTCCAGAGATCCAAACTGAGCCAAAAACACCCTAAGTGAATTGGTACATAAACAGGGCCTGGAATAGAGCCACATTCTTTTATTTTTATTTTTCTAGACATGGCAGTTGCTTTGGATTTGGACTGAACAACTACAAGCTATTTTGCATTGCTGTGGATATTATAGATGTTCTCAGGCCACTATAGGAGCCTGCAGAGATGAGAAAGAAGCCAACTGGCCCATGTTGTCAAGTGGTGTATAAGCAGGCCAGTGAGAGAAGCCAGATATTTTCTAGTGCCACAATTTTGTCCAGTAAACATCAGCAGAATTGAGTAGCCATTTAAATACCTGCAACTGTGCTGAATATCTGAAATACCCATGCTGGGCTCCTAAACACAAGATCTGGCAAATTCTGTGACAATTTACACAAGGTAAAGTTTCACTCTGGAGGATAGTTATTTGATGATTATAAAGAGGATTATTAAATATCATAATATTTTATGTACACTTTAGCTTTTATCAAGAATAATTGAAAATTCTCTTTTATTCCATTTTCTAGCTATGCTGCCATTCAATTTATTAGTCAGTCCATAAAATTTATAAAAGTATTACGGTATACTTTAATAAAATCAGTCACTTATTGAAAAATCTTTCAAAAATCATCTGAGCCAAATATAGCTTTCCACTTCTACCTTACTCCCTAATCCCATCACAAAAAGGAGTGGAGGATAAATGTAATAGAATCTAGTTGAATAATCTGGCTCTTGCCAATAAGAAGCCTTTTAGTTCCTCAGTTATCGGCAACTGTCAACAATGTGGAAATCTGACATTGTCCAATGTGTACTCATGAGGCCTTTTCCCTCGTAATGGAAAGAGCACTGGACTCAAAGTCAGAGGAACTATTCTCCAGCCAGCTGCCATCTTCCAGTTTGGGGATTTTTAACAAATCAAATATTTTTTCCCCTCTTTTATTAACTAAAGTGCATGCTTATGTGGATTTCTTTAATTTTGCCTAATGTCCTTTCTGTATCTTACAATACTATCCAGAATACCACTTTTAGTTATCATATCTTTGTAGTCTCATCTTGGCTGTGACAGTGATAGTGACAACTTTGTCAACTATAGTACAGTGTTTATATGAAGTTTCTTTTGCTGTTTTAGGGACAACACTCATTTCCATAGTTATTTAGGCCAGCACTTTCCACCCACCCTATTTCCTTCAATGAGATTGTTTCATCTATTTGTAATGCAGTTAGATTCTATGTCACAGTCTGTATTCCATCCTGGTATCCCAAAACCTCATGAATAATGTTTGTCTTTGTAAATTTGTGTATGTTAAGGTTCACTCTTTGTGTTGTAAAGTTCTATGGATATTGACAAATGCATATTATCATGTATCCACCATTACAGTATCAAAAGGAAAAGTTTCACAGCCCTAAAATCTTATGTGCTTCATCTATTCAACCTTCTCCCCTCTACTAAAACCCTCATAAGCACTGATTTGTTAAACATCTATATAGCTTTACCTGTCACCATTTCAGACTGGCTTCTTGCACTTAGCAAAGTGCATTAATCTGTGTCTTTGTATGGCTTGGGAGCTCATTCCTTTTTACAGCTGAAGTATTCCACTGTATGGATGCACCAGTTTACTTGTCTATCCACCTATTGAATAGGTGCCTGGGTTGCTTCCAGTTTAAGACAGTTATAAATAAAACTGCTGTAAACATTTTTGTGCAGGTTTTGTGTGGGATATGTATTTTCAAATCAGTTTAGTAAATACCCAGTAACATGATAACTAGATCATATAGTGGGACTTCATGTAGCTTTGTAGAAAACTGCCAAACTGTCTTCCACAGTGGATGTACTTTTTTTTAAATTTCAGAATATTATGGGGGTACAAACACTTTGGTTACATATATTGCCTATGCACTGCCCAAGTCAGAGCTACAATTGTGAACATCCCCCAAAAAATGCGCCCTGCACCCATTAGGTGTGAGTTTTCCCATCCCCTCCATCCCCCTCCCACCTGCCTGACCCCTGATGAGTATTTTTTCCATGTGTGCACATAAGTATTGATCAGTTAGTACCAATTTGATGGTAAGTACCAGTGGTGCTTGTTTTTCCATTCTTGTGATACTTTGCTTCAAAGAATGGGCTCTAGCTCCATCCAGGATAATACCAGATTTGTTAATTCACTGTTGTTTTTTATTGCTGAGTAATACTCCATGGTATACATATACCACATTTTATTAATTTACCCAAAGGAAAAAAAGACATTCTATAATAAAGACATTTGCATTCGAATGTTTATAGCAGCACAATTCGCAATTGCAAAGATATGGATGTACTGTTTTGAATTCCAACCAGCAATGAAGGAGAGTTCCTGTTGTTCTGCATCCTCACTAACAATTAGTATTAACAGTTTTTTGGGGGTTTTAGCTATTCTAATAGATATTTAGTGATGGCTCATTGTTGTTTTAACTGGAATTCCCCTAATGGGAAATATTGAGCATGTTTTCATATGCTTATTTGCCACCTAGGTCTTTTGCTTGTATTTTGAATGGCTTATTTGTTTTCTTATTGTTGAGTTTTAAGAGTTCTTTGTATATTTTAGATACAAGTCTTTTATTAGATATGTATTTTACAAATATTTTCTCAAAGTCTGCAGTTAATCTTTTCATTCTCTTAACAATATTTTTTACAGAATGTAATGAACTAATTTTAATTAAGTACAACTTACCAATTTTACCCATAGGCCATGCTTTTGTTGTTATATCTAAAAACTCATCACCAAACCAAAAGCCACATCAATTTTCTCCTATGTTTCCTTCTAGAATTTTTAGAGTTTTACACTTGTATTTAGGCCTATCATCCTTTTTTGAATCAATTTCTGTGAAAGTTGTGATATCTGTGCCTAGTTTCTTTCTTTCCTTCCTTCCTTCCTTCTTTCTTTTTTTTTCTTGCATATGGACATCCAAATATTTCAGCACCTCTTGTTGAAAACACTTTTCTCCATTGAAGTGCCTTTACTCCTTTGTCAAAGATAGGTTGACTGCATTTGTGTAGGTCTGTTTCTGAGCTCTCCATTATGCTCCACTGATATGTGTGTATCCTTTCACCAATATCCCGCTGACTTGGTTATTGTAGCTCTCTGGTAAGTCTTGAAATCAGGTAGAGTGAGTCATACAACTTTGTTCTTCTTCTTCAGTGTTGTGTCGGCTATCCTATTTCTTCTCCTTTCTCATATAAATTTTAGAATCAGGTTGTCCATATATAAAAAATTATTGCTGGGATTTTAATTAATATTGCATTAAATTTATAGACCATATTGGGAAAAATTGACATCTGTTCAATATTGGGTCTTCCAATCTTTGAACATGGAATATTTATCCATTTATTTAGATTTTCTTTGATTTCTTTCATCAGATTTTTATAGTTTTCCACATACAGATTCTGTACATCATTTGTTAAATTTATACCTACATATTTCTTTTTTTGTGCTATCATAATTTTTTCTTACGTTTGAAATTCAAATTGTTCATTGCTCATATGTAGAAAAGCAGTTGATTTTTGCCAATTAACCATATACCCTGCTACTTGCTATACTCACTTATTAGCTCCAGGGGATTTGGTTTTTGTTTTTGTTTTTTTTAATCCAAAAACTTAGAGAAATAGTAATTTCTGCCTAATAGTATAGCTTAAAAATTAACTATAATATATATGGCAATGGCCAACACAAAATCTCATACATAGTAAAAACTTACTCAATAGTAAATGAAATTTTAGTTTCAACAACAAACACTGATGTAAAGACTAACTTCATAATATGTTTGAAAAATTCTAAGTAAGATATTTTCTTTACTTCTGTTATTAATTACAAAATAATCAAACAAATATATAGTAAGGTGATTCCATGTTCTCCATAACTGATTCTTTTTCTGTTTTAATTTGATTCAAATAAAATATTGCTTACGTACATATGTTCTTAATTGTTCTTAGTGTTACTTTCTGTCACAGCATTTCTTTCATCTAAATGCATAAATTATTGTTCTAGATTTTATCTATAAAGTTAACCCAATTCAAAGAAATTACAATCTATAATTAATTTTATTGACTGAGAAGTACACATAAAAGTTAGGAAATAAACTTTATAATTCTCTCTCCTTGACCTTTCATTTCTTTGAGTTCTGATTAAATAATTCAGGTAAACAGTAATGAGGGAATGGAAGAGTTTGAAAAGCTACATAGGGTCAAAAGTGGTACAATGGACAAAAGTGGACAAAAGAGACAGAGTAATGCCTGAGCTGGAAAAGATAATGTACAAAGTGCCTTTCTTTCTGTACACAGCTGACCCATATTTTACTCCCATAACAGTAATTTTCATTTTTATTGAGCTAAAAGAATTACCTTTTGTTATTATTAATCTTTCACATTCTCAAGCTACACACTAAAAATTTGATTGACTAGGTCTTAGTTCCACTCTAAGAATATGCATTTGAAAAATAACTAGGGTGGTCTGTGGGACATATTTTGAAAAGGTGCCTATACTATGTGTCTATTATATGCTAAGTATTTTTTATATAAGTGTGCTGAGTACCAAGTACACAAGATCCCTTCCTTTACAAAATACATAATTTAGGGCACAATAATTATTTAAAAAATGGGGAAAAATTGAAGCAAACAAGATATAGGAACATATCAGTTTGTTAATTTCTCATGAGATGTCAAAATTGTTAAAGAATATGACTTCTGATTTTAGATTGTCACTGTTGTTGTTTTGTTTTTTCCTGAAACAGAGAACATGAGTCATTATCTCCTGGGAACACACTACTTTTTAAGAAATTTTTTTAATTGGAAAACTGAGGTATTCTTTTCCTGGGGTCAAAGGCAAAGTCCCAGTCGATAATTAGGTTGAGTGCTAAGCTACCTGATCAAATGCTTGCCAGACTTGCATACCATAATTCTGAATAACTGCATCTGGTTTGGTGCGAGAAGGGAAAAACATCATTCTCTCTGGAAAAATCCTGGGAGCCAACCCTACCAGAGCTGTTCACAACTGGTTAGGGAGTTGGGAAAGGTATATAGAGGAGAAAATCCAACTCCAATAGGGAGCCTGGCATAATATAGCATCACAAACCAAAAAGGGTCTAATGTTCACAGCATGATTCCTGCAGGTGCTCACACTCCTGGAATTGTAACTGAGTATCACAAAGGGAGCATCTTCTTATTTGCACTCTGCTTAGTGACAAGACCCACTGACCTTTTTGCTTTCTTGTAATCTGGGGTTCTTTCCACTGGGCTATGACTCCAGCCTGTCTATATTCAGAGGGTCAGGGGAGATGTCTTATCTCCCTTCCCTGTCAGATAAATGGAAGTTGCATGATGCCACAGGCTAGGCAGAACAATGAAAACCGTTTTGTGAGGAGACCACTGGTTGATAGAATAAAACCAAGCTGCCAAATCCAAAAGACTAACGAGGAACTGGAAGCCAAAACAAAACAAAGAAACTAATTTTGCTGATGAGCAAAGATTATGATAATAAACATGGTGGGAATAAGATTAACCTGAAAGAAATCTGAAGGAAGATGACCAATGCACAGATGGCATTTGCTTCACTTATCTTTTCTTCTTTATTGACACGTTGGGTACGTTTAAAAGGACCAAAAATACAAAGTGCAAAAAAGGGAAAGTGTATATTTATGCTCATTCTTCTTGGCATTCTATGCTTTTTTTTACTGTCTGTGGCCTTCCTACCTGCTCCAACATGGTAAAAGAAATGCCAGTTCAATCCTAGCACAGGTAATAAGCACAAAGGTAGAAGGTACATAAACAGCTATTATAGTTACATAAATTTCCAAGTATTGGCCTACAGAAGAGGAAAAAAGTAAAGGAACATGGCTTTGGTGGCTGAAAACAGTCATTTCTATCATATTCCTTGTTTCTGCAGAGTCTGCATTATTTCTAGTGTACCCCCATATTACATAGATGAAATTAAGTAGCTGGTGTGTGAAAAGGCATAGTGTGTGGCAGACCAATCCGAAGGATGAGGGGACCATCACTGATATCAATTATACTCTCTTTGTTTAACATGTTATTATTTATAAAATACTTCAGATGGATTATCTCATATGTTACTCACTTTGAAGGCAATTAACACAGGGGTTACTATTCCCTTTTTCATGATAATTAATCCAAGGACCAGAAAGGTAAAGGTTTTTCACTACCTTCTTCACATCAGTCAGCCAGCAAGTGGCAAATTTGGAACTTAAACTGAGTACCAGTTCTTATTCCTAGTTCTATGTGCTTTCTCCTGTATCTGATTGCCTTTCTCACAAAGCAGAAGCAGATCTATAAAATTGAGTGTTCCTGGAAAGTGTTGCTAATTTCAATGGACCAGTTGAATCCATTCCTTGTTATCGGCACTGGAAGACCTAGAGCTAAGTGACTCAAGATTATATCAGAAATATAGAAGGAACAAGTTTGAATTGTGATCCACTGTTTTGCTAGAGTCAGCTAGCACCAAATCCTAAGAGCCATCTCTTCTCAGTTCCAGGTTCAGTGACATCACATTGGTAGCTTGAAATTGGCCATAATGGCAATATTTACACCAGATAAATTGACATAGTTATTAAACATCTATTACCTCATCACTGCATCGATTTCATTTGTGCTGTTATGGTGAAAGATAGGGATATGAGTAATGAATAACAGAAAAGCGTGATCTTTGGACTAAGAAAGACTTTGGTTTGATTTCTAGCTGTATCATTATATAGTACAGTGACCTTGGCCAAATTACTTACCCTTTGAGTCACCAATCCTTTTTAAGTATAATAATACATAGCTATTGATGAGAACTAATAATACCTCTTTGCAGATTCTTAGGATTCATAATAATGTAAGTTCTGACATATGAAAAGCAGTCAATTTTAAGTGCTAGTATTAGAATTATTAGAAACCTTCCCTTTTGTGTCTAAGTTCTCAGATAAGTAAAGTTATTTAATAAAACCACATTAGTGCTCTGTGGAAGAAGATATATGACATTGGAGAAAATATTTTAAAAAACTGATAAAAATGATAAAATCTGTTAGGCTTTTTAGAAAGAGGTACCATTATAATCGTAGCTATTTACTATTACCACACAATACAAGAGAATATAAAATCCAGCTAAGAGAGAGCCCACTTTTGCCAAATTGAAGTAACAGGAGGTAAATGGTACTGCTCTCCTCCAAAGGATCTGTGGATTTATAAATTGGTTGGAAGCATAGGGTTCTGGTTATTTTATTTCATATGATTCACAGCGCCAAGCACTGCAGTTCTAATTTCATCCTGGGGCATTCATTCAGTACTTACTTGGAGAGAATAGTGCCACCAACCTCGTCCTCATAAGCACTGCCAAATATCCAAATTTCTTTTTCCTGTTTGGAGAGGAATGCACTCTAAGGAACATCTATGAAGCCTAAGCTATTTTTTTTCCAGGAGGACAACCCAATTCTTGCATCAAAATGAGAGAGGTTAGACTAGTAGTGAGATTTCCATAAGATATATTTTACTCCAACATTCAGAGACTTGAGGAACATGAGACAGTATAAAATATTGTGAAAGCTTCAAGAATATGCAAGGCAGTAAACATAGTAGTTTTGAAACCAGCAACAACCCAAAGCAAAAATAAGCACACGACAACAAAACAATGAAAAATTGCTTTTGTTTAGTGAAAATGCCAAAGAGTGTATACTGCTCTGGGTGTCTCAGACTCAGGGAAGTCTGGCACCTCTTTTGTCCATCAGGCACATTGCATTAATGAAGTTTAAAGGAAACTGTAGTACATGCCAATGCCATGGAGAACAAGCCACCCAATAGGAAGTCCTCCTACTGGGGCATGATTTCATGTTGAAAATAACAGCTTTTGAGTTACCTCTTTTCAACTTATTCCATGAAGAGAGCTACTAAATATCAAGCATATTGAAGTGAGTCATGTATGTGATTATGTATATATTTTTCAAAACCTGGTAATGAAAGTATAATTAATGGCTTTGACTAATGAAGTGGTTAATGGATCTCTCCTCAAGAGAAGAAATAATAACTGTGAATCAGGAAGCCATGGAAATGTGTGTCATATTTGCCACTGCTTTTTTGTATGCAAATGGATAAACATATCTACAGGACAGTGGTTTATGTTCTGAATTGTGAAGTTATATTGGAGACAAGGTATGCATTGTGGTTGCCTTTTTAAAGGCTGTACCAAACTCATTGGCTGTCTTTCAAAAGAGAAAGTATCCTCCAGAATTGGTAAAAAGATCAACAATCCACTCACTAGACAATTCACTTTACAGGGAACAAATATTTCCTTTTAAGTTGCATGTGAAATGACATTTTGGTAGGAGATACAAGCATCAAGAAACTGGAACATTTTTGGATGAGAAAACTTATCTGCTTATGTGCAATCTTCAAAATCATGTCTTAAGGAAATTTCACACTTGCTTCATTTGCTTTGTGATATCAATAGCATCAAAGGAATACTAATAAATAAGAAATTGGTTGGAAATACATACCAGTTTTCTCAGCCCCACAAATGGAATTGGTCATGATGGATTTCCTTTGTTCTCTTAATCACTAACAAATGCTTTCCTTCTCAGTTTCTTTGAGAAAATATTTAAGGAGAAATTGCAGGGCTACTACATTGCTTTGTATTTTTATTGAATTTTAGAATCCTTCTATCTGCATCTTTCAGCTCTTCCACATATTGGTAGGTATTTGAAATTTGCCTTTATAACTACAGCAATTTGTAGCTAAGAAAATTCCTTAAAAGGATATTTTCTCTCAGGCCCTAGCAAACACAAATGTATCAGATCAAATATTTTATTCTATTTGTGGTGAAAATGGTAGCACACTATAACGAAAATCAAATGGTCTAGTGGTGCAAGCAAATAAAATAGGCCTTCTCCCAGGAAGAAAAGCCTAGTGGAGTTCTTGCTTCAAAGCATGAAAAGTGAAGCCATCGGACCATGACAAAGCTGCATGGTATTTTGTTTTTGTCAAAAATTCTGACTTGTATAGGGCTGGTGGCCAATAACAGAAAGCAACCATGGAGCCATTGACTAACATTGTGCAACTCTGCACCAGTTACCTTGGATTAGAGTTGTGTTCTCAGGCAATAAATATGTGCAAACTGGAAATGATGAGTTTCTGGATCCATGAAAAGCATCCTTTTTTTTTTTTAAATCCAAATCACAGTAGAATATTAGGCAAAAGAATTCATTTGAAAATTTACAGAGATAGTGCAGCATTCTAGGCAACACACATTATTGTGCATATTTGGAAACACCTTTGTACACCTAATTGGATTTCTCTGGTTCTTAATTAAATGTTACAATTCAAGTCAGCTATTGGCTGAATAAACTCTAAGTTTGATGAAAGCAATTGTGGAGTTATAATTTCAGTCTATCATTCTGCTTTAGTATGTAGGACACTGGCCTAGACTATGAAATAGCAGCTCTAGTTTTTGGTCATATGGTTTTTGTGGGCTAACTGCTTAATATCTCTGAAACTCATTTCCCCTTTTGTAAGAGGGAGGATGTTTTGGGAAATAATGAGACCAAACCTACTCTGAGCTTCTTGGAGAGAGTGAAGCTTGTAGAATTTGTGATGATGGTGCTTAAAAAAATAGATCATTAACCACAACCCCCTGACTGAAAGGAGTTTGATTTCACTGGAAGGAAAAATAAATAGATAAAAGATAAACACATTTTCCTGTCTTCAGAGACATGAGAAAACAGGAAGTCTATACAGATTTGATTTATAGTTTTCTTATGATTTTTGAGGTCAGCTGGGTTTTGGAGGGATATTTATTATTCAAATTTAGCAAACATTTGTTATACAAATAATTAACATTTAAATACTCTCTTGGGCACTGAGGTGATAAGTTAATACAGCCTGGTCTCTCCCCTAAAAAAAACTCACTGTTCTACAAGACAGAATTAAATAAAAGCCAACTGAGGTATAAAGAATTTTTAAGAGAAACAAAGAAGAATAACTTTGATAAGGATAAGCAGTAGACAGAGAATACATAAAAAAAAGTCTTTTAAGTTACACACTGATGATTGAAAAGGACTTTATTAAGTGAAGAAAAAGGGAAGGACATTTGTTACAAGCTGAGAAAAGTACTCTGAGAAAAATCCAGAAAACTTATTAATTTTTAGGGAATGCATTTGGCGTGTTTTTATTATGTTCTATTAACAGCTATGAGGGAGTGTTTTAGTCATAATATTGGCTAAAGAGGTGTGGTTGAGCTTTGTAAGTTGAGGACTATCCACTGGAAGCTGGAGATTCTGAGGTTTTTTTTTCCCCCAGTACTGCTACCTGTAATAGATTACAAGTAGATTATAGATAATAATATATAACAATAGACATATATATATTATAGATTATTATTATATATTAATCTATATGATTATAGATAATACTAATAGATAATAGATTATTATCTAGTTCAGAGATAATATGGACAGTCCAATTATCTCTGAACTAGACAGTATTGTTACATTGCAAGAAATATGGAATACTTTTTAACCCACCCTCACACCTCACACTCCATATCGGAAGGTTTATAGGGCTTCCAGATCATAATTTACCAAATTTTCTATATTTATAATCAAGTACATAGGATGTTAATGTGTTTCGTATTGGAACAGATCATTGTTTTATTAAGTATGTAGTACTCTGCCATACAGTAGAGCTCTCTTCAGTTCAAAGATGTGAAAACTAAGACTGAAGGAAATTAAGTAATTTTCAAAGTTAACCAAACTATAATAGTTATTAATAGATCTGGATCATAAACCCCAAAATTTCTGTTTTGCTTTATTAACTCATTTTTTCTTACTATATTGTACTTTATTAATCTTTTCTCATCAATAGATGCTTTAAAAGCATAATTAAACACAATTTGGTATTGACAATTAATATTAAGTGGAACATTCATTTTTTAATAGAAGAGATGAGAAATACTTTTCCCTGGTCTTGACCAATTCAGTTTTATAACTTGAGTACCTATGTCAGTATGAATTGCTTAGAACTTTGACAGAAGTAGAACAGTTGAATTTTGCTGAATTTACACAATTTTCCTTTGCAGAGCTTGACCTTGTTACATAGAGCAATGTGTTAGGATACTTGCTTTGTTTGTCATAACTGATTGCCTTTACATGGTAGATTCCTACTGCAATTTAGCAGAAGTTCACATCCTCGCAGATAATCTGCAAATGACATCAATTTATTTGCGACACTAAAATTTCAAGATAATGGGATTCTATTATGAAAAACTTTTCTTCACATATTGAGTTTTAGGGCAATAAAATACTCACACGGTACCTACAAAAAAAAAGACATCATGTCATTTCTCATTCCCAGGTTGTCTCAATTAACTTATTAATAGAGGTCAACTGGGAGCAGGGCTGAGTAACAGATTTACTTAAAAATGAGTATATTAGGTTGGGATGACTCAGAAATCCCAAGGTTAAAGATGTTTAAATGTGCTTTACCTTTGGGGAGTGTAAGTTAAGATTTTCATGAAAAAAAATATGAAAGACTTTGAAATGGAAAAAGAAAAAAAAAATACTAAGTGTCCTGAATAGGGTACCTTTCCCTAAGTGCCAATGGCTACTTTACAACTGTGTTGTCGAAAACTGGCAGTAGAAAACTGATAATATTGTTATACAAATGCTCCATAGAAAGGCTAATGGATTGTGCTTGGTGGAATGCCATTGATTATTGCCCTGTAGATAGAGCAAGTCATGCATCTTTCTTAAATTCATTTCAGCCTTTCTTTTATTGCCTAGATATGTATAGTTATTTGAATTCTCCTTTGAGCTAGTTGTAACATCATACCACCCTCCTCATTAATGAGTTAAATAAATTGACATATGATTATTTAAAATTGTATGAGAGTTATGATTTTACTTTTAAAAAAAACTTTTAATGGTATAAATCAATGGTTCTCAAATTCTAGTATGCATTATAATCCCCTGGAGGGCTTGTTAAGGCTTAGATCACTGGGCTCCATTTCTAGAGCTTCTTATTCAGTATTACTGGGTCCTAAGAATTTGCATTTCTAGCAAGTTGCTGCTGATAATGACGCTGCAGGTCCAGAAACCATACTATTGGAACCACTGGCATAAATTGTAGTCATCTAGGCTGATGATTACAATCCCTAAAAATCTTCATTTTACATCATTAGAAAGCTATTCATTCTAAGACCTAATCTGCATCACTAAACTATTTTCAGATCCCTCTGTGACAAGAATGTCTCTAGCACTTTCATTTTTGCCCTTATGGCTGGATAAATCTGCCTCTTAAATCTCATGATTTGGGCATTAGAAATACTGGCAGGCTTTATCAGGTGACATGATGGGGAATAGGAAGGTATCATAGAAGACAATATAAGATTCACTCTAGACTAATTATGTAGTTAATTACTCTAGTGTGTGAACTTAGCATTCAAAGCAATCTCATTTGGGCTGAGGAAAAAGCTACTACAGACAATTATGGGATGTGTGTGATGTGAGAAGGGGAAAGAGAGAGCTATTGTTGGAAGAACAGTATAAATGCTGAGCAATGCAATCTGAAATAAACGTAAGTGGAACTATATTTCCCTGTTATGCCTTCAATGCATAACACTTCCTTTCCATTCTAATTTCTTTGATTCAATTGCTCATTGGGACAATTTATATATTTTTCTTCCTTCCCCTTTCCTGTTGCAGGATATGCATTATCTTTCCTTATTGTGGCTATAGAACTCAATATGCATTTTCATTGTCAGGAGGGTAGTAGTGGAGAGTGACTTAAATGAGCAAATATCTCTTTTTTATTTAAATCAAAAGGAAAATCTTATGCCATGGGTGAATATCATATACCTGACCTAAAGATGTGACCATTATTTTCTTTTGTATTCTCACATTTCATAGAAAAGAAAGAACAGCAAGTCCTGTCATTCGTTGTATGCTGGTAGTGGGAAAAATATAGACAGAACATTCAAATACTTTTTTAAAGCCTTTTGTGAACCTATAAAACATAAGGTAAATTAAATATAATTTGCATGCAATTTGTCACGTATTTAGAGGTTGGTGACAATTAAAAATGCAATTTGCTTTTAACACTATATTTCTTTTTTATGTACATTAAAAAGTCAACACATTTCTGTCATAATCATGAGATTACAATGGTGCACTCTAGTGGATGAATAAAATTGTACATCATATTCTCACAAGATTTCATACTTTTATATACATGAGCTGACTTGTATTTAATTCAAATAGCAATTTAAGTAGGTAGAAGATGATGTGTTATTTTAATGGGAGAGAATTTGTGGATGGGACTATGTCTCTGAGTGAATTTGCATTTAGAAAGTAGTTTTCTTTTCCCCAGTTCTTTGTTTGTCCTTCCTCTTCCTTCTCCCTTTTATTTTATTTTAACCAATAAGCACTGGATTCAACATTATAAAGTAAATATAAAATCGTGACTTGAAAGCTGAGGACATAAATGAAATGTGTTATTATCATCAATTTTAAGGCCATTTTAGGGAGCTATTTTTCTTTGATAGAAAAAGCTATTTTAGCAAAAGCATTATCCATTTGTACCTCTTCATATTTTTTGAATATGGGTTGTCAGGGAAATAGAATATCAGAAGCATCTAACATAGAAATTCATAAATATTTTTAACAGTTGATACTCAACACTAATATTAGAAGGAGTAAAAATATCTGTGCAATATAATAATCTGAGTTTTTTTCACTGAGTGCAGTCATATTTTCAGAATAAGACTTTTGCCATTGTTATTCTAAACTATCTAGTAATGTTGCATACTTTATTTGAATTTTCTAAAGTAATTTTTGTATTACCCATACTCTTTTAAAATATCCATAGATGAAGTTTAGGTTTTTTTTTTAATTTCTAAATTATTATCTTGTGGTCCTTAACAAATAAGGTATTTTTATGTTTATGGTACTTACAAATTACACATAATTTGTGAAGAGGAGATTTGTTCATCCTCATATCTAATGTTGTATCCATTGCTAAAATATTAGAAAAAGAAATAGAGGAAACATAAAAGACAAGCATTTTAGAATCTGTTCAAATACTAAGCACCTAAATTCTCTAACTCAAAGTAAGGTAATGATCCATGAATAAAACCTTTTTCTCCTGAACCTTTGTTATTAACTTAGTGGAGCCTCCAAGAAACAAACTACAGCCTAAGTGACTTACCCCTTTGCATATTACTATAGGGAATGGTTAGTGCAAGCCACTGCCCTGTATAATGGAATGGCTCAATAGATGCCTGCAATTGTAACTGTGGCCTCCCAGGAGTATATGTAGCCATATGTTTCTCTTAAACTTACCCAAGGTTGGTATGCAAATCCTTGAGGACAAGCCCCATGAGTGCTTTCAACATGGAAGTTCTGAATATTGGCGGGCTGCTGAACATGAGTATGTGAAGAACATTTGTAAACTAATCCCCTATTCCAGTTTAGCCTCACTCTTGAATTTGAATAGTTCAAATCTTAAATTTGAACTTCCTGCTTCAGGCCAATACATAATGCTGTTAGCAAGGTAAGCAAGACTAAGGTAGTTGCCTCTACTCATTCCCTCTGATCCACTTATAAGAAATTTTGTTAAATTCAGCTGAGCATGTACATACATGTTCAATGTCAACGAACTTATTTTATTTTATATGTTTTATTGTGATGGCTTTAAAATAGCTCTAATACCAAAACAGAAGAAGGAACTCTGACTGATTGCAGAGAACCAGACCTCATGGTATGTGCTATCTCAGATAAAGCTCTTTCATTTCAAACAACAGAAGCAAAACAACACAAATATTAGATATTTAGAATGAAGTGGAGAGGCTCGTAAAGCCAAAAAAAGAGGTGTACATCAAATGCCTGGAAAATGTAGGGGCTGTGACTGAGCAGGAGATGTCAATATTACAAACTTGTGAACCTTCTTTCAAATGCTCCATGAGGTAACTCAATACAAGAAAGTTTTATCTCTGGAAATGTTTCAAATTCCCAAAAGAAAGAGCCTGATTGGCTCAGACGGTGTCAAATTCAACCACCTCAGTCTAGTCCCGATGACTTGATTAATAGCAGGAACTATGATATTCAGGCTCATGGGAATCACTTGGAAGAAGGGAATGAAAAAAAGAGATATTGTCAGCAGGAGGAGAGAAAGGATGCTGAGTAGCCAAAATAATCAAATACCTGTTACACTCCTGCTCCTGTCTTCTCAGCACTACACGCATATTCCTAAACTTTTAAGAGCGCTCCCTTTTAACAAAATGGAATTATGTTCCATGTTACCTGAAATAAACTCACCCTTTCCAGTGGAAACAAACTAAAGTCATTCTTATTAATACTTTATGTCCATATCACTGTCATGAGCAGTGGTGTACTTCCTCAAGTTCTGAGTTACTTTTTTACTTACTTTATAATTTTACCGATATTGTACAATTTATGAAGAACACTCCAAATGTTTAGAGAGCAATAGGCATGAGGGTTAATTCTTAAGTAGCATTGCCCAGTCCTTAGTTCCATAATGCTGTTTGCATCTGTACTATGGAGTATGTAGTGGCATATATTATTTTCCTAAAATCCCTTTTTGTTGACATTTACTTTATCATTACTCCTTATGGTGCTCCATCTCCATCCCAGGTTTGGGCATGAGAACCAGAAAAACAATACAGTATATAACCTTGGCAGAATGCTTTGTCTTTGAATGAAAGGAAGACCCAAACAGAAACCAATGGAGTTGCCTGCAACAATACCTGACCTCTTAATATAATTGTATACATTTAGTTTCGAGCCATAGTTCTAGTTGCTCAAAATTGAACACTTGACAATGGTTAGCAAAAGTACATTTTGTTAACCTATTGTATATTCTTTATATTAATTAGAGGACTTAGAGATTTAAGCATCTGAAAACCCAGATTTGCATAAATATAAGGATATGTGTTTGTTTTATAACAAGAAATAAAAAAATAAGGTATTGTTATGAATCAAATTATGTGCCTCCCAAAAATCATGTGAATTTCTAATCCCCAGTACCTTAGAATGCGACCTTATTTGGAAATAGAGCCTTTACATAGGTAATTCAGTCAAAATGAAATAATTACATTTTTTAATGTGGGCTCTAATAAAATATGACTGATTTCCTTATAAAAATGGAAAATTTTGACACAGAAATAGAAATTGACAGGGAAGATATTGTGAAGAGACACAGGGAGAAGACAACCATCAAAAACCAACAAATGCCTAAGACTACCAAAAGCCAGAAGAGAGGCCACATACATCCCTAGTGCCTTCAGAGGGAGCATGACCCTGCCAAAGCCTTGATTTTAGACTTCTGGCTTCCAGAACTGTGAGACAATAAAATTTTATTGTTTTAAGCCATCCATTTATGGTACTTTGTTATGGCAGCCTTAAGGAAACTAATACAGGAAAAATTTGTGTATGTTATAATCAGAGTTCTGGGTCCATTTCCCTATAATTCTCTTTATTCTGCCCTCATTGTTGTATCAACTTTGCTTTTAGGGTAGCTAGATTATGTTCACAAGGTAATTCAGGCTTTTTTATCTTCCGAAAGGCAAAGAGAAAGAAAACTTCTCCCTAAGTGTGGAATACAAAGAGTCTCCTGTTTGAGGATGATTTCAAGGTACTCACTATGTCCTCCATCCTTTCAAACATGGAAAGCACTGGAACATCTAGAAATTATGATCAAAGGCCTTTGCTACAGCGGGGGCCTTCTGGTAACCATTTGTATGTGACATAAATATGTGGGAGGGTCATTTTAAAAGTTCTGTCTACATACTGTTAATGAATCTTTGTGCTACCAGTTCTCCAATCTTGTCCTCTAGAAGTCTCTGACCATGTGCCAAATCTTTGACAGGAGCCAGTGTAGATCCTAACCTCGGACTATATGTCTTTCCAAGCAAAGTGGAACATATGACACATTGCTTTAAATGCTGTCTTTTGGGAGAGGATTTTTTCTTCTCTAATGTCCTTAGGACCATGAAAGCAGTGGGAATATTTGGAAGTGCACCCCAACTGACACTAGTACAAAACAACTAATGCTGCTATTAAATTCTTGGTGTCCTTCCACTCCCTGGTTGGTTTTTCATTTCTTTAGCTTCTTTGTAACTATTTCCTGCATTAAATATTCTCTATTAAACTATCTCTCCTGACCTTCATTTTCTAACTGTACTCAGATTGATGTAGTAGTACACCAGTAATTTATTGTGTTTATAATGTTTGATGTCAATGTAAATGTGCAGATTCTTTATAATTATTGTGCAACCTTCCAAAACTTTATGACTCAACAACCACAGCATCTCAGAAATGATAAAACTAAATCCAGGAAAATTTAAGAGGTTCATCCATGGTCTTACATTTGGGGATAAAGACGAGACTAGGAATCAGCTTTCCTGTCTTCAATTTAGTACCTTTTTATTTCTACATTGCTTATATTTTATAAATGTTATATTTCTACTTATGTTTACCATTCTCCTTTTGATACAAATCTATTTTTATAACCAGAAATAACAATCCCAAAGTGAATATCTAGGCAAAATTTTCAAGGCTCAACAACTTATAAATTTTAAGACAGATTGTCTATAAGGCACTGTTTCAGTGCACTAAACAATACTCAAGTGGCCTGAAAGAGTTAATACAGCTTGCAAAATAGCTTAATTTATTCCCAAGATATAGCCCATACACAGGGAGATTGTGGCTCATTAAATCCCTTTCAATGACTCCCAGTAGAGAGAAGTTTGTTTTGGGATCAATATTATGTTCCCCTGGACTTAACTGAATTACAATTACTCTTGGGAAGATGCCATAGCTTTTCCTTCTGGTTTGGACCTCTTTTCAAAGATGGATATTGTACCTATGGCTATTCACAATTCCGTTTAAAAAGCAGAGTGGCTTACTAATTTTTTTTTATAAAAAGACTAAGACAATTTAAAAAAAGAAATAATTAACAGAGTAAAGGTAGTTTTGAAATTTTTTAAAAAATAAATAGAAAATAAAAAGACTAAGCCTTCTCTATGCAACAGTTTTTTTCTTTCCAGCAGCTAATAAAAAAGGCTACACTTCTGTATGTGTTTTATTTTATTGAAGCTTTTTGTGCTTACAATCTTCAGCTACTCAGACTCTTCAATAGAAACATTGTATTTCATGACATATTCTTAAGAAGTACTCTCAGAGGTCAGAGACTGTAGTGTAGGTATAAGTGTGCTTCATTAGGTGCTTCTTTCCCAGGAGTTTTATAAAAAAAAATATATATAAAATATGTATTATATATATATGCATATACATATATTTACACACATATATATGAATTTGGATGAGAGAAGATATATATATGTGTGTATATATACACATATATTATATATTACAACATCTGATTAATATGATGACACTATAAAACTGTGTCTACATGATGTTTGACAGTTGGATGAAATCTCAGAAATTGTGGTAGTTTCCCCCATATAACATAGTGAAGTGGTAAGAGTGAAGACCCTGGAGTCAGATTCATGTTTTTGAGTCCTGACTCTACCACTTACTAGATTTGTGGCCTCAGGTGAGTTATTTCCTGAGTCTCAGTTTTCTCCATCTATATACTGGGGTAAAAATAGTATCTACCTCATTAGACCATAGATGAGAAGACTAACTTAAGTGAAAGAGTGTATGGAAAAGGTCAGATATTAGTAAGTATTCAACAAATAGTAACTATTACTATAATTATCATGTGGATATATGTAAAATTCTCCATTATTTTTACATATGCAAGTAGCAGCTCATTAGTATAGTTGGTGTCAAAGAAAAATTGCACAGAACCAGTAAGACAGACAGGTGCCTTAGTCATCCTGGAATGCTATAACCTCATGACTTCAGCTAAACCTAATTACCTTCCAAGGCCCCACCTCCAAATACCATCACATATGTATTAGGGCTTCAATATATACATTTTGAGGGGACAAAACCTTTAGTCCATAAGAGCAAGGAGGATTTTCTTCAAAACTATTGCAATAGTGGAGAGAGATTGTACTCAACTTCACTGAAACAAAAGGCAGGAGGATTTTTAAATACTGGATGACATTAGGAAAAGGTTGGTCTATGTGATTAGGTCATCTGTGTTTGCTAATTGGTGCTTATTGAAGTTAGATGCCTACTCTACCAGAGAGACCGGGGGACAAGGGTCCTATTTTGATGATACCATTTCAAAGGGATGGCTTTCAGGATCTTGAGAAAGTCATTTTTGGGTTATAGAAGATTTTTATCTCAAAAGGGGTAAAAAAGAATTTACACTTACAAGTTTTCTAAAGTAATTGCTTTAAGAAAATGGAGATCAGGGGCCTATAGATAGAAAGAAGCCTTTCTAAAATATAGTCAACTGGGGGAAACTTTAGGACTGTCTTGGTCATTGGCAAATATTAATTCCTAATAATCCTGTCTTTAAAGATAAATCTTATATGTCTTATATGCATACCTTAAAGATCATGAAGTCCTCATGAACAGAGACACATAAAATAACTCTGCTGGTATCTGTAGATTGTGTCCTCAAATTACAGTTATTACAAATAATATCTATAGTTTATTAAGCACATCATTTATGTCATTACTACATATCTGTCAAATATTTTCTTATCATCATTGGCTATTTTCTGTCATGATGATAACTAGTTTTAAATGGAGTAGGCTTGGGAAATGCTTTGACTCTTGGAAAGTTTAATAAACAAAGAAAATATTCAAGTCAAATTTGTGTATGAAGTTTTATCCTATGTCCGCTATAAAAGCAGAACTAAAAACACAGCATTTTGTCATGTGTTCTGAGACTTCTAGTAAGTTTATAAATTAGAATGGTAAAATGTATGAAGAATTCTATGATGAATAAAAGATATGAGATACTGCTTAAAAACCTCAATGAGCTATAAAGAGGTGCTAAATGCTCCACTGCTGTTCATTTACGAAGTCATTGTTTCTGCATAGAATTAATTAGCGATACAGGTATACAAACATATGTTTCCAATATTTGTCCACCGAGAACATCCATGGCCTTATCTCCCCTTTATTAAATCTCGTTTAACATTCATCATGAGATATTTAAAAGTCCTGACCAAATGCCTCAGTCCTGTCCCCTCACTTCTAAAATCCACTGATAGTCCTGAGAAGGTGAGTTAGACTACTAAGACTTAGCCTACTAATAGCTAAAGGGAAGGAGATTTCAGAGATAAGCTAGTGAGCTGTCTTGGGTTCCCTAATTTGAGCAGTTAAAATATTAAATGCCAAACAGCTTTCAAGGCTTACTGTACACTCAAAAATCAGGTCAGCTGTTTATTAACAACCAACCATTCATTTTAAGCATACATATGTCATAAATCAATAATTCTCAGGGTTCACATAGTTTGTCCTTTTTATTTTGCCTAAATCATCATCTGAAAAGCCAAACAATGTTTGCCTTACCTATTTTGCTCATGAGAAATTTGTTAATATGCTATATATGTTCACTTATTATATGCATTATGCACATCGTACATTGGTATAAAATTTATAACTATTTAGAAGTAAACATATGTAAAGTATTTTTCACATATAATATAGAGGTCAAAGTATATCTTCATGGTTTGTTCCTGGTATCTAATATGGTAATTGATACTTAGTAAATGCTCAATACAGAGTTGCCAGAGGAGCAGAGGTGAGAAGGGAAGTAGAGAGGGAAGTTTGGAGAAAGTAAGGTGAGTGGATGGGTAGTTGGATGGATGGATGGATTTGGAAGAAAGGAAGAATTTGGGTGGAAAGAAGAAAGTTTGTGATTTTCAGTGGGAAAAGCATAGATTTTGAGTGAGAAATATCTGAGTTTAAGCCCGGATCTTTTTTTGGCTGTGTGACCTTAGCCTTAGTTTTATACCTGTAAAACCACAACAAAAAAAATGGAGATGGTAAGAACCATTTCATGTGTCTTAAGAATTAAATCAGATAATGTGTGAAAAATGCTCACTTTCACAATACCTGAAGTATAATAGGTGCTCCATAAATGTCAGTTTCTCCTCATTTGCATAGCTTGGCCTGATTTTACCTTAAACACAGGTTTTTCAGTATTTTCAAGTTACAGTTGAACAGATGATTTGAAGGTGGGGAATGACACAGTTCCAACTCTTAGCACATCTCCCTCCTGTGCTTCTTTTTTTGGGAGTTTGCCACTAAGCAGGCGCCTTTTTTAACCTCCCTGTTTGAATGAGCTCATCTTTAGAGAAAGTTTCCTTCTTGTACTCTACTTTATTCTATTAGTAGGCAATATTGATTTGTAAAGCCAGGTGAAGTAGCCCCTGGGGCATGTGACAATGCTATCTGAAGATTGGAATGCAATGTAAATAATCACAGTGGGGAACCTAAATAATTAATCAAAATATGTGGGCATTGTGGTATATCTTTAAGTAATATATGAATTTGAAAATTAAAATATTTTATTCCTCGTCTGAATAAAAAGAGAATTAGAACATAACCATATTTGAAACAGAAGAAAAATTAAGTGTGTCAATTGAAAAAGAGAAGATTATTCTTTTTTGGACTAGAGAAAAGGAACAGAGGATGCCTGGCATGGAAGAGGCAAAACAGTGTCCCTTGACATAGGAAAAGAAAGATTGTAACATCACTGACCTTATGGAGGAAAAAAATGACAAATGACCGAAAACAGGAGGAGAGGAATTAAAATGCGCTAGCCGGGAGAAGGCGCACAGTGGGAGAAAAATGAGCACTGGTTACTATTTCTCATACTTAGAAAAAATAAAAAAGAGTACTGAGCAATAATTACCCAATTATAACTCAGCCATGTTGTCCTGAAACAGAACTCTTTTCTTCAAAATTATGAATATTCTTCTCTTTTTCTTCTCTAACATACAAAATGAAGTCTTTGCTTAAAAATAAAAATGATTTCATTCTATGCTTGTGGAAAATAATATATTAGGTACATGGAATTCAGTGGCTTCTGAATTTTTTTCTTTTTTATGTGGGTGTCAAATCTGCTGTGAGAATATAAGAAATTTTATTATGCTTAAGGTACATTTGGCATAACTTCGGATAATATGATATTTTATATTATTTAGGAAGTTTTAATATTTATGAAAAGTAAGCATTACATATTATTACCCTTTTTATAACGTTGAAACAAGAAATGAATCAACATTTTGCTGTATGTAATTTCCCAGCACATAGTTAGATAGAGCATTTTTCAGAGTCCAGTATGTGTGGAGAGCTGCAATTCCAAAAATATTGGACGGGAAGTTTATAGTTCAAAATGAAAGGTACAATAAAATAACATAAGGTAAGGGTATATGTTTGAGAGAGTTCCATGGAGATTTTTCTTATTGTTGGTTTATTAGATAACCATTTACTGAAAATATAATTTTACTTATTTAGAACATTTCTGGAAGGTTTTACCAGGTTCATTGTACCAAGCCAAGTCAGTTTTTAAATTACATGGAGTCATAATTTCTTTAAGGTCATTGCAGCAGCCTGCAAATATGGCCAAGAACATCCTTACCTCCCATCTCTAAAATATAATCTGATTTGTTGGCTTCTCTTCTTCTCATTCACCCTCATTCTTGGGGGGCCAGCCCAGGTGTCATGCTACAGTCTTCTCAAATGCCTACTAGTCCTTTGATTCAACAGATACTTATTTTGAACCTATTATTGCAGGTGCTGGTATTAAGGAATGGACCTGACAGATGAGATCTCAGGCTTCATGGAACCTCTTATATCCTGATGAAAAAGTGTTCATAAATAAGTACATTAAAAAATAAGTTTGTGATAAGTGCTATAATCATATTGTGATAAATGCCAAAATAATTTATTAGTTTCTGAGACAGGTCACGCTACCATAAGATGAAGCTTGGCTAACTATTTCATGCCAAAGTCCTTATCAAGAGTAAACATTTTGCTATTTTAGGTAAATACAAAGACTTGTCTTACAAGCCTTTCTACTCATCAAGCATGAAGTTGTTGCTGGACTATTTACAAGTAGCTCTGCTATAAACATTTTATTAAAAAAAATCTTCAAAATAAAACCAACCCTATTTGATATGCACTGGTCTTCTCTATTAAGGGTACTTGAAGATTCCTGTAAAACTGCAGAACGTTACTGCTGAAAAACTATGAGTATCCCTCATATAGCATATAGTGACTTGACTTTCTCTTCAGAAGAGTCCCTCATAACTCTATTAAAAATGACCCAAAATCGTTTGCAGCATTACATCACTTGATATAAAAAGGGAACCTGACTTAAAGTGGAAAAAGGAACAGATGGCAAAGTGTGTTCTACACACATATATAAGGGTTTTTATTTTTGCCAGGGAAGCTGCTTCTCCATTTAATCCAGTTCAGTATGTTCTAAAGCAGCTACTATTTCTGAAAGCTTTGAACATGCAGGGCCAGTTTCTAAGTATGGACCTACAAGAGGCAGGAAGAAAATGATGTATGTTAAATGTCCTGAAAAAATGAGGAGGCTGCACTAGATGATTGCAAAGATCTCTTCCAGCCCTAACACTCTGCGCCTCCTTTTTCCGTAAACGCCACATAGAAGTGGTACCAGAATCTGTTCTGGCTCCCAATTGACATCACTGCTTTTTCCTCTAATGCTCTGCTTTTCGCATTTCTTTTATGCTACTTGCATTTTAAATATTTCACCTTTTCTTCTTAAACCTCATCTTTATCCAGTTCAAGGACTGTAGGTGTCCTTTGCTCATGAACTAACCTAGTGTCAGACCTGTTCCCAAATCACTCAAATGGTTTATATTAATAGTTCAAGGCATCTTAATTCTAAATAATCATCCTACCATCACGTTCTGCTTTTTCTGTCTACTAAAACTGACTTTTGTAAAAATCAGATGTATTTGGGAGGCTTACCATTTAAGTTAATATAAGTTGTTAGCATTTTAGTGAAAGAAACACCTGAAAGTTGGATTTATTTGTGGGAAGGGTGAAGACTGATGGTCAACATTTGTTCCCTGAATGACATGGAGATATTGAGCTAAGAGGGTTAAATACAAGAATTAAAGGTTATGGGAAACTCCGTTACTTGCCTTTGTGAATACTAATGGTCCTAGATCATACTTTCCTGTAGATTTTTCCCCACCAGATTCCAGGGTGGTTATAAGTAATGTGTATTAATGAAATTAAGAGTATAAAAGGTGGGAACAAATCAATGGAAGAGTCAGGATTGAAGATATGCAATTAAACTGGAAACCAAAATAAATAAGTGAATATAAAGACAAGAAGAAAACTGGAATAAATCCAGATGGCAGGGGAGTCAGGTTAGAAGCAAAGGTCAAAGATTATATAAGAAGCCAGTACCCAGGATTTATGCAAAAGTCAAAGGTCACCATGAAGTCATGCACATAAACTAGGCAAGGGATCGGATCGGTAAAGAGACTTGAGGTAGTGGAGACTAGAGAATCCTGAGTACTTATGCACCAGAACTGAAACAGAGATTGTAAGAATTTAGGAAGAAAAGGGCAGCAAGTCAGAACAAGCAGTGCAAAGGAAATGAGGGCTGAGGTTAAGGCAAGCAGTAAAACAAAGCAGAAGGTCAAGAAACTAGTCTACACAAGCTATTAGAAAACAAGGCAATGAAAATGTGGTAAACATCTGTCTCACATAGGAAACCTTGTGTATGTGTACTGCTTGCAGCAGGAAGTAGATGGCTGGATTTAAGAGCAGAGCTAGCATATAACTTGGAGGCTGCTAATGCTTGGTTAAGAAACTAGGATGTTTGCTTTGTTGTAATGGGAACTATCAGAAATTAGGATTACTTGGCAATCCTGCTGGGAAGGTATAAAAATAAGTAGGATAAGGTGGGTAGTGAGACAAAGCTAATATTTCTGTACTGGGCTTTTTACCTATATTAGCCTATTTAACCATGCTTGCAACAATTTTGAGAAATTAGTAGTAATCTTTGGTAGATGAAATAACTATGTCTGAGTAAAGTTAAATGAATTGACTATGGTCATCCAGATGATTTTTCAAGGACTCAGGTCCAAATAAACAAATTAACAGTGTGGGGATAAAACTCAGTTTTCCAACATTATCCTACTGACTTACAGTGATGTGCCACATGAAAAATGAAATTTCAATGTTTTCATACTTAGAGAGTCAAAACAAGATTTTGGCAGGGGTATAAATGTGGGAGCCACAGTAGTGAAAAAATAAAAAAGGTATGTGGGCAGTGTTGAAACAAAAGTCCAGAGATGCTAAATGGCAAACATAGGGAGGATATTTTCCTTGGCTGCATTTTATAGAATCTGATTTTCTCTGAAGAATTTTATTTCCTCAAACTAATAAAATAATGTAAATAATAGTAATATATATCCAACAATCGTTGCATGTTTAGTAAGTGCCAAGAATGCTAAATTCTTTACAGGCATTATCTTTTATATATATGTGTATAATTTTCATAAGAGGCTGGGCACGGTGGCTCATGCCTGTAATCCTACACTTTGGGAGGCTGAGGCAGGAGGACTGCTTGAGGCCAGGAGTTTGAGACCAGCCTGAGCAAGAGCAAGACCCCTTCTCTACAAAAAATAGAAAAATTGGCCGGGCACGGTGGCACACACCTGTAGTCCCAGCTACTCGGGAGGCTGAGGCAGGAGAATCTCAGGAGTTGGAGGTTGCAGTGTGCCAAGATGACGCCACTGCACTCTAGCCCAGGCAACAGAGTGAGACCCTGTCTCAAAAAAAAAAAAAATTTTCATATGAACCCTGTAAGGTAGTTATTATTATTCTCCTTATTTGATAGATGAGGAAACTGAGATACAGAGAGATTAGGACACAAACCCAGGTCCACATACTTATTACAGGTTTGGATCAGGCATTCACACACAGTTGTCCCTCCTTCATGTTTTAGTCTTCAGACATTGTAAATTTAAGCTCACACACAAAAAATTTAACTTATATAGGTGGCAATATTCAAACATAGATGAGCTGCCTCCTAATGATCATTTTTTGTTGAACAAGATAGCAAAATATGTCCAAGTAGTAAAACACTCATAACAACAAAACGTCCATGGCATTTAAAATTGAATTACCAATTCTCATGTATATTTGATTTGCTTATTACCAATAAGGTATTCTAGTTTGGATGCATATAGTTGTTGTTCATTGAGTGTGCAAAACAGATTTTCATATGACAGGTGTAGTGGTGGTTTGAGAGTAGCAGTGTCTTTATGGTATTTCCATTTTAAAACAAGGAAGCCCTTTGGATAAACTAACTTGTCTTTACTGTAGAAATATTACCTAGAATAACGGCATATACTTGTTCTTCTTCATTAATTGAGTGGGGAATATTAATTGCTCTCTGAATGCAATCATCCATCATATAATTTCAGATAAATGGTGCATGTTTGATTGAATATATTTTTTCTGAAACAAATGGTTGCACAGTTGCAAGTAAATAATGTCTATATTTAGATATACCTTGTTTTCTGAGAAACGCTGAAGCATCTGGAAGCAAATTCTGATGTAGTTTCACATTTTTCATTCTGATTTTCAGACTGTCATGTACTTAGAAAAATCAATTTAGAGAATTCCGAAACAATTTGGTAAAGGTGAAAAGATTTTACAATATCCTTTTTAGTTTCAAATGCCCATATTTTTCCAAATCCTGAAATAAGTTTGAGTGCTATGGCTATAATTAAATCGTTTCTCAGATTCCTCAGTGAAGTATAAGAAATTTGTCCAAGATAAAAGGTTAAAAATCTAAAGATATAGTTTTGTTTTACCTAGAAAAACCTTAAAACTTTTATGGAAAACTGAGAACATAATTACACAAAACAGAATGTAATACAAAAATTATCACTAATGTGTGTACTTCAGCATATTTATCTATAATCACTAAATGAAGCCAACTAGAAAAACCATTTAATGATGTTCATTAGTAATATGTACAGACAAATTAGTTGATCATTAGCAATATCCAGCTGCTGGAATATTTTTGTATGATATATCAAATTAAAGGAAGGTATTATTTTGTAGCCTAATATACTTCACATTTTATAGTTAATATAATAATACTAAAAATGGCATCTTTCTTGAATTTAGAAACAAAGGGAACCATTCATAGATTTATATTCTGTTTTAATTTAATATTTTCCCCAATATTAACTTGTCATATAATATATTATAGAAAATTTAAAAATTAACATGGGATATGACACAATTGTGATTCTTACAGAATAAATGAAGCTAGCTCCTTTTCGATAGCATTTGATGAAAATAAGTATTTCTTATACAACAGCACAGACTAGTGGCAATGTCTTTGTAGCAAATGTTTGCTTTGTTCTGGGACATGTCCTCTGAGGTAGTAATCTGTATATATAGTGAAATTGTATTAAATAAGCTATATATTTAAATAGCAATTATAATACAATACAGTTTTATGGAACTTAAGAGTACATTAACCAATTATTTTATTAGTTCTATTTTGCATTTACTCCAAATTGCCCAGAAATTTTTCTCAAAATGATAGGTGAGAAATATCCACACATATGCTATGGTAGATAGTAAATACAAAGAATATCTTGTTAAGATAGATATTTTTGAGATCTATATTTTTCGTTTTAAAATTGCATTATAATTGTTTATAATCAAGGCTATTTTTCATGCAAAATAGGTACAGATATAAATAAACTATAGCCACTTGTTATAGATGCCAACTCGCTTATCCCAAACTCTCAACTTATATGAATTCACTTTATATGCTGCGTTTCTAATATTTAAACATTATTTTCCCCATTTTAAGTGTTTTGCTAATTGTTAAAATATTTGCCCAAATAATACTTTTTTAATTTAAGAAACATCTGAACAAATTTGTCTGTAAACAAAGGGATGCTACTTGGGCCAAAGAAGAGTTATAGTAGGTACTTTCTGAACTGTCTCCTAATAATGTGAATAGAAGAAAAGGATGAACAAATTAGCTCAAAGATGATTGTCAGACCTCACTTGGCCTCTAAGACTTGAATAAATGAATAAATGTTCATTCCCAAAATATTAATGCATAATGAGACTTCTTGCATTAACTATACATACCATCTGGAGCTGTAGAGAGAGTAGTCTTCATACTCTGCAATATGCAGATTTTGGAAATTAATTATTAATTGATTGTTAATGAAATAACTCATTGACTGATAGAAAAAGGAGACAGATTATTAAATGTCCCCAAATAATCAGTGTAGTGGATAAGAAGCCCAGGATAATTTAAAAGTGTTTAAATTCACTTAAAGGGAAAATCTGTCCTACAACTTCTGAAAGGTTTGTGTTGGTCTGTGATTTATAACAATAATTTTAGTTTTGATTCTAGTCCCAGTTCTATTACTTACTATCTCTGCCATCTTGAGAAAATTTGCCCATCTCCCTGAGCTTTAATTTCCTACTCTGTATGTTGGGTATAGTGTTAATGAGCTAATAGTGTGCTAGTGATGACTAAATGAGTTAATGTTTGTGAACACTGAGACTAGCAAAATGAGAGCAAATTATTTGATTATTCCAAGAGCTAGATTCTCAGTCTGTATTTGTGGCTATTTTGTTTGTTTATTTGTTCATGCAACTATGATTTTAACACCACTGCTTAATCTCTTTTTACGGGGAAAGATCATAAATACCAACCATGTCTGATCCCATTTTTACTTCTAAAAACATGTTCTCCTGGGATATACAGCCAACATAATAAATCAGAAAAAGATTCCATTGCTGTACTTTTTTTAATATGAAGAAAAATTCAATAGTGTAATTTTTATCTTCTAAAGTTTAATGATAATCTATTGTGTCCTCTTTATTATTCAATCACAAAGTATGATTTTAAAGAAAAACTCTTAGACATTATCCTCTTATTCCTGTTAAAATATACTCACAAACTCAATTATAGGAGAATATCCATTCTATAGTGTCATAGTTCTGGTGCATTATAGATGTCTTCAACAGTAGGTGGCCAGGGTGTCGAACAAGAAAGAAGTATCTTTGGTAGCTTTCATGACTTTCCTGAGACTGACCTCTCTCTCCTGTTAAAGACTCTCTCTCAATGGATGTTTAAGGTTTAAATATTTGTCACAAATTCTGAACTCTTGTCCCTGTGTTACACAGCATAAGAAATAACCAGTAATCAAAATAGAAGAGATAATTTAAATCACAATTGTCACAGCTTATGATCAAAATATTTGTTTTGCAACTATAATTCATTACGTATACTTACTCATTTGATACTTATCCTACTAAAGACAAAACAGCCTTTGTAATTTTGCATATGTGGGCGGACAGAGCCTACATGAAATGATCAAGCGATGATTCTGCAGCACCAGTGTCTTCATCCTTACCTAGAATGTCTTCTCAGAAACATCACATTTTACCTTGTTTCTTTATGTATTTTGATATTCAGGTGTGAACCATCATATCACCTTATTTTGCATCATAAACTACTCTGAATTGCAGATCTAAGCTATGAAACATCTTAGAAAAATATACACATGTACTTCACACAAAACTTTATGTACTTTTTTAGAAGTCCCATAGGAAGTCCAAATTAACCCGTGAGTCCCATAGAGGATCACTGAGACAGGTCAAAATTTCTGTGCTGTAGGATTTTACTCCTCTCCCAGTTGGTGATTGCCAACCTATGTTTTCTACAATATTTTCCAAGGATACATTAGCACATTAAAAGAGAGGGTTCTATGGTTGGAACATCAAAATGGCTTTCTTCCTCAAATATAATCCTGATCTTAAGTGAAGCAATGGATGTACTATTTTTCAAACCCAAGTGGTTTTAGTCACTTTGTGTAAATAATATTACAATAGTTTTACAAATTGCAGGTTATGCAGAAATAATCTGATGCCTAACCCTACCATACAGGCAGTATCATATTCATATTTTTTAACCCACAATCAGAAAACATTTTATTTTGTATAGTCTCATTTTTTATAACTTTATTATGTCTTAGAGATTATCTGCCTCTCCTGCCTTCTGTTTGTGCAGATGTGAATCTAAGTGAAATCCAGAAATATCCAATAAATGTCCCCATTAGATTTGTGTTAGAACTGATATTAGAATTCAAGTATTCTCAGTTAAAATTCAGTGTTCTTTCTTTCCTAATCTCTTAGACTAAACTCTTCAACTGTTCACATATTATGGGGATTCAAAGACTTTTTCACTAATACATTTATAGTAGGTAAAGAAATGATCCTTTGGGAATTTTATGTTTTCTGTTTGCAATAAAATATTTTCAAGATTTTTAAAGTTCTGGGTGGTAACCTGTCATTTATATTTACCTAAGTGAGATTAGTTAGGGAGAGGGACAGTGTACTTCACTCTTGGTGTCAAGCTATGCATATCCAGGTAACCCTCAGTCTTGCTGTTCATCTCGCTCTCAACCTGGTGGTTCTCCACTGCTTCTCAGTTCTGTGTGTTTTGCTTCCACAAACAGCACTGTTTCTATCAGTTCCTTCATCAATACTAGTGTGTTAGTAGTTCTGCTAATAGCTCTGCCTGCTACCTTTCCTGAGGATAACAGCATCTTAATAAGGATCCAGGCAGAAGGCAGAAGTGCAAAAGTGCTGAGGGTAGAATTTTACTCCAGAGCAGGCATAGTAGCATTCTGGGTTCTCAGGAAATGGTCTGGACAGATAGCTTCCTCTTCTGCAGCTCTATAGAGCTACCTGTGACCAAGCTGGCAATCTATGGTGCCTTCCTATATTACATTTAATAGATTAATCTACTTTTAGGATTCATCTCTGAGTCTTCTATCTCCCCATGCTGCTTTATGCTGATTCCTCTGAACTACATAATAGTAGGGCAGAAATGGAGCAAACTTTAAATTGCACATAGAGAAAAGACCCCTGTGGCAGCTGAACAGGTGAAAGGGGGGTTAAATTCACTCTTATCTTTTATATGCCTACAGGGCCTTATTTGCTGGTGTTTAAATCTCTGGGAAAAAGCAGTCAAAAGTTTTAGTACTTTGCTACCTATGCCGCTGCATTCCCTTGGGGGCAGTGCCCTATTTCTTACCATTATTCATTGTCGTTCTACTTCTAAATAGCAATACTTCTGAGGATGATTGTGTAGTATTGAAGATGCTGCTTTACTTGAGCTAGGAAGACATTCCAGAAATGCTGTCACCGAAGATGTACTTCTAAGAAGGATGTTATTTTGCCATGAGCAGATGAGATCATACACTATATTTAGGATTCCTAGAGAAGGCAACTGCTAATGGGTTACAGCATAGATCTAAACTTTATACTTTATTTAAGTTACTTTAGCTTTAAGAAACAACTTTTCTTTGTCCTAGGTGATAAAATTTTGTTAAAGTGCTTAATCATTTCATGCATATGATCATTTCTGTAAAATTAAACCAGTTAGTGGCATTTTCATATCAGTGACACCCAGATTGCTGAGATTTTTTTTATACTATGTTTTCTGCTCATGTTAAATTTTTTTAGTGACTCTTGTAGCACCTCCCATATAACAGGGCAGTTGAAGGATTTTGCTCCTTCCCCACTCCTCAATTTCATACAGTAGTAAATCAAAGACTTGAAATAGTTGCTCCAAAATATAACATGCTTATTTCAGTAGTCCTGTTTTATTTTAGATTCCTAAAAAGTGTGTTATTGACCTACTGAAAACTATTTTCTATAGATAAGATCTAAACAGCTGGTTCTTTAAAGCCTGATTTTCCTAGAAATCAATTCCACTGAATTTCACATTTCTATTTATTTTATTTCTAGCACATTCAAAATTAAAACTGAAAACTTTTTAAGGATATAGTCTCAGTCTTTCACAGAATTTCAAACTGTCTCAAGATATAACTACATATTTCTCAAACCACAAAGCTTTGTGTGGTCATGAAGAAACAAAATACATGTACAACAGTTATATTTAAAAGCTGTTTTCTTTCACTAGTTACATAATGTGCTTTTGTGAGTTTAAATATATTTTTCTTTTAGAGAAGGCATGTGCTTTTTATGAAAAATTATATATTTTTACATTCTTGTTTTTCAAAAACATTGAAATGCATTTACTTTAAGGAAATGAAAGACATTTTTTAAATGTATCATTCTTCAAAACAACAAATAGAAATTGTGAAAGAAAAACAGTCTTGCCAACATTACAGTAAATTTGGTTAGCAAGAAGGTGTAGTTATACACTAATAGCTTTTAAGCAGATTATCTAATTTTCAAACAGTGCATACTGCATTTTGTGTGAAACTGAGATGGAAGGATACATTTCAATTGGATTAAATACCTTTAAAAGTGGGGTTTATCGGTGCTCAATTTAATTTGCATTTAATACCTTTTTGCTAGATTCTTTCTCTCACTTTTTTTCTTTCTCTCATTTTTAAAAGA
The DNA here is from genome assembly GCA_023783475.1 of Daubentonia madagascariensis. Lineage (NCBI taxonomy): Eukaryota > Metazoa > Chordata > Mammalia > Primates > Daubentoniidae > Daubentonia > Daubentonia madagascariensis. The sequence goes on along the minus strand of JAKFHU010000747.1, from coordinate 12,817,935 downwards.
ATCTTTCCTTGCAAGGGAAGAAAATGTTTAAGCCATTTTAGATTATGACCACTGATTCAGAAAGAAGTTAACTCTTTCAGTGCCATAAACAAGCCTGCAGAAGCCAATTTGTAGCCTCTCATTGCTAAGTAGCCTGTTGCTGGTTCTCCAACAGCCATGGACGTCTGCTATGTTGAGAGGATCACTAAGGCTTATTTGGGAAAAACAAATGCATATAAGCAGTGATTGCATCCCACACTCAGGGTAGTGACAATTAGGTTGTAGTGATCTGGCTGCCTGTGTAATTGGAATTCTCATTATATGGTTTGAGCAGAAGTGCATCTGCTCCTAGGACTCCCTATTAGATGTATATAAAATGTTTTGACCAATTGTTGAACGTGCTGGATGGCTATTTATTTAAAGCTACAACCAGCATGTATAAACACTGTGTCAGTGTTCCTACTTCAATGACATCAAACAAAATGGGAAGACTTTAGGGCTCTTTGGTCATCAGGGCACTCATTTTTATTGATCTATTGAACCAATAAAGTTTGCTAATCTCACTTCTTCCTCTAGTTTGAGTTTATTTTTCTAGATAGAGATTTACCAAATACTAATTTTGCTGTTGTCTTTCACTATTTCTATTCCAATTGTATCCTCACTTTGAAGCAAAGCCATTCATTACTGAAAACAGTGTGTATGCCTTTGTAATTCTGATTGCTATGCACTTGAACTAAAGGCAATTTAGGAGAATGGTATTAAAGCTTCTGGATTTTTTCCTCAGAAATTAGAATAATTCAAATTGTGAAGCTCAAATTTTAAATCACAGATGTCTCATATTCTTTGTTTTCCAAACAGACATAACATTGTTTTCTTGATTATTTTTATCTTCAAATTTTGTCTTCTCTGTGATTCACATGATGATACCAAGGCAATTGTATCCAATTTGAGAAATCTACCCAAATTAGGAGGATAGAGCAGAGAAAAAGCTTAGAATTCATGTAGTACTCTCCCCTCCCCCCTATATTTCTTCCCCCAAAGAAAACTGAAGATCAGGCTTAGTGACTTTCCTTAGGGTACAGAAGGATATGACATTTTTCACCCAGGAGTTTTAGTTTATAAGTAAAATGTTCTTTATGTAAAGAAAATTTCTTTCAGGTGGAAATTAAAATGGCTTGAATTCACAATAGTAATCTGGCTTACTTGTGCAACTTTCCCCATTTTATATTGCAACTCCTATTTTGTTTCTATATAAACATATATATTTGACAGGGACTTGCAAACCTTAAATTTTTGGTAGAGAAAACTCATATGGGCCCTTCTTTCTCATAACTTTATTTTAGCATAGCATGAAAATAATTGGCTATGGGGACATGAACAATTTGGACATCTTAGATTTTACGTGAGAAAAAATAATAGTCTTGCTTTGTATTTATTTTCTGCTGATGCAACTGAGAGTTTTAAATTGTTAAAATACAAACAGGATTGTCACTTTCATTTTATAATTTTTATAAATTATTTCAAGTTTTTTTGACAATTAAATCATATTTTTGATGAACTGAATTTCTGTCCATTAGGTAATTGAGCTATAAAGATGGGAAGAGTTTTGTGACTGGCAAACTTATGTAAATGCCTTTTTTATATAGCCAATTGAAAACTATGTAGGTTAACATTTTTCATAATCATACATTTTTTTTTAACCTAGCCTAATCTTAAACAACAGCAGAGTAAATTGTTTGGAATCAAGACCAGAGATTAAAGTTTATCGTCAGTGCCGAGGCTGGCATAAAGGGCCATGATTGTTAAACTAATCTGGGTGAGAAGTAAAGATCTAAAGTCCAGGGCCATAGGGATGGAGGGAAGGAATGGATATAATAATAGTACAACACTTTGTACCCACAATCTAGAGAACCAAGTGACTACAATTTTCTGAGGAGAAGTGAATAAAAGAGAAATCTAAATTGACTCCAAAGCATCTATCTTATTTGTGCAACTGGGCAAATATTTTCAAGGTATTATGGTGAAGTGGATAGGCAATCTGTTCAGATTCCAGCTCTAATATTTATTAGCTGTGTGAATTGGGGCAAGTGACTTTACCTTTTTGGGCATCAGTTTCTTCATCTTCAAAATGGTAATAATATCTCCCTTATGAGGTTGTAGGGTAACTAAATCAGGTATTGAAAGTGTCAGGTACAGAGAAAGTGCTCAATAAATGTTACCTATTGTTATTGTTCAGTGAGAGAAGACAGAAGCAGATTGAGGGAATAAAGGTAATTGGATATTTTCATAAGTTGAATCAAAAGTGTCTTTGGGATATCCATGTAGAAATGTCCAATAGTAAGTTTGATACTAGGTTTGGAGGCTATATAGTTGGGATTTAGCACTAATAGGTTATTTTTGAAACCATGTCTTTGTATGAAGCCATAGTGAGAGATATTATAGAATGAAAAGGGCAATTATTAAAAATGAAGTCCTGAGAAAAAATATCATGAAATACACATAGTCGATTAATTAAGAAGAAATAACCAAAGTGATAAGTGAAAACTAGAGAAAAGTAGTGTCAAGGAAGTCAGGAGAGAAATTGCAAGATGGTAACGCTAATCAATAGAACCAAATATTAGGATGAAACATAACTTAAATTTAAATCTGTATTGGAATTGTCAATATGAAGATCATTACCAACTTCAGACACATCAATGACAATAGAAAGCATCTCTAAGAAAGTGTATAAGGTGTGTTGAGAAGGTTTGGCAGTAGAGCCAGTAAAGGTAAACTACTTTTTGAGAAAGCATGACTGATAAAAGAATAGAGAAAATAATAGCTATATAGGATGCAAAGCCTAGAAGGGTTTTGTTTATTTCCTTTGTTTTCCTTTTTATTTAAGATGAGATATTTGAGCTGTCTTTCATGTTTCCTTCAGTGGAATTATTTTCTAGATATTGAAGTTGCAGTTTAACAAAACATCTTTTTGTATATTAAGTAAGGTGATACCTTTTCCAACAAAAGGAAGATGTTGCTCTCTCAAATATTAGTAGTCAATTTCCATGAGAAACTTGTCTTGACTAGCTCATCCCTTAAATGTAAAGTGAATATATCAATTTCCCATCCTAAAAATTTTTGTGCTGTTTGTGGAATCCTGACAAAATTTTGTGTGTGTGTGTGTGTATGTCTTGCTGCTACTTGATATCTAAGTGTTCAATGCACATTTTATGGTGAGCTATCATTGAGTGTTTTGTTAAATGCTGACAAAATTGGTGCTCAATAAGTAAATGGGCCTTAGGATGTTTAACTAGGCTTATCAGTAAAAATCATCAGTGAATTAAGAATGGCGTTGATATGGTTTGGATGTTTGTCCTCTTCAAATCTTATGTTGAAATTTGATCCCCAGTGTTGGAGGTGGGGCCTGGTGGGAGGTGTATGGGTCATGGGGACAGATCCCTCAATAAATGGCTTGGTCCCTCCCCATGATAATGAGTGAGTTCATGCTTTACTAGTTCACGGGGGAGCTGGTTGTTTAATAGCGCCTGGCACCACCTCCTCCTTCCCTGGCTCCTTCTCTCACCATGTGACACACCTGCTACCCCTTTGTCTTCCACCTTGACTGGAAGCTCCCTGAAGCCCTCACTAGAGGTAGACACTGGTCTGATGCTTCTTGTACAGTCTACAGAACTGTAAGACAAATAAACCTATTTTCTTTATCAATTAGCCAGCCTTAGGCATTTCTTCTACAGCAGCGCAAAACAAACTGAAACAGTGGGTAACACTCTGATTACCATGTAACTGTCAACAAACTACCATTTGCCTGTCTACGATGTCAAGGAGAAAAAGGGATCTGAACAGGCCTTAGAAAGTAGAGATTCCAGTAGTGTGTGTACATTGTCAGCCCTAACCTGTCCTGGTTTTTACCAAAAGAATTAATAAGTTAATATCTTTGTTTGAAATATCTAATACTGCATCTATTTGGGAGATATGCAGAGTAAGTAGCACTGTACTGCCAGATGCCAATGTTGAATATCTAACAGTGAAGCTTATTTTAGACCTACAGGACAGCAAGTATCTGAAACGATCATTGGTCAGACATATTCTATTAATATCTCATGATTTAGATAGGCACATATATCCTTCTACCATTTAAGTACAAACAAATGATAATATAGGCTTTCAGCTTCCTGAACAAGGGCCAAAGTTAATTGTCAGAAGCATGCTCTCTTGCTGTTACTTACTCATTTATCTTTTCCTTCCCAATTTTTTGGGCAAAGTAAACTGTTATTATTAATCAGGAAGCCGTTAATAAGGACATTCATTAATAAGGAACTCAAGCTGTCAGAGTTGGACAACTAAGATAAGGAATGAAGGAAGGGGACCATCAGATAGGTCTGGAGTTGTTAATTAGCAGGATGAGGAGACTGCTGGAAGGCTGAGGTGTTAAGGGCCCTGTTTAGAGGGTATGTGGAGAGGGAGACCCAGGTCAGCCTGGGTAGGGAAGTAAGAAGAGCCAAGAGGCTGAGACACACTTCAAGAAGACTGAAAGGCAGGAATTTATGCTGAAGAAACGATTTAGAGAAAGGAATAAAAGTTAAGTAATCAGAGGTTATTATAAGAAAGATAGAATTTCAGTAAGATAGAGTTAGTTTTAGCTTTACCTGTGTATTGATGGCAATTGTTTACATGATTATATTTTATGATTCTTTATGAAGGCATTCGTAGACTGCATTCATATGTATCTCTTTATTATATGTATCTTTTATTAGGTAATTAGATATATTTAATATTTGTTTACAGAATTCTTTTATTAAAAAAGGCTAAAATACTTTCAAGAGAAGTGCACATTTTTATCTTACTCCTTCCTGTAATTGTGTACCTTTAAAACCCTCAGAAACTTTCTTTTGTATATTTTGTTTTGTAATTAGAACAGAAGGTATACTCTGTGAATTCTCCCTTTTCCCCCCATTACATGTCTCCTTAACTTCTGGTGTTCATTACATATTTTATAGTCAGTTTTAATATTCTAACAATTAAAATCAGTGCCCTTGGGAATTTGTGACTTTGATGCTTATGGAATTTTTGAAAATGATTAGTACATATGAAGAATTCTGAATTGGCTTCTAAATTTATCATGACAGATTTTATGGGCTTAAATGTGTATAACATTTTTTCCCACACAGCATACTCGCTCTTGTGTGTGTGTGTGTGTGTGTGTGTGTGTGTGTGAGAGAGAGAGAGAATTATTCACTTCTTGTTGTGAAAGCTAAAAGCAAAATATGAAGTAACAGAAAATGAAAACAATATAACAGAAAAAAATGAAACAGAAAGAACAGGAAAACCACCTTCTAAAAGCAGAGAAAAATTTCATGCTCTTCTAAGAACAACTTGTATAACATTGAGCAGTAACCCAACCTGCTTGAAACTAATTTTTCCTAGACCTTAACCGGGGAAAGTGCTGTCAGCTTTATCTATCTCAAAGTTAAATGCATTCTATAAATCTTAAAAAAATGATTATTGTAATAAATCTGTGAGTAACTTGTGAATCATCTTCCAGAAAGAAAGGGTAAGAGTATCCCAATGCAAAAGTTTTGAATACCACTATTAAATATTGCTTTATTCCTGGAAAATAAAGGGCTAAAGGGCTGTTTTAGGGAAATGTGAAGTTTGTAGCACAAAAACCTCAAAATTATATTCAGGTCTTCCAGATGCTGTATTTGTTAATGATAATACATAAGTGCTTAAGGTGTTCAAGAAGAGAAAGTGAATGTAGAGATTCAATTTAAAAGCCATTTTAAATCTTACTTAAGTTAAATTCCATAATTTAAATTCCAATGTATTATAAAAGATGTTTAATACTGTTGAGTGTTGATGTGCATATCCAAAAAGGGATTTCAGTTTTATTTTTAAACTCCCAAATGTAATCCTATATATAGATAATGGATTTGTAACTTTTTGGCTCATTTTCAAGAAAACATTGATTCTAAGATTGCGTGGGATATGTTGGGGGAGGAGTATGAAAAGTAGAATCCATTAAAAATTGCTACTTTAAAAAAATCAGTTCTACATTTGATAATTTTTAAAATATCGTTCTCATCCCTTCCTTCTGGCATTCCCTTCCACTTACCTAGTGTATGTACTCTACAGACATGGGTAGCATATTATTGTAGCTAGAGTGAAAGGCTCTGTGTCAGACTGCCTGTATTTCAGTTCCAGCTCTACCAACTTATTGACGAAGAAGATTTGGCTAAATAACTAAAGTTCTCTTTGCCTCAGATTTCTCATCTGAAAAGAACAAAAATCAGGAGCAAGTACCTTCGACCTCATTGGGTTGTTCTGAAGCTTAATATAACATATGTAAGGCACCTGACACAAAGTAACTTCTCAAATGTTATTTTGCTTAGGTTCTGATAAATTCAGCAGAAGTTTGTAGTAGTAACTTGTAAGATTTTTGACATAATTCATTAAAGTCATGTAAAAAAACAGGAGCTTGGATTTCGTTTTCTATTGGTCCTAAGCAAGAATCATTGCTCAAATAATAGAGAATAGCAATTTCTTCCCTTCAAAACCAAAAGTCATTTCTAGGACAGCCAATGGAGATTTTGACCTTGACCATTTCAGACGTGGGTGGGTACCACTAAGACCCTCCAATTAACATAAATTAATATATATATAGCTCCTGCTAAATAGTCAAAATCCTATTGGATTTTGAAAACACACAGAGTATAGAATAAGATTGCTGAACTAAAAATTTAGTTGTGGAAATAAGGCAAATATGAGAAAAAAGTATGAAAATATATGATGGAGTGGGTGTTAGTGTTAGAACAAGCCTATGAGTACAGTGGAAATGCAACAGAAAATATGGCTTTATGGACTAGGTGAGATGAGAGCTTGGTTTAGAAAGAATGAGTAGCATTTGAGTAGGTAGCAAATGAACATTCTAAGAAGAAAGAAATGTTGGAAGCACAGGTATGTGGGCGAATGGGATCAGAAATGGGGAATCATGATGAACCCTAAAAGCTTATTCCTTTATGGTCAGTAATTGACAGAAATGTTGCAGATTCCTCTTTGGACCTCAGGAGCAAATGACCAGCCTGTCATTAAGCAGTTGATGGTTCTGTCATATCTTGTCACACAATTTGGTTTTCTGCCATTAAATGTGTGATTTTTAAGTGAAATGTTTGATTATGCGACTTCTCTTTGAGCTGTGCTCGTTTGATAGATAATCAGCTATTGACTTGCATATTCTCTATCCTGATATATTAAGGTCTTTATGTACATTGTTTATAATAGTTATAGCCTCAGATATTTTGTGTTTACTACTGTGATGTTAATTTAAAAATTGTCAGCTGTCCCAGAGTACTATAGTGGCTTAGATATCAGACAGCAGCTCTACAGATAAAAATCATAAGATGAGAGACTTAATGTTTTTAGAGTCTCTGAGAAAATACTATAGATTTTTACTGAATAATCAGTAGTATAACATTAGCGAAAAATGTGAGTGGTTTATCGTCTTATGAAGCACAGAAAAACAAAAACAGATTTCAAATATCATACAAAAATACAAATTATGTTTTAATAAAGTAAATTGTCATTTAGGAAAATGGTTTGTGATTCATCAAAAAATTAATGTCCTATAGCATGAACATTTTATATCACAGAAAGATTTTAGGATTATATATATTCTTTAAATATTACGGGCTGTAGTATTTTTTATGAAGTAAACACTATATACCCCTGTTTTAAGGTATTATTTTTTAATGTTAATTTGTCAATTTCATTAAACTATGAAGTGCCGATTTTTACTGTTCTCCCTTTTCATCTGATAAACTGACTTGTATATGGTGTAACATAACTGCCAGAAAATATGAATTAAAAGATATCTCTCATTTTTCCTTTCAGGGAAATCTTGAGGAGTTTGACACTTTTCATCCTCCAGCCATTAATCATCTTGTTGGGGGAGGTTGTACACTGGTAAGTCTCACTCGTTCTAATTAATCTTTTTAAAGTTCAGTTTAATAAAGTCTATGACTTGTTTGTAACGTACAACCAACAGTATCAAAAGAATATCAACGTAATGGCTTGGCTAATTATGGAATAATTAAAAAAATAAAATTCATAATATCATGGTTTTGTTTCTTAATTACTCTAGTGATAGGAGTGCTATTAAAACCTGTAGATATAAAATTAAAATTAAGTGCTAGAATGGAAAGTAGTTTTTTCTACTTTCCATTTTTTTAAATTGTAAAATAGTGCTAGTATTGCTTATAGCTAATTTTCAGAATATTTTATTTATTAACACTTTGGCCTATAAGCAACAGTTGAATAGGCATCTATCAACATCAAAGAGATCTGAAGCTACAATCGAAAAAAGCTAATAAATTCTACCAGTATCAATAATACATAATAGTTATTTTCCATATTGAATTTAAATTTTAAAGTTGAACACTTATTATAGATGAACTTTATGTCGTAAAAACAAATACGTAACTTTTTTCCTTCAATATATTGTTTCTCTGTTACCAATAAACAACATCAACATTTCCTGATATCATGTTTCTGAACAACCCTGCCCCCCCCCACCATCGGCTCTTTCTTTCTCTCTCTCTCTCTCTCCTCTCTCTCAATTTTACAGGCTTATAGGCACACACACACACGCACACACATTCACATACTCCTTAAAATATCATGAGCATCACATCCAGGTCAACATTAGTTAATTTGAACTTTTCCAATGAATCTAACCTACAGTCTCTGAGGCACTTTTTATGGCCTCACTTCTGATCAGTGGAAGCTATTGATGGAACACCCAACCCATCAATTAAAAATACTAAATCTGTACTTTAGTATATGCATATTGTTTATAAAATTACATAAATTTACTGCTGTCTTTATAGATAAATAATAGTGAAAAAGTATAAGCTGTACATAACAGAAATATAAAAAGATATAATGAAAATAAATATGTAAAGAAGTTATACTAGAGTTTTGAGAACACCAGTTCTAGAAATTCTCTGCTTTTTCTTGCTTTTTATAAATTTCCAGAAGTTATATTGGACACTCAAAAAATCTTCAAAAAAACTCATTTGAGCATTAGATTGAATAGATACACTGCATGTTGCAAGACAGTGAGTATATTTTTACATTTATACATATAAATGTGCATGTTCATATAGTTGATGTGGACAAGCTTGGCTAGATCAAGACTTTAAGGAGGCTTAGAAGAGAACCCAGGGATCTCATCTGAATATTCAGAGGAGTTCAAAGAGCCAAGTAATAGGGAAGGATACCTTGCATCAGACGGAATACCTCCAAAGATATCTTTCCAAGTTGATATCTGTTGATTCACACCATTTATTGCCACTGAATTGTAGAATCCCTTAGTCATGGATAAACTTACTAATTGTTTCTGCACATGTGAGCCAACAATTCTATAAAAGAGTTGTTTTTCACAGTGCATCAGATACCTTCCTTTGACTATTTAGTATTAATCAGGAGAGCTGTCCATCCCTATTCCTTACAATAGTAGCTCACATTTAGATAGTCAATCCTCAGTTCAAATCTGAAGCCAGGCAGGAGGGATGTTAAATGACAAATTCAGGACATTCTAGACAAGCCAGCTTTCATTAACTGTTTAATATGAAAGCATTCCTGATTGTTGATTCCACTGATTTGGGACTTCTTCTCATTCAAAACCTAACACTGCTGAACCAATTAGAAATCCATTTAAATGTTCTGTTATACAGGAACCAATTCAGCATCTCTTGCCTTCAAACAACCCATAACTTGCTGAAATACAGATACCTTGTGTCTGCTTTAAGCTACCAAGGTATCAAACTTTATCAAAAAAATAAAATGAGGTTTTCCTGGCACAACTCCATGGATCCTTAATGACTCTCCCTGACTGTGGCTTTCTTCACTGGCTGATAGATAATTCACTTAAATTCGACCATATTTCAGCGATCAATTTCTGCCTCACCAAGGTATAGTGCATGTTATCTAGCTTGTCTTTTTTCAAAAAAACATTATTACTTGGCATTTGGTTCTCTATACTTGGGCCGTAGAATTTGTCCATGACATTCCTCTAGAGAAAGAAAAAGACAGGCAGATTAATCAATTTTGCTGTTTCGTTTTGGGTGGAATTTTTCTTGTTCTGTTTTCTGAGTAGTCACCCACTTCACAAAGGTGTCTAAATTATCAGCTGTCTACCAAACAAACACCTAAATAAGGGAAAGTTAGTTTGCTATCTTTCCAGAACACAATGAATATTTAAGCAGCTTTGTATTCAAGGTTCAAGGTTGCTGGTGAAGAAAGTTGCAAACCACACAGTCCAAGCGTGAGGATGAAGTAGGATGTAGGTGTAACGAGTTGATTGGTTTGTCTCTTCACAAAATAATCCATGTGCATTGTTCATGACACAGGGCCCCATGGCTCAGAATTTAAAGATTTTCTCAATTGGAATTTCTATGTGTTATATTCCTCATGTGAACTCCCTTCTTTTCCTCACCCATCACCAGGGCTTTAATATATTTACCCTTTCTCTTTCCCCTGGGTCTTCCCCTCTCCCAGATATCGCTCCCAGGAATGAACATTAGCCCAATCACTTTTTAGGTTTGTCCTCTTTTCAGACTGTAGCTTTCATGGTAGAACTCATCTGCTTTTGCAGCTTCAAGTATTATTTATATCTAGTGACAGTCAAATCAATATGCCCTTCTAAGATCTCATTCCTGAGAAACAAATCAACCTATCTATTTTATAGCACATTAGCTTCTCACCTTCCAATATATTAAAACTGAACTCACAATATTTTCCCACAAACTTCCCCTTGTTTTTCCCATTTCTGTGAATTGAAGGGCCATCTACCCAGTTTCCCCAAAAGAAATCTGGAAATACCTTTGACTCCTTTCTTACCTTCTCATCTCTCTTGTCAGTTCACTCACAAAGTCTTCTCAATCCTATCCCAGGGAAGATGGAACTATTGCAGCCAGTATGAAAAAATGTCATGTAATATATTAATATCTGTATGCCACATTTAAAAAACTCTTCAGTGAAAACTAAATCCAGAAGACCCGGAATAATTACCCTGCTCTAAAATGAGAAGAAAAAGGCAATTCATACTCAAGTAAGAGGTAATACTGAACTATTTTACCATATTGTTTGGTGCATTTTCACTGTAAACTTCAGCCTTCTTAATTTTATTTCATTAATACTTTAGCATTTTCTACCATATATGTATTTTTATAGAACCATTGTATCATTTCCCATAACCATGAAAAGTTCAATTTTTCTGAGAAGTTCAAAATTTTCCAATAAATAGTATTAGTGAGAATAAAGTCCGTTGCCAAATATTCTCACAACAATTGTTTCACATATAGTGATCAAACATGTATGTTATTCTCTTATTCTTTTAAATTTAATAGTAGATATGACATGCTTATATTTGTCTGAGTGTTAAATATGTGTTGGTACTTTTGTATGAAAGCTCAGCATGGCCAAAATATTGTTTGAAAGATGCATATGTGCATCTCTCTCCATAATGCTGGGCCAGGTTTGAGAACTAGGGAATCATTGTTTTCCTGACAGCTTGGAGAAAGTCATATTATCCACCTCTTTTCCCCAGCTTTAATGATTATCCTTTTATCTCAAACAACTGTTCTGAACATCATAAAGAAATTTCCCACCTATTCACTCAATGTATGTTTTAATTAGTGGAAGAGGAAATTTGGGTTACCTCAAGATATATAATATAATAAAATTGATCATTCATATTGTATTTCAACTTCTATTTATTTATAGTAGACATTTCCCCCCAAGTGTGAGATTTTCAGGAATTTGACTCTATATTCCTATCAATGGCCAGAGTGAACTGAATTAATAGAAGGAATTACCCCTTTTTATTTATTCTACCAAGGCCAAGTCTCCAGAGGAATGCTTCATTATTGCAGACAACAGATTCCCTGGTTTGCTGGCTGACTTTAATGGGATGTTAAAATCGATTGGAGCTATTTCTCTGTCACCTGAGAAGTACTGTAGGTTTTGTGGTGTCTTGCAATTTCATATCCTTCTCACGTCTTTTTTAAAATTCTAAATCGCTAAGCCAAGTGTCTTCCTTGCTTATGAGACCACAACTTCCTTTTTCTGAGGAAATAGTTCTTGTAAATGTGTAATGTACCCGGAATCCAGGCCCCACCACAATGATTGTGTCAAAGTCATGATACTTAATATTGTGTATTGTAAGAACTACACTGAAAGTGTGGGGGAGATGAGACTTTGTGTGTTTGCAATTAACAGCAGTGCTTCTTTATTGAGAAAACAGTGCCCCCTTTCTGAAGGCGGGCTTATTATTGTAACTGTTCCAATGAATAAGCACAGATTGCGGGATAAAGTAAACAAAAGCAAATTTATTTTTGTCTACCATTGTCTTTTTTATACACTCTATTGGGAAGGTTATTTCCCTGACCGTTGAGAAACTTAGGCAGTCATCTTGACTTTTCTGGTAACTTTTAGATGTGATTATCTCGGATCTTTAAAACACAGTGTCAATTCACGCCCAGGCCCATGGTTATTTGACGTTGAAACCTTTCTTCTCTGGCAAGTTTGGGCCATTTGAAGGCCAGTAGTCCAGGAAGGATGAAATGATCAGCTTCCTTACCTTTGTTCAAAACTTGTACTATTCCTCCTCCTCCAGCTTGCCAAAGGCAGTTTCAAAACGTTTGGCTTTGGGCATGGTGAGAGAGAAAAAGTCTGGGAGCAGTAAAGTTGTTAGTTAAAGGTACTGGCCTGGACTGATAGGTGTTTAAAGCCAGTACTTTCTCCTCAATACATTTGTGGGTTTTTCAGAAGCACCACCTATCTCTAGAGATACATTACAGCAGTATTGTTTATGCAAGTGGTAAACTCTTCTGAGATTCATTGGTTAACCCTTCCTTAGCCCTGAAGCATCATGAGTTACCTCTAGTTTCTCTTTCTTGGGCTATATTCTTGCCTGTCTCATCTCCCTATTGTTTGTATACTTTCTTATCATTTATATTTCTCAAATGCTCAAGTTGGAACGTCCCCCAAACTTAGCACAGCTGTTTAATCCTCCATGTAGACTCCTTAGAGTGTTTCTGTCTTGACAAGGGAAGAATAGGTTATATCGCAAATACGTTAAAGGTCAGTGGGAGTACAATTCTCTCCAAGGAAATCTTCAAAAATCATTTAATCCCTTACTTTCTTAAAGTGGGTGAGGGATTTAAAAGTCACCTAAATTTCAAAAGCTCTTGAGAGTTATCAAAAATTTGCATCTCCTTTGGAATGTGCTTAGCCAAGCACCTATTGTAAATCTCTCTTACATACACCAAGAAAGTCTAAAAGAAATGTGAATTCTCCCATGATCAAAGTTGGCAAGATCTAGTGAAGCAAGTTCAAATCTGGCTGTCAAATAGTTTGTAATATTTTTGTGTTCAAATATGCATATTTTCATATTTATCATTCTTAGGTAAAATTGTTTAATAATGATAAAAGCCCAAAATTTCTTAACGGATTTGGACAAAAGTAGAAATGTGTAAGTGAGTCAGAGATGAAACACTTGGGACTAGTGAATTGGTATATCTGATTACAGTGCTGAGTACAACACAGTATTTATCATTTCTTTAAAGTATCACATTATGCAAGTTAATTATATAATTACTATAAAAATGTTGTGACTTTGTAGTCATAAAACATTTCTATTGTAAGGGCTGTTATTTTCTGAAGACACCAGGTACTTACGTTCCTGGTTCAAAAGCAGTTAGAATTTACAGCTTAAATTTATATAATTTTGTGAAAACTTACTCTTGAATAAATTAAGACCATTATTTAAGTAAAATACTAATACCTTAAACAACAATAATAAATGCATATCATAATTAAATTACACATTACTAAAACATTTGTTATCTTGTATTAAATATATACTATCACATTGACAAAGCAAATATTACTTTCAAAAAACACTTGAAAATATGTCTTAAAATGATTGAAAATGTATCTTAAAATAATTGAAAATATATCGTGTTATCAATATAAATAAAGAAAGTATACGACTGGAAACAAATAAAATACTATTTAGTTAAAACTAAAATAATTAGAGCATATCAGTTATAGCTCTTGTTATGAAAAATGTATATTTGAAGAAATTCCTAACCATTCTATTGCAAACCATAACCTTATCACGGAAGTTATTTTGAAGCATAAGAGTAAACCAGTATAGTTCAGAACAAACATTGGCATGTCTTCCAAGAATGTAAAGAATGTCTTACCTTTATTAAGTAGACTTTCTTTTTTCTCCCCAAGCCTGTTTTGTCTAGAACTTAAATACTTCTGAAGCATTTTTACGTAGGCCCTAACTTGCAATGTAATATAGTAATTGAGTGCCAGTGCCTAATAAGAAAGCAACCTTAGGACTTAAGTAGTAAAACTAAGAATGTAGGTTTTACATATTTCTGTAGTGATTCTCAAGCTTCATCAGAAAAAAAAAGTATTCAGTTTGAGTCTGACAATAAAATACATAAGAAATCATGATCATGCAGACAGAATCCAAAAGAGAACAGCAATAAGTATAAAGATTTGTAAAATATCTGAAGGTAAAAATATAGAAGTTAACTATTTAGAGAAAAGATCAAGTGCATGGAAGAAATTACGTGCGGAATTGTTTTTTGTTTTCACTTAGTATGGACAGAAATCCTTGCTTTTCAGTGTATAATAGCCCATCATACAGGCACACATGTCTATGGCATGGCTGGTAAGGCCCAGCCTCCTCTCCCAATGGAAACCCTGAAGTCTCCTTCACGGGAAAATTTTGTTGGGAAATTTTTGGCTATATATTTAAAATGATTGGCTATACATTTAAAATGATCAATACTAATTTGATTAGTCATAACAGTGACTAATATATATTGAGTGATTTACAAAAGTCTGGTTAGATTTTGCTTGTGATCAATGTCAAAAAATCTTTAGTGTAAGAATTTACAGTATAAATACATATCTTAATATTTTTATTTTATTTTAACTTTTAAAATTTGAACAAATAGTATACACTTGTAGTACAATATATTCTGAGATAGAATGCAATTCCATTCAAAGCTTTATACAAAGCCAGTATAAGAGTTTTTGGAGGCATAAAAAATACCGAGGCATAAAACATGTTAAAGGAACAACCTAATTACAACCATATAATTCAATGCACTATCTGCGCTATAATGTTAAGTTATTGAGAAGAGGAAAACAATTAATGGAAGAAATCATTTTTAAAATGAGAATTCAGCATTTTGGCTCTCATTTATAGAATTTTATTCCTTCTAGTGGCTAAAATAAAACTCAGTCAATGTAAATCTTAACTGCTACCCAATCTATATAAATTGCAATAAATTAGTTTAATGATTTTTCCTATAGTTTAAAATGAAATACCCACTGTGTAAAACTTGTGTCGATTGATTTTTAGTCTGTGCAACACAAGTGACTTTGGCCTTATTTTCTTTCCAGTTGTTTCCTAAAGCAGGTAGCAGTATTCTTGTCAGGTAGCATAAGAGATGGAAAATGATGTCTATTGCTTTCATTTAACAAACATTTCTTCATTGCTTCCTGTATGTGCCAATAAATTAGAATGGTTTGTATGAGAGCAGTGTATCAGAAATAAGTAAGAGATATGAGACCAAAACTGCCTTACGTAATAGGGGTTTATTATCAAACACAGCAACAAGTAAGGAGGTTCAGATTTCCTGGTTTGGTTAATCCTGTGACACATGTCACGGAGGATCCAGGAAAATTCCTTCTTGTAGCTCTGCCTTCCTCAGGTTTTCATTTTCAGGTTTCTTTCCTCATGTCACAAGGTAAGTGCAAAATGACTGCCACAAAGGCCTTCTCCATGAATGTCTGTATCATCATGCCTGAGCATTTTCTTCAGAAATGTCCAGGCACGCTCTCTCAAGTGCCACCGACCACATTTGAAAAGCACATTATAAGATTAAGTATCTCACATTTCCCCATTCTATAATGGGAGATGGATCTATTAGAAAAGAATACATGGGTGTGTGTGTGGGATGGTATTGGCTGTTGATGAGCAACCCGCAATGTTTGAAAAAAGAGGCATAAGGAAATTGCTTTACAAAGTTTAGAAGAACCATATTGGTGTGTATAAATATAGCAAACTTCACAGAGGACATAAAAATTACCATACAGAGGATAAGTCAGAGTTTTCAGACACAACAAGGGATTCATAAGTGGAGAAGGGCGATAAAAAACATAAGATTTTTCAGTCACATTGATATTGAGTGATGAGTATCTACTTCTCAGAATATTCTAGTGGCATAATAAATGTGAAAACCAACAATATTGATATGCTTCTAAACTAGGAGATAGTATCGTGTACGGCCAAAATTGTTGGTTTATTTTAAGCAGGAAAAAAATGTCCAAATAAAAGTGGCATTCTTTTTTTGATACTCTTTGATTGTAAAATGGTTTTTCTTTCAAAGCAGCAGATATTTATTCTTGTGAGCAATAAATCTTTAACTTCTTTAAATGACAAAAGTGAGATGATTAATAACTTCAGTCTTTTTTCAACATCTGCCTCTAAATTGAATATAATAAGAAGAAATTTTGTGTCAAATGCTGTAATAAACCCATTATATACATTAACCTTTATATGAATTAACTCACAGTGATACTGAGAAATTACTGCTTTTTTTCTCATTCTACAAATTAGAAATTTAAAGTGCAAAATAGGCCAATTGGCACTTTCTTTTTTTTAGTTATTTTAGTTTGGAATTTAAACATTTTCGTTTCTAACTTAAAACTAATATCTTAGAAAACCTTACTGAGATTTGAAATAAAAACATCCTTACAGGTTAAATGCATTGAAATAGCATTTCCTTTAGGGACCTGATTTAATACTTCAAAAGTTAGTATAAAGCTAAATACTTTTGTACAGAGATATATTTTCAAAATAATGATTTCCTTTCTTTTGGATATATAACTAGCAGTGGTATTGCTGGGTCATACAGTAGTTCTATTTTTACTTTTTTGAGGAACCTTGATACTGTTCTCCTAAGTGGTCGCAATAATGTATATTCCCACCAGTAGTGTATAAGGATCTCACCATCCTCACCAGCATTTGTTATTGCCAGACTTTGATAAAAGACATCTTACCTGGGGTGGGATGATATCTCATTGTATCTTTGATTTGCATTTCTCTGATGGCTAATGATGTTGAGCATCTTTTTATATACCTGTTGGCCATCTGTATGCCTTCTTTTGAGAAATGTCCATTTAGATCTTTTGCCCATTTTTTAATCGGGTTTTGCCCAATTTTCCTATTGAGTTGTTGGAGCTGCTTATATATTCTAATTATCAATACCTTGTCAGATGGGTAGTTTCCAAATATTTTTTCCCATTCTATTGATTGTCCATTCCCTTAGTTGATTGTTTCCTTTGCTGTACAGACGCTTTTTAGCTATATTTGATCCCATTTGTCCAATTTTGCTTTGGTTACCTGTGCTTTGGGCATATTACTCAAGAACTTCTTGCCTAGACCAATAACCTGAAGCATTTCCCTAATGTTTTCTTTTAGCAGTTTCATAGTTCCAGGTCTTAGATTTGAGTCTTTAATCCATTTGGTTTGATTTTTGTATGTGGTAAGAGATGAGGGTCTACTTTCATTCTCCTTCATATGGATATGCAATTTCCCCAGCACCATTTATTGAAGAGACTGTCCTTTCCTCAATGTATGTTCTTGGCACCTTTTTCAAAGAGAAGTTGACTGTAGATGTGGGGGTTTATTTCTAGGTCCTGTATTCTGTTCCGTTGGTCTATGTGTCTGTTTTTATGCCAGTACCATGCTGTTTTGGTTACTATAGTTCTGCAGTATAATTTGAAGTCAGGTAATGTGATTCCTCAAGTTTTGTTCTCTTTGCTCAGGATGGTTTTTGCTATTCTGGGTCTTTTGTGGTTCCATATAAATTTTAGGATTATTTTTTCTATTTCTGTGAAGAATGTCGTTGATATTTTCATGGAAATTGCATTGAATCTGTAGATTGCTTTGGGTAGTATGGACATTTTAACAATATTGATTCTTCTAATCCATGAGCATGGAATATCTTTCCATCTTTCGCCAATGTTTTATAGTTTTCATAATAGAGATCTTTTAGTTCTTTGGCTGTTTTTACGCACATATTTTATTTTATTCCTAGCTATTGTAAATGGGAGTACATTCTTGGTTTCTTTTTCAGATTGTTTACCCTTGGCATATGGAAATACTACTGATTTTTGTATGTTGATTTTGTATCCTGCAACTTTACTGAATTTGTTTATCAGTTCTAAGAAATTTTTTGTGGCGTCTTTAGGTTTATCTAGATGTAAGATATTATCCGCAAACAAGAATAATTTGACTTCTTCCTTTCCAATTTGGATGCCTTTTATTTCTTTCTCTCGTCTGAGTGCTTTAGCTAGAGCTTCCAGAAATATGTTGAATAACAGTGGTGAAAGTGGGCATCTTTGTCTTGTTCCAAATCTGAGAGGAAAGGCTTTCAGTTATTGCCTATTCAGTATGATATTAGCTATGGGTCTGTCATATATGGCTTTTACCATGTTGAGGTATGTTCCTTCTATACCCAGTTGTTTGAGAGTTTTTATCATAAAGGAATGTTGAATTTTATCAAATTCTTTTCTGGCATCAATTAAAGTAATCATGTAGTTTTTGTCCTTAGTTCTGGTGATATGATGTAGCCCATTGATAGATATGCATATGTTGAATCATCCTTGCATCCCTGGGATTAATTCCACTTGATCATGATGAATAATCTTTGTAATGTGTTGTTGAATTCAGTTAGCTAATATTTTGTTGAGGATTTTTGCTCTTATGTTCATCAGAGATATTGGCCTATAGTTTTCTTTTTGTGTTGTGTCTTTGTCTAGTTTTGGTATCAGGGTTATACAGGCCTCAAAGAATGTGTTTGGAAGTATTTCCTCCTCCTAAAGTTTTTAGAGTAGTTTAAGTAGGATTGGTATTAGTTCTTTGAATGCTTGGTATGTTGATTTTGTGTGTATTTAGGAATTTATCCACTTATTCTAGGTTTTCCAATTTATTAGCAGATGGTTTCTCATAGTAGTCTCTAATGATCCTTTGAATTTCTGCAGTATCAGTTGTAATGTCTCCTTTTTCATCTTTGATTTTTTTTTATTTGAGTCTTATCTCTTTTTTTCTCAGTTAGTCTGGCTAAAGATTTGTCAATTTTTTTATCTTTTCAAAAAGCTAACTTTTTATTTACTTGATCTTTTGTATTTTTTTTTTAGTTTCAAGTTCATTTATTTCTGCTCTGATCTGTCTTATGTCTTTTCTTCTATTAATTTTGGGTTTGGTTTGCTCTTATTTTTCCAGTTCATTAAGATGCATTGTTAGGTTTTTTATTTGAAGCTTTTCTACTTTGTTGATGTAGGCACTTACTGCTATAAACTTTCCTCTTCTACTACTTTTGTTGTATCCCATAAGTGTTGCTATGTTGTGTTTTAATTTTCATTTGCTTTGAGAAATTTTTGAATTTCCTTCTTAATCTCTTCATTGACCCACTGGTCATTCAGGAGCATATTGTTTAATTTCCATGTGTTTTTATATTTTCCAATGTTCCTCTTGTTATTGATTTCTAATTTTATTCCATTGTGGTGATAGAAAATACTTGGTATGATTTTATTTTTTTTGAATGTTTTAAGACTTGTTTTGTGGCCTACCATATGGTCTATCCCTGAGAATGATCCATAAGCTGAGGAGAAGAACTTATATTCTGCAGCTATTGGATAAAACATTCTATAAATATGTATTAGGTCCATTTGGTCTATAGTCCAGGTCAAGTCCAATGTTTCTTTGTTGATTTTCTGTCTGGATGATCTGTCCAGTGCTGAAACTGGGGAGTTGAGGTCTCCAGTGATTATTGTGTTCAGGTCTATCTCTGTCTTTAGCTTTGATAATATTTGCTTTATATATCTGAGTGCTCCAGTATTGGGTGCATATATATTTAGAAATGTTATATCCTCTTTATCCTTTGACCCCTTTATCATTATATTATATAATGATCTCTTTGTCTCTTTATAGTTTTTGTCTTGAAATCTATTTTATCTGATAGAAGTATAGCTCCTCCTCCTCTCTTTTGGTTTCCATTTGCATGGAATATCTTTTCCCATCCCTTTATTTTCAGTCTATGTGTGTCTGTATAGGTGAAGTGTGTTTCTTGCAGACAACATATAGTTGGCTCTTGTTTTTTATCCATTTGGCCACTCTATGTCTTTTGATTTTCACATTCAATGTTATTATTGATAGGTAAGGACTTACTACTGCCATGTTAGTTGATTTCTGGTTGTTTTATGGTCCCGTCTTTCTTTCTTCCTTCCTTCCTGTCTTCCTTTGTTAAAAGTTATTTTCTCTGGTAGTGTGTTTTAATTTCTTATTTTTATTTTTTGTGTGCCTGTCGTAGATTTGTTGATTTGAGCTTTCCATGAGCCTTGCAAAAAACACTTTATAAGCAATTATTTTAAACATATGACAACTCTGCTTATAAACAAACAAAGAAGCCAAGATAAATATAACAGAATTTCTACCCTTTAACTCCATCCCCCTTGCTTTTTCACTTTTTGTTGTTTCCATTCATATCTTTTTATACTCTCTCTCAAAAAGCTATTGTAGTTATTTTTGATAGGTTTCTCTTTTAGTCTTACTACTCAAAATATAAATGGCTTATATACTACAATTACAACAATAGAATATTCTGTATTTGTGTACTTATTGTTACCAGTGAGTTGTATACCTTCAGATGATTTTTATTGTTGATTAATGTTATTTTCATTCAGTTTGAAAAACTTTTAGCATTTCTTATAGGACAGGTCTGGTGTTGATGAACTCCCTCAGGTTTTGTTTGTCTGGGAAATTCTTTATTTATCCTTCATGTTTGAAGGACATCTTTGCAGTATGTAATATTCTAGGGTTAAGGTTTTTTTTCCTTCAGCACTTTGAATATATCATACCATTCTCTCCTGCCCTGTAAGGTTTCCACTGAGAAGTCTACTGCCAGACATGTTAGAGCTCCTTTACATGCTATAATTTTTCTTTTTTCTTGCTTCCCTTGGGACCTTTTCTTTATCTGTGACATTTGTGAGCTTGATTATTAAATGACTTCAGGTAGTTTTATTTGGGTTAAATCTCCTTGGTGTTCTATGACCTTCTTGTACTTGAATATTGATGTCTTTCTGTAGTTTTGGAAAGTTCTCTGTTATTATTTCTTCAAAAAAACTTTCCACCCCAAAGTGCATCCTTTGTGGCCTGACTGCCTTACAAATTTATTCCTTGCCCCAGGCCACTTTTTATCGGCCAGCGGTGGGACTAGCTGGACTCAGTTTCAGGCTCGCTGGTCTACAAGCTCCCTCTGTGGGCACTGGTAGAATTTTACCCTGTGTTGTGTTCCCCTGTGACAGGGCAGCCCCGAGTTCCAATGCAGAGTCCCACAGTCCCTTCACTCTCTCTCCCCTGAGCACACAGATTCTCTTTCCACTCAGTGTGCTCGTGTGGCACTGCCAGAGGGTGTGGGAGGGGTAGCAAAGCAATACAGGATTGTCTTTTCTGCCTTCTTCAGTGTCTCTTTCCTTGATACAATGTTAAAACCAGGTACTATGATTACTTACCTGAGTTTTGGTTCTTCTGAAGGTGCATCCTTGCGTGGATAGTTGTTGAATTTAGTGTTCGTGAGGAGGGACGATCACTGGAGATTTCTATGTGGCCATCTTGCTCTACCCCCTTCTCCTAGAGATGCTTTGAGAATATAAACATTCTTTTCTTTCTCAAATGTTCACCTGTGGTTTTAGCTTCCCTTGGTAATTTACAGACTCCACTATTTTCTCTCTATTTATTACTTGGCATTCTACAACCAGGAAGAGCTTCCTTTATATCTGTCTATATCTATCTATCTATCTCCCTACCTACCTATCCATCTATTTATCTATCATCTATCTATCTCATCTACCTATACACATGGATGGCTATTTTATTCAAATAGTCACAACCCATTACTATAAATGGATTACCATAAATAAATGTGGTTTAAAAGAAAATTTAATTTTAATAACAAATTTTAAAAAACAGGCATGTTTCTATTGCTTGCTAAAATGAAGAAAATAATAATGATAATATAAAGGCTATATCTACAAACCACCCAAAATTGCATACCTTTTTTTTTGAGATCACATTAAGCCTTTATCAACTACATATGCTTTAATTCAGATTGCTAGCCAGTATATATCAAGGTTCTGAGGGACAAGGACCAAAAGCCATGGTGGAGGTGGTTGTTACCTGGTGCTCCACTCTGGAGAACCAGGTTCATGTAGATTGCCATGTAGAAAGGGGGCAGTGCTAGTCAACCGGTAATTAGAGAGAGAAGTATATCAGACACACTTAGTACAAAGTCTTAAGAGCAAGATGTCAGGACTTCTAACTTTTGCCTAGGAGTAATTTTGAAATAAAATCTTTCAAAAGAAGCTTGCAGTATCTTACACTATAACACCTGTTTCATTCCTAAATCCTACCAGAGAAGAAATAAATTTTATAAGATTATTTGATAATGGTCACCCCACCCTCCCCTTCTTCCTCCTCTTTCTCCTCCTTCTCTTAATTTTCCTTCTTCTTCTCCTTCTAATAATATATGTAAAGTACCTGCCTTGTATTAACTACATTACATGTATAGAATTTAAATTTCAGGGTGATCCCCATTTTAAAGTTGAGGCTGGGATTGACTTCTACATCTTCAGTATCCACAAAATAAATCTAACTGCCTTTTTATTTATGCTATGTCCTAGGCAGCCTCAGAGCTCAATTGTCAGTTGATTGCAATTTCATTTTTAATTGTTCCCAAAGGTTTTCTTTTAAAAGAAGCATAATTAATTTGTGTGAAGTATTTTCATATAGACACATTGACTTTGTGTTACTATGGATGACTTTGTTCTACTGCCACGATTTTTTAAAGTACTTAAATATTTATCTAGTGCAATAACAATAATTATAAAATGTAATTCAGCAGCTGTTAGTACACATATTTTTGTCACTGATGAA
The DNA here is from genome assembly GCA_023783475.1 of Daubentonia madagascariensis. Lineage (NCBI taxonomy): Eukaryota > Metazoa > Chordata > Mammalia > Primates > Daubentoniidae > Daubentonia > Daubentonia madagascariensis. Next base: position 12,794,873 of record JAKFHU010000747.1, on the reverse strand, counting down.
TTCAATTAGAAGCATTGCTAGCTAAACCAATGAAAAAACAAGTAACTCTGAAAAGGTCAATTCTGAGTTATTGTTGCCCATAATCATTTCCCAAGCCATTAAGCCTATAAAATCCAATTGAAACTAAAAGCCATAAAAGTAAATTATAGAAAATCTGCCCAGGTAGCTGGTGTGAATTCCATACCTGTGAATAAGACACTTACTTGTCTACAGAAATTACTTCAACTGGATTATCCATAACAGTACTACTCTAGTGAATATTATATGGCCATTACCATTTACAGACCCCATATCTCAGACATTTTAATTACTCAACTCCAAACAATCCAGTGAGATGAAGTGCTAACTGAAGCAGCTTTTAAATGTCCCATGAAGTGGGATAGCAAGTTTCTTGAATTTTAAGGGGGAAAAAAAAGCAAAAATATAGAAATAATTACACACTTAATCACATCAAATGTCTATTTTTGCAATAGAGATTTATGCCAAAATAAGTCTATATCGTATAGTTCTTATTGAGAATTAAAATATATATTTATTCCAAATGAAAATTTTTCTCTTCTTTTCTTGTTCTATTCTTATTTCATGTCTCATTTCTCATTGGTAAAGCCAGCTTTCTCTTGTCATTCATGACTTGTTGAGGCTATGACTTTTTATTAAAGTGAAATATGCTTAAACAGTGTGAATGATGTGAATAAAATATAATTTTGTAATGTAATGCATTATTTCTACAGTGAATATAATTTTCTTATCATCCTCCCAATTCCTTATGAAACAAGGGGGTCTAAATACAGCAATAACTCTCAAAGTCAAAATTCACAGAGAATAATTTATGGCCATTGGATTTATATGCAATTAATAGTCTGCATATAAAATGTGAACAGTGAATGTGGCATTGCTTCTTGGAAGATTGCTTCTTGGAAGACAATGGAGAAGTAGAAACAACATGGGCTTTGCAACTTAATCTCCTAAATTGGAATTGCAGCTTTAGCAAATTACTTAGCCTCACTAAGTCTTAGTTTTCTCATTTGTGAAGTGAGAATGTTCTTCTCCTACTTCAAAAGGACATTTCACAATGATAAAAGGATCAATACATTATGAAAATATAGCAATCATAAATATATTCACCTAAAAACAGAGCTCCAAATATACATAAACAAAAACTGACAAAGTTGAAGGGAAAAATAAATCATTCAATAATAATAATGATTCAAGATGTTAATATCATACTTTCAATCACTTATAAAAACAACCAGGAAGAAAATCAACATGGATATTGAAGACCTGAAAAATGTAATAAACCAACTAGACTAACAAATATCTGTAGAAATACTCCATCCAATAATAGCAGAAGAGAGATAGGTTAATAGTTTCTATGCATATAGTGCAGCATGTAAATAGCCAAGGACAGTCTCTAGGTATTAGGCTGTGATCCATGTGTGAGAAGAACTTTTCAAAATAAAATGGTTACAAATTAGCTTTTAAATAACAATTAGTATTTTGTAATTACCAAAAGTAGTGATTGGTCACTGTAGAAAACTTTAAGGATACATGGTTTCCTCAAAAAAGATTCTTGCTTCAGTATCTTAATATTGCAGAACCATAAAGTATGAGCCAGAAAGTGTTAAAAAATGAGCTTGGATAGATGAGTAGTCTTATTTTATGAATCTTTGACTTGTATCTCCAAATGCCTAGCTAAGTATCTCATTGGATGGTACACATGCCATAATTATGTGTTTTTTGATTGATGTCAGTGAATTGCCTTATATTATATTCATGACTGAATTGTTATGTAACATTGAGCAAAGGACTCTAGTGTTTTAACATACCGTTTTTCCAGTTGACAACTTAAAATGGATGATAGAAGAGCTGACGTGTGAAGATTTATTAATTTAGAAGCTCTGAAAACCTTGGAGATAACTCTAATCTAGGGAATAAAATAAATAACACGTGGTTAGCATTATACATTTATCCTTTTTTTCAGTGCTATTAAAAAGAAAGGTATAAAATCTAACTTTTGAGAACTGTACTGAAAGGACAAAAACAAACAAAAAAATTGTGAGGTGACTATGCAAGTTGGCCAAGAATGCTAAAATCTAGAACATTAAAATGTAAACCAAAACATAAAATGGCTAGCAGAAATTTAAAATATAAAAAGTTGCCTTTGGTGTTCATTGGAATAGCACTTTGGAAAACAATTCTGAATTAGTTATCAACATACCTACATCTATTTTTATTAAGAATCCAACAAAGTATTTCACCCATGTGTAGTGTAGTCTTTTTAGAATTTATTACACTTGTAGTAATAGCAGTCAGATACTTGTATGTGGTGACAATTTTTTCAGCTATTATATTTTATCTGCAATAGGTAAAGCATCTTCTGCCATTTATACCAGCTTTACCTCTGAAGCAAATTGGTAGACATTTCTAAGGTGAATCCCTCTTTCCTGCCCCTTGGGTGGGTATTTGTTATAGAGGAAAAAGGGCCTATATATATGGTCCTGAGGATTTTAAAAATATCTAAATAACAGCAATCAGGATTGAGTATTATATTTATAAATGGAATATTCATTTAATTGTCTTTACATTCTTAATATAAATCTAATTCTGTCCTTTGGTTTCTGTGATAATTGTCTTTCACCAGAACCAGAACAGTAAAGTGCTCTAACTAGAGTTCGGGGACCTGATGTCTTCCAGACCTCAACTGTGACCTTGCAGAAGTCAGTGAAAAACTTCTGTATGTCTTTAGTCTTTTGTCAAATGGTGACAGTAAAGACTTATTTTAGGTAGACTGACAATATGATGTGGTAGAAATAATACTTGCTTTGAATTCATATAACTGAAGTTCAAATCATGTTTTTGCCACTTATTATTTCCTGTGTTTAGACAAAGTGCTTTAGGTCAGTGAACTTCAACATCTCTGATAAGGTACTGATAATAACAATGGCACAGGATTGTTGAGAATTAAAGAAATCTGTTCTGTAATGGATATGCTTTTCTAGCAGATAGTGGAAGTAATTAATAAAATATTAATATATTTTATCTATCTAGTCATGATCTTGAAAATCATATGGATCATTTCCGGGTAGTAATTTCACCACACTGCTCATCGATTTCAGTGTGCTTGCGGGGTTGTATGTTCCCTGTCATTCCTTCCTTTGAAGTTCAGCCTGTAAGCAGCTATCCCAATATATGCAAAACAATACCTATGCAAGCAGTTTGGTCCTTGGAAATCTTTTCCATCAAGAAAACACTTAGCCTTTTCCCTTTTTCTGTATTTAACACTTGCTCCAAATATTGAACATTGTAGTGCTGTTATGATAGGTCTAAAAACCTTACACTGAGGAATTATCATGTGCCAATCACATTGTTAGACCTGGGAGATGAAATGGAGTAAAACCTGACATTGTCCAATAGTAGCCTAGTCTATTAGACTTCTTTCTCACAGTCTGGTAGAGAAGATGATATTAACAAAACTTAAAAAAATCATCTCACACAAAGTGTAATGTTGCAACTGTGACAGAGCTCAAAGGAGCAGTGGAAAACCGGATTTTTTTACATCTGCTTTTACCATCTTATCTTGTTACAATATTTTTTCCTCTTGTCTTTCTTCTTGCCCTCCCCTCCCTTTTTTAATCTCTCTCTTCATCTTGTGATTACAGTTTCATTTCAGTTTGGTCATATATTTGATTATTCCTTTTGTATTCTATTAGGTATTTGTTTTTACAGTTCCTCAAAATTCTTACACGAAGTTCCATTTTCATTCCTTTTACGATGTTTAACTATTTTGAATAGGTAAATAAATATTAAAAATAATTTGATTAGGGAAATTCTCACATATGTCTGCACTTTTTAAAAATAGTTATTATCCACAGGTTACCTGCCAATATCCATGTTTATAATTCAAAAGGAAGAGTTTAATGTGATAAAAAGTTAATTGACTAAAAAGGAGTGACCTTTGGGAACATACAAAGGCCAAAACACCTGCCATTGGCAAAACACAATGGAAAGTAGTCCATGAATGCTTGTCCCCACTGTTTCTCTATCCTTACCTCCAACTTGGAAAACTGATTACTGATGAAATAAAATTAGAAATTAGGTGATTTGCAAGATGTGAAAAATGCTTCTGTAAGTCCAAATTAATGTTTTAATAAGAGCACTGATTCTGAAAGACTTTTCAAACTCATAATTATAGATGACTATTTCAAATGCCCAAATATTCAGAGTTTGACATGCTACAATGGTGTATATTATTGAGGAATATGGACATACCCCTGTTTAAAAAATCAAAACCACAAATATTATCTAAACCAGCCTTGTGCTGGGAATTTATCAGCAGAAAAGGCAGTATGCTTTGATGCTAGTATATTCATTATTATGCTTTGACTTACTAAACAGAGGAATCAATGAAAACTAATTTAAGAAATCTATGCATTAGACACCTAAAAGTGAATAACGAGTTAGAGTAAGTTCTTTTGTTTGTTTTGTTAAATTCCAAGTTCCAAAATGCCAGAAAGTGCCAGCTTCTTGATATCTCTTTAGGTAGGCTGGTGACTTAATTACCAAGGAATAGAAAATTGGATAGAAGTTAACTAAATTCAATCTAACTAACTAATGTTTTATAATTAAATGCTTTTCTAATGATCAGAGTTTCAGATTTTAGTATGTGAAATAAAAGTTAACAGTTTGGAATATAGCGAAGGGTCTGCTAAATTTTCTAATCCAAGAAAAATAATCTAATCTGTGTGATTATTTTCCAAAAATAATTGCCTTCTGTAGTTATAAGGCCATGGGGGAGGGAGTGTGGAGAGTGATTTTTTTCTTAATGAAATAAGTTATTTATTCATTTCTTTTTAAGTAAACAACTCTGTAGAATTTGCAGAATTTTTAGTATATTCCATGTCCTAACCAGATGAAATTCTTTGGTATTTGCTTCTTATGCATAATTACTTTAGGATGTAATTTTCCTGATAAATCTAGAATATTTAAAATGCTATCTAGATTTTTTCTTTTTATTAGAATAATTATTGCCTTGGTTTAAATGCAAAGACATACATAATAATTCTGGAATGTGAAAAATATTATTAGGGCTATGTAGGTTTAATGCAGAAGTTTCATAGAGTTCTCTGTGGTGTCTCTGCAACCATGAGGATCTAAATGAGATTGTCTTAAAATTTAAACCTCAACTTTTTATTTCATTGATTTCCCAAAATTTCCATATTTACGTGTGTTTGTGTGGAAGTACAGAAATTAAGACTTAATGGTCACCTCTGGCTCAGAAATCCAGCCACCAGTGAGTGTAGCATATGAATTGACTGTGTATGCCCATTTGGTGCACCCCACTGAGCCAACTGTGGAATTCATCCACACCTGAATGAGTTTTCCCCTCCCTCATTGTCCACCAAAGAAGAAAAAAAAAAAAAGTACACAAGCAGCTATTACTGAGTATCTGAGAGGCAATGGGGAATTACATGAACATGTTAGAGTAATTGTAGACATCTTGTTTCTGTGTATATTTTGAGAAAATTACTGTGTAAATATGTTAATTTTAAAATAATTCAAAGTCCATATTCAGCCTCTTTGTCCTGAGGTCACAGTGTTTGGGGACACATGCATCACAGTTTCTTTTCCAATTTCTAGTTGGGTGAACATGAGCAGGTAGGCTTTTTGCCTGACTTTGATTTCTCAACTTAAAATGAAGATAATAATACCAATTCCTTAGCTTGTTCGAAAGATTAAGGGTATAGCATATTTCAAGTGCCAAGCAAAAGGCTTAAGACTCCAAAGGCCCTCATTGTCAAGGAAACTGCATTAATTCATTTTTTTCTGGAATTAGGTAATTGATCTTCTCAAAGCAATTTTTCATTAAATAACCTTAAAGTCCTTATTTATACTTTGTTATTAGATAATGGCTTGATTTGTCAATCAGTAATTGGAGAAAAAAGCAGAAGAATGGAATCGAGTCATTTGTTATTTTCCATTGACTAATTTAGACTGTTTATTATTATTTATATTATTGGTAGTCAATTTATTCACACTTTTGTTTTCAGCCATACAATTTTTCACCAAAGGCATGAGCCATTACTTTATTTTGGTCTTTCTTGAGTTTGGCAAACAGAAACACTGGTTGACTAGAAATTAACATTGTATATCAAATTGGAAACATCAACCTCCCCCAGATTTGCAGGATTGCCTTAAGAATGTTTCCTTATACCTAGTTAATTACTTTTTCTATATACTTACTAATAATTATGAATCTTAAGTAGAACTAAAATTATAAGACCATTATGATGAGAAAATAAATATATTTTTTCTTTAACATGGCATTAACCTTAATAGATCAACTTAAATTTTAATAAAGTAACTATTGACTGACAAATAAGGTTTGATTGTTATGCACCAAATGCTTCAGATAATTTATTTCTAACAAGTTCTTATTCTGGACAGAGAACTAAAATCTTAAATATATATTTTAAAAAGGATGAAAAGATCCACAATTTTAAAAAATATTTTAACCACAGTATTCCTCTTATACATAGCAATGTAGATGGCTTAATAAGAAAATCTTCACCTGTCGTATTTCTTTTGAAGAAGCAATTCATAGGGGAAGAGGTGAACACCATTGAAATAGAACCATATTATCAGAAGGAATGCATGAGATTATATGGTTCAGCTCTTTAATGCTATGCAAGTTAGCAGTCAACCCACCCAGATGGCCTTCTGTCCTATATAAATGGTCCTCAAGGACAAGTATTTCAGAACTTCTCTTGGTAGCCTATTCTCACTGTTACAGTCAGAAAATTGTTTATTCTTCCTCAGTGTGGTTTTGTTCTAATTTAAGCACTTATCTGTTTATTAAATTATCTTCCATACAGATTGAAAAAAAAATGCTATTTACATGAATTTTAAAAACTCAATGTTTTTTATTTTCCTTTTAATCTTTTTCCAAGATGATAAACTAATAATAATGAAAAAAAAGTGAACTGATATGCCTAATGTCAATGCATTAACTTTTATGTAGTTTCGTGCAGAGGTATAGATTCTGGAGCCAGACAAACCTACATTTGAAACCTGGACCAGATTATTTCTGACTGTACATCCTTAAAGACGTTAAACTCTTTGGGCTTTAATGTTTTCTCTTTAAAAACAGATAAAATTACTCGTGCCTAGAATAGTGTTGAGGAGGTTAAAGACTATAAGGTGACTGTCAAGATGGTTGGTATATTTTGGGGCTATGTTATATATTAAATTTATTGCTGTCATTACTAATAGTGATTATATAAGCAATTATATCATTTTTATTGGAAAACCATTTGGAGATAAATTTTGCCCTCAGAAAGCCAAAATGAAATATATCAGAATAACCTTGTCCATATGTTTTATAAGGCTATCATACCAGTGGGTAGAATAGGAGAAAGTTGTCAGTAAACTATATCTAGATCATAGCAAGTCTTTGACAAGAATGGCTCAGTGTTTTGTGGCCAGGACAGAGCAATACTAGATGAATGGTAGGAAAGATAGAAGAATTCCTACTTAATTGAGTAAAAATATTGGCTGTCATTGTTCGTTCAGTGTAAGAGGAAGTAAATAATGCCTGACGTAGAGACCCACCCTCTTCAATTATTTGAATGAAAATATTAATTATATTCTGAGCATATTCATGAATGGCACAAAGCTGGAGAAATGCTATTACACTGAATTCTATAAAACAGAAACATGACCCAAATATAGCTCATTCTAACATGGGGAGGATACATGGACTGGATCATGAATAATGAGTAACAGTTTGCCAATATAAAGAATTAGGGATCTATAAAGAAAAAGTGAGTTTTAAGGAAAAGGGATCAGCATGTAGCATAATGTTCAAAGTAGCTATAGCATCAGTTAAATCAATGAAAAAAATGACAATGGTGAGACTACAGCTATAAGGAATAGTCACATTATCAAAGGTCTTGTATCTAATGCTAAGTAGTTGGATTATCCTATGGCTATCAGGGAACCAATGCAAATCATTAAGGGACTAAAATGATTAAATTTCTATTATTATTTTCCCAGGTTTTGCTCTTACTTATGTTTTTAATGTTTAACTCCTAGAAATTTTTAAATCTAAAAGTCAAAACGATCAGGAAATCATTAGCTGCAATATTTCTTTATTGTTTCTCACTTCATTTTTCATATAATTATATCATCCTATTTCCATATGTATATATGTATATGTGGGTATTTATGATTTTATGCCCTGCATTTTCTTTATATCATAAGCATTTTTGAAATTATTGAATTTTTTTTGAAATTTAATTTTATTGGCCCTATTATAGTTTCTTATTTGACTGATTATTATTTAATTATGAATTTACTCTCCTTTTTATATTTTAGAATAATTCTGTTGTTTTATAAATGTTACTATAATGACATACTTTTGTGTATTTGTGTTCATTTTAGATTCTTAGAAGAGGATAGAATCTCTCTAAGAACAATAACTGGGTCAAGAACTATGAATATTTAAATTTTGTGCATTTCTGCCCCAGACATTTCCACTATTTCTTTAGTAAGAAATAGAAAAGGAGATAATGGCACACTCTAGAGTTCTCAACTTCCTGGTAAAAATTTTGGATCTATCTGAAAAAGAAAGAAAAGGCAAAAAAAAAATAGTAATTTTAGCAAACTTTTAGTGGTTGGACAAACTTCCTGCCAAAGAGAGAGGGAACTGGGACTTAACCAGGTAGCAATCCACAGAGACTGAGCGCTAGCAGGACCTGTAACTGCTTTCTAAAGAGGATCTTATTCTTATCTGTTGGCCTCCAAACTAAACAGGAATAAAGCCTAGAGTAAAAATTATCAAATGGTTATCAAGTTCCAGTGTCTCATTTATCTTGAAAAGCTGGTGGTTGGGTGCTTTAGAAATGCCCATTTTAGCCTTGTGTCTCATGCGCTGCCCTAGGACAGTAACAGTTACAATCATACAAAGGTTACACAATGAAATTTGAATGCACTGAAAATAGAAGGTAGAAAAAATTATGAGAGAAATGATTTCCATATTTTATGCCTACTTGTATTTATTTTTCATTGCAAAGGAATATGCTCAAGCTGAGAAAAGTAAAGTTTTTTCCACTAATACTAAGCATGGCATCAACCTAGCATTTGTAGCTGGCCTACTTTTGAGTTAGTTAATAATTTTAAGGCATCCCCTGCCCCCTAAAAAAGCCAACTTGGAAAAATTTTCCAGATATCATCAAACTGACATACTTTCAAACAGATCTAAACCTCAATGTGACAACTTTCAGTTGTCAGTTGCTGAGTCCCATCATTTATTGAATATACTATTGTAAACATAGTTTGCTTACTAAAAAGTTGTATTTTAGGAAGCATGAATTTTATAAAGCTGGATATTTATAGGACTAATGAAACTATTAATAGTTGGTATTTTAAAAATAGAAATATCTTAAAACATAATGTTTAAACTATGTGTGTATATGTATGTGGTTTAAACTACAAAACCTATCAGAAAGCTAGATGACACTTTAAAGTTATTGATTTATTTTTGGAATTATCTGTGAGTGAAAAAATGTTATGTTCTCTACTCATCTACTTATTCTCTTGACTGGTGGATAATGACCAATTGCATATTTTTATGTGAACACAAATTAAAGGAAAATGATATGAACAATCTGCCATCCGCATATAGAAACATTATATTCTGGGGTTGGGGTTCTTAAAATATTGTTTTAATATAAAAATGTATTAAGTGCTCAACAAATATTTTTCTAAAATGACTTTCTCTGCAGTTTCTATGTCGTAAATTGTTTTTTGTCATTCAAAATCTAGCTTTAATGTAGATGGTTGTTTATATTCTCCAGGTATAGTTAACAATTTTATCTTCTGGAAAAACATAGCACATGATATATACCCAAATTAAATTTATTTATATATCTCCACCAAATTTAAAACCCTTTTATGTCAAGGGCTATTTTTTTTTCTTTTCTGTACCCACATGCTGTGTATTTGATGAATACTAGTTCCTCAATAAATACCCATTATTTATTTTGTTGAAGACTATTAAAGCACCAGGGTTTGGCAAAATAATCTTTAAAGTTTCTCAACCACAAAATTTCATTTTTCTCTTATTCGTAGAGAACTTACTGTTGCAAGGCAATATTTATTTCAAAATTAATTTGAAATACTTTGCATTAGGGTCTGTAAGCAAACAAATCAGATCTGTTGGCTTCTTTTATTTGGCCATCAAGGTATTAAAAAATAATTTTAGAATTTCAAATTCAAATTCAACCTGGGAAAAATAACAGTCCCTACTTCATAGGTCTGTTGTGAGGACCAAATGGGTTGGTATAGGTAGAGTACTTAGAACAGTATTCATAAATGGCTATATTATCATTATTATTGTTTTATTATTGTCATATATTTTATCAGCTTTTTAAATATTAATCTTACTGGGTTATTTTAGTATCAACTCTATCTCTTATAAAAAGATTTATTATTGGATTAAGTTTGAGATTTTGCCTTTTAATAATAGCACTTTCTCTTCTCCAGTTTCAGTATCTCTGATGTCATCTTGGCTTTTTAAAATCTGATCCAGAACACACAATTGTCCTCATAACTGGATTCGATATATAGTCAGTCTTACCTCATCTCTAACCCATTCTCTTCAATCCTTGCTGTCCCCCACCATTCCAAACTATTTTCTAAATTGTAATTTTGTACCAATTGTTTTGTAACTTAAAACTTCTCGGCGGTCCTGCATCATCTGTAGATAGAATCTAAACATTTTAGCAGTTTACCTTCCTTTCTAGCCTTTTCTCTCTCTGCCTCATTCTGTCATCCTCACTGATCCAGTATTCCAGCCACATAACTACATGCGATTCTGTGCATGTGTCATATCCTTTCAATTCCATAATTTGGCAATATTCTTCCTTCTGTCTGAAATTCATTTCACGTTCCTTTGTCTAACAGATGACTTTTTATCCTTTAACACACATTTGACATGTCACTTCTTCCATAGTGTCTTCATTTTTTATTTCCACATAATTTTTAATCTCTTGTTTCTTTTGTAATTGATTTGTGATTTCATACTATTTTACTTGGAGAGCATTCATTTAACTTTACATTCTAAATCCTTTTAAATTTTTTGACACTTACTTTATGGCATACCTAATAATAGTGTGTCCTGAAGAATGGTCTGTGTGCACTTGAGAAGAATGTGTATTCTGGTATTGTAGGGTGAAGTATATTCTATAGATGTCTGCCCTAATTATTTCATAGTGTTATTGAAGTCATTTATTTCCTTGTTGATCGTCTGCTTTTTCATTCTATCCATTATTGAAAGTGGGATATTGAAGTGCCTGATTTTGTTGAATTTTCTATTTCTCCCTTGATTTCTGTAAATTTTTGTTTCACGAGTCTTGAGATTCTGTCATTAGGTACATACATGTTTACAGTGTCATGTCTTTCTGATAGATTGATCCTTTTATTATAAAATGTTCTCTTTTTTTGCTTGTAAAATATTTTTTAAGTCTGATAGTAACTATGGACACTCCAGCTTTCTTTTAGTGACTTTTTTCATGGTATGTCTGTTACCATCCTTTTATTTTCAACTGATTTGTGTCTTTGAATCTAGTGTTTCTCTCTTATATAACATATAGTTGGATCACGTGTTGATTTTTTAAAAAATTTATTCTGCCAATCTCAGCTTTTGGATTGGAATTTTAGTCTACTTATATTTAAAAATAAATGATAAAGTAGCCTTTATGTTTGCCCACTTTACTGTTTATTTTTATATGTCTTATGACTTTTTTGTTCCTATGTTTCTCTAATATTGCTCTCTTTTATGATACATAAACATTTTTAGTATACCACTTTAATTCCTATGTTATCTTTTATTTTACATTTTGACTTATTTTCTTAGTGGTTATACTTGGGATTACAATTAACTTCTTAATTTAAAACAATCTAGTTCAGATTAATACCAACTTCATTTCAATAGTATACAAAAACCATGCTTCCATATAGTTCCTTTCTTAAGCTCCTACTTGTCACTACCATTTCTATACAAGTTATATCTTTATAATTTTTAAACCCATCAAAAATTATATATCATTATTGCTTCGTGCAGTTGTCTTTTTAACAAGATAGAAAAATAAAAGTGTTTCAAACAAAAATATATTTATATTGTGTTTTATATTTCCCTATGTTGTTCATTTGCCTGTATTCTTTATTTCTCTATGTGGATTTGCATTACTGTCTAGTAACCTTTCATTTCAGCCCAAAGGACTCTCCATTTAGTATTCCTCATAGGGCAGCTCTACTAGTGATAAATTCTCTCAGTTTTCCTTTATTAGCATGATGTGTTACATTAACTGAATTTTGTATGTTAAGCCATATGTTTTCATTTTGTAATTTCTCCTCTATTTTTAAAAATAATATTGCTGGATATAGAATTCTTAGGTGATAGTCTTTTCTTCAGCACTTTGGTGACCTCTGTGGTTTCTTATGAGAAGTCACTTTTAGTCTTTTGAGGATGACTTGTATATGAGTGTTTTCATGACACTCTCCTTGTCTTCGACTTCTGATACTTTGAGTGTGATGTTTCTGGTTGTAGGTCTTTTTGAGTTCATCCTACTTGGAATTCATTAAACTTCTTGGATATGAAGAATGTTTCTCATTGAATTTAAGAAATTTTTGGCTATTATTTATTCAAATTTCTTTCTGCCCCTTTTTTTCTTCCTCTCCTTAAGGAATCCCATTATATCTTTGCTAGGAGACTTCATCTATCCAACAGGTCTCTGGGGCCCTGTTTACTTTTCTTCATGCTTTTTCTTTCTGCTCTGCACACTGGATTATGTCAATTCACATGTCTTCAAGTTTGCTGGTTCTTTCTTCTGCCAGTTCATATGTTAAGTCTCCCTAGTGAATTTTTCATTTCAGTTCATTTACTTTCAATTTTACAATATCTATTTGGCTCATTCTTATAATTTCTATATCTTTATTGATATTCTCTATTTGGCAAAACATTGTTCTCATGCTTTTTAAAAATTATTTAGATATTATTTATTTTATCTCTTTGATTATATTTACAATAGCTAATTTGAAATCTTTATCTAGTAAGACCAATGCCTGGGCTTCTTCACGGATACTTTCTATTGACTGTTTTTTTCCTCTTTATAGGCCATATGTACTTCCTGGTTCCTTAAATATTTTTAAATATATGTTTTTGAAAACTGGATATTTAATTTAATATAATATGTCAACTCTAGAAATCAGTTCTCCTTTCTCCCAGGATTTGTTGTTGTTGTTCTCTTGTTACTGTGGGTTTGTTTACTAACTTTCCTGGATGAATTCTGTAAAGTCTATATTCCTTGTCATATCAAGCCACTGAAATCTCTTCTTAGATATCTTACAGCAGTCAGCTAATGATTAGACAGCAATTTCCTTAAATGCTTTGAATTAATAAGTCTCCCAGACTTTGCAGAGAGGCTCTGTGTGTATCATGCAGTATGTCTTCAACCCTCAACCAGGCAGTTTACATCTTTGCCTTAGCCTTCACTTCCTGCTTGTACAAAGCCTCAAAGTGGCTAGAAGTGAGAGATTAGGAACTTCTCAGGTCTTTCCCAGAAATTGCTAGATTCTAGATTCCAGGAATGTGTTAGATTTTCTCAAAGCTGTCTATGGACATCTCATTCACTGGTGTTTTTTTTTTCTTTTGATTTTATTTTTATCAGCCTTTTCCATAATAAGAGTTTGTCTTATTTATTTTATATCCCAATTCACTATCATAATATTGTCTAATAAATTCCTATTTTGTCTTTTGAGAGGATTTAGGATCAATTTAATTAATAATGATTAGTTATGAACACTCTCCATTTATTGGAATAACTCCCAACCTTAGTAAGGTCTTAATACCAGTGTAGGATATCAGAACAATATAAGATTACTTATATATTTCTGAATAATACATTCTAAGAGATGTAACCACAGTGGAAAAGATAATTTAATACATGTGTCATGAGTTTCAAATGAATGAATTGGAAATATGTGAAAACAATGAGGTGTGAACAGGAGCAAGAAAAGTAGGCAAAAATGAAATGGCAAAGTGACTGAGAGCTTTGGGAGTAGAGTGCTTATAAAGCAGTGGCCCACTTTGTTAATTTGTATGCTGCTTTGCTGAGTTTCAATGCTATATATATATTTTTACTAACATTTTCATTACCTAAATCATGTCTAGCTTCTCTTTTTGACATTCTAGAAATAAAATTACATATTAATAACTTACTATGCACTAAGCTTTGTGGCCAGCTTTCGTATATTATCTCACTTAATCCTAATGGCCATTATCCCACATACTGCAGCATCCTTGTGCAACTATTTCCCACTTTTATAGATGGAGAAACTGAATCTCTGTGAGGTTAAGTAACTAGGCCAAAGTCACCCATTTTGTAATACGTGACTCAATCTTTGATCCAACTGACTCCAGAAGTCACTTTCTTTCCAATGTACCTTGGGGTTGTGTTATGTTGTTTATTTTTAATATATGCCACTTCTATCTCTGTTAATAAAGTTTCAGAAAATATTGTCTGTCACTAAAACACAGTGTCTTCAATTATAGAAACAAATATGACCTATAATTCCATTCAGAGTGATCTTTCCTTTAATTTTCTTTGTACTAGTTACATTTTCCATATGTTGATATGTGAAAGAAATATGAATGAAAATGTAGGATCTATAAATGAACTTAATTTTAGCAGAGGACATAGCTACTACCCAGAGCAACTCTTCAGTGAATCTGTGTAGGACCATTTATTAATATGACTAGTGAAACCAAGGAGGCAAATTTCAGCTTGAGCCTCCCTAATCAGGTTTAGGTAGACATTCACTGAAAAGAGACTCCTGATGTTTGGGAGGAAAGACATTGACTGTACCTTTTTTGTGGGGTATCAGTGCAGAAGCTAATTGATCTTATTTTGGTTTTCTCTTTATTTCTCTAGATTTCAAAGGTCAGTTGTTCCTTTTATCCTTATAGAAAATAAATTAAGATTTTATTTCTTTCTATTTATGAAAGATTCCCTTTATATAACTGGTGGCCATGGAGGTGAAAATAAAAGCCTTCCTTTTAGATCTGAGAAAATAAGTCTATGTATCTTAAAAGTCTCTTAACATGATTTTTAGACTTTTGATATAATGAGCTTTACTATTTCTGGATATGTGGGATAATAGCTCTTGTCAATAAAAATCACTCTGCCATTTTTTAATGAGAAAAGAAAAAAACTGACATTATTTGGGCTATTTTTAAAAGACATCATTTGAGCTGTTTTACTTTACTAAACATAAAAAAATGATTTTAAAAAATAGGCAAAAATGTAGTGATGAATTTGTGATAGATAGATTTAGATCTTACACTTTATCATTGAGACTTATGTTCTATATGTCTTTAAGATGTAATCTTAAAAACAGATACTATATCTAATATAATTGAAAAAAATCAGTTGTTTTCAAAAAAATCAGTTTGAGTTACATGTTTGAAGGTCATAGAACTCTTAAACTGATCAACTTAATAAAGACTGGAAAGTTGGAATTTATAGTAGACACAGTTGTCAGGTCTTAGCTTCCGAGACAGAAAACAAAACTTTAAATAACAGACAAGAAAAAATTTAAAGACGATTAGCAAAATTTCATAAAATAAAATTTTGAGAACTAATTGACCAATATGTACAGTGTATTTTCAAACCAGTTTTGCTTTATCACATTGATGCTCAATAGATGATTATGTCTGTTTTCTAGCAGAATTTAATCATTATGTTTGCATAATCAATAAAGGCAATTTACTTTTTAAATAATAGTAATGATATATTTAGCTATAAAACACACCCAAATAAATATTCTTTTATTTCCACACACCTGTTGTAAAAGCAGATAATTGCATGAATGCCTTGTTATTGACATCTCTTAGAAGAAATGTGTTGACACAATTATAATGAAATTGCTGTTGCTGCAAATCTGTCAGTTTAATGTTACCCTAGTGCTTCCTTGTAGGATTTTATTATCTATTACAGCAAATAACATTCCTCCTGCAAAAATGTGAAAAATGAGTTTCAGTGGACCAGATATTTTCATCCAGTTTGCAATCAGTATACTGAAAAAAATTCTATATGAAAGATAAAATTGTTTTTTGTAGAGACAGGGTCTCACTATGTTGCCCAGGCTTATAGCTTAGCATTTTAATTACAAAAGAGAGTTGGTGATTTTCTAAGTGACAAATTTTAAAAAGTAATGTGTTAAGACAGTTGAATGCTTTCTTCTTTAACATAAATTTATCTTTTTTTATTTGAAAGCTTTCTTCCTTAACAAAAATTTTTCTTTATTTATTATAAAAGTAACATGTACTCAATCTAAAACTTTCGATAATATAAACACATATTAAGAAAACAATATAAGCCTCTCATAGCCCCACCTCTGAGAGATAACTATTGTTAATTATTTGGAGATTATTCTTTGAGATTTTTGTTTATACATGCATAAACTTTATAGCAATTTTATTTACAGCAATGACATTACATCATAATCATGTCAGATCATGGGCAACCATTCACACCAAAAATATTATTCTGCAATATCATTTTAATGACATATAGTATGCCATCATATCAATAACCTGTGATGAACATTTAGTCTACTTCACTTTATCACTGTTATATTAATACTAATACTACAATGTGAAAGCTGATATTGACAGTACCTTTCCCAAAGCAAATCATGGGGCATGACCACAGTATGTTAATAATGAGAGTTTCAAACTCCACATATAGCAGAGTACAAAGGGCTAGATATCAAAGAATGGAGAGGTATAAATAAAAATATTAGTTGTAGTGTGTATTGCTGGTTACTAGTTGACATCTCTCAGCTCCATTTTAACCCCTCAATATATGCTGTGTTACAATGGAATTACCCTAAACATCTCTCCTTTACAGTGAGCATGATGGGTTTTCTTAGCAGAGGGCTCTGAGGAACATTGCAGGGGGAAAGGACTCCCCTGTGGTTTCTGGCTGCTGCATAGTGGGGCAGTAGTGTGGGTGTGAGGACATTTGGTGAGCTTGCCCCAGCCATGTGCCCAGAATGCATAGTCTTTCTGACATGGACAGTGGTTGCTCCAGGCTTCCTGCTGGCAACAGCGCCCTAATTCCCTCTGCTTGCTCATCCACTTGCTGCCTTAGATTTGTGTCCCGCAGTCTTCCTGACACTGTGTCCCTCCTAACAGGAATATTGTGTGCTCCAATGGTCCCACTACTCCTGTCTCCCCACTCCCTTTGAATGCCCATGTGCCCTGACATCAACTACAGTTTGCCTGACTTCACCTGTATCCCAAAAAGTTGCCACTGGGCCCCGAGTCACTCTACACACCCACATATCTAATCTGCACTTTGAAAGTTGCTTCCTACTTGTCTCATGACTACAGACCATGTCTGGTCTGAGCATACTAGTAAATTTGTTTGTCACCCAGTGGATTATAACTACGTCTTCTCTAATGACATTTGAACCCCAGCCTTGGTGAAGGGAGTCCTGTTCCAAGCTTATACTTCTGTGGGTACTTTTCTCTAGCTCTAGGGAACCAGAGATATAAAAGTTTTCTTACATCCTGTAATTACTCTTTTATGATGATTTAATAATTTTAATTTAAACTTCCCCTGATTACATCACTATATGGTTTCTTTCTCAATATCAGACCCAGACTACTGTATGTAATAATCTCCATTTGCAATTTAATGAATGATTCCTATTTTCTTCTTTTTATCCATCTCTACTTTGAAAACTTTCTGTAATAATCATGAATTTTTTGAAATAAGAAAAAAACAATATGAATAAAACAACTTAAAAATCTCCTTTTCAATCATTGTTCCATGCTTCTCAGTTCTTTGTTTTACTTGGATATATGTCCTTCTATTACAGGTTGACTCCATGGAAACAAAGGAATAGGCATATTATTAATAAATCAAGCCTTAGTTCTGTCTCTGAGAGGGCACTAGAGAGCAATTGGCAGGAAGAACATGACACTATAAATGAATGAATAAATGAGTGAACTACTACCTGTGTCATTACCATCTAAAGGTTAGAGTTGTTACTCAAATATCCTAGTTTTTATTAGTGCTCACTAATTGATACATTTGAATCCTGCATGGTCATTCTATGACAGTATTTTTTTATATTGTGGTTCACATTAGTGAGTTATTAAGTGTGTTGCAATGATTTTTTTTACTTAAACAATTCAATTAAAGTATTATAAAGATAAGTGTTATTTCATGATATACTTGTTTTCAACTTGTATGTGTATGTGTGTATATGTTTTCAGTTCCAATGTGAAACATTTAAATAGCCACCTAGTGGTTACATGTATAAAGCTTACTAAGTAGCTGGTACTAAGCGCTTTACCTATGTTTTATGATTTGTTTCAATAAAGAACTTTAAAAGATACTTGTCATTTGACTTTGCATAAATTTATTAGCTGGAGTATTTATTCTGTTTTTCACATCTTTTGACCTGACATTTTTATTACAGTGTATTTATTCTATAGCTTAGAGATTCTTGCTGTGGACCTGACTCTGCACTGAAATTCAAAGAACTCTGCCAGGAATACTGTAGAACCTTTCTAGATCCCCCTTAGCAAATAGGCTGCTGCTGCCACCATGACTTTATCCAGAACAAGGTCACCTCTGCTGTGACTACCATCAGCAAAATCAATGTTCTCTTTCTCTCTGTAACCCATTCTGAATCAAAGTCTAGAATGGGTACATGTCACTTGCACTCAAATCACCTATCTGTACCCTAGCAATGAGTGAGTCCCAGAAATAAACTGGGATATTCTTTTTTGGTATGATACATTAAAAGCATTTGATTCACGCAGAAGGGAATCTATCAAACTTTAGAGCATTCAACTCATTTTAGGCAGCCATGTGTGACAGATGTCCACCACATCACCTTGTTATCTATCCAGAAAAGTTTACTTATTCCCAACAACCATACAGATGTCATGTTTGTTAGAACAATGTTTCGCATGTGAATCATCACCAAGCTTAACTAGTGAGGAAGCTGAATCTAAAATAGAAAACCATTGTAAAGAGAAAGCTATAATGAATAAGTGAAAATTTGTCCGCCTTGTCATATAAAGCTTTTAATTATTATTTTTAAGACCTTTCCTCTGAGATCCTAACAGGTAGTATCAATTATAACACAAAAAAACTAATTATAGGAAAGCCTAGATCTGGCTTTCAGATTCTTGCATAACCTCCGAAAATATACAATGCAAATTGAAGTGTTGATTCCTACCCTGAGGGAAGGGAAAAACTTACCAGAAAAAGTCACTTTTCTGTGGTTATAATTAAGAGAATTGCAATTAGTTCAGTTCAAGCATATATATATATGGATATACAAGTGATTTTTGACAATTTACTGGCAAATAATTTGTATAGCATCCATACGTGGCACCATGAATAACTGTGACCTAAAAATGCTGTTTTAGCTTAAGAACAATGTGTTATAATATCACATTTATATTGAAAATATGGATGTTGTTTGGATCTTGTAGGTCTGCTCAGTGACAAGGGTGAATATAAAGGCTACTGGCTGAGTGCCTCAAAAAGCCTTGTCAAGCTTAGGAAGCCAGAGGTTTCTTGGCACAGCTCTGCATTTTGGCAACACTTTCTAAATTACAGGAAGCATAGAAGCCATGCTTCACCATATGTTCAGCTCAGGAAGCTGTCCACCAAGGAGAAGCATGCTGTTTTAACTGAGCAAGCTTGGAAGAGGTAATCTGATAAAGCAAATTATGGCAAATTATCGTCACTTATTTACTGACAATTTATCAAATAATTTTCATCACCTATGTGTCATGCATTGTGGCAATTTAAAATTTATTTTATTTGAGACACCTTGAACAAAAAGAAATAAAACCCTGTCTTTATTGACCTTACATCCTAGCACAAAGGGACATTAAATAATAAACAAAATAAGTATATTATGTATGATATTAGAAGATGACAGTTGCTATGGAAATAAAGAGAATAAAGTATGGTAAGGATCATACAGACTCCCTTTTAATTTTTTTCTCCTTTATCCTAGATCCTCACTTCTATTTATTTTTCCCCATTAGCACCCAGTTTAATATGCAGGCATCCATATTTAGAAAGTAGTACTGTTTAATAAGAGTATATGTTTTGAATTTATCTAAGTGTTATTGGCCATGAATGTTGTTCAGCATTTTAGAGTGTTAAAGTTAAGTCTGTGCCTGAAACTTATCCATCTGGCTGTATGTATATTCATTTACTTGCTTTTACCTGCTGCATATATTTCCATAGTGTATATCCATTGCATTTTATTTATGTAAATAAGTAAACTTGTATTAGATGTCTAGTTTGCTACCAATTCCCCCATACAAAAATAACAACATGATGTAGTCTGTATGTAGGTACACTTGCCAACTTTTTGAGAACTTCTTTAGGGTATAGATCTAGGATTGGGAATCCTAGACCTAAACATATTTAACTTAAATAAATAGTATGAGATTATGCTCTAGATGGATACTTTTGCCAGTAGTACACCAAATTCACTTTCCCCATATGCTGCCTAACATTTAGTATTATGCCCTCTCTAATTTGCCATTCAGATGGTTTTAATATGGTTTAAATTAGCAATTTTTATTGTAAATAAGTTTGAATATTTAGACCTCCTTTTCTGTGAACTACCTGTAAACATCCTTTGCCTGATTTTCTATTAGTTTTACTGCTTTTACACCCTTGTTGACTTAAGACAACTCTATTATATTCTCTAATCCAGTGTTTCTTTCTTCCTTTTTCTCCTTATCACCCTTTCTAAGAGGCTTTTTACAGACATTTTTTCCTAAGAGCCTCGATCCATAAAATTTTAATACCACAGATATATATCTATATCTTTATGCCCTACAAGTCTATCTGTGCTTTATGTATTAAAAAGTAATTTTTTTTCACACCTAAAAGACCATTTTTTGCTACCATGGAGACAATATCAACCCTATTTAAAAAATGTGTGTTGTAATCAATCACTTGTTGGTTTTAATTTTTCAAAATAACTTTCTAGTTCTGTAATTTGTTAATATTTGTTGATCAAAATAGCTTATATTTTCATCTATTAACTTTTGCTAAAACTAATGCTTAATTTTGCAATACTGGGTTTTTTTTTCACCTTATGACTTATCCTTTTTAGTTTTTGTTTAATAAGTATTTTCCCAATAGTGGTTTGCAAAGTACTTTCCTATTTGTCCTTCCATTCAATGTATAATTCTCCTTTCACATTTAGATCATTAATCCAACTGGAGTCTATGATCAGGATACAATTTTACTTTTTTCAATGTCATAACTGAATTTTCCCAGCACAATTTATCAAGCATCCCATATTTTGCCCATTGCTTTGCTCAAGTTTTTATATGTATCAAATGTTCATATATATAAGGACCTGTTTCTGAGTTATCTGGGCTCCTCCCTCTTCCATTAATCTGTACTTTTTAATATTATGTCTTTGCAGTAAGTCTTAAAATCTGGGTAAATTCCCATGCTTTTCAATAGAGTTTACTTAATTATTCATAAACTATAAATTATTCATTATTAATTTTTATAGTTTGTTGAGTTTTTCAAAAATATCGGGTAAAATTCTGATGGATGGAGCTTTGAATTTGCCAAAGGACTTGAGATAATTGTTGTAGTTATATGTTATGATTTCTAATTGGAATATTGTATATTGTTTCATTTAGTTTTTTAACTACATTTTAATTTTTGATTTTTAATCTTTCTAAATAGGTAATATTTAAACAAAATTCAAAAAGTAAAAAAGTATATCTATTAAAATGTCTCCCCCTCTTTCTTCCCTTTTTACAGATGACTACCACTATTAAATTTTGTATATCTTTTGAGAGCATACACATTTAATTGTTGAAAGTCATACATTTTTAAAAAATGTTATTGTTATTACTATCAGGATTATGCTTCTCCTATAGGTTAATTTTGAGAGGATCACATTTTGTCACATTGAGTTCTTTTGACCCAAGAACATGGTATGCCTTTTTATTTAAGTCTTCGAAGTTTTGTGTCCTTTAGGAATTCTGCACATCTTCTCCTAGATATTATCATTTCTACTTTGATCAGAAATGAGATCTCTCCTTCCACTATATCTTCTGACTCAGGTGTTAGCAAAATATTTTTCTGTAAAGGGCCATTTAATAAACATTTTAGGCTTTAAGGGCCGGATGGCCTCTGTTGCCATTGAAGTGCAAAAACAGCCATACACAAGTATTAAATTAATGTGTATGGTTCCGTCCCACAAAAGTTTATTTGGATAAATAGGCATTCAGCTGGATTTGGCCCCCAGACCATGATTTTCCCATCTGTGTTCTAAGCAGTTCTAATGGGTTGTTGCTTGAATATTATAAAGCTATTGATTTCTGTATATCAATTTTGTACTCTAGCACCTTCCTGAATTCTTTTTTATTGGTAGTACCTTTTCCATTATTAGTAGTACTTTTTCATATATATATGCAAAAAAAATGCTCTCTTCTTTATCAGTTCTCTCAGTGGGACTGAAAGATATCAAAAGCATTTGATATTGTTCTACAACTCTTGATGCTCTGTTCTGTTTTCCGTTTTTGTTTTTGTTTTTAATTTTACCTCCTTTATTTTTTCCTCTGTGTGTTTTAGTTTGGGTAACTTTTTCTGACGTAACTTTGATTCTTTCCTCAGCTGAGCTGTCTATTTATATATCCACTGAAGGAATTCTTCAATTCTTATACTGTGTTTTTATTTTTAGCTTTTCCATTTGACTTTTTCTTATAGATTTTATCTCTCTGCTAAATTTCCCTATCCATTAAAACATATTCTTCACCTTTTGTACTAGATCTTCAACACATTTTACATAGTTATTTTAAAGTCCCTATCCAATAAATTTAACATTTAGGTCATCTATGAGTCTGGTTCTATTGATTATTTTGTCTCCTTTTCCCCCTTTTTTGGTAGATTTTCTAATTTTTGATTGAATGACAAACATCAGTATGTAGATCAGCAGAGACCAAGGCAAATAGTATTCATGCATGAAAATAGGCATTACTCTTATTCTGTCAGGCTATTAGTGTGAAGGGTTGAGATAAGCTAGTCAGAAGTAAAGCTAACATTCCAGCCCACACTTGATCTCCAATAATTAATCTGAATTATATCTTCTTACCCACTTATATGGTATCAATCTCTTCCTTCTATTCTTTTTTTTTTTCTGAATTCTGGCTGTTTGTCCAACAATATCAGCAATCTGATAAACTTAAGTTATTGTTTGATAGTTTTCTTTGGCTTTTGCTCATTGTTTGGTTGGAAACAATATTGTTTTCTACTTTCTACATCCTAAATGAAAGCAAAAAGCCCATAATTTTTTTCTAGAAAGATATATTAAATATGCATTTTTCAAATAACTTATTGTGTAAGAAGAAATATTAGTTCCACATTTAAATAGGCCTAAATTTTTCTATTGCCTCTTCAAACTAGCTTTGGTTTAATTATAACCACAATGAAGCTCTAAAGTTTCTTCTTTGTCACTGCTCTCTTTAATTAACTCAAAGGGAAATAACAATAAGTTATACTCATGCTGGAGAATTATTAAACAAAATGAGAATCATCAAAAGCTAATTGATATTTCTTCAGTTGTGTTCATGGCAATTTTCAAATATATTCAGTTTCTTATCATTTTTAAACCTTGTTATTATACCTTAATATTTATGAACAAAGGCTTAAAAATGCCTTAAAAATCACTAACCGCCCCCAATTTTGTAGTGTTAAAGTCTGTAATTCCATGCTATTTATGGTATTATCATGTTTGTGGATTTTTTATATTTTAACATTGAAAACTTAAGCATAGATATGTGGATATATAACTCTGTGCTTTCTTCATGCATCTAAGTTCTTTTCCTTCAAAAATATTATTAAAATCTGATATTATAAATGTATTGGGATGCCAGTGGGGGTCTAAGGTAAGAGCATATACCACATATTGTTATATTTCCTTTTCTTATTAAGCCAAAATAAGCATTTTGGGCTTCAAATTGGTTCTTTCTACACTGAACCTCTCAGTGCCTTACAGAACCTTATAAATTGTAGGAAGGCTGGGAGATAAGTCCATCTATCAGGGTCCTGAGCTAATATCACCAAAGTGTAATCTGCAAACTTCAGAGATTTTATAAAACTATGTAACGCTCTTAATTTTTAAGTTGACATCTGAGTTTTATTTACTATTCATGTAATAGTTATAAAATATTCCATTTTAACAATATTGTATATTTTTTTATGTAGTTACAATATATCCGTTAAAACCTTGTATCTTCAGCATTAGCTCATTCAATTTATGGAAAAAATGTCTGTCCTAATAAAATGGCAAAGTTAATTCTCATTGCCATACCCAATCACCAAATCAAATTTACTGTCAGAAAATACTGATTTCATTTTTTAATTTGAATAAATTTGTTATTATTCATCATACATGCAGACATCTCAAGTGTGAACTGTTTGTCTAAGATAGGTAGCTGGACGGCTAGCTAGAGAATAGGGCACAGAATCTTGCCCTTAATAGTTTATCACCCAGACACTGCATGAAGAGTGCATGTGATGACACAAACTATTTTTTATTGTTTTGTTTTTTTGTTTTTTTTTTTACCCAGGGCAATATGCCAGAGTAAAATTTAAAATAACTGGGAATTAGGTTTAGATTTTGTAAATTGGAAGGCGAACATTTGTGAAAGACAAGTTGGGAAAGGAAAAGAGAGGCAAAGCTCAGACTATTTTATAAACTATCACAGGCCTATCAAATTTTAATTTTAGATAAAGTATAAGTGGATCAATATTGAGAATCTGGAAATGTTCCACTTAAAACTAATGGTTCCTGTGTTGTATCTGGAATTCCTTCATTTACCTTTAGGATTATGTAGACCCCAGTTGAAAACTGCTGTTTTAGTTTACTGCAAGGCTGATGATGAACCAAGGGAATGCCTTCCACCTCTTTTCAGATCCAAGTTCACTTAATGCTAATGGCAATAACTAACTTTATGGAAGGCTTACTGTATGTCAAACAATACTGTATGATTCATAGAAACCTTATGGATTTGGTACTATCGTTATTCCCATTTTAATGCAGTAAACTGAAGCTTATGCATAATAAGTAATGTGATAAAGGTAATACAACCAATAAATGTTGGAATCCAGGTAGATTGACTCCAGACCTCATGTGTCCACAGACCCTATTGCCTCTTCCAAGAGACTTTCCTTATTATCTCAGCAGAGATCTATTGTGCATTTTAGTAGGTTGATATAATGTAGAGCAATGCATCTCAAACTTTGACGCACGTGTAAGTCACATAGAGAATTTTCTTAAGATACGGGTTCTGTTTCAGGAGGTCTTTGGCAAAGTCTGAGAGTCTGCATGCCTAACAAGTTCCATATGATGTGGTCCTGCTAGTCCTAGGTCCCCACTCTGAGTAGCTCAACAGTTCTCAATCCTGAGTACACAGCAAAATCATCTGATGCTTGCCCACTACTAAAATTTGGGGCCAGGGGACAGGCAAGTGAATGTTGAAAAGCTCTCACATGATATTTTAAATAATAGCTAGCATAAGGAGTCACAATTAAATTTTTATGTCTGAAACTATATGAAGGGTTGGTCCAAAGGGGGAAGTTAGAGGATTTGTCTTAAAACTTATCTAGAGAGCTAGAAAAAATGGAAGGAATTAATGCCTGTGGTTAAGACTAAAGTCCACCTTGCCAAACTACATTCTTACTGTGCCTACAGGGTTCAGCTCTCTCAACTGAAGACATAATAATGTTCTTTCTGTAAATGGGAATGTGTATATACTATATACGGGGATGGTGCAAAAAGATGGTTTTAATGGAAGGGTGGGTTAGGGAAGATGTGTAGTTTGAAGAAATCGCACAGATGATTCTGATATAGCTTTCTCCTGTGCCTGGAAAATCAGGTTTTGAGCATTTATTATGATTGCTTTTTAATTGTATGTAGTGTTTTCAGATTCTTCTCCAGTTTTGCATCTCTATACCCCTAAATTTAGTATAAATGTCTCAAAAATAAGATTTATGAAATCTTCTCTAGTCTTCCTACTGAATGAAAGAACTCAGCAAGTTCTCATTTATTGCATGCTGGATTTATTAATTTATTCATTTAACAAATATTTACTATGTCAACAATTACTTTCTGTGTTAAATAATATGGTAGAAATTAAAGCTGTAGGACATAGTTCCAATCCTCATAGTGCTCACAGTCTAGTTAAGATAAGAAGGAAAGTAAAATCTACTTGCCATAACTGTGTATGGAAGTGTTTTGAGGAGTTTTTTGAAAGGATGTCAGAGACCCCAGATAGAAGCACTCAGCCTAGGAAACTTACCCTGAAATTAGTGGAGTAATTTAGTTTAGATATAGAGACCAAGTGGGGGTTCATTTAAATGTGTCACTTTGAAACAGCTAGTTAAAAGAAAAATCAAGTTTCTTTAAGTCTGTTGACATTCTTGGCCAAAGTTGTTGATCTGGAAGTCAAAGCACTGCTATGGAGAAGGGTACAAAATAAAACATTCTACTTGTTATGTGAATTTTATTCTCTATCTACATAAGCCCATAGGCAGTCAGTTTCTTTAATAGCAAAGGAAAAATATTTTTTGTAAACATTTTGACATCATTCAATATAGGCCACCTGTGCATACTTTAGAGGAAAACAAAGTGTTTTTAATTGGTGGTTTTATAATTTAAACACCTCTGGAATTCTAAACAGTTTAAAAATAATATATTGAGGCTGTATAATCATTAAATTTCTGTTGTAGATCACATAAAGCAAAACAAAATCTCTGATATATAGAACACAGAAAATGAGGATATCGTCCCCATTTTCTCTGCGAGTTAAAGATATTGGGCAAGCCTACTTCTGGTTACCTATATTATAAGCTGCTTCCATTATGTAATTGGAAGCAAATTATCCCAGGGGTCACAATTTCTAAATTATATGACGTGGACAAGTCTATTTTCAGAGCAATCAGAATACGTGCTCTTCCCTCTTTACAGATACCAAAGCAATTTCAGAGGTATGGAAAGCTGCATTCCCCTCTCAATTTTCAGTTAGTTCACTTCGTTGTCCATTCTGTTAGAGCACATTTGTACTGACTAGTGAATCAGAAAATTGCCAAAAATAAGGTATATAAAAATACAAATAAAAATTCCTTACTTTATACCAAGTAACATTTTTTCACATCAATATATCCTTTCTTAGCTCAAGGTAAAATGCTTGCTTCTAAGTTACAAAATTGCCCCAGAGAACCCCCTAACCTTAGACTCTTCTATTAGTGCCCAGGCACTTGGTCTCTAAAGACAGAATGCAACTTCTTTATTTCTTAGCCAAGAAAGTTTGGTTCAGAATGCTAAAATGAGTGAAGAGTTAAAGCAATTTTCTGAATAAATCAGACCAAGTCAGTCTCTCTCCAGTTGTCATCAAAACACCTACCGATTTTTAACTTAATTGCTGTTCAAAAAATTGAACCATGTTATTGCACACACATGTGTGTAAAATGATTATTCCCTCCTGGTGGTCGTAATTAAATACTAGACTTATTGGAATTTTCTAATTTACTTTCCAATAACAGTTTGGGGTATGTCCCCTTCTACTCTTCGGGCTAGGTTGCGTTATGACCCGCCAAAGACATCCGTGCTTTAATTCCAGAACCTGTGAATATGTTACCTTACAAAGGCAAAAGAGGCTTTGCAGATGTGATTAATTAAAGATCTTACAAGGGGGCGTCTACTCTGGACTATCCAGGTGGACTCAATGTAATTAAAAGGATCTTTATAAGAAGGCGGCAGAAGGATCAAAGCTAGTAGCAGGAGATGTGAGTAGGGAATCCAGAGACAGGGGTAATGCGAGCAAGGGGTTGCCATAAGACAAGCAATGCAGGTGGCCTCTAGAAACTGAAAAAGACGAGGAAGCGGCTTGCTCCCTTGGAAGCTCCAGAAGGAACCAGCTTTACTGACACCTTGACTTTAGCACAGCGGGACTGATTTTGGATTTCTGACCTCCAGAACTGTAAGATAAAATTGTGTTCTTTCAAGCCACTGAACTTGTAATAATTCGTTATAACAGCAATAGGAAGCGAATATGCTTGGATACCGTACAAGTAGGCACTCAAGTAACTTATATTAAATGAAGGGAATGGATGAATTTAAATTCAGAGCACTAACCCAAAAGAGTAACGTGGGAATAGCAGTAATTTTCACCATAGCCTGACTATAACTGTCATGACAATTACTGACACAGAAAAGTCCAAAGGGATTCTGTATGTCTCCCATTAATTTTTAAGTTGATTCCTTTTGAAAGGAATAAAAATAGGGGCAAGCTTTCACTCTTTGCAAGAGAGAGAAGTAGGAAATGGGGATGTTAAACACTGTTTAATGTGGCACGAAGAAAGTGGGAAAACTACTAGAAATGTTAACATACACTTGATCATTTCCTCTGTGGATTAGATCATAATTTAAAGTCATGTTTTTGACTGCCAAATTCTGCATAACCAAACAAATAACATATAGTATGACTTTTGCCTATTGTCAAATGCTGCAGATGTGGCTTGTATTATTGGAGAAAATGAAACTGATTCAGATGTAACAAAAACTTTCAACATGAGTAATTTAGTAGATTTTCTTCTAAATTACATTATTTTATTAATTAATTTTGTTACTAAAGTTGAAGTTCTTTGTTACCAGCAACAGTTTCCAAAGAAAATTTTACTGATGAAATACTGTTCACAAATTGTGAATTTGCGGCCCATCCCAAATATACCCTACAGGCAATAAGTATGTATACTGTTTAAAATTTAATTACACAAAGGGAATATGGGATAAAGTTACATTTAAAAAAATTAGTTTATTCTGTTATTGGAGTCATAGATTACCTCTTCTCTCTAAATAAATCATGATAGCAGCTTGGTGGTGCTATTTGCACAGCCACCACCAGACCAGGACAAGAATTCTTGTCAAAGCATATTGAATGTTTTCTATACATGTGCTAAAAAGTAGTTTCTCTAACATTCTTACAGGATTCAAAGCAAATTAATTAAATCCTATGCTATAATGTAACTCATTAGTTTTTAAACCTGAAATCATCAGAATTGAGTTGTTTTGTTCTGTTGCATTTTTTAGAAAATTCAAAATACCTGCAAAAGTAGAGAGTATTCTAATATAGCTTTCAGCTTAATTTTATTATTATAAAATTAATGTAACATTCTTCCAGCTTCAATAACCATCAACTCGTGTTGGCCTAACTTGTTTCATCATTTACACCACCTCCAAATATACCACTAGCACTACCAATACCACTAGGTACCTGATTTTCGTTCCAGACCTACTGAATTTAAATCAGTGTATATTTATTTCAAAGCTCTTCAGCTGATTCAGATAATCAGCCAGACTTAAGAATTACTACCTTAAAGGAAATTGTCATCCCTTTTTATATATTTATTTTTATATTTTTCAATTATTTTATTGTTAACCACATGATTTTTCTACATATTGTTTTTTAATTTCCCCTTTTGAATACTGAATTTGTAAAAGTCCTTTAGGCAGGGTGACAAATAGAAATTATTAGAAATTTCCTGTCTTTGTAGGTTGGTACTTTCTTAAGAGTGTCAGCTATTCCACTAAATAAAAGCTACTGAGATTCTTGAATGACATCTTATTTAATATATTTAAAAGGACATTAAGAATAAATTAATAGCAACAAAGCAGGTAAATTTAAATTTAAAATCTAGAAAAATAGACTTTCTACATTTAACTATTTAATTGTCTGCTATTTAACGACATTTAACAGTTCCTTAAAACAGCAGCAGATTGTCTAAATTGGAGCCATGTTCCATTGTGACATTCCAAGTCCATTTTTCTCCAAGTCATGGTTTCCTGTGGCCCAGGGCAATGTTGAAACAGTGGTATTGACATCCCAGAAACTCCCTTCACATTTGGCTAAGCCTAGCTATGGGATCTGACCAGGAGCTCTGTTTAGTCAACCAACAGGAGGACTCTTGGTGAATGCCCCTTTTTTTGCAGGTTCTCTGTAACTGCCTAAACAAAAGTCTGTTTTACAGATCCATAGAAATCTTTTGCAAAAGTTTTTAGCCTGTCTGCCCTGTGTGGGGGAAGGAGTAGAATTTTTTTCCTACTGGCTACATACCTGCTGCACTTAGAGTTGTGTCTGAAGTAGTCTCCATCCAACCAGATGAGGTAATTCAACCGCAAAAGTAATCCTTGTAAAATGGAAATGTGTTTATGACACCCCTTGCCTAAAATCGTTTGATGGTTTCTCACTGCCCTTGTAATAAACCTTCAATTCTTAACATGGCCTTAAATCCTGTGTGACTTAGATTGTGCCTACCTCTTGGCCTCACCCAGGATCTTATGCACCAGCCCATTAGCTTGCTTCCTGTTTCTAAAATACAGACAGTCTGTTTTCCACCTTAAGGCCCATACAGATGCCATGCACCCCTTTTCTTCTGAGTTCTACTGAATGACAGTTATCCAGATGCATTTTGAATCATAAAGGAGTGGACAGAGGTGAGAAATCATGGTTAACAAGCTGGATGAAGAGGCATAGAAATGCTACAGACCAAGAGAAAAACATATACGGTTTCTTTTTCCCTACTACAGCTTTCTGCAGGCAATAAAACACAGCTGGGGTAGGGAGACATGTTAATTTAAAGATGTTTGGAGTCTTTTGGTATTGCAAGGTTCAATACTTTAATTACAGGTTGGAAGAGAGTTGCCACTTAAAATGACTGTAGGAATTATTATTCTATTCAAGGTTGATCAGAGAAGCCATCCAGGGGCAGTGAAGGAAGCAGCCCATTGGAGCAGATTTAATGGGCCATAGGCATTAAATGTAAAGGTTGTTTTTTTTTTTTTTTAAATCTCATTCCATGGTCTGTGCTTACAACATAATATTTACACTGGATTAGACTGAAGTCCTGAAAGTGACTGGTTAAAGCTTTTTGCTCCGAAGGGCAGTATGAACTTGAACCTCTGTTAAATGCAGAGGTTGATGTTACGTTGCATTTCTGCATACCTGACATTGTTAATGTGAAATTCATTCCTGCCACATTTGACTATGGTACCCTCAATCTCCTTGGTTAAAATCCTCCAAGGACTCCCCATTGGTGGGAGAAGGAAGAAGAGGAGGAGTTGAGGAAAGAAGAGAGAGCTTAAGGAGGTCACAAGATCTTAGAGGAGTTGGTCCTTCCTAGTTTCTGGCTTTATCTTCCCCTGGGGTGCTCCAGCCATGCTAGCCATTTTCCCTTTCTTCAAATGTACACTCTTCTGCTCCCTGGAATCCTGTCTCATCCCTCATCCCTTCACCTAACTAATTTCTATTCATCCTCAGGTCATAGCTTTAATTGTCATTTCTCAATGAAACCTTTATGTACATGTTGCACACTTTCTTAGGACCAAGAGCATTTGTTTAATAGCACAAAACTTTCAATTTTACATATATTTATGCAATTACTTGATGAACATCTCTCTCCCACTAAACTAACTGTAGGATCTATGAGGCCAGGATCACATCTCATAAGTTTGCCCCCTTTTCATTGGGGCCTTGAATAGTTACCAGCCAGTAGTAGTTGCTCAATGAACAATTCTGAATAACTGAATTTATTCAATTAAGTTAACACATTCTCAGTTCTGTATCCTTGACTCTTTTTTATTAGGTTTTCTTTTCTCCCTATAATGCCAAACTAAAGCTGAGATTAAGGGCTCTGTGCTAATGTATCTTTGTGTTTTGTTGTTCTTTTCTGTGAACTATCTTCTGTGTAGGAAAGGAAGTGTTTTTTTCCCTCCCCTTGGGAACCCTCATCATTCAGAAAGAAAGGATCTGATAACAGTGTGAGGAAGATCATCCCTCTCTTCCATTCTCAAAACACAAAACCAAACTAAGTCAAAGACTCTCTTGAGTGCTCTGCTTCTTTCCAAGTGCAGCTTTCTCTGGACCACTATTTCAAGATTATTGAGTAGTTGCTCTTTGCTTTTGCCTTTAATTTTTTGTTGCCAATTTGAATGGCTTATAATTACATATACAAACACGTTTTCTCCATTACTCTTTAACCAATGTATTTAAATCTCTTGCTGTTACATTTACTCAAAGTATATCTTTTAAAAATGTGTTGCTTAAAAAGACAGGGCAAAATGAAGTTTTAGGGATTCATTTAGTGCTACAGAATGAGGCTGCTAGAAATGTCATTGCTTTTAATCAAATCAGCTATGTCACTATCTAGCTTCACTGGAAGTTGAAAAATGTGTGGCCTTCAAATGTCCTAGTGTAGCACACATGCATGTAGTCATTACTCAAAATTGTAGCTTCATGGTTCCATTGAAGAATAACAGGTTCTCTTAAAAAATGTAATGAAAATATTTTTATATTCTAAAATTCTTTTACCTAATGCCAATCTGAAAAGCACTGGACCTATGTACATTTATACTCATTATTATAAGCATTAGAGAACACTTTTCTCACTATGCCTTCTACTCTGAATATTTCACACAAAAGCTTACCTGACATGAATTTAAAACTCTAAAATTTTGTGAAAAACTATTTTTGTTAATTTACATATCATAATATCAGTATTTTTAGGAGAAAGCTTCCATCAAATATGCTTAAAAAACCTATTAATTTTTGCCATTTCTCAGGCATGGTATGCTTAAAAGAATTTCGATTTAACAACACTCTTTCAACTTTTTGCACACCTTCAATGTGTATATGCCAATAATCCTTCTTAATGATTTTGAAATAAAAGGGAAAGCACCTTGTAAACCAAAGCTGCCAACCCTGTTAGGCTTCTCACTATCTGTTCCAATCCTGATAGAATTTTTAATTCTCTGTGACTTTAGGACAGTCTCTTAAACCCTATGAACCTCAAGTTCCTCATTTAAAAAATGAAAATTTATCTTTTAGGATCACTGCAAGGATTAAATGATGTAACATGTAAAATTCCTAGCATAGCTTCTATTAACGATACATAATTATCTCTCAATAAAGATTTTATTCCTTCCTTCTCGCAACCTTTGCTCCTGCACATTTTCAACAGATAAAGGTAACTTAAAACAGGGTGGCAAGCGGCTTACTGATGCCAGAGACTTCCCTTCTCCGTTCATTTTCCTCTGTGGGTGACTTCAAATTGGCGTACATTCTAGTAGTTAAGGGCCTTAATTTTTACAAATTTGTCAACTTAATGCTAAGAATACTACTACTAACATGATGATGATAATTACTACCACTCAGGATAGTGCATGTAATCCTCACAACTCTGAGGGAGGCACTATTAATATCTGCAGTTAACAGATGATAAAATTGAGAAAAAGAGTATCTGAGGAATTTGTACAAGACTGTTGAGATAATAAGTCATAGGCCATGGAACCAGACTCTGAAAAGTTACACTACATTGACTCTCCTCACCCCTGTCTCTGCACAGGACAAGCACAGGGCGAAGATCTCCGCATTTGGAGCCACGCTGCCTGAGGTCAAATTCTGACATTGCCATTCCTATCTGTGATCTTGAGTCTCTAAGCCTCCCTACAGTTTATATTACATCTGTAAAATGGGAATAGCATTTATCAGGATTTATTGAAGCAAAATATTATAGTGTTTTGGCTCAGTACCTGGTACAGTGTAAATGAGAAATAAAAGCTAGTTATTTCTGTTAATGGTTAAAGGCACCCATTGATCTCTCTTCTGCCTCTAAGCCCTCTCTACGGCATTCATAAATTTTGGCAAAAGTTAGTCTTTTGCTTGCCTCTATGATCTTTAGGCATATTTAACACTTGCCAAAGGAGCCTGCAACCAAAAATGACTGTCATTCAGATGCTGGACTTCCAAATCCTCTTACCCCCATTCATGACTTTTTTCTAAAACAGTGTGTACAGCCGAATGTGACTGCAATATATTGAAGTGAATAAAGACAATGAACAGGGCATATTGTCTTTTAAAATAATTTACGATATTCTTATGAAGATGCTTATTTTAATAGCTCAGCCTTTTATGAAGAATTATTTTTCACATTTAAACCCCTAACCTCTACAATGGAAGCAAGATCTTTTACTCCTAAAATACTCCCTTGCTGACATATCATAGGCCTATCTTAGAAATAGTTTTAGGAATATTTATCTTTGAAAGAATGGAAGGTTAAGACCAACCTGATACATCTAGCCAAAGCTGACAAGCACACTTCCTGACCATATTGGATATGTCAAAAGGAAAAAAAAAAAATCACCAGGTCAGTAGACATAGAAATTCTGAAGAATAACTGGTGAATTGTGAATTTAGTAACGGTGACTGACTATATGAACTTGAATGATTCCATAGAATATATATTTTCTTGATAAATTAGGAGTAAAGAATAAGGCTTTCCTTCCTGTCTTGCTTTAAAAAAAAAAAAAAAAAAAAGGCCTTACCCCTTCAGTTTTTCCTCCAGCTGTACAAGCAGAACTGCCAACGTAAGATGGTCTCCTTTTATCTATCTTTCAGGTCAACGACCCAAAGGCCAATAGAGTCAATTATATACTTTCTCTATAGGTAAATGACAAAGTGGAAAACAGCACAGTTCTATTCAGTCCTCAAGTCCCTCTCAAATAAGTAATATAGAACTGACATGCAGTGCTTTCTGTTAGCGTTTTAGTCAAAACCAAACACAAAAAAAGTGCTGTTAATTTTAATCTTTATAACTCTTTGTGGTATGTACTATAGCTATTTCATTTGATAGATGACAAATCTGAAGTTTGGAGAGGCTTACAACACTTATCCAAGTCACTCAGCCAAAAGTTCAAACCAGATTGTCAACTCAAGTTTGTATGGTTTTTAGTCTTTATGCACTAATAGGAAACTAGTGTTGGGTCACAGGAAGAAAAGCAGAGTAGGCCATGGGACAGAATAATGTTGTCTTTCTTTATACTCTTAGATTTATAGATGGTTCTGAATCTCCTTAGCATAGCATATGAGGTCCTTTTGAATTTCCCTGTGGTCTACAAATTCAAACTCATCCCCCAAAACTGTCTCCTTTCCCTGACTCATACTCCAAGCTGATATTGAGCTGTTCCCTTTTTGGCTAATCTATGACTACCTATCTGTTTTTACACCTGCCTGAACGGTTCCCTCTTTGAAAGCCTTCTTCTCTCATATAGTTGTTCAGGTTACTTGCCATTTCTTGGATGTCTTCCCTATTCCCCCTCTTAAATCTATCTGCTCCAACCACCCAAAAGTAAAATTGATGTACCCCCAACCTAAGGTTCCATAGCATGTCATTCTTCATGATTGTCTGACTCTGGCATTTCCAAAACTAATACTCTTCCTATTCCTATTTTTTGGAACAGTGTACCAGGGTCTACCCACATTTGGAAAATTTTGCCTGTCTAGACTCTATGTATCATTTGTGTGTGTATGCCTATTTGAAGATCTGTTGTAAATCACAAAGTTCTTCTAAATTTACACATTGTTCAAATAAGTTATTAAGACCATTACAAATTTAGAGATTCCAAGACCAAAATAGAATTATGAATTTTATTAGTGTCCTACTTTTTAATTAATTGCTAAGAGAATAGCCAGAACCAAAAAAAAGTTTATTACAGTTGACCCTTGAACATGGGTCTCTGCCCCATGTGGTCAAAAATTCACTTGTAATTTTGACTCAGAAAAAACTTAACTACTAATAGCCTGCCATTGACCAGAAGCCTTTCCTATAACAGTCAACTAACACATAAATAGACTAGTATCTACATATGTTTTATTCATTCATGATATACCTTTTTCTTATTTTTTTTGATATTTCTAGGCTATGCATTCATCTGCAAGTTCTTTCATTTTGTCACAAATCCCCAAATATTTTTCCAATATATTTATTGAAAAAATCTGTGCGTAAGTGAACTTGCACAATTCAAACCCATGTTGTTGAAGGATCAATTGTATTTGCTCATATTGCAAATGAAAAGTGGGTTTAGTTATATCCTGATGTACATATCACACCTGGTTTGAACACAATGCATACAAATTCCTTATTTATGATTCACAAACTAAACCTTCATTTTTTATTCTTAAAATGTTTCACTTCTGAACACTAAGGTCTAAGCAATAGAGATGAAAACTGATAATTTTTCCAAAAGAAATGAAAATATCTAGTTTGCTAAGCATAGTTTTAATAGGCTTATAAACTACAAATAAAAAATAAAAACTTCAAAACTAAAAAAAAAAAACCCTTAAGGTTCTACTGGAAAATCAAATTTTCCCCACCCCAAGCCCCATTTTTCTCAAATTTCCACTATGCATCACGATTAAGGCATAATTTTCTCCTTTTTCCTGTTAAGGAAACTATTGTCATATCCTGCTGAACTTCAGGTCTTAGTCTGCATTCTAAAAAGTATGTGGAATTATCCTCATTCCCTAACCATTTGGGTTTCTATTTTAGATCATGAGCAACATACATATCCCATGATCTGAACCTGTCTTCAAAGTACATCGTACATCTTAAAGTAGAGAGAATAATGTTTCCAACAAGTGTTCCTATCACATTATTTTCTGTCCTGGTAGTGGTTAAATATTTGATAGGTGATTCCCTCACTTCTGAACCAAATTCAATATTGACCTGATGCCTACTTTCTTCCCCAATGTGTGAAACTCTCAATTTGGAATAGATATCTCTCTGGTTATATTTCAAAAGCCATACAGGCAAATCATACACAATCAATCTCTCTCACTCACGCACACTCACACACACTCACGCAATTTAAATAAGCT
Organism: Daubentonia madagascariensis; assembly: GCA_023783475.1. Lineage (NCBI taxonomy): Eukaryota > Metazoa > Chordata > Mammalia > Primates > Daubentoniidae > Daubentonia > Daubentonia madagascariensis. The sequence goes on along the minus strand of JAKFHU010000747.1, from coordinate 12,758,020 downwards.
GTGCCACTTATATATATAGATATATATAATATATATAAATGCATGAAAGAAATGCTCATAACAATGGAAACATAGGAAGACCATTTATTTTCCTTGGGATAAGCAGAATCATTTCCAGATAAGAATTTCACTCAAACTTAAAACCTTTATGAACCCAAGTGTTTAATCTTTAATGTTGGTGAATACTTTGGCAGCTTTCTAATTATCATGATGAGGTTGTGCATGGTACTCTTCAGGAACTAAATTGAGGCCATAAGTGCATTCCTTTATGTATCACCTCTAAAGCTTTCAGGAGATAACAACTTTCCTTGATCTGGACTTCAGATTTTCATTACCACAAAAGAGGTTCTTCCTTCACTTTCCTCCCTTATTATATGTTTAAATGTCAACAAGTTTACTTACCCAAATTTCATGTTTTGACTGCATATTTCTTGCAGTCAACAGGCATATTTCATGATGATAGTGAACTCTATACTGGTGAATGTGCCAGTATCTGTGATGTTGCCACTCTAGTTCCCTGATTTAATGATGCTACCATCTGGTTTTCATTACAATCCAATCATTCTCATTGAAGAAATTAAAACGTCAAACATAGGAAATTGGGTAGAAGGTAGAGGTTAATTATAAAGGAGTAAACTATTTACACATAGAGGCATTTCTCTTTTCTCAGTGCTCATAGAATTCCCATTACTGTTAATGGGACTTACAGGGAGCTATTAAGTGGCAAATAGACTTACAGTATTAAATCGTAGTAATCAGCAGAAATGAAAAAATGAAATTCAGGTGCATACAATTCAGTTTAATGGAGTATAGTAAGTTATTTCACTTTTTAATTTGAATTTGACAAGTATTATTTAAATCTTGGTATCTTATATGGGTTTTCAAAAACATTTTAATAAAAGGAAAAATGCATTAAATCTGCCTGACTTACTTCCCTGCTAACTTTGTTTCTAAATTTGAATTTTCTGGCTACAATAGTGATTAAGAAATTTTTTAAAATTCCCTAGGCTTATCACATAATATTTAAATACTACACATTATTATTTTATGTTCATAGTTGATGCCTGTTTTTATATTTCCAGTGTTTGGCATAAGTTTATGCATCCTTATTCAGTTGGTCTACTCAAGTTATGGTGCATTGCAATTTGAAAATTGTGCTACTGTATCTTGATCAATCTTTATTGAGCTGTTTCAACTAAGATTCTCAGTAAAATGTGGAAATAGAAAACTGTTGAATGTATAATTTCAGCCAGCAAGAGAGGTTTAGCTTCATCTGGGGTGATAAGATGTGCATATGTAAAATAACTGAGCATAAAATAACCTATTTATGCAGAATAAAGGGAAATCTAAATAAGGGAGAGAGGGAGAGGCTATTCTAGGAATAGCAAGTCAGGGCAGCCAAGATTTCTTTTTCAAAAATTAGCATTTGATCAGAAATACCTATATACTTAGGAAGTATATTCCTTTTCTAATAATATTGGTCAATCAAGTTGACCAACATCAGATGCGCTAACTGCCTATGTCACATATATTTCCTTTTTAGTTATCATACTTAATACCTCTGTTGAATGGCATAGTATATGAAACTAAATGAAACAGCTAAAAATTATGCAATTAATCACCTTCATCTACAATTACAGTGACAAATTGACACAGGTCTATTAGCATGAACCCTGGTGGCAGCAGGAGCAGCAGGCATGTCCATGAGCTCTTATGAACTAGCTAATTAGGGAAAGTGCGTTTCAGTTAAAAAAAAAAAAAAATCAGACAAGCTGTATTTGGGATGAGGTGAACCACATTCAGCTCAGGGCCTCTTGCTATACACCTGAGGCCGAAAGAAATTAAAGTACTTATATTAGTGGGTTTTATGCATTTTTCCTAGTTCCAGATTATAAAAGGGTAACATGTTACATGTAACACTTCTGAAGAAGACTTCCATCTGGGAGGCAGGCATATCAGAATTTTGAGGAGTATATCTCTTCCACTTACTTCTTACTGCCAAGTGCCAGGTATTTGTTCCACCCAAACCTAGTGCGAGAAAGTACAATCTTACTATATGCCTAAGAGAACAAGCAACACAAATGTTCAGTGAAATGCATTAATGACTACAATAATTGCCTTGAAAAATAGGTCCATAATAAGGAATATAGAAGATTTTGATGGTATAAAAAGGATAGAGATTCTACATCAATCTGTAGAAAATAGGTAGAACTTATAGCTACATTTAATCATAACTTTTAGATAACTGAAATGTTGGCAGTAGTGGAGAAAAGGGCAACAGGGTTTATAAACGCAATTTTCTAAATATTGACTGTGGCTTAATGTTTGAATGAATTGTGCTTCAAAAAAATATTGAAGCAGCAAAAGCAAGAAAATTTATGTAAGACTCAATATGCTCAGCTTATAATCATTCCACTTTTCTTTGTAAAGGCCTTATTTAGCCTGGCATCTTATAGGTTTAGCTAGATGGGTAGGAACTTAAGTTTATTGGTAATACTTTTTTAACTAACGTCTTTAGCTTTCTTCACTCTTCTCTATAACTTAATTTTGGCTTCATTTATTTATTTATTTATTTTTACCAATTTTCCCACATCTTTTGGTTGTCTTGAAATGAACTTTAGTCACAGAGTGCTTTTCCTCCTTCATAGGATTAATTGACCAATCACAACTTCCTGACATACTTTTTATATGCCTAATCTTTCATTCATTGCTTGGTTTGTGGTTTTGAAAAGCGTAATGCTCGCCTTTTAAACATCAACTTTTTATTAAGCTGCTTCTGCTATCAGAAGAAAAACCCAAGATGTTTTGCAAGTTAGGTGGACTAAAGTTTGCTTATACCTATTTCTAAAACATTTTCTTCTACCTAACTCTAAAACATTTTCTATGGACTTATCTTATTTTTTTAATTGACACATAATAATTGTACATATTTATGGGGTACAGTGTGGTCCCTTGATACAGGTATACAATGTGTAATGATCGAATCAGTAATTAGCATATCCATCACCTCAAACTTCTACGTAATTATTTTTAAAAGAACTGGTAGATATATTACCATGTGGAAGACTTCTATGGTAATAATTATGATTTGCATTTTAATGAGCTCTTCTAAATTTTATTATAACTACATTTTTATAATTGGTCATCATGCTTGCCAAGTACTATATTACATGCATTACTTTATCATCTCCTTTGATTCTCATATGAGTGAGTGTGGATTTTCACTCAGTGTGACTTGTCTCATGCTTGTCACACTATCATGACATTTATCACACTCTATTAGTCAACTAAGTAATTATCATCATGACAAAAACTTTATTCACTACTTCACCTCCAAAATGGAACACAATGCTTGTTCTGTAGTAGACTTCATTTAATGTTGAATGCATATTTGTACAAAAGCATTAGTAAAAATGTAAACTTTATCATATCAAACTAAAATTCAAAAACGAAGTATCCATAGGAAATCATTCGTATCATTTACCCTCGTTTAGTTATTTAAGTCTGCTGTTTCAGCAAGTATATTGTCTATCGTTTCTCAAACAAGTAATAGATGATGAAGACATCCTTTTCATGTCTCAAATTCCTTGATTTTAAAAGTTCTAATTCCATGTTTGAATAGGAAGTACAAGGTACGTACAGTAATCATTATACTTGGGAGGAGAAAGTATATATCCGCCTGTGAGATATACAGTATTCAAAGGTTCGAAGGGTAAATATATGCATATATGTGTATATACAAGTGTATCGGTCACTCATTTAACCTAAGTTTTAATTACTTCATCTTAAAAGAGGATATGGATACCACTAATGGGTTTTTGAGGATTATTTGAGATAAAACACATGCTAAGCCCTCAAAGAATATTATTAGTAATATTTTGCAATAACATAAGTATATACGTATTTTAAAGGATGACAGTCATATGAGTTAATGTTAAGATCATTAACATGGCACTTTCTATCTTTATATCATTTTTCCCCTCTATTCTGTCTCAAAATATATACTCTAGGAACATTTAACTGCTGATTGTTCCTAGAACACACCATGATGCTTTTAACCTTTCTGCCCTGATTATACTTTCCCTTCTATGTGGAATGCCCTCTCCTGTGCATTCACCATGTCATCATTTAGTATTTTTACAGCCTCTAGGCTGGTTAGGGTACCCTGTGTTCCTATATTACCTTGTGTATATACCTCTTACGTAGTATCTCTGCATTGTTCTTATCATATTATAACTATTTAATACATAGTCCTACATTTTTCTTTTCACATTATACTATAATATTCTATTCATATAATTTTATAGTTATGTAAGTTTTAAGGAAACTGATGTCTTATTCATCTTAATATTTCCTTCTCCTATATATGCTTCAATAAATGTTGAGCTAAAAAATAAATGAAGGAATGAATTTTAAAAAATTTTAAATTGTCCCCATGTTTTATCTTATGGAATTCCTACTGCAGAGGCAATAATAGTACTTTTACCTTGACTGTACAGGTGAGACAGGTGAGGCTCAGTGATGGATCCAAGAATATATCCAGGTTTTCTGGTTACAGTCTGTTCAGTCTGTTCTGGAGTCTTTGCATATAATATGACTATATATGACACTGTAGGATAAGGGTATATGGGCAAACAGCTGAAGCAGTAGATTGTAGAAACTCAAAGTCCTCTTAGAGTTCTCTGTTTTAGTGCATTTACAGAACAACTCACAGTATAAAAATACTTTGGCTTCAGACAGCATATGCACATTCAAAGGGATTTCCCAAATTACTTCCCCTATTATTAACATCTTGCATTAGTATGATGCATTGTTATAAATAATAAGGAAATATTGATACATTACTGTTAACTAAAGCCCATATTTTATGTCTATTTCCTTAGTTTTTTTCTAATGTATTTTTTCTGTTAGAGGATTCCATCCAGGACACTACATTATATTTAATTACCGTGTCTCCTTAGGGTCCTTTGGTTGTGGCAGTTTCTGACTCTCCTTGTTGTTAATTACTGGTGTTTTGTAGGATGCCCCTCTAGTGGAATTTGTCTGATGTTTTTCTCAAGATAAGATTGGGATAATTGGTTGTTGGGAGAGAGATCACAAAGGTAAAGTGCCATTTTTATCACATGCTATTCAGGGAACATACTATCAACATGACTTATAACTGTGAATACTGAGCTCGATCACCTGGCTTAGGTAGTGTTTGTCTGGTTTCTTCACCATAGAGTTGGTCTCCTCCTGTCCCCCTCTGCATACTGTGCACTTGGAAGCAAGTGCCTATGCAGAGGCCACACCTAAGGAGTGCGGAGTTATGCTCTACCTCCTTGGGGTAGAGTAGCTAAATCAATTATTTGGAATTATTCTGTATGGGCTGTTTGTCTCCTCTCCCCCATCATTTTGTTACTCAGATTGCTACAGCTTTGGCCATTGGGAGCTCTTTCAGTTGCTCCTGAGCTCCTTTGACATACCCCCATCTGTGAGGTTTTTTCCATTTTTCATTTTTAGTACTTCCTTACGTTCTGCCACTACAAGTTATTTCAGGCTTATTTTGCATATTTCCTGCCTCAGACCTAAAATTAGTCATTTCTTCAAGGGGACCTAATTCCTTTTATTAGAGAATGGTGTTAAAAACCAATATCCAGGTGCTAGGCATGCTCATTGCTGCTGGTGGCCATTTCTTTTAGGCCCTATAGACCAGTGGTCCCCAAACTTTCTGGCACCATGGACCGTTTTCATGGAAGACAATTTTTCCACGGACTGGGGGTGGGGTGGGGGGATGGTTTGGGGATGATTCAAGCACATTACATTTGTTGTGCACTTTATTCCTATTATTACATCGTAATATATAATGAAATAATTATATAACTCACCATAGATTGGGGACTCCTACTGTAAACTGACAAAACAAAAAATGCATGTGCTTATATCAACCCATGTATAGAAACATATCTATAAACAGCTCTATATGTAAACATCTGTATCTATATTAAGCTAATGATGAGTTCATGCTGATGTCTACAACTCTAATCCATTACCACATGGATCATTCTAGTTTATTCTCCTTGTTTACCTGAAAAATCCCACTCCAACAATGAGAAACCTGGCTTGTACTATCTACTATTCATTTATTTAGTTGTTGCATTCCAATACAAACATGTAATAGTATCAGAATGGTTAACCTGTACTCCATAGGAAACCCCTTTATCAAATAATGTGCAATGTTTTTGTGCAATTTCTTTTGCCTTAGTATTACAGACTTCACTCATTCACCAAAGTTATTCAGTTCAGCACCTTTCTTCCTCATCCCCTTCAATGAGGTGGTTTTACACATCTAGTGTCTCTTGTTACAGCATGCATTCTTTCTAGTATAACCCAACCTCCTAAATAATTTTTAAAATTTGCACACATTAAGTTTCACTCTTTGTGCTATAAAGTTCTATGAGTTTCACAAATATGTACTATCACGTATCCACCATTACAGTATCATACAGAATAATTTTGCTGTTATAAAAATCCCCTAAGCTTTACTTGTTTATCTTTCTGTTCTCCTCCCAAGACTCTGGAAACAACTGATCATTTTATTGTCTCTATAAGTTTTGCCTTTTCTAGAATAACGTGTAATTGGAATCATAAATCATGTCACCTTTTTATGCTGGCTTCTTTCACCTAGATATTGAAGGTGCACGTAAGGTTCCTTCATGTCCTCCTGTGGTTTGATGGGCCATTTCTTCTTACTGCTGAATAATATTCCATTACGTGGATATACCACAGTTTATTCATTCACCTATTGAAGAACGTCTTGATTGCTTCAAGTTTTTGGAAATTATGAATAAAGCTGCTATAAACTTTTGCAGGAAGGTTTTTGTGTGAGCATAAGTTTTCAAATCAATTGACTGCACAAGTAGGAGCAAGATTTACGTACCATATGGTAAGACTAGATGTAGTTTTGTCAGAATCCGTCAAACTGTTTCCTAAAGTAGCTGTATCTGTTTGCAGTCCCACCTATTGCTCTACATTCTCACTAGCATTTAGTATTGGCAGTATTTTTAGTTTACACCATTCTAATAGTATACTAGTGTCTAATTGGTGTGATGTTTTAATTTTTATTTTCCTAATGACAACTGACACTGAGCATCATTTAATATGTTTATTTGCCATGTGTATGTTTCCTCTGGTGAGGTATCTGTTTGTATATCTTACCCATTTTTTAATTGGGTCATTTGTTTTCTTTTTGCTGAGTTTTTAAGAGTTCTTTGTATATTTTGGATAAAAAATTCTTTGTCAGACATTCATTTTGTGACTGATTTACCTAAACTGTGGCTTGTCTTTGATTCTCTTAAGTTTCATTTATACAGCATAAGTCTTTAATTTTAATAAAGTCCAATATATCTTTTTTTTTCTTTCATAAACATGCTTTTGGTACTGTCTATGAAAACTTGTTTCTCTTCTTTTTCTTTCTTTCTCCCCTCCCCCTTTTCAGGGTCTTGCTCTGTTGCCCAGGCTGGAATGCAGTGGCATGATGATAGCTCACTGTAGCCTCAAACTCCTGGGCCAAGTGATCCTCCCACCTCAACCTCCCCAGTAGCTAGGACTGCAGGCTTATACCACCATACCTAGCAAATTTTATTTTTAGTAGAGGCGGGGTCTCACTATGTTTCTCAGGCTGGTCTCGAACTCCTGACCTCAAGCGATTCTCCTGCTTGGGCCTCCCAGTGTGCTGTTCTGGGATTATGAGAGGGAGCCACCACAACCAGCCTTTATCTGAAAACTTGCCAAACTCAAGGTCACCTAGATTTTCTCCTGTGTGTCTTCTAGAATTTTTATAGAATTGATTTAGTGTTTAGGTGTATGATCTACTTTGAGTTAAGCTTTATGAAAGGTGTAAGGTCTGGCTATAGGCTGTGTCTGTCTGTCTGTCTGTCTCTCTCTCCCCCCCCCTCCCTTTTTGCATAGGGACTTCCCATTGTTCCGACATCATTTGTTGAAAAGATATCCTTACTCCAGTGAATTGCCTTTGCTCCTTTGCCAAAGATTAGTTAGCTATTATTTGTGTGGGTCTGTTTCTGAGCTCTCTATTCTATTCTATTGATCTATGTATCTTTTCTTTCACCAATACCATTCTGTCTTGATTATTGCAGATTTTTATCAAGTCTTGAAGTCAGGTAGTATCAGTCTTCCAGACTTTGTTCTTCAGTATTGTGTTGGCTATTCTGGGTCTTTTGCCTCTCCATATAAGTTTTAGAATCAGTTTGTCAATACTGCTAACATTTTGTTAAGGATTTCTGCATCTTGCTTATGAGAGATATTGGCCTATAGTTTTCTTATAATATATTTTTCTGGTTGTGGTATCAGAGTAATAATGGCCTCACACACTGAGATAGAAAGTGTTCCCATGGCTTCTCCTTTGGATTTTAATTTCAATGGTTACTTTTTAAAATCTTTTGGATGTTCAATATGATCACTTTTCGTAAATATACATGTTCTTTTTGATTATACTTTGTTTCTCATTTTCTCCTTTACCACTTTAATAATTTTAAGTATTATTTTGTAGTCTGTATAGACCCTCCCTTGTGCAGGCTGGTATCAATGTGTTTTGTAATTTTGGATTGCACATTAATGCTTGGCAGGATTTTATTTGAGAATTTTATGATTTGGATTTATTAGGTAGCTCAAAGAGAGGAGTATTATTTGCCTCTGCCAACATTCCCATGGATATTAACAGCTCTGGATCACGTTTTGTTTATTTTTTTTTAATTTGGGAGGTCCTTTTTCAGCTAATGCTAACATAAACAAGTTTGTGTTTATCCCGCCTAGTCAGTGAGCATAATTTTTCTCAAACAATTCATTTTTAATTAAAGATATAGTCCTGCATGGGCTTCGACCTTATATCAAGTTCTCAAATCCAACTTTCTACCTAACTTGAGCTCAAGGATGTCGTATTGTGACCCTTAACTGGTTGTAGACACTGAAATTTCCCTTCCTACCATCTGTTGGCAGTTATAACATCAATATACATTTTTCTTTTTATTTTAATCTAACATGCATTTAAAGCTGATATTATAATTTATTCATAGAATATGTGTTTGTTGTAGAGGAAGCTTAGTTGTTTAATTCCTTTAGCACTAGAAAATAAAATCTCTCATTTGTCTCTAACTTGTGATTTCCTAATACATTGATCTGTCTCCGTTATTAGGTAACTAACTCCTATGGGCCATTCCCATGTCTGATTCACCTATGTCCCACCTTAATTACCTGAGATGATTATTTGTGAAGAATAGGTAATTAAATTATATAAGATCAAATGTATGACAGAAACTATAAACCATATCATAAAACTTATATATCTTCTGTATTTTTATCTTTTTTAATATTATGGATTTCTCCCTACTTGAAACATAATCAACTAATTTTGGAAAAACATAAGCATGTATTAAAAACAATTAATTGTATTTTTGAATCCAAGTAGTGCTTATTTATAACTGTTTTAAACTTTCATATTCATTGAGAAATAAATTGTGATCATCTGTCCCACAGTCTCAGTACTTAGCCCCTTGCAATACTTCTGCCTCATACATCTTCAGAGATCTTATTTTTAAAGTTTGACTTTAATCAGGGCTGAGTTAAGCCTCACCTCCGTCTTTACAGTCTCTCCTTCCCCCAGAAGGAACAAAAAGTGACATCACAAATAAGTTGATGGAAAGAAAAATATCTCTGCGAAGGAATGAGAGTTACGTTTACGACGGATGGAAGACCGTGTATTAGACTGGACATTTCTAGAACATGAGCAAAATCTGGAAAAACTTAAAAAAAAAAAAAAACGCTTATGTTTGATATGAATGATTAAAAACAAATATGACAATACATTTGCCAATAAATATGGCTTCCATCAAATAATTATAAAGTTTTAGTTCTGTTTTTAGTACAAGACTGTTGGACAAATCAAAATGGCTTGATTCTTCTTACTGAAGGGTCCTTCCGATGCTGTTTCAGTAACAGCAGTTACACTCAGTCCTGGAAAACCTTTGTCCTTTAAGAGTAATACTATTATTTTCTTAAGGGTGCAAGTGTCCAGATTTAAGTGTTGTGGCTAAGGTTGATGATAGAGATGAAAAGCAAAATTTGGCCACCAAATTGGTATATAACAAAAAGTGAGAGGACAAGATTTTATTTTGAAATTCATAAAATGAAAACCACATAGAAAAAGTAAAATTTTAACCATTGCAGAATATGGCTTAAATACATACATTCCCTTCCTGTTTTATGTTGTCTTGGTTACTTTTAGGATGATGAAGTCATCTTACCCTCACTCACTCATTCATCCATTTGTGCTTTGCAGTTGGCTGTTCTCCGTCCAGTTTTACACTGGAGATGGTTTCTTCCCTTTGCTGAGAAAGCTTAAAGAGGACCTGACTACTTTTCTACTGGGCTTTCTGTGTCTAATGTATGATGGGAGGAAGTTGCTTCTCTATCCTCATTCCTTTGCTTCACTAAAATGCAAGCTCTTCAGCATTTAGTATGCTCTACACTCTTTTTTTTTTTTTAATGGAAAGTCTTTAACTTTTTCTTCCACAATTATTTATAAAGTGAACTGAAGTGAGTATCTTTATCTGAATAGAGGTTTACTATTAAAACTAAGTTTCTCTCATCTTGGCTCATTCTAAATAAGATGCAAGTTGATCTCGTTCTTTTGTAATATTTTTCTAGTTGATCAAAATAGCTCTTTGAAGGAAATTCTACTTATATCAAATAGTATATATAGTTGTATCTATTACTCCATGTTTCTATACACAAAATTTCTGAAATATATAGAGAAACTGCTATGGAGGAAAAAAGAACTATTTATCTCAGGTAGGTGGGAGGATTATTTATTCCATATGGATAAGAATGTTTAGTATATGTACATTGTAGTATTCTAAGAAGAAAACTAGTTAATATTCATGGATTCTGCATAAATTCAGTACTCTCATAAATGATAGGAGATTTTCTATTTCTGCATATTATTTTGTTATTATTTTAAACCAGGAAGAAAATTGTTTATTGTCAGCTTATGCATTTTAGAAATAGTGTTCTTATGAACAGTACTGATATATTAAATAAAAGGCATGTTCAAAATGTTAAAAACATTTTTAAAGTTAATATTTTTAAAATATTCCCAATTTCATAGGAAGAAATGATGTAATTATATTATGTGACCCTCTAAACAGAGTTTACTAGTAAAATTGTTGATAGAACAATGACTTTTTTCAGTCAAGGGTTCTAAATATCTAAAGTCCTTCAAGGTAGTAAATTGATGAGAAAATTTGATTAAACACAAAAATCTGCATTTACACACATAGCAGCTGTAAAGGTTAATTGCAACATTGAATGTATGTGTGTAACAAACAATTTCTTATGGGCATAATATTACATATGTCAATAAAACCTTATGGCAAGAAGTGAGAGTTATACAGCATGAACATGGCATAAATCATTGCCAGGTAGTACCTGCAAAAACTAGTTAAAGTATTTGCAAAACTAGTTGCTTCAGCGATGGTTGCAGTAAGCATGGGGCTGAGAGGATTTTACTGAGCGTAAATCAGATATACCAGTATTACAGACTGTTATTAATAATTTGCTCCAATAAAAAATAGCTTAAGGTTGTGGTTGTTCATCATTGTATTAGGGTTTTCTAGAAAAACAGAATTGATGGGGGGGTGAATGCGTATAGAGAGAGAGGGGGAGAGAAAGAGCAAGAGAGATTGATTTTAAGGAATTTGCTGCCATGATTATGGAGTCCAAAATCTATAATATAAATGACAAGGCCATTAGGCTGGAGACCTAAGGAAGAGCTGATATTGCAGTGCAAATCCTAAGGCCTTCTGCTGGCAGAATTCCTCTTGCTCAGGTGAGGTCAGTCTCTTGTTCTATTTAGGCCTTCAACTGCTTGGATGAGGCCCATTCACATTATAGAGGGCAATCTGCTTTACTCAAATTCTACTGATTTAAATATTAATCTCATCAAAAAAGGCCTGCACAAAAACATCCAGAATAATGTTGGCCACAGTTCTTTGCACCATGGCCCAGCTAAGTTGACACATAGAATTAACCATCACAATCATGACTCTTGTTCCATTTTGGTTTTGCATGAACAAAACACGTAAATTGAATGGGGATATGATGGGGGTCACCACTTTTGCATTCTTTAATTCTTGGATGGTGGGACATGTTTCTGCAATTCATCCTAAAATTCATCTTTTCATATGACTTACTATCCTGGCCAAGGAGGTAGGAGAGAGTCTAGGGATCTTCCACTTTTTTCTTCCTACCACAATGACCCTTACCCCGCAGGTATGGGGACCAATGTGAGGGCTCTTCTAGTTGCTAAGTAAAGTATTCCTTATGTAGACATTTAAGAAATATTCCTGTATCTTTCTAAGGGAATTAACTGCCACATGGATCTGCAAATATCAGAAACACTGTGCAGTGAACTTGGAACAAATTTAGTTTTTGATATCCAAGAGGGTTCAGAGGAATTCAGGTGTTCAAAATTCTCTGGCTCATCCACTCAAATATCCCTCCCTAGGACTTAGTTTCCCATGTTTTGTTCTGTTTTTCAATAAGGGCATGACTTTGTCATAGAATTATCAAAGCTTGACAGTCTCCTTTATAGTTCTACTACCTTTGTCATTAAAACCCAGGTCTGATTTTAGCACAGTCTGCCTTTCAACTCTAGGAGATAAGAATATCTTCAAAAACTGCCTCCGGCTTTTATAGCTTGCCTTGGATTTCAGATGGATGCCCTGAGCCTATCACTTTTCTTTTTCTTAAAGTGTCTAATTCAATTAATAGATGCTCGACCTTTTTATAATTATCATTCTCCCTGTACCACGAAGGGCCACATATAGCTAATATTTTGCCATCCTTCTACATTTTATCCTAATTAACTACAGGTAAAAAGTTTTAGTACTTTGATGCATGTCCATGCCGTGGGCTATCACACCAGTTACCGCCAGAAATGGAGAATGTTACTTTCAGATCAGTGAGTGATCCAGACCCATGATCCTATCCTTAAAGTCTGCTTTCTAGTGCTAAGCCTGGTTCCAGATACCTTAACCCGGTTTCCCTAGAAATCAGTACAAAAGATTGTGCTACTAGTGTTACCTGGGCCCACATTCCTATACAGTAGGAGGGATACATGGAGTGAGGAACGGAAAAAGGTGAAGAGAATAAAAAGATACATTAGTGATCTAGGGGTTCAAAAAAGTTTGATCCTCTACTTTCTTCTTCTTAAAAGCCAAATAAAATGGGTCTTAAGACAGTTGGTCCAAGGAAAGAAAGGAAAGAGATTTCTCTACAAGCTTTCCCTAGCTCATTTGTCAAAGTTTTGCCTCTTAGGAAATTAACTCCCCATGATTCAGAATAGCACATATATGGTGGCTAAATGGGATTTCACAGCATCCCCATCTAGGTATCACATGGCAGTCCCAGAGAGAAGATGAGAAATGTGTAGCATGGGTTTAAGACAAATGATTATCAGGTTAGGTCAGCATAAAGTCAGCCACAGCTCACACACAGGTGGTTGCCACTGTGACAGCTGGGATAAAAACCAAGCCCAGGGAAACCTGAAGTGATACAGATGTGTCTGATATCTACAGTCTGGGCTATGATGATATGAATATTAAAAGAGACCTTAATTATATAAGGAGTCAGATTTAGAAAGTTTGGTTACCAAAAACTAAGTTCATACTGGCTTGTACAAAAAGGGAAATTTATTGCCTTTAAAAACTTAGAAGTTTTGTGATAATAGTGGCTTCAGATCAGCCACGATCGAATAACCAAGTGGCTCACAAGTCATTTTTTTTTTTTTTTTTTTTTAAAAACCATATGCTTTCGAGTGTTGCGTCATACTACTCTCAGATGACATGACCAGTGGTACTCTACTCTTCATGTATCGAATGAAGCCTTTTTTACTCATGTTTCCAACAAATAGTTTAGGATTCGAATGTTCTACCCTTGGTATAACTAGGCTGCATGTAGTGATTGGCTTAACCTAGGACATGTGATTTTCCCTTGGACATGAGAGTAGAGTTATCCCCAGGAAAACAAATCCTTAACTCCCAGCTAGAGCTGGTGTAAAGAAAAAATGTCCACATGGATACTGAGGTAAGGAAATAGAGGTGATTGTCCAAATCAGTAGTCCTTGCTACTTAGTAAATCAATAATTAAAAAAAACAATCACAACAAGTGATTCATCAAATTTTAAAAATCTTAATGCAAGGTATATATTTTTTAAGTCTTAAGTTGTTTTAAAGGTTAGGAAGCCCTAATGTAGAAGATGCTGAACTTTACTCTTAATTTTAAAAATCTCTGAAAAATGTTTAAAAATAACTAGCATTTTGCCCAAAATATAAAGAATGAGAAATTCATAAATATTAATCAATGACACACTTTGTAAGTGAAGATTTTCTACAGATCATGGAGGAGAAAACTGTCAGAAAATCATTGATTCCATCTTTCCCCCTTATCTGACTTTGAGCCATATGAAAAATTCTTTTTTTTTCTTATACATCTTATTTTCTTGTTAAACATCTTGTTTTCCTCATATTGGTTACTCTTTACCTCACCACAGAAATCTTAGTCCCACAGTGACACCATTTCATCAGTTATAATGTTGCTTGCTGAACTGTAATATTAGTTTATTTAGATAATGCTTCTGAATGTTTTGTTTTTATTTCCAATAGCCTTTAATATTCACGAGTGTCATATCTTGTTCTTTGCAATTATCCTCTCATTGTCATAAAGTATCTCTCTATACAATCCTTTTTACCTTTGCACCTACTGTTAAGATCAGGTCTTGGATTGCCTGCCTGATTTTTGGGTTAGGCTGATAACTCTCCTTTCTCTTATCTTTTTAACAATGTTCCCAAAGTTATTGCCATTGCACTATAGAAATTACTTGGATATACTTGTTGTATTGTTTGGGAAATATTGCATACTCATCCTTAAAATTTTACCTTTGGAAAATAAAGGTTTAGCAGAGTATTGTGTCACCCGATACATAAACCAATCACCCAAGAGGAGAGGTGTACAGTGCATGGCTATTTAACTTTTAACGTATCTCTAAATTTTACTTCTAGTCTCCTTTATATTTTACATCTTAAAAACTTTCTTCAGTCATTTCTTCATCAAACATTCAATGAGGCTTACTATTTTTCAGCCCTGATGTTTGGTATTGGGGTAGAGTGGGATGAGGGCAGATTTGGGGAGCAAAGGGTGGTGGCAATAAAGAATGCACTTCCCTTCCTGGAATATCCCTATCTAATCAGGGAAGATAGTCATATTTTTAAAAAAATTAAACTAGAGTGAGAGTAGTATTGATATAAAATGAATTGCAGCTTATAAGTATAGTAAACAGCTTTCTAGAGGAAAGAAGTCTCATCTTCATAAGGAAAGTGACTTTGAATAGAGTCTTAAATAATGAGCAAGACAATGCAACACAAACAGGTAGTAACAAATTTTACCATCAGCAGCAAAAATCTTGGCTAACCCTTCGTGCTCTAAACTTTCTCTCTTTGTCCTCCCTCTATCTTCATTTTTACCTTTCTTCTCCATCTATCCCCCTTCTTGATAAAGTCAAGAAAAAAAAAAATCTTTTGCTAGCAGGATATTCCTGCAACAAAGAAACTCATAGCTTACTTCCAGACTAGTGAGGTTCCCTAGTGGTTTTCTCCCTATAATGCCATCTTTCTTGATTTGTTCTATCTGGAGATATATATATATATATATATATATTTATTCATTCTCAGGGATGGCCAATTTAATGAAATTTAATGAAATAACCTTGGCACATTACTTGAATCTCTTTATGTGCAGAGATAATTTATTTATTTAATTTCACACATTTTTGGGAAGAAAAAAGTTTTCTTGGAAGATGAAATGTTCACAGCAGTGCTAACTTCAAGTATTTTAGTTCTTAGAACCAAGAATTAGAATGAAAATCTAACTTGACCTCTCACGATCTACGTGCCATGATATTTTCAATTTTATTGTCATCTCTAGAGCACATGTTAAATATAATTAGCAAAGGATTTTGACACCTAAAGTTTGCCATTATTCCAAGGTACCTTGTTGAAAGCTAAGTGGGGGTACTCATATAATTGAGAACTACTCATCATACTGAATAAGCCTCTTCTACATGTAGGAATACATGACAAAGGGGAGTGTTCTTCCAAGTCATTTTTTATTAAAAAAGAAATTATTTTGTGGTATTTTTCAGCTCTTGGGATAAAAATATCATTTTATTTTCTCAAGCATTTTCTGATCTCCACAAGAAAATAGCACTCTATGCATGGCTTGTAAAGTCAGGATTTTTATATATATGATCATTATTCATTCTGTCATTTGCATTATAAAAATGATAGCACACATTCATAGTTCTGCTTCACAACATTGTGCTTCAATTAAAGGCATGGATTGATCTTGGCATGGACTGAAGAAAAATATTTGTGGCTTTAGAGTTTATGTCTTTTACTGCATTGGTGGATTTCTGTATTTTGTGAGATCCTTGCCAGTCTTTCCACTGCTCAAGCTGCACTCCCAGAAACCAGTGTTTATGCAGGATGGTTGGGGGTGTAGCAACCTGGAAGCCTGCAATAAGGAAAGAGTATGTTTCCCTTTTTATAACAAGAGTATGCCTTGGTACGATCCAGGCAAAAAATCACAGCTAGCCTCAGAAGTGGGATCCCTTTTGGGGACTGATAAGCAGCTGTTGAACCCTGCACTCTTGTAAGTTTATTATTTCAACTACTTTGAAAAGGGAGTTCATTTTTGTAATTAATACAATTTAACTTATGACATCTTACATGCCACTCACTAAGCTAGGTGTTTTCAGCCACATAAAGTGTTTTGTACATCTCTCAATTATACTTACCGTATTGTAATATGGTTCATTGTCCACAAACTCGTTTCATCCATTCATTAAATAAGCATGAATTGAGCGCCACTCATATACTAGGTGTGTTGTGAAGTGCTAAAGATGACCAGGACAAGTAAGTACTTGCATTTAAGATGCTTGCTATCTAGTGAGGAAGATAAACACATAGTCAAATTATCTTAGAAAGAAAGTAAAAGATAATGATTTTGTATGCATGGCAGAAATTTTAAGTACTCTGCTGTAAGCGGTACCCAGACTATGAAAGTGAGACATGACAGAGATGTAAGGATCCAAAAGGCTTCTTCAAGTTCTAACATGTAGTAGTTTTGTTTTCATTCAGTTTATATTATTTTTAAGTTAGTTATAGTTCTTTGATTATTTACAAATGTGTTTTTAGGTTTCCAGATGTACGTAGGTCTATTTTTGTGTGTGTGCTTATCTTTCTGTTTCTGATTTTTAACTTATTTCAGTCATGGTCAGAGAACGTGGTCTGTAGGATTTCAACATTTGAAAATGTATTGAGTTGCTTTTCACCATGAATTTGGTTGGTTTTAATAAATGTTCTATTAATATTTGTGCATGAAAATAATATACGTATATTCTCTAATTTCTCCTCTCTTAAAGCATCATAATTACTTTACAATCTAGCATCCTCCTCTATCATTTCACTAAAACACATCTTGTCATGGTCGCCCATGAGCTCTACATTGAAAATACAATGTGCAGTTCTCAGTCTTCATCTTGCATGACTGAATTGCAACGTTTGACGCAGTAGAACACCCTCTCTTCTTTGAACCACTGTTTTCAGTTGGCTTCTGGGACACCACTCTCTAACGTCCCTTCTCGTCTCACTAGCAGCTCCATTTTATTCTCCTTTCCTGGTTTATCTCCATGTGCCCAGTCTCTAGAAGATGCTGTACTCAAGGTTTCAGTTTTGGACCTCTTTTCTTTTCTAATCATGCTTTGGTGATCCCAGATGATCTCAATGCTTTGCTACCACCTATACTCTAATGACTTCCAAACTTACGCTTCCAGGAATATATTTTTCCCCTGAATCTCGGATTTCTTTACCCAGGTCCCTATTTGACATATTCACTTGAATGACCAGCCACTGTCTGAGTAGTCCTCTTTATCTGAGCAAACGATAACTCCACTTCTCCTGTTGCTCAGATCCAAAACCATGGAGTTATGCTTTCTCTCTCTTTCTCTTGATAACTCACATCAAATCTGTCCATAAATCCTGTCTTTACCTTCAGATATATTCATATTGTAGCTACTTCTCACCGCCTCCACTGCTCCTGCTCTGATCCAAGTCATATTCGTCTCTTCTCTAGATTGTTGCTGTAAGTAGCCTTCTTTATTAGTTTCTCGCTTCTTGCTTTATACCCTTTTGCTGCTTTTTCTTAGCACTTATTGCTATGTTATGTATAATGTATTTTTATTAACCTTATCTAATTTTTGTCTTCTCCTCTATGACTAAGGCCTCCATATGGATAGGGAATTATGTGCATTTTATCTTTACTGCTGTATTTTAAGCACCAAAATTTGTGCTAGCATATAATACATACCCAAAAAATTTAGTAAAAGTAAAGAATGAATGCTGTATCCAGTTGTCAGCTACACACTGGATACCTTGCTGTTCCTCACATAAGTTGTCTGGGACAAAGATTAGCATACTGTGAGTTTACAAGGAGTGCTATAGGGATCAGCATCTGTAAAAGAGAAGGGAACAAAAACTGGAATGGGCAAACAGAAGATGAGCTACAAAGCAATCTCAACAAAGGCCTCAGCTAACACTCCAGGAAGCTTTTCTGTCTTGTGCCTAACAGACCAGGCTTTTCCACTCTATATCTACCAGTCACTGGTTGCAGGCTACCCTGGAGTGAGACCTGGTGAAATAGCGTGACCAGGTTAGGGCAATTTCCAGAGTGGGATGAGAGCTCAGGCTGGCAGTCAGCAGCTCTCCCAGCAGGTGGCAGAAAGGTCCTTTAATCCTGAAAGGGGATTTTTCAGGTGTTCACTATACTTACCAAGCATGCTATGCCCTTAAGACTATTTCCACTTCCTAGAAGGCTCTTCCTCCCGAGAATCGCGTAATTAACTACCATACCTCCTTCAAATCCTTATTCGGATACTGCTTTCTTGAAGAGGCTTACTTTTTTTTCTATCTTAAATTAAAATATGCCCTCTTCACAGTCACAAACCAACATCTTCTAATATAGTATATTATTTGCTTAATTACATGTTTACTATTTATTGTCTGTCTCCTCCAACTAGAAGATATGTTCTATGAGGACAGATTATTTTCTATTTTGTTCAATGAAAAAAATCACCAGCACTGAGAATACTACACATAGTGTTGCAAGTATTTGTGGAATTAATGAATTAATGAATTCCAGATTTCTGACTGATGTGACTTGTGATTTTTTAATACTCAGAATTCCAGAGAGTGATGATAGCTCTTTTAATTTTACTACTGTGCAGGGAAGAATGAAACAGAGCCTAACTGCTAGAACAAGCCTGGGTACTGCAGCCCATTGACAAAATATTCCAAGGCCATCTTTTAAAGCAACTGGGAAGGAAATAAATTCTGCCTGTGAGAACACCCAACAAGTTCCAGGCACTAATCTGGGTCCTTAAGAGTTGCAGTAGCTCTAATGTTTCTTCATTTCTGGTTTAGTTGTATTCCCATGTTGTCTGAGGGCCAAGGAGACTTGGGTGGGTTTATAGGCTAAGCAAGACTCTGGTAACAAGCTATATCCACCTGCAGCTATTTCCCCGAGCTCGTGCAGGGAAGATGCAATAGAGAAAAACGCCACCAGAGGGCACTGTGGGACCTCTTTGAGATGTTTAGCTTTCCCGAACAGGACTGCAAGAAAAGACGCTTGGGAACAAAAGCTTAAAAAAAAAACTCTCAAAGCATAGAGAAATATTTTGCTGATGTAGATAATGGCTTTGCTTCATTTTTAAAATACATAGGATAACAAAGAATGCTGTAAGTTGCAGTAGGAATGGACAAATGGCAAAGGATATTGACACATCTCACAGAAAGATATACAAATATCCCCTAAATGTTATGAAAAGATGTTTAACCTACCTCACAATTTTTAAAAATGCTAACTAAAATGTGACATTAAGATAAATTCTGTTTACCTGTCAGATTTGCAAAAATTTAGAGTCTACCCACCCAAGCAGTCTCATAGATTGCTGGTAAGAGCACAAATTGGTTTGATTTTCAAGGAAGGAAATTAGGCACTATGTCTAAAAATAACAAATGCATTTGCCCTTTGAGCTCCCTACACACACGTGTAGGAATTTATCCTATAAATGTATCTCTTAGATGCTAATATATGCACATAAAATTATCTTTTACCTCTTTAATAATAGCAAAATATTTTTTACAAATCAATTTGGGGGACGGCACAGTGGCTCACTCCTGTAATTCTAGCACTTTGGAAGGCTGAGGCAGGAAGATCGCTTGAGGCCAGGAGTTTGAGAGACCAGCCTGAGCACAAGTGAGAACCAGTCTCTACCAAAAAAAAGGGAGACAAAAATTAGCGGGGCATGGTGGCTCGAGCCTGTAGTCCCTCCTGACTCAGCTTCCTGAGTAGCTGGGATCACTGGAGCCCAAGAGTTTGAGGTTGCAGTGAGCTATATGATGCCACTGTACTCTAGCCCAGGTGACAGAGCAAGACCCTGTCTCAGAAAAACAAACAAATGAAAATCAATTTGGGGGGACTTCTGGTTAAATAACTCATGGTATATCAAAACAATAGAAAGACATGAAGTTAAAAATAATGAAAACGATGAAGATGTTCTTTATTTAGTGATATAAAAACCCCTCTAATTTACTTTATATGAAAAAATGTAAGGCTTATGATAGTGGATAAAGCATGCATTTTTTTAAAAGAAGGAGGGGGGAAAGGAATAAACATATGTACGTATTTGTATTTACAGAAGGAAATTTTGCAAGAACACACAGATGCCAATAAGTGTGGTTTCACTGGGTGGGAAATGAGGATGGAGGCAAGGATGAGAGTTACATGTCCTATATACTATTTTGTGTGGCCTAGATTTATGAATCATGGGAATTCATTACCTATTCACAAAACAGAATAAATATTTTTAACAATTGCAGGGGAAGGGCTTCGGGTACTCATTGAGGAAAATATTGGAAATCAACTTTTTTTAATCACCCAAATACATTAGGTACATAGGGGTATTTGTTGTCATAGCTAGCTCATTAGTAAGTACTAACTTTCTGCTTAAAATCAATTAGTGCTAGTGCTTTTGGCGACCTTGAAATGAATGAGGTGAATCCATGAAGACTGTCCAGAGAGAAGTTATAAAGGTGGTTGGATTTTCCTTTGGGACCTCTTCAGAGTTTTCTTGACTTTCCGTGACAGTCCTACTCCCCATCATGTACCAGTTGTCAGAGGCTGATTTGCCCTTTGGGCAAGGAGGAAAGAAGTCATGGAACCCTTTCGTTACATTGTAATGGACTTAATCTAGAAATACACATTCATGTATTCACTTCATGTTAATTATCACTAAGAACCTGGTAGTGAACCACCTTCTGAAGATACAACTCTGTCAGACATAGCCTCTCCCTTCCCTTGAGAAGCTCATAGTCAAACAGGAAGCCAGGCACAGTCTAATTGCTCCGTGGAGTGTTGTGTGCCACGGATGAACAAAACAAGAATGGTCACTCTTTCCTAATAAAGAGTTGGAGAGTACAGGATGGGGGAGGGAGCAAAGGAGAAAGGGGCAAAAAGTTAAAATAGGGTTGGAGAGAGCCTTCAGGTCATTTCATGGATTGTAAAATATGAGTAGGAGTTTTCTAGGCAAACTGGGTTTGAGATGGGGGAGAAACCATTCTTAAGCAGAGGGAACAACACTTATGAAAGTACAGAGTTTGAAAATACATGGTCTATTAGAACAAGTGAAGAGTTCAGCATGACTGGAACATATTTGTGTGGATTTATTTTTGTAATTTGAGAGGTGAGCTACTGCCACTATTGCTAGTATTATGCACTCATTAGTATTTGTTCTAGGTATGTTATGCCATTTAATCTAACAATAAAACTCTGAAGTACATATTATCTCAGTTACACAATATCTATTGAGAATTATAAAAGTTAAGTGATTTGTCTAGGATTACACATCAATTAGAGCTAGACCTCAAACCTAAATCTGATTCCAAATCCCATGCTCTTAAGCAGGAATAAGAGTGTTTGCTGGTTCTCCTTTATTTCTCCTCTTAGATTCATTCTTTATCTTTCTCTATCCTACTCTCTAACCCTGGAAACTAGCCTGGATGAAGTTTGATCAACATGCTCCCACACACTCAGGCTTCCAATGTGGTTTGTCCCATGGTAGTCTAGGCAGAAAACCAGAGGGAAGGAAGATTCGAGTGGTTTATCCTCAGGCTTCCTTCTGTGCTATCATCTTGTGCTACCTGTGACTCATAAGCAAACATCACTGCTCCTTCCCAGTAGGCCCTCTCTACATATCTGACTCCTTCTACATGACAGTAACTGCTCATTGCCCTCATTCCTGGAAGCCTAGGGGTGATACCAACTCTATCACACCTTCCCTTGTGGTTTCCTTACATACAGCCTGCACTTTTGTAAATAGCTTCTTTATTAAGCTCTCCACAAATTATCCTAATTTGGAAGTGCCATCTGTTTTTAGCTGGCACCAGATTCATGTTCAAGAAGTTATTATTATCTAAGTGAGATCTGATTAAAATCTACTGTGGCAGTATCAGAAGGAATGAAGGAGATAAAGTGGATTCCAGAATGGTATGAGAGAAATATGAATTTTAAAACAGGGCCACAAGGAGCTCTGTCATGAGATTCAGTGCAGAGTCCAACTCCAAATCCTGGGGAGGGGGGAAAAGCCAAAGGAAGAGCAAATGCTGGACAAACCGCAAGAAGATTGGTGTGTTGCTGTATCTCTTGCATGTTTAGCTAGAGCTCCTTAAGCCACCCAACTGTACACCAGACTGGCTCAAGGCTAAGAGCACTGCAGGTCAAGTGACTTTATTTGTGGGCAGTGAAAGATCTGGCCTGGCACATCCTATTCGTAAAAGCATCCCAGCTTTAAGGTTTTTTGCTAAGCCTATGATTTCATCTTGTGGTCAAACTGTCTATTTTCATCATAAGTTTCATAGCAGTAACACTCTGGTGTGTTTGAGGAAGCATCAGTGTAATTCACCAGTTTTTTACAAGTTGAGGAATATAAAATAGCACAGGCATAAAAACTAATGGAATTGCATTATTAAATTGTTTCCTACTGAGATTCCTTTTCATGGTTAAAAAGGAATTCAGAAAATGAAATATTTTCAGCATTAGCTTCTTGGATTTAAAAATGTATTTTGATTTACAGTCTCCAAGGACAATATATAGAAAATGGCTTTCTAAATTAACACATCAATTACTTAAACCAAATGGATAGGAATGATGGCACTCAAATAATAACCTTTTATAAGGAACATTTTATAGGAGATAAAATATAGATGGCCCCTTTGACTTATACAGGTGCTATATTAATCATTGAGGTGTAAATTATAGAGGTGAAGAGTTTACACTTCTTTCCTTTGTGTTGAGCATTCTGATAAACGAGTATCTAATGTGACAGGAAAAGATAACATAATGAATATCTTATTATGCTTCAAGGAACATGAAAAAATATGACTGACACTATATTTTGTTCTACGTAGGAATAAAAGGCAAGCAGTTTCTGGCCTGTGGCATTCCGGTTAACGGTGTCTGACTGACAGCATGTTGGCACCAGTGCTGAGGGAAGTGATGGGCTTCGGCTCCAGGTGAGTTCAATATAACCAGAGTGACTAGTTCTCCATGACATGACGTGTGCATCATTCTGATTTTATCCGCAGAATTCATAATATGTAACTCCATCAACCCTTTGACCCTTTCATAATACTAGGACACAGCACTTCTTTAAAAGATTACAATTTTAATGTTCTAAACTGTCTTTAAAGTCAATGCATGTTCATTTTTCCCCTCTTAACTTTACGTTATACAATAGGTAAACATGAATGGATTTTCTTCTGAACTGCAGGTTAGAATGCCTGAGCTACAAGTAGAATAAAAGATGAAACTTCCTAAGGGGGAAGACTATTTCTAGTAGTGATCAAGAGTGGGAAACCAGAGTTATCATTAAGCATTTCGACTGGCACATTGTTCAGTACCTTCTTAATGGCAGGCACTGAAGGGCTGAGTTATCCTTGACGAACCCAAATTTTGTCACTTCCAGAATCAGGCAATTAGGGCAGGCAGATAATCCAATAACTCAAAAGACTTCTTGATTTCTGGTCTTAAAGTTACAACAGGTAAGATCACTGCCATCAATTCCAGTTATGATCCTCGCTGAGTCTGTACCTTCCAGAGTCCATAGCCAGAATATATTCATCACGTCATGTAGAGATATTAATATGAAACTTTTTAAGCTGAATAGAGTAACCAATTATTAGTTTAGGGAATGGAAGATAGATATCATACAATTTAATTTTTTAAAATGATTCTTTATACATTATAAGGCTTACACACGTCTTGTGTAATTCACAAAAAATCTCTGCCTTCCACGGTTTCAAAGACTAGTAAAGAAGATAAACTAATCAAAACTCCCAGGACAAGTGCTATAGAAAGGATATGAGAAATGTGCAATAAGTATTTGGTCTATTTATCAAATGCCTTAACAATCCCTACTCCACAGCAATTTTGTATCTAGTGATTTAATGTGAGAAAATAATTTGGGAATGTATGAAGGGATATAAAATGGTGTTTCCTATAGTCTGTTTTAATAGCAGTGAAAATTTTAAACAGCCAAAAGATGAAATTCTATAGAACTACTAAAACACATGCTTTAGAAGTATACTTATGATATGAAATAAGAAAAAGTATATTTAAATTTTAAAAAGCAGTTTAAAAATATCTTTATAGGATAATATTTGTGTATGTAGAGGAAAAAGATATAAAAGGAAAGAGATCAATATATTTTTATTTCATTTTTTAACTTTTTATTTTAAATTTTCTGTGTTCATGATGGATATTTTTCTATAATCATAAAAAACATTTAATTTTGAAAATTAAGTCATTAAAATTTTTTCATAAGAAAAAATAGGATATAGAAGAATAAGGTCATAATAATATTTTCTAGAGGGATTAAAAATCAAGTCATAATACAGAAGTTCAGTAAGTCCTGTATTTGTATAAAAATAAAGTATATCTATGTAAGTTTTTATTTATAATTAAAACTTTTTTAAGTAAATGAGAGTGTAGGAGAGTCAAGACAATAATTCCAATTTAGTGAATATGTAAGTCCCCAAAAAGGAATGAAGTTGGAGTAGGGCCTTTAATGGTAACTATGCAAAAATGTTATCAATAATATTCATAAAATTAAATTTGACCTGTTTTATGGATAAATGTACAAGTTATGATCTCATATTCCACTTTTCATTTTGTGGAAAATTGTAAGTGACCTACATTCCATAAATTTAAGTATTAATATATTTATTTCAAGCATAGGCAAAATAGTCAATTTGATATACTAATCATCTATGTTTAATCATATGCTTAAAATTTATAAATGTTGCTGCATTTTTAACAAAAATTACATCATTGTATAAGAAATCACAATGAGAATATATTGTTCATCAAATCCTGGAAGTTACTTCTTTTTTTATTGCCTTTTTTCTGCAATTCTTTTAAAATTTATTCAATTTCAGTGACACATGACTAAGTTGTACATTTATTTATGTTAAAAAAAAAAAAAAAAAAAACCCAAACAGCTGGGCCTAGTGGCAAGGGCCTGTAATCCTAGCTTCTCTGGAGGCTGAGCCAGAAGGATTGCTTGACCCAGAGTACGAGACTGGCTATCTCAGAAAACAAACAAACAAACAAAAAAACCCAAGAAACAAAACTCTTTCGAATTTCTTATGTGAAAATGTCATTTTAAAAATAAACTTTGTAAAAAGTATTGATAGCACTCTCTAAGACTTCTCTGTTCCTGTATTCCCCATAGACTGATTTCTAAGTCCATTCTTGTTTTTATTATTACTGTATATTCTATTTGGACAATAGCCCTTATATTCATGGCTTCAATATTCCCAAATCTAAAACTCTAACCAAACCCACACTGTAATTGTGTACCAGATCAATATACCAAATGAACCACAGGTACCTTAAACTCTGTTAACCAATGTTGACTTTGGAGTTTTCTTTCTCCCTTGAGGACTCATTCATGTATCTTTTTTAGGAGGACTTCCTGGTGCTCCCAGCCCTAAGCTGGGTATTTCTGGGTAGTCCTAAAACCCTTCTTCATCTCATAGTACTTCTGCTGTATTTTTTCCTATAGACTGAGTATCTGACTCTTGCACTAGGTGATAAGGTCCTTTGGATATGAGTACTGTCCACCAACTCTGTGTGCCCTTATAAAATTGTGACCCATCATTAGAGCAAAAGAGCTGTAATTTTAAAATCACATTCTTTACTTCTGTTTTGAACACTATGAAGAGGTGCAAGTAGACCACTTTTGTCACACAGCTCTATACGACATTTTAAACTCAAACTTCCTGGGGACCAAAAAGAAAAAATTATCCTCATCTTGGATCTATCTCCTTCAAACTCCTCTTTAATGGTGTCTTCTCTTTCTGCCTTCCCCAATATCAAGTCTGAAAAAGAAAATACTGCTTAATAAGAAGGGGAGTAGATGAAGGGCTGCCCAGATTGACTGAGTAGGCCTGAATTATCCTTAATGGACAGAAGGGGCAACCTCATGAATACAAGCATTTTAATAATTTTTTTCTGCTTTCCTTTTTGTGTTTCAGTGATTCTTCATCATCCTCTTTTCTATACTTCTCCAACCTACACATTATAAAAGTAGGAGCTAATTAAATAAAAATAGATAGAAAAAATGAGTACAACAATAGTTTAGAGTTGGCAACATACTAAAATAGGCATAGGAGGCAAATATTGTATTGTCTGGCCTAAGCTTAGTATCTACTCTGCCATGTGTGAAATATGCGACCCAGAATGTAGTCTCTTTGAGCCTCTGTGATTTAAATCATTCATTCATTCTAAATTGTTCCCATTCTATAAATCAACTAATATGCTTGTGAAAGCCTTTTATAAATGTTCAAGCATTTTATAGGTGTTAGCACTGATTGAAAATACCAACCAAAAAGAATAGATAACTTACCAAAGCATCAAGTACAGAGAAAATAAAAGGCCTCAAGAAGTAAATTGGCTTCTAAAATGTAAAACCTCTGTGTGTGTGTGTGTGGTGTGTGTGTGTGTAGAGAAAGATGACTTCTAAGAAATTAGATCCTAAATTAACTTTTTTATTTTCTTCTACCTGATATGAGGTTAGCTATCACTAGTCAAACTTACAAATAAAAAAAAATTCAGATCAGTTAGCATCAATTCTAATAATGTTAATAACAAGAGATTTTTCCAAGTTATTCATTTTTTCCACTCTGTGGCATTGCATGTCTTTGTTGTTATTTCTATAGTGAAATGTCTCTTTACTTTACATAAAGGATCTTCAAGTAGATATTTACAGAGAAGGTTCCCTCCTTTTCACTTTAATGTATGTAACCTTCCCATCAAATCAGCATGGTTCAACAGTTCATAAGGTGCTCTCTTTGTCCTTTGATTTTTAAGAAAAAAAAAAAAAATTAAGCTCTGGACAAAAACCCTAGATAATGAGCTGGGCAACATAAAGTAACTTCCTTTTATGAAACCCACTCACAAAATAAATGTGGTATGAAAATTAAAGACACAGAACATTAAGATAGCATTGATTCATTGATCTGGAAATTAATTCCAACCATATAATATTAATAACACTCCATGATCTGAAATTGAAGCTGCAGCTAACATCATGCAGCAACAAAAGTTATGTAATATTGCCAAAAACAATAGTAATGTCAAATCTTAACAGTTGAAATTATATTTGCTGAAATACTATAACAGGAATATTTTTAAAAGTGTAATAAAATATTGGAAATTATGAGATGAAAATTTGTTAATATGAATCAATGTTCATTAGTCATTCAAGAGCATATGCCTAGAATAAATCAAAATAGGTCTCATGTTGGTTGTACTTAAACCACTTAGAGTTCCAAATAATATGTAGTAAAATCTAGGTGAATTAGGTTACTACTACCCAAAACTGTCAATTGGGTGTTTTGCTGTGTCCTTTATTCCCATATCTCAAGAAAATGCAAATGACATGAAGGTAAGCTATAGGGCTAGAAGAATGACAATGACTCTCAAAGTGATGGCTGTCGACAAATTAAAGAAAGATGCAATAATTCAAAAAATATTAAGTATCTACTAAGTATTTCTGCCTTCAAGTAACTTATCATCCACCATAGGAGATACACTACATATACATACTACCAAATAGCATGTTGTGCACGTGCACACACATTCAAATAACTATAATATTAGTGTTAGGTGCTAAAGGATAGGCAGAGATCAAGTGCCAATTATTTTTTAGAAGACAGACTACTTGTGACTCATGCTAGAGCAACCGAGATGGCTTGTTAAAGGAAGTTGAATTTGGTATAAATCAAATAGGGCAAATGTGGGAGCTGGGAATTGGCATTGTAGATGGAGGGAATAATATACATACAAACAATGAGTTTAAAGGTAGAGGACACAGCCAGTTGGACAAGGACAGCTAGCAATCCTTTCTGTTTTTTTTTTTTTTTTTTTTTTTTTTTTTTTAAAGTAGTAACAAAAGATAATGCTGGAAAGAAAGGACAGAGATGAATTTTGGTGAGTCTTAAATTTTAGCCCAAGGAGTTTGTTCCTTGTTTTATGTTCCTCCTCCAGCGATCTGTGTAGTTTACATGGTGTTGGAACCCCAATAACATCACAAGTAGAAATGCTTTTAAATATTTTTTTCTAACTTATTTCTTACTTAATATAGAAATACTCAATATTTTATGCTGGTTAAATATATAATGGTTATTGCCAAATCTATGAAGTTCATAGTAGTGCTTCAATATCACAGAATTAATAAGCAAAATTAACCTCCTAAGACATATAAAACTTAAATGTACAAATACTTTTTCCTACAACACTAGATCATACTTTATTTTCCACAGCAAACATTAATAGTTTGAAGGTTACAAAACAACAGTCCTTGCAACTATTAAAACTAATCTTGCTTTATTACAGGAAAACTTTTTTCTGTTTTCAGTAAACAAAATTCAAAATTATGACAATGCTGAAAACGTATAGATTAAAATACAGACTTTGTGGTAACATATAGATAAATATTCAGTAACCTTTATCTTTTTAAACAAAGGCATGGGGGTAATCCATAACTTTGTTTCAACTATCATTTTAGTCAAGAATGAGTCATATCTATTTGAGGCTTATAATTTTTCTTTCTTCCACTTCTCCATTCTTAGTGAATTTCTCAATTCTTAGGGATATAGTAATCTTCACATTCATCAGAATTTTAGATCATGGGGTTTGTTTTTTTCTTCCTCTTTTCCCCTCCTTTCCTGTCTTATTCATTCAACGCATATTTATTGAAGTGAAAGTTGTCCAAGTCCTGAGTCTTCTTTCATAGCCTCTTTCATATCTTCCTATTTTCTTTCAACTTTTCCCTGCCTTTACCCCTTTTTAAAACTCAATTATTTTTGGCCTGCACAACTAAAAAGTTATCTTACTGACGATCCCATTTCTGTCTTCATATCCACTATTCACACTCTCTACTTTATCATATTGTCACCAAAGTTATTCTTCTGATACATAAGCACTATCATGTAGTTCCCCAAAAAATTGATTTTGCCTTTGTTCATACTGAATTTTTAAGGCCTTGACCTGGTGGCAGAATATTAGGTAAATGTGAGATACAATTTATAAATGTGAGACTGAAACTTAGTAGAGAAGTTGTAGATTGGTATATAGATTTGAGATTTCTTCCCACAAGTAATCATCTAGCATTAGAATGAAACAGACAAGGATAAAAGCAAGAAAAAAGATACTAGAATAAAACTGTTTTGATACATGGACATTAGAAGACAGGACCAATAAAGATTAGTGAAAGAAGGAATTAATCTCAGTTTAGAAAGAGAGCAGGAAAGTTGAAGTGTAAGAGAGTTTAAAGAAGAAAAAAACAACAAAAAACTGTAGATCGTATTGACATCTCCTGAATTTTGAAAAATAATGAGAAAAAACTTATGGAAGACCACCACATTCAACATTCCTGTTTAATAATAGAAAATGAAAACATGCTTTTAGAAAATTAATAATGTGAAGTGAAACGCAAATTTTTGGTTATGCCAAAAAATAAATCAATCTTCAAGGATTTTTTAATATAACATAGAACCTCCTTCAAAGTTCTGTATGTAATATAGGACCTCAAATACCAAAAATTCAGCAGTTGCCCTCCTTTCCCCTAGATCCAATACCTGCTTGAGATGACAGATTACATTGAAAACTCAGACCTTGACTACAGTAGATATAAAAGGATATAATTATTTTTCTTATAGAGGGGAAAATGTGTATTTCTATTTAATAAGACAACATTTTTATCTCTTTTATAATGAGAAGAGTTTCCTCACATTTTTAGATAGCACTGGGGCAATTATTGATTTTTTTATAATAGGTGATCATTGTCACTAAAATTTGTGATCAAATTGTAGATGTGTGACAGGTTTTTTTATTGCTGCAACAATAAAAAACTGTTTAATAACAGTTAAACTGTTATTACAATTAAATAACACCGTCTGTACTACAGACCAGTATATACCAGTTGCTTAAGTCAAAGGTATTGCTACTCAATATCGGCTATTTAGAAATTACCGTAAACATATTGTAATGTGATTTCCTGTGGAAATTCACAAATTCTGTCACTAACAGAGGTGTTCTGGGTAAAAGTTGAAAGCAAGAATAGAAGGTACTTCATTTCAAACATGCTTTTAACAGTGGTAGCAAAATATTTTATGAAACTTAGAGGGATATGTGATATGTCTATTCTTTTATTGAGATTCACAAAACTTTAGTTTTCAAATTTCTGTCAAAGTATATCCTAATTTTTTAAAAACAATTGCTTTTAGAGATGTAAAGGGCAATATGAAGATCTTCTGAATTCTTTTAGAAACTCCTTTTGATAGGAGATAGTTTTCTTCTCGAAAGTATGCTACATGTAACACTGAACCATGTTTTATTTTAAAAGTTTCTACACAAAGAATGCAGATAAGGTACATACTATATAATTATCAGCGTACTCTATTGTTGTAATGATTTTAGGGATTTTGTAGCAATATGAATTGTTGTAACTTTTAAAATTGATTTTATTTTTGTAAATGGGAGCTTATGATCTAGTATTAACAGGCTTATAATAACAGCAACAGAATCATAGTGTGTTGGTCCGTAGTTCTCTATGCTATAGTTCCATTCAATAGAGAAAACAGTGTTCAGCTCTTTAATTTGGTTCTTTTGGTAATTACCTTAAACATTTTTAATTTAAATGATTATATTATCTTGACTTATCAATTTTAAACATCACCTATTAGCTTCCTATCATGATACCAACCTAGGAATTGAGACAGGCACACTGATTACAAGAATTCTTTTCTACTATTCTCTCAATGTGTTGAATCAAATTGCTTTGGGGAAATCAATATTCAGTACTTACGTTATTATGACTATGTAAATATTGATCTCTAGGTTTACATTTTTAGCATAATATCTAAGTTTTTCTGAGGTTTATAGTGTTATCAATGATTATGTCAAATTTCAGAAGTACAAAATAATTACAATATTGGATTTCCATTATTAATATCGGGATGTTGAGATCTTGCTCCTCCACCTTCCATCCCTCCATCCCATCTAGGTGGTTGCTTTCTCGGCCTCCCTAGACCTGCTTTTCTCTGTTGGATTTCTTATTCCTGGATTGCACTTCTTTTTCCTTGGATTAATCCCTCAGTTTTGCAGAAGCACAATTTCTAGCAGTTTCCTAAGAAATGTGGTACATGAGACATTTTGAATCCACACTTGTCTTCAAAGAGCTTACCTCTACTCTCCCATCTGATTGATGTTTATTTGAGCATATTCTTGAGAATGTAGGTTGAAGATTATTCTTCTCACAATTATGAAAGCATCACTCTAATGCCAGCCTTAACTCTCTTTTCATTTGTAGGTGACTTGTTTTACTTTTAAATAGTTTCCTATAAAGGAAAAAACAAACAATTTAGCAGTTCTGAAATTCTGGATGACGTGCCTTGGTGTGGAACTAATTTCATTTTGAAGACTGATATTTTTTTTTTTGCGCTGAGAAATTTTCTTCTATAATTTCATAGTTTCCTCTTATCAGCTGTCACAGTTTTTTTTTATAGTAGTTATTATTTAATCAGCCATTGGGCTGTCTGGATTGCTTTTCTCTTGCTATCTTTTGTTGTTTTCCATTTTTTTGTGTCTTTATTTTACCCTTTGGGATATTTTCTTGATTTTCTTCCTTTCTATTAATTTTTAAACTTTTTGTCTGAAAAAAAAACTTACAGAAAAGTTGTGTTAAAAAAAAATACAATGAATACCTCACTACCTTTTACCTAGATCACCTATAGTTAACATTTGCCCCATTTGCTCTTTCTCTGGATACACACACACACACACGCACACACGCTGCCTATCATCTGTCTACACTTTTTTTTCTTTCTAGCCATTTTTTTTTAGCCATTTGTCAGTCAGTTAGATATATCATGTCTCTTCATCTCTAGATACCTCAGTTTGTGTTTCCTAAGAATAAGCATATTATCTTATGTAACTACAGTATGGTAATAAGATTCAATAAATGTAACATTGATGCAATATTTTGAAATCTACTGCTAGTATTCTAATTTTATCAATCGAGCCAATTCTTTATAGCACGATTTCCCTTCAGTATGGGGCCCAGTCTAGCATCATGTATCCCAATTAGCTGTCATGTCTCTTCAATCTCCTTCAATTTGGAACACTTCCTCAGCCTTGCTTGCCTTTCGTGACAGTGTCATTTTTTTCAGAATACAGTCCGCCTTTTCTTAATAGTATGTTCTCATTTGTGGTTTGTCTCATGTTAGCACTGGCTTTTAAATTTTATTTATACTTTAAATTTCCAATAACTCTTTTTCTTTCTTGTTGATTGTCTACTTTTTCATAGCATTCTTTTTTATCATTACATGTTCTTTTCTCGCTCCAATATTGGATATGAATATTATTTTCCATGTGCTTTAACCAATCATTATCTCTGTTTTATCTCGTTCCTTCTTAGTTGTTACTGTACGTCTCAGCTACCCATGTTGAAATTTTGCTAAAATGACTAATGACCTTCGGCTCTCCATTTATATTTTAGAGTGTGGTTTTAGAGTAGGAGCTGGGGTATATAATTGGCTACTGGTGTTCTGGAAACCAAGCAAGGGAAGGAGGTAACAGGTTCCTTGATTAACTATTGTCAACTTTTGATAACAGCTCTGCTCAAAGTTTACTAGGTTTACTTTCTCCACAGACTAGTGTGTTTAGGATTCTAGGGATACAGGGAAGGGAGGTGATGGGGCATGGAGAGGCAGTGGCCAGCTGTCAGGGAAAAGATAGCAACTACTTTAGAGCTTTACAAATTTTTCCCTTTTCAGAACTCCACTTCATCCCTGCCTTCCAAAGCACTCAGTTTTTCCAAGTGATGGGCTGCTCACAGCTGCTGTGGGTAATTTGTGGTGCTCCACACCATGGGCATGCAGACAGTACTTTCTCAGTTCTACTGTATTGGTCACTTCTCTATTTGCTTCCTGTCCTCCACAATTTATTGAATTATGGCACAACGATGACGAATATGGCTCTGAAACCAGACTGCCTAGGTTTGAAGCCTTGCTTTATCACTTACTGAATATGTGATGATCAGCAAATTACTTAATGTTTCTGCATCTCCATTTCCTCATCCATAAAACAGAGGTAATGATAGGAATGTTATGGATACTGAATGAGTTAGAACAGTGCCTGACACAAGTGTCATCTGCTAGCAACTCTACTACTATTGTCTTTTCTATTATCTCAACTTTAGTTCTTTTTGGCCCCATAAGTTGATTTAAAAAAATATTGCCATTATGTGTCTGAAGTTTTGGGAAGGAAAAGAGATTAACACCTGTCTTCAAGTCATTAGTCTTTTTTTTTTTTTTTTTAAATATTGTGGCTTTTAGTTTTACTCTGCCATTGTTTTTCCTGAGCAGTAAATTTATTATGTAATTAGTAATTTCTATTTAACATATTCCATTCCATCTTAAGAACAAGAAAGTATAATAACTTTTTAAAACACCCAGTTTAATTTCAGGATTTTCTTTATCTATATGAAAAATACTGATTCTGTTTTCTAAGGTCTTTTACTAGAATTAATTGTTATGTGTGAATGTCGTAAACTCTTAAGTCATTGATCATTGTTATTTTGAGATATTGCCACTATTTGTGTGAGAACTTATGTTCAGGATGAATTAAGGACACATTCTTAATATTATAATACGTAACATTACAGAACAGGGATTTTTATTTTACTATGTATAACCTATTAAACAGGCAAAAGAATCCCTATCTTCTGTGCACAGATATTTATGTTATAGAAATTCAGTTACTTAAATATTTATAAAATGAGAGTTGAGAGCAGCACTTTTGAAAAGCAGTTAATAATGAACAGACATCAAGGGAGCTATCATTATAACAGCGAAGTGCTTTGCAACTTCAATAACTTCAGTAGTGCAGAAGCAGGCCATCAAATTTAATTAAAAGCAGTCAAAAATAAACTGAGAAATTGAACTGTAAAATGCTGTCCTTTGCCAGGAGCTGAAGGCAAAAAGAAAGCGAGGGAGAGCCTTGAAAGTAGTAATGAATTGATAAGCCTTACTGCCTGCAGTTTGTAATTTGCTCTGTCAGATTTTAGTATCGGTTAAACTAGATTAATAGAGCAATTAGTGATTCTCTATCTTAAATCCTTCTTCGTCATCCCCCTATTATAGGCTCCTATGATAGATGGAAGCCCAAGTGGGTCAAAATTTCTATTCATTTCTCTGCTCAATCACTTTTTAAATAATGTTGGCATCTACATTTGCTGGACACCAGCATTCTCCTGATATTTTAAAAGCAAAAATAAATTTAGTTATTGACAGGCTACAGTCCTCATTTCCAAAAAGGCCTAATTCCTTTTTATTCAACAGGAAGAAATCCCCTGGAACATGAGCAGTGGGCATCTCCTTCTACCACTAGGGGCTACCATGGTGAAGTGAATGATAAAGAGGAAATAGCAAATCTATTGTTGCCTTAAATGCTCAGATTAACGTGGATCTGCAGAAACCGTACCAGAAGGACAAAAACAATTTGCCCTCGATCATTTTATTTTTATAATAATGTTCTTTAATGAAGCTAAAGCCTCCCTGCTGTGACCTTATTATGTTTTTCAACATCAGTGAGAAATAGATTCCCCCAAATTGTAAGAGAGCTCATGAAACAGCAGGGATATTGAAGTAGAGGATCAATTACTTTTTTGCAGTAATTTTGAACTTTAAATGGCTATAGCACAGCCTATGTAGACAAGTAGACAAGCCAGCTTATTTAAAAGCAATGTGCAAATTAGACCACAAAAAGCTGAGGTAAACAAACTATTCTGTTTTCTAATATCCTTCAACATGATTGCACAACATCTCCTCAAAGAGCAAGTGCCCCAGACACTGTTTCAGAAGGAAAAAAATGAAAACTGGAAACAAAATTCTGTTTCTCACCAATTTAAATATGAAAACTTAAAACATATTTAAGAGATTTGAAAATTGCTAACATCACTGCTTATGGGTTAATTCCAACTCATTGTAAAATGAAGAAAGGATCTTTGATTATGATGGAAACTTTGAGGTCCCGATGAGGATGGACACAGAAAAGAATAGATTTATAGATGTCATAAATGTAACAGATTATTATTGCATTTATGAAATACTCTCTGATTTGTGGAGTGCTTTCATATCCATTGTCACTCAATCCTGGAAGCACTCTTAAGAAGATACGGGTTCAGACAGTCATTGATATCTTACAAGTGCTGCTGTAATGAAGACTGAGGCTCAGACAGGTTAAAATAATTAGTATCAGGTCATCTAGCACCTGCACCTATGTAAGACCCAGTGCTTTTTCCCTTTGGTATTTATGAGAACTCCCAGACTTTTAAAATGCCAATCATTTAGCTATAATATAGTCATCCTTAGCAGAGTATATAATTTCCATTTCCATCAAACAGAAACTTCTCGTTTGTGCTGATATGGGAGTCACATAAATCAATGGGCCTTTAGAGAGAAAGCTTTTAAGTCTGCTTCATTTGAATGACTGTCCTGCTGCCCATGCAGAACTCCACAGCCATCTCAAGGATGGGAAACCAAGATCCCTGGTAAGGAAGCTGTCGGAAAAGCTGCTTCAAAAGTGGCACAGGAGTTGAGAGACACATTCTTTCCTGAGTAGGGACTTTCATGCCTGAAGGGAGATTGGGGTGGGGTAGGGTTTGGGGCAAGACCATTAATCACCTTATTTAATGGAATTGACTTAGAGATATGATGGGGGGGTGGGGTTTAGGTGATAGAGTCCTGAAACTAGTTAGGAGGAAGAGAAAGGAACTTTCATGATTGGGGTCACAACAAAAGGGAAGAAGCAGAATTAAGAGTAGAAGGATAAAAATAGGTGCTAAGATATCACTGTGGGAATGAAGTACTGAGAAATTAGGAGCTAAAATTCAAATAATATGAAACTAAATCATTTCATATAAATCAAATATTATCATTGATTTGGATATTTCAGCTTTTTTAAAGCTATTTTCAGTTGTCTCAATTTAGCAAATAAAAGGCTGCCAGAAAATATTCTACCTTAACATCAAGATTGGCTTCGATGATGATGATAGCAAAAACATCGTAATGGCATTCATTGGGTTGTAACCATGTGCCAGACGCTTTCCTTAGAACTCTACATGTACTATTTATTATATACAATATAAATGTATTAACTTATTACTTCTATTTTAAATATCAAGACAATAATAAATAGCAAGTTTAAGTAGCTTGCCCAAGAGAAACTATAAAACTGGTTAAGTCTCTCAGAGTCAGGAACATTTAGCTCCACAGCACTCACTCTTACCATTTTGCAGACCATTCTCCAAAAATAAAATAAATCTGCTTGGTCATTTACCACAGTTCTTTTTTTTTGTTTGCATTTAAAAAATAATGTTAAACCCAAGAAATTATGTAGCTATTAAACTAGAATGATATTGCTTTAATATTCCCAAATTACTTTGGGTTGGGACAAAGCCTGTTTTGCTTTATGGGATAATTAGAAGAAAATAAATGTACTTTTATAGTGTAGTTATTTTAATTTCTTCTAAATCAAAAATCCATCTAATAACTCTCAACCTTATATAAGAACAATAATAGCCATGATACATGTAGTGTGATTGTAGGATTTATTGTACCACTCTATCTTTAAACATGGAGTTGAGTTATAACCACGTATTAGAACATGGTTTTCAGCATAACAATCAGTTACAGGCTATCTTGTTACTGAAAATTTCATATAGGTACATAAGTCAACAATGTTTGTGTATATGTGTGTATGTATACATACATGCAGTTGATCTTCATTCTATATGTGTGAATTCACCTACTTGCTCAAATTTATTGATAATCCTAAAATCAGGAACATTTAGCTCCACAGCATTAACTCTTTAACGTTATTTTTTAAATGCAAACAAAAAACTGTGGTAAATGAGCAAGCAGATTTATTATTTTATTTTTGGAGAATGGTCTACAAAATGGTAAGAGTGGGTGCTTTTCTGGTCATTTTTGGGCACATGCAGAAAAACCAAAAAATTTGGTCACCCAGTACACACTGCCAAATAAAGTTGAACAAGGTCACACTCTGCCTTCCTGTTTCAACTTTCATACTATAAACAAGTGTCCGTTTTACTATTTAATACCAAATTTTTCACATTTTCATGGTTTTTATGGTATTTTTACTTTTTAAAATAGCCCCAGAGCACAATGAAGTGCTGTCTAGAGTTCCTAAGCTGTAATGTGCCCTATGGAAAAAATGAGTTAGAGAAGCTTCATTCAGGCATGACTTATAGTGCTGTTGGCTGTGAATTCAATGTTAATGAATCAATAATACATTAAATAAGGTATCTTCAAACAGAAACACACATAAAACAAAGTTAGGGATTGATTGATTGATTGATTAAAAATACTGTGACTGAGGCTGGCAGGAACCTAACCCTGTATTTCCCCCAGAAGCAATGTTTTCACCAATTCAGTGTGCCTGGTGACTTTATAGAACATAACTACTGCAAATAATAATTGCATGTCTTATCCTTATCTTGGCCAAAGCAGAGCACCTCATTCCAATCCATTCTAATTCTTATACCTTTCCACGGTTCTTCCAAATCACCTCTACCATCATGGCAGAGACTTGCGTCTATTCACTTTCTGGAATGTTTTATGATTTTCTTTCCTTGAAGAATCTCTATTACAGCATAAAATAATTGTGTTTTCTTCAAAATATCTCTAATCATATGATGACCCCAATATCTGCAACAAGAATTGTGCATATGAGCTAAATGAGGGTCATTTCTCACAGAATTAATTTCTTGATGTATGGCTCACATTTTCAGTTTAAAAAGAAGGAATGAGGGAGGGAGGAGAAACTGATCTGTTAGATAAGAAACAATAATGAGTGAAATCCAATGTGTACATATAGAAGTTAGTCCCAGAAAGGAGAAAGAATGTATTTTTTTTTCTGAGACAGAAAAGACAAGGAATGGAGAGGTAAAAACGAAGAAAGGAAAAATAAATAATACAGGAGAAAAAAAAAAACCCAAAGATCTTGAAAGTAGAGAACTTACAGGAGGTTAGGTTGGATGATTTTATTTTCTCATTAAAAGGCAAAGTCATGTGCAGATGCAATATTTACTGAAAACCTACATTACATACTATATATGCAAAAATAAAATATAAATAAAAATACCTTTCTGAAAATATTATACATCACCTTTTTCATTATCATAGTTCAGAAGCTCATAAGGGAATACAGTTCTCCTTAAAAAGTGTGTACACAAGTGTATATTCAGAAGAAAACTTAAGAGTGGTAAAATGCTTGTGTATCTTTTGTATCATTTTTTATTGTATCTACAATTATTAAAAGCTGATAAACTTTGAGAATTGTAATGAGATGGGAAAAAAGGAGTCTTGAGCTTTATGAAAATTCCCTATGGAAGCTTACAAGCTGCGAAGGTTGTCCCCCCCAATGGAGTCTATTTACAATTTACCATATTGTATTTTAAGTTAAAAAATGAATTTATAAATCAAACTTACGTTTTTCAAAATATTACCTTTAGAAAATGCACATATTATTTTATTAGCTTTTTTATACATATAAGACATTTTGGGAAAAATAGTATAAAACAATGCTAATAATGTTGTAATAATATAAAAATACTTCTCAGTTCTTGGAGATAACTGCTTACTATTGATAGTTTTTTCTAGATGTTTTCTATGTATGTGTGTGTGCATTTATTTATATCATCATCATTGCTAGCATTTGGTATGTTTGGGAAATTTACTCAGCATTATTTCACTTAATTATTTAATTATACTCATTTTATATGTGATAAAATGAAGCTTGGAAAGGTTAGATAATCTGTCCACGCTCCTATGACAGTCGCTGGATGGCAGAAGTAAGATTTAGATCCAAGCTGCCTGAAACCCAGGATCTTGACACAACATTAAGCTGCCGTACTGTCCATGAATTGCTCTTTCAATAAGAATATGTTGTGACTATATTCCTATGTTTATTATACTAAATAAAATCCATTGTTCTTAATGGTTTATAAAAGCCCATTACATGGATTCATGGAAATTTAACTATTCCCCATTTTTAACTATTTTGGCTGTTTCTCATTTTTCTTTGTTAGAAATGCTCTAATGAAGAAACTTATACACACACCTCTTCCTTGCTTAGGAGGAATTCCTGGAAGTAGAAGCACAGTTGCTGAATTGAGGTCTAAGTTCCTCTTACCCTGTCAAATTGCCCTCCAGGTGACCATGCTGCTTTATACTCCCACTGAAATTCAATATGTGTCCCTTTTTCCACACCCTTGTCAGCTCTGGGCATTAGGTTTCTTTTCAATCTCTATTAATTTCATACATTTCTATTTAAAAAATAATTTTAATCCATGTTTACTCTAAAATTTAAAGAGCTTTCAGAGAAATTATACAGGCTGGGGGAAGAATTTCTGAAAACACCATTTAAGAGTAAGACTTGCCATTCTGTAGAGATTAATTTTTCCCCAGCACTGCAATAAATTCAGACATTTCAGAATAAACCATCTTTATTTCCACCAGTTAGTATCTCAGACTAACAAAACTTCACCCCCCCTTTGGCTTATTAAATAAATGACCACTAACCTAATATAAAGTTAGCAAAGTTATATTGACAGATTCAATTATTAATAAAAAATCAATACCTGTGATGTAATTTCATAAGACTATGAAAATACTGATATATTTTCAATGTCATAGAAGGAAATATTCAAAACATTTAG
This sequence comes from Daubentonia madagascariensis, assembly GCA_023783475.1. Taxonomy (NCBI): domain Eukaryota; kingdom Metazoa; phylum Chordata; class Mammalia; order Primates; family Daubentoniidae; genus Daubentonia; species Daubentonia madagascariensis. The sequence continues at coordinate 12,717,486 of JAKFHU010000747.1, read as the reverse complement.
AAGTAACTTATTAGATTCTAAAATAATTAAATAGTTCTAATAATATTATGAATCAGCAAAACCGTAAGAGTGAAGAAGAGAATTCATGAACTGGTTAGGGCTATTGAGTCAAACAAGGCTGAATCAACCTGGGCCTGTCAATGAACAAATATTTCCAAGAAAGAGAAAATTCAAGATAAATTGCTGCCAGTATCTGCACAGTCCTGGCAATCTTAATGTTGCTGTCCAACGCTATTGCCATGGTTCATTCCCTTCCTTCTGACTTGTAACATTAGTCAAGTGTTTCTTTCATTACCTGGACAAGATTATTGATATGCTGGTTCTACATAACTCACAATTATCTTTAACTCCATTCCCTTTTAGGCACAGAGATATGCAATTATAGTCTGAGAACAATTTGAGCCAAAGAAGCAAGCTATCCTAGAAATATGTAGTAATTGATTATCTTCCTAAATTCTTCTCAAAAGTTCTATTATGAAGGAAAATACAAGTGAAGTAACACTGCAAGAAATTGTCTCATTTCCCCTAGATATATTCTATGTTTTATGTTTAAAGCCTAAACTGTACTAGGAATCATGACATGTATAGACATTAGACATTATAATAAGCTACTCTATCAAACTCCTTGCCACATTTTACTATAAATATGTACTTGAATATTTTGCACATAACAAAAAGTGTACTTTTTTGAAGGTGAATGGGATTAATTTCTCTTAGTCCTCTGTGCCAGGTGGCACTCTGTTCCCTATGAGAAACTGGTGTGTTTATGCTATGGACATCATGTCTTACCTAATTGATGATGTTTCTCTTTTTGAGTTGGCTCTTAGGACACTCAAAACCAAATTTATGATAATTCAGAAAAGAGCACAAGACATAATGATATGAGTGGGAAATATTAACCTCAAATTTAATTTTTTCTCTCCTTTTTGATATATTTTTTTCTTTATATGTGATTCTTTGTAAACAGCATCAAGTCCCTTTGAAACAATTAGTGGGATATGAGTACTTTTGCAATAAATTGGTTGTCTTATTTCCATGTTGACCATATTAAGCTAACATTTTTATAATTCTGAATGGTTTGCTAACTAAAACATGAAGGAAGGCAAGAATATGAGTTATTAGACAATTATTTTAAAACAACCATGTAAATACAAGATTGCATTGAAACTGAAAATTAAAACAATTGCAAAATCTGGTTTATAGTTTGAGAGATATGTATATATAGATAGATACATATATAGATAGATCAATCGATCCCCAAAAAGTGGGGGGGGGAGAAGAGGAAAACTTTGGAGTTATTTAAAAGTATAAAGGAAGAATTAAAATTGAAATGAAGAGAGATGCAGGGAATTCTAGTGCCCAGCCTCTGAGAACAGCCAGTTCCTGGGAGAATGTCTCTTGACTAAGTTATTCCACATCTTGTTTCCTGAAGCAGGGCTCCTGAGTGCCCATACTTCACCTAGGAACATCCAGGGACAAATGAGACACAAAGCAATGTGGGTGACAGAGTGTAATTAGTGGGTTGAGAGTAAATTATATTAAACACTTAAAAAGTCTCTTTCAGAACAGTTTTGACAGAATGGTAGAGTAAAAATGATCTCTACTAAACCCCTACGTGGTAATGGATGACTGTCTCTTGCTCTTTCCTTGCTGCCTCCTAGACCTACTCAAGTCCCATCTTGGGAAGAAAGCCTTTGTAGAAGTGACAGAAAAGTAGATTCCCAGCTCCATTCCTGTAAAATGACATAGAATGGTGCAACCAACTTAATACCTCATCAGCTGCTGAAGGAACAGGAGAATAAGAGAGGTACAAGGGAATTATCCAAGGCTATATTCTTTTATTGGCAGTGAAATCAGTGTGGTGTAGTGGAAAAACACCAAGTTTTTATTCTGGTAAATGTTGAATATGATTCTCTCACTCTTTTTTTGAATGTCCTCAGCCACTTAACCTGGATGTTACTTTCCTCATCTGTAGAATAGGGTAAATAAAACATGTGGAAAGCATAAAGCACCATACCCAGCAAAGGATATGTCCTCCAAAAAAAAAAAAAGAAAAAGAAAAAAAAGATCTTTCATTCCTCTTATTCCTTTTAACTCCAGTCCAAAATTTTGCAGCTAATCAGATTTCCTAATTGCCTTTTATTTAAGAAAATACTGCATTGAGGGGAATAAGCCTACAATACCATATTCTAATACTCCCAAGAGGGATAAAAGAATCAATACATTCACTTAGAACACTTTGGTAATGTATTCATTATTTTAAGTACACATTTTCAAGGCTGCACAGATGGAAAGAGTTCAGTAACTTATATTCTCTGAGAAATAGGAAAGCATTTGGAAATCACTGATTCAATGAGCCACATTTCAGGAGTAAACAGAACTAACACTTCCACAGTGTGATTTAACAGAACACACACAAACACACACACTATATTGTCTGCTCTGCAAAAGTTGACAATTTATCGACCCCTTCTTCTGTAACTGATTTTCCTTTTTTTTCTTTTAAAACCTGTCCTTTGTCTTCTCACTCAACCTTCCTCTTCATCCTTACCAAATTTCTGTCCTGTCCCTTCACTCAGCAAGTTCATCTAACTTCCCAGCTTCAACTCTGATTACAAAGTATAATAAATGTGTATCTTTTGTCCCAACTTTTCTCCTAAAATGCAATCTTTATCCCCAACTCCCTAGTGCACAATATTTCCTTCAGGTCCCACCACCTCTTCAGCTGTTATAGTGAAAAGCTGACCTCTTGAGGAGCTCCTCATTTGTGCAATAACAAAGCAAGACCCTGAAACTGCTGACTAGGACAGAACTTGAGGCAACAATTAGGAAAAGACTATCTCCAGGAGGTGTTTAATAGGAGAATTTATCAAATCCAGACCAGCAGGATTTGGTTGACAGGCCTAACAGATGAGCACATTTCTAGGAAAAATCAATGAAAATCACAAAGTAGTCTTTCAAGAAAAAAAAATTAATAGTGTTTTTTTAAAAATTATACCATTAAATATTTTTCTTTAAATTTTTTAAAAAATTATTTGGTGAATAGTCTGAAAAACATCACGAAAGGAAAAGGGAATCAAGGAAAAGTAAGTTTTCCTCCCACGTTGTCCTCTATTGTCTCAATTCTACTCTGAGGTAAACACTTTTTTAAAGTGTTTTTTTTTGTAGGTTCTTGTATCCTTTTAGAGATAGTCTATGCATATAAAAACAGATCGATATAGTGGTACATTTTTTGTTTTAGTCATAATTCTTTCATTCTAGGCACATTTTTTGTATCTGCATCTGTGTCTTTTATCTTGCATCTCTCAGAGGAAGAAGAATTGGGCTTTTATGTAACCAAAAATAATAGAATGGCCACAGTTAACCTTTGTGGATTGCCTGTAACTTTGTGTCAGGCACTGTCTAAGCCCTTTGTTATTATTTTATTAATTCTCATAACTCTTCCAAAAAATACTATTATCTCCTTTCTATAAATGAGGAGATAAAACCCTCAAGAAATAAGTTGTAACTCACTTAACCTGTAAGTGGCAAGGCCGGGTTTGTACCCAGACAGGACTCTAGAGCCTACTTCCTCATCCATCATTCCTAGGATAACAGGAATACTGATTTGAAGCAGATTAGGGAAAAAAAATAACATGGAAAGTTGCTGAATTAGTTAAACATAATCCTTAGTAATTCTGTGTCAATTAACTAATAACAAATGGGGAACTTCAACAGAGTGGGAATATATTTGTAAATGAATAATTAGAATTTTTGACTGAATAAGAAAAGACATTCATTGGCTGTACCGAAACTTTTAATCAAGTCCCGTTTATTTATTTTTGTTGTTGCTGTGATTGCTCTTGTGGTGGTCTTCATAAGTTCTTTGCCTAGGCTGATATCTAGAAGAATTTTTCCAACATTTTCTTGTAGAATTCTTATGGTTACATGTCTTAGATTTAAGTCTGTTATCCATCTTGAATTAATTTTTTTCAGCGGAGAAAAGAGATGGATCCTGTTTCAATCTTCTACATGTGGCTATCCACTTTTCCCAGCACAATTTATTGAATAGGGATTCTTTTCCCCAATGTATATTGCTGTCTACTTTGTCAAAGATCAGACGACAATACCTGGATGGTTTTATGTCTGTGTTCTCTGTTCTGTTCCATTGGTCTATGTCTCTATTTTTGTGCTGGTACCATGCTATTTTGGTTATTATAACCTTGTAGTATAGCTTAAAGTCTGGTAAAGTGATGCCTCCAGACTTGTTCCTTTCGCTTTGGCTATTCAGGCTCTTTTCTAATTCCAAACAAAGCACAGAGTTATTTTTTTCTAGATCTGTGAGAAATGATGTTGGTATTTTGATGGGGATTGCATTGAATCTGTAGATCACTTTGGGTAGTATGGACATTTTAACAATGTTGATTCTGCCGATCCATGAGCATGATATGTTTGCCCATTTGTTTATATCATCTGCAATTTCCTTCCTCAGTGATTCATTGTTCTCTTTGTAGAGATCTTTCACCTCCTTGGTTAAATATATTCCTACGTATTTTATTTTCTTTGTAGCTGCTATGAAAGGTATTGAGTCTTTGATTTGATTCTCAGCTTGACTGTTGTTGGAGTATAGGAATGCTACTGATTTGTGTACATTGACTTCGTAGCCTGAGACTATGCTGAATTTGTTTATCAATTCCAGGAGTCTCTTGGCAGAATCTTTGGGGTTTTCTAAATATAAGATCATATCAGCAAAGAGTGATAGTTTGACCTCCTCTTTCCCCATGTGCATCCCCTAATTTGCTTCTGTTACATGATTGCTCTGGCTAGGACTTCCAGCACTATGTTGAATAGAAGTGATGACAGTGGGCATCCTCGTCTTGTTCCAGTTCTGAGTGGGAATGCTTTCAACTTTTCCCCATTCAGTATGATGTTAACTGTGGGTTTGTCATATGTGGCTTTTATAATTTTGAGGCATGTTCCATCTATGCCTATTTTGTTAAGAGTTTTTATCATAAAGGGTGCTGAATTTTGTCACATGCTTTCTCTGCATCTATTGAGATGATCGTATGATCTTTGTTTTTGCTTCTGTTTATGTGGTGAGTCACACTTATGGATTTACATACATCGAACCATCCTTGTATGCCTGGTATGAAGCCCACTTGGTCGTGGTGGGTTAATTTTTTGATGTGCTGCTGAATTCAGTTTGCTAGAAGTTTATTGAGGATTTTTGCATCTATATTCATAAAGGATATTGGTCTTTAGTTTTCTTTTTTTTTGTTATTGTGTCCTTTCCTGGCTTTGGTATCAAGGTGATCCTGGCTTTGTAGAATGGGTTGGGGAGGATTTGTTCAAAAGAGCAAATAGACAACCTACAGAATGGGAGAAAATATTCACATGCTATACATCTGATAAGGGGCTAATAACCAGAATCTACAAAGAACTCAAGCTAATCAGTGAGAAGAAGTCAAACAACTCCATTAAAAACTGGGCAAAAGACATGAACAGAAGCTTTTCAAAAGAAGATAGACTAATGGCCAATACACATATGAAAAAATGCTCAACATCACTAATCATCAGAGAAATGCAAATCAAAATGACAATGAGAATACCACTTAACCCCAGTGAGAATGGCTTTTATCAAAAAGTCCCAAAATAATAGATGCTGGCATGGATGTGGAGAGAAAGGAACACTTATACACTGTTGGTGGGACTACAAACTAGTGCAACCTCTATGGAAAATAGTATGGAGGTTCCTCAAAGAACTAAAAGTGGACCTACCATTCAATCCAGCAATTCCCACTACTGGGTATTTACCCAAAGGAAGAAAAGTCATTTTATCAAAAAGACATTTGCAGTAGAATGTTTATCACAGCACAATTCACAATTGCAAAGAATGTGGAATCAAGCCAGGTGTGCCCATCAATTCATGAGTGGATTAATAAAATGTGATATATGTACACCATGGAGTAATAGCCATAAAAAAAATGAATTAGTACCTTTTGCAACAATCTGGATGGAACTGGAGACCATCTTCCTAAGTGAAGTATCACAAGAATGGAAAAATAAATACCACATGTGCTCACTATTAAATTAGAACTAACTGATCAGTACCCATGTGCACAGATGGAAGTAAAACTCAATAGAAATCAAGCAAGTGGGAGGGATGAGGAGGCGGATGGGTGAAATCATACCTAATGGGTACAATGTGCACTATCTGGGTGATGGGCACACTTATAACTTTGACTCAAGCAGTACAAAAGCAATCCATGTAACCAAAACATTTGTACCCCCGAAATATTCTGAAATTAAAGGGGGGGAAAAAAAAGCAAAAAGAAAAGACATTCAGAGATCTCCAGGCAGATCTGGAGCACTATCTCCTTTTTAAAAAAATAAATAAATAAAAATCTTTTTTGAACTTGATGTCACAACTGAAAGAAGTTGGAGCGGCAGGAAATCAAGACATTTAGCAGGAGAGAGAGAACACATTTTCACTCACACTCACCAAAGAGTGTGGATATGGAGGGGAAAGATATAAAAAGGACTGGAGAGTTATTTGCAGTCCTGAGAAAGCTAATGTGTTCTTTTGTAGAGTGGGCATCCATGGAAACAGCAGGTGCATACAATGTTCAGTCTCAAGGTCCTGGGTTTTACAAAGCACAGAATTGTATTGACAAGGGAGAGGAAATACAGTAGAATAAGACTAAGGTTTGCTAGTGATTAAAAATGTCAAAGTATGAAAAATCCAGGACTCAACTTTACATTGTCTCGCAAAAATTTTATTACGTATCTTGGAAATAGGATTTTGACAATAAATATTAAAATCGATGCTATATTGAAGGAACATTATTATAGAAAGAACACAAAATAGGTTTATCTATATTCTTTTCAGAGCCACAGCTGGGAACTCTAACCTTTTGACCTATGTAGCCAGTTCCATGGTGCCATCTGTTGGCATCTACTGCAATAGAAGGCACAGAGCCTTTGAAAATTGTCTTGCAAAGTGATGGGAAATGGCTAGAATAGGTTGGGAAACTGAGATGGAAAATAACAACGGCAGACTTTGTCAACATTCTAATTATGGCTGAAGGAGAAGGAAACCAGAAATATTTTACCCCAAATTATGGCACTTTGACATGTTGGACTGATTGAAGAAGCATTCAAGTTCTCTCTGACCTGTCCCTTGTTGCCATCACTGCCACCACCACCACCATCACCACTGACTCTCTCAAAATCCTTGAAGTTTCTTCATCTGCCTGAGATCCAGACCCACCTAGGAAAGTAATTGTTCTTTTCTTTCCCTCCCTGTAAGACCAGGAACGTGAGCACATCTGAACAGACTCTTTAAGAAGATAATGTCTAAAGAGAAGTATTTACCAGTTAATCTTCCTTCCTCATGCATTCATCTTCCCTGGAAATCCTTTATTGACCCTCAATGGAATTTCTTTCCCCTTCCAAATAACCCATTTTACCAGAAAGGCATATAAGCTTCTGAACACCATTGGGGAGTTAAATCTTTATTGTGAGGGTTCCCATGTATACATGCTAAAATAAATTTGTATCTTCTTCCTCCTCCTATTAATCAATCTGCCTCACATCAGTGATTTTTAGCAAACCTCAGGGGGCAAGAGCCTTTGCTCTCTGCAAAGTTAACCTCGACCTGTTGGAATTAATTTCAGCTTCCGAGAGAAATGAGTTGCTCTGGGCACTTTGTTAAAAAGGAAAATTATTTTCATAAGCATAAAGAATACAGGGCAAAGCAAGTGTCAGATTTAGCGAAGTCAGGTTGTATATTCAATTGCTACTGCCTGGAGCATAAATAATGTCATCTTTGGTTTAATTTCTAATTGCAAAATATGTAAGAAAACAGTTGAGAGTGAGATGAAATTAATGGAAATATCTAGGAATTGATCCATAGATAGAAACGTCTACACCCTACTCCGTACCTTAGGAACAAAACTGGCCAAAGGTGAAGGGAGTGGTCAAGTTTGTGGAGAAGACAGGCAGAGAGAGATAGGAGTGTGAAGGGATCCAGAAAACTAGAAAATATGTCTTTGACAGTATTGGACATGGAATTCAGCCCAGGCAGAGAATCTAGTTGAAACCAAAATGAACTGATGGACTTGAACATGAACAGATTGCTATGCCATTGAAGATGAGAATTCACAGTCATGAAAAAGGCAGCAGGGCAGCCAAGTCCTTTCCAAGGAGAGTTTGAGAGATTCAGCATCTTGAGGAAAATATCTCAGCAATAATGTTCAAAGCATGGCCACATTTTGGGAAATTTTTGAGAGAGAAAAAAAGAAAATTGTACTTAATTTCAAGCATTATTCAAGAAACTTTCATATATTTTAATACTTGTAAAGATCTGCTAATATGTGTAGTAATATCCCTGTTTTTTAAAATAACACTTAGGCTCAGAGAAGTAGAAAAACTTCTCTAAGTTTACATAACATTAAGTGAAAGATCAATGTTCCAAAAACTCTATCATTTCCACCAAAGTTTATAGTGAAACTAGAGTTTTGGAATGTTCTCAAATTTGATGTTAAAGTAAATGTTCAAGTATACCTAGTAATACTAGCACATATTAGGTGCTAAATCGACGTTGATGAAGGAACGATGAGGCAGGCAGATAAATACAACAACTCTTACATATATTGAAGGCAAAATTATATAAGAACAAAGCTGCTTTTCCTATATAACTTGTCCTTCAATATGTGTGTCTATGGTAAATAAGAGAAAAAAGATATGCTGGTATTGAATGTTAAACCTCAGTTTTAAAGAAAGTTCTGTAAAATAGAAATTAGAATAGTATTTATCAAAATCTGTGCCATAGAACACAAGCTCTGGGCAATGTTAATAAGTGTCCCAGGCAATGTTAATAAGAACACACTAACGTTGCCCAGAAAAGTGGTAAAATGTCTAAACAGTAACTTGATTTGGAAAGTAATCTGGATATTCTCTCCCCTTTTAGAATTGAAAGTGCACGTTAGCTTAGCAAAGGCTCTGAGAGCAGCTCCCATGGTAACGTCTGTTGAAATTGTTTAACTGCAATTGTCCAACCTATTTGAAGTTAAAGCACTTTTATTTCCCCTGCAATACATATAACATTCGTTTATCAGTATTCTTTTACTTTGGGAAATATTGATGATGAATGAGATTCATTATCGCTTTTGACTAAAATCAAGACACTTTATGGAAGATTCTGTAATTTAAGGAAACGTGAATTCAGTTTTGCTCTTCTGCTAAGCACATTAAAAGTCAAAAACTATGCATATCAAACCTTTACTTTTTTGTTAAAAAAGAATTTATGCAGCAATCACAGTTAATATGGAATTCTTTTTTATTGGTGCTATATCGTCACCTCTTCTGTTGATGACCCAGGGAATTTGAGGTTGATCATGTAGTTTATGATCTTATAAGCTGAGACAAGAAGCTGACTTTTAAAAAATTTATTTCAAATTTGCATAACTTATACAAGTTTGATATTTAATGTACTTATTTTAATTTGCATTTATAATGAAAGGAAGAAAGGGAAGGAAGGTGGAAAAAAGTGTCAATTTTTATTAAATTATAAGATGTATTGGTTATACCCTTCCTTTATATTCTTATCTATAAGGAAGTTAGACTCTTAGCAAGACTTTAAAATTCTTGCCAAATTTTGAGTGTCATTGAATTACGTTAGTTTACAAAAGAAAAAAGTCTTTAAATCAAGAAAATCTATGGGAACATGATTTTATTCTCAACTTGGTGTTATTGGCTTCTTGCCTCATTTTATTATTTCAGTTGTCCAGATTATAACACCTACTGGCTCCTTGTTTCTCTTTGCCACTAGGGGGAGATGGAAACTCACATGTAGGGCCCAGCAATGATTGCCAATGATAATATTTAATACTATTCAGTTCTCTCTAGGGAACTTTGTTGTCAAATTATTTCTGGGCACTGACTGACAAGGTAAAGCATGGGCTGTTGGGGAGTGTTACTGCAATCTCAAGCTTAATTTATGTGACAAGAAGTGCATTATTTTATGCAGGAGAACCCATGATAACCCCAGAGAATTGGAATTTACAGCATAATCAAAGCTGGTGTTTGACAAGGGAGATCTCTACCACATAATAAATGAGTTGACTCTCTAAATTTTGGACAAATGTCTTACTTGAATGCTGTAGTTTGCATATTTTAACTCTGAGCAACAACCCCAAGTGCCTTGTTTTGTTTTGTTTTCAATTTAAGAGGAAGGTTTTCCAGAATGGCTAGCCTACTCAATTTTAAGTTAAAAGATAAAAAAATTCTGTGTAATTATTTGCTTTCACTTTTACTTGTAAATATACTTGATGGAAATTTACTAAACTTGAGGATATTCTTAGTTTTTTTCTCCACTGACATATTACAGATAGGCCAGCAAGGCTATAGATCACTGACTTCATTTTTCTTATTCCTCTTACTTGACATTTTTAAATTCATAAATGAACACTAAGATATTTTGAGTATAGTAAATTATGGCAGTATAGATTGGCTCTATAAAATTGACAAAAAGAAACAGATTTCAAGTATTTGCTTACTTGTATTTCAAGTAAAAATGACCTAGTCACTTTTGAAGATTTAGCTTTTCAAATGTGCTCTTATTAAACGATAACACCATAGGGAAATTTTAACAGTGAATTAGTTTATTAACATTTTCTTTTATTTATCATCCTGGAAATTTTTCACTTAAAAGTAGAAATATAAAATTCAATCATTTTTGTTTCTTATATCCCACTGTTATTTAGCCCATTTACATGGCATTTTGAATATTGTGAGAGTTTATATCTAAATAGAAATATAAAAGCAATACTTTTTTGAAGTCTGGTGAAATGTAAATTATTATGAAAAAAAATTTTTTTTCAGAGTATTAACTTTATTAAAATTATTATAAATTTTTATACTATATTTCAGCATTCTAACTACCTGTGTATAAATTTTGTTGGGGTTTGTTATGCAGAGAGTCAACTCTGACTTGAAATTTGTATGGGCATATGATTTTCTAATTGCCGCCTTTTGTTGTGTGGCTAGTGTTCATTTTCATAAACGTTTGCATTCAAGCAAGCTTGGAAGTGTTGCTTTTTAGTTAGATAAAATCAAATACAGAGGCTATAGTTCAGTAAGAGATCTTGTATTCAACTACAAGAAATATTTCAAGGCAATATTGGATCAGAGCAGTAGTTTAATCAGCCTTGGAGTTCCTTCCCTGATCAGGATAACAATAGTTATAATAGTTATTTGCCTTTCCAAACAAACTACAGCCAAGAACATACCCTAGTTTAGGGAGAGGATGGGGCTGATGTTCGTTGATGTACAATGAAGCAAAGAGTAGGAGCAATGCCAGGATTAAGAGCCAAGCAGACAGGAAATGGAAGAGCAAACTGTCAACAGAAAGGAGTTAGCCAAAAGACAAATCTAGATATGAAGCAATGAATTGGCAACCAGATGCCAAGCAAAGCATATAGATTCCAAAGGAAATAATTACCACAGGAATGAGAACTACTCAACTTGAACCCATTGTGTAGTCTTTATTGGGTTAAAATGTGTTGAAATCACCACTGAAGCCATTAAACTTAGAACTTTTCAGCTTTCCAAGTTTTATTCAGACCATTAATAGTCTCATGGTTTCACATGAGAATTTGAAAAACAGTGATCTATTTAATCATTTTAACCAATATTTTAAGAAAATAATGTTTTATATAATATGATCTCATAGAAATCAGGCCAAGAAAGATGGCTCACGCCTGTAATCCCAGAACTTTGGGAGGTCAAGGTGGAAGGATCAGTTGAGGCCAGGAGTTGGAGATCTCATGGAAATCCATAAGAAAAAGACAAATACATCTAAATATGATGGACAAAAGAGAAAATTAAATAGGAAACATAGGAAACAATGCTTAATCTCACAGGTAATTAAAGAAATGCAAATTGAAGAAACACATTTTTAATTTATTAGAATAGAAAAACAAGAGAATTATTGGCATACTTTGTGCTGATAAAGGTGAACAGAAGTGGTCAGACCCCTACACTTTTGAGAGAGGTAGTCTCTTTTAAAACATGCTTCAAAAAAATGCGTATCTTTCAACTCAGTATGATTTATTTCAGGACTTTACTCTAAAGGAATAATTTGAACAGATTTGCAAACATGTATACAGATGTTCACTGCAAATTGCTATGCCGATTTTTAGAAAGCTTGCACACACATATAAATACATATCTTAATGATAGTTGAGAAATCAATTCAACACATTACATCAAGTGGTAAAAATGTTATACTATGTTAATTTTCTGTAAAAATGTTTGGTTCATAGAAAACTTTAAGATAATATACTTTTGATTGGCTTTATATTTATTCTGTGCCAGGAACTGTTCTAAGTACTTTATATATAACTTATTTAATGATGATGATTCTGAGATACTATTGTTTCTGCATTTGCAGATGTGAAAGCTGAGGTGCAAACTTGACCAAGGTGTCAAGATAGTAGTGAGCAGCTGAGCCAGAATTTAAACCCAGGGGCTATGGCTCCAGAGACCATAAATAAACTTTACACCAAAGAGTTAGAACTTTTATCTTGCTGATGGGATGATTTTGTCATTTGTGTGTGTGTGTGTGTGTGTGTGTGTGTACCTTCTATATTGTCTGTATGTCTTACAAGGAGTGTATACTTTCTACAAAGAAAAAAAATTATAAAGCTACCTGCATATTAGGGAAAAAACATTTGCACTTACAAGCAAAAACAGATGTTAAGTCAGGTCTAATGCATACCCTGACAATAAATGTAGAATCAACAAATAATAATGTCCCAAAGGCTAACATTTGTGTATGTTCATCATCTTAGTCAATTTCTTAATTATTAATAGTTCATTAAAGTATAAATGGACTATGAAGAACAAGGCTGACAATATCAAATTGAGAAATTAAAGTAATTTTATATTGGACATGTTAATGCCAATTAAACTGCCCCTCATTTTATACAACAGTTTTACAATGGTGTCTAAGATAGTGCCTAATGTTAAAGTCATATGCTTATTATATTAACCAATACATTTGGAGTGGAGAGATTAAGTCCTGTATTTAACTCAATACTACACTACTTTTTCCAGTTGTTGTCATTTTTGTTATAATAGACTGGCATTTATACAGATATGTAAGCATTTTAAAAACCCTTCCATTATTACTTCCTAGCCCTCCAGCAATTTGGTTAGTTAAATTAATAGGAAAAGCATTAAAATCTTTCAAATTAAAATTCAACCTAAAATCTCATTCATCAGCATGTTATTCATCCATAGCAACACTATATGAGAGGGGGAAAAAATACACACTAAGCACGCAATTGACAAATAAGCCATTTCAGGTAGAAAATGTGCTGCTTCATTTAATTTTTGATGAACAAAATACGTATATCAGCAACAAAAAAATTATTACACCCACTTCCTCCTCCTGAATAAAAATAACCTGAGCTGTGTAGCTTGGATTTTCTTTTTAATCCCAGGAAATATGTGAAAAAAATCCTTTATTCACTGTAGTGATATTGATAGAATATAATGTTAAGATATGGTCATGTCAATTTTAAAACCACTTGTTATACAATAGTTTTAGATAAATTGAGGGACATACCTGTATCTTCCATGTATATAATATTTTGGTTTAAGTGACCATGAAACTGCATAGAAATGTTGTTTTTTTTACCTTGACACTAAGAATATAATACAGTTTTACTGCCTTAGACCTAGCATTTGTATCAGTGCATATTTACCTAAATTTCCAAAGATAACCTTCATAGGTTAATATAAGTTGCCATATTTTGTTTGTTCATCACTCCTAGATATATATACCTGATATATCAGTTAAGCACTCAGCACAGAAAAATATAAACACTATAATTAACAGAAAACTCACATATTAAATAGAAAATGGATGCAATGTATATAGTTTAGAGACCACCTAGGCAACTAAACCTTTAAAAAACAGTTTCTTCATCCAAAACATTTGATACTTCATTTTCTCTCTGGATTATCATCGGAGAAATAATATAGACTGACAACCCTGTGGGTAACACATACTCCCAGCAAAAAGGATGCCTTGAAAGTATAATGCTGTTCCCTTTCAGGTTCGCAATGGAAATGTACTCAACAAGATGTGACGCTACTACTTTCCCAGGACTAGTCCTCACAGGCCCAGAGAGATGCCCGCCAACCTGTACCAGTTGAAATAGCCACTGTTTCCTTCCCTGGCACTTCTCCTTTTTGCCAGCTATTGATACCTCTTCTTTACTTTGGATGAACTGTCAGGTCATATGGTAATCACTGCCAGCCTGGGTGCTTGGCAGAATGTTCATGTGCTAAATGACGGAAGCGTTAGATTTCTTCCCCTGTAATTGACCGTTTTGTTTTCCCAATCTCCGTTGACTTTTCTATTGCCCAACTGGATACCCCTTTTCATTATCATTTTTAATTTCATTTCTATGCAGTATATTCTCTGAGATTCTTTTTTTTTCTTTGCTGTAATGTTCCTTTTACTGTAATCTCTGTATGCATATTTTTACATTGTAATCTTATTACATACTTTATGGTCCTCAAGAAAATGTTGTAGATCAGATACTTGATATGTTAATAAACTAAACTCTAATAATTTTAGTTTACAAAGTTACAGGGGTTGTTATGCCTATTTTCCATTAAGCCTTATAACAGTTTATAATTTTGTGATACATGTTTTATGTTAGTGGTATGCATGAAGAAAATAAGTACTAACTATTGATTAAGAGGTTAACTGTTTTTACTACAAGAATCAGAAGGGTTTTGATTATAAAGAGTGTATGGTTATTTGCACTAGTGATGGCTGTGTTAGCAAGAATGACAGTATTTTCTGAAACTGGTTATTGATCATTGTTATGGACTGAATTGCACCCCCCTATGTGACTATATTTGGAGATAGAGCTTTAAAGGAGATAACTGAGCTTGAATGAGGTCCCAAATGTGGGACTCTGATCCAATGTGACTGGTGTTCTTCTTGGGCACCAATACAGGTTACTCAGTAAAAGATAAGATAAAAGCAATGATTATAGCATAGTCTATATATAATAAAGACAATGGTAACAAATGAGTATAGAGTGAAGTTAGAATTATGGTAGGAATCTAGAGCTGTATCTCATTAAGTGCACACAAGCACCCTTCTCATCAACTCCAAGACTAAAAACTTTGAATAGATTCTCCATTCTTCCCCTGCCTTCATATTTTATAACCAGTCTGTCTTGAAACTGGTTGTACTTTGAAAACATTCTCACATCTGTCTTTTCCTTTTAAGCCCAACACTCTCCTTTTCCCCATGGCCAGATTACTTCAATAACTTCTATGCCTCCACTACACGCCAGGAGTTTGTGTGGCAGGCATCTGTTCTTTTCTATTCTGTGTCCTTCTAAAGCTTTACATCATGTTTCCCATCTGTACTTTAAGTAACAAGGATTTCTATTGCCTCAAAATTTTCTTTCTGACAATCAAACCCACGCTAATCTTGTCCCACTTTATCTTTGTAGTCTATTAATTCCCGCACATACTTTTCTCCAATCAGGGCACATTCCTCATGAGTTTGCACTTAGACATCAGGCCCCTAGGTTCCGATTAGTTCTCTCATTTGTCCTTGGTTATGTCCTTTTCCTTGACTATAGTAATGTCCATCTTCTTTGCTTCTTTATCTACTCTTCTAGTTTTGGTTCACTTTCCTCCTTAACATCTTAAATTCTTCTACCAGGTGGGGAAACTGTGGCCTTCTGATTTCCAAATTGTTCTTTTTTAAGCACCAAAGGCAGAAAGAAAATCTTCCTTTTTCTCTGCTGCACCCCTATTAATAAAAGGATTTGTTCTGTAAAATTTGGATTCAGTCAAAAGGCTGCACTTAAGGACCCAGAAGGCCACAGGTTCCCTGTTGCATATATAGAAAGAACTATGCAGTTGGAAATTTAATAACCTGTTACTTGTGTTTTGTTCCCATTATTATGTCATTTGTAAGATCTCTAAAAATAGGTACCAATATTTTATTTTTATAAACATAGTGTGTGTATAGTTATTTTATGGTAACTTTTACCTTACTGAACAAATATTTTTCAATAAATATTTGACTTGATTATGACTAGTATATAGATATATGGAGCCAAATATTTGTATGGAACTATAAACTTTGTTAGTGTATATGATAATGATATATATGAGAATATACTTATTTGAAGACTTTGGAATATATTTTATATGTTCTTTACAATACAGTGTTCATTTACTAGTCATTAATAACAATTAAACTGATTATTTAAGACTCTACCTGAAATATAACTCTGGTTTAAAAAAAACAAACATGACTTTCAATAATCAAACAAACTGAACTTAGGGTGACTATATGTTTGCAGATAGATAAGGAGTTATTGAAGATATATAGATATAAACATACGTTTATATATAATAAAATCAGCAAGAGCTTTTAAAAAATGTGCCGTTCAAGTATGAACTAAATTTGCTAAATTCAGGCACAAGATGGTGAGTTATTCAGATGATATGCTCTCATTAGAAAGGAAAACCACTGAGTAGATCACAATGAATATTAAACAGAGCATTGATTATCTATGCCTCACTGATTTGCATCTTTAGGAAGGTGATTTAAGCACACTAAAAATCTATGTTTATGCATGTTGTTCTTTAATGAACTGAATAAAAATATGGGACAGATTAAAGGCACTTTTAGCATGAGAACTTAAATCCCCAGTTATTTATTGGTTATTTCGCCAGGGCATATCATTGCCCACCTATGATTCCTCTGAGTTTGATCTTCTTGAGTGAACAAAACTTTAGTGAACTTCTTTTACAACATCTATTTTACAAATAAATTTAGAAGTATAGTTAAATTTTCTCAACTAAAAAAGATGATTGGGTTTTATTCTCTTTGTCTTTTTATACCTATTTCTTATGTTTTTCTAGTGGTTTGACGTTTTCAGAGCATTTTTAAAATTATAGCATTCTTTGTATTATTGCATTTTAATCCCTTTGTGATAATTAAGAGAAGACATTTTGTTTGTTTCGTATGTGTGGAAGGTGAGGCTCAAAGAACTTAAGTTATTTATGAATATTTTTAGTGATGCAGTTGAGATTACAACCTTTAGATCGTGATATTTGCCTTTAGGGTAATTATAATCTAATTGAAGATTCAGAATAACAGATAAAAAGTGATTATACTTTAAATTATTAAAATAATAGTACAAATATTTCAATTATAAAACAAGTTTAGAAGAGTTATTTTTCCTCCAGTCTTCCAATCCCAAATGTTTTATCCCTTCCTGAAATAATCACTGTCATATTCCAGTAGTCAGTGCTTGATAACCTTAGAGAAGTGATATATCTCATCTCAGTGAGCATCTGACTTCCAAGAGACTATCTTATCTCCTGGAGCTCATCAAAGGTTTGGGTTGATAACATATTCAAGATTTTAAAAAGAAACATTTCCAGCGTTAGACACAGACACATTGTCCTACTCATCTTTGTCTGACACAGAGAGAGAAGTGAGATGATGAAAAGGAACAAGCTGTGCTCTGGGACATCGCCTTTCACTATAATCAGTGCACCTGGAGGATGGAATTTGCCAGGGTAACTCCATGGTTTGCTGATAACCCCAAAAGTGAAGGCAGGGACTTTGACCCAAGATAGAGGCTAATGTTATCACTAATGTCTGTAGGTTGTGAGTCAATGACCCTATTAGTTGATTAACACATTTTGAAAACTGAGTTTATTGTTAGGGCCAAATATAACTTAGAACACACTTGTTCTGGACACACATTTAATGAGATGCATAGTCATGATTGTGCTGCATGTTAATTAGATGGATAAAGGCTAGGGAGGTAAGATCTAGTGAAAAGATTCAAATACTTTAGAATTTCCTGGCATCCCTAAGCCTAGGATAAGATGGGGAGGAAGAAGAGAGAATATTTTATAAAATCTAGACTTCCACAGAGATCAACCATGTTGATTTATTTAATTATATCTTATTTTTATTTTATAATTTATCCTTTCAGCAAGTATTTATTGAGCTACTCTGTTTCAGGCACTGTGTTCTTTGCTGGATATACAAAGTAAATGAGACAAAACTAATCTATGTATCATGAGAAATTCTTATTGTTTATTGGGTGCTTCATCTGTGCCCAATGGAGTTCTCAATGACTTATGAGTATTTTCTCATAAACTTGTAAAACTCTATGATTATCTCAATTTTATTGATGTGGCAACGGGCACAGAGGTCTGAGGGGGAATTTAAATCCAAACAATTAAATTTGCTTGTGGTGGAAGAGTCTGAGAAACTGCCTGGCATGTTATGGATATCAAATAACAACAACAATGATACATGCTCAATTTAAAATGGTTAATTTGGCAAATTAAGGTATTGGATTGAGGGCTTCTGTTTCTGAGGCCCTTACTAGCATTGTACATCAATAGAATTTGCAGTCAGAGTATTTTGATTCTACTTCTAGATATGTGACTTGAGCAAGTTACAGAAACTTTCTCAAACTCAATTTTCTTATGTTAATAATGAAGGAATAATTCGTTCCTTGCAGTGTTACTGTGAGGAATAATAAAAGGTGATATTGACAATGTTGTTGGCTTGAATTATATCCCTAATAAATAGTGGCTTTTCTTTTTTATGTCTACATTAAGTTGACAATAAACTTTTGTTGAATTTGATGACGCCTGGCTTCAAACCACAGATCAGGTGTACTTCCCACTCCATATTGTTCATTACCTTATGAATGTGCTTCCTCTTATTTTTATTTAAATAGAGTTTTTAGGATTGTGTGATCGGTAATTTTCATGTTAATTCCTTTATTCTCCAGATTATATCATATGAACTCTTTGAAATCAGCTGTCCTACAATATAGCTTATAGATCTGGTAAATGTTTATTGGCTCCTTCTGTTACCAACTAGCTTCCTTCTTCCACGATTCCTACTTTCATGGGATATGTATTTTCCATCAGCCTCATTCTTGATTCCATTTTAAAACCCTAAGATTGTGTGTGTGCAGTGGTGCACATGCATGTATGTCTGGGTTAATTCTCTATTTGTTCCTTGTCTACTTTGAATTTATAGTTATTGTGTTCAAATTTGAGTATCTTTATAAGCTACTTAAATCATTTTTAGAACAAGGTATAAACAGAGAAAAGGAAAAAATTTATTTTCCTATATAATAAATGGAATGGTTCTCATTTCCTAAATAAGATGCTTTAGTTTTTTCTGTCAGTGCCTTAGTTTTGAATCAATAATCAAAGATCAATAACTTACTAAAATGCAATGTTCATACATTTGAAGTCAAGTATGAAGACAACAGTGTAGAAATTTGGTCTTAAGGAAACTACAAAATTTCAATCCTTAATTTTATATTTAAATCTAGTATATTAGAAAGGTATTATTCAACTTTGGTTGACTGATTAGCATCCCCTGTCTACTTGTTTACTTGCTGATTTGTGAAGGTATTGATAACGTATTCAAAACAGTGAGGTAATGATTCAGATATAGGTTGGTGGGTAGGGAGGAAGATAGATGTATGGATAGGAAGAACTCAGGTGTACTTGGAAATGTAAAGATGAGCTAGAACAATTTTTATTCACAAACTTTTTTCCAAGCACACTGCAGTGAGTATGAACTACATTTGGACATTTAGGTGATAGAGATTTTTAACACACTAGGGCAACATTCTCTAAGTCCTTCAGCTTGTGTAGAAATCCAAAGTGTGACTTTGGCTGCCAGTGAAAATAAAACTGTAGCTCACTGTAATTCTGTCAAAATATCCTACATTTTATTCCAGAAGTAGGACAGTGTCTCTTGCTGGTTTTCTTCCTTAAGGAAAATTTAGCATGACCTCAATTTGCCACATAAACATTACAGTTTAAGGGAGTTTTTTCTGAAGAACAGCTAAATTTCCAGTAAAAATCAAGGGTTTTTTTTTTACATATTTATGTGTATATGAGCTAAAAATGTATACTCTTATTTAATCTTTTGTGACATAAAATAAGTCTTCAAATATGGAAGAGGCAACTAATTTGTTGAAACAAATAATTTTCTTCCAATTATTTATATATATTACATAGCATAAAGATTACATGCATATGAATGAATGCATATGCATCACTTTATGCTCCCTTGCAATTTAAATCTGCATGTTTTTCTAATAGTTTTTGCTATCTGTTTTTATGTTTTTATTTTCTAATATTTTATGTGATGGTGAACTTGACTATTATTTTTTTTTAAGTTCTTTCTTTAGGTGCCATTCAATTTGTTCTGTAAAATTTGGATTTAGTCAAAAGGCCTCACTCAAGGATCCAGAAGGCCTCATTTGGCCCCAAGGCTGCAGGTTCCCCACTCCTGCATGAAAATAGACATTATAAAAATACTGTGGTTTGTTTAAAAATAATAATAATGTGCCTTAACATTAAACCATTGTCAGGCCTTATATTCATTAAAATGATGTCCCGTATGCTGTTTTCAGTCCATCATCTTGAGTTGATTAACAACTCAATGGCAGAAAACTCTTCTTAGCTAAATGAGTATAAATCTGATTAAAATAGTTGCTGGTCTAAAATACTTAAAGCATTTCACATGCAAACCCATCATGAATACGCCACAACTAGAGTTTCTGAGAAAGAATTCAGATTTCTCTAATCTCTTTTATTATGAATTCATTTGAGTATTCTGAGACATTTTAAATTATGGTTATAGATATCCCAAAACAACTGTTAATGCTCAAATACTTCATATATTTTATTTATGAGAAATCACTGTCTTAATTAATGTAGCATCATCTTTTCGTAAAACCAAAATAGAAGAATCATCTTTGCAATGTTTTTTAAGATTTGAAATCATTCATAATTATGGCAACTTATTCCATGAATTGCCTCTAGGTTTTAAGCACTAACCCAGGAGGTTGAACATTGAAGGCCCAATGGTTTCAAAGAAAAGAGTAAGGAAGGACTCTGAAGATTGTTTTTATAATAATGGCATATTAACACTTTAACGATATTGTAAGCTAAGCTTCCCTAAAACAGTGACCTCCAAAGTCTAGTCAGAGAATGTCATTGGGATGGTTATATCAGAAAATGCTGGAAATTGTGGGGAATATATAAATTCATGGTCACTATCCACAGGGATTTTAATCCAGTGGGTTTAAGATGGAGACTAGCATATGTCTCTTTAAAAACCCCACTAAAAGATTCTAACAAAAGAGACCTGAGGACCAAACTTTGAGAAAACTGGCCTAGTATAAAACATTACAGTACATGGATTCCTAAGCTAGGTTTAAGAACATAGCATTTCTATGCCAAATATCTCAATTGATTTCTGAAGTTCACATAGAGCATGTGACATTGTGTAACCACCAACACTTTGGTGCAGTAACCACTACAAGAACCTTGATGTGACTTGTTGTCTCTAAGATCTAGTGATTCCTCAAATTGAAGTGGGACTCAAATCTAGAATATCATATGAAACTTCATATGAAGTCACATAAAGTAATCCTTCGTGTGGTAGTATCCTTCCCTGTTAAATAAAATGCCAGTAACACCACCTGAGTGTCTGAAAAAACTTTTTAGTAGGAATGAGGAAATGTGAGTCCTGCTTTTATTGATATTAAAATACTATTGTTATATTAAGGCATCATCACCATGTATCTAAACAGCTAATTAAAATAGATCCCCTTCATTAACTAGGCTATAATAACATCAAATGAAGAATTTACCATCTCCAGTCCCAAAATTAAATGGTGCTTTTTTCATTTGTTGACATTTTAAATGTCTTATTGACATAGACCTCTATATTTGTGTATCATCCCCTAATATGACTTAGCTTATTTATCTTTAAAACACATATAAAGACTAGAAGTTTTACACATTTTCATGAAAAAATTTAAAGCAATAGAAAAGATTCATTCCTTACGTAGTTTATCTATGTTATTGAAGATATTCTTACTATTTTATGATTTTGATCAGAATTTGGCAAATTATGGCCTGTGCACCAAAGCCACCCGTTTTTGTAAGTAAAGTCTTATTGAAACACAGCCACGCCTATTCACTTATTTGTTTCTATGGCTGCTTTTACACTACAAAGTCAGAGTTGAGTAGTTGTAACACAGACCATCTGACCCACAAAACCTGGAATATATACTGTCAGGCTCTTACAGAAAAAAGTTTGCTGATGCTGAATTTAGACAGCTAAGAGTCAGAAAAAGCTAAGTATATATTGTCTACATTACAAAACACCAGATTTAAAATCAAATATTCAGTATCTGAGTATTTTAAAATATTGTTATAAAAAAGAACTACATATTGTATATAATGTAATATTAATCTCTGGATTTTTTTTTTTGAGACAGTGTCTGTCTCTGTCACCCAGGCTGCAGTGCAGTGGTGTAATCATACCTCACTGCAGCCTGGAACTCCTGGGCTCAGGCAATCCTCCCACCTCATCTTCCCTAGTAGCTGGGATTATAGGTATGAGCTACCACACCTAGCAAATCTGTTTTTTAAGTAAAATCCTGATAAATAGGAGAATCAACACTATAGTTTAATCATGCTTATTTCTATTGTTTCAAATACTGCATATATTCTAAACATTATCAGAAAGCTTATTTTAAAATAAGGTAGAGCTATATTCCCATTGTAATATTTTAAAATAAGGTACAAGTATTTTAAAATAGGGTACAGATATATTCTCACTGAAAAGAATATAGATGTATTATAATTATTACATTAAAAATAGATTTTTTGTTTTCCTAAAGATTCACCATAGAGTTCAACTTTCTCTCAAGTGTGTGTGTGTGTGTGTGTGTATTTTTTACTTTTTACTTAAAAATTAATTGATGTCTTATTTTCCTTTTAAAAACTCTTACTGGAAGTGTGTAGGTTCATAATACTGAGTCCTTAATTTATATATTTTTTTTGGTTTAAATTGTGTACATTTGATATAGCAAATTAATAATTTAGAGACAACTGTGGGCTGTTTGCTGAGAAGCTCATTCCTCTACCTTTAGATTTAAGCAACAATTCTAAAGGAAATCGGCATTATCTTCACCAACCCCCAAAGAGTGTTTAGAAGTGTGAGGTGGAGGTCTGTGTGTGTATGCGTAAGAGATGTTTTTGCTCTTTTAATGAGGAGTGCCAAAAGTCTTAATATATAGCCATTCCCAGGGAGGGAAGAATTGTTCTCCAAAAAATACCATTAATGTCCCCATTGAGAAACACTGCAAGTCCAGATATTATTTATGAGAAACTACAAAAAGCTTTGAGATTGCAAATGTAAATCTGCTCACGTTCACTCATCAATTTTTATTATTGTCACTTGGTAAATGGATCTCCAGTTAATGATTTTTCTAATGTGTTATTAAAAGTGTTTCCCATTATAATCCAAATAAATGGCAACTGATGTCAGATTTACATTATATTTATATTTGAAAATGTACTCAATTATGATAATTGCTAATATTTCAATTGATGCCCAAAGCAACTACATTTTCTGATGTGCCATTTAAAATATCCTTTTGTAATCTGTAAGTCAGCTCCTTAGGCTGATCCTCTTCAAAATAAATTCCTTAGATCTAATTCTTTGGAGGATGTTCTTCTATGAAGGAAATATAAGTATTCTGATGATATTTATTTTGTTCTGTTGCCAATCATTGTACATAGTCCCTTTCTTTTTTGAAAAAGTGTTTAGCAATCCAAATGCACTAGACCATTTCCCGGTAGTTATGCTAATCAAATTCAAAGCACTATCTAAGAGTAAACAGGGGAGGCCTGTTCCAGTTTCAGCTGCTTCCGACCTTGCGCTAGTGCAGACTTATTCAACTGAAAAAATGATTGTAGGCTGAAAATAATAATTTCTAAAGGTTTTACATTCTGTCTGAATTTTAATATTCTTCCATAACTCTGTTCTTTCCTTGTCTTTAAAACTTCCCAAAGTCTTTTATTTGCTTTTGTGAAATAATTGAGACCATGAGATCATGGAAATGTTTACGTTCTAAGTGTGTGTTTTAGTAAGACTTTCAGATTTTCACTTTCTGTGTACCGTGTGTATGATTGTGTTTTAGAAAGACTTCAGCCCCATTCGTTTGTAAACTAGGGTACCCAAGAGAAAATAAAAGGTGGAGAAATTAATCTGTCTGTGTAAACAAATGGATGGGCCCTAAGCTTTTCAGCCTTCTTGTTTGCAGCAGACGAACTGTGACAAACGGACCCTTTAGCTACCCATCATTCATATTATGAGTAAGTTTAGCTTTTACCTGCGTGCCATATAACCTCAAGAAAGACACACTTTCCATTATAAATGAAAAATGACCTTATTTATCACCTTTGTGATAGACTCAGTTTTTAAGTTATTTATCATAACCATAAAAAAAGATAGCAAGTGTATAAATCAATGAGATTTTAAGGAACTTCATGCCATGAGTGCTAAATTGAAATTTAGGTGCTACTAGTCCTTCATTTTACAATTTGAAAAAACAAAAAATATCACTCATTCTTAACATTTTTCAGGAATATAATATATCATCATTAACTGTAGTCACCATGTTGTGCAATAGATCTCTTGAAGTTATTGCTCCTATCTAACTGTAAATTTGTGTTCTTTGACCACCTCTCCTTAATCCCCTCTCCTTCCTAAACACCCCAGCCTCTGGTCATCACCATTCTACTCTCTGCTTCTATGAGGTCAACTTTTTATCATGGTGCACATGGTAAATACATACAAGTTATGTCAACTTAAAAATAAATACATTTTAAAAGTATACAATCACTGTTCTCTGTAACAACAAAAATATCACTCATTCTATTGAACTATTCACATACATTTGGGTCTTTGGCTGGGGCATGTGCACCTTGCCTCCGTGTCATTCCTCCCAATTTAGGAGTCCCTGGTAGAATGCTCCCTTCCCACTGTTACCACTTAAGTTATTTTGTTTTTTCTTTTCCTTATTCCTCTTACTGGTAATATCCAGAACCCCAGGTGTTTATTGGTGTTTATTGGTATTCATTTCCCTTCTTGACCTTTGAAGAAAATTTCCATTTTTATCACCATATAGTCAGCCAAAGTCTCAAATTGCTTCCTAGGTCTTATCCTTTATCTGGATAAAACTTAAAAATGGGTACAAATTGTTTCAACCCATTATGTATCTGGAGACTCAACTTTGATTCTTCTTAGCAGAATTTTAAAGAAAATAAAGGGGAAAAAAAAAAGTTAAAAGATTAGAGATCAAGAAAGAGATTGAAGCATCTTTTGCCACTTTCTGCCTTTTTGTCCTTTGAGTTAAAACCACAGAAACATCTAAAAAGAAAGATATATCAGAGAAAAGCACAGAGACAATTTTATTCAGCAAATGTTTATTACCATGTATATACCAGGTACTATGCTGACATGGGGTTACAAGACAGAGAAAAAATTGTCTCTGAACAAATGGAATATATAGCGTAATAAAATATGATTTAACTCATCCCCAAAATATGTATGAAAATATAACTGTGGGGACTGTTCTTAGAAAGGCATGCAGTGTAATGGGGGAGTACAGAGGGAGATTTAAGAGAATCAGTGAAGAATCTCATGAAAAAAATGATGCTAAGCTGCAGTGTAACGGATGAGTGGAAGTTGGTTAGGCTAATAGGAGAAAAGGGGAGGGATAGCAAGCAGGAAAACGAAAACTGTGGCGAGAGAGAACGTATTAAAAACAAGTAAAAGAAAATGAAATTTCATAGTTACTCAGATTAAAACACAAAAGGCTGGGAGCAATCAGGGAGATGATGAGGCTGGTGAGAGGTAGCAGAAAGCTCATGCAGGGCCTTGAGGAGCCTTTAAAGAATGTTGGTCTCAATGTGTATATGGAGAAGGAGCGATGGAAAGGTTTAAATATGAGGTAGTCACGTGATCTAAATTGCTCTCCACAAAAATCTGGGGCAGGGTGGAGAACAGATTTGGTGAACCCCATAACAGGGCAGAGAGAGACCAGCCAGGGGCTATTGTAGGAATTCAGAGAAGAGATGATAGATGTTAGGTTGGAGGTAGAGAGGTATGGAGGATTATGTTAAATATTAAAAAGTAAAAGGAATAGGCTAAAGGAGGGCAAGGTGGTAGCTAGAAGAGGTGGCTCTATTTGAATAACTGAGCTCCTTTTGTTGTTTTTAACATGACAGAATTGATCATGCTTAAACGTCATTGGGAACGATCCCAGTGATACTTTAAACTTCCCTTTTTCTCTTAACTGGATGTTTCCCAATGACTTTTAAGTATGTCCAATTCTCTCACGTCAAAAACAACAACAAAAGAAGTTTGGTTATTCCGTACTAGTTATTCAGTTACTGCTAACTGCTGAATGGGTTATATATAAATTTTTATATTTCCTAGATATAGATTTTCTAGAAATTTGACATACTTCATTACTAAGAGCAGAAAGAATTATATATATTAGAAATATTTCAGCATAATTTTCCTGACATTGAAACTTTTCCCTAAAACCCTTAGGCATTCTTTTATTAGAGGCTATTCATTAATTTATTCATTTATTACATTACCCTCCAATCAAATATTAAAGAGCTACTATACACCACGGCTAGGTAAATGGTGTGTCCTCAAGGAAGTTTAATCTAAAGGATATAAATAATCGTAATAATATGACAAACTTGCTTAATTCTATTGCAGAATTGGGGACTTTTTTTTTCTTTATGTGTATTGTATCAGTTGTGAGTATGTAGCTATAAACAATAAACCAAACTGGTAGAATAATGACCAAAAAATGAAAGGTTTTATTTTTCCCATTTAAAAAGAAGTCTGGGCCAGGCACAGTGGCTCACACCTGTAATCCCAACACTTTGGGAGGCAGAGGTGGAAGGATCACTTGAGGCCAGGAGTTTGAGACCAGCATAGGCAACATAGCAAAACCCCCATCTCTTTTAAAAATAAATAAATAAATAAATAAATAAAGGTTAGCTGGGCATGGTGGCACCGGCCTGTAGTCTCAGCTACTTAAGAGGCTAAGGTGGGAGGATCACTTGAAAAGTTCAAGGTTACATTGAGCTATGATCAGGCCATTGCACTCCAGCCTGGGCAACAGTGTGAGACCCTGTCTTTAAATGATAAAAATAAATAAAAATTAAAAAGTGTAAAAGTCTGGAAATATGTAGTTCTGGGATGACATGGCAGCTCCATAATGCCATCAGGGACCATATTCACTCTGTATTGTTAATCAGGCTTCCTTAGCCTGTAACTTTTGTCATCATGCTCCCTGCCTTATGGTAGCAAGACAGCTGACTCTCCTTCAGCTAGCATCTTCATTTCACATTGGAAGAAGAGGATGAACAAAGGGTAAAATGTACAAAGGGATGTGCTAGCTGTGTTTTCTACCTTTAATAAATACCAGAGGAATCCCCACTTAGCAACTTCTACTTACATCACATTGGCCAAAACTGTCACAAGGTTTCATCTGCTGCAAGGGAGTATGGGAACATATTGAGATAGGTGTACTGATATCTTGAACAAAATTGGAGATCTCTAAGTATTTTGGGTAGATAACTGCAATTGGCAAACATGCTTCATATGATGTTTTTTCCACTGGGTTATTTTCTGAATTAACAGTATTTAGAAAATTATTCTTGTGTTAAGGAAAAATTCATTTTTTATGTTTCTGTACCAAATCTATTACCATAATAACATAAAAATGTTTATGGAAAATTAAAACTTAGACAATGATCCATTCTATGAAGACAAAAATGTATTAAATTTTCTTTAATTATGACATACAAATCTTAATTATTTTTTAATTTTTTCTTTTTTTTTTTAAATTCAGCTTTTCCTTTACAATGTACGACAACTTGAGAACTTTGACTAAGAGCATGTTACAATGGCAAGGCATAATATTAACAAGAGCTAATGTAGTCCAGTTTGGGCAGCTTGTTTACAATGACATATAATTTCCTTCCTTTTCTGCAGTAAAGTACAGAAGAATAAAATAATCAGATATCTTTTTAAAACAAGTTTACATTTAAAATCACATTTATAATGAGAGATTCATTTCCAACCAATCTTTAAATAATACTTTCATTTATTCCTATAAAATTAGATATCTAAAAGCTTATCAGTTTTTTATGACTTTCTATTACCAAGATATTTTTGTTGCATGTATCAAGAATTGTTTGAATCTTGAAAGCTTATAGACTTACAGCAGTGATAAAATTGCAAAGTAGCAACTGATTTTATAAGTACATTTATTAAGAGAGCATACATCTACATTTCTGTGTTTATATACTAAAAGATACAAAGACTACAAAGATAGAAACAAACATCTTTGTCGCCACAGATCCTTAGTGATATGGTACAAGCTCTAGGACAGAACGGATACCGTGCAATGCTATGAGCCTAGGTCTGTTTTAAATTGCTATTCACTACAATAAATTTCCAAAAATGCTGCCTATGCATTGAGATCTGTATCTGGATTAATGATAGCTTCCCCTAGTGAAGCAATAGGTAATTATTTCTAATTATCTCTAAGCAAGGATGGCAAGGTTTGGAGGATAACAGATAGGATGCTAACATTTCCTAAAATTGGAGGGAAGTTTGGTGAGTTAGAATAGTAGGAGGTAGGGCAATCAGCAGTGGCTGATGGGTGATTTTTAGACCTAATTGCTAGTGACCTTTCTATCACCAGGTGGGAGATAATATTCAATGCATTCAAAGCAAAGAATGCAGTGTGTTTATACTGCATAGGAAGAATAGATTTTAATTTTAGGTAGACTTTGGATTGAATACCCCACCTTCCATATACTAGCTGTGTGATTGTGAAAACTTATTAAACATTTCTTAGCTTCCTTTTATTCTTTTTTTCTTTTTTTCGGCAAAAATTGGTATGAGATTAAATGTGGAAGGACTTAACAGAATAGCTGACACCTAATAGACATTATCAACACTATCTACAGTGACACATCCAGTCTCATAGCTCTAAATATAGTCTATATGCTGATATTCCCCAAATGTATATCTCTATCCTGAAGTACTCTCCTGAACTTTACACACTTACTCTAACTTACTACTCAACATATCTGCTCGGATGTCTGATGAGCACTTCAGATTTATCATGTCCAAAACCAAACCCATGATCTAACGCCCTTTTTCAACTCTACTCCTACATATTTCCCCAACATAAACAATAAAGAATCTATCCTTCTCTTTTCTCAGACTAAAATCTTTGAGTCATCTATGAATCCTTTTATCTCTTATATAATACGACTAATCCCTCTATAAATCCTGTTAACATTACCTGCAAATTATGTCCAATATTGTACCATTCAACCTCTCCATTGCTATTTCCATGAACAAGCCACTATTTTTGCCTGGTTATGATAGCCTCCTAAGTAATGTTCCTCTTCTCTTGCTTTTGCCCACCCCCACACCTTACCAGAGTCCATGTTTGACTAGCAGACAGTGGGATCCTTTAAAATGTACAGTAATATCACGTCACAACTTTGTTCTGCCCCAACTTCTCCAGTGCCTTTTTATCTCACTCAGTAAAAGCCAACATCGTTACAAGTGCCCACGATGTTCTAAACAATTTGGTTTCCATGCTAGGTTTTTCACTTTCTCTACTTTTGCTTTCTCTCTGGTTCATTGTGCTCCAGAACTAGTTTCTGTTCCCTGAGCAGAGCAAGTACACAAACACATGCACGCATGCACGCACCCTCTCAAGATTTGTGAATTAGCTGTCCATCAACACTTTCTCCCTGCAACATACGGACTGCTCCCTCATTTCCTTTGTGTCTCTGATCAAAGGTTATCTCAATAAAGTCGCCTCTGCCACTATTTATTCAAATATCCATCCCTTTCCTCCTTTATCCCCTTTCTTACTACATGTCCCTTTTGCTGATTCATTTTTCTTCATAGAACTTATCAACATCTGACCTAAAATACATTTTGCTTATTTCCCTGAGGGGTAGGCACTCAATAAGTGCTCATTACATGAATGAATGCATACATGGAAGCAATTAAAAGTAAATGTTAGTCTCCTCTCAACTTATTTCATTTGGTAAAATGGAGAAAAAAGGGGCCATTTCTGTTTTCCATGCTTAGCTGTGGAAGATGGTAATAATAAAATTATGAGGTAAATCTTTTAATTTTTAAACTAAATTTGCAGCTCATTAAATCCTGTTTAGTGAAAGAGCTGAATTAATGTACAAATGCATTGATAAAATTGAAATAGTATGACATAAGAGGTCTGAATTCTTCTAGTCTGATGTAGTTGATATTTAGTAAGTTTTATGTGCATATGTACACAAAGTCTAAGCATACTATTCTTGAAACACCTAAATTTTTCTTGACTTATATATATGAAATACTTTATATTTGACCAGTGACCTGTCACACAGTAACCTGTGTTTAGAAGTTTGAAAAGAAAATCCTGTTTCTGTAAATGACCATCAAAATATAATTGATGACATAGAATAGATCCGTATCAGCCTTCAAAAATAATGAGGTAAATATGAAAGCACTATCAAGAAAATAAGCTCATATGTATTTTCAGGAGTAAAAATGTGCAAAGAAATATACATAGCATTTATGTGAAAGAAGAAATAATAACCTGTGTGTTCATATTGGCTTTCTCTAGATGCTAAATGACACATTGCTCGTAGTCCCCACAGAATGATATCTCTATGCCAAGAGATTTAAATATTGCCCTGATTCCATTTATTACTTTCAATCTAACTAGTGTGTCTTTGTTATTCATTAATTGTTATGATCCAAAAGTCTAAAATAATGGCAGATTTACTGCCAATTTCTTACAAAGTTCATCTCATACCCATTGCCACACCCCTGGGAAAGCTCAATAAGAGTTGTATTGGAGAAGAGAGTAGGGGATATATAAATGGGTGGGCATAAAACTGTTGGTTCATTGACTGCTCTTCCTTCTACACTTACCTTTTCCTAGCCATTTCCAATCAACTGGCATTTCCATTTTGCCTTTTTTCCTTTCTGCTTATTACTGCTTGCATTATAGATAATGATGCCCTCAAATACAGTATAATTTAGATTCAACTACTCTGTTCTCATGCAAAACTCAAATTAGGAATTAAATGGGACAAGAAGGAAGCTAGGGCTGAGATCCAGGTGTCATTTAAAGAGTGATCATGGCTCAGTGGATGGAAAAGAGGTTTGCTGAACTTCCCCGTGTTGGCCAGAATTTCTGGTAACTCTTGAGGAAACTGCCCATAGGGAGGTGCCATGTGCTGCTGGCTATCGTCACTGCAAACGCTGCACACACTTCAGGGGCCTGTCCCTGCAGAGACCACACGTGTACACACATGCACGCACACACATGTGTCAGGAACTTGCTGAGAGGAGCACCAGGGAATCAGGAAGGAGAGGCCCATTATCCTGCTGTGTTCCTTTAGCAGCCACTGTGGATGTAGCCAGCTTTATATAGTGTCAGTTGGCAAAAAAGATATATTTAGCGTCTACCTCCTTTATCACAGAACAGGTGATGAATTGTGGATTTGCGGGTGAGAGGTGATATATCAATTACTAGCCCACACGCAACTAAATTCTGACCAAAACAGCAACTCAGAGGCTTGGCACGTGCAGTTCTCTTGGCTCATGATATTCCTCACCCAAATCTGCATGTAACTGACTCTTTTGCGCTCCTCGTATCTCAGTTTAGGAGTCACCTCCTCAGTGAGGACACCTGTATTTATTTGTTTATTTTTACTGATAGATAAAATTTGTCATGTACAACATGATGTTTTGAAGTATGTGTACATTGTGGAATTGCTAGCTCTAGCTAATGAACACATGCATTGCCTCACATAGTTATTTTTATAGTAAGGACGCATCACATTCGCTCTTAGTTTTCAAGAATATATTGTTAACTCTAGTCGCCATGTTGTACTATGGATCTCTTGAATCATTCCTTCTAACTGAAATTCTGTGTCCTTTGCCCAACATCTCCCCAACCTTCTGCCCACCCTCCACCCCTGGTAACCACCCTTGTGCTCTCTACTTCTATAAGGTCAACCTTTATAGATTGTACACGTGAGCGAGATAACATGGTATTTGTCTTTCTGTGTCTGGCTTATTTCACTTAATATAATGTCCCAGGACTTCTATATTTATTAGGATGCTTTTGGCTGCCAGGAGTATAAATTTCATTAAACGATTGAGGTTTGCTTTTCTCATACTATAGAAGTACTAAAGAAGGTGATCTCACATTTGGCTCTGGCTTAATGAAGTCAGGGCCTAGGGTCAGCTTCTCTTCAATGCCCTTTGCCTTCCCATCACATCACGTAATGACTGCAGTAGCTCTGTATATCTTGAACTCACCGGGCAATGTCCAAGGTAGAAAATGAAACAGGGACTATCCTCATGAGATTCTCTCTCTTCATCAGAGAGGAGCATCTTTCTTGGAAGCATCCATGTTCCACCTTCACTTCTCCAATAGGTTTCTCCATAATGTCTCAGAATTGTGTTTCATACTCTCCACCCCTTGCTATGTACGAGGATGGGAAAATGAACAACCGGTAAAAGATTCGCTCTTCCATTAGAACTGAAGGGAGGGGATTGGCTGTTGTGCAGGCGAGGAACAAAGTATGTTCCACCTTCTCTAACCATGCTAGCTGATGGGCCAGTTTCACCAGGACTTTGTCTTCTCCTGTGTCAGGTGTCATTTTCTTTTTCAGAGCTTCACTATCTTCTGAGTTTATCTTAGTTAGTTTCTTGTAAATTTATTGTCTTTATCCATTAGAACTAAACTTCCATGAGTATTGGAACATAGCTCTTATTCTTCAGATAATTGAGCAGATATTCCATAAATATGTTGGCTGAATGCCTGTACCAATGGGTATTTCAAAAATATTAACCCATTTACATTCCCCTACTATTAAAACTTTCCATTCCTCCAAAGTGCATTTAGCCTTCTCTAATTTTTTTCACCTCCTAAGAAATACTTTTAAGGAGGTAGAAGCTCGATCTCTCTCCAGAAACTATTTTTCTCCTACCCCGCATACCAACAGCTGGGTCTCCAGGTTTGAGTACACTTGTATACTCAGTACTCAGTGCTGTTCTCACTGAGGCATCCTAACTTGGTCCCACAGGAAGAAAAAGGAAAAGAGGACCTTTTTCTGCCCCTTGACCAGGTTTACCATAAGATCAGCTGCTTCTTGCTCCTTCCAAATGTGTGACCATACACAAGTATTATGCATCATGTCTTTTCACGTGTTTTACATCCTTTTTAGCCACCCATGACTCTGTATATTTCCTTTGTGCTTTCATTGCAGGATACATAAACTTGAGTGGCCCTTCTCTTTGAGGGCTTTATATATCACTGGGAAAAAACATAGAGGATAGCAAATAATAAATATCTGGTACAGTAGACACAACGTCAAGGGAAAATTTCATGGTTTAATGGTAGTAAATAAGGTGAAGAGCTTTGCCATGATATTCAGGGAAGGCTTTCTAGTGCAAGTAAAAATATGAGAAGAAATAATACATCACCAATGTGTACATCTAGTGTTTTCTTGTTTTGAAGATATTGGAGAAGGTACTTGTTTAGTTGTATATTTTTGCACAACAAATTTCCTCGTACTTAGTGTTTTAAAAAAGAATAAATTGTTCCTCTCTTTTTTTTTTTTTTGGATCAGGAATTTTGGATGCGCTTAGAAACAGCCAGGTGGATACAAGTCAGAGAGGAGCTGGAGCTGAAGCATCTGGGGGCTGGCCAGGCCTCTGTTCATGTAGTCTGAGAGTTCTCCTATGTGGTCTCTCCATATGGGCTAATTTGGGCTTCTTCATAGCATGGCAGCCTCAGGGCTGCTGGTCAACTTACATGTTGACCCAGGGCACTAGCAAATGTTCCAGCAAACGAGGTGGAGTCTGCATTGCCTTTTCTAACTAAGCCACAAAAGATGTTACTTCTTCCTTATTCTACTGGTATGAGAATCTCAATCCTGCACAGATTCAAAGAGCAGAGAACACAGACCCCTCTTTTCAATGGGAGAACTGTCACGATCAATTGTAGAATTTCTTCTGGGATGGAAGACACTGGTGCAGCCATTTTTAAAATGCAGGCACAGTCCGCCCTTTCGCCACAACTCACATCCCTCCCACGTGCAAACTACACACACTCCCTTCTCCAGGACTCCTCTGCCCCACCTCATTTTTTTTTTTTTATAGCAGCAGTCTCAGGCTTAAGGTCTAAGATCTTTTATTTATATCATGTCCACATGTGAATAAAGCTATTTGTGGTTCCTTAAATATCACTCTTGTTCATCTGAGTGCCTGTGAATTTAAGAGAGATAAGAGAACTGATACAGACATTCCAATTTAAGTAGATAAAACAGGAGGCACACAGGAGTCACTGGTTTATAGCAATTCTGATATCCAGGTGGGCATATATTGTCAATTCCTTGATTAGGGGTTAATCCTGCTCTCTAGAGTTTCTTCTGATGTCTCTTGGCTATATCCCTTGGGCATCATTCTTTTTCCGTAAGAAGTGGCTGGTATATATAAATGAGAAAATTTCTCGGCCTGTTTCCTGTCCATGGTAACTCAAAAGTCCAAAGACCTCTTTTCATTTCTCACTGTCTGATCTTTTCATCTCAACTTGGAACAATTCTTTTTTAAATGTGGGGTTTTGTAAGGTATCAGATTGTAACCCACTACATTAGACAAAATCTACACCCACAAATCTCTTTGAGATGGGCCCCTCTCTTTCTTGGGCCCTGCACCAGTTTTCTATTGTGGCTGTAACATATTACCACAAATTTATTGGCTTAACACAAAACAAGGTTATTATCTTATAGTTCTGGAGGTCAGAAGTCTAAAATGGCTCAGCAGGGCTGCATTCTTTCTGGAGGATCTGGGAGCTAATCTTTTTCCTCACCTTTTCTAGAGGCTGCCCACATTCCTTGGCTTGTGGCTCCACATCACTCCAAACTACTTCCATCGCCACATCACCTTCTTTAACTCTGACTCCCCTCCCTTTTCTTTCCCTTATGAGGACTCTTATGATTACCTTGGGCCCACCCAGATAATTCAGAATAATATCTTCATCTCAAAATCTTTAACTTAATTAAATCTGCAAAGTCCCTTTTACCATGTAATATATCAATCCATAGGCCTCCTGTGAGGTTGCTAAGGGAAACTATCCTAAGATTCTTAGAAGCCCTAATATGTAATGGAGGGTATTTGCGATGCATGCCTTTAAAATCCTCAGAGGGCCTTTTGTCTTTGTCTTTTCTAGGTATTAACAAAGGAATTTATCTCACTTTGCTCCTTTTCCCACTTTGAGAACATTTTGCTAGCTAAATAGACTGTTCTAGGCCCTTCCTTTTCAACCTAATAATTTCTACTTTCTATTCAATAGATTAATACTGAGTTCTTTATTTATTTCCTTTTGTGCTTTATTATAAGCAGCTAGAAGACATGTAGTACTTTCAATTCTCTGGCTGGAAAGCTACTTAACTCTATCATTGAATTTTTAGGAATATTTTATTTTTTGTGTTACTACAGACAACAGTTTCCACCAGTACACCAAACAGTTTCCACCAGTACAACAAACTGTTGTCTGTACCCTACAGACAACAGTTTCCACAGTACACCAAAACTTTCCACCAGTACATTATAAGAGTCTCCTTTCCTCTAGATGCCAACAGCATTTTCTTTGCTTTTGACAGCCTCCCAGAGACCTATCAGGCTTCTACAGATAATTTTGTCAAGGCCCTTCCTGCTTCTACCTGCCATCTATTCCCAGTTCTTATGCCGTATGTTTCAGGAGAAAATGACATGTTATTGTACACAATTTGGTGGTAGTAAATGTTTATAAGCAAGGAAAATAAGCACTGACCTCTGCTGTAGCATTCACGAAAGGCTTCCTTTGCAGAGATAAAATCTGAGAAGAGGCAACTCAAAGACTTACATATTACACTGAAGTTGAAAGAATGGATATTGCTTTCTTGTCTTGAGGGATAGGAGGAGAACCATAAATAAAATCTTCAGAATTGTGGAAGAACATAAAGGTATAAAGATGGAAAAACTGAACTCTGTGTCTTAGCTTTCATTCCATTCTATACAATGTCATACGTGGTGCCCTGTGAGTCCACAGTCAATATTTGGTGGATGATGGGGAAGCTGAGAGGGACTGAAATAAACCTCATAAACTGAATAGTCTCAGACAGGGTCAGATATGTCCTCAACTGTGATTATTGAATATCCTTTAGTTCACTCTGTCCAGGTAAATATTTGGAAATAATTTTAGATAATGTATATTTTTTGAATAAATATGCACTAAGGAATAAAACAAAGGATGGAGGTGCCAGGATGGGGGAGGAAAAAAAAAAACAAGAACAAATGTCAAATACCCACTGAAAGCATAGAGTATTCAGCTTGGCTTCCCGGGCGCTACTAACAGAATAATTTCATTGAGCATTATTTCTGCTGCATCACATTGCAAATGCACTTTGGTACAGTTCTACTTCAATTGCTTTCCTTCTGGTATTGAAAAGTTTGCTCTGGAAAATGAGAAAACCAAGTGATGGGAAAATTGCACAGGGTATGGCTGAATGAAAAATATATTTATTTTAATGCTGGTAATAAAGGCTGGTTGAGAGATCAGAGAGTGTACATGTGAGGCAGTGGTTGTGTGTCACCAAGTTATTTTTAGAATTGTTGGTTATGGCTTCACTTATAAAACAGCCGCTGTGTGATTGTCTGACCTTGGTACAAGCTGATCTATTCTTCTTAAAATTCATATTAAGAGACATGGTAGTTCTGAGAGTGAAAACCTGAAGGTACCTGAAACATCTTTTAGTATCCTATGATTGCCAGACATCTTCTATACTTTCCTGTTCTCCTGGTTGACCACCTCCTCAAATCTTTTTCTCTAATCTTTGAACATCAATTTCTAGAGATTGTTTTTCCCCTAAAGCCTGTTCTGATTATAAATAAATCTGTAACTTTTCTCTTAGAATAAATAAATGTCAGTGACCATCAAAGAGTAGGAAATATTGAATTTGTGTTTAGATGTTTTTAGCAATGAGGGAAGCTTGAAAACTAAATATATCAGGAGCCTATCTTTCCTGTGTATTATCTTTTAAAGTGTAAGCACCTTTAAGGATGGGACCTTGCCTCTTAGGGGGAGAGTGTGTGTACAAGGCCTCCACCTTAACAACAGGAACATAAAGGCATTTAATCCACAATCTAAACAGAGAATTTAACAGTTGGCATATACCTTAATATGAGCTTAAAGATAATTCCCAAAATTTGAAATGTCACCAAAAAAACCTCATTCTTTTCTCCAGAAAAGCTACTTAATTTAGGTCAAATATCAATTTTATGGCTGGAACTTCTGAATTTAAACCCTCTGTGTAAGGGAAAAATATGTGTTGGTATTTTTCTCCCTCAATCCTACAAAGGTGGGAATGAATATTCATTTCTCAACAAAACAAAACCAACTTTACCCTTTGGGTCACTGGCTTGACTGAATATAATTTGTGTATAATGCAAATAGATAACAAGCAAAAATGGTGGGAAAACCTCTTAAGAGTTCATCTCAGTGCCAGCTCAGTCAGTGCTTACACAGCCTCTAGAAAATGTTCCAATTTAGACTCTTCTGATGACTATCAAGTTGAAAGAAATGGGAGACTGGATCATGATGGGGAGAGGGGGTAGAAAAAATGCAGGTTGTGGAAGGGCAGATTAAAGGATAGAAACTGTGCAAGTAGTCACTATATATGCAATACCAATAGATATTAAATCTATATGTAATAGTAAATATAGGTCATTGGACATGCTTTACTTTATATTAGTCTGTCTATATTCTTCTTTCAGCACCAGTGATGTTAAAGAATTTGCAACATGTCACAGTGGGTAATCCATGGTGGAGTTGGGGGGCAGGGCATCCCAGTTATTGGATGGGGTCTCATATGTCCAGGGAATTGCCTGGCTGACTTGACTGTGCTCCAGTAATTTTTCACATTTATCCAGCAAGCTAGCCTAGGCATGTTCCTATGGTTAATGTAGAGAGGTGTAAGAGCATGCAAACCCAGTCATTCAGGCATATATCAAGTTTCTACCTTCTCACTTTTGCTTATATCCCATTGGCTAACGTGAGTTGTATGGCCCCTCCGAGAATCCGGTTGCAGAGCCCTGGAAGGGTCACCAAGTGAGATGTAGGGAGGGGTAAAGAAAGTGGCATATTAATACTACCAGTCTATTATTTTTTTCCAATTTAGAATGAATTTTTAGAAAACACTATTGAATAAAGTTTCTCTTCCCTGTCCAGGGATTTCCATGCACCCTTCCAAAATGGCTAATGAAAAGTTGCCAAACATTCTCATTCTTTAACTAGAAATATCTTTCAATGCGGGGTTTCCAAATGCGACAATGGGAAATAATTTTTGATTTAAACATAGGGACTAGTTAAAGATTGTTCTTCACTTAAACTATTTGGAATACACACAAATCTTATAATTTTCTAAAATTAAACAACCAAAGATCATATTTGGACAGGCCTAGAGAAAATAAAAGTGAGCAGCAAAGGTCAAAGCAACATCAATCTAAGGAACTCTCTGGGGCTAATAGATCAACAGAAATACTTGCATGCTTGGGTGACTTTGGTAGTCTCAACGCTAAATAGCATCAGCTTAAAAAGATCTACTATATTTACAAAAAGAATTGTAATAATAATTACTGCTGACTGTATATGAAACACTGCTTATCACATACAAACACACACACATAGTCCCAAAGAAAGGAATTAAATCTTTCTCTAATGCATTGGAAGCCAAGGTAAAGTATACTTGGGACTCAAACCAATACAAAAAAACAGGTGAATATTAGAATATTCTATGTATGATAATTTCAATTTGAATATGCATTCTAGTACTGCTTAGAATTATACTCAGTGGGAATGGTGAAATAAATCTGATTTTTGAAATTCTGAAAATAAGTTAATTAACATCTAAGGATTATATAACATTTTCATTTATGTGGTAACAATAAACCATATAGTCATCTATCTTTTAGGTACCCTAAGAAAGAAATTCAGGGTTTTTTGTTTGTTTGTTTGTTTTTTGGTTTTTTTTTTTACTTCAAGCATAAAATATGTAGACGGTTTGAAGCTTCCACTATAATTTTCTTGTCAATATTGACCCAACTGTCAGCGATTATTCCTGACCTCCAGGTTGTCTGAAGCAAGATGAACTGGGAACTCAAGTTGTTCTTCAATATTAAGATGATCAGAGCAAACCAAGAAGCAGGGAATTTTCCATCCCTTCAATCTTCTTGTCTCTTGAAATGATCTTATCTCAGAGGTATCTCATCTCTTGATCTTGAGGCTTCTCTTCTCTAAGTCAGAAAGCTCACCTTTCACTCCGGTGACCCACCAATTCAGTCATTATGTTCCTGGTTTGGTGAAGGTGCGTTGAGAATTGGCTGCGTTGGAAAATTTTTTATAATTGTTGCGATATCAAGGACCTGTAAGGTTAAATTTTAGTACTGTCTTGGAACCTCAGAATTTATTTACTATTTGTTAATTTTCAAAATAAAAGCAACTGATGGCTTCCTCTATGATACAAGCTATTTTGAATGGAATGTTGTTTCAAGTAGTTTTGTTTATCATGGGGGCTGAGAGGTTGCCCCAGGGCACATTTGGCTATACCTGGAGACATTTTTACTTGTCACTCCTGGTTGTGAGGTAACAGGGACATCTAGTGGATAGAGGCCAGGGATGCTGCTAAACAACCTGTAATCTGTAGGACAGCCCCGTCACAACACAAAATTATCTGTCTCAAATGTTAATACTGAGGAGGTTAAGAAACCCTAGTATAAACAAAAGAAAAAAGGCAAATAGTGCTGATTTTCATTTCTCCAGTCCTTTACTCTGTGATTCTATGGAGAATAGAGCCTGAGGCTAAATTATAGATTTACATTTAAAAAGAGGACTTAATAGTCATCATGGAACAGCATAGAAAATACTTAACGAAAAAAGATTGGGATTGGGTAAAATAATCCATATGTTACAGAGAGATATCTCATTGATTTATTCATTTAGTCATATCTCATTGATATATTCATTCATTTATTAATTCATTCAAAACCTCCTATATGACTGGAGCCCATAATGGGGTCCATAATACCTGAAGGGGGGTAGTGTGAACATAATTGTGAGTCAATTATGCACAATCCCTACTAAGACATCAATAGCTTATGGTTGGTTGTGGAGGGAAGAATAAAGAGAGAAGGAGAAATAACATGCTTCCTCTTCCTGTTTTTCTAGTTGTGGAAATGCTTAATTAAGATGTGATAAAAGCCATGAAGACAGATGAATGTGGATGGAGAAAAGTTAAGGCAGGAAGTATCTAACAATTTTGAAACACCCACTATGCTGTATTTGGTGGATTATAAGTAATGTCATTTCATTCTCCTAACAATGCTATTTGGAAATGAGGAAAACAAGCCAAGAGAAGCTCTGTCATTCATCCAGAGGTGTAGCCAGGACTTCGGTTGATCAACCTTGCTCTCAAAAGTCCAGGTTTTTTCTCTACTTCCTAATTTACCAAATCTCTCTTACATTTGGGTAAGTTGTCTGCGATTACATTTCCTCACCCCTCCTGGATAATGCCTACTCATCATGCTTTAGGCCTTCACTTTCCCGAAGTCTTCTCTGCAGGTTTGCTGTGCCCTGCCAGGGTGCTCACTGTAGTTCTTCAACCACGGCCCACATTCTCAGTGGTTGCAATAACGTGTGCCCACTCACACGTCCACTAGAGTGTGGAAAGCTCTTAATCACTTGAACTGTCAGTAACTAGCCTGGCATATAATATCCAGATGGCATATAATATCTAGTACATGACATATATGTTCCTAAGTGACTAAATGAATGCCATTCTGCATGACAGTTTACCAGGTATTTTGAAGAATATTTAAATACATTTCAATAAAATAAAATATACCAAAAAAATAAAATTCCTGTTTATAAAGCCACTATTTTTCTCTAGCTGGATGGCCTAAAAAGGAGTTGGGGTCTTTCATCTCTACCATAGTTTACAGGGTCCTTTATCCTATCTAACTACTGATGAGGTTTTACTTGAAATCTGGAGGGTAACAATGGGAATAGTGAGAAAGGCAACCATATATTCCTTCGAGAGTTCTTCCCCTTAATCCAAACCTGTTTTCCTACCTTGGTAACCTAGAATGTACCCAACAGAACATTTAAGAACTTTTTTTTATTTTCAATGATAAAGTCTAGAGCAGAAAATATTCTCATTCATTTTTTCCCCTAGGATTCACCCTTAGTTTGATCGTATGAGTCATAAAGAAGGGAGGAATTTCCACCTTGGGCATACCACTGAGTCCCTGATTCATCATTGATCCATATCACAAGTTCAAAGTGTTTCCTTCCAGACTAAAAAGTGAAGGGAAAGGTGCTTGAAGTCTTTGCCTTAACATCCCTCCCTTATTCTCACTATGACATTAGATTGTGGAAAGGCAGAGTATATTTATGAAGCTGATATTTATTTCTTTTTCCAAGAGAGTTGCCCTCAGGTCTATGTCTGTTTTACAAGAGAAATGTAAAATTACCTGAATTACCTGTCACATAGGAGATGCATGACTCACTAGTCTAGCAAGTTCATATTAAGTGCTACTACTGTTATATATCCTAAGAATTACCATGATAAATTTCAAATGACAGCCAGAATGGCTCTCTGTATTGTAATTAGATCTTTTTGGTGACTGTGTGCTTGAATTCTAAGACTTTTCTATATGTAGAGTAGGTACAGCTTAAACAAGTGGCTTGAGCAATGTAACTATGTGAACTTAAACTTTCAGCAAGGGATAAATAATTGAACTTATTCATACATGCAATCTGTTTTCTTGTTTCTTAAAATTAGCATATTTAAATGATATCTTTCATGTGATACAAATGCACAAAAAACCTGTAATTTATTTTTTAGGCTGATAGTTTGTCACAAAAGCATGACTCAAAGTTATCTTTAATGGGTGGCATGCCATCATTTATTTTTAATTTCTTGACTTGAGTAGGTTTGTGTCACCACTATGACATAACATAGCTTTATTTTATGACGTCTCATGGTTCCCATATAGAATCTGTGTAAAGCAAATTTGAGAAAGAGCTTCCCAAATGGCAAATATATGTGAAAAGGAAATATCATCAAGGGCAAATGTTTCCTAAAAATGATGCTGCTGTACTGATTCTCATCTCATGAGTCTTAAAAAGTGCAATGATCTCATACCTGTCTTATTGTTAAAATTGTGGAGGTGGTTTAACAAGTGTTTTTACATCATGTGTGCTTTGTTAGATGTTAAAACAGTTTTTTTTAATGGCATAATTAAAATAGAATGGTAGGTGCTCTGGGGAGACATTCACAGCTCTGTTTAAATATAAGTGAAATTTCACCGATGTTAGCCAAAATTTCTAAATGTATGCTTGTTTCTGAAGTCCTACTTTAAAAATAAATTTTCAAAGTATTTTCCCAAGACCTTTTCAGTGATTGTGTTTCATTTATTAGTAGTAGTCTTCTTCATTAGAAAGAAAACCATATATTCATTTTAATAAAGAAGAAAATATGATTCTTTAAGACTAGGTTTCCTAAGTTTTTACAGCAAAGGTGAAGTCTAACTCCACCCCTCCCCAACTCACCTTTGGAACTCAGGTGCCCATAATTATATTAATCACAACCTTGGTTGAAAACACAATCATTATTGGTCTATGCATAGCCCCATGGCCCATATTTATCCCTC
Organism: Daubentonia madagascariensis; assembly: GCA_023783475.1. Classification (NCBI taxonomy): domain Eukaryota; kingdom Metazoa; phylum Chordata; class Mammalia; order Primates; family Daubentoniidae; genus Daubentonia; species Daubentonia madagascariensis. The sequence goes on along the minus strand of JAKFHU010000747.1, from coordinate 12,674,696 downwards.
CCTCCCTCGCTTCCTTCCTTTCTTTTTTCCTTTTATTATAATAATGAATTGAGCCACCTATAAACCCACTATACAAAACAAAGCCAGGATTTCCTGATTATTCTACATTTAATTATCTGTCTCCCTTATCCCATCTTACTGTTTCTTCCCACTAGAGAAAACCATTATCTTGAACCCTGTATTCAACAATCCATGGATTTCCTTTTTATATAGTTTTATTGGTATTTCAACTTTTATCAATCAAATTAGTTAGTATTTATCACATTGGTTAAGATTACCTGGTGTTATGGACTGTTAATTTTTCTTAAATCTGAAAGTTATAAATTTATAAAGGGTTAATATTCTAACAGTTCTGCTTTTAGGTCAGCAGTCCAGAGCATGGATCCTTAGAACCTAGGCTATTACTGATCCCTGGGTTTCAGGCTGTGTTTCCAAATGCATAAGTCATTGTTAACCTCTACTAATGCTAATGACAATTGTTTAATTTGCGGGGGGGGGGGGGGTCCTGGGAGTAGAGCATATGAAAAGCACAATAAGAAGACAGTACAGATTGGTCAGATAGTCTTTGGTTGAATCCTACTTAGGTTATTAACAGATACTCAATGTTCCTGAAATTTTCCAGCCTTATTAAAACTCATTTTTCCTTAGTAATTTAAGAATATCAATACTTAACCCTACCTTACTAGTGATGCTTGATTTCTTTCTTATATTAGGTAAAGACAAGGGATTTCAAAAACTATAGAATTTTTAAAGAATTATTTAAGGCCCCAAGTTAATAATGTTCTAGGTAAAAGTTTAGTGAACATGGAGAAAACAGGCCAGAGAATGCAGGATCTGAGTAAGAATAAAGTATGTAAAGAATTATAATAAAATATCTTATTGGTGTATAGATTAGGAATTTACCAATTTTGTTCACTTGAGTAATGATTCTCAGAATCCTTTGTAGAAGAAAACAAGTGATCTTATTCTTCATGCACATGATTGAACAGAAGCTCAGGAAGTTTAAGGTAATCTATTACAAAACTTGGAATCGTGTATATATGTTTTTTAAAGAGATGGGGTTTTGCTCTGTCACCCAGGCTGGAGTACAGCAGCATGGTCATAGCTCACTGCAGCCTTGAACGCCTGGATTCAAATAATTCTCCCACCTAGGCCTCCCAAAGTGCTGAAATTACAGGTGTTAGCCACCACACCCAGCCTAGAAATATGAAATAATTTCATGTATAAAATGTTGACATGGTGGCACATGCTTATGGTCCTAGCTAGTCAGGAAGCTGAAGCAGGAGGATATTTTATATGTATTTTGTATTTCTAGTTTACAAATACAGAGTAACTTCTCACTAATCTTACATTCCCTGGATACAAAGTATTAGGGTTGAGAGCTATCCTGCATGCCTTTCCAAATTTACAGGAATTTCACAAGCATATGTGAATTAAGCATCAATTCAATAATTTAGGGAGACTGTCTTTTATGGCTGAGTAATTAAGAAAAAGTCATTTAACGTTTGGTTGGAGGACTGTGGGCACACTGTTTGACAGAAAGCAAAACTTATTCCAGTTTATTCTTTAAGACAAAGAAGAATTTGAGGAATTGGGATGACATTAGTTGAGGTTATCATCCTTCCTTGCAAATTCAAGTAAATTTGGCTTAAGTACAGTGCTCCTCAATTTCTCTGTGGATTTGGTGAGTGGAATGCTTACATTTCACTCCTGGTTGTGGTTTTCTTGTTTCCACCAGTTTTGTATTTCATGTATTGTGACAGTTCCTTTCTTATCCAAATATGTCCAATACTAATATCTCATAAAACACCACTCATGTAAGGTTGTTGACTGTTTTTAGGAGACTTTTGGCTAGGGATTTTATAATCAAAGAGTAGATAATTTTAAAATGAATGATAAACAGCTTTTCTAATAGAGCTTTGGTCATTCCCTCCCCCAGGATCAAACTCTCAACAGGTCATTTCTTCTACACTGTCTCTAGCCCCCTCCCTCACCTTTAGCCTGCTGTCCCATACCCCACAGCTTGCTGGCAGGCCCACTTGGCAGGTGCCTGTTTGTTTATTACACAAAGTAATTTACCCCTCTTTTTGTTCTACTCTTGCTCATCTAGACCACTCCATAAATATTCCACAAGGGCTAAGTCCTTTAAAAGGTTTTTTCCCTAAAAAAAGTTATCTGCCTTAAGGATTCTGTCTCTTGCTCATGTTTTTTCTTCATTTTATTTGTAATAATACATGCCATTACTACTTCAATCCATGTCAGCTATTGTTTTATTTTAGTGAATATTAAACCCATTGAAAGGATTGACTAAGTTCAAACATGTTTTGTCTTTTATTTCCATAACACTGCTTCCCAATAGGGCCTTAATGTATGCTTCTGCAAATTATTTTATCATGGGGGTATTCAGAAATATGAGCCTCAGGCTGGAGAAAAAATATTGTAGTTAAAGAACTAAGAATGGTTATATATTCTCTCAGTTTTTGGTATTTATATAATTTGTTTTTTTAAAAAACAAAATATGTTCTAATTTGCATCTATATTTGAGATTCCTAAATAACTGTAAAATAGGAAGGAGAGCTGCAGATAAGCCACCCAAGGCTAATGTTTCCACCATGGAAAGCAGAAAGCTCAAAGGCAAACCAGGACTTATCTTTAGGTTAGAACGGTTTATCTTCCCATGTTAAATAGGCAGTGTTAAATGCTCCCAACACATTGGTGATGAATCTTTCTTTGATAATATTTCTTCTGTCTGATCTTCCTTCACTATGGTAGGAGATTCAGTGAGATGCTCTCACTTTATGGAATGATCTTTAAACATGCCACATTTCATATCTTAATCCTATTATTTTTAAAATGAATAAAAAATACTCATCTTCTAAATCCTCTCTGTTGTAGAGTGCTTAGACATTGATTGTTAAATTCAGTTAAATTCAGTTATTTGACAAATGTTTATCAAGCATACTTAATATTAAGCAGGCCCTTTGCTTGGGAATATAATTGAATATAGTCTGTCTTCTGCTTAGTTGATTAATGTTGCTACTTTCAGTTTCTGCCTCTCCTCCATCTCTGCTTGAAGCTTTTTTATCTTGGAACACACTCAGTTACTTTTTTCAAAACCACTTGAAGCCACTGCCTGCAGTAAGTGATGGTCCCCATCATAATGATGATATCTAACATGTAACATATACTTTCTAGGTACCAGGCCCTGTGCTGTGTCTTCTAAGTGCACCTATCTCATGTGATCCTATCACCTTGTGAAGCTGTACTTCTCTATTTTATGGTTGAGGAAATTGAGGAACTGTGAGGGCAAATCACTTGCCCAAGGTCGTACAGCTAGTATGTATTGTAACTGGAATTTAATTTGCAAGCTGGCTGCCTTCGGAGCCTACACACTTAATCGTTATGCTAAGGTGGACATGGGAAAAGATATATTTAATTTATGGGAGCCTGGTGACTGCTAACTCTGATGGGTAAGGGCAAGATGAAACTGATGAGTGATTATACTGTGAATAATCATAGAGGGGAGCAATCATGACCCAACCACTTATTATTTATAGTACTACTGTGAAGTCAGGAGAATGCTAACACTGACTCTGGAGTTTGTGATAAGGATTAAACAAGATGATACATGTAGAGTATTTAGTTCATTGCCTGGCAATCATAAATAGCCAGTAAACATTAGCTTTTATGATCACTATGATTGACTTGGGATATTTAGGTTCATGCATTACTATCATTAAAGGACCTCGATAATCAAGTCAACCCCCACCCCCATTCCCCTTTAATAAGGAAGATAGTGAGGTCCAAGGAGGTTAGGTTGCTTACCCTCTTCCCCTTGGCTTGCTTGAAGAGTTAGAGTTAGGAACACAGCAACTCCCCTGACGCCATTCTCTTTTGGCTATTTCACCCATCCTTTCATATACTAAACCAGAGAGGATACTGGATTGTGTAATAAAAAATAAACAAATATTCAAAATATAGAAAAGACAAGGCTCCAACCAGGGCATAAGACTACATGAAATTAAATTTTCTTAGTAAGATTTGGTGCTAATGGATCTCTCTTGTGGAAATGTCATCACCTATACTTTGGCCTTGTAATTATCTTTTCTATTTCATTAAGTTAGAATTTTATCTATACTGAGTCTATTACTTCCAATTGGCTTATTCTGTTCTTGTAATTTCTTAAAATAAGCACTAAATTCTTTTATTTCTAAATTTTTTAGGCTATAAATTTTCATCTGATAAGCTTTTGGTGTACCTATAAATGTTTGTATAAAATGTTTACTAGACTAGAGAGAATGCAATATCCTATTTTTATTCTTTCTGATCCAAAAGATCAAATGAATATATTTCTTAATTTTCACAGAGTAAAAATTTATATTTGACTTTTTATTGTTTCATAATTTCATTTCTCTCCCCAACTGTCTACCATGATAAGCTTCATACCTACAGAAAAGTTGAAAAATGGTATTATAACACATGTACACCCTTTATCCAGATTCATGGACTGTTAACGTATGTCAGCACTGAGTTCCTCTCCCTCTCTCTCGTCCCCACCCCCGTGTGTGTGTGTATGTAAAAATTTTTCACTAAATAATTTGAAATTATGTTGTGGACATCAGCACACTTTATCCCCAAATCTTTCAGTAGGCATCTCTCAAGAACAAAGACACTCTCGTACATAACCACAATAGCATCATCATATCCAAAAAATTTAACATCAGTGAAATAAAAATAATAGAAATAATGTTATCTAATAAATCTTATATAATTTTCTATAATTATCTCCAATATTTTATAACTATTTAATTTTTATTTTGAATGAAATACATTATGACCAAAAAATGTTGCTTCAAAATCCCAACTTTTTGAAGGTTTTGAAAGTTATGGACAACTTTATAATTACTATGAAGTTTCCCTGGATATATGAAAATAATCTGTATTCAAGTGACAAAGTTTTCTATATATATATATAGTAAATTTAGGTTGTAGACTGCCTTATTTGACTTCACTATATTCTTTATTCTTCTTGCCATATCTCTCTAGATTTTGAAGAAGGATGATGTATGGAAGTCTACCATTATAATTGTTTTTATATCAAGATTCTGTCTTCTCTGATATTTATTCCATTAGAGGTTTGTTCTGGTTATTCTGTTGGCTCTTTCTCAGACTACTGGGCTTTAAAAATTGCTAAAATTATGCATGTTCTACTCACTAAGACTCAGCTGCTTGGAATCCTGAAGCAGTGGTATAAAGTGGCAAAAAGCACAAGTGTCTACCTAAACCTGTGGGCTAGAGGTACATCATAAATCAGGTTGATCCAAGAGAAGATTGTTTTTGCTACCAAGTCTTTTTACACTTTTCTGACCTTGTGAGGGAAAAAGAATTAGTTCAGCTGTTTAGCTCCTGCTCAGTTCTTTGAGGAGCAAGTAAACCAATCTCACTCAAGCTGGCTAGTGGTTCTACGTTTCCTTCTTGGGGATCAGAGGACCTCACTCCCTACCCCAGGGCAAGATCTCCTCAGATTCTGTCACATTTTGAATCTTCTTCACTGGTGGCCATGCTTTCGTATGAACCTAAGAGGAGGAAGTTCCTTATTAACCTTTCAGCTAAAACCCATTTACCTGCCAGCTCCAGTAATTTCTTGACCTAAGAGAAAACAATAGGTTTGAATTAAGAATTGAAGTGAATATGGATGCTTTTCTCCACATAGACTTTGGAAGATTATATATTTCTTGAAGTATCAATTATCTTTCTTTCTCACGTAAACTGAGAGCTTATCCTTTTTTAATTCTCCTGTGAAAAAACAGTTGGTCAAATTTAGGAGAAAAATATTACTGAATCTCAGATCGTATGAGAATCCTTTTTTATTAATATTGCCTTATATGTGGAAGCAATATGTGAGGAATATATGCCTATTATGTATCATATTTAAACATGCAGAATATCTTGAATCCTTTTGGAAGGTAGGGATCATAAATCAAGTAAGTAAAGGAATCTTTAATCCAACCACATTGAATAGAAAGATAATTTGAGATTGTATGTAGTAATTTTATCACTCCTACCTGTCTCAAAATATTCCCATTATAATACAGAATTAAATATTTGAGTAAGCCGAATATGTGATCAGGAAAATATGTAAGTAATTCAATTTATTTGGGAGATCTGGATTCTAATCTGGATGATGTTCTCAGTTAATTTTGTGATCTTGGGGGGGAAAAACACTGTGTTAACCAGAGTTCCGACTGATGGTCTCAGTGGTAATTACAGAGAACTTGCTTATTTCTTAAATTATATAACTGTCTTGGTCCATTTTCTGTTTTTTATAAGAGAATGCCTGAAATTTACAAGGAAAAGGAATTTATTTCTTACAGTTGTGGAGGCTGGGAAATTTAAGGTTGAAGGGGCACATCTGGTGAAAGCCTTCTTGCTGGTGGGGACTCTGTGGTGTCCCTAGGTGGCACAGGGCATCACATAGTGAAGGGGGTGAGTGTGCTTACATGCTACTATCTCAGATAGCTCTCTTACTATAAAGCCACCAGTTCCCCTCCCATGATAACCCATTAATCTATTAACCCATTAATTCATATAAATGGATTAATGCATTCATGGGGGCGGAGCCCTCATGATCTAATCACTGCTTAAAGGCCTCATCTCTCAATACTGCCACATTGGGGATTAAGTTTCAACATGAGTTTTGGAGGGGACATTCAAACCATGGGAATCACTAACCTGATTTTCAAATGTGGATAGATTTATTATCTGGGACACACAGCCTTGAAATATATTTTTTGGTCATTCATCCTAATGCATACTTTAATTTTTTAGTGTCATTGTCTATGATCTTTTAGAAACTGTAGATTTGCAATTTATAGAAAAAAATTAAAACATAATAAAATACCTCCTATTCAAACAAACAAGAAGCAAGAATATAAAGATATTTTAATTCGTATTTTTAACATATCTATTAGAGATAACCTTGTATGTCTAATAGAATCTAATATATCCATTATTATATACCATAATATCAGAAATACCTAGCAGCATTATTTTATAATTCACCCTAAAATAACCTAATTTTTAACAATATTAAGCCTTCTACAAAGTATAAAATATACAATAAATCTTAATTTGAATAATGCCTCATACTATGAAGTGCATAGAAACTGTATGCTTTTTGTATGCAGTGCTTTTTGTATTTCTACTTTGCAAAGCACACAATCTGTATCACATACCCCAGGTGTTTCCTTCAGTTACAGACCTCTATTCCCAATTGCTTACTTCATAGCTGTATCTGTCATACTTATTAGGCCTTACATGAAACTGACTTTTGGATTAATTAGAATATTTTTGACAAGTGGCTAATGAACCAACTCAAAACAACTCATATAACTACAAAATTCAGAGATAGCATAGGGTCGGATATAGTTCAATCGAGTCTTTGGGTCCCTTTTTTTGTTATTGTCTTGTCTGGTTTCCATCTTGCATGTAGGATGGCTGCCAGGATAGCAATTTTTACTACTTTTTCATAGGCAGAAGAAAGTGTCTTTCTGAAGTTCTTTCATTGTATTAATAGCTAGAAAGATTCTCTCTTCTTTATCTCTCCTTCTCCAACAAACCTCTCACGAATGTTTCAGTGGCATAAGAAAGGCACATGCCCATTGTAAATAAACCTCTGGGGTAAAGGGAAAGAATGCCCTGTTCATTGGGCTTAGACTTGCCTCCTCTGCAGCCATGACCCTGATTAGTTTAGATTAATCAAGTCTACCTCTAGACATGAGAACAATCTTCCCAAATTGTTTGGTTGCTACACAATGGGGGAGAGATGAGGTGGAAATTGGTCAACACACTCAACATTCACTACACTCTTCTTGCCCTCAAATGTGCTATTTCTTACATTCTCGATTTTATGTTTAATAATATGAATTACTGTTTACTGTGTCAAGCTAGAAAACTTAGATTCATCCTGACTCTTGCCTTTACCCTAGCCAGCACCAAATTCTCTAGAATATACCTTAGAAACAGTTACTAATCTAATTCTCCACCCCATGTCCCCTCCATTCTTTCTTTGTCTTGGTCTGTGCACACATCAATCTGCTGTAGAATTTTGCAGCAGCGTCCTTTCTTTCTCTTCTGTGGACTGTTGTGAGCTTTTCAAGGGAAGAAGTCTTGCCTTATTTACCTTTGTATCTCTTAATTCAGCAGCATTCCATAAACTCAAATATTTGAATTCAGGCATTCAAAAATATTTTTATTGAATGAAATTTTAAAAAATTATTTCACAAAACTACTACAAAATACATTTTCCTCTGTTGTCATTTGTTAAGTCTCCCATATTAGTAAAGAAACAACTATTGTTGAAAAGTTTACAAATTATTTTATGAAATAATGTGATAAGAAAATAAAGTCAATTTTAATGTCCCAAATATTTTGTTTTGTTTTCTACTGAAATATAGCTGAAAATGGCACAAGAATACCTGTAATATAATATATGGAAAGACTTAGATAGAGGCATATAAGAAAATTGTAGATACTTTCCTTAAAAATCCAAAACATACTTTGGTTAAGTATTAGGGTTGGTCTCGGTAGGACCACTCCCTGTAGTTTTAGTGGCAGTTGCTTTGTATTATTCTTGAACATACCATGTGCAACAAGATGTCTTCAGAGACAGGCAGAATTTCAGCTCAACATACTACAGCAAATATTTCCAAATTTAAATGATTTCTCCTCTAAGTATGGATTTCTTGTCTCTGATTTTCCATTGTAGCTAGAAAGCAGGTGTTGATCTTCCCAGTTCCTGAAGCATTTTTCATGTCAGAGAATTAAAACAGGGATGAGAAGTTATGGCACAAAGCTTTTAGAAACCTCTCACTAAGCCCAGGGAGATTTTTTTTTAACTTCATACCTTGAAGAGCTAGTGACAATGACCAGGTAGGTTTGGGTATGAGGCATTCTATGGCAGTTCGTTAGTCCCCATGTTTGCATAGGTGGGGATGTATTTTGCATTAACATTTATCTTGCCCTCCTTTTGCAGAATGCAATGAAACTTTTTGTAAAATGGATTTATAGCAATTTATTCTATCTAAATAAGTTTTTGCTTTTCAAAATGGTAAAGATTTAACTTTTTTCCAGTGACGGCACTCAATAGGAACAGGTTTGGTAAGAGATCCCTTTATACACTACTTGTGGAAGTAAATTGACAAGAAGAAACTTTTCAATAAAAAAAATCTTGTAATACGTAGGGAGAGTTTACAAATACATGTAACATTTGCCCTATAATCTTCTTTAGGAATCACTTCTTAGGCAAGAATCAGCAAATTTCTTTTAAAAAATGTGGACAAGGATGGGCCATCCCATTGTTATTTATAATCATGAAAAAAAAATGAAAATAACCAAAATATTCCCAAATCTCACATGGCAAATTCTTTTACCAGAGCATATGTTACTGTGATAGTCAAAACAAATAATGTAAATTTGATGTGGGGGGTACACACACACACACATGTAGATATACTTTTTGTGAAGATTTCAAGTTGGTTCTTCCTGATTATCATTTTTAGTCTTTTGTAAATAATTTTATGAATTCCTGTACTTTTAAATTATTATTTCTACATATAAGCTCAATATTTTTAATTTTTCTACAAAGATGTGAATGGTGTCATAACTGCAAACAAAATATTATACTATATGTCAGTGATTGAAAATAATATCTATTCTTTCCATGGTTGTTGAAAATAAGAAATTACTATTTCAAGCTTAAATACTCTTATACCATGGAAGTCTCATTGGAGTAACTGTGTCATACTGGGGTAATATAACATTTATATTCAATACTACCAATATGCTCACATGATTGGAATGGTAGTTAGAATTCCCTATCAGAATAAATCTCTCTATCTGTCTCTCTCCCCGCCCCCCCCCTTTGCCCTCCCTGCTTCCTTCACTCACTATATTTGAAATTGTATAATTTAAATGTGATCATGAAGTAATATTAATTTATTATGTTAGCATAGAGTAGGAAAACAGCCAAGTGGGACTCCTTTTACTGTTGAAAGAAATAATGACAAATATTTTTAAAATCATTGTCTAATTATAAAAATAAGAACTTTTAACTATAGTGTCTATTTTACCAGCAGTTCTGTCATTTCTCAGTAACCCAATACACAATTTTAGTTTTTTACCAATACTGTATTTTTCTTGGAGAGGCCAATTTTCAGAGCCATACCACAAGTGTAGCAATTTTGTGATTTTAGTTAAAGGAAAGTGCAACAAAATTAGAAAATAACTCTATTTTCTACTATAATGATAAAAGCCACAAAGAAAACTTTGACCAAGGAATATCACTGGATACAAAGCCATTGATTTGGATCAACAATTAACTACAATTGCTAGTGGTCCTAGGGAAACTTCACAAATTTCTTTCCAAAATGGGATAGTTTAAGTGACATTGACATATTCTGCCTCAACTTTCAATCTATGCTTTGGCCTGTTTTCCTTCAGAATGTGAAATGTGAATGTATTTGTCATAGTCAGAAGCTGATATTCTTGCAACCTAAGCATAAGGAAAGCAATGGAAAGTAGTGGCATCAGGAAGCTAATGGACAATAGCAAGTATCCAGAAATACCAGTAAAATATTGCTCAATCTCTCTCTCTTCTTGTAAACACATATGAACAGTAAATAAGAAACCATGAAAAGCTATGTTTTGTCTGTCCTTAGCCCACATAAGGCAAATATGCCCACTTACATACAGACAGCTAAACAGTTGTTCAGGAAAGAAATGAAATTTCTCCAAATTTAGGTCAAGCTGTTCTTCAGTTTTCAGATACAAGTTGTTAACAATGATGGCTTTTATAGCTGAATTTGTAATCCCTTTCCTGCATCTGTGTTGCCTTTAGTGACTCCACAGTAGAGTTAATAATCATGACACTCTCCAAAGCAGTTCTTGAGAAATGCCATATGCCGTATCACCCTAGAATGAGAAATAGTTTTATATTATATGACCAATTATTTGACTGTTGATTTATAGTAGATATTGTTCATGGACATGTGAATTTTACTTTATGCAGTATATCTATGTTACTGAGAAATTATTTTTAAACTATTTGGGAGAATCAAATCATATTCTAATTATACCAGGGAAGTTTGTTATTATTGAGGACCTTGTGATAAATACTACTTTAATGTGAAATATTCTAATATATTTTCTAAGTTGTGATTTTCTATTCTGTTGATTAAATTAGGTGAAAATGTACTGGATGAAGGTTTGAAGATAACAGTGTTTGGCACATGAAGAAACTGAGGTTTGTTATAAGGAAAAAGTCAGTTGTCTTTCCCCTAAACAGCTTCACATTACTTTGATGATACTACCACATTCCAGAGTCTGACCTTAAAACTTGCAGGGCCAGAAATTTAAATATGTTGGCATTATGAGACAAGATCTCAGGAGCCTTAACTAAGTTCACAGAACTGTTGTATTAAATCAGAATACCAACTTATTTATAGCTGTTGAAAAATTTAGCTTTCAAGTAAACTAGAATATTTACATAAACATGACAAGAGCATTCTCTCCTTGAAGGTAGAGGGAGTTATATGGGTATCCAAATCATTATGATGAAGTTATTTTGGTGCAATGGGGCTCAGAATAAGGAGGTTAAATAATGTATACATACATATTTTCTTCCTCCCTACTCCCTAAGCTAGGAGACATTACTGTTTTCCATTAGGCTTAGACTCAACTTTAAATTCCTTCTCAACATAATGGTCTGGGAAGCCACTGCAGTTGCTGGAGGTTGGTATGAGAGTTGTCACTTGTTCTTGATGAATCTTTCTGCTCTGAGCCCCAGTTTCCTTATCTGTGAAATTAAAAGGTTGGATTAATTTTTTCCCCCAAGGTGCTTTTCTGGATTACAAATAACTCTGTCGATTTGGGCAAATCACTTCACTATTGTTGGCCTTATTTTCTATATCTGTAAAAAGGAAGTTATACTAAATAGTTTTAAAAAATAGATTTCCCATTATTCTTAATTTTTTCTGAAACCCTGTAAGACAGAAGTTTTGTCTACCTATGCTAATAGTTAAGAAACTGAAACATGGATCAATTGCTAGCCACTGCCTTGTGTTCTCTTTTGTGTCATCAGCATACAAATATTGGTTTGCTGGAGAAGAATCCCATAATGAATTAGTTATGTCTGTTCTGATGGTAGAATGTGGGAATGTTGTCACATTTGCCAGGTGTTTGCCATTCTTCACCTATAGATTAATTACCATCCCAAGTATTTGTTTAACTAGAGCTGTCATTATGTGCCAAGTCTGAGAGCAGAGAAAGCTGAAACAAATTTGAAGTCATAGGGATTATTTTCTGGAAAAGTGTTTTTCTCTGTAAGATCAGGCATATTTCCATTGTACTGGCTTAGTACAGACAAAGCATCACTGTTTTGTGTTATCATATTTATTGTCACGTGTATTTACAAGTAGCAAATGTTTTTTAGTTATAGGACCTCCAGAGCATCATAAAATAGTCCATGTTTTGATGATGAAAATGATTTCTCATTACTGAAATGTGTTCTTTTTATAAATCAGGTCCTGTGGCTGTATTCACTAAGACAATTGTGCAGACTGTAGATCACAGTTTCCTGAGTGTCTGGTTAAGGGAAAAAGTGTAAAGTTCTGATTGGTGTTAAGGAGTGAATCTTTGGACGTAGATAATGGTTCCGTGTAGAATGATAATGTATTCGTCATATCTTCACTTTCTTTTTGTTCACTTAAAATTATTTCTTTCCATTAGAATTTTTCCATTTACTTTAAGTAGAGTATTCATCAACTATGCTCATTTAAGAGATATTAATGCTGTCTTTCTTCAGCCAAACTTTTACCCTTGCACAAGACAGATACTAAATGTGATTAGAATGAATACTGCCATATTAGCTTCTTAATAAATGTCTGTATGGCCTGTGAGGAGTGTTTGCCCTGAAATAGAAATTTCAGACATCTCTGCTGAAAAAGTAGCCAACTTCTGTCTGCTGCGTGACTGAACTACCATTTATATTTTGTATAATATGAGCAGAAAGCAATTTTAATTTAATATATAAATGTAAAACTTCAGCTTCCACTAGCTGTAATGTGGACTCCATGCTTTTATTTATTTATTTATTATCAGCAAAGCCTGCATCCTGTGAGCTTCTGTGATGGAAATGCACTGTGTGCAGAGAGTGACTCTATTAGACTATGGGAGAGGATGAAAATAGTTTGAGATAAATAAAAAAGCAATTACCTAGGCCTGGGAAAGAGATACCACACATTTATTCAGGAGGCATTTAACTTACTCAGGGCTCCATTCCAATGAATTGTTGTTCTCGTTTCCATTCTCCCTAATATATGCCAAGTCAAATGGGAAGAGGCAGAATGATGCTTCACACCCTGGCAACAAGACGTCAGAGGATTCTGAGGACTTGAGAAAGCTGCCATTAGGGGAAAGACAAAAACATGAAGATGTCCTTCATTCCATTTCCAATGGCTGGACACTGAGGGCAAAGAATTTGAAATTGTGACATAACCAATTGCAATAACCACTGGGCAAATACATTGGCGCAAAGTGTATTTTCCACAAAGCTGGTGATTAACATGCTTATGGTTTTGAGAACTGCAACCAAAGTTCCTAGTTCTAAGGCTAACAATTGACGTTGAGAGGTAAAAAAAGAGAAAGATGAATAAATTGGTCTACTGACAATTACCAGTACTTCTACTTCCCATTTTTAAGTGACCTATTTCACCTTTTATTCTACCTTATTTCCCCAAATTTCTCTTTTTCCCTGGATCATTCCATTCTCCTTCACAGCTTACTTATCAAAAGAGCTCTTCCAGCCCTATTGAGCAATGCCATTTTCCACAGGGGCATCCATTCAAGAAAAAATAGGGAATATGGAGCAAATTGAATGAAGAGAGTGAAGCTCAGCTGATGAAAGTATCCCTGCTGCAGCAGGGTCCATTAGAAAACTGGGACAGGCTTAAGAGTTTCTATGACCATTTCCCACCAAGGGTTTTGAAAATAAACTTTTATTTTTTTGTGAATTTTCTTTTTCTTACAATTAATTTCCACTGTGATTGCTGGGAATTGTCACTGATCCCATTTCATCCGTTGAGATCCTCTGTCTTATAGTTTTACTTCTCTTGCCATTCATCCTACTAATCTTGAGGAATGATGATTTCATTCCTTTACCTTATATACTGGATGCATTTCTTTTTGTTGTTGTACTTTTAAAGGAGGTTTTGTGTCCTAGTACTTCAAATAGTATTTCCTTGGTGTGATTCCAGATTCTCCTTTTTGTTTCTTTTGATCAACTATGATGATGTGGCAAAGTAGAGAGAGCCTCTGCTCTCTGTTTAAGAAAGAACCCCTCCCCTTAATTTTACTGGGCACTCTTGTGAGGTTCAGCTGAGAAGTATATGAGGATATATTGAACACTACAAAGCTTTGTAGAAATAGTTTCTCTGGCTTTCTTTCCTTTTTAAAATTGTCTTCTTGTAATGTTTCATTTTAGCTGTTAATAATCAAACTTTGTACACACTTTGCTTCTATTAAAAAGAAAAAAGAAAGAAGGGCAGCCTTGACTTGGGCTCAAAGCTATCATGGCATGAATGATGATAGTAGGTTCATAAGGACCACTCCAATCTTGAAACAATTAGATGCCTATAAAGAAATCATTAGCAATAAGGAAAGTTGGCAAATATTATGTTATTATTGGATTTGTTCATTGTGCTTGATTTGTGGCTATTTGACAAAAAAAAAAGGTGAAGGAAATATACTTCTGTTTCTTACGTTAATTTTAAAGGTCAGCGTAAAAGTGTCCTAAGTTCCTCAATTTGATAGTACAATTGTTAGAGGAAAATAACATTGATATTACTGGTAGCTTCTGGGAGTTCTTGAGTATTATCCCTAGATATGCCAAAAGGTACAATTACACTCAAGAATACTTGCTGTTTGGCCTCATCTGTCAAAATGGGCAACAGGTCAGATATTGTTTTTGTCCTTATTGCTTTTTTGGGGGTATTGGCTTTGCAGTGACCATGAAGTTGAAAGGGATTTTAAAAAACTAGATGATAATTCAGATAACTTAATTTAGAAAAGTGATCAAAACAAGTAAAGAATATAGTGGGTGTTTCTTAAAAAAAAGGAAAATATAAAAAATACATAAATAAAATGATCTATGATAGGTAAATTTATATGTACCAGTAGAAGGCTTCTAAGGAAAGAATTAGATATTTTGGGGAAAACTTGAGAAGCTACCTCCTTGATAAACTTTCCAGTATTTACTAGAATAAATATTTCCAAATTGTCACTCTGTTAAATGTAGAAGAATTTCCTAAGGCATTTCTCCCTGATCCCAGCTCCTATGTTTAAATTATAATTGAGGCAAATATAAGTGAGTTTCAAGGATCAGACGAGCTTTACCTTGTTCTCTATATGACCATTATATGATTGCTTAACCTGTGCAGTACGGGTATAATTAATTGCATCACTTCAAAGCTGGATAGTACATTAAAAAGATGCACCATATAGTAAATTAAAATATTTAATGTAAATAGCTGAATAAAGTAAAACAACATTTTGTGAGATTGGTCAATGGGTACAAAGCTATAGTTAGGAGAAATTCTGATTTTTCTATTTCATAATAGAATGGAGTTAATAATTTATATTTCAAAATATCTAGAAGAGGTTTTTGAATGTTATCACAAAGAAATGATAAATGTTTAAAGTTAGGAATATGCTAATTACTCTGCTTTGATCATTACATGTATGGAAATACCATACTGTACCTCATAAATACGAGGGCTGTCCAGACGGTATCCAGCTATGTAACCATTCTCGTTATATTAACAATGGCTGGATACTTTCCGGACAGCCCTTGCATGTAAAATTGTTGTGTCAATCATAAATAAATTTAAAGAAAAATATTTTATTGATACCCAAGTGCATAAGCCACTACCAATAAGAATTTAACCAGTGAAGAGCTAGGAGTTAGCAAACTACATATAGCCTGTGGGCCAAATCAGTTTCCTCACCTGTTTTCTTATGGTCCCAAGCTAAGAATGTTTTTTACATTTTTAAATAGTTGGAAAAAAAATAAAAGAAGAATGATTTATGACATGTGAGAATTATATGAAATTTGAATTTAGTGTCTATAAATAAAATTTTATTGGAACACAGCCATGCTCATTTGTTTCCATGTTGTCTATGACTCCTTTTATGACATAACAGTAGATTTGAGTACTTACAATAAAGCCTGTCTGTCTCGAAAAGCCTAAGATATTTAGTCTCTGATCTTTTACAGAAAATGCTTGGCACTCCCTCCTGTACACACTAGAGGTCTTCTATATCATAGGCTACATTGAGATTATATGTGACTTGAATAATCTGTGATATTTCTATTCATCACATAGAATTAGACCATGTGAAGTCACATACATAATGCTATAAGGGTGATGCCTATGTAGTGTGCTCACTTCTAGACACCAAAATCTTGCCTTTAGGACTCTATTAGATATCCACCTGATTCACTCAGATACAGCACACTGATAAAGAGACTGCTTGGGAGTCATACTGTGTATGTTTATGCATTGCCAGTTTGATTAGGGAAATAATTAAACTTGCCAAACTTTTGTCATATTATCTGAAAAATAGGAAAATAATAGTATTTATCTCATAGGACTATCATTAATGTTTTTCATGTTGCAAAACATGTACACCATAAATACAGACAATTTTAGTTTGTCAATTTAAAAAATAAATGAAACTAAAAATAAAAGGTTAAATCTTTTCTCCCACCCACTTATTAGTTTAACTATGAATTATCTGAAATTCATCATGTGACTCTAGAAAACATTGCTTAAGCGCTTGTATGGTTGATGTTTCAGTCATCCATCCAGTCAGTGAACTTAAAACCAGGACAATAGCAATGCTAATAATAACAACAACAAAAATTTAAATTTTCATGTTAACCACACTTCTTTATCATTTGAGCCAGAATTGTTTCCTGTCTCCATCATGGCTTCTGATCTTACAAATCTCAAGGCTTATTACGCATTTGAACCCCACAAAGCTTCACTGGAAAGATCAAAGGTTGGATATCTAAAAGGAAAGGTAAAAAATCAGCCTTTAATATCCTTAAAGAAATAAATACACCTCAGTACTAACTCTTTGTTCCAGAGTTAAATATAAGTGATTTGGGTGGTGGGGCTGGGGTGGTAAGGGCTGGCATTTGTTCACTTGGATTATCTGGGTAATTTCTCTGTTAGTGAGTTCACAACATAAGCATGCTCTGGTGTTTGTTTATCAATGCCATCTGTCTATGCATTTATTTTCACATTATATTGATGATTGCTCTTGACTAGGAGCTGAGTTGAGTGTTGGACAGATTTTAATCCTTTGCACGACCATGGTCTTCTCTGATTTTGCTATATTAAGCTCTAAAAGGTATGTATTATTGTATTCAGAAAAAGGATGTGAAGATTTTTGGCTCAGTTCTTAGAAGCTTGCCGATTTCAGGTGGAGCATCTGCTGGATACAAAACCCAGCTTTTAAATTAGAACACAGCTAGTATTTCCTTTGCTCTGATTCACTGGGGGCTGGCATTGGAAGATCATGAACTAAGATATTAAAATGCCAGTAAAGAGCTTAGCAATCACACCTGAGACAAACGTGCTTCTCCTTGAAATCTAGAATGATTCACAACAGTTCACTGTGTTAAGCCTGGAAATTCTTTTTCATTTCTGCCTCATCATCATTCTCTTCAAAACTTAGAATGGACAATAACATTACAGTCAGACTTCCATACGTAAATTTAAGAAGATATTCATATGTTGACTTTTTGTTCTAATTTAGCCAAACCAGCACATGTAAAGTCAATCAACAGCTTTTGTGTAAAAACTGAAAGGGGACATTGCTAATCATAATCTTGCCAATTTGGTTTTTTTATTTGGGTTGTTTCATCTCTGTCACTACTCGTCTTCTGTAATAATTCAGGTACGTGTTCCTTTCCTGGATCCCTCCTTATAAAAATAGCTGTTGTAGATTCTGTCTGCCCAAGTTGATCCTTTGCTATTAGATGGAATTCATTGTGAGTAGTCTAGGAAACAAATTTCCCCAGTAAATACAGTTGCTTTCTCTACTGCAATTTTTCCTAGAAAGTTCATCAATAACTTCCTTTTGTAAGTGACCACTTCCCAAATACATAGACACACCCTGTTTTGAAGGTAATTGGACATGCTCAGACATTTCTCTGTCTTAACTTAAAAAATATCTCAGATTCTCCGATAAATAGGTTATTGATTAGAAATTACCAAAGTGTGCATTTTTGATTAATTGATTTTCAAAGATACATTCAGTAGGTTATCAAGGCAAATGATTTATATTTAGTACTTGGAAACTTTGAAGATCAAATAGCCATAAATTTTTTTCCTTGCAGGAAAGGGAAATAAGGCTTGTACACATATGGATTCTGTCCACATGAGCATCATTTTGAAAAATATTTTTCTATTAAAATAGATATTTAGGGATATATATTTAATATGCCTCTTTTGTAAGATAGATTTTCTTCTTAATCTCTTTAATATGTTACTGAATAGACAGAAAATATAGGTTGAGAGCATAGCCCTCTGGGGTAGAAAGCCAAGGTTTGAAGCTTGGGTCTGCCACTGAGAGGCTGTGTCATAGTGGACAAGGCCTTCGATTCTTCAAGCCTCAGTCTTTTCATTATTTGCCTCTTGAGCTGTTGTGATGATTAAATTAGATAAACCAGGTAAATGCTTATTAACGTGATCAATGTCATTCCTACTTGTTTTGTTCTATACACATCTGTGCATTTACTATCACATCTTACATAATTTAGATTCTACTTTTGAAATGCATTTCTGGCCTTCAAGGAGCATATGGTCTAGTGGTCATGTCTCTCTATTGACAACCCTCAAGCAAAGGTATGGAGTTAATGGGATAAGTGTTGATATAAATAAGCATAACAGAAAAGGCACTGGGGAATCTTTGGCTTTGCAGCTAGTGCCTCTGAAAATTACAATGTAAAACCCATAGGTTAATTCATGAGATTGGTGTAGAGATCAGACTAAAAATAGAAAACTCTGAAGTGGGGTGTAACTTTTCAGAGGCCCATTTAAAGTTTCCCCCTCGTTCACTGCTCTCAATTTGGCAACCCAGCTCATCTGACTTGTTCACAAGTTCTTCCTTGTGAGAAAAGTCCTCAATGCTGATTGTGAATCACGTGGGCTGCTGCTACCTTTGTGTGATATTCGTTTTCTGGCACTTCTTGCTGGGGGCTGCTCTAGCAGGATGTAGCTTCATCACATGGAGCTGCCTCTTTTAAAAAGTGTGATGTACATCACCTACAGACAGGTATCTCAGCTGGTTCGGTGAAAAGGCAAAGCATTTCATTTCTCAGTCTGAGGGCTCAGCTCCACAGACAGCCCTACAACTCCTCTTTCAATTCTCCAAGATAACTTCACAGGCACCAGATGGTTCTGGTAAGTCTGGGGTGATTAGGAGGTTTCCTGGTCAAGAGCAGCAGCCTGGCAAGAGTACTTGGCCCTGCCCGGAAAGCTCCCATAACAGCAGAAAGAACAGAATAATGGTATGATAGAGTACTTAGCTATTGTATGAAGGAGGCTTAATCTCCATCTCTGTATTTATGTTTAATGAGAAATGACCAAGGACTTCCAGGGGGAAAATTCTTTTCATGCTTAGATAACCCATGTGATTTGTTTTGTTTTGTTTTCCTGTAAAGTGGCAGGAATATGGCAAAACTAGGGGCCATTGGTGAGGAAGCAGGGTGACTGATCAAATTGAGGTCAGAGAACAGGGATGTTATTTTCAAGAGTTAATGTAAGTTAAACTGGACAAATATTTCATAATCAGTCATTTGAGCCATTCTCAGAAAAATATAGCATCAATTATATAAAATTCCCTGAAGCATTAAAATATTTTTCATGCTTGAAATACTGCAGATGGTACTCATAAATAAAAATACATTGTATTTATTTGCAAAATATCATAGAACACATTAGTAATTTCTTGTGGATGGCATATGTGTCCCATTGAAGTGAAAATGACAAAGTAATCACTTTTTGGATGTAGAGTTAAATGTGATTTTGTTTTATTTATTTATTTTTAATTGTGCACGGGGACAGAGAAAAATAGGGCTTAATTTTAACTATTCTGAAAGGACATTTAGAACTACATTTAGATATTATTCCTAATTAAGAGCTTAGTTAAAGACAATTTTTCTTTGGCAATTTAACAATATTTTAAAACCAAAACTGTTTAGAAGAATAACCTAATTACTTGACTGTCTGGATGCCTTATTTTTTTTTCTGGTATACTCTGGAAATTTTATATTTTATAGCATGATATTCTCTCTGCTAGTTTCACCCATCACAACACTGTCACTGCATCAGTTTTGTCCAAGATAAAAGCTTTATCATAATCCCCTACTCTAATTCTCCTGTGGGTATAAAACATGGCTTCCTTCAGAGACGATTTTGGCAGTTTTTAGTCAATCAAAAGGAAATCCTTCTTCCTCCAACTCCCGATGCTCCATTTCTACTGTCCAGTGTCAGCACTAACACCTTTCAGTTTCATTTTTCTTTGATCTCTGGTTTACTTGGCATTTGGCACAGTAATGATCTTGCTTAAAAATAAGTTTCCAAGCTCTGTCTTTAAACTACAAAATCAGAACTCCTTGGCATAGTTCAAAGATCTGAGAACTCGTCTGGCGATTAATGTACACCATGTTTTAAGACCCATTATCCTAAATGTTGAAATAATTTTGCTTTCATGAGCCAAATTACCTGAAAAAAATTTATTTTATAAAATCTTGATTGAAATATTTAGCAAAAATTATTTTTAGTAGTTTTAAGGGCTCAATTTCTGTAAAGATGAAGTCTGAAGAGAAAATAGCTGTATACTTTCTATAGCAGCATCATACTAAAGTTGCTTACTTGTCCAGAGCCTGATTCCTTACCTTAAACTTTAGATAAATTTTGTGGAAACTTAGTAGAGCATTGGAAAAATTTTGATTGTAAATGTTTCTGGATACCAAGTTTGTGAAATATCCCTCTCTGCAGTACTTTATGCACAGGTGTAAAGCGCTGCAATCTTGGGATGATTTGGGTGAGAACAGAACATTGTTAAAAGAAACAAAATATCTTGCTGGAGGTGTATTATCTATTTAACACAAAGATAGTTTGAAAATAGCAAATATTAAAAATAGTAGTTACTTCCCATGCCTAGCTATGTGATTTGTATAACAGTGGGGAATTAGTTTTTCTCTAAACACAAGTAGGTTAATTTCCTGCCTGTCTTAGTCCTACCCAGTTGCTGGTACTGAAAAGTGTCAAACTGTGGCTTTTGGCTTACCTTCCCTTACCCCTTCCCTGCTCCAAGTGTGATGATCTTCCCCTGGACATGGAGGTGGGAATAGCTCTATATTTGACAACCTAGTTACTTATTTAATTGCAGCTTTCCACTAAGCATTACCAGGTTTGCACAGCCAGCCCGTAAAGACTGACATTATGACTTGCCTTCTCTGTGCTTAGCATTTTGGATTTTCACTTAATATGATTGATTTCATGTCCTCTTGCTGAGAACTTTCTCCTAAACATGGGTATGTTCTGTCTTTTTACCTCGAGTTCGTTGCTTAGGCCTGCCTCAATTCAACATGTCACAGAGACTAGGACATGATTTTCAATGTCACTACTGACTGAAGGACCTTGTTATTTGGACCCTCCAGCCATATTAGAGGTCCTTGGATATTGAAAGAGCTCAAATTTAACTTTAAATTACCCCCCCACCACATACACACACACACACACACACGCACACACACACGTACACATTCATGAGGTCTGTAATTTGCTTTGAGTAGTACCCTCTCTGGGTTAGAAGGCCTATCATATGCCCTGTTGGTCCTTGCCTTTGCATCTTTGCCTTTGGGCCACCTCAGACATCTCTTGTGGATGAGATCATTCAACTTATGGCAGTTAAGACCTTCTTACTTTGTAATATATTTCTTTCTCTCTTTTCTCTTTGAAAATACTGGGGTATGTTACTGAATAGAATTGTTAGGGGTCACTATTTATAGCCATAGATGGGAAAGGCACTAATATTTTAACAGTTTATAAAAAATATATTTAAAGTTGATAATGTGAATAACTAAATTAAAATAGATTATTCAAGCTGTAACATAATATCTGCATTATAGATTATCTATGCTAACAAACCTAGTTCCTTTTCTTTTATTTCTTTTATTTAATTTATAAATTAAAATGTCACAAATTCTGGCAGTTTTTTTTTATTTTTAAAGATTTCCGATGCTAACCTCAGTAAGAGGTCTTGAGTGTTTTAAAAAAACTGATTTTTTTTCCACCAGGAACTTGTACCTTGAATAAATCCTAGTTAACGAGATTTATTTGTATGTATATAATATTTAAAATTAAATGGTAAATACTAGATAAACCTAATAACTGTCAATTCTAGTAATTTGTGGTGGTTACAAGGGATTCATTTTGTTTTAACTCACCCATTACTTCCAATTACCATATCAATTCCTTTTTTATTCATTTATTCTATATTTATCATTTCCATCAATATATAATATGAATCTGAATATGAATTTGAACTTAACATTTTCTAGGCACACAGTTAGATATTAGGACTATAAAGATAAAAATACATGTTCCCTTTGATTAACATCTCCACGTTTCCCCCACTCCTCTGCGCCTGGCAACCACCATCCTGTTGTCTGTTTCTATGAGTTTGACGGTTTTAGATTTCATATATGCATGAGATCATACGGTATTTGTGTGTGGCTTATTTCACTTAGCATAATATCCTACAGTCTCATCCATGTTGTCACAAATGGCAGGCAGTTATAAAATGATGTTCTGGTGATCTAATGTATAGAATGAATGGTGATGGATGTATTAATTAATTTGATATAATCATTATACAACATATACATATATCAAATTATCACATTGTACTCCTTGAATATATTTAGTCTTTATTTGTCAATTAAATATTCTTTAAAAATCAGTTCAACAAAAACCTAAAAAATAAAAAATAAAATAAAATACGTGGCAGTTAACAATGAAAAACTCCATGGTTCCTCCCTTTAAGAACATGGATTCTGATTAACAAAATTGAAAATCTTTAAAGGATCAAAGGAACATGGTTACAATGAAGCACACAGCACTAGAACTACAACCTAGAACACCTGTATTTGAAGACATCTACACAGGTTTCCGTTTTTAATTATAATCATGAAATATAGTAATGCTCTTCCCCAGTTGAGTCTTAAGCCCACAGAGTGAGCCTTGTTGTCATGGTCTGTCTAAACAATGAGACCACTGGCCAAAATTCTGGCTAAATTCCACCAACCAGTTAACACCCATCAAAGATTAGCCACAGTTTTCCTGTACTTTTATTTATATTTCTGCTCTTATTTGAATATTATTTAATCTGTAATTTACATCTTGTTTTTGTGTATCTTTATTTTTGTTTGTTTTTTAGATAATATAATTTTTATAAACACAAACTATATATGTATTTTCAAAGGTCAATAAATATTTCTCTATTACTGTTATTCTATAGAGTCAAATCTACATGAGATGTATCTTGTCAAAATATGTGGGAAGAGAGGCATTTTTTACTGAGGCTCATTTGCAAAACATAGACCACATGGAGGCATTATAGTCCTTACAGAACCATATAAGAGTATTTGTTTTAATTTTACTATATAAGTAAACTGAGGCTTAGAGGATTTAAGTAATTTGGCCAAGGTCATTCACCTTTAGCAATAGAGAAAAGGCCTAATTTGGAAAAACAGATGTAAAGTGTACTTACTATTTATGGTAAAAACAAAACTGTGATACACTGGCACCTTTTTCTGTTAGCTAAGAAAATTTCAAGGTGTAACAACTATTTATAAACTCTGCAATCAAGTCCCTAAGACGATATTAAGATTTCCTCCTTGTCCACAAGCAACTTTGACCTGACTTCTCTAGAGCATAGATTAGCCAACTTTTTCTCTAAATAGCCAGAGAATAAATATTTTGGGCTCTGGAAGCCATAAGGTTTCCATTGCAACAACTTAACTCTGCCATTATAGCACAAAAGCATTTATAGACAATATGCAAACATGACTGTGTTCCAATAAAACTTTACTTATAAAAACAGGTGTTAGATGTTGAATTTGGCCTAAGGGCCAAATTTTGCTAACTCCTACTTGACAGTTTAGATTAGTGATTGCTAAACAACTTTGATCACATATACAATCATTTAAACCGTTTCACGTGCACATCCTTGATATATGATTTTACTTATTTATTTATAGGAGATCACAAGTACAGCTATACTGATATATTATGTCCAGTATTAAAAATGCACAAAAATATCCACTAAAGATCAAATAAAACATGTAAGTAGAGATTCCACTTTCCTCTACAATCATGTGCATGGCCAGGCCCACTACCTGGTGTGTGAAGCACTCTGCTTAAGAACACTGCCCAGGATACAGCCAATGAGGCAATGATCTGGAAAAAAAAAAAATTTTAATAGTTCCTTGCTTTTAGTTGGTATGTTACTTAAAAGGATAATTTCCTTCACAATGAGTATTAGGTTTTAACAACTATACTAGTTTTAGAATTATACTAGTTTTAGAATTAATTAGAATTAATACTAGTCTGGTCTTTCTCCCCTGCCCCAAATTTTTCTTTATTGCTCCCTCTCTCCCCCCTTCTTTCCTTCGTGCCCTTGTTTTTTCGTTCTTTCTTAAATTAAAATCCATTTCAGTTAGAAGCTTAGGTTAATAGCTGTCAATATTATCATGTATTTAATTCCCCTTTTCACTCAAGAAGGATAAAAATGAAATGGAAAAATCCCGCAATATTACCACAGAGCACCGTACTAGATTTTTTTTGCTTCTTTGTTTCCATACCAAAAGAAATTGCTCTCCTTCATTAGACTTTGAGTTTTTGTGGTTTGAGTTATTGCCCTTTAAAATTACTTCAAGCAGACGACCATAGATGTATTGGTTCAAAAGAAATACAGATTATAAAAGCCTTCTCAATCAAAATTATTTCTTTCAATATTCTTCTTTATTTACACTCATTTAAAATATAGATGAATGTATAAATATATACATATGTATCTAAAAATATTATCTTCCTTTAGCTATTTTAGAGGAAAAAATAAGCAAAATTTTTTCCAATATTAAAATTTTAACATGAGCACTTACATGTACTTTCCAACATATTTAAGGCACTAACAAAAGTTAAAAACCTTAAGAGATAGATCTCTCTTAAGATTTTACAGACAGTCTAAATATTCGTGTTAGTTGTTAACCTAAGGTACATGTGTGTCCTATGGCAAATGTGTAGTGAGTATGTATTTGTACATAGATCTGAGAAATTGAGAGATATATCAGATGGAGAAAAAATTAAGCTGCGATTCAGGAAATCTGGATCCTATTTTTAGTTTTTCCTCTAAAAATTTGTGTCACCTTAAGTAAGTACTTACTATCTCCAGTGTCAGCCTCTTTATCTGTAAGGGGGTAGGGAACATGAAGCAAATAATTTCTAAGGGTCATTCCATCACTGAGTCCATATTCTAACGTGTATCTTTGAATACTAGCAGCAGTATATAAAAATAATAATTTTGGCTAAAATGTGTTAAGCACCTATTTTGTGCCATGAACTGGGATACACTCTTCATGGATTATGTCATTCACTGCTTGACCCAACCCAAAGAGCTATGTAATCATTTTGCTCATTTAACATTAGGAACTGAGGGTCCAGAGAGAAGAAAAAGTAACACAAGTTATATAGCTAGTACAAGAAATAACTAATAATTAAACCCAGGATTCAGTGATTCATAAGGCTATTGTGCTTCAACTCTTCTCTTATATACACACACACACACAAACACACACACATATATATATTTATGTATATGTATATTTATATATATGTATATTTATATTTTTATTTGTGGGTATGTGCAAAAACACTTTCTGTTGTACTGAGATACCTTCTCTGAGTCCTGTAGCTTGAGCTACTTCTGTAATTTTAAGGGTAATGTTAAGAGGAAACAAAACTCTTAATCCTCCTGCCAAAGCATGCCATGTGGATCTAGCTCAGTGGTCCTTCGTTCACTATCACTCCTTGCCTGTTATCCATCTCTATCTGAAAACAGTGCAGTTCCCAGGGCCTGCTGAATTTAAACTTATCTCCTTTTATTCCTCATCAAACAAAATTGGAAGAAATATAGTGGAAGATAAAATAATCATTTATTTATATGTTCCCTTCCCTTTCTTTCCAATTCACAATATTTTTCCTATTGTGTAATATTTGGCTCCCTTCTCCAATGAAGTGAGCTAAGTCATAATGCAAAAATAAACTCAGACATGCTATTTTCAGGTGAATCATATTTACATACCTACTTTCTTGTTTTATATCCTCTGAGAAAGTTAAATTTCCAGATTGAAGGATAAAGTTCCAACAACTGAGAAAAAACAAAATCTATTTTTTCAAATCTGACACATTTTGTGGATTTTTTTCTAAATTTAAAATATAGTAGAAAAATAAAAAAATACAAAAATTTTTTTAAAAAAATGGAGATCAACCACAAAATTTTATCACTCCAAGTTCAATACCATTAGTATTTGGATGTATAGCTTCTCATGATTTTCTAGAAATATATATACACACACACAAATTTTCTCGTTGTGCTGTGTGTATATATGTGTGTTTAAAGATGCATATCAATATATATTTAAATACATATTAGATTTCTTGATTACCAGCAATAGAAGGAAGGGTATTGAGAAAATTGGAGCTCTGTGCTTCTGAAAAAAGGCAACAAGGACAGGGAACAGAGAAACACAGCCAAAGTCACACTGGTCTGGTTAGGATGCTACTATTGTCATCACAGCCACTCTCTTCATGTCACTGACACTGCAGGGTCTGTGACATTTTCATATGTGCCTTGATTAATGTCCCCATGAAACTGAGACTTTGCTATTCTCCATTAGAATTGAAAAACTTGAGTCAAAGACTGATTGCTTAAACCTAAGACATATGCCTATATCCTCAGCTATATGGCCCCTTCAGCTTTCATGTGGGACATTGGACCTACTTCCCACCAAGGCTCACACAGTGGGAGATTGTTCCAAAAGGAAGAGGGAACCTGAAAGTTGGATATTGACTAATATTCAATAGGTTCTAGTACACTGGCCATAAAATAGCTGCATCTCTTTTTCTTTCCTCTGCTCCTGAGTTATATATTATAACTATCTTTCATTTCACCATCCTCTCAAAAAAATTGTCCAAATTTTCATCCCTCACCTAGCATTAACTGTAGTATCTCTGGGTGATGTCCATTTCTTTTGTTATCTATTGTGATCCATCTCATTGTCTTGTAAACTGTGGGGCCACATTGAAAAATGTATCACCATACACATATTTAATACACAAAAGTGGGATAAACATGGAGGAAAGTAAATGAAAACAAGTAAATATTTACTTTTATACACATAATATAGTTAGGGGAAAGAATATGGGTAGAGCTACTATAGATCTCATTCCTGTAACTAGTTATAAGGATATAATTAGTGTTCATGCATTCTTCCCACCACCAGCTATTTATGTTTTCTTTATCTTCAACTAATACCACACATGGCTGAGGCTTTTTACCAACCGGTGTGCCTCACATATTCAATCCTAAAAGAGGTATAACAATCATTTGTTATAGTCTTCCATTAATTTTTCTATGTCTAGATGTGATAGTTTTCTATTATTTAACCATTACTTATATGGTGCTTGCTATGTATTGGTCACAGTGCTAAGTGTTTTATATGTATTAAGTCGTTTAATCCTCATAACAACCCTGAGACATATGTAAGATTTTCCTCCTTACATTTAAGTTTAGGAAACAGAGTTTGCATAACTTGCCCAAATTCACACAGACAGTAAGTAGTGGAGCCAGGATGTTAACTGAGGCAGTCTATGCTGTGTGAAAGAATATTACATAGAAGTACCTGGATATTGTACATATTATTCTCTAACCCCTTGAAGAGGATCAATGTTACTCTCCTTTGGTAGGTCCAATCACCCCACAAACTACAATGTTGATGTTTTTTATTGGCAAACTTATCATTCATCAGTGACAGTAGTCAGGTGAGCTTTGGTGAGAAAAAGTTCACGTTGTTGAGGGTCTGCATGACCTCTACGATTGCTGCCATGGCCACGTGCTTAATGAGCCCATGTAGCAGGCCTAACAGAGACTGGAGAATGAAGCCTACTGACATCCACTGAGAAGATCATCCTGTCTACCTGTTTATTAAGTTTCCCCCATTTTGGAAACATTCAAAATGAGCCTTCAAATTACAATTCACACGTAGCACATATATCCTCACATTCTGGGTTTACTCCAGAAGGTCCTTTCACATCTTTCTAAACTGCCTTGTTACTAATCCTTGACTCCTGAAATTCTCATTTCCGTAAACATCTGCCAAAACCATTAGGTTCTGTCTATGATTTAGTGTAGATTTTTGTTTTAGGCCATTATCCCTTCCATAAAGATGTGGTCAGTAACATACACTTCTGAAAGTTACTCATTCTACAAGGATTAGCCTCTTTTATAGTCTTTCAAGGACAACTGGGATGTATAATATATATGAGAGTATAATTCTAAAGGAGTAATTTCTAGCTAGAGTTGGAATATCATTCAGCACTTCCTGTAAAACTGGCTCCAGCATTTTCCTCCTCACTGAATGGTCATTGACTACTCTCCATGAGATAAGAATTAAGTATTGAGGGAGGAATTACAACATGGCAAGAGGCACGCACTGAGAATGTGTTCTGTCTGCTGCTTATACAGTTTCTTTGGTTGATTCCATTTCTGTCTGATGATAGAGTCCTGTGCTGGTCCCTCTGAACTTTGGAGTAAAGTAGATCAGATAATACCTTCTTCAGTAAGGTCACAGGGTCAATTCTGTCTTATGTTTAGGTATTCAGACTCTATCAAACTCCATTGCAGGCCAAGAGCTCTTACCAAAAGGACACAAGTTACTTGCTAAAGAAGGCATCAGTTTGTTTTAAAACCCTAATGGTCTTCAGTGTAATTCTCCTTTGGGGACTTGTTCCTTTCTGCATGCTCTATTCCATTGTGCCATTTTTGACATTGCGTACATTTTTGTATCTTTTCAGTCACAGAGATTATTGCCCTGCCACCTTCACTAATTAGAAAAATCACCTTTTGCTCTGAGCCTTATTCAAAAGTAGCATCCTTTCAGGTAACTGGTTAACGGGTCAGAGCACGTTTATTGCATAAAATGTACTGTCTATTGAATCCAAACTATAAAAAGGCTCAAATGTTGTGCCTTTTATCTAATGGCAGGGACACAAGTGTCCTTCACTTTGGAATGTATTATCCCACTGGGGCCAAGATTAATAGATCCCCAGAAATTTCACTGAAATTGCAGATACTGGTATTTTATACTAACACACGTATTATGTTGAGGTATGCAGAATTCCCTCTGCTCCTTGCGATTGTGTCCTAGCAATATGATGTTATCAAATGTTAGAGCAGCTTATGTCCTTTGGGATGGTTATATATCCAAGGACCCTACTGCTATATTGTAATATAGAAACTGGGAGGCGTGTATAACAATAAAGGGAGGTGATAAAAATCTATTCTCTTGCTACCAGATAAAACAAACTGATTCTGTGATTCTGTTTTTTTTTCTGGGTTGAGAGATAAAAAAGCATTCATTAGGTTAATATCTATTTACTATGAGCCAGGGGACACAGTTTTGGCTGAAGGAAAGAAACCACATCTGGAACTCTAATTGGAATTGGAATTACTAATCAATTAAACATATGCTGATCCTACGTCCTTCTTCAAGAGCTATCCATTTCTCCATTAACCAAACAGGAGAATTAAGTGATGATGCAAAAGGTATACCCATCCTATGTTTTTAAAATCTTAGATGGCTGTAATAATTTTTTACTCTCCTTAGAAATATGATATTGATTTTTATTAACTGTTTGAATAAGAAGAAATGGCCCCTGAGGCTTCTAGTTCCTCCTTCCTACCAAAGCAGCACTTGCTTCAAACACCAACAGGCCAGTGAAATTATTCTACTGATTTCTAAGTTATCTTTGCCAAATGTATACTTGGGAACTTATAAAATAAATAGGATGCATTGGAGCTTTCACTGGGCTGATTAGGAGGCAAACTTGGGGCAACCCTCCATTTATCACCTGACCTCTATAAACCTTCACACTGATTGGTGAACTTGTGGTGTTCTGGGTCCTTAACAATTAATGCTAGGGTCAATCAGAGCCACTGTCTCATAATCCATGGTAGGTCTGGGCTTTCTCCTTTTCTCATGGCACAGAGATTATGATAAATTTCCACAGGTCCTTTAAGGGCAGCCTAAAAGAATGATTTGCATTACATCCATGTTGCTATTACAGGGACTTGCCTTTTCTTCTTCATTAGAGAGGTTCTGTGTTTGTCAGGGATTATGTGAGGAACCATGAATCTCTATCATCCTGGCTCCAGTAAAACATGCCTCTGATTCCCACCCCTGGAATTATTATTTTTTTTTTAAAGTACAAAGCAATGTCAATTACACTTTCCAAACAATGAAGACTTTTTTTGCTCTCTCTCATATGAGAAGGAGTCTAGAGAAAGGAGCCTTCACAATTGGTTAATTCAGTTTGTCCAAAAACTCATTGAAGATTCTTTTCATATTTTTGCTTTGCTATCTTCAGCAGTAAGCTTGGTCCATGGGCTGGTTGTCCCATCATCACAGGATGGCTACTACAGTCTCAGGCATCATCCACACAGGTTGTATTTCAGTGATGGCAGAGTGCCTCTGTCTTCCTTGTATTTCTTTTTAAAAGTAGAATCCTTTCCAGGAAGCCCCTAGAAGTCCTCCCTCATATTTCTTAATTTTATCACAGACCCTCAAGCCTAAATCAATCATTAGCAGTATGAATCAAATAATCATAATTTACTTAGATATCATTACTTATGGTCTGAATAGGATGTTGGAATTGATTTCTTATGACTGTTGTGTACCTAAACAAAATTTGGGTTCTGTTAATATGGAACATACTGTGAATGACTATTACATAGGCCACCAGCTATTTAGGACTTTAACAAATTATCTGTTAATATTTGGTCCTAAAAATGCACAATTAATTGTATATATTCAAATATCCCTACAAATGGAAGTATTCTTATCTTAGTAGGCTCTGTTGCCTGCTATCTATGTCTACTTTGCTTCTGGTAGTTCATTGTCATTATTTTTCTCTACTACTCCAAGATCTACCCATTCCTGTTGAAATCAAGGGTCTCTTTTCAACCACAGCGTCTTTCACTGGCATGCTAGTCTACAAAATATCACATAACAAAGCACTGACTTACTCACCTATACATTTCTTAAGATTTTAGTCAAATGATTACCTTCACGTACTGGACAGATATTTTTAGGGAGTGAGTGGTGTGTTAAATATTTTAAAAGTCACCTCTAACATTTCTGTTAGTTCAATATTTTGGATTCCTTATTCTAGGATATACCAAGTAATTTCTGACATTTTAATGCCATTTAATGGGGGTCATGGTTGGGTCCATATTTTTGTCAACCAGCCAACAAAACTATTGCAATTACCCAGAGGTCCACATTAGCATAACGAATAAGGAAACTCTGGCAAGTGTATCTGTATTGATAAATTTAACCTTATCTAAAAATATTCCCCCCACTCCAACCTTGGTGAAACAACAGCAAAAACCAAAGATTTACTAATTTCATAATTACTTATTAATATAAATTAGGGAAATTCTGCAATTTGTCCATGGATAAAATTTTTTCATTCTGTAATCAGACATTCAGGTTATGCTGGAGTCTGACAATACAGAGAAAGAACATTGAGAGGTGGTTAATTAGGAAGCATGTGGATTATTGGCTTTCTCTTGTAAGTCAACTTCTGTTGGAAAAAGAGTAATATCATCTTCAATCTGATGATGAATGACCCTATTAAACAAGTTTAAAAAAGTTACTTATTGGTCAAGGGGGATAAGAAGCTTTAGATGATTGAAGTATTCCCATTCCAGTTTCTGGAGTATAACTCTTTCCAGATTAATACTCTAACTCTCATCTCAAAAGTGTGGTAATCTTGTGAATTCAACTGAAAATGAAAATCACAAACCAAAGGATTGAATTTTGCTTTTGTATTTTGACTACCTCAGCCTGAAGCTATAAGAGATAGGAGGTACTTTAAGTAGTATCACAAAATGTCTCTGAGTTTGTCTATTGCTTTAGCAGAGAATTTAGAAATGTGTGCCATTCACTTTCTCTATGCTATCCAATGCATTTTAAAGCACCTACTCAACCATGCAGTCATTAAAATTCCTCTTAACCTTCATAGTACTTAATGACTACATCAGTGCTATACCCTGAAGCTTTGCCTCTAATGGGAGACCATAAGCTATAATGAATCAGGCATTTCACCTTTGGTGCTATACTGCATGCAGTTTAGGATTTCTTTTAAAAATGCTAATGAAAATTCCCCCATCTTCAGTCCTAATGCAGTCAGCTAACAAATCCAGAGTCCTTACATATTCTAGAGGGTTTGATACCTACAATACATTTTATCTTAGGTAATTTTGTTTGCAAGCAACAGTAAAAAATAAAACATAATTAAGTTAAATAGAAAAGGAATATATTAGATAGATTTTGACAGCAAGGCTAGAACTAAAAGAGCTAGTAATGAGGATATAGCTAAGGACATGCCTCGCAAGTCTGCATAAGACTGTGCTACTGGTACCACACCACTGGGTTACATCATTTCTACTATCAGTCTTTCAACATTGTACGTCCTGATATATTCATGTCAGTCTCTCAACATTCATAGATTATTAAGGATTCTAACTGACATACTCATGTCCTAGCTCTATCCCTTTTGGCTTCCATAGTTGGAAGTAGACTCTGCTTCTCAGTAGATTAATTAAATTAAGAGATTTTTGTCATACAGATGTTAGAATGTTAGCTGCCATAAAAAATAAGGTAAACATACATATGTATATCTATCAAAAATAGGCTCATACTTTATGTGATCTTTTATAGATTGCTTCCCCAATCCCATTTAACAAATATTAGTTATATGTTCTATGTTCATAAACAGCAATCTGAATAATTATTTTTAAATAGAATGTAAACTGAGAAATAAAAAAGAAAAAGGCAAATAAAAAATAGGATGAGGTCATGAGCAGAAATTTACAAATGAAAAACAGTATCAGTCAAATATACATAAAAAAGATAATCACTATCAGTAGTAATGAAACTTTTTTTAAATAATCTTTGATTCTTTTTACTTTTTTACTGTGTATTCGCAAAAGCCACACAAATATCTTTAAGGCTTTTAAGTAAAAAGGTGTATACAGCTTTTTAAAATGAAAATGTAAAACAATTTTATTTTTACTTAATAGTGCCAGGAGGTATAAAGTTTAAGAAAACTGGGGCTCTTAGTTGATGCCATATGGGAAGATTAACCAAATGACACATTTTAATAAATAACTATGTAAAAGGAATAGAGTCTACTCTATTGCAAACACTCAATAAATATTTGTTAAATGAATAAACATGAGTTCTGTAATTATTTTTTAGACATTCATAATTTTTATAAATGTAATAGAGATAATAACATGCTTAATAATAGCTTTTCAAAACAAAGAATATCTTTAAAGAAATAGTGATAGTAGTAATAATTATAATAATGATAATGTAGGTTTCTAGGGTTGAAATTAATTCTCAAGTCTGTGGTGTGCCAGGTTTACTTCCTGAGCTAAAAATAAAGGAAAAAATAAAGAATTGTAATTATGACATGCAACTGAAGTATTTGGTGTCTAAAGTTTAGAGCTTCATTTAATGTAGTGGCTTTGTTTAATGTTATCGTGTATATAGAAAAATGTCACGTTAATTTGATGGCTAATTTCTTGTCAAAGTAATAGGTAACATACTAACACATAGCTCTCCATTTTTAAAAGTTATATATTTCTGAGACATAGTTTACAAATGACATTTTAGAGATTTTTCTCTAGGAACATCATTTGGCCACATTAAAGCCAAAGAAAATTGGATTTTAAAAGCAGAGCAAGATGAATTCCATAGCACCTGTTGTATTATACATTTATTACAGACTTTATTGTAAATGCTTAATATCCATTGAATAAATATAAGCTTATTTTACTTCTTATCTCTAGCACAGATTAGTTCTTATTCATAGATTAGTAGAAATCAAAAGATTTTTATTTTTTAAGGTTAGCTGTAAATATTCTGAAAATAAACAGTGCTATAGATATACTTACGTAAATAAGTGCTACCAATTTATAGGAATATGTAGTGTAGAAACTGTCAAATCTAATTTGAATTGATCCTTTCTAATTTTTAATATGTTTTTTAGTGTGCCTTCTAAACATGAACAGCAATGTCGTAGATAAATGCAAAATATTTTTTAAAAATTTTGTTTCCCATTATACCTCATCACTTTAAACACCAGGATGCATCAATACTAAAATAATCCAATGATTTTTATTGACTTGTTTTACATGTATTAAAAGTAGAATATGCAAGATGACATTTTCTTATAGATTTATATTTATATAAACATATTGTATAGCAAAATTGTCAATTGCAACAACATATTTGCAAACAGAGTTAAAATATATGGATGTGAACATGATCAAATACATTTTGAGGTTGTTTAACTTCTTTCTAAAGTTAAATGTGTTTAATTACCAATAACTAGATAATGGTAATATAAACACTACTTTGAGTAGTTATATTGATTGCTGGGAGGTAGAATAACTACAAGAAAATTTAAAAAGGAAAAAACAACTCCCACCTAAGTTCTTGCTGTTAGACTTACATTAGCAAGTCAATAAGCAAAGATCTTTTTTTTAAATATTTGCAAACTATACTTTTTGTCTAAAGTTTTACAAGAGAATGTTGTAAGGACGCTAAGCACACTACAAGTACTAAGTAGTAGAATAAGTGTAAATGTACTTTCCCAACGTATTATAATCAATAATAACTATTTGAGAGACTAAAAGTCTCTGTTTTTGTGTTTTTTGGTGTGTGTTTTAATTATTTTTTTATTTGTATATGTGGAATACATATACATATGTGGAATACAAGTGCAATTTTGCTACATTGATATATTGCAATGTGGTGAAGTCAGAGCCTTTAGTGAATATATCACTTTAGTGAATATATCACCAAGCAACCTCCCATCACCCATCACCCATCACCCACCCCCCCACCCCTTTGATTCTCCATTGTCCATCATTCTGTACTCTGCTTCCATGTTTACACATGATTTAGCTCACATTTATAAGTGAGAACATGTAGTATTTGTCCTTCTGTGTCTGAGTTATTTTACATTAGATTATGGCCTCCAGTTCCATCCATGTTGCTATGAAAGACATGATTTCATTCCTTTTTGTGGCTGAATAGTATTTCATTGTTTATATACACCACATTTTCTTTATCTAATCTTCTGTTGATTCCATATCTTTGCTATTGAGAATAATGCTGCAATAAACACATGAGTGCAGGTATCTTTCTTATAAATTGGTTTCTTTTCCTTTGGGTAGCAACCCGGTAGTGGGATTGCTGGATCATATGGTAGTTCTATTTTTAGTTCTTTGAGAAATCTCCATACATTTTTCCATAGAGGTTGCACTAATATATATTCCCACCAACAATGTATGAGTTCCCTTTTCTCTGCTTCCTTGCCGACATCTGTTACTTTTTGTTGTTTAAATAATAGCCATTCTGATTTGTGTAAGATGATATCTCATTGTCATTTTAATTTGCATTAATGTGATCATTGGTAAAGTCGAACATTTTTTCATAGGCTCGTTAGCCATTTGTTTGTCTTTTTTTGAAAAATGTCTATTCATGTCCTTAGCCCACTTTTTAATAGGTTTATTTGTGTTTTTTGTTCTTGTTGAATTCCTTATAAATTTTGGGTGTTAGTCACCTGTCAGATGTGTAAGTGTGCAAATATTTTCTCCCATTCTGAAGGTTGTCTGTTCACTCTGTTGATTATTTCCTTTGCCAAAGTTTGTAGTTTAATTAAGTCCCATTTATCTATTTTTGTTTTAGTTGACAGTGCTTTTGAGATCTTAGTCATGATTTCTTTGCTTAGACCAATATCCAAAAGAGTTTTTGCTAGGTTTTCTTCTACATTTTTATACTTTCAGGTCTTACATTGAAGTTTTAAATCCATCTTTGGTTGATTTTTGTATATGGTGAGAGATAGGGGCCCAGTTTCATTCTTCTGCATATGGCAATCCAGTTTTCCCAGCACCATTTATGGAAGAAGGTATCCTTTCCCCAGTGTACGTTCTTGTTGACTTTCTCAATAATTAGTTGGCTGTAAGTATGTGGCTGTGCATTCTCTATTCTGTCCCATTGATTTGTGTGTCTATTTTGATAACAGTGCCATGCTTTTTTGGTTACTGTAACCTTGTAGTATAATTTGAAGTTAGGCAATGTGATGCCTCCAGCTTTTGTTTTTTTGCTCAAAATTGCTTTGCTATCTGGGCTCTTTTTTGTTTCCATATGAACTTTAGAATTTTTTTTTTTAATTCTGTGAAAAATGACCTTGGTATTTTGATAGGGATTGCATTGAACATGTAGTTTGCTTTGGGCAGTATGGTCATTTTAACAATATTGATTTTTTTCAATCCATGAGCATGGGATATTTTTCCATTTGTGTCATCTACAATTTCTTTAGTCAGTGCTTTGTAGTTGTCCTTGTACGGTTCTTTCACCTCCTTGGTTAAATATATTCCTAGGTATTTTATTTTTTTGTAGCTATTATAAATGGTATTGCCTTTTGATTTGGTTTTCAGGTAGATCATTATCAGCATATAGAAATTCTACTGATTTCTGTATGTTGATTTTTGTATCCTGAGACTTTACTGAATTTGAATTCATTTATCAAGTCTAAGAGATTTTGGTGGAGTCTTTAGGGTTTTCTAGATATGAAGATCATATATCATCGGAGAACAGGGATAATTTGACTTCCTCTTTTCCAATTTGAATGTCTTTTATTTTTTTTATAGCTTACTTGCTCTGATAAAGACTTCCAGGTCTATATTGAATAAGAGTAGTGAAAATGGGCATCCTTGTCTTGTTCCAGTTCTTAAGGGGGATATTTCAACTTTTTTAATATGTCAATATTTTGTTGGCTATGGGTTTGTCACATACGGCTTTTATTTTTTTGAGGTATGTTCCTTCCGTGCCTAGTTTGTTGAGGATTTCTATCATGAAGGGATGCTGAATTTTATAGAATGCTTTTTCTGCATCTATTGAGATGATCATATTTTTATTTTTAATTCTGATTATGTGATGTATCACATTGACTGACTCACATTTGTTGAACCATCCTTGTATCCCTGGTGTAAAACCTACTTGATCATGGTGTGTTATCTTTTTGATGTGCTGTTAATTTGGTTTGCTAGTATTTTGTTGAGGATTTTTATGTTTATGTTCATTGGGATATTGATCTGTAGTTTTCTTTCTTTCTTGTGTCCCTGTCTGGTTTTGGTGTAAGAGTGATATTTGCCTTATAGAATGAGTTCCCTCCTCATTGATTTTTTGGAACAGTTTCAGGAGGATTTTGGTATCAGTTCTCCCTTGTTTGGTAGAATTCAGTTCTGAATCCATCTGGTCCTGGGATTTTATTGATGGTATATTTTTTATTACTGATTCAATTTTGCTATTCTTTATTGGGCTGTTTAGGAGGCCTATTTGTTCCTGGTTCCTTTTTTGATGTAGGCATTCAATACTGTAAACTACTTCTTAGCACTGCTTTTATTGTATCCCATGGATTTTGGCTTTGTTTTCATTCGTTTCAAAAAGTTTTTAAAATTTCTGTCTTAATTTCTTTGCTTACCCAGTGATCATTCAGGAGCATGTTGTGTAATTTCCATGCATTTACATAGTGTCTGAAGTTTCTCTTGATATGATTTCTAGCTTTATTCCACTGTGGTCTGATGAGATACTTGATTTGATTATGGGTGCCTGCAGTAGTGTGATCTTTGTATGATTTCTTTGGCAGTACATAGCGTCAGTGGTGTTTGTGATTTCCTTGGTCATTAAGGGTATGGTATTAGTTGAGGCTGTAGTGAAGTTTTGCTGGGGACTTGGATGCCAACTGGATGAGTCTTCAGACCCCAGACCCCAGTGGTGGCAGCAGTGGGCTGAGTGTACCTGATTTTAGGCCCCAGTTAGGCTTACATTGGCACCAGGGTTTGTGGGTCCTGGAAAGCCAATTTTTGGGTCTCCATGTGATTTTCTTAGAAACTAGTAGTTGGAGCAGTGGGCAAGGTATGTGGGTGGGCTGTTAGGCCTCTGGACAGCTGGTGTGATGTGGGTGATAGCATTAATGGTGGTGAGGCAACCCATTGGGACCCAAACAATCCATGTTGGTATTGCTTGCAGCTAGGATGGGTTGGGTGGGCTAGTCTCCAGTCCCACACCCACCTATAGCAAGGTGGTGGGTATGATCCTAAATATGGTTAGGAGGGCTTGGTTTCCCTGTGCCTCCCTAGCTGAGTGGTGGCTGCAGCTATATTCCCTCAAACTCAGCTGGATGGTGGGGCACAGCCCAGTGTTGAACTCTCAAAATAGTACCAGCTGTGAACTGCAACCAGTGAGGCCCTGAGGACCCTGCTCAGGTGAGAAGCATGGGCTAGAAGTTGTGGGGAGTGCAGTTTACTCATGTCTCAGTCTCAAAGCAGCTCATTACAGGGCAGTGGGTGTTATCATAGGTATACATCAGAGATCCTGGTTTTTCTGTCTTCTCCAGCCATTTGGCTGCAGCCATGTTGCCTTGAACTCAGCCTGAGGGTAGGGCACAGCCCAGGATTAAACTCTCAAAATGGTGCCTTGGGCCTGGAACCAGAGAGGGAAAAGCCCTCTTCCAGGCAAGTGGTGTGGGCAGGGAGCTGTGGGGAATGTGGTCCACTCATCATGTCTTAGTCTCAATAGCAGCCTGCCAGCAGGGTGATGGAGACCCAAGGGTGCATGGAAGCCCCTGGTCCCCTCTGTTTCCTTGGAGCAGCACAGTGGAAGTTTCCATAGATCCCTGGTATCTAGGCTCTGAGGAAGGCGACCAGCTACAGTTGTTCTAGGCTCAGATGCCTATGGGATTCTATGTGAGTTCCTTTTCTGGATCAACATTTTTGTGCAGTCTCTAGGCAGCTCCCTGTGTTAGGCCCAAGGCCTGTGTTGGTCGAGGAGTTCTCCCATAGGCAAGATTGTAAATTCCATTTTGGAATATGGAGACCTGGGGGTGTCTCTCTTATTGCTTCCCCATGCCCAGGAGCTTCTCCCAGCTGTCAGCCAGTCTCTGGCCAGGCAAGCTGTGTTGAATCCTCTTCTTGCTTACTTTTTTTGCTTTCTGTCTCTTCTCTGGTGAATGTTAGCATTTCCTCCTAGAAAATGTGTTCAAAATATAACTACTTACTATTCTGCTTCCGCTCCATGGAAGCACATACTATCTATGTCTAGTTGGCCATCTTGACCCTAATCCTCTGGTTTTGTTTTTGGAGAAATTACTTTCTGACTGATACTGTCTCTGGATCAGCTAATTTCATCCTCAAAATAACACTGTGACAGAAAATAATATCTTACCAGATAAACATGCCTACAAAATGGTTTAAAATTGTAACATAGTATTTCAAAATAATCTAAAAGAAATTAGGAAAATTATATAAAACAGTAAAGAACATTAATCAGTATCAGAAAATCTCAGAAATGAGGTGACAGCTCAGAAATGAAATAGAGATAAAATAATCATTTGAGAAATGAAGAGACTAAACTAGAAAGAACACAAGAGCAAATATTCTTAATAGATAAAGCTATTAAGAAAAAAACTAAGTTAAAGGAAGACATTTTAAAAAGTAAAAAGAAAGAGGTTAAAGTTTTGAGGCAAGTTATGCTGAAGGTACACAAGAAGACACAACATACAAATAGAAGTCCTTGAAGAAGAAAACCAAAGAAAGAGAACAGAATAAATACTCAAAACTATAATGAAGAAAATTTTCCTGCTGATATTTGAAAGTACATAGTGAAAGATAATCTCATGTATGTAAGAATATCAACCCTTTATTATCAATATTAAAAAATCTTCCAGTAAAATACTGAACCTCAAAGAAAAAAGAACAAACAAGTCATTTGGACACGTATGCAAGAAAAATTTGATTAATAATAAGAAAATAAATTATCATCATATTTTTCAATAGAAGACCAATTCTAGGAGAAAATGTAGTGACATATTTAAGATACACAAGGAAGGAAATTGAGAGTCATGTGAGCCATAGAAGTTATATTTAGAAAAACTAACTTTGAGTTGTTAAGGGCACAGAACACCTGTTATCATTGAAGAACTCCATGGTTTCCTTAGGGTCCTTCCTGAGAATACTCTACAGAATAAGCTTCAGACAACCAAGTGACTAGATACAGATAGAGATTGGTGGTGAACATTTAAATTATGGTTACTCATAGAACTAAAGCTAAGTGATGGTTAAAAGGAAGAAGGAAAACAGTATAGTATGTAGTGGCTATGTGCCCTGACAATATAAGTATATAAGAGTGTGTATGTGTGTGTGTGTGTGTGTGTGTGTATGTATTTCAAAGGATGAAGAGCAATTAAATTATCTTGAAAACCAGCGAATAAAATTAAAAATCAAGCATTTATCCTGGCTTTCCTTTATGAACTCCACCACTGGGAAACAAAATAGGGGAAGCGGAATAGGGGAATTATCTTGTTATATGAAAGTATTTCATCAAATAAATACAATACAAATGATAGTATTAGATTATTACATTTTACAACTAGAAATTAATGAGTTTTAAAAATGAGCATAAATGGCTACTAACAAATAAAGAAACTGAGGTTCAAATGGATTGGTTCAATTATACAAGATCTCACAGCTAGTAATTACCAGTGAGGATTCAAATACAGATCATGTGATACCAGAGACCGTGTTATATGCTTTGTCTTAATCCAGGGGTTTGTCTGGGCCTTTCATTTTCGTGCCAGGACATGAATATTAGTATAAAACAGTCTGTATTTTGTGATGAGCCTTTTCTAACCAAGTTAGATTTTAAGTGATTATTAATACAACTTCCATTCGAGACTTACAAAAATCATCTCAGTAAATTTAAATCACATATTGAGAAAGTTATTACCTTTTTAATTTTTTAATTCTTCTGATTCTTAAGAATAAAAACATTTTAATGCTAGTATATCTTTTACAACTCAAATATTTTCCAATTATTTTGTTTATTACAAAGAAAATAGGTGGCATGCCCACAAAGTGATCTAACTAAAATTTAATAATATGCTTTAATTTTTACTGTGTTCATTTTACTGTTAACTTATAACAATAAAAAATTACATTGGTTCCTTATTACAGATATAATATATAGCTTCATGTAATAAAGCAGACAAAATATTAAGCAAATTATACTATGAATGGTAGGTACATAGATATGAAAAGAATTATGATGAATTCTCAAACAGTAGCATATGGAAAATACTGTGCTAAGTCAAATTCTGTTCAGACATGCAGTTTAGTTTAAAAGAAACTTAAGCTATAAGTAGTACAGAAAATAGTACATTAGAGAAAAGACAGGATAAATGCAGGTATAGGTCGAGTATCCTTTATCCAAAATGCTTGGCACCAGAAGTATTTCAGATTTCAGATTTTTTTTGGATTTTGGAATATTTTCATATACATAATAAGATAGCTTGGGGATGGGACTTGAGTCTAAACACAAAATTCATTTATGTTTCATATATACCTTATACACATAGTTTGAAGGTAATTTTATATAATATTTTTAAAAATTTTTATGAAACAAAGTTTAGACTGCATTTTGTTTACCTTAAAATTTTTATTTTTAATTTTTATGTCTACATAATAGTTGCACATACTTATGGGATACATGTGATATTTTGGTATAAGCATATTATGTGTAATGATCAAATCAAGGTAATTGGAATATCCATCACCTAAAACATTTATGATTTCTTTGTGTTGGAGACATTCCAAATCCACTCCTCTAGTTATTTTGAAATATACAATAAATTATTGTTAACTGAAGTCACCCTATTGTGCTACCAAACACTAGATCTTATTCCTTCTATCTAACTATTTTTGTACCCATTAACCATCCTCTCCTTATCCCCCTTTCTGCTACCCTTCCTAGCCTCTGGTCACTACAATTCTGCTCTCTACCTCCATGAGATCAATTTTTTAGCTCCTACCTATGGGTAAGAATATATAGTATTTGTCTTTCTGACTGTATTTCATTATATGTCCTCCATTCCATTGTGTGTACATGACAGGATTAATTCTTTTTATGCCTTCAATAATATATCTACTGTATTGTGATATGACACATTTCTTTCCATTCACCACTGATGGCACTTAGGTTGATTCAATCTGGCTGTGTGAATAGTTTGATAACTTAGAGCACACTTATCTCTATAATTTTTCTTCTTTGGAATATACGTTAGATCTGTGTGTTCGACTTTTCGTTTTTTATGAACTCACTTGTTTTCCTAGCTGGTTGTGAGTTGACGTAACATAGCCATTTTCCCTTCTACATACTAAGTTTCTTTTTATTATAACGCTAATCATGGTAATTCATTTGTTTGAGACTCATGTTCATGCGTGTGCTAATTTTTCCATTGTGTCATTAGCCACTCTGTTATTTTGACTTGGAGACAGATTCAGGTTGGATTTTTGGGTTTGGTGCACTAGACAGTTTTGATTTTGGATATTGATTTGTGATTTTTGTGTTTAGGGATGCGTCATCTTAGTTGTATTTTATGTTTATTAATTGGTTGTGAAATATTTTATAGATAATTTAAAATATTTAACAGAAATGTCAAAAAAAGAAATACAAGAAGAAGAAAAAGAATGATGATTGCCATTCATAGTTGGTTATTTTAATTATGTTTACAGTTACAATATCTTCATCATAGTTGCCTTTTGGCAAATGTACTGATGAGGTGATATTTAGTATCACAGAGCTTATGACTTCATAGTCACGTTCAATGTCTAATTGAATGTTTAGCCTGCAAATACAGAGTATTTAAAGATCAGTAAGTCACATACAACAATGCAGTATCAACCATTATTAGCAAGTTAGTTAAATGCATTAGCTATTTTTGAATTAAGTTAAAATACAATTAAATCCCTGCTTTACTGCTTGTTACCTATGCAGTTTGGGCCAATCTAATTACCTCTCCTCTCAAAGTCATCAGTAAAATGAGAATAATAATAAAAATTCATTTCAGAGGGTTGTTGATAATTCATTTAATAATGGATGTAAAATGCTTAAAAATGCATATGGTAACAATATCAGTATTTTTTATGCCTAGAAAGCATATTATAAGCAGGGAGAATAGCCTGTGTACTACCATTATTAATATGGATAATAAACATTTTTTTTTCAGCTACTCTAATTCCAGGTACCAAGCATTATAGTCTTTATATAGCTTCATCTCTGGAGAATATTCAGAGAAGTTTCAAAAGCTTCCCAAATATCATGGATGCATTGGTCCAGGTAGACTATAAATTGGCCAAAAGGAAAGGTACATATATGTGTGCAAACCCCTCACCCCCCACCCCACTCCACACACACCACTCACACCATAAAATTAAATTACATTTGAGATTTAACTAGTTAATTAATATATGTGTGTGTGTATATATATATATATTATATGTATATATATATATTATATATATATATAAAAAAACAGAAGTAAGTCATAACATACATAACAGCAATATATGCAGTAGAAATTGATGATCATTAGGCTTAAGTCCTTAACCTAAGGATAGAATCATAGCAAATTTGCAAAGTGCAATTCTTGTTAAACCTCAGCCTAATTTCACTTGTGGCTTCATTTCTCTTCTGGAGGTATTAATATTTACACTATAAAAGCCTTTAAAATAAATTATTATAGCGATCTGATTCCTGCTGATCCGCCAGCCAAACTCAGCACTAATAAAGACACTTCCTCGCAAGTCATGAAGTAATGAGGCACAGAGAGAGGAAGAGTCAGTGTCCAGGCATCCCTTACCAATATCTCTGCCTCCAGCCTCCCAAGGCCCCAGCAAGCTCACTCGATCATTATGTGGCACTGCATTATTCAAATGCATGTTACCCGTCAGGGAACATTTTGGTACTATTTCAGGACTCAGATGAGAAAATAAGATAATAAGTAATGGTGAAGTGCTTTGTAGTTAAATGAGTATAAGATAATAAATCTTTGTTGGTTATTACAATCAAATAACCAAAAGATACATCTACCAGCTATTTGTATTTTCCTTACTAGAAGAATAATGTTTGTAGCT
This sequence comes from Daubentonia madagascariensis, assembly GCA_023783475.1. Lineage (NCBI taxonomy): Eukaryota > Metazoa > Chordata > Mammalia > Primates > Daubentoniidae > Daubentonia > Daubentonia madagascariensis. The sequence continues at coordinate 12,630,170 of JAKFHU010000747.1, read as the reverse complement.
ATTGTTCCAAAGGCAATCACAGTCACATTGTACTCTCCCCAAATGGGGTCAGTCTCTCTCTCTCTCTTTCCCCCCCTCCCTCTCCCTCCCTCTCCCCCCTCCCCTACCTACATGTTTACCTATATATTAATATTATTTTTCCCAATAACATCAACATTACTTATACAACTAAATACTTTTCCTAGAATTTTTGTAGTTAAGAGGAAAGAGTATCTAGGATTTGTGTTCCATTACCTATCACAACAGCTTGGTTAATGAGCAGGTGAAACACATGGCTTAAGTTCTCAGCGGATAAGATGGCTTATTTCCTTTACCAAGTTTTAGAGAGAGCTGACCTTACGTGTTGGCAGCTATGTAATGTTGCCTCAGAGATATAGAACAGTGTACGTTATCTACCACAATGTTAAACATCCCACCATTTTATGAACCATTTCTTTGGGTCTAAATGACACCTTTTTTTGGTGTGAGTCCCTGTTAAAAATACATACTCTTCTCAATCTGTGTCATTAACCACTTCAGTGATACTTAGGAGGGCAGTTAATTGAGACTAACGGCTAAGGAGGTAGTCAGGGGCCCAAGGTAAGTCCATAGGACACTGTGAGAGAACCTAAGTTAATGCAACATATTAACTTGTTTCTCTTAGGTCAGCCTTGGAATTGGATTGAAGAAGGTCCCTTAGGACAGTGGTCCCCAACCTTTTTGGCACCAGGGACTAGTTTCATGGAAGACAATTTTTCCACAAACCCAGAGGAGCGGGGAGGTGTACCTCAGGCAGTGATGTGCAGTGGGGTTCCTAACAAGCCACTGACCGGTACAGGGCCACAGCCTGGGGGTTGGGAACCACAACCTTAGGAGAACAAATGTTTAACTCCATACCTAAAATGCCTCATAGGATTTCTAAAAATGGTGGATTATCCTTTACATTGATCTTGTTTAATTAGCTCTACAATGGCAGACATAGCTTTTTTGGTTTCAGTGAGACACAAGTGGCTAACTTTAAATTTGTTTAGCCCTCTCCTAAAGCCCTTGACCTTTGACACTATTATAGCAAAAGATGTGCTTTCAAGATACCCTTGTATCTGGACACTCCTCTTTTTGTTTTTCTTTGTGTAATCTTTACAGAAGGCCCCCTAACCCCTTAGCCCATTTATTTTACTGCCTATGGACAATGGGTGGACTAAAATGTTGTGAATAATAAAATAAAAGTGAAGCAAAATTAACTATCTTCTACATTTTACTTTCAATTTTGTTATGGATGTATCTGTGTAAACGGGAGACAAAATAAACTGACAGAATAAGAAATACACACCTTGTAGACTTGGCCTCTAAAGACATTCTTGAATCTAATTTTTTGAGTAGTTAGCCAAAGTAGCTCTGAACAGTTTACTTGTAATTTAGTGAATACATGTAAATCACAAAGTTACATTTAACTTCCATTTTTTATGTTGAAAATCGCTTTCTAGTGTGTCCTACATGGAAGACATGTATACTATCACACTTGGTATTATATAATCATATTTACATTAATCTAAAAAACACATCAAAGGTCATTGAGGAATATTTAATCAGGCCTACAGTAGTCAGCCATCATTGCAGTTACTTGGTTGTTTCAAGATTTAGAAATGAGTTTTAAGATTTATTTTTCAAGTTAGTCCACACAGATAGAATTACTTTAAAATCTGTTTTATTTATATGACTTGTCTCCCTCATGATTCATTTTTGAGCTGGCCTTCAGGCAAAAGTAATGTTAACTTGCCTGGGAGAAGTTATTTAATTTGATAGTGATAATTTTTTTGACAGCTGGTAATTTGCTTATTTACAGCTTCCTGATTATGTCTTCTAATGCTATAGTTATTCGTGTAAAATAATAATCTTCTGTTAAAGAATTCTTATTCCTATTAATCGTTCCACTAAGAACAAACTTTGACCTTTTCTCAGCATTATCATTAGTATCTTGTGACTCTTTCCTCATCTTAATATAAAGTGATTATGATTTCATACAAGGGATAATAGAGATCTACCACTTGTACTTACAGGATTTTTTTTTTCCAGTTCAACATTGATTACTAAAGGAAGGCCTCTTTCTTAGGATTTTCAATGATGGTGGTCGTTTAGCCACTAGGGAAATTTTGGGAAGAGGCACCCTAGAAAAGTTGAAGCAACATGTTTAGCTGGTTTAGAACTACAAAAGGCCTTCCCTTTTTCTCTCCTTTTTTTTTTTTTTTTTTTAAAGCTCACAAGGCCTTTAAATGTGTAAATATGTTAACAGGAAAATGTATTGTTCACATAGATTTATGTAAATGTACCAAAGCACTTTAGCAATTATGATTTGTGGTAAAACATGAGGCTATTTATTAAATTTGTAAAGTGGTTAATGTTTCCAATAATAGATGAATTTTGTTTGCTTCAATGTAGCAATATCCATTAACAAGTGTTTATGATAATCAATTCCATAAGTTTAAGTGTATTGATTTAGATTTTTTAACAGAAAATTTGTTTAGTATAAAATGTGCTGGAATATTAGAACATGAAATTTGTCTGCTTCTTTCAGACTGGCCGAGGAAATAAATATTTTCCAGCTTTATTGAGGTATAATTGACAAATAAAAATTTGTCTTATTTCATTTGGCATAATATCCTTCAGGTTCATCCATGTTGTTGCAAATGGCAGGATTTCCTTCTTTTTTATGGCTGAATAATACTCTGTTATATATAATATGCCATATTTTTATTATCCATTCATCCATTGATGAACACTTAGGTTGTTTGCATATATTGGCTCCTGTGAAGGATGTTGCAGTGAGCATGGGAGTGCAGGTATCTTGAGATACTCAAGTGGGATTGCTGGATCATATGGTAATTCTATTTTTATTTTTTTGAGGAAACTCCATACTGTTTCCCATAATTTCTGTTCCAATTTATGTTCCCATTAACAGTGTACGTGAGTTCCCGTTTCTCTGTACCCTTGCCAACACTTGCTATCTCTTGTTTTTTTGATAATAGCCACCCTAACAGATGTGAGGTGGTATTTCATTGTGGTTTAGATTTGCATTTCCCTAATTATTATTGGTGTTGAACACTTTCATATACCTATTGTACATTTGTATGACTTCGTTAGAAAAATGTCTATTCAGGTAGTTTGCTCATTTTTTAATTGGGTTTTTGGGTTTTTTTTGTTTTTGTTTTCTTTTTGCTACAGAGTTGTATGAATTCCTTGTGTAATTTGGATAGTAATCCTTATCAGATATATGTTCGCAAACATTTTTTTTCCCATTCTGTAGGTTGCCTTTTCATTTTGTTGATTGTTTCTTTTGCTGTGCAGAAACTTTTTAGTTTGATGTAGTCCATTTATTTATTTATGCTTTTGGTGTCGTATCCAAAAAAATCATTGCCAAGAACAATGTCAAAGAGCCTTTTCCCTACATTTTCTTCTCATTGTAGGCCTTACATGTAATTCATTAATCCATTTTGAGTTAATTTTTGTGTATGCTGTAAGTTAAGGGTCCAATTTCATTTTTTTTTGCATGTTAATATCCGGTTTTCCCAACACCATTTGTTAAAGAGACTATCCTTTCCCCATTGCGTACTCTTGACACTCTTGTCAAAGATTAGTTGGGCACATATGTGTGGACTATGTGTCTGTTTCTATGCCAGTACCATACTGTTATTTTTTTTTGAAACAGCATCTTGCTCTGTCACCCTGGCTAGAGTGCAGTGATGTCATCATAGCTCACTGCAATCTCAAATTCCTGGACTCAAGCAATCCTCCTGCCTCAGCCTCCCTAGTAGCTGGAACTATAGGCATGCACTGCTACGTACCGCTAATTTTTTCTGTTTTCAGTAGAGACGGGTCTTGCTCTTGCTCAGGCTAATCTCAAACTCCTGAGCTCAAGCAATCCTCCCGCCTTGGTCTCCCAGAGTGCTAAGATTACAAGCGTGAGCCAGGGTACCCAGCCCTCATACTGTTTTTATTATTACAGCTTTGTAATTTATAATTTGAATTCAGGAAGTATAATGCGTTCAGCTTTGCTCTTTTTACTCAAGATTGCTTTGGCATTTAGAGTCTTTTGTGGTTCCATATGAATCTTATTTTCCATTTCTGTGAAAAATGCAGAAATCAAAACTAGAATTTTCATAGGGATTGCATTGAATCTGTCGATTGCCTTGAAGGCATTTTAATAATATTAATTATTTCAATCTTTGAATACAGGATTTTATTTTATAGTATTTGTGTCTTCAATTGTTTTTTTACTAATGTTTCATAATTTTCAAGTCACTGATCTTTCACCTTCATTAAATTTAATACTAAGTATTTTATTCATTTTGATGCTATCGTAAGTGGAATTTTTTCAAAATTTCTTTTTCAGATAGTTCGTTGTTAGTGTATAGAAATGCAACTGATTTTTAATGTTAATTTTGTGCCCTGCAACTTTAATGAAATCATTTAGGATTTTCTATATGTAAGATCAAGACATCTGCAAACAGAGATGATTCAACTTCCTCCTTTTGATGTGGTTACCTTTTATTTTTTTTTTCTCTTGACTAATTGCTATGGTTAGGGCTTTCTGTATTATGTTGAATAGAAGTGGTGAGGGAGCACCCTTATCTTGATCCTAATTTTAAAGGACATGCTTTTAACTTTGCACCATTGAGTATGATGTTGTTGGCTTGTCATATATAGCTTTTGTTATGTTGAGTTATGTTTCTTCTATATTTAATTTGTTGAGAGTTTTAGCATGGAAAAATGTTGAATTTTGTCAAATGCTTTTTCTGCATCCATTGAGATGATCATGTAATGCAGTGTATCATATTTACTGATTTGCATATGTTGAACCATCTTTCATCCCAGGGATAAATCCAAGTTGATGTGGTGAATGATCCTTTTAATGTGATGATGAAATCAGTTTGCTAATAATTTGTTGAGGATTTTTGCATCTGTGTTCATCAGAAACATTGGCCTATATATTTTTTCTTGTAGTAACCTTATTTGGCTTTGATATAAGGGTAATGCTGGCCTTTTAAAGTGAGTTTAGAAGTATTCCCTCTTCAGATTTTTTGGAAAAGTTTGATAAGGACTGGCATTAATTCTTTAAATGTTTGGTAGAATTCACCTGTGAAGCCATTTGGTCCTGGGTTTTTCTTTGTTGGGAAGTGTATGATTACTGCTTCAAACTTTTTACTCATATTCATGTTTAGATTTTCTGTTTCTTTGTGATTCTATGTTCCTTGGAATTTATCTATTTCTTCTTATACACCAATTTGTTGGTGTATAAATGTTCATAGTAGTCTCCTATGATCTTTTGTATTTCTTTGCTATCAGTTCTAATGTCTCCTTTTTCATTTCTGGTTTATTGAGTCTTTCTTTCGGTTAGTTTAGCTAAAGGTTTGTCAGTTCTGTTTATCTTTTTAAAAAAATCAACTCTTCTTGATCATTTCAATTATCTTTCTCGTCTTATTTTATTTATTTCTGTTCTATATTATTTTCTTTCTTCTAACTTTAGATTTAGTTTGTTCTTTCTCTAGTTCCTCGAGGTATAAAGTTAGGTTGTTTATTTGAGCTCTTTCTTTTTCATGAACATAGGCATTTATCATTATAAACTTCCCTCTTAGAAATGCTGTTGCTGAATCCCGTATATTTTGTCATGTTGTGTTTTCATTTTCATTTGTCTCGTGATATATTTTGATTTCTCTTTTGACTTTGTGTTTGGCCCATTGATTGTTTAGGATCATGTTTAATTTCCCACTTTCTGTGAATTTTTCAGTTTTCCTCCTCTTATTGATTTCTGGTTTCATATCATTACAGTTAGAGAAGATATTTAATATGATTTCAATCCTCTTAAAGTTGTTCAGACTTGTCTTCTGGCCTAACATATGATTTATCCTGGAGAATATTCCATGTATACTTGAGAAGAATGTGCTTCTGTTGGATAGAATGTTCTGCATGTGTCTCTAAGGTCCATTTGGTCTATACTGTTATTTAAGTCTGCTTTTTCTTTATCAGTTTTCTCTCTGGATGATATATGCATTATTGAAAGTGTGCTATTGAAATCCCTCACTATTGTATTCCTGTCTATTTCTCCCTTCAGTTCTGTTAAAGTATGCTTTATATATTTAGGTACAACTATGTAAAGTACATATATATTTACAATTGTTATAGCCTTTGATGATGACACTTTTTATTATATGTTACCATTTGTTCCTTTGAAGATTTGACGAAAGACATTTGTCATATAAGATGCCACACTGCTTTTGTTGGTTACCATTCCACGGATTCTTTCTCATCCCTTCACATTTAGCCTATGTGTGTCTTTAAAGCTAAAGTTAGTGTCTCATAAGGAGCATATCGCTGGATCTTTTTGTTCAATCCATTAAGTCACTTTATCATCATTGGATAATTTAATCCATTTATATTTAAAGTAATTATTGATAGGTATGGACTTACCACAGGCATACCTTGAAGATACTGCAAGTGTGGTTCCAAACCACCATAATAAAGCAAACATTGCAATAAAGTGAGTCATATGAAATTTTTGGTTTCCCAGTGAATATAAAAGTTATGTTTAAACCATACTGTAGTCTATTAAGTGTGCAATAGCATTATGTATAAAAAATAATGTACATACCTTAATTACAAAAGAATGTATTCCCAAAAACTGCTAACTATCACCTGAGAGTTCAGTGAGTTGTAATCTTTTTGCTGGTGGAAGGTCTTGCCTTGATTTTGATAACTGCTGACTGATCAGAGGGGTCGTTACTGAAAGTTGGGGCAATTTCTTAAAATAACAATAAAATTTACTGCATTGATTGACTCTTTCTTTCACAAAAGATATCTCAAAGATTTCTCTGTAGCATGTGATGCTGTTCAATATCATTTTACCCACAGTAGAACATCTTTCAAAATAGGAGTAAATCTTCTCAAACTCTACCAGTGCTTTATCAAGTAAGTTTATGTAATATCCTAAATCCTTTGTTGTCATTTCAACAATGTTCACAGCATCTTCACCAGGAATAGATTTCATCTCAAGATACCACTCTCTTTGCTCATCCTTAAGAGGCAGCTTCTAATCTGTTAATATTTATCATGAGATTGCAGCAGTTTAATCATACCTTCAGGCTCTACTTCCAATTCTAGTTCTCAGGATATTTCCTCCACATCTACACTTACTTCCTCCACTGAATTCTTGAACCCTTCACAGTTATCCTTGAGGGTTGGAATCAATTTCTTTTAAACTCTCCTTAATGTTGATATTTTACCTCCTCCCATGAACCACAAGTGTTCTTACTGGCATCTAGAATGGTCAATCGTTTCCAGAATGTTTTCACTTTACTTTGCCCAGATCCATCAGAGGAATCACTATCTATGGCAGCGATAGCCTTATGAAATGTATTTCTTAAATAATGAGACTTGAAAGTCAAAATTACTCCTTGATTTATAGGCTGCGTAATGGATATTGTGTTATAGGCATGAAAACAACATTAATCTCCTTGTATACCTTCATCAGAGCTCTTTGATGACTAGGTGAATTGTCAATGAGCAGCAATATTTTGAAAGGAATCTTTTTTTCTTAAGCAATAGGTCTCAACAGTGGGCTTAAAATATTTAATAAACCATAATGTAAAAAGATATGCTGTCATTCAGGCTTTGTTGCTCCATTTATAGAGCAGAGAGAGAGTATATTTAGCATAATTCTTAAGGACCCTAGAATTTTCAGTATGGTAAATGAGAAATGGCTTCACCTTAAAGTCACCAGGTGCATTGGCCTTTAACAAGAGAATCAGTCTGTCCTTTGAACCTTTGAAGGCAGGCATAGACTTCTCCTCTCTAGCTATGATAGTCCTAGATCACATCGTCTCTCAGTAGAAGCCTGTTTTATCTACATTGACCAAAAGCCTTATCAATAACAAATAATTGATTAACACATATTTTGTATGCTATATGTATTATATACTGTATTCTTACAATGAATATAGAGAAAAGAAAATGGTATTAGTAAAATCATGAGGCAGGAAAAATGCATTTACTAAGTAGAAGTGGAACATCATAAAGTTCTTCATCCTTGTTGCCTTTATGTATGTTGAGTAGCCTGAGGAGGAGGAGGAAGAGGAGGGGTTGGTCTTGTCTCGGGGGTGGCGAGATGTAAGAGGTGGAGGAGATGAAAGAGGAGGCAGGAGAGGCAGGTACACTCAGTGTAACTATTATTGAAAACAATCTGCATCTGCATATAAGTGGACCCAGGCAGTTTAAACTGTCATTGTTTATCTGCCACTTGGTATTCATTTTATAATTTCTAACCTTCTGAATATTTTACTACAGTGTCAGTCTTATATCCAACCTCAGAGTCACCATCTTTCCTTCTGATTTCCTGTCCATGATCATGCAGTGTCACACTTCTTGGTGAGACACATTTTGCTCAGAGTTAGCTTTGTTACCAAAAGTTCTGCACTTGTCCCTGAGGCCACATCAGAAGAATGAGGACAAGTGGTTTGAGGAGAAGGAAAGGGAGGTTTATTAATTTGCCAGCAAATGAGGAGGATGGAGACTCATGTCTTAAAGTGCCATCATACTAACTATAAGCAGAAATACAGAGATTTTGAAAGGAGCATTTTCAGCTTTAGCCTATTGCTGTTTAAATACAATCAATGGTTCTGATCCATCCCATCTCCAGCGAAGACAATCTCATGACCTCCCACTCTCACAATTCTGTTGAGCCATCTCCTGTGGTACGAAGAATAAAAGACACTCCCCTGCCCCTCTGATTACTTGCCTCAAGCAGCGACGTAGGTTTTAATCACCAAAAGGAGTCCGGGGGGGTTGTAAAGAGACAACTCACAAAACATTTTACCCTTTTTCAGGTCATTCTCTCTGTTACAGCTTCACATCTCTTTTTTTCCTTCTTTTCTTATATTTACTCATTTATTTGAAAAGTCTAACTGATGTTAACATTCTCCTTCTAATTCCACTTCTCCTCTCATGAATAACTGACAAGACTCACTTAAACTTTTATTTACTTATTTTTTACTCTGTATAAATCATTGTAAAATCACATAACCCTTCAATCTTTAATCTCTATCACTTCATGGGGGCAGAGGCCCTTTTCCTTCTGCAGGTTTTCTGCTGAAATGAATTGATAATCAGTAGATTAATAGGGAAAAAAAAGTATACAAATTTATTAACATGAGCATGGACATGGGACTTGAATATGAGACTCAAGGGCCAGATGATTGAGGATTAAATACCCTTTTCATAGGGGAGTGGGGGGCTGTAGGCAATTTTAGGGGGGCAGTAAATAATTTGTAGTAAATGAATAGATCCAGGAGGCAGACATTATCTTGTAAATAATTTTCTTAGGAAACTGAATGGGGCCAGCAAGTTAGGGGGATGTAAGGGACAAAACTGCTCTGTAAACAAACGTTGTCTTATTATGTATGTAAAGTTTCCAAGGTAATGTCTGGGAGCTGCCCTCAGAAGAATAGATGAAAAGTTTATGTGGGTATGGTAAAGACTTTTAGTCTTTTCTCCAGTGGTTAATCTTTCCTGATTATTTGATGAGATTCCTAGAGAGGGATTCTTAAGAAAATTGCATTTCTTTTGGAAAGAATTTTTCTTAGATAAGGAAATTCCAGAGATAGTCCCTTCCTGTGCTTGAGGGGAGGAAAAAACAAGAGAAGATTAGAAAGTGCTTGCTTCTGAGGCAGTTTCTAAAGGCAAACTTCTAGTTTCTTTTAATGCAAATTGCTCAGCAGGCCAAAGCACCATACTTTGAGGTATCCTTCTTTGTGCCCCAACAACCTCTAAACCATAGTAGTTATGGAGTATGAAGTATTTATGAACAGTTTCAAATGTAAAAAATAAAGAACCTGATTAAGAGTGGCTTAAACAAACAGGGGTTCATATATTCTCATGAAAAATAAAGCGAGATAGTTGTTCATGTTGGTTTAGCAAGGGGGAAAGTTTCCCACAAGCTTCCCAGAAGACTTCTCATCTTGTTTGATTTACTGTATCTGAACCTCTAGCCTACATGTTTCTTGAAATCAGAGGATTATCAATTCTTATCTTAATATTATAAGTGGGGATGTGTTAACAAGAAAAGGACAAGGAATAGGAAACATAAATTAGGTAAATAAGTACATGTGTAGGATGTCTTCCACTACACCACTGAGATATTCTTACCTGCTTGCTCAAAACGTTTAGTAACTCCTAACAACATTTACATAAAATTTGTACATTCTTTAATTTTTATACCACTATAAATTTACACCATCTCCTTTTAATCTTTCCCCAGTGATACTTTGTCTGATGGCTGTTGTACTGTAAACCTTTTGAGGGTAAGAATCACAGTTCCTTCTAAGAGCTACTTCTATGCAAGCTACTCTATTACTTGTTGAGTGAATATATTAATTTGGCTCACTTTAAGGGTTTTTTTTGGTACATTTTTCCTACTTTGTGCCTTTTCTTCTCCTTCTTCCTGTTTTCCTTATGGAAGTCCATGTTATTGCTCCTAAGCTCTATTTTTTACTCAATAAAAGAGTTCTTTCCTGAGATCAAGAGGAACATTAATGTTCATGAGCAAGAGGCTGATAAACATGCATTTGAAAGGTCATTCTTCCTTTGAGAATAGAGTAATTACGTAGCATTTAACCAGATTGCTTTTTAAGCTGAAAAAGTGAGTATCTAGTTTTCATTGAAAAAATAGCTTTTCTAGCACAAATAATGAATGCATGAAAGTGTACTTTAAGAAATCTCGATATGTATAAACCCTGAGTTATAATAGATAAAAAGGGCTTTAATTATTCAGATTCATTTTTTTTACTTTGTAAAAATTAATCTGAAAATGTTCCTTTAGATAGCAAATTTTTACATATGATTTTATTTCCACTTAAATGAGTTGGTACAGTATTGCTCTAAGAACAAAATCTGAGAAGTCAAAGCAGCTTGAGTTTAACTCTTCCTCTCTGCTACCACTGTTGCTTTCTAACAAATTGCTTAATTGACAGTCCAATCTCTCATAAATGACAATAACCCTATAACAATTGCTATTAATACTACTAATAAAATCATTATTGTATACTTGCTGAGTAAAGGGCATTGGACAAAGTACTTTATGTATTATTTCTTCCAATACTAAAGGAACATTGTAAGGTTGTTTATATCATTCACCTGGGGCTTAGAGATGTTGAGACATTCGCTCAAGGTCACAGAGTAAATGGCAGAATTCAGACTCAGGTAAGCTTAGCCCCAGAGCCCTTGATCCTAGCTCCTGTGGTGTTTACTGTTTCTCATTATAAGGGGGGAATTCATACTTAACTGCAAAGTCTTAGTGAGGTTCAATTTAGAATATTAAATAATATGTAAACTATATAATATTTTATAAATGTAAAATATTACCATTATTAATTTTAAAACAATTTATGCATGATCATCTTTTCACCTTTAGGACAATGATATAAAATTATAATATTTATCAAAGGATTTCTTCTATTTGGTATATATTCCAAATGCTTATGTAAAACGTGGGTAAAATTAAACATAGGATTTAAAAATTCTATTTAAAATCCACAAATTATAATTGAACATGTTATGTGTAAAAAGTATACCTCATGTATCTCTTCCAAGTGCATGATATGTTAAAGAAGTAAGCTTGATATTAACACAAAGTCTTGTTTAGATTCTGTGTCTCTTTATTTGAGTTTCTTAATGTAACTTCTCCCCAAAAATCATTTAAAATTTTATTTATGTATTCATCAAATATTTATTGAACACCCACTATATGCCAAGCACTGATTGAAATAAAAATTAAGAGACTCTTCCTCAAAAACATCAAGGGAAGGTAACTTCCCTTCTGATTGCAAATTTGTAATGCCATTTAAAAGCCATATGAAATTTTCTGTTCACAGGAATTTTACAACACCTTCATGAATTCACAATATTGGTAGATGTTGAATTTACCCTTTTAAACATTTTTATAAATCGGTTAACTGCATGCCGACACATTAATGTTTGGATCAGTGGCTTTGCAATGCTCATCCATATTCCCACAGATGGGCTTTAGGGAAGGAAAATGCAGTGCAGTATACTGCTATAGTATGAAATACTGAATTATTACATAATTATCTTGTCCTGTCCCAGAGTCAGAGCTTCTTTCAACTGAAATAGCTCTATGGGAATGAAGGAGAGAAATGTAGAGGGGTGAACTGGACATAGATTGTAGTACTTTATTCTACTGAAAAATAGTTTTTCCTGAGGTTAGATGCTGGCCAAAACCAGCCATCAGATAAGATAAACTTTGTGAATTTAAAAAAATAACTCACACACTACATTTCTGATCATGGAAATTTTAACACTGGAACATAGCAGTGCGGTACTAGTCCTGGTTCCATTGCTCAAATAAAAGAACTCAGTTAAGATCAGTGCCCTCTACTGAGATAGTGTAACATTAAATAAAATCTAGATCTCCTGTCCTCTCTACTTTATTGTAAAACACAATGTCAGGATATTTCTGATACCCCATTAAATTACTTCAAGCCTGTTAACATAATACTAATGAACTTCTTTTTAAGTGATAAATTCCTTTCTATCTGATTTGTTATGTGCTTTCACCTTTAATAATAGCATGTATTAATCTGAGGGGGAAAATAGTTCCTTTACTGACAGATAAGAGGGAAAAGACCCTGTATTTGTAAATTAAAAATTCTGTTTTCTCCTCACAGACATCATCAGTATACTAGGCAGATATCTTAGACATTAAGAAGGCATCAGTTATATTTATTTGTTAGGTGCCTAACTAAAACAGTACTAACGTTGCTGGCCATGAGGTTTCATCTATTCAGGAAGATCACTATGATCAGTGAAAATTTCACTGATATATTTAAAATGAGAATATACAGAAAAACTATTGTTGGAGGTAATATCCCGTTAATTTAAGAAAAGAAAGAAAATTATTTCATAATTGTAGATATTAAGAGCTAATTAGTGAAAAAATACAGTTTCTTCAATTCTGCAATTATATTGAGAGTAATAAAACATTTTGTGTTTCTTATAAAAGTTTGATATCTTTTACAACCAATGAGGATTCTCACTCAACATTTTACTGATTTGCCTTGTTTATCAGAATGCCCAATTAAATGAGAGTGATGGTAACATTAGGATTTTCCCCCAAATTACTCATTATTAGACCCTCAACATTTCTGGTGACTTAGCATATCTGTTCTACTTGGATAATCCTTACATGTCTGGCAACATATTTAGATAGATTGTTACTGAAAGTTCTGCACTTGTCCCTGAGGCCACATCAGAAGAGCAAGGACAAGTGGTTTGAGGAGAAGGAAAGGGAGGTTTATTAATTTACCAGCAAATGAGGAGGATGGAGAATTACTTCTTAAAGTGCCATTGTCCTAATTATAAGCAGAAACACAAAGCTTTTAAAGGGAGGGTTTTCATCTTCAGGTTATTGCTTTAACTATAGTTGATCGTTCTGATCCATCCCATTTCCAGGGAAGACAACCTCCACCCTGACAATTCTTTTGAGCCATCTCCTGTGGTACAAAGAACTAAAGGACACTCCCCTGTGCCTCTGATTACTAGCCCCAAGCAGGAATGGAGGTTTCAACTCCCCAAAAACGTACGGGAGGTTTTAAAGAGCTTGTAATACATTTTGCCCTTTTTCAGGTCATTCCCTCTGTTACAAGATGCTGGAATTTATAATAATCAAACAGATATGGATATGCAGCAAAGTATATTTTAGAAAGTTGCTACTTGATTGGATTAATATACTTCATGATACTTGGTTTTCCAGGTTAACTTTGTGTAGTTCAATAATAGTATATTTAATTATCTTACCATGTTAAAATGATTAGCTATAACCAGTATAATATTTGGTACTCTTACAGGTAGCCCAAATTATATGTTATGTTATTATTTTGATACAAAAGAAAATGTGTGCATGTACGAGAGAGAAAATGAATACGCAATTGTGAGTTTGTTTCCTTAGAGATTGTTTGGGGTGGGGAAAGGGTGTTGGAAGCATGTATTAGAGGTCCTGAGAGAATATATGTAGGAAAGGTTGATAGGTGTATTCAAACATTTACTGAGAACCAGCTATAAGCCAGGCCCTGTTCTGGATATTGGGGATGGATATTTGAATAAAGAAATACATTTCTAAACTTCCCAGACTTGATCTTTTTGTGATATGAGTTACCATATGGCTAGGCTTTCCCATAACAAAAGTTTCTAAACATACGTATGTGAGAGGTCCCTAGGCCATAGAACAGAGATGTAAATAAGTAGATATGACCTAAATATTATAACAACAAGATTTTCACATCTGGAACCCAGAGATTAAATTTGGGTTATGTGCCTAACTGAGGAGCAGTTTATTGCCTTATATAATGTGGTGAGTTAACTTCAAATTCTTAGAAGCAAGCTATAATTATGTGTGTCCTTTTGACCTAGAGGACATCTTAATTTGTACCATTGCCAAGAATACAAAATCTAGGCATATTCTGATTAAAAATAAAAGAGACAATGGGAATCACATCAACCCACTGGGATCCTGACCTCAGTCATTTCGTTGCATTTGCTATTTCAGGAGTAAAGTAAAAGCCATTTTAAATGGAATTCAAGCCATCATTATTGCCAGTCCTCAAAGCTGGGCCAGACTTTGTGGTCTGCATTCAAGGAGAAGACAAACAATATTCCAATAAATTACACCACACCTCAGGCAATGTTGTTTATAAACCTGGATTGCAATTAAGCAGGTGGTGCTAAATAAATTTAATTTGAAATGTATAAGATGAAACAGACTATTTTTTTCTCAATACTCATCAACTTGTTCTATGTACTTATGTTTTGAAAATTATCCAGGCTGACTCTATTCTCATATAAACTGAACCATTAACCTTTATCTGTTTTCACTGTACTCTTCTGATTGTGGGCACTACTTGCTTGAGTTTTGTACTAACATATATTCTGATGGAAATGCCTTAATATGCATCCTTCTGGTTTATAGGGAATGCAAAAAAGGACATGCAGTGGTCTGGCTAATTTCTTGAGAGGCAGTTAATTAGTATCCTTTTGTTTGGTGAGTTTAACCTTTAACAAACAGTTAGTTGAAATGTCTCCTCCAACAGTGGAATTGTTACCTTATAAACTCAGAATAATTCATGACCAATCAGTTAATAAAATGGAACTGGTTTCTCAGAATCCCAGATGAAACTACTTTTCTTAATTCAACAAAAATTTTGTTCACTTATTGTCTAATGGCCGCAAGGGTCTGCTTCATTTATTTACTTTGGTAAACTTTGCCTTTCTACAGATTCTTTAAAATTAACAACCAAAGAGATGTTACAAGAGCCACTGTGAGATTAGCATGCTTTTAAAACTCAGAACAGGTTATAAAAGGGCAGCTTTTGACAAAGAGAAAATCCCCTTGGAGTTTAGATATAGTGCATTTTCCTTCCCCTTTTGTATTGGAAACGACTTTTTTTTTTTAATCCTCTTTAGTTTGCTTACACCTGATGCAGCATAGAAAAAAGAGAGTCAGCTTAAAGCTAGTAGCTTTACTTCATCAGAGAGGACTTATATGTATGAAAGCATTTTCCTTTCTATGAATGTATTCTGGGTACTCATCATAAAAAAATCCCATTTGTATCTGTCACTTAAAAGAACTCTAAAATTTAAAGTTGTTAGGTGATGGAAGTGCCTAATATTTACTCTTGATAGAAGATGACTTTTAAATGTGTCTGATTGTTTTTTCCTTCTCAAATGCAAAAAGAAAAAAAATCAGTCAAGTGACTTTCATTTATAACATCTTTCTTGTTTAAATGCATTCTAAACTCTTAGCATAGAACCAAGAGACTCATGCTTGAACAGTTGTCAAAAAGGTCTACTAATGATTAATCCCCTTGCATTAACGATGTAAATTCTTGTGTTGCATATCCCTTAAGAAATTTTCATTAAATTTTGAGTGGCTATTGTTTTACAAACATTAAATTGCTTGGTATATGTATTGCTATCAGCTAGAGGTGGGGATGAGTTCATTTATTGACATTTAAACAGTGAGCATGGTCTTTAAGATATAGCCATAGCCCTTTCAACATTACATAAATAGGGCAAATATAATTAATCACATAATATTAATTATCACTCAATCCGTTAAAATACATTTATCGAGCATTTACTTTTTGCTGACTGAGTTGCAAAGATCAAACAAGTGGTTTCTGTCTTCCAGGAACTCATGGTCTATAGACAATGTTTTTTCCTTCCTTTGTCCATTGAGTTTCAGATTATCCATTCTTTCTTTACAGATACATAATTCATAGTTATAAATCATTTCAAGGGGTTTAAAAAATCATTTAACCGATTGGTCCTTTGCTCTTGCCATTTTCCCCCAAAGAATCTGCAATTCAGGATTATTCTAGTCCCTTTTTTTCCTAAATGGCTCTGAGTTCATAAAAGTTTGAAAAATGTTAAATAAAATAAACATAAGTGACTTTTTTCCTAAGCTGGAGACTGTTTCAAACATTTTATAACAAAAACGGGCATTAAGGTAACCCAAAAGGAATGTAGTATGCAAGATTTCTTTAAAGTATTTTACTTTGGAAACTTTATTTTTCTTATTTTCACAGAAATCTTTTCTGGAATTCAATATTTTATTCTTTTTATTTTTTTCTTGACACGTGTAATTTAGGAGTTTCAAGTGGCTGATCCCCCTTGAGAAATAGTTGAGAATGGGAAATTTGCAGACTATAAGGAGTTTCTATTTGTAAGGCAGGTTTAATCCTTGTCCTTTCTCTCTGTGTTTTTAAGACTTTTTTTTTTCGTTTGTCTTTGTGAAAAATCAAAGCTCAAAATGAAAACCCTCCACCCAAAGAATATCTCCCAGTTTCAACTTTCTTTAGATTACTACTTTATTTTCCTTGCTTTGTCCCTTTGTGAAGGCCCCAAACTCTCTTTTTACTTTTAGCTCTTTATTTATGTTTATTGGGACATCGTTCTATTTCAAAGAACTTTCTACATATACTAAAACTCTTTATTTTACCTAAGCCTAGCCTTCCTTTAATGCCCATCACCCTTTTTTATTTTTTGCAAATAAACTGTTCAGTCTCTTGTGAATTTTGACATCAGCAATAGTTGGCTTTATTTTGGTTCCTATTAGTATTTATGGAATATTGAACTGAGGACATTTAGCCTTTGACTCCTTCTTATCTGCAGCCTAAGAAATACAGTGTATCATTCTTTCAAAAGTTATGCTTATTGATTTGCAGATGGTTACCTTCATTGCCTCTTAGAGGTCTTTGGTACTGGACTTGTAGGTGTTCCTTTCCTTATACCTTCAGAAGATTGTGGGTAACTTCAATATCCTCCAAATGATCCATTCTATACTTAAGACCTTCAAATTCCGATGGTCTTCTATTCCACTTTATTGATTAACTTATTTAAGGACATTATATAATAGCTCTCCCTATAAATTCTTTAATTTTTAAGTTCAACTCTCTGTCCAAAACATATGCCTCAAGCAAATTTCTTAGCATTTGACATACTCTTCAAGCTGACTGTAAGCCCTCCTCATTTATTTCCTATATGGAAGTCAATTGCTTTTATTTTTAAAACATGTAAGTTGGAGAGAACTTCATGGTCAAATAACTGAAAAATTGTAGGTGAGATACATAAACTTTGATTCTGCAGTAATTCCTATAGTTTTTATTATGCTGTCTTGTGCTTTGTGAATTCCTAGATTGTAGATGTAATGTACAAAATTTTCCAATTTTCAAAATGTTTTTTGTTTATGTTTTTGAGACAGGGTTTCACTTAGTTGCCCTGACTACAGTGCAGTGGTATGGTCATAGCTCACTGCAACCTCATCTCCTGGGCTCACATGATCCCCTTGCCTCAGCATCCTGAGTAGCTGGGACTACAGGCACACAGCACCACACCCAGCTGATTTTTTTTTTTTTTAATTTTTCGCATAGATGAGGTCTCCCTGTGTTGCTCAGGCTGGTCTCGAACTCCTGTCCTCAAGTTATCCTCTCGCTTTGTCCTCCCAAAGTGCTAGTATTATAGACATGAGCCACTGTGCCTGGCCACGAAACATTTTTGAAAACAAAACATTTTTTGAAACATTTTGTTTCTGAGCATCTCCCATACTTCTCCCCTGAAGTAGGTCACAAGATTCTCATTTGAGAGGTCCCTTCCCTGTACTGGGAGAGAAAGGAAGGTCCCTATTTCTGAAGACACAGGGAAGAATCTGAACAAACAGCCCTTGCTAAGTCTAGTCCCCCAGTTTATTACTCTTAGATCATAACCCCTTGGTCCAATCATACTTCACAACTATCTACTTCATAAAATTTAGCATAAAAATACACAGGTTTCCCTGTTCGTTTGGGTGCTCATTTCTGAAGGCTCCTGTGTCATGTAAAACTCTATTAAATAAATTTGTGTGCTTTCTCTTGTTAATCTCTCTTTTATTATAGCTGCCTCAGCCATGAACCTAGAAATGAGCGACGAAAGAAAGATTTCCTCTCCTACAATGCTACTGGAGAAAACACCATAACAATGTTTATTTGCTCCATTAAAATTTATGATTATTAGACTCAACTTGGGCCAAATCACTTTGTAGATTTTTTTCTTTGTCGTATTTCCCTCCCTTGTACTTTTCCCCTGGTGGCTATTCTGTGAGGTTCCGACCCTCTTTTTACTTTCTCAAATTTTGCTAAAATGTGAATCCCTTATATTATCGAGGAAATTAGTGCATTCAGATCTTAACCCATTAACTTACTTTCATTTCACCAGAAATCCATCATTTTCTAACTCCATTGCTATTTCCTTCCCAATTTAATGAGGGAAGATTGTTTTCAGCATAGCTTGGACTTATTGATTCTACCTTTCCCCATTTGTTTAAGTGATTGTTCCATCTATTGTCTTTGATCTTCCAGTACCTTCTCTTCAACATAACCAGTCTTGATGTTTTTCTGAAACATTAGATCATTTCTTTTTATATTTTATAGATATGTTAAATATGTTTACATATAATTTTAAATATGTAATTTAGAGTATTTTCTTATCATAAAAGGACATTTTTTATAGGATTTGTAAAACATACACAAAAAGAGGAAAACAAACTTCCTGAAATTCTACTACCTAGGGGTAACAGTATTATCAATTTGGTGTAAACCCATATATTATATTAGTGTGTTGTATTTTTTCTTTAATTACAAAATTGAGCTTATGCTGTAGCTAATAGTTTGTAACATTCTCTTCTGGAATATTTTTTATTCCTTCACATATTTTTTTGAAAGTGCACTGTGTGTCCATTGCCTTTGCTCTCAGATCTACCATTTACTATTCAGATCACTATATTTAGGTAACTGTATTCAGACAATATTCAGGTAGAACTATATTCTATCTTTATTACTTGACAAAAACTGATTATACTGAATTTACCAGTAAACTTTTAAATATTACTTTTTGTGATGATGGAAATGTTTATGGAATTCATTGTGGTGATGGCTTCATGGATGTATTTTTACCTCCACGCTCATTGAATTGTATACGTTAAATATATATAGCTTTTTGTACGTTGATCACACCTCAATAAAGAGGTTTAAAGAAAACCCCAAACACTAGCATTCTTTTCTCAGTTCTCACTGTCCTTGCATCCCTGAAGACCTTGACATTTTTGGATTTTTCATGAAGTCCTTTCTGACTTTAGCTTCCAAATTCAACTATCTACTTACACTTTGCCTACCTTTCTGAATTTTTTTTCCTCTTGGACAGTATTTTGCTTCTGATCCTAATCCTCATATTTATTACTCTTCAGGGTTTTTTCCCCCCCTCTATTCATTTCTCCCAACTGTAAAGTCCCTCTCTGGGCATTGTCCTTCTTAGCTTGAGCTATCACTAATTGTTTATTCCCCTTAAGTTTTTATTACTATTTTCAATTCTTTTCCTGAACATCAGAGTCATCATTTCAACTTCCTCCTGGATTAATATCCTCAGACACCACATTTCGACTTCCTCCTGGATTAATTGTTTCCTTAGACACCACATTTCTAAAATTGAGCTATCTTCTATGCAAACCTAGAATCCTTTTTGGTATTCTACCTAGAAACCCATGCTAGGTATGGTGTAATTTTCTCTGACTCTCCATGCCGTTGGATTAGAGTATTAGCAAGTTTACCTTTAAAAAGTTTATCAGATGTCCTAGCTGCTTTTTTTCTTGTCTTTCCTTTTAACTGGGGGATGGATCCATGTTTTGGGAGTCATCTTTAAGAATACAGCATCTGTTTGAAAGTGAATATTTAATTAGAATGAAAAGAGAAATCACAAGAAATCACATATTTTAAAAGACTGACAAATACTTCAAAATTCAGAAAAATAACCCTATCTTCTTCTTAACAGAATTCCATAACAATTTCTTCCTTTATTTTTTTGGCTACGTAGTCATTAATCGCCTTTTCACATGACAACAATTCTGTGATATCATGTTCTGCAGAGAGAATAGAAACATAATTGCCTTTTCTTTAGTTTAGTTTGATCATTTTGCTGCATCAGTGGCAATTTTACTTGCTGTTTAGTCTGGAACCACCAGACATTGCTGGGAGATGTGTCAGATGTACTAAGACGTGATCTGATACAATGAGAGAGACATAAAACATGCAATTTCATACACAGGCATATTTGCCATTTGAAGTACTACTGGAGGTTTATATCCTACAACAAAGAAATACGGATCAAATCTATTTCATTTCATTCCCATCAAAAAATAAGAAAAAAAGTTTAATGACATGTATATAATGGTATGTCTTCCATTACCTATTACAGTATATTCCCTTTTGAAATCCTTTTTTGATAAGTATCAATGAGAACATAATACTATGCTTATAACTTAGAGACTACTAACTAGAAGGAAGAACAGCTCCAGTAACTGGGAGCTACTTTTACCATTACATAGTTTTTTCTAAAATATGTCCTGAGTTGAATTTGGAACTTTTTAAAACATTGAATAAAATATTTTTCCCTCTTGATTCAGGTTTAAGATGTGTATAAGAGGAATAAATTTCCGAGAATTTATTACACTTTTTACTAATAGGGATAATCTTTCTCGACAGCATAAAAGAAATTTAATGCATACATATTGACAATCATCTATGCATCCATTTATCTGTTTGTCTATCTACTTATATTGAATATATACTTACGTGTGGGTGTTTTGATCATATAGTTCGGCTCCTTTGCTCCTCATAATAGAAGGTCATAGGTTTGACCAGGTAAGAGTGTTACTTTTTGTTTGAGTATTAAGAAAGACTCTTTTCACTATTAGAAGAAAACAAAACAAGTCAGAGAAATGGATCAAACCACAAATTTTATTAATAGAGATGTCCCTTTTATTCATAGTAAAGCTATGGGACAATAGAATATCCATTCAATTGACATCCATCAACTTATGATAACAGCAATTTTTGTGAATATAGGAGACTAAAAAATAATTTTGCCATGGCAAAGTAATGACAGGAATTTCAGGTCCTACGATTTAGTAAACAAATAGTTACCAACCATCTGGGTATGGTACAATACACACACACACACACACACACACACACACACCATCCAACAGTTACAAGGTCATTTCTGTGCCCACAATATGTGGGCCAATTTTTCCATTTAAACTTGGCATATGCTCTCAGAGGTGTTGATTATTCAAAATACCTGTTTGCCCAAGTCTATTAAGCTTAAAAACTACATTTTAATGGCCCCTTATATTTAAGCCCTGTTTATATGACAAATGCTTCTGAGCTACTTAGAAACACCATTAAATTTCATCACTAATTACTAATAACAGGAATGAAATTAGCACCTGTCTCAGCTGCTTTAGATTTTGGATTGCTCTTAATAAACAGTTGAGAAAATCCTCTGTTGCTCAACATTTACTGGGGCCATTTGCATTCTGATTTTCAATGAGTTGTTACGATTTATACTCTCATATAGCCATCTGAAAATAGCACATGACTTGAAGCCACTGAATGTACTTCGTCATTTGAATTTGAAGCAATGTATGTAATATCTTACATTTTAAAATCAGGTTTCAGTGTGAGACAGCAATTTATTTCATATATAAATGGTTCTATTTTTGTCTCCAGGGATACTAGGATAAAAATGCCAGTGGGATAAGCGGGACTTTCATTAAAAAAGTGAACTTAATTAGATTACACTATCACTAAAAAAAAGAGGGTGCTATAGGTCTTAATGATCCCTTAAAACAGAAAAACACTTTAAGATATGTAAAAACCTTGTTCTACTCCGTCCGTCCTTTGTGGCCTTTGGTCTACACTGTAGGTTCTGGCAGAGTTTGAAAGTAAAAACAAACCAGTTCAATTGTTAGATGGTTCAGTGTTATCCTGCAACTGCATAAAATAACATTCTAATATTAACAGGTGTTGTGGATTTGGGACAGCTTCACACTCATTGAGAGAATGGTATTCATCTTGCTGCCACATTGAAAAGGTGTGAAAAAATGATATAAAGAGTAATATGATTGAAAAATTTCAGGAAACCTAATTGGGCTCTAAGGTAACTAATCATGGGCTGAAACACTTCTCTATGCTTTGCAATACATTCAATTTTTATACTTAAAACTATAAGACATTATTTGCTTTAGGATTTCGGGCCCACTGAACTTTTGATACAGTGGTTCTGATAATTCAAATTTGTGTCCTTCCTTTAGTAGACTTTTAGAAAAGCATTTCAAAGTACAAGGTGCGTTTTAAAATAAAACTTATAAGCATTAAAAAATTCTTGCAATATAACCAGAAGATGGCAGCATGGCAGCTACTTAGAAATATGATAGCTTATAATTTCCATTAAGCAAAAAACAGTTTTTAGATTTTTGTAAATAGTATCCTATTTCCAATCAAAAAATGTCTCAATATAGGAAACATAATTACAAGAGAAGACTGTTAGTAAGATCGAAATGATAGCTTGACCAAAGCAGAATTACAAAGGAATAAAAACGGGTTCTTGGAAAAAAAAGATAAAGGAATAGAGTAGATGGAGAATGCCAAGGCTCTTAAAAATGTGCTTTCAGAACATTTTAAATAAGCTTGACATAACCCATTATGAGAAAGGAGAGACTTTTAAAATTCCAAACAAAATGAGCCCTGATGTTGAAATAACCAATTAATTCCATCTAGACCATTAGGAAAGAATTAAAGGTTATTATTATAATTGCACAGGTTCAAAACAAACTCCTTAAATTTAAGTCCATTTTAGCTTTTTTAAAAAACCCAAACCTATGATTCTATAATCATATCAATTTCTTATAGAACAAATATGTGCAGTTTATGAAGAACTCCAGTATACCTTTTTCAATTTTAAAAGTGTAATCTCATTACAACTAACACAATTAACTGAAGATTTTTTATAATAGAAAAAAATATATTTTAAACCTCAGCTGAGAATATCCTTATTTATGGCAATATTCAACATAATAAAAAGACAGTTGAAAAAAAACCATTTTTTATAGTTCCTGAAAAAATCTGTAACAAGATTTTGCGCAGGAGAAATTTTGAGGAAAATCCTTCAATATGTTTTACTATGAACTATTAAAAATAAACCTAACACATTCATCTATTACATTTTCCTGTTCATTTTATAAGTTTATGATATCTACTAAATCCTCCAGCTTCTTCCAACATACAATAGTACCTGTTCAAACTGAACTAGTCATGAGGCTAGTTTGGGTTTTCACATGTATTAGTATATTAGTGTAGATCCATTCATAAGTTTTATTCATTCAAATTATATTCATTGCCTACTATAATACTTAGTACCATTCTAGGCAACAACTGAAACACATTACAAGTTTTAAACAGATTCATTAAACAATTATAACGTGAAAATTGGGGAAAATATAAGAACTAAGTTGGACGGCCATTTTGTGTGACTATATAATAGTCATTATAATTTGCAATAAATATAATTGTTAATATATATTAAGTCTTTGTCATTTTTACTATTTCTTACGGACGTAATAGTTCATCAGAACTTATATTTATATATATTAGTATTGAGTTCACAGGATTAAAATATCTATAAATGAGATTCTTCAATAGCAGGATAACAAAAATAGCTGAAATCACTGAAGAATTTAGGCAGAAGGGATTTGATTTATTCTCCTTTTCTCCTGCAGTGGGCAGCAAAGCCTTAGTTAGGTTTTAAGATTTCTGAGAGAAAAGGAAACAATGAACAATGAAGCAAACCAACTGCTAAAACAGTGGACAGGTGTCATTCTCAGTCAGAGCTCCTGGGAAGGTGGTTTTAGGGGCAGGAAAAATAAATAAATGATGAAGATGAGGAGGAGGGGGGAGGAGGATGATGATAAATATTTTATAAAATGCTTTACCTTATTTTTTCTCATTTTTAAAAATTGTCCAATAGAGTAAGAAAAAAAATAAGTCACTTTTTACCACTAAGCAATTTGACACTTGGGTAAGTTAAATCTAAGGACAGAAAGCTAAGGAACAGTACGTTCAAGATTCTCATCCAGACATCCCTGGTACTACATTAAAATTAGAGGAAAATAGGGAACAGATCAGAAAGAGGTTCTAGCCTGCTAAAACAATCTTTGATTTCCATGGGACTAAGAAATTATTCATAGTTGTTTCACAAACATAAATAAAATATCTATTCAAGTGCTTAACCTCTGTGTTTGAAGAAAAGAATAGAATTGAAGTTTGTCCAGGGAATTTATATTATAAGAAATATTTCAGTAGCCACAACAGTTTGTTCACCTTAAATTTGATTCCCACTTGTCATGATAAATTTCAACTTGAATTAAAAGGTTTTAAGCACCTAGCTAAGACCTTGATTAAAAACTTCTCATATGACGTCCAGTACATTCCCCATGCATGGGCAAGTATACACTGAAAAATCTCATTGGGTGGCTATATGCTATGGAAACTTGTCTGGAGGATGAATCTTTCTGTTTTGTGAGTTTTACTTTTGTATAAGAGCTTTCTCCACCAGGGATAGGGCCCTGGTTTCTGAAATGTTTTAATATGAAATTCCTTTTTAGAAAGAATATATAGAGACATAAAAATATAGATAACAACTCAAAGTAGACAAATACTAAATGTGTGTAAAGGCAAGAAATACTTTAAAATCTATCCAAACATCCATCTAGCCAGCCAGACAGAAAATACTTAAGCACCTATTGTGTGTCACGTACTGTCCTAGGTGATGGAATATAGAAATAAACTTAATCAAGGAATTTGAATCGATTTCTGAAAGCATTAGAGAGAAACTGGAGACTTTTTACTAAAGCCAGGATTAAAGCAGAGAGTTCTAGTTGTTCTGACTTTAGATTTAATTTTGTCTCCAGATGAAGAAAATGAAAGAAAAGTTAAATCATTGTTTAAACACTTCATTCATTACTGTACATCAGCTTCAGGTGGAAAAATATTGCTTCTTTAAAATGTGGCCAAATTTGGTTATCACAGTGGCTAAAATATTACAAACTATATGAAGCCCACCTGGTGGCTATTTGGCCTTTTCTTTTTACCTCTCTTCCTTTCAGTAAATGTTTTTCTGTTGTATCATATTAATATTGTATATTATGTTTATGGGATTAAAATAAAACCTGTTACCACCCCTTAATGAAAGAACTACTTTTAATACCTTGTTCTGTGGCATCCTTCCATGATAGAAAACATGGGCAGGTACAATTCCCCTGTACATGCAGATGTATATGAAAGAATAAAGGAAGAAAAAATTTTCAGAAACATAATAACTTCTTGGTTTATTTGTACTTCATGTTATAAATTTCTGCTAATTATGAAAGTGGTACACATTGTTCAGATGCAAATTTTTCTACATTTTTTCATCTCCTTTGTATATTTAAAATCTTTCCAAGGTCTTACCTTTTGTGATAGTGTTGTTTTATCCTCTTTTCCCTTATCCACCTTATTGGGTGTCCAAAATTTTTTTTACCTGATTATTTTTTTTAATCTCCCTTCTCTAATCTTTTTTTTTTCCTGAAATATTCTTTAACGCTCTCTTTTCTTTATGAACTTATACATTTAGGAGAGAATATTAAACTATGACAAAAGAAAATTGATGCAGAAAAGTAATATATCAATTAATTAAATTTTAGACTATAAATGATTTGGCTCTTTTTTACGTAGTTGAAATAAACAATTTATGAATCTTTATATTTATTTGTATAATAAATACTTATTTGTCGTCATTTGCCCACAGTACAGGAAAGTCACGTCATACTAGGTTCAACTTAAGTGTCGCCTAAAGCATCCCTCATTATATATCAATGGCCCAATTCCATTTATCATAAGCAAATTGGACCTTCACCTGACAGATAACAAATACATATTTTGAGCTTGGTGAGATGATACTTTCTACCACCCAATCATTTTACTACTGAGAGTACCTTATTGTACAGTAGTGTTTATTCATTTTTTGAAATGAAATATTTTATAAAATAATCTATTTTATTTAAATGAGGGGGAAATATAAAACGATTTTATGATTTAAAAATATGAAGTTAATAAAATCAGTATTAAGATGAGAATCTCTGGGCCTGCTGCCCAGTTGCAAGTGATTTTAAAGTATCCCTCCTATTGCTTCTACCGGCCAGGGATTTTCCACTGTGCTTTACTTCTATGCCCGCAGCATTCTATTGTGCCTCTCACATGCTATTCTCCAGGTTTAAAGTTCATGTTACAAAACCTTTGTTATGTAATAATTTATTTTATCCAGTCTGCTTAAGTGACCTCATACTATTATGTACAAATCTAATGATGGCAAAATTCTTGATCTCTTAATTATGCCAATAAAATTTTCAGCCATGAATATAACCATGATATGCATGCAAATGTATCAATAAACCTCAAAATAGTTTTAACTTATAGTGGCTTAAAGTAGGCATGTAAGATTATAAATTACACCAGCTATTTTTCTAGATTTTATTAATATATGCAGGTGGATGCATTGTAATCATCTTATATCTTCCATGCATGGCAAATAGTGGCAATCAATAAATGCTTATCTTGAATTTGGTGAAATAATATAATAGACAAGTTTTTAGGACTGGTAAATATAATGATAACAGAAAACAGGCTTAAGCCTGTTGGGTTGGTTCATACTATTCTCATCAGTTTATTTGGAGGAAAAAAAGAACTGGGGTAGTGAATAATTATAAAATTAGATAAGTGGTGATATAAAGTTTTGGAGTGAGTTGGCTTCATTTACATCATTACCTACTTGAACCTTTGTTATAATGTCTTTTAAGAATTATTTTGAATAATTATATAATCACATAAAAGTTGCAAAAAATGGTACAATTATTATCAGCTTCCCCTAACGTTAACTAACATAGTCTTAGTAAAATTTCTTTGTGCAGTTGTATAACTAACATTGGTACAATAGTATTAAGTAATATATAAACATTATTGGAGTTTCAATAGTTCAATAGTTGTTCCACAAATATCATTTTTCTGTTCCAGGACCCAAACTAGTGTGCCAGATTATATCTAGTTGCTCTGTGTTTTTAGTTTATGCTAATCTGTGACAGTTGCTAAATCTTTACTTATTTTTCATGACTGTGAAATATTTTATGAGTACTGGTTAATCATTTTGTAGAATGACTCTCACTTGTGATGTTTTTGCATGAGCAGACTGAGGTTATGAATTTTTGGCAAGAATACTACAGAAGTAATGTTGTATCCTTCTCAGTGAATCATATCAGGGGGTCCATGATACAGATATATTTTATCTCTGGAGAAGCATTTACTAGGTCTTTCCACGGTAGATTTACTCTTTTTCCCTTTGTAACTAATAAATATATTGAGAGAGATGCTTTGAGATAAATGAATATCCTGCTTCATCGAATAATTTTAGCATCCATTAATGAATCTTGCCTGCAACAATTACTACTGTAGTGTTTCCTGCATGATAATTTTGTATTTTTTAATTCTATGTTTACTATCATATAATACTTTTGTTACTTAAAATATTATTTGCTATTAATATTGTGCAGAAACAACAAAAATATGTTATTTCTCATTTTTGTTCCTATTTATTATATAGGACTTTTTTTCTCATTCCTTCTAAAGACTCTAGCTAGGATGGACTAAAGTTTCCTCTCCAAGACATAATTTTAGCTAAATTACATTGTGGAAAGTAGTTATATTCACCCAAACCCTGCACATACCAAACCCTGCTCAATCCATATACAATTTGTCAATAAAATTTAAGAGAGAGAAAAGATATAAATATATAGTTTTTAAATACTAGTAATAGTATGCATGGGAAATATATTTTGATATTGAAATTTTCTTCAGATTTGAAGCTAGCACAGCTCCAATAGTTTTTAATGCTTTCAATGAGTTGGTATGGTCTGTTTGGTCATTGATCTGATTAAAAATTCTTGAAATAAAATGTGTCATGATGGTTTAATGGGTCTGACTTCAGAGCTCCCTTATGAAAGTTTACCATGGCTTTGGAAGGACATTTTTAAAACAGGAACATAGACAGCAGTAAAATGAATTGTAATTCTAGAATGTGAGATTAGAATTTTAAAAAATAATAATTTTCCCTTAAATATAATTGTGGATACGATGGTTGAAAATTGACCCCAAAGAAACCATTAAAAAGCTTACAAGATTAAATGAAAATTATGTACCTAAAATTTCCTCCCACTATACACTTTAAAAGTTTTCCACAAAATATTCTTTAAATTCCAAGTATTTCTCTATTATATGATTGCTTTGGAGTTGGAAAGAATATTTTGTAGATGTTAGCTTTCTGCTGTGTACAGCTCTTCCAAGAATATGACCCTTAAAACTAAATGCATTATGTGTCAAAGAATAATAAGAAACTTTACTTTCAGATATTTGAACAGCAAATATGGCTTTGATCATATTACAGGAAACCTTTTGCACTCCTTTTTAGCTTTCTGTAAATCTGTCTGATGACATATTAATGCAAATTACATTGTCTTATTTTGTGACTTCTGCAGTTATTCAGCATTGTCACAGATTCACCAAGAATTTTTTCCCCCACTGTTTAAAATCACTAATGGATTGCAGCTAACCTATGGCTTTAGTCTCTGGCAGTTGCCTTCAGTATCACTTGTGTATGCATTGAGCTGATAAGTACTGTGGTTCATTTTACTCTTGAGCAAACCAAGTTTACGAAAAAAATGAGGCAGAAAAGAAAAACAGATGAATAATTACCTTAGCTTGAGATGAAGGTGGGGAAAAATCATTTGATTGCTTTCTAATCCTTGGCAAGATGTAATAAAATAAGGCTTTGGAGAGGGATGCCCAGCAACAGAAGGTAGAGGAGATGACAAGTGTTATAAGATAACTTTCTTGTGTTCTTTATTATAGTTTCCTTGGATTCCCCTTTATTATGGTATTCTGTATTATCAGTTTGATAAAATTATAATTAAAATATACATCTTGGTTTAATTATAGATTCCTTCCCACATCAGTGGCTATTCCTCAATATTCCCAGTGCCATTGTTTCACATTACATTTTAATTTGTTAGTTCATCAGGAAGAACCATGTACCCTAGCATATAAAGGATTGCTCGTCATGACTCAGTAGGCTAACAAAGCTTTTTTTGAAAGGGGAAGTCTAATGAAAAGAAAAAGATTCTCCTTCTTCTAGTCAAATTATTAGCTC
Organism: Daubentonia madagascariensis; assembly: GCA_023783475.1. Lineage (NCBI taxonomy): Eukaryota > Metazoa > Chordata > Mammalia > Primates > Daubentoniidae > Daubentonia > Daubentonia madagascariensis. The sequence goes on along the minus strand of JAKFHU010000747.1, from coordinate 12,600,476 downwards.
AGATGTTTCATGCAAGAGAGAAATTGAAAATTTTTCTCACTGTATTATAGAATATGCTTATTTTAAAAACTTGCCAAAAAAGAAATATACAAAATGCACATCTATAATGAAAAATATCATTTGACAATATAACAGATACACAGAATCTAAAACAAACATCTGTACTTTTAGAAATAACATTTAAGAATTACTGTTACATGGGTGAAAACATTAATATTATTCCTTTCTTTTATTTTAAAAGAAAGAAAATCATCCCTTGTAATCTGGGAAGAATTTAAATGAGATAATTAAACATAAATATAAAAGTATAGTAAGTTTCATGATTATTGTTTGGTTATTTACCTTCATGTATTTAAATTATATGACTTCATATTTTGGGCTTCATTATCCAAATATCTTGAACTAAATACAATGCAAATCAATCAACATGTATTTATAAATTACCAGAATAGCATTAAACTAGGCAAGCTCCAAGGAAGCAGATATATCAACCAGAAAACAATAAGATGACTTTACATTCTGAAGATTTCCTGCGTTTTCAAAATAGCATGTTGATTTCAGATTTGGAATTACTTGTTATATGCTGGAGTTTTATGATAATAACTCTGAGGACTTGAATATCACAATTAAGGAGGTAAAACTCCAAAGTCAACCTTTTGTGTCCTTTTATTTTCCATGTGAATAACTCAGAGCTATTTATGCTCATTGCAGAAATTCTTTCCCGAGGACAGCATATCATGGTCAATTCAAAAGATTACTGCATGTGGAGTTCAGAGCTGAGGGGTACAGTTTTATGTCTGCCACTAATTAGTGTGTAAGCTTGAGAAAGTCCCTTAACTTATCTTAACCTAGGTTTCCTCATCTGTTAAAGGAGAAGTTTAGAAAACATTCTTTCCCCTTCCCTCAATTAATAAATTTGTAACATACTTTACTTTTTGAGAAGTCTGTGTTTCCAAATAATCTTTGAAGATGAAAATGTGTTCCTTCAATCAATAGGCTATCAATCGATGAAGAATCATAGCCATACAAATTGTGGTCCAAGTGGTTTTAAGGGGTTAGGAATCCTTAGAAACTGTTAATCTCATCTGCCTTTTAAATTATAACTTTAATTATGGCTTCAAGATATATGTAAGGGTGGTATATCTTATGACATCCAGGAAGTATTTACCATTTTCATACAAATACGTACACATACACATGCACATACTGTGATGGGCACATATACACACACACACACATATACTGGGATGGGGGGAGTGTAGGATATTATGAAAATTCCCAGAGGAAGAAAAAAACCAAGCAACCACTGGGAGTCAGGGAATTCTTCTGGAGAAAGGTATCTAAGTTGAGTCCTGACAAAAAAAGATAGAAGTTAGCTAAGAGCTAATGAGTGAAGGAGTGTCTTAGGAAAAGGGAGTATGTAAAAATCTGCTGGACAGAGAGGGCATGATCTCTTTGAGAAATTTTTAGTGTTCATTAAAGCTGAATTTCAGAAGTTTTAGCTTAGGTGAGGGGGGGAAAAATAACTAATGCTTACTGAGCACATACTGTGTTTCAGACAGAGTGCTTGGTGCTTTAGACTTCCTGTTACCTGCATTAACATGTCTCCAAATAGCCACACTCTACATAGGTCCCCACCTAGCACTTCAATTAGGCAGCTATATAATATTGGTCAATTTGATTCAATTGATTTGATTAAATTTGATTTAATTTTCTCCTTCCTATCTTACCATTGCCTTTCTTGATGAATCACAGCTAGTCCTAGTCTTACCCTTGGAGTATCCTCTTTGTCCAAGGTTTCTAGCATCTATCTTCTGTTACTCAGCTGGCATTTTAGACAATATCTCATGTATAAATGCCTTTTGGCTAATAATGTTGCAGAGTGTGATTTTCCCCCCAATGGTATTCTCTTTCTCTATACAGAAATTTACAATTCATGCATTTCATGTGGTATCAAATATCTGTGGAAGTTTTTTTCTCCCCCAAAATAAGTCTTTTAGACTTAGAATGTTAAAATAATCCATTTTGATGATCTCATTTTATAGAATAAGATCTGAGGCCCAGAGATAGGAGTGTTTCCAGTTTTCTACTTTCAGTTCCAGTGTTCCTGCTATTATTCAGGATAGCCGTGATAGCATATCTGTTTTAAAATGTGAACTTGTATGTGGCAAGTTATGTATTTATAAAACTCCTCTTCAGTGGTGCCAAGACTACCCTCACATGGATGCTCAATTTAAAGAGTATTTTTAGAGAATGACTAGAAAATTGATTCCCTGAATTTAGGCCTTTCAACCCACATGATAGGAGAAAGTATGTACTGACTGTTTGGAAAATGTGTGCATAAAATTAGCTGGCTATTATCTAGTTAACGAATGAGCTCTGCTGTCTGGTGTGCTATGAAGTGGAAGTGAGCAGTTGTTGGAAAGAGAATATAAATGGTATTTTACGAGGCTATATCGATCTTCCTTTTTTGTTTTCAATTTAAGATTTTGAAAAAAAGTGATTTTAAAGAAAAGGAAAAGTCTAGGGAAAGTCACCATCTTTATTCTAACATGTTATGGCTGATTAGGTTATTAAACTAACATGTTCAGCTTCCTGTTGTGAGATAGAAGGAAGTAGACTGTATTTTAGATTCAGCACATACAAAAAGACTAAGAAGAGCTAATCATGAATTATACTATTAATCATGTTGCTTATTCTTTCATTTATCCATTCAACGAATGTTTTCTGGTTGCCTATTATATGCCAGACATTATGCTAGGTGCTAATATAAAAAAATCAAAAAGCAAAGTTTCTTATATCTAGGAACTCACAAGTGTTCTGGAAGAGATAGACCAGTAAGGCAACAATTTCATACAGGGTTATTCTACATAAGTGCAAGACAAATAAGAGTTATACAGATTAGGAACATATAACTAAGCCAGGGAGAAGGATGGATAGGGGGATGGCATGAACTGAGTGCTTAAGGACTTAATCTGGGTAGGGTTTTAGATAGGAGGAGAATCAAGAAAAAGGTACTCCAGGAAAAAGAAACAGAATGTGAAAACCCAGAAATGAAAGAGAACATAGTATATTCGGGGAACAGCAAGTGGTTTGGTTTTCCTGGAGCAGAAGGGTGACAGGGCTAAATGGGGGAAGGTGAGACTGCTGAGCAAGGCAGGAGCCATTTACTTTGGAAAATGCCTATACCAAGAAGTTTGTATATTAACCTATACCTACTAAGCTATTTTAGGACACTAGTGGGAGAGTGACATGAACAGAATTCACTTTTTGGATAATCTCCCTATAATAGAATGGAGATGGATTGAATGAAAATAACTTTTTTATGTTGAAATATTTAGCTTTTATTTTTATAATAGTTTAGTATGTTATGGAACCAGATTTTAGGGTTAAAAGTAACGGTTCGGTGCAGTAGTCTCACATTGAAAAACATTCTGAGAAATGAAAAATTGGCCCAAGAACTATGCCTATTGACCTGGTCTCCAACTTAACTTTGAGAAAGGAATTCTACCATCATCCAGCAGGCAATGTATAGAACCACAAACTTTAAATTTCAGGAAATACAGGTCTGGAAAATATTTCTTTATGTATAAATAAATAAATGAAAAATATCTATGGTCTCACATTACTTTATTGTCCTAAACATTGCTAGACTACCCTCAATTTTTTTTATAGTTTTTAAAAATTTTAAAATATTAAGGGGGGTACAAATGTTTTTGTTACATACGTACCTTTTATAATGTTTAAGTTGGGGCTTTTAGGGTGCCCATCACCTTAATAGTGTTCATTGTACCCAATAGGTGGGGTTTAAGCCCCCCTCCCTCTTCTTGATTTCCGATGATCTTTACATCTCTTTGTTCCCATGTGTGCCCATCAATTAGTTACCAATTATTACAGAGTAAATGTGGTGTTTGTTTTTCCATTCCTAAGATACTGTACTTAGGATATTATCTCCAGTTCCATCCAAGTTGCTGCAAAAGACATTATTTTATTCCTTTTTATGGCTGAGTAGTACTCCATGGTATATATATACCACATTTTCTTTATCCACTCATCAAATGATGGGCATTTAGGTTGATTCACATCTTTGTAATTGTGAATTGTGCTGCAATAAACATTCAAGTGCAGGTATCTCTTTAATAAAATGATGACTTTTCCTTTGGGTAGATATCCAGTAGTAGGATTGCTGGGTTGAATAGTAAGTCTACGTTTGTTTCTTTGAGGAATGTCCATACTGTTTTCCATAGAGGTTGTACTAATTTGTAGTCCCACCAACAGTATACGTATTCCTTTTTCTCTGCATCCACATCAGCATCTATTGTTTTTTGACTTTGTAATAATGGCTATTCTGGTAGGGATAAGGTAGTATCTCTTTGTAGTTTTAATTTGCATTTCCCTGGTGATTAGTGATGTTGAACATTTTTTCATGTTTGTAGACCATTTCTCTATCTTCTTTTGAAAAACTTCTGTTCATGTCTTTTGTCCACTTTTTGACGGGGTTGTTTGTTTTTACCTTGCTGATTTGAATTCTTTGTAGATTCTGGATATTAGCCCTTTATCAAATATATAGTCTACAAATATTTTCTCCTATTCTGTAGGTTGTCTATTCACTCTGTTAATTATTTCCTTTGCTATGCAGAAGCTTTCTGATTTAATTAAATCCCATTTATTTATTTTTGTTGCTGCTGTATTTGCCTTTGGGGTCTTAGTCATAGTCATAAATTTATTGCCTAGGCTGATGTCTACAAGAGTTTTTCCTATGTTTTCTTCTAGATATTTTATGGTTGCGTGCCTTACATTTAAGTCTTTTATTCATCTTGAATTAATTTTGTTTATATGGTGAGATAGGGGCTCTGTTTCATTCTTCTACATGTGGCTATCCAGTTTTCCTAGCACTATTTATTTGGATAGGGCACCCTTTCCTCAGTGTATGTTTTTGTCTGCTTTATCAAAAATCAGTTGGCCACAAACATATGGTTTTATTTCTGGGTTCTCTATTCTGTTCCATTGGTTTATATCTCTACATTTATACCAGTATCATGCTGTTTTGGTTACTATAGCCTTGTAGTATAATTTGAAGTCAGGTAATGTGATGACTCCAGATTTGTCTTTTTGCTTAGAATTGCTTTGGCTATTTGGGATCTTTTTTGGTTCCAAATGAATGTTAGGATTATTTTTTTCTAGGTATGTGAAATAAGACATTGGCATTGGGGTTTTGATAGGAATTGTGTTAAATCTGTAAATCACTTTGGGTAATGTGGACATCTTAAGGATGTTGATTCTGCCATTCCATGAGCAAAGGAAGGATGTTTTTCCACTTGGCTATGTCATCTGCAATTTTTTTTCATCAGTGTTTTTGTAGCTCTTCTTGTAGAGATATTTCACCTCTTTGGTTAAGTATATTCCCAGGTATTTTATTTTCTTTGTAGCTATTGTAAATGATATTGAGTCCTTGATTTGACTCTCAGCTTGACTGTTATTAGTATAGAAATGCTACTGATTTGTATCAATTGATTTTGTATCCTGAACTTTGCTGGAATATTTATCAATCTAGGTGTTTTCTGAGTCTTTAGGGTTTTCTTGTAGATGAAAAATTGAGTTATCTCAGCATACAGAGATAGTTTGACTCTCTTTCCCAATTTGGATGCCAATTTATTTCTCTTCTCAGTGTCTTTGCTTGGCTAGGACTTTCCAGCACAATTGTTGAAAGAAGTGGTGACGTGGGCACCCTGTCTTGTTCCAGATTTTAGGAATGCCTTTCACTTTTCCCCGTTCAGTATGTTGGCTGTGGGTTTTCCTATATGCTTTACAATGATTGAGTATGTCCTTTCAGTGCTAGTGTTTCTAGTCTTCCTCATGCCTAGGTGTCGTTTTTATCATGAAGGTGTGCTGGATTTTATTGCACACTTTTTCTGTATTTATTGAGATGACCATATGGTCTTTGTTTTTGCTCTTGTTTTTGTGGTGAATCATATTTATTGATTTATTTATTGTTGAACAATCCTTGCATCCCAGGGATAAAACCCACTTGATGTGCTGTTGAATTCAGTTTGCTAGTATTTTGTTGAGGATTTTTGTATCTATGGTCATGAGGGATATTAGTCTGTAGTTTTCTTTTTTTGTTGTGTCCCTTCCTGGCTTTAGTATCAAGGTGACACTGGCTTTATATAATGAGTTAAGGAGGATTCCCTCCTTCTTGATGTTATGGAGTAATTTCTGTAGGATAGGTACCAGTTGTTTTTTGTAGGCCTGGTAGAATTCTTCTGTGAATCCACCTAATCCAGAACTTTTGTGTTTTTTTTTGGGGGGGGGATAGTTTTTATTACTGCTTTAATTTCACTGCTTGTTATTTGTCTGTTCAAGATTTCTATTTCTTCCTGATTCAGGCTTGGGAGGTTGTGTGTTTTCAGGAATTTATCCATTTCCTCTATGTTTTCTAGTTTGTTTGCATAGAGGTTTTTGTTGTATTCATGGGTGATATTTTGTATTTCCACATTATTCATTGTAATGTCCACTTTTTCATTTCTGACTGAGTTTATTTGATTCCCTTCTCTTCTATTTCTGGTTTTCTGGCCAGTGATCTATTGATTTTGTTTATCTTTACAAAGAACAAACATTTTGTTTCACTGATCTTTTGTACTTTTTTGTTGTTTCCATTTTACTTAGTTCTGCTCTGAGTTTTGTTATTTCTTTTCTTCTGCTGTCTTTGGGGTTTTTTCCCCCTAGTTTCTTGAGATGTGACATTAAGTTGTTGATTTGTGATCTTTCTGTCTTTTTGATATAGGCATATAATGCTATGAAATTTCCCCTCAGGACTGTTTTTTCTGCATCCCATAGATTTTGAACGCTTGTGTCCCCTTTGTTGTTCAGTCCAAGGAATCTTTTGATTTACATCCTAATTTCATTATTGACCCAAGGATCATTCAGCAGGAGGTTGTTTTATTTCCATGACTTTGTGTAGAATTGATTGTTTCTCTTGGAATTGATTTCCAGTTTTATTCCACTATGGTCTGAAATGGTACATGGTATGATTTTGGTTTTTTTAAAGATTTGCTAAGACTTGTTTTGTGGCCTATGGATGTGACCAATCTTGGAAAATATTTCATGTGCTAATGAGAAGAAGGTATATTCAGGAGTTTCTGGGTAGAATGTTTTGTAAATATCTGTTGGGTCACTTTGTTCTAGAGTCTCATTTAAGTCCTTTCTTTATTCATTTTATGCTTTGATGATCTGTCCAGTTCTGTCAATGGGGTATAGAATTCCTGGCAATTAAGATGCTACTGTTTGTGTCTTTGCTTAGAGCTGGTAGAATTTGCTTTACGAATCCGGGAGCCCCTGTGTTAGGTGCATATATATTTGGAATTGTTATGTCTTGTTGAATTGTTCTCTTTTCCATTAAATAATGGCCATCTTTTTCTTTTTTAGCCATCGTTGATTTAAAGTCTTTTTTTTAATCTGATATGAGAATGGCTACACCTACTTGCTTTTGGTTTCTATTTGCATGCAGTATTTTTTTCCATCCCTTTACCTTGAGTCTGTGTGAGTTCTTATGAGTTAGATGTGTTTCTTGAAGGCAGCAAATACTTAGGTTGTGTTTTTCATCCGTTCGGACAGTCTGTGTCTTTTAAGTGGGTCATTCAGACCATTCTCGGTTAGTGTCAGTATTGATATGTAAGGTTCATCATGTTGGATGATACCTTATTGTTTTGTTTTCCATCTTGTGCTGTTGTTTTATGAGAGCTATGAGTTTTATCTTTTCCATGTTTTTATACTGACTGGTATCTACTGTGCTGTTCCATGTATAATATACTTTTGAGCATTTCCTATAGGGCAGGTATAGTAGTGACAAATTCTCTTAGTGTTTGCTTGTCTGGAAGGTATTTATTTCTCCATCATTTATGCAACAGTTATGTAGAATACAAAATTCTTGGCTGGCAGTTTTTCTGTTTAAGAAGACTAAAAATGGTACCCCATTCCCTTCTGGCTTATAAGATCTCCTCTGGGAAGTCTTCTGTTAGCCTGACAGGTTTTCCTTTGTAGGCTAGTTGTTGCTATTGTCTTATAGCTTATAGAATTTTCTCCTTCATTTTGACTTTGGTCAGGTTGATGTCTATGTGTCTTGGAGATGTCCTATTTGTTATGAATTTTCCCAGTGTTTGATGATTATTTTATATCTGTATATTCAAATCTCTGGTGATACCACAGAAGTTCTCAATAATTCCTTCAAATAGGTTTTCCATGCTTTTTGCATTTTTTTTCTTCACCCTCAGGGATACCTATTATTTGTATATTGGCTTGTTTCACATAGTCCCATATTTCTCTGAGTGATTGTTCATTCTTTTTTTCTTTTTTCTGCATCTTTGATTTGGTCTTGTCTTCAAGCTCTGAGATTCTTCCATCTGCTTGGTCTAATCTGTCATTGAAGCTTTCTGCTGTATTTTGTAATTCTCTAAATGACTTTTCTTTACATTCTGTTGTTATATCCTTTCTTATGTTATCTATCTCTTTTGTGAGTTTTTCATATTTTTCATTCATGTCCTGAAATTTTTTTTTTGGTTTCTTTGTGTTGGTTTTAAACTTTCTCTTCAATTCCATTCATCGTGTTTGCCATCCATATTCTGAATTCCATTTCTGACATTTTGACAATTTCCTTTCAGTTGGGGTCCATTATTGTGGATCTATTGTGATCCTTTGGAGGTATCAGACTAGCTCAGCTTTCATGTTGCCAGAATTCTTTTGCTGGTTTCTTCTAATCTGAAACCTCTTCTCTCAGCTCAGGGATGTTAGGTTTGTGGTGCACCTGTTCTCTTTGCTGGGAACTCTCCTACTTAGTGAGAAAGAGAAGAAATCCCTAGATAGCACTTTTGTGTCCTACTCTGGAAGACTGACCCAGGGGGAGAGGGGTGGATGCACTGAGGGCCTATAATGCAGCTGTTCTCCTACGTCATCCCATTCGCCTGTGGCTGTCCCAGTCCAAGCCAGTGTTGGGGGAATATTCATTTGGATTGGTGGGCTGGTCCCCAAGCTGCTGTTGGAAGCTTGAGCAGGGGCCTATGCAAGTCCCCCTCCACAGAGGCAGGTGGCCTGACTTTGGCTAGTGCCTAGGTCATGAGACTTTTTTGGGCACCTGGATGCATCACAGGACTGCATCCTGTGGTGGGATGGGTCGCAGGACCTTGGTAGGTGCCTGGGTAGGTTGGGGGTTTGGGCCAGTGCCTGGGTGGGTTGCAGGACCACTGCTGGTGGTGGGGCGGCTCATTGGGCCACAGTGGCTGGGCCACCCTGGCTGGCAGGGGTGGGGAGATGTTTGGCGCCCAGGGAGTTGTGGTGGCTGGGGCTCTCCCTCCACCCAGGTCTGACTGTGGTAGCTACTGCAGTGCTACTCAGGTGGTAGTAATAGTGCTATTGAGGTAGCAAGATGTCAGTAGCAGATGATGAGGGCTGGTGGGCTTCTCCTCTGCTTGGATCCCCAAGAGGTGGCTGGTTGGGGGCTGGGGAGTCACACAGTACCCAGTCACTGTGCATGTGAGAACAGCAGCCATCCCCACTCCCTCTTTGGCCTGGCAGAGGTAATGGGGAGGTGGCTGCAGTGGAGTTGACCCCTCTGTGTATCAGGTGTTCTGGAGCTGAGAATGCAGGATGGTGTCTGTTGTGTAGCATCCTGGGACCAGAAGTTGGCAGGACCCCACTCTGCCCACTCTCTGGTACAATGCTGCTGCACACTCTCCAAGCAGCTCCCTGATAAGTTTGGAGGCCTGTTGTGGTGGGGGAGCCCCCTTGCAGCTCAGGTTGCAGTGTTTGCTGGGGGAGTGCAGAGCTCTGGTGATCTCTCCCCTAACCCTTCCCCACATGTGGATGCTTCCCCCACATGCCTTCCAATCTTGGCAATTAGATCATCCTGCCTCTCTATCCCCCACTTTGGGAGTCTCCAGTCACTTCTCTGATGATTCACAATGCTCTCTTTGTCTGGTCCATCCATGGGTAAACCTCTCCCCACAACTTTTGATCCTCTCCTTGAGAGCAGCGAGTGCAGGCTGCTTCTAGTCCACCATCATTGCTCTGCTCAGATGAAGATAAAATTGAAAGCAAGAGATCAGTTAGATAATTCTAGCCTGTGGATGCTGCATGAAACTCCTATCTACCACCCTTTCCTCCAAAAGAAAGTGTAGGTATAGGATCACAGAAATTCAGAAATGAGTGAATTGCTAGATTGCAATTCTAATTATTTCATTTTATGATGAAGGCAATGAAGTCAAACATGTTAAATGACTTGCCCAAAGCCAGGGAGTTTCTGAAAAACCAGAATTTAGGACCCTGATCTCCTCCTTTTCAAAAAACATGGATTAAAATTCACAAGCAACCAGCCCTTCAGCTTCATAGAAATATTTTAACTCAAGTATTAATGGTGATATGTCTGTGTTAACAGTACCATAAAGCAAGTGACCTTCATGGATAAAACTCTCTCTGATCAAAATTAAAAAGACAAAGGAAAATGAGATTCTTTTATTAATGTAATTAGTTGATGATCTTGTGGGGTGACAGATACATAAATGTCTGTTATTGACTGATGATAATGGAGCATTCAGATCTCCAAATTGGTGCTCAAGTCCAGCTCTCAGAAATAATGAAGGACCTGCTTCCTCCATCCTGCCTCCTTTCGAGAGATGCTAACACTATATTTCAATAATGATATACAATCCCAGCACAATGTCTGTGTTGCCATTGCTCCACATTAGTTACACTATTATTTTGTTTTCTGTTGCTATTGGTTCTGATTTTTTTTTTAAGATCAGGTGTTTATGAGATGCTATCATGAATAGGACAGGAAAAGAATATCATGATTAATCCATCTTGAGGACTGCCAGATTCACAATATGTTCATAAAACTGGCACAAAAGAAATATGTTAAAGCTTTGACACACGGTAGTGCTTAGTGTTTACTTAGAATCTTTTTTTTACAAAATAAGCCCCTCAAGCCTTCTATATGAATGCATACATCACTTTTAAAAGTATTATATAATGACTCCTTCAAGCTAAAGAGTTCATTGCCTGATGACCAGAACTAGTAGAACATATATAGAAAGAACATTTTATATTCTTTTTTATATTCTTAAGGCACAAATATTTATTCAGGTCAGTGGCCTTAGTTGGTTGTTGAACTTGATGATAATCACTGTGAGATTAATCAGACAATTATCATTCCCAGTGAGGACAAGCGATTTGCTGAAGAACATAGGTTAATAAATGGCAGAACCGGTGCCTGAACCCTAGGACTCTGACCCCAAGTCATTACTCCATCCACTGCGCCAAAAGGAACTTATACTTTCACAAGTGCACTATTCAGGTAGTGAAATAATTCTTGAAATATGTATGTCTAAATATTTATCAATATTCAGCCCCAAAGTTTCTACATTTAGAAAAATTTAATTTTAGATAAAAAGTCCTCTAGGGAGGTGAAAATGAAAGTCAATTTTCAAGTGTTTAATGATCACAAAGAGCCAAATAGCATGTGACAATTCAGGATTGTTAGCTGTGGGGTGCACTGTGACCTGGTTGGTACTCCTGATGTCCATAGCATTGCCAGTATAACTCATTATGGGCACTATGGCCTGGGCAAAACAGACCTCAGTGCAAATGCAGAGTTGGTGCCCATTTACCAGGGTGGGTCCAGCCCATTTCTCATGTTTGTGGAATAGGAGATTAGCACCTTGCTTCTCTGGAATAAGACATTGACATAATTTGTAAAGGAAATATAAGCTCATGATAGAAATAATTTAAAAATACAGGTTAAAGAAAATCACTGAGAGATAACCACCAAGAACATTTTTATATATTTTCTTCCAAGATTTTCTCTGTGCATACTATATCAAAAGATCCATGCACCTGTCTGTGCACAGTTTATAAAAAGAATTGAGTGGTAAAATGTTCCAGGCACCCTGGCGTCAGTCTTTCTTCAGCGGAGTAAGTTGGCATTTATGACCATGTGCCATTTACAATGTGTTCTTCATTTCTGAAAAGATGAATTTCCTAAACCCTCACTTGGAGATCATAGTACAGACTGTGTCATTCCAGTACAATGTATGTATCTCATAACAATGGAATGGAGCAGACTATGGAGTATTCTTTATTCTTCATGTCCTATGAGATACTTTGTGATACCTTTACTAGGGAATTAAGGAAGATTACCTTTTGATCCTCCAAATGAGAAAGGAAAAGTTGTAATTAGATGTCATCACTGTCAATCATCCTGGATATAATGGAGAGGCAGGTGACTTCAAGAGAGAAGCAGTTACCGGGTTGTATTCGCAGATCATAAACCTGGGAAACCTCTTTCTCCCTATCCCTCTTAAGAGGGTGGAGGACTCTGCTGAAAAACTCTCGCAACTCCTACTGCTTAATTCTGAGTAATTTGCTCTCAGATGTATAAAAGGAAATATTTGTTTGAGGAGAGGAGTAGGGAAAAGAGATTGGCAGAGTAAAGGGAATTTCTGATTTTGGGGGGTAAATTTAGTTTTATACAATGGAAACCTTTTATGTCTTTATCTGTTCACCTAAAATTGTAAAATTCACTTATTTTTATGCCATTAAATTATCTTTGGAAACACAATTTACAAATAAAAGCACATTTGCTATGTGCAATGGTAGTACCACAGTTTGTCTAATCTGTTATAAGACATTTAGCTTATTTCCTTTTTGGAGGGAGGGGGCTAGTATAAATAATACCGAAATACATTATTGGAGTACATAAATTTTTGTCAACATCTGTGGATGTGTCTTTTTGAGAGATTCTCAGAAGCAAAATACCTGGGTAAAAAGGGAGAAAATACTTTTAAGACTTTGATACATGCTGGCAAATTGCTTTCCAATTTATACTGTCACCAGCAATGAGTGAAGATGGCAGTTTCATCACACCTGCTCATTACTATCAAAACAAAACACAATAACACAAAAGACTTGCTGTGTAAAAAAGATATTATATTTACTGTTTGTAGACAAATATCCTCAGAGATAGATATACACTAAGCTATTCTCAGTAATTAAAGCCTCTGTGATAGATGCTTTCTTCAGGTCAGTGGAAGATTGCTTTGAGATTATGTTTGGAGAGGCAGGAAAGAGAAGTTTTTGTCCACTGATGGGCAACCCTTTGAACTTGGGAATATCAAGTAGCATTGGCTATACAGGGAGCCCATTAAAGAGAAGATAAATATTAAATGCAAAATGGGAAAACATTGAAGATAAAATTTACCTCTGTCACATTTTTGTATAGAGCTAAAACTTAATTTTGAACATTACCAATTGTATTAGCTTGCTAGGACTACCATAACAAAGTATCACACACTGGGTGGCTTAAACAAAAGAAATTTATTTTCTCATTTATCTCGTTTATTTTCTGGAGGCTAAAAGTTCAAAATCCAGATGTCAGGGTTAGTTACTTATAAGGGCCTTTCTCCTTGGCTTGTAAACATCCATCTCTCTCACATGGTCTGTCTTTTGTGAATCTCTGTGTCCTAACCTCTTCTTTTAAGGACACCAGTCCCTTTGGATTAGGGCCCACTCTAATGATTAATTATAGATTAATAAGCTTAAAGACTCTATTTCCAAAAATATTCAATTCAGCCCATAATACCAATATATTAAAATTTCTAGTTTCTTCTTAAAATTTGGTGCAAATATGCTGTTTATGATGCTTACCTATTTATTCACTAATTATCATGGTATCATTATCATCTTTTATGAAAGTAAAATATATTGCACACCATATGAATTTCTTTTGAATTTTCTTCTTATTAGAGACGGGTTCTCTGTTGCCTAGGCTGGGGTGCAGTGGTGTGATCATTAGCTCACTGCAGCCTTAAACGCCTGTGCTCAAGCGATCCTCCCACCTCAGCCTCCCAAGTAGCTGGGGACTATAGGTGCAAACCACCATGCCCAACTTGTTTTAAATTATGTTCAGGAGTGCATCTGGTTTTTACAACAAACAGATACAAAGAAATTAGATTTAATAATAGCAGTATTTGATGTCTTAAATTCAGTTTACACCCTATGTATAGCATCCTTCATTGGATACAGCATATCTGTTGAAATTGATCATACATCCATGTGTGTATGCTCTTGAAATTGGGACACACATTGGTAGGGAATTAAAAATGAAGTCAGAAGTTCTTCCAATATAGGTTGAAAAATAAGTCCTTTTAAAGACTTAACATTTAAATAAGGTAATGTGTAGTGACTCTGCTGCCTTCCTTATGTTCTTCTGGCACCTTTGACAGGAAAAAATGATACAGGCTGGAGAAAGGCTTCCATAGTAAGTTCAATGGCTTATGCTTACAAACGTAATATGTGTGACATGGTTAGTTCCATTACAGTTAGGAAATGCAGACATCCAGTTTTGATGATAAATGACATAAAATTATTCTATACTTCACAATATGAATAAGCTATGGGAAATAAATATCTCTTTTAAAAATGCAACTTCTGTATGCATGCACATAAGCATGTGTTAATAACCATTTATTAGGAACCTTTAAAGAAATAGACAGTGATAAGGAATGGCATGAAATATTGACTTTGTGCATATCTCTGGATATAATGTATACTCAAATTTATTAAATACTCATAGTTAATAAAGACAGGAGAAATAACAAAATCTTGACCAACTCTACAGCATTCACATTGGGCATAAGGGGCATACATCATGTGATGATCATTTAGTTTATTTTGGAGTAAAATACTGATTCTGCTGCAGTGAAGTAATTGTTGACTTAGATCTGCTTTTGTAAGAACATTTCTTATTGTAGTCAAAACATGGGACATTGCATTGCTATGCATATTTGACCATTTCTAAGTAGGCTGTAAATATGGACCTCCATTTTAAGACACAATACTTATAGCACCAAGAAGAAAACCCTTTTGTCCTTTCCCTCCTCCTCTCCCCAGTGTACTACTTTTAGCTGTAGAAATCCATATATAATATGTAAACTTTTAAGGAATTAATTTTTTCCCCAGATTTTTGGCCTTTGCAGAGAAGATCCTTGGAGGCAATCAAAACATGGCATGTTTTATAGGTTGTAAATCCTGCCAAATCAATATTAAGAAAACATTTATATTTTATAGGTTAAATTCTCTTAGCCTTATGATAGTAATCGTTCATTCTCAAACTATCACAATGAGAATAAGGCAAAATTACACTTTAGTTTACATTAAATGGTAACAATTATACTGTGGTTAAGGATTAGTTTTAGGTCAAGTCACTATACATAATATATTTTTATAGAAATAACAATAGAAATGTATCTTAGAGTTGCTTACAGTAGTTCAGTTTTTATTTTGGTATAGTTAAAAATAAAATAGTAAGATTAAACTGTTTTCCTTAAAAGTGATTTTTGTTGTAATTTATTAAATTACAATGTAAAATAAAATTTCTAATAATGATGAAGTAAATAATTTGTCACATAAATTAAATTATTTCATATAGGATAATGTCTGGGTTTGAATTTATTGTTTTTTAAAATAATAAATGTAAATTAGATAATCCACTAAAATATTTTCTGACATTGTAAAACATTTGAGAAAAGGAACAGGAATACAATTGTCTCTAGTGTCCAGATTGGCATAGTATAAAAATTGTGGTGACTAGTATCTGAACAACTTGGTGTTTAATCCATAGCTGCATTAAGTACTAGATGGTCAGTGTTTCAGTAGGATACTAGTGACTAAAATATCCTCTGTCAGGACCCTTGACCAAGGTTTGTCTCCCTTTTCCTGGAAGATTCACTCTATGCAAATGATGTGATCTCATGATTTGGGAGAGTTTGTGAAGAGCTGAGAAAGAGCAGCCTCCACCTCCCCTGCTAAATCAGGCAGGGTTCATCAACCTGAGCATACAACTGATGCCTTGGGCTGGATATTTCTTTCTTGTGAGGGGCTGTCCTGTGCATTGCAGGATGGTTAGCAGCATTCCTGGCATCTACCCACTAGATGCCAGTAATACCCACCTCTAGTTGTGACAACCAAAAACGTTTCCAGAAATTGCTAAATGTGTTTGGGGGGTGGCTGGGAGGGAAGTCATCCCTGGTCGAGAATCATTGAATTAAAACAATGAAATACTGCAGCCAATTCACTCTCCCTCATCTCCAGATAAATAAAATAGTTTCTGGTCAAACACAGTTTACCAAATATATAGTCCACCTTTTAGGTTTGACATTTAGCATTTTTCTCATCGAGGCTACAGTTGTTTTCTTTCTTTTCCTTTTTTCCTTTGTTATTATGTTCATTTTCTCTTATCTTTTCAAGACTTATTTCCTCTTAATTTTAGCCTATACTCAGTTCAATTAAACCAATCTTTTTTTTAATTTCAGAACAATCTTTAAAGAATGTGTCTCCTCCTTCCCTTCTTTCTATAACTTCTTCCCATTGTGGGGTCTATCAGAAAAATCAGATGAAGCAAGCTTAATCCAATTTATTAATATACTGTCCTAGATATTCCTAATGGCCAGAGACATGTACATTTTAGAACCTGAAGTTTGTCTATTTATTCTCCAAGCTCTACTCTGACTATGTCGGTGCCATGTCTTTCTATGATAAAGTCATTACAGTCTGGAAGTAATGATGACTATTTAGAGATTTATGTAATCTCTTCACCCCATACTTCTACTTGCATGGCTATTAGACAATTGGATTCTTGTTTGACCTGTGGAAAACTTTAAGTGTTTCCTTGTCATTTAAGGAGATTTTCTGTTCCTCTAGTCATGCCAGACCACAAGTAGACACAGAACATAGAATTGCAGCTATTGAGTACCACTTAAAATATCTTATATCCCCCCCAAAAAAGCACTGCTTTTTAAACTTTTACTTTGATTTCTCTGATGCAAAATTCATGAATAAAGTTTGTCATCCACACTTGTGTTTCTCAATTATTTTTCACATAATTATAATTGGTAAGAGAAGAAACACAAATTAAGGTTTTCACACTGACAGATGGACTGTACAGTAGAAATATCAGTTATGAGTAAGACATGCACATTTAAAGTGTCCTAATTTTGTTGAACTATTCTAAATTTTAAAATGTTTTATGGTTTTTAATAACCAAGACTTATTGGTTACTTACTATGTCCCAAGAACTGTTCTAAGCAATTTATTTGTAATAATTCATTTAATCTTTACAACAACTTCATTGTAAGTGAAAATTCAAGTCTCAGAGAGGATTACGTAAATATTCTAAAATCTGGGCAGATTTAGCAATCCAAGGAATCAAGATTCAAATCCAGGAGGTGTGAAATTCTTGTTTTGGACGTAAGATAAAGAAGTTGGCCTAGAGTGGTTATGTGTGTATGCATGCATGTGGGTACGTGAATATGCACTTGTGCACATGCATTTGCTTGGCTTCAGCAAAGGCTGAGGAAGCATTCTAGGACACCCAGTGGCTTGGTTTCCTCCTGTTGCCCAGGAGGTCCTGAGGCATTTCCATATATTATAACAATAAGAACCCTTTAAATCATAATTTGAATCCAACTTACTTGATTATCCACTCAGGTGCCTTTAAGAACTAAAATTCTTTGAGTTTGTGAACATTAAATATGAAAGAAATTGTTTTCATTTGTACTTTATTGGTGTTATTTATCATTCATAGTAAATCTCTTACTCCAAAATACTGGTAGAAATTGCAAATGAAATTGATTTTCTCTGATTTTTTTCCCATATCTGGAAATTTTAGGCAGATAGGATGCCAAAAATATGAACAAAGTGAGTGATTCTTTCATTCAACATTTAATTGAAGTTATTGTAATTAGCATAATCACATTTGTAGTGTGAGCTCTCAGATTTAGATCTGTGCCTTTAGGTGGATGGGTCTTTGAACATATTTGGAAATGTGGCACTGCATCTAATAAAATAATAAAATGGAAAAAGAATAGAAATACTGGGCTTTAGTTCAGCAGTACGTGATTGTATTTCCTCTTTTGATTTTTAAAGTGCTCAAGTTCATCTGAACATATTTAAGTCTATTACTGCATTCATTCTAGATTCATTGCCTGAAAGTTTTTAAAACATTACTGTGAAAATGACTCTCTGTTATGTTTAATTAGTGCTTCACTGCCATTTTTTGATGAACAAATATTATAAGGTTTTTATTATCATAAAGTCTACTTAACCTGTTTCTTCTTCTTTCTGTTTTGAAGATAATAATTCAAATAGCATTTTTAGAAAGTGAAAGTCTGAGTTTTTGCATACAATAGACATTTGTGTATATTCTTTCTGTATTTCTGGGAAAAATGTTTATTTTAAGACACAAAGGAATAGAGGTCCTTTGAAGTTCAAATCAAGGAGTGTTAGAGAATATTTGTATCCTGTCTTTTTTGACTTAATGAACTTTAGTAAAAAGAAAAGATAGGACTTTTCAAAGTCAATGGGCAGGTACACATTATGATCAATGGTTGAGGTTTAAACATATTTTTACTTAATTTTATATGTTGGTATTTCTCGATTTGTTTATTATTCTAAGTATATTAATAGGAATAAATATTCTTTTTTTTTTTTTTTTTTTTACATTAGGTTCCTGTCCTGAGACCACAGCAGGATGTGCCTTGGACAAAGGTATGTATGTTTAAAATATGTCTCAAATTTTTTCTGTGAATAAACTACAAAAAAGTTATGATAATATCCACATTACTGGTGCATGCTTAGAAATATGGTATTATGTTCCACGTTCATGTATATGATATGTGCTTTTTCTTCTGGCAAAATATAATGGTGAGAAAACATCAGAATCAGAAATCTGATTATCAAATACATGTCAATGCCTGGGGACATAAGACCTTAGTCGATACAACCTATATTCAAAGAATTGTTATTACTAATGCCCTTCCAAGTAAAGCATTGGAGCTATTCAAAGGTTGATGGAAAGTTTTAACATATCTTTAATGACCCTCGTGATGAAATTATTGAAATAGGATATGTGTGAGTTAAATTATCAGGTAAGAACTACTTAAAAGTTTCTACGTTTGTGGGGACCAAATAGAGAAGTTAGTTTAGAATTATAATCAATTCGAAAAGAGGAAGCGATCAGGAAAATAAACACATGAACAGCTCAGAAAGGAATATATAAATATGCTACATGAAAGATAAAGAGGATATTTCAAGGTCAACCCAGGATGCCTATTATTTCAAACTGGAATGCTATTATTAAAAAAGTATATAAAGATCATTAAAAAGATCATGAAATGTAATAACTGAATCCTGGAAGAGTTGGAAAAAATGTATAAGATGAATGAAAGCTACATAGAGGGAAATCTATGAGTAAGGAGCAAGGGAACTAAGATTCTTAAGCACAGTGGCGGAGAAGGATGAAAATAGATAAAATGGATGTCACATACAGGAGTTGTCAATTACCAGTCCTTTCCTAAGGAGGAAGTAGCAGGGAAAAGTTACTGAAAAATTGGTTAAACTAGCCCATAAGGGATTTAAGTGAGCTTCAGGATTAGGTAGTGAGAAAAGGTATGATGTCATTTTTTGGAGGTATTTATATATTGAATAAATTCCTGATGTCTGATTGTAGTTTCTCCATAGCCTCTCTAGACCTACCTTATTCAGCATCCCCCCAACCCCACCCGTGAGTTGTTGAGGCAGTGTTCTTTACTTTTCTGTGTGTTAGAGTAGTTTTATATTGAAAGAAAAGTTGGTTTGTGATTACAAGAAAAATGTGGATATATATGCTATCATTAGTCATGCCTCTTCTATCTTATACCAATACAATATTTGGGGAAATACAGTTATATACACATCTTTGTATTTTTCATTTGGCTCAAAACATACTGTGTGGATTCTACCATGTTACTCTTACATGAAAAAAAATAAAGCATTCTATAAATGCAATGCATATGTGGATAATTTTGTGAGATCTTAAAATTGATACATTCTCCCAAATTTTTCTTGACCCTATTTTTCATATAATTTTTTTTAGTCATTTTCAGTCCCTGTTCAGAGACTGATGTGAGTTTAGAATATCCAAGGAAAATATGCCAGGCGATGTGCACTGCCAGACAGGGAATGAATGGCTCCAGGCACAAATCTCTGTTGTGTCAAGGCTTTGGCATGACATTTGGCAGGGAACTAAATCAAACATAGCACAATGCAAATAATCCTAGTTTCCCATGGATGTTCAGCCTCAACCTTGAGCCTGCTGTTATTTATTACTACTCTTTCCTCCTGATATTCCAGGGAATAATATTTCTGGTAATGAATTGAAAACTAAGGCATTTTCTAGGTGTTCTCATAGTGTGAGGAAGTGGGAGGATCACGGCTTTGAAATTGGATGTTCCTGGGTTTGAAGTATGACTGTCATTTACTAGCTGTAAAATCTGGGGGAAGTTTTACCTCAGATATAAAATGAATTTACTAATAATTATCAAAGGGGTTGTAAAGGTATTAAAATGATATAATTGCCCTAAAGTGCTTCTTATATATGGTACATAAATATTTAATAAATATTATTTTACTTCCCATTTCTGTAATCAGTTGAGTTTTGTGTTAAACTTCTGGCCTTCTGGTCAGGTATACTGCCTCACATATATAATCCCAGCACTTTGGGAGGCCAGGCAGGTAGATCGCTTGAGGCCAGGAGTTTGAGACTAGCTTGGGCAACACAATGGAGACCCCCATCTCTACAAAAAAATAAAAAATAAAAAAGCCAGGTGTGGTGGTATAAGCCTGTAGTCCTAGCTACTGGGGAGGCTGAGGTGGAAGATTGCTTGAGCCCAGGAGTTCAAGGTTACAGTGAGCTATGATCATGCAGCTGCACTGCAGCCTAGAAGACAGAGTGAGATTCTATCTCTAAAAAAATAAATAAAGAAAATAAACTTCTTAATGATCATTTCAATTATTTTATTAGTAGAAGAGGAATGATTAGTGTGACAATATTTGTTTTTATCTTTGAGTGAACACTCTTGGGGGGACGAGAATTGTTGCAAACTTCTTGATTATTTTTATTTTCAGTTCTTTTATAAATTTTTACTTTTTACTTTTTTTATCATTTTTTTTCTTTCCCTGAAACTTCAAAGTTCTTTTTTAAAAGAGTTACATGTAATGCATAAAGGGTCTTTATGTTGCACAAGAACTTTTTGAATGTCTTTGACTTAATTCTAGGTTTCATTAGTGTGGTAGGGATGGAAAACCACATTGTAAAATGTAGATGGCTTAGAAAAATTATACCTCTATAGCATGCTTATAATATTTTAGTTTCATTCAACAGTTTGGTTCATCTCTCTTATTAAGAAACTACTGTGTGTCATGTATTGTGTTAGGCATTAAGGGTACAAAGAAGAAAGAGACATGTTCTCTACTTTCAAGAGAGTTATAATTGTAGATGGGAAGAGACATGTAAACGCATCATCTTAACACAGTGTGGTAACATGCTACAATGGAGAAGTGCCAATGATGGGAGGGAGCAAATAGAAAAACAATCATTTTAATTGATCTGGCTTCCTGGAGGGCTTGACACCTCTGGTATCTTAAAAGATGATGAGGAATTGGGCAGGTTTCAGCAAAATATAGAGATATGAGGTTGGGAGGATGTCAGGAATAAAGGCAGAAAAATCAGTTAGAAATCTATTGTCTGGACTAAAACGATGGTGGTAGCAATAAAGGTCTAGATTTGAAATTGGGAAGCTAAGTCCTCCTACTTTGTTCTCAAAGGTAGATTTAGGATATATTTAGGTTATTTTTACAGGACTAATGACAATCCAATGAGTATGTTGCATTATATAAAGCTACATCTTCTTAGCAGACTCATTCTTGCTCTCCGACTGGTCACGATAAAGTTAGTTGCTGTGTTGTGAGAGGGTCTAAAGAGAAAAGAACCATGTGACCAGAGACTGTGGCAGCCTCTGGGAGCTCAAGGTGACCCCTAGATGCTGAGAGTGTCCTCTGGTCAACAACCAGCAAGAAGTCAAGGACTGTAGTCCTACAGTCATAAGAAAATAAACTCTACCAACAACATGAAAGGTGTAAGGTCTGTGCCTATATTCTCTCTCTCTCTCTCTGTCTCTCTCTCTCTGTCTCTGTCTGTCTGTCTGCATACACACAAAGAAGAGGTCATGGGAACATACAGCAAGATGGCAGTCACCCTTAAGCCAAGATAAGAGGCTTCAGAATAAAACCTACCTTGCTGGCACCTTGATATTGGACTTCCTATCCTCCAGAACTGTGAGAAATAAATTTCTGTTTAAGCCATTCAGTCTATGGTATTTTGTTGTGGCAACCCTAGCTGATTAAGACTGATTTTGGCATCAAGAAATGGGGTGCTACTTGTGAATACTACCTAAAAATGTGGAAACAGTTTTGTACCTTGATAATGGATAAAGGCTAGAGCAGTTTTGAGGTGTATGCTAGAAATATGGGAGGTTCTGATGAAGTCTCGGATGGAAATGAGGAACATTTTATTAGAAACTAGAGGAAGGGTAATCCTTGTTACAAAGGGACAGAGAACTTGGCTGTATTGTCTTCTAGTGTTTTTTGAAAGGTAGAACTTGTGAGCAATGAAATTGGATATTTAGCTGAGGAGATTTCTAAGCAAAGTATTGAAAAGGGTGGTTTGGTTCCTTCTGACAGCTTATAGTAAAATGTCAGGGGAGACAGATGAATTGAAGAACAAATTGTTAAGCAAAAAGGAACCAGAACTTAAAGACTTGTAACATTTTCAGCCTGTTCATATTGCAAAAATGACAAAGTTATGCCCTGAAGAGAACACCAAGAATGTGGCTAGACCATCACTTCATAAAGAGCTTTTGGGAATATACCAGCCAAAACACTGTCAGTTTAAACTAAAGGGGGGATGAAGACGGGAGAAAATGAAGAAAGGCTGTTGGACTTAGACTCAGCAGGTCAGGACAATAGGGCTATTTGGCTGCAAATAAGCACTATTCTTCCCAAAGACGGAAAAATGATTTTGAAGGTGATTCAAAAGTCATCAAGGCTACTGCCTCGGTTTCACAGGCCAGACAGCCTCTATCCAGAACTTTGGAGGCAGGACTGCCCTGCAGATATGTAAGGGCAGGGCCTCCTGGAGCCCTGGAAGCAGGCCTTGGCCTACAGCCATGGGAGTAAGGCTGATGCACTTGATCTTGGACTTCCAAGCCTCCAAAACTGTGAGGAAATAAATTCTGTTTTTGAAGCTGCTCAGCGTATGGTATTTTATTATGGCAGTCCAAGTAGCCTGATACACAAATGCAATGAATATAAAAATATTATATTTAGCAAACATGAGTGATCAATATAGAGAGAGAAGAAAGAGGAGATACGTGGAATGATTCCCAGATTTTGTTTTAGGCAATTGGGATTAATTTTATTCAGTTTATACAGAAATACAGGGGGGAAAAGGCGCCAATTTGAGAGAGTGGTAATGAATAGTTCTCATTTTTTAAATTTAATTGGAATTTTATTGAGATAATTTTACATTCACATGCAGTTGTAAAATACAAAATAGAGTCCTTGTACACTTTGCCCAGTTTTTCTTAATGGCAATATTTTACAAAACTATATTATAATATCACAACCAGGATATTGAAATTGAGATAAACCACCCATCTCGTTCAGATCTCCCAGAGCTACTTGTGATCATTTTTGTCTGTATTAAGTTCTGTGCGTTCTATCAGCTGTGTAGGTTCATGTATTCTCCCCCACAGTCGTGACGCTGAATAGTTCCGACACTACAAATATCCCTCGTGTTGCTCTTTTACAGCCACACCCACCTCCCTTCCCATTTTGCTACCTCCACCCTGTACCTAACCCCTGGCAATCACTATCTGTCCTCCATTTCTAAAATTTTGTCATTTCAAAAATGGAATCATACCTTTTGGGATTGGCTTTTTTGCTTAGCATAATTTTCTGGAGATTCACTCAAGTTGTTGCATGATCAATAGTTTGTTCATTTTTCTTGTTGAGTGATATTCCATTGCATGTATGTGCCACAGTTTGACTATTTATATGTTGAAAGACATCTGGGCTGATTCCGGTTTTTGGCTGTTATAAATAATGCTGCTATAAATGTTTGTATATGCATTTTTATATGAATATACTTTCATTTCTCTGGGATAAATGTGCAAGACAACAATTGCTAGATGGTATAACAATTGCATGTTTAGTTTTATAAGAAACTGCCAAACTGTTTTCCAGTGTGGCTGTACCACTTTACATTCCCACCAGCAATATATGAGTGATACCACTACTCTGTTTTCCTGCCAGCATTTGGTGTTGTCACTAGTTTATATTTTAGACATTCTGATAGGTGTGTAGTAATATCTCGTTGTAGTTTTAATTTGCATCTATCTAGTGGCTATAGATATTGAACATCTTTTCATGTGCTTACTTGCCATCTGTATATCCTCTTCAATAAAATGTCTGTTCATGTAGTTTGCCCATTTCCTAATTGGATTGTTTATTTTTAAGCTGTTGGGTTTTTAGCCGTCTTGTGAACAGGACTTTGAGTATATATGTATGACAGCTGAGTGGAGATGATGGCGAAGAAGAGATAATATCTGGAAGTTCAGACAGGTAGACAGTCAGGAGGCAGAACATGTAAGTCTGAAGTCCTGAGGAGAGATCAAGGATTGAAAGAGAGGTTATGAAGATGTGATTGTCAAGAAGATACTGGAGCAGATATTGGAGGTCAAACATATCAAGCCATTGTGACTCCTTGAAATACAGAATGATTTTTTTACCCTCAAAAATGTTACCGTATGCAAGTAAATAAATGCTATTCTATTTCCTGGACTGTAAATCTTGCATGAAACACAAAGATTTTCTCACTTATCATATATCTTACATACTAAGTAATTTCAATAAGATGTATGAATTTTTCCTATGGAGAAAAAAACCATATATATATTTTTGGTATGTGATGTAGACACAAGGAGACAGGAAAGGCTTGGTAGAGCTAACGTCTGGAACTCAGATTACCCACAGAAATAAGGTAGACACTTTTTAACAAGATCCTTCTTAAGACACTGTAAGAAACTTCAGCTCAGAGGGAAAATCCATTATCTGGGATGTCTGTGGTAGATGATCTTACAAGCCCAGTAAAACAGGCAATGGGAGTTTAACATAAGCAAATGTACAACACCAGGTTAGAGGAGAAGAAAAGAAAGAAATATCTGAAAATCTGGAAAGACTGGAGCATATTTGTCAAAAGGACATTCAGTGGCAAGGTAACAATTCATCATTGTAGACAGATATTGACTATTGGAGGATGTCTGCCTCATTTTCTGATTTTTATTCTACAGACTGAGTTTATATTCAAGAGTTAAGTTAAGTTAATAAGGTACTGGTGCTAACCAAACAGAAGTCCACTTAATGGAGCAAGGATGAAGAGGCTCCCCTGGTGTACCGCCATTACCCCTGTAATTGCTGGGTTGTGGGGGCTCCTGGAGGAGAGACCAAGAGTGTAAGACCAGTGGGGGAGGGAGAGAGTTTTGAATCAGTCACTGCCTGTTTAACAACTGTATATAAATACTTTAACATTTTAATAACCAACACAGCCAATACCAGTACAGGCTGCCTGAACACCAGCCTATATTTATTACTGTTAGGGTCTCAGAGAATCAGACTAGGAATAAAATAAGAAAAAGGAGCAAGGGACCTGCTTGTTAAAAGATAGAAATTAAGTGAAAGGTTATTGATATAATTTGGATACTTGTCCCATCCAAATCTTATGTTGAAATTTGATCCCCGGTGTTGGATGTGAGGCCTGGTAGGAGGTGTTTAGGTCGTGGGCGCAAATCCCTCATGAATGAGTTCTTGCTTTATGGAGTTCACACAAGAGCTGGTTGTTTAAAGGAGCCTGGCACCACCTCCTTCTCCCTGTCTTGCTCCTGCTCTCTCTATGTGACATGCCTGCTCCCCCTTTGCCTTCTTCCTTGATTAGAAGCTACCTGAAGTCCTCACCAGAAGCAGATGCTGGTGCTGTGCTTCTCGTGCAGTCTGCAGAACCGTGAACCAAATAAATCCTCTTTTCTTTATAAATTACCCAGCCTCAGGTATTTCCTTTATAGCAGTGAAAAAGAGACAAACACAGTTATTCTTGAAAATTCTTTTACTATATGGGAATCGTCAAAATTGATTTGATAAAGAGTCTGAAATTCTGAAGGTATAAAATGATATTTTTTTTTTCATTAAACCCTACCTGCCATGTCTGACAAACCCCCTTTCTTACTGGGTAGTGCACTTACTATTAATACCTTAATCACATTTGGAAATTTCATAGCTTTTGAGTCACTTTTTTTAAAATTTCTTATTTTTATTAAGAATTAAGATTATTTTAAAACTTCAACCTTATATTTGATACAGAGATCTTCCCCTTGTCTGAGCATGGGATAGACTTGATGTTCTAGTTGCTCTGAGTATGGCTGGGAGTGGTGGGGTTGGGGTTGGGTTTGGGGGTCAGGGGTGATGACAGAATGGGAGGAGGTGCTGGAGCACCCTGCTTTCTCATATCCATTCATCCTTCCTTGCTGTTTGTCTAGGTTGGGGCAAGGGAGAAAGGCACACAATATATCCACATGTAACTCTCCTTGGCAAGTGCTGTCCAACGTCTATCAGTTGGCAGTGCTGCTCTATCTTTGGCCTTCTGTGCTTTCTATGAACCTAGAGCCCACATGCCACTTCTCTCACAATCATGCTTTTGGTGGTTCTTCAGATCATTTCTTAAGGGCTACTTTTGTTGAATCACTTGGTGTGGCAGAGCATGCTGAGGTTTGACCTCCTCCTCGCCCTCTTCATCTGCCTCCATCATAGGCGGCCACATGATGGACTTCACATATGAGAAGGTCCATGGTCTCCTGTTGCTTTCATAAGAGAAGCACTTCCTTAAACTAAAAGTAAACATTAGTAAAAATATAAAGAAGCCAATTTAATGGAAGTAAGAGAGCCTACATTGAATAATATCTGTTTTCTTATAAGAAAGAAGTGATGTTTTCATTTAGGAAGAAAAATTAAGTCTGTTGTGGGAAATTATGATGATGATGATGATTTTTCTACTACTTTTACTGTTGAGATGAGAGCCAAGTAGTTCAAATACACCCCAAGGGTTTAGCTTGTGTTTGCAACGCACCTAATTGGGATTATTTGAAGACTTCCCCAGCAATGCTGGAGGTTCACCAGCAGAAATGGCAGTGGGGACTATCCAAATGTAGGCATTGCCAAGTTGGTAATAATTATGACTTAAAGAGGTCAAATTAGAGGGTTCTAGTAAGAGCATCCAGGAAATGGCTTCACATTGGCTCCAGAATGTGCAAAGAGGGAAGTGAAGCCGAATAAAGACAGGCTGGCAGAAAGTAGGGGAGTCAGAATGGTTGGTTATGTTGAGCAGGAAGATTTAAAAATACACATATTTTTGAAAGGGTGGATTAACATGAATATGTTATATATTCCTTATGAAAATTCTTATAGGTATATTCATGTATAGATGGGGAAACTGAATCATGAAGCACATAAGTAAATATGTGACAGACAAACTCAGTTTTAACTGATTCCAAACCCTATGTTCTTTCTATGAGATTACAGTACCTAATATATAAAAAAAGGAATAGGAAGATTGGGTTATAGGCTGTTTTTTTATCAAAGAAGAGATAATTATTTAAAAATTATTGCTCTGAGTTTCTACCTGCTTTTTTCCCCTAAAATGTTTGTCTTTTCTACTGAGAAAAATAACTGAACGGAAAACGATATCACAAACTTTACATAAAACATCAATTTTTTTCAAATTCTGAAAGTTTGTGCTTTCAGTTGCTTATGAAAGACTTATTTAAACCCAGAAGCTACTGTGCTAAAAATTGCAGATGCCAAATATACATTCCCCTACATCTTTCGTCTTATCATGAAATTTAAATAGTTTGACGTGCACATAGCAAAGCTACCATTTTCATGAAACTTAACTGAAGAATAAATATTAAAGTTTTTCAAGTAGAGAATAAAAGATAAAATTCATTTTCTTTGCACTTTTACTTTTTATGTTATGAACAATTGCTAAGGAAATGATCATAAAGGTAATCCCAGTAAACTGTCCAGTCTTTATCATAGTTCCTGAATTCCTGTGAAGTTTTGTAGGCATAACCATACAAGTTAAAATAATTCTGTAATAAACATTCATTTCATTGCTTTGAAGAAAACAGTGATTCCATAAAAGTGTTTTATGAAACACATTCTTGTAGAAATTCTCCAGGTAAAATGAGGTCCATAGAAAAAGTAATTTGATAAACACTACTTACCACACCCCTATACACCACCTTGTCCTATGGGAGATTTAGCATGTTTATCAGCATGACAAGGATATTGAAAGCTTCTGCAGTAAAAAGTTATTAATGTTGTCTAATCTAGAAAAATATGGAGCCAATAAAGCCACGTGGGAGGCAGTATTTTGTAATGGTTAAAAGTGTGGTCTCTGGAATCAGATTGGGTTTAATTCCCTGCTTCACTGATTTTTTTTTTATTGAGGTAAAATTCACATACCATAAAATTAACCATCTTAAAATGAACAATTCAGTGGCATTAAATACGTTCACAGTATATTCACGAACCCTATCTAGTTACAAAACATCTTCATGACCAGAAAGGGAAACTTTGCACCCATTAAATAGTTGTTTCCCATTCCTCTACCCCACAACCAGACCCACTTTATATAAATTATCTGGACCTTCTACTTACTTCTTTGAGACTCTGTTTCCCTCAGTATTCCAATATAGAAAGAAATGCTTTGACCTTATATAATGGTTGTAAAAATTCAATAAAGTGATCTATACAATCCACTTAAAACATAATAAATATTAAGGAAATGTTAGATAAGATGTTAAACTTATTTGGCCCTCTTTTGTATGCAAAGGAACAAGTGTTTTAGAAAGCACTCTCCAGGAAATGCTTACATAGAAGTTATTAGAACAGGAAAAGACTGAGAGAAAAGCTATACACCTTGGTTTACTTAGAAGTTAATTAATCTCACATGACACTCTGGTGCTCCAGAAGACTCAGGTTAGAGCCCATGTTTAACTCTGTCTTTCCCTATAATATTTTTGGCAAAAGTGGTTTGAGGGAGAAGTTGGGACAAGAGGTGTTGAGAGTTCCCCAGGTATTCTTGATCTGAAAATAAGAGGAATATAGAGGTTTTATGAGGGGAGGATACATTTCTTCAAGACAATGAAGGAGATAAAACAGCTTACAGAACCTCTAACCTAGGTCTAATTATTTTCCACTTGATATCATAGGTTTTCATGTTTATAAAACTTTTTAAAGTATCATTGACATGGAAAAACAAACTATAAAACAACATGTAAAAAATATAAAATTATGTCTAATTTTATATTTCCATATGTAAATATATGTAAATTTAATTATAGGTATAATTTTATATAAATGGAATCATATTCTACTGTGAGTGTATAGCTCTAGAAGGAATTTTCATCAAAATGAGAGCAGTGATTGTTATGCTGTGTCAGAACCTCAGGTGTTTTTCATTTGTCTCTGTATTTTATATAATTGTTGAAATTTCTACATGACTATATGCTGTCTTACTAACAAAAACAAAGCAATACAGCTGTAGCCATTAACAACAGAGACACATTACAACTGTCCTTTGATATTTTTACCCAATTTTTTCCCCATAGTTGCTGTAAGGACAAACCATGAGATAAATATCAGAATGATTATGACACTTCGGGCAGATTGGCTTGCCTCCAGGAACCCACAGAAGAAAGAATCAAGGAGTTTGTGGATCCCTGTCTTCTTTTCCCAGAAATACAATTTACCCTTGAACTCTGGTAACATGCAGCAAAGTGGAACTCTTGATTCCTTCTTCCTGTCTTTTAAGTGCAATCTTTCCCAATTTTTTTTCCCTAAAACAAGATTAATTAATTTCTAATTCATTCACAAATTCTACAAAAGGTAACATACGTAGTGATTTTAAAGGGAGAGGAGAGTTGATCAATCCTTGCTACACAGGGAAGTTCAATTTCCTTCTGATCTCTACAGCCTGTACTCTGAACATTTGCCTCCTGAACCCAAAGCTCTCACAGTGGTTCTCAAATCTGAGTGTCATCGTAGAAATCATCTGGAGATCTTGTTTACCATACAGATTCTTGGCTATCTCCCCCAAATTCTTTGTTCCTTAAATCCAGGATGTGGTCAGTGACTCTTCATTTACAATGTTCCAGGTTATACTAAAGCAGATGATTCAAAGATTATCCTTTGTGAAACACTGGAAGTTTTAGAATCCTTAATGTCTAACCTGCTTCACAAACCTGTAATTAAAAAAAAAAAATCATTTCCTCCTATTATTTTCTTCTGAAAACATCTGTAATTCTTTTTTTTTTTTTTTTTAGTACCTCTCCTTGAAAATATGTTTGGTGATTCAGGTAGAACGTGACCCTTTATCCCTCACACCAATCACATGGCCGATCCCCAAATGCCAAATGCAGAAACAACTGAACAATCTACTTTTCAGTACTTTTCTTTTTAGAATGGATATAGTGGATATAGCCCAACTGCTCATAACAAGTAGAAGAATCAAGTCTTCCAATTATATTTTGTTTTAGGTTAATGTAATTTCAACAAGAATCCTCTTAGTGATAAATTATTTAGTACACAGCATGCAATAGCAATTCAATAATGTTTAAATACGTGTAATATAGGTAGTTTAGTTTTTTGCATTAAAATGTCTCAGAAATGCTAACTCATTTTTCCCCAAACATCCTTGTGAAGCAGACAAGAACTGCTATTATTTATCACCATTTGCAGAGAGATTGAATCACTGAGCTATTAAGTAACGTGAAGAGGGTCACCGAGTCAGTGAGTAAGTCAGAACAAACACTTCATCTCCTTGCTCCTTAAACAGTAATTTTCTCAACAAATTCTCTTGCATATATTTCTTCCTGTAAGAGTTTACAAGTCAGCCACTTTCCTGGGAAATTCTTCATTATGGGGCATATAAGAATTTGTACCCTCTGGAAGGTTGAAAAATGGAAAGGGAAAATCATATTAAAATATTCCCCATTTTTCAAAGACTTTCATTCCTCCAGTGCCCGTGGTACTAATCCTATTTCATAGAACATAATTTTCCATTCATTCCTTCATTTAACCAATTTTTACTAAGCATATTTAATATGTCTAGCATTCTGCTGATAAACAGGACATATTTATAGTCCTTGTCCCCAGTTTGTGCAACTTGGTCAAGAAACAGACACACAGACAAATGGTATAATATAATGCTATATTGTATCTAGGTGTTAGGTGCAAAGTGAGCTTAGGGGAAGAATCCCTGAGTCTATCTGAGAGAGTCAAAGTAGTTTTCTCAGAAAATGAGAAATTTGAGCTAGGTTCTAAAAGAAGGGCAAGGATTTACATGAATTCAACGTAATGACACAGGCATGGAAAAGGAAAGGCAAAAAAAAAAAAAATCCCTAAACATAATGTAGTCATATTCATCAGAGATATAAATGGACATCTCTGGATTTAAAAATCAGAGTCCTAGCCGGGTATAATGGCTCATGTCTGTAATCTCAGCACTTTGGGAGGTCAGAGTGGGAAGATCGCTTGAGGCCAGGAGTTTTAGACCAGCCTGAGCAGCATAGAGAAACCCATCTCTACAAAGAATAAAAAATTTAAAAAAATTAGCTTGGCATGGTGGCATGCACCTGTAGTCCCAGCTAATGGGGAGGCTGAGGTGGGAGGATAGCTTGAGCTCAGAAAGTTCAAGGTTATACTGAGCCATGACTGTGCCACAGCACACAGCTTGGGTGACAGAGCAAGACATTGCCTCCCCCCCAAAAAAAAAAATTGGAGGCCTAATAATTACACATGTAATTTTAAGAGGACATTTGTGCCACATTGTAACAACATTTTTGAAGCTTTGGTAACCTCCAGGGTGAACGATAAGGATCGTACCAACACATGACTTTTAATGCACATCACTTTGGCAGTCTGTTGATTTAGAAAACCAGACTTTTCTTTATTTTAAAATGGATACAAGCAAACACAAAAGAGAGCTAGTGTTTTTAAATGGTAAAACTAAACGAAGGGAACAGTCACTTCCTAGGATGGCCTTGTATGCTTTAGCCTGAAGGGTATTTTTGCAGCCAAGTAAGAAGCCCTCAAAATATAATGGAAACACTGACAGACACTTAACTATACCAGCTCTGGTGGGTACAGCCATAATTCACTTCATAATACAAATTGATATGTTGTCCAGAGAGGTCCCTGTATCGGTGTTATTGCATGTCTTTTGAAAAGTTCTGGTTCTGGGCTATGAAGCCGCAAAATGAAACTGAATGATTCTTTTTGGGATAGATTCTGAACTGGGTCCCTCAATTACAGTAGAGATATCCTTGGGGCAGGCAACATGGAAATATCCTATAAAGACTGAAAATATAAAATAATAAACCAAAGTGAAAAAAGCAAATGCAGTGAAGACTAAGTTTGTTGTATTAAAAGTCTAATATTTCTTCCCTCAAGGCACGCTTAAAAGCAGAGTGCACCAGAAGTGAAAGAGCAGCTTGCTGTAATTTAAGTGGGGTTAGTTGTTAAGCAGGGAAGGAGTACAGTCTGTATTTGCAAAATCATGGGGGGGGCCAAAGTTCAGCCATCCCAGTGATCTTGCTGGCCAAAGTATCCTACATGTTTTACAATATAATGCAAATGACTTCAATCTGAGGTAGCAGCATTTCCAAATACCATTTAGTGCTTTGATGATTTGTCCTAGAAAGGTCATGCCAGGTCATACTTAATGGATCTTCTAAACAATGTAAAAAGATTTCTCTAAATGTGTTATACAGCTCATAATTTTAGTGTAAAAATAATTGCCCTCTGTCCCCAGTGCTGTTTCCTTCTTCAAATGCAACTTTTGAGGTTTCTTTATTGACAATGTCATTTTCTTATCTCCAGATTTGAATTCCCCCAACCTTGGTCTTAAGGTTCCATGTGCAGAGTTGGGGTCCTGATAATTACAAAAGCTCCACAGAATTTTGAAAATAACACAGAATCCTGAAACGAAATTGGTAGACTAGGATTCTAGTGTCAGCTTTTTCAATGTAAACTGTATAACCTTGAGTTCATTATAACCTCTCTGGACCTCAATTTGCTCATCTCTAAAATGAAGGTCACAGACTATCTCTTCTGTCCTTTAATGTTGTTCCATGGTACCATTTAAGCCTGCTAATGAATTACTTAAATATTGAAGTCCACATTAAGCTTTATGGAAAAGCATAACTGGCAAGATTTTCCTCTCAATTACTTGTGCTAATAGGGGCCAAAATGGCATGGATACTTTAAATTCACAGATAATCCCCAAACTTTAATTTAGCTAAGTGTTCCAAACTCCTCTCCTGCCAAACCATTTACAGGGGATTCAAACAATTAGCACACACTACTGGTATGAGATTCAGCTCCTTTATAATTCCTGCCTACTCTACTGCCTCACCACTGGGATATTTCCATATTTAAATTTCTAAAAATAGAAATAAGGAAGAAGTATAGGTTTTACATAATCTACCAGTTAGTTATGTTTGAAAATATTCCACCACCGTTGTTAATAATTTATTGAGAGCTTACTTTATGCCAGGTGCTTTGTAAATCGTTTTATTTAAACCTCACAATCACCTTGTTGAGTAGTGTGTTAGTTTCCTAGTGCTGCCATAACAAAGTACCACAATTGGGAGGCTTAAGCAACAGAAATTTATTGTCTCACAGTTCTAGAAGGCTAGACTTCTGAAATCAAGGTGTCGGCAGGGTTGGTTCCTTCTGTGGGCTGTGAGGGAGCATCAGTTCCATGCCTCTCTCCCAGCTCCTGGTGATTCTCTGGCAATCTTTGGCATTTCTTGACTTGCAGTAGCATCATTCCAATCTCTGCCTTCATCTTCACCTTGTGTTTTTCCTGTGTCTCTGTTTTTCACATGTAATTCTTTTTATAAGGATACCAGTTATATTGGATTAAGGACATGTCCTATTTCAATATGTCCTTATTTTAACTTGATTGCCTCTGTAAAAGTTCCTATTTCCAAATAAGGTTACATCCTGAGGTACTGGTGGTTAGGCCTTCGAACATAACTATTTTGGGGGTGACACAACTCAATCCATAATAGGTACTCGTCATTCCCATTTTGCAGGTGAGTTGAGTAAAGTTCTGATGTTGAATTGCTTTTCCTGAGGTCAAAAAGCCAGTCAGTGGTGGAACTGAGATTCATATCCGTTTGATTTTATTTGTTATGTAGCAGATAACCTTGGAACTTAAAAAGAAGACAAGCTATACGAGGTTGCCAGGACTAAGAATTTTGAATATAATCTTTTGGTAACTGTAATGGGGTAGCAGGTTCAGCAAGGCCAACAAGTATTTGATTTTCATTGGTGGCACCAGACCTGAATCTGCTGCATTTGTCAGAACTGATTCTTAAAGGTCTGCAAGCCTGAGCATGGATAAAAAAAATTTTAAAAAATAATCCTTAACTTCAAGTCATCTGGGAGGGAACCTATGTATATAATAATCCTGGGAAGTCCAATAATGAGATATCCCTGTAAAAATATTTTTAAATATTCAATATTTTCTTAATGGGGATTTTAAAACAACACCTAGGAACATTTTTCTGTTTGTTTTATTGTGTGGGTATGAGTGTGTGTGTTTTATATTTTCATTCAAGGACCAGTCTACTGTGGCAGGAGAGGGCCCATGAACATTCCGAAGTTATATAACAAGTTGCATTGGAAGATCAAAATTAACTGACATCATTTTTCTGTTTGTTCCCCCCAGTGATGCTTTAACGTACTTTAATGATTGGTGCATGTGAAGCTGACTGGTTGCTCATTAATCTGGCTCAGCCCTGAGCGCCTCCATTTAATACCCTATAGAGAAATAGAATAAGACAGAACCTTGTACCTTTGGAGGAAGCAGATAGGCTTCAGGAACTGGAACTAGGGGAGGGGATACAAAATTTAGAGATTGGGGTAAATAGGAAAGTTTCCATCAAGCCCTGAGTCCCCGGATTTCTCCATTTCCTCCAACAAATAATCCCTACTTTTTCCAATACCTGATTTCACCTCAAGATATCTTGTCAGTGGTTGAAATGTTTCACTACTTCAAAATATCTAATATTTTGTTAAGGGGAAACTCACATTAACACACATATTTAAAAAAAAAATGTAAACCTCTGCAGGAAGTTAAGAGGCATCAGCCTTTTGTAATTTCATGTGAACCTATTCTGCTCACCCTTTGCTTTAAAGAACCCCCTCTGAGATTAGTTACAGTGAAACAAGTGGAGGTCTTGATGCAAGACTGGATAAAAGGAAGGGAGTAGTAGTTTGGAACCATGTTTTTATCAAAGAGAATTTGTAGTAGAGGCATCTCTATTTGTGTATGTCTAAGCTTGGGGAGTCTATTATAATAATTTCCCATTAATGGTGCTATAACCTAGAAGTTTAATCTCTTTATTTCCAGCTATATTTTTCATTTCCTTGATAATTGAAGGAAAGCAAGAATAATTTTTTCTTTTATTATCTGTGATTGCCATTCACATTATTTTTGGGCATTTCAGTAACAGATACATATAGTACATAATTGTTAGAATAAATTTAAAACATGTAAATAGACATCACCTTTGATGCATTTGGATATGCATTAGAGAGGAGGAATAAAGGGGTTAACACGTTGGCAAAAAGTTTGCAATTTGTGTTAGTAATGGTTGGTAAACGGGTGTAACATTAATTAAAACAGATAAATGTTAATTATGTGAGAGTTGATTTTTCATAGTTATTATCAATTAAAATACTCATCTCCAAAATCCTGGAGCTATTTCTTATGAAGTGCTGTGCAAGTAGTTTCACACACATTAGTCAACATGTGAGCATCCTTTATTATTTAATATAGGTAGTGAAAGATTGCTGGTTATTTGAAGTTGACCTTGACTAAATCCAACTTCAACTTAATTCAACTTATTTTTCTTCTTATTCTCCTTCTTTTAATGGATGAAGGGGAATAAGGCAAAGAAGAGTTACTAAATTGATAATTGTTCTAATAACTATACTTCTAACTTTTGCCCTATGAGGTTTCCAAATGAGCTGTCAGACTCTTAATATAAATCCCTTCCTGAGGCTTTCCTTCCTTTAAAAAAAAATTAGAGCACACAAAAATGATTTATTATTAGAAAGGCATATTTTTCCACTGACCCTGGGGTATGTACACTCTGTAGATTCTATATAGAATATTATCTTGTTATGAAGTCATGAAAGGAATTAAGACTGTTAAACAATGATTGATAATAATCAATATCTGATAATGCCATCCAGGGTTTTATTATAGTCACTGCTCTTAGGGTTTAGGGAATCAATAAATAATACCCTGTTCTTCCCCTCCTGAGCTTGGAATCAGTTCAGAATTAAGACCCAGGAGATAGACAAATGGAGGTCAAATAGCCAGTTTTTTAATAAAGATGACTGTAGAATGTGGTTTCAGAGGTGTGGGCAAAAAGACTTCATACCCCATCGCTGAGTTAAACAGACTTTCCAACCTCATCATTGGTGCAGCTGAGCAACCAAAGGCCTCCCTAACAAGGCTGAGTCACACCCTCAAGGCTAGTCGTGTGGCATCAGAGAAATTGACTGAGATATGAAGACTGAGAGGCAAGAGTACAGAGGGCACTGAGCTGGAT
Source organism: Daubentonia madagascariensis (assembly GCA_023783475.1). Lineage (NCBI taxonomy): Eukaryota > Metazoa > Chordata > Mammalia > Primates > Daubentoniidae > Daubentonia > Daubentonia madagascariensis. The sequence goes on along the minus strand of JAKFHU010000747.1, from coordinate 12,563,811 downwards.
GTGTTCGGTGTCTTCTGCTAGACTTTGGGATCAGGAGATGGGGGTGAGGACCAGGTGTATTATTCTAATGAAGACACTCATGAAAACAAGAGGGAAGAGGATGAAGGGAGTTATATTCAACATCCTCCAGCCATGTTGTCAAACATAGATTATAACATAATAAATAAATATCACTATATATACAATAATAATTGAAAGCCCGAAATGTGGACAGTATTAACTCTTCCATTATTAAATTTCTAGAGGTTGATTTAAATCCCCAAATTAAATCATCTTGCTATGTAAAAGTCCAAGCAAATCAAAGCCCAAAATTCCTAACCTAAAGTCTAAAGACATCAAAGGCCAAAATCAAAGTTTTGTTTTTTGTTTTTTTTTTTGCTCAGCCGCCCAGCCAGGTAACTGCTATGATTCTCTAGTATGGGTGCCTTCAGCAGCTGTTAGCCATTGAAATTGGTGGTAGTTCCTTTAGCACCTCAGAAGTGCTCCTTCCCACGTTCTGCTTTTCTCTGTAGTTTTTATTGTTTAAGTCTGTAACCCTTAGAACATATTGTTTAGTTTTCCCAGTTTTTGAAATAAATTGAATCATGCTGGACATGATCTTTTGTCTTCTTTCTTTTGATAGCCTTGGTTATGAATCATCTATGTTAATGCATGTAGCTGAAGCTCATTGATAGAATATGGCACAATTTATTAAACACTTCTATGGATCACTGACCCCTTTTATTGTTGTTATTGTTATTAAGAACAATGCTGGCTGGGCACAGTGGCTCACGCCTGTAATCCTAGCACTCTGGGAGGCCACGGCGGGAGGACGGCTTGAGGCCAGGAGTTCAAGACCAGCCTGAGCAAGAGCGAGACCCTATCTCTACAAAAATTGGAAAAATTAGCAGGGTGTGGTGGTGAGCGCCTGTAGTCTCAGCTACTGAGGACGCTGAGGCAGGAAGATCGCTTTAGCCCAAGTTGGAGGTTCCAACGACCTATGATGATGCCACTACACTCTAGCCAGGGTGACAAAGTGAGACTCTGTCTCAAAAAAACCAACCAAACAAAAGAACAATACCAGTGTGGACATTCATGCAAATATGCAAAGATTCCTTTACTGGAGAGTCCCACTTTTTATTAATAAAAAGTACAGAGAGTTAATAGGACACACAAGATTATTACAGCTTAATGTGCATCAAGTTTGGGAAACAGACCAACCAAATATCCTACAACAGTAAACCAGAGATTCAGTGGTGCCTGGTGGAAAGAATATATTCCAGTAAAATCTTGCTTGGATCAGCTTTGCTAAGATGCCATTCATTCCATGCCTGTTGTCTGGATTCCAAGACCTATGAACTCCTGTAAGATCTTTTCTGTCATAAGCTTAATCATGATACTACATTGACTATGTCTCGGAGGAAATCTACCTGCATATCTATTCCCTTCTCATAGAGCGTCTTTGAAATTTTCTGGCTATGTTGCCAAGTTTAGAAACTTGTGATAATGGCAGACTCAGTTACCATGTATAATTTGAGGTGCCTTTCTTTCCCCCAAATGGTATATTCAAAACTTTTTAGTTTCCAGCCCTGTTGCTGTAACGAATGAGGATTCTGTCTTATGATGTGGCTCACACACTCTCTTGTGAGCAGGCGTATTAAGGTCTATGCTGGACCAACTACTGCCACAAACTCTGGATATGGAAATGCTTAAACTTATGAAAAACATACTTCCTTAGGAAGGTTTCTCCTTTAACCCCATATTAGTTTCATCTGGAAAATCATGACCCTGGACTGAAGCTGTGATAGTCTTGAAGCAAGTGCCCCCAGGTGGTCTGATGAAACTCTACACCTCTGTCAGAAACTGCTCCCCAGAACATTCCTTCTCTTTTCCAGACCTTGAAAAACTTGTAGTCCTTTAAAGACATCAGAAACTTCTTTATTTCTGTAACATCTTTATTTGTAGCAAAGGAGATGACTCTAGTGTTCTATTTCCTGCTTTTGTTTCCTTACAGGTTTCTAGGAGGCTGAGCTGAGTTTTTAACTGTTCAACCTGTTAAACCTTTTCTAATACACACAGGACTAGTACTGTTTGCAGGTTCAGAATGTTCTGTTTTCTTGTTCTTCTACTTTGCTTTGTGCTCCAGGCATTTGTTTTGGACACATACTTCTCTAGAGGTTGTCTTATGATAGATAAAAAATAAATGAGTACTACACGTGTCCAAAAAAAAGTACTTTTCAAACACATCTTGTTTATCTTTACATCCTAAGTTGAATAGTCCTACTTGAGATGTACAGTCCTGCAAAGCGTGTAGCTCAGGCAGGATTCAGTCTGGTATTGCCCGCTGGGCTCCTGTATGCTATGATTCATCCTTCCTGTGCTTCCTCTTACTCTACTGCTCATCCAACTTCTCAGATTCCCTGACAGTGAAGCAACATGCATATTTCATTCTATTATAAATTGTGCCAATTTAGTGAATAAAAATTTATGACATTTACTTTATAAAATTTTAAGAATTTTACACTGACCTTTTGGGTGTTTTGATCTGAATTCTGTACAGATTTTCAAATACAATGTGGTCTCATGATCTGAGTCTTGAAGAGGTAGTTCCTTAATTGTGCTAATTAGTCTGTCTACTGGTACTCTGTCTACTCTGTCCCCTCCAATAGATCTGGGTATGTGTTTTCTCCCAGAAAATCTAGTCTCTGAGACTTTGCCTCCCTTCTTTTGTTATATTTATTTGGGCACAAGTAACTTTCTGATCTAGTAACAAGTAAAACCTCTTTTCTTTCTTTTCTGAAACCCTTTTTTAAACTGACCTGGGCATAATTTCTCTTTCATTTTGTATATGTCTAGTTTACTTTTTAAGATCACAACCTATCTGTTAAGAATAATTTTTCTCTTCTAGATCGAGCTGTCTTCCTTTTTATTTTTCTTTTGTACTTCTATTCTGTTGGCCAGACTGAAGTACGTTTTTAAAAGCATTGCAGAATTAAGACTCAGAAGACAGACAAATGGAGGTCAAATAGCCAGTTTTATTATAAAGATGATTGTAAAATGTGGTTTCAGAGGTGTGGGCAAAAAGGGTTCATACCCTATCACTGAGTTAAACAGACTTTCCAACCTTATCATTATATCATCATTATATTGTATATAACTTGGATATATCATTATATCCAAGTTTCTCTTGGATTTCCTGAGCAAACTTGGTTTCTCATAATATTCATATAAAAGCTTTTTTATTTTTTCTTTTCTTTTTTTTTCTTTTCTTTTTCCTTTTCTTTCCTTTTCTTTCTTTCTTTCTTTCCTTCTCTCTTTCTTTCTTTCTTTCTTAATTAATTAATTAATTAATTAGAGACAGAGTCTCAGTGTTTTGCCCAGGCTAGAGTGCATTGGCACAACCAATCTCCCTGCCTCCCATGTGCTAGGCTAAGCATACCTACTTGCCTCCATGGATACTTTTTTAAAGCTAGCCATTACTCAGGCCCATATAAACCTTTTAAAAAAGTTTTCTAAGTTTAACGAGTCTTTTTTATTCAACATGAACAGTTTTTGTATTAAGGACCTCCTTTGTTTTTATTAATTAAGCCAGTTTATTGTGATGAATCAGTCGTTGGTGCGCTATTACAATTCAAACCTTTGTATGACAAGTGGTTGGTGTGATTTACTTCCATGACTCTTTGGAAGAAAACTGGTTAGCTATTCATGCTTTGACTGACTTCATGAACCAAAGCAAAGCATTGAGAGCGACCAAATTAGATAAAGCAAAAGCCAGTGGGAGTGCAAAAATGAAAGAAATGAAGCCAGTGTGGCAAGGACAAACAAAAAGGAACTACAGAGGTAAGGACAAGGCAGGACCTACTGCTCAGAGTGTAAGATCAAAAGGCATGTGAGACAGCTATTTTTTTTAGGAATTGATCATAAAAGATAGCAATTTTTTTTTTAGACAGTGAGGAACATCAATGGCCCTAAAGGAATCAATAGAATGAAACTTAGCTAAGTGCCCATTGCAAAGGCATAGATGACTCTATAGGTGTCTTTCACAGGGTTCCATATAGCCTTTACTATGGATGTGAGTGCTAGATCCAGCCAAATGATTGGTGATGGATGGATTAGAGAGCGAGACGAAAGTGATTTTGGTGTGAATGATGTCATTAGTTTTGGTGAGAAAGAAAGGAATTTTTTGCCCACATTCTCTCTTTCCTTGGGAGAAAACAGAAATCTTTTGACAACGCTTCAACAAGTGGCGAATCAAACCTCGTTTAATGTAGTTCAAGTTTAAACACAAGACTAAGGTTTTGATTCGCCTTGAATAGCAATAATAACAAAACTTTAAGTGCTTGTCACGAACAATGTCAGATAGCCACACAGTCTTTCACATAAAATTAGTTCAAGTAAAGTAATTGTACTTCTGGTGGTCAAATATTAATATTTTGAATTTTTAAAATTGCAATTTCCATGTATAAAAGATTTGATTAATTCACTTTTCTTTGGAAAAGCGATAATCTCTTTATTAGGTGGATGGTTTAGTATTATGTTTAAGGGTGAGTATTTGTATAAGGGATGAAAAAACTGCCCAGGGATTAGAAACCAGTTGGCTCAGAAACTTCGACTTTAATCACTACACTATTTTTGGTAGTTGGTTGAGTCAGAGACTTTGTAGATCAGTTCTGTTCCCTGTTTGAGTAACTGGTGGAAGTCAAAATCCTGTTCAACATATTGACCTTTGATAAGGGGAACAATGGTTATCTCACAAGAAGATTCCCTGCATGCCTCAGAGTAGTCATGTTGCTAAGGCTTGCTTTATTTGTGATTTATTTCCATATTTGGGACATAGTGCAATACTTCATTTATTACTTTTTGTTAGACTGCATGAGAAGACAGTGTTGAATAATGATTAAGGGCACAGACTCTGAAGCCAGACTTCTGGGGTTCAAATCCTGGCTCTGTCACTTACTACCTGTGTGACCACGAACAGATTATTCAACAACTCTGTGCTTTATTCTTATCCTTTCTTAAAATAGAAATGGTAATGATAAGTGTGTAACACCTAAGGTTGTTATGAATACAAAATGAGTATTTATAATAAAGCAGGGCCTGGCACATGGTGAAACTTACTTACATTAAGTGTCAAATAACAAAAAAACAAAAATATGCCCCATTCTTTGATTGAATGCAATTATTACAAAATCTAGTTTCTCAAACCACTTTCTTATTTGATTTCCAAAACCAGTGATAGCCATTTAAAGCCTAAGAAACAGGATCATACTTCCTTGCTTTCAGCTTCTTACTATCCAATACAACTTAATTCCCAGACTTAGGCATGGCAAAAGGATACTAAGGGAGCAAAATTCATTTTTTTTTCCATCTCAGGATTTTTCTGAGATCTTTCAATATTATTTTCTTTTTAATTTACCATGAACAAGGAAAAAACACAGCAACAGAACTGGTTCTATTACCAAGCTACCCTCTTGTTGAAAATAGGAACTAAAAATTATCTCCTCAGAAATCACTCAAGGAAACGGTGGGTTAATGTTACAAATGTAAAGTGTTCTTTGAAGTAGTGTCTATGCTTTGTCACCTCCTATTTGAGTCACCACGAACACCAACTAACTGAAAATGTTCGTATCTCCTTTAGGTATTTATGAATAACTTTGTATAGCACTGTCTATAGGATCAGCTGTATGTACCAAGAACATTAATGCTTTCTTTTCATGTACCTAGTTCCTCCAGACACCAGAATTTGCAGTTTATTCTGCAGAAATAAAAAGCATTCAATTTTCAAGAAACTACAGATATGTAAAAATTGGTATTTGTCCCATAAAATATATTCTCAACTAAATATATAAACAAATGAGCACACAAACAGGCTTTTCCATGTTATTTTTCATATAGCACAGACACAGTTTCCATGGCAGGTGGTAAAGGGACATAGCCACAGTGGAAATCCACTCTGGAAATCCATGTGAGACTTTAACAAATCTCAAGGTACAATGTTAGACATATAAGAGCATAGCAGAAAGATGGAAAATTAACAAAAGATGGAATTGCCTAGTGAAAATTGGGCATAAAATTAAGTTTTTAAGAGATTTATTATGGCATCATCACCAAATGGAACTACACAGGGTAGAGTCAGATGAGTGGCACGGACCATTAGAGTAGTTTGTGGCAATAAAGCAAACTGGCAAGATGGGATCATAGTCATATTATGTATTTTAAGTAAAAGTGACAGAATCAGAGATTTAGGGCCTAGAAAAATTGCATTTCAGGCCTGGTGCTCTGGCAAAGCACAAATCACCAAGAATCAGTTTATTTTCAAGATTATTAACCTTGGGGACTTACTTTGTCTGAAGGCTGTGGAGTCAAAGGGCCCTCCTATTAGATACTACTAACTGGTTCTGCCAATCCTTCTAGGTTAGAATGAAGGTAATGTGGTTTTCATAGTTGTTAACTCTGGAGAACTTGTTTAGAGAGGTTACTATTCTTCATCACCTGTTCAGGAGCCTGTCCTCATCATGGTACTGTGGTTAAAGTTGGAATTTTGGGAAACATAGTGCCTGAAGCATCAGAGTGATGGGTTCATCAATAGACATCACTGGTACCAATTTGGGCTGCGAGCACCAAAAACTGAGCATGCCCAGAGTGATTGATTCAACAAACATTTACTTAATATCTTCCAAGTGCTAAATTACAGATTCTAGGCACAGATATGCAATAATAAATAAAACAGACAAAATGAGTACAGCTGACTTTCTAGTGGGAGACTCAAAGTAAAAAAGCACACAAGATGCATGTGAAATTGAGGAAATCTGCCCATGGGAAAGCCCTCTACTTCTTCCTTCCCAATTGATTAGTCTTAGGATTGTTCAAGGTCAGGTGGAGAAATTGGGATGCTGCTGTCATTGACTCCTCTGAGCAAAAGGAGTAGGAAAACAGGAGTCACATGAGCCTTGAAAAATGTATTCATTGAGATGATTTGGAGAATTTTATCTATAACACTAGCATCTCATTGAAAAGTTGTTAACTTGATCATGTAATTGTTTAATGGATCTTCATACAAACTCTTACTATACCAGCTACCATGCCTGGTAATTACTTATGTACTTCAGGTTCCACTAGCTAATATGAACCTCTTAAAAACAGAATGGGTCTTAGTGATATTTGTTTCCTGCTCCTAATAAAGCTTCTGATTTATAATTTCTTGCTGAATAAATGAATGATTGCATAGATATTGTAACAAAAGATAAGACAGAAAAAACTACAAGACATTGAAGTATGTTAGAGTCAATTATTCTTATATCCAACTGCATGGAATATTATCAGTCACATTCATTTTCAAAGTGAGACCCTTTGATTCACAGGATTATAACAGTTAAGTGAAAGAAAAATGTTTCTGTTGTTTAAATAGGTTTGAACTTTGGTTTAAGGCATCTTAAACCAAATTAAATTAAATCTTAAACTAAATTAAATATCTCCCTATTGCAGATCACCTCACAGTTTTTCATTTACTAATGTGTATTGTGGGTACTAAGAAGAATGCAGATATATATATACACACACAAATATAAATATTACATGTTTATAAAACATATTTATATATGTATATTTTAAGTATACTATATATGTTAGAAAACATATATTTATACATGTATATTTAACAAAGTATCTGTGAGAGTAACACTTTTTTCCTAAAGTAAATTTTAGGAAGTGCAAGTTTACATCATTAGAGAAATTGCTATAATAGCTCAAGATTTTATACATTGATATAGATAACCTTATGTTTAAAAAATTAGAGCTATTTGAACTAAACTGAGATAATACTATGAAACATGTGTCACTGGTCATTAATTCTTTGAACTCAGTTTTGCAGAGTTTTAAATAATTAATAAAATTGGTAAAAATATATATAGTCCTTAACATCTACATTCAAAGTCTATAGAACATATTTGTTTTTACTTAACTTTTTTCTTCCAATCCAGTCACTGCACTACCTTTCAAAACAACTGTAGTTTCCCTCAAAAAAAAAAGTAAAAAAGTATTCTTCCAATTAGAATACTTGTAGATAATTTCATGAATCTCCTTTATAACTCATCATAATTATTACTTGTCTGGGAAATGTGGTCATTTGGAGGGTTAAATTAAGTCATCCCAAGTGAGTTAAAATTCAAATTGAGAATGATGGTAATCAGTATTTGTGTAAGAAAATTCCTAGGGGCTTAAAAAATTGCTGTTATTAAGTTGAAGAAATATACATCAAAGTTTAACACATTGACTGCCACGTGAGTTATGTTTAACTCAGGCTAGTTTTGAGCCAGGGGCCACTTAAAGCAAAACCCTGCAGTTAGTTTGTGAAAATCTTACTTGATGCTGTTCTTATTGTTACAATTAATATTGACAATTTAATTCTAAAAACGTGGATTGCATTGCATATAACTCACTCACAGAAAACAATAAAAAATTAAAAATTAGAAAGGATCATTTTGTTTTAATAAAACACTGTGGCCCCAGGGAAAATATTATAATATAGGAGGTTGTTGGTTATTTTAAAATTTTATTAATTTTGAGTCAGGGTCTACCTCTGTTGCCTAGGCTACAGTGCAGTGGCATCATCATAGCTCACCACACCTCAAACTCCCAGGCTCAAGCCATCCTCTTGCCTCAGCCTCCCACGTAGCTTGGACCACTGGCATGTGCCAACACACCTGGGTAATTTTTCTTTTTTTTGTGGAGTTGGAATTTCACTGTGTTGTTCAGGCAGGTCTCAAACTCCTGGCCTCAAGTGATTCTCCGCCTCAGCCTCCAAAAGTGCTAGGATTATAGGCATAAGCCAGTGAGAGAGAGAGAGAGAGAATGATAATGAATATTTATTTCTCAAATAGCTTGTATTTTGTCTTCTGGGATAAAAATTCAAGACATAATTGAGAGCTAAATAGAAATCATCAAACCCACTCTTAATTTTTTGGAGGGCAAATTTATCCAGTCAGAAGAATCCAAAGATATTTATTTCAATGATTGAAGTTTTGGGTACGAAGTAGTAAGATCTGAGGTGTGGGGTACCAAGTGTGGTGTTTTTATCTCTTCTTCCAGTTAAAGGTCATGCCTTTGGGAAAGGAAGAGGACATGGACTATAAATAGCTGGCTACACAGATGGTGTCGAGGAATAGATCATGGTTTATGGTACCAGAGAAATGGGCTCTTAGGGAGGTCAGACTGCACCTCAGGTCCAGGTTTACCTAAAGATATTGAGCCCTCACTTGGGTACAAGTACAGTCCTAGGTATCTTTACAGGAATAACTTATTTAATTCTTATAACAATCCTGAGCTAGGTATTTATATCTAGGCATTAAGATTTCCTATTTATGGATGAGGAAAATGAAGGTTAGGCAAATTATCTAAATTAATAAAACTCAAAAGCAGTAAAGTCAGAACACAAACTCTGACCTTTTGGTTCCAGTGCTGTTAGACTCACAACACAGGTACCTCCCCCTGAAGGATATGAAATGTGCATTTGGCAAGTGACTCTCTGTTCACATAAAATTGTTTTATTGATTAATGCATTCACTTTTTCATCCATACTTATTTATTAATTTTACAAATACCCTCTGAGATTCTATTGATCATGAGTCTTTGCAAGGGGAATGGCGAGACAAAATAAGAATATGTGGGAACAGAGTGTCCCAAAAGGCTTAACTGAAAGGAAAAGATAAATTATTTAAATGAAAGTATAAAAATGGACATCATTTGGAGAAATTGGTATGATATAGACAGAAGTACTATTATGCCCAGTAATTATCAGGAGTAAATTAACAAAAGATAGTAAAAATATAATTTATTTTAGGTCTGTATATATCAGTATAATGAGTATGTATAACAACAAAAGGAAACTTGAAATTTTAGCAAAAGTAGTTGAATATAATCCAACAGATACCAGTGAAGACTATTTCAAGTACATACCTTGATCAAAAGAAGCTAGTAGGAGTGGAAGAGTTGATACTTACATGGGGCATGTCCAAATGGAAACCCAAGGGTCTAAATATAAAAGCTTTGGGTTACTTTTTTTATCTGAGAAGAAAAAGGAAAAACAGATACCAAGTTTTTATAAGTCTGCTGCTTTTTTTTTTTAAGGCTGACAAATAACATGGGTGAGGCTCTCTGATGACCTCAAATTATTAACATAACATGTACCTAAACAAGAGCTGCCTTTCCTCAACTTAATGTCTACACTTCAACCTTGTTTCTACCCTTTTCTTTCCTTTTTCATCAAAATTCAGAAAAGAAAACTATACAGTCAATTATATTTCTTTAAATTACCATTAAGCTTCTAATTCCAGCATTCTGCTAAAGGCAACAGTGAAGACCACATTTCTGTTTTGTCATCTTGAAATACAATGAAGAACGTCATGCATTGCTGACATTCTTTTCCTGGTCCCCATGACGCATGCTCCTTGCATCTACATCTCTTACTTAAGTTTCTCAACCAGTTTTGCCTATTACTTTTTTGCTGTCTGTTCCTACAATGTCGATGATCCCCTAAAGATCCTACTCTTTGTCATTAATTTTGTATCCTTCCTTTCTCCCATGCTTCTTCTATCACTAAAACACTGATAAATCCCAAATCTATACCTGTAGTTTGTAACTTTCACTGTGAGCCCAGATCTGTGTGTCCAGTTGGTTTCTAGAACTACCACCTGGAAAAGCTATAGGATTCTCAACCTCATTACATTTAAATTTTTACTTGTTACGTTCTTTAACCACCTCCTCAGATTGCTTCATTTTTGTTAAGGACATCAAAACCCAGTTGTTCAAAATATTATCTGCCTTATCTTCAAATTACTAACTACCTACCAAAGTCTTGCCATTATCAAGGCTTCCAAATCTGGTCTCAAATTTTATTTTCAAACGTTGGTCATATCTTTTTTTGTAATTTCAAAATATTATGGGGGTACAAATATTTTTGGTTACATGGATTGCTTTTGTAATGCTTGGGTCAGGGCTATAAGTGTGCCCATCACCCAGACAGTGTTAACTGTACCCTTCATATAGGGTTTCACCCATCCTCTCCTCCCACCTCCCCCCTGCTTGATTTCCACTGAGTTTTACTTCCCTCTGTGCACACATGTGCTCATTGGTTAGTTCCAATCTAATAGTACATGTGGTGGTGGTTTTTCCATTCTTGAGATACTTCACTTATGATAATGGTCTCCTGTTCCATCCAAATTGTTGTAAAAGGCCTTAATTCATCCTTTTTATGGCTGAGTAGTATTCCATGGTGTACACATATGACATTTTGTTAATCTACTCATGAATTGATGGGCACTTGGGTTGATTCCACATCTTTGCAATTGTGAGTTGTATTGCAATAAACATTCGAGTGCAGGTGTCTTTTTGATAAAATTACTTCTTTTCCTTGGGGTAAATACCCAGTAGTGGGATTGCTGGATCAAATGGTAGGTCAATGTTTAGTTCTTTGAGGAATCTCCATACCGTTTTCCTTAGAGGTTGTACTAATTTGCAGTACCACCAAGAGTGTGTAAGTGTTCTTTTCTGTATCCATGCCAGCATCTATTTATTTTGGACTTTTTAATAAAAGCCATTCTAACTGGGGTAAGGTGATATATCTCATTGTGATTTTAATTTGCATTGCCCTGATGATTAGTGATGTTGAACATTTTTTCGTATGTTTATTGGCCATTTGTCTATCATCTTTTGAAAAGCTTCTGTTCATGTCTTTTGCCCACTTTTAATTTTTTTTTCTTGCTGATTTGCTTGAGATCTTTGTAGATTCTAGTTGTTAGCCCTTTATTGTATGTATAGCTTGTGAATATTTTCTCCCATTCTTTAGGTTGTCTATTTGTTCTATTGATTATTTCCTTAGCTATGCAGAAGTTTTTAAATTAAATCTAGTCCCATTTATTTATTTTTGTTTTTGCTGTAATTGCCATTGTGGTCTTAGTCATAAATTCTTTGTCTAGGCTGATAATCTAGATGAGTTTTTCCTACATTTTCTTCTGGAATTCTTATGGTTTCATGCCTTACATTTAAGTCAGTAACAGTCAAGCTGAGAGTGAAATCAAAGACTCAATACCATTCACAATAGCTACAGAGAAAACAAAATACCCTGGAATATACTTAACCAAGGAGGTGAAAGATCTCTACAACAAGAACTACAAAACCCTGAGGAAGGAAATCACAGATGACACAAACAAATGGAAAAACATACCACGCTCATGGATTGGTAGAATCAACATTGTTAAAATGTCCATACCACCCAAAGTAATTTACAGATTCAGTGCAATCCAATGTCATATTTCACAGATATAGAAAAAATAATTCTATGCTTCATTTGCAGGCAGAAAAAGCCTGTATAGGCAAAGCCATCTTAAGCAAAATGAACAGATCTGGAGGCATCACTTTATCCGACTTCAGACTATACTACAGGGCTATAGCAACCAAAACAGCATGGTATTGGCACAAAAATAGAGACATAGATCAATGGAACAGAACATAGAACCCAGATATATTAATAAAACCATCTACATACAGCCAACTGATCTTTGACAAGAATGTATGGTCATCTCTATTGTTACATATGCTATTTTTTCTTGTTTGGAAAATGTATTCACTCCAGTTAAAGCTGCCTTTGACTCTTCCTAGAGGAGCTGGTAGCTTCCACTAGTGAGTTGACAGCCAATGTATTTACTTTAACATGTATTTCTTTCTGCAAAAATTATTTGCTCTTGTTTTGAGAAAAATCAATGAAAATACAGATATGGTGCTATTAATTTCAAACAAAATAAACTTAGAAACAAAAGCAGTATTAGAGATAAAATGGAACCACTTTATAAGGTAATAATTTCTACTGAAGAAAAGGATAGAAAAAGTCCAAATTTGTGTGTATGTATGTATTTATTCCAAAATATTAATAGGGTACAAGTGTTTATGTTACATGGATACCTTGTATAATGTATATGTATTTATTAACATACCCTAACATATGTAAATAAGAAAGTGATGGAGCTTAAAGGAAAAAAAAGGACAAACCTAAAATTGTGGTTGGATATTACAACAGGCATCTCCTAATATTTGAAAGAACAAAAAGATCATCAAAACATTTAAGGCAATTTATGTATATACAGCAATATGCAGAATTACAAAATATATATTATTTTCAAGCATCTGCTTCCTCAGGGCCACCTGTGGCCCTCCAGACCCCCAACTGTGGCCCATCGACTAAATCCAAACTTCACAGAACAAATTGCTTTATTAAAAGGATTTGTTCTGTAAAATTTGGATTCAGTGAAATGGCTGTACTTGAGGATCCAGAAGGCCACATGTGGCCCCAAGGCTGCAAGTTCTCCATCCCTGGTATAGAACATTTACAAAAATTGACTAGATGATGAATCATAAAACATTTCAATACATTAGAGTATTGACATCATATAGAGTAAGTGCTTTGTGCACAAATTAATTTGAGCTAGAAAATATCCAGATATTAGGAAATCTAAAATATACAAATATACATTTTTTTAATAACTCGAGTTAAAAAAAAATTGACTTGGAAATATTTAGAAATACAAGTGAAAATGCTATGTTCCATTATTAAAGCCAATGTTAATTGTGAAAACTGTACTTTAAATACACATATAAGAAAGTAAAAAGTCAGAAAAGCAATATATACATCTATCACAAAAATTAGGGAAAACCAGCACGTTTATATCAAATATGAAAGAAAAGGAGAAATAATAACTATCAGAAGGTAATATAATGAAAAATATTGTACATCGTACTGTGTACAATAGAGAAGATCAACACCACCACAATTGGTTTTTTGAATAAACTGATAAAAGTGGTAGATACTGATGCAACTAATCAAGTAAAAAAACAGATGAGTTAGGAATAACTAATGTCAGGAATGAAAAGTTAAGTCTTCCAATCCTGAGGACATTAAAAAGATATTGAAAGGATGTTAGAAATCATTTTTTTTTAAAACACTGAAATTTTGAATAAAATAAATTTTTAAAAAATACAACTTAAAACTGATGAGAAAGAAAAAGGAAATTTGCATAATTATATTACTATTAAAGTAATGTAAGGAACAATAAAAACCTTTATAATTAACACTCTTAGTAAATATAAATAGAAGGATGCTTTCTCATTATGTTAAAAAAAAAAATCTACCAACACCTGCAACAAATGTCACACTTAATAGTAAAGGTTCCTTTTGGTATCAAGACAAAAGCAATCAGTATCACCACTTCTATTCAATATTGTACTGATGGTCTTGATGAGTGCAATAATGCAAAATATATATATATTCATATATATACATACATGTGTGCTTACCTACATACATATATATAGGCAGACTTTTTCTACGTTCAAGGATTTGAATGGAATATATACCTATCATTATTGCATATAATGTGAATGTAGAGAGTAAACTGAAAAGACTATACAGTGGAGTTATTTTAATATATTATTTTTTTCAAGATTGCTCATATATGGTCAATAGAAAATCAATTGCAATTCTATATACAATAAAGATATAGATAAATAGAAAATAAAAATACCATGTCTAATGACATGAAATTATCAAATAGGGATGCATCTATTGAAAGGTCTACTACATTGTAGGGATAAATTAAATAAGACAACAGAGTGAAAAACAACCCACAGAATGGGAGAACATATTTGCAAATCATATATCTAATAAGAGATTAGTATCTTGAACATATAAAGAACACTTAGAACTCAAACAATAAAATGGCCAACAACCCAATTAAAGAGTGAACAAAGGATTTGAATACATATTTGTTCAAAGAAGAGATATAAATGGTCAATAACCACATGAAAAAGATGTTCAGCATCATTAGTCATTAGTGAAATGCAAATTAAAACCACAATGAGATCCATCACACTCATTAGATAGCTATAATTTTTAAAAATAGAGCATACTTATTGACAAAGATGTGGAGAAATTGTAACCCTCATGCATTCCTGGTGTGAAGGTAAAATGGCACAGTTGCTGTGGAAAACAGTTTGATAGTTCCTCAAACAGTTAAATGTAGAATTACCAGAAATTCCACTTCTAAGTGTGTAGCCAAGAGGACTGAAAACATGTTCACACAAAAAATCTCATACAGGAATGTTCATAGTAGTATAGCATTATTCATAATAGCAAAAAAGTGAAAACAACCCAAATGATCTTCTTCTACTTAATGGATAAATAATATGTGCTATATCCATTCAATGGAATATTATTCAGCCATAAAAGCAACAAAGTACTATTACATGCTAAATGTGGATGGACCTTAAAAATATTATGATAAAAGAAATAAGTCAGACACAAAAAGCCACATGTTGTATGGTTCCATTTATATGGAATATCCAAAATAGGCCAATCCATAGAGACAGATGTATATTAGGAGTTGCCAAGGAAAGAATATATGAAGGAATTGGAATTGATTACTAATAGGTACTGTATAGTTTCTTTTGAAGTGTTGGAAACATTCTGGAATTTAAAGTGATGTTTGCAAAAATTGTGAATATACTAAAACCCACCAAATTGTACAATTTAAAATAGTGAATTTTATGTTATATAAATTATCTCAGTAAAATAAAAAGAATAGTCAACGCACTCTTAATGAAGGAAAAAGTAGAAGAGCCTGCTGTACTGGTTATCAAGACATGTTATAAAGCTCCATTATGTAAGACAGTATGATACCAATAGTTGAATGGAATACGCTGAAGTCTAGAAACAGAGCCAAGCTTCTATGGGCTCTTAATTTATGACAAAACTAACATTGTAGGGCAGTGAGGAAAATGTGATATTTTAAAATAAATTTTGTTAGGTCAATTTGGAGAATAATGAAACTTTATCCTAACTCACAGTGCTCAAAACAGTAATTTCAGGTAGATTTTTGGATTAGATGTGAAAGGCAAAGGAATCATAACATCATAAAGCTTTCAGAAGCAAGCAGAGAAGAGTATATGTGATTATTTTATGTAATAAACAGGACATAAAAAGAAACACAAAGAAAAAGATGGTTAGATTTGACTGCATTAAAATTAAGAATTAATGTTCAACATAAGGCATAATGTATGAGTAAAAGAGCAAGCCATGGAGTGGGAAATATATTTTCACAACATATAACCAACAAAAGACTCACATCTAGAATACATAAAGGACTTCTACAGATCAATAAGGAAAAGACAACTCATAGAAAATAGGTAAAAAAAAAAAATTGAAAAGAACCTTCTCAAGTGAATATATAAATGCGACTAATAAATATGAAAATGCACTAAAACTTATTAGTAATCAAGGAAATGTAAATTAAATGTACAATAATATTGCACTACACAGTAAAGTGATGGCTAAAATTAAGCAAAATATAAATATTTTCTAATAAAATTGTGCAACCAACTCTCATACACTGTTTGCATTATTTGCCAAAGTGGAACACAGGCACATTTTCTGACTTAATAATTTTATTTCTAGGAAGTATTCAACAGAAATACATATATGAAGGGATTCTCATAGTATAATGGTTCATAATAACCCAAAAGTGGAACCAATCCACATATCTGCGAATAATGGATGTAATATATAAATTGTGGAATAGTCATCCAATAGAACGCTAACTACAGTTACAAGCACCAACACAAATGAAATAAGATATTAAGTGAAGGAAACTCGACATAGAAGAATATACAGTATACAATTACGATGACATAAAGTTCAAAACTAAGTCAAAATAAAACCATAGACTAACAAAAACAATCTGGAGACATTGATAAATATTTATAATTAATAGTTTATTGAGATGACAATACGCAATATATTCAATGCCATCACGTGATATGTTCAAAGGATTGGTCCTCCCTGGCAATGCATAATCAATGTGCCATGCAAAATTGTGATAAACATGTGAAATTAATGCAGCATGACTACAAATCCCTGCACATGCATACATGTATATACATATATTCTATGACAGAACAAGCCATAGGCTTCTATGTGTTAGCCATGTTCAAGTTCTTGGTCTGGGTAGCCATTACATGACATTCATTTTGTAATTATTGAGTTGTATACATTTGTACTTTAGCAGGATTCTTTTGTGGTTTATAAGTCACGACAAAGAAATAACTAAAAAATATGGAAATAAAAGAAAATTTCCCAGACATTCCCTATGGCCATCATGAGCAGAACTAAGCTGCAGGGACAGAGGCTTCCAGGAGATGGATAATCTACTTTATATCTTTGAAGTTGGGCTAGAGAATTTAGTGAGCTCTTTTATAAAATACAGCAAGATCCGTTACTTGCTCTTCACAAGTGAACTGGCTTTTTTATTCTTATTTCTTTAATGATACATCTTTCAGAAGTGAACTATTGATCTTCTCAAGTGATTCTAGGCCCTAGAGAAGGAGGGGCTTTTTTGTTTTTTAATTTTTTAGAGATAGGATCTCGCTTTGTTGCCCAGCCTGAAGTACAATGGCGTCGTCATAGCTCCCTGCAGCCTTGAACTCCTGGCCTCTAGCGATCCTCCTGCCACAGCCTCCTGAGTAGCTGGGACAACAGGTGTGCATCACCACACCTGGCTAATTTTTCTTATTTTTGTGGAGACAGGATCTTTCTGTATTGCCCAGGCTGGTTTCAAACTCCTCGCCTCAAGCCATCTTCCCATCTCAGCCTCCCAGAGTGCTGGGATTACAGGCATGAGCCACCACCGCCAGTTTAGAGGAAATTTTAATAGCTTAATTCTGGGCAATTTGCTACCAGTTAGTGGTCTAACATTATGGAGATTAATCTGGCCAGACAGAAATAGCCAAACTTAAATTTCCTGACAATAAGATGCAGACACATGTTCATGTGCACACACAAATCCCATACACAATAGTGTCAACTCCTTTTCACGTTTATTGTGTTCTCCATTCTCTTTTTTAAAAAAAAGATGTGTTTTTTAATACTCATACAACGTGTAATTTCAGATTTGATTCCCAAAGCAAAAGGAACAAGCTACCATCAAATGTTTTAAAAATAATCTCCTTTATTTTATAATAATAATGGTTAGAAGTTCAATATTTCTACTCAAACACACAGGCTGGCAGGCATATTTGCCAAAGGCCTCACAATGTTTGCCATTGCCTTTACAGAAGACAACATTTATAAAACCTTTGCATCCCATGGCAGGTGTGGGGTCTTCTCTTGGGAATTTATGCTGTTCAGATAGTGCCTTTCATTTGAACTTCAAACACCTTTACAAAATAGGGGTTGCATTTTAATATCATTTAAAAATTGAAAGCCTTTTGTTTTTGTCATTATAATATCTTCCATGGATTTACTTTTCAAAATGAATCAAAGCCAAAACTAATTACTGTCTGATAGTCAGCAAAGGCCTGAAAAATTGGACAAGTTTTTTAAAAATGGATCTGTTTTTCCCATAAGAAAATTCAATGTATGTCTTAAATATTAAAGAATTTCAAATACATTTAATAATAATCTCACTTCTTTGAGAACTTTGAGAATTAACTTAATTACTATAGTCACTTGAGTAATTGGAAAGTTATTTTCCAGAGCTAGATTATGTTTCCTTTTTTTGTTTGTTTTCATGGCACAATATGAGTTTAAACAAACACTTCAATTTAAGTGAAATTTTCATCTAGGAAAACTATTTCTTAAAGTATTTCTTCATTCTGCAGTACTTGTAAATGTAATAATGCTGTAGAATTGTAAGATTTTATTGTCCATTTTTTAAAACCAGAAAAACTAAAACATCTTGTTTTCTCTGCCTTTTCTGTTTTGCTTTTTATCAGGCTTGGACTCCTGGATCATCTGGTGACTTCAAAAACCTGGTGAGAACCTTTTTTCTGTGGGACTGTCAGCCTTCTGATATTTTTATTTCCCTTGCTACTAATCTTTGGAGGATGTTTTTCTTCCTATCTCAAGCTTAATTCTTTTTTTAAATTCTCCCCTCATTTCCATCCTCTGAGTTTGAATCTTATAAGGCCAGTGGAAAAAGGTCAATTACATCTTAACCCATGTCGGATGATCTGATAAGTTGAGATACTTCTTGGAGATTCAACTTCATTAATCAGGAGAATATTCTAAACAAGAGTAGCATTTGTTTCTTAAGGAAACAAAAAATCACCACTGAAAGAGTCTGCAATAGGAAAGAGGATTATGCAGGTAAAATGCAGAAAGCATCAATTTGAAAAATTTTCTTTTAAAATAGATCAAATGCAAAACAAGATAAAACCCACAGGGGAGCTGATAACTGGGTTTTTAAAAGTTATTCAGTAGTACAATTGTCACTATAGTTTATGTATTATAAAGCTAGAAACACAATCAAGGCACTGTTCTTTTCCACATGGAAACTCTTAAAATTCTGATAGTATTTGCCTGGCATGTGTCTTATAGGCCTGGTAAAGATCTATTGTTTAATTAAAAAGATGACTGGTTGAGATAGAAGATTTTCTGTGAAGTTGTGTATTTTTCCAAACAGCAGCTTTGTATTTATATTTGACTCCACCCAGTCTTTTTTCCTCCAAATAATATTGAAATATTACTCCCGTTCAAATTCATGCATTGGGATCCCACCATATTCTGGATCTATGCGAGATTATAAAATATATTTTATCTATTATTTTCATCTTATTTAATATTCTAAAGAAATCTCTAGTTTAGATTCCTGTGTAGTCTGAGGGTCCCTACTTTCCTGACTGGGTGACTATTTCTGTAATACCAAACCAAGAGTAATATGAAACTCTAACTTGATGGGTGGCAGGTAAACAGCCTTATACCCCATTCTTCAGTAATGACTGGGTATTGCCGGGTTAGAGGGGAGAGCGGTGGGAGGTCAGCATCTGCTTGTGTTGTCTGTTATCTTTCCCTCCCAAATGCTTCTCAGGGTTTCTCAACTAATATCTTATGATCATCTTATTTCCACGCTGCTTCCGTCTTTCAGTTCCACACCTCCTGCCAAACAGTAACACGCAGAGTTACAGCAAACTAAAGGAAAACTTAAACATGTATATCAGATCTCATCGCTACTGAAAGCCACTGGACCGTACCTTTCTCTTATGGGTTTGTGCTTCGTCTCTCTTTTCAGCATCAGTGCGTAACTGTATTGTTGAGGTCTGCATCCCTCGGTGAAGAATCCACTTTATCATGCTTTGTCTCTATCTTATTTCCTATATTTGAGCCTTGTAAGATAAGTGAAGAATAAGTAACATCAAAATACGCTGTCAGCGCTTTACCCAGCTCACGGTGAAGGCAAGCTTTTCTTTATTGTGCTGAATAGTTTGGCTTTTCCTTGCAAAGACTTTTACTGGGTATGAGTAGAGTTTTGCATTACCTTTGGATGGGGTACATAGAAATTTCTCCCAAACAAAGAAACGTCTGTTCACAATGATGAATTCAGTGCTCTGTATTTAGCCATAAATAGGAACAACAGAAACTTGGTGTTATATTTTCCTTAGTAATTTTTATTTATTTATTTATTTTTGAAATGTGAAAGTTCAGAATCCTTTACTTCAGCATAATATAGCTTATTCTTTATTTTACATAGAGCCTTGAGTACATGCATCTTGAGTCCAGGTCTATGCACAAGATTTATAATTTAAATAAAGCAGTGAACTAAAATAGTACCATTTGAGTTGCGTATTTGTGGGTTTTTTTAATTTATTTTTTTATTTGAGAATATTATAGGGGTACAACACTTTGGTTATATATATTGCCCATGCACTGCCCGTGTCAGAGCTACAATCGTGGTCATCTCCCAAACTGTGCTCCCCATGTCCATTCAGTGACAGTTTTTCCGCCCCTCCACCCCCCTCCCTCCTGCAGGCCCCCTGATGAATATTATTGCCCTGTGTGATGTAGGTGTTGATCAGTTAGTACCAATTTGATGGTGAGTACCAGTGGTGCTTGTTTTTCCATTCCTGTGACACTTTGCTTCGAAGAATGGGTTCTAGCTCCAACCAGGATAATACCAGATGTGTTAATTCACTATTGTTCCTTATTGCTGAGTAATACTCCATGGTATACATATGCCACATTTTATTAATCCACTCGTGTATTGACGGGCCCCTACCATGCTCTTGGATAGGCAGAGTCAACATAATAAAAATGGCTTTGCTACCTAAAGTGATTTACAGAATCAATGCAGTCCCTATCAAAATACCAACATCATTTTTTGCCGATCTAGAAAAAATAATTCTACGCTTTGTGTGGAACCAGAGAAGACCCCGTCTAGCCAAAGCAATCTTAAGCAAAAAGAACAAATTGGGAGGCATCTGTCTACCAGACTTCAAACTATACTACAAGGCTATAGTAACCAAAACTGCATGGTATTGGCACAAGAACAGAGGCGTAGACCAATGGAACAGGACTGAGAACCCAAATATAAAACCAACCTCATACAGTCACCTGATCTTTGACAAATTCCAAAAAAACATACACTGGGAAAAAGATTCCCTATTCAACAAATGGTGCTGGGAAAACTGGATGGCCATATGTAGAAGACTGAAACTGGACCCACACCTCTCACCTCTCACAAAAATCAACTCACAATGGATAACAGATCTAAACCTAAGACATGAAACCATAAGAATTCTCAAAGAAAACGTTGGAAAAACTCTTATGGACATTGGCCTAGGCAAAGAATTTATGAAGAAAACCCCCAAAGCAATCACAGCAGCAACCAAAATAAATACATGAGACCTGATCAAATTAAAATGCTTCTGCACAGCCAAGGAAACTATCACTAGAGTGAACAGACAACCTACAGAATGGGAGAAAATATTTGCATGTTACACCTCTGATAAAAGGCTGATAACCAGAATCTATACAGAACTTAGGAAAATCAACAAGAAAAAATCAAACAACCCTATTAAAAAATGGGCAAAGGACATGAACAGAAACTTTTCCAAAGAAGACAGAATAATGGCCAGCAAACATATAAAAAATTGCTCAACTTCTCTAATCATCAGGGAAATGCAAATCAAAACCACAATGAGATATCACTTAACTCCAGTGAGATTGGCTCATATTAAAAAATCCCCAAACAACCAATGTTGGCAGGGATGCGGACAGATAGGAACACTCATACACTGCTGGTGGGACTGCAAGTTAGTACAACCTCTATGGAAAGTAATATGGAGATACCTCAAAGAATTAAAAGTAGAATTACCATTTGATCCAGCAATCCCACTACTGGGTATTTACCCAAAGGAAAAAAAAGACATTTTATAATAAAGACATCTGCTCGCGAATGTTTATAGCAGCACAATTCACAATCGCAAAGTTATGGAAACAACCCAGGTGTCCTTAGTAATTTTTAAAAAGCCCCGATCAAATTCTTAGCCAATATTCACCCTCAATATGAGGGTCAGCCTTTCTTTTCTCTCAGCACATTCTGCAAATGAAAGCTTTGCTGAAGCATTTATTGAGGAGGCTGGGTCTTATAGATAGTAGCAATTTTGTCTCCCCATTTTCATCATCACAAATCCTAGAGTTCCTGCATATTTTTCCCATCCTAAACCTTTTCTTAGTTGTACAAGTTGCATCTGGATCTTCCTCCTGTAACTGTCCTTTCATCTAAATTCCACCTTTCTTCTTCATTAAATTGTCAGTGTGCTCTTCCAGTTCTGGATGGGCACAATGATATTCTGGGTCATCTTCTAATTTATTAATATCTCGTTTCTAATCCGTGTTTAATAAAAGTGGCATATGATCAGTTCTAAAACCACCTTTCTTCCCATACTTATTTATCCCGCTATGTTTCTTGTAAGTTTTCATCCTCAGTCTAACATATAAGATATAGTTGAGTATTGCCACACTTATCCAAAAAAAGTGCTTCTTCAGCACATACCAGAACCCTTAAAGCTAATAAGGTTGTTCTGTTCCTCCCTTTTGCAGCCCCTGCCATCGCTATTTCTGCTTCTGTGAACAGAATGATCTTTCATGTCTGCCCATACACCCGTTTCCTATTCATTCCTCAAGGCCAAATTCAAGTCCCACTTTTTCCTGGAAGTATTTATTGTTTTAAATATTGTAGTTCAATTCTCCCTTTCCCTGAACTCTTTATTTTCAGGATCACAAGGTTTAGCAGTTTACTTCATACTGTCATATGTTCAAAGGTTCTTGTGTTATTTTTCTAGAAAATGCATATATTCTACTCAGCAATTTTGTGAGCTTATTAAATGAGGTAACAATGTCATCTTGTTTTGTTTACTATAGCATACCTAACACACTGCTCAGTGTTTAGTGGTTCCTCAATAAATATTTTTGATTGACTAACTTATTTAGGATTTCAACTCTACTTTAAAAAATCAAACTTAAATTTTCATTTCTATAATTGTTTGCTTCTGTCAAATTATGATTTCCAAATTTAAAAAATGACATGAACATGAAGGATGATCAATAGTATTACCTGAAAAAAAATCGGAATTATTTTGACACATTCTAGAAAACTGTGTTTTTAGAGTATAATTTGAAAGAAAATAAAATAAATGTAAAATGAAAACTAGAGTAGCTTTGAAATATAAATAATATGCAAACTTATAAATTAAATACCTTGACATATACTCTATTCAATTATGATATAACTCTCAAGCTAAAAAATATTTACTCTGGAACTAAATTCCAATAGTAAAAATTCACTTCAACTAATGTTTCCCACATAGAAGTTGAAATATGTACAGAAAATCTTATTGCAGCATTTTTTCACTTAAATAAGGTAATGTGTTTAATGTTTACAATTCACTGAATTTTGTAACTGTGTAATTGCAGCAATTTGTTCCAATTCATAAATTTTATATTCTGCACCTGGAGTTTGGACCTTTTAAGAGGTCAAAATAGTAACATATGTACAATGATGTATAGTGGAAGGGAACTTGAATTCAAGCATACACTGTGTATCAGGTACAAAGCTAGGTGCTTTACTTATGTAGTCTCATTTCAGGCTTCCAGTCACACGTTGAGGAGGCAGTTTTGGTACCATTTGAGAGATGGGGAAATTAATGGTCAGAGAGGTTAGTTAGTTCATCCACAGGCACATAATTAATTAACTAAGATGCTGAATTTTAATCTACCCCTTGGACTTCAAAGACTATACTGAGATGTAGTTACCTCAGTAAGGTTTCAATAAAACCCAATTCTTTATATATTTGAGTAATAACCCTGATCTAGAGTCCTTAAGAAAGTTGGTACATTAGTGGCTAAAATGAGATTTTATCTTTTGTACCCTTACAATTATTTGAGAAAAATTCAAGGCAGCTTGCTTTAAATCCAAAGGGAAATAAATTGTCACAGCCCATTTTGGATATATGTATACATATATATTTTATATATGTAAAACCATGTCATTAATAAGTGAAGCAAAATCTATGGAAACCCACTTAATCCTTCTGCAGTTGGACAATGATGATTAATGAATGCTTCATTTTCTCATTAGTGTTCTCAGTTTTTTAATGCAAATTTTATGCAAGTTTGGCCATCCTGAATTTTTTTTACAATATTACAGCTAACTTGCAAATTACATTCATGTGCTTAACATTAGTCATGAGATTTCTTTCAAATAATACAAATTAGTCAACTGTAGTATTGTTTTTTCCAAGAATTGAGTGCTGTCTCTAATCTAGAGAATTAAAAATATATATATTTTGTATGCCAAAATATCCTGATGTTTTAAAGTACTCTCCCCTCAAAAATTAAATGTTTTGTGTTAAAATACTGTAAGTTTTCTAAGGTTGTTATGTTGTGTGTACAAATTAGAGTGAATAAACCACACACACGTGCCTACATCACAGTTTTGAATTGGAAAGTATATAGTGTATAAAATACTTTGTAAATTTTAAAATAATACACAGTTATTACCATTATTATCATTATCACTATTAGTATGCTATCCTGATATAAATTGTCATGGTATGAACATAAATCACATATTCAGAGACCAAAGGAAGGAATCTTACTCTCATGAATTTATTGATAGATTTATTCTCTTATAATTTATTAACAATTTTGTGCAAATAATCTGATAGGGATTGGGTAACATAAAAAATTATATCACATGACCTTGATTTCAAGGACCTTCATTTTATGTCTTCTGCATAATTAGGTGCTTTTATTTAGTATTTTTTCAAAATTGTTATTGAATAAAATTATGAACATTTGCTTTAGGCCTTTGATTATTTCCCTTTAACTTGATGGGATAGCAGGTTATTGGAAATCATGAAAATGGTATGAGAGATATTATGAGTGTACATCAATATCTGGATTTCTTTTCTTTGTTGAACATATGGGAGATTACATTTTCCCTTTTACCTTGCAGTTAGGTGGGGCCATGGGATTTCTTTTGGCCAAGGGGAAATAGAAGTGAAGTATATCACCTCCATACAGAGGAGGTGAAAAGCTTCTGGGTGGTTTTTCAGAATCTCTCTTCCTCTGCAGAGGAGGCATTGGTTTGAGATAATAGAGCCACGTGGTTGAATCATCCTGACCCTTGAGTCTCCTGATGGAAGACAGCTGTTGTGGAGATTCTACCAGTTCCATAGCTTACTTATATGAACGAGAGATGAATTCTGTTGTTTTAAACTACTGAGTTGCTTTTTTCTTTTGTTTTGTTACAGCAGCATAAAGCCTGCCCAAACTAATTAAATAGTTCATGGGAAAATGGGTACTATAGTGTTTGGGTAATTCTGAAATCTAGAGCCATGTTTCTATAGGCATATTTTGGCAATGTTATTTTTGACTTTGAAATAGTTCTCTCCTGACTTTCACCAAATAATCTGGAGTACCTCTACTTTGTTTGGCATAGCAAATAACTCAAGCCTCCAAAGTAAAAGGCTTGGGAAAATTCATACTAAAAATTTAATAAAAATCAGCTATTATTCACTTACTAGATGTTACTAGATGAACCAAACATGAAATAGGAAAAAAAAAATACAAGGCACATATCTAAATTCAAAATGGTCCACTTTCCATTTGAAAAATGAACAGCATTCTTGTAATAATACTTTAAGTTCTTTAATCTTAACTGTCATTAAGCAATGATCCTTGTTAAAGACTATATAACAATCATTTCCTAAGCTAAAAGAGTCACTGGGCCGTAAATGATTTTATTTTGGTGTGGTGCTCACGGTTAACTATGTTCAGCTTTTACCTTACTTTTTAGAAGGACCTGAAACAATACCCCTCCTATGTCTTTGGCTCTTTTTGCCTTCACAGTGGAAGTCTTCTTATGCTATTTCATTTTTACTTTTTAAGAGCCATACTAATTTAAATGCCATCAACATGCCAACTAGTTTCATTTCTACAACAGGTAATTAGTTAAACATAACTTCTTTTCTTCACACATAGGACTGGAGATCAAAAATAATTGTGTACAATTACCTGGAATTAAAAGGATTTAAATTTATTACTAAGGAAGGGGGCATAACAAATTATGCCTAATAAAGTACTTCATGTCAATCATTAATACTCTCTAAAATAGTCATGGGACATTAAAATCTATCTTTATAAAGTTTACTTAACTTGTAAGGATCAGAGTCCCTACATCTGGGATTCAATCCAACTTGAAATGTTACATTCCCACAATAATTTCCATTCACCAAGTATCTGCTTGTTCCTCTCACCTAATTTCATCTTTAAGATGGAGTTCAAAAAACCTGCATAAGGCAGCATGTCCATTTTGGGGGGACTACTAGTATTTAAACATGTTTTCCTGGCATTAAGCAAAAAAATTTTATATTAGCAGTTTGCCTTGTCAGGGTGGCATAGGACTCACATATTTGCTAATAATAGTCCTGAGTAGTTGGTCTCTGATAGTATCAATAATTGGACTCCATGGAAGAGTGTTCTCTTTGTGGTAACCTAAATTATCCACTTTTTTATTTTAGTCATTCTCATCTGACATAGAATATTAATAAATGCTTTTATGAGAACAATTTGAATAGTGATTCTAATAAATCTGATGTTATCTTATCTATCATAGTACTAATATATTGAAAGAATGTTTTGTGGTTAATTAAGCGCACATTCCCTGTGTGATTTCTTGCCTCCTGTCCTAAATCAAGCAGTTCTTCTCCAGGTGTTCACCAAAATAGAAATACTACCCAAATAGTTTTTTTCCTAATTTTAAAAAACTTCCCTATTTATTATTCCCTGTTCTTGTATGTTACCTTTTTATTTGGGATACTGAGAATACTGGACTTAGTATCTAACAAGTATTATGTACTCCTGAGTCCAGAAAACTCTACAATTGGCAGATGGTGCTCCCATCAACTTCTCATCCTCATCCCTTTGTTTTTCAGAGAGTGCTAAAACAATTATCAGTTTTCCCAAGCCTGAATACCACTCTTGCAATACAAACCATAGGTCAAAGAGATATATACCTTGAAAATTTACCCACAAACGTATCGAGACATATGAAGGTGTCTTTCCACGTGTTGTTATTTTCTAGTTGATGCTGAATTGGTTTACCTTTTTTGTAAGTGGGAGATATATAGTGGAAGACGTCTTTCACAATTTCAGTAATAAACAAGGAGGGAAACATAAAAGAGTAATAAAATGATTGAGATTAAATAAAGGCCATATTATACAATATGTTTAATTTTTCTGAAAAATAATTTGAGTATACACTTTTGTTAGTAACCTTACATAGTTTGGTTTTCATCATTCTCAAGTTAATATTGATTCAGTGTCAAGTAAGTATCTTTGCCTGTTAATTTGATTCCTTTTCATGGGAACAGAATATGTTGCTTTCTCCATATTTGGCTGTGATTAGACTCATTATGTCCCAAATATTTATATTTTACTTCCTCATTTAAATCTTCTTTCTACCAATAAAATAGTTCTATTAATAACAGATTGAAAGTAGTTTCCCCAAAATGACCACTAAATTTCATGTATGTATGATGTCATACAAATGCATTTGTTTTTTCACATGTATTGCTTTTTGCCACAACCACCACCAATTGCTTTGAATATTTGACCTTTTCTTGTGTGCTCTCACGTTACATAAAATTTTATAATATGCTGTATAGACAATTGAAATGATTTTTAAAAATCATGTTTAAAAAATATCACAGCATCTTCTTGAAGGTACAATGGTAAGTGGTGGCAGTGGGGCTTTAAGGTAATAGAGCTATGCTAATAGGAGTATAGATGGAGGATTTTACACTGTCCTGCCTACGGCCACCCACCCCTGAGAAGGAATTCCACTTCAGCCTCATTCCTTGCTTCTGAGATACCCTCTATATCCTGAAGATGTGTACTGGTTTAGAGATATAGAAGACCCTTAAAAGCTTGGCATATCAGTGTTACCACGTTATATGACTGTGAGGACTTTGGTGGTGTAGGATGGAATGGAGATAACCAAGGAGGTTCTGGGAAAGATTCTAATAGAAGATTAATTCTGGCATAATATTTTATTGGTATTCTATGACATGTCAATACTCTGTTTAATAAATGTACAAACTGTCCATAAAACATTGTGAGAGATTTCTTTTTCTCACCTAAATTCTAACAATCAAATTAATTATGTTTCACACTTTGGTATCCATGTAGTCCTTATATTACCATTAATACTAGATTGGCTGGGTTCTGTCTTGCCTCTTGTATGATTGTGCTGGAGTCATCTGCTTCTCTGAAAGATGTCTCCTGCTAGGAAAGACTTAAAGAGAATGGAACTTCTAATTATTGAAGATATGACAAAGTTTGTTGTGAGTGTTATTTGGGAAGGAATAAATCTCTTGCAAAAAAAAATACACTCCAGTTCCCTGAAGTATTTAATTTTCATAAAATATTTGCGGTACAGGCCCTAGGAAGGAGCACAGAACTTGCCTCGGGCCCCAGGCAGGAGTCTTCAACTGGGTCATCTTCGAGCTAGACAAAGAGGTGTTCAATGAGGGCAGGATGGATCTGACCTCTCCAAAAAAAAAAAAAAATTGCCACGAAAATTTCTCAAGTGTTTCTTCTTCTTGTAGAAGAAATTATGGGAATTTTTTCCTCTTTACCAACATGTATTTGAATAATTACAAATGCTTATGATCCTGAAAAGGAAATCAAGAAACCTGGATAAAGGGACTATATTAAAACCTAAGGAGATTAAAAAGCCTCTCTCACTAACACTCATGCATATCTTACCTTAGGAATAAGTCAGGATATTTTTAAGATTAAAAGTACAAAAGTCTTTCTTAGTATTCACAACTCAAATTTTTATATAAGAGCTTAGATTTTATTGTTTTCTGTGTCTTTGTTGGTGACTGCTCATGCCACTTTCCAGTGCACTAAAATGGTTCAATATTATGAATTCTTAGTATTAATTTGATTAATGCACCTGCAAGAAACACAGAAATGACCTTGAGTGGCAAACAACTGAGGTTTTGGCAAGAAGAACTCATGTCACTGCAGTGTCTGTCTCTTCAATAACTCCGTCAGGGAGAGTTGAAATACATGGCATTATTGTTCCAGAATCCTGAAGTTAGATTGGCAAAGACATTAGTGAACTTGCACATTTAACTCCCATAATAACATCACTACATCTTAGCAAACCATGGGCTTTTCCTATCCACTTGTCAGGGCTTGGGTATTGAGGTAAAAAATTCTGCTCTGATAACGGGAAGATAGATCAAGTCTTTAGCGGTTGAATGTGTGCCCCCTATGGAATAGAGGCACGCGATTCAAGTTTTATTGTGGTATTGTCTTGTTCGGATTGATTTCTATTAAGAGGAAAGACTATTTTTTCTTTCATTAAGAATAGTATGGTCCATACCCTCCCTTCTCCTTTTGTCACAATTAGGAGCATAATTTTTAGGGTATACATTTTATGCTATCATTTCCCAATCTTTATTTTTAGCATATATTTTACAATTTTAAAATGTAACAAGTAAAATCTTAGACATCTTCTTTGCAGATATTTCATAATCATCCTCTGTTGCAAGTTCCTAGATGCTGTTTTAACGCAGCAAATGAAACTCACTTTTGTAATGCGGCAAATGAAGCCAGATTTTCTCAATAGGAGTCATCTGTATGGGAGTAAGAGTCATGTATGGAGATTCTGTTAAATCTTTCAAGTTATCCAATCACTTTTAATTCAAAGCAATACACAGTCATTCTATATATATTTAGTACACTGACCAGATTTTCCAAGTGTGTCCTGACTTCAGATTTTTCCCTTCATGTTCTTAAGTAAGTAGGAATTTAAAACACCAAATGACTTATTCTTGGTTTGAACATATATGGCTAGGAAAATGATATTTGCTCCAGTAACTTCATGTTTCCTTGTCGTTCAGGTTGTAGGCATGTTTATACCACTGATTTTGTGACTTTTAACAATTAAAAGTCTCTTGGTCTTAGATTTCTCATCTATAAAATGACAGTATAGGCGTAAATTATTTCTAATTCTGAAGATGTATTTTGGATAAAACGCCTCACTCCCCACCCCTTTTTTGCACCTATTAAACAGTCATAATATGTCTTTTCACCAGTTACATATAGAGTTCTCTATTTTATATAGAGTTGAACATGAAACTCCTGGTAGCATGATGGCATTCTGGCTTTAACATTGATCTTGTTTCATGCCCAGGTTTTCAATGCCATTTTTCTTATAAAGGAAAATATTTTGTTGTACTTTCTTTAAAGAATGCCAATGGATAACTCAAGTATTTATTTTGTATTGATGTCTACTCCTTGAAAAACTAAAGAAACATGTTATGTTTGTAAAATGTGCACTATTTTCTCTCCTTGTTCCATAATAAAAAAGGGCGGAATTCCTTGCCCTGGCATGGTTTAACATCAACGTTCAATTCACTACACTTATGTAAGGAAATTTTGAAGGGGCATTTTTTTGGTAGTTAGGGGTAATTTTAATTTATACTTAGATTTACTTAGGAAAAAATTGGTTATTTTATTTTAAGTCATTCCAATGCTAATTTTATTTTTTATTTTTTGATTCCTACAATATTCCTTTTTTGCCATAAGTGTTTTACAGATGGAAGTATCAAGTGGTTTGTATGTTCCCATATTCTTTTTACAAATGGAATGAGTGTCTGACAAACCAAAAGGAAGGGCTTATCATGCTTAGATTAATTGCTTCCATCCAGTGCACAGAAAACTGGCCCATTCTTCCTTCCCCCTCATCCCTTAAATCGTCAGAGACTTGCAAGGCTGAGGTTATGGAATAAGTGCTCTATATTCATAATAAAACTTTCACCTGGGAAACTGAAAATCTTTGTTTTGAATAATTCCATCCATATCTGTTATTTTCAAAACTGCACTTGTTAGACCATGGTTGAAATTGCCACAAAAGTAAACAAAATGAGTGAGGTTTTGAGTTTTATACATCCTTACTTTGAAAGATGAATTCATGAAAAAGCTTATTAGCGCCTGTTTAATTATTTAAAAAGTCCGTTTTTATAGAGTTACAAATTCTGTGAAAATTGCCATTCACAACAGTTTTCAGTCCTGATTAACATCTATTTGAAATAGAATTTTAAAAATGATTCTTTTCTTACTGAAGTGAAAGAGCTCATTGTTATAAATGAATACATTCTTTTAATAGTGTGATGTATTCTTTTCCCCATCTATTAATACCTATCGAGTATCTGTATCTAGATTCTTTTTGAAGTTGAGAATTTGCACAGATTTAATTTTTGTATATTTTATCTTTTTCTAGTTATACTGGAGCAGGTGTGTGTTCTCTGATTCCAGGAATCAACTGAAACTATCCACTTTATTTTTTTCTTTATATGGAATGTTTTCCTCATTTTTTTATTTCTCAGCTCCAACCAAGGCACTAATAAGACTTTTTGTCATTAATGCTATGGAATGATAGAGACGTTATTAATATGTCATTGCTGCAAGGATTTAGAAGTCAACTAATCAATATGTCAATTCAACAAACATTTACAGTGTTAAGTATGTGTCAATCAGCGTCAAACCATGAGGACTTAGAGTTGGAAAATATACTGCCTGCCTTCAAATTTTCCACAATATAGTAGGGGCAATAAACCATAAATTTCAGTATAGTAAAATGTATGCATACCACAGGAAGAAAGTAATCAAAACATCCTGTTTTATACATATATATAATTTATTTTTATAGATTTAGGGGGTACAAGTGCAGTTTTGTTATTATATATAGATAAACTGTATAGCAGTGAAGCCTGGGATTTTAGTATACCCATCACTTAAATAGTGTACATTGTACCCAATAAGTAATTTTTCAGCCCTCACCCTTCTCCTACCTTCTACCTGTTGGCGTCTGCAATGTCTATTATTCCATTCTGTATGTCCATGCATACACATTGTTTAGCCCCCACTTATAAGTGAGAACATGTGGTATTTTATTTTCCCTTCCTGAGTTATTTCACTTAGGATAATGGCCTCAAGTTTCATCCAAGTTGCTGCTAAAGAATGATTTTATCCTTTTTTATGGCTTAGTAGTATTCCATGGGGTGGGTGGGTGGGGGTATGTGTGTGTGTGTGTGTGTGTGTGTGTGTGTGTGTGTATGTATACATCACATTTTCTTTATCCAGTGATCAGTTAACAGACACTTAGATTGATTCCATATCTTTGCTATTGTGAGTAGTGCTGTAATAAATGTACAAGTGCTGATATCTTTTTGATATAATGATTTATTTTATTTGGGATAGACACCCAGTAGTGAGTGGGATTGCTGGATCAAATGGTAAATCTATTTTTAGTTCTTTGAGAAATCTCCATACTGTTTTTCACAGGGGTTGTTCTAATTTACATTCCCACCTGCAATGTATAAGCATTGCCTTTTCTCTGCATTCTCACCAACATCTAATGTTTTTTGACTTTTCAATAATGACCATTCTGAATGGAATAAAATGGTATCTCGTGGTTTTAATTTGCATTTCTCTGATGATTATTGATCTCAAGCATTTTTTCATATGTTTATTGGCCATTTGTATGTTTTCTTTTGAAAATTTCTGTTCATGTCCTTCGTCCACTTTTTAATGGGGTTATTTGTTTTTTTCCTTGTTGAGTTTGAGTTCCTTGTAGATTCTGGATATCAGTCCTTTGGCAGACACATAGTTTGTGAATATATTCTCCCATTCTGTAGGTTGTATATGACTCTGATTATTTCTTTTGATGTAGAGAAGCTTTTTAGCTTAATTAAGTTGCATTTGTTTCTTTTTATTTTTGTTACATTTGCTTTTGGGGTCTTAGTCAGAAATTTTTGTGTAGGTTAATATCCAGAAGAATTTTTTCTAGATTTTGTTTAGAATTTTTATAGTTTCAAGTCTCACATTTAAGTATTTAATCCATCTTGAATCTATTTTTATATATGGTGAGAGATAAGGATCCAGTTTCATTCTTCCTATGACTAGCCCATTTTCCTAGCACCATGTATTGAATAGGGTGTCCTTTCCCCTGTGTATGTTTTTGTCTGCTTTGCCAAAGATTAGTTGGTTGTAGGTATATGGCTTTATTTATGGGTTCCCTATTCTGTTCCATTGATGTGTGTCCATGTTTATACCACTGCCATGCTGCTTTGGTTACTATAGTCTTTTACTATAGTTTGACGTCAGGTAATATGATGCCTCCAGCTTTCTGTTTTTGCTTAGGATTGCTTTTGCTGTTTTGACTGTTTTTTGCTTCCATGTGAATTTTAGGATTGCTTTATCTAACTCTGTGAAAAATGATGTTGGTATTTTGATTGAAATTGCATTGAATTTGTAGATTGCTTTAGACAGTAGGGTTATTTTAACAATATTGATTACTGTAATCCATGAGCATGGGATGTTTTTCCATTTGTGGCATCTATGATTTCTTTCATTAGTGTTTTATAGATTTCTTCATAGAAATCATTTATTTCCTTGGTTAAATATATTCCTAGGTGTTTTATTTTAGTTTAGTTTTTGCAGCTATTATAAATGGGATTGAGTTCTTGATTTGATCCTCAGTTTGGTCATTATTGGTATATAGATATCCTACTGATTATTGTAAATTGATTTTTTAACCCAAGACTTTATTGAACTCATTTATCAAATCTAGGAGTCTTTTGGAGATTTTTTAGATTTTCTAGATATAAGGTTTTCTAGATATAAAATCATTTAATGAGTAAACAGAGATAATTTGACTTCCTATTTTTCAGCTTGGATGCCCTTTATTTCCTTCTCTTGCTTGATTGCTCTGGCTAGGACTTCCAGTATTATGTTGAATAGAAGTGATGAATCTAGACATCCTTGTCTTACATCAGTTCTTAGGGGGAATGCTTTCAACTTTCCCTTATTCAATATGTTGTTGGCTGTCGGTTTGTCATATATGGATTTTATTATTTTGAGGTATGTTCCTTCTATGTCTAGTTTGTTGAGGATTTTTATTATGAAGCAACACTAAATTTTATCAAATGCTTTTTCTGCATCTATTGAGATGATATGGGTTTTGTTTTTAATTCTATTTATACGTTGCATCATATTTATTGACTTGTGTGTGTTGAACCATCCTTGAATCCCTAGTCTAGAGACATAAAGTAATTTTTCCAAAGACACACAGATATTTGGATAAGGGATCCAGAATAAACCCAGGCCTTCTAATTTCTTCTCTATTGACCTACAGCTAAGTGCTGTAGTAAATAAATTATCATCAATGGTACTTTATTCTTCCTCAAAAAACTGATGAAAGAAAGAAAGAAAGAGAGAGAGAGAGAGAAAGAGAGAAAGAAAAAGTCATGACAGTCATGGACAAAAACCAACAATAAAAATTACAGTACACTAAATATTCCTATCCTTGCCCCATGTCCAATTCAACCCCCTCATCACAATCATGCCTATATTCTCATCTGAGGATGGAAGAAAGAAATTAATATATGTTGAGCATCTACTTTACTAGGTGATATCTCTCAAACTCACAAGGCACATTGCTACGTTGAAGCTTTTAGATCTTGCACTACCATCATCCCAAACACCCAGCAGAAAACTTATATCGGTATGATCAGCTTCCCTCTTCTTCAGGCCATTCCCTTGCCCAGATATCTCCTTAACTATAAAGACATCCTGCTACCCTATAAAGCACTTCACAAACAATATTACAGTCTACCTTGTGTTACAAAATTTTGTTATTAATGATAACAAAAAAAAATAATAAAGATAATTTTATATAATATATATGCCCTTGAACAAATATTTTTATAGGAAGGCATCTATAAAGATTTAATTGCTGCAAATAGAGGACACGTACAATTTTAAATTTTGGAAGGGATAACCTGTGTATGCCTGTGAATTTTTTATTCATGTCCCTTGCCCATTCTTCAATAAGATTTTTATAAATACTTATTGAGTTGTATAAGTTGTATACATTAAAAAATATATAAACACACACATATATATTTTCCTTGAGAACATCATTTATTATTATACTTCTTTTTCAGATTGTTTGCTGTTGGCATATAGAAATTCTACTGATTTTTGTATGTTGAAATAATTACTGAAGTTGATTTCACTGGTACATTTTAAATGTTTTGGGTTAAACAGAAAGACATATATTTGACCCCCTTCAAAAGCAAAAGGCTTTGCAATAATTTATTGTATACTTCAAATATCACTGAAAGGGTGGAATTGGAATGCTCCCAACACTAAGAAATGATAAATGTTTAAGGCAAATATTGTTCATTCTATCGAACTATATAACTATATTTTTGCACACATTAAGCATCCCCACTTTATTCCCTCCTCCTTGCTAACATTCCCAACCTCTGGTAACCATCATTGTACTCTCTGACTCCATAAGATCAATTGTTTTATTATTTTGCTCCTGCATAAGAGTGAAAACATGTGAGATTTGTTTTTCTGTGCTGGGTTTATTTCCCTTAACATAATATTCTCCAGTTCCATCCATGTTGTTGCAAATGGCAGAGTTTCATTCTTTTTTATGGCTGAATAATATTCCGTTGTGTATATGTACCAAAATTTTTTTATGCATTCATCTGTTGATGGACACTTAAGTTGATTCCAAATCTTGGCTATTGTGAATAGTGCTGCAATAAACATGGGAGTGCAGATATCTTTCTGATATACTGAATTCCCCTTCCTTTGTATATATACCCAGCAGTGGGATTGCTGGGTCATATGGTAGATCTATTTTCAGTTTCGTGGGGAGCCTCCATACTGTTCTCCACAGTGGTTGCACTGATTCATGTTCTCACCAACAATGTACGAGGGTTCCCCTATCTCAAGATCCTTGCCAGTGTTTGTTATTGCCTGACTTTTTGATAAAAGTCATTTTTACTATGGTGAGATGATATTTCACTGTAGTTTTGATTTGCATTTCTCTGATGACTAATGATGTTGAGCATTTTTTCATATACCTGTTGACTATTTGCATGTCATTTTTGATAAATGTCTGTTCAGATCTTTTGCTGATTTTTTAATTGGATTATTTGACTTTTTTTTCCTGTTGAGTTGTTACAGCTCCTTATATATCCTAGTTATTAATCCCTTGTCAGATGAGTAGTTTGCAAATATTTTCTTCCATTCTGTGGGTTGACTCTTCACTTTGTTGATTGTTTCCTTTACTGTGCAGAAGCTTTTTAGCTTGATGTGATGACATTTGTCCAACTTTGTTTTGGTTGCCTGTACTTTTGGAGTGTTACTCCAGAAATTGGCCAGACCAATGTCCTGCAGCATTTCCCCAAAGATTTCTTTTAGTTGTTTCGTAGTTTCAGGTCTTTGGTTTGCCTTTAATCTACTTTGATTTGATTTTTGGATAAGATGAGAGAGAAGAGTCTAGTTTCAGTCTTTTGCATATGGATATTCAGTTTTCCCAGCACTATTTATTGAAAAGACTGTCCTTTCTCTAATATATGTTCTTGGTAACTTTGTCAAAAATAAATTCACTATAGATGTGTGGATTTATTTCTGACTTCTGTATCCTGTTCCATTGGTCCGAGTGTCTATTTTTATGCTGTTTTGGTTACTACAGTTCTGTAATATAATTTGAAGTCAGGTAATGTGATTCCTCCAGTTTTGTACTTTTTGCTCAGGATGGCTTTGGCTATTATGGGTCTTTTGTGGTTACATATAAATTTTAGGTTTTTTTTTTCTATTTCTGTGAAGAATGTTTTTAGTATTTTGATGGGGATTGCATTGAATTTGTTGATTGCTTTGGGTAGTATGGACATTTTAACAATATTGATTCTTCCAATCCATGAGCATGGAATATCTTTCCATTGTTTTGTGTACTGTTCAATTTCTTTCATTGATGTTTTATAGTTTTCATTGTAGCGATCTTTACTTCTTTGGTTACATTTATTCCTAGGTATTATATTTTATCTGTAGCTGTTGTAAATGGGATTATTTTCTTGGTTTCTTTTTCAGATTGTTTGCTGTTGGCATATAGAAATTCTACTGATTTTTGTATGGTGATTTTGTATCCTGCAACTTTACTGAATTTGTTTATCAGCTCTAATAGTTTTCTTGTGGAGTCTTTAGGTTTCTCTAGATATAAGGTCATATCATCTGCAAACAAAGATAATTTGATTTATTCCTTTCCAACTTGGATCCTCTTTATTTCTCCCTCTTGTCTGATTGCTCTAGCTGGAACTTCCAGTAGCATGTTGAGTAACAGCTGTGAAAGTATGCATCCTTGCCTTCTTCCAGATCTTGGAGGAAAGGCTTTTAGTTTTTCCCCATTCAGTATAATATTACCTGTGGGTTAGTCATTTGTGGCTTTTATCCTGTTGCGGTATGTTTCTTTTATACTTAGTTTTTTGAGAGTTTTTATTATGAAAGGATGTTGAATCTTATTGAACGCTTTTTCAGCATCAATTAAAATGATAATATGGTTTTTGCCCTTCATTCTGTTGATATGATGCATCACATTGATTAATTTGCATATGTTGAACCATCCATGCATCCCTGGGATGAATCCCACTAGATCACAATGAATAATCTTTTTAATGTGGTGGTGAATTTAGTTTGCTAGGATTTTGTTGAGGATTTTTGCATCTATGTCCATCAGAGATATTGGTCCATAGTTTTCTGTTTGGTTGTGTATTTGTCTGATTGTTGTTGAATTCACTTTGCTAGTATTTTGTTGAAGATATTTATGTCTATGTTCATGAGAGATACTGGCTTATGGTTTTCCTTTTTTGTTGTGTCTTTGGTTTTGGTACCAGGATGATATAGGACTCATAATATGAGTTTGGGAGGATTCCCTCCTTTTTGATTTTTTTTGGAATAATTTAAGTAGGATTGGAATTAGTTCTTCTTTGAATATTTGTTAGAATTCACCACTGAAGCTATCAGGTCCTGGACTATTATTTGATGGGAGACTTTTTATTACTTCTTTTATTTGTTAATTGTTATTGGTTTATTTAGGTTTTTAATTTCTTCCTGGTCTAATCTTGGTAGGTTGTATGTGTTGAGAAATTTATCCATTTCTTCCAGGTTTTCCAATTTATTGGTATATAGTTCCTCATAGTAGTCTTTAATGATCCTTTGAATTTCTACAGTATCAGTTGTAATGTCTACTTTTTCATCTCTGATTTTATTTATTTGAGGTGTCTCTCTTTTTTTCTTAGTCTGGCTAAAGTTTTGTCAACTTTGTTTATCTTTTCAACAAATTAACTTTTTGTTTCATTGATCTTTTGCATTAATTTTTTGTTTCAATTTCGTTTCTGCTATTATCTTTATTATTTCATTTCTTATAATTTTGGGTTTGGTTTAGTCTTGTTTTTCTAGTTCTTTGAGATGCATCATCAGGTTGTTTGAAACTTTTCTACTTTTTTGATGTAGGCACTGATTGCTGTAAACTTTCCTCTTACTACTGCTTTTACTGTATTATATAGATGTTGTATGTTGTCTTTTCATTTTCATTTGTTTTGAGAAATCTTTTGATTTCCTTCTTAGTCTCTTCATTGACCACTGGTCATTCAGGAGCATATTGTTTAATTTCTAAGTGTGTGTATAGTTTCTAATATCTCTCTTAGTATTGATTTCTAATTTTATTCCATTGTGGTCAGAGAAAATATTTGATATGATTTCAATATTTTTTGAATTTTTTAAGACTTGTTTTGTGGGCTAACATATGATCTATCCTTGAGAATGATCCATGAGCTGAAGAGAAGAACATGCATTTTACAGCTGTTGGATGAAATGTTTTATCTATTCCTATTAGTTCCATTTGGTCTATAGTGCAGATTAAGTCAATTTTTATGTTGTTGATTTTCTATCTGGATGATCTCGCCAGTGCTGAATGTGAGTGTTGAAGTCTCCAGTGAATATTGTATTGAGATCTATCTCTCTCTTTAGCTCTGATAATATTTGCTTTATACATCTGGGTGCTTGAGTGCTTCAGTGTTGGGTGAACATATATTTATTAATAGAATTGTTATATTCTCTTGTTGAATTGACCCCTTTATCATTGTATAATAACCTTCTTTGTCTCTTTATACAGTTTTTGTCTTGAAATCTATTTTATCTGATAGTAGTATAGCTACTCCTATTCTTTTTTGGTTTCCATTTGCATGAACTATCTTTTTCCATCCCTTTATTGTCAATCTGTGTGTGTCTTTATAGGTGAAATGTGTTTCTTGTAGACAGTAGGTAGTTGGATCTTGTTTGTTTAACAATTCAACCACTCTATGTCTTTTGATGGGAGAGTTTAGTCCATTACATTCTATGTTATTATTGATAGGTAAGGATTTGCTACTGTCATGCTGTTATTTGGTTCCTGGTTGTTTTGTGGTCCTCTCCTTTTTTCTTCATTCCTTCCTATTTTCCTTTGTGTAAAAGTAATTTTCTCTGGTAATGTGTTTGAATTTCTTGCTTTTCATTTTTTATGTATCTGTTGTAGATTTGTTGATTTGAGGTTACCATGAGGCTTGCAAAAAACACTTTATAGTTGATTATTTTAAACAGGTGGCAACTTAGCTCTGCTTACAATACACAAAAAAAACAAAGAGAAATCTAAAGGAAATTATACTTTAACTCCATCCTCCCGACTTTTTGACTTTTTGTTTTTTCCATTTATGTATTTTATGCTATCTTTTTCTAAAAAGTTGTAGTTATTATTTTTGACAGGCTTGTCTTTTAGTCTTTCTACTCAAGATATAAGTGGTTTATACACCCCAATTGTAGAAATAGAGTATTCTGTATTTATGTATGTACTGTTACCAGTGAGTTTTGTACCTTCAGATTTTTTCCTTTTGTTCATTAATGTCCTTTTCTTTCAGATTGAAGAACTCCTTTTAACATTTCTTGTAGGAGAAGTCTGGTGTTGATGAAATACCTTAGCTTTTGTTTCTCTAGGAATGTCTTTATTTTCTCCTTCATGTTTCAAGGATATTTTTTCAGGATATAATATTCTAGGGTTAAGGTGGATTTTTTTTGTTTTGTTTTGTTTTGTTTTTTCCTTCAGCACTTTGAATATGTCATGCACTACCTCTTGGCCTGTAAGGTTTCCACTGAGAAATCTGCTGCCAGACATACTGGAGATCCTTTATATAATATTTTTTTTCTTTTTCTTGTTTCCTTTAGGACCCTTTTTTCATCCATGACCTTTGGGAGCTTGATTATTAAATGCCATGAGGTAGTCTTGTTTGGGTTAAATCTGTTTGGTGTTCTATGACCATCTTGTACCTGAATGTTGATGTCTTTCTCTAGGTTTGGAATGTTCTCTGTTATTATTTATTTGAATAAACTTTCTGCCCCAATCTCTCTCTCTCTACCTCCTCTTTAAAGCTGATAAATCTTACATTTGCCCTTTGGAGACTATTTTCTAGACCTTATAGGTATGCTTCATTCTTTTTTTATTTTTACTTTCCTCTTCTGACTCTTTATTTTCAAATAGGCTGTCTTCAAGCTCACTAATTCTTTCTTCCTCTTGATCAATTCTGCTGTTTAAAAACTCTGATGCATTTTTCAGTTTGTGAGTTGAATATTTCAGCTCCAGAAATTCTGCTTCATTTTTTTAATTTATTATTTCAAGCTCTTTGTTAAATTTCTCTGATAGGCTTCTGAATTCCTTCTCTGTATTGTCTTGAAGTTCATTGAGCTTCTTCAGAACAGCTATTTTGAATTATTTGTGTGAAAGGTTACATATCTCTGTCACTCTGGGATTGGTAACTGGTGACTTATTTAGTTTGGTGAGGTCATGTTTTTCTGGATGTGTTCTTGATGCTTGTGGATGTTTGTCAATATGTGGGCACTGAAGAATTAGGTATTTATTCTAATCTTCATAGTCTGGGCTTGTTTTTACCTCTCTTTCTTGAGAAGGCTTTCTAGATATTCAAAGGAAATTGAGTGTTGTGATCTAAGTCTTTGGTCCCTGCAGCTGTATCAGCACTGGGCGTGCCCCAAGCCCAGTAATGCTGTGACTCTAGCAGGCTCTAGTAGTACCGCCATGGTAGGCTTGGGTAAGATATGAGAGGATTCCCTTGATCACCAGGGAAAGTCTCTTACTCTCTTCCCTCACTTTCTGTGCAAGGCTGCTGGAATTGGGGGAGGAGTGACTTGGGCACTCCCTGATGGTTACCACAGCTTGGACTGCACTAGGTCATACCTGAAGCCTCTACAGTCTCTCTCAAAGTCCATGGTGATTGTTGCCTCACTACCTCTGATGTTTATTCAAAGCCTAAGTGCTCTTTACTTAGCAGGTGGTGAATCCTACCAGGACTGGGTCCTTCCCTTTAGGGAAGTGGGTTCCCTTCTGGCCCAGGGTGGGTCTAGAAATGCTGTCCAGATACAAATTCCTAGAATCAGAGGCATCAGGAATCTGCTTGGTACTTTATTTTATTACGGCCAAGTGATACCCAAGTTGCAAGACAACGTCCTTTGTATTCTTCCCTTTCCTTTCCCCAAGTGGAAGAGCACTCTTCCTGAGCTGCCTTGCCTGGAGGTGGGGAACGAGTGACACAGGCACTGGCTTGGCCACCACCACTGGTGTGTCACTGGGTCATGTGTACCCCAAACCCACTGGCTCTGTGCCAGCACATCCTCAAGACCTGTCCAAGGACTGCAGACTCTTTCAAATTTGTTCTGAGTGACCTGACTGCCTTTCAAATTTAGTCCGAGCCTCAGGCCACTTTCTTCAGCTGGTGGTGGGGATAGTCTGAACTCAGGTTTCTATTGCTGAAGCAGAGGATTCCCCCCTGGCAGGGCTGTTCTAAATGCTCCCTTTTTTGATGCCAGCAGAATTCTGCCCTGTGTTGTATTCCCCTGTGACAGGGAGGCCCTGAGTTCCAGTGCTAAGTCCCACAGTCACTTCACTCTCCTTCCTCCCAGCACACAGATTCTTTCTCCACCAGGGGCACTGGCAGGGCACTGCTGGGGGCTGGGGGAGGGCTGGCATGGGCAATGCAAGACTGTCCTTCCTGCCCTCGTCAGAGTCTCTTTCCTTGGTATAATGTTAAAACCAAGTACTGTGATCACTCACCTGATTTTTGATTCTTTTGAAGGTGCTTTCTTGCATGGATGGTTGTTGAAATTGATGTTCCTGCAGAGGGACGATGGCTGGAGGGTTCTGTTTGGCCATCTTGCTCCACCCCGCTTCTCCTAAAATATATACATTTTTAAAACATTGAGAGATTTTTGTTTTTCAACTATGTTTATGATGTATTTTGCCACTCAGAAGTTTTTATGTAGTTAAATTTACTGTAACTTTTATAGTTTTTGGATTTCATGTCATGTTTAGAAAGATTTTCCATATTTCAAATTCTAAACTTACTATATTTTCTTTTGGCATTTTAGAGTGTTTCTTTATTTATTTCACTTTTGCTTTGGATTAATCTGAATTAGTTTATCTGCAAGATATGCCAAAGAAATACAGTATAGCTTCAGTTTTTTTGGCATAGAGCTAGATAATGGTTTCTGTTACATTACTGAGCATCAATATTTTATGCACTGGTTTAAACTAATGAACTGGTATTGTCATTATAATTTCCTTTTTTTATGTTTATATGCCAAAATATATTTCATGCCAATAATAATAACTCTTAAAATTGTTTCACATTTGCCAAGGATTGTATGACTATGGACAGACCCCACATCATTCCTTGCAACTCTCAGGTTGACTTTGCATTAATATTTAGTGTTGCAGTGATTTAGCAGAGCAACTGTTCCCATTGCTATGCAAAAATACATTAACTAGTGACCTTCCTCTAAAAAACAATTATAAGACAACATGCACTATAGCCCTATGTTAAGAGTAGAATTTATATCAGTTAAGTGTAAAAAATGCAACTTAATCTCAGCCTTAAATGTAGAAAGCTTCAGTGAGGCAAATCTGTGTCCGTTATTTCCATACATTAATTTCTATTCAATAAATTTTTTGCTTAAATGGTCCTTATGTTCTAAAAGATATATTTGGGTCATTGTGCCATTTATACATCTGCATAAACTACTTCAGGCACAAGACATTCTACTTCAAAGATAAAACCAGCTTGCTGGTGGCTAAAAGTAGGGGGGAGGATAATCTACCTTCCTGGAAGTTCTTTTGAGAGCACTTATACTGTAGAGACACAATTTGGAGGAAGAAATCCCAGGATTAATGAGGAAGCCTATGAAACTAAGCCTCACGAAAGCCCTGAATTATAAAATTGGAGACAAGTGGTCATAATTTTATTGAAATCTGCCAACATCATTCTGAAGATTAGTTCTACCAATATTCTGTTCTTATGTCTCCTACTGCCCCTGTGATGAAAAGAGCATGAATAGAATAGTTTATGTAATATCCTCATCTCTTAAAACAGTGATTTATGAGGCCCTACATTAATTTTTCTAAATCCACCCATCCTTTCAAGGGCCAGCTCAATTTTGGTTCTTCTATAATGTCTCACAATGTCATAAATAAATCTCCCTTGACCTTGAATACTATTAATTTATGGTTTGAGCACCATATTTTGCACCTGGTATAATATGACTGTTATAATTTTTTTCTAATTGTTGTAGTCTTTCTCCCCTCCATTTACTGTAATTAACGAAGAATAGAAGTATGGCTCACATTTCCTGCTGTCCTTCATAATGTGTAGGATGCAGTCTAGAGATATGAGAGGACAAATGATATTCCTGATACATTTTATCTCATCATTCCTGACTCATCAGAACCATGATCCCCTTTATCTGCTCTAATTTTCTTGGTCTTTGACTCTGTGTTGTTTCAACAACATACAAGAAGAATGTATGTTTGTAAGATTTTTTCTTAGACAAACACAGAGTATGAACTTATCTGGGAGAAACAAGCTGCAAGACTACGATTATTTCATTTCTGAAGAACCAAATGTGGATATCAATGTGGTGGGCCATTTATCAAGTAGAATAATCTCGCCCATTTACAATTATTTTATTTAAAAGTTTATGTATGAATTAATGAGTGCTGAATATTAGGATTATTTATCAGGGATTAGAGCAAGTCAAGTTGGACAAGAGTAGTGGCTAATTTAGCAAATAATTTTTTCATCAATTCCTTGTATATTCCTTAACTATTGTAGGCGTCACCTTTCCAGTTCTTTGTGTCACTATAGCAATCATATAATCTATTGAAAACAATTAATAAATACCATAAAGTAATATTTTATGGAAGTTTTTAAAACATTGTTAGATAATAGCCTACTTTTAAGGTATTTCTTCGGCAGTTCTAGCATGTTATTGGGTTTCAAGTGCTCAGATGGAACCAGAAAATTTGCATTATTTTGGGACCAGTGGATAAACTAAAAAACGCTTTTGACAGCCTCGTTTGTATTAT
Source organism: Daubentonia madagascariensis (assembly GCA_023783475.1). Classification (NCBI taxonomy): domain Eukaryota; kingdom Metazoa; phylum Chordata; class Mammalia; order Primates; family Daubentoniidae; genus Daubentonia; species Daubentonia madagascariensis. The sequence goes on along the minus strand of JAKFHU010000747.1, from coordinate 12,519,115 downwards.
AACCCATTGTACTATGTGAAGGATGCATGTATATTTAAGAATGGCAATGCATCGCAGAATACATATGTTACATAGCAGAGATTTGCTGTCTATTCTAGTAATTTGGAATGCATTTCTTGACAAGCTGAGGAAGGACTTTTTCTTATGGGGTAGTATTTCTCCTTCCCTGAGGGTTTAATTTGTTTCTAACAGAAAGAGACCATCATGCTTTTGGCAGTGTGCAAATTAAAAATATTAATGAACTGAAATAAAAAGTAAAATAAAATGGTGTTTTTATTAAATCACAATCAAAGTTTATGTTCATATCTCAGACTTGTCAGCCTGTCAGTGTGTCCCTAGGCTCAAGCAATAGGGGAGAAAATCTGGTGAATTTTATTTCTTTATGCTTATGGTTATTGCTGATTTTTTTTTTTTTTAGAAATGGGAAATGTTATTATTTCCTTTTTCAGTCCAGATGGCTACTATTTTCATGTTCACTAGTAAAGGAAATCAGAAGTCAGAGACATAAAAAATTTCAATGGATATTATTTTCTTTTATTATTGTTATTTTGTATGTGGCTTCAAATGCCATAGAAACTCAAAATTAAATTCTGCAAGTTAAAATCAATGAAAACTTGTTTGAACTTTGTGGTTTGCTAAGCTGGTACAGTGTCTCACAACACTAATGTTGGATTGAATGATAAAGGAAAAATTATGTACATTCATGCATCAAAATGACAGTATTTTTGCCAAGGGAACTGCTACTTGTTTATTTTCCCAGTGAATAACCCTTCATATAGTTGCATGTAGCTGTTTAGTTTGGAAATCATGCCATGATTATGAAACAGACATGTCTAATTACTTAGGCTATGTTAATCCATCTCACTTGTAATCCACAATAAGAGAGCTGTTTGAATAGGCCAGCATTTCTCAGTCTCCATGCTAATGACATTTATGGCTGTCCTGTATATTATAGGATGTTTAGCAACATCCTTGGTTTCTACCTATTGCAGGTAGTAGCAACCTTCCAGTTCTGTTAATCAAAAGTGTCTCTAGACTTTGAAAGTGTCACCACCTAGGGGGTAAAAATGTCTTACTGAGAACCTCTGGAATAAAGTGGATATGACTCCAATAGAGATCCTTTACTCTCAGTACATGTCCCATTCTTGAGAATTAATTATTAAAACAAGATAGTAAGTAGTCAGGTTATCATTGGGCACATCATTGTATGTTAACCTGTTTTTATTGTTGCCAGAAATATGTATTTAGCCACTAGTAGCTACAAAGTAAATAGGAATAAATCACATGCATTATCAACTAAGTATAGTAAGTCTTCACTTAACATTGGGGATAGCTTCTTGGAAACTGTGACCTTAAGTGAAACAACATATAATGAAAGCAATTTTACTAAAGTATAATTGAGATAAATAAGAGTTAAGTTCCTATGGCATATTTCTGGTCACAAAAACATCACTAAACTTCTAAATGGAGACTCAAAATACTTCTAATATTGAACATTGAAATAAATGTGAGCTATATCTACATTTAAGAAAGATTAATAAAAACAAGTATGATAATTATTTACCCACTTATTCCAGTTCAGGATCCCAGGTGGCAGGAGCTATCCTGGCAGCTCAGGGCACAAAGCGGGAACCGATTCTGGATGGTACACCATCCCATCACAGGGCACACTCACATACACCCACACATGTTCACTCAGACTGAGACCATTTAGTCATGTCAATTAACCTAACATGCACATCTTTGGGATATGGGAGGAAACTGGAGTACCTGGAGAAAACCCATGCAGATATGGGGAGAATGTGCAGACTCCACCAAACAGGGACCCTGGCTAAAAATCAATTTTTTCTTTTACCAATGTTATAAGGAAACAATATTGAACAATATGACATTATTTCAGGACCTACTCTGTGTGTGTGTGTATACACACATATATATAAATATATTTACATGTATATAGATCTATCTATATGTCTGTCTATATCCTGGTTAGTATCAATTAATAATATTAACTTAGACAACTTTCTGGATGTACTCCGAAAAAAGTAGTATAGTCCTTTTCAACCGAAAGGAGGGATTTCAGAATGAAAATAGGATTCAATTAATATTTCCTTTTAGTAAGTAAAATTTTCTAATTCTGTTATAAGTCTTTTCAATTAACAATCAGAACAAAACAAAAAACCCCACCAGAATTGACAATATAAACTCTTTCAATGAAGTCAGAAGACCTGAATTAAGAAGCAATACTTCAAATTCACTGTGAGTTGCTTTCCAATTCATAATAAGGAATCAAGTATTTGGAATAAAACCACTCAAATTTTTGTTTTTATTTATTTACCAAGAATTGAGTTTTGTTACTGTAGACCTAAATCTTTAGTAAGTTTCTTAATCACCTTTCCCATTATAATTACCTCTTGGTGTGTAGAAAGAGCCTAAGACTTAAATTTTAGAGTTCTGGGCTTTTGCCTTCTTCTTGCTACTGATTGACTGTGTAAATTAGCCAAATATCCTAAAGTCATTTGAGCTTTGGATTCCATAAGAAAAAAAAAAGGAAAATGGAATAAATGTTCTCTTAACTACTTCATACTTTTGTAACAAAGATCGAATAAGACTAAGCTCTAAAATGTATTTGTTACACAGATAAATGCAGCTCACTCTGTTATTCTTTTTACCTGGTAAAACGGTATTTATGGTAGGGATGGTAGATATCTAATCTAAATGTTTTTTACACAAAAAGAAACAAAATCTACCTTGAAGAAGCTTATGTTCAGTGAATGTTATAAGCATCATGATTGCTTTCCACTGAACTACTGTGTCTCTAGACTGGAAGATAGTTTCATAAATATTTATATAAATGTATATAAAATGCAGAAAAAGAGTATTCTATTAATTGTATTTAATTAAACAGGTTTCCTGAGCAAGCATATCCATAGTTACATAAACATGAAGAAATCAGCCTGTAATGAAGTGAATGACTATTACTATATAAATGGTGATTACAGTACTCAGGTCAATAACACAGAACAAACAGTACTTATATTTTTTCCTCTTTAATATTTGCTTAAATTTTTTCTTCTGATAAAAAGAAAATGATCTGCTACAATATCCATATACTGTCTTTCTCTTTTAGAACAGCCGAATGTGAAACGTACTACTTAATAAAGCAGATGCAAGGTTTTGTAGTATGTATTAAGATAGATTGCTTATGTGAAATGGAAATGAATACCATAAATCAAAATAGCCCATTACACATTTCTTGTTTTGTAGTAATTTATCAATTTTTAGTTTTTTTTATTGTTTAGGTCTATAGTTTACTAGCTGAGTTGGCCTCCTTGTAAAATTTGATTACATGTATGCCTTTACCACAGTGAGAGGGCACTTACAATATCTTGCCATTTCAAAAGTTAGAGATTATTGAAAAAATTAGAGAACTTCTTACTAGTTGATGATGTCTTATCAATAACATTTAGTAAAATATATTTTGATATCTTATAATAAAAAAAATCTCAAAATAGACAATATAACCTAGAGATAAATAGAAATACAACAGGGATACAGAAAGTTGTAATATAATACTAAGTATCTAGGACTAAATATCTTTTAAAAATATTATTGTGTTTCTTTTGGTATTTGAATCTCTGCAAAACCACAAGTTCTTATCTTATAATTTATATGCCAATTTATTCAGAGTGAGAAAATGTTTTATAAGGTCTTAAACTATTGCCGTTCATTCAGTCATGAAATTAAGGCTACAGACTTGAAAAGATATAATTACTGTCCTCAAGAAGCTCATGGTATAATTGATGCTATATAATGCAATCTGGTGAGTCCCCAAAAAAAGAGCTTCTGTGATTGGCAAAATGGAGGGAAAAATTCTATTTAATGAAATTATAATTTTAAAAACTTATGTTTTTAAAATTTCAGTGAAGTTTCAACTAAATAAAAATACAAAGACTGTTTCAAGCTGTTTTTTCAATGGCATCCTGAATTATATTTTTGGAAAGCCAGGTATTATGCAAATATTCACCAAATTTTTAAGTGACTTTGCATCAATCAAGGATTATCTGATAAGTGTAGTCTTCTTTTTTCTGTATTTAAAAGCAATTTTTTAATGTCTGATAAAGCAAAACAGTTTTGTTGTCCCTACAATAGTACAGCAGGGAAAGACCCCTGAAGACATGGAAATTGAGTTATCCTCAGAATTCAGTTAGTAAAATTTACACTCAATCACTCAATGACAGTGATTAGGCAACTAGTATAGGAATAATGACAACTCCAAAAATAATAATGCAGTAATGATAAGGCAGAGGATTGACGATATAAGTGTGAATCCAATAAAAATTTGAGCTTGGAATCCTCCCAAGGAGACATGGCTGAAATTTAAGCTTATTTAGTGAAAGGAAATGGAAAGAAAAATATTCTGTTCTTTATTTGGGTTGCTTACTTCCCGTATCTTTCACCCTGGGTGACCTTACCAGCAAAATACAAAGGAAGAAAATTGCTATTCTAAGGAGAATCTCCAGATAGAAAGCTTAAACATATATCTGATGGCATCAGTGATGAATGTCCTAAAATTAATAAAATTGGGCCCAGCAATCACAGAACTTTCTGTAAACATATTATTTCCAGAAATCTCTTTTGCCACTTTGACTACACTAGGCAGAACTATATAGGTAAACAAACACAATACTCACTTTCATTAATGGTACTTGTACTTATGGAGAAATCTCTGAATGTCATTTAAAGTCTCTTTGTTCTTACTTTTCAACAAATCCTTATAAGCTTGGTCTTATGGTTTTCTCTCATATCACTAAATAAAAGAGGTGCATTAAAGGGTGAGCAAGAAATTTCTTACTGGTAGGCATGTGTCTGTGAGAAGTCAAAACTGGCAGTGAAAGAGAAAATGAGAGAGAATTCTAATAGGTCTAAGTAATGTCAAAGTATCGCAAGGTGGAACCTTTGATTGTAGGGACAAATAACTATGGGCTATAGATTTCAATATTCCCTTATATAACAGGATGCACCCATGTGGAATAGTGGTACTGCTCACACTATCAAAAAATAAGCTGAACTTATACAATGTGTCCTTGAAATAGAGAAATTAAACATTTTACACATTTTAGAAAAGTATTTTAAAAGAAAAAGCTTAATTTATTGGATAATTCATATGTGAATCTCTTTTTCTCTTATGACTTCAAAAAATGTAAGCTATTGCATTATTTTAGAAATGGCATGCTAGCTAATATATGTAAACAAAAATCAAAGTTCTATTCCAATGAGTATGACAGTATTAGTTAGAAATGATTTATTTATACCCCCTCTACTACACATCAAATGTCATTTTCTATCAAAACAAGCACCCTCCTCTATTTTGCTCTATTAAGTTCTCTTAGGAAGGGGTTGAAAATAAAATGTCATGTCCTATCTATGACATAATGATTCATATCTTGTGTAAATTGAATAGTGAGTTAAAAGAATTTATTCACGAGTGTGTGATCTCCATGGCTCTAGTATGGATGGGTTACCAATAAAATGTTAATTTCATTTTATTATAATAGTACAACGATTTCAATTAACAATACCCACAATCATGATTTTCATAATATACCTTATGTACATAAATTCCATTTTATAGTGCCTTCAAAATATTGTATAGTACATATAAAAAAGCATTGAAAAAATATCAATGATTTACAAAAGAATTCCATTATGGTTCAAAAAATGTTGCTCAGATGTACATATGCCATTGTTAGCAACTAGTATTTTCAATTAAAAATTAGATCTGTTTATTTTCTTATCTGTAATCACAGATAATCAGTGTTTTTCTTGAGTGGCATTTCTCAGTTCTAATTAACTAGCTCTATCATTTTATCTTTGCTGATATCAAATTATTTTAGTGGATATAGTCAAATGGTCTTTTGGATGTAAGGGTTTTCAGATTTTTAATTTGTCTGTTTTGTGTTTCATCCTATATAATACATGTCCTCTAGCACTACCTCCCTTTCCCCCCCTCACCTCAGACAGACTTTTGTTCTTCTGCATCTTATGTTTAGATTTCTCTCTGACAAAAGTTTTGGGTGCACGTTTGAGTTTTTAAGAGTTAGCCAATGTATGGTGACATGTAATGATATATATCAATAATAATTTAGTAGTAATATTTACCTATTTTGGTGTCTTATAATACATTGGAAGAAAAATGTATAAGAAATAAGTCAGTGAACATAGGGAACTTGATCGTATCTGTAAATATTTTAGAATAATATAAATTGTTTAGGAGAGAAAGAATTTTTACTCAAAATATATAATATTTGATAAAGTAAAAGATCTCAAACAGAACATTTTGTGGTTTTCTTTCGCTACAGCTGTATTATTTCCCAAGGTTTGTGAGTAATTCAAAACAAACTGGGTGATAATTACAGAAGTTGTATGAGAAGTATTATTATTCATAATAATTAATGTCATTTATTCAGTATTCATGTGCCAGTAACTGTGCTATGTGTTTTACTTAGATTATTTAACTTAATCCTCATGCTGAATTTGTAAGGAGATATTATTACACTTATTTTAAAGATGAGGAAACTATTGCTCAAAGCCATTAATTGGCCCAAGACCTCTTGCACTCTTTCCACTAAGCCATGCTGCCTCTCTTTGTGTTACATCACTACCTTAAAACACGATAAATTTCAAAGTGATTGAGTAACTATTAGCTGTATATCTTTCACTTAGACTTTTCTTAGGAATGGCGCAAGTTGATAAAAATATTTAACTGGAAAATCATTCTACACGGATAGAAAGGAAAACTTCTTTGATCTTTTTATACATTAGTATGTACTACAAAATTGATTAAAGTAGTTGAATTAACTTTTAGTATTTATAAGTAGGTATATTTCTCTTAAAAATGTTTTGATATAAAATATTTTCATTAGACAAATATTGAGATTCTAATCCTATACTGTTAATAACATTTTATTATGTGCATCTAAGACCATGGAGAGAAAAGATCTCAAGTGTTTGAGAGAGCAGTGTCTATTTTAGGTAGGAGTTATCTCATTCTTGATAAATGTAAAATAAAATAGAAAAGCCCTTTGTATGTTATATTAGTGCCACTTCAGAGTGTTTTAATATAAAAAGAGAAAATTTAATTTTTGATTTCAACATAATTGTATTTCAAAACATTAGATTTCATCCTGTGCATACTTCCTTGGCTTAATTCTATATCTAATTAAACTAATCATAATGGAAAATGTCTAATTCTACATTTCAAAATTCTTCTCAAATCCTAATTCATTTATAGTAATTCAGCAGCACAAAACTACCAGCATGAGAATAAAGAAACCATTATGAAATATTACCTGTCATATGCAATTCTGTGAATATATACTGAATAGTATTTTACCAAAAATTCAGCCAAGTATGTAGGATGAATTTCTAGCTTCATAGAAAGTGCTCTGTGTAGCATTAAAAAATGCTCACATTGATTTTATAAAAAAAGAAAAGAAGAATAAAGAGAAAGAGGAGATGGCATATGAAAAACAAATAACTTGAGGAATCACAATTCATTATTTTATTGCTATTTAACAAACTACTCAAAAACTTAATGGCTTAAAACAATTACCACTTACATTAATTCATAAATTTTGGGGTCAAAAATTTTGGACAGGGCTCAGTTGGGAGATTCTTTTGTTTCAAGTGGCATCAACAGATATCTCTTGATGGTATTCACCTGAAAGATGACTGATTTGGAGTGTACAAGATAATTTCACCTATGTCTGGTGCTTTGGTGGGTATGACTAGTAGCCTGGGCCCAGCAGGGGCTGTCAACCAGAGAACTTCATGTGGACTTTTCATCATGGTATTCTCAGCAGTCAGACTTCTTACATGATGGATCAGGGGACCCTAAAAAAGTATTCTGAGAGACCTGAGCAGAAGCTGCAATAATTCTTGTGAGCTAGTCTTGATAGTCCCAGAACATCACTTTGGCTGCATTCCTTTGTTCAAATAAGTCACTCATGCTAATCCAGATTCAAGGTAAGGGGAATTGGACCCAATATTTTAATTAGAGAATCATCAAATAATTTGTTGACCATTTTTCATCCACTGTTCATGAGGAATCACAAACCAGATTCTCTCCCAATGTTCTGATTTCTCTTCTGATTTGCCTTAGCCATACATGCTGAGCACACTAATGTTTAAAATAATATGTCAAGTGGATGTATTTTTACTGACAATGACTAAATATGAGGGAAGAGAATTTTTTTTAGTGAGCTGCAATAAAAAAGAATTCTAACTATTTGATGACTGCATCATAGATACCAATCAGTTAGAATGTAGGTTGATGTGCCACACTTGAGTTTGAAGGGCACCCAAAGAAAGCCTTTTTGCATTATAATGTCCAGATAATTTACACCTAAATTTTAAAAGGCTATCTGATTTCAGTGGTCTTAAAGAAATTTGGTATTTAAATAAAAACTAAAACTAATCAAGGAATTATTTTTCTACCAGAGAAAATTCCTCGCATTCTATATGTTTTAAATATGACTTTAAAATATGATATATATTTTTGTTCAAATTACCTTTAACTCTTTAAGGTCATTTTGTTGTATTTTTAATCTCCCTTATTTCTAAGAACAAATTAAATTTGTGTTGATTCGTGGCAAAAAAAACCCACTTATTAACCAACAGATTTTCTCTCAAATAATTAGACCATGCTTTATAGAATAAATCAACAGATAGCAAAAAATCATCAGCCACATAGATATAAATACTAATAGATTATCTACATTAATATGTTATAAGGCAATGTTTTCCAAAATTTAATATGTATATTAATCACCTGCCAATCTTTTAAAAATTCAGATAACAAATCAGAAAGTCTAGGGGGAAACACCTAAGTTTCTGCATTTCCAACAAGCTGACTGGTGATGTTAATGTTTCTGGTGTGTAAACCACACTTTTATTACCAAGGGTTTAAATGTTAAAAGAATTATCAGGACAGTAGGATTTTAGCCTATCATAAAAATTTGAATTTGGATAATATAGTGCATTCCGGTTAAAAAGAGAATAGTACTAGATCAGCTTTATGGATCTAGATTTATACACAGATCCATATATAATATGGATCTATATATAGATCGGCTTTATGGATTTTTCACTTCGCCAAGATGGAGAGATTTTGAGTCCTTGTTATTCTTCCTTCCCCTGGTCTCACTCGCTTTCTTCTTGTAAATCTTACAGTAAGCTCGCCACTAAATGTATTAGTTGATAACTATCACCTTTATTCTCCCCTCCTTTTGCATCTCCACTCCTATAAATACATAATCAATTATTACCACTTGCATGTCAGCTGCTTTCTTCACTTTCCCTCTAGGACCCGTCTACTTCAAGAAACATACTTGTCTGAAATATCTTTTTCTCTCCCCTTTTTTTTTTCATTACCAGTTTTCTCAAAAACTGGCTTGAATGTACTATGTTTTTTTCCTGTCTTTTCATTAACTATCCACCTGAAATCTATTTCCCAAGCCCCACCCCAGCCTATGTAACAAAATTACTGTCTTGGAAGATCACAAGTGACCTCCGGCCATTAAATCTGAGAACTCTCTTAGTCTATTTGGCATATTTAGAACACCTGACCCAGAAGACGACCACAGTGTAACTCTATGCTTCCTCGAATTCCACGATATTATATTTTGGTCAGCTCACTGTGTCTCATCATTCTCTTCCCAAACTCCTCTTTTGTTACCTACCCTCTAAATAGAAACGTGACCAAAGTTCTCTCTTCAGATTACTCTCTTCATTCAAATGACTCCCCAAAATATCCTCAGCCCTTTTATTTTTCTTAGTGTAATACTTAAGCTCTCAAATAACTTCTGATATGGGAAACAAAGCCTATTATCTTCCCTCTGAAAACTCTCTTGTGGGCTCCTAACTTGTATGAATGGCATAATTATCTTTCTCATTTGAAAAGAACTTATTTGATTGAATTCAACCTTAACTTTCCATATCCAGTGTCTCTCATATATGTCTCCCATTTTCCAACCCCATGTCTATTCAGAAGACTTGTGACTGGCTAAATGCAAAATGGTTATCAATGCCTTCCCAAATACCAAATGCAACAGCATTCCAGTTTATTACAAATTCGACTGAGGCATTTAAAATTTTGATCACTAACTGTTTATTAGAACTGGGAGTTACCTACAATCTCTAAATTCTTCCCCTATATTTCTACCCTAACTGGCCTCCTTGTCTCCAGTTTCTGTGCTTCCCATTAACACTATGTAATTGTTAGGGTGATTTTCCTGTAATGCAAATCTATTTCTTCATATAATTATTTTGGAGTTTTTAAATGGCTTCTTATTATAGATGAGGTGTAACTACTATCATGTTTAAAACATTCTTATTTTTTTGCTATAAATTTTAGATCTTATCTTCCAAAATTTCCTCTCTGTATATTTATGCTCCAACTATGTCAAATTCTTGATGGGTAATATATTTATCTTTCCATACCTATGTATAAGCTGCTTTCTACTCTTTAATGTCCTTTCAACCTATTCCACCTGGGAAATACCTACTTATTTTTCAAATCTTGGAATAAAGTGTTTAGATAGTCTTTCTGACTTCTCCTGAGGGAATCAAATACTGTATTTGAGATCCTACAGCACTTTATATACATTTCTATTTTACTATCAACACCCACTATTGTAATTGTTTACATATATACCTCCCTGTTAGATTATGAGTTATTTGATGGCAGAAACCACATTTTATTCATCTTCACATACCAAAAACTTAGGACACTGCCTGAAATATACTAGAAGTTTTAATTCAAGATGAGAATAGGAGATAAATCCCAAATTTAGAATCAGAAAATAAAAACATTTTATAATGATGGTAGTTATATCATATATACAATAAGGAATTATATATTTCATATACAATAAGGAGTTGTATACAATTGTAATTCAATATCAAATATTGAATTAAATTATTGAAAATTTCTGATCTTTCATTTGCTTTATTTTTTCTTTACTAGTAATTATTTACATCTTTACATTGTTGTTGTTTATCTAAACATCTCATTTATCTACCAACAAATATTTTGAGAGCAAGAGTTAGGTTTTATATACCCTTCTAAAGACCTGTAGAGTGCTTTTCACATCTTAATTCTAGAAATAATGTGTGATAAAATTGTCATATTACAGAAAGAAACCATATATAAATATTGTCTTGTATATTGGTATTGTTCATTGTGTATGCACTCAAAATACTTATTTATATGCTTAAAACTGAACCAGTAGCTCTGAGAAACTCAAAGGGATTTCAAGAAATAATTTAGAGAAATATTAAAATTTCTTTCATTATAACATAATTTCATATTTATGTAGAAGTATAATGTATTTCCCAATGGCAGTATTACAACAAAATGATGATATTTACATTAAAAATGTCTTAATATCAATCACAAAAAATATAGTTAAGTATCTTTTCCAATTTAAATGTTATATTTATCCTAGGTGAAATGTGACATTATACTTAGGGAATTTTATATTTTGAATGTCATTTTTTTCTATTCAAATCCAAATATCTCTTTAAAAATAAAAATACCAGCATACTGACACCTCCTTGAAGTAATAAATAATTATGAAGGATGTATACGTGTCAGATCCAAGCTCCTTCTGTACAGGGATACCTCAGAAGAAGTGGAAAAACATTGCAACCCCAGATTAAATGAGCAGCTGGTACAGTGACTCTGATTTGATCATGTTGCTTTTCTAGACAGACTAATTGTTCTGATTTATGGTTATCATCTGTACTTCATGGCATTTTGGTTCCAGTTCTAATTAATGGATAATTTTCAACTTCTGAAACTTTAATTGTCCTTCTTATTTCAGTGAGTGCAAGAAACAGGTCTGTTAGTAAATAGAAGTCCTGCTGTTGTGACCTTTCCATGGCACTTAGTTGATCAAAAGAAAACACATATTCTTCCAAGTGAGCATTTTTCAAAATGGGATATTTTAAGGAGCTCTGTTTGTGGGGAAAAGGCATCCTAACAAGAAAGAGTCATTTTAGAGTTCTAATTTAACTGTTATTTAAACCATCAGACACATACATCTCCTATGTTCTGAGGCTATGGCACCAGAGACCCTAATTCATAGTTTAAGCATTTCATTCCTAAGAATAAAAATAAACAAAAAGGAATTATATCTTAAGCATAAATTCACAAGTTTTAAAAAAATGTATTTTATTGAAAGATAAAGGGCTGATAACTAGAATCTACATAGAACTCAAGCAAATAAGCAAGAAAAAATAAACCCCATTAAAAAGTGGGCAAAGGACATGAACAGAAACTTTTCAAAAGAAGACAAATGGCAAACAAACATATGAAAAAATGCTCAATATCTCTAATCATCAGGAAAATGCAAATCAAAATCACAATGAGCTATAACTTAACTCCAGTGAGAACAGCTTTTATCAAAAAGTCCCAAAACAACAACTGTTGGTATGGATGCAGAGAGAAAGGAACATTCATATACTACTGGTAGGACTGCAAACTAGTACAACCTCTATAGAAAGGAGTGTGGAGACACCTCAAAGAACTGAAAGTAGAACTACCATTTGATCCAGCAATCCCACTACTGGGTATTTACCCAAAGAAAAAAAGACATTCTATAAAAAAGACATCTTCACTCGAATGTTTATAGCAGCACAACTTACAATTGCAAAGATGTGGAAACAACCCAAGTGCCCATCAATACATGAGTGGATTAATAAAATATATATGTATACCATGGAGTACTACTCAGCCATAAAAAAAAATGGTGAACTCTACCTCTTGTATTATACCGGATGGAGCTGGAGCCCATTCTTCTAAGTGAAGTGTCACAAGAATGGAAAAACAAACACCACATGTACTCATCCTTAAATTGGTACTAATCAATCAAAACTTATGTGCACATATGGAAGTAATATTCATTTGGTGTCAGGCAGCTGGGAGGGGGGAGGAGGGGGAGGAGGGGATGGGTAAACCTACACCTAATGGGTACAGTACATGCTGTCTGGGAGATGGGCATGCCTGTAGCTTTGCACTGACTTGGGCAGTGCAAAGGCAATTTATGAAACCAAAGCATTTGTACCCCCGTAATATTCTGAAACTAAAAAAAAGGAAAGATAAGTGTTTCAGACACAAAATTGAGAGGAAATTGTTTAGATTTTGATTATTAGCAAATTTTTTGAAATACACCATATTGCTTGAAAAACCACCTATGTTTCACATAACTCAGTAAAAGCTGTGTATGTAGAACAAAAATATTACCCTTGGTTGTATTTCAGAGATGTAGGCTGAGTACAATGCAAGTACCAGAACTAAATGTTACTACTAGCATGATAATGACAACCAAAATAGCCAATTATTAGTTCTTTTTCAAAATAGAAACAGGATTTTTCTTAATTGAAGGAAATACATTGTAGCCATTTCTGTAGTCAATAAACACAAGTATAAGGAGCAGATATTAAAAAATTTAGTATTAATAATACCAAAGAGAAAGTCATGCCGAAAAGAAGTTTTTGAGTAAGAAGGTGAAAACAAGTAGCACATACCATATTTCTATCAGTTGTTTGGCTTGTACTTTTTGATAAACTTATAGCATAAATGTTTATACAGAGAACAAAGTTAGATTACAAATAATGATTCATATTTTGAAGCTGGGCCACAAGTTGGCTTTCCTTCACTTTTGGCCTCATGATTTATCAAATTTGATTTTTCAATCCATTATCCTTTAGTCTTCTTAAAAACAAATATAAAAGAACATCACCAAAATGGTGGGGTAGAAACAAGCTGGTTTCACACCCCTCACAGAAAAGCAAAACCAAATATCTAACACCTGATTATCGACAGCAATATCCCAGAATTCAAATATCAGGATGTGACAGTTCCTGGGGCCACAGAGAAATGAAAAAACTTTGTGCAGATGGTAAGCTGATCAGACTTTTAGATCCATGATGCCCTTTGGCCAATCTGTCTGGTACCAAGCACAGTTTTCCAATGTCTGTGGGAAATTTACCCCAGATTCATGGTCACTACACTGGAGAAAATGAGATCAAGATGGACAAGCAGCTTCTCCACCATCTCAGGCACACTAGCATGAGACGTGTTCCTGTCTTAAACCACAAGGAGCATGTGAATGCCTGAAAGGAGAAAAATTCTTGAGGACAGCCAAAGATGAGATTTGAGAGGGGTGGACTAGCATCCCCAGACCAGCAAATTCTGTATCCTGGCCAAAGGAGATGCAAAATCAGAGTAGCTGTTTAGCAGCACCACATTATAGGAGGTATGTACCATGGGTCTTCTGGTCTTCCTAGCAGCCTTTGCACACTGCTGGGATAGCCCTTTGGGATCTCCCCCATCCAGGATGGGTAGAATGCTGAAGTTCACTAGAGCCTATCAAACCTCGGCTTAAGGTTCCATCTAGTGCTGAAAAGAAGCAGTAATTTAACAAAGATATTCAACAGGTATATTGCAAAAATATCTCTAAGCAAACATATTCAAAAAAACCAATAACAAGCCACACAGAAAAGATTGGAATAGATAATCAATCCTTCAATATGAAGACATAAAATTTCATCCACAATAAACAACAGCAAATGAGGACCCATGACCTCCCCAAATGGACAAGTGAGAAGCCAGTGAATGACACTAATGAGATGGTGATATGTGAACTCTCTGATCAAGAATTCACAATATTAGTTTTAAGGAAACTCAGTGATCTTCAAAATATTACAGAAAGGCCACTCAGAAATTTATCAGAGAAATTTAATAAGGAGATTGAAATAATAATAAAAAAATCAAACAGAAATCCTGGAGCTCAGAGATATTTACTGAACTGAAAAATTAATTAGAAGATCTCAACAGTAGAATGGATCCAACTAGAGGAAAGAGTTAGTGAGCTCAAAGACAGGCTATACGCAGTCAGAGGAGAAAAAAGAGTGAAAAGGAATGAAGAACTACAAAATATAGAAAATTATCTCACAAGAGCAAATCTAAGAATTATTGGTGTTCAAGAGGGAGCTGGGCAAGAGCAAGGAGTAAAAGCTTATTTAAAGAAATAATAACAGAAAACTTTCCAAAACATGAGAAAGATATAAATATCCAGGTAGAGGAAAATCAGAGATCACCAAACAGATTAAACCCAAATAAAACTACCCCAAAGCATATAATAATCAAACTCTCAAGACCAAAGAAAAAGTGAGGATACTAAAAGCAGGAAGAGAAAAGAAGTAAATAACATATAAAAGAGCTCCAATATGTCTAGCAACAGACTTCTCAATGGAAACCATGCAGGCCAGGAGAGAGTGGAACAACATATTCAAAGTGCTGAAAGGAAAAAAAAAATGCCACTCAAGAATTCTGTATTCAGCAAAACTATCCTTCAAACATAAAAGAGAAATAGTCTCCCAGAAAACAAAAGCTGAGGGAATTCATCACCACCAGATTCATCCTGCAATAAATGCTAATGGGAATTTTTCAACCTGAAAGAAAAAAAAAAAAAACCCACACATTTGAAGGTATAAAATACACTGGAAAAATAAATATAGAGACAAACTCAGAATACTCTAAAAATGCAATTGTGGTATGCAGTCCACTGATAACAAAATGTCAATAATAAGTCCTTACCTATCAATAATATTGAATGTAAATGGAATAAATTCTCCAATTAAAAGACATAGAGTGGCTGAATGGATAACAAAATAAGACACAAATATATGTTGCCTATGAGAAATCCACTTCATGTATAAAAATACACATAGACTAAAAGTGAAAGAATGGAAAAATATTCCATGCAAATAGAAACCAAAGAGGAACAGGATTAGCTATACTTACATCAGTTAAAATAGACTTTAAGTCAAAGACTATAAAAAGAGATAAGGAAGATCATTCTATAATGATAAAAGAGTCATTCCCACAAGAGGATATAAAAATTATAAGTATCTATGCATGCAACACATGAGCACCCAAGTATATAAAGCAGATATTAATAGTTGTATAAGGGAGAGAGACACCGCAATACAATAATAGTAAGGTACTTCAACACCTCACTCTCAGTAATGTAAAAATCATCCAGACAGAATATAAACATTGGAATTAGGCTACACACTAGGCCAAATGGAGCTAACTAATCTTTACAGAACATTTTACCCAAATACTGCAGAATACACATTTTGCTCACTAACACGTGGAACATTCTCCAGAATACACCATATGTTATGCCACAAAACATTTCCCAGTGAATTCAAGAGTCAAAATCATATAAAATGTCTTTCTGAACACAATGGAATAAAACTAGGAATTAATAACAAGAGAAACATTGTAAAATACACAACACATGGAAATTAAACAATATGTTCCTGAACAATCAATGGGTCAATGAAGAAATTAAGGAAATAAAAAAAAGTACAGTATATCAAAATCTATGGGATAGAGCAAAAATAGTACTAAAAGAAGTTTATAGCAATAAATGCTTACATCAAAAAGTAGAAAGACTTCAAAGAAACAGCTTAATGATTGCACCTCAAGCTAGAAAAGCAAGAACAACAATATTCAAATTTAGTAAAAACAAAGATCAGAGCAGAATAAAAGAAATGGAAACTAAAAAATGCGGAAGATCAACAAAATGAAAAGTTGATGTTTTGAAAGATAAAATCAAACCTTTAGCCAGGCTAAAATAAAAAAGTAGATCCATATAAATAAAGTCAGAAACAAAAAAGGAGACATAACAACTGATACCACAGAAATATAAAGAATCATTAGAGAACATTATGAATGACTCTACATCAAGAAATTGGAAAAGCTAGAAGAAATGGATAAATTCCTAGACACAAATTACCAAGTTTGAATTTTGGAGAAATAGAAAACCTTAATAACCCAATAACAAGTATTGAGATGAAAGCTATAATAAAAAGTCTATCATCAAAGAAAAGCCTAGGACCTGATGGCTTCACTGCTGAATTCCACTCAACATTTAAAGAAGATCTAATACCACCAATTCTACTCAAACTCTTAAAAAAAAAAAAAAAAACCGAAGAGGAGGGAATATTTCCAAACTCATACTACAAGATCAGCATTACCTAAACTGGACAAGATCACAACAACAAAAAAAGAAAACTACAGGCAAATATCCCTGATGAACACAGATGCAAAAATCCTCCACAGAATACTAGCATACCTAATTCAAGAACACTTTAAAGATATAAATTACCATGATTGGGATTCATCCCAGGGATGCAAGGATGGTTCAACATGAGCAAATCAATACATATGACAAAGCACATTAATAGAACCAAGAACAAAAACCATGTGATCACTACATAGATGCTGAAAAAGAATTTGATAAATTCTGCATCTTTTTCATAATAAAAATGCTCAATAAACTGGGTATAGAAGGACCATAATTCAAAACAATGAAGTTCATATAGGATTAACCTACATTTAACATAATACCAACTGGAGAAAAATTGAAAGCCTTTCCACTAAGATCTTGAAAAGGACAAGAATGGCCACTTTTACCCCTTTTATTCAACATGATGATGAAAGTCCTAGTCGAAGCAATCAGACAAGAGAAAGAAAGAAAGGGTATCCAAATTGTAAAGTAATAAGTCAAATTATTCTTGTTTGCAGATAGAATGATCTTATCTTTGGGAATCCCTAAAGACTGACAAAACACTTTTAGAACTGATAAATGAATTCAGTAAAGTTGTAGAACACAAAATCAGCATACAAAAATCAGAATTTATATACATCAATAGCAAGCAATCTGAAAAAGAAATCAGGAAAGAATCCCAGGGTGGAGACAAGATGGCTGATCAGAGACACCAGCTGCCAAATCATCTCAGAAAGAAGAAAAAGTTTTAGATGAAAAAGAAAAAACAAACAAACAAACATGATCAGGTGTAATTCTGAGGGAAAGTGCCCAAACCTACCAGAGATTCCATGGGAAGAAGTTGCAGAACAGAACAAGAAGGAGCAAGATATCAGCAGAGATCAACCCTCAAGAGGCTTCTCACTGGAATGGTCAGGAGTTAATCTTCAGGGACACGGGGACAGGCCCACAGGCCAGATCCCACACCCCCAGGACTCCATCATGTTGCTTGAGGGCATGGAGGGAGTGTTGTGAAATAATCTCAGCAGGCGAGGGAGTCTGCCTTGGCAGAACTGAAAAGAGTGCAGCGTAGGTCCCAGCCTCAGCACATTCATGGAGCACCCTACCTCCCCAC
Organism: Daubentonia madagascariensis; assembly: GCA_023783475.1. Lineage (NCBI taxonomy): Eukaryota > Metazoa > Chordata > Mammalia > Primates > Daubentoniidae > Daubentonia > Daubentonia madagascariensis. The sequence continues at coordinate 12,500,851 of JAKFHU010000747.1, read as the reverse complement.
AGGAAAGTCACACTGTCAACCCACGGTGGGATCCTGGACAGGGAAGCTACCAGCCTGCAGCACCATTGTTGGGGAGCTCAGCCGGTTTGAGCTGCTGCCTGCTGGTAGGCGCTGGAGGGACACTGCTGAGCAGGGGAGGGGAGACAAGTGAAACCCACTCCTGAGAACCAGACCGTGAATCTTGGATGGCCACGTCCCCGCAGGCAGACTTGCTGGCCTTCCCTGGTGCCTCTCCCCAGAAGCCTGAAAGTGAATCTTTGACCCCTGCCAAAACAGCTACCTTACCAGGTTTTATGAAGCCTGAGGGCAGGCTCACCCAACCCAGCCTCACTCCCCCACCCACCTCTGCTGTAGTGGAGAACAAGGACTCACCTGGAAGTTCCAGGAACCCGCCCACAGCCTGGGGTATTCAAGTGCTTCTCCTGAGGGGCTAGAGCCAGTCATAGGTCCCAAATAACACTGCAGCTTGTTCCTTCTAGCAAGTGCCACCTACTGGCAGGGAGGTCAATTTGCAAAGTATTTTACGACATTTACTGACTCAATCATACAGGGTGTGGTTGATTCTTACCTGCAAGCACCACTTACTGTCTCAGAGATTAAACTGGGCATGCCAATACAATTCACACTGTTAAGAAGACCACAGGGCTGGGGAAAGAGAAAGGACTCTAAAAACCTCCATCCTCCCTTATCAACAAGAGACAGGGAATCTGCCCATACATGTAGCTCACCACTTCCACAGCCTATAAACAAGTAACAACTGAGGAAAACCACCACACTTATATATAGATATAAGGATATCTATAACCAAGGCATTCATTCAGAAGCTAAACTGCCATCAAAAGCACCCAGCAGCAAAACCAAAGGATCTTACCCAACATATGCTACACACACACCCTTATGAGTGTGTGTGGGGGGAAGCCCTATCCAAACAAAAGAAAATCCAAAAATAAGAGGCAACAGCTGTTCCAGATAAGAAGGAATCAGTAAAAGAACTCTGGCAGTATGAAAAATCAGAGTGAAAGAACAGCCCCAAAGGGGAATACCAACTCTCTAGTAATGGATCCCAACCAAAATGAAAATATTGAAATGATGGATAAAGAATTCCAAATATGGATTGTAAGGAAGCTCAATGAAATCCAAGAGAAAATGAAAACCAACTCAAACCAGAAAAACAATTCAAGAAATGAATGAAAAATTCACTAAAGAGATTGACATATTAAAAAAAATAGAACTTCTGAAAATGAAAAATTCATTTAAGGAAATACAAAACACGGTGGAAAGTCTTAAGAACAGACTAGACCAGGCAGAATAAAGGATCTCAGAGCTTGAAGACAACTTTTTCAAATTAACTCAGACAATTAAAAATAAAGAACAAAGAATTAAGAGGAATGAATAAAGCCTACAAGAAATGTGTTTGACTGCTTTACCCTGAGGGTGAAGAAGAAAATGCACAAAGTCTGGAAAACCTGTTTGAGGGAATAATTGAGGAAAACTTCCCTGGTCTTGCTAGAGATTTACATCCAGGTACAAGAAGCTCAACAAACACCTGGGAGATCCATTGCAAAGACGGAATCACCAAGATACATAGTCATTAGAGTGGCCAAAGTCAACATGAAGGAGGAAGTCCTTTGAACCATGAGGCAAAAACATCAAGTAACTTACAGAGGAAAACCCATCAAACTAACAGCTGACTTCTCAACAGAGACCTTATGAGCCAGAATGGATTGGGGGCCCATCTTCAGTCTTCTTAAACAGAACACCTGACAGCTTAGAATTTTGTATCCTAAAAAAACAAGTTTCTCACATGAAGGAGAAATAAAGATGTTTCCAGACAAGCACACACTGAGGGAATTTGTCAAGATCAGACCTGCCCTGCAGGAAATACTCAGAACTGCATTATATTAATACATGGATCAGCACAATAGATACCCACCAGTGTAAGACCACTCAAAAGCTAAAGCTCACAGCTCATATAAAACCATAGCACAAGAGGTAAAAGAAAGCAACAAGGTACTACCTGACAGGACGAACAGAACAACGTCCCACATATCGATTCTATCAATCAATGTAAACTAAATGCCATACTCAAGACACATAGGATGGCTGAATGTATGAAAAAATACAACCCAAATACCTGCTGCCTCCAGGAAACACATCTAACCCACAAGGACTCATACAGACTCAAGGTGAAGTGATGAAAAAAAATATTACGTGCAAACAGAAACCAAAAGAAAGCAGATGTAGCCATTCTCATATCAGATAAAATTGACTTTAATCAACAACAGGAAAGACAAATGTGGTCATTGTATAATGGTAAAGGGAGTAATTCAACAAGAAGACATAACAATCCTTAATATTTGTGTACCTAACACAGGAACGCCCAGATTCATAAAGCAAATTCTACTAGATCTAAGCAAATTCTACTAGATAAACAGCAACAGTATAATTGCCAGAGACTTCAACACCCAAGAAAATCAGTAAAGTGACCATAGTGAATAATAATCTATTGTATATTTCAAATAGCTAGTGGAGAATAATCCAAATGTTCCCATCATGAAGAAAAGATAATGTTTATGGTTATCCCAATTACCCTGGTTTATACATTATATGAATGCATCAAAATATCACATTTAGCCTGAAAAATATGTGCATCTATATAGCAATAAAAAATAAAGCAAATACACATATATATTGACATTAACTCCACATTTTATTCTAGACAGTTATTGCCAAAATGATTAATATCATACAGAATTTTTAAAGCAAATACTATATTTCACCTAATTCACAGTGGCCTTATGTGATATTATTTTGCTAATTTTGCAGATGAGGGAAGAAAGGCAGAAAGATTAAATAAGTTGTCCACAGTCATGAAATGGGGATCTAAAACCATGCTGTTATTACATAATTGATACTCAAGAGACTCCAACAGAAAGGGACAGAAACACTCATACACTTTAAGTGTAATATTTATTTAACCACAAAAGAATTTAGTTGAATTATACTTTACTAGTTGATATGTATATACATTTAGTTAAGCATTTCTTAATTGCAACTTTGCCATTTTATTTTTGTTTATTTTTGTATATTGGAGTTTGTATGTATTTATGTATCTATTATTTATCTAGCTAACCATCTACCTATCCATCTATCAATAGTCAGGATATAGCATCAGACACTTAAAAAAAAAAATAGCTCCTTAGCCTTTTTTTTCTTTTCTTTTTTTTTTTTTTTAATACACCTTAGCCTTGTTTTTAAAGTGCCTAATGGGTAATATATCTCTGGAGCTCAGAAGATTTAAACTGTGTGCAAAACCTGTAGAAGATGATTTGTTTTATTAGTAGGAGAGTAGTCTATCTAAGGAAACTAGAGAAATATCATCACCTCAGGGGAAATAGAATAGTAAGAGATTGAAGTATACAAAGAAAGTATATTAGTGGCCCCAATGGCCTATCGATCAGCGGTTCATGTACATTCACTGTCTCATCACTAATGCAAACTTTGTCCTACTCATGCTTTCTTTACCCTCACCCAAGGCTCTACTGTTTATGACTTTTGTATACCCCTTATCCCTAGAGTTGGCCTTTGATCTTAATCATAAGCTCATTTTACCAGGATGAAAAAAGGGAGTGGGAAGGAACCAAATGTATGCTTGGATCTTATCCTACAAGTTTCAAAGGAAATTTTACTCCTGTGTTCCTAGAGACAGTGGCATAAATATTAAACAAAAAAGCTAGAGCTCAGTTCACATTTTGTGTGGTTTCTGAAATTGAGGTGCCTTTAATTGGATTAGTTTTTGTAAATGGTTCCAGGTTTTTGGTTTTTCAAAGACCAGTTTATAAATAAATAGATAGATAGATAGTAGAACTGAAGAGGATCTTAAGTTGCCAACATTTAAAAAAATCTTTGAACACTTAAGACCAATAAAATAAAAAGAATTTCCACTTGCTATCTTTGTGATATCAGAGAAGGCACAGAGAATGCATTTTAAAATCACCTTATAGACTGCATAATGATTTTAAAACGTTCTTTCAGGTAAGCAGATTTAACTGTATGAGAATTTCCTTATGCTGTCCACATTTTTTTTTTCAATTCACTGAGGACAAGAGAAAACAGCTAGTATCTGACATTTGTAAATCACTGTTTCCTATAGGCAGTCTAAGGCTGTTTACCTATCAGGAAGCCCTGAGAAACAGCTCTAGAGGATAAAGCCTTCCTTATGCCAGCTTCCACAAAGAGGGTTCCACTTATCCTGCATCTAAGTAGGTGATTTCTCCCACCTCTGTGAGGTTTATTTTAGCAGACCACATTTCTTCTTTTTAGCCAGGTCTGTATTTTTCTGACAATTAGGTAGACAAGTGTCTCAAATTTCTAAACATACCTTTTCCCTATTTCCTGGGAACTTATGAGTCTCACTGTATGGTTAATGATTTGCTCTGAAGATGTGTGTGTTTTGTTTATGTATTTGGCTTACTCTCCTTACCGCTATGGGGTTTATTTATTATATACTTATTTAATACCATTTTTGAACACTGCGTTGTTTGGTGTTGGGATACAGAAATGAATAACATACAACCTGTATACAATGAGCTTACTACCTAATAACACAGTTCTTGGAAGGCAGGGAGCATGTTTTATCCGTCTTTCTGTTTGCACCAAGCAAGAGTCCAGGCATATTGGAAGAAGTCAACATATATCTGTTGATTAAGAATAATTGCTCCCAGAATTCAAATTTTGTTTACAAAGTAGTTTAGGATGATGACTTCTAAGCAAGTATCTTTCTTTGTTTTTAGTTCTTAGGCTAAGTCACTTAATACATGTTATGCATTACATGTTACATGTTATGTATAAGTGCATATTATATGCATATAACTTGTAAACATTTATTGATGTATAATATACACAAATTTTAAGTGTATAATTTGATAAATATGTCTCCCTCCTGCTGCCTTCCATTCATCAGCCATCACAAAGGTAACTAGTATTTGGACTTCTATTAGCATAGATTATTATCTATGGATGGATAATATCTATCTAGAATAAATAATGATCTATAGATTATTTAATAGATTTATATAGATTATTATTTGTTTTACTACCATAGATTATCACCATAGATCTGACTATACAGTCAGAGTGACATGAAAAATGTAAATCAGATCAGGAAATATTTGTTGGCCCGATCCATTGAAATGTTATGCGGGACACACAGTAGAGAAATGAGTTTAAATGCAGAATTTTTAGAAAAATTCATACACACATCTCAAAGGTAAGAGAGAATTAATTTTGGAGGTAGTAGAATTGATGGCATACAGTATTATAACATCCAATAGAAAGAAAATTTAAGAAAGACAAAATGTGGTATAAAAGATTTGAAAACAAACATGGTCATTTCAACAATGATAACAACAACAGTAATAACAGAAAAATCCAATAGAAGTGGAGTACCTAGCTCTCCAAATAAACTTGGCCTAAAAACATAATTTAATATAGACTTCTGCCAGAGTTCCCTTATGCTCTTCTGAAAACACCAAAATATTTCTGAAGAATTCCAGATTGTCAGTAATATATTTTCAGTTACCAATGCTTCTAACAAAAGTTTGATTTTGACTTATAATTAAGGGATAAATATTTTTGATTAAGATAAGACAAATGTAAACTTTAGTTCTTCCTTTTTGAGTTACTGACATAATGAAGAAGAGCTGGAGAGCTTTAACTACTAAAATTAAAAAATAGCATACCTAGCAAATAGTATTAATCATCCTCCTAAAACTACTTATAAAATTTTTCTGCTAAAGTATTCTGGTTTACTTTACTAATTTTTTTTTTTTTTGGTAATGGTGACATATTACTTGATGTAAGAGTAGCTGATTCTAATTTGAAGCTGAGATAACTACCTGTAGATAAGGAACATACCTTTGCTTATTCTTTTAATTCAATAAGGATCTCTGAATATTTGTATTTAAATATTAAGATTTTATTTTTCTTTTTATGTTTTAAAATATTACCAGAAGGAAATTAAGTTCAAAATACATATTTAAAATAACAAAGGAGTTAGACTTAAAAGTATTCAAATCATGGAATATATTATTACAAATAATAGTTTCTTCTAAAGTAAAATATTTTTATTCTCAATTTGAAATGAAACTTTCATCGAACTTGCATTTGGTAGCCTTTTCTTGTTTTTAATGAGTATGTGTTTGTGTGTATGTGTGCATATATGTGGATTCTATTTGCATTCTTTTACAAAAGTGAGATTTATAAATTAAAAATAAATATACTATACAAAAATAACCAAACATTTAAGGATTACACATGCACTAGAAATTGGTTTAATTTTCACATTTTCTTTTGTAAGTTGGGAAGAACTATAATAAACTTTCATGAAAATCAAAATGCAGATGGAATTACATACCTCAAGTTACACTTTCATATTTTCTTTAAAAATTCATCTGTAAAAATTAAAGTTTTATGTTGAAAAATAATAGATAACAATACTTAAGTGCTCACTGTGTTCCAAGGACATATGCTTCAAGCTATCAGCTTAATTAAGATTCTTAAAAATGCTGTGAGATATAGACTATTCTTATTTTAGACAGGAAGAAACTGATACACAGAGAGTTTAAATAACATGCAAAGGATCAATAACTAATAAATGACAGAGAAAAGACTGGAATCTAAATAGCATGATTTTAGATTGTAGGATCATAATCACTCATTTGTTCTGTTTTAAAGACCACAGTGCTCTGAAATGCCTAAATTAGAACAAATAATCCTACCAGGAAAAAGTAAGAAACCCCCCAAAAAAAAATTGGTCTAATATTTCAAAATGCATAAAAATAATTTCTAAGACATTTGTCTCTTGTTAAGGAAAAAAGCCTTAATATGTATTTACTGAATATTTAAAGGGCACCTCCCCACCCACTCAGCCTCCTCCCAAGCATTCTTACTCAATTACCAGCTAAAAAAAATAAGCAACTATCCCAAGTAGAAGGAGAATTTTTCTTTGAATTGCATTGAGTGGCAAAGGGCCATGTAAATAAGAGACTCAGCTGTCTGATGTTTTTAAGAGTTGAACTGAGCTGGAAAGTTAACATCTGATGTTCAAAATGCCTCAGTTGAGTATCTTATTAATGAAAATACACCCAACACTGATAGGATCTGAGTGCTGGAAAAAGAGAACATCTCATATACTATAGTGTCATGGTGATGAGCCCAGCAAGGTATATTGAGTAAGATTAGATTATTTAGAGGCTTAGTTTTAAACTATTCTTGCTATTTGAAAGAAAACTTGATTCCTTGAGTGATATGAAATGTTAAGTGATCTTTTTTTTTTTTTTTTTTTAAATCCACCATGTCTAACATGATCTAAGGTGTTCAGGTTGCCTTTTTGTCAAACATGGGGTAAGTGGTCACTTCAATATGGTTGGGGCATCTGACCTTTATTACTTGTAGGATTGTGAAAATAGCTCCCTAGAGGTCTATATAATCCTCTTTATGCCACAAAGAAGCTCTCATTGTCATTTCAGAGTTTTTTGTATTCAGGAACATTAATGGCGATCATACTTACTTCTGCCAGCATGGGTTGCTGAAGTCATATAATTCCCATAGAAGTATAATAGTCTGTACTTTAGAACCCCCCCAGCTAACCTAGTCTTACAAAGATGCCCTTGTAATTATAAATATTAATGTGTTAAAATGAAAAATCATCTTTGAATTTTCTATTGCTTCTGTTTTGTGGTTTTTATGTATGATATGATACATTACATAATTATATCTTACACTACCATCTTAAAAAAAAAATTAGGTGAATTCTTTCCTTGTGTTTTATGGGCTTTTCAGTTTTCATTATGGATTCCTGTTATCATGTGATTATTAAAATATAATGCTAAAATACAGCAGGCCAATACATCTATGAACCTTGCAGTTCACAGTCTGTGTTTTTCCTTGAAACTCTTATTAGCCCTCTTTTTTCTTTCTAAAAGCAAACCAGGGATGTTGTGTTTTACATGCATTGTTGCTTTTCAATTGCTCTGATAGGAAGGAAAATAAAATATTTCGTTGATTTGCTTTTGCTTTTTGGTTGGTGTTTTTTCCTGGATTATCATTTGTCCCCACTACTCTGTTTTACTAGGGGCTGGTATCTGTCCCCAAATCTCACCCTTGTGACACAAACCATGCTCTTCAGCAGACAAGAGTTCTGTGATGCCAATAGCCTCCCCATCTAAGCTTCTGAAGAAAATCAGTTTACACCTGAATGCCTACTAATTTTTCCCCGTTCTCCTTTAATTGGGAAGCACTAATACTTCATGTTCGAATTCTTGATTAACAACAGCTTGCTTAACTTGTTGAATATAACTGTCATAATTTCAAAAACTGCCTAGTTCTCTGAATGTTTCCACCAAATGGTAAAGAAGAATAATTGTTATTAATCTCAAAAGGGAATCTAGGACCTTAGCCTGATGAGTTTGCCAAAGCATTATATTTCTTTGAAGTCCCTTGTTTCTAAAAATGTCTATGATTTTATACTCTACTCCCTAATATGTTTATGTTGATTTTGTTAGAAAAGGTAAAGAAGTTATCATTAACGACTATCCCCATCTTGTTCATCAGTCAAAGCTCCTTCAAGTGGCCTTTCCCACCACCACCTCACTAGAGATCCAGACAACTCTCTCCCTGGACTTATGAGGTCCTGGAACTTTCATGGGACTGATAGGCGGTATTAATGCTGAACAGTCACTTGGCTATGTGCTTATAGCAGAATTTCTAGAAATATTCTGGGTGCTGGAGAGGAAAGTTCTTGCTGTAAAAAAGACTAGGGGGCCTCCAGATGATTTCTTAGCTGCTGAGCATGTCCTGGGGTATTCCAGCAGTTCCTGGATAGTGGGCTTCTCTCTCCCCAAGTACTTCCAAGGATCAGGTCCAAAGCTGGTAACTCCTTTTCCTTCCTTCTTCTCTTGCCCCAATTTTCCTCCATAAGGTTCACCTTTATCTTCCACATATACATTTGTATCGATCTACCCTACCAGAAATAAAACAACAGCAACAACAAAAAGCTCTATTTTCTTCTTGTTCTTTAGAAATAAACCTTGAAAACCTCTTAAACCCAGAGCCCAAATCACTAGCTCCCTGTGATAGAAAATGTGAGCATTCTCAATAGATGAAGGAGAAACTGGGGACAGTCATTAGAAAAAAAGATAGTCTATCTTTGGGAGTATGGGGAGAGAGACCCAATATAACTATAGGACTAGAGAAACCCAGGGTTAGAAGGAACTTAAAAGATCGCCTAATCCTATTCCCATCCTCTCACTTTACAGGTTTGCTTCAATCCAGTACAGATTTCAAGGAGGGTGATATGCTAGCAATCTGGCTTAAAAAACAAACTGTTCATTAAGATCAGTGCCAGGTTTGTGTTAAACCATCACTTTGCTGTTATCCAGGGGTTGGCGAGTTAGAGCCTCTGCAAATTATGTATTTGTCAGTTTAACAAGGTTGTCAAGCTCATCAATTGTCAGAGAAAGAGAGTGGGTAATGATGAGGAAGAAAGTTCAAGGTGATGTCTTTGCTAAGCTCTGGAATGTTATTAACTAGAAATAGACATAAACACGGCATCCTCTGTATAAACGTAAATGATTTTACTGCATTAATACTTTCTTATTGTCAACAGCCTCTATGTTCTGAGTGGTGTCCCTCTGCTGGTTTTTATTTGCCAATTATTTTCTGTTTGTAAGTCAACAACCAGCTAGGAAACCAACTCTCTAGCGATCGCCTTTTAATTAAAGTAACTGCTAATCTCAACATTCACTTTTCTATTATTAAAATGACTTGCTGCACAGGGATAACATGGAACAGATTAATTTCTCTCAAGGAGATAAAAGATGCAAGAAGAGACGTAATCTCTTCCAACCTGATATGTTTGCTTCTTTTCAGATGGTCTGATTAAAAGAGATCAAAGTGAACAAAGGTCACACGGGGAGGCAATGGGAGCCGACATGTGGTAGCATGCTGGGTTTAGTCATATTACATTCAGTAAGGTTATGTGTCAAGATTATGTCTTTATATAACATTGGTTTTGATACTACTCAAATATGGCATGAGGCAATATTTATCCAGGCTGTTAGGAGACTCAAAATTAGAAAACACAATGAAGGGGGAAAAACTAAAGAGAATGATATCCACTCAGATATTTTTAATGTCTTAAATGTCAAGATAATAGTTGGGTCCAATATCTGAACACAGAGTTGAAGAGGAAAACTATCTCTTAACCAGGGAAACTACTCTATACCCTAGACTCACAGGACAGAAAGAACATTGTATTTCAGTTTAAGACACTTTGAAAATATAAATCTTTTTATTATGATATTTTAAGGAATGTATCCCAGATTCAAGTGAATGGAAAATCAGCATTGATCAGTATTTCCATTTTTTAGAAATACTTGACTCTCTAACATATGTTTATTTTGAAATATGTTGTGAATTTTAAAAGTACAATAAAATAGTGGTTTCCAACTGCTGCTTTGTGGCAAAATTTTCACTAGTCCCCTATAAAAGAACTAAATGAGAAACAATATTGTATATTCATGAAGATTTACTTAGTCAATTTTAAGAGATAATCCTTTACTCTCTGGCAGTGTGTCCCATTTACATTTTTTATGATAAATCATCCTTTCCAAAAACTTAATATATTTTGTACTTTAATATTCAAAATATTACTTATATTATTCTCTTTAAAATATTCTTATTTGATAATTGTGATAACCTTATGTCATGCATCATATTATTTCTCAATTATTTAAACATTGTTTATGCAATAAAAAATCTGGGGTCTACTTCCATAAGCCCAGTTTAAAGGTACCTCTACATTGTGACTATCATTTTGTTGAAATGGTAGAGAAAATGAGAGATCAAAGGCACACAGACAGGGATGAATGTGCCACTCCATGACTGACATACAATTCTATAGATAATCTAGGGCTTTGAAATGCATTGTGGAAAAGATGAGCATACAGTCATAAACAAAAAGCCAAATCATTTTGAATAATTTTATCACTTTGTAATGAAGTATTGAAAGAATAGTATTTTAGAATAATCAAGTATCAATAGGTAACTAGAAACACCAAGTTAGTGTGTTTTCATCAGAATACAGTAATAAATAACTTGTGAATTATTTAATTGCCCAAGGACATGTTAGAAATTGTATATATATGTATATATGTTAAACAACTGTTAGGTGCTAGACCTTGTGCTAATCCTCAATTTTTTATGCAAAAAATTTATTACAGGCATATCACTATTCCCCTTTTATAGATGATACTGAGTCTCAAAGTTAAGTAATCCCTCCCCCTCAAAGTAACACAGCTATAATGTTGAGGAGCCCAGATTCTAACCCTAGGCTTTCAGGCAACTTCCCTGATTCTCTTTCTATTGTGGCATGCTGCATCCTATTTTATTTAATATCTATTATATTAAGTTACGGTTTGTTGATTATGTAGATAATATCTTGAAAGCTTGAATTTTTCAGCTTTCACATAACATTACCAGTGGTCAAATGGAGGTAGAATTGTAGCATTTTAGGTTTAAGAAACAGCTTAGGGGGATTGATTACCACAGGACCTTAGTTTCGCTGTTACCATCATAGCTGTAACATTTTACCTCTGCCAACCCAACCAACAAAAGCTGACAATAACTGCCAAGGCTTGACCTTGTAGCACTGAAGGATTCCAAAGTCCAAGCAAGTGAATCAGAAGTTGTCTAATCTTGAAAAGTCTCATATCCTTTCATCCCACATTGTGTGGGCCATTAAGGCAGCAAGAAGCAAGAGGGGGTACCACGAAATTAATGCTCACAGAAGAAAGATGAAAGTGATGTGCATTCCTTCAACTCACCCATGTGAGGAGGGTGGATGGTCTGGGTGGCTGCCAGGGAGCCAATCAGCTCAAACAGCAAAATGTGTTATTTTCTCCTCTTTCCCTTTTAGTTCATCCCCAAATAGTTAGGAAGTTGCATTTCTTCTTCCTTGATCCTAGGAAGGGAATCAAGACACCCAATCAATATTTTAGTAGTAAGTGATGATGAGTTAGCTCTTACCACTATTTCCAATTTACATTACCTTAGCCTTTAAGTGTCACTTTTTTGATAAACTTTGTGTCATTTTTGTGATAAACTCTGGTTAAGTTTATTACTTTGAGAACTAAATATAAGATTACTTCTTATTAATAGTGCACATCAAATGATTATAATAAAACAATTTGTTTTATAAACTTTTAAATCTAAAAGTACTAGAAGGAATTCTAGCAATTTTTTAAAATAAATTGCTTTCCTATAATTTCTGGGCTTGATGCACAAATAATACCCAAACAAGCCTTTCTGTTTATTTTCTAATTTCCCAAAGCAATATATTTACACATGAATTAGACTCTTTGTAGTTTCAGCTTTGAAACATCCCCATATTGCAAGTCAGAAAATGTATTTATCTTTTTGTAGATTACAAAAGATAAAGGCTTTTTATCATTTTAAGTGGAGAAATAGTTATGATGAAAAATTACCTTGACAGGATTGCTTGAAATAAAATATCGTTGTAAGGTTGAGGAGCTATTATGAGACATATAACTGTCAAATGTAAGTGAATCTTAGCAGTATTCATTGTTTTCCTGATACCATATCTATCTTGAGAAAATTTGGAAGGGAAATGTTATTTTTAAAATATTGTTCTCAACAGAGATAAACATAGATTATTTTATATTCAAAAGCAGGAGATGTATTCCAATAATCTTGTGACAGTTTTGCATATCTTATATCAATTTTGCTGTTTGAGTACGCACACTGTTTTACTCCCGTGAGCTGTTATTTGTTCTGAAATTATTGACAGACTCCAGATTTCTAGAAAGATTGGCAGATTTTCTGCACCTTCATTTTGTTTTTAATCAAAACAACTTTGAGTCACTGAAGTGTAATTGAATTGTCAAGTCAGGCCTTCACAATTTGGGTTATTTTCCTTCCGTTTTTAGTTTTTAGATTTCTACTCTGTTGACACCCAACTAGTTTGGCCTGGTCTATGTTTGTTGAATGCCTACTGCATAAAAGTTCCCACGGTTGAAATTTGCTAATCTTATCTGTAATGTTGTTTAAAACATTGCTCTGTAAATTATTTTACTATTACTAAAACATAGAAGACTGATCCATTTAATTATAATTTTTCAGCAACATTAATTCATAGGTGGTGTATACTTTCATCAGCTGCCACATGATCTGTTTTTAAAGTATGGCTTTTGACAGTTTGTTTCTCCTATAGGTAATTAGTTTTTATTTATTGATTTTATTACAAATCCGGTAACTTTGCTGATCTTATATGTATTGATTTATCTGTAGATTACACGATTCTTAGGTCCATGGGGCCATGCTTTGTAAATAAAAAGATGTGTGTGTTTGTGTACGTGTGTGTGACTGAGAGAGAAAGAGGGAAGGAAGTAGAGAGGGAGGAAAGGGAGAGGATGAGGCGTTTTTGTGTTATCGTTTGGTTTTTTTGGTTCTGTTTGTCTTTCAGGAATCAATTTTCCTCTTGATTTCTTTTCCCTTTCACAACCTAATTACCAAAGGGCATCTCTCTCCTCTTTTGAAGTTTTGACTCCCTAATAAGCTTTAAAGACTAGATTACCTGTTTAAATTGTGCATATTTTTAATCCTCTTTTCTAGCATCAGTACTCTGGTCTATCAAGATCCACTTTTAAAATTTTACTTTTGCTCTTTTTTAATATGTCCACACAAGGTGGACTTCATTTTCTGGCACAGATTTTAGAGCAATTATTGACCTGCCACTTGATCCTCTCTTCTGTTTGCCTGCAGTGTTTCCAGATGGCCCTCGATTGTCAGATTAACCTTGTGCCAGAAGTGTGAAAGGTCACTCTTTAGAATTTAGTGGGTTTCTTTTCTTTTTATACATACAGTTGTTTAAAAGTTTAGAACTCTTTGTCTTCTAGTTATTCTAAGTATATTTTGGGGGGAGCTTTTTTTTCCTTCTTATCATTCTGTACTGTTTTCTTGGAGAACGTATGGGGAAATGTAACTCTGAGTAGCCACCACAGCTACCAAATAATGCCACTGATATTTCACCTTTAATAATGATGTTTGCTAAAATGTTTATTAAATATCTTTAAGGTATCTAATAAATGTATAAAGTACTCTTTATTATTTTCTAATTTTCCTAGGATCTTCTAAAAATTTAAGATTGGATTACATAAAATGCATTATAACAGCATATTTTGAGGTAAACATGTACTTTTTATAATTCAGTCGGTTCATGTGGTGAATGATATTTGTAGTTTTTTAATGCTAAGAATATCTTTGCAGTATGTGCTAAATCAAACTTGGTCATGATGTTTTATCAATTTGAAACATGGTTGGTTAATATTTTGTTTGGAATTTTTACATCAATATTCACGAGTGGGATTGGGTGCCATTTTCTTTTCTCATGTAGTTATTTGCTTGTTTTTTAAAATTTATTCATTTTTTTTTTAGAGACAAGGTCTTGCTCTGTTATCCAGGCTGGAGTGCAGTGGCACTACCATAGTTCACTGCAGTCCTGAATTCCTGGGCTCAAGAGATCCTCCTGCCTCAGCCTCCTGAGTAGCTGGGACTACAGGCGAGCACCATGGCCTGCTTGCTTGTTTTTATATTAAGATTATATCAATTTCACAGAATCAATTAAAAAGCTTTTAAAAATATCTGAAAAAATCTGTATATGATGATAGAACTCACCAGTACAAGCATTTTGGCTTGCCTATATGTTGTTTTTTTAATAGTACAATTCAGATTTTGCTATTTCCTCTTGATCTAATTTTATAAATTATATTACTTTCTTTGTTTCATCTATGTTTTCAGATTATTGGAATATATTTTTACGTTATTTTTTACTTTCATTTCAATCTATGTTGGATCTGTATTTGTGTGCTTTAAAAATTCATTACTATTGGGTATTTGTACATTCTCTTTTTAAACCTGACCAGTGGTTTTTTTTTTTTGTACTTTTCTCATATTTTTTATCATTTTAAAAAATAATTAGCTGCTTTTTTTATTTAAATAGATTTAAAGGGTACAAGTGATACTTTTGTAACGTGGCTGAATTGTATAGTAGAGAAGTCCAGGCTTTTATTATACCCATCACCTAAATAGTGTACATTGTACCCAACAGGTAATTTTTCATCCCACGCCCCCTCTCACCCTCTCCCTTCTGAGTCTGCGAAGTCCATTAAGTTACTCTGTATGACCATGCATATCCATTGCTTAGCTCCCACTTATGAGTGAGAACATGTGGTATTTGGTTTTTTTGTTCCTGATTTACTTAGAACAATGGCCTCCAGTTCTATCCAAGTTGCTGCAAAAGACATTATTTCATTCTTTTTGATGGCTGAATAATATTCCATGATGCCACATTTTCTTTATCCACTCGTCTATTGATGGGCATGTAGATTGGTTCCATATTTTGCAATTGAGAATTGTGCTGCAACAAACATATGGGTGTAGATGCCTTTTTTTAATAAAATGATTTCTTTTCCTTTGGGTGGATTCCCAGTAGTGAGATTGCTGGATCAAAAGGTAGATCTTTTAGTTCTTTGAGAAATCTCCATACTGTTTCTCGTAGAGGTTGTACAAATTTATATCCTCACCAACAATGTATAAGCATTCCCTTTCCACTGCATCCATGCCAACATCTGTTTTTTTTGACTTTTTCATAATGGCCATTCTGACAGGGGTAAGGTTGTATCTCATCATGGTTTTAATTTGCATTTCCCTACCAATTAGTGATGTTTAGCATTTGGTATGTTTGTTGGCCATTTGATTCTCTTATTTTGAAAAGTGTCTGTGTCTTTTGTCCACTTTTTAATGTTTTTTTTCCTTGCTGATTTGTTTGAGTTCCTTGTAGATTCTGGTTATTAGGTCTTTGTCAGATGTATAGCTTGCAAATATTTTCTCCCATTCCATAGGTTATTTATTCTGTCAATTATATCTTTTGCTGTGCAGAAGCTTTTTAGTTTAAGTCTCATTTATTTACTTTATTTTTGTTGTATTTGCTTTTGGGATCTTAGTCATAAATTCTTTACCTAGGCCAATGTCAACTACAGTTTTTCCTAGGTTTTCTTCTAATATTTCTATGGTATCATGTCTTACACTGAAGTCTTTAATCCATCTTGAATTAATTTTTGCATATGGTTAGAGATAAAGATCTGGTTTCATTTTTCTGCATGAGGCTATCCAATTTTCCCAGAACCATTTATTGAGTAGAATGTCCTTTCTCCAATGTATCCTTTTGCCTGCTTTGCAGAAGATCAGTTTGTTGTAGGTATTGGGCTTTATTTATGGGTTCTCTAGTCTGCTCTATTTGTCTATATGTCTACTTTCATGCCAGTACCATGCTGTTTTGGTTACTATTCCCTTGTAGTATAACTTGAAGTTGGGTAATGTAATGCCTCCATATTTTTTTTTTTTTTTTTTTTTTTTTTTGTGCTTAGGATTGCTTTAGCTACTTGTATTCTTTTTTGGTTCCATATGAATTTTAGGATTTTTTTTTTATTCTGTGAAAAATGCTGACCTTTTGATAGGAATTACATTGAATCTATAGATTACTTTGGGTGGTATGGGCATTTTAACAACATTGATTCTTCCAATCCATGATCATGGAATGCTTCTCCATTTGCTTGTGTCATCTACAATTTCTTCCATCACTGTTTTGAAGTTCTCTTCACAGAGGTCTTTCACCTCCTTGGATAAATATATTCCTAGGCATTTTATTTTATTTTTTTTGCAACTATTGTAAATGGGATTGACTTCTTGAATTGATTCTCAGCTTAGTGGCTATTAGTGTATAGAAATGCTATTGTTTTTTACACATTGATCTTGCAACTTGACACTTTAGTGATTTATTTATCAATTCTAGGAATCTTTTGAAGGAGTCTTTAGGATTTTCTAGGTAAAAGATCATATCTTTGGAAAACAGGGATAGTTTGACTTCCTCTTTTCCAGTGTGGACTCCCTTTATTTCTTTCACTTGCCTGATTGCTCTGGCTGAGACTTCTAGTACTATGTTGAATAGAAGTGGTGAAAATGGGCATTCTTGTGCTGTTACAGTTCTTAGCGGGAATGCTTTCTACTTTTACCCATTCATTATGATGTTGGCTGTAGGTTTGTAATATATGGCTTTTATTATTTTTAGGCGTGTTCCTTCTATGCCTAATTTGTTAAGGTTTTATCATGAAGGGGTACTGAATTTTACTGAATGCTTTTTCTGCATCTATTGATATGATCTTATGGTTTTTGCTTTTAATTCTGCTTATGTGGTGAATCATATTTATTTACTTGAATATGTTGAATCATCCTTGCATCCCTGGCATGAAATCTACTTGATGGTAGTGAATTATCTTTTGGATGTGCTGTTGAATTTGATTTGCTAGTATTTTGTTGAGGATTTTTGCATCTATGTTCATGAGGGATATTAGTCTGTAGTTTTTATTTTTTGTTGTTGTTGTATCCTTTCCCTGTTTTGGTATCAGGGTGATACTGGCTTAGTAGAATGAGTTAGGGAGAATTCCCTACTTCTCAATGTTATGGAACAGTTTCAGTAGGATAGGTACCAGTTCTTTGTAGTCTGTTAGAATTCGGCTGTGAATCTATCTGATCTTGGGCTTTATTTGGTTGGGTGATTTTTTATTACTGATTCAATCTTGCTACTCATTAGTGGTCTGTTCAGGATTTCTATTTCTTCCTGATTCAAGCATGGGAGGTCATATATTTCCAAAAATTTAGCCATTTCCTCTAGATTTTCTAGTTTTTGTGCATAGAGGTGTTCATAGTATTCTCCGTTGATCTTTTGTATTTCTGTGGTATATAAGGGATATCTGGAAAGTATCCAGCCATGTAACTGTTCTAGTTATATTAGCAATGGCTGGATACTTCTCCAGACAGCCTTTGTATGTTGTAATGTCTCCCTTTTCGTTTCTGATTGAGTTTATATGAATCCTCTCTCTTCTTTTCTTTGTTAATCTAGCTAGTAGTTCTGTCGATTTTATCTATCTTTCCAAAAAACCAACTTTTGTTTCATTGATCCTTTGTGTTTTTTGGTATCAAATTTGTTTAGTTCTGACCTGGTATTTGCTAGCTTTGGGTTTGGTTGTGCTTGTTTTCCTAGTTCCCTTGAGGCATCTAAGTTGTTAATTTGTGATCTGTCTTCTTGATGTAGGCATTTAGTGTAATGAACATACTTCTTAGCACTGCTTTTTCTGTATTTCAGATATTTTGATAGCTTGTGTCACCATTGTCATTCAATTCAATATTTTTTTAATTTCCATCTTCATTTCATCATTGACCCAAAGATTGTTCAGCAGTAGGTTGTCTAATTTCCATATATTCCATATACTTCCTCTTGGAAGTAATTTCTAGTTTTATTCCACTGTGGTTGGAGAAGATACATTGTATGATTTTGACTTTATTAAATTTGCCAAGACTTGTTCTGTGGCCTAACATATGGTCTATCTCAGAAAACGTTCTATGTGCTGATGAGAAGAACATATATTCTGCAGTTTTTGGGTAGAATGTTCTACAAATGTCTATTATGTCCATTTTTTCTAGAGTCTTATTTAAGTCTAGTGTTTCTTTGATTTTCTGCCTTGATCTGTCTAGTTGTTTCAGTAGAGTGTTGAAGTCCCCCCTATTATTATGTTGCTGTTTGTTTCATTTCTTAGGTCTGATAGTATTTTTTATGAATCTGGGAGCTTTGATGTTAGGAGCATATGTATTTAGGATTGTTATAAATTCTTGTTGAATTGATACCTTTATCATTTTATAATGACCAACTTTGTCTTTTTTTATTATTGTTTTAAAGTCTGTTTTATCTGATATGAGTGTAGCTATTCCTGCTCAATTTTGATTTCCATTTACATGGAATATTTATTCCACCCTTTTACATTGTGTCTATGTGTATCTTTATGAGTTAAATGGGTTTCATGGAGACAACAAATATTTGGGTTGAAATTTTTTATCCATTCTGTCAATCTATATCTTTTCAGCAGGGCATTTAGACCATTTACATTCAATGTTGATACCAATAAGTGAAATAATATTCCAGTCATCATGTTGATTGTTACCCAGATCACTTGTAGTCTACTTTGTGTTACTGTTTTATAACAGCTGTGAGTTTTTACTTTCGAATGTTTTTACACTGTTGAGTATTGACCATTCCTTTTGGTTTTTAGAGCACTTTTGAGCATTTCTTGTATTGCAGGCCTAGTGCTGACAAATTCCCTTAGTGTTTCCTTGTCTGGAAGAGATTTTATTTCTCCCTTATTTGTGAAACTTTTTGGTGAAGGATACAACATTCTTAGCTGGCTGTTATTCTGTTTAAGAAGACTAAAGATGGGACTCCAATCCCTTCTGGCTTGTAAGGTTTTCTGCTGAGAAGTTTGTCATTAGTCTGATGGGTTTTCCTTTGTAAGTTACTTGATTCTTTTGTCTCTCAGCTTGTAGGATTTTCTCCTTTGCTTTGACTTTGGCCAGACTGATGACTATGTGATATCCTATTTGGAATGACTCTTCCAGGAGTTCGTTGACCTTCTTGTATCTGGATGTCTGTATCTCTAGCAAGACCAGGGAAGTTTTCCTCCATAATTCCCTCAAATATGTTTTCCATACTTTTTGCTTTTTCTTCTTCTCCCTCAGGGATACCTATACTTCTTATGTTTTGGCATTTTATATAATCCCATATTTCTTGGAGATTTTGTTCATTTCTCTTGATTCTTTTTTCTTTATCTTTGGCTGAGTGTGTTAATCCAAAAGCCTTGTTTTCAAGCTCTGAAATTGTTTCTTCTGCTTGGTTTAGTCTGTTGCTAAGGCTTTTCATTGTATTTT
Source organism: Daubentonia madagascariensis (assembly GCA_023783475.1). Lineage (NCBI taxonomy): Eukaryota > Metazoa > Chordata > Mammalia > Primates > Daubentoniidae > Daubentonia > Daubentonia madagascariensis. The sequence goes on along the minus strand of JAKFHU010000747.1, from coordinate 12,480,958 downwards.
GAAATTCCCTAATGACTTTTTTCATTTCCAGAAGTTCTGTTACTTTTTAAAAATTATCTATTTCTTTGTGTTGTTTTTCAACTTTTTCATTGATCCTGTTTAGCTTACTTAAAATTTATGTTTTGAATTCCATATCTAACATTTCAAAAATTTCCTTTTGGTTGGAGTCCATTGCTGGAGAGTTAGTGTAATCCTTTGGGCATATCTAGAGAGCCTGTTTTTTCCATATTGCCAGAGTTCTTATGTTGATTCCTTCTCATCTGGAACCTCTTCCCTCAGCTCACAACAGATAGCTTTGTGGTTCACCTGTTTTCTGCTGGGAACTCTGCTGCTCAGTGTAGAGAGGGAGAAGTACACTGCCTTTGGGGACCATGCGAGTAGGTACCCACTGTAGTCTTGCTGGCAGTTTGGGTCAGTTGGACCTCAGAACCCTGGGAGAGTGTTCAGGTGCCAGTTGTGGTGGTCTAGGTTAGGTAATCTCCAGATTCCAGGCCCCTGGGTGGTGTGCTTGAATGCCGGGGGGCCTGACTGAGAACAGGCTAGCAAAATTGCCTTCAAACCTCCCTGAGTTCAGGCATTGGTTGTGATAGTGAGGGTTGAGGTGATCTCCTGCTCTGGAAGATGCTAAGGCAGGAGAAAGGCAGATGGACTGTGAACCTGCAATAGGAGGGATGGGCCCCTCTTGATGAGAACAGCAGAGGTAGGCAGCTGTGGGATGCACACGCTGCTCATACTTCCCTCTCTCAGCACGTCAGTGGTCTCTGTACTTCAGGGGCACAAAAGTGCCCAGATTCCCAGCTCACACTCTGACCCAGCTGCAGCAGAGGTGGTAGGGGCAGTTCAACCTACTGTGTGCAGGACTAACAGACTGGCTGTGGGCTGTGGCTAAAATGCTTTGGCAGGGGAGGTGTAGCTGTGCCAGGGACTTGCCTCCATATGTAGAGACCAGATGAGATAGGCAGCTCAGGATAGAACTGCTAGCTCAGTCATCCTTCAGCAAAGGCAGTAGCTTTAGTCTTGGGGAACAAAAAAGCACTTGCTGTGGCTTTTTAGAAGGAAAGGAGTGTGCCCCAAGCTCCCTCAGTGTGGAATCCTGCATGCAATAGGTGCTATGTTACAGGTGGGGCAGCTGGTCCCAAGAGCCCAGGCTTAATCTTCCCCTGTGAAAACCTCACTGATCCCAAGCAGAAACAGCCACGGCTGCCTTGACATGAGTGGGCAGAGGAGGAGGAGAAGGCCCCAAAGGTGGGGAACTAGTGCCCTGGTCTCCTTTGTCCTAAGGGGCCCTCTTGTGTGCTACACTCTCCTCTCAGCTGGAACTGGCCTACCCTGAATGCCCAGGTTCCAGTAGACTCACATACCCCCAGGACCCATAAGTCCCCTAAAGCTGCTTCTATCTGAGTGGGTGCTAGGGAGCATTGGTATTTGAATCATTATTCTTATCAGACTTCAGTAGCATTGGGCATTTGTCCATATTTTCATATTGTTTTAATTTTTATATTGTTACTATCAATGTATATGCCTGTCTTTCCCCTGGTTAACATGGATCTCATTATTTATGTATACCAGAGTCAAGAACAAACGTCAGTAAATATTTGAGATTGCATAAATGCATGCATTTTACCATCTGTATATATTTTTTCAGCACACTTAGAATCTTTTCCCATTTTCAGGCATTATAACTATGCAGATTCAAGTTGTATGTCTAGATTACATTTACTAGCTCTATAATCTTACCTTGCTGAATCTTTTTGTAGTCTTTGTTTTATCATCAGTGAAATTGGGTGGATAATAACACCTCTTAGGATTTCTGCAAAGAATAAATTGATGATAGATAGATAGATCAATAGAGCTAAAAAAATTTACTTAAAATCCCATTCTCTCTGTAAAGTAGTTAAGAATAATTATTCGGATCACAAGCTCTAGGGTTAAACTGGTTAGGAATTCCATATCTGCCATGTATTAGCTGTATGATGTTAGGCAAGTTGCCAAACTTCTCTGTGCTTCTGTTACTCATATGTAAAATAAAGATAGTAATAATGTATTCTTCATAGGGTTGTTTTGAGTATTAAATGAGTTAATATTTAATAAGGTACTTAAAATATCAGGCATATAATAATCAATATTTAAATGTAGATAATATCATAGCAGTTCATCAATGTGGGTAATTTATTTTTACTTTTGTTCATTGTAAATCATTAGTGTTTTCCATTTTATTAAAAATAGTCTTTAGATGATGGAATTTGCTAAAAGTTATACTGACTTGGATTTTTATAATTCTTCTCTGAAAATTATATTGTGGTTTTAATATGAGATCGCATAGAGTTATATCTGTTTTCTTTTATTTACGTAGTAAATAAAATAGTAAATGAAATTAGTAAAATTATTCTTGCTTTATCCTGTAACCTACTTAATAACAGCATCCATCCTACCATAGTGATAAGTTCAATGTGATTCATTTTCACAGCAGCAACACAGGCTATAAAGGTGGGCTCACTCTCTCAAATACGTCCCTGACAGGTTCTGATGGTTTGATGTCCTGTGGCAATTTTTATTCTTCTCATCACATCTCATAACAATTCCCTAATGATAGTTGTCTTTGGTTTGGATGTTTCATGCAGGAATATTTGTGGTAACTGTATGACTCTTCCTCAGCTTCCATGGTCTTATTGCTTTTAGTTCTTCCATATTAAACACAATTTCTATGGTATATTATATTTACTTTGTGTTTACAAATTATTTCTAATTCTCTGCCAAATATTACTCTAATTTACTGTCAGCTGATTAAAGTGTTTAGATCTCTTTCTTTCTTTTTTAATATCATGAAATGCTAATAAAAAAAGCTAAAACAAAATGAAAGGGCTAATACAACATTTATAAAGGGCTGTGGTGAATGAATTAATAATTTTACAGTTGATAATGTCATTGAGTTACAAGCATATCTTTATGGACACATGGCTGTAATCATTGACATTTGTATATTCAATATTGAAATTGGCTATGATGACTTTAATATACACATACATGATCTTCAAAATTCTTATAATAAAAGCTTCTAATTCAATGAATATGGGCAATTTTGAATTATAAAAATGATGTTGAAGAATACTGAAGTTTGTTAAATTGGTCAAATCTTATGCAAATTCAAATTTTTGACTCAAATTTATGCAATAAAGATATAAATTTATAGATATTTAAATGTTTAGCTAGGGTACAATTTATTTTGTGATTGGACAATAAATGTGATATTTTAGCAAGTTTAAAAGCTCTTAATTTTTCAGTATTCCACACACTCATACATAAGAATTATATCAATTTTCAAAATTTGCTTAAAATGTTACTTTGAAATTAGTCTTTACTCCTTCTAAAGCACTCATGTATTGTTTTAAGAACTTTAGTTGATGCACCACTTTGATCTTTTGGTCCTTTTCCTTTGATAATATAAATTCTCTAGTAATGGAAATTAGATTACCTGTATATGGTCCAGAAATAATTCCATACCAGCAGAAATGGGTAGTATTAGTTGTACTAATATAACCTCTATCAATTTTGTTCCTCACTTATCTCAGCAACTGTGAAAGTTAAAATTACCCTTTGTTGCCATTGAAGAAAATAACCTGCTATTAATTTACTGTTTCACTGTTTTTTGTTCCCCCCACTATAGCAGCTAATCAAGATTTGAGTTAAAAGAAACATGAGTCAAAATGTCATTCAAGACTCAAGTTCAGGATTGGTCCCCAAAGAGATATTGCCTCACTGAGTGGATTCTTCTAAAAAATATTGAGGTGTGAGATACAGGAGAAAATTAAGGCAATTTATAGGAACCATTATTTATACCAGTGTCCTGAATTTAAAAAATGATATCGATTAAAGATGAAAAGAAAATCAGTTACCTGAACTAATTAAGAGCTTAAAAAATATAATAGTAAACAGGTACAAATACCTTTAGAGTGTTAACAAATGCCAGGGGCAAGTTTATAATTTAAGTGACTAGTACAACTGAATTTCTCTTTATGCTGAATGAACAAATCTATTATGAGCAAAGAAGATAAGAGTTAGTTTATAATTTCAGCGGGAAGAAAAGGCCAATCAAAACTTAATTGGATCCATTTAGCAGAAAAAAGATAAACAATGCATTAAAAAGGCAGTAGTAATTAAGAAGGCATTTAAGGATTAATACAATCTATTCTAATATTGTATGTCTCAGAGTAACCAAATCAGACCTAATTTAGACTTTGAAGACTGCAATTAGCAAAGATTTCTACTAATAAGCAAAATCCTTTGAATTTTTTTTTTTATTTCTGGAGAGGAAATGTGAAATTTTACTGAAGACCATTCAGAAAATAAATTGTTGGGTCCAGATGGTTATTCAATAGTGTTACATAAAGGGAAAAAATGACACTAGAATTTATTTCCTTATATCATTTATGCTCATAATTATTTCTTGTTATAAGAGCTTCTTCCACTTTTCATGACTGAGACCTGAGGGCTTATTATTCAAAAGATATATGGAAAACATTTCGTTTTTGCTTTGACAAACCAAATCATCATTTGAGTTTGGTGGAGGGGGGAGGAGTCTATGATTCTAGCTTGGATATTTAACTCAAATATGGACAGTGATCTGCCCATTGTCACAAGAATTTTGTTTCACTGCAGGTGGTTCCAAAATCTATAAAAGTCATAAGTCTTTATTTAGAAATATTTTCAAATGTTCCATTGCTAAGAAAATATTTTACTAAGGGGGACCCCCACGCCACTTGTGGCAAAGTCACCCAGGAGGCTTGATAAAATGCAGATTACTCCTTCCCACTCCCATCCCACAAACCTCAGCATAAATATTTCTGGCCATCAACTTGAAAATCTGTATTTTGAAAAGCACTGTAAATGATTCAGAGGTACCCTAATGCTGATGACCAACTCTCTAAGCATCTGCCAGGTTTTGTTAGCTACTCCAAAATGGCCAATTGTCCAGCTTCTGGGTGATTGAGTCTTCACTGTCAGCACTTGGATCACCTCTAGAAATCTCTGGACTACTAATTGAGTTCACCTTTAAGGGATAGAACGAGTTTCTAAGGAGTAGAGAATAATGCTATTACATATAATTAGAATAATAATTCCTTATATTTTCATTGCTTTATAACTTATAAAATGTATGGACATATACTATCTTATGGCATTCAGGGAAACCCGTGAGTAATGGAGAGGCAGTTTTGCTGGCTCTAGTTATGATATTTCTAGACCCATTCAGTATTTATTAAGACATTGTTAATCACTATAAGAAAAGTAAGACATCTAATTGGAAAGTGAGCATGAGAGGGGTTAATTATGAGTGTGAGGATTTCATAAGGCTTGGGGATAGAACAGAATTTGAACAGGGTATGGAAATATTTGAGTTTCTATAGAGGTGGAAATGACTGAAGGAAGCTGATACTGCAAGAAGAAGTATCCGCATAAGAAAACAGCATGAACCTTGGAGAAGGTGAGTTGGGGTTCACCACCATGAGTAATCGATTGTCAACAAAGCATATGAAAGAAAAGGGAGTGAAGAAGCAGTAAAGGCATAAAGGAATCAGAATGTAAAGTAATCTTAAAGACCAGGCTAAGAAATTCATGGCCCCTTGTGTTTGCACTTTGTGGGTAACCAGGAAACATTTAAAGAAAAATGATGGCTTCAGACCATTTTTAATAGTGGTAAAAAATATTTATCAGTAGTTCCAATGACCCAAACCCAGGTCCTTTTGCATCATATGCAACAATATCCATGGAAAGTGTGGTGAAGTAGTAAAGGAAAGAAGGGGTGGAAGAAGAATCTGATATTTGTCCTAAAATTCAACATAGAATTATTTTGATAGATTATTATGATATTAACTCAACCAACCTTTAGTTTTAAAGTTTATGGAATTCACTGAAGTGGAAAGAGAAACTGGATGGAAGGATGAGGGACTACTGCAGCAGTGTACTTGAAAGAACAGTAGAAGCAAAAAAAATAAAACATAGAGACTGAATCAATAAAGTTTTCCAACTGATTAAATGCAAGGTCAATGATTTGAAATATGCATACAATTATTATTATTGTTATTATTTTGTTGTTGTTTTTAAGTTTGCCATTCTTTTTGTAGAATTGTGCTATGTGTAACTTTTAAATGTGAAGGAGAAGGGAAAAGCCACACAAACTCCCACCAGAGAAAGATAACATTTTAGAGGTAAAACATTCTCTATATGAAAAGATAAATTATGCAAATTACACAAATGAGATCATAATTTACTTGCTATTTGTTTTGGAAACTGCTTTTTTTACTCAACAGTGTATCATCTTCACATGTGACATCTTCACATGTCAACAAATATTTACCTACATTATCCTTTTGAATTACTGCATAATATACCATTTTAAAAACATACAATGTTTTATTTAACCAACCCCTTAAAAATGAACATTTAGTTGACTTCTTTTTTTAATGTTAAAAATAAACCTTCACTTATTCTCGTATGTATTTACTTCTTTGGTATAAATGTCTAGATATAATTTTGGGGGTTCAAGGTTGTATAATTTAATATATGGATAGTTATTGAAGAAGTCCATTCCAGAAAACGTATACCAAGTTACTGATGACAACATTTTATTTTTTGTATGATCAGCACCTGTTTCTATCAAGATAAATGACTTTGGTCTCTACATAATTTATCCCCTTCCTCTTTCTGGACTTCATATCTCTTCTTTGGTTATTCAAACAAGTAAAAAAAAATAAACATTTGAAATATGATTTGTCACTTCAATCAGATTACCAGTCAAATTCCTGGTAATATCCTCCCTGGAATTTTGCTAGACAATGTTCTTGGTTTACCTCAGTACAATGAAAGAAGTGTTTCATTAAAACATCAATCTCCTTTTGAAGACTTTCCTTTTACATTAATATTGTTAATGTGAGCTAGGAAAGAAGGATAGAAATAAATTTAAATGGAACAATTCTGGGTGTGTTACATCTGGAAGGTGGAGATGTGGCTGAAAGGGAACAAACCTTGATGTTCCACAGACCCAGGTCTGAATACTAGTCCCATCCAGTATCCAAGGGACTCTGGCTGGATTATTTTACTTTCTAGAATCTCAGTTTCCTCAGCTGAATAATTAGGATCCTACATATGACAGAAGACCAGAAAACCAAAACATGGTAAGAATCCAATAAATATTAGTTTTTTTTTCTTCCATGGTCTATGACAGGGAGCATGTATAGGTTTTGATATCAAATGAAAAACATCTATTTTTCCTGTAAAAAAGTTCTACTCTGCAGACTTTTTTAGCAACTATTTAAAGTGTATACAACTCAACATATTGAATAGAAATATTAATAAATATTATACACTTATACCTCATTTCTATGTCCATCAATTATTTGTGGTTTTTAAATAAACCATTCTGAGGTTTTATGCATTACCAGAAAGTTGGCTATTCAACTTTTTGAGTCAAAACACTATTTTCTATAGCTTGTACTTTCTGAATAATTATTCTTCCTCCCTTTCCCTCTCTCCTTTTCTCTGTCTGCCTGTGTCTCTCTTTCCCCTTAACCTTCACGTGCGCACACATACCCTCAAATAATGGTTTTTTGGTGTATTGTTAACATAAACAAATATACACAGACTAAGAGAAGAGCGACACTGTTTCATTACTTGCTCATGTATAAGAATATGAATACGATGGCCAATAATAAAATATAAAAGTTTTAATTGGAAATAAATTCAATTTTAAAATACAATTTTCTGTACTAAGGACTGATGAGGAAAACTTTTTTGTGCTTACACAGCTCTAAAATGCTCTAGTTTTAGGAAACTAAAGGTTACTAATTCAACAAAGCTTTCTGAGATAGGTTTCTCATTAACATACAACAAAGGTAGAAAGTACTTGTTCAGTGATTTTTAATCACTTTATGACATGGACTGCAAGGCTCCTTCAAAAGGAGATTCTGCTTGACTAATAATACATTAACAGTAATCCAGTGATCTGTCCAAGCATTAAGGATACAATTTATTCTTCTCTTGATCAGTTCTTTTTCTAGTAAAATGAATTGTCTTGCTTTTGATGGAACTGTCTAACAAAAGGGTTTGGTGGATGAAATTGACAGACCTTATAGGGTTATGTTTAGTTTGAATGCTCAAATTAGAAACCCTCATATGAGGATTAAAATGGAAAAAGAGCTGATCTAATTGCATGTCCGAGCAGATATGTCAAATCTGGTTTCTTATGAGCATTGAATTTATGAACTAGCATAGTTCATAAATGTAGTTAATATATAAGAAGAGAAGTGATTCTTAACAAAGGCTGCAGCAGTATTAGAAGTTGATCCTCCTCACAGTATCCTTTGGAAAAACATTCTTACTTTTTTATATTTTGTAGCAAGAATTATGCTTTAATAGCAATTATTAAGCTCATAGATGGTTATCACTATCAATAGTAATTGCTGAATATATTAACGATTAGGGCCCAGACCTTTTTAAAAAAATTTAACTGTAATTTTGAACAGGCTGTATAAGGGACTTTTTACAAATCATTCATAGCTTTTATTCTCCCTAGAGGTATAACTTGTTTATTTTTTTTTTAGCATATATGTGTAAATGTTTGTATATATATAGTATACTTAAAACATAAATTATTTATTAGTTAATCTTAAGTAACTTATATAGAAACTCTCCTTCACTGAAATACATGATATAATATCTGTACAGGGTGCATTTCTGTGTGAGAGTTTCTAAAATTTTACTATCTTAAAAATTACTCAAACACCCTGCTTCCATACTAGTATAGTAGTAACAAAATTAATTAATTTTTCACATAAAATTTGCATTTGACACCCAAAATATTAATTTAATCAGCTGTTATACCTGTTATTCAAAACTAGAAGAAAATGCTAAGTATATATATATTTCTCACTTAGTATTTACAGCTGTATGAAACATTCATCATGTAACTTTTACCAATAAATAAGAATCAAATTTGTGTCTTAGTGATCTTTCGGGTATGAAAGAAGAAGCAGAGAAATGTCATTTACGATGCCCAGGTTTTTGACTTGAGCAAACAAATTAGATGGTGACATTATTTACAAATATGGGAGGGTATAGAATAGAAATTTGTTGGGGTTCAAATTCTGTTTGGCTTATGTTTGAGCTATGAGAAGCCATAAAAAGGTTAAGTGGATAATTGTTTTTACCAATCTGTGTTGAATTTCTGTCTGAAAACTAGCTTATTGAGATGCCATAGTCACTTTTTTTGTTACACTGAATTATATATTTCTTTACTAAGTATTACTATAAAATTAAATTTATTGATATACCTAAAAATGTCACAGAAATATAGATATTTACAAAGGTTGTATTTTATTTCTATATTCATTGTAATTATCTAATTCTGTTTAAAAATAAGTAGTATTTCCTTTCCATCACATTGCTGAGTAATTCAGAGATGAAAAGTCCTATAATATCAACCCACTGCAACATTTGATTTCAATTCTGAGCTTTTGATAATCATAAAATGGTTACTTGTAATATTGACATGCATATAAACACATACATGTAAGCTTGTATTTTTTTTTACATCAAATTATATTTTGCTATTTATATATCCCAAAATTAGATAGGAATAACAATATGTGAGTTTATATACAAAATAATATTTAAGTAACCCATAAACAAAGAGAAATAGTAGATCTAACTGATGCCTCCATTAAAATGAATGAGATTTATTTACCCTATGATAAGAACTGCAGTGAAAACACAACTAAAAGTCTTTGCTCTCAATTACTCGACAGCCTGTAGAGGGATAAAACAAGCAGACAACAATAAAACAAGGTAGGATAAGGTGAGCACCAGGCAAAAGACACCAAGATCCAGGTGGTTTTAATGCCTTGTACCAATCCTATCTGTGGATTAATTTATGTAATTCTAGAAAAGCACAAAATTTCAATAGATATGTGTGGTCTAGTCATTTTTGGACGTTTTGCTGTGTCTTTTAGAAATCCAAATACAAAGTACTGAGCATATTTTCCCTATATATAGGATCTATTGAAGTGGTGATTGAAAATGTTTTTCTAGCCTTTTCATATTGATGTTATTCAGGTACCTTAATAGAGGAAGAAAACACTACTGATTCATATGGCATAAAAAAATAAGGAATACCATAGCAAAACTCAGCTCTCATGTCCTTACTGATGGTTTTCTTTATACATTATTGCTTATTTATGGTGCAGAATGCATTCTCTTAAGGAGAAGCCTATTGCTGTTGTAGCAGTTAGGTGGTGCAAATACAATGATCATGATTACATTCTTTCAGGAAATGCAATTGCAGTTTTCCAATTTAACTACCTAAGGTATATATGTGAACAATTTTATATTTCTTCTACACATAGAGTTGAATGTCACTCTCATAATAATTAGATAATGGGTTTGTTATGACACTCAGTAGGTTCAGTAATGATATACAGAAATACTGGAACTGAGACTTTGCCTTCCTGGCCTCTCAAGACATTTTATAACCATATGAAATATTGAGAATGCTACAGTCCTTTATTCTCAATTAGAAGAATTCTATCTTGTAATTTCTCATGTAGAATGAGAATATTTGACTACTTTTATGAAATCTGGATTTTAGAAAAACTAATGACAACCATATTTGCATAGTAGAAAGTTTTGATAATTCATGTTCTCCTTCTCTCAAATGTAGCTGCTTTCTAACTCTTGACTCAGCCTGCATGTTTTAAATTCAGACTCTAATTCTTATTACCTGGGTAACTTTGGACTTCAATATTCTCATATAAAATGTAAGTAATAGTAACAATCACCACGAATTGTTGTGAGAATTAAATGAGATTTTGCTTGGAAATCTCTGTGCCTAACACAGCGTAAGCTGTCAATAAAGATCTCTTAGCAGTGGTGACAGTAGTAAGAGTACTAGTAATGATGATGAGGGATAAAACCTCTTAAACCAAAAGAATGATTCCTGAATGTTGGCATTTCCAGTCATCAGAAAGAAGTGACTAGAATATTCATAGTATATAACCTCCTCTGCCAGGAAAATATCAGGTCTGTTTGATGAATGAAGGAACGTCATGTGTGACCTCTTTGGAGAGATTGAGGTTTGACAAACATTTACCAAACTCCTACTGTGTGTCATTTGTTGTAGTAGATGATGGGAAAAACAGTAAAGAGGAAAATCATTCCTCTTAGGTACTATCTAGTCAAGTTTCAGGTAAGAAAATGAAGAGTCAATTCCAATGCATTGTAAGTATTCAATTTGAAGTCCTTGTAGGGTTAAGGGGACATCCAGTCCAATTTGGTAGGTGGTTGGGTAGGATACAAGAGGAGAGATGTTATTTAAGCTTGTAACACACACAAACAACTTAGTATATGTTCTTAGTTCTTCCAGAGCAATTGAATAATAAACGATTTTACTATCAGAGTTTTAGTTTCCTGTTATATCTTGTGAAATAATGTCTGACCTTTGATCATATCAATGATGAAAACTCTCATACTCATTTCTCCTTTTAAATAATGCTGAAGTTACTCTCATTAAATGGGAAAATAGTAGTGACTGTAATGCATAGAAGAATCACTGTGATCTTGCAAAAGGTATGGCTGGTAGATGTCTGGAAGCAAATATTTTGGCAAGGATCAAAAGGAAATTTAGCATAAAAGTCAAATGGGTTCTGCTTGCCTGGATTAAGTATGTAAGGGCAATTGGGTCCCATCCTCTATTTAGGTCAGGGAGAAATGTTTCACCACATTATATTTCACTGCCCAATTAGGTGCTTTATGGAGGGTTTCTAGATTTGCCTTATGCTAAAGCATACTGCATAAACCACTATCAAAGAAAAGGATGGTGGCCTATTGGTTTGTTCTAGTATAGCAAGCTTTGTGGTCCTAGTTCAATGCTTGCTCTATATATCTTCCATCTTGTATAGTTAGAAGAAAAAATTCTGCCAAAAAAAAAGGATTAAGTCAGCAGCAACATGTAACCTTGGTTATTTATTTTCTAGAGAGAAAAATTGAAACCATAGATAATTTGTGTCATTTTGTTACTATAAAAGTTATCAACTTTATTTCATTTTATTATTTTATTTTTCTTTTGACATGACATAGTTGGAGAATTGGATGCATCATTCATTCATGTAATCAAAATATTTTCTAAGCACATATTATGTTTCAGGCTCTCTGCTAGGTGTTTGCAATTCAACATTATTAATTATTCAATGTAGTTACCATTTACTGAGTACATACTAGGCGTCAGACATGGTGCTAAACTCTTAAATACTTTTATTTTTTCATTTAGTATTTTAATATATTTATAATAGACTCTAATTTTTTAGAGCAGTTTTAGGTTCTCAGCAAAATAAGGGGAAAATACAGAGTTCCCATAAAAGCTTTGTTCCTACATACCTACAGAATTTTCCACTATCAACATCCCTCACCGGAGTAGTACATTTGTTACAACCGATGAGCCTATATTGACACAATATCACACAAAGTCTATAGTTTACATTAGGGTTCACTCTTGTGCATTCTAAAAGTCTGGGCAAATTTTAATGACATGTGTCTACCATTCTTGTATCATACAGATTAGTTTCATTGCCCTAAAAATCTTTTGTGCTCTGTCTATTCATCTGCATCTTCCAACCCCTACAACCACTGATCTTTGTCATGTATCAATAGTTTTGCCTTTTTTGGAATATGATATAGTTGGAATCATACAGTATGCAAATCATACAGAAGCCAATCGTACATTGGCTTCTTTCACTTAATGATATGCATTTAAGTTTCTTCCATGTCTTTAATTTCTGTTAGCACTGATTAATATTCCATTGTCTGGATGTACCACTGTTTGTTTATTTATTTCAGAAAATTATGGGGGTACAAACACATTGGTTACATATATTGCTTATTCACTGCTCATGTCAGAGCTACAATCGTGAACATACCCCAAAGAGTGTGCCCCACACCCATTAGGTGTGAGTTTTCCCATCCCCTCCACCCCCCCACCTGTCCGACTTCTGATGAATATTATTTCCATGTGTGCACATAAGTATTGATCAGTTAGTACCAATTTGAAGGTGAGTACCACTGGTGCTTGTTTTTCTGTTCTTGTGATACTTCGCTTCAAAAAATGGGCTCTAGCTCCGTCCGGGATAATACCAGATGTATTAATTCACTGTTGTTTTTTATTGTTGAATAATACTCCATGGTATATATATACCACATTTTTATCATTCATTCATTCATTCATTCATTTATTCATTTATTTATTTATTATTATTTTTTCTTTCTTTCTCCTTTTATTTCAGAATATTATGGGGGTACAACACTTTGGTTATATATATTGCCCATGCACTGCCCATGTCAGAGCTATGATCGTGGACATCCCCCAAACTGTGCACCCCGCACCCATTCAGTGAGAGTTTTCCCATCTCCTCCACCCCACTCCCGCCTGCCCACCCCCTGATGAATATTATTGCCATGTGTGACATAAGTGTTGATCAGTTAGTACGAATTTGATGGTGAGTACCAGTGGTGCTTGTTTTTCCATTCTTGTGATACTTTGTTTCGAAGAATGGGCTCTAGCTCCATCCGGGATAATACCAGATGAGTTAATTCACCATTGTTTTTTATTGCTGAGTAATTCTCTGTGGTATACATATACCACATTTTATTAACCCACTCATGTATTGATGGGCACCTGGGTTGTTTGCACATATTTGCAATTGTGAATTGTGTTGCTATAAACATTCGTGTGCAGATGTTTTTATTATAGAATGTCTTTTTTTTTCCTTTGGATAAAAACCCAGTAGTGGGATTGCCGGATCAAATGATAGTTCTACTTTCAGTTCTTTGAGGTATCTCCATATTACCTTCCATAGAGTTTGTACTAATTTGCAGTCCCACCAGCAGTGTATGAGTGTTCCTATCTGTCCGTGTACCTGCCAACATTTGTTGTTTTAGGACTTTTTGATATAAGCTAATCTCACCGGAGTTAACTGATATCTCATTGTGGTTTGGATATGCATTTCCCTGATGATCAGAGAAGATGAGCAATTTTTTATATGTTTGCTGGCCATTATTCTGTCTTCTTTTGAAAAGTTTCTGTTCATGTCCTTTGTGAACTTTTTAATGGGGTTGTTTGATTTCTTCTTGTTGATTTTCCTAAGTTCTGTATAGATTCTTGTTATCAGCCCTTTATCAGATGTGTAGCATGCAAATATTTTCTCCCATTCTGTAGGTTGTCTATTCACTCTAGTGATAGTTTCCTTGGCTGTGCAGAAGCTTTTTAATTTGATCAGGTCTCATTTATTTATTTTTGTTGCTGCTGTTATTGCTTTGGGGGTCTTCCTCATAAATTCTTAGCCTAGGCCAAATAAGGGTTTTTCCAATGTTTTCTTCTAGAATTCTGATGGTTTCACATCTTAGGTTTAAGTCTGTTATCTATCGTGAATTGATTTTTGTGAGAGGTGAGAGGTATGGATCTAGTTTCAGTCTTCTACATGTGGCTATCCAATTTTCCCAGCACCATTTATTGAATAGGGATTCTTTTCCCCAGTGTATGTTTTTGTGTAATTTGTCAAAGATCAGATGACAGTACGAGGATGGTTTTATATCTGGGCTCTCAGTCCTGTTCCATTGGTCTATGTCTCTGTTCTTGTGCCAGTACCATGCTGTTTTGGTTACTATAGCCTTGTAGTATAGTTTGAAGTCTGGTAGATTGATGCCTCCCAATTTGTTCTTTTTGTTTAAGATTGCTTTCACTACACAGGGTCTTCTCTGGTTCCATATGAAGCACAGAATTACTTTTTCTAGATCTGCAAAAAATGATGTTGGTATTTTGGTAGGGACTGCATTGATTCTGTAAATCACTTTAGGTAGTATAGATATTTTAACAATGTTGATTCTACCAATCCAAGAGCATGGTAGGGTTTTCCATCTGTTTACATCCTCTGCAATTTCTTTTCTCAGTGTTTCGTAGTTCTCTCTATATAGGTCTCTCACCTCCTTAGTTAAATATGTTCCTAAATATTTAATTTTCTTTGGTGCTATTGTGAAAGGTGTTGTGTCTTAGATTTGTTTCTCAACTGTTATTGGTGTATATGAAGGCTACTGATTTGTGTGCATTGATTTTGTATCCTGAGACTTTGCTGAATTCATTTATCAATTCCAGTAGTCTCTTTGTAGAACCTTTGGGGTTTTCTAGATATAATATCATATCATCGGTGAAGAGTGAAAGTTTGATTTCTTCTGTCCCCATTTGGACACCCCTGATTCCTCTCTCTTGTCTGATTGCTGTGCCCAGGACTTCCAGCACAATATTGAATAGAAGTGGAAATAGTGGGCAATCTTGTCTGGTTCCAGTTTTAAGGGGGACTGCTTTCAATTTTTCCCCATTCAGTATGATATTGGCTATGGGTTTATCATATATGGCTTTAATAATTTTGAGGTATGAGCCATCTATGCCTATATTGTTAAGAGTTTTTATCATAAAGGGGTGCTGAATTTTGTCAAAAGCCTTTTCTGCATCTCTTGAGAGGATCATATAGTCTTTGTTCTTGCTTTTATTTGTATGGCAAATTACATTTATAGATTTGTATATGTCGAACTATCCCTGCATCTCAGAGATGAAGCCCACCTGATGGTGATATGTTATTTTTTTGATGTACATTTGAATTCAGTTTGCTAGTATTTTATTGAGAATTTTTGCATCTATATTCATAAGGGATATTGGTCTGTAGTTTTCTTTTCTTGTTGTGTCCTTTCCTGGCTTTGGTGTCAAGGTGATATTGGCTTCGTAGAATGAGTTTGGGAGGATTCCATCCTTCTCAATGTTATGATAATGCAGAAATAATTTCTGCAGCATAGGCACCAATTCTTCTTTGTAGGTTTGGTAGAATTCAGGTGCAATCCCATCTTGTCCAGGACTTTTTTTGTTGGAACATTTTTTATTACTGCTTCAATTTCAGTGCTTGATATTGGTCTGTTTATGAATTCTATTTCTTCCTGATTGAGCTTAGGGAGATAGTGTGCTTCTAAGAGTTTATCCATTTCTTCCACCTTTTCATGTTTTGGGGCATAGAGATTTTTGTAGTATTCAAAGATGACGTTTTGTATTTCCGTGATATCAGTTGTGACCTCTCTTTTTTTCATTTCTAATTGAGTTTATTAGAGTCCTTTTCTTTGTGCTTCTGGTGAGTCTAGCAAGTGGTCTGTCTGTTTTATTTATCTTTTAAAAGAACCAACTTTTCATTTTATTAATCTTTTGCATAGTTCTTTTGTTCTCAATTTCATTTACTTCTGTTCTGATCTTGGTTATTTCTTTTTTCTGCTGGGCTTAGGGTTGGTTTGCTCTTCTTTTTCCATTTACTTGAGATGATTCATTAGTTTACTGATTTGTGAACTTTCCGTCTTTTGGATGTGGACATTTAAGGTGATAAGTTTTCCTCTCAGGACTGCTTTTGCTGTATCCCACAGATTTTGATAACTTGTATCTCCATTATTATTTAGTTTGAAGAATCTTTTGATTTCCATCAGAATTTCCTCCTTGACCCAATAGTCATTCAGCAATAGATTGTTTAATTTCCATGTTTTTGGATAGAGATGTGTGTTTCTGTGGAATTGATATCTAATTTTATTCTGCTGTGGTCTGAAAAGATACATGGTATTATATCTTTTTTTTTTTTTAGATGTGTTGAGATCTGTTTGGTGGCCTAGGATATGATCAACTTTAGAGGAAGTTCCATGAGCTAATGAGAAGAACATATATTTAGTGTTATTTGGGTGGAGTGTTCTGTAGATGTCTGTCAGGCCCAAATGTTATAGAGTTCTGTTAGGTTCATTGTTTCTTTGCTTATATTCTGCTTGGTGGATCTGTCCATTTCTGTCAGTGGGATGTTGAAGTCCCTGGCTATTATGGCATTGCTATTTATTATGTTGTCTAGATCTAGCAGTATTTACTTTATGTATCTGGGAGCTCCTGTGTTGGGTGCATACATATTTAGGATTGTTAAGTCTTCTTGTAGAATTTTTCCTTCACCACTATATAGTGACCATCTTTGTCTTTACTTTTGTTGCTTTAAAGTTTATGATATCTGATATAAGAATGGCTACCCCAGCTTTTTTTGGGTTTCCATTTGCCTGGAAAATTGTATGCCATCCCTTCATCTTGAGTCTGAATGAGTCCTTGTGTGTAAGATGTGTTTCCTGGATACAGCAGATAGTTGGCTTGTATTTTTTTATCCATTCAGCCAGCCTATGTCTCTTCAATGGACAATTCAAGCCATTCACATTTATTGAGAGAATTGATATTTGGGGTAGATTTCTGTTTATCCTGTTGGGTAGACTCTTGTTTTGTTTTACCTCTGGAGCCATTGTGAAATCTGGCTTCTGGACTTCTAGCTTTTGGGGAATTTTATGCTGGTGGGTGTCTGTTGCATTGGTTAGTGTACAATGCAGGTCTTAGTACTTCCTGTAGGGCAGATTTTGTCTTTGCAGTTTCTATCAGTGATTGCTTGTTTGGAAAAGTCTTTATATCTCCTTCATATAAGAAGCTTAGTTTTGCAGTATAAAGAATTCTGGGTTGGCCATTATTTTGTTTTAGAAGACTGAAGATGGGTCCCCAGTCCCTTCTGGCTTGTAAGGTTTCAGTTGAGAAATCTGCAGTTAATCTGATATGTTTTCCTTTGTAGGTTACTTGCTGTTTTCACCTTACTGCTCAAAGGAGTGCCTCTTTCATATTTACTTTGGCTAGCCTAATAATTATGTGGCGTGGTGATTGCCTTTTCACGTTGAGTCTCCCAGGAGTCATGTATGCTTCTTGTACCTGGATATCGAGATTTCTGGCTAGGCCATTGAAATTTTCCTCTATTATTCCTTCAAATAGATTTTCCAGCCCTTATGAATTTTCTTCTTCTCACTCAGGGATGCCTATGATTCTTATGTTTGGCCTCTTTACGTAATCTGACATTTCTTGTATGCTTTGTTCATGCCTCTTGCTTTTGTGTTCTTTCTTTTCGACCGATTTATTTAGTGCATAGCAGTTATCTTCCAGCTCTGAGATTCTTTCCTCTGCATGATTCAGCCTATTCTTAAGGCTTTCCACCGTGTTTTATAAATCCTTGAATGCCTCTTTCATTTCCAGTGTTTCTGTTTTGTTTTTCCGTAATATTTCAATTTCTTTAGAGAATTTTTCATTCATTTCTTGCATTGTTCTTGTGGTTTCTTTGTGCTGGGATTCAGTTTTCTCATGAATTTCATTGAGCTTTCTTATAATCCATATATGAAATTCCTCTTCTGTCATTCTATGCATTTCATTTAAGTTGGTATCCATTGCTGAGGAACTAATGATTTCTTTTGGGGGTGACTTTTTGCTCTAATTTTTCATGGTTCCTGAGTTCTTGTGCTGATTCTTTCTCATCTGGCCTCTTGGTTGAGAGCTGGGGTTGTTAGGGCTAGTTTATGGCCCTGTTTCCTAGACCCAGAGGATCGTTTCCTGGCAGAGTCAGGGAGAGTAGTACTCTGTATTGCCTTAGGTGTGTTTTAGCAAGTTTAGTGGACATCTTGGTTTGCCTCTGACCTATTGTCTTCCCCTCTTCCCAGTGGAGTGTAGTCAGTTTGTTCTCCCAGCTTGATCTCCAGGCTGGTGGATTGTACTTGAGGGTATGAACCAATCCACTTCTCCCTAATATCTTGAGATGGAAGGCAATATTTGTAATTATGGGGTTGTTCCCACTGTCATTGATTTTAGTTTGTGTGGAGGAACCAGTTACCTATGTATTGTGCCCGTGGCAGGCTCTGGTCCCCCAGGTGGGGTGTACAAAAGCCCCAAACTCTGGGAGGGGCCTTGTACCTCCCAGGGGTTTCTTTGACCCTGCTCCTCCTGAATTGGGGGGAGAAGCAAGATAGCTTGCAGCTGCAGTGCAAAATCTGGGGTGGGTAAATTCGACACAGCTCAGAGTTTGCTTATCCAGCAGCAAGGGGGGGCTACTGCTATGGAGTTCAGAGTTCTCTCTCTCTGGGCTTGGAGAACTGCTTCTGCTGGGAGGGGCCAACTATTGCATTGTTGAGGTCTCTAGCCAGGTTTTTTCTTCCCCATCCACAAGCCCAGGCACTTTCCCCTTCAATTGGACCAATTGTGGGCTCTCATGCTTCCCCACAGTGTGTGTGTCTGGCCCTCTGACCTGCATCTCTGTGTGTCACTCACTGATAGGGGGATCTCCAATTGTGCACCCCTTTTCTACCACTAGACCCTAAGGTGAGGCAGGTGGGTGTCTCTGTCCCCAGAAGTCTCTGCCACGGGGGTGTTCCCACCGGGGGGAATAGTGGCAGCTGAAGGCACTCTTGGATCAAGCAAAACTCCCTAATAAAGTGAGCAGGGTTGGGGGAGATGCTCTGGTTCAGCCTGTGGCACTTGAGGCATTCGGTTGCCATGAGAATGGGTACTTATACAAAACGAGTCACTTTGGCAAGCAGCCTTCAAAATGACAGTTTTCTGGGGTAGAGGAGGGCAGGGACCTGGAGAGCAGGCACCAGCACCAATCATGTAGGAGAAGGCCAGAGTCGGGGACGCAAGACCGGATGGATGGGCTGCAAACTGTTTCCAATACACAAAGATCCCACTGATACAGACCAGGGACCTCATCCCACCTGGAACCCAAGGAGGCAGCTGTCCATGGCCAAGGGCATAGCTTGTCGGGTCCAGGCAGAAAAGCCCATGGGCCATGGGTGGGGTGAAACTAGAGACCTGTCTAACAGACAGCTCCAGGCGGGAGAACTTAAAGATGGCTGCCGACTGCCAGTCTGTGTACAGCAGGGTTCAAATAACGCCATGAATGCAGCTCTCCTCAACCTGCCTGGGTCCCATGGAGTCAATTGCCAGCAGCCACTAAGGGTGTATCCCATTGCTCTCCATTCAACTCCTGTGCCCTGGTCCAGCTGACTTCCAGGGGTGAGGTGCCTGTCTCCAGATTCCTGCATAGTGTCCCAGGAAGCTGTATATCAGCCCAGTCCCTACCCGGCCCTGCGTAGTCCCTGTACAGTGCACCAGAGAGTTCTGTACAGTTCCCATAATTGCTTCCTCTCCGCAGAGTCTGCTGTCTCTAGCAACAACTTTGCACCAACTCTGGACTTGTCCCTGACTGAGTGGATGGGGAAGTCTGTGGGGATGGTGCATGACCACCTGTAGGTCAGGTTGCACTGTGCTGACCTGGTGAATGCGTCCTTCCTGTGCTCTGATCTCTGTTGTATTCCCTGCACATTCCATTGTTTTTGAATGTCTACCCGTCACATGTTTTCTCGTGCTGAGTGTCCCACGATGCTTCTCTGTTATTTCACAATGCTGTTTTTGGAGTGAGTGATCCACTCCAGCCGTTGGCATTCTTCACCTCCTTTGCTGGGAATGGTGATTTAGGAGGCCTCTACCAGATCACCGTTTTCACAATCTTCACAGTTTATTTATTATATATAGTTATTCACCTACTGAATGACATCTTGGTTGCTTCCAAGTTTTGGCAATTATCAATAAAGCTCCTACAAACAGGAAGTTTTTATGTGGATATGTTTTCACCTCATTTGGGTAAACACTAAGGTTTGCAATTGTTGGATCTCACAGTAGGTGTATGATTAGTATTGTAAGAAACTGCTAAACTTTCTTCCAATGTGGTTGTATCATTTTGCATTCCAACCAGCAATGAATGCCAATTTACATTGTTCCACATACACTAGCATTTAGTGTTGTCAGTGTTTTGGACTTTTGCCGTTCTAACTGGTTCATAGTGGTATCTCGTTTTAATTTTCAATTTCTTTGGCAATGTATTGGAAATCTTTTCATACTTGTTCCTCTTTGGTCAGAGTGGTTGACGCGTCGTTTTTATGCTTTTTCTGGTAGTGATGTTTCCTTCAAATTTCGTTACTTTTGATCCTGCCTTGTCCTAGTTTCCAAAGTTTGTAGACTACATGGATAAGTCACCTGCTGCGTGTTGATCTTTTGCCATTTAAAAATTTGTTTTTTTCTTATTTTATTTTAACTGACATATAGTGTTTTTTAATAACCATACTCTGTAGATAGTGTGTGTTATGATCCCCATTTAAAGATGAGAAAAATTAGTCAGAGAGGTTTAGAATAAATATGTCCTCTATCTCAAGAGAAGTCTAAGCAAACTTTTCAGATAATGAGAATATTCATGCAAGCTTATGTTTAAAAAATAATTAACTATTTGTGCAAAAAGGTTATTCTTACATACAGCATAAACATGTCTTCCTTTTAAAAGCTAATCATATGAAATCATTTAAGAATTTCATAGTCTTTTTTATGACCACCTTTTATCTTGGGCTTTAATATAGGGATTCCTTCAGTATCAATTAAAGGGAGAAAGTCATTCATTACACACTTAATGAACAAGCCTGGTGTGTGTTTGTGTATGCTATGTATTTGCATGTCTCAATTGACAATGTCTTCCTTTTGACAGTGTACCTGCTCCTAGCCAACCTCATAAGCAGATTATTTTGACCTGTTGAGGACTAAAAAATTAGATAACCAAATTTAGGGATGCAGAACTTTCCTGTGAGTAGTATTCATATCTTTAATGAAAAGGTTTTACACAGTTCATTTGTACTGCTCAGGTGTTTCTGTTTATTTCTGTGTTTTAACAGTGTTTATAACATATAAGTGATTGTAAGTTAATATGGTATTATTATAAATGTTTATTTTTTGTGTGCTGTGCTTAATTTGTGTAGTATATTTGCAAGTATATATTTAGACATATAAATAATACAATTTACATAGTGCTTGTATTGAAATCATTACTTGTCTTAAGCATTAAAATTTTTTGATAAGAAAAGTATGTTACTCTCCCTCATGAAATTATACATGACGCATTTTAGTATTTGTATAAATTCTCATTACTACTAAAGATATTAAGATTAGGAAACAATAGAGTTATTAAAAAGTCTTTTAGTGCTATTACCTACCTACATGATACTGCAAAGAAGCATTATAATGTAGCCTGGGTTGGATAAAAGTGTATCTCTTTGTAAGAATGAATTATCAGAGCCCAGCTCATTATTTTCAGCTGAAGTCTTTGATCTAATACAGTGGCCTTGTGAGATTTCAGTTTTGTAACCCTAATCCTCCTTTCATCATATTTTAAGTGAGGTATGTAATATCTTAGCTACATCAAAGCAAAAATAAAAAGTTTATATATACTAAAAACCATCAAAACCATCATTTAAATGAGTTTTATATTGAAAATAATAATAGATTTCAAGACTTTCATAAAGGAGCAAGATGAAAAATCTAATTTGTCTTTATCACTTCAGGTACCATATATCCTTAGTTAATAGTAGTCCATCAAAGCCAAATCCCTTTAGGGAAAAGAACCCCATAAGTGTATCAGAGAGTAAAATGTTGATAGTGTCTAAAACCCTAATTTTTTTTTCACTGGTCTTTGTTTCTATAAGTAAACCATTTCAAATCTTATATTTGGATGCTTCTTCCTGCTACTAATTTGCAATACAGCACCTGAGTGATCACTTTCTCATGCTATTCAGTGAAGTTTCTAACCACAAAAACAGGTGAGAAGCCTATTAGAAAGCCCACTTATGATGGAAACTTGAGGCTGTTGACTGCTTTGTGTAATTGATGCTTCTCTACAAGTTTAGGTACAGTGTTTTCTTTTGCATTGTGAAAAAAAATTAATAAAGGAGCTATATTTGCCAACTACAAACCATTATTTTGCCTGTAGGCACAAAATGAGAATGGATCATTTTTTAAGCTGAAATAGGAAAATTCTGATCGAGTTAATATTGAACATCTCCCATAAAGAAGAAATTGTGGCTAGGAATGCAACTAAGCAAGAAAATATTAAGCACCTTAGAAGTGTCCAATTCTTTTCTCATTAGAGGGATACAAAGATAAGTAAAAAACCTTGAATTTTCCCTGATGGAGTTCAGAATCTGACTCATTCCAGCTAGGCGATAAAGGAGTTATAGGGAGCCTAGTGAAATTATAGTAGTCAAATGCATCGGGTTGTGATGTCAAGTACTCTAAATACCTTCCCCAACTATAAGTTACTAAATTTCATCACATGGGAGACATGGGGGTTCATTTCACAGTGAGATATAAAGTTCTAAAAACTAAAAGGAAACATAATTCAATATATTCACACAAATGATCAGTTTCAGATACTTTGTCTCAGATTATTGCTGGGAGGGTTAGTTTGAGATTGGGTGAAACAGAAGAATCCAGGCACCTGCAGTATGGGGAGAGAACAAAGGGTATCGCCAAACCAGTAGATAATATAGCAAGGCAACACTGGTAATAGCGTGGTCAAGCTTTAAGAGGGTATAATTAAAGATTAAAAACTAATGTCAGTGTTCTTATCAATATGAAATTCATATAGCATAATAATTTTCAAGGCTTATTCGTATATGGTACCAATATGTCTTTTACAGAGGAGCCAATGATTTGGTGATAGAAAAAGCCTGAGACTATGATATCCCAGCTATTATCAGAGTGATCATGGGTATATTATTTAGCCTTTCTTAGTCTCAGTTTCCTTATCTATACAATGGGGGTAATAATCTTTAACTGATATTGTTTTTGTGAGGATCAATTATTTATATAAGTTCACCTAAATATCCTCATAAATATATATTATTTATATACTCAGAAAATTTATTGATATTTATAAGTAATAGTTTATAAATGTATGACATTTATATTTTAGTTATATATAATTTCTATTAATTCATTCTATTAAATCAGTGTGAAAATATATATTTATATGACTGAATTTTGAAAAGCATGACATACTGAAGAAATCTACAATTTTATTATATTATTATATTTATTGGATTCTTATAACACAGGTCCCCCATTATTATCCATGGTTTACAAATGAGGCTGGAAATGTTTTAGAAGTTCTAAATAGTATTGATTTATTCATTTAGTTGATACACATCAGAGCCAGGACTCATGTCTAGTTCTTATAATTCCAGTTCAAGATAGAGGTAACAGTTTGAAGATAGCTCCCCAAGTGAGATATAAGTATGAGAAGGATCTGGTCATGGAAAGAAAAGGTAATCAGGGCACTGAAAGGAGACAGTGTAGCTAAAGTGGAGAGAGAATGAAGGAAAATGATGAAAATAATAAGAAGGTTCTTGTAGGCCATGGTAAGGAGTATGGATTTCATTGGCCATGCAGTGGACAAGTAATGAATAATTTTTATCAGGGAAACAACTTGATGCATGTTGTATTTTAGGTAGATTACATTTATTTTTATGTGAAAATGGACTGGGAGGAAACAAGAGAAGTGGAAAAGAAAAGTAAGAGGCTGACTTAGACAAAGTTGGTAGAAAAAAGAAAAAACAAATAATGGGATTTAAATTTATGTAGAGGTTGATGGAAGGGAAGAAACCCAGAGTTTATGGGGAAAGTAAAAGTTCCACTGAGGGCAAATGAGTGTTATAATACACATGAGATAATGATGTCAGCTAGATGGCAGAATTGGAGTTCTCCAGCGTTACTCTCCTCAACAAAAATGCAGCTAGCAACTCTTCACAGTCAAGGATATCATCCAGAATATCCCAGAACTTAGGAAGGAGGCTGAATCCTCCCCTTAGGATCCTAGAGCCAAGCAAAACCACAATCAAATGGTAAGAGGAATGGCTCTCTTTGACTGCTCCACCCCTTTCCTAAGCCAACACAGTGCCATACACAGAAAATTCTTCTGGACTCACAGTTTATACAGTGGGAAAAGTAAGTTGGAGGTAGACACTCAGCTTCCCCAACATTCTGGAACCCTCCATGGGAGGCTCACTCCTGCTTCATTCCATGGAAAACACTGGGCACAAAGGTAGGGCCAGCCCAGCTGGCATCAGTTCAAAACAAAGCACAGGGGTGAGGGTCACAGTGACCAGTGTGGGGATCTTGGTGGTTGCCTTGCATTCCAGCACACAAAGGTGCCACACCAGAGAAACTAGCTAATAGCACCATACTGCAGGAAACATAGTCCATGGGGCTTCCAGGCTAGAATTCTTAGCTTTCACATACAGCTTGAGAGCTCTCATCAGGTCTTTCCCAGGTCCCATTTTGAAGAAACAAAGGGGTTAGACAGATCCATGAAGTCAAACAGTGGGTTCATCAGTCAAAATGCCCACCCAAGGGCCATGGCCAGACAGGGAGACTCCTACATCCATGAATTGCAACCCTCAATCATGCATTTCTTTCTTTCTCTCTTCCTTTCTTCCTTCCTTTCATTTCCTTTCCTTTTTCTTTTCTTAGAGTCTCGCTCTGTCACCCCAAGTAGAGTGCAGTGGCATCATCATAGCTTGCTGTAACCTCAAACTCCTGGGCTCAAGCAATCCTCCTGTCTCAGCCTTCTGAGTAGCTGGGACTACAGGTTGCACCACAATGCTTGGCTAATTTTTCTATGTTTAGTATAGATGGGGTCTCGCTTTTGCTCAGGCTGGTCTCAAACTCCTGAGATCAACCAATCCTCCCAACTTGGCCCCCCAGAGTGCTAGGATTACAGGCATGAGCAAGTGTGCCTGGCCTCAATCATGCATTTCTAAGGAAAATAGCCTCCTATCACACCTGTTCCAAGCAGTGACTCTGCTACCCTCAGAGCTCAGCCTGCAGCTCCACCAATTGCAAATCCCAAATAGCAGAATTGCAAGCCAGGTAATATACCACATGACTGACCTGACAAAAGCCATCACAGTACCCAGCCAGCAGCTCCACCTGAAAACAAAGCTCTAACAGTATTATCATTGGGCAGCAGAGTCAGTCAGCAGCCCCATCAACATCAGTGCCAAGGCAGTGTCCCAGCCAAGTAGAGAACTCAACCCAAGCTTTGCCTGTCTGGGGTTGTCACTAGCAGGCCCTTCCAGAATCATAAGCTAGACTAAATAATGAAGATCTATCCCTGCCAAAGAGCACCTGTTAGGGCCAGCAGAGGGGGCTATCTCCCCAAATGCATAGAGAAGGATACAAGGATTGTGAACAGTGAGGGAATTGTGACAACTCCAAAATAAACTAATACATTTTCAATAATGGACACCAAAGGAAAGGAGGTCTGTGAAATGACTGACAACAAATTCAGTTAATGTTCATAAAGAAGTTCAGTGAACTACAAGAATAGATGAGTAATCATTTAATGAAATTTGGAAAACAATACACAAAAAAATGGGAAGTTTGACAATGAAATACCAAATTTCAAGTCAATAAAAAAGAAGCAGTTAGAAATTCTAGAGAAGAAGAATACAGTGGCCAAACTGATAAAATTATAGAAAGCTTTAACAGTGAACTCAATTGGGCAGAAGAAAGAATCAGTAAGTTGAAAGACAGCTGAAATTATCCAGAGGGGGAATAAAACAAAAGAATGAAAAAGAATAAAGAAAGCCTACAGGAATTATGGAATACCATCATGAAACAATCCTTTGCCGGGTAGGAGTTGCAGAAAGAGAAGAAAGGGGGAAAGGGCCAGAAAGTGTATTTGAATAAATTATGGCTGAAAACTTTCCTAATCTGGGGACAGATGCCAACGCCCATATACAGAAAGTGCAGAGGTCTTCAATCAAATTTAACCCAAAGAGAAGTATTCCAAGGCACATAATAATTAAACTATCAAAAATCAAAGGCAGATAAATTCTGAGAGCAGCAAGAGATAAAAGACACATCATATACAATGTGTGCCAGTTGTGACTATCAACAAATTTATCAGCAAAAACCATTTGGGCCAGAAGAGAGTGGTAATGGTATATCCAAAGTGCTGAAGGAAAAAATCCCTGCAAACCAAGGATACTTTATCCAGCATAGCTATCTTTCAGAAATGAAGGAGAAATAAAAACTTTCCCAGACACACAAAAGCTAAGGGAGTTCATCACCGCTAGACTTGCCTTACAGGAATTGCTAAATGGAGTTATTCAAAGTAAAACAAAAAGCTACTAATTAATAATATTAAACATATAATAGCCCAAAACTTAATGGTTTGATGGTGCATAAGACAACTTTATCTCTAGTATGAGAGTTAAAAGACAAAAGTATTAACAACAACTATAGTTAATATAAACTGTCAAGGGATACATTAGGGAATGATGTAAATTCTGACATCAGAAAAATATAGTGTGGAGGGAGAGAGTAAAAATATAGAGTCATGGTATACAATCAAAGCAAAGTTCTTATCAGTTTGAAACAGGCTGTTATAAGTGTAAGATGCTCTATGTAAGACTCATGGTAACCACAACATGAAAATGTCACATTGAAGCACAAAACTAAAATAGAAAGAATTCAAAGCATATCACCACAGAAAACCATCAAACCACAAAGGAAAACAACAAGAGATGAAGAAAGAAAGTATCTACAAAAAAAATTAGAAGTCAATTAACAAAATGGCAGTAGTAAATCCATACTTAATAATTGGCTTGAAAGTAAATGGATTCAATTGTCTAATAAAAAGACACACAGTGAATGGATAAAAAACAAAAGATCCACCTATATGCTGCCTACGAGAGACTCACCTCACCTACAAAGACACATAGACTGAAATTGAGGAATTGGAAAGAGATTCCTTGCAAATGGAAACCAAAAGAGAACAGGCATAGCTATACATACATCAGAAAAAATAGACTTTAAGTCAAAAAGTGTAGAAAGTGACAAAGAAGGATATTATTTAATGTTACAGGGGTCAATTCATCAAGAAGATATAATTGTAAATATATGTGCACCCAAATCAGAACACCTAAATATAAAAAATAAGTATTAAAGAATCTTAAAGAACAGATAGACTGCAATACAATAATAGTAGGGGACTTCAATACCCTGCTTTCAACAATGGAAACATCATCCATAAGAAAAAAACTAATAAGGAAATACTGGACTTGAACAGCACTCTACACAAAATGCACCTAACAAGTATATATAGAACATTTCATCCAACAACAGGATACATATTCTTCTCTAATTTCTTTTTTCAGAAATAAGATAAAAGGAAATTTTAAAATATCTTGAGAAAAATGAATATGGAAACATAATGTACCAAAACTTATGGGATACAAGTTATGAGAAGAATGTTTATAGCAATAAACACCTACATTAAAAAAGAAGAAAGATCCCAGAAAAATGAATGTTATACCTCCAGGAACTAGAAAAATAAGAACAAACTAAGCCCAAAAGGAAAGAATAATAAAGATCAGAGCAGAGGAAAAAATGTATTAGAGACTAGAAAAACAATACAAAGGATCAATGGAACTAAGTTGGTTTTTTGAAAAGATAAACAAAATTGACAAACCTTTAGTTAGACTAAGAAAAGAATAGAGAAGATACAAATAAATAAAATCAAAAATGAAAGAAGAGACATGACAATTGATACCACAGAAACACAAATGATTATGGGACTACTATAAACAATTTCCTTAGATGTAGAAAAAGCATTTGACAAAATTCAACATACTTTCATGAAAAAAACTCTCACCAAATTAGGAATATAAGGAATGTACCTCAACATAATAAATGCCATATATGAGAACTCACAGTTAACATTATGCTCCACATTGAAAAATTGAAAGCCTTTCTTCTAAGATCTGGAAAAAGACAAGGGTGTTCACTCTTGCCACTTCTATTCAACAACGATTTGGAAGTAATTGCCAGAACAATTAGGCAAAAGAAAGAAAGAAAATATATTTAAAGAGGAAAGGAATAAGTGAAATTGTCACTGTTTGCTGATGACATAATCTTATGTATAGAAAACACTACAGATTCCACAAAAAAAAAAAACCTATTAGAACTAATAAGTGAATACAGTAAAATTGCAGGCTACACAATCAACACAAAAATCAATAGCATTTCTATACATTAAAAAGGAACTATCTGAAAAAGAAATTAATAACAATCCCATATATTATAATAGGTACAAAAGAGATACTTAGGAATAAATTTAACCAATGAGTTGAAAGACCTGTCCACTGAAAACTATAAAATGTTGAAAGAAATTTAAGAAGACACCGATAAATGGAAAGATATTCATGTTCATAAATTGGAAAAATTAATATTCTTAAAATATCCTTACTACCCAAAGTGATCCACATGTTCAATGCAATCATTATCAGAATTCCAATGTCATTTTTCGTAGAAATAGAAAAAAACAATTTGAAATTTTAAATGGAACCACAAAAAAAACCCCAGAATAGCCTAGGTGATAAGAAACAAAAAGAACAAAGCTGGAGGTATCACACTACCTGATTTCAAACTATTACAAAGTTATAACAATTTAAACAGCATAGTATTGGCAACAAAATAGACATATCAACCAATGGAATACAATAGAGAACCAAAAAATAAACCCATACATATACAGTCAACTGATTTCTGACAAAGGTGCCAAAGAATATGCAATGGGAAAAGGACAGTCTCTTCAATAAATGGTGTTGGGAAAACTGGATTTTTACATGCAGAAGAATTAAATTGGATCCTTATCTCACATCATATACAAAAATCAGCTCAAAATGGCTTAAAGACTTAAATGTCAGACCAGAAACTTTTAAAACTACTAAAAGAAAACGGGGAAAACTACATGACATTAGTCCATGCAATGAATTATTGGATTTGACCCCAAAAGCTTAAAATAGACAATATCTGCCTTTCAGATACAGAAAGGCAACACAAGCAAAAATAGACAGATGATATTACATCATTAAAAAGCTTCTGCACAGCAAAGGAAACAATTAACAGTGTGCAGAGACAACATATGGATTGGGAGAAGATATTTCCTAGCCATGTATCTGATAAGGAGTTAATGTAAAAAATATGTAAGGAGCTTAAACAACTCAATAGCAATAAAACAAAAAACCCAACTAAAAACTGAGCAATGGACATGAAAAGACATTTTTCGAAAGTAGACATACAAATGGCCACCATATATATGACAAAAATGCTCAACGTTGCCAATCATTCAGGGTATGTTGAAACCACAAGATATCATCTTACACCTGTCAGAATGGCTTTTATCAAAAAAGACAAAAGATAACGAATGTTGACAAGTTTGTGGAGAAAAGGGAATCTTTGTGCACTGTTAGTGGGAATGTAAATTAGTACAGTCATTATGGAAAAGAGTATGGAAGTTCCTTAAAAAACTAAAAATAAAATTAACACATGATCCAGCAATCCTATTTTTGTATATTTATTCAAAAGATTTGAAATCAATTTGTTGAAGAGATATCTGCACCCTCATGTTCATTGCAGCACTATTCACAATAGCCAAGTTATGGAATCAACCTAAATGTCCATGAACAGATGAATGGATAAAACATATGTGGTATATATGCACAACGAAATATTCTTCCTTTAAAAAAAAGAAAATTCTGCCATATATGACAACATGGATGAAATTGGAGAACTATTATGCTAAGTGAAAAAAGGCAGATACAGAAAGACAAATACCGCATGTTCTCACTTAAATGTGGAATTTTGAACAATTGAACTCATAGAAGCAGAGAGTAGAGTGGTGGTTTCATAGGCTGGGGGGTGGGGGAAAGGGAGGATGATGGTCAGAGAGTACCATGTTTCGGTTAGACAGGAGGAATAAAGATAAGTATTTTATATGACAGATATGTTAACTAGCTTGATTTAATTATTCCACATTGTATTTATAAATTATAACATCACTTTGTACCCCATAAATTTATACAATTATAAATTGTCAATTCACACACAAAAAATAACCTTAAAAGAAAAGAAAAGAAAGATACTTGAGAAATACCAGAAGTGCTGGTACGCAGTTACCCCCTCACAACTAGAGGTGTGAGTTTAGATTTTAGAATGAGGTAATGGATAAGAGATTTAAACTAATACATAAATTCTGTACGGATGTATGAGATCAGGTTTCTATAGAGATTATCTGAAGAGGAGAAAGTCCAGAAAGTCCATACCCCTCAGAAAGATTAACACTTAGAAACCTGCCTATGAGCATCTCTTTTATCACACTTTCTCTAGGATTGTTGTTAACCTAGTAATAGTATGGCTGAAAAATTGCATCTCCACTTAATTTGCATGTCTTTGAATTTTTGGTTGAATATATTATATTCTCTGTACATTATTTAAAATCTTTTTGATAGAAAAATAGTGAATATTTATGATAAAAGTATTTTTCTTAAAAGAAAAATAGTGCAATATAATGTTATTATCCTTAAGGGAGTAGAATCAAGTTAAATATTTTAATACCAACTTCCGGGACTTCTTCAGGACAACATAGTGACATATGGATTGTTTAGCTAATAAAGTATTAGGTATAAGAGTTTGTTCTTTAGAGCCATGTGAACATACTAATTCACATAGTGCTGAGCCAAAAAGGTGAAATAGGTGTGCTTTGATTTTTAGTTCTCCCTGCTTCTCATTTGGTCTTTTCCCATAGGTAACAGAGTATATTACCACATTTCTAAAACTTGATTACTCCAAATACATTGAGTTCACTTGAAAAATTAGGAAAAATAACATAAATCAAAGATACATAACTTATGGAATAAAATGCAAAATATTTTATTAACTTTTTAAGCTAAAGCCATCATCTTAAATCTAAAATCTTATACTTTAACAGCAGTGCTGAGAGCATAATCAAGTAAATATATTTGTAATTGTATGTTAGCATGTGAAAGAAATATATTACCATACTCCAAGGTGAAATTAAATTAATGAGTGTAAAATGAATGATTCTAATTATGAAAATTTCAGATATAATGATGGTTGATGTGAGAAATATTTCAGTTCTCTAAGGTTGCGATATTTAGTCTCACTTAAAGTAGGGTGAATATACATTTTGCTTGGTTTTTCTTTTTAAAATATAGGCTAATACATCAAATTTTTTCTTTATGGTTTCTGCTTAAAAGACTCTTCCCCACTTTAAGATTATGTAGTTAAATACCTAACTTTCCTTTCAATATGTTTACGGTTAAATGAGTGTAATTGAACTTAAGCAGTCTATAATCTCTCCTGCCATTAAGGTTCTTCTCTAATGTTGCCATTTTACAGATACAGGATATATATTTTGTGACTCTAAAGTGGAATATGTAGTGTGAGAAAGGATTTCTGTGCCATTACTGAGTTCTAGAAGCAGTTTTAGCAATATGGTGGGAATATGCAACGCTGGAATTTCCAGGATATTCTGATAATGTGTAAAAAGGGTCAGAATGTATGAAATGAGGACTCTCTTAGAAAATTCTTGATATATGGCTACATGGAATATAGTTGCTATTTCATTATTTACAGGCCCTGAATATCACTTGTGTCTTGGCTTGTTTACTACCCCTAAAAACTCTTCTTGTCCAATTCCCCTGGCTCATACTTGGGTCTTGAGAAATTCAGACCTAATCAAGAAGCCCCCTTCCTTGGCTTTCTCAGAAATACAAACATTTTCTTTGGTATTTTCTTCCATGGTGAACCTGATTTTCTGCTGCTGGTCTTCACTGTTGTTACCGAAACTTTGCTTACTTGATAGCTATCTTAGCTAATACCTCCCTGAGGGATTTCATTTTTCTATTTCCCATCTATAGCTTATTTGTGGGTTTGAGCAATTTGTTTAGTTTGCATTTTTGTAAAGAAAAATTTAGAAATATAGAAAAGTACAAAATACAGTATAAGGAAGATACCTTTATATTTTGGACTTGGACCTCGCTAATAAATTCAAGCAATTTCCCTGCAATCCATTGCTAATTAATTATCAATAAGTATAGACAAAATTTAGTCTTCTGTTACAATTCCTTAGTGTAATCTCTCATGTTTACTGTTTGCTAAATATATATCCACCCACATGAGACTGTGTTTATTCATCTTAGACAATAGCGACCATTAAACATCTGATTGAAAATACTCCTCTCCAGAATCAATGTGTGAAATTTGTCAGAATCATCATCAGGTCAAAGACTCATAAAATTATTATTTTAGCTCCATTCCCCATTAGAAAAAATGAATTTTGTTCAGAAGTCAGAACGTTATGACCATACTTTTAAAATAGACATGTTTTTGGTAGAAGGAACACCGTATCTAGGAATTATCCTAGAATTGGATTCTGGTCCCAGCTGGCACCAAGTATTACTA
Organism: Daubentonia madagascariensis; assembly: GCA_023783475.1. Classification (NCBI taxonomy): domain Eukaryota; kingdom Metazoa; phylum Chordata; class Mammalia; order Primates; family Daubentoniidae; genus Daubentonia; species Daubentonia madagascariensis. Next base: position 12,447,858 of record JAKFHU010000747.1, on the reverse strand, counting down.
CACAAGTACCTGTACCTCCCAAAGGTTAGGTCTAGGTGCTCTCTAAAATTTTTTCTGGCTCTAAATATTTATACTTTAGTATTTCTTGCAAAAATTAGCCTATAGAAGAGATTTATACATAAAGTCAGTGGAAAGGTAATTATTTCTGAGTATAAATATATAAATACATATATTATTAACATGGATAAAATAAATAACAATATTCTTTCAGAATTAATGTAATGTAAACTAGGGGAAAATTCTAATTATCATAACTTGGTGCATGAGATAGATGTAGCAGAAAAAAATTTGACGAGGTTAAAAGATCACCATGTTTAAGAAGCTTTTTGGTTTTTTTTTTAATAATTGTAAAGTAGATTTTGTGCTGCAGTAAAGGAAGGAAGAGGCAAATGCCACAAAAAATTAAGGTATGAGCCCTGGGAACTTAAGTTTTCAGAGCAAACTTAGGCTTTCCAGTTCCTTTAACTAGAGGTTCCACTTTAAATTTCTCTCAGGGAGTGGGAAACAGGATTTAAAATCTAGGACATACTCAAGTTGTGGAGACTAATAGGAAGTGCCCAGTATAAGGCCAAGACTAAAGGACCACTATCACAATGAGGGTGAAAAAGAAATGATCCCATTGCTCAGAGAGTTTCAGTAAGGAAGTTTGCACGTCTTGACCTTGGCATTGGGTGAAGAAGACAGATCTCCACTGAGAATTTATGACAAGTCAAATTTGATTTTTGGCCCACATTCACACTATTCCTGTATGGAAAAGGTAATTTAAAAGCGGTCTCTTATAGGTAATACATATACGTGACTGACAAAAATAAGCACAGATATTCTTGGGAGAAATGCATATTTAACCTAGGCTTCAAAGAATTCCTAAAGATATATTTCTAAAGAGACATTATTAGCTCAAAATCAAAAATTCCAAAAGAACATGAGGCAAGAAAACAAATAAGTTATCGTTAGAGAAAACTAGTAGAAATAAGGAAGCAGAATCAGATACAAAATTTTTTAGATGTTTTAATTAGTAGTCATCAAATAAAAATTCATTAATTTGCTTAAATAAAGAAAAGAGAAGCTTGAAAATATAAGCAGTAAATAAGCGACTACAGAATCACCTAGCATATTTGAGAAAGAAATAAATAGAATGAATAGCTAGAGGGAGGGAAGATGAAATAATTAGATCTAAAAACTCAAAGCTGAATCAAACAGCAGAATAGCCTGGACACAGGTAATGGACATGAAGAATGTTATTTGCTATTTAGTACCTAGAATCAGAGAGATGGAAAGTATGCAAGAGAGGCTGAGAAATGAAGGTCAGTGGGTAAAAGTCTAAAAAAAATGTATACTGTACATTAGTCTCCCCCATATCTGTGGTTTTGCTTTCCACAGTCTCAGTTACCCATGATAGAAAACAGTAAGATATTTTGAGAGAGAGAGAAACCACATTCATGTAAGTTTAATACGGTATATTGTTATAATTGTTGTCATTGTAATCTATTACTGTACCTAATTTATAAATTAAACTTTATCATAACTGTGTGTGTATAGAAAAAAATACTGTATATAGGGCTCAGTACTCTCTGCAGTGTTGGGCATCCACTGGGGGTCTTGAGATGTATCTCCCCTGGATAAGGGGGATGACTGTATTTTTACAGGATAGTATAGAGAAAGTGGGGAAGAAGGGATATTCAAGGAGATGATGTCTGGCTGATACATTTGGGAATTGTTGAAAAACAGTGAATCTCAGTATAAACAGATAATGATATCTACATCCAGACACTTCATAGTAATCCAGCAGCAAAATAAACAGAAAAGAACTTAATAGTAACCACAGGAAACAGGCAAATTTCCTTCAAAGGACTGATAATTACTCTGTTAAATGATTTTTCAACATTTTTCAACAATGGAAATTGGAAGACAGTGGAAATAGCATCTAAAATGTGCTGAACAAAGGCTCACACACACACATACTCCAGCAGTGTCAACCTAGAATTCAATATCCTAATAGCATTCAGTAAAACTTTCCTTCAAGAGCAGAGGCAAAATAAAGACATTTTATAGACAAACAAAAATTCAGCTTATTGCCAACAGACCCTCACTAAATGAAATTCTAAATATGTAATTTCATTTTTGTTCCCAGTGGAAGATATGGTATGGAAAGCATTTTGCTAATTGTAAATATATGTCTAAACACAAATATGTTTATGAACTGTATTCTAAACCAACACAAAACAACAGCAGCAACAATGTCTCATTTTGGGGGCAGGAAAGAGTATAGATGAAAATAATGCACATCAAAATATTACATGTACCCCATAAATATGTACAACTTTTATATAGCCATAAAAATTTTTTTAAAATTTAAAAAATTAAAAATGTGAAAAATTTGCATGTAATTTTTATGGAAAGTAGTTGGCATTAAACTATACTACACTTTTATATCTTTGAATTGTTCAGGAGAAAGGTAAAGATGAATGTTAAAATAGTGAAGATTTACACTAAAAGGCTAGAGAGAATATAATTTTCAAAGAAATAGCAGGGTAAAATGAAAGAAAAAATATCAATCAGAGGAAGGCAAGAAAGGGGGAAAATCTAAATGAGTCTCATTCTAAATTTCACTTTTTTTATAGTACCTCTTGAAGACTCCAAAAATCCTGGGATAAATTACAGCTTAGAATCTCAAGCTAGAAACTTAGAAGTTGATAAATGTTTTTATTACTTGATATTTCAGTTAAGGAAATAGCAAAAGTATATATGTAAATAAACCTGAAAATTTCTATGATAAATAAATCAATGTTTACATTAGTCTTCCCAAATGAAAAAAAAAATGAGTTTAGTATGAACCAACTGTTCTCAAAATTTTGTATCATTTTATCTCTAGAACAGCTCTTAGGAATAGACATTATTATTTCTATTTTACAGGTGAGAAAACTGAAGCTCAATGAGGTTAAGTAACTCACCCAAGGTCCTGCAGTAGAAGTATCAAGATTCAAACTCAGGTTTTCTTACAGAAATCTCTACTCATTATTTTCATTACTCCACAGCTGAAATGGAAGTTGTAGAGGGTCATTTTAACTGGCATGGAAATCTTTATTCAGACCAAATAATTTGAAAATGATAATTCTGAGAATAAAGCAACCTAAGCATGCAGGCAGGGATCATACTAGTATCATCGTTGAGTATACTGGTTATCTGATTTCTGCTGCATTAAATAAACAGTTCAAAGCCCAGGGAAGCAAAAAGTCTTGCTGTTCCCAGATTCCCTCTTCCCCTTCAGTTCTAGTCAGCCCCTACTACTTAAAACCTCCTCATTTCCTGCACAAGGTAAATCTAAAATGTCAAGAGGGTTGAATAAGCTATAACAATACCTAATTTCTCCTGTACCAAAGAGATCTATATAAACATTTTTATGAATAAATGTAATTATCAATAACACTTGTATTTCCTGAATGATGTGGAATACTTACAGTTATACAGAAAAAAATCTTAAGGAAACAGCATTTTGAAAAACACTTTGCAATACGTAAATCTTCCTGTTAGAATTAATGACTTTGGCAGAACTACTAAGCAGACTATATAGAATTTACATAATGGTAAATGTTGTAGAATATTGACATGCATATAAGTCTCACTGACACAATTCTTTAACAGACAGTGGTTAAAATTAACGCAAAATCAGGTCCAAAATAAAACATCTATTTTAGAAAACTAGGATTTATTGTTTGGAAACTTATGGTATGCGTTTAGGGAAAAGCAGATTTATAATTTACTAAAAGGAACTATTATCTAAGAACAATCTTTCATATAGCTTCTGATTTGGCAGTGATCCAATGATATTATGATAGACAAAGGAAGCAAGGCTTTTTCAAGCTTTTTAATTTAGAAAAATAGATTTTGTTAGTTTTATTCTCTTTTCCATTTCTATAATATGTTTAAAAGAGAGGATGGATTAATTTTGTAAGACAAGGATGCAAAGGAAAGATCTGCTATCACATCCATCAACCATAGTTGCCTAGAGCACTATTTGTTTCATTCATGAAGAAAAATACTTTCTTGGATTCAACCTGCTCATTCTAGAATCATCTCCACTGTAACAGGTACAGCTGAAAAAGCTGTTTTTCTAACAGTCCTGGAGTTACAAATCCAATTTGAGTTTAATGATTGAGACCCCATGTTCTTTTTTAATGTAACTCTGCAAAGCCTGGGGCTTTCTATGTGACTGGCTCTGATTAAGTATAAGTCTGTCTTTTTTACATGTTGCACTGTGTCATCAAGATTCCATTAGAAGCCTCATTGTATGATTTCCCTGTATAAAAATCCCCAGACTTCTTTCATACAGGGTTCTGCAAAAGACATTCTAGACTATGAGGTCTGAGGAATACCTGTCTCAAAATTCCTTGAGGAATTAGTTTAAATTGCAAATTTCTTAGCTGCATCTATAACTTACCAACTCAAATCCTCATCTTTCTTTTTCTCTTTATTTCTCTGGTTTGTGTGCATGGGAATCCACATTTTAGCAAGCTTCTTTATAGTTCTTACAGATAGAGAAATTTGAGAACCAGCATTGTAAAAGTTTGAAGACAGTCGAAGACAGGTTATTCTAGGGACAACATAATGAATTTTGAAGTTCAATAGACTCAGATTTTGTCCTAGGTGCAAATTACAGCCCCGTTCTTGCAATATACTTGCTGTGTGGCCCTAAATACATTACTCAGTCTCTCTGAGCCCCACTTGCTGCATTTATAAATTGGGGATAATAATACCTGTTTTGCAAGATTATGTCTAAGATTCAGGATGCAAATGTATTTATAGTGTCTTGAGTTGTTTAAAACTTGATTCTTATTATTTACCTCTGTGTGTGGTTTCTTTAGAACAAACACTTATCTGAGTAGCAACATAATCTCTTCACTTCCATATAGCCTCTTATCATTTCTAGTTGTTAGTGTGCTCAGTTCATGGGGTTAAAAATGAATTCCTCTCCCATCTTTGCCTGCTTGTCATCTCATTTGAAGAAAGGTTTATGGAAACATAATAGTCTTTTTTGCAAAACGCTAGGAAAGATTTGAGACTATCTTGTCACTTAGACAACTAATTACACCATTACATGCTGCAATTACAATTAAAGATTTTCAGCTGATGAAAGGCATGTTCGCTGCATTCTCATTACCTGATATTTCCTTGCCAACACTCAAGAGTATCATGATTTTGATGAAAACAACTCAAGGAGCTATATTTGCTCAGTAACATCAACAGAGCAGTTCAGGGAGCCCATTGCAATTCCCTTCTGCCCCATTGCATTTTTCCACCAAGCTATTTAAAGCTATAGCCTTCGTTATTACCTCACAGACCTTGATGGCTGCCAAAATCATTAGTAATTTCTGCTGATCCAGCATTGTCTATGTGGCATATCACAACCTGTTAGGCACGTAGAGCTGTTTTGGCAGTAAGCCAGTTGGATCTGATCTTAAGTTGACTCAGATCAGATTAGTCAATTTAAATTACTTAGTACCTGCAGTGCCTGGCATATAACATGCTTGCCTTAAGTGTCCATTATTTACAACATCCACTTAGCAATAACAGGATCAGACAGATGGCCCAGGGCCAAAGGATATCCCCTTAAGATTCCCTTTTCCCTCCTTTTTGACTGATTGCTGCCTGGGATCTCCCCTCTACTTCCCAGCCCCACAAATGTCATCAAGACTGATCACCATTCTGATGCTTGGTCTATTTTAAAATGTCCCTTTCAAGTAATTGTCTAACACGTGCATATGAATTATTTTAATGATCAGAAAGAAACCTCATACCTCTGAAGGACTTACCTTTTATGTGAATATGTAAAAAATTTTTCCTCATATCAGTTATGACTGTGCTCCCAGTGACAAAAAATCCTGACATAACCTGTCTTAAGTGAAACAGCGATTTATTATCCAACTAAACGAAAAGTGCAGAGGCTTCTGGCAGGGCAGAATATAGAGATAAGAAAACAATGTCATCGGGCCCTTGTTCCTCCCCCGTGGTCTTTTAGTTCTGCTTCATTGCTTTCAGAAAGGCTTTCTCCTAAATTCATAAAAAGTCTGCCGTAGGATCTTACATTGGCTCAGCTTCACAAACTGCAGAGAAGAATGCCAAACACTGTTTGAACATTCCCAGCAAAAATCACATTGCCCTTCATTAGCTATATTTTGATGACATTCCTGCCACCGAGTCCATCACTTCTGGTAAGAGGAATGGGGTATTCTGTTTTATTTTGACCAACACCACATATCTGCCTTTGAATCAAGGTTTGATCCAGCCCTACTCATACCACCTGGGCTGAAAGTGTTGGTATAAGTCTCTAAGTAGAAATCAAGTTTCAGTTACCAAGAGAAGAGGAAACAAATGATGGGAACGTTCGTCCTTAGAGTCAAACAAAATTTGCCTTCTTAGAGTCTCCTCTCACTAAACTGTAGTTGATTCCTCATACTCTGCAGAATAAAGCCTATTTCTTTTTCCTGAAATCGGTCCATTTCGAAGAAATAATGATCTTTCTCCAAGTTATAATAAATTTAGTATGAATAGTTAATGTGATAGGATCACCAAAGTGTTAATGCAAACTTCAACTGAATTAACAGAGGTTTAATATATAGGACAATGAATCTAATGCCTGAAAGCATATCAGAATTACTTGATGGAACACTGAAATGTAAATATGTCTATGTATCAACCATACCAGATATACCACCCTAGAATTTGTGAGAATACGTTAAATGTGTTTTTCAAAAGCTTCACAGTAATTCTTACACACAATTTCATTTATAAGATACTGATCTCTATAGAATGAGAGAAACAATATCTCTGTTAGTCTCTACCTAGCCAGAGAATACCCAAAGAATTTTGCCTTGTACTAAATGTCTTATTTCAGAAGAACAGGGATAAACATAGCCTGCTCATAGGGGAATGGCAAGGTGAAATTATGCCTTGAGAGAAACAGAAAAAGTAACTGACCACATGGATAATAAGAATAGACCAAAGCTAAAAGGGAAAAGATATTGGTATCCCCAGGAGTTGTTTCAGAAAATATTTGATATTCATCTATCCATTTATTCATTCAAAAAATATTTAATGAATACAAACTATAAAGAAGACACTGAGCTAGATGCTAGTATTAAAATGGTGAGTAAAAACACTCATGCTCTCATGAAGCTTACAGTCTAAGATTGAGACAGACATTACAAAAAGTTAGGCTGTGTTTGCTTGCAGACCTCCAAATCAAAGTGGTTTAATAATTAGTTATTAACTCATAAAACTGTTACTATAGATGTTGAAAAGCATTTGAGATTTGCTATAGTTTGAATGTGTCCTCCAAAATTCATATGTTGGAAACTTAATGCCCAGTGGAACAGTGTTGAGGGGCGTTTAGGTCATGAGGGCAGAGTAGCATGGATTAATGTCTTTATGAAACTGTTCGAAGGAAGGATTTTGGTCTTTCTCCCCTTCTGCTTTCTGCTATGTGAGGACACAGCATTCCTCCCTTCTGGAGGTGCATAATTCAAGAAAACATCTTGGAAGCAGAGACCAAACCCTTCCCAGACACCAGATCTGCTAGTGCCTTGTTCTTGGACTTTCCAGTATCTAGAACTGTGAGAAATTTCCCTAGTCTGTGGTATTCTGTTATAGTAGCACAAACAGACTAAGACAGAAATTGGTACCAGAGAAGTGGGGTGGTGTTATGACAAATACCTAAAAATGTGGAAGCAGCTTTAGAACTGGGTAATGGGCAGAGGCTGGAACAATTTTGAAGTGAACATTAGAAAAGCCTAGATGTCTATAAATAGAACCTTAAGGTTGTTTCAGGTGAGGGCTCAGAAGAAGAGAAGAGCTGTAGGGAAAGCCTCATTCTTCTTAGACATTACTTAAATGGTCATAAGAGTGAAAACTATTCTGATGAGGTCTCAGACAGAAATGAGGAACAAGATATTTAAAACTGGAGGAAGGGCCACATCCTCGTTATAAAGTGGCAAAGAACTTGACTGATTATGTTCATGTCCTAGGACTTTATTGAAGGCAAAACTTAAGAATGATGAACTAGGATATTTAGCTGAAGAAATCTCTATTGGTGAAGTGTTCAGGATGTTGTATGGCTTCTCTTGATTGCTTATAGTAAAATGTGAAAATAGAGTAAAGATTTAAAGATGTAATTTATGATTAAAAGGGAAGCAAAACATAAAGATTTGGAAAATTCTCAGCCTGGCCATGTAAAGAATAAAAAAGTGTATTTAGGAGAGAAAACCAAAGTGTGCCCAAGCAACCATTTGATAATTAGATTTGTATGAATAGAAGGAAGTCTGACACTATTCATCAAGACAATGGGAGAATTAAAATGAAGGCATTTTGGAGATCTTTGAGGCTTCCCTTCCCATAACAGGTCCAAAGTACGAGAGCCTTGGGTGGAGACTGTTTCAGGGTAGGGGCCTAGGGAGTCTGTGGGACCTTGGGACTCACAGTCTAGGGCACCCATGGAAACTTGGGGCTCATGCCTTGGAGCTGCTTTGGGTCTCTGCTCCCCACATTCTGCTGTGGTGGTCTTTAGCCACCCCAGTTGAAGCTCAAGTGCACCCAGGTAGGCCCAGGTTGGCTCAGGCCACTCCTCCCTAAGGCATGAGTTGTAACCATGGTGGTGTCCACCTGGTGCTAATTCTGCAGGCTTGCAGAGTGTAAGAGCTGTGGAGGCACGGCTTCCTCCACCTAGATTTTAGAGGGTGCTTCACAGAGCCTCGGGGCCAGGCAGAGACCTACCGTAGGGGCAGAGTTGCCACAGAGAGCTGCCACTGTGGCAATGCCTAGCAGATCCCTGTAGGGATCTGGGCTGCCACAGAAAGTCCTCAATAGGGCAATGCCTAGTGGTCCATGGGAGCAGGGCCACTCCTGGGACCCCAGAACTGTAGAGCTACCAGCATGCAGGACCAGTGTGGGAAAGTTGCAGGCATGCGATTTCAATGCATGAGAGCTAAAGGATGGGCTATATCCAGCAAAGCCAGACATATGGTGGAGGTGCCCAGGACCTTGGGGGCCCAACCCCACCCCAGCATATGAAGAAGTGGGTACATGGAGTCAAAGAATATTATTCTAAAGTCTTAATATTTAATGTTATTTGGCACTGTTCAGTTTTGGACTCACTTGGAAGTTCTTCCTCCATTTCTATTGCTCCTTTCTGGAATGGGAATGTCTATGCTATGTTCGTCCCACCTTTATATTTTGGAAATACATAACTTGTTTGTTTTCACAGGCTCACAGCTGGAGAGCAGTTTGCCTCACTATGAATCATATTGAGTGTCACTTATATTTGATATTTAGATGAAACTCTGGACTTTAGACTTTTGAGTTGATGCTGAAATGAGTTAAGACTTTTGAGACTATAGGGATGGAATGAATATATTTGGCATTTGAAAATGACATAAATTTTGAGGACCAAGGGCAGAGTGGTATGGCCTGAATATGTTCCCCAAAATTCATGTGTTAGAAACTTAATCCCCAGTGCAACAGTGTTGGGAGGTGGGGCCTTTTGGCAAGTGATTAGGTCATGAGAACTCCACCTTCACGAATGGATTAATGCCATTTAAAAGGGGTTGGTGTAGGGAGTTTGGTTCTTTTTGCCCTCTGTCATGTGAGGACACAGCACTCTTCCCCTGTGGAGGATGTAGGCTTCAAGGTGCCATCTTGGAAACAGAGATTGGCCCCTCACAAGATGCCAAAACTGCTGGTGCCTTGATCTTGGACTTCCTAGACTCCAGAACTGTGAGAAATAAATTTCTGTTTATAAATTATCCAGTCTATGGTATTCTATTATAGCAAAACAAATGGACTAAGACAAGGTTAAATGATTAAATGGCTCAGTGATATCAGTGAATATGTGTGATCTTTCTGTCTCTCTTCTCTGCCACCTGTGGTGTTACCTTCATTCTCAAGCTGGTTAAAGCCTGTCTGCTACACTTTCAGAGACTATATCTAAACACAAAATGTCCAGAGGAAAAAGAAGATTGTCTCTTCTTTAGTGCCTATCAAAGAAGTGAAGGCAAGACTCTCAGAAGTCCCATGAGATTTCTTCTTACATCTCATTGGCCAAATTGAGGTGTATATGTGTGTGTTTCATATATATTAATGTATATATTATCTAAGATTATATGAGTGCTGACAGTGAACCAGAATGTCTGCTATAGACATTACTCACTAGGTTGAAGAAATAAATATAAAATTACAAATGTAAAGGCGTCCTACACCATGTTTGAAAGCCTCTACTAGGGAAATATAAAGTCTAGAAGGTGTGTCCTGAGGAAGCTTAACCAGAGAGAATAAAATAATGAGTAAGGCTTGAATGAGTGAGGAGAGGGCAGAAAAGCATTTCAGGTGGAGAGAAGCACATGTGAAAAATGTCCCGTGGCTGGAGAAATTTGAGAAAATGAAGAGCTGAAAAAAGTGTGACGGGGCTGAGTCTGAGAGCGCAAAGGGGGTCTCCACTCTTAGATGAAGCTGGAGAATTCCTTGCATGTCTTATATTTCTTTCCTAAGAACAATAGAGAATTATAGAAATATCACTTCTGCTGTGAATGGGACTCAAAATGAATGAAAGGAGAGAAGTTAAGAGTTTTTCCAGGTGAGGGGTGATGCTACTTTGACTTGAGTATTGGTAGTGAAAACGCAGAGAGGTGGATTGATAGGATGTCTGTTTAGAAGGAAAGTTTGGCAAGACTTGAGAAAGATTGGGTGTGGTTTGGGGGAGTGTTTCAGGAGGCAAGGAAACAGGTGCTATTGACAATGACTTCTGGGTTTGGGCCTTGCTGAAGTTGCTGGTATCACAGGGAAGTGGTCCATGTTGAGACTGTACAGTAGGAAGTAACAAGAGTATCAGAAAAGGAATGGCAACAAGGGTGAGAGGTTACAGTGGTGCTGCGTTTGTCCTCCTTAAGTCTGCCCATGGCTCCCAAACCTGGGGAATGTCTTCCCTCAGCTGTGGAAGCGTAACGAAAGCAGCTAATCACAGTCTCCAGAATTGAATGAATTTGAGCGAATACTCACTCCTGGTCCATGTGAAATCATTAAGTGCCCAGACAGGAGCTGTTCCTATGCAAAGCACTGGACCTTACAATTAAGTTTGGGAGCCACTTGGTGGAGGAGGAATGGGCTACCCTGAGGCACCCTCAGCCAAAAAGCTTCCTAGTGGGGCATTTGGGATTTCATCATTGAGCAGACTCTTCTACTAGTGAATTGTTAGAGGGCCAAAAAGTAACACATAGTAGGCTCTCAATAATCCTTGAAAGCATAAATCCCCCACATACAGCATAAAGATATTTCTTTATTTTCTATTGACGATGTTATATCTTGAAGGAAAAAAAAGCTTTATAGACTTATTCCAATTTGTGTGGCTACAGATGTTCTTAGCCATTGATAAACGGACATTGTTTAGTTGGTCTAATCCATTTTTTAAAAAATTAGTAAGAATGTGTTCTCTTGTTCAGAGACTAAATATCATTCACTCAATATATTGTTAAACATCAAATGACATCTAATCCATCCATTCATTTGTGTTTCACATACATTTATTTCATTTTAAATCTCTTCTTTGCATCCTACGGCTTTACACATATGTCTTATCTCTCTGACTGGTTATCCCACAATGTAGCTAAAATTCAAAATAGCACAAGTACTCAACATAAAAGTACCTTGTAATCCCTGCTCTGTGGGAACTGGTGCTTAGAGTTCCCATTAACACAGTGGGAAGTTATACATTTAACTCTACACCCATTCAAATGAAAGCATATATGCAGTATGCACAGAATTCTACTCAAATCAGATATCATGGCTTTTGAGCTTTTAGAATTGACTGTTTCTTAGGTTATATCTTTTGGACAAGATAGAAACTACTGCTGTGAAAGATGTCATTTCATTATGTGTTCATATTTTGGTGGCTGAATTATAAAATATGAATTTTACCTGGTAAAGATATGATAAAGCCTTTATTTCCTCCTATGGTAGAAGCGATTATGTGGATTTTAAATAATCAGCAAGTAGATTGTTCAAATAATGATAGAAACATACAAAATCACATTTGATGTACTAAATGATAATTATTTTTTATTACCACTGCTGTCGTCTATTTCTTAAGTCCTCTATTTGCACAGATATTTTTAGCATTGAAATTAAGATTAATAATGACCCCTTCCTCCCCATCTCATTTGTTATAAGAAATCAGGAAAATAAAGAAAATTAACATTTATTGATGGTGAGCTATTATTTACCACACATCACTTAGGTGTTTTTTAAAATACTTTAATATTGACAGTGATTTCAATATAATCAACCTATGTTTCTGATACATCCATTTTTGAACAGAGTTTTGGCACAGATTAATTTGATAAGGGAGCACCATACCTTTACTATGATCTAGACTTTTTTGCCACATAATTGAAGCTGCTTTTGTCAAGATGAACATATTGCTGGCTGGTAATATATGCCATGCTTTAAATAAGTAAAGATAAAATAAAGAAAAAAGATTAAAATCTGATTACACTGTATTTCATAAGGTTTCATGTTCAGATAACATGTTTTCTTCTTTGGTGGCAGTTGGGTAAAGGGGAAAAGTTGATGACCATATAGATTCCAATTTTGACTTACTGATTTGTGCATGCATGGTATTTGGGCAAGATATACTGCATGCATATACAGTCTATTTATGCTAATGATATTTGTACTGGAGAAGACAACACAAATTATCCTGATATATTCTTTAGGGACATGAACTTCCTAAATTTCATGCAGATGGTCTTACCTAAAAATGTGTCTGTGATTAGTGTAAGAGATTTCCCACCGTTCTACATTTATTGAACCTTACCCTTTAACTTTACACAGGATAACCTACAACATTTAGGAAACATTTTTACTTATTATTTTCCTTAGGATATGAATACCAAGATCACGTGAACCAGATAGAGCTGAGAGAGTGGCGCAGAAATCTCTCTCTGAGAAAGGATCAGGCTCTTTAACTTATAACAGCTGCAAATTAAGTAATACCTACCTTAATCTCTTTTAACCTTACATCTAGATTCTATAAGCAATGGCAATGCAAGGAATTAATATATGTGTTATTTTGAAAACATGCCTGGATTTTGGGAGTAGTTTGAACTGTATTTTGATAAGATCTTTGGTGACTCCATACTATTCACAAAATAAACTTCAACCACCTCGGCAAGAGTGATATTGAATTTCCCTACCCACTGATCACAACTTGTCTTTCTAATTTCATCTTTTGTTTCATACCTTCCTATTTGTCCATAATGTTTCCCACGGATACCATCTGCTCCTTGGATCTTACTGTTCCTTCTCTATGAAATGTGTCTCTTCATTTAAACCTAACAATTCAATTCCTTCTCATTCAACACCTTGTTCAAAATCACATCCTTTGGGAAGTCTTTCACAACCTTCTCATCTCCTGTGGTGCCACCTTCATGTCTTTATCTGTATCTGTACCTATATAACTGTCTCATTTACTGTATAGTTTATCAGACATCCTTTTAAGACCTCTGGTGAAATCCTTGATGTCAGGGTTTATGTCCTACATAGCGGTTGGAGAGCTCCAATAATAATAAGAGGTATGTGAAAGTAAAAAATGAGGCAAGCCAACATTTCATTAACTTTTTCTTTTAAAAAAAATTATGGCTTTATTGAGGTAAAATTCACATGCCATAAAGTGCACCCTTTTGAAGTGGATAGTGTAGTGATTTTTAGTATATTCACAAGGTTGTGCAACCATCATCACTATCTAATTTCAAAACATTTTTAATACCTCCCCCCAACCAAAATAACCATTAGCAGTCACTCCCTATTCTCTCCTTCCCCAGCTCTGGAAACCACTAATCTTCTTTCTGCCACCAAAGATTTGCCTATTCTGGACATTTCATATAAATGGAAACATTTATATGAATCATCTGTATGTGGCCTATCATGTCTGATTTCATTTCCTTAGCAGAATGTTTTCAAGGTTCATCCATGTTGTAACATGGACTGTATTCATACTTCATTATGTTTTTTGGCTGAATAATATTCTATTGTAAGGATATGCCACATTTTGTTTATTCATTCCTCACGTCATGGACACTTGGATTATTTCCACTTTTTGGTTATAGTTATTACCATAATGCTGTTATCAACATACTAATACAAATTTTCATGTGAATATATTATTAACTCTTTTGTCATAATGTTATTTTGTTCCTAATATATTTTGTATTGCAATAATTTGCCATGTTCTGAGGAATTTAATACTGTTGAAACAAACCTGTTTTTCATTACAAACTTTATTTTTTATATCATTTTGGTGAACTTCTTACAGAGGATTAGTGTGAGCATTGTATTTTTATTGAGGTATAATGATTTATCTTTTCCAATTACTTGTATTTTCCATTAATTAAAAATTTGCTTTAACTGCCCAGCAAATGGCTGAATCTGGCTGTTTGTTTTTGTGGTGTAAATGAGGCTCTGATTGTTTTTCTATTGTGGGATGATGCTCCCTGCTAATTTTAGATGATTGTTGTTATGCTTTGCTGTGTCTAGTGTCATCAACACAGACAGGAGAAAATGCATTTAGAACACACAGATGGCAACTGGCTCCTTTGCCTATGTTACCAGGTATTGCTTGTATCTACACTGGGTTAGGGATGGGGCTGAACATACTTGGCTTATATTTTCTTCCATAATACAACTCTGAAACCTTCTGAATTTTGCAAACTATGTTTAGAAAATAATAAAAAGGCCTATATTTTGAATAAGGAATGCTGCATACAGAATTCAATGAATGAAGGAAAACTGCTGCAGTTTGCTTTTAACCCAAATGAGTCAAACTTAAAATCAGAAAGAATAACTTGTAGCTGTAGGTGCATGCCAAATTAAACCATTGATATAGATTATATGGACAATGACTGTGGTTGTTCCTTGAGCTACATCTTGCTGGGTATCTTCATGGACGTGTAGAATTTTATGCCTGGGAGTAATGGTAGAGCTTATAGTCTAACCAGACCTTACTCTTTTTTTATGAATGAAGTGACTTGTCTAAAACAACACAGCTAAGGAGTAGCAGAACTGAGAGTTAAATCCTTGTCCATGTGATTACAAACGTTCTGTTCTTGATCTTTTGTAACAGGCTTTTATTGCTTTTAAATGATGACAGAGTCATGTCTGCTTCATAGTTGGCTGCCCTTTCATTGAAGGTATTGACAATGAAAGGTATCTATATACTCTACATCCATTAATACTCTTGTATATTATCCTCTTTAATTATTTGTTTTCTAATTTACTCAGATTTAATTCCTTAACTTTTAACTGACAAATATTTATTGAATCCTTCTTATAAATAAGTCCATTGTAGGTTCTGTGGGGACAATATTGTATAAAGGCTAATTCCTGACCCTAAAAAATTTACAATCTTATTAGACGTTAGACACCTATACAAATAAGCATAATAAAATGTAGTATGTGAATATTGTAAAATCAGTTTATTAAAAAATCTCTACTATTTGGCGTATGACAGTGGAGCACCTTTGTTTTCCAGTCACTATCTTCCTCCCCGGTTTTGTATACGGACGGACTCCTCCTTTTTCAATAGCTCTTTTAATGACATTTTTCTCAGATTTCATAAATTGTTCTCACTTTGGGTTAATAAAAGTTTCTTATCCATGAACTGAGCCTAATCCCAGTTCATTTTAAAATTTCAAGGTCAATGCGTATCTTCTTTGCTCCCCTTTCCTCACTGCGGGCTAGTGCTATAGCTTCAGTGTCTTGAAGTGAAAGGGGTGGGAAAGTGGGGTGTGGGCTGGGTCTTAGAAACCATCCTTCCCTTGCCTTCTCTTTTAGGTTAATGAGGGGGAAAAATCGGCAAAAGGCAAGCATCGTCTTAGGTAACTGGTAGAGATGAATTCTTCTTTGCCATATAAAATTATTACCTTACATATTGTCTATGACCTAAATGAAAATGGTAGGAACCCTCAACCTGTCTCCATAAAGAAAAGCTCCTCTTCACTCAGCAACCTTCAGTATTTGTGAGTCCTGTAAAAGACCTGGCCACTACTTCTGGCTGACCTTTGCTGGTGGATCTCCCCTGACACATGTACCTCCTTATGTTCCTCACTACGGTGGTCCCAGGAAAACTGCCCCAACCCCAGCCTCCTCCTAGAGTAACTCTCAGATCCAGGGGTACACACAGAACGACCTTCCTTATTTTCAGGGAAATGGAAACAAAGGGAGGCAGCAGCCCTAACCTCCTTCCTGGAAGTTTTTCACTTTGCCAGGTCTCACCCATTCTCATTTTCCCCACTCTTTTGCTACATAAGGAGACAAGACCTCTGCCTAATCAGACAATCCAACCACTGAGAAATAGGATCATATTAATATCTTCTCCTTCTTGTAAGTCCTCAGTGTAATTTTAAGTGATTCTCTTTAAGCATCTGCCTCTAAGGTGTTTGAATTTGGAGGGGAAACAACCTATTTCTTTCCCAAAAGACATTTTTCTCTCTCCTTTACCCCCCTCTGTCACTTGGCATAGGAATGGGGACAGCCATAGGGAGTTTGTTGGTGGTATGTTAGAGCCAGTTCTCTGATCTGTCATTTCTAGGTAAGTCTTGTGCAGAGGCTGTACCTTGGGGATAGTGGGTCTTGGAACTTAAAAGGTAAAGTATTTTGTACTTTTAATCACTTAGCTATAGTTCTTTGGCTGCAAGTCTAAAAATAGCCCCAAATTCCAATCCGCATCCTGTTATAAGTGTAATAATAAAGATTTGAAAAGAGTTTTTTGGAATTTGGAAGAAGCAGCCTATACTTCCTATTAAAGGAATTAAGAAAGCAGTCCTGAAATAAAGGAACTGGCATTTAAGATAGTTCATCATAGTGATATATAGTTACATAAAGTTAAATAATTAAATATTTAACTTTATTGTAATATATAGTTAAATAAAGTTAAATAAACATGTAGTTGAATACAGTTATAGTTAAACTATAGATAAACTATAGTTAAATAAAGTTTAATAAATATAGACATATACATATATACACACAAACATATATATTTGAATAAACTTTTATCTATATACACACAGAGCTACATATACATGCATATTTTAAGAAACAAAATATAATTTATGTAAAAATATATAGAAATTTCATAGAGCTATTGAGATTATATGATCATGGAAAAATCTGGAAAGATAGTTAATAAATAGTTATTAGCACTCCCCTCTTAATATCGCTAGGAAGAAGGTAGGGATTGGGAACTTCTGTTTCTTTCAGTATTTCTGAAGGATGATAGTAATTTTTACTTTATTTTTCTGTTTTTAAGTAGTTTTCAAACTAAAATATCTTTGGAATAGTAAAGTTTTTGCCAGGGTTTGAATTGTTTTAGGAACTTTACATGGTAGCTAGCTGTGTGCAGACCCTGAAGACCAATGGCAAACTAAGGAATGAAAGAGATGTGGCAAATGAGAAATCATCAGACTTGATTACGGGGATGCATGGGGAGAAATCAAAGATGTTAAACAGCAATGGGGAACATAAAGGGGGCAGCTGGGAAATGATTGTGTTTTGGGATATGCTGATTTTAAGCTACCCGTGGAATATGGAGTACACTGTTGGAAGAGCAAAACTAGTGTGACAGAGTCCTTGGGTTGGCCATAGACTTAGGAGTTACCACACACACGTGTCATAGGTAAAGTTCTTGAGGCGATTGAGGAGACCAAGGAGGGGCTATATGAAGAAGAAAAATAAAGTAATAGTGTCGGCTGAGACCTGTATTTATATAGTAACATAACACGGCCTGACCTATGAATTAGATTTTACTTGGTAAACTAGTGAGTGACAAAACTACTGAGGAAATTAGCCAAAGGAAATCAAATATTAAATGCCAGTATGATGGTCTGTGCTCTTAACTCTGTGGATAATGTATTCTTCTAGTGTTTTGTTGTTCCTCTTTCAGTATGTCTTAGTAGGTTTATTTTCTTATATTTTTTGAAGTAGTTGTTGAAGAGTATCCAACTTTCTTGAGTAAATTAATATGCCATTTTTAAGTCACATGTTGTAAAATGTAATTTTTGGTTGTTTCCCTCCCCCAGACATACCCTTTTCCTTGAACCTTTCTAACCTTTGTTATACCCTGCTGTTTCTCAGCACCTCACATAGTGTCTAACAAGTCATAGGGTTTAATACATTTCTAATAAAGGAAAGCCATTCACATACATGCAAATTCATACTTCAGAACTCCTGGGGAAGAATTGATCTCAAATGGCTTCAAATACTGAAACCATTCTAACCTTTTTTGGAAACCATTCTCTTTGCCACCATCTCCTGTAGTCTGTATTAGAAGAGATAGGAGGGATTCAGCTATTCAACAACTATATGGAGCCCTTTAAGGTTATTTGTTAAAATAGAGTTTGTCGTTCACTTTATTGGTTGATACCTCACCCTCCACCCCACTGTACTGAGAAGAACTGAATAAACTCTGAAAATCTACTGTTGTAAAATCTAATGCCACTTACTTTTTAGAGAGAAACCCCATCAAGTAGATGAAATTGATTCATTTATCTCTACTGTTCTCATCCCATGGAAGTAATTAATTATTAACATAAATGGCAAATAAATTGAGAATACAAACAAATTGGGCAGAGGAATAATCTAAGAATCTACAACAAGCTTTGCCATTGCCTCTGCAAAAGAGAATTTAATTTTCCTCGAAATCTGGAAATCTCTGAGTCTGTCTTATAGTATTCCTAAATAATCCTGAAATTCATATTAAATTAATACTTAATGTTAACAATTTTATGTCATTCAATTTGCCTCTCCCATTATTTCCTCCATCTCCTTTCACACAACATTAATATAGTTATGATATCTTGGTGAGGAAAACAAATTTGGAGTACAAATGTCTAAATTTGTGTTTATATGGATAATTAATTTGGGGCAACTCATTTCATTTAAACTCTCAAAATCTATTCTCATCTCTACAATGGGAATCATGGTCCCTACCTTACAGAGAGTGCTTCAGTTTCAAATTAAATGTCATATGTAAAGTAATTAAGTATCATAAACACTTTGTTCTTATCAATGAGTTCAAATACATTACTCCACGTGAAAATTTTAAGAGAAAAATCACCATTTTTTTATTCTTTCCTTCTCTCCTTCCTTCCTTCCTTTCTCCCTTCCTCCCTCCCTCCTTCCCTTCCCTCCTTCCTCTCTCTCTCTCCTTCTCCCTCCTTCCCTTCCTTCCTTCCTCTTCCCTTTCCACTTTTAGTCAAATCATTTAAGTATAAATATCAATACAGTTTTCAGTATTTGAAGCCATTTGAAATAAATTTTTCCCCAGTAGTTCTGTAGTATGAATCTGCATGCGTATGTGAGTGGCTTTCCCTTATTAGAAGTGTATTAAATCCTATGACTTGTTAGGCACTATGTTAGGTGCTGAGAAACAGCAGGATATAAAATCAGAGACTTAGCATTTAGTCTGCTTTGCAAGCAACATTATAAAAATAGTCATTACTATTAGCACTCCACCCACACTGAAGCACTGTTCTACCATATGCAGGTATTTTCTGAGTTATATAAAAGGAAATAAATTCAGGCATCCCACTGGCTAGGGGAGAGGAGGACTGGAAACATCATTTTAAACTTTTTTATTCTAGACTTCACTGGGTAAACTATGGCTCATAGGCCTAATCTAGCTTTCTGCCTGTTTTTGCAAATAAAGTCCCACTAGAACATGGCCATGTTCATCCACTTACTTATTGTTTATGGCTGCTTTTTGTGCTACAAAGGCAGAATGAGTAGTTGCAGCAAGACTTGATAGCCCATAAAGCTAAAAATATTTATTGTGTCACCCTTTACAGATAAAGTCTGTTGACTCCTGTTATATAGAAAAATCTCTGCCAACATTCATCAGAGGGCTGGTTCCCTAAACAAGCAGAAACATGTTATAACTGGCTCCATTCTTTCTACAGCTAACTGTTCTTTGCTTTGCTGGTTCTTAAAATAGAATGTTCCCTCCTTTTGTATGTGAAGAAACTTCCCAGAATGGCCTCATAATTCCCTGTCTCTCTGAGTAACTGTGGCCCACACCATTTGCACAAATTTAAGAGCTTTCCTATAGTCACAAAATGGTAACTATCTCAGACTTTGAACCCTTATGTTTTTCAATTTCTCTTGATTTCTCCTTTTGATTCCTCTCTGCCCCCCTCCCTAAAAAAAATATAAAGGAAGAGTATTTGGCCAGAAAATCACCTCATTCTAATTCAGAGGAGCTGCTGTGGTGGTGGGGTCTAACCAGGATTCTGGAGCTGCCTGTGGTTTAAAATTGACAGAAGCTCTCTGACAGCCGCTGGTGCTGCAATGCCATTGCCTACTCCTAGCCATTCTGACAGCATGCTCCAGGCTACAGACAGCTCTGGGTATTCACATTTGAGCAGCACCTTGGACATTGGCCAACAGGCTTCTCTTGTTCTACCTGAGTTCTGTGAGCTACAACTTGTGCTTCTGCTCTCCTGCCCACTTGCGTGTTCCCCTAGTCTCGTGAGTGCTGTCTACAGCCGCTCTGTGACTCACCTATGACTTTAGAAGGAGATTTGACAGAGTGGAAAGAATACTAGATAAGGACAGGGTAAAGGCAGGTCCAAGGATTACTTCTGCACTTTAACAACTCGGTGACTTCAAATAATTTTATTTGCCTTCCTAGGCCTAAAAGTCATCACTGTGGATTTAAGAGTCATTTAACAACAGTAGTTATTTTGTGGCCCTATGAATCAGTAGGCACAAGGCAAGTATTTATCTTTCTTCCTTGCAAGAATTCTTTAATATTATGTTGACCAAATTTTAGAGAAAAGGAATCTTAATAAGTAATCCAAGGCCACATTGCTGGTAACCAACGGATAAATCCTAGTTCCATTTGACTCTAAAATCTCTACTTTTTCCCACAAATCTATTCAGTTTATCTTAACAACTGACCCTAAAGAAACATGGCCAGAATTCTGAGAACTGAGACTGCTGGAAGATCCCCAAATCTGATTCTCTTTGCTAGTATTGACTAGATCCCACAGAAACATGTTTGAGAAAATAGGTAAACTGGGCTTTTAACTCTGGATTAGGACTCAGTAAGCTGAGCTTTGACAGTTACAAAAAAGGTACAATAGTTAAAAATACTAGTTACTGGAACATAGAGTAATAGAAATGGTCAAGCAACAGGGGAGAGGAAAGTAGCAGAGTTAACAGTGTGATTTTTAAGCAATAAAATGTAAGGTGAAGGCAATTAATTAAGACTTGCTTTATCTGCTACTGGGAATAAGTGTCTTCATTTCCTACATAACCATAGTTGGATAAAGACACGAATTGCCACTTGATTGATGACCCTCATATTGGTTGATCTATATCTGATTTGCTTTAATCATCAATGCTTTTCATGAGGACGTATTCCTAGAGATACTATACTTCTTGTGTTTCCAGACCCGCAAAACTAGCTCACCCTTTACCTCAGTTGTGAAATTTCACTTATGTGTTGTTTTTATTTTTTTTAACTTCCTTAAAATTTTAGTTTTAGTCAATCTGTAACTAAGAGAAATTTCATGGGAAAAATATTGTAAAATGGTTATAAAAAGCATTGTTTCTTCAATATGATTTTTTTTAATCCATTGACTTGTTTTTACAAGATTATCAACTTATCGTGCAATGCTTTTCAAAGTTCAGTATACATGAGACAGTGAGTCAGTAAACTAGGATGGAACCCAGGAATTTGGATTTGTAACAAGCATCCAGATGGCAGCAGGCTGTCCATCAGACCATACTGCAGTAGCCCTGTAACTGATTGTTGTATCATTCATAGCCTACAGTGTGGCACAATGCTGGGTATTTAGTAAGAAGTGAATCAATTTGATAAACAAAAGTGCTAAAAGTAAGGGGGCAGTGTGAGGTATCCATTCATTCACCCAGTGATTCATTGTTTCAGCATTCAATGAGTGCCCGGCACATACTGGCCATTGCAGCTACTGGAAAAAGACATATTGGATGTGCTCCATGCTTCCAAAGAGCATGGAGTCTAACAGGGGGGTTGGAAAAGTGAAAACATCATTTAGAGATAATATTTAGGTGCTAGTGAAGTGGCAAATTAGTAGGAGTTAGAGAAGTGACCGAAATTCTAAAATATACTAACTGTACAACATTGAAAGAACTACCCACTTTCTTGTAAGCCTCTGTTTCTTGATTCATACAATGGAGAGGTTAATAATAAAAAATACGAAAATAGTGTCTCTGTGTGATCATTATTTCAAGTCAGTTAAGTGAAAGTAAGTTAGTATGTTATGAAAGACAACATATATGCAAGTAATAATATTTATGAATCTCTTCTTCATATAGATGGCTAGATCTCCTTACACCCATTCGGTGTGGTTGACTGGATGCCCCAGCTTACCTCCTTTACCTCACAGAGTAGCAAAGTGAATATTTCTATCTGATTTTTCACTGAAGGAGGCATAGGTTACCTGTCTCTGTGGAATGAAATCTGTAGAACCTGGGGCTATATATTAATGGCATTCTACTTGGGCTTTTAGCATCCTTTCCCTTAAAGCTGCAGTGACTACTAAATATTGGTGGAGCTGTTGGAAATAATAAAGACCTCTGTTCTGAGATTCCTGAGTAGTGTTTACCCCTTTAACAAGCATGTAAAATGTATACTGTGGTAATATGATCCTTCAAAATGATCCTTGCCTCACTATATCCATGTTATTTGAGCACTACAAATATATTTTACCAATACTAGGAACTGACAATATTAACTTTTTTTTCTGGGATTCCAGCAATTCCCAAACTTGACATGAGAGTGGGATTCAGGAATTCTCACTGAACTTGTACTAAGCTTCATGGAAAATGCAGCATATCAGAAATTCAGTGATAAATTAGTATGAGATTTGGTTGACAAACCAAATCAGTATACTTTTTCTTTTGAGATGCAGTAATGTTTTATTTGTACAGTATGTAAATGATACAAAACAATAAGAAAAAGGAAGAAATTTTCATATTCTGTATTTAATCAATGGCTCAGCTACACCATACTAGTGGAGATATATTCAGCATGACATTTTCCACACAAAGTGTCTAGTTCTGAAATTACTACTTGATTGCATGGTATATGTGTCTTCCTGTGAGAATATGAAAAGCAGAAAATAAATCTATTTTAGCACTCAGCACCCTGAATTTTGTATTTAATGAGTGCTAAACAGGTAGAATCAGAGTTGAATATAGCACATCTAATGGTCTAGTTTGAAAAGCATTAGTCCCTTTTTTATCCTTTATTCTATAAATGTGTCACATAAAATTATTCTTGTTCCCTCATACTTGCTAAGTAGATTATGCATTTGAGACACTTTTTGGGTAGAAGATTTTAGAATCATTTAAGAGGAATATGTTATAAAAATAAAACAGACCAAAGTAAAGTAAATGATAAGGCCCTGCCCAAAACACCGTGGGCAGCATACACAGTTTCCATCACACTGTCACAATCCACATGGAGCTGCCAGCTGAGTGTGCTACTGCATTAAAAAGTCACCCCAGCCCAATTCACACTTTAACTAAATGTATTAAAAAATATTATGCCTCTAAAAGCAGATTGCACCTTATAGTCTTCTTTTTCAAAGGGTTTAAAAATGTCTTAAGAAAGGGTAATTCCTGTTTGGGATTTATGATTATTACTCACAGGCTTTATTGTTCATCCTGCTTTCACACTGAGCATCCACATCACATCCACAGGAGAGCATCCAGAGGCAGGCTCATCACTTAAAGTTGTTTTGATAATAATTTATCCCAGAGTCTGACTCTATTGTTCTGAATGTATTACATAGAACTTCTATGGAACATCAAACATATTTATTGATAGGAGAAAATTGCGTCTTTATGAGTGTTTCTGTAATGAAACAGGATGAGGGATATGGAAAGTTGCTGGCAGTTTCTGTTCAAGCAGCACTCTTCAGGAAGAGAAAAATGAGAATGTTTTTATGCACATGAAATAAAACTCTAAAAATAGATGGGATGTTCTAATATCCAATGTTTGATAATGTATAGTCATATTGTCCTTGGTGAATGAAGGAGGGCACTGCAGATTTTTGGTGCCAAAAAATGTTCACAGTTAAAGAAATGAATATTATGCACTTCCTCCTGAGTATTCTTACAGCATGGACAGTGAGTACTCTCACAGGTATTAAGACAACCTGCCTCCGTGGTAGTTAATGAAGAATACCGATTAGTGGTTCAGTGAGAGGTTTCTTTATCTTCCCGCTGCCCTCCACAGACACCAACACAAGGGGAACTTGGCCTTAAGTTTAATGCTGTTAATAAGATAACTCTCCATCTCTGAAGCACTGGCTTGCAATAAAGGCTATTACCTTCTTGGCCATGTACCATATCATTTTGTTGTCTAATGCTTTGCTCCTTTTTCTTTTCTCTTTTAATTTGCATTTAGAAGAGCTAGCAACTTCCCTTGGCAAAGCTAACTGCTGCTGTAGCTGACAATAAAGCACTATGTCATCACTTGAATCTCAAAAATTAGAAGGAAATGAAGAGCTAACGTATGTTATTTATTTTTCTGAAGCCAGGACCTATTTTATTTTATTAAAATAGTTTAAAGAAAGTTACTTCAATGTGGGCCTAGGACATAGCTTTCAAATTTATGTTGAAAGGTCAAACTTGAAAACTATAAAGAGTGGAAAGGAGTTGATTGAGAATAAAGACAGTAAAAAGATAATGAGAAATCTAGTGACACTTGGGATATTCTGTAGTGAGAAAGACCTTAATATTTTATTTGGTTTAATATTGGAAGGAATCAATTTAGATAGATACAGCTCTTATATAAAGAATGTTATGGAAGCCAAACCTCCCAGTACACCAGCTAAGGATGTATGTGGTTATCAAACTATCTTAATTACCTGTCCAGCATGGAATAGTAGGTTAGTTAATAGATAAAAGACTGATTTGGCATAATTCTTAACTTCCCGGGGCTATGGTCTAATTGAATATAGGTATCCACATCCTTTCATGTTCTGAAATGTGTGTACTTTTCTTTGTCTGCAATTTTGACATTAGGGCTGTACTAGAGTAAACAAATAGTTTCTGTTACCTGGCGGACCTGGGGAATACCACATTAAGTAGGGAATCAGAAATTCCGAAAGATAGGTTTATGGCTCCCAGACAATTGAAATTTTCTACTGGGAGGACTTTAATGCAAGGAAAATCAGACAAGGTTAATGATGACAACTCTACATGTTGAAAACAAACTATCTCTTCACTTCTGTCTGTCTCTCCCCCTCCCCCTCCCTCTCGCTCTCTGAATACACACACACACACACACAGATATACATATATATGGAGAGAAATATATATTTTTATATAATATAGAGAGAGATATATGAAGTGCATATATCTATATATATACATATACACACATGCATATGTTTAAAATTGGGTTTCATGATTCTGGTGGGATCAATGCCAAAATCAGTTAATATCAGAGTTGATATAAAAAAAACTTCAAGACTATTTCAGTCACCTTATACAATGTTTGAAGCCTCCTCTCTATCCTTTCTGCCTCCTTGATGATTTTGTTTTATCATTTGTTAATTTCTCTTTAAACATCTAGGTCTCAAAATGTCCCAACTTCGTTTCAACATTTTCAAGTCTCTCTTAAAGCAAACAACCAAAGAAAGATACCTCCTTGACCCTTTATAGCTGTCACCTTTCTTTTCATAGTCAAGCATCTTGAAAGAGTTGTTTTGCTCAAAGTTTATACCTTCTCACATTTTGTGCATTCACCTTATCATAATCTGAAATTTACTTCACCATTCCACTTTTCTAGCCAATGACCTCTATGTTGCTAAAGCCAAAGCAAACGTTTTTTATTTTCTAGTTTTTATTTGTGGCATTTTATTTCAGAATCATTCTTCTTGCTTTGCTTCAAGTTTCCTGTTTTTTGCTATTTCTTTGAGCATTTATTCTCAACTACCTTAAGAGGTTTCTCTTCCTCTGTGGCATTTCTCAGAGCCTTCCTTAGCCCTCTTCACTTTGCTTTCTATATATTTTCCTTCGGTAATCCCATTTATAGCCATGGCTTCAAGTACATTCTTGAAAGTTATGACTTCCAAATCTATATCTCCCACCTAAAATTCTCTCCTGAGTTTCAGAAGAATATATTCAATGCCTACTTGGTATTTCCATTTGAATATCCAATGTTATCCTACATTAAATGTATCCCAAAGAAAACATATCCATTTTACTCCTTCCTCTTCTTCTTCCTACTGTTTCCTCTCTTGAACAACACAGTTTCCAAAGAGTATGATATTTTTTTCTTTCTTCCTACCCTGTCCACATCAAGATTAGGTGACGTTACCTTCCTACTATCACTTCTATCTGTTCTCTCCTCTGCAGTATCATTGCAACAGTTTAAGCTCTCAACTGTTCTCATATGGATTATTTGGCAAAGCTAATTGCTAATGATAAAGCACTATGTCATTGTTCAAAATTTTTGACTCCATAGCCATGGATTAATAAACAAAAACAAAACTCAAAAAAACTCAAAAAAAATGCAAATACCTGGATTAGATACAGTCTAGTCTCTAATGATTTGAGTAATCCCTTAATTTTTCTAAATCTCAACTGAAAATTGTAATAACACTACTATCTTCCCTAAAGTGCTGGTGTGATGATGAAGAGAGATGATACATATTAAACACTTAGGACAGTGCCTATCATAGATTAGATATGTGATATTAACTTTCATTTTTATTAAGAAATACTGTTCTTACAGTTTGCCTCTCTCTAATCTATTCTCCAAACTGAAGACAGAATCATATTTCTAAAAGAGTAAAGATTGTGACACTTCTAACATTTATGAAAATATCTAAACATCCTACCAAGGCTTAGAAGGCATTCTCACTATCCAGATCTCTTACCGCTAGCCTTACTGGAGTAAGCCCCGCCCCTCAAATGCTGTGCTGTGGTGTTGTGAAAATACTCATTGTATCTCCAAAGTGCCTTGTTTTCTCTTGTCCATTTACTTTGCACAGGCTTGTCAGTTTACCTAGAACTCTTTTTTCTCCGTTAAATTAATTACCTACTCAGTCCTCAGGAGTCAACTCTCACACTTTTGCTAACCTTTTCATACCCTTTCGTTATTCAGTCTGTGTCCAGGACTCTCATATTTATTTCCGTAACACATTGTCCATACTTCAATCATTATGCTTTACATTCCTTATTCTAATTGTCCTTATTCTAATATACCCTTCCCAGTTGAATATAACCTCTTTGTTAGTACACTACCTTTTCATAACTCTACCTCCAATAGCATGCTTTTAATTAATGCAGGGGACCTGAATAAATTTTTAAATAGAATGGCTATGAGGAGTCTAATTCTCCTTTCCATTAAGCAATGTAGCCATTTTGGTTACTCTTTCTTTGTATATATAGGTAGGAGCTTTTCTATTTCACACTAAGCTTTACCTTCTAAGCAAGTTTCAAAAAATGAAAATGATGAAACTCCCAGATAAAGCATTAATATTAAACTCAGTTTCACATAAGAAAATAAACAGATTAACAGTGGCTCAAGCAAAACATGAATTTATTTCCCTCTTACATAAAAGATTTCCAAGAAAAGTAGTCCAGGACTGATATCTTGGCTCCATAGTCATTAGGGTCCTAGGTTCCTTCTATCTTACTTTTGCACCATCCTTAGCATGCTGCTTCATGATCCAAGATGATTGCTCAAGCCCCAGTCATTACATCTTCATACCAGTCGGTAAGAAAGAAGGCACAAAGAAGAGTCCTCTCCCTCCATTTAAGAATACTTTTATTTACATTCCATTGACTAAACCTAGTTGTGTGCTCATACACAGCTGCAAGGGAGAATAGAGAGTGTAGGCTGTTAGCTGAGTGACAGTGTACCCACATGAAACTGAAGTTCTTATTGTTAAAGGTTAAGAGGAGAAGAGATATTGTTAATTAACAATTAGTTCTTTCTATAGTTGTGTTTGAATCCAGGTGCTCAGTTAGAGGATAGTGTGGATAGGAAGCCATGGAGATGGAGTAACTATTAAGCAGTGACACTGGGGACTTAAAGTCAATGGTATTGCTTGAAATTAAGCATCTTTCTCAACACCCCCGTCATTTGTCAGGATGAGTGTCTGTAGTAGTAACAGGGTTAAAAGTTGGCCCAAAATAGCAATGATCATCCTAGGTTTCTTGTCTTTTTTCTTACCTGATCACGATTTTTTATATAGCTATATATAAACCTCCCAAAAGTTTTGGGGTCTCTTAAAAGTTTACCAGCCCTAGTAGATAGGATCAGAGGTCATGATATGATAATAATATAAATATTAAGAATATACTTGGATCTTAGAATCTACTAGAAATCTTAGAAAGAAAATAGCTTTCTTGAAGTAAACATTCTATATTTGAAAAATGGAGTCTAATTCTACATACACTGTCTTGTTTGCAGCTTATTTTGCTCTAGATAAGATCAGAAAAACGTGGAGCAATAACAGGCAAAGGGAGACTGCTCTTCTAGGGTTTCCAGATTTAGCAAATAAAAACACAGGACACACCGTTAAATTTGAATTTCAGATAAACAACAAATAATGTTTTAAATGATATCCCATGCAATATTTAGGACATACTTATTCTAAAAAATCATTATTTTTCTAAATTTCAAATTTAACTAAACATCCTGTATATTATCTGACAACTCTATTCTCTTCTGAGGCTTGTAATTTTTTATTAAGAACCAGGATATCACCCTATCCATTTGGGGGAACCATGAAAGCTCAGAAGGTAAAGACCATGTTCTATATAAACACTCCAGGATAATACATTCTCAAAACATTTTAATTTCTATTTGAATAATAAACCTATAAAAATATTACGTTTATCAGTTGTTCCAGAAAAAAGAAAAGTATTCTTGGGCATTTTATTAATAGCTATGTTTGAGAATATTTACAAAATAAAGAGTAGTTGTAAACACAACCCTAGTATTGAGAGAGGACTTGTTTTGAAGCAAGAGTCAATCATTTGACCCTGAGTAAAATTCCTTAAGTTTAAACCTAAGTTCCTTCATCTATAAAATGGGAATAACAGTGCTCACTTCATAGGATTTTCATCAGAATTAAATTAGATAATGTTTTTAAAGAGCCTGGCACATAGTTCAAAATAAGTAGTAGCCGTTATTACAACAAAATTATCTCTAGAACAATTTTCACTTCAATTTACAGAAAGCCAATCTAGCAGTCTGGATCCAATCAGGAGATAAACCATACAGTAGGTTGAAGAGGTGTAGTTTAATATAAAAATTATTAACCATAGTAAAGTAACTATAAGATATAAGGAAATTATATGGCAACCCCAAGGCTGACCCAAGGAAGGACAAACATGGAAGCAATTGAGACCATCCTTGGAGAAGATGTGATTTGGCCACTGGAGAACAGAGATCTTCACTGGTTTGGCCATCCTGGAACTGGTCAGATGCTCCTGCATAAACAGCAGGCCATCCTCCACCCTCCACCCTCCATAGTGCAGTGTAGGCAAGGAGCAGGAGATCAGCAACTGGTGGCTGGGTGTGAAGTGGCAGTCAGGTGCTGGTGGTGGTGAAAGGCTTTCAGAGCTTGTACCAAACAGGAGCAGAAGGAATGACCACTTGGTGTTGTGACTCTCTGGGACACAGCGGACCCTGTGCAGGCAGGCTAGGCAGGGCTTGCCTAGGGAGCACAGGCTGTCTACGGAAATGTTGCCAGACCAAGGAAGCAAGGTTGCAGAAGGACCAAACCCTGGGCCAGTGGCTACTGGGGCAGTTTCTACCATGTGTCCTCACACCCACACTGCTGACCCTTCTGGCCAAGCTGGAAATTTCAGGAAGCCCCTTCCTCCTGCTATTTCTCTCCACTTCCTTCTACTGAGAAAGCTTAACATCATATTGACTTTAAAGGAGAAATGCTTAAACAAATTCTGTTGTTTGTCATATTAAAGTGTGCATTGGGATTTGAGAGGCAATAAATTGATAAGTGACACAGCAGATATACTTAACAAATACAGAGATAATCTAGAAATTACAACACTGTAAAAAGGCGTTCAAATACTGTGTTCTGCTCTATAGCTCTTTCAGTTCTAAGTTTTTTAATATGAAAGATTGGCATATATAGGTGTAAGGTAACTTTAGTTCATAATTTAAATATGAATATCCATTAGCATTATGATAGCTATGCGTATGCTGCAGAATAATTTGAAGAACTACAAATAGCACATCAAAGAGATGCTATGGTCTATTGAAAGAAAAATCTAGTTTTTGAAAACTGCCTGAACATAATTTACCTATCCAATGTCAGTTTAAAATTTGGACAATAGACCATAATGACTTCTAAAAATCTCATGTAAATAATGATCCATTTAATATGTTTTGCAAAGAAATATATTTTAAACAGTCTTTTATATTGCGTTGATATATTGTGAAAGAGGGCTTGTTTTTTTTTTCCCCCTCATTACCTAAAAATATTTCTGAGAGAAAATAATAAAAGAAAAATTACTGTGCTGATCATGATGCTGGGGAAAAGTAGGAATCCTTGAAAATATAAAATTACTTGAACTGCTGAGAATTGCTTTATTATGGCAAAGTAACATGGTATGAATATATGCCACTAGTTATCTGGTCAGCATTGATTCACAAAATCTACAACAAACCACTTTGTAATTTCTAGCAACCACAACCTCTCTTTTCTCTAATTTCTTTATCTCTAATAATAATATACATGTTTTTTACCAACGTTGATAATTTATTACATGTCAGACACTGTGTTGAGTACTTTGTATTTTCATCACATTCTTTCTATTACAATATGTAAAGAAGGTGCTATTATCATCATTCCACAGATGAGGACAGTGACGGAAACTGTTGAGTTACCTGTTCAAAAACATCATGTCAAAGCAGAACAGCTGGGATTTGAAGTGTTATCTTTCTGTCTCCAAAGCTCTCACTGATTTTAGGCATGTTTCTAACTCTAGGTCAGAGTAAAAATTTATTATCAGGGATGTTACTGTCCAGAGCACCGCTTCTCAATCTTTCATCTGCACGCAAATCACCTGAGGATCTTCGTAAAACACAGGCTTTCATTTAGTAGGTCTGAGGAAAGGCTGAGATTCTAACAAGCTCTCATTGGGTGCCTATACTACTAGTTCATGAACCATACTTAGTGTAGAAATGGATAAGAGAAAAATGTGGTTGGAAAAGACTGAGATATTAGTGGGATCCAAATAAGTTTAAAATTTCATCCAACTTAATTAATAGTAAAAGAGATAAGAGAAGGAGATGTTCTATAATATTTGGGCTCGAAAAGAAGAAAGTAAAATTTGGAAGATCCTGCTATAAACATCATGAAGAAACAAGAAGGGTAAGAATGGGTCAAAAATAGATGGCAAGAAGTACAGAGTGCTTATCCATCTATCATACGCAGAGGTAATGATCACAAAGGCAGTTGTCCTTAGAACTCAAGCCAATGTCTTTCTCACAGAAGGCGGGATGCTTAAGATACTAATGTGATGATTTAATAACTGAATAGCTTTT
Source organism: Daubentonia madagascariensis (assembly GCA_023783475.1). Classification (NCBI taxonomy): domain Eukaryota; kingdom Metazoa; phylum Chordata; class Mammalia; order Primates; family Daubentoniidae; genus Daubentonia; species Daubentonia madagascariensis. The sequence goes on along the minus strand of JAKFHU010000747.1, from coordinate 12,416,234 downwards.
ATTAGATTCGCATTATCACTAATTAGTTCCATTCATTGTCTACGTAATCTACTTCTAAAAAGTTTAACACTTAAGTGGTTTATATTTGTTAAAAGATTTCTCTTTACAGTTTTCAAAATTATTTTGCATGCTTCTTGTTATGAAATCATATATATATATAATCTGCAGCCTAGCTATTTAAAGTCCCTGAACCAGCAGCATCAACATCATCTGAGAGCTTGTTAGAAAGACAAAGTTCAAGCTCCAACCCAAACTTAAATCTGTATTTTAAAATTATCAACAGTGGTTTCATATGCACAGTTAAGTTTGAAAAGCACTGGTCTGCAGAAGGTGTGATTTTTAAACCGTAATTGGCCATTGAAAGACCCTAGAAAAACATCTCTCACAATGTTTTTCTAAAGTATATAGAAATCAAATGTGTTTTATAAAAATGAAATGCTGAATATTTAATCACACAGCAGCAGTATTTCTGTTGACAGCAAAGTGTTTCTTATATCAACATGGATCAAAATAGTCCACACAGAGGCTGCACTTAAAGATTAATTTATCTACTTTTTTTCCTTTTGGCTTTCAAATTTGTTTTTCTCATGTTCCCATTTTTTCAGTTTTTTTCAAATATTATAGTAAAAAAATTATGATAATTACTGTCTTAGGGTAATTGGCTGATGCTGACCACAGGTTATTATTCCATCAGCATCTCGACCCTTGAAGTGGAAGGAAAGGAAGAAAAACAGAAACACATTATGAAAGAGGAAAAAAACACTTCCTTAGTTTTGTTGTTGACTTGCCCTTTGAGTTTTATATTCACACCCGCACTCTGGCCTCAGCAAAACAACAGGTGCAAACTGCAGATGGATCCTATCGCAGTTGCAGACAGACACATCTGCCACTAGTTACATGAGTCTGAATTTGAAAGATGGCCAGCAGCAACCAGATTTGTGTCCTGGGGTGGCAGGGCAGAGGGCTTCTTTGAACAGTGAAGATACTTACAGGCTGTGCTATTTCCATCTGAGCACTCAGTTGAGACCACCTTTCTAACTTCGTTTCAGAAGCTTAAATGCTGGTTTCTTTTCCCCCTGTAGCTAGGTATAATTAAACATCTTTCCCTAAATAAAAGGGAAAAGGCAACTTTATTACATACTCTTATATATTTATTTATTTACATATTATCTTCATTGTATATATATAAAATTTATCAAAATAGCATAGATAAATTATGCTTCCCCAAACTAAAAGTTTAAAATATATTGCAATACACATATTTTTTTTCAATTTTGCACTCTAAAATATCTGATATATTTCAATTTTTGTGAACGTATTTAAAGTGTTTTTAAAGTCTTACATATATGGAATTACTAAGGCAGATTTTGTTCTTGCCCTTTTAAAGTATGTGTGTGTGAGAGAGAAAATATGCATAGTTTCATCATTTAAGTGATACCTAAATATATTTTGATGTTTAATATAGACCAGGAGTTAATATTCCATACTTTAAATAAATATATCAACACTCACATTTTTACTGTTAAATAATTCTTCATTGATCTATAAATATACATATCATCAGATTGTGTATGTGTTAACGAATACACAATGGATACACACACACATCTGTGTGTGTGTGTGTGTATTCTGAAGCCATGGATAACCAGTGTTTTGTGAATAATATGATTATACAGTACAAAACTATATATGCCTATATTTATAAAGCTTTTTGCAGATTAGATGAAACCAAATATTTTATATACCAGATTCTATATTAAATTTTTAGAATAACAATATTTCCAATTAAAAATGGTGTTATTGACATATACAAAAATATTCAGCACTATCAGTAGTCAAATAATTACAAATCAAAACAATTATATACTACTTATTTTTCCTCTAAAATTTGAAAAAAATTATAATGGTCAGCATCAATGCTCTATTCACAGCTGATGGATATATATTTATGGCATATAGAGCAAACACTTTAAATATTTTATGTGTTTTGATTTACATTTTCCCCTTCTGTTATATATATATATATGTCATAATTAAATAATTGGATACTAACCAGCTTTATGTGCAAAGATGTTCACTGAAACATTTTGTTGACAGTGATAATTTGGATACAACCTAAATATTCAATAATAAAAATTATGGCACATCATGTAGCCATTTTGAAAGATATGTGAACATTTAATGACAGAGGAAGATGCTAACAACATGATGGTAAATTAAAAAGAATTAGACACAAAATTAAGGATCTAAAAGAAGCCCAATGTTGACATTACATATTCAACTAATACGTATTGAGGGCGTACTTTTCTGTTTTTGCCAAGCACTGTTCTAGGTACTTAGACATAATGGTAAGCAAAACAGAAGCCTCTGGTCCTCATGTAGGTTATATTTTAGCAGGAATAAGACTAGAAATGAAAGTTCAAAACTTCTAATAGTAAAAAAATCTTGATAATAAGATTGCAGGTATTTTTTATTTTCTTATTTGTACCTTTCTCTATCCTCTAATCACCTACAATGAGAATGAATTATTTTTATGATTTAAAAAAGTAATTAGAAAGATAGTTATGCTACTTAAAAGGCTGTTTAACCAATACTGTCTTTGTAAATCTCAGATAATCATGATCTTTAGTCCTTTTCAAGTATTCAGTCATTCTCTCTGGACCTTAAACTTTAGACAATATTCATATAATTTTTACTTTTTCCATTCTATTCCAAAGGAACATACTGGTCTCACTAATTTGTTCTAAAAAAAATCTTTCAATGAAAATATAATTAGTTGCAATTAATGTGCAAATATAAAACTTTGGTCCTGGAATTGGTTTCCCTAGCCCAATTTAGCAAAACAATTCTGAATGTTAATCCATCCATTGATAGTACTGCTTTGATAGTTCATATCTAGTTTTAATTCTCTTTGTAATATAACTCAATATTCATTTACCTACAACTGTGTGATCTATCTGATTTTGTTATTTAACTAAATCATTTTTATATTTGCAAATGACATTTTTTGAAAACATGTTTAATGGCTGCATAATGTTGTAGTTGTTCAGGTGCTAAGTGGGTAATTATTCTCATTTGCATCATGGCTCTTATTATAGTGAAATAACCTCCATTATAAAACCTCTTGAAGGATTCCTAACCTATCCTCTCCTGGGTTATAGCTGATTGTCAGAGTTTGGCACATCTTTATCTCTATGTCAGTGATCCTAAGCACAAATGTCTACACTCCAGACCACTAACAAATGAGTGCAGAAGGCTGAAAAGAGGGGGGCCAACAGGCATTTGGAGAATTTGTGCCAAGAGAAGGGACAGCCAATATTCATTTTCAGCTAATTTCCAATCACGAGTATTAGCCTAAATGTTCTGATATATAATAAATTAGAAATCTCCTTTTTAATGTAAAATTTTACATTATTTTTTTTTTACATGTTGAACTGACCAAACGAAACAGACTAGCCAACTGGATTTGATCTTTCCACAGGGAGAGCTTATGAAACTTGTACATTGTCACTTGTTATACTCCTCTTAACATTGGCTTTTTTGCTCTTATCATTTTTGCTTCTGCTTTTGTTTCTTCAGGTAGTGTGGGGAAACGTTTTAAAGAAAGAGTCAGAATTTCTTAGTATGCATATAGAAACATCCTCAGCCTGAATTGCTGTTAGGATTATTGATATTCAATCAGAAGATTCCATTTTAAGTTCATTATTTTAAGTATATACTGGCTTTTAAAATTATTGGGCTTTTAAAACTTTCACTTGATAATAAATCAGTATAGGTTCATAAATGTCATGAATAATCACTATGAAAATATAGGGAAATTAAGTATATGTGCACAAATTGTACATCCAATTCCCTTACTTATTAAGCAATGTTACTCACAGATCTATAACACAATTTTTAAAGAAAATGCAATGCATAATAAATTTTGAATTTGATACACTGGGTACAATCTCAATGTTCTAGAATTTTGAAAGTAGACAGGGAAAATAAAGAATCAGAACAAAGGGAAGTGATTTTTTTTTCAAACCAAAAATAAATGGTAAATGAAGTCCTAGTGACTATAAATGCAAGGCAGTGAGTCAGGGAAGACAATAATTGTTAGGGATTAATATATAGAATAGTCTACCAAGGCATCAAGCAAACTCTACTAAATCTAATAAATATAAAACTCTTAATAAAGTGCTAAGCAAGAAACAGAACAAGTTAAGTACTCTTAGCTTGTGTGCCACAGCTGTTACCTGAGGACAGTGTAGAAATTCTGAGTAGGATGTTTTGCAAAGGCAAAAACATAAATTGGAAGAATTCCATACCGGTGTGAAGCAGTGTTTGCTCCTCTCAACAAGGATGACATTCTGTTTTTCTATGTGTCTACATTCTGTTCACCCTAAATACCCATGTGTGTTAAAAGTGGTGCCAATTAGTCTTCTGGCAGGTATGCCGCTGGCACAAAGTACTGCTGGTTACTTTATGGGGGAAGGAGGTAGTTAGAGAAATAATGCTTGACTTGAGGACCTAACCAGCTTTAAGAACAGAAAGTGCCCCCTACTAGACAGCCGTGATTCAAAGACTTTTAGTACGGTATTTTAGATAAAGGTTTAATGAAGAGAAAGTATCAATAAGGTTAAATACCATATTCCAGATGCTTTAAAATTGCATATATTACCTAATTTAGTATATAAAAATGATTATATTTATTTTAATGTAATGATAATAACAACAACAATAGTAGTAACTGACCCTTGTAAGTACTATGCCAGGAAATGTATTGTGTACCTCATACTGAGATGATTCACTTAATCCTTATGTCAATCTATGGGGTAGCTACTACTATTACCTCTATTTTTCAAATATGGAAATATCCCAGCAGGGGTCGGGAACCTGCAGCCTTAAGGAAACGTGGCCTTCATGGTCCTTAAGTGAGGCCTTTTGACTGAATCCAAATTTTAGATAACTAATCCTTTTCTTAAAAGGGGTGCAGCAGAAAAAGATGAAGCTTTTCTTGCCTCCTTTGGTGCTTAAAAAAGAACAATCTTGAAATTAGAAGGCCACAGGTTCCCCACCTCTCTGAGTCTCAAGATTTGATGTTTTATAAGTGGTAGAGTCTAACCCATCTCTAACTCAAGTTTAACCTAAGTCTATTGCTTTCCAAAATCCAGACTCTTTCCACTCTGCCCAGACGCCCTTTATGCAAATGTGGGATCTGCACACGAGGGCCTCTCAGGTGTGGTTTTTTTTTTTCTTTTTTCATCAGTCACTACTCACCTGTCACTTTTTCTTGGTCACCCTTGCAGCTCTTGGAGGCAAACCATTGGAATCTATCTGGAGATACATCCCTCAAAACACCAGCCAGTTAAATTTTTCTAGCCAGCAATCTATTCTATGTATCTAGGTACGAGGGTTTGTGGGACCCTCTGGAGTTAAACCTTCTTTTCCCAAGCATTTAAAATTTATGTATTTTCCAGTCTCTTTAGATAGACTGAGGCTGGGGAAAAAAAATATATATAACCTTTCAGTCTTTTGGTTTCTTAAAGAAGGTGGTGAGGCTTCAAGCAATCAAATCCTGGCTTACGATAGCTGCTTGGCTTTTTTCCTCATTTATACAATACAGGAATTAATAGTTTCTGTTTCTTAAGTTTGTTGTGAGAATTGATTTAGTTAAACTCATGTAGCATAGTGTCCTATGCGTAGTTTGGACTGAAAATTGTACCTAATCATGACTTTCTCTAAATAGTTTATGATGCAGATTAAAGACACACAAGTAAAAACAGAAATGCCCAACAATCACCGTAGATTTCAGTGTGATTGGATTACTTGTGATGCATTCAATTTATGCTCTAAATCACCAAAATTATATTGCTACTCTTCTAATCTTCACCTACAAAGGGCTTTGTGTGTAAAAATAAATATCCCATTGCATTCAGTCTTTACAAACCCAAATGTAAAGAGTATTATCAGTCATGTGCTTTGCATTGGGGAGTTTTTATTTGAGGGTGAATTCCTCTGAATTTTCCTGTTCCATGACGTGGCACAAACACATCACTTTTCTGGCAGTGCTGAGGAATCAGATATTTCACCAAAATGAGCTTTCCAGATAGCTGTCTGCCTTAGCCATTGAAGAAGAACCCTATTCTCAAAAGTATGGCTTGCAGGCCTGTTCCTGGAGGATACTCAGACATAATCTATGTGTGCTTGATGATCAATTATTGTCTTGGATATTAAGAAATTTATTTCTAAGCCTCTATCTGTCCTTTTAGTAAGGATTTCTGTTGTTTGTCTGATGTTAGACAACCTCTTTAGAGCGTTGTGTTACCCCCAGGTGGTAGGTATTATAAATATATAATAAAGGGTTCATCCTTTCTAAATTCAGGCTAAAACTCAGGAATATTAGGACATTTTTTCCTTAGAATTTTTAAGATCAAAGACTATTTTGCTTAACATATGGGCTCACAGCTGTTTTCCAAGATTACTGGACATTATCAGAAGCATAACTTCACAAATATTGGGAGATCTCCATACTAACCATGTGACACAATTTAATAAAGAAAGATACAAGGATAAGTAGGGATAGAAGCAGGAAATACCTGAAAACTATTTGTAGTTAAAAACAAACAAACAAACCAAAAAACCACAAAAAATCAAATCCCATATTTCATTCTAACACAAAATAAACTTTAAGAAATTGCTGTTGTGTTGAGACCAAGCTAATTATAGTGAGATAAAACCAGATAATGATAATGTACTTTGATTTTAGAATGAAATTCAGGAAATAGCTCCAGGGTCTGTTTTTAATGACATCTCCACTGATAAAGGATGTAAAATTTTTCAAGTCTATTAGCTAGTCATTTAATAGTAAATTTGGCCAAGTGTAATGACACCTACATTTTCTTATTAGAGAACTTATGGTTATCTACATAACAAATGGCAAATTGGAGATGTATATGCCATTTAAATTAGGTTACAACCAGGAAAATTCATTCTGGTTGACATGCAAAGGCCACTCTTAAAAGAGACTTGCTGTGGAACAGTTTTAGATAGTTTTCTATAGTACCAAGAGACATTAATATAATAACAGATTCTGTTTAGCATAAGAGTTATTTAAGTAGGCAGTTGGACCATTGTAGTGCACAACAGGCAGCAGCTTAGTTTTGCACTTTGGCCTTTACTTACAACATAAAGAAGTCTCATTATGGCAAGCCCCATTATGGTAGGAAATCCATCTAATGCAGCTCATTCTTGCACCTAATCCAAAGAGGTTTAATTACCAGAAGCATTAATCTCAATAATAATAACTAACATTTATGAGGACTTTGAAATGTTCAAAAGATTTTCATATCTAGTTCTTGCCCTGGTATTATTGACTTACCTTCCTAACTGTTCTCCCTGACTCCAGTCTCTACTCCTTCCAGTTCGTTCTCTACATTGATGGTCTGAAACACAAATTTCATCATAAAATTTGCATGATTATACATCTGCAGAGGCTCCTCATTGCCTGCAAGGTAAAGTCTAAATCATTAGCAAACCCTGCAGGCTAGAAAACCTTGGTCTTGGGGAACCAGGTTTTTTTTTTTTTTTTTTTCTTATAACATACATGTATAAACAAACCAAAAATTTATTTAAAATGTAGTGACATTATCGGTAGAAGCAAATGCCCCAATACTTTTTTTAAAATTTATTTCAAAGTTTTATGGGGATATAAATCTTTTTGGTTACATAGATCACTTTTAGAGTGCTTGAGTCATGGTTATAGGTGTGCCCATCGTCCAGATAGTGTTCACTGTACCTGTTAGGTAGGTTTTTACCCATCCTGTCCTCCCCTCTCCTGCCCCCCACTTGACTTCCATTGAGTTTTTCTTTCCTCTATGAGCAGATTCTTTGCTACTTTTTTTTCCTAGCTTATTTTTTCATTTAAGGAGTTCACAGATTCCAATGACATAGACAATATGGGTGTAGGACCACACACATCTGAGGAAAATTCAAAATGGACCACACAGAGTAAATATTTTATTTCAATCATAGCTTAGTGCTTTATATATAATAGATACTCAACAATCATTTTCTAAATTTTATTTTATTTCAATGTGAGAAATACATTGTATTATAGCATATTGTCTAATACAGAATTGCCATGTAGACCCAGGGAATAATGTTATGGTAAGGTTCCAATGTATAAATTATGTGAAAATACTGGCCAAAGGGGAAGGGAAATATTTTGCTAGATGAAAATAGAAAAAAAAATCTGAGTTTATGAACATATATTTCACAGTTGAGCATAAGCTCCAGGCCATTAGATTTTACTCAAATAATATCAGGGACAACCTTCTGATGAAACAAGATTATGAAGTTTATAAGAAAGTGGTCATAATCTACCTTTCCTTATAGAATTTTAATTTTGCTCTTTTAGTTTTTTGGGTTTTTTTCCCCTCTTTTTGGAAGCTACATTCTTTCCCTGGGAATTATGAGTATTTCTTGGTCAGGAAGTGTTCTACTTGACTATGTTCATTTGGCAGTACACTGAAGAACTGCAGAACATGTGATTAAAAACCAGAAGTGTACATTTTTGGCCGTGGAAATGGAGCATGTTTAACCTTCTCAAACACGCACCCTTGAAAATTTGCCACCTGTACTTATAGATATGGTTTACAATTTTAAATATCATAAGCTGTGAGAAGGGAGATATGTTTTGGCAAAATAAAGTATAGTAGTACTGGTCATATGGGCAAGACCGGTACAAAATTTCCAGTTCAAAGGATAATTTGTAGAACACAATTAATTTTCATACTTTTTTTGGAGTTGAAATAATTTCTTATGTTAAAAGTTGGAACACATTTTTAACAGAAGCATTCATTCCAAAACATACAATTAATTTGTTATAGTCAGAACTAAAATTCCACTGGTCTCTCTCATTTTATATATAAATCATTTAGATTACAAAGGACAAATAGTCCCCTCACAAAATCTGAATATACCCTTCCTTAAATTGAATCTTAATTGACTTTGATAAATGGAATTTGATTTTCAAGGTTGTTCCTATCATATCTTAATAAATTAAAAGAAATGCATTTAAATTTGTTGAACAGATTAATTCTGTCTTGGTATGGTATGTGTTTTTACTGAAATAGTATTGAATTGATTAGATTCATGCAGATGTTTTAATTAGTAGCTTATACCTACAATTGTGACTTTGTCACAGAGATGGTGGTGGATATTTATGTATGTTCATCAGGTAGTATAATTATTTCACTCTCAGTGCAAACGACTGAAAAACTGGTAACTCTTAAGTAATAAACTCATTTTTCTCAGAAAACAATGAAGCTTTAAAAATTAAAGCAAAATTACGTGTATGAAAATAATGCCATAGAATTTAGTTAAAAGAAATATAGTTTACAGCAAAAGGAAAATAAAGTAACATTCTAATCACTTGTATTTCCTGCTTGGTATCAGTTGCAATTTATTTTAAAGAAAAATAGTCAACAAATTTTTACTCTTCCCAAAGGTTCTGGGATCTCCATATACTTTATAGCCTAGGATGGCTTATATAACCTTCATTTGTTATTTCTAATTGCTTTGAAACTTGGGGTACCAGAACCGGGTATAAAAGGTGGCACTTAAACATCTCACAGGTGTTCAATTTGTTTAGTCTGTTGTATTTGATTTTACCTGATCGTGTGTCAGCTACTCATGCCCGTGCAAAAGGTGGAGGAACTCGTGCCATTTCCTATTCCCTGTTGAATGTGGACAACACAAAGGCATTCTGACCACGACCAGTAACATATGCTCAGCCTTTCAGAAGTATCTTATCTATGCAATTTATCTCATTTATGCATTGATTCTTCTATTTTCCCTCTAACCAAATATTAGCAACATTTTATCCTAATTATTGTGCTCATAGATTAAGTTCAATCATGAATTATTTCTTTAAGGGAATTAATCATTCTTTTCTTAGTCTTCTGGTGTGTTTTGTAACACAACCTAATCTTATAAAACATAGCCAATTTGGTAACTTAAAAAAAAATAATTTCCCCAGGATAACACCAGTTGTTTCTCATTCAAGTTATTTAGGACTTTGTAATATGTGGTTACTGAACTATTCACATAGAGATAGCTTAGGGGAGAGATAATAAACCAGTAATAATTGGCATTATTGATCATCTTTATAAAAAAGGAGAGGAAGACCAGAAGGAAAGCTGTTTTACCTCTGTGAAAGATCATTTAAAAGATTATCCAGAGAGGATTAAGATAAAGTAGCACTGGAAAAACCACTTGTCAAGAAAGACTCTATCATAGCACAGAATCCTTGTATGTATTTTTTTGTATTAATGAAGAAAAGCAGAGGTATATATTATATAAAAAGAAAAAGAAGGAATATAATATAGGATATAGGATAAAGTTACTTATGACTTACCCCACTTGATTCCTATAGCAATCTTTTGAGGCAGGAATTACTATCATTTTAGATATAAATAACTGCAACAATATAATCTCATAGAGAATAAAATTGCAAATATTTGGGTTGAATTGATGATTATTGTTTTACCATGTACTAAACACTTTCTAGATGAGATTGTTTTTAATCATGGCTTTAAAAATAGAAATTAGATATATTGGTGAGATCAGTAATTGTGATCATATTCAATATTTCCAAGTCCATTTTCTGTTTAAATTGAAAAGGACTAAAATTTCAGAAAAGGAAGCCGAATCATTTGTACTATGAATTTTATTATTTACACTTTTCAGACTCAAATAATAACATGTTTAATGATAACATTGTCTTCTCCAAAAAGTCTGAGTCTCACAATCATTGATAATAAAAGCAAAGGTAACAGGAAAGAAGTGAATCATGTTATCTACAGTTGTGAAAAACAAAATATTGAAAATGTCAATCTTTTTTATTTTGGAACATGATTCCCTTAAGAGTCTGACGAAAGCTATAGATCATCTTCCTAGAAAAAGATTCACATGTACATACACATAAATTCTCCAAATTTCAATTAAAACTACTTTTATGTATGTAGTGGTATGAAATACAGAATTGACAGATTTATGATGAAGCGAGAGTATGTGATGATTTATTCCCTGAAACCTTTATGCTCACCTTAAGGACTCCAGGTCCCCTTTACCCTGCACTATTTGTTTTTCATAGCATTTTTCACCATCCAACATACTAGATGATTTACTCAGGTATTTAGTGTTCATTGTCTTCTCCACCTGCTATAATGTAGCTTTCACCAGGGCAATGATAAGTCTTTTCTATTCAGTGATGCATCTAGAACAGTTCTTGACAAATAGTAGTCCCTCATTATTTACTGGGCCAATGAATATGTTTATGATGACTGGATATCTTGTATTAGGAATAAGCATGTGAATTTTGAGCTAAAAATAGGAATGTAAAATTGAGCATTAAATTGCTAATATAAATATTCCTAACTCCATATTCTTCCAAAAATAACAGATTGTGCATGTTTGTATCATTTTTTAGGATGAAATAATGACTCTATGACCTGACTACAACCATGTATTACTTATATGACTCCACAGACATTTCCCTGATTTAGCTACAGAGTACAGAATTCAAAGCCACTATTCCCTGAGGATTATCAACTATCAATGTTAAGTGTTAGCTTGGACTGAAAGTTTATTTAAGGGTAAATGGATTTTTTAACACCTCACAAAGCTTCATTTTTGACCATATGAAAAGAATTTTTATCAAAAGTAATTGTAACTCAAATATTATAGCAAGTAAATTATTAAATCCAAATCATTCATACACACGCGCGCGCGCACACACACACACACACACACGGAATTGAATCTCTTTTCCCAGTGTATTTACCCTGTGTGATAGCCATGGTTTTTCTTTGCTTGATTGGTTTTCATTATTATTTTTTAAAATTTTGTTTTCTAGAATTGTGTTCTTTCTCTTATATTTGAGCCATTCCTTAAGTAAAATATCGAGGTTTCATTACTGATAGTTAGATGGTTTTATCTATACCATAAACAAAAAAAGTCACCCTAAAAAACCAAACATATCATGAAATGTACAGTGGAAAAAAATACCAGTCTGTGATATTATTAACTTACATGTCTTTATCAGAGCAACTATTTAGAAGACGGATTGATAACATGTGAGAAGATAGTTCAGATTTTGAGAGGAATTGAAAAGATCTTCTAACACTTAGGGGCTTTTCATTAAATTTTAGTACAAAAGGATTTTTAAAATATATTTATAGCTAAGTTATCAGCCAGTTAATAAAAACGGAAGGATGAACAGTTCTGCTGTAATTATTATAGAATACTACCCATGTCTTGTGAGCTTGAACCTGAGGATAATCAGGGAAGAAAGAACAGTTAAAGGGATCTCATGAAACAGTGATGCTGGCTGTAAGTAGGGGAGGGCATCTTGGCTGTCAGATAGGACTAAGCAGGCAGATGTCAAAACTTTGTTCATGCCCCCTTCCTCTGTGATGCTGCAGGCTCTATGTGAAACTTCTCACATTGAAATAAATGACTGTCTTTGCATGCCACTGTGCTAGACTAGAACATTTATTCTCGATTATATGTCTGAACCTTAAAGCAGAGGCCAACTGACACAGTGAATGAGTGAATGGTGATCTATGAGTGGTATCCTTAGAGGAAAAGGGTTTATTACAGTTGTATCTTTTCATTTTTAATTTTTTCAGAGAAGGAACATAGTGGGATGTAAATTTTCTACCTAAACTTGTCAATTATACTTTGTTTCCTGCCATTACACAGTCCCAACTAAAAAGTTCATTATTACCTTCTCAAATAATTTGTGTCACAAAGACTTAACTAAAAAGTCCCTCTTGTTTCTATGCTTTCTAGTACCTCTATAGTGTCATTCCCCGCCCCCGCCACTTGCTTAGTTTCTATATCCCACACACATAAACACAGCATAAGACTAGTCCTCTAATGACAAACTGCAATGTTCCAGAGACTTATTATAACTCATCTACTTGCACTCAGAATGCATTTTACATAGTATCAAAGAAACAAGCTCAGAAAGGAAAGGGATAACTTGGGGGCAATTGAGATATTAACAGTATTAAGTAATTCTGTCCATTAATATGCTATATTTCTCCATTTATTGAGGTCTTCTTTAATATACTTTAAAAGGGTTTTAAAATTTGCTTCATAAAATCTTTATTCTTAATTTGGTTAATAACTAGATATTTTATAGAATTTGTTTCTATTGTTAATGGTAGCATAAACTCTATTTTATCTTTCAGCTTGTTAATGCTGATACAGAGAAATTGTGGTGATGTTTTTAAATTATAGAAATTCTAGAAATGCTGATTATAGCAATTGGAATTTTAGAAATATGGGTTAAAGCATAGACAGAGAAAACCAAAGAGAAAATGGTAAATTAGAAGATAAACTTGAGGAAATCACTCAGAATAAAACACAGAAAGATAAAAATATGAGAGAATAAATTGAGATACCTGGAGAATAGAATGGGTGGCACCAGCCTCTGATTAAAAAGTTCCAGAAGCTGATAGTGTAGATATTGGAGGAAGGGCTGTATTCACACCCGCCCAGTGCTGTTATGGTGGCCTGAGGAGGAGCTGGAGGACTTGAAGCTTTGTAGTTAAGGGCATAGACTTCGAGTTTACCTTGGTGTGGGTTAAAATCGCATATTAGACATTTACTAAAAGAGTCAGGAGTCGTGTGTAAATTGTGTGTAACTTTCTAAGGCTCTGTCTTCCTATCTTCCTATCGGGCATCAGAAGAGTTCCTAATTGATGACATTATCATGGGACTCAGTGAGATGATAAAACGTTCTGTTTTAGCATTGTGCCTGGCAGGTGAAGCACTCAAGAAATGTTACATATTAGAGGAGTCTAGCAATGTAGTACTAATTATATTAAAATTATTTATTGTATGAAAGTGTAGGTACTAAATAATAATCTAAAACCTAACCCACTATGTGGTTAAATAACAATATTCTCTGGGAATAAACAAAAGCAAAAAACAAACATTTATCTTGCATCTTGCGTTGCTATAATCCTGGTAGTAGAAGAACATTATTCTCATTTATCCGTTCAAAAGACTCCAATTTGAGGAGCTGAGGGACCAAGAATTATGAGGAGCTAAATGTCAGGCAGGGGGTACTCTGGATCAAAAAATACTGAAGCTCAAAAAATCACTGGCTAAGATGTCACAGCTGAGAAGTGATGAACCAAAGTCTACCTCTATACAAATCACTTTCTTTTAAGCCACTGGGGGAGGGATTGAGCAATTGAATGTGGGATAAGTGAGGAGAAGGCATTAAAATTTATGTTTACCAATAATGGGAGGAAAACAAAAATGTAATACTACAAAAAAAAAAAACCCAGGATATATATTTGTACATAACTTGTAACAAACAATTTTAAGACTTGTTTTTAAATAGAAGTTTTAAAAGGTCTGGAAAGGAGTTAATCAAAATGTCTATAGTAGTTGGCTCATTAAAAACTTCTTTATAACCTTCCATGTTTTTCTACCATAAAAATTGTATTACTTTTATTATTTTTGAATTATTTCATAAAAAATAACTTTTTCTCTTTTAAACATAGTGGAGTCAGGATTCTGAAGTAGGGCAATGGTTTCTAAGGATAATCAGTTCAGGATAAAGAAAATAGTAAAGAACAGGCTTTCCTCTCCCTTTCTGTCCCCTCTTCTACTCCACATCCTCATTTTCCCTTTTTTTTCCTACCACATACAGTAGTGCAGGGATCTTGTCCCAGGGGATGAAGGAAAGGCTGTAACCCAGCCCTAATGTGGGACTGTGTCTACCTGGAAAAAAGAAGGCTATTTTCTCATTGGTAGCCCCTCCACTCTTATTCTTGCCCTTCTGTGCCATGGTGGAAGCAGGGCCCCTAGTTGTGAGGCTCTTGGTATTGAGGGCATGGTGGGGATGGTAGTAATACGAGTGCTAACAGTGTGCTGTCTGCCTAAGCCAACACTTGAGTGGCAGCTCAAGTCCTGCACGAGTGGCAGGACAGTTGGCAGGAAAATGGTCTTTAATATAGATGTACCTAACTTTTTCATGAATAGCAGTGATGATAATAAATATGACACTAACAAAAATACTAGTTTAGGTATCAAGGAATATTAGGGAAAGATTGCATTTTATCAACATTGCTTATTTAGTATTTCACATACTCTATTTAACAATCTATTATTTCTACTTCTATTTTACTACCAAATTTCTCAAAAATAAATACATATATACATATATGTATATATGTTTTATATGTGTGTCTGTATATATCAATATGCTTTATTTCTTATCCACCTGTCTCTTCCTGTCTATTTGCACTACTGGACTGAAACTATTTTCTCCACTGTCACCAGTGACATATCTTTTTCCCACAAACTAATGACCTTTTTATTCTCCTGTTTCTTGACTTTTCTGCTATATTTGATACTGTTGACTTCCTCCAGCTTTATAAAATCCTCTCCTGTTTTAATTTTTCCAATTCTATAGTACTTTTACTCCTGAGTATTTCTCTAGCACACGTTATTTCTGTAATCATGTTGAGCAATCAGTACTCAAGGGATGTCATCCAAAAACAACTTTATTATGTTATTTTCTTTCCTTTCCCTTTGTGACTGATCTTTGGAACTGGTTCTTTATTCCTAGATGGAATTTAATCCAGGTCCCATGACATGTTAGTCACTTTCAAGTATAAAGTATTTTTCAATCAGTATAATTAAAGTGTCATCATCAATAGAGCAATAAATATTTTTAACTTGGTTCAAAGTTCTGGCTTTTTCTCTTTCCAACTTGAATGGACTAGTATCCTGCAGTGGGGGAGGTTATATGTGTTTGTCTTTTCTACATACATGGAATGTATGAGTTGCCCACTTTTTGTTTTTAACTATGATTTTTATGCCCCCCCAGCCCACTTCCACAGTGTTAAAGACTAGGCAGTTGTTTAAGGATTATTCTGTCTCATTGGTTACTTTCATTAGTTTTTCAGAGACTACTGGGTACTTCTCACAGAAGCTTTCTTGACATGAGTCAATGCATCTCCCTTCCTGCTAATTAATTACTTCTTGGTCCTAAGACATTCACTTTCTCTTACTCATCCAGTTTCTTCAGAGCAGAATGATCTTGTCAAATAATGGATCCCAGTTTTACTAATGATTAACTTTGGATACTGACTTGTGTGATTTGTGTATAGCATCATACATATTAATTTATTATAATTCTGAAAGGTATTTTAAATTGAGAACAGAATATGTTTTATCTTTATACCCAAATATTTTAAATGAATTTAAACTGCTAATAGTTCAAATCATTGCCCCATTCATATACGTAAGCCTGTTAGGTAGTTTAGATGCTGGCTAGAAGAATATGGACTGGCTCACACAAGAAAGTCTTTAATATATTTACCACATCCTAGACTACATGAATTCAGTTTTTTATTTGTCACTGTATTATCTGAAACAAGACTAGCAATAAATCATTTCTTATACATTTTGCTAGTCTTAGAAAAATGACACTAACATCACAAATGATATATGAAGTGATGATGGTTTAAAAATATTTCTCTGTATTAACAATAACAGTCGACCTCTCTAAATAAAAAGATAAGATTTTCTACGAAGTGAACAATGGAAAATAATACAGTATGACATCATCCCTTTGAGAACTATTAAGGAAATACAAAGGGTACCTCTGAATGTTTTATTGTACATATAAAGGTGTTTATATTTAATGCACATATAACATGTTAAACACATGGACAGGAGTTATTCTTCAGAAATTATTCATTGATATGCTGTTTATTTTATCTGGCCTCTCTGCCCAAAAATATTCACTAAAGATAACTTTAATATTACCTATTTATTTAAATTTGGCATTTTGACCCACACATTAGAATAAACACAATATATAAATTATTATCTATTTAATTTAAGCATAATGATAAGTAGTATACACATGTATGTTCCTCTGTATATGCATAAATATAAGCATTACAATTATATCCAAGTAAATATATTTTTTGCCTCTCTAAACACAAACTCTTGAATAAGGACACACGTGCTCATGTGATCAAACATACTCCAAAGAGCAAAATCCCTTGCGATAGATGCTAATAAGAATGTTTTGCATTAACTCCATTATATAGCCCATCTAAAGAATTGACAAAACACTCTAACATATGTATCTTAGGAAATGCCTCTAACTCATTTATCTTTGAATGCTCACTTCTTATAACTTTTTCTTCTAGGTTATCAAGTAATCTTTTGTGTTCTAAAATGATTTGTGCTGAACTGACATCATCAATGCAGCAGGGATACTGTAGAATTGCAACAACTGCGTCATTAACTACTATCCATTGTCCACATACAAGTACAGAAGTGCTATCCTATACTATCATGCCAGTACAGCACTCCAATCACCTTTCCTCAGGCTACAGTTGTCTTAGGTCTTCTGGAAACAGTATCTTTACTGGGTAATAAAAGGCACTGAATGCTGAGCGCGGTGGCTCATGTATATAATCCCAGCGCTTTGGGAGGCTGAGGCAGGAAGATTGCTTACGGCCAGGAGTTCAAGACCAGCCTGGGAAACATAGTGAGATCCCATCTCTACAAAAAATAAATTTAAAAAAAGATTAGCCAGGCATGGTAGAGCATGCCTGTAGTCCCAGCTACTCAGGAGGCTGAGACAGGAGAATCCCTTGAGCCCAGGAGTTCAAAGCTGCAGTGAGCTATGATCATGCCAGTGTACTCCAGCCTGGGTGACTGAGTGAAATCCTGTCATAAAAAAAAAAAGTACTGAACTAAGGAACCAAGTCATAAAGGGTGTCACTTCCTGCACAGTCAGTGGGTAGGGTGCTGTGCTGAAGAAGTGATGATTTCTGCAGGTGACAATTGGATGACTGAAGATTCTTACTCCAGTGAAGGCTAATAAACAGATGGAAACTGACTAAACCTCTTCAATGACCTTTACTTTGTTTCTTCCCTGGTCCTGACTTTTAGGACAGAGGGTCTTCTACCTTCTTGGGCAAATTCTCTAAGCTCTTGGGGTGCTCTATGGGAATGCCCCCATATACCTTTACTTGGATTTCTCCTCCACCCTTCTTGTAATTTGGGTGACTCCCTTCCACATTATTGTCATTTTCCTCAGAGGTATTCCCTCTTGCTTCAAACCCCATTCTTACCATGCTCTCTCAAAAAAAGTCCTTTATAGACTATTAAAATCTAGGAAACAACAATAAAACTGTGTTTCTCTTTCTTCAAGACCAAAGAATGCTCAGTACTCAAACCATGGCAGAGGTAAATATACATATAGAATTATATATACATATATACACACACACAGACACACAAATGTATACATATTTGCATTCCTTGCTCCTTCTGCAATAAAGAAAAGGAAGTGGAAAAAAGTCAAGTTTCCATCAAAAATAGAATGAACAATCTTATCTAGCCACACTACAAGAAATTCTCCTTTTCTGAAAACAAGTGGAAAAAATTCAGTAGAATCTTCATTTTTGTTAATTCTGTAACCGTATAATCCTATTGCTATTGATATTACATTGGTCTTTGCAATCCCTCAAGTAAATGAATTGTACCTGTCTTTGCTTGTCTGCTTCGGGGAAAGAAATCCACCGTAGTTACTAGGAAATCGGTACTTCCTTGTAGGAGTGGGAAATGGGGAAAATAGTATCAATATACTGAGTTTTTGGCTAGAGAAGAACAATTTTCAGATTGATTGCTCCATGCCTAACTCTTCTTTCAAATTAAAGAATTTATTTTGTTTATTTCCTTTGTCCTACTAGCAAATAATGTTTCCCTCCATGCTACCCACCAGCCATCCTAGACAGACTGGTAGTTTGCTCTTCAATTATTTTTCCTATTATATATGAACATATAAACACACATGTAGGAAGAAACTCAAAGACAGTATGTTCCTTGTTTTCTGTTTTGTTTTGTTTTGCAATATTATTATCTAAGTCTCAGTCACACAAACACACCTACAGCATGGAAATGGAAAAGAATATAAATTATGCAAAAGGCCATAAATATACTTACAATTTTATATAATGTAAAGGTGCATTTCAAATCAGTTGGGAAAATGATTCTTCAATTATTTTATTATAGGTGTTATAACAATGACTAAATCATTTTGAGAACAAATATTTTAAGTCCTTACTGAAAAGGACTTAAAAACAAACCAAATTTCAAATATTTAAAATAATTAGACATACAAAATCTAAAAAAGTTGATCTCATAGAAGTAAAAAATAGAATAGCGGTTACTAGAGGCTGTGAGGGTGGGGAGATGGGAAGGGATTAGTCAATGGATACAAAGTTACAGTTAGATATAAATCTTGATATTATGTTGCACAGTAGAGCGACTACATGTGACTATAATATATCATATATTTCAAAATAGCTAGATGAGAGGATTTTAAATGCTCTCACCATAAAGAATAAGTGAGGTGATGGATATGCTAGTTGCCCTGATTTGATCATGATACAATGTATACATGTATCAAAGCATCAAACCATCACACTGTACCACACAAATATGTACACTTATGTCTCAATTAAAAACAAAATTTTTTAAAAGTACTAGAGAGATATCACTAAATATTTATAAACTTAATTTATTGAAGGTATATTAGTGATTTTTTGTTAAGTTGCTGCCATAACAAATTGCCACTAATATAGTGGTTCAAAACAACACCCTTTTATTATATCATAGTTTTGTAGGTCAGATGTCTGGATAAGTGTGGCTCAGCTGAGTCCTCTGATTAAAGTCTCACAAGGTAAACATCAACATACTGCAGTGCTGTGCTTCTTTCTGGAGACTGTGAGAATGAATTAGCTTCTAAGCTCATTCAGCTTGTGGAAGTGATTAAGGCCTTATCACTTCCTTATCACTTCCTTATGCCAGCCCTGGGAATGGCAGGTTGCCTTCCTCTCGCACTTCTAATCTCTCTGACTTCTGCTGTATCTAACTAACCACAGCCAGAGAGCCTGTTTTAAGGCCCGTAATCTGAATTGCTTTTGCAAAGTCCCTTTTGCCTTGTAAGGTAACATACTTATAGGTTCCAGGGATTAAGGATTGGACATCTTTAGGGAGTCACTCTACTTACCATAGAAGGCATTCAAATACAAGTAACGAAATAGAGCCCATTATGTATTTCATTACTTAAAGCTTTAAATCTTCTATGTCTCCAAAACACAATAACCAAAGCCCAAGTAAATGACAATCTTGGAAAATCTATTTACCACATATATGATTGTTATATTATAGAAAATCCCCACCCAAAGTATAAAATTTGGATTACAGGATAGGGTAGCTATGACTTCCATTACTCCCTTACCTGGGTTGAATTGACTATTCTCCCTGGAAGATGTCCTTAATTATTCCTCTGAGCAATGTGAATGAGCATCCTAAGTGTGGATACTGTCAAAATGGAAAATGTAATGTAACCCAGTGGAAGCAAACCTCACCATGAATAAAGGGACTGAGTGACCTGAACTCAACAGCGTCATTTATGAAGACACTTTATTTTTCTTCCCCTTCCCCCTCCAATTCTGCTCTATGGGCTAATCCTTATGTTGCCTCTCAATAAAATCTTTATAAGTCCCATAGCTTTGCTGGGACTATTAAGCTATAAGTAGAGTTTCATTAAGTAAGTGTACATTCCCGTCTAATGCAAAATCAAAACCTCTGAATTAAATTTAATTTAGGACTTCTCTCCTCTCCTAGTTCAGACTCACTTATAAACTTGCAGTAAAAGGAGAAGTATGAATGGGTTCTTTTTCTTTCCTCATCTTCTATTCTCCCATCCCTGGTCACTAGTAAATATTCTTGGCCAAGAGCCAAGCCAAGGAAGAGAAGGGATTTGAGTAAAAGTCTTACATTAAAGTTGTGACTCTTTAAAACATTTTCTAGCATACAGACATTTCCCCCAGATATAAGATCTGCCAGTACATCTCTACCTACAGGTGAGAGGCTAGTCTTAACATTCAGCTACCCCAGCTCAGACTACCATTTTCCACAATCATTTTGAATTAAGATGTGAATAATGCCATTGATTTAATAAATTCTATATAGAACAACTCTGTATAATATCTAATTGTGCTTCATTATTCTGTTCTTTGAAACAGAAGAAAAAGTGCTACAAAATGGTGACTAACCAGTTTTGTACATTTCACTCCACCCCTACACATATCAACATCTGGTGAAAGTTAATCTATTTTAGTGGTCTTTCCTTTTACAAATTTATCTAGGTTTTATTAAGACATAATTTATTTTAGTTCATATGAGGAAAACTGGTGTCATTTTCCACAACACAGTATTTCCAAAAACAAATAACAGGTACACAATTTGATCATTCTTCTTGGTAGAATTACCAGTGCTATTGTTAAGATATTTTATTTTTCATAAGACTGTAAATTTTATGTTTATTTTATTTGATAAAGTGAAGAAAACTCTGACACTCCTTCAAAATGATCTAAGTCTACCATCCTTTTTTTTTTTTACAACACTCACATACAGAATATATTTATATATATATGCGTATAAAGTATGTATAACAAACATTTAAAAGTTGCGAAGTGTTTTCTTAGATTCTCTTATAGTGAAAAGAATCCACTAAAAAAAGTTCAGAAGAAACAATCCAAGCATGAAATGGATGAGAACATTTTGGTTACCAGTAGATTGGTTAATTACTGCAATTACAGGAATGTTGAAGATACTATTGACATAAGAGGAATTTGGTATTAAATGAACTCCAAAGCAAGTAAGTCTAGTGGAGAAGCTTAAATGTTACTAGGTTTGGGGGAGGAAAAAACTTGGTCAAATTTGAATTTCATATAAACACTGAATACATTTTTAGGCTATGTATGGCTCAAATATTGTATCATGTATTTTATCAGGCAAACCTACTCTAAGTGGTATCCACAAATATCTTCCCGGTAGCAATTTGTTTTCCTACAGTCAAGCAGTGACAAATATGGAGAACAAAAAGGTAAAAGAAATCTCATAGTTTCATACAATCAGAATATGAAGGGAATTCGAGGTCCCATAATTCATCATCTTATATACTTATGGTTGACACATAATAGGTTTTGATAAGTATTTACCTGAAATTGCCTGAGGAGTATCCTTAACTAAGTTAGATAACAGATGTAGTAGGGTTTTTAAAATTTTTAATTTGCTTCCTCAGTGTGTTTTTCTATGCAATCAACATCAACCAGGATCACTATTATTGTTTTCCATAAAGTGTACCTTTCTGAATATTTCAGGAGTTGTTGAGATTTTTAGGCACGGAAACTGCAAGGGTAGAATGCCCACATTATGAGTAAAACCTGTTGATCATACTCTCTGAAGAATGCTCTGCATTTAACTAATTTAGAGCCTTACGAGATATAATAAAAATTGTAAACCCATCATGTCAAGTTCCTGTTTCAAGTTTCAGAGCAAGCTGACCTTCATAAAACATGTTTAATATATCTCCATATACTGCCAATGATCAGTTATTTCTTGTTGAAAAGAGAGAGCTCAGAGAAAGAGATCTCCAGTCTTCTGCTGCCCAGAAGAACGTCCCTTTGTGGGTCAATTTGGACAAGTTTAACCTTGCCAGGTTATTTTAATTGTGCAAGTGTACAGAATGGATGAATTGATCAGGCTGCATGCTAATATTTTTGCATTTCTGAATTCTAGTTTTGACCCTTTCTCTAAGCTTTTAATATAGTTTCTGCCAGGACCTTTAATCTTAATCTCTTTGACGTCCTGATCTTAAAACACTAGATTTGATTAATAAAAATGGAAATAATTTATATTGGCATATTACTATTTTACTATCCAACCTATATTTGTCCTTTTGTTATTATTCTGTTTGTGTAAATCTGTACTTGTTCTCAAAACAGAGTTTCTATTAGATTATGAGCTCTGAGAGGCCAGGACTGGATAAGTGTAATTCTGTTTAGTAAACACCAACTTAGTAGTTCTTGAAGTGGTATCCCTGGATCAGCAGCACCAACAGTACCTGGGAATTTGTTAGAAATGCACTCACCACCTTATAAATCAGAAACTCTGGGGCAAGGACTCATAGACCCGTGTATTACCAATGTCTGCAACCAGTCTGATGTACTTGAAGTTTGAGAAGCACTGTTTTATCTCATACTTAGTTGGAAGGAAGCAGAGTGGTGTTTTTTGGGCAGTCACCAGGAGTCAGTCACCACAGTGACTAACTAAATTACTAAATTACTTCATGATAATTCTCACAGCCCATAAGTCTGTATCATCAGCAAGCCCCTCTTCTGACTAGATCTATGCCTTTGTCAAGTTATTTAATTGTTCTGTTCCTAAGTTAATTCATCTATAAAATAGATACAATAGAAGTGCCTACGACTTAGGGTTGTTAGGAAGATTAGATGTGCTAGTATGTGAAAAACTCTAGTACATGCAGTTCTTACATATTTTTGCTGTCTTACTATTATTATCTAATAAAATATATACTATTGTTACCAATTATAATTATTATTGAGGCCTCAATAAGTTAAGTAATGTACCAGATGTGATACAGATAAAATAGTAGAAGCCTGAAGTTGATCCCAGATTTATCTTCTTCTAAAGGAAAATCTTTTTTGTCTCCCTTCTCCCACTGTATACAACAATGATATTTGTACCACATATTTTGTTGCCTATGTACACATACATTTCCTCTTCTGAAGTTGTTCAACACTGCTATGATAGACTGGCTTCCTTAGTTAAACGTCATAGGAGGGAGTAATGCCTTCTGTTGCCCAGTATCTGATGTACTACTTAGAAACATATTATTAGGTCATTAAATATGAAATGTCTGATTTTGAATCAGAAGTGTAGGGTTTATTATATCTCAAACAAGCAGCAGTACAATTAATCAAAGTATGCACCTAAACTATCGACACAGTTTTGCTATCTTAATGGTAACTTGTTTATTCCAGCAGTGAAGAAACCTGGAGAGTGAGTGGTCATGAAATTGCAAAAGACATTTTCCACAGCTTGTTGAAAATTGAATATTTTTCCTTGCAATTGAATATTGGTCAAAAGCCTGGAAAAAGTGGTAGTCAGTTGGTGCAAGGTCTGGTGAATAGGGTGGATAACAGAGTTTCCAAGTCCAGCTGCTGCAGTTTGAGCAGCATTGTTTGTGGGACATGTGGTTGAGCATTGTCATGCAAGAGAATTGGCCTGTCTCTGTTGACCAATCTCAGCTACTTAATCGCAAACATCCTCATCATTTCATCCAGTTGGTTGCAATAGACATCCACTGTAATTGACTGATCAGTTTTCATGAAGCTGTAGTGGATAATACCAGTGCTAGACCACCAAACAGACACCGCTAGATTTTTTTGATAAATATTGGTTTTGGACTGTGTTTCAGTACTTCATCTTTATCCAACCATCATGCCAAACTCTTGAAATTGTCAAAAACAATCCATTTTTCATCACATGTAAAACTATGGTGTAGAAATGATTCATCTTTATGTTGTGACAGCAAAGAAAGGCAAGCTTCGAGATGATTTTTCTTCTGACGCTCGTTTAATTCATGCGGTACCCATCTATCCAGCTTCTTTACCTTGCCCATTTGTTTCAAATGGTCCAATATTATTGGAATAGTAATGTCAAACCTTGCTG
Source organism: Daubentonia madagascariensis (assembly GCA_023783475.1). Taxonomy (NCBI): domain Eukaryota; kingdom Metazoa; phylum Chordata; class Mammalia; order Primates; family Daubentoniidae; genus Daubentonia; species Daubentonia madagascariensis. Next base: position 12,391,586 of record JAKFHU010000747.1, on the reverse strand, counting down.
CTAATTCATGCATAGGTTGAGATGGATTTGCTTCCACTACAGCTTTCAGCTCATCATTATCCACCTTGGTCTCAGGTTGCCCACATGGCTCATTTTCAAGATTAAAATCACCAGAATGGAACTTCTGAAACCATCAACGTACTATGCATTCATTAGCCACAACCCTCCCAGACACTTCGTTAATATTTCGAGCTGTCTGCACTGCATCGGTTCCATGATGGAACTCATATTCTAAAATAACATGAATTTTTGACTTATCCATGGTTTCACAAAAATTGATCTAAAAAATTTTGAAAGATAATCACAAGCCAAACTGTGTGTTTGAAAGAATGAGGATTGTAATTTCACTATAGAAAAAAAAAAAAAACCAAACAAGAAGTGTCAAAATGAAATGTCAGAGATATGAACTGTCAGACTTAATACTTAAGGATATCGGACATTTCATAGTTAACCTAATAGGTGGTCAATAAGTAGCTGCTAATTGATAAGGGAAGAATAAGGTAATGGCTAAATCTTTCTTTAGACTCTGGGAAAATGGAATAAATCTGATATGCTAGTGAAATCAGCGATTATAGAAATTATGTTAAATATCTTTTTTCTCCTCTATTTTTGATAGATATATGTCAGAATAGCCTAGGTTAGGTACACAAGGCTAAAAACCTACATGGTATTATCGATGCCCAGCCTGTATAGTATAAGTAGCAGAAAAACATGCAAGTGTTTATGTATTTTCCTATTCTAAAAAAAAGTGTTATTGAAAGAAAGATATTTTACCTCATAGAATCATGGGAAATAATGTGTCTTGAGATTAAATTATCCTGAATATAGTTTGCACAGATTTCATATTGAGCAATTGACAGCTAGAAGAAATAATAATGTTCTATAAAAATATTTTTATTAATAAAAATATAGACTTTGGCACACAAAACTCAAGTCATAATAATTATAATTTTACTATGTACTTATAACCACAAAATAATACCTACTCTGCCAATTATATTAGATTTTTTTTTATTTGACAGATATTCATTGAACCTCTATGCTTCCAAATACTATACTCTTCTTTGCAAGTGGGAGAATTAGACAATTTACTCTCAAGAACCAAATGATGTAGTATATAATATAACCACTGGTGGAGTTGCCTTGTGATTGCAGGGGGAAAAGACAACTGAAATGTGAGAGAATGAATATAAAAATGGACAACAGCCAGACCATACGTGACAAAACTCGGACCTACCACCTCTGCAGTCACCAGCCTAGGAAATCAAACCACAGCCTCTGCAGCAATTGACTCAGAATGGTCAGGGCATTGAAGACATTTTCAAGTCAATGATTTTCAACTTCCTTAATTTTTGCCCTCTACTTTTAAAGTCAGAACTAACTAGAGAAAGCCAAATATGCTCCCCAAACCAATCACATAGTTTGCTCTGCTTCTGGTCGGCCTGCTCCAGCCTCCCCACACTAACAGCTTCCAGTCAGAGCACACCTGATGCCTTCCCTCTTATTCACTATAAAGCTTTCCCGTTCCCCCATCTTTCTCTGCCAAACACGAGTGGTGGTAGCCGCCTCCCTTGCTATAGCCAACTTCAAATAAATAGTATCTGATTATTCACATTTGGATGGTCTTTTTTTCTTTTCACAAACACAACAGAGGTAGAATTACTTGGCTTGGAAAGTGATTGGATGAAAGGTTTAAGAGAAAGGAAAGAATTAGCAAGGACTAACATTTTGGATTTGGGTGAATGACAAATTACAAATGTCAGTAACAGAAAATAAGAATCCAGGAAGCAGACTAGGTTTTGGTAGGGGATAAACTTTGTTTTCCATATTTTGAGTTCAAGGTAATTGTGCAATATATAGGTAGCAATATCTAGCAAGAAGTTTAGAAAGTGGCACCTGGACCCAGAAGTGCAGTCGGGTCTAGAAATACTGACTTGGAAATATTCCCTGTAAAGAAGATAATTAAAGTCAAGTGTATGAGGGTAAATTCAGATAGGGACATGTAGAAAAGGAGGAGAGGATTATAAAATATATTCATGCGTTGGTTGTGTTTTCATTCAAAAATTCACGAGCAATGAGCTGTGAACTGTCACAAGTTATGTCCCTGGGCATTGTGCCTGCCACTGAGAATAAACGTACTGTAAAACTGTCTACATTTAAAGATACTGGGAAGGGAAGAAAAGAAAGGCAAAGGCAATAAGATGTAATCATCACAATATAAAAACAAAAACAAACCAAAACATAAAAATGAAAAACAAGAAGACAGTGATGGAATCCCTGGAAGAAGAGAGTTTCATGAAGGAAGAGGTGGTTAGCAAGTAGTACATGCTGCAAATGTTCTGGAGTGATGCTGACTTTAAAATAAACATGAGATTTGATATCTTGGCATCATTGGAGATATTCAATAAAGGGTATCATTAGAGTTTTTAGGGTGAAAAATATTGCAGGGTGTAAGGAATAAGTGTAGAGTATCCACACAAGAGGAAAATAAAAAATATCTTGAAGAGTTAGGAGGGTAGAGGGCAAAGTTTCCAGGAGAGAGAAGGCTTGAAATTACAGGTTGAAAGAAAGATCAAGAGGAGAATGAGAAATTGGTTGTCATTAGAAAAAGCATAAAAGCTGTGTGGTAGTTGAGGACTTGTAAGAGGGGATGAAAACAAGAATACAAGGCAGAGAGAGATTCTTTTTTGGAAACAAAGTGAGAGAAGAGGAATGGATGAAAATACCCACGTATTTTTGAAACAGAATAAGAAAATTGTAGTTCTTCAGAGGAATGACTTTCATCCTCTTAAAAAAACGCATGAGCAAGTCATGTATAGCAGGAGAGAGAAGCAGGTACAGAATGGGACGGGGTTGGAAACATTTCACTTTCGTGGCTACAGCATTCAGAATATAATGGTCAGGCAATTGTGGGAAAATAATAGTAATGATGGTGAAACATGAGCAACACAGAGGGCTAGTTGTGTAGTAGCATGGCAAAAAACATTAATGGAAGCAAAAGTTTCAATGTAGCAGCTTTCTTTTCTGAAGATTAGAAGATTGAGAAGATTTTATGAAACATCATCTAATTGAGATGGGGTAGATTTAAGTGGCGGGGAAATTAAGGGGAGACAGAAGTTGTGGGGCACTTCACATACATGATCTATGACTATCCCATTTTAGAGAGAAACTGTGGCTTAGAAAGCTTTAAGTAGCTTGCTAATATTGTTAATGTGAAGATTCTGATCCATGATTCGGGGCATCAGATTCTGTATTTTGGACAAGGATGGAACTATCAGTGAAAATCTGTATTTTAACAAAAATCCCAGGTGATTTTTTTACGTACATTTAAGTTGGAGAGGTACTGCTGCATACTTTACTTTTGCCTCTGTGTTGGCAATTGGCAAGAAAGTATGGTAAGGATAAAAGAAGAAGATAATACGAGGTACTTTCCAGGGCTTTATTAAAATAGCCAACCATGGAGAGTAAGCCAGAAAGGGACCAGTGCGTACCCAAATACTGTTAAATACTTTCAGAATAGGGAGAGATATGGATCTACTAGTCATGATAGCAACTGTAAGACTAAAACTCCAAGCTTATCTGAGCTGGTGCAACAGTCAGAGGGAAATGAAAATGAATGTTGCCATAGTAACCAATTAATTTACATAAAGGTTAAATCAATCCTGTGAACTTTCACACCTTATTACAGATTTTCCAATATGACTATCTCCTGTAACTAAAGGATCATTATATTATGCTGGGAATTACAATTTACAATTTTAATTCCTTCTCAAATATAGGGATATCTATAACATGGCAACTTTTATGGTGAGCATTATTATTTCTTTGAGCTTTACCAATTAGTGTGGCTGATTGTCAACTTAGGAAAATTATGACAATGTCACTCATGAAAAAGAGTTTGAAGAATCTGTAATGTACCCTGTTATAGTTTGAGGTTATTGTTGTCAATCATATCAGTACATCAAACGTTTTATAAAATTTTAATGTTTAGAATAGTTTAGAGATGCATTTTTCAGAGTAGTGTCTAGAGTCAAAATATTAAACATGAAGATATATAAATTTTGATTGAGACATAAATTCCCACCCCTAAAATGGATTGTTTAATGTTTCTATACAACTTTGTTTTAAATTTTTTATTTTTAATTACATTATAGTATATATTTATAGGATACATGGGATATTTTAATACAGGCATATAATGTGTAATAATGAAATCAGAGTAATTGGGGTATCCATCACTTCAAGCATTTACCATTTATTTGTGTTAAGAATACTCCAGTTCCTCTCTTTTAGTTATTTCAAGTATACTATAACTTATTGTTGACGATGGTTACTTTGTACTGTCAAATATTGTTCATTCTATGTAACTAACTGTATTTTTGCACCTACTAACCATCCCCACTTTATCCCACCCTCCCCACCACCCTCCCCAGCCTCTGGTAACCATCGTTCTACTCTCTGTCTCCACAAGATCAATTGTTCAAATATTTAGCTCCCACATGAGTGAGAACATGCAAGATTTGTCTTTCTCTGCTTAGTCTATTTTACTTAACATAATGTTCTCTAGTTCCATCCACATTGTTGTGAATGACAGGATTGCATTCTTTTTTATGGCTAAATAGTATTCCATTGTGTATATGTACCATATTTTCTTTATCCATTTGTCTGTTGATGGACACTTAGGTTGATTCCAAATCTTAGCTATTGTGAATAGTGCTGCAGTAACATGGGAGTGCAGATATCTTTTTGATACACTAAATTCCTTTTTTTTGGGGGGGTATTATATATCTCTTACACCAAAAATTTTTATAATCATTATTTTCATTTTATACCTTTTTAATGAGCATAAAACTTTATTTAGAGGTTTTGACATTTTTTATTTTGTGAGCATAATTTAAAGACGGGTATCCATTCATTTAGAATGATATCAAAGGCACCACTACCAATAGGCTAGAATACAAATTCCAGCCTACAATATGTATTGGTAAAACTTTTAAAAAATTTTCTAATCATGTACTTTGTTATGTAGTAGTTTTCAAGTAACTTTAAAGTATACAGTGAAATCCTCACAAAAGCCCTGGGAGGTTAGTGATTTGTCTTGGTGTTAATTCATAAATAACCTCTTTCCTTAGTGGATTTTAGACTATGGAAGACAGAGAGTGTCATTTTTTGTTATTTCTATTTCTCCTAATATATACTAACATATTAAAACATAATAAAGTTAATAAATTCAGACAAATTTGAGTCCCTAGGGAAATATGCTACATAATTAATTTTGTAAGATAAAGTATATCCAAATTATTTAAGAGATAAACTAATAGAGTGATACAAGGCACTTCTAAAAATAACTACTTTATTGAGATATAATTCAAATACCATAAAATTCATTTTTTTGCTTAATGTTTTAAATTATACAATTCTGGATTTAGTGTATTCACAGAGTTGTATAACCAGCACCACCATCTAATTTTAAAACATTTTCATCACCCCCCCAAAAAAAATTCAGTGTCCATTGGTAGTCATTTCCAATTTCTCCCACCTTTTATTCCCTGAAAAACATGAAGCTACTTTTTGTTTCTGTGGAACTTATTTCTCTCATGTTCAAGAAATAATTCATCCAAGTCCAAGATGACACGCCATGTTGTCCACAATCCAGGTTCCTCCTATCTTATTATTCTGCTTGGGAATTTAGGGGAACAAGGAGGATGAGGTGGCCTCTTACAATACAAAATGACTGCTGGAACTCCAGGTATTAATTATATATTCTAACTAGAAATCAAAGGGAGGACGGGACAAAGATGGGCACACTTCCTATATTCAGTGACATTTAGATGTTGCTCACTCTACTTCCATAAGCATGTTTCTGCCAGAACTTAATCTTATGGCACCGAGATTGGGTATCATTGTCTTTTCCAAGTGGTCATGAACCTAGCTAAAACCCATAAGTTCTTTTACTAAAAATGAGGTAAGGTGGATATTGGGGATAACTAAAAGTTTCTGCCAAATTAAACTCACTTGAACTTATTTAAACTTCTTAAGCTAGTTTGGAACACCTAAAGAACAATTCATATAAGAAATTATAGACTACAATGGCAGAATGTTGAGCTCTTGATAGTGGCAATGAAATATACAATCATTAAACATATTAGCAACCAGGATATAAAATCTATGACCATATTTATCTTATTTAACACTTTAACCTCACATTCTAGTATAATAGTTGCTGGTAAATGATTGTTCAGTAAATACTTGTTGAGTAAATGAATTACTGAACTAACATTATATACCACTTTATAGTTATACAACAGATTTACAGAGATTATTCATAGGATAGGTTGATAGTCCTACCAGCCATCACTGCTTGTCACTCCAACTTTCCTAGGGTTTAAGATTTGTTTTGTAAGAAATGATCCAGGCAGGCATTGAATAACTCGTTGAGAAGATGTGAATATCACTGAGCTAAGGTGAAATCTAGCATGTAAACAGAGAGCTGTTTTCTTCCTAAGGGTCTATCCAGCAATTATTTCTTTATTGCAGCATTTAGACATCCCCTGGTTATTTATTGAGAGTTTATAATATGCAAAGTTTTACTGAAACAGTCTATTATTTTCCAAATGTGTTACCTACAGTTATAATAAGAATTGTGTTTCTGAGAAGATAAGCTTTGACAGTCTTAAATGAAATAAGAGTTCAAAGTTTTTTTTTAAGCATTATTGCATTTTTCTAAAGGGATAGAAGGCTATCTGGTTTTCCAAGAAAGTGTTTCTGATAACCTATACCAAAATTGTTTTTATATTACATGTAATTTATATATTTTGTAAAATCTTGTGTATTCTAAAATTTATTGACATAAAACTCTAGAAATTGGCATGTCTGATAAATAATGCATAATTTCAATTTAACATTTAATGAGCTAGGCACTGTGGGGCTGTCACTATCTAAAATTAATCATATATTGGAGTTGTAAAACTTTCAGGTTTTTAATTTATTTACTATTCTTGTCGATTTATAAAAAATTGAGAAGGTATCCATATAACTGCTTTATGAAGTTGAAATTTTGAATTTCTTTCTAAATTGGCTAAATAGAATCCCCTAATTTCCTTCACACTTCCTTCCTGTTAAAAGAATCTGAATCTTTATGCTGTCTATAACTAAAGGGTAGAGGAGTTTGTGTTTGAAATTCAGAGATATAACTTACTAGCTCGGTGCCCTTGGATACATTTGATAACCTCTCTAGTCAGTTTTCTTATCTATACGATAAGGATGATTATAATACCTGGTAGTATTCCTATGGGGATTAAATGAGATAAACTTAAAGCTTTTGACACACTTCCTGGCACATAGTACGTGTTTGATAAACGTTAACTGTTATTGTTACCTAGGCCCCATTCTCAGTCTTCTCAAACAGAATAAAGGACAGCCTAGAATTTTGTATCCTGAAAACATTTTCTTATTCCTTGATCCAGCAGAGACAATGAAAGCAGAAAGCCATACTAGAAGAATGAGCTTGGGAGGTCCACAAGGTTAAGCCATGTGCACTGGGATTTGTGAAAGGAATGGGCAATAGAGACAACATCTTTAGAAGGCTAGTAAATAGTGCCTACCAACTTGAGAATGGGGAGACCTAGAACAATGGCCGATAACTGGAGTGAAACACAATGGATGGAGAATTAGACACTTGGGGTTCAGTCAAGTCTCTGGCACTAATTAGCTCAGTGACTATGGCCAAGAAAGTCTGAGTATTCATTATGGAAGATTTCATTTCACACCTGCGTTTCAATTTGCAGAATAAGAACAACAAATTTTGATATAAATGTTTGCACCTCTGTGATAGTGATATTTTGTTTTCCTCTAATGTTTCAACAAATGAATATTAGAAACTTTTTATTTCACCCCTCAAGTGGTTCTTTTTAGTGTCAGATTCACTATTACATATGATAATATGCAACATTAAGAGTTAAATATTATTTCTTCTTCAGATAAATGATGTTATATAACGTTTCCTTCAGTTATGGTAGAAATCAGTTGAAACAATTTAATACATAGATACCTGACCAAAACATATCCTCCAAAACAATACCAACAATTAAGGCATTGACATAATAGGTTCACTCTATTATAATTTCTCTTTTATTAACTTATATTGCATTTAAGTAGACATCACCCAGTAGAGCACCTACTGATAAACCTACCAGTCGTTTGTGAGTTTTCTAAAGAGTTCACAAGTACTACTAATTTCTTCATTGAGGGCAGAGATTAAATCTTCATTTTGCTTTTCTTGTTCACACAGAACAGTATCTGTCTAGAAGTAAGCAAATTTAATGGCTTAATAAGGTGTGTTGATTAGTAAGTTACCACTGCATCAAAATGACAAAATATTTGCAAAGGGTGCAGTAACTACGAAATGAGGTGACCTAATTTAAAGAAAATAATATTAACCAATGCCATAAAATGTTATTGTTAAATAAAATATCTTAAACAATTTAGGATGTATAGTGAACAATGGAGTATTCCACAGCCATTAAAATTATGATATATATAACTTCCTAGAACATTTATGTTCATGGAGAGTTATATATTATTCAGTGATTAAAAGAGATAAATCAAAGATAAAAGTAGGATCATAGTATGATAACCATTTTTGTATGTGTACATGATTGCATGTGTGTATGTATATGGAAGTGTTTATATTTGACATTATTGAATTAATGTAACAGAGAAGGTTTTCTAAGATAATATATGAAAAATATATTGTGCTTGCAAATGTATCCATCATCCATAGTCTCACAAGAAACAAAAGCGACAATAAAGATTGTCTGCTTGTTTGTCATCCCTGCATTAAAGAAGCCAAATTAGGGTAATTAATCTTAAATCACAATAGTTTGATGCAAGCTAAGTAACTGATAATGCTACTTCAGACAAATATTGTAGTCAAAAATACTTGTCACGTTATATATACATTAATTGCTCATATAATAATTTCTCATGATATTGAATAACTTTATTATTTTATGGTACTTGAATTAAAATTGAATATCAGTGCTAATAAAGAATGTTTTTGGTTGTACTTTTCTAGGTCTCAGGGTGGTGAACTTTTTCTTTGAATTCCTAACCTGTGAGTTTACGGTAAGATTATAATTAATATACCTAATTTTAGAGTTATTTTCTTTTTTATTACCTCTATTTCATAGTATCCTGTTTTTAAAAGTAAAGGAAATTGGAATCATTTATTTGATATTTTATCATAAATGTTGAAGAAACTATATGATATTTTCTTTCAAAATGTTTATGTTTTGGGCAGATTATAATATTATAGTTATTTGATACAGTTTTTGATACGTTTCTAAGTGAATTTGGAGGCATAATTCAAAAAGGTAAAGATTTATACCACTGAAAAAAGTTTTTTAGACATGAATGACAATTTTATATATTAAATTTTTCATAGCGATGTCTATTTGATGCCAATGAATAGAGGCAATGAGTTATTGAAAGTAAAATTTATTTTATCATCTGTCAAGATTTATCAAAATTGGGTTCCTCTATGAAAGTTTGATGTTAGAGCTTCAGGGAGTTAACAGTAAAATAAGTAACTATGGAAATGAAATGATAAGAAAAACAAGTGACTTCTAAGGCAATTTTTGAGGCATTATTTATTTGTTAACTTCTGTGGTTAAATTTATTCAATAACATTTGTTAAAATGTGAGTCTGGATTATATTAATAATCAATTACTATAGAATATACATAAACGTGAGTTTATTTGTGTTGCTGTAAAACTGATAAAGTTAATTTCTAGTAAGACAACTTTCACAGTTTATCTGTTCCTTAACAGTAAACATAATAAAGGTTTAGCTTGTAATCAATATATAAAATCCAGATAATATAGGCATTTGTATCATACATTTTATATTTTGGGAGGAATAATATCTTTGAAAACATAAAGACAATTGACTAAAATCCTTGTTTATTTGCACATACAGCATTATTGAAATGTATCTTCAAAAAGCTGTTTTAAATGATTGTAGACAACAACCATCTCTAGGAACTTTAAGGGGTACTTTTTGGTTATTTGTTTTTTAGAAACACTCAACATAGTATTATTAAAAACGGGTGTCATATGGAAGCAAAGGGAAATTCCTCAGCCCTACCAGGAGGATTTTTCTGATAAAGAAAGAAGTTTTCATTTATTCTTTGGATGTGCATAGAGTAATAATTTTATCCCCAAGAAGTACACTTTTAATGAACTTTTAAAATAATTTCAACTTATAAAATAGAACAATTTTTAAAAAATTACTATCATCTCCAGTATTTTAAATCTTCTTATATAAATATAATATACATACAGAAAATTACTCATATCTTAACTGCACAGTCTCAGTGAATTATCACATATCGAATCCACTCATATAACCAACTCTCACATAAATTTAAAAAAAAATAAAAAGAATGTTAGAATAACTTGAAGCCCCTATAAGGCTCTTTCCTAGTCACTCTACCAACAGAGCATAGCAATGTCTTGACTTCTGGAAGTATGCTTTGCCTCCTGTTTTACATTCTACAAAGAGAATTATACAGTAGGTACTGCTTTGTTTCTTTTGCTCAACATTATGTTTGTAAGATTGTTGTTACGTGCAGCAGTAAATCACTCATTTTCATTGCTGTGTGGTATTCAACTGTGTGAATATGCCAAATTATGGACCCTTTCTACTATTGGTAGGCATTTAAGTAGCTTTCAGACTTTGGCTCTTATAAATACTGATGATATGGATATCAGGAACATGTCTTTTAAGGAACACATGTATGCATTTTGTTGGGTATATAGGATATGCACTTGTTATGCTTTAGTAGATACTTATAGTTCACCAAAGTGGTTATCAGTTTTTGAGAGCAGGATATGAAAGTTCAGATGCTGCTATATTAACTAACACTTGGGATTTTCCTGTTCTAATTTTAGACATATTGGTATGTGTATAGGGATATTTGAATATCTTAAATTTGAATATCTTAAATATCTTAATTTGAATATATTAAAGACTAATGTTATTAAACACTTTGTGATTATTTTTTATGTGAATATTCTCCTTTTTTAAGTATCCTAAGTCTTTTGCCCTTTTTCTACTAGATTATCTGCCCTTTTTTATTGGGTCATAGGGAATATATAAATCCTCTGTTGGATATATACAGCGTGGGGTGTGTGTGTGTGTATACATCCCACTGTATATATCCAACAGAGGATTTAAAACTAACTCACAATAGACAATTATTAAAGTGTCAAGAATTATGAGAGTTTGAAAATCTGCCATGGTAATAAGAAAGAATGAAATAGTTTTTTTTAGCAACTTGCATGGAACTGGAGGCCATTATCCTAAGTGAAGTCATTCAGGAACAGAAAAATAAATGCAACATGTTCTCACTTATAAGTGGGAGCTAAACTATGGCTACACAAGGACACACAGAGTGATATAATGAACATTGGAGACTCACAAGGTGGAGGGGTGGGCGGGGATGAGGGATGAAAAATGACACCATTGTACCCTATGGGGTACAATGTGCACTACCCGGGTAATGGGTACTCTAAAAGCCCAGACTCTACCACTATACAATACATACATGTAACAGAACTCAACTTGTACCTCCTCAACCTATTAAAATTTTTTTTAAAAAGGAAAAAGAAAAAAAAAGGAAATCTGCCATTGTATTAATAGAAATATTTAAACCACTCACTTTGGGAAACGCCCAAAATCGGGGCTTTTTTTTTTTCTTCTGGACAGCTTGTTGTGAAACGTTTACCAGAACACCACTGGATATATGTATTGTGTATTCAACTGTTTGGTGGATTTTCTCATTACTCTCCTGATAGCGTCTATTGATGAATAGATGTTCTTAATTTTTATTTATTCCAGTTTATTAGTTTTTTTTCCTTTTATAATCAGGGCTTTTTGTGTCTTATTAAGAGATATTTGCCTTGGCCGTTGTTGCTAAGATATTTTCCTATGGTTTCTCTAAATGCTTTATTGTTTGAACTTTTACATTTAATGGTCTCCAGGTATTACATTATTCTGTGTTGTTATCTTGTGCATTTAAGAGAGGTAGTTAGATAACTGTTGTTAGAATAGTAATTGCTGTATGTATATTTTAATGATTTTATTGTAAAATTCATATGTAAATATGAAGACTGAGATTTATTTAATAATTTAGTATCACTATTAAGATAAGCAATTGGTAGTATTTTAAGTTAATATATGCATTTTTGCATAATCCATTATAAGTTTCTTAGACCACAAAAATATTATGTGGCCAAAATTTTGAGATAAAAATTCAACACTTAATTTAACCTTAAATTAATTATGATAATTTATTTTTATCACATGTTATTAAATGAACCAAAAGTATGCAATATAAGTATTCTAGAGGAACATTAAAAATCTCAGAGTATTAGGCTAATGTTTAGGCTTCAAATAAAATTATTGTTCAAATTTATTTCCTGCTCCTAAAATATTATGTTTAATAAATTATGTAAGCATATAACAGCCATAATTAATACAGCCTGAAGGATTAACTAGAGAATACTATTATATGCACTTTACTAAGATTTTATTTGCCTTGTGAAAGAGAGAGAGATATATATATACTTTTAAATATATTTTGGTCTGTCCGGAAAGTATCCAGCCATGTAATATAAAAAATATATTAACAATGGCTGGATACTTTCTGGACAGACCGTAATACATATATATATATATTTTTAATTTTTTATGGAAAACAACAGTGCATCACATATCTGTTTTGTGCCTGATAGGGAGGGTGGTATGAAAATCAATATTATTTCTTTCTTAAAATTCTGAATCAATTATGCTAATGTTATGTTTGCCACAGGTTGTCCTATTATGCATGTTTTTTGCATTGCATGTGTTTTTCTCATAAAGTAATAATCTTGATTTAAATACATTCATTTTCCTTCATAATAATTAAAACTTTTAAGAGATGTGATGAAACATAATGGATTTAAATGATTATTTTTAAATGAAAAGTGTGGCTACTTCAGCCTGCACATATCACATTTAGAATGTTTCTTTTCATCTCTGGGTCCTTAATCCAAACTGTGTCATGACTTCAGCATAACTCATAACTCAACACAATGGAAGTGCAATGGCAAACTGGATAATATGTTATTTTTAATTATTATGTTTCAAATCTTCATAATATTAAAAAATCTGATGAAGAAATTTGGGGGTTTATAGATAAAAATCCTTGGGACTGAAGTAAAATGGAATTTCGTTAATCCATATATTTGGATATTTGAAGCACATAGGATTTATTTCAAAGGGTTTTAATTTTTTTTTGCTTTCTTACCTGTTTTAAGTAGTCAAAGATGATGAAATATAGAGTATGCTAATTGAAAACTAATTAGGTGATTTTTACTTTTACTCTATTATCAATCTCTGTAGCATAATGAAAGCAGGGAGAACAAAGGTGAAACACAGTATGCTATCTTGAAGTCTTGAAGATTGGTTCTAAGACTTTAAGCAGCACTAATACTTCTGAACCTCTACTAGCCATTCAAAATAAATAAATAATAAGCTTATCTGAGAAATACAGCATAGACTACAGGAATAAATATTTCAGGATTTATTTCATGTGTCCCTGAAGGTAAATGATAGTTAAAAGGAAAAATCCAGTTGGGACACAGACCATATATGAGGGCTGTCCGGAAAGTATCCAGCCACGTAACTGTTCTCATTATATTAACAATGGCTGGATACTTTCTGGACAACCCTCATATGTAGGTATTAATGCCAGTTAAATACACTTTAATTTATTTTCATGGTTATGACAGGGCTTGGGGACAAATGAAGTTCAAAGACATGCAACTAATGCACTGCATGAAGGAAAATAGTGGAAACTGAATAATTATAAACATATTGAATGGTTTAGTATGCATTATTTGAACTCAAAATTGAAAGATTGATTTATGCAATAAAAGTCTAATCTGAAGGCATGAACACCCTTTGAAAAGGCAAAAAAGAAAAGAAAAGAAAAGAAAAAGGAATAGGAAAATACAATCAGAAAAAATATAACTAAAAAGTTTTGGTGATATAAATGAAGTTTGAATTTGAGAACACAATTATTGAATGCACAACTATTCCCTGGATTTTCTGGTTCCTTTTCAGTAATACATTAATTACACAGAACTGTTAAGGTGCATTTTTGTGGAGGTTTTTTCCCAGAAAAATATATAGAGAAAATGGAGTTCTATTTCTGATGGACACTTTCAACTGATATTTATGAAAAACTGGTTCAATGATATTTACTTATTACAAAATGCCTCACCTAAATCCTTTAGTCTGAATACATATGGATTATCACCTCTACACACCTTTGGATAGATTGTTCCTATCTGGCTAGCTCACACATAATTCTGATTAAATAAATTATCCATCTGTGAATCCCCTAGGCTTAACTTTTAATACTTACTGTATATTTTTTCCACACTATATCTAGCTTTCCCCCTGCTCCCAACTTGTCAGAAACAAGTAATTTAGTTGCTAACACTTTTCCATTTGTCTAAAGGCAAACTTTATCAACCTTTATAAAAATGTGTATGTGATCTTTCTCCCTGTTTGATATACTACGGATATCTGGGAGAATCAAGATTAGACTTTGTCGATTTGACTTGTTGATAATAAAGTGTTGGGGGGGAAAACGAGAGCTTTAGAGCATATTTAAGCTTACGAAAGCCTTTCAACAGAATATATTTAATTCTGGTAGCAATATAATAGATGGGATTTCATTGTAAAGCTGAGCAGAATTCAGCTTCTAATGTGTCAGCTTTACATGACAGACTATTAATAAACTGCCACTGTTATCACTTGATACCAATCTTTGGTGACTGCCTTTTTTTGAACTTGAAACTCAAATGTATTTTTTTAAAGTAATCTTTGTGGACCAGTTTCTTCCTTTAAATACCTTTTTGCTTTCCTCTGCTCTATAGAAATCATTGTGTCATTTAATTAATTCAATTTCATTACACTAATAAATGCCAAGAATCACTAAGGCATTAGCTGAGTTCAGATAGATAGATGGGTTTTATTATTATTATTATTATTTGATAAAGATGAAGACAATGGCAGAGTAAGAAAGAGAATTGACTTAGAACTTGGTATCGTGTTACCTGATAAAATAAGAAAGAGGGCAAAGTCCATTTTCTCAACTAATGTTCCCTTAGTATCTTTGCCTTTTCCTCTCTTTTGTTCACCACTCCTTGTACATACCCATTTCCTACTGCCCATATATTCTTTAATTCAACAAAACACACTGAGCTTCTGTATGTACTAGGCCCTGGGCTAGTATTTGGAAACAGTCAACTAACAGCCTGTAGGGAATTCGCAGTCCTGGAGAGTTTGCAGGGTCTGAGGTCATACTCCAGCTACAAAAGGGTCTTCACCTAGGAAATTCTCTATGCTGTGTATACATCACTGTCACCCTGTCAAAAGTTATCCATCGGGAAAGTTAAGAGCTTCTTCCCATTGAGTTGTAATTAATAGGTTAGTGGACATAGCATCTGATGATGGTAAAGAAAGTGTACAATGTCAGAGAAAGAAAAGCATGTAGAAAAACCTATAAATCCATAGAGGTATAACTTACTGAGTTGTAAATAGCATGTATTTCCTCATTGCCATAATTGGATGGTTAATATCAAAACTGTTCATGTGTTGGACAAGGCTGGAAATAATCTATATTTTCAGTCAGGTATTCATCAGTATTTACTGAGCACTTATTTATTACATGGTCACATACTCATCTGGATGGTTTTATACAAATGCGAGAAAGCTCTTTTTTATAAAAAAACCCACTAAATATATGAAATGTATTAAAGATGAGGAAGCAGAGTATTTGTGGAACTTAGGAAGTGATTCTGCTTATAATTAATTGTGTGACCTGATGTAAGTAATTTATTTTCTCAGGTCTTACATATGTTCAAATAAAAAACAAGGAGGATATGCATTGTGAATTTTGAATCCTTTTAAGCTTTAAATTTAATTATTCTAATTGTATCAGTTGGGATGCTTTTGAGCAATAAGTAACAGGAAACCAACTTGCTTAGGCTCTAAGAAAGGTTTATTATTATACAAACAAGAAGTTAAACAGTTGTAGAATTTCATGGGTGACTCACTGACATCATCAAGGATCTATGTTCTTTCCATCTTTGTTCTCTGTCATAGGTTTGTCCTTGGCCAACTTCCCTCAATATTGAAAGATGTCTGCTGTGATTATAGGTTTTACATACAGACACAAGATACCCACTAAAAAAAATGAACTCTGCCTTCTTTGCATTTTAAGATTAAGGAAGATTTTAGGACAATTCCCACCCATCTGCCTATTGCCAATAAACATCCCTTCACACCTCTTTAATCAAATGTGACATATACACTAGCCTAAAAGGACCAATTACTGTTAGATTAGACCAGTCATGTTTACCCTCCACAGCTGAAAATGTGTCCTGCTTCCACGTAAGCTCAAGGCTGCACAGAAAAAAATTGGAGAGCTAAAACACTTCAAATTCCCTTAAGAAGCAGAAAAGGAGAAATGGTTCTTGTCCAGGCAACCAGTGATATCTGTTATACTTATTAGGCGGTGTTGGTGTTTTACATCCTTCCTGAATTAAAACTTTACTTTCCCTAAGGACATAATAGATAAACTGTGGGTTTACTTTAGAATGAAAAGTTTCCAGGGATAATCAAATCAAATTAAACAGGCAATTGCCTGTGAAGTAGGCAATTCCTATTGTTTACATTCACATCCCTTCTCAAAATTCTTTAGTGATTCCTCATTTTCAAGAGAATAATTTAAAAATGTACAGATTAAAATTTGATCTCTCCCTCAATTATGCCGTTCTGTTCCCATCCATAACCACCTGCATACACATACCATTTGTTCTCGATCTGCTGCCTTCACCCCTGCTGTTCTCTCAGCCCTGGCAGGACTCTCCCCTCCCCAGTCAGTCCTCCCTGTAACTCTCCTCTGACCACAACCCACTCACACATATTTGACTATCAGAAAAGGTACAGCTTTTACCTTCATTCCTTCATTCCTTCATTTCTGCCACTTGCCCCGTGCAGTATTTTGTGAATCCTCAGGAGAACTAGGGGCTCTTTTCATCTTCCCATTGAGCTTCAACCATATTCCCATTAGATTGATTAATTTATTGTTTTATATCTACTGGATGACCTCTCTCTGCGCTGGACACCCCACATTTTGAGAGTAAAGCCAGTGTCCTTGCTGCCTTTTTATTTGACTCTGGAATAATTGGCATAAGGCAAGGTTTACTGTGTGTTTCCTGGAGTGTGCCCCTGGCAACAGAACAGTGTCAGTGTCAGAGTACATAAAACCAGTAAATATTTGGAGGGGTTTTTTTTCTTTGTCCATGATAAGACAATAATATAGCCCATAGAAGTGCTTCTCAAAATTTCCCACACATATCAAAATGTTTTTCTGCCCCATCCAAAACTTGACTGGCAAAGGATGATCTATGGAATATAATTAGTAATGACCCACTCCAGATGTAAACTTTTTAAAAAGTGCAGTGTTTAATCTTTTTAAATTGTGCTAGTTTAATATTCTATAGTGTTTAGTCTTTTAAAACCATGCTATAAGTATATATTCTGTGTCCTAAGTCATCCAGGATTTATTTAGCATAAAATAACGAATGTTTATGTATCAGGTAAAACTGATTCTCCAGGAAGAATCACCTTGTTTACCCTGATACCCTAGGCAAACCATTCTAAGCTCTCTAACAGGTTTAATTTTCCTAGAGAATATAAAATAATCTGTGAGTATAAAATTTTGTCCTCAACACCATTGCATATTGTTGTGCTCTTAAGTAATTAATTTAACCTCATTGTACATTAAACCAAAAATAAAATCCTTATGGTTGTGTTATTATAATTTACCTTCACATGTTCACTGTTTTTAAAAGATTAACATGCACAAATTATTTTCATCTCATTGAATTCAAAGTTGCATGTAAGTAGACAGTAACAGTCTTTAAAATATAACAATAGTTTGATTTGTGTTGTCCATTTATAAATGTAACTAGTAGATTAGGAGTATTTTGGATAAGTACTGAAATTGCTGAAGAAGAAAAAAATCTGCAGGAGAAAAAAGCAAACCCTAGCAGCATAGCATTTAAGTTGTCACAAATGAGGAGGCAGCCACAAATGACTCACCCTGTGTCCATCATAGCCTATTTATAAATCCATCGGACGCCTCTGGCCTATCAGAGAGCAGAGAAATGAAGTTATAGATGCCCTACTATAGATGACACCATCAACAAAGGGGTTTAGGGAAAGTTATTTGGTCATTTTCATTTATCTCATTTCTTTCCATTCCATCCTTGACAGCTCTAACATATGAGGTCTTCAAAATCCCAGGAAGTAGGGCCAAAGTTTAATATTCCGTTTTCTTTTTACCGAGGACATTTTGTTGGTTTTATAAATGCACAAGAAATGAATAATATGTACAATTTGTGGGAATATGTTGTGATAGAAAAAAGTTAAGTGATTTTAAAGAGACCTACAATGTATTTTTGACATGTGTGTATATTTGAAGCATTTTCTTATTTCTTATATCTTAAAAATATTAAAAATATTTTAGATGCTAATAAAAAGTTTGAAAATATAAAGAACAAAAAGAAAAAAAAGAAAAACAGAAAGGAAAGTCATTCTTCATAAATCCATCATCATCCTAGGTTCGGATTCTGAAGTGTCAACATAAACAGGATTTTTATGCTTTCCTTTCCGGTTCTTGTACAGATTTGAATGTAGATACCATCAGGCAAAGCATGCAATTCTTTCTAATTGTAAACTTCATAAAGATTTTTTAGTCATAAGAATTGTATCTCTATTTTTACATAGTCTTCAGTCTACCGGGCTTAAAAGTTGCAAATAGGGAAATTAATAAAATGTCTTGTAATTTTACAATTACCAATTAAGATAATCCTTTCCATTTTACATAACCATTTACTAATATTACTAAATTTTAATAAAATATTTGTGTATTACTTTTTACTAAACTTTTTATGGAATTATATAAGATGAAGATAGTCAGGAAATGGGAGACCTTGAGATATATGCAATTTGAAAACTTTATGTCATTCATTTAAATTTTTATGAAGCACGTACTACATGGTCCATAATAGGTTAGCCTTAGGTGCGCTGCAAAAGAAGTATAAGATACGAGTCTCTATTTTGCTTAGCTTAGATTTCTGGAGGCAGAACAAGAAATATCCTGAGAAGTAAAATATAAATGTGAAACTGCACACATTTTTCTAAGTGCTAATAAATCCAAACAGAGTGACTGTTCTGTGGACTAGAGTTAGAAAAAAACAAACAAAAACATAGAGATAGGATGTCTTGAGTTGCATATTAATACTGGGGTTCCTAAATATAATGACCTTCAAAAATCTCCTTGGAAACGTTTCAAGAAACGTAAAGCCCAGTATTCATTCCAGAGACTTTGGTTCAATAAGTTTAAAGGAAGAGTGAGCTCTAAACCAGAGATCCTTAAAATTTTATGTACAAGAGAATCATCTGGTAAATCTGATTTAAAAATGTGGATTCATGGGCCTCATCCCAAGAAATTCTCATTTAGTTGGTCTAATGTGGAGTCAGAAACTCTTTAAAGTTTAAATTTAAGTTAACAAAACCCCCCCATCCCTCACCCCTAGCCTATATACCAGGGAGATTCTGATTCAATTTATTTCTAAACAATAACAGGAGAAACATCCCTCAAGACTGATGGAAATTTGGAGGGAGAGATCTTCAAAAACCCAGGAACTGTTGGTTGGTTGGGATAGCTCCTCAGAATCACCTGTGGAGGTTTTCTATATGACTATGTCTGAGCACAGATTTAATGAATAAAAATCCCCACAGGTAGGGCCCAGTTACCTAAGGTTTAAAAAGCTCAGCAGGTGATTCTAATAGGCTCTGTGGCTGATTCACTCATTACAGCTCCACTTGGGAGACTACCTCCAGGTGAACATGCTATTCTATTGGTCCACAAGCTTTGGTAGGTATCAGAGTCACCTGAGGACTTGGTAAACATAAAACAACGCAAGCCCTCATTGAATTAATTGAGCCTAGGCCTCCATGTCTTTTACTTGCTCTTTAAGTGACTCTTAGGTGCACTTGGTTTGAGAACCACTGGGCTACCTTATATGGAGGAGAATGCAGAGATATCACAGGATAAGGTTAAATGAAGTTTTAAACCTCAGGTAAAGCATATTGGTTGATTGTCAATAGGAGCCAATTCTAGTTCTTTAGTATGAGAAAGGCAAGAGAAAAATATTACATGGGCATACTAATATATCAGTGATATCTTTCATATATCACAGATGGGATGCATGGAATATTACTTAAAGGAAAATTTATGGTTTTGTTTATATGGTTGCAGAATAATTTTCATATAATACAATGTTTTATCCTTGTTGTAATAGTCTAGCATCAACAATTGGCCCGATTCAGTGAATCTGGGTTGCTTATTTTTCTTACTGTATTCTAGCTGAGATAGGCTCTCCTTATGTTCTAGAATTGGTCTGTTTTTCAGTAATCTCAATATTCTCGGACTTTTCTTTCTTAATGTAATGTAATTTTAAATAGGGTGCTTAGAGTTGACTTTGCCAAGAAAAGATTTAGACAAATTTGCTCAGGAGATAAAGGTGTTAGCTGTACAGATATCAGGAAGAAGAGGGATCTAATTGTCAGGGCAAAGGCCCAAAGGAAGTTCGAGAAATAGCAAAGAGGCCAATGTGATGGAAGCAGAGGGAGGCAGAAGGAGAGTGCTAGAACCTGATGTCAGAGTGCTAACCCAGGATAAGAGTTTGGGCAGATCAGGTAGGACTGGTTTAACTCTAAGAGATGTGTCAAGGTATTGCAGGATTTTAAGCAGAATGGTGATATAAACCGAATTACATTTTAAAGGGTAATTCTCTCTGTTGAAAATAGCAAGTAGGGGACAAGTCCTCAAGCAGGAAGACCTTTTAAAGGCTATTTTGGTAATCCAGATAAGAGATGATGGTGGCTTGCACCAGGATAGTAGCAGAGGAAGCAGTGAAAAGTATTTGGATTCTAGGTAGATTTTGAAGGATTAGCCAACAGGATTTCCAACAAATTGCAGGAGGGACATAAGAGAAAGAGAGGAATCAAGGATGAGTTACAGACTTGGGGGGCCTAAGCAACTTAAAGATGGAGTTGCCTTTTACTAAAATAAATAAATAAAGCAAGAATATGGGTAAAGCAGATATGGGAGACACAAAATATCAGGAGATCAATTTTGTACACGTTGAACTGAGATGTCTTTTAGACTTCCAAGTGGGGTATCAAGTAGGTATTTGGATATATGAGGCTTGAGTTTGGAAAAGATATTGGTGACAAAGATGTGGATGTTGGTAGCACAGGGATAGTATTTAAAGCCACAAGATTAGAGAAAATCCTTAAAGGGGTATGTGGGGGGGGGATGGGCGAGGAGGATGTCTAAGACTCAGCCCTGAGGCATTCCAACATTGTTTAGGGAGAAGAGAGGAAACTAACAGATGAGAAGTGAGAAGGCACAGCTTGTAGATAGGACAACCAAAAATATATGGTGTCTTTAAAGCTAAGAGAAAAAAATCCCATCATCTGTGAAGAGAAAGACATTTTCCCAACACAAATGTTTTATAAATTAATAGCCTCCCTTTTTTGAAAGTAACAGAAGTTTTTTTTTTTCAGTTAAGATTTAATGTCTTAACTAAGCTAAGTGCCTTTCCCCCTCCATATTTTCCACGATAGTTCTGAAGATAGGGGGATAGTATTCCTTTTTTACTGGAGTATTATGTCATTTACTTGGTCTTTGTGAAAATGACCTTTCCCCCAAAATAGTGTGATGAAAAATTAGTGACCGTTTATTGGATGGCAATGAAGGCCAGACATCATGCTTGTAAGCTACTTTTTTTTTTTTTTTCATTTATGGACATTATCTCTTACAACAATCATTCAATCAGCATTTTGTGGATAAAGCACCACATCCCAGAGAGGTTAAGCAAATTATCTAAGTTGGTAGAGTAAGTAATAAACAGAACTATCATGTTCATCTCAGTTCAAGCCTTTGCTCTTTTCTACAGTATAAGTAAAGATAATGTCTGAGGTTAGAATACAGGTTTCTAGTCCTTTGTCCTTTTCTGATGACTAAGGGACCATCCAAGGCACTGAGCATCTCTGAGATTTTACTCCCTCATCAACAATATTATGAAGTAGAGAACTCTCTATTTCTTATCAGTAATCATGTTCTGAAACTTGGATTTAATCTGATTGACCATATAAATTCTGAGGCTTTTGTGTTAGCTCTCAAAGAATTAAAGACAAAGCTATATACCTTATATACCTTCATTCCTCTGAAGGTATGAATCTAGCATAGCTTCATCTAGCAAAAATAACTCATTTAAAACTATTGAGTATCTACAAACGTGGCAAGGCACTGGGCAAGAAAATTGGAAGCAAGTTAGATTCGAAGTGTTACATGCAATCGGTAGCCCTCCTGGAGTTTATAATCTATTCATAATTGTTATGACAGTAACAAGTATAGTTGACCCCTGAACAACAAGAGTTGAATTGGACAGGCCCGCTTACATGCTGATATTTTTTCAACAAAAGTTACACTGAGGTTTGCCTGTCTCTCCTGCCTCCCCTTCCACCTCTGCTACCCCTGAAATGGCAAAACCAACCCCTCCTCTTAGCCTACTCAACGTGAAGACAATGAGGATGAAAAACTTTATGATGATCTACTTCCACTTAATGAATAGTAATTATATTTTCTCTTCCTTATGATTTTATTAATAACATTTTCTTTTCTCTACCTTACGTTACTATAAGAATACAGTGTATAATACATATAACATACTATATATATATGTGTGTGTGTGTTTATTGACTGTTTATGTTATCAGTAAGGTTTCCAATCTACAGTATGCTATTAGTAAAGTTTTGGAGAGTCTAAAGTTACATGGGGATTTTTTATTTAAGATGTCAACTCTATTATTATTGATACATAATATTTTACATGTTTATGGGGTACATGTGATAATTTGTTACATACAGAGAATGTGTAATGATCAAATCAGGGTATTTGACATATCCAATATTTTGAGTATTTATTATTTCTATCTGTTGGGAACAATTCAAGTCTTCTCTTCTGGCTACTTTGAAATCTATAAGACATTGCTGTTAACTATAGTCTCTCTACTCTACTGATGAACAATAGAACTTATACTTTTTATCTAACTGTATGTTTGTATCCGTTACCCTACCACCCTACCACTCTTCATCCCCCCTCACCCACCCACCCTTGCCAGCCTCTAGTATCTATCAATACTCACCAGTGGGATTGCTAGATTGTATGGTAGTTCCATTTTTAGATTTAATATACCTGTTGGCCACCTTTAAGAAATCAACTATTTTTTAGTTCCCACATGTGAATGAGAACATGCAATATTTGTCTTTCTGTGCCTGGGTTATTTCACTTAACATAATGACCTCCAGTTCCATCCATGTTGCTGCAAATATGATTTGATTTCATTTTTTTTTTATAGTTAAAGAGTATTCCATTCTATTCCATTCTATATACAACCTTTTTCTTTATCCATTCATTCATTGATGGACTCTTGGTTTGATTCTATATTTTTGCTATTGTGAATAGTGCTGTGATAAACATGTGAGTGCAGATATTCCTTTGATAAAGTGATTTATTTTCCTTTGGATAGATACCCACTAGCAGGATTGCAGTTCTATTTTTAGTTTCTTGAGAAATCACCATACTGTTTTCCATAGTTGTACTAATTTACATTCCCACCATCAGTGTATGAGATTTCCCTTTTTTCCCATGTTCACCCGCATCTGTTATTTTTTATCTTTTTAGTAATAGCCATTCTAACTGGAGTAAGATGATATCTCATTGTGGTTTTGATTTGCATTTCTCTAATGATTAGTGATGTTGAGGAATTCTTTTTAATATATCTATCGGCCATTTGTATGTCTTCGTTTGAGAACTGTCTATTCACGTTGTTTGCCCACTTTTTAATGTGATTATTTGTATTTTTTATTGTTGTTTGAGTTCCTTCTATATTCTGTATGTAAGTCCCTTGTGGGATGAATAGTTTGCAAATATGTTCTTCCATCCAATAGGTTGTCTTTTCACTCTGTTTCCGTTGCTGTGAAGAAGCTTTTTAGTTTAATCTAGTCTCATTTGGCTATTTTTGTTTTTGTTGTCTATGCTTTTGAGGTCTTAGCTGTAGATTCTTTGCCTAGATCAGTGCCTGAAGTGTTTTTCCTGTGTTTTCCTCTGGTAGTTTTATAGGTTCAAGTCTTATGTTTAAGTCTTTAATCCACCTTGAGTTGACTTTCTATATGGTGAGAGACAGCAGTCTGGTATAATGCTTCCGCATATGGATATCCAAATTTCCCAGCACTATTTATTGAAGGTGGTGTCCTTTCCCCACTGTATGTTCTTGGCATTTTTCTCAAAAATCAGTTGGCTGTAAATACATGGATTTATTTTTGGGTTCTTTAGTTTGTTCCATTGCTCAATGTGTCTTTTATACCAATGCCATTCAGTTTTGATTACTATAGTCTTGTAATATATTTTGAAATCAGGTGCTATGATGCCTACAGCTTAATTCTTTTTGTTTAGCATTGCTTGGGCTATTTTGACTCTTTTTTTGGTTCCATATGAATTTTAGGATTGTTTTTTATAAACCTGTGAAAGATTACATTGACATTTTGATAGAGATTGAATTGAATCTGTAGATTGCTTTGAGGAGTATGGTCCTTTTAACAGTATTTTTCCAATCCGTGAGCATGGGATGTCTTTACATGTGTTTTTGTCCTCTTCAATTTCTTTCATCAGTGTTTTGTAGTTTTCCTTGCAGAGAGATCTTACACCCCCTTGGTTACATTCCTTCATAGCAATTTTGTTTTCTTTTGTAGCTATTGTAAACGGGATTGCCTTCTTGAGTCCTCTTTTGGCTACTTCATTATTGGTGTATAGAAATGCTACTGATCTTTGTATGTTGATTTTGTAACCTGTAGCTTTACTAAATTTGCTTATCAGTTCTAAAAGTATTTTGCTCAAGTCTTTTTTTGGTGTTTCTAAATATAAGATCATGTCATCTGCAAAGAAGGACAATTTGATTTCCTCATTTCCAGTTTGGATGCCTTTTATTTTTTTCTCTTGCTTGATTGCTCTGACGAGGACTTCCAGTACGATGTTGAATAGGAGTGCTGAAAGGGTACATTCTTATCTTGTTCCAGTTCTTAGAGGAAAGGCTTTCATCTTTTCCCTATTCAGTATGATGTTGACTGTGGCTTTTTCATATATGGCCTTTATTATTTTGAAGTATGTACCTTCTGTGCATATTTGTTGAGAGTTTTTATCATGAAGCGATGTTGAATTTTATCAAATGATTTTTCTGCATCTATTGAGATGACCATATGGTTTTTCTCTTTCATTCTATTGATCTGATGTATCATGTTTATTGATTTGCATATGTTAAACCATCCTTGCATCCCTGGTATAAACTCCACTTGATCATGGTGTATTATCATTTTGATATGCTGTTGAATTTAGCTTGCTACTATTTTGTTGCAGAATTTTGTGTTTATGTTCATGAGGGATATTGGCCTGTAGTTTTCTTTTTTGTTGTGTGAGGAACACACTCTGGTTTTTGTATCACGGTAATGTTGGCCTCATACAGTGAGTTAGGGAGAATTCCCTCCTCTTCAATTTTTTCAGAATTGTTTGTGGAAGATTGGTATTAGTTCTCCTTTATATGTTTGGTAGAATCTGGCAGTGAATCCATCTGGTCCTGGTCTTTTCTTTGTTGGAAGACTTTTTGTTACTGATTCAATCTTGCTACTCATTGTTGGTCTGTTCAGGTTTTCTGTTTCTTCCTGAGTCAATTCTGGTAGGTTATTTGTTTCCAGGAATTTATCCATTTCATCTAGGTTTTCCAGTTTGATAGTGTATAGTTCATAATAATCTCCAATGTTCTTTTGCGTTTCTGTGGTATCAATTGTAATATTTCCTTTTTTATCTCTATTTTTATTTGATTCTTCTCTCTTTTCTTGGTTAGTCTAGCTAGTGGTTTATCAATTTGTTTATCTTTTTGAGGAACCAACTTTTTGTATTACAGATCCTTTGTATTGTTTTTTCAGTCTTTTTTTCACTTAATTCTGCTCTGATCTTTATTATTTCTTTCCTTCTGCTAATTATGGATTTGGCTAGTTTTTGCTTTTCTAGTTCCTTGAAGTGCATTATTAGATTGTTTGTTTGAAATAGTTCTACTTTTTTGATGTAGGTGTTTATTGCTATAAAATTCCTTCTTAGTACTATTTTCACTGTTTCCTAGAGATTTTGGTATGTTGTGTTTCCATTTTTATTTGTTTGATTTTCAACTTAATGTCTTCATTGACCCAATGTTCATTTAGGAGCAGGTTGTTTA
Source organism: Daubentonia madagascariensis (assembly GCA_023783475.1). NCBI lineage: Eukaryota > Metazoa > Chordata > Mammalia > Primates > Daubentoniidae > Daubentonia > Daubentonia madagascariensis. The sequence goes on along the minus strand of JAKFHU010000747.1, from coordinate 12,365,060 downwards.
ATTTCCATTATTTGTGTAGTTCCAAAGTTGCTCTTGATATTGATTTCTAGTTTTATTCCTTGTGGTCTGAGAAGATACTTGATAATATTTCTATTTTTAAAAATTTTTTGAGACTTGTTTTGTCATATGGTCTATCCTGGAGAATAGTCCACATGCTGATGAGAAAAATGTATATTCTATAGTTGTTGGATAGAATGTCTATTAGGTCCGTTTCATCTAAAGTCCAGTTTAAATACAATGTTTATTTGTTGATTTCCTGTCTAGATGTTCTCTCAAATGTTGAGAATAGTCTCCTTTATTACTGTATGGGAGTCTCTCTCTCTCTTTAAATCTAGTAATATTTGATTTATGAATCTGGGTGCTGTAGTGCTGGGTCCATATGTATTTAGAATATATTTAGAATTGTTATATCCTCTTGCCAGATTGATTGCTTTATCATTATATAACCTTCTTTGTCTTTTTTTTTTTTTTTTTACTGTTTTTGACTTAAAGTCCATTTTTATCTGCTGTAAGTATAGCTACTCCTAGTACTTTTGGTTTCTACTTGCATGGAATATTTTTTCCATCTTTTTACATTGCCTCTATATGTTATGTGTCTTTGCAGGTAAAGTGCATTTCTTGTAGGCAGCATATATTTAATAGTTGGATCATGGGTTGAGTTTGTTTTTTGGGTCCCCCCCCCCATTCAGCCAGTCTGTATCTTTTAAGTAGATAATTTAATCTATTTACCTTCAAGGGTATTATTGATATATGAAGTTTTGTTCCTTTCATATTGTTTATTGTTCTCAGGTTGTTTTGCATATTGTTTTTTTTTTTTATCTTAATGTTTGTCATTGCGGTTTGATAGTGTCTGTAGTGGTACCATTTGAGTCCTTTCTCTTCCTCATTTTCTTGTTTGATTTACCAGTGAGTTTTATACTTTTGTGTGTTTCCATAATGGTAAATATCATTCTTTCTATTCCCTTGGGCATTTCTTGTAGGGTTAGTGTAGTGGTGATGAATTTCCTAAGCTTTGCTTCTCTGGGAAATACTTCATTTATCCTTCATTTATGAAGGATATTTTTGCTGGATATAGTGTCCTTGAGTGAGAAGTTTTTCTTTCTGCATTTTGAATCTATCATCCCATTCACTCCTGACCTGTGAGGTTTCTGCTGAGAAATTTGATGTTAATCTAATGGAGGTTCCTTTATAGGTGACTAGACACTTTTCTCTTGCTATATTTAAAATTCTCTCTTTGTCTTTGATTTTAGAAGCTTTGACTATAATGTGCCATGAGAAGAACTTTTGTATTGTATCTATTTAGGGATTTTAGGGTTTCCTATATCTGGATGTCCAAATCTCTTGCTACACTTGGAAAGTTTTCATCTATTATTTTGTTAAATAGGTTTTCTAACATTTTCATGGGTTCATCACCTTCTCAGACCCCAACTTAATTTGAATATTTGGTTGCTTTATGATACCATATGTCACAAAGACTTTTGTCATTCTTTTTTATTCTTTTTTCTTTATTTTTGTCTGACTGGATTATTTCAAAAGACCTGTCTTCAAGTTCTGAGATTCTTTCTTCTGCTTGATCTAGGCTATTGTGAAGCTTTTGAATGTATTTAGCATTTCATTCTATAAAGTTTTCAGTTCCAGACTTTCTGTTTCGTTCTTTTTACAACATGTATCACTTTGGTAAATTTCTCATTCACATCCTGAATTGTTTTTCTGATATTTTTTGTATTGTTTTTCAGAATTCTCTTATATGTCACTGTGCTTCTTTAGAATCAATAATTTGAATTCTTTTTCAAGGATTTCATGAATTTCTTTTTGATTGGGATCTGTTGCTAGGGAATTACTGTGTTCCTTTGGATGTGTCATCTTTCCTTGTTTTTTCCATATTTCCTGTATCCTTATGTTGATATATATGCATCTGGTGTAATAGCCTTTTCTTCCAGTGTTTTGAATTTGCTTTCATAAGTGAGGATTATTTTCCTGAAAATGTATTTTATGTTGTTGGTTGGGTAGGACAATTTGGTTCGGGTTCTCAGTATGTACTGTAGTGTAGTCTTTGTTTGATTTCTTCAGCTGTAAACAGTGTCAATGGTATGCATGATTTTCTCAATGGCTTATGGTGCAGTTATTAGTGGAGGCTGTGGTGAGGTTTTGCAGGAGACTGGGACTTCAGGTGGGCCAGGTTTTGTGCCTCAGTGGTGACAGTGGTGGGTTGTACATGCTTTTTTGGAGGCCAAGACCACGTATGATGGCACAAGTGTTACAAGTTCCAGGTGGACCTATACTTGGGCCTCCAGGTGGCTTACTTGGAGGCCAATAGTGGCAGCAGTGGGCTAGGTGGCTGGTGGGTTCTCAGGCCCCTGGGGAGCCAGCATGGCATGAGTGATAGCAATAGCAGTGATGGGATAACCCTCTGGGTATTGAGTGTTGCACCCTTGTGTTGGCAGTGGCTACAGTGCACTGAGCCAGCCAATCTCCAGTCCTGTTAGTGGCACATGCAAGTAGGTGCCAGGTGTGGTGGTAGTGACCAGATGGGGAGGCCCAACCTCAGGCCCCCAAGAGGAGTGTTTAGGTGCCAACAGTAGTGGACTAACCTGACTATTTCTTGCATGGAGGTGTGGGGGTGGCAAAGCTGGGCCAGACAGGCTTATCTTCAGGCCCCTTGATGGTGTGTGCAGTCACTAGCTATGGTAAGGAGGGACATGGCAGTTCCCATGCCACTGTTGGAATGCTCAAGTGGAGGGGTGGCAGCAGCCACACTGCTGCCCTGCCTCTGGGAATGTCAATGATGGCAGCCTAGGCCAATGGGTGGGGAATGCATGTACCCCTCACACCTCAGCCCTGCTGGTGCTTGTCCTCAGCCCCTGCTGTGGTAGCTGTGCTTTGGTCATGATTCAGCCCAATGTGTGGTAGCCCATGGTTGCTTACTCCTAAGTCCCAAGCAGCTCATGCTTCTCTTACACCTTAGCCCCAGCACTGCTGGGCTCCAAGACAGTGTATAGTCTGTTGGAGGCAGAGCTCTACAATGGCACTTTGCTGTAGTTGCTTAGGTCTCAGGGAATGTGTGGGACCCAGCATGAGCTCCGTCCCTGGAGCATTATTGTCACACAATTTCCTGGAATCCACTCTTTTAGTTTCAGGGCTTGTGAGGGTGGTGGGACTCTCCTGTGGCTAGGATTGCAGGTGTCCATGGTGAGAATGTGGACCAATGATAGTTTCTCTCTTACCCTTTCCTGGTGTTGGGGAGTCTTTCTTGGCTCACAGCCAATCCCAGCCAAGTAGGCTGCCTCACTTCCCTCTCCTTCCTTGCTTTAGGTATTTCCTGTCACTTTTCTGTTGAATTCCAGTGTTCTTTCTTGGATGATATATTCAAAGTGTGATTATCAACTCACTATTTTTTTTTCTTCTTAGTGCACGAGCTAAATACAAAATACCTCTAGTCAGCTGTCTTGAAGCCATCCTATACACAGAGTTTTGACTGTATGGGGGGTCAGTGCCACTTACCCCTATGTTGTTCAAGGGTCAACTGTACAATCTAAGCCCATATAAAGGAATATTTAAGATACAAAGAATAAATTTAAAAGGAGACAATTCTGTTGTTTCATTTTTTATATGTAAACTTCCAGAGGAGGATAATCTTTTAAACTTTTGCAAGTATTTGTTAGTTTTTAAATTTATTATTGATGTTAATATTTGCACTAAATAATATTATCTATTATAAGGCAATTAGAATCAAGTTTATTCTTTTCTCATACAATATAACGGGCCATGTATTCATATTTTCTCTACTTTTATCTGTATACTTAGGAACACAAGGATAATTTCTTATATATACTAGGTCCTCAACATATTGAATTTAGCCTGTTTCTAAAACAGAAAGCAAACAGGGAAGAAGTCATCAGTCAAGAGGTTTTCTATCCCACAGTGATGCTGAGCTGTAGTTGTAGATACATGAAGTATCATATCATTGTGTATGTGTGTATGTTCAAATATGTATTTGTGTTTGTGTTACCAGAGTTGATGGAACTAAAATATAATGAAGCTAAGTTCAAGGAACCACTCTACAGGGATATTTAGATTTGTCCAACTCTATAACCACAAACTTTCTCCTTCATCATAGTGAAGCCAGTCAGTAATGTGTGAATTACTCACTCAACAGGTGACTGGGTCAATGAGTATAGGGAATATATAGCTTTATATAGCTAACCAATTCAGAGAATGCAGTCATATATCTGCCCTAATAAAGTATTTACTATGTTGAAAAATTTTTCAACAAGCATAACAAATGCCACAATATATATTATACAGAAAATGAACATAACATGTTCATAAAACATACATGTTGGCAGTCTTCTAAAAGCCCATACTCAAAACTGAAATATGTCACATTATTCCCCTGTGTCTTTAAGCATAACCTAATTTTTCAATTAAGTCTAAATTTTCTGAGTGTGTAGAATTATTTTCCTCTTTACACAAATACTAAAAATCCCAACCCATGTTTGATTAAGTTATAGATATAAAATAAAACATGTATAATATAGAATATATAGAGCTATAAGCAAGAAAATTAAATAAAAATCCACATTTTTCAGATAGGCTTTAGTTCATTGAATAATTGAATATACAGTTTTCCTGGCTTAGAATTTATGACTTTGTTGACCTATGATCACATGTTGACATTGTGTATGTTATGGAGCAAATTCCATTAAATCTAAGTTTCCTATATAGTTAAGAAGCGTTTATGTTTCCTCTGCAACTCTTTTTATCTCTATTTCTCAGTATCTGTGTAGAGATTCTTATTCATTTGAAGGCACTGGAGCTGAATTCTAATAAGCCAAGCCCCAAGTGTTCATTTCATGGGTAATTTCTTCAGGTGCCAAACACCGACCAACATTTTCAGGTACCAGAGTGGGTATGATTGTTAATTTTCTCTTGGGTGGTGCAAGAACACATTTCTTTCAAGATGTTTACCCCCACTTTGATCATGTCAAATTTTTTTTTCTAAGTAGCTACCAGTATAATCTAAAAAATGAGTGAGTAGCATCAAAGAAAAAAAAATTAAAACAGAACCATTTGTCACAGGTGTACTTGTAAATACTTTGGTTTTAATGTTGAGGCAGGAGAATATATTAGTCTCTATCCATTAGTCACACATTCATCCATAGAATGCTCAAATCTCGTTTGAATGGACATTCTCTAGTGTGTAGCCTATAAGAAGCCACATCCTCACTGGCACAACATTGAAGATAAATTACTTGGTGGTGTTTCCTGTATTTCATACACTCACATGAGCACAGTGATTGAGTTTGCAATTAATATTTTTGGATTCTTGCCCACTTATCCCTTGAAATACTGTAATATGGAAAAAATGAAAGGTGAAGTTTGGATTTAACTTTTCTAGCCCATCCATAATAAAAGGTTCAAAAATGGCATCAATCCTCAGATGCCATGTTCCCATCAGGATCTCTGTCATTCCCTTAAAAAGCCCTAGAATCTTTAGCAGGCATGACTTCCATGCATGAGCTCTGTTGTCAGAGAGTGTGTGCCTACAGCTGTCAACTGTCCTTCTTCACTCTCACAGGGCCCAGTAATCAGCAATTAAGTAACTGATAGATGGCAAGAATTTGCCAGCATTATTTATTTATTTATTAGACTTTAGATGTAATTATTGAACTTTGAAATACATTAAATTCCTTTGCCTCATTTTTCCAACAATTCCCAGGTATGAATGGCACAAAGCATGAATTTTGGTAGGAAGTCCTTTACTGTCCACAATGTGGTCTGCCATGTTTGTATTTACTTTGTAGTAAAGAAATATTGTATGCTCTCTTTACCACCCTCATAAATTCAGCATGAAAGAGTGTCCATACTGTCATTTAGAAGCACTAAAACACTGTAGAAAGAGCATGATCTTTGTAATCCCAACCTAGGAAAAAAAATCCCAGTTTTTCTATTTCCTAATTATGGATCTTGGGCAATTGTCTAAATTCTATGTCTGAGTATCCTTATCTGTTGAATAAGAATGACATCATTTGTTACTGCCTTGCAAGACGTTTCTGGAGATTAAGTGATATTATTTTGTGTAATGTTGACAGAAATTCTACTTAATAAATGTTAGCAATGAATATTATTCTTAATAAGAAATTAAAAAAATAATAAACTTAATTAATTCACTCATTCAGTGTTAAATGCTTTCTATGTATAAATCAGTATAACAATTTCTCAGAAACAAATTTATAAAGGTTAAATTTTAGTTCATTTTCTATTAATCAATTGCTTTCAAAATATCAAAGGAAATCATAATAAAAGCAAGGGATTGCCGTAAACTATATTTCAAACTATCTTCTCGGACATTAGTTGTATTAGTGTGCTTTGCTGCCTTTACCTCTATATTTAATAAATAAGAAATTGAATAAATTGTTATACTACTGCATTGCAAATACAGTCCCAGGGTACATAATTTCTTTTATTTTCTGAAATAGAAGAAGGCAGTCCACTCAAATTAGCTTTTGAAATCTGACCAAATGCTCCAGATGTTCTAGCACTGCCAATAGAGCTTGTCTGTGATCCATGTCAGAACTGCAGCTGTCAACACAAAAGCACACCTGCCACTGGTTTACTGTCAGCAAATGACTTTTCAATTGTATTAGGAAATGAAGCAAACTGCCGAATGAAGCATTCACCTTTGAAAAGAACCCATGTCACAATGTGATTTTTGCCCCATAAAAATGCGGGAATCTCTAGAGTCTTCTCAGTCACTAACTTTGAGTCCAGGAACCTCTAGTCTTCTCAAGCACTAACCTTGAGCCCAAGAGGCAATGTCTGAAAATTAGTAGATACGTCTTAGAGTATACTTATGCCATGAGATAGATCAAGCTTGCTGTAGGCTTATTACAGAGAAGCAAGCATTGGCACATTGAAGAAACCCTACTACAAATCAGCATAATTCATTTCATAAGCAGAACTAAATTATAAAGAACTAAATTTACTAAGTAAAATTATTTGATGTTCTATATTTCTTAGGATTTTACTGATAAGCTCTCATTGTTTGGAGTAACAATTTTAGAGGTTTGAAGGTTTTAGTTATGTCTCGAGATATAACTAACTTGGAAAATGGGAATTGATTGTGAAATTATCCCACAAATGCAAAAACGATGACAATGTGACTTAAAATCACTTCCCTGTTTTTGCATACTCTCTGTGTACTGTTTCCCTTCTATTTTGTTTTGCTAAGAGGTGGCATGAAATAATGGGAATGGCATGGATTTTGGAGTCAGAGACTGGGCAAATCAATTAACCTTCTCTGAGCCTCCAATTCTTTATTGGTAAAAGTGAGACATTATGGTAAGTGAAATAAGCCAAGCACAGAAAGATAAATCTTGCATGTTCTCACTCATATGTGGGGGCTAAATATTAAAAGCAGTTGTCTCATGGAGACAGAGAGTAGAATGATGGTTACCAGAGACTGGAAAGGGTAATGGGGAGGTGGAGATAAAGTGGGGAGGGTTAATAGGTGCAAAAATATAGTTAGGTAGTTAGATAGAATGAACAATATTTGACAGCACAACAAAGTGACTATAATCAACAATAGGTTAGGGTATACTTTAAAATAGCTAAAAGAGTGGAATTGGAATGTCCCTAACACAAAGAAATGATAAATACCTGAGGTGATAGATACCCCAATTACCCAGATTTGATTAATTCACATTATTCTGTTTATCAAAACGTCACATGTACTCTATAAACATATACAACTATACCCATAATAATTAAAAATAAAATAAAACGAATAAAAAACCCTTATACATGTTTGTAGTTTGTATAAAAATAAGTGAGATACTGATACCTGTCTTATCTGAGGAATAAGTAAAATTCTGAATATTAATAATTCTGAAACTTAGAGGAGATTCTGAAATGGAGCATGGGAATAATCCAGACACCTAGAAAGCCCTTCAGGTGATGGGGATGAACAGTTAGTCTTATGCATCTTTATGATTTCTGCTTATTGGTTGCTTCTTCTGCCTCATGGCTTAAGTTTACTTCCTTCTCTATTTCTTTTCCCCTCACTTTCTGTGACTGCCAACTCTGTCTGGCCTCTTTCTGCATGTCTTAAATCCAAACATCCTGAGATATTATCCCACTATTCCACTTGGTCACATTTTCCTTTTGGGGACTATCTTGTAATACCCTAACTTATATGCCACTAGCAGATACACACTTGGCTTGGGGCCCTGTGTGTTACTCTGTCCAGTCAGGTGGGGCTTGGTTGGTGGGGTTATATGGTCATCGTTTTACCACAGGCTATATGCAGTAGGACTGGCACGTACTCATTCACCATTAAAATAGGAAGTCCAACTGAATTATTAAAGAAGGCTTAATGAAAGAGGGGCAAAAGATAGAGTGAGAACTGTGTAGGTAGGGTATTACATTCAAACATGAGTGTAATATCTCCAGCCTGTGCTCTCTAAGTTTACATCCAGTTTCATGGAAACTTGTCTCAGAACTCTGAAAGGTGAATATAGAATTAAATTGCTGACCTTGTATATGTTTGTGAAAGTTTGAATACAACAACATTCAACAAACAATTTGAAAGTATTTATTTAAAAACCTATATACACAATCATATCTATTCTGCTACCATTCCACTAATGTATTATCATATGTATAATAAAGCACTTGTATTGATGGAAGATTAAATATAATCAATATTGCCTAGTATTATCACTGGAAAGCTGGAACTATACTATATATAACTGGAATTATTCACCTTTATTGAGTAATTAGAGACTTTTATTTTAAATACTGTATTTCTAAAACTTGTAAGATTTTGACCTCGTTTGATCAGCTTTATAAGATTTTGCAATTAAGCATTTGGTGATCTTTCCCAAATGATTTTAAAAAGTTTATTAAAGGTCAGGTTGATTATTACTAGAAATGAGCCCCTCCACCCTACCCCAGCTCCTTGAAACATTCATATGCAGTTTTTTGTGAGAATATAACTTTTCATTTCTCTGGGCTATACAGTGAATTATATATTGAGTGCAATTGTTGGTCATGTAGTATTTACATGATTAGATTTTCGTGATAAGAAACTTTTTTAGGCTATTTTCCAGATATTTGTAGCAGTTTACATTCCCACCAACAATGTATGAATGATCTAGTTTCTCTACTTTCTTGCTAACATTTGTTGTCACTAATTTTTATTTTAGCCATCCTAATTGATGTGTAGTGATATTTCATTGTAGTTTCAGTTTACATTATCTGATGGGTAATGATACTGGATATATGTTTATGTACTTTTTAGCCATCTCTATAACCTCTGGTAAAATGTCTGCTCATGCCTTTTGCTCATTTTCCAGTTTCCTCTTTTTTTTTACCATTGAGTTTGTGAGTTCTGTATTTATTCTTGATACTAGTCCTTTGCCAGACAAGTGATTTGCAAATAGTTTCTCCCAGGATGTAGCTTATCTTTACATTCTCTTCATATGGGTTTTCACAGAGCAAAATTTCTTAATTTTTATGAGCTCTGTGATAGGTGTCTCCAGAGAAACAGAACAAACGTGTGTGTGTGTGTGTGTGTGTGTGTGAAACTCTCTATGTTTCTCACATATTTAGAAAGAGAGAGCAAGATTTTAAGAAATTGGCTTATGTGACTGCAGGACCTGGTGAGTCTGAAATCCACAGGTCCATAGGGCAAATTGGTAGGATGGAGATTCAGGTAGGAACTGATATTGTAGTCTAAAGTCTAAAGGTTGAACACTTAGGCAGAATTTCCATGTTACAGTCTAGAGGCAGAATTCTTTCTTCAGTAAACCTAAATCATTGCTGTCAAGGCTATCAACTGATTAGATGAAGTCTGTTCATGTTATGGAGGTCAATCTGCTTCATTCAAAGTCTACTGACTTAAATGTTAATCACATCTAAAAAATATCTTCACAGCAACACTTAGATTGGTATTTGACCAAATAACTGGTCACTACAGTCTAGCCAAGTTGACATGCAAACATGGGATCCCTCTCTTCATAGACTTCCCCTGCTTTATCTTTCAGGTTTTGTTTTGTTTTGTTTTGATTTTTTAACATTCGTGACTCCAGTTTGGTTCCTACAACATGATCCTTCAACTCACTATCCTTGTCATAAAGTTCCATGATTCTTCTGCTGCTTTTAATGCTCTTTTAGTGATGAACACTGTTTTCAAATACATCCATCAGATTTATTTTGATTATAAATATTCTATGAATCTCAAGATTTTGATTTTTTATTACAGATTAAATAAAATAATTCATGTAAAGCACAGCACAGTATTTGGTCTTCAGCATACTGAACACATTATAAATAGTCAATAAAAGTTATCAATTATTATTATTACTACTATAAGCACAGAATCTAGTGGTAAAAGTAGAACAATTTTAAATTTGGGCATTGCTGCCAGCATTTGAAATATAAAGGAAGTAATTTATATACCATAAGTTAGCAGTAAGGGGCAATAGAGTATGGGTGCTACTGAAGAGCTAAATGAATAATACGGAAAATTAATATAGGATAAATACAGAGGAAGGAACAACATTAAAATTAAATGAGAAAAACAAAGACTTTATTCAAAATTATCTAAGAGGGGAAAACTATAAATTAGAAAGACTGAAATATGAATAAAGAAGAGAAAACAAAATAGGAATATTTGAAAATCTGCAACCAACAGAAAGATGTGGAACTTAATTTTGCTATAACAATAACATAAGTACTAGCTAATGCAATAAGGCAAGCAAAGGAAATATATACAGATTGGGAAGGCAAAGATAAAACTATATTTTTAATCAGATGGTGTGATCTTCTATATTAAAAAAAAAAAAGGAACAACAAAAAACTCCTGGAATTAATACAGAAATAGGCCCACATAAATATAATTAAATAATCTTTGACAAAGAAGCAAAGGCAATACAATGAGCAAAGCTAGTCTTTTTAACAACTGGACATCCATATACAAAAAATTAATCTTGACAGACCTTATACCCTTCACAAAAATAAACTTAAAATTGATCATAGACCTAAATTTAAAACATAAAACTATAAAACTCCTAGATAATAACAGAAAAAAACCCTAGATGACCTTGGGTATGGTGATGACTTTTTAGGTTGTACCAAAGGTACAATCCATGAAAGAAATATTTGATAAGATGGGATTTCTTAAAATTAAACTCTGCTCTATGAAGGACAATGACCCACAGACTGGGAGAAAATATTTCCAAAAGACACACCTGATAAAGGACTGTTATCCACAATACATGACAAACGTAAAACTCAACAATAAGAAAACAAACAACCCAATTTTAAAAAGTGAGCCAAAGACCTTAACAGACACCTCACCGAAGAAGATATACACATGGCAAATAAGCATATGAAAACATGCTCCACATCATATGTCATCAGGTAAATGCAAATTAGAACAACAGTAAGACGCCACTACACATCCACTTGAATATCCATAATCTGGAAAACTGACAATACCAAATGCTGCAGAGGATATAGAGCAACAGGAATTTTCATTCATTGCTGGTGGGAATGCAAAATGATACAGCCACTTTGGAAGGCAGTTTGGTGATTTCTTACAAAACTAAACATACTCACATGAGCTAGCAATCACACTCATTTATAGTCAGCTAAAAAGGTTGAAACTTTGGGTTCACACAAAAATCTACACACAGTTGTTTAAAACAACTTTATTCATAATTGCCCAAATTTTTAAGAAACCAAGATGTCCTTTAGTAGACAAATTATAAATAAAACTGTAGTAGATCCAGATAATGGAATATTATTCTGTGCTAAAAAGAAATGATCTACCAAGACTTGAAAACATGGAGGAACCTTAAATGTTTATTACTATGTGAAAAAAGCCAATCTGAACTGGCTGCATGCTGTATGATTCCAACTGTCTGACATTCTAGAAAAAGCAAAACTACAGAGATAGTAAAAAGATTAGTGGTTGCCAGTGGAACCACTAATCCTGTGGAAAGGGAGGGATGAATAGGCAGAACACAGAGATTTTTACGGCAGTGAAACTACTCTGTATGATTCTACAATGGCAGATACATGTCATTAGACATTTGTCCAAACCCATAGAATGTACAACACCAAGAGTGAACCCTAATGTAAAGTATGGACTCTGGGTGATAATGATGTGTTTATGTAGGTTAATCAGTTGTAACAAATGTACCATTCTGGTCTGAGATGTTGATAATGGGGGATCCTACGCCTATATGTGGGGACAAGGGAGCATATTTGAAATCTCTGTACCTGCCTCTCAATTTTGCGGTGAGCCTAAAACTGCTCTAGAAAATAACCCTATTGAAAAAGTAACATGGGATTTAGGTGAGCTTAAACTTCAAAACTTACTCAGATTTAGTCAGAAACATATCCTAGTTAGAAATGTGGGCTATGGGCTGAAATTTGTTCAGAGTTCTTGCTTTTAAATTTGCTATTATAATTAAACTATAATAAAATTGTGAAAAAATAAACTATATAAAAGTAGAAAATATAATTATTATAATAAAATGCATAAAGTTTAGTCCTATTGGACTTGCCTCTAAAAATTCCAAATTTTTTAAATGTATAATCCAAGGAAAATTTTATTTATATGCATAGAAAAAAGGCCATATGAATCTAATTTGTATGAATGCCATGAGTGCATCTAGATATTAAAATAACATTTTTGGCTATCCAATTTTCCCAGCACCATTTATTGAACAGGGATTCTTTTCCCCAGTGTATGTTTTTGTTTGCTTTGTCAAAGATAAGATGACAGTATGAGGGTGGTTTTATATCTGGGTTCTCAGTCCTGTTCCATTGGTCTATGTCTCTGTTCTTGTGCCAGTACCATGCTGTTTTGGTTATTATAGCCTTGTAGTATAGTTTGAAGTCTGGTAGATTGATGCCTCCCAATTTATTCTTTTTGCATAAGATTGCTTTGGCTAGACGTGGTCTTCTCTGGTTCCACACGAAGCATAGAATTATTTTTTCTAGATATGCAAAAAATGATGTTGGTGTTTTGATAGGGACTGCATTGATTCTGTAAATCGCTTTAGGTAGTATAGACATTTTAACAATGTTGATTCTACTGATCTAAGAGCATGGTAGGGTTTTCCATCTGTTTATATCCTCTAAAATTTCTTTTGTCAGTGTTTTGTAATGCCCTCTATATAGGTCTCTCACCTCCTTAGCTAAATATGTTCCTAAATATTTAATTTTCTTTGGTGCTATTGTGAAAGGTATTATGTCTTTGATTTGTTTCTCGGCTTGACTGTTATTGGCATATATGAAAGGCTACTGATTTGTGTGCATTTATTTTGTATGCTGAGACTTTGCTGAATTCATTTATAAATTCCAATAGTCTCTTGGTTGAATCTTTGGGGGTTTCTAGATATGACATCATATCATATTCTGAAATTTAAAAAAAAAAGAAAAAGTTTCTTATTGAAAAAATGATAAAAAGAAAAAAAGAAAACGTGTGCATATATATATATATATATATATACACACACATGCGCGCGCGCGCACACACTCTCACTCTCACTCACCCACCATGTAATACTACTCGCCTATAAAAAGGAATGAAATAATGTCTTTTGCAGTAATTTGGATGTAACTGGAGAATATTATCCCAAGTGAAGTATCTCAGGAATGAAAAAGCAAACACCACATGTACTCTCTAATAATTGGGCACTAATACATGGGCAAACATAGGCACAAAGAGACGTAAAGGTCATTGGAAATCAAGACAGTGAGTGGGGGAGGAGGGGAGGGGTAAAATTCTACCTAACAGGTACAATGAATGCTTATAGCCCTGATTAAAGCATTATAAAAACTATCTATGTAACAAAAACATTTATACCCCTTTAATATTTTGAAATTTTAAAAAATCAAAAATGAAGAAATTGACATCCCCAGAAAAAAAATAACATTTTTGGTTAAAATAAAATGTTATTATAAAGTCAGGTGACATTTTCTTTGTGCCTCAAAATAGATCTGGAGACACTTTCAAGAGATGTTCTCAAAATGCTTTAAACATCATTGGATTAAGTATACAGTCTATCAAGATAGAGTATTTTGAAACAAATATTAATATATCTTAACTAAATATATAAACCTTAAGAAAATTAAGAAATTTGTGTCATATGTAGCTAACTAATCAAAATAAGGTCTGATTTAAAATATTTACACAGATTAATCATTTTGCAAACTTTCATTGATTAAGTGATATTTTCAGATAATAGAACTTAAGCATTTAATCCAACTGATTAAAATGTCACAAAAATTAATATTATGAATGGTTAATAACACTTGCTTTTCATGTATTTGCTTCTTATAATTTTTAGGGATAAATAGTAAAATCTATAGGTATAAATAAATCAAAGTATGGTTTTATAGAAAATAGTTTGGTATTAGTTTGGTATTAAACAGGCTTTCTAAATGCTCACCATTTATCCTTAAGTTTAATTCAAACCAAGGTTATTTTGAAGTATATCACAGAGATATGGGCAGTTGCTTAGATACATTTCCTACAAGAAAACAGATTAAGTCCAGTTTTATGAAGTTTGGAATAGCTTGCAAAATTGAAGGTGGGGGGATTCTGATCTGACAGTTGCCTGATAAAATTTGGACTCAAAGAAGATTTTGTATTAAAAGCTTTAGAAAATGGTAGCTTCTAATACACATTTAATAAACACAAATTCTTTTAAAAATAGTTAAGCATATATTCTTCTGATTCCACTAATTATTTTCATGTTTTATTAATAAAGGTTAAATTTATAACCTTTTAGAAAAATCAAGTGTTCAACACTGTAATAGGGACTGGATTACAAATGGGTAACCTGAAACCAAAATTAATTTATTCTGACTCATTCTTTGTGATGTTGTTGGTTTGTTTCCTATAATGTTCAAGGTTGATGGCCTTCATCTTGGGCCAATCTGTGACATAAGATGGGCTCTGGGATTTGCAAAATTCTCAGCAAATTACTTTTATCTCTGTTATCCATCACAAAAAAGATTTATCATTAAATTTACTATACTTTGGAAAAGTAAGTAAATCTTTTATCATTTAATTTTTTGAGACTTAGCTAATCTTTATTATGACATAATTTACATAAAATAAAATTCAATGATATTAAATGTTATTATAATGTTGATATAATATTAAGTCCAGTGAATTTGGCAACCATATATACCATTGAAATTACGCATGAAGAAAATGTAGAACATTTGCATCCCTCTAAAATGTTGCCTTGTGCAAATTTCCAATCAATTCTACAACTCTGGCGCCCACTAGTGGCAACTTTTTCTGATTACCGTTCCCATAATTAGTAATTATTCTCATACAGATCTTCTGTGGACATATGTTTTCACGTATCTGGGGGTGAATACCAGTTAGGGAATTGATGGAATTGATAGAAAATGCTGAGTACCTTATATTGATTATAGCTTTATACAAAAGTACCAAGAAGTTCCCCAAAATAATTGTTCAATTTTATACTCCTACCAACAGAACCCTTAGCATTTTGTAAGAGTTCCAGTTGCTCCTTATCTGTACTAGCATCAGAAATTGTACTGTTGATTTTAGGCATTCTAGTAAATTGAAATGGAATATTGTTGTAGTTTAATTTGCATCTCTCTAATGACTATGAGATTTTCATATGATTCATGGCCATCCATATATCTTTTTTATGAAGTGTTTATTCAAGTCTTTTTACCACATTTGATTAGGGTGTTGTATTGTTGATCTGTCAGAGTTCCTTATATATTTTGTATATAAGTCCTACATCCACTTATTTACCTTCTTTATGATATCCTTTGATGATCAGGCATTGTTAATTTTGATGAAATTCAATTAAACGTTTCAGTTTAACTTTTCTTTATTGTTAGTGATGTTTATGTCCAGCATAAAAGGCTTTGTTTCCTGTATGAGAAATATTTGACTACTTCAAAGTTTGAAGATATTGATATTCTCCTATATATTTCTAGCTTTTTCATTTAGGTCTATGATCTATCTCAAAGTAATTTTTGGTGTGAGGCGAGGCAGGGATCAATGCTTATTTTTTAAGAAATCTGTTTATTTCATATTAGTTATGCAATTTGTTGGCATAAAATTGCTCATGATAATCTCTCATTACTCTTTTAATATCTGTAGGGTTTGTTGTGATAACTACTCTTTCATTCTTGATAGTGGCAGATTGTATTCTCTTTTTTCTTTCTTTTTCTCTAAATATGTCCTTTTTCTTGATGAGAATAACGTGGAGTTGGCCAATTTTCTTGATCTTTTCAAAGAAACAACTTTTGGCTTTGTTAATTTTCTCTACTCTTTTGCCTCTTTTCTATTTTGTTGACCTCTCCTCTTATCTTGATTATTTCCTTACTTTGCCTTACTCTAGGTCTACTTTACTCTTATTATTCTAGTTTCTTTCTCTAGAACCTGAGGCATTTATGTTAGATATTTCTTCTGTCCCACCCAACCTTAGCTAGCCACTCAATGAAAATCCAAAATATATCACAGTTACTACCTCACCATTCCTGCCCTGATGCTGCTCCTCAGGTAGGCCACTGACTCACATTTGAAAAATTCTCCACGTGCTTCAAGGGGGAACTTCCTTTGGTTTTCTATCCTGCTCCCAGCCATCAGCATACCACTTCCATACACTTGGGAATGCCCTTGGGGAACAATTGTGTGGCTGGATTCAGACTTGTTCTGTAGCTAAGCTTCCTTGTGATTCTAATCCATCATGCATGCCGTATGTGCAATGAAATGTCTGTTAAAAGTTCAACTGGTCTATCAGTTATCTAGTGCTGTGTAACAAACTTTCCCAAAACAGTGGCTTAAACATTAACATTCATTAGATTCTGATTGTTGAGGCAGTTGCACTCCATATGATATTTGTTGAGGTCACTCACATTGCTCAAGTCAGCTAGTACCTGGGCTGGGCAAGAAGTTCCAAGATGGCCTCTCTCCTATTTCTAGGTCCTTCTCATTCTTCTCTACGTGATTTCTCTATTCATATGGTGTTTCATCTTCCAGAGCTTCTCTGTATGACCTCTCAATCTCGCAGTATAACCTCAATTTCCTTATGTCATAGCAGCTGGGCTCCGAAAGGGATTGTTCCAAAAGGATAAGTCCCAATATGTAAGCGCTTTTTGAGGCTCTGCTTGTATAACATTTCTAACTTTGCCTTAATTAAAGCAAGTCACATTCTAGCCTAAGATTCACTGTGGGCCACCATAATATTAATAATTTTTTCCTTATTCCTTGAGGTTATGGCAGATTTCTCTTCCTCCTGTCACTCAGCAAGGGATGAAAACAAGTGTAGTTATATTCTCTCCTAGAAAGGGATATTTATTTTCTTATTTGGTCCTTTTCAGTTTCTTTGTATCTTTAGCAATCTGATACATTAAAAAGCAAAAAAGGAAACCTATGATTTTGTAGATTAGCTATTGTTCTTACTGTTAGAATAGGAGCAAAAATATACTGCAAATTTTTGCATCCAAACCTTAAATGGAACCAATGCTCACTACTTATACTTCATACTTTCTCACCTATACTT
This sequence comes from Daubentonia madagascariensis, assembly GCA_023783475.1. Taxonomy (NCBI): domain Eukaryota; kingdom Metazoa; phylum Chordata; class Mammalia; order Primates; family Daubentoniidae; genus Daubentonia; species Daubentonia madagascariensis. Next base: position 12,347,481 of record JAKFHU010000747.1, on the reverse strand, counting down.
GATACTTCAGGACCGCATAACTTCCTCCCTTACACTAAGCAGATGTTCTTATCTCCTGATGGCACAGAGGAAACAGAAGCCGATAGAGAAGGTTTTACCTCAACTTTCTGTTACCAGGCCTATAAATATAGCTAATATAACCTAATACAATATAAATAAGCTAATATTGTTTATTTTCTTACCAACAAGACTTTTTTTTATACCATATCTGGAAATCTCTCAAGTCCCACTTTATATACCTTGTTGTTACTTGTTTTTCAATTTTTGTCTATATGTCTCTTCTGAATGGCCTCTGGTTGTTTAAACCTGTACTTGGTAGCATCCCCTGGTGCTCCTATTTCACTCAGTACTTTCTCCATCATAGACACTGTATATTGCACTTGCCTATTCACCTGTCCATAACCTCCTGTGTCTCAGCATATACACACGTACTAGACCATGATCTCCATGAGGTGGAAATAATGCCCTCTACCTCCTAGTTCTATCCCTAGCACCAAGCACAGTGCCCAACACTCAGTGCTTACACAATAAAAGTGTGTTAAATGAATGGATCTGTGAATAAAACGTATCTCATCTGATCATGTTACAACAGCATGTTGGCAAAACCCAGAATGGGATTTACTAGCCAAGTGGTAGAATAGTAAGATGCCAAAGTTATAAAAAACAAAGATATATATGGCAGTAGTAGAAAAGAAGGAATGTGTTAACTTACTGTGTTTATGTGTATAATAACTATAGAAGAACGATTGTTGAGGAAGAGTGAAAAGAGCTTGTAACTTTCCCTAGGAGGAATTTCATCCCCAAAGGGGGTAAAATGATCAAATGTCCTTGCAAGGTAATTCTGTTTCTCCTTGAGGAATATTACTAATGAAGATGGATATGAGAATGGTATGACATTTATGAAAAAGCTGAAAATCATTGGTTTAAAAAAATAGATTCTTAAATGTTGATTGGTTTTATATATTCACCTATATGTGCTTAGAGTTTAGCAAACTGGAAATGGTTTTCTATTCACTGAACCAAAGCAACAATTTACTAAGTAGCATTCTAACATCCTAAAAGAGTTTAATGCAGTTTCCAAAAATGGACAATGCTCCCAGTTAATGGCAGTGAGCACCTTGGAAGAACTGATTTTACAAGTACACTTTTATCCAGTGCTTTAAAAATGCAGTGCGTTACTAACACAGACAGCTGATTTAACCCTTTTAGCTAAAGACTGTGCATTTCTAAAGGCCAAAAATGGTTATTGTGAATGAATTATCAGTGAATAACCAGTACTCCAAGAAGAATTATTTTACCAGAATATTTTAGAGTTGAAAAGACCTCAAAGATCAGCTCATGACTTATGAGAAATATAAGGCCTGAGTAAGTTGAGTAAGTTGAGACAATAATTTTTGCAGCAGAATCCTTCCATCTTGTCAAGATGTCTTTCCTCTTGTCCACTACTACCTACCCCCTTCAACTCACTATGCTTTCCTTTTGATTCAAACTTGCTAAACTTATTCCCACAAAAGGGCCTTACCTTCATACATGCTGGTGATTCTGCAGCACATATTCTGCCCCCATATCTTATAACTCACTCCTTCTTTCTATTCAGATCTCAAAAGATATGTCACCTTTGAACGCCCTGACTTAAGTAACTCCTTCTTTCCCTACCCCCATTATTTTATTACATCACCCTGTATTGTTTTCTTCATAGTACTTACCTGAAATTATCTTGTGCATACATTTATTTTATTTTCATCTCCCATACTTTAACCTAAGCTCCATAACAGTAACATGGCTGCCTTACTTTCTGCTCTATTGTCAGAGCCTATAACAGTATCTGACACTAGGAAGTACTCAGTAAATAATTTGCTAAGTGATTTAATTATATACCTATATGATATCTCTGATGCCAGTTTTATTACAGTGTTTCAAAAGACAAAAAAAAAAAAACAAGAGTATTAATTTATATGTATATTCAATTCTAGTTGTCTCTTTTTTTAAAAAACCAAAGCCTTTTTAATAATCTTTCTTTAGAGCATTTATTGGGAAATGAAAATAATTCTGTAACTGTTCATTGATATACATGTATCAATATCAATTTAAAAATGCATCAATATTTTTATTCCTGTCTACCTGCATTAATTCCTACATTACTATGCATTCTGCTTCTTGGCAGCTGCTGATTCCAGATTCCCCAGTTTGCAACATAGCATCACTGAGTTGGGTGCCATATGGCTGCCCTTCTTTGGTCCAAGTTTTGATCAATCAAAGAATGGCAGACTGACTCATGCCATTTTAAAGAAGACAGAGATTTGATGTGGAGCCAGTCCACTAAAATATTTTCTTCAAGAAGAATGTGTTCTAAGCATCAAGGGGGAGCATAAGCTATGTTAATACACACACACACGCACACACACACACGCTCTTTGTGCTTAATGGTTGTCTCAGAGACAAATTGTCAGAAACTTGTTTTATCCCTGAAGGGAAATACTCCTTCCAAAATTTTAACTGGTACTGTGCTCACGTGTGTGACTAAAATTATTCTTTATCAACAGTAGTGAGGGCTTTTGTCCCCTGAAGTAGGGCAGTTTATCCTTTTACTGCTAGCAATCTAAAAAAACACAATGTTGTTTGCAATTTAGTAATTTGAAACACCACCAAAAAAAATATGAGGAAATGCTTTAAAAGTTGCTTTGATTATAATCTAATGATATAGAAAATATACCAAGAAGTCTGGCCCACGTCCTTTCTCTGACTGCAGTCCAAATTCTGTTTAGTTATTTATTGATAGTTCATCTCAATCCCAAAAGTATAATAACATATAATCAATTAAATAAACACATAAAGATACAGAGAAAGAATCAGAAATGATTAAAATCAATCTAAGGGTAAATGTAAATATTGAAAACAACATTCCAGAAGGTTATAAAAATGGTTAATAAACTTGACCCTGAAATTATTAGTGGCTGAAGCAAAATGGGTAAAAGTTTATTTATATGATTTACAGTATCTGTGAGATACACAGTTTTTAAATATCAGTTATTTAAGAAAAGCAAAGTTATATTTATCTCTGAGGTTTGAGAGAAGCATCTGCTTAGGGCTTTATAAAGATGATATCGGGCCTTTTCTGAACAATACCTTTAACCATATCTCTATAGTCAATTCAATGGGAATTCTATTGAACTATGCCTTGGAACAAGGACAAGCACCAAAATGCAATTTTCAAAAAATAATTCTAGGATGTGCCATAGATTTGTATTTGAAATTTGGTTTGTAGAGGTGTCCTGAATTGGTTTTAGTAATAAAAGAAAGACTACGGCCTAAGCATGTTTCAGGAACTCCATTATAAAAAGTGCAATGTCGACAGTGCCATTAAATTTAACATCAACAACAAAAAGAACGTTTGATAATGTCAGTGTGTTGATGTTACCCAAATTCTCCACTTTAAAATTTTAGCAATATTGTAGCTAATATACAAGACTAACTGGACATAGATGTGCATTCTTATTCCAATTCTACCACTTACTAGGAGTATGACCATACAGAAGTTAATTTCTTGACTCATAAGGTTTTTTTTCTTTAAATACAAAAAATGAAAATAATTCCATCCATATCATATACCTTGTAAGAATTACATGAAATATCACAGATAAGACCCCCCACTCCCGTTCTAACAGTATCTGGCATGTAGCAGGTATTCAGTAATTGATACATCATGTTCATATTTACTCCCTTATACATTGTGTCAGAATAACATTTCTTGAAGAACAGTGGTATTGAGAGGAAGGACCCTTTCAGCAACAGGAGTCATTAGGTAAAACATTCATTGAACCATAGGTACTGCAATTAGTAGATGAAATGGGCTGATATGTACTTAGTGGTTACTGGGCCATCTCTACTCTATACTATATTATCCTTTTCACTTGATTCCATAACTGCCTCTAAAAAGAAAAGGATATGCCAAACTTTTCTCTTGCTACAAGAAAGTTTTAACTGAAAACAAAAATGCTGGGCTGAATACAACAGGTTCAGCAGATTCCCCGTTAAATTAGAAGGGGCTTTTCGTTTAAGTTCTAGTGTTGATATGTCACTGTGCTCTGTCACTTTGAAAGGCGATAGTGCTTTGTTATCAGCACTGAGCCCTGGCAGGCTTTTGATGTAGACTTAGACTAAAATAGAATGCCAAAATGATGAAGCCGCTGCTTACCTTCAAAAACCTTTAGGCTGTGGTCATGGGCAAAGGTGGTGACATATTGCTCTGTCCAGCCCCGTGGGTTTGATAATCTTCTACCAATCATTTTCACATTTCAGATCATAATTTGAAATCTTAAAAGTGTTGATTGGTTTCGACAGAAGCATGAATATTACTGATTCCATTTGATTCATGCCACCCAGCACACTATTTCTTAGGCAAATAATTAATAATTAATTCTGGTCCTTTAACATGCAAATTCTATTCAGGATGTCTTTCAAGAAAGAATATTGTGACTTGAAGAGTCATAGTAGAGCCTGACCTGCCAGTAAACATAGTCAGTTATTGAGTAAATGTTGTTTGTGTGCCAATCTTTTGCCAAGCACTAAGGTAGGTGCTCAGAATGGAAAGACATAAAAAAGTTTCTGTCCTCAAGCAGAGAGATACATATAGAAATAGGTAATTATAAAATAATGCAGCAAGTGAAATATTATGCATAGAATATTACTGAAGCACAAAAAGCAATTATCTTGATATCTCTTAGGAAGAAAGTAGCAGAAATAGTCTATACATAACTAGTATCCTTGTTCCTAATTACCAGCTCAGCAAATTCTATGTATGGCTGAATATTTATATTGATATGACATTAACTTTCTTGGCTAGGAACAAGATTTCTCTTAGGAACAGTTGAACAAGCATAGTCAAATAAAGAATTTTTATAGGAAAAGTGAAAATGTTTTTGAGGACTTGTCATTACTATTCCTCCTCACCTCTAACCCCCTTCCCTGCATACACAGAAAATTTAACTCTTTATACACTGAAGTGTTCCAATCTTTTTGTCCTTGACTACATAGAAAGGAAATTCCTTTTGAAAATGCTTTCCTCTGGCACTTTTTTTATACTCAGCATGTTTCTCCATATTAAACTCTAATAGATATAATAAGCATATAACTAAAGAGAGTTTAAAGCGGTACATTGTGAAAGGAAAAAATATTTTTACGACATATGCTGCTTTTAAAAAATAGATCCATTTTTAATTTACATTGTTCTCAAAGTTCCCTCCTCTCTGGGGGTAGTATTTTAGCAACATAGTACTGCTACTCTGAGCTTTTATCACTGGGTATTTGTTTTTTTAAACCACAAAGTAATATTCAAATTGAAAATGGTAATGGATTCACCACCTTTCAATTGACATCACATGTTATACTATCTTTTCAGAGCATTTGATCAAGGGTAATACTTTTGGGTAGTTTAAAACTTGGTTTTCCCTAATCTGTAGCCTCTGAAATATTCAGCTTTTACCTAAAAGCAAATAAAGGCAGCATCTTTTACATCTTCAATAAAAGTTTTCAAAAATGAATCAGTATATGTTTGAGTTCCATCTCTCTGTTAGCAAATCCCCAGAGTAAATCATTCCCGGGCTGGGCAGAAGTCTACAGGGCAGTATATGTCTCAGTCCAGAGGGCTGCATATGTGTAAACTGGTTACTCAAAAGAAAGGAAAGACAAACTCATTTTTCCATATTTATAAATGCTGCCCTGTGACCATTTACTTGTCTACCTATACTCTATTCAGTTCATAAGGGTGGGAACTTGTTCATCATATTTACAGTTGTATCTCAGTACCTGGACCAAGAGTGAGCATTCAGCAAATATTTACTGAATAAGTAAGTGCCTGTCTTTACAGGCTGTGAGTAAAGAAGGGAACTGGAGTTGTAGCCAGACTTTAAAGACAACAGCATCATATATACTGAAGGCAAAGATAAAAATGATAAGGAGGAATAGATAACTAAAAGTGCTCCTGCATTGCTAAGCAGAAAGATTGCAGGGAGGTTTACACACATTTTCCCTATTTACGAACTGGCATTAGGCTGGTAATGGATAACACATTTTTCCCCTTGAGCAGTGAACTTTAAAAAGTATTGCTCCTGGACAAAACTTAGGTGGTAAATAGAGTGTAATGTCTTACAATGTTATTTATTTATTTTTTCTTTTAATTTTTTAAAATTTTTTTTATTTCAGAATATTATGGGGGTACAACACTTTGGCTATATATATTGCCCATGCACTGCCCGTGTCAGAGCTACAATTGTGGTCATCCCCCAAACTGTGCTCCCCGCATCCATTCAGTGAGAGTTTTTCCCATCCCCTCCACCCCCCTCCCGCCTGCCCGCCCCCTGATGAATATTATTGCCCTGTGTGATGTAGGTGTTGATCAGTTAGTACCAATTTGATCATGAGTACCAGTGGTGCTTGTTTTTCCATTCCTGTGACACTTCGCTTTGAAGAATGGGTTCTAGCTCCAACCAGGATAATACCAGATGTGTTAATTCACTGTTGTTTTTTATTGCTGAGTAATACTCCATGGTATACATATACCACATTTTATTAATCCAGTCGTGTATTGATGGGCACCTGGGTTGTTTCCACATCTTTGCAATTGTGAATTGTGCTGCTATAAACATTCGTGAACAGATGTCTTTATTATAAAATGTCTTTTTTTCCTTTGGGTAAATACCCAGTAGTGGGATTGCTGGGTCAAATGGTAATTCTACTTTTAATTCTTTGAGGTATCTCCATATTACTTTCCATAGAGGTTGTACTAATTTGCAGTCCCACCAGCGTGTATGAGTGTTCCTATCTGTCCACATCCCCGCCAACATTTGTTGTTTGGGGATTTTTGGATATGAGCCAATCTCACTAGAGTTAAGTGATATCTCATTGTGGTTTTGATTTGCATTTCCCTGATGATTAGAGAAGTGGAGCAATTTTTTATATGTTTGCTGGCCATTATTCTGCCTTCTTTGGAAAAGTTTCTGTTCATGTCCTTTGCCCATTTTTTAATAGGGTTGTTTGATTTTTTCTTGTTGATTTTCCTAAGTTCTGTATAGATTCTGGTTATCAGCCCTTTATCAGAGGTGTAGCATGCAAGTATTTTCTTCCATTCTGTAAGTTGTCTGTTCACTCTAGTGATAGTTTCCTTGGCTGTGCAGAAGCTTTTTAATTTGATCAGGTCCTATGTATTTATTTTTGTTGCTGCTGTGATTGCTTTGGGGGTCTTCTTCATAAATTCTTTGCCTAGGCCAATGTCCATAAGAGTTTTTCCAACGTTTTCTTTGAGAATTCTTATGGTTTCATGTCTTAGGTTTAGATCTGTTATCCATTGTGAATTGATTTTTGTGAGAGGTGAGAGGTGTTACAATGTTATTTAGAACCTCAATTTAAAATGGAGCACTTCTTAATTGGTAAATAATAGTCACAAATTTATATATTGTGTCAGTTAATAACATCTTGTTAAACTGTTATCCTCTTTGTCAATAAATATTACCACCTGATTTCTCTTACCCTCCTATGTCCCAATTATGTTTTTAGGCACTTGTTGGTAAGGGAGTGAGTGACTTTACCTCTCTAAACAAAGTCAAATGAGAAATGGCTTTGATGCTGCCATGGAGATAATTGGGGATGATTAATTTTGGTGAATAAAGAACATGTGACTACTGTGTCCTCATTCTTTCAGTATTGTATAAATAATACTCTTAAAAATGTCAAACAGATCATAAGAATATCTATAATATTTCTAGTCATATTTTATGGAGAAACACTAACAAGTTGTAGCTGTCAGAATGATCCTCCTTACTAAGCAAAACAATGAACACAGCAGTAAGATGTATGAGGAGATCAGCAATTTCTAAGAGAACTGCCTTTTGCTTCTATTTTTAAATCTGCTGCTGCCTTAAACTGTGGTTTTGTAGCTATTTCACGTGTGTATGTCTCATCTGTGTTTTCTCTATGGCTACATTGTGGGTTTATTTAGCAATTTTATCACAATTTTGAAAAAAATGAGGTTGAAGTATTTTATATGAGAATTGTTATGAGTCAATTCCATCTTAAGTAAAGATATAATCAAAAATATAAGAGACAAGTACAGACAAGTGCATTTTAATTTTTTTCAAGAAACATTAATTAAGAAAAAAACATTCTGGATCCGTTTGCCTTCTTCCTTCTCTTCTACCTTCCTTCTCCACCAAAAAGTGCACATATATATATAATTATTAAGATAAATGCCATCATCATTTACTCAGAGTTCACGTATGGTCTTCATGAATTTACATAGTGACTGAGAGATAATATCATAATTAATATTTAGGTTGATTTACAAGTGTAAAAACAAAAGAAAAAACAAATTATGTATGACAAATTATATGGAATTAAATGTTTGAAGCATATATTTTTGTAAAATCTGGAGGTTACGTCATATATTATTAATTTTGTTCAAGGGAAAAGCAATCCTGAATAATGCATTTGGAAAATAGGCAGTATTCATTAGAGGGAAAAGCTAAAACAAACTGAAAAAACAAGACAAAACAAAATAAAACCTAGAGCATCAAAATAAAACAGGAAAAACCATAGTGCAATAAGAGGTTATCAAATCATTCCTTTGATCATTCTGAGAAAAAGCTAATATCAATGTGGTATCAATGAATGCATGATCACCAGCATGTTGTTTGAAAATGAAGAGTTTAGCTAGCTACCTACCTTATAGTCATCACTGGGAACCATTAAGAAACCTAGAAATACTATTTTAATTCTGTCATTCACAATTAATCATTTATGTATTGCCAGTAGGTTTGAAATCTATGGACTGTTTCGGATAAAGAAATGAAGACGGCATATGCCCTCCTTAAGGAGCCTTCATTCTATCAAGAAAAAGAAAAATATAAACAAGTAATAACAATGTTATCTATTTATTTATAAAATGCATATAGATACTACCTATTTATTATATACACATAGCAACATTTATATCCATAAACCAAGCCAGGGATGCTGACCACCTCCTTGAAGTTCTTCAGCATTGTTTTCACCCAGTTCTTTGATATTTGATGGATATTATACAACTGAAGGGAAGAATGTGGTAAAACCAAAATATTTAAATAAGTCACACAATGGCCATTTCAGAAAAGGGTTCACTAGTTCTTAAGCAGTCAGTCCTCTAAACTATGCCATGTTATTTTGCAGCTAATTAGATAGTAAAAAGTACTGTTTTCAATGATTGCACCAAGAGTGCTAATGTGTACTTCTGGGATGGAAGACTGGAAGGCAACATTGAAATGGAAGGCTTATTTGAAATAAATCTCTCATCATCCATCTGTTATGGGTTTCAAACTCGACCAGCTTGCAAAATTATCTGAACCACATAATCTACTGTAACACTCTCTCCCAGGTTCATGGGGAACACCAGCACAGACCCAAAGTTGCAATGAGTTGGAAAGCCTTTTCACGTAGCTGTCTTGAATTCTCAAGTAAATTTAGTTTGTCAGTCTCAGAAGAAGCTTTTGGCCACTACTACATCTGTGTTTCCAGCTGCGTGGGGACCTAAGCAAAGCTTGACTCTTTGTTGAAAACCAGCATGCAGGGGGGATTGGGCAGGACACCAGGTGGGATCTAGGTTCAGTAAGGACCAGTTGTGAGCATTTAATTCCAGGCTCTGAAGCAATCCAACTTTCACTTATCCCGGGTCTTGATATTTTAGAGATTTGGCAACTGAATGGTTTCAGTGTATAGTTTATACTCTCACATAAATCTCTTTAGATTTTATACATAACACAGACTTTATCTTTTAAGTCCAAACATGCAAGAGTTCTTTTCCTATCTCCACTCTGAATCATATTTTGTGGTTCCTCCTAGCTCTCCTCTACATATTCTATACTCATTTATATTTTAAATTCTTTAAGGGCAAGAACCATATCCAAGACTTTGCCTTCTTCATGCCTGTATCCCTAGTGCTTAATACAGGATCTGACATATAGTGATGGATTATTAATACCAGTGGTTAATTTATATTAGGAAAATATTTTTATATTAGCATTTTTTTCTAGACACATATATATGTATGCATATATGTATATCATTAATATATTTGTATTAAGGTATTAATATCTGTAAGTATCTATACACATACAGTCTTCAATAAACTTCACTAACCATAATATCAACACAACAAAGAATACATCTTATTTAAAAGATTTGTGCTCAGTAAGTTAAACATAGAATTGCCATATTACCCAGCAATTCTGCTCCTAGGTATCTACCCAAAAGAATTGAAAACAGGTGTACAAAACAAAAACTTGTACACAGATTGCAGCACAATTTACAATAGCCAAAAGGTAGAAACAACCCAAATGACCATCAACTAATGAATGGATAAAAAAAAGTGGCATTGTATGTACAAGATTTATTATTTAGCCATAAAAGGAATGAAATACTGATACACGCTACAACATAAATGGACCTTGCAAACTCTATAGTAAATGGGGCAGCTGGACACAAAAGACCACATATTATGAATTCTATTTATATGAAATATCCAGAATAGAAAAATCCATAAAGATAGAAAGCATAATAGTAGTTTCCAGGGATGGGAAATTAGTGAATATTGGATTTTCTTTTGGGATGATAAAAATGTTTTGAAACTAAATAGAGATGATGGTTTCACAACATTGTGAAAATACTAAATACCACTAAATTGTACACTTTAAAATGATCAAAATGGTAAATTTTATGTTATGTCTATTTTATTGCAATAAAATGTTTGTGCTAGAATTACTATTTAATAAAAACAGATTTATAAAAACAAAAACAATCTTCAACTCATTACTTTTTCTAGGGGTGTCTGACAATTATGTTTCAGATGACTTGCTTGAATAAAGTGACTTTAAAGGAAACTCAATCTATTGAAATCTCTATATAAATGAAAATATAATGGAATCATTAATTCTTAGTCAAAAATGATTCACTGTCTCCACAGTTCACATATCCCTATATTCTTTATTGTAATAACTGATCTGGTAGGTATCTTCCTTTTTGAGGAAAAGATTTTAATTAAATATGGAAAATCCAAATATGCTCACTGATAGTTAATTTTTCAAAGCAAATACTTTTAAAAAATAATTACCTGCCATTGTATTAACATGATCATTTAGTACTCAATTTCATGCCATGTGGGAGAAGATGAATGTAAATTAACAGCATAGAAGATGGAGTCATAAACATCAAAAGACAAGTATCGAGTAAATGGTGTGATACAGCTAAGAAGAGATTATGCTGAGATTATTATGGGTTTAGACAAGCTGCCAACAGAAAACAATCTGCAAAAGAAACCACAAAAGTAATCCCATTTATAATAAGCCGCAAATAAAATAAAATGCCCAGGAATAACTTAACCAAATAAATGAAAGATCTCTACAATGAAAACTATAAAACATTGATGAAAGAAATTGAAAAGGACACAAAAAATGGAAAGCTATTCCATGTTCATAGATTGTATGAATCAATATTGTTAAAATGTTCATATTACCCAAAGCAATCTGCTGATTCAATGCAATCCCTATCAAATACCAGTGACATTCTTTACAGAAATAGAAAAAATAATCCTAAAATCTATATGGAGCCACAAAAGATCCAGAATAGCAAAACTCATCCTGAGCAAAAAGAACAAAACTAGAGGAATCATATTACCTGACTTCAAACCCAGAAATAGAACCATACACCTACAATGAACTTATTTTAGACAAAGATGCAAAGACCATACATTGGGGAAATGACAGTTTCTTCAATAAATGGTGCTGGGAAAACTTGATATCCATATGCAGAAGAATGAAACTAGCCCCTCATCTCTTGCCATATACAAAAATCAAATCAAAGTGGATTAAAGACTTAAATCTAAGACCTAAAACTATGAAACTACTAAAAGAAAACATTGAGGAAGCACTTCAGGACGTTAGTCCGGGAAAAGAACTCTTGAGTAATACTTCAGAAGCACAGGCAACCAAACCAAATTGGACAGATGGAATCACATCAAGATAAAAATCTTCTGTACAGCAATGGAAACAATCCTCAAAGTGAAGAGACAACGTACAGAATGGAGGAAAATATTTGCAAAATTGAACTTTTGACATGGGTCTAGAAAAATTGATAGGATTCTGACAGTTCATTATAGTGAGGTGGGGTAGTGAGCATTCCAGGTGTCTAGAGAAGATGGAAAATCATTTAGGTATTCCATGTTTCCTTTACGAATGATTGAGAGAGCGCCACTCTGTAATTGCACGCACTCTCTCACATTCTGCATGCTCTGAACTAAGAGGTCTTTTTAAAAGGCAAATCTATTCAACCTCATAATGATGATAGCAAGTATTTTTATATAGTGGTTACTCTGTTCCAGACACTGTTGTAAGTGCTTAAGGACCCATTCAATCATCACAATAATTTTGTAAGATATTTGCCACCACCACTGACAAAGTCCTTTCAAACATTGCAAGGAAATCAAACTGAATCATGTCATGAGTTGCCAGTATTTTCTTTCTCCAATTCAAATCACTTACACACAAAGCAGCAATCATTTATCCAACTCTAATAGGTGCTTACTATCTGCCATGCATTTTCTCACCCCTCCATTCCCTTGTCTATACCATTTCTGTGGGCTGAAATACGCTCCCATTACCTTTATACCTCATCCATGTTGTTGTATAAATCAGTAATGCAGCCCTTTTTATTGCTAAGTAGAATTCGATACCATGGATATATCCCATTTCTCATTTAGTTATAATTTTTTGTCCAGGTTTTGCTATTATTTATAAAGCTGCTTAAACATTAAAATTCAATTCCTTGTGTGAACATATATTTTCATTTTGATTGGATAAATACCTGAGAGAGGAATTCCTGGATCATATCGACAGTGCATGTTTAACTTTAAAAGAATCTGTTTTCCAAAGTGGCTGTGCTGTGTTGCCTTTCCAACAGCAATGAGTGAGAGTTCCAGTACTCTTCATCTTCAACAAAACTTGATATTTTAAGTCTTATTAATTTTAGCTATTTTACTAATTGTTCAGTGCTATCTTATTGTGCAGCAGCCCCCAACCTTTTTGGCACCAGGGACCAGTTTCATAGAAGACAATTTTTCCACGGATGGGGATCGGGGGACAGGGGACGAGGCAGAGCTCAGGCAGTGTTGTGCCGGCCCGTTCCTAACAGGTGATGGACTGGTACCGGGCTGTGGCCCAGAGGTTAGGGACCACAGTTGTGATTTTGGTTTGTATTTCGCTAATGACTAAAGTTGAGCATCTTTTCATGCATTTACTTTCCATTCATATAACTTTATTGGTGAAAATAATAAAATTTAAAAAGCATTTTTAATTGGCTTACTTGGCTTTGTATTAATTTGTTGTAAGATTATATGTTCTAGATATGTCTTTTATTACATATATGTATTGCAAATGATTTCAGTTTTGATTTGCCTTTTATTTTGTTACTAGTGTCTTTTGAAGACCAAAAGTTTTTTTTTTTTTTTTTTTTACTTAATGAGCCCAGTTAATCTTCTTTTGTTGTTTTAAGCTTTTTATATCCAATCTAGGAAATCACTGAATCCAAGTTCACACAGACTTTCAGCAAATATTTTCTTTTATAAATTTTATACTATCAATAGGAAAAAAATTCTAGAATGATGGATTTTTTTTTCTACTTTACTGTAAAGATATCTTTCCATTGTCTTCTGGTTTGACTAGTTTCTGATGAGAAGTCTCCTTTCTTTCTTTTTGTTCACCTGTATGCAGTGTTTCTTTTTTCTTATTTCTTTTTCGATATTTTCTCTTTTTAAAAATTTTTTATTCTTAATTATTTATCACTGACCTTCCACGGTTCCATTATGATACTTCTTTGAGTGATTTCTTTATTTTTATTCTTCTTGGGGTTCTTTTTGTTCTTTTATCTGCGGGTTTATGCTTTTTAGTAACTTGGAAAAATTCTGGCTATATTTCTTCACATATTTTGTTATTTTCCTGTGCCCTCCCTTTTCTAGCAGCCTAAGCACATACATTGATGTTCTGTCAATTATTTTTTAGTCTTTTTTTTTTTTTTAATTTTCTCAAGTCCTGAGAAACCTTTAGACTAAGGGTAATTTAGCTTTCAAACTAAGGGAATATCCTTCTGAGGATTCTGGCTGATGTCTAGGTCTTGTATTATGAGATCTTTCCACTGTGACAGGTAGAAACATGAATTATTCCCAGCCCTGAGAGAGCTCCAGGAATTTTTCTACTCAATTCTTTCTTGTGCTTCTTTGCCTGGCCTCTGGTAGTTTTCTCTTATGAATGCACAGAGCAGTACTCAGCGACAGACCTGGTGGAGTCCCCTGCAGAGTTGTCTATCTCTGCAGCTTACTCTCTTTTGTTCTGCTCTGCAGATCTAGTTTCTTCAGCCCCTCCAAAATTTGATCTTTGTTTCCTCAAGTTAATAAAATGTCTGGATTCTGTTTAGGGTAATTCTCCCTTTCCCAGCCTTGAAAATTCCTCTCAGCAGTTAGTTGGTATAATTGACTACCTTATCTTTTTTGTTTCAGTTGTTTCAGGGATCATAGTCCTGTGCTGCCTGTTGTCTAATGTTGAAAACAATGTTTATTTCACATATTTTCATATATTTTGTCTGGAGTTCAGTTGCTTAAGATGGGAAAGTCTCTGTTATTCCATCCTAGCCAGAAGTTCTAGTGCGATTTAACATGCTGAGTTTAAGAGGTTGGTAGAATATATAGCAAGAAGTCAAAAAAGGCAAACATGTTACTCAAAAAGGGGCTAATTATACAAAAATTCCAATTATACCTGTAACTATAATGTTCGAGGATAGAGAAATAAACTCTTCATTGGGAAAGAGTACATATAAAAAAAAAGACTAAAGACATTCTTGGGGAGTTATCACACATACGAGAAGAAAGATTTTTAAAAAGTAGATTTTGTCCATGTAGGACAAAAACCAAAACAGTTTTAAGAAATTTGGAGTCATTCTAATAATTGGTTGGTATGAAATGGAAGATTTTTTTTTCCCTAAAAATTCCAGCAAGTTTTTATTTAACTTTTTTTTAAAGGATATTATTTTCCCATGAAGCGACAGTTGGTATCAAACATTTGTTCCTACTGACAAGATAGTAACATGGTGCCACAACAAGTGCCCACGATTCAAATGTTGTCTAGACAGGAGGGAGCACTTTAAACTTCCTATTTCTCACTATCATTAAGTTCTGTTTAGGAAAATACTCCTTGCTTTATGCACAGTAATCTGGCATAGGTTTCACACAAATGGGAAATATAGATGATAATTCCATAGCACGTGGTAAATAGAATCAATTGATTAAAGTAAACTAGAAATTGTTCAAGAGAACAATCCATACTCCTTTCATAAAAGTAAACTTAAAATTTTGAATAGTGATTTCATTCTTTCAATACACACACACACAGACATATAGAAAAATGATTAAATTATGATACTAAATTAAATCTGCTATCAAGCCATAAAGAATTTTAACAGCCTAATTTGTTAAATATTATATTTTACTTAGCAAGGTAAAAATATTAAGCAGATGTAAAACTGAAAACTTTTGATCCAAGGCATCTTAAAAACATCCTTGACTCCAGCTTTGATTGACAGGTCACTGGAAGATGAAGGAATTTTATTATAAAATAAAAGTGAACATCAAATTGTATCAAAAACTACAAGTATCTGGAGCATTCTAAATTATAATTAAATTGCCAAACTTCAAATTATCAAAAATCATATAGAACTGATCATGTTTAATTATTCTGAGAATATTGATTATTTATTTAAACCCATTTGTAAATGCCACAAAGAAAGATTTTGAAATGCTCTAAATAACTCGTTACATTTTTTTAGAAGGAGATTTCAAGTAAAAGTACATCTCAAGGACATAAGGATGACACCATCAGATCTTTACTAATTTATTGTGGTATTAAAGTCTTGTCCAATTATAGGTCAACTTTGGTTACACATTTCCGAGAACTATCCATCATTCCTCAAGGTTAGAATGACTAATAGTAAAGCATCTGCAGAGAAATCATAGTCTGAATTTTTAAATATTTTTTCTAAACTGAATATTTCTATTTATGAAAAAATATATAAGCATTTATTTTTAAATTATATAATGCCGTGGTACTATATAAAGTACCCTTTGGAAAGCACTTTGGCCTTAATCCATGTAACATGTGAGTAGGCATACTCTCTGACCTAGCCTACGTAAATGCCCCAGAGCAATTTATGTCCATGTACACCCAAATACATACACCAAAACATTCATAAAAGTACTGTTAATAGTTTGAAATTAGGAAAAATAGCCCGAATGCTCATCACCAGTAGAATCCATATGTTAATTGTGGTTTTCCCATTACAATATTAGAAGAGAATAAAAATAATTTAACTGTAACACACTCAAGAGCATAACTGTAGCTTACACATATGAGCTAAAGAAGCAAGACATAAAAATACATAATGTGATTGTTTTCTAAGTTTCAAAAATAAGCAAATCTAAACTTCATTCTTTGAGATGCAAACCTACCTAACTGGGTAAAACAAAAAACAAAAACAAAAAAAAACAAGGGAATTACAACTATAAGTTAAGATAGGATTCTCACAGTGAAGAGATACGATGGTGGTTGGGACGGGACATATGGGGGTTCTAGAGAGAAGCAATGCACTTTGTCTTGATCTAGGTGGTGCTTACATGGACAAATACTTTTACTTATTTGTAGAACAGCAAAGTTGTATTTGATCTACTTATCTCTATGTTTTTTACAATAACAAAAAGTTTACAAAAGATAAAATTTCAGAAATATATGACCTACCAATATTAGATATATAACAGGTTTTCAAGCTCTTTTATACAAATCTCTAGCTATTTGACTTTCTCTGCCTCATTTTTATAATTTGCTATGTAAATATTAAGCATTTCTCTTTATATTTCTGAACAGAATAGCCTACGATTTAATCTCCTTTTTCTGAAAATAATTTATTTCACAAATGCGGCTCTGTCAGTCCTCCCATATGTTGCTTTCATCTTACTATGAATAATTTATTCCTCCCAAATTTATAGGAGAAAACATGAATTTTTGAGACTCATCACTGTAACTCATAGAAGTTGCATTTTTTTATTTGCTTGTAATTTATTAAGTTTTACCTTATGAAAAGGGGAAACAGACCACATTATACTGCTGCTGATAATGTATGATAGGCACTAATCATCTTTGATTGAAATATAACGGTCCAGGGTGGGATGATTGTATGATTTATGATTAAAGGCAGGAATATAGGCTGCAGAGAAAAAAAGAGCAGAACATCTAGGACTATGAAATAATTGAAAATAAATGTCAGAGAGAGGACCAGATACCCAGATCTTCCGAAGGACAATGATATGATGTCTGTGCATGATATTCAATTTCTATTAGAATTCCGATCTACCAAGAGTTAATCCAAAAAGTACCAAATGATTGAGAGGATTGAAATTCTTCTGTTATCAGCCAGCATAAAATATAGTCAATATAAAACCTAAAACCATTAAAATTGTAACAAAATATTAAAGATAATACAATGAAGACCAATGAAGACAAAAATGACTATACATTAAGAATATAAGAGTAGTTGTCCTTATACATCTGAGACCAATTTGGTATTTGGTTTGTATGAACCTCAAAGGACAATATGGAATAATCAAACAGTTTCTGGCAAAGGGAAAGTAAGCTTTGTAGTTGAGCTCAGATAGTTTCTAACAAATGTTGCATACTCTGTGGGAATTTTGTGCAATTTAAATGACGTAGCATATGAAAAGCTCTTAAAACCAAGACTTCAAAATTGTAAAGGAGAATAAATATTAGTGTAATTAATAAACTTTGAAGTTTATTGAAATTGATTAACTTATTTGTATAGTTATTAATAAATTTTTGAATGCTAATTAGATTTGTTCTATCTGAATCAGTACTACAAAGAAAGGTGCTGGTTAGGAATTCCAGTGCTTAATATAGTATTTTTGGCTAAGAAACAGGGTTGATGGGACCACCGAAGAAAATAGAGGCTAGAAGCTGAGCATGTTGGAAAGACGAAAAGGAAATTAACATTAGTTTGGGATATATTGCATTTGAGAGACCTGTGGAAGATTCAGCTAGAGATTTTTGATACGCAGAAATATACTCAAAGGGGAGGTATGGATTAAAAAATTTGAGTAATAAGCATTAGTCAGTAGTTTTACCTCTAGGAATTAAGGAGAATATTTAAATAAATGAAATAGAATTTGAGAAGTAAATGGTGAAGAGTAGAAGCTAGGCATATTTGTTAGACTATTTTGGTTTTTGAAACTAGAGCAGAAGAAAGAAAGAGCAAGAGAGAGAGGGAGGGAGAGAGATGGAGAGAGAGGAAGGGGGAAGGAAGGAGACTATCGGTAAGTGGAAGCCCTAGTTCACCTCTGAGGCACAGCTGGATCCAAGGGCTACTTTATTAACCTCAGAAACTGATTCTCTCCATCTGTCAGTGGGTAAGTGGGACTTTTCCCTTTGCTGGCTGTTTTAAAGCTGGCTCTTTCCTGCTGGTAACAAACAGCAGATCTTTCCAGGCTTAGAAACCCACAGTTCATAAAAATAACCTAATCCTTTTTAACCTTCACTGCCATGGGTCATCTGTCCATCCATGAATGACTGATTGCTATAGCTAAGGGTATTCAACACTCTGGTTGTCCCATCTTGGGTCACCTGCCCTCTCCTTAAGTCAGCCCATCTGAAGCACATACATGGACTGAGATTTGGGGTGGAATTGTTACGACAGTTAGGGCACAGAGTAATGGGCAGGCAAAAATAGCAAATGCCAATCTCTTCTGAGAAAAATCAAGATTTGAGAGATGAGCTGAGAAGTAAAATACAGAGTAAAACAGAGTAGGGGTCAGAGAGATGTGAAGCAGGAGAGTAGGTTGTCTCAGGACTTAAAGAAGAAAATTTTAAGGAAGGAGCAGTCAAGAGTGTCAAGTGCCTCAAGTAAATGAGTCTAACTGAAAACAGTTCTTCAAAGTTTGCTTTGGAAAAGCAAGTGCTTTAACAAGGGCAGCTTCAGTGAAGGTAGAAGCCAGACTTCTGTGAGGACAGGGAAGACATCTTGAGAATTATAGATAAAGAGGTAGAACAGGACCTAGATAAATATGTTGTGGCAAGGAAAGATTAAACACATTATAATCTAATATTTATTTGTTACCAAAATGCCCTTAGCCAATTGCATTCAGTTTATGAAAGTGATCTTTATAATTAAATTAAACCAAATATCTCCCCTCCAATATTCAAGAGACATGAATATTTAGCAAATGTGATTTTTCATATATATATGGCAACTGCTTTTTTTCAATAACATAGGAGGATATCAGCCAGGGGATAGTAAAGAAAATTACCCATAATTAAATATAGTCTTTGCCTAAAGTAACAATTATTAACATATTATTCTATGACAATATATTATTCTCCGAGAAAAAAAGTAATGGTTTTTAAAAATAATAAAATGTAAAACCCAAAATTCATTATTTTTCTAGATTTTGGCCTAATTTTTGGTTGAGAAAAGGGAGTTGTGAAGGGTCTATTTTTAACAGTATGAATAAATTGTGGTTAACTTAGGTCACTTTCTTAAAATAGTGAATTATTACTGTTGTTTTCTGCTATATACATGCCCTCCTCTGTAGATAGAAAGTTGTACCCTTAAGCTTTTCCACCTTCCCTATCAAATATTCTTTTACAAAGTAGCTAAATTCAGCTTATAAATGTCAAGGAACTTGCTTATTAGACAGAGGGAGGTGGCACAGCTGGAGGAATCCCCCCTCTTCCCAATTATTTTTCTGCTGCTCACTCTAGTTGCTTCCAAAATCTAAAGAGCTTCAAGTTTCAGAATTCAAACCTTCATCTGATTACTTTTTAAAAAATTTACTATGTCATAAAAAGTAAACAGCCTTTTTACTTTATTTTTTTTTAAAGAGGAGGGCAGGAAATTAAATCAACAGAGAACATAGGTTTCCTGTGGCTTTTTTCTGTCTTGTTGCTCAGGTACTGGTATAGAATCCTGATTCTTTTGTTTTCTAAGATCTACTCTGCAGAATCTATTATTATTGATAGCAAAATTTAAAGCTTTTAGGGGGTTGCCTGGCAACACTTCAGCAATGTCCTTTCAAATATTTAAGGTAGCTGAGCTTATCTGTTTTCCTTCTATTTGGTTAAATTGGTTATGTTTTCATCATGTCCAGATATTTCTCTTTAGAAATGTCTGAGTTCTCCCCCCAACACACACCCTTGCAGCTATTATGGGTTTTGGCTAAAGATTGAGCTTTACCTTTAGGTAATTTGTATGCTACTCATAAGCAAACTAACAAATAGATTTTTGAAGTGAAATAAAGATCTAACTTAAAGGTTGTCAACCTTTTTCTAAATATGCGAAGTTATTTGGAATAGAAAGATTTTTTTAACTGTAGTGACTATAACCCTCAACAGAACTCTAAACAAGTCTGTTATAGTTGCAATGAAATTAGTACCACAGAATAGCAATGTCACAGCATCCTTTGAAATAATTATACTATGTATTCACTTCATTAAACTTCCTGTTTAAGTAGAATTGTTCATTACTCTGACCACATACTTATATGTCACTTATGAGACATAGTTCTCTCATATCCAAAATGAAATGCCCTTTTCATTTGCCTCTTACAGCACTTCTCCTTTATAGGCAAATAGTGATTTCATGCACAGTTCCTTGCTTTTGGAAAAAGTGCATTCCTAGGAAGCACTACTTCCCAGTGCATTCTTGGGAAGAACATTAAAGCTTCTTCCAGCTTCAAGATGCAGATGATGTAACCGCGAAATTTTTAAGTAACAATGTGACAGGTTCTTTTGCCTTTGCCTTTTTAGGGCCCTTATAATTGGGGATTGACAAGCAAGTGGCTAAATGGGTGATGAGTGGATTTTAAGTGTTTACTAGGTAGCAGAGGTAGAGTGTCAACTTGGGACTGAAACATGCTGGAATTCAGAATATGAATTGGGAGCTAAGAGGAAAAGTACCATTCAGACATGATCATCCATTTCTGTTGTAGCAGGCTTCCTTGTTCAGCACACACATGGGATCAGAGTGGGGGATCAAACACCGCCGGAATCATCACTAAAACCTCTCAAGCAGCCAGAGAATAGGTTTTGGATCTTAGGTTCTTTCATAGTTAGGAAATTTTAAATCTCCCAAAGAAAAGATTTGGGGCTAAGATTCTCTGGTGCGTATAAAAATCATCTGGGAAGCTTGTTAAAATTATAGATTTAAGTACCCCATCTGATTCAGATGTGAGCTACAAACCTACAATTTTTACAAGTCTTGCAGATGAATCTGGTTGCAGTTGGTCTGGGACTACACTTAAAGAAGCTGGCTAAGGGATTTAGAGATTCCCTTCAGTTAGAGACACTGCTTGTCGCCTGCTGAGATTTGTTTAAATGTAGTGCTAAATCCTTGATTCTGTGACCTGTAGACTGCTTTAATGAAATAGCACATTTCTGTAACCCATGCTGACATTGAAAATTTTATTGACGTTCAATTAAAATGAGAGAAGTTGTTTGCTTATAAAAGATTTTTCCAGCTGCCAATTACTTTCAAGATAGTAGACTGTGGCAAAAATAGAAAATAATTTATATCTTGGTAACTGTTTGTTGACCAGATTTCTTCAAAATTAGTCTGTGCCTTTGAAAGTTATTGTGGAGGAAGAAAACAAGCATGAAATGTTAAACAGCTGATGGAAGAAAAACACCATTATTTCTTCCAGTCATGAAAATACAAAGGTTGCATGGGAATATGTAAATTAACTTTAAATCTGTCTTCCTCAGCTTGATGGAGATGCGTTTTCCATATGTTATTAACTGTTCATGTGCTGTGCTTGAACAGGTTTAAATGTATAGAGGATCATCTAATAGTATTTGCATATGTCCAAAACTCATTCTCAGATACGATAAATTTTGTTATACAATGTATATCATTCTTAGAAATTTATTTTTCCATTTAAACATACAAAGTTCTATGCTCTGGGGCAGAGAAAATTATATTAAAAATAAATGTGAAGCATTAAATGTCAACAGAAACCAAAAGTGTCTTATAAAATATACTGAGATGAGAACAAACACCTACACTTCAGTGTTATCTCTTTTATGGGTAGGTACAAAAAATAAATACTTTAAATTTTTTTTGAATGACTGATATCTTGAACGAGGAGAAATCAGTCATATTTAGGAAATGGAAGGCACCAAAACTTTTGCCAATAATAAAAAAGTAACTGACATATTTGAGAATATGCTTATGTACCTAGTATCATGATAGGTACTTTATGATCTGGATCTCATGTCCAATGTTGAATCAGAAGCGTGGTTTATTATATCTCAAACAAGAAGCCGTACAATTAATCAAAGTATGCACTTAAAGTATCGACACAGTTTTGCCACCTTAACAGTAGCTTGTTTACGCCAGGAGTGAAGAAGCCTGGATAATGAGTGGCCATGAAATCGTGAAAGGCATTTTCCACAGCTTGTTGGGAATTGAATATTTTTTCCTTGCAAGAAGTGGTCCAAAGCCTGGAAGAAGTGGTAGTCAGTTGGTGCAAGGTCTGGTGAATAGGGTGGATAACAGAGAGTTTCCAAGTCCAGCTGCTGCAGTTTGAGCAGATGCTGTTGTTTGTGCGGCATGTGGTTGAGCGTTGTCTTGCAAGAGGATTGGCCTGTCTCTATTGGCCAATCTCGGCTGCTTAATCGCAAACATCCTCATCATTTCATCCAGTTGGTTGCAGTAGACATCCACTGTAATCGATTGATCGGTTTTCATGAAGTAGTAGTGGATAATACCAGCGCTGGACCACCAAACAGACACCATTAGCTTTTTTTGATAAATATTCGGTTTTGAACTGTGTTTCAGTACTTCATCCTTATCCAACCATTGTGCCAAACTCTTGCAATTGTCAAAAAGAATCCATTTTTCACCACATGTAACAATACAGTGTGGAAATTGTTTGCCTTTATGTCGTGACAGCAAAGAAAGACAAGCTTTGAGGCAATTTCTCTTCTGATGCTCGTTTAATTCATGCAGAACCCATCTATCCAGCTTCTTTACCTTGCCCATATATTTCAAATGGTTCAATATTGTTGGAATAGCAATGTCAGATCTTGCTGCTAATTCATGTGTGTGTTGAGATGGATTCGCTTCCACTATAGCTTTCAGCTCATCATTATCCACCTTGGTCTCAGGTCCACCCACACGGCTCATTTTCAAGATTAAAATGGAATTTATCAAGCCATCAACATACTGTGTGTTCATTAGCCACAACCTTCCCAAACACTCCGTTGATATTACGAGCTGTCTGCACCACGTTGGTTCCACGACATAACTCATTTTGAAAATAACAGGAATTTTTGACTTATCCATGGTTTCACAAAAATTGTTCTAAAAAATTTTTTGAAAGATAATCACAAGCCAAAACGTGCATTTGAGAGACTGAGGATGTAGCTTCACAATAAAAATAAAACAAGTGTCAAAGTGAAATATAAGAGATATCAACTGTCGAACTTAGTACTTAAGGAAATCGGACACTTCGTACTTAATAACCTAATAATTCTCACATGAACACTGTGAAATGGGTGGAATGATTTCCCTCTTGCAGATAGTGAAACT
Organism: Daubentonia madagascariensis; assembly: GCA_023783475.1. Taxonomy (NCBI): domain Eukaryota; kingdom Metazoa; phylum Chordata; class Mammalia; order Primates; family Daubentoniidae; genus Daubentonia; species Daubentonia madagascariensis. The sequence goes on along the minus strand of JAKFHU010000747.1, from coordinate 12,323,769 downwards.
ATAATGAGAAAGCTGGAATAAGTGATCCAAGGTCATGCACCTGAGAAGTAGTAGTGCTGAATTCAAATCCAGGTATTTCTGACTTTCTGTTATTACCACAATATACAGACAATATACCTAATCATGATTGACTTAGTTCTGCCTTGAACATGTTTGTATTTGTCTCCTAGTGAACCCAGGTCCACATTTCTGTCTGGAGTCATAGGGCATGCATATATTCAATTCAGTAGATAATTTCAAATGTTTTTCCAAAATGGTTGAGCCAGTTGTGTAGGAGTGTTCATATCGCTCCCCACAGTCAGTAACCTGGTGGTTGTTTTGTTTTAAAATTTTTATCCATTCTGATACTTATGTAGTTGTATTTTAATGAGATATTAATTTGTAATTTCCTGATTATTAAGAAGATTAAACCACCTTTTATTTATTTATTGGCCATTTGGATATTCTCTTTTGTGAAATATTTGTCCATTTTAAATTGGAATATCTATAAATTTATATTCTAGATACAAACCCTATTGTGGTTATAGGTGTAAACATATCTCTCCTTTTTACTTTTATTGTTGTGTCTTTAAAAACACAGAATATCTGAATTTTATTGTAGCCCATTTTATCATTTTTCCCCTTTTTCATAGTCATATTGTGTTCTGTTTAAGAAGTCATTGCTAAAACACCGAAGTGATGAAGATATTATTTCATATGATAGCTTGGAAACCTTATTGTTTTAGCTTTCATGTTTAGATCTACAACAATCTGTGATTAATTTTTATGTGTGACAACATAGTCATCAAGTTTCTTTCTTTCTTTTGTTTTTAATACGGGTATACATTTCTTCCACAACTATGTTTTTCACCCAGTGTTTTGAGGTGCCAACTTTCTTCTAAAGAATGCCTATATGTATAGGCTCTGCAACTTTTTCATTATTTTGTCTGTATAGCTGTGTACTAATACCACACTCTCTTAATTAAAGTAACTTTATAAAATATATTCATCAATAAGGCTAGCCTTCTTCAATCCTTTTCATTTCCTCATTAATTATGGGATCAACTTGTCTAGTTTTATAAAATAAATTTTTACGATTTTGATTAGGTTTTATTGAATGTATAGATCAATTTGAAGTTTATCAACATTTTGGTTATACTGAGTTTTTCAATCCATGAACCATCTTATGTAACTCCATTTACTGTATATTCCTTAATTCCTTTCCATAATGTTTTATCATTTTATTTGTGTATATGTTGCATACCTATTGTTGTACTTATTCTTAGGTATTCTTAGTTTTGGTATTTTATATTTTTCATAAAAATTTTCCTATCTTAACAAAAACATTTATCCCTTGATTAAAATTTAAAATTAATCATCACTATTTCCAGGGCATTCTCCTACCCTATACAAACTAAATTATATGCTAGTTGTATTTTTTGTCTCCTGTTTCCCAACTATGCAGTAAGTTGGGTAGGGGTTATGTAAAACCACTCCTTAGGAAAATTTTTGCCCTCATCTAGCTCTGTGCCTCATAAATTATGAGAATGAATGAATGAATGAATGTTTAGCTGTTGCATAATTTAGCATAAATTAGTATTTTTGAAATATGTATGGTATAATATTTAATTATTGAATTAACACTTTTGATCTACTTTTAATTTCTGTCTATTCAGTGTGGTTTAATTTTATTGCAACTAATTTCAAGTTAGAGTATTTATTATATTTATATAATTTCTTTCTTATTCATTTTTTGGCCATTGCTTTAATTGATGGAATGATTATGTAGCTTTATGCCCTTTGATTTTGTTTGCATCCATAACTATGCTTATTTGTTAGTGTAGATGAAATAGACTGAAATAATTTAATTTTCAAAGGCCTAAAAGAATATATTTCTTGAAACGATTTTATAATCTTATAAATGATACCTCCATGTAATGGAAGTTGCCTTCCATTAAAGAATTTAAAAATCTTTTATGTAAGGTGTTCTCCATTTGTTCTTGATCAAGTTTACACAAGGTAGAGACCTTCATAGCTGTCTGTCTTTTGAGAGTTATGGATCATTTTCTCAGAAGAGGACAAAAGCTGAATGGTGTTACTGCTTCAATTACAGTATGTCCCTTTGGCTTAAGTGTAGGTGAGAGTTAAAAAAATAGATTGAGTATGCATTTGTTTAGAAGACTGTAGAATTCACCTTTCTTTTGTTTATATTTGGGTACCCTTTTTTCCTTTAGAATAAGAGAAACACTAAGATTCAGTGGTGCAAAAAGAATGAGAGGGGAAATATATTTTAATGTTGTTAGACTAGAGGCAGAGTATCCTCAGAATTATCCCAGGAAGCATGAAGGCCCAGCACAAATCTTAAATGTCATGTAAGAGTTGAATGCTGGTGCATGGGTACAAATAAACTAATACCAATTACAGTATGCACCTACTTATTTGAAATTTGGTCCTCCAAAAGTGAAGTCTAATGTAGTAAATATTCTCATGACAATTACCTGGGGTCAGTATGTGATGTTTTTTGTAATATGATTATGTTTATAATAATTATTTCTTTTCTTCAATTATTAATTACCATACAAAGAACATCATAACAAAAATGAAGGACATACAAAAAGGAAAAATATCACCTTTATCTCACCATACTTTAAAACATCAAACTCTTTTTCATGTTTTCTCGCAGTCCTTGTTAAATATGTATGTGTACCTGCATAATAATTATTAACACAATATAGATATAATTTTATTTATATATGGTTCTAATGACTTACAATTACCTCATGTAGTTCTTTTTGTTCTCTATCTCCTAATTATAATTGTAGAGTATATACAATTTAATTCAGTGTGCAGTCACCCCAAAAGGAGGACACTTTTTCCATCTCCACTGTTCTCTTATATATAATGATACATAGAAAAACTTTGTGTATATAGATTATTTTTTCTTCCTCAGAATGCATTTTAAGGTAGGTCTATGAAGAGAAAAGAACCTGGAACTATAAATTAGGTATCCTTATTCTCTGCATGGGGCATTCATTGTGCCCTCTTAAAATTAAAATTGAATTGTGATATAAATATATAGCCAGGTGTTTTTAAAATCTCATAGACATTCAATCATATAGACTCTAAACAAAAAGTTAGACATGACATTATACAAAAACAGAGGAGGCAGGCAATGACTACGTGGTGGAATGTGAGGAGGTTACCCTCATGGGACCTGCTGGTATAGATAAGATTGAAGTATTTAGAAAAGACTTGTGTACCAGCCCCTCCACCACAAACAATAACAACTCACCAAAATGGTTAAGACTTTTTGAAAATGGAAGAATTTCAATAGCTCTCTGCATGACTAAGAGAAAGCGGTTTGGACCCTGGCTTTGCTACCCAATATGTGAATGTAACACTGAAGCAGAAGTCAATAAATGATAAAACGGTTTATGACCACTTGTATTGATGAAGGTTTAGCAGATAAAAATATCCCCAAACTAGGCCCTGTTTTAGGCATTTTACAAATAATTATCTGGTTAGATATGAGGTAGAGCAGTTTACTGAGAAGTTATCAATGGGAGAGAGCTGGGCACTTTGGAGTTATTTCAGATGTAGGCACATTTCTTACGGTGATGGAAAGGCTGCTGAAGTCTCAGGGTGTACACCTATGGATCAGGAGGAACGGTCCTCGCAAAAGAAAGTCCACGGAGAAGCTTACCAGTGAGGTACTGAGGAGGGCCTTAATTTTTAAATTTGTGATGTCAGTTGAAAAATGGAAATTGAAGTAGCTAATTATATCTCAATTTCCTTAAGAATATGATGTGGCAATTTCTTCTAAAGATAGAATATGAAGAAGTTAATGGGACTTAGCAATTTTGACTTGGACATTTATCATCCGAAAACTCCTCAGATGACAGGAATTTTACACTCGTGGTGAATTTTAGTCCTCTCTTTCTGCTCCTTAAAGAGCAGTTTAATCATGGTGTGTGGAATCCCAAGTAGTTATGTGTTGTCTCCACTTCCATCCTCTCGTTTGGTGCGTGACATCCTTGTATTCCATTAAAAAATTCCAGTTATGAGTCTCAGTGTTCTTCAACCTAATAGTCTGTTACATTCAGGCATGCTGAAGTTTTCATGAGGCTTATGTAACACCCTCACGAGGAGAGGGTTTTTATTCTGATAGAAATTCTTCCTTAATCCAAAAATTGAATCTCCATTTCTGTCATCTACCAAAAGCAGGCCAAGAAGGATTTGGGGGGCCACAACCTTTTCACAGTGTTCAAAGCATTTACACAAGGGACTTTTTGCTTTTGGGTTCTGTCACAGACTTGGAGTTAAGAAAGAGAAATACAGCTCCCCAGGGAGACAGTTTGTTTAGGCAACATAGGTGGCCACAACCTCATTCTGGCCTGAACTTGGTAACAGCTTGGCTCCCATCCTTACAGCCTGATTTGTAAGATGTCTTTATTCTCTTTTGCCATCAACAGTTATGCACACTCCCCTTTTATTTGAGGAAGTAAACACTAATGGAAACTGGCGGGTGAAGTTTAATTCCTAAGAAGAAGAAGAGTTTTGTCTTTTCACTGACAATCACTGAGGTCCCATTATTCTTTACCTTAATTGTAGATAATACTATTTTATGGAATTCTGATATTATCTATTGGCTAAACATTCATTTACTTCAGTTTTGCATGTCTATGTGTTTTATGGAATGTTTGGGGAAGGATATAATGTAGTAACACTATTCAGGAAAACGTGAATATGCCACAAATGAGACTATGAGTCCTTTGGTCTATTTTGGCTTGGGTTTTTTGGCTTAAAGATAAAAATCTTTATCAGATTATTAATGAGTTCTTACAGATGAAATTCAATCTATATGAATAATTTTTACATATTTAAGAAAAATCAAAATGGTAATATATAAGACTAGATTATATATAGCAAACATTTTTAAAAATGGAATTGTCTGTTTCTCAGTAAACATTTTGAGTAGAAATATTTCCTTTTTCTTTCAAGTACTTTTATTATAGTCAAATAAATCTTAATACATAGGAAAATACTTTAGCAACATATGGAAGAAAAAGAAAGGTAAAGGTATTCACATGAACTGTGAACATTTAATTTATCACATTGTGTAAGACACTTTAGCACTTACATATTTTTATCTGTAAATGTCATCACTTTGTTTTATAGTTGTTTGAAGTCCTGGTAGGATTTTATGTAGAGTTGTATATCTTGAAAAGACTGTGGTCATTTACTGATACTGATGAATAGGAAATGAATCAGACATGTACTATCTTGTTATTTTAGTGGGTTAAAAGTTCAGTCCATCTGCTGGGATTTATGAGATCACTAATTAAAGGTCAGCAGTAGATGTGTTAACCAGTAACACATCTATGGCCCAAAAGGAAAATTTTATTTGCCAATGAAAGAAAGAAAGAAAGAGAAATTCATTTACTGAATTGTTATTACCATTAAAGAAATGCATGAAAACCTCTTATATTTCTCATTAGTCATGATTACTAGTGATTATTACTGAGTTTTATTTCTCTACCATTGAAGGCAAGAGATCTCATCTTGCACTGTAAAGAGAAAAGCACAGCAGCCCAGAAACCCAAGTTTTAGGTTTAGCATAGACATATGGATACTATTGAATGAATTAATTAATTTATCTCTGTGGCCACAAATATAGTTGTGTTTATTCCCCAGGGCAGAGGAACATGGAAACTAATATATCCCCTAAAATTTAAAATTTTAAGGAAGAATATCCTATGAATACAAGATGCCATGATTTTTATTGTTGTTGTATATATTTGCCAAAAGAAGTTTCACGAAATGAGAAAAGATAGCTATTAACTTTGATTCGAAAGTGAAATTGCATTTTTATCACTGAAATGTCTTAGATATTCTCTATAAGCTAAAAGAAATAGTGGCAGCTTACTAAAAAGTAACTGTCTTGATTAAAAGACTATTACTTTATGTGAAGATAACCCTTCTACCTTTTCAGGGGAATAGTTTATCTCTTTAAAAAGATTATATTTTTCTTGCTTAGAAGCCTTTTAAAAATAACCTTTTGCCCTCTCATTCACGTGCCCAGAAAAATAGAAATAATCACCTGCTCAATCATCTTTGATTTCTGCATTTATTCTGTCAGAAGAAAGCTTGCATACTAATTGAAGTGATGGCTTTTGTGTTTTCAATAGCTAATCATGTAATTATGTCTTTCCTAGACACTGTTGGGTCTATTTGAATAAGAGAGATCACGAGTTCAATAAGTCCTTAGTGGTTTCTCTTGTTAAACTTGTGAGATGCAAGGAGAGGAAATACATTATTTCTGGCTCCTTAGAAACTAGACTGAAAGTTGCTTCCAAAATTTGTCATGATCTGTTCTCCTAAATGAGAGTTTCCTGTAGGTCACATTTATGATCTACGTGATAGATTATGTACCATGTATCTGATAGAGAAGGATAAATAGGAGAAATAGGAATGGCAATTTTATGTTCTCTAGGACAAATTGGATTGCTGATCATTGGGGGAAAACTTAAAGTTGGAAATAGTTTAACTTTGGCTTTTTGTCAAATGTCATTGAATATTTGATCAACACTATAGAAATGTCTGGAATAATGTAAGAATCTTTGGTATTGAATATAATTAAGCTATAGAGTATCCAAATTTAAAAGCATTAATATATATTTAAATAATTACTAAACATTTGGGAAAAATTTATTATATAAAAATATAATTTCATATTTTTTCCTTATCAGAATTCAAGTCATATTGAATTAAAGAAAGAAAAGTGAGGGATGTGTTACTGATGTTGTTGTATTTATTTTTATTCCTTTATTTAACTTTTGACACTTGTAAACTTTCACAAAAATCCTTCCTTTCACTTGATCATTGACACATGATATTAAGTTTTCAGTTAGGCAAACAATATATATTATAAATTTCTATCAGCTTGGAGATTCATTCAATGAGGAACAAGTGAGTTTGCCACTTGGCAGCTGAAAATATGGCCTACACACATTGACCCAGCATCAGCTGTGTGCTTACAGACAACAGCTGTATTAGATCTCTGCTATTAGATTCTTTTTTTATACCAAAAGCTTTGCATTGCGTGTTACCAATTTGTCAAGGCCTGTGTAGTGATCAGCACATCCACTCTATACCGTAGAAGATGAGGGTATTTGGACATGTCCCACCTATTACACAGTCATAAATATTTTTCAGGATGTACAATGTGGTATTTTTTAATTGAATGAAACCAAGTCCGACCTTAGGAAAAGCCAAACAAAAAGCTATCTGCAAAGCACACACGTTTCTTTTGAAAAGCATTGCCATGGCTTTGTTCATAGATTCTATTATACAAGAGCTTTGTTTGGGTTGGATATTTTGCTCCACTTTATTAATTTTGGCAGAAACATTGCTATCTGTAGTGTCTCCCAGAGGTCCTGTTGCTTTCAGCCTCCATCTTTAATTAGAAAAATAAAATGGAGAAAATGAAAACCAAGCAGTGATTAAACTTTCCTTTCTTGCTCTGGGGCACTTTTGTCAATTATGTAAAATAAGTAAAAATTTTAGGGAATTTAAGGTTGTTTTTCAAATTGAAAAAAATATGTTTTGCCACTATTTTATTTTATTGTTTAAGTGATAAATCAAGGGCACATGGTTGTGTCCAGAGACAATGCCATAGATGAGAGACTGCCCAAATGGGTGGGCAAAGCCAATAAGGAGGAAGGGATAGCAAATGTTTTTCTCTAGGGGAAAAAGTAATTTTATATTTCCTTAATGGATAGTACTAAAATATTAAAAAATAAAGGACCAAACACTTATTAAAGCAGAGGCATTCTTTTTGAGACTGAATATTTTGCAATGAAAATGAAGTACTTTAATTAACAGCTATATTATTTCAAATATCAAAACAACTAAATATCCCTCTTAATTTAAATATTTATTTTCTGATTCATCACTCTATGCTTTGTAAAACACAGTTTAAATCAACACACATTTACATACCAATAATATATACCAATAATTATGCTCATTGCTGAGAGAACTAAAAGAATAAGACACTCTGCTTTCAAAGGTTTATAGCTGTATCTTTCAGGATCCAGCTAGAGAATGAGATACTATTCTAGGTATTTCCAACAAAGGGACTTTGATATGGGAACATACTATAAAATGAAAGAGCTGAGAAGCCAAATAAGGGTTTGGTGAGTCAACCTCAATTAGTGAAAACAGAAAGCTACTCCATGCATAGGGGACATATGTGAGGAAGTTCCCAGCAGGAGGTAGGGCCATGGGGGCAGAGGGGATCCTACAGGAAATAGAGATGGTAGATGAGATACAGCAATTGTCAGAGACTCCTTGTCACCTGAGGCAGAAAAGACAGGGAGAAATTTTCTGGCTGCTTCTTCTTGCTTTCTAGTCTCTTGTTAGTGCCTATCAGGAAATCAGTTGATAATAGAAATGGGAAATGCAGTTCCCTATGATTCAGAGCCAAAAGAGTAAGGACAGAGAATGGATCTAAGACCAAATAGGCAAATAATATGGGGAATAGTCTGTAGGACAGGAAAATATGTTTTGACAAAAAGCTGGTATAAGAAAGATAGTTTCAATAAACTGTGGTATGTGCAACCACATTTAGTAAATGCAACATGTGATAAATGGGAAATGCAAAGGTGATATACACATTCTTTGAGAGTACACAAGAGGGCCACCCAATGATGCCTTGTTAGTGATGGGTCATTCAGGGAGGGTTTCATAGAAGTGGGTACATCCTATTGAGTCCTGAAGAAGAGGAGACAGCCAAGCAAAGGAGGGAGGTAATAGTGGGGAAACTTGGTGAAGGATGAAAGTTGTTCCAGGTAGAAGGATGCATAAGTATAAAGACTTGAAAATGAGAACATAAAAGTACTTTTCAGAGTTCAGAGAAGATTGAAAATGTAGTGGGAGAAGAATCAGAATTGAAGGATAGTTTATAAAATTTGGACTTTATCTGGAAAGCAATGGCATGTCATCAAAAGTTTAAGGAGAGGAATGACATGATTAACTTTAAATATCAGCAAGTTTGGCAAGTAGATTATGGGGGGAAATATATGGAGAAAAAGCCATTATAATATGTTGAGTCTTACTTTTTGTGTAAAATATACATAAATCTAACTTCTTTACTTTCATCGTGGGAAAAAAAGCCATGTAATTTCTGCTCACAAAAGGTAATTTGTTGGGAGTAGAAAATGGAAGAAATGGTACATGGAGAAAAATTGTGTTACCTCCTTGCTTTCTCTTTCACGTCTGCCCGTTGGTCATCGGTGCTAGGCTCCACTGGGGTACTGCTTACATAGGAAAGTATATATGGAGTTCCAAACCAAAAATTTAAAAATTATCTTCACAATCACAATTCATTTATAAGTTTTGAAATACGTTGGTATGTGTGGTGTACGTGTGTATGTGTATGTGGAAGAGAGGACAAGAGCAAGAGACCAAGTAAACATAATAGTACAGATACTTATGAGTGAGCCTGCTGAACTTCCTTACAAATTGTTGAAGTAACACATAAATTATTAAAATATACATGTGTTTAATCAATTAAATATTGAGGATTTATATGTGTGGTAATGCAGAAATGTTAGGCTATTGATACAATAATATAGAATCTAGATTTTAAGAGCTTATTTCTCACTTCACAAATGAGCTTTGAATTTTCTGAGAATATGGAGCTCCCCTAGACAAGAATGACAAAAATCAAATAGACTTTGGTTTATGAAGGTGCAATTGGGATTATAGTTATCGTAGCAACCTGAACTTTGAGTCTGTATCTCAAATCATTTTTATAAACAGTTTTTTTATCCACATCTGGATCACTTAATCACTTAGTAATTGTGTATACTAGATTATAGATATTTCCATTATGATAGTGCATCATTCACTGTTACAGCAGGAATGACCCAATTGCCTTTACTAATTAATGATAGAAGATTTTTTTAAATTCAAAACTCTGCAGAATTATAAGACTTATTATAATAAATTCCTGCAAAATAGAAAGGGTTCATTATTTTTCTTCCTTAATCATCATCTTTGCTTTACTCTCTATTCTCCCTTTCCATAGGGGAGAAAATCTAATTCCTTTGCAGTTCACTTTATCTTGATTTCTTTTGCAGATCATTTTCTGCTGAGTATTTTGATTTTTCTTTAAAAACAAATTATGTTTTGTTCTTATATCAAAGCCTTACATTTTCATTGTATACAATTCAAACAATCCAAGAAAGTATATAGAGATAATAAAAAACACTGTTTATCCTATTACCCAGGTAGCAGTCTTAAGTATATAGCAAATTTAATGTCATTTTCTGCATTTTTGTGTGTTTCTGTATATAGATAAATGGGTATACATAGTATACGTTTACTCTTTTCATACAAAATTGGAATTACAATGCTTATAATCTTGCTTTTTATCAGTTAATATTATAGTCATTTTCCTGATGCCATGCAAATTATTTCAAAACTCCTTTTTTTATTATTTCCTAAAACTTAATCATCTAGATGGACCATAATTTGTTCATTTCTCTGTTGTTTGACATATATGTTGTTTAGATTTTGGGGGACTATAATGTATAGAACTAAGCAAATATACTTGTACGTAAGCTTTGAGTACATCCTTTAACTTCCAGAGATAGAATTACTAGATTATTCAACTTTCTATATTATTAAAACATAATCATTATTTATTTTTCAAGTCTCATTCTTTGTTAACCAGCCTTGATTTCAACTCACCTAGGTCCTGTGACTTTTCTAGCCAATTCTTTCCAAAGACTCAACTAAGAAATACTTACAAACACCACTGGTAGATGTGGTCATAGTCAGAGCCTTGTAACTTTCATTGCTTCAGATAACTTCTTAGTATGTCTTTCTGCTAAAATATATGGATTTACTCAATTTCTATCTAGGTCACTATAAGCTATCTCAAATTGGGCATTCCAAGGATAATTTTTAAAAAGCTGAGAGAATATGCTGAGAAATGATATCTGGACACAATCTGATATACTCATCTCTAGGCCATTTCTGTTATCTTTGAAACACTATCTAAATAAAATCCTTACCATTTCTTTCACATCAAGTAGCTAATGTAAGAGGCATAATATTAGAATTGTACAGCTGGAAGAACATAAAGGAAGGTCTCTAAAGATGGATGGGACCTATCTCACTGCAACTGTTCTCCAAGAAGTAAGATATCCTGATTCTTCTGAAAGTCTTGTTTACTATGTGATAAGCTCTTCTTCCTTGAGGTTTTTCCTTTAAGACAAAGATCCAAGTAGGTCTACAAATTATTAATATAAGTACAGTCTTCTCTTTTATCTTTCAGTATCAATGGGGAAATTTGAAAATGTTGCATGAAACAATTTATTATATACATGGAGACAGTCATATAGGTTGCTATGTGATTTTTTAAAATTTAGGTCTGAAATACTATAGACTGAAATCTATTCAAGCCAGTTTTGAAAGTGTAGCAAGAATAAATTACTTTAGCCTGGATTGCCATCACTTAAAAACATTCTTCCTATATGAGTTAAAGCTCCCCCTTTTTTCTTTTTAACCATTTAAGCTCCTATGTCTTGAATTTGGAAAATTAGTCAGTCTGAAGATCATTCTTCTGATCATTGGATTCTAAATGTTTAGAGTTTAGATTCTATATTGAATAATGAATCTGGGTCACTTTTGCAAGAGAAAAACAAAATTCTGATGCCAGAGTCGACTAAATGACTAAAAAGTCACATGATGATATCAAATAACCTGTTAAAAAACGTGGGATTAAAAAATAGACCTACTACTGATTAATTTTTTAATCTATGAAGGTCAGCTGCTCTAGTCCTGAATGAAGCCGTTGTGCTAGTTAAGGTCCTCCAAGAAGGAAGAGATCCAGAAATGATTAAACATGCGAAGAATTTATTAGGGGAAGTACTTATGTGAAAGGAAATAGGAAGAGAGTCAGAAAAGTCCAGAAGAGCCATCAAACAGTGATGCAGGCTTGATCCTGAGTAGGAGAGAGGCTTAGAAAGTTAGGTGAAAGTGTCCTGGACTTCCAGTAGTTGTTGAGGTGTAGTATGTCCACAAAGGAGCAATGATTCTTTTTTAGCATCTCTGCTGTAATCTTTATTGAGTACTTTATTTGTTTTGTTGCTTTTGTAAATGTGATTTTTAAAAATTTATTTTTTCAGATAGTTTGTTGTTTTTGTCTAGAAACATGACTGATTTTTGCATGTTGATTTTCTGTCCTGTAACTTTACTGAAATAATTTATTCATTCTAAGTTGTTGTTGTTGAGTCTTTAGGGTTTTCTCCATATATGAACATATAATCTGCAAACAGAGACAGATTTACTTCTTCCCTTCCAATTTAGATGTCTGTTATTTCTTTTTCTTATCTAATTACTCTGGCTAAGACTTCCAGGGCTATGTTGGAAAGAAGTGGTGAGAGTGGGCATCTTTGCCTTGTACCACATCTTAGAGGGAATGCTTTCAGTCTCTCCTTATTGATGATAATTAGCTGTGGACTTTTCATGTATGGTGTTTATTGTGTTGAGGTGAGTTCCTTCTACACCTATTTTTTGAACAGTTTAATCATGAATGGATGCTGAACTTTGTCACATGCTTTTTCTGTGTGTATTTAGATGATCATGTTTTATTTTCTCTTTCATTTTGTGGAGGGACAGAACGGTAATATTCTTCTTTACATTAACAGCTAAGAGATGACAGAGGAACAAGTAGGAAACTGTAGTGTTAGATATTGGTGAAGAAAGCCCTAAGCTGAGAGAAGAAGATACATGGAGCCTCAGAAAGGAATTTTGCATGATGTGAAAAGAGAGTTGCTGATGTACAATAAATGTGTTTGGGGATATGGCTTAAGATGGATTTGGAATGGAGGACAAAAGGGTTGTATAACTCAGGGCTTTGTAGGCCATCATAAGCCATATGAATTATCTATGAAGTACAATGGGACTATGAAATCCTTATATCTGCATTTTTTGTTCATATTTGAGCAATATATATTGGGTAAAGGCATTTTAAAATGTATTTGAAGTAAATAAAAATATAGGTCACTAATTTAGAAAATAACTTGGCAAACAAAAACTTGTCCAATTAAGAGTGCCTTTATGAACTTTAGAAAAAACCTTAGACTACACTCTGTCTAGTTTTCTAATGTCAACCTAAACAACAAACAGAGAGAAGCTCTCTGAAAGAAAATTATGTTTAATCAGAAATAGGTCACTGCAATGGGAATACACTTGCCATAATAAACTCTGTGTGCATTCAGAGAGGCAAAAGAAGACAAAGGTTTTTTAAAGGAAAATGAAAAGTATTACATAATTGTTTAGAGGTAATTATCCTTGGCTACAAGTGTCAGTAACAAGGGTGGCACCAGTCTGAAGTTAGGCAGTTGCTGGGCAAATGTCCTCACAGAAGTATTTCTTTATGTAAGGTTGCAATGGCTTTTGTGCAAGGTTGTGGGTTTTGCAGAGTCTTCTGGGGTAGTTCTTTTTGTCAGGCATACTTGCATGAGAACTCTTTAGAGTCTTTGTAGTAGTTCTTATCACAGGCATGTGTGTGTGTGGGCCTGCCCTTCTCAGTCTCCTGGATTTATTTATTTATTTTCGTTAGAGTTTGACACAAGTGACTTTATTTTGATTCTGACAACTTTCATGTAATTCTACCATAATCCTGGTACAGGATTCCTAGGTTCGATGCTGTCATAACCCCCATTGATTCGTATGTATCACTTACCATAGAAGTTTAGTTAACCATGATAATTTTGGCAGAGATAGTAGCACTCAACAAAATTCCACATCCTCCTCTACATTTCTCATCCTGACTTATAGTTATGTTAGGGTTATGTAGCTAATTATAATCTATGACCTATGAATAGAAATGACAGGTGTCATCACTGGACCACATTATGAGAGCTTCATACACTCGATTCCCTTTGTTGGTGGCCCTGAAATCCATGAGCTGACACAACAGCATCACAGGTTGGTGTAGCTTTTTGAAGCCTGGGCCCTTGAGTGTCTATGTGAGCACAACCCCTTGTTAACATGTGTGGGGTGTGTAGTATGAAAAACAAATCTTGTTTCATTAAGCCACTGAAAATTTGGGTTAATTTGTTACCACAGCATAACTCACATGTCTCATCTAAATTGTATGGTGTACTTCAATACCTCTATTAAGGAGAAAATAAAAAAGGACCTTTTTTGTATAGGTACCAGAAGTGAAACCAGCCTATACTGATATATATAGCTAAAATAAGAATAAATTTTAAAAAATAGTATCTAGGGGAAGATGACAAACTTGGCAAGATACATCTAAAACAACTATCACACAAGTCCCTCCTTTGACTTTATTTATTTGTGTTTGTCTATTTTAATTGAGATGAAAAAAATACATTCAGTGAAATACAGACCTAAAGGACACAGTTAGATCAAGTTTAACAAATATGTAAACCTGTATACCCAAGCTCCCAATCAAGACTCAAGATATTTCCATCACTGGGAAAGAGTCCTTCAGCCCTTGCCAATCAATCCCTACCCTCAAAACCAACTTTATTCTAATTTCTATCACCAGAGAATAGTTATGCCTGTTATAGAATGTCTTATAAATAAAATCGTACTTTGTGTATTCTTTTCCATGCAGCTTCTTTCCTTCAACACAATGTTTTTAGGATGCATACATGTTATTATATATCGTCAATTTGCTCCTTTTTTTTATGAACATTACATGAATATACCACAAGTTGTTTAATCATCCTCCTGCAGATGGAAATTTGGTTTGTTTACAGTTTGGGGCTATTATGAATAAAGCTGCTGTAAACAGTCTTGCATGATTCTTTTTATAAACATACGTTTTTATTTCTCTTGGTTAAAGACCTAGTGGTGGAATTACTGAGTCATACACTGTGACTGTGTAACATCATGAGAAAGCACCCGTTACTTTGTTTCATTTTATACTCTGAACAGCAATGCATATGCATACAATGACATATTATTATGCCTTAAAACAGAAGGAAATCCTGTCATTTACATGATGTATGAACATGGGTGACATGCTAAATGAAATAAGCCAGACACTGAAGGACAACTACTACATGATTCTACTTATATGAGGAATCTAAAACAGTCTAATTTATAGCATCAGAGAGTAAAATGGTGGTTTCTGGAGGCTGGGGCGGGGGGAAAGGGGGAGGTATTAGGCAAAAGGTGCAAAGTTTAAGTTGCACAATGTGCATAAGTCCTAGAGATCTAATGTATAGCATAGTGCCTATAGTTAACAATACTGCACTGTATAAATATTTCCTAAGAGGATAGATCTTATGTTAAATGTTCACCTCACAAAAATAATAATAATGAAAGCAAGAGGCACCTTTTGAAAGTGATGGATATGTTTTTGTTACTGATTATGGTGATAGTTTCATGGGTATATACATGTCTCCAATCTCATCAAGTTGTAGACATTATGTACAGCTTTTTGTGTGTCAATCATACTTCAATAAAGAGGTTTTAAAAACAAAAATGATTTCCTATAGTTCCTCCCAAATTATTGCCTCAGAGGCATCCTGCCAAGTTTTCTCTGTGTTGTTTGTATGAAGTTTCAAATTCTTTTTGAGTTGAACATATTTCCTAAAGTTCTTTGTGATTTCTTCTTTGACTCATAGGTGATCTAGAATTATGTTGTTTTGTTTCCAAATATTTGAATCTTGTCTGAATCTTATTTTTATTTATTTATTTATAATTTAGCTTTGTGTGTTCAGAAAATATGCTCCATAAGTTCAATCTTTTGTAAGGTATATAGTTTTATCACCCAGCATGTAGTCTATTTTGGCGAATATTTCATATGCGCTTGGAAAAAAGTATCAGTTCTCCAGTTGTTGAGTATACTATTCTATATACCTCAGACAGGACAAGGTGGTTGGTTGTGTTATTCAAATCATTTATATATTTACTAATTTTTGAGGGGCTAGTTGTTTTAAAATGTTGAGAGTAGGGAGTTTTAATATCTCCAATTTTTATTGAGGTATTTTCTAGTTTTCAGTTTAATCTGGCCATTTTTTATAGATATTGAAACTCTGTTATTAGGTATATACACATTTATGATCGTTATGTCTTCATGATGAATTGAACTGTTTATCACTAGTAAATATTTCTCTTTTATCTCTGGTAATACTCATTGTTTTGAAGGCTGCTTTTTCTGATTCTGTGTACTATTTGCATGGCATACATTTTTACATTCTTTTAGTTTCAATCTGTGTTTTTATATTTAAGGCGTATCTTGTTAAGATAGGCTGTATTCAGGAAAGGACACAACAAAAAAAGAAAATTACAAACCAATATCCCTTATGAATATAGATGCAAAAATTCTCAATAAAATCCTTGCAAACCGAATTCAAAGGTACATCAAAAAAATAATTCATCACGATCAGGTGGGCTTTATTCCCGAGATGCAGGGATGGTCCAACATATGCAAATCTATAAATATAACTCACCATATAAATAAAAGCAAGAACAAAGATTATATGATCCTTTCAATAGATGCAGAAAAGGCTTTTGACAAAATCCCGCATCCTTTTATGATAAGAACTCTTAACAATATAGGCATAGATGGATCATTCCTAGAAACTATTAAAGCCATATACGATAAACCCACAGCCAATATCATACTGAATGGGGAAAAATTGAAGGCATTCCCCCTTAAAACTGGCACCAGACAAGGGTGCCCACTATCTCCACTTCTTTTCAACATAGTGCTTGGAAGTCCTGGCCACAGCAATTAGACAAGACAGAGGAATCAGGGGCGTCCAGATGGGGGCAGAAGAGGTCAAACTTTCACTATTTGCAGATGATATGATATTATACATAGAAAACCCCAAAGATTCAACCAAGAGATTACTAGAATTGATAAATGAATTCAGCAAAGTCTCAGGATACAAAATTAATACACACAAATCCATAGCCTTCATATATGCTAATAACAATCAAGCCGAGAAACAAATTAAAGATGCAATACCTTTCACAATAGCAACAAAGAAAATTAAATATTTAGGAACATATCTAATTAAGGAGGTCAAAGACCTATATAGAGAGAATTATGAAACACTGAGAAAAGAAATTGCAGAGGACGTAAATAGATGGAAAGCCCTACCATGCTCTTGGATAGGCAGAGTCAACATAGTAAAAATGGCTTTGCTACCTAAATTAATTTACAGAATCAATGCAATCCCTATCAAAATACCAACATCATTTTTTGCCGATCTAGAAAAAATAATTCTATGCTTCGTGTGGAACCAGAGAAGACCCCGTCTGGCCAAAGCAATCTTAAGCAAAAAGAACAAATTGGGAGGCATCTATCTACCAGACTTCAAACTATACTACAAGGCTATAGTAACCAAAACTGCATGGTATTGGCACAAGAACAGAGACGTAGACCAATGGAACAGGACTGAGAACCCAAATATAAAACCAACCTCATACAGTCACCTGATCTCTGACAAATTCCAGAAAAACATACACTGGGGAAAAGATTCCCTACTCAACAAATGGTGCTGGGAAAACTGGATGGCCATATGTAGAAGACTGAAACTGGACCCACACCTCTCACCTCTCACAAAAATCAATTCACAATGGATAACAGATCTAAACCTAAGACATGAAACCATAAGAATTCTCGAAGAAAATGTTGGAAAAACTCTTATGGACATTGGCCTAGGCAAAGAATTTATGAAGAAGACCCCCAAAGCAATCACAGCAGCAACAAAAATAAATACATGGGACCTGATCAAATTGAAAAGCTTCTGCACAGCCAAGGAAACTATCACTAGAGTGAACAGACAACCTACAGAATGGGAGAAAATATTTGCATGCTACACCTCTGATAAAGGGCTGATAACCAGAATCTATACAGAACTTAGGAAAATCAACAAGAAAAAATCAAACAACCCTATTAAAAAATGGGCAAAGGACATGAACAGAAACTTTTCCAAAGAAGACAGAATAATGGCCAGCAAACATATAAAAAAGTGTTCAATGTCTCTAATCATCAGGGAAATGCAAATCAAAACCACAATGAGATATCACTTAACTCCAGTGCAATTGGCTCATATCCAAAAATCCCCAAACAACAAATGTTGGCGGGGATGTGGACAGATAGGAACACTCATACACTGCTGGTGGGACTGCAAATTAGTACAACCTCTATGGAAAAGAATATGGAGATACCTCAAAGAATTAAAAGTAGAATTACCATTTGACCCAGCAATCCCACTACTGGGTATTTATCCAAAGGATAAAAAGACATTGTATAATAAAGACATCTGCTCACGAATGTTCATAGCAGCACAATTCACAATTGCAAAGATGTGGAAACAACCCAGGTGTCCATCAATACACGACTGGATCAATAAAATGTGGTATATGTATACCATGGAGTATTACTCAGCAATAAGGAACAATAGTGAATTAACATATCTGGTAATATCCTGGTTGGAGCTAGAACCCATTCTTCGAAGCGAAGTGTCACAGGATTGGAAAAACAAGCACCACTTGTACTCACCATCAAACTGGTACTAACTGATAAACACTTACATCACACAGAGCAGTAACATTCATCTGAGGGCGGGCGGGCGGCAGGGGGGTGGAAGGGATGGGAAAAACTCTCACTGAATGGTTGCCGGGAGCACAGTTTGGGGGATGATCACGATTGTGGCTCTGACACGGGCAGAACAGGGGCAATGTGTATGGCCAAAGTGGTGTACCCCCATGATATCCTGAAATTTAAAAAAAAAAAAAAAAGATAGGCTGTATTTTAGTGATGTTTGTTTGTTTAATTTGACTATCTTTGGCTTTTAATAGGAATATTTAATCCATTCACATTTGCAAGTAATCACATGATTAGATATAAGCTTTTACCTTGCTGTTTGTTGTTTTTGTGTCTCATAAATTATTTGTTGCTCTGTTTTCCCTCTCTTGAGTTGCGTTTGGTTAATCAAATATCTTTTAGTAATACATTTTATTTCCTAAGTAGCTTTTTAGCCATAGCACTTTGTATTTTGTTAATGGCTTCTCTAGGAATTATAATATTTATCCTTAACTTATCAATGAATATTTACAATTAATATTAAACAACTTCACATGAAATATAGTACCATGAAACAGTAATAAGTTTATTTACCATCATCCCTCATACTATGGTCAAATGTTTTAATTCTATATCTGTTATAACAACACCCAAAACAACTTTATTATTTTTGCTTTAAACAATCATTTGTGTTTTTTAAAAAGTAAGAGAAGAAAAAAATAGTCCTCTATATTTACCTATGTATCTATCATCTCCAATTTTCTTTATTTCTTCTTATATGTCCAAGTCTCCATCTGGAATACTTTATTCTGCTTTATGAACCTCTTTTAGTATTAATATATCCCATAGTGTAGGTATATTTGTTTATACACAGCCCAAAGCCCCGTAATGAACCCTCACACACACTTCAATGGTGCCATCTATAGAGCTTTCTCTTATCCAATACCCTACCCAACCAAATCCAGCCAACTTAGCACCAAACCTCAATATCTGTATTCTCAACTCAGTGAAACTGCTGTGTCCTTAGGCTCCACCTCCCTGCACCACTATCCAAAAAATTCTCCCAGGAAGAAATCCAAGGAAATGTAAAATTCATTCATTTTGTTATTCTTCAAAAATCATGGCCCTGGACTGCATATTATCCAGTGCATTATAGATTTGCTTCCTATGTTTTGTGTGGCTTTATTTTTGTTTACACCGAGAGGGCAAGCCTGGTATCAGTTTCTCTGTCATGGTTGAGAGAAGAGATTACACTTTAATTTTAGATGGTTGTATTTCATGTTTTATTTCTTTTCATGAAATTGCTCGTGAATGAAAAGTATCTTTTCAAAAAGTACCAGCAATGGAAAACCAACTGAGAATGGAGGAAAAGTGAGTTTTTGACAGTTTTTTACAGCCTCATTCAAAGAATAATTTTGTAAATATCTCCTAGACAAATGCTGTGCACATAAGAATTAATATTCAAGGAGCAGCCCAAGAATTGTTATTAATGTACAATTCTCTTCCAAATGTTTATTGCTGCATTATCACTTCTGCTTGGTATGGATCAGTTTTCATTACAGTTTATTGGCAATCAGCAGTTATTATTTGGCTCTAGTGTTTACAAACTATAATTCATTATTCTCTTATCTTTTATTTATGAGATAGTGTCAAATGAAGGAGTAAATCATGCATTGTTTTTGGTTGGGAAAGTTCTGTACACTAGAGTGTATTAGCACTATCAGGGTTATTATTTTGTTTATATGTATTCGTTCAGCATTCTTGAAAGGAGGTCCTATACTGTGAGAAAAACCAGGCTATTTTGCTGAGTGCCTGTTGTGTGCAGAATGTCTGCCACATACCAGTCTAATTCACTGATAAATGATACTTAAAAAAATACCATTTCAAACTAGCCAATTTCACTTTGGAAAATAATGTCTTAGTTTTAGATGTTTGAAGATGAGTAAGTTTTTCAATTCATATCAAAAGCAACTCACAAACATGTGATCGCTTCAAGTCAAGATTATAATAACAATAGATTTCCATTTGATGAAATATAGTTTAACAATATATTTTAAAAATTTCTAATAGTAGCAAACATGAGAAAATATAGAGTGGTGTAGTGAAGAGTACAGAACTAGAAGTCAGAATTCGTGATCTCTCATTGCTGCTTATAATATACACAAATTTGAGCAGGTTATTGAATTTTAAGAACCTGTTTCTTTATCCATTAAGTAGGTGATAACATCATATGTCTTGATAATATTACAATGTTTTTGTCAACATGATAAAAAATATGTAAAGTATCTGAGTATTTTTGAAGAAAAACAGTAGGATTTTTCATCTAGTCTGCATTCCTTATTAATATACTAGCTTGCCCTAAAAAAGGATTTGGTGCTGTTTCCCAAATTCTTAAATAATGGCTGCAGTATCTACTTTTTGAGCTGACAGAGGAACAAGAGTAAGAAAGAGATAGATAATATAAGCCTAAGCTGTTTAAAGAAAAGTATTTATGGATCTGAGGAGATTGTTTTAATTGTGATTATGAAATTTTTATAAAGGACACTTTCAAATTAAAGATATATTCTAATTGTCTTACTGTTTTGTATTTACCACAAAGGCAATTTCCTATCTTGTAATTATGATATTTTCGTGTGCCTATATTCATTATTCTATTTAGATAACATTTTATTGCTCAAATCAGTGGTATAATATTCCCAAATAACAATTCTAATGAGATATTTAAATTTGTCCCAATAAACATTTATATAAAATTACATAACCTCAAAATATGTTCCCCTTATACTGTATATTTTGTTTAAAGTTTTTCTTTTTTCACCCCCAGTAAATCTGCCTGCCACTAAAGGCCAAACAAGGAGAATTTCATATTCACCTCTTAAATACTGTTTACTAAAATGTCAATGCAGTAAGAATGAAAGGCACTGGAGAAAGTTCCTTGGGCTGAGATATGATAATTTATTAAATCTAAACGAAACCCTAGGTGGAGTCCAAGTGTATAACCTGGACTTAAATTATAGCATGGATTTACTTTTTATCTTTCTGGATCTTTAGAAGTCACAGCTCTATCTTTGAAGCCTGTATTTGTGCAGTACATCACTTATGTCAACATTCATACTTGGCTTACAAGACTGCATAATACAAGAGGGATCTTAAGCAATAAAATCACTTCTCTTGTGGACCGCCATTCAAATAGCCTACTTTTATTTTTAATTTAAAATCCTACCACTGTACCACTAAAACAACATTGAACAAAGATAGGCATTACTATAGAGCAGAAGCTAGGAGACAAAACTTCTCTCAGTGAGCAAACTGTTTCCTGGCCCCTCCATAGACTCCAGTGCAAACACTTAAAGATCCCTTTGAATGTGCAAAACTAGGACCTATTATCTCAGACAAGCAATAGATGTTATTCATTTTATAGAAATTCAAAATGTTAGTGCTGAAAGGCACCTGTGAATTATCAAAATTGACCTGTTCAGTTTACACATGAGAAGTCTAAGACCCTGATATGTGAAGGGTCTGGCTGAAGGTCAAAGTTAGTACTTGACAAGGCCAGTACATTGCCTGTTCCAGTGTTCTCACTCCATCCTGCTGCTACTTTTGGGTGAACTTTATTGCTACTATTATATTATACATAAAATATATTGAAAGCTGGTTATGTGATGCTTTCACATCTATGCTACAAATCTGGGTGATAAGGGCAAAAAAAGGTAATTATATCTTCATAAATCAGATAATATTCCTATTCCTATTCTTTTCAAGACAATTTCTAACAACTGTCTGCAGAGTTGACATATGGACAAGATATTCTTACCAAAAATCAGTCAACATAGAAATATTTGTTGAAGAGCACCCTTATTTTAATTATGGAATAATTAGGATTATAAATTTAGTTTAGTTGTTTGAGTGAATGCACGTCAATATTGTGCATATTGGAGGGGGATGATAATGGGCTGCTCTATCAAAGTGTGTCATTGAAAAATAACAACAATAACTAAAAGACTAGTTAATGTCAAATTTATTTTCAAAATGGACTCTTTCATGTACCAAAATATAGAATAGAAAAGTAATTTGGTAAATCAAATCCCAGTGACCACATGGCTAAATCAATTCCCACTGGTATCTCGTTTACTTATTTTTTTTATTTTGGTAAAATATACAAAACAAAAAATTTACCATCTTAACCATTTTAAGTGTCCAGTTCAGTAGTATTAAATGCATTCATAATGTTGTGTAATCATTACTACCTTCCATCTCCGTAACTTGTTTCATCTTATAAAACTGTAACTCTGTAACCTTGAATAATAACTCCCCATTCCCTACTCCCCCCAGTCCCTGACAACCACAATTTTACCTTCTGTTCTATGATTTTGACTACACTAACTACCTCGTATGAGTGGAATCGTACAGTATTTGTCTTTCTGTGATTGGCTTATTTCACTTAGGATAATATCCTCAAAGTCCATCCATGTGGTAGTGTATGTCAGAATTTCCTTCCTTTTTAAGGCTGAATAATATTCCATTGTTTGTATATACCACTTTTTGCTCACCCATTCATCAGTCGATGAGCACTTAGGTCGCTTCCATGGTTTACCTATTGTGAACAATGCTTCTGTGAACATGGGTGTACAAATATCTCTTCAAGACCCTGCTTTCAATTTATTTGGGTATATATTCAGAAGTAGAATTGCTGTATCATAGGGTAATTGGGTAATTCTACTTTTAATCTTTTGAGGAACCACCATACAATTGTCCACAGCAGCTATAACATTTAATTTCTACCAATAGTGCAGAAAGGTTTCAATTTCTCCACATTCTCATTCATACTTGTTATTTTTGGGTATTTTTTAATAGTAGCCATCCTAGTGGATATGAGGTGGTATCTAATCGTGGTTTTATTTGCATTTCTCTGGTGATTAGTGATGTCAAGCATCTTTTCATGTGCTTATTGACCAATTGTGTATCTTCATGGGAGAAATGTCTATTCAAGTCCTTTGCTCATTTTTGACCTGGGTATTTTTGCTGTTGTTGAGTTTTAAGAGAAGTCTATATATTCTGGATATCTGATTTTCCCTTATCATATATTTGATTTGTAAATATATTCTTTGGGTTGCTTTTTTTTAACTCTGTTAATAGTATCTTTTGATGCACAATTTAAAAAATTCTCCTGAGGTCCAATCTGTCTACTTTTTTCATTTGTTGCCTGTGTCTTTGGTGTCACATGCAAGAAATCACTGCTAAATCCAGTATCAGAAGCATGTGCTCTATATTTACTTCTAAGAATTTTATAGTTTTAGATCTAATATTTAGGCCCATTTTGAGTTAATTTTTTGTATATAGTGTTAGGTAAGGGACTAACTTCATTAATTTGCATGTGGATATCCAGTTTTCCTAGCACCATTTGTTGAAAAGACAGTTTTTTACCCCATTGAATGGTATTGGCACCCTTCTCAAAAATCATTTGACCAGATATGTGAGAGTTTATTTCTGGGCTCTCTCTTCTATCTATTGGTCAGATATGTCTGTCTTTATGCCAGTACCACCGTGTTTGATTACTATAGCTTTGTAGTAAGTTTGAAATAAGGAAGGGTGAATCTTCCAGCTTTATTCTTTCTTTTAAAAATAGTTTTGGCCATTCAGGTCCCTTGAGATCCTATATTAATTTTAGGGTTGGTTTTTCTATTTCTTCAAAAAATATCATTGGGATTTTGATAGGAATTGTATTGAATCTGAATACTGCTTTGAGTAGTATTGACATCCTAACAATATTAAATCTTCCAATTCATGAACATGGGATGTACTTCCATTTATTTATGTCTTTTTAAATTTCTTGCAGCAGTGTTTGATAATTCATATTTACAAGTCTTTCACCTCCTTGGTGAAGCTAATTCCTAAGTATTTTACTCTTTTTGATGCTATTGTAAATGGCATTGTTTCTGCAATTTCCTTTTCAGATTGTTCATGTTAGTGTATAGAAGTGCAAATGACTTTTGTGTGTTGACTTCTTTGTATCCTGCTATTTTGAAGAATTCATTGATTAGTTCTAACAACTTATCCATGGAGTCTTTAGGGTTTTTTACATGCAAGATCATATCATCTGTACACAGAGATATTTTTCCCTCTTCCTTTCCCAATTTGAATGCTTTTTATTTCTTTTTCTTGCCTAATTGCCCTCACTAGAACTTCCAGTACTGTGTTGAATAGAAGTGGTGAATTTGGACGTCCTTGCCTTGTTCCTCATCTTACAGGAAAAACTTCCAGTCTTTTACCATTAGGTGTGATTTTCATTATGGGTTTTTTATGCAGGCATACATTGGAAATATTAAAGATTCAGTTCTAGACCACCATGATAAAGCAAATATTGAAATAAAGTGAGTCACACAAGTTTTTTGGTTTGCTAGTACAATTAAAAGTTACATTTACTCTGCATCATAGTCTATTAAGCGTGCTATACCATTATGTCTAAAAAAAGTACCTACCTTAACTTAAATATACTTAATTAGTAAATAACATTAATAATGTTAATGACTAGCCTTGAGCTAGTCATAATCTTTTGCTGATGGTAGGTCTTGCCTCAAAGTTGGTGGCCTCTGATTGATCAGGGTAGTGGTTGCTGAAGATTGTAGTAGCTATAGCAATTTCTTAAAATAAGACAACAATGAAGTTTGCTGTATCAATTGACTCTTTCTCTGTAGCATGTGATACTGTTTGATAGCATTTTACCACAGTAGAATGTCTTTCAAAGTTTGAGTTAACCCTCTCAAACCCTGCCACTACTTTAGTAACTAAGTTTATATGCTATTTTAAATCCTTTGTTGTCATTTCAACAATGTTCACAGAATCTTCACTAGGATTAGATTGCATCTCAAGAAACCATTTTATTTGCTCATCCATAAGAAGCAACTCCTCATTTGTTCAAGTTTTATCATGATATTGCAGCAATTCATTCACATTTTTGGGCTCCACTTCTAATTCTACTTCTCTTGCTATTTCCACCACATATAAAGTTATTTCCTTCACTAAAGTCTTAAACACCTTAAAGTCATCCATGAGGGATGGAATCAACTTCTTCCAAACTCTCATTAATGTTGATATGTTGACTTCCTCCCATGAATCACAAATGTGCTTAATGGCACCTGAAAAGATGATTCTTCTCAGGTTTTCAATTTATTTTCCCCAGATCTATCAGAAGAATCACTATTTATAGAAGCTATAGTGTTATGGAATGTATTTCTTAAATAATAAGACTTAATAGTCAAAATTAATTCTTAATCCAAGGGCTACAGAATGGATGTTGCATTAGAAGGAATGAAAACAACATTGATCTTGTATATCTTCAGCAGAACTTTTGGATGACTAGGTGTCTATGAGTAGGAATACTTTAAAATGAATCTTTTCTGAGAAGTAGGTCTCAACAGTGCACTTGAAATATTCAGTAAATCATAGTGTAAACAGATGGGCTGTCTTCAGGTTTTGTTGTTCTATTTATAGAGCACAGGCAGAGTAGATTTAGCATAATTTTTAAGGGTCTCAAAATTTTCAGAATAGTAAATGAACATTAGCTTCAACTTAAAGTCACCAGCTGCACTAGCCCTGAACAAGAGAGTCAAACTTTCCTTGAAGCTTTGAAGTCAGGTATTGACTTCTTTTCTCTAGCTATGAAAGTCCTATATGGCATCTTCTAATAGAAGGCTGTTTCACTGGAATTAAGTGATATCTCTTTGTGGTTTTGATTTGCATTTCCCTGATGATTAGAGATGTTGAGCATTTTTTCATATGTTTCTTGGCCATTAGTCTATCTTCTTTAAAATTTCCTTTCCCACTTTTTAATGGGGTTGTTTGATTTTTGCTTGCTGATTTTCCTGAGTTCTATATAAATTCTGGTTATCAGCCTTTTATCAGATATATAGCATGCAAATATTTTCTCCCATTCTGTAGGTTGTCTATTCACTCTAGTGATAGTTTCTTTGGCTGTGCAGAAGCTTTTTAATTTGATCAGGTCCTATTTATTTATTTTTGTTGATGCTGTGATTGCTTTTGGGGTCTTCTTCATGAATTCTTTGCCTAGGTCAATGTCTATAAGAGTTTTTCCAACATTTTATTCTAGAATTCTTATGGTTTCATGCCTCAGATTTAAGTCTGTTATCCATTGTATTGGCCTAATTTTAATATTGTATCTCAAAGAATAAGGAGGCCCAAGGAGAAGGAGGGAGATGGAGGAATGGCTGGTCAGTGGAGCAATCAGTATGTACACAACATTTACTGATTAAGTTCACTGTCTTATATGGACACAGTTTGTGGTGCCCCAAAACAATTATGATAGTAACATCAAAGATTACTAATCATAGGTCACCATAACATATACATTTAATAATAATAATGAAAAAATTTGAAATATTGCCACAATGTGACATGGAGACATGAAGTGAGCATGTGCTGTTGGAAAAATAATGCCTGTAGCCATATTTGACACAGCGTTGCCACAAACATTTAATTTGCAAAAAAGACACTATCCATGAAAGACAAAGAAGTGAAGTGCAATAAAAAGAGATATGGCTGTATCTGGCTTTTATTATGTTGGGGGTAGTTTCCTTCTATCCCTGGTTTGTTGAGTGTTTTTGTTATGAAAGTGTGATGAATTTTGTTAAATGCTTTTTCTGTATCAATTGAGAGAATCATTAATATTTTTTCCTTCATTGTCTTAATGTGGTGTATTACATGGGTTATTTTCATATGTTAGACCATCCAGGAATATATCCCACTTAGTCATGGCACATACTCCTGTTAACACGCTGCTGAATTTAGTTTGCTAGTGTTTTGTTGAAGGTTTTTGTATCAGTGTTTGTAAGGGATATTGTTCTGTAGTTTTTTCTTGTAGTGTCTTTTTCTGACTTTGGTTTCAGGGTGATGCTGGCTTCATAGACTGAAGTAGGAAATATTTTCACCTCTTCAGTTTTTTGGAAAAGTTAAAGAAGGATTGGTGTTACTTTTTCTTTAAATATTTGGAAGAATTCAGTGAATCAAAATTCCAGGGCTTTTCTTTGTCAGGAGATTATAAATTACTGATTAATAATTAAACCTAGTTATAGGTCCATTCAGATGTTCTATTTCTTCGTGACTTAGATTTGGCAGGTTTTGAGTTTTTAGGAATTTCTCTATTTCATCTACGTCATCCAACTTGTCGGCATGCAGTTATTCACAGTACGGTCTTATAATCCTTTTCATTTCTGTAGAATTGATGGTAATGTCCCTACTTTCATTTTCAATTTTAGTAATTTGACTCTTCTCTCTTTTTCTGAGTCCATCTAACTAAAGATTTTTCAATTTTTAAAAAATCTTTTTAAAGAACCAATTTTTGGTTTCCTTGATTTTTCTCCATTGTTTTTCTGTTCTATTCCATTGCTCTCTTTTCCAATCTACTATTTCCTTCATTCTGCTAGCTTTGAGTTTAGTTTGTTCTTCTTATTCTGATTTCTTTATTGTAAAGTTAGGTTGTTTATTTGAGATCTTTGTTTTCTAATGTGTTTACAGATATAAATTCCCCCCTTAGCACTAATTTGCTGTATCACATATGTTTTGATATATTGTGTTTTTACCTTTATTCATCTCTAAGTATTTTCTAATTTGCTCTATGGTTTTTTTCTGTGACTCATTTTTGTTTAAGATTGTTATTTAATTTCCAAAATTTTGTGTATTTTTCAGTTTTACTTGTGTTATGGATTTCTACCTTTATCTTGTTGTGGTTGGAGAGAATCCTTTGTATATATCTATCTTCTTAAATCTAGTGAGACTTAATTAGTGGCCTAATGTATGGTCTATCCTGGAAAATGTCCCATGTGCTCTTGAGAAGAACGTGTATGCTGTTACTGGGTAGTGGTCTGTATGTGTTTTAGAATTGGTTGGTAAATTGTGTTAAGTCTTCTATTTCCCTATGTATCTTCTGTCTGTCTGTTCTAGCCATTGTTGAAAGTGGAGTATTGAAGTCTCCAACTATTATTGTAGAACTATCTATTTATCTCTTCAATTCTGTCAGTTTTTGTTTCATATATCTTGATGGTCTATCATTTGGTACATAAATATTTATAATTGTTATATCTTCTTGCTGTATTGAACTTTTTATTAGTACATGATGTCCTTCTTTGTCTCTTGTAAACTTTTTTGATTTGAAGTCTACATGGTCTGATATAAGTGTAGCTATACCTGTTTACTATTTACATAGAATATCTTTTTTCTTCTCTATCACTTTCAACCTAATTGTGTCCTTGTATCTAAAGTGAGTCTCTTGTAGACAGTATATAGTGGGATAATGTATTTTTATTCATTCTCCCAATCTCTATATTTTGATTGGAGATTGTAATCCATTCATATTTAAAGCAACTACTGATAAGGAGGGACATATTTCTGTCATTTTTTCTGTTTGTTTTCTATATGTTTTATAGATTTTTGTCCCTCATTTCCTGCATTACTCTCTTTGTGTTTGGTTGATTTTTTTGTAGTGAAATATTTAAGTTCCTTTCTCATTTCCTTTTGTATATATATTATAGATATTTTCTTTGTTGTTACTATGGGAATTACATTTAATGAGCTAATGTTATAACACTCTAACTTAAATTTTTCCCAACTTAACTTCAATAACATACAAAAATTCTTCTCCTTTAACAGCTCTGTCCCCACTCCTTTCAGTTTTATACACTGTGTGTCCAAAAACATAAACTAGTAATTCTTTGAAAGGCATTAACCTCTTCAATTGTATAGCAAACAAAATGAGGAGCTAAAAGCCAAAGTTACAATACTAGCTTTTAGAGTAATAACTGTTTTTAAATGTATTAATCTCTTAAATCTTGTGGAAATCAGAAAGTGAAGTTACAAACTGTTGTTACAATAATACTAGCTTTTGTAATTGCCCATGCATTTACCTTTATTGAGATCTTTATCTCTTTGTATAGCTTTTCATTGCTTTCTAGTGTCCTTTCATTTCAAACTCTAGGACTCCCTTGAGCATTTCTTGTAGGACAGGTCTAGTGGTAACAAAATCCCTCAGCTTTTATTTATCTACAAATATCTTATTTTCTTCCTTACCTCTGAAAGACCAACTTTGGCAGAGATAGCATTCTTGGTTGACAGTTGTTTTCTGTCACTCTGAATATATCAGCCCACTGCCTTCTGGCCTCTAAAGTTTTTGATGATAAATTTGTTGATAATCTCACTAAGGATGTCTTGAATGTGACAAGTTGTTTCATTCTTGCTGCTTTCAAAATTATGTCTTTGTCTTTAAAGAGTTTGATCATAACATGTTTCACTGTGGGTCTCCTTGAGTGTATCTTACTTGAATTTCATTGAGCTTATTGAATGTTATATTCATGTCTTTTATCAAATTCAGGAAGTTTTCAGCCATTGTTTCTTCAGATACTCTTCCTCTTTCTCTCTCTCTCTTCTCTTTTGACCCTGCAGTATGGATATGGGTCCACTTTATGGCGCCACACAGTTATTCTGGGCTGTGTCTCCCCTTTCCAATCTTTTTTCTTTCTGTTCGTAAGACTCAACAATTCCCTTTGTCCTATCTTCAAATTTGCTTATTTTTGGACCTGCTCAAAACTGACCTTGAATCCTTCTAATGAATTTTTCATTTCAGTCACTGTGCTTTTCAGCTCCAGAATTTCTTTTTAATTTATTTTTAGGTTTTCTAGGTCTACATTGGTATTGCCATTTTGTTCTTACATCATTTTCCTGACTCTCCACATCTTCTTTTACTCTTTTGTGTATCTTTAAGACAGTTATTTTAAAATCTTCATTGAGTAGATATACCATGAGGTCTTATGAGGGACAGTTTATGGATTTATTATTTTTTTCTTTTGAATAGGTCATTTTTTCTCTTGCTTTGTATGCCTCATGAATTTTTTTGTTGAAAACTGGGCATTTGAATCTAATAATGTGGTAACTCTGGAACTCAGGTTCTCTACCTTCTCCATGGTTTGCTTTTTATATTGTTTTGTTTTATTATATTGTTGTAGGCTGTCTTGATGCCAAGGATGAGCCTGAGGTGTAAACTTAAAGTCTATGCAGGTCATTTCTGAGCCTGCATCTTCCCCTGCATATGCACAGTTACCTCCTAATTTTTCCAATTTATGCAGCATTTTTTTTATTGTCCTAATCTTTATTATATGGCTTACAAAAGGGGAAAAGAGAAAAATGAAGGGAGGAAAAAAGGTGCTGGCCCTTTAAGTTCCCTGGAAATCACTTCAGCCTAGGGTGAGGGACTTGCAACAAAAGGGAGAGATGTAACAACAATGGCCTCCCACCCCTTTGTTCATATTTCTATCATCGGAAGCAACAATCAGCAATCCAAGCAAAGATCCCAAATATTTGCAGGACAGGGTCCTTTTTGCTACCCTGGCTTCTGCAAGGTGTATGCAAGCTGCTCCAGGAACACATGCACAGGGTCTGGGGTGGGGAATGGGTAGCTGCTACTATGCGGAGAGTTAAAATTGACTGAAATTAACACAATTTGTCATCCAAGCCTTTCCCTGGAAGTTGCAAGCCATCTATAGACTCCAGAGTCCCCAGATAATTACATCAGACAGATTCTGCCAGTGCAATTGTCTGGATGGGGAGGAGAGATTCCTGGTGCTCCTACTCTGTCATCTTCCCAGAATCCTCTTCCTCAGTTACTTTTAACTCTAAAAATTATTGACAATTTTTGAGTTTAATTAAAGACCTAATAGTAGCTTGGAAATTCATCTAAGTTTGGGGATTTCATTGTCCTCAGAACTCAGGAAGTTAAGTCAAAGAATGTGAGAGAAGAAACAATGTTCTCCAGTTGCTTCCCAGACACTGCTGAGTGAAAGAAAAAGCTAAAGGCAGCAGTTCTTAGTATATACTAAAAAGTATGGCATCAAAATGAGGGATCTGATTAGGTCTCTCGATGAAGAGCAGCAGAAGTAATTTTATACTATCAATCCATTAAACTGTGGAATTACTTCCAAGGAATTATTGTGCCAGTACCTGTTAATATATTCTAAAGAGTGCTGGGATGATGAGCAACGCCTTATGGTACATTGCTGAGAAATGTCTTGTAGAATGCGCAATTGGCTTGGCACTGGGAGACCCAAATTCAAAAATAGTTACATCAGACAGATACCATGAATGGTCTTTATGTGTCTCCATTTCTTCTTCTGCAAAATAAAGGTTACAATAATAGTGTATCAACCTACCTTACAATCTAAAAAAATGTACCTCATAGGTTTATGGTGGTTAAATAGTATAAAAATAATGTAACTCATGAGAAAAAAACACTTCTAAAAATACTCATGTTATTTTACTACAAGGTTTTATTTTGGCAAGAACTCATCTTCTTTTCCAATTTGTGAAACACATGTACATTTTAGAAATCATCTCTGTCAGACTCTAAACTTTGAATATTAAATATCTGGCATTATTAGAGACAGTTTCTGATATCATTTAGTTTTGACCCTAAAATAAAACTGAAGCAGAAAGCCCTTTTTACTTTTTACTTTTACAAAGGAATGGACCATGTCTACATACAAGAGTAGCTGGAAATCTAACCACATGCATCGTATAGAATCAAGACCAGTTAGGAAAATATGCTTACTGGGATGGGTTGTTTTCAATATTCTTTTAATTATCTATGTTTATACAATAAATAGTTATGACTTTGGGAAATAATGAAAATTAAAAGAGAGCATTCTTATGTATGTTTCAAAAATTGAAAATATTTTGATATAGATTATGGGCCAGATATAGCACAGTTATATATTTGCTGAAGCTTGAATAAAAAATATAAATTCATTCTAAGATTCTCTCTTCTCCATACTTTTATAAAGTATTAAGATTATAGCCTATTCATATCCTACTTTGTCCTATATAGTATTATTCTGAATTTATATATATATACACAAAAAAAAAAACCCACACATATGTATATGTATTTATTTTTAATTTAATATTTGCCTAAGGTACACTTTTTTTCTTTACACAAGGTAAAGAAGTAGCAAATATATTGTATAATATCTAACTATTTTCTGCATTTTATTACAATTCCTATGTTCTTTTTAAGAACAAAGAAAATCAAAATTTCACTTAGGTTATCTTCACTTAGGACTTTAGATGCAAAATCCTAAACAAAATACATGTAAATTTTATTTTAAAATATCATAAAAACACTCCAAGGGGTAGTAATTTATCTGCATACCTTAAAGATTGTTTGATATATTAGTATATGTTAATATACTGTTAATCTAATGTATAATATCAATATATAAAATTTTAAAAACCCAATCATTTCAGTAGATGTTGAAAATCTGATAATCTTCAACTAGTATGATTTTTAAAGGATTTAAAATATAGGAATAAAAGAATACCTCCTAGGTATAAATAAAATATGAACTATATAGTTTATTATACCTATTTGAAAGAATAGGAACATAATTACACCTCAGATAAACACCTGTAGCAGACCCTCTTGATGCCCTGCAGGTATGAGCTTGCCCTTACCAGTTCAGTGCACACCTGCCCCAGCACAAGCTTTAATGATTGATCAGAGTTAGTGTGTAAATGCAAAACCTCCTTCATTATCTGATGGGATAGTCCTGAGGCATATGTTCCACTCTGGCTGCTAGGTTTTCTACAGTAAAATTAAACTCCAGTTGCCCACCTGTTAACTCTCTTACTAATGCACCCTTTATTGGCTGTTTTTTCACTATAGTGTCTTACTTCTCCCCAACCCTAACTATGGTTCCATCATCTCTCAAATAAACTACTTGGCCTTATCATAGTCTTAGGATCAGCTTCTGGAGGTACTCAAACTAACAGAACCAACAAGCATATTTAGCAGTGAAACCCTGGAGATATCTACAATTAAAATCACATATGAATTATGGATATCCCCTAATACATTTATGTAATATCATTTTTCTAGTTTTGCCCAGTGCGATAACATATAACAGCAATTAGAGGTTTCCCATTTGATAAGATAAATGTATCATTTGATGCACATAATATAATTAATATTACCACCCAACCCAAAATAATATAGTGTGAAACCTAAGAAAGTTGAGCAAAGTACATAATTTTTAACATTATTGTACACTTCCCTATATACTAGGCACTACTGTAAGCCTTTTACATGTACTGATTAATTTAATTCTCATAATCATCCTTTATTAGGTACCATTTTATAGAAAAAAAAATTAACAGAAAGAGAAGCTAATTATTTTACTTAGTTGAACAGCTTGTAAGTAAACAACTTGTATTTAACTCCAGTAACACAGCTCCAAGCCTGTGTTCTTAAACACAAAGCCATCTCATATCTACATAAATAATCAAAGTTCCTCAGTAGTAAATGTAATGAAAAATCCCTTTCATGATAACAACACTTTCCATAAAATGGGATTTATGTAAAGAAAATGATATCATATTTTCTTTGACATAAAAGTCATAGATCATTGGAAAGACACAGTCCTGAATGAGAAAAGTAAATACCATATCCTGGAGATGTCAATTGCTCCAAAATTAGTTTATAGATATAGTGAGCTTGCAGTCCAAATCTCAATGGGTTTGGTTAATCAACTTGGAAATTTTATCCTAAAACAAATCTGAGAAAACAAAAGCAAAACTAAGATATTTTTGAATTAGGACTATTAATGAGGACTATTTTGCTGAATTTTATTATTAAACTACAATATTTAAAATAATATGGTACTAGCACTAGAAAGGATAAATGTCTTTTCACATTTTGAGAACCTGTTATTTGAAAGGCACTGTGATGATTGTACGAGATACATCTGGAAAAGGAAAGCAGGTGTGATCCACACTTTTATGGAGCTGGAGAGTAAAATGGCAGATACAGACAAAAGAACAGGCAATTACAATATAAGATGTTAAGTATTATAATAGAGGAAATATTTCCTTTCAAGAGAGTATATGGAGGGTGTGAAACGCAGACTCAGAGAATGCCTTTTGGGGAGAAGAGACATTTAATCTGAGATCTGGGGATTGAGTGGAAGTTATTTAAATGAAGATGTATTTTAATGCCAGGATGGCTTGTTTGCAGATGGAAACATGGTTTGGAAGACTGTAAGAGGGGTGAAAACAATTAGGAATTGAACATTTGAGAAGGAAGTAGGGGTAAAAAAGACTAAGAATGTTTCTGTGAAAGGAAAGCAAAATGATAGAGCAGAGGTCACACAGTGACTTGAATCCAAGGGAAGGTTTTAAGGCAGGAGAGTCATGGGCAGGTATAAATACTGATGGGAAGGAACCAGAGGAGAAAGGAAAGCAGGACCTCTAGAATAGCTAATGGAGACTAATTCATTGAGTGAGAGAGACAGGGATCAGGCAGGTCCAGAGTAGGGCTGGAGAAATATATCTTGTACCAGAATGACAATACTTTGGAGGAGGAAAGAAGAAAATGATGGGGTTGGATGCAGAGAATTTTGTGGAATATTGGCAGAAAATTGAGCAAATTCTTATATGATCATTTTAACTTCTTTGTTAAATAATAAACCAGATTATCTGCTAAGTAACCAAGGAGGTTGTGGGGCTGGAAGAAAATGCAGTGAATGTTATATAAATGCAAACTAAAAAATTGGAATGTCAGAGTAGAAAGATTGGGAATGAGCTCTGCACTAATCAAAGTGCTCAAAATTATGAAGGGAATGGACTGAGAGGACCAAATTCAACAAATTGGGTACGCAAATCCCAAGGAGCGCTGACTGAAGCAAAGTCTGTCACAAATTTAACCTAAAGAAATGCACAACTCCAAGGCCAAATATTTAACAAATTGAAGAGTGGTATGAATAACTCTAGAAGTGATATGCTCATAACTATTTGACCTACTGCACTTATGTATATTATTTTTTATTCCAAAACATTTCTTCTAAATGTTACTGAATTTAGTACCCTAAAGTGTAAAACCTACTTCTATTTAGAGATATGCCATATTTTACTGCTGTGTAAATCATGGTGAGAGATGAAGTCTAGGATAATGGATTATGCTTCAATTTTTTATCCATAATATTTGTTTTCAGGACATGTAAATGTGTTCTGATAATGTGGCATAGATTATTTTAAAAGTAGAGAAGTCCTAAACAGCAGCTGTTTGACGCATTTTAATATCCATTGATCTTTCAAAAACTGCAAAAGACAAATAGCTTATCTTGAATGCACTTTGGGGAACAATGTGATGTTTACAGTTAAAAGCATTACACATTCATATGTATAATTCATAAACTGAAAATTATTTAAGTCCTAGAAACCCACTAACTTTGATAGTTTTTGCTTTCAATTTCCATTGGATTGGTGCTTCTAATGACTCTTCTTTCTCTGCACAACACTATTGTTTTCTGTTACATGAAGTTTCTCTACAAAGTAAAAACCAGGTCTATAGGGAGAAGCTGTATAGCTTGGTGTTCAAGACTGTAGGCTCTGGAACCAGACAATTTGAGTTTTGATCTTCATTCTTCAACCATCTAGCTATGTGACCTTAGAGAGTTTTTTTCGCCTTGTACCTCAGTTTTCATTAAAAAAAAAAAGACTAAGTGTCTTTCTTGTACGGTTTTTGTGAGGATTAAATGAAATAAGGTATACAAGTGCTAAATAAATGTTGACCGATTATAATCATAGCAGACTGTTATTGCTTCTGCTTTTTCTAAATTGAAGTGTAACTTATATTTAACATACGTGAATCTTAACAGTGCATATTGACAAATTTTTACATATGTGCACACCCATGTAACTAACCACCATCCAGATCAAGGTATAGTATAGTTCCATATGCCCAGAGAGTTATTTTGTCTTCCTTTTCTCAAAATACTCCATCTCTTTTTCCTGAGGTAACC
This sequence comes from Daubentonia madagascariensis, assembly GCA_023783475.1. Lineage (NCBI taxonomy): Eukaryota > Metazoa > Chordata > Mammalia > Primates > Daubentoniidae > Daubentonia > Daubentonia madagascariensis. The sequence continues at coordinate 12,287,337 of JAKFHU010000747.1, read as the reverse complement.
ACTATGCTGATTCTATCATCATGGTTTAGTTTTGTCTATTCTTGAGCTTCATACAAGTGGAATCATACAGTATGTATAATTTTATGCCTGTCTTCCTTCATTCAAAATGAAAATTTTGAGGTTCATCTGGCTGATATATGTCCCAGTATATTTGGTTTGTTTTTTGTTTGTTTTTCTCCATAGTATTCACTATTATATAAATATATCACATTTTAAAAATTCATTTTCCTATAATTGATATTTGAGTTGTTTAAATTAGTCCTTTCTTAACTCATTATTTATTTCTAATCCTTAAATACTTTTCTTCCCTCCAAATTAAAATACAGTTGGTCATTAGTTTTAAAAAAGTGGTAGAAACATGAATCATTCATAGAAGATAGTAAATACCATTATTTGTTGTGGGTTTTTTTTTTGGGGGGGGCACAGAAGACTTACACTAGGGTTTCTAGAAAAGCATTTATAATATGAGATAAAAGGATTTTATTGGGTTTTTTGGTTTGGTTTTGTTTTTTAACCTCAGAGAAGCAGGCAAGTCTAAACATATCAAACAGAGAACAAATCTTCACAGACAGGATTAGCATGACTAAAAAATAAGTACAACTCTCTTCTTTTTCTGTAACACCATGAGCCCAGGAAATGAGTTGCTGATTCCGCGGACCCAGAGCATCCAAAGCCTTTGTGTTCATGGCATCATCACTGCAAGTGCCATTTAGTGAGGGTTCTGTAAGCCTTCTAACAGAGAGGCAAAGACAAAATTGTCATGTTTTCCTCTTCGTCCTCCAATTAACACCAGCAAGTTGCTTCTTTTGCCTAATTTGTCTTTAGACTACAGCAATCTGAGCAGTAGCCACTTAACTAAGGTTGGAAACTTCAGCATTTTTGATTACCTTATTCACACTGTTCCTCACCTCTAGGTTGCAAAAATGATTGGCATCTAATTTTCTACGTCCATTTGTTCCCTTGGTTGTATTCCCATAAAAGGTGAAGCCACTTGTTAATCTACAAGCATCCTAAATGATTCTAAATTGTATTCTGTAATGTCATAAGGGCAACAGGATTGCTGTATGAAATTATAGTGACGGTTGATGGGAAAAGCAATGTGATGAGATAATTAAAAATGCACCTGTGATCATATTATCAATAAAAATCAAAGTGGTCTGTCTCAGCTGACTCTCTCTGCTGTCATGTTCTGTGCATGATTTCTAAGACAAAGAATCATTTATTGTGCCACAATGCTTTTAGAGAATAGATCTTGCTCTTAGATAGCTATATATTAGAAAGCATTTAGTCATACTCAGTGAATGCAGGTTTTTTCCTTTATCTCAGAACTGCAGAATTTAAAATCATTTCATTAAGATGGAAAAGAAAAATCAACCTTTAAATATGCAGTTTGCCAATCATTTTACTGACTTTACTTGAGAAACTATTTAAAGAGAGTAGCATCTGAATTTCAGAGGCATCTGAATTAAACTTCCTTGCAAAGTAGAAGCTTAGCAATTCCTTATTTACATAATTGTGATATTGCTAATTAAATCCCTTCAGCAAAATATAGACCAAAACAAAACGCTGCCCTAAGGAGGAGCCTTTATTTTCTCTTCATAGTCCCAATTTTTGTATATGGATTTTTGTAATTTCTATTGATGAACAAACATATTTTAAGTATAAATGTGCTATTTAAGTTGTGCTTAGAACTTTTGCCCTCTACTGATTGTAGCTAGAGAAAGAAGAGAAGGGGCAGTAAATACCTGAACTATGGTCCTGTGTGTGGTTCTGTAACAAGATAAAAAGTGTGTCTTGTGGTGCTTCTTTGCCTTTGCCCATCCTTGTGCCAGTCTTCCCTCTACTCAGGTATCTGGACGATGAAAGAATACAATTCTGCCGATTCTAAAGAGTCTCTGGAAAGCTGCTAGTGCCAGATCTGCACTGCCATATGAGTCCTATACAGCATGTGCTCCTAGCTCTAGCAACTCCCCAAGAAGAGAGGTGAGGAATGGATCGAGATGTTTAGGCTGGTGGGTGAGGGTGTGAGAGTGAATCTCCTCTTGGGAGATTCTATTTGCAAAATAGAAATGGACATGGAATTTTAATAAGATTTCCTATTTATTATATACCTGAACACTCCTAGATATTTGAGAAAAAACTGAGCAAACTAGTTAAGCCAAATAACTTTAAGTATGACACTTTTTTTTAACCTGGCATTCTAGAGTCACGGTATCCTAAGCCTTACTTTGATTCACACCCAACTAGTTTGCTCCCTCTTCATTAATAAGCCTTATTTTTTAAGAGCAGTTTTAGGTTCAAAGCAAAACTGGGTGGAAAGTACAGAGTTACCACATAACTCTCACACCCACACACATACAACCTCCCCCACTATCCACATTCTGCACCAGAGTGGCTCATTTTTTACTTCCTGGGCACATCATTGTCACCCAAAGTCCATACTTTACATCAGGGTTCACTCGGTGTTGTACATTCTATGGGTTTTGACTATGGCTAGTTTTTGTTTGTTGCTTTTAATTTTTCAATTAACTATCTAGTTCTATGAATATGTTGACTGAGAATAGTTATGATGAAAGTGAAACATTGAAATATACTTGAGATAGTTCAAGCAGATTTTTTTTTTTGAGTATTACACAAGTCTATTAAGATCCTTTGGGTTTGAGAAAATGTAAAAAAATTGAATTAGACAATCAAACGCATTTTTCACATGATTGCAAAAACAGGGGCTATCATGTTTCAGACATGGTTGGATCAAAGCTCAAACTCTGTTTCTGTGATTATTGTGGCCCAGCCTCTTCTTTTGACTAGGTGTGAAATGGGACAAGAATAGAACCAAACACCAGGGCTGCAATATGACTTTTGTAGATTCTAGATAGTTTTGTCTTCATGAACCTCTTTCTCCATTAAAAAATACTAAAAATTATATTTTACAACTGTATTGGTATAAAAATATATATCCAGGCTAGATTGATTATTATATATTTATTATTTTCATATTCATTTTTTTCTTATTTTAGAAGAAATTAAAATTAAAATATTTTGCAGACCTTTAAATTTATCGTGGGCCCTAGGCACTATGCCTACTGTGCCTAATGGATATATCAGCCCTGCTGAACTCAACAGACAATTATGCTGATTTGTCATATGACCTTCAAAATATCCCTGCGATGTAGATATTCCTATCCTGGATTACATGGTGAAAAAACTAGGGATCAGCAAGGCTAATTAAATTGCTTGAAAACACAGTGATAATTGTGAGAGTCAAGAGTTTACTCCACCTGCATTGGACTTTGATACTCTCCAGTTCCTACTTCATGAAGCCCAAATATTTTCTACATAGTAAACAATAAAAATATCATGTTATCTTCCTTCATTTCTACTGTCCATTCTGCCCTCATCCTCTCCACACTCTATCACTTAACTAAATACTGTCATCATCTTCATCATCATGGAATTATATACTGAATGTACCTTCTAATTTATACCAATTTATTTTCTCCTTAAAATGAAATCCATTATATGGGCATTATTATATGTCTTCAAGAGATAAACTAAGGCCCAGAGAAGTAGAATAACTTTCGCAGGTTGACCCAGGTAGCAAGTAGTATACTCATATAGTGACATATGAAGGAAGCCTGCAGATATCATGAATATTCCTCTGATGTTTCCATCTCTTAGCAGTCTTTTCTTCTCCCAAATCTTATGTCACATACAGTCTATGTACCACATATTTTATGTCCTATACTTATTACTTTAATTATTGATGGATGTTAGTCTCAACTCCTCATCAAGATTATTAACATCTTGAAGACAGGGAGGAGATCTATGGCCACAGCACTTACCACACTAAAAAACACATATGGTATGTATCTTTATGTACTATATATAATGAATTTGTTGAAAAAAATGTCATTATAGCGGGAGTAATAGCAGAAAATTATTAAAAGAAAAAACTCTATAAACGTCGATACAAACCTTGAAATCTAACCTTTTATAAAATCTCACTTTTTAAAATGTTTCACCATTTTCTTGGTGTTATTTTAGCTCAGTTTTATTGCCTTGCATAAACTTCGTGAATCTATGATCTTTCTTTATGTTTTGAGATCTGAAAGAAAATTCTTTTATAGTTAAAAAAGAACTTATATTCCAAATATACTTTCAATTTTAACTGAGTGTATGTTTTCTTTTATGAGAACAATTCTGCCTTTTCCCCCTTGTAAGCAATGTCCCAAGCAGAAAATCTTAGAAGAGAAAATATACTTCTTTTAATGTCAGCATATGATTTAAGAAAAGTGTGAATACCACCAATCACCATCTCCTTCACCATCAGCGGAATTATTCACATTTTATTCATGCACCCTTGGACTGATAGATTTAATTCCTGAAGCATACAAGTGTCCTTACTCTCATAATGCCCAGGAATAAATTTTGTGGGCAATATCTTTACAGCATTTTTTATAGCAAAATTCTGTGACAGGACAATTGGTCCCAGATCTTTCACCATCAAACTTTATTATTATTTTTCCTCATGAAAAGAGAAATACTTACATTTGTAGCAGTCCATGGCATGACAGTCTTTCTGAGTACCCTGTCAGATTTGCTTTTCTTATATAATTTATATAACAAATATCTATACAATATTGTCGGTTTGTCTAATCCTGCCACAGTCTTCATTAGAAAGTTTATATTATATTTACTTGGTGTTTAAAACTCCAGTGCTTTCCAAATAATTTGTATCTTTCTGAAGAGGACGAATAATGGAATTCAAGAGTTTTATTTTCAACTTTGCAACTGACACAATTACTTAAATGTTTTCAATCTATAAAACAATAGTAATTGTAATCATTCATTATCAATGAAATAATTTCTGTTCTTTGGAAGAACTGTATACAATAATATTCAAACTTGGTTCAAGTTTGAATTCTATATAGAGAAAGAAAATTAATAAAATTCACTGACTTATTTTTACTAATTATAAAATTGGCATAGCAATACTACCTACCTCGTAATGGTATCAGAGAATTAAATGATGTAATGTTTGTAAAGAATCAAGTCCTCAATAACTGGTAACTATTATTATTTGGAATAATTCTGAGTTAGTATTCAAAAAATCCACTTAAACAGGAGTACTTTGTTTTGTTCTGTTTTTTAGCAGTTATGACATTTTCAAGGAATTGAGACGTTTTGGTTTGTCTTCCTGAAAATGGAGATAAAAAATATACTATAAATGTTTCATGATTCTACATGTTAGAGGGACCCGTGTGTGTGATAGAGAAAGACAGACTTATTTGTTTATCTCCTCATATAAGAACCATTTTTAGAACAATGAAAAATGAGTGGTCTTCTCCAGATTAAGAATGGTCTAAAGGCAATGAGTAAGGTACACACTCTGAAGGAAAGTAGGATGAGGAAAAATACACACTTTATGAACCATTGTGTGAATATTTTCTCTGAATCCAGAAAACCACGTCTAACTAGCCTGTGTCGTTACATTTTATGATGTAATTATCCTTCATATTTTAAGCCATATTCACTATGACAAACCAGAAGTTGACAAAAAAATCATTCTCCCAGTATGTAAAGGCAGATAAAAGTGAACTATGTAAACAAACACTAGATAGAATTTACTTGCATTCTTGATCTACTTCCAACAGGAGCAGAATCCTGAGGATTACACTCAAGCATCAACTGTATTTGACAGAAAAAGAGGCACTTGAACTATTTTGGGTTTTTAAATATTTTTAACATTTCAGAAAATAGAATTTTTTATAAAGATTAGTTATTATTCCATGTTAATATTATTCACTACCCTACAAACAACATTTGTTGGTATTAACAAATTTATCAAATGGTAACTATTTGGGATGGAGGGAGTAGGGATGGAGCAGGAAATTAATGGTTAGATCTGAATTTAAGGCACAGTCTGTTTATTAGTTGTGTGACCCTAAGAAATTTATATAACCACCCTCATTCTCATTTTTCTCATTTTTGAAATGAAAGTCTATTGTAAGAATTAAAGATAAGGTATACAAAGTACTTAGCACTATACCTGACATTTAATATGGGTGCAATAAATGATAAATGACATCGTTTTTATTTTTTACTATTGTTATTCTGCTATTAACCTCTCAAAATATCAGAAACCAAGACCTTAAAGGCATTTTCAGAACTGAGAAGATGCTGTCTTTTTACTTTCTTCCTTACTTGCCTGAAGTCATTTAACCCTTGATTAAACTTTGGCACCTTGTTTGATACCTGTGCAGTTAATCTGTAGCATAAATGTCATCAATATTAGAGAGGCCTGGACAAGTTATAACAGAGCAATTTACTCATTGCCAAAACCATCACAAGACTAATGAAGGTTTATATGTAATCTAAAAAAACTCAAATTATTTGAGACAATTGAAACAAACAATAATATCATAGACCCTAAATTTTTCAGGATGGTCCACATGTGGTATAAACGTAAATGTCTTATTTCTATTACTGTTATTAAACATTGTTTTTAGATCAGTGGTTATCAATCCTGGGAGGCTTTTAGAACATGCACAAATCAATCCCCACCCTAAGTTTTTGAGAACTGTTTATTCAGAAGAGATTAGACAATTCATTTTAAGAATTACCAAGGATTGAGCACCATCACTCCTCTTCCTCTAACGTTGATTAGTTGTGCTATTTTTTGAAACACATTTGTAAAGAAAATGTACAATTTAAATACCATCCCTTGCATAGTTTTCATTAACTTCATCATATTCTTTGCACCATGTAAGAGACCAAACCAATTTTGTTATTATTATTATTATTTGGTACTGACAAATAAAGATATGATTCAGGGCCCAGTAGATCCTTGCATGAATATCAGTTCTTTCACATAACAATCATTGTCATACCTGCTTTGGGCCTTACACACCTCAGCTTTGAAATGAAGATAAAAATACCTGCCTCACATCATTGATATGAACAGTAAAGGAAATAGTGCATGAAAATGAACAATCAGAGATTTATAATTTTTTCTTTCCAACTGGTGAGACCATACCTCCTCTTTTGCCTGAGATAGACTCTATGCAATTTTATTGTCCCACTTAATTACTAATAACTGCTCCATTTACCCTCAACAGTTCCTAGTTTGTAAGATAAATTGTCCTACTTATGAGAGTCATGGACATCCTCAGACAACTGCTATTAGTCTCAACAGGTGATATCCTCATAGACTAGAACCTGCCTTTACGGTTAGAGTCAAGTGTACATTAGAACCAAAGGTACTGGTAGTGACTATTTACATTTGACTAGCACTAAACTGATAACTAATTTGGCTTATGGGATAAAATGAAAACTGTGGATTCAGAGAGTCCTAGATATAAATATTCTAACCTCTTCCAATAGCCCAAAGTCACTTACTTAAAGACTGTAGGTAAATAATACTTTTCTTGCATTGCCATTGCATGGTTTAGAAATAATGGTATAAAGCATGAGTAAAAACCAATAGGTGTAATTATTTATTACATGTTTCTTATGTAAAATGTCAAATTTCTCTCAGTATACTGATTACTATGGGCAAAGCAGTTATAGATAGGGAAAGATTCAACAAACTTCTATAGACATAAGTTACATTCTACAGGCCACAGGCTAGCAGTGAGGGAACCAAAGAATAAAGGTGTTCTGGTCCTTGCTATCAGTGAGCTTCCTAGAAAGCTTTGCAGACAGATGTGTAAACTAAAATGAAATCTATTTAAATATTCTCCCAGCTATCCCTTAACACATCACCTTATTCATATTCTCCACAAGATTGATTATAATTCTCAATTATCCTGTGTGTTTGTTCAGTTTCTTATATGTTGCCTCTCTTCCTAACACTGATAACAGGACCCTCACTAGACTTGTTCACACCAGGTAATTCACAATTTGAAAAGAAAAATGGGCAGAGTGAATGAAAATATTTACTTTCTAATTATCTGTTTTCTCAAAATCCAGTAAAAAATGTATATGTAATTTATGCATCACAAGGAGATGAACATACTAGATGGGATTGAAGGATCCCATTTTAATCGCCAGCACACTGTGCAAATTTTAGGCAATTACGTGATATCACTCTGCCTGTTTTGTCATTGAAAGATGAAAGATTACGAATTTTGATACTTCTAAGTTGACTTTCAACTTCAATTCTAACTATAATAAATGGTTCTATTAATGTATCAGTAGGTATAATGTATAGTCAATAAGACTCTGCTTTTCTCTTTTTAATGTATGGAAGTTCTACGTGAGATTTTAATTTAAGAAATGATAATACTTAAAACATGTGAAACTACCACTATGGAGGTAGCAGTATATATATAGCATAGGCCAAAGCCTATTTTTAGTGCAGTGTTATATTTGTGCATCTGCATGAGAAAAACCTGGAAAGTGTGCTGAAAATTCAGATTTCCAAGTTTTACCCAAGATCTAGTGACCCCAAATCTCTATGGAACATTAGAATGAGCATTTTAAAGAAACACTCAGCCTATTCTACTGAAGATCAGCATTTGGAAATCATTTATCTAGAACTTATAAACTCAGGGACATCTATAGTGAAAATGCAGTAACATGCCCACCATTTTGTGAGACCCTATGTGAGCATAAGTCCACACAGAGGAGAGCAAGACTGAAGGAAAGAGAGAGAAAGATTTGAGTCCTGATGACATTGGTTGGTCCATGGATCTGGTTATATATGATGTTGGCACTATCCTGGATTTGTGAGCCAATAGCATCTATCTATCTTTGCGTGCTCCACTTTAAGTAAGATTTCTGCCACTGGCAGATGTTTCTGATAATGCAATGTTTTAGTCATAATCTTCCGTAGAGGCTGCAATTGCTGTAGAGGTATTCCCATTTAATTAATTAGTGACCTACCAGAATTGGTTTTGGATGATTGCTGTCCATGTCATACTGTTTGTTGAATGTTCCGAGTGTTAATCCTAGTTAATTGAAGGTTTTCTGATATATTAGCTATTGCTATTTCCTCTGGATGTTGAGAAAGTAAAATAGTAAACATAAGTTGTATCATGTAACAGAAATATTTGAGAAATATATGCGTAAACCACTGGCTGACTTGAGTTTATAGTATCACCCTGGGTGTATTAAGAGTGATTGTGAACTCTGTTAGCAGAATTGTTTTTTTAAAAAAAAACCCGTATTTCATCTATATTGACTGGTCTAAGTGTTTAGAGTGTTTTCCTGCTTAAAAGTGAGGAGACAGAAGTTCTAGCCAGACCATTTAGGCAAGAAAAAGAAATGAAGGGCAACCAAACTGGAAAGAAGGAAGTCAAATTGTCCCTTTTTGCAGACAACATGATATTATATATGGAAAAACCTAGAGACTTCAACAAAAAATCTCTTAGAACTAATACATTCAGTAAAGTTTCAGGATACAAAATCAACATATAAAAATCAGTAGTGTTTCTACACACCAATAACAAACTAGGTGAAAAATAAATCAAGAAAGTAATCCCAGTTACAATAGCTACAAAATACAAATAAAATACCTACAAATAAATTTAACCAATGAAATGAAAGATCTCTACTATGAAAATTACAAAACACTGAGGAAAGAAGTGGAAGAGGATACAAAAAAATGGAAAGACATCCTATGCTCATGGATTAGAAGAATATTGTCAAAATGACTATATTACACAAATCAATCTACAGATTCAATGAAATCCCTGTCAAAATACTAATGATACTCTTCACAGAAATAGAAAAAAAATCCTAAAATTTGTGTGGAACCACAAAAGACCTTAAATAATCAAATCAATACTGAGCAAAAGGAATAAAGCTGGAGGCATCACACTACCTGACTTCAAAATATACTACAAAGCTATAGTAACCAAACAGCATAGTATTGGTATAAAAAAAGCCACGTAGACCAAGGAAAAAGAACAAAGAATCCAAAAGTAAATTCAGCTATTTACAGCCAACTGATTTTGGACAGAGGTGCCAAGAACGTACATTGGGGAAAGAACAGTCTGGTCAATAAATTGTGCTGGGAAAACTGGATATCCATGTGCAGAAGAATGAAACTAGACTCCTATCTCTCACCATTCACAAAAATCAACTCAAAATGAATTAAATACTTAAATTTAAGATCCAAAACTTATAAAACTACTAGAAGAGAGCATACGAGAAATGCTTCAGGACACTGTTCTAAAAATTACCAACAGATTTTATGGGTAAGACTTCAAACACACAGGCAACTAAAACAAAAACAGTCTAATGAGACTATATCAAACTAAAAAGCTTCTGTACAGCAAAGAAAAACAACAGAGTGAAGAGTCAACTTGTAGAATGGGAGAAAATATTTGCAAATTATTCATCCATGGCAGCGGTCTTCACCAGGGACCGGTTTCATGGAAGACAATTTTTCCGCAGACCTTGGCTGGCGGGGAGGGGGGAGGTGGAGCTCAGGCGAAGATGGGAGAGGCGGGGAGCGGCTGTAAATATGCTGGCTAGCCCGCCAGCCACTGCGACCTCCTGCTATGTGCCCCCCGCCCGCTTCCTAAGTTTCATGGAAGACAGTTTTTCCACGGACTGCAGCCTGGTCCCTAACAGGCCACGGACCTGTATTGGTCCAGGCCCCGGATGTTAGGGACAGCAGCATCAAGGGACTAATATCCAGAATACAAAAGGAACTCAAACAACTTAACAAACAAATAATCTGATTAAAAAAATGGACAAAAGATCTGAATAGACACTTCTTAAAAGAAGACATACAAATGGCCAATAGATATATGAAAAAATCTCAACATCACTAATCATCAGGTAAATGCAACTCAAAACTACAATGAGAGATCATTTCACCCCAATTAGAATGACTATCATCAAAACAAAAAAAAACCCAGTGCTGGCAATAATGTTGAGAAAAGGGAACGCTTATACACTGTTGGTGGGAATGTAAATCAGCACAGCCATTATGGAAAACAGTTTGGCGGTTTCTCAAAAAACTAAAAATAGAACTACCCTATGATCCAGCAATCCCGCTACTAGACCTTTATCTAAAGGAAATAAAATCAGTATATTGATTTTCCCCCACATTTATTGCAGCTCAATTCACAATAGTCAGGGTATGGAATTAACCTAAATGTCCATCAACAGATGACTGGATAAAGAAAATGTGATATATATACACACTGCGATACTATTCCAACATAAAGAAAGAATAAAATCTTGTTATTCACAGCAACATGGATGAGCCTGGAGGACATTATGTGAAGTGAAATAAGTCAGGCACAGACAGGTAAATACCTCATGTTCTCAGTCATATGTGGGAGCTAAAAAAGGATCTGATAAAAGTAGGGAGTAGAATTGTGGTTATTAGAGGCTGGGAAGGGTAGGTGGGGGTAAGAGAGGGAGAGATTGGTTAACAGATAAAAAGTTACTGTTAAATGGGAGGAATAAATTCTAGTGTTCTATAGTGCTGTTGAGTTAATATGGTTAACAATAATTTATTGTACAGTTTGGAAAATCTAGAAGAGAGGATTTTAAATGTTCACAACATGAAGAAGTGATAAATGCTGAAGGTGATGAATATGCTAATTACCCTGATTTCATCATTACACATTGTATACATGTATGGAAATATCACTGTATCCCATAAATATGTACAGTTATTATGTGTTAAGTAAAAACAAAATAAAGTGAGAATATGGATAAGATGAACTGAAATGTTTCCTTTCAGTTTAAGATTTTCAAGATTCTAAATTGCGTTAGGGTCTTTTAGCTTAAAAAGCAAAACTCTCATAGATTAAGATTGAGTTGTTTTGCAGGAGTGAGGAAAATGATATTTAGCACCTGCTTTACAGTGATAATTGGTTATAGCAAGCATTATTCAACTTTTTGAATCATTATTTTAATTAACATGAAATATACCAATTTTTCCCCCTAAAAGGCTATGGAAACTTGTGGAAGGCTGTCATTGAGCAGCGAACATTGGCTACCTCAACAGTGTAAGACTGAAAGTGCCTAGAGGTTGAAGTAGGGGTAGATTATTATGCCCATGTATTATTTAACTTGCAAATGAAACATTTACTTTTGTAATTAACGAGTTAGGATAGAAAATTAAAATTAAAATCTAAGCACAGATCACTGTTCCATGTCTGTCAGTATATCAGACACATAAAATATTTGATACATAAGTATGTAAATGGTCTATATTTTATGAATGGAATTTTCTGATAATTGTAATATCTTTTTCATTGTTAGGAAACAAGATTTGAGAAGTAAAACTGTGGTCAACAACATCATTAAAATGTAAATCTCAAAATATACTTGCCGCTTTAAAAAGTAAAATATGACAATTTAAATGCCTAACAATAAAAGTATAACTGCCGTAATGCTGCCTGAATGAATTGCATTTTTGCATGAAATATAACTGGTAAATGTCTAAAGTGCATTTCAATTAATCTAAAAGTTGGGATAAAAAAATGAAGCTACTCAAATGTATTGAATGATATAGAATAAGAATGTGGGAGAAATATATTTCCTACAATGAAATTTAAAAATCAGAATCTAATAAGATTAGAAAACTTGATCAGGAATATAAGGACATAGTAAATAAGGGTAATTGTAAAATATAGCAATTTTGACATTTCTTTTTTATTATGACTCACTTTTATTTAGGCAATAAATTCTTTAATATTCATTTAGGGGAGTATTCATTTTTTTCTTTGAAATGAGAAGTGTATTGATTTAGGTAAAATGTCAACAATTTGATTTATTATTTAAAATTGAGGTTTTATGATTCTGGTTAAGTCACCAATGAAATATGATTGGTTTGTAGATTGCTCCATGACAAATTATCCTGTTGCCATTGTTGTTGTTAACACTATAATAAGTTCAGCTAAAAGAATCATCCAGTTGTTTCCTTTGGCCTTCATTGATATAAATATCATGTGTGTCCATATATATGTATATGTTGATGTATATATTTCTATATGTGTACGTATATATAGAGACACACACATATACATATAGTCAAATTGTGGAATAAAATATCTCTGACAATGACATGTTGCTTTTCAAGTATAAGAGCAAGGAAGGATAGAAAATACAGATACACTGAAGCACAAAGTACTTAATTCTTTAAATGCAATAGATTTATCAGTCCTCCTGTTAGACCCCAAGACCTGCACATTACAACTTGATATTTGCCATGTAAATTGATAGATGACTGTACTCATCAGAATTCCGGTCTATAAAATATTTTTGAGAAAAGATCCAGAAACTACAGTCTAAGCTCCCATCCCACCGATCATTTATGACAGAAGAATAAACCTATTCATGTAAAATCTATACAGTTTGATCTTGCCTAATTGTAAACCTCCCCACAAGAACTAGTCAGTATTTGTGACAGCGTGGCAGCTTCACATTGATTCATGTTCCTCCAGACAAATGATGAATGAGGTTCATGTTGCATTTATTTCTAATTCGTATCTCCTGAATACCAACCCAATCTATATGGCAATTTATTAGAGTACTGGAGAATGTAGCCATTCTTTTATTTGAATTGGAAGTTTGGATCCATATCCAATCAAGATGGAGCCAAGTCTTTGGAGAAGAGGATAGCTGCCTTAATTTTAAAATGTTTATTTCCTTTTCCATTAAGTGAATAATGTTTGAAAACATTCCCTTTCAACTCTATCAGCTGACTGAAACAAATTCTATTTTAGCAGCTATAACTAATACAGTGCTTTAAATTACATTTAATGCTTTTAAAGAGCTCAAAGCTCTTGCTCAATTAAAATATTTTACATGCTTTAATGCAATAGTGACTTTTGAAAATGTGCAAAATATAACTTCTAGGGAATCAATGAATATTTTTCCAATAAATTATATGTTACCTTTTCCTACACTTGAAAATGAAGATGGTAGAGTGCAGGACAGCCAAATTTGAATATTAAAATCATCTACAAAAGCTCTACAAATTCAAAGAGTAAAAATCTTAGACATGACCATACAAATATAAATCTACAGTGCGATGTACAGTTGAAAAGCATCATCACATTGCGAATCTACTACTAACATCATTAGCTTGTTCAAGCCATAATGACCTGAAAGCTTGGCTACCACTGGCACTTCATTACAACTTCTGCAAAGACATATACTTAGGATAAAAGCCTTTCTGCTATTCTCTACCACTTCTATACTTCAGGAGTTCTTGCACCCCACTTGTTCTTTTCCTTTACTGGAAGTAACAATCAGGAAAAGCAAAAACCTCCTCTCCTGTGTTCACATCCATACTTAAGAATAGTTCTTCATTGAATTGGTTGGTGCACTTGTGCTGTTCTGATCTATAATTGGACATATACACCACTAAATTTGATTTTTTGTCATATCCAAAATACCTAAGCAAATCAACTTACATATAATATATAAGATTCATAAGGACAGACACTTTCCTTCAGAAGCTCAAGCAGAGATTGAGACATTTAAAAAACTTTAAGAAGAAATATATTGACGTTGAACTGTAAGTTTACATCAACTTTATATTTTTCTCCACTATACGTCCACTGTGATAGTTACTGTAAAGTAGAGCTTTTTTCAAATTAATTGTCAGCAATCAACAGACCCTTTCCTCTATCATTAATTAACTATATGGTCTTTTTTATTGTACATTATTATTTGAAATCGGAAATATTGTTGCTATAAACCAACACTAAGTAGATAGACAGCCTGTGTCCCAAGCTCAGGAGACTCTTTTTACCACAAAGGTCTTCTGGCTCCCAACTAGACCTGCTCTGCAAGACCCAGCTTGCCATTTTGATTTAAAACTCTGACCTATGGGAATACTGCCAAGATTATCCTTGAAATTTTCACTGCTAGAAGACAACAGAGTTTCAGATTTTTTCTAAATCAGCACTGTCCAAAAGATAATGCAAGTCACATATGTCATTTAAATTTTCTAGTAGCTACATTTTCAAAAGTAAGAAGAAACATTGAATTTAATAATATACCTCATTTATTTAATGCAAAACATCCTTATATAAGCATTTCAACTTATGGACAATATTTTAAAATATTAATGAGATATTTTATATTCTTTATTCATACTAAGTCTTCAGAATCTGTTGTGTATTTTATACTTTCAATGTATCCCAATTTGGGCCAGACATTGCAAGTGTTCTATGGCCACAAATGCAGCTTTTAGTCATCTGAAATTGCAGATATGTATTGGATGAAGGAGTGAATGATAATGCTTCCCTGTGAGATTTTGATGTAACTCCTTTGCAGGGATGTTAACTCTAGATATACATGAGAATGTGCCCTAGTTCTCAGATATATTGGAAATCAAAATGATTTAAAAACCACAGATTTAAAAAGACACTAAGCCCTGAGAATAAACCTGTGAATGTCCTGATATCATATAAATGGCCTTCCCTGAGAAAAATGAAATTAGAATTTAATTCCAGAAATATAACCAAACCAACTCTCACTATATGTGGAAACTAAAATATACATTTCTGAAAAAACCTGAGTTAAAAAAATTATAATTCAAAATATCAATTATCTTGAACAAAAGAAAACACTGGGGGTATCAGCTAAAGCAATAATTAGAGGTATAGATATAGACTAAAATACATGTTTATGAAATAAAAAGATTGAATACTTATAAGCTATATGTCCCACTCAAGAAGTTAGAAAAAGAATACCAGGTAAGACTAGATAATGCTGAAAGTGAAGAATATGAAAAAGATATTCAGAAGATTAGGACAAAGAGAAGAAACAACACAGACATAAACATACTTGTGTATACGTTTATAGATATATCTATACACACACACACATCTATACAGAGAAAGAGAATTGTAGATGTAGTAGAGATTATTTTGAAATCCAAAGAGAATATTATAGACTACTTTTAACCAACATATTTGAAATCCTAGAGAAAATGAAATTTCTAAATATACATAAATTGCTTAAAGTAATTACAGAAAAAAATATCAAACCCTATAAAGAACTTAATAAGAAGGGAGGAAAGAAGGGGGGAAGGAAGGTGGTCTAGTAGAAGCAAGTTCTACAAATCCTAACAAGTCAATTTTCACTTTCAAATACAAAACTGCTCCAGAAAATAGAGGATAAACTTCCTAAATCATTTTTCAAGGTTAGTAATGTTTAATAGAAAAGTTGGATAATCACAGGAAATAAAATGTGTAGGCTAATCACTCTTACAAACACATGCAAAATCTTCAGTTAAAAATTGCCATACCAAATGCATTAATGTATTTTAAAATGAATAGTTACCAAATAGGATCAGAGGAAGTTAAGTGGTTTAATATTAGTGTAAATAACCACATAAACAAAGAAAAAAACACTATATGGTTTTCTGAATAAATGCAGGACAGTAAACACCTTTGAATAGGTATTTAACATTTTTGAATACATTTTAAAAAGAAATTATAGAAATGTAAAATAATCAAAATTATTTAACCAAATAAAGTATATCTACTGAAATCTACAGCAAACAGTATTTATGAAAGATAAAAGATATGGTCATTTCTGCTCAAATTCAGAAATACTTTTTGCCGCAAAAAAAGGACAAAAGAACTAAGAAGTATTCAGTTTGGAAAAAAAAATAATGAAACTGTCATCATCTGTATATAATGTGATTGCCCATATACAAAATCAAGGAAAGGATGGTGGACATGAGATCAATATATAATATTCAGTAGCATTCTTCTATATTAGCAACAACCAATTGACAATGTAATGAAAATTTTAGGTACTGAGCAATATGTTTACCAAAGTTGTATGATACCATTATGAAAAAATTAAAAATGTTGTTAAAAGACATAAAAATTTTTCTAAGATATTGAATTTTATGATACAAAAAGGCAAATCGTATATATAGGTGGGAAGACTCAGGAAAGTGTAAATTCAATTATTCTGCTAAGTCAATCAATGAATTCCATGCAAATCCTATCAAAATTGCAGTAGGGTATATTTATTTCAGTGCTTGGAAAGCTAAATCTAAAACTTCTGTGCAAGAACAAAAACTGTAGATTAGCAAAGACTATTTTGAAGATAAAGAAAGAGTGAGAAGAAACAATGCATCACAAATTGTAGCAATTAAAATTAGTAAGGTTTTTGGTCCTAATAAACTGATACAGAAGAACAAAAAGTCCAGGAAAAAAAAAGACCTGGGAACTTGTTTGAAGACAAAAATAATACTCTAAATATTTGGAGAAAGATTGAACTATTGAATAATTGTTCGGGAGATCCCTACCTCTTACCACACACATTTAAGGAATGTGCAGGACTTGGTCATTCATCTGAAACCTAAGTATGAAACCCAGGCTTCTTTTTTGAATATATTTCCTAAATTAAATGAAAATAACTCATCAGTTATTGCCTTTGCTTCAGTTAAATTATATGAACTTACTAATGCTTGTACTCTGCAGTTTCACTACAGATAAATGTTTTTGAATAAGTATAAGATATGTTTAATATTTGTAAGTTCATCTAGAGCACTGATCTGGAAAGAAGAAAAGCTAGATTCCACATTGTAGTGTAACTTAAACACATGGTCTAGAATTTAATATTATCGTGAGGTCTTCAGCAAAAATAAAAAAAAAAAAGTGTGATTTGTAGTTACTGTGGCCCTTGTGTCTTGCAATGGTTGTGGTCTCATGGGAGTGTTAGGAGAAACTCACCAAAATCCAGTGAGTGCTCTGCTGCCACCCAGCTCCCTACAAATGACATTCTGTCTTGATCCCATAGGAGAAAATTCTGCACCTGCCCCCTGCCCCCAAGATGTAACAACAGTGTCATGGGCAAGAAATGACAGCTTAAAAGGTCTGTCATCAAGATAGAATTAAATGTTTGGTGCCTTTTCTAGATCCAGAACCCACTGGGTTTTGGGTATAGAGAAAGGCAAAGAGGGGACTATTCGTAGAAATCAGGAATTTGAAAATCTAACCTACTTTAAGCTGTCCTGTAGAGAGGGAGAAAATCCTTGTCTTTTAGGTGTTTATTACCCAGTGTGGGTTCCTTAGATTGACTTAAATTTATATTGCTCTCCATTATTTGCGTATTACTGATAAATGTTCTTATACTTGACAAATTGTCTCTTCTGACTCAATCAGTGTACCATATTCTTTTTTGGCTCTTATTCTTATGAAATGTTACCTGACTTATTCCCAAGGAGGACTTATTATATACTCAAGCAAATTCATTGTACATTTTCCATATTTTAAGAATAAAGTATTTGTTGTTTGCTTTATTGTGAAACTTTGGAGTTTTAAGAGTTGCACCTTTTGTAAGTTCTTTAGTCTTTCTTTATTGGAAGGTGGATTGTGTCCTCTAATACAAGAAAAGTTTTAGCTGATATCCTGATGACCAGCTGGTACAATTCTGCAGCTTATTAAACTATATAGCTATGTCTTAAGACCAAAACAATGCAGAGCATAAGGCAAACCACAGAAGGAAATAAACGCACAAGAACTAGAGCTTAGCCATTTGGTATAGAAGATCTCTGTAGCCAGTGATATTTGTAAATATGGAAAACACCATTAAGAATTACAAGAAACTTTGATTATTCTGTACTTTACAACCCTACCCTAAAATGTGTAAAATAATTGCATGATGTTTGATGCACTAGTGCTGTAGACATCCGCAGTGGATGCCTTTAATTAGCATCCCATGAGGCAAGCCCCAGGAATTGAGGCCACTTTTTGCTATTCCTTTAAGATCTCTATAAGAAAGGACACAAAACACCAGAATAATCACAGCTGAAAAAAAACTAAACAGAACACTTGTTGCTAAAAACTCCTGTTTACTGCAGATGGATTTTATATTTGACTGGATAATGTGATTCCCAGGGTGGAAATCAGCTAACAGATGGAATTTGATAGACTCTCCAAAGTTAAGGTGATCAGACGTAAGAGCCAAAACAAGCAGGAATAACATAGACACTTTCATAAATTCGAGTAATAAAGCGTACTAATAAATGCGTCTCCTGCTGTGTTAGACTTCAGGCAACTCATGGAATGGACTTCATTTTAAACACAGAGAAATATTAATATATAGTCACGGAAACTGAATATTACGGAAAACTTAACTTTGTTTCTATACTTCAACAACTTAAAAATTGCAAGGAAAGTAAATATAAAAATATAAATTAAAATAAGTAGTGAGAGAATTAATCAAAATCTTTCACTATTTTTTCTTTTACTACATTTTCTTTTGATTGTAAATTTTCAATCTTCTCTCAGAAATTAGAGGAAGTAGGTGATAAGAAAGTGATTCTAAACCCCCCAAGGATATACTCTGGTAATTTTTTTGATCTCCTCTGCTGCCTCCCCCACCACCAGAGTTTCTCTCTTTCCCCCCAATATCTCCTCCTGCCTGCCCCCACCCATCCCACTCTCTCATTCAGAGGAAAGAGAAAAATATATCACATACTGAAGGAAAGTCTAGACTTTGTTTAAATGTAGCCTCTCTTTGCTGTTTCGTTGTTGTGACTATTGCTACTATTTATCTTTCTAATTTTAAACTTCAAAGATTCAGTGATTCCTAGTTGCCTGATTCTTAAAGCAAATTTCCAAAGGAATGTTGCTGTAATCCTTCAGCCGAATCACCTCACAACTGGGAGAGCCTGGGCAGAAAGTTCAATTAATACCAATACCTGTGGTTCAATCTGAAGAGGCCACAGAGGCTTCTGTTTCCATTTAATCTCTGGGAAGCTAGATGCCAGAAATAATCTTCTTTATTTTTTAGTACTCGGTTTCTTAAAGCATAATGTCTGAAAATCATATATAAATCTTTTAAACTATACAAATGATGGCAAAGAAAATTGATATCATTCTTTCATCTTTTTAGGCAACAACTAACAAGAACTATTGGTAAAGACTAGGGGGTGGAGGAAGGAGAAGGTGTCTATAAACAGTTTATAGATGCCAGCAAAATTTCCATCTGTGTTCGTCTGACATGTCACTTGCTAGGCTCCCAAGTGTGGGTGTTCTTGTTTTTCTTATTAGGTGATTAGCATCACAAGCTGAAAGAGTACTGCATATAGAGAGATCAAAAAGGAAGAGGAAAAGAAGGGACTTGAACATAAGGGAAAAGGATTAGGAAAACAGGCAACTATCAGAAGGGCACCCTGGAAGAGTCATGTGTGTGGTTTTTATTATTGGTTTGTTATTTTGTTTCTACTTTTGATTAAATTATCTTTAAAAAAACAATTTAATTTATACACCTTAAATCTAAAATAATTTTAAGTGCAAAAATTAATTTTAATTAATTTTTAATTTTAAAATACTGGGTATTTTAAGTAAATAATTTTATAATGATGACTTCTGGTGAACCATTTATTGCCTTTCTGCAAAATCTTTTCGTTACAAATACATGAATACAAATGCCTAAGACTATGACAAATGAGGACTATTATTTCACATTTCAAATGGATGTCAATTCCATTCTTGGCTGCACAATTCACTGCCAGAAATTACTAAAATTCTAGAGCTCTAATTCTAAACTTCTTTTTCTCTTAAAAATCCTAAAAGGTGCCTGAAGATAGAATTGTAATATCTTGAAGTGCTTCATAGTCCTGATGTTGAGTGTCTACTCACTCATTTTAATTCCAGCAGATATTTATTTTGGGTCTGCTATTTGCAGATCACTGTATCACATATTGGAGACATAATAATAAACTAGACATGGATGTTAAAGATCAGGGGGACAGAAAACAGTGAAGTAAATGTCAATGAGTCATTATAAATAATATGGTAGATTAAAACAGATAATTTGGTTAAAAACCATTCATAGAAGGAAGAATGCGGTGAAAGTCCCAATTTAAATATGATGGTCAAAGAGGCTGAGGATATAATATTTAAACTGAGATCTGAAGGATTAGAAGTCAGCCATCAGAAGAACCAGAGGAGCATGTAGAAAGGCTCTGAGACTTCTATTTTCTGTATAGCTGAACATCCTTATTGCTTAACATCCAAAACTACCTTCACCCTAGGTCTGAATTATTGCTCCTCTACCTGGCCCATAAATTCCTAACATAGGCGATAGGAACAACTTTTGTGAGGCTGCACAATCCTTTAGAAATAATGCAGGCTTTTGCAATTTTGTAGACCTTTTGAGTGTATGAGTATGTGGGTATTTTCCTGAATGTAGCCCTAGCTCTTGCCATGTTTTCAAATGGTTCAGATATCCCTAAATGATTAAGAACTCTTTCTATACCAACTTTCTCCCCTCCTGTTTATATCTTATGTGTTCATTTGCTCACATTCCTTGATTTCTCTATCTACTCTGACTCCATTAATTTTTCTCCTTGGGCTACTTGATTTGAGAGAGTTTTTTTTTACATTAATTTAGAAGTCATATTTTGGCAATAAAGAATAGAACCAATTTCTCTACACATAATTAGAGTTTCTTATGATTTTATTTGACGATTTTATAATTCTACCTCTTGCCACACAGTATTTTTTTAGTTTTCTCTTACATTTTGAAATAAAGGGGTGCACACTCTCATTGTGCAACATTTGTCTAGACAAATAAAATCTTAAATCAACATATCAAAATCATGTAATAAAACCAGAATATGTTAGTAAAAAAACATTTTATACTAAAAACAGTATAGTTGTACTATACTGGATTTATATTTAACATTTTAATCTTTAATATACAGGAACACTTTTCTCTATAGTAATGAATATATATAAGAAATAATTTTCCCATCTTATTTAATTGTTCACTCATTTATTAAAGTTTCATATATTACTTGATGATTTACCATGAAACATATCTAGATTGTAATTTAAAGGAAATTCTGTATTCTGAAAATATTATAAGGATTAAGTATTTTCTAATCTACATTTCTTAAATTTTAAATAAAATCTGGCTAAATCAGTAAGTGCTTTGAAAACACAATTTGTCCTTCCAAATGTTATAGATTAAACATCATATTTAATCATAATGTGATAAAATACTTATTTATCTGTGAAATATTTTTCTTCAAAATTACATTTAAAATTTTTAGATATGCACTCTTCTGAAAATATCACCAATAATAGTGCTAATGGTATAATTTATAGTAATAGTGGCCCTCTGCCTCTGGGAAAAAAAATGCCCTAGGGTGGAGTGGTGGAGGGAGGGAACATACCTAATTTGTCCCAGTCACAACTTATTCTTCCTCTGAATTTGGGTAAAAGCAATTAAAAATACATATACTTGGGAAAACAACTGAATGTATGAGAAAACCCCAAATGATTACTTATTAGAATTAAATATACATAACATATTATAAAAAGAAAATTTGTATAGCAGCACATCTCCAAAATACACATGACAGTGAAATCTTTACCAAAAAGAGAAAAAAGAAAAAAATGGAACCCCATAAAACCTTCCCCGGAGTAAAGTATATTTTGCCCAACTATGTGTGTAGCCTCCTTAGTGGTTCTGATGTTCGGAATGCTTAATTTTATGTTCTTTAAGAATGATAACTGAAACATAGAACACAGAATTATATTTTTCAGCCATCATTAAATTTTCAGTTCAATTATTTCTGATACTTAATGAAATAGAAGTTACAACTGTATCTGTGCCCAAGAGAGCACTTTGATAAATATATTTCGAATCTTAGAACTGAGTTTAGAGAGACAGACTAACATAAAGAACCATATTGAATTTATAGGGTTTCTTTTGGGGTGAAAGGTTACATGTGGCAGCCAATTTTAAATTGATCAAATTCAGCATCAATATTATACATTAATCCATCTTTACCTGCAGGATGAAACTCAATAGCTGGGAAGAAAACTAGAGTAAATAAGCACCAATTGCTTTGTCTCCTTTTTTCTCTTCCTTTGCTCCCTCTTGCTGCACCTACTTGTGCTTGTTCCTAACCCTACTGCTGTCCTGTCGGAATGGGTTCCTGCTGATCCTAGCAGACAGCACATTGACTTTATAGACAGTTGCCGTACCTGACTGGGAATGCCATTTGAACATAGTTTTCCAACCTTGTCATGCCTGTGTTGCAGTAGGGGGTTCTAAGATATATCATGATGTCTTATTTATTACTATTCATCACCTTGCTTTTCCCCCTCCTTCTTGTGAAAGGATCATATTTTGGTGAAGAGCTCAAGGTCTGGAATAAAAAACTTCAGGGGTTCAGATTCTAACCCCCAAATTACCAGTTGTGTGACTTTGGGCAAGTTATTTAACTTCTTTGCTCCCCAGTCTTCTCATCAACAAAAGGGCTATATTAATTTTATCCACTATGTAAGGGTTTAAGAGGATTAAATGAGAAAATACAGATACTTATTACAGGTGTAGCACATAATTAGCATTCAATGTTAGCTACAGCTTATTAATTAAAGTTTGGAGGTGATAGAGGCTCAGTGGTGACCCGAGAGAAGACGTTAGGCATTTAAGTAATAAATTTTAACTCTATATTCTTTCTGCCATTTAGTTAGAGTTTTTTAATGAAAATGTGTGAGAACAGGGAAGCTATAGATAAAAGGGGAGAAGGTAAGACTGCCATTCTTTCCCTCTGTCATTTTCCAGTTTTTTGGGAGGAATTGAATGGTTTTTATATTTAATATTTATCTAAGGCAAATCTGTATGGTTTTTCTGATCTATATTTTTTATGCCTAATCAATACCTGGAAGCATTCAGACATTAGAAGACATTAACAACCAACTTATTTGGGGTTTGTGTTTGTGGTTTTCAATAATCAGATCACTCCACTCTAACTCCTTTAGTTTACTGTTTCATTGAACTAAAGAGATAATTAAAACTGAGTTATGTTTTAATTATAAACACGCACCATTTGTCATGATTAAATTTCCATTATATGCTATGTGCTGGATATGGAAATAAATTTATTCCACTTTTAAGAATTTATTGGGAAAAGTGTTGTATTTCAGACTTGGATTATTATTTTCTTTAATGTTTGGTTATTGGTGAGTTTACTTTGGCAACATTTATCTAGTAAACATAGCAAGTAATAATAATAACAGGTTAAATGAGTCAGTCAAAGTTGGCCTTTCTCTTAGTCAGCCAAGGAGCAATTTTTGGAAAACTTCAGTTTAATCCATACCTTCCTCACTTCCTTCATGTGGTTCCTCTCTACCCCCTCTAGTACTATACATTTATACTTGTTTATTGTTTTCTTTATGGAAAACTATTTCACAGTAACTTATCATTTTTATAATATTCAGTATGTTGAAGTCAAAAATAAATTTTATGTTTTTACTGCAACCCATTCCATTCTTTTACACTTTTATATTGAATCTAGAAACTCCAGGATTCTTTTCTTTTCTTCTTTGGGAAAGTTCCATATTCCTGATTCAGTTATTTGGATCTTCATTTATGCTTTCAGGATTCAACAGCCAATAAACACAGCTGGGTAATGACAGTATTAATCTTGACAAGCTTCCTGGGGAGCATGGAAAAAGTAAATTCCAGATTTTTAGAGTAATCCTAGTGAGATAAGATCACATATCTATTATTTCACCTGTTGTTTTGGAATTGTTAATGTTCTGCACTGTTGGGATTGTTATATACATATAATATTATACATAAAAATAAACATGAAACTATAGAAACTTATAATTATCCATCATTATATCTATGAGTATAATTTTCATTCTCTGCATAACTATTATGTATTCTGTATATTAAGCTTCAAAAAATAATGAGAGATTTCTTACATGAATTACAACAAGGGATATAATTATTGCATTTTTCCCATCTACATATCTCAAAGTCATCCAGTATATCTGGAAACAAAAAATGTATTGCATAGAATGTCAAGTCTAGATTAACTACTTATGTTACCACTAGATGTTATTACATTTATGAAATTGAAGACTTTGGTGAGAACAAAACATTTTTACTGTTTAATTCCTTTATATATTAACATTGTCCATTAAAACCCTTATCAGCAAATGGAGATAAGAGATGAAAATGCGATATTTACTCTTTTTGTTAGAAATGGAATACTCATAGGACACTCTTCTTCAAATTCCTCACTTGGCCCGTTATTATACAGATTCTATTTAAACAATGAAATACTTTCATTACATGCATTTAATATTCAACAGTCAGCATGTACAATATGTATACATATGACATCTTTTATGTCCAATTCACCTGTTTTTTTGACCAACATCTAGCATTGGAACTAACACATATTAGGTGCTAAATAAATTTGGAATGTTGAATTTCATAAGACATTTATGGTGCAAAATAGTTACAAAGACATACACAGTTAAAGATAAACTATATGTAATTTACATGTTATTAATAGAATTGTGTAAAGTATGTTGTATTTGTTTTGGGTATATAAAAATCTTTTTTCAAAACCTTGTGCAATAGTAACATGCTTATCTTGAAAATTCTTACTGAACTAATGAGAACACTTGAATTTTTGATTAGCAGTGAGGAATTCAGTGTAATTGTACTACAGTTTAATTGTGATATTTTAAATAAAACATAATAACTCAATTTTTATATATCACTGACGTGCCCTGGGAATAATCAGAACCAAGCTATTTTATAACAAAACACTGCAATGGTGTGCTCCAGCCAGCTCATACTGAATTGCAAGAATGAGTTGCCGGTGTCTATTCAGAATTCCATGTCCACTGATCTCACATTGGTAGCCTCAAAATAGACACGTTGGTAGTATTTCCACAAGGACATGGGCAAATGCTACAAATCAGGGCTTTTTATTTCTGGCAAGCCAACTTTTAAATTTTTGCCAGCTCACCACTGGAAATCCAAAGATGCTCAATTTGTTTATGCTCTTAAAAAACAAATGCTTTCATATTTTGCATAATAAACATTGTCTTATACATTTGTTTTTTTCTGTGAGAATCTTTCTGTTGTGAAATTATTTCAGAAAATATAGATAAGAAAAACCTTAATAGTAACCATACTAAAATTTTACAGAAAAGAGGATAACATGAAGTTATGACAGATATAGAGAAATAGAGTACTAGAAAGACATTTTTAGCAGTGGGTCTCATGTACAGTAATATACTGACAAATGGAGCAGTGATGGATTGAAAACAAATGTGGTACTCACAAACTTATTCTTCTGGGTTTCTTTTAAAAGACCTTTAGGCCCTTATAGATCCTTATAAGGTTCACTATAAGAAATGATTAAAATAAATATTTGAAACCTCCTTCTCCCTTAAATTCAAAGAATGTCAGAATAATTCAAGGACACTTACCTTTTAGTTTATAGCTGTCTTATCTGTTATGATATATTCATATGTATTTAAGCTATTTGAAGAGAAAAATAAACATATACACCTCTTATATATCCCTGCACTCAATTTAAATATTAAGTGGAGTTTTCTTTTTTATTTCCATGTTGATAATTAGCCATAGCTGTCTTTAGTAATAAGAATCCCCTTAGACTATAATCTAAAAAGAACGCCTTGAATCTCTTGGATATTTCTTTGAAATGGTTACTCTACGTGAATATTTCCCCAGACATAGATGTACTTTTCAACGATGAAAGGTGGATAATGATGGGCAAAATTTATAAAATGCATTTTTATTTTATATTTTTTATAATTTTATAATTTTTAATCTTTCCAGATCATATTTCATCTCTTTGTCCCAATTTTATAAATATTAGGGAATAGATATTGTTTAAATCATTTTTATAAAATATTATAACATTACATTGTTCTTTGGACTTCAGAAATCATTTGGAAGTCTAAAGAATCCTGTCTTACTTTTAATATTAATATTTACTTGTTAACATAAATGTGGTAGTCTCTGAATATGCAACCCCATTGAATGATTATAAAATAAGTTTGAACATGTAACCGTATGAAATTAACAGCTTGTAAAGGTGTTTGAGTAGTTGTTCATACAAACAAACCTGTCTTAAAAAATATTATTTGACCTTATAGGGAAATGGATTAAGGGAGATTTGAAAGTCTTGTTTTAACAGCAATATTAATTTCCATTCCATTTAGACAGTTAAGATATATCAATACCCACATCTTATGGATATTAAATTTCCAGTCTTTACATAGAATGATAAAGTTCAAAGAGGTGTAAGTTTTGGCAGAAAGTTAAAGTTTACACGAAAAACATACTAAGTCCAGATTCAAAAGAAGAAGTTTTAGGCTTAAAACTATATTTTAATTTTGAAAGAGTGGGCTTGTTTTGGAATTTATCTCAAGTGTTTGAGCAAACAAAATTTGGGACATTCCTGGGGTAGAAATAGCTTAATGTTCTTTAAGAAATTTCATTTTCCCTAGTAAACTTTAAACAAATTTTTTCTTTTGCATTTTCTTTTTGGGATATGTGAACTTAATATTATAATTATGTCATATAGCAGATCATTGACTTTAGTTTTTACTAAATTTACACAAAGGACATTTAAGTCTGTACTCCTTAGCAAATCAAGGATAAAAAATGAATCAGAGAAAGAATTTATGAGAAAATTTATTTAAGAGTGATAATTGCATAAATATGAACAAGTTAGCTGTGGGAATTTTTTTCTCTCCTCCTCCAATGTCTATGATGTTTAGATTTTTTTCTCTTTTGTGTTATTTTACCCCAATTTTTACCATATTTATTATTGATGTATACTTTCATGTTTACTTAAATATACTCATATATTCACCACTATTTTTGCTCATCATTCATTCTTGAACTTTATACATTCAATTTAGCAAGATTTTTATTTAAATCTGTTTTAGTGAGAAATGGTTGGTAGTAAACTATTATTTCATTTTTATTTTTAAAAGATACTTTTTCTGGGTATAGAATTCTAGGTTGAAAATTATCTTCTATCAGCACATGAAAAATATTATTCTACTACCATCTGGTTTCCATTTTTGCTGACAAAATGATAGCTGTCTCTTTAAATGACACATTTTGAGTTGACCTGCCTTTTCTACTTTGTTACTTTTAATATCTCTTTGGTTTTGGTATTCAGCTTTATTAATATAAAGTGCTAGGTGTGTATTTTTGTTTGTTTGTTTTTCCTGCTGGGATTTCTGGGTGTGAGGTATCATCTTTCAGCAATTCTAGAAACATTTTTCTATTGTATATTTGATAATTATTTATATTCTCGCTACTATCTCTTGTTAATTTTGATATCAAAAGTCTTCTATCTTTTATTTCCACTTGCTGTCATCCTGCCACCTTGCTTCTTTATTTTGTAATTTTTCAGCACAAGCACATGTTTCTAGGAAGTGTTTTTCTGAGGTAATCATTTGAGGCCTTTTGAAGTTGGACTTTCTTCAGTGAAAATTTGCCATTGATCTCATAGTTACCAACAGAACTCACCAAATTTGGATCTGCTTTAAATTCTTCTCATGATATTGTATTCTCATGCAGGTAACATAAAAATTGGAACAGACTGCATAATTACATGAATTCCAGCTTATGATTATTAAAACTTTGTGAAGTTTCTTTTTTTGTTTGTTTTAATTTTAGGTTTTTTATCCTTCTGTTTAGTGCCAAAGTGAAGACAGATGAATTTTCTTCTTGTAGCCTTCTGTGTTTAGTTTTCTTTAAACTTTATACTGAGTTGCTATACCTTAGGGTCTAAGCTTTATATGGTGTCTTCTAATATACTCCCTGCATGGAATGAAACTTGGGCTTTATCTCCTTTCTACTGTACCTTATCGAACCAGAATCTCAAGGATATCAAGAGTTGGAGATACCAAAAGGGTAAAAGCTGACTCTGCCATTTACTAAACCTCTAGAATTCCTGCTTTCACTTTATTTTTTACCTTTGTGGATTCTTTGTCTTGCCAGCTCAGTGACGTATTTAAAAGATATGTATATATGACTTGTGTATCTATATACATATATAATATACCATATATGTATGTACATTTAATATATATTTTAAATTTTTTTCATCTTGCTTTTTAAATTGTTTCTACTAAGAGAATCAATCAAGTTACAGAAACAAAGCTTTGGGGAACATTTTCATAACGTGAATGTTTGGGACTCATGCTATATCTACTGAATCAGAATATCCATATCTAGGATAAGAATTTACATATGTCTTTTTTGTAGCTAACTCCAAAATTAATTTTGATGTATACTCTTGATTAAGAACAATTGCTATAAAAGGCACTTGAGCTATGTCTGAATATAGATCCAAAAACAATTATATATACAAAAAGCATTTAGTTTTGTTTCTAGAACAATGTGAGTGAGTAAATGTGGAACTCCTCTATTATACCCTATGTGCTTGCAAGGACTCTGGTTCTAGACAAAAGGGTTACTGGAGGACCTCATAGAAACATGGATGACTCTCCCGTACAGAGGTTGTACCCCATTAGGGCAGGTCCCTTATATCCTCTCAGTTTCCCAGACCATTATGACCTGCTATTACACAGGTGATATTCACCTAGCATGGTAGCTTAGAAAATTATAGCATTTCAAGTTTTTCACTGATTTATTATGTTTGGGAGAATATGCAAGATGGAGAATTGCCTTAATCATCAGATATTCTGCTGATAATCTTTGAAATAATCTTACTTAAAAAAATTGAATTACTGAATAGTTGTGCATATCAGCACTACTTAAAACACGACACATATAAGTATAATTCCAAAATGGTAAGTTATTTTTTTCCATGTGGTTTTTGTTCTGTTTTGTTTTTATTGTTTTGCTTTTAATCTGGTAAAGAAAGAATTCAGTGTTCCGGAATTCTGGAGAAGAGACAGTTATTGCCAGTGGCAGTATAGAAGTAAAGATAATTTCAGACAACAGCAGGCTTTCTTGCACATTCTTTTCCATTTCATTAATAATATGGTCTATAAAGAGACATGCTTTGCGAAGCTGAAAGTGGAGATAGGAATTCCTCAGAAAGAGCAGACATCTGCGCAGATGACTAACATTTTTTAGATGCACAATTCTCCTTTTTCAGTGGCTTCTTATTGAGATGCTGATGAAGATAAGGCAATAATTAGCAACCTCATCCATTAGCCACCCTGCTTTTTAATCAAAACCTATACCACTATGTGTGTGTGTGTGTGTGTGTATTTTATTCCCCCGTGAAAAGAGTAAATTTTCTGGATAACTTTGAACTGTATTGAGAATGTTAGTGCTGACCTGGATCTTAAAAGACTCCATCAGATATCAGACCCATGCAAGTAAGAGCTGGTCTATTTTCTTCCCCACTGTATGTGTAACTGTTGGAATGGTGCATCTAAAAAGTGTTTATTAGTTTTTTTGACTAAATGAATAAATGTAATTCAACCCTTTTATTTTCCAGAATTTTACCACTTCTTACTACCTCCACTGTTCCCGCCCTGATTTAAATGCAAGGGGGTCCAGCCTGGTCATCATATTCTCCCTTACTTCACATCCTGTTTCTATCACAGAAGCAGAGTGAACCTGCTTAAAACACAAGTCAGTTCATATTGCTCCTCTGTTCAGAACCCTTCAATAGTGGCCCATTTCACCAAAAATAAAAGCTAATGCAGCCTGCAAGCCAGCCTCTGTGTTCCCTGAGCTCCAAGTATCTCCCTGATCTCACCTCTTACCACTCAGCCCTTTCTTTAATCTGACCCAGCAGCACTGACCTCCTGGCCGCTTCCTGAACATGCTAGGCACAGTCCTACCTCAGTGGCTTAAAACTCATTTTCCCTTCCCTGGAACACTCTTCTCCCAGACTCCTGGCTCTCTCACATTCTTTAGGTCTTTGCTTAAATGTTAACTTTTCAGTCAGGCCTTCTATAGTAAGCATATTTAAAATTGAATTCTCTGCCCCATCCTAGCACTCCGTAGCAATTTTTACCAAATGACATGTTTTATTTCCTTGGCTGTTTTTGTGCGCCCTCTTTTACTAGAAGTCCCTTGAGTATAGGGATTTTTATCTATGGTGTTCCCTTTTATGTCACTATTGACAGTAACATTTACTGGGTGCTCAATAATATGCCCTCAATAAATATTAAGAGAATAATCTCAGGTAGATGGACTGATTTTCCAAAGGCCACATTGATTCCTAATGTTATAACCTCACAAAAGTCTCAGCAGGTGTGAAGCAGGTTGGGCACAAGACCCAGCTTAGCATTCTTGAAATTGGAGTTTCTTCCCTGGCAAGTATTTTAAGTGGGGGTGGGGGGGTCACAGGGAGTGGTGCAATGGAAAGATAAAGTACTGTCTCTTTTTCTGTAGTTTGGCTGGTAAGAGACATATGTTTAGAACTCTCAGAACCTCAACACTTGAGAAGGCAGATGTACATAAGTTCTTTGGGAATTTGAGTCAGCCTTATCTTGATTGTAACTCTAAGAGAATTTTAAGTGTAATTTTTCCCAGACTTTGACTTTCTTGGCATAGTGTTCTGTTTTGTTTGGAGGACCATATTAGAGAAGCCAGGTGCAAATATAAAATAGAATATCAAACAAAATATCCTCTACCACCTCTTACAACATTTCTTTCATAAAAGAATGTTTTATCCATCTAAGATATATGAATAAATAAAAACAAAAAGGACATTATTTAAAGTAAAGGTAGTTCTTTAAATTCAGTAGAATTAACTTTATGGAAAAGCTTGCTAGATTGAGCTTATTTTTCTCATTTTCTTATGTCTAAAAAGTGCTAATCATTAAGAAACAATTTCTTACACATTTGAACTTGTACCAAGTACAACAGTTCCTGACACCAAAGGTGATATTATTTCCACTGAACCTTTCTGTCACTTGCTAAGACCTCAAGCAACCTCCATCAAGCCAAATGAGAATCTTGCTCTATGGATTAACCAACCACAAGGGAAAAATGTAAAAAGAAAGGACCACTTTCCCCAGATATCAGATAAATAGATCCCTCAATGACATGCATAGATTCCTCAATGACATGCATAACAGACTAGCCAGACTAGCTTTAATTTGTATTGTCAGTTCACAGGGATAACCATGGGACAGACAAGCTAAGTATGGTAGGTAAGAGGCATGAGCACATGGTTCTAGGATTGTCATGGAGACAGATGAATTGGCGACAGTTTGACCTACTCATTTATCATACAGCATAGTCTCTAATTGAAAAGCTGATACCAATTAAGATTCATTAACCAAACTTATGAAATATTACCAAGTGCAAAAACTTCCAAAATTGTTATGCCACATGCCAATTTGTTTATTTATTTGTGTGTGTTTTTTTGCTCACTTGCTTACTCTTTACTTTGATCCAAGATAATTTAAAACAACATTTTAAGATACACACCACAAAGCAAGAAAATTAAGTTAAAATTGTTTAATCAAATGGTACAAATAGAGGATAGAAAAAATGGGTGAAAGGTCATAAAGTAGAGTCATTTTGCATTTAATTTACAACTAAGCATATTATTCTTTAAATAAATTGGACATTTGTATAGATCAAATATTTGTTTACATGTGCCATAATTTACAACTACAATGAATTAAAATATATTAACATATAGAATATTTTTGTACATTTTAAAAATTGCTATTATATATAGAAATATGTATTTTATATACATACATATTTCTTCATAATGTACAGTCACATACAAATTTAGTGAAACCCAGCAATACTTACCAGTAGCTATAGGGCAGTGATTCTCTACCACTAGGAGTTTTGTTCTTTGCGCCCACACCCAAGTGATGTGTGTCAATGCCTGGAGACATCTTTGGTTGTAAAAGCACTACTGGCACCCAGTGTAAAACCCGGGATGCTGCTAATAATCTTGCAGTGCACAAGACTGCTTCATCGCAAATCATTTAGTCTAAAATATCAATAGCACCAAGTTGAAAAACACTGCTACAGAGTGCTTCTTTATAAAACACAATATATCAATTGATTGAATTCTTCTATGAGTTTCAAATGGAGAATTTTCTTCCTTTTGAATAATTTTTCTATATTAAAACTAATTGTGGTATAATATATAGAAAATTTCTAGGAGTTGCTATGCTATTTCTGAAAGCAAATATTTAAAAGCTTCTTAGAATAGTAAGAAAAGGAAAAAGGCTATTTTTTCTAATCATCTGTAACTCCTACCCCACTTTTTCTTGGGGTCATAAAGTCTCCTTGGAAAGACTAGAAAAGGGCCAAGGATAGCACATATCTCCTATACCTTAGTGCTGAAATGCTATCATGTCCATAAAAACATCTGTGTTTAGAAGAGCACAGGCAATCATTTGAATCAAGTTAATTCATTCTCTCAGTATATTGAGCATCTGCTTACTCTAGAGTGTAATGCTAGGCATGGTATCTCAGAACATCGTTCTAATCCTTTGGGTCTCAGAATTAAAGATGGGACCACATAGAAGGGATTATTGAAGAATTTGCATTTAGTAACTCAGATGAAAACCTTACAAAAAATAAGCTCAGGAACTTTTTATATCCACCTGAGGCGTTTTATTGTTTTAATGTATCCACTCCCATAAGTTCTCTGATTTATTTAAAATATAAAACTAAAAATAAAATAAACAAAGCCATTACTATGTCATACTCTCCTATCAGATTAGTTGTTCAGAGAGAAAAAAAAAAGGTACACAAAATCCAATAACATGTTGAGTGCAGAAAATATAAATCCAACAGCAAAACCAAATCAAAATTGAATAATTTCAAGTTGATTATACCGCATTTGATCAAACAGGCTTACTTACTCAAAAAGTAGTTAAATCATATTTTTTCTTAAGTCATAATGAAGGTAAAATTCATATGGTTTTATTTTGCCATTACACTTAGAGAAATTGGTAACATGTACATTAGACAAAATATTGCTATAAGTTCAAAAAGTTTAATGAATACAGGTGTATGTTTAGTCTTACTTTCAAGATTGTTCCAGTTATCCACTGCTGTGTAGCAATATACTCTAAAACTCAGTGACTTAAAACATCATCTTTCTACTAAAACTGAGGGCCAGGACCCCAAAGGGTTCAGCTTAGCACTTCTTTTATTCCATGGGTGCCAACTAGGATCAGTTGGTAATCAGGCTAGCCTAGAAGATCCAGGATAGGTTCAGTGATGTCTGGCACCTTAGTGAGAACACCTAGGAAGCTGGTTCTTCTGAGCCCCTCTCTCTCTCCTTGTTTTCTCATGGTTTCTCCATGGGGTCTTTCCAACACAGTAGTCACACTTCTTAAATAGCAGTGAGGGCTCCAAGAGACCAAAGCAGAAACTGCTGATGCTCTCACAGGCTGGGCCTTGACCTGGCAAAGTGTCATTTCTGCCACATTCTATTAGTCCAAGCCATCACTGGCCTGCCCAGATTCATGAGGAGCAAAAATGGACCCCACCTTTCACTGCAAATGATATCAAAGAATCATGACCATCCTTAATCACCTACAAAATAGTAGCTCATGTTTAGTCTCCGAAGTGGTTTAATAACAGTATACATGTAATAATCCTAATTAGAAGTAGGGAACAGAGTATTTGACCCTTTGGGATTTCATCTGTGTCTATTATTTATTCATTTATGCCATTTGATTTATCCAGGTATAGTTAACCCATGTAGTACTTTCACTATGTTTTAATAACAGTTTAAGTTTTCTGACAAAGAAATGGGGATTAAGGGCATAAAATCGTCCTATTATAAAATTCATTTTATATAAAGTTCAATTTTCTCCTATGATACAGATTTTGTAGCATAATTCTACTTGTGGGGTATTTTGGAGGTTTATGTTTAAAGCCACTTTAAGAAAGAATACTAAGCAAAACATATACATGTGTGCATGCATATATGGATATACAGATATACATGTGTTACATGTATGGATATAAATGTACAAACACCACAATGGCTCAAATAATTTTTAAGGAAATAATTACACCAACAATATTCCCTCTATTTATTAACAGTCATATATAGGATAAAACACTAAATAGAAACCTTAAAGCACCCCAAAAGAGGGCTTTCCCTGTATGGCCAGAGATCTGGTTTTTTGATCAGTGGCAACATTCTCTGTTTTTGCAGCTTTGATTTACAGCTTGAAATAGTCTTTGAAAGATATAATAGAACATCTTTAATTAAATCCCCCAAACTAACATTCATGGATAAATAATAATCCATCAGCTATTTTATTCTCTAACAGTACCCCAGAGAACTTGACAGTCTTAATCACTTCAGCCATTTATACCTTCATTTGGGCTTTATTTCAGTCAAGCCATTTAGTGGAGTTTATCTAAATTACAGTATCTGTTTTCTTATCACACGTTCAGAGCTGTAACACAGAAACTAATTTCAGGTGCAAAATAGAATATCTCAAAGGCCCGGATATCAGTAGTACAGGCGCATTAGAATGAAAAGTTACCTGTCACTGACGGATATTTGTCTCTGTAATGAGCTGAGGCAAAAGGAACTGTGGCTATAATAAAATTAGGGGACACCAGTAGCATTACAGAATTCTAACTCTGAGAGAACATACAGATTCTTGTCTTAAAGTTCTGCAAGTGAGCATATTTCCAATAAAATATATTTTTAAATATTTTCCACAACTTATTTTGGGTAATAGGTAAGGAGAATCCCAAACAAAGGAAAACACCCCTACTATTGCTAAAATACCATGACATGTAGGTGATTGTTTCAGCAGGAGCAATTTTATCACTTAGAACAATATTCCTTAATATGCCATCATTCTGCAAAGGCTGAGTGGTAGCCTGGTAGCCTAATAGCACTTTATATAATGATATATTTTTAGCATAGATATTCAAAAATGGCATTAATATCAAATTCATACATTTGGAGAAGTGGATTTTTTTTTCTATTTTAACTCTAAATTTTTCTGAGGTGGCCTGATTGATTCATATTTTAGTGTAGAATGTTATATTGATACCCTTCCAGATATGTTACGATGGAAAGAGCAGCTTGGTTATTCCTGAAACGAGTCTCTCTCTCCAACATCACCTCTTGCCTTTTGAAGCCCTTGAACTCTGTGCTCCAGCTGACCTCAAATACTTTCTACTTCCTCAATATAGAAATTACCTTTCCTTTACAGAATTTTACCCATATTCTTCCTTTTGTCTAGAAGTTTATTTCTACCTTTGTTACCTGCCTTTTTTCTATTCATCTTTCCAGTTTAAGCTTCATTTTCTCTAAGAAGCCTTTATTCCCTAACTCACAGCCTCCTATGCCTCACCCTCTTAGACACTAGTGTGATGCACACATTAATGCATCACCCATACCACTTCAAGGATGGGCTTATTGCCAAGCTGCTTGGAGTCCTGCCAGCAGGCAGCCTTTTGTTGATACCAGGGGTGGGGCAACTTTTCATGTTGGAAGGCTTCATTAATTTAGCTGTAATCAAATAAGGCCACATTCAAGAAACTTCAATTAGATATACTTAAAAATTTACATTATTTTGTAAAAATCTAACTACTGTGTACTTAATAATTTCAAAAAATGAAAACGATTTAATTTTAAAGTTAACTAACCTTTTAATGACTTTGTTGTGTTTGCTTTTTGTTGGAAAGCATTTGAGTATTTGGTTGCAGCATGGAGGTCCGCAGTTTCAGTTGATCCTCTAGATGGATATCAGTCATTTCTGACCTTAAGGACATCTTGATTTGGGTTAGACAGGAGAATGTAGATTCGCAGCAATAAGTGGTTGAAAAGCAAGAAAGCATTTTTCAGGCATGTTGCCAAAGTTGTGACCATTCTATTGCATTGTTCCATATTTTGATTGGATCTTTCTTAGCATCAAACAGTGACTTTAAAATGTCATCTACTGAGAGTCAATCAATTCCATCTGTAGTTCTTTAGGTGTCTCGGTGATATCAACTAGGTAAGGCTGCAATACCAGCCTGAGCGTGATGTCATGATTCCTCAAGTCAGTGAAACTTTCATTGTACTCTCCAAGTAATAGGTGTATAACAGCTGCATATTCTTCAAGTGATTCACATATGTCATCCTGCTCATCAATGACCTTTGCTAACTGGGGAAAATATTCATCCAAAATTTCCTTTTGAAGAAGGATTATTTTGAAAGAAGATAGCTTTTTTTTTTTAAATGCTTGAATTTTTCCCACACATCATAAATAGACTTAGTTTTACTTTGCAAAGAAATATTCAAGTCATTTTGATATGACATGATATCACACAGAAATACTGCATTCCTATAGAAATCTTCTTTCACTAATTCACATTGCTGATTCTGTTCTTCATAAAATTTATCTGTTCTTGCAGAGAAAAAATTTTGGCTAACACCTGTCCCTGCAATAGCCAATGCACTTGTCAAGATTCCCCGATCTTCCCTGGGACTCCAGAACAGGGCCTGTGTGTTCCCAGGTATGCTTTGCTTCTCCCTGACTTTCTTGGGGCCTTCAGTGCTCCTTGCAAGCACACCTATCAGGAACCCTGTCAGTCTGGGAATAGCCCAGACCTGCTTCTGAAATACCTGCTTCACTCCACTGCCCTTCTGGGATCCCATTTTCCCCAGTTGCAGTTCCTTGGACTTGCCTAAGTCACTATTTTCACCTTTGCTGAGCAGCGCTGGGGACAAGCATTCAGAATGATATGGCAAATCCACACTGAATACTTCATCATTCAACTTTAGCATGTTATGAAACTGATGATGCCATGTTGCATTTGCCTGAATATAGTTAACAATACTTATAACTTACTGTAAAATGTCACTTAAAATAGTAGCTTTAGCACAGAGATTTTGCTGATATGATGAAAAGAAATGAGAGCATCTGGATATGTTCATGTTTTCCTGTCGTGGAAGGTACACCATCTGTACATATACTCACTAAATTTAGCAAATTCAGTCCAGCTTCACAACATTTATCTTGAAAATTGTTGAACATATCTATAATATTATCTGTGTTCCATTCTTAAGAGTTCCCAAAGCAAGTAACTCTTTGTAGCAAAGAAAATCTTCTGTTACGAGACCCTGTCTAGCCAAAACAATCTTAAGCAAAAAGAACAAATTGGGAGACATCAATCTACCAGACTTCAAAGTATACTACATGGTTATAATAACCAAAACAGCATGGTACTGGCACAAGAACAGAGACATAGACCAATGGAACAGAACTGAGAACCCAGATATAAAACCATCCTCATATTATCATCTGATCTTTGGCAAGGTAGGAAAAAACATACATTGGAGAAAAGAATCCCTATTCAATAAATGGTGCTGGGAAAATTGGATAGCCACATGTAGAAGACTGAAACTAGATCCACACCTCTCACCTCTCACAAAAATCAACTCATGATGGATAATAGACTTAAACCTAAGATGTGAAACTATAAGAATTCTAGGAGAAAACGTTGGAAAAACTCTTATGGACATTGGCCTAGGCAAAGAATTTATGATGAAGACCCCAAAGCAATCACAGCAGCAACAAAAATAAATAAATGGGACATGATCAATTTAAAAAGCTTCTGCACAGCCAAGAAAACTATCATTAGATCGAATAGACAACCTACAGAATGGGGGAAAATATTTGCATGCTACACATCTGATAAAGGGCTGATAACCAGGATCTATACAGAACTCAGGAAAATCAACAAGAAAAAATCAAACAACCCCATTAAAAAGTGGGCAAAGGACATGAACAGAAACTTTTCAAAAGAAGACAGAATTATGGCCAACGAACATATAAAAAATTGCTCAACTTCTCTAATCATCAGGGAAATGCAAATCAAAACCATAATGAGATATCACTTAACTCCAGTGAGATAGGCCTATATCAAAAAGTCCCAAAACAACAAATGTTGGCATGGATGCGGAGAGATAGGAACACTCATACACTGTTGGTGGAACTGCAAATTAGTACAAACTCTATGGAAAGTAATATGGAGATACCTCAAAGAACTGAAAGTAGAACTACCATTTGATCCAGCAATCCCTCTAGTGGGTGTTTACTCAAAGGAAAAAAAGACATTCTATAATAAAGACATCTGCACATGAATGTTTATAGCAGCACAACTCACGATTGCAAAGACGTGGAAACAACCCGAGTGCCCATCAATACATGAGTGGATTAATGAAATGTGCTATATGTAAACCATGGAATACTACTCAGCCATAAAAAACAATGGTGTATTAATTCCTCTGGTATTATCGTGGGTGGAGCTAGAGCCCATTCTTTGAAGCACAATATGACAAGAATGGAAAAACAAGCACCACTGGTACTCACCATCAAATTGGTACTAATTAATCAAAACTTATGTACATGCATGGGAATAATATTCATCAGGGGTTGGGTAGGTGGGAGGAGGGTGAAGGGGTTGGGAAAACTCACACCTAATGGGTGCAGGGTGCAGTGTCTGGGGGATGGGCATGATTGTACCTCTGATTTGGGCAGTGCATAGGCAATATGTGTAACCAAATGTTTATACCCCCATGATATTCTGAAATTTAGAAATAAAAATAAAAGAAAATCTTCTGTTATGATCCAAATGAAGTATTACACCTCTACCAAGTCAATAGTATCCATTGATTCATCCAAAGCCATTGAATAATATATATTTTCCTTTTGAAGTATTGCATGAAGTTGTTCTGTTAATTTGAAGGCTAATTCATGCTGCCAATCGGTTATGGTTCTCCTTGAAAGGGGCAGTTGTATGTACTTTGAAATGTTATCAGGGTCTAAGCATCCTACAACTTCAACAATGTGTTCTTTTACAATTTCTACATCACTGAATGGCTTCCCTTTTTGGCCAAGTATATAAGCTACTTTATAAGTTGCTTCTGTGGCATTATTTCCAGGTCTTATTGCTGCTTGAAAGAATAGTTTTTGTTTTTGCTTTTCATCTTTTAATTTCTGCAATACAACCTCTTGCTCCTCTCCCTCTAATTTAAAATATTTGTGGTTCTTGTGGGTGTTATAATGCCGACGAGCATTGGATTTCTTTAATGTTGATATTGCAGTATCACAAAGCAAGAAAATCATCTTATCTTTAGCAGAAACAAGATAATATTGCAGTTCACAATCCTCATTTAAAAAGTCTGTTTTCTTCCTTCAGGGTTCTCTTGGTCTTCTTTGACATGATGGGCTATTAAGCAGACAGAATTAAAAAATACTGTCGAGCTGTGCAGCTATTCACAAATTCTACTTTAAACAGGAACACAGTGCACCATTGTCAAAGACTGGCATGCTCAACCCCAATAAACTCTGCACAACCAGCCTTGTGCAGCAGTGGTGCCAGTTGGGTGGGTGAAATTAGAACTAAATCATGAGCATAGCAGCCTTCAATTTAGCCTTTTTGGCTTTCTAATGTTCTAATTGTGCCAGTCAATCTGGGAGGATTATTTCATTGAAACTTATTTTATTCTTTGGTATTTTAAATATGTTCATTTTAAAAATAAAATAAAAATATAAAAGATGAACAAAATGTATTAATATAAATAAAAGGATTTGTTCTATAAAATTGGGATTTGGTCAAAAGGCCACACTCAAGGACCCAGAAGGCTACATGTGGCCTTAAGGACATAGGTTCCCCATCCCTGGTTGATACCATCTTCAGTATCACTTTAACTGTAGAGAGTCACCTCATTCAAGGTCATACTCTTCCCAAGGTAAGGTGAACCATACACAATGACTAATTGAGGTAAAGGTAAAGAGGCCTAACCATTTTGGTCCAATGAGGACAAGTCTGAGCACCCTGTAAGTTGACTAGGCTAACATCAGGGCTGTAGATCAGCTTGACTTTGACCTCTGCCCACGTGGACCTCCTTCATTCCCTTCTACAGGTGCTAATCCCCAGGGCAACTTCTAATAAATATTTGGTATTCTAAACTCCAACTCAGAAAAGCCAATGTACTAAACATCATTACAAATCACATACTTTGTTTTTGCCATATCATTGCAGTTGAAACACTGTATTATAATTATCTATGTCTTTCTACTTCATCCAAGAAGATAAGCTTCAAGAAAATCACCTAATAAATGCATAATAAATATTGAATGAATTAATGGATGGATTAATAAATAAATGAATCTGTTGAAGACATATTTGTGGGATAATATTGTTTAAACAAGAATTTTCTACCACTGACAGGTGTTTCTGAATCCATCATTCCTTGGTGACTTTTAAAAAATCTATCTAAAGTTACCTTATCAATGACAATTGTTATCATGGACCACACTTTCTACCTAGAGATATGTATGAAGTACTGGCCTTGCTTTTTTGCAAATTTTACTGACTTTCCTAGATACCTTTTTTGTACCCTGAGCTATTGTCCCTTTTTCCTCACCACACAAATTAATTGTCCCTTTCTACCTTTCCATTTTCCTCTTTAGCAATTTACTAGGTGTAAATAAGCCTGAATTATAGAGAAACAAAAACAAAACAAAGCAAATGAAGGGAACAAATCAAAGAAAAAATAAACAAAAGTAAAAACAAAATAAAATATCTTATGTGTACACAAATTTTGTAAAGATTCCAACCTAAATATTTTAAGTTAAGTCGAAGTTGGTATCACATTAGTAATTTAAACAATAACATTACTTCTACTTTCTGTGAGGTTGGGCTGATGATTTTGATCTAATACTTACATATGATGCTCTTTTCATTGAGCTGTATTAAAGTGCAGAATTCAGTTAGACTAAGTTGAAGGAACTTTTATGATTCCTAGACTGCATGATAGAATAACCCTTTACTTTCGAGAGGTCAGAGGTATAGACTTCAACTTGTAGTGACTTTACTCTGTTGTGAGAATGGTGGAATGCAGGCTGGGTTCTAGCAGGTTTGAATCCTGCTCTGCTACATACTAGCTGTAAGACTTTGGGAAAATTATTTATCCATTCTGGGACTTAGCTTCGTCATGTATAAACAGGATAAAAATTGTACCAACTTTCTCAAATTATTGGGATGATAAAATGAGATTATACAAATAAGGTGGCAGTGTTTGTGATTACCATTAATGCTCTTCACCTTCATAATGATAGCCTTTGGGTAGTGGAGGTAAGACTCTCCGATGTTTTGCCAAAGTAGCCCTATGCCAAAGTTGATCTTACCAGACACCAAAGTAAAGGATCTGAGGTGCATTTAGATTTTCTTACTTTTTAATGGAATGCACCTCTTAATTTGAGGAAAGGAAAAGGCTAATGAAACAGTCTCCTGTGTTCACTTACATGCTGCTGCTGAGCTTGTTGATAATGATCTGCTCCTAGCAATCTCCTTTCAGTAGGTTGTCTTGGAGTGAAATAAAAATGGAAACTGATACCAAAGACTTTATCATATTGTTTCATCTTATCAATTGTTCTACCCAATAAATTGTTAGTAAGTGAAAGCAAGCAAGAATCTCCATCCTCATTCTCTTTTGGATGTGTGTGTTTGCCTCAGAAATCAAAGTTGTTTCATCAGAGTGTATTATTCCTTAGTTGAACTTTCCAATAAGTGGTGTACTCTGCCCTAAAAAATTATTATATTTGTTGGGTGGTACTCCCTAGCTTCTTTCTTATGTTTCAAATTTGCATTGGTTTGAAAATTCTGATGTGTTTATAGGTCTTATTTATTTTTATACTAATCACATTGTTTCCTGCTCTGGAGCCAAATATATTTTAGTGCTAACTTATTTTTTTTAATGTGTTCTCTTTGGAAGAAAGGAGAAAATGAGATGTGGTTTATGAAATGATGATGGAATATTTCAAAGACATATTCTTTGATATTTTATTTGAGTGTATCCTTTCATATAGGATATTAACTTAGTTTCATGTTTAGTTAACACTGGAGACTAATAATCATGGAGCTGAGTTTACATGCTATCCTACAGCACTCCCATTTCATATTTGATACATGGCAAAGTTTACATAAATTTTCATTTATACATATATGATACATTTATACTCAATATAGAATATTGAATTTATAATTTGAAAGGAATTACTACTTACAATAATTACTTAACACTAGAATTTTGCTAATATTAGTATGTAACTTTCTTCTCAAATTACTATCTAGGAAGACCTGTAAAGATAATGTTTAACTTTCTAAATACTAACTCAAAATATGCTGTTTTTGTCATAGTGGACAATTCAAGATTATTTTAATATAGCTATGTATTATATTTCCTGAGACTTAGAGGCAGGGATGCTTTGGTTGGCCAAGTACATGACTAAGTGATTGATGCAGTTTGCTAATATGTTTATTTAGACTTCTTTGTGAACTGCCTGCACATATATGAATTATTTCCATAGCAGTAAAGCTACAGAGACTATC
Organism: Daubentonia madagascariensis; assembly: GCA_023783475.1. Taxonomy (NCBI): domain Eukaryota; kingdom Metazoa; phylum Chordata; class Mammalia; order Primates; family Daubentoniidae; genus Daubentonia; species Daubentonia madagascariensis. The sequence goes on along the minus strand of JAKFHU010000747.1, from coordinate 12,244,236 downwards.
ATGACCATCACATAATGCAAATTTAGAAAGAAGGCAGAAGGAAATTTGTTCCAGTAAATGTTCTGTAATAACTTAAGGAAGTTGTTTATTCCTCAGTGGCACAGAACATGTCTTCATGGTTGTGTCCCAGATCACTAACATAATGCTTAGATGAATTATTTTTCAAATATTTGTTAAATGAATAGTAGTCTTTGGCTGTAGGCACTGGTAATAGGTTGAATTGTGCCCCCACAAAATTCATATGTTGAAATCGTAACTCCTAATACCTCAGAATATGACCTTATTTAAAGATAGACTCTTTATAGAGATAATCAAGTTAAATGAGTTCATTAGGGTGAGCCCTAATTTAATATGACTGATAGCCTTATATGTAGAGGAAATTTGGGCACAGAGACATGCATACAGGGAGAATGCCACTTGAATATGAAGACGGCCATCTACATGCTGAGGAGAAAGGCCTGGAACAGACCCTTCCTTCACAGGACTCACAAGGAACCAACCCTACAGACACCTTGATTTTGGACTGCTAGCCTCCAGAACCCTCAGACAATGAATTTCCATTGTTTAAGCTTCCCACTAATACAGCACTTTTAGAAGTAGAAACACTTGAAATGGATAAATCAATAATTAAGGCTTTGTTGACCAGTAGGCATTTGCCAAGTTAAGGGAGCAGCATCCCACCTCAGGATAGCTAGAAATTTGAACCTGAAACAGCAGGTCTCAGTAGTATATTATGTCAACCTACCATATTATCACAAGTTAGAAGAGATGTCACAATCTATTTTTATTAAAAATATGAGTCAGATATTGGTGACTAATTTAAGTTTAAAGAAGTTCAGATTTTGAGAATCTACTCAAAGGTGTGATAGTCTAGTTCCCAAGATGGAAGGACATTCAAGCAGGATTACTAAAACAGAAAAAACCTGCCAGATAATAGAGGAAAGAATGGAGTTATAAAAATCTGAAATAAATCTATTAAAAATCCAGATGGTCTCAGACCCATTGATGGGGGATAAAAAACCTGACACAAAAAAAGAAAACTACTGACAAATATCCCTTATGAACATAGATGTAAAAATCCTCAACAAGACACTAGCAAACTGAATTCACCATTATCATCCCAGGAATGCAAGGGTGGTTCAGCATACTCAAATCAATAAATATGATTCACCACATTAGCAGAAACAAAAACAAAGACCATTTAATAATCTCACTAGATGCAGAAAAAGCATTTGATAAAGTCGAGCACTCTTTCGAGATGACAACCCTCAACAAACTAGGCATAGAAGGAACATACTTCAAAATTATAAAAGCCATATATGACAAACCCACAGCCAACTCCATACTGAATGGGGAAAAGTTGAAAACATTCCCCATAAGAACTAGAAGAGGACAAGGGTGCCCACTGTTACTACTTCTAGTCAACATAGTACTGGAAGCCCTAGCCAGCAGAGCAATCAGGCAAGAGAAAGAAATAAAAGCATCAAAATTGGGAAAGAGGAGGTCAAACTATCTCTGTTTGCTGACAATATGATCCTGTATCTAGAAAACCCTAAAGACTTCACCAAAAGACTCCTAGAATTGATAAATAAATTCAGCAAAGTTTCAGGTTACAAAATCACTGTACACAAATCAGTAGCATTTCTATATACTAATAATAGTCAAACTGAGAGTCAAATCAAGGACTCAATACCATTTATAATAGCTACAAATAAAATACTTAGGAATATATTTAACCAGGGAGATGAAAGGTCTCTACAAGGAGAACTGCAAAACACTGATGCAAGAAATTGTAGATGACACAAAAAAATGGAAAAACATCCCTTGTTCATGGATTGGTAGAATCAACATCACTAAAATGTCCATTCTACCCAAAGCTGTTTACAGATTCAATGCAATTCCCTTCAAAATTATAATGTCTTATTTCACAAATCTAGAAAAAATAATCATAAGCTTCATTTAGAACCAAAAAAGAGACTGAATAGCCAAAGCAATCTTAAGCAAAAAGAACAAATCTGGAGGCATCACATTGCCTGATTTCAAATTATCCTACAAACCTATAGTGAACAAAACAGCATGGTACTGGTATAAAAGTAGAGATATAGACCATGGAACAGAATAGAGAACCCAGAAATAAAATCATATAGCTACGATCAACTGATCATTGACAAAGCAGACAAAAACATACACTGAGGAAAGGACACACTATTCAATAAGTAGTGCTGGGAAAATTGGACAGACACATGCAGAAGAATGAAACAGGACCCATGTCTCCTGCCATATACAAAGATTAATTCAAGATAGATTAAATATTTAAATGTAAGGCATGAAACCATAAAAATTCTTGAATAAAACATAGGAAAAACTCTTCTAGACATAGGCATAGGCAAAGAATTTATGACTAGGAGCCCGAAGGCAAATACAGTAGCAACAGAGTAAATGGGACTTAATTAAATTCAGGTAACCTACTGAACGGGAGAAAATATTCACAAACTATACATCTGACAAGGGGTTAATTTCCAGAATCTACAAAGAACTCAAACAAAACAGCAAGAAAAAAAAAAACAGCCCTATCAAAAAGTGGGCAAAAGACATGAACAGAATTTTTCAAAATAAGATAGACAAATGGATAAAAATATGAAAAATGTTCAATATCACTAATCATCAGGGAAATGCACATTAAAACCACACTGAAATACCACCTTACCCCTGTCAGAGTGGCCATTACTAAAAAATCAAAAAACAACAAATGTTGGCATGGATGTAGAGAAAAAGTATGCTTATATGCTGTTGTTAGGACTGCAAATGAGTCCAACCTCTATGGAAAACAGTATGGAGGTTCCTCAAAGAACTAAAAGTAGACCTAACATTCAATCTAGCAATCCCACTACTGGGTATCTACCCAAAGGAAAAGAAATCATTTTATCAAAAAGACACCTGTACTCAAATATTTATCACAGTACAATTCACAATTGCAAAGATATGGAATCAACCTGTGTGCCCATTAATACCTGAGTGGATAAAGAAGATGTGGTATATATATACCATGGAGTACTACTTAACAATAAAAAAAGAATGAAATAATGTCACATGCACAATTTGGATAGAATTGGAGACCATTTTCCTAAGTGAAGTATCTCAGGAATGGAAAAAACAAACACCACAGGTTCTCATAAGTGGGAGCTAAAGATGGGTGTACATGGGCACAAAAAGACTTAAAGGACATTGCAGACTCCCTGAGAACATCATTGTGATTACAACCATTCAGTTAATAACATCTAGTGACATTACCATCAAAAATTATAAATTTGATTCAGCTTGTTTTATAAAAGTCATGAGTAAAATATGTAATGATACATTTTTAGAAATAATTGCAAGAAGAATAGTTAAGAATAAAAATCTAGAATTCCAAAGAGTGATCTTTAGTTATGTGACAAAATCTGTTATATGGAAGAGCTCATTCCCTGTTATTTCAAGGTTTGTCTTCCACTTTTATCATTGCCCTTTCAACCCTCTACCAAATAAAGGCATAATGTGCACAGAACATAGTGCTCTAATGAGTCAGGCTGCCCTAAAAATATTATAATCGATTACTTTGCTTTAAGAAAGTGAGATAATATTTTCCAATGAAATAAAAAAATCAACAGGTATATAATACAAACAATGAAGAGAAGGATGAAGAAAGTAGTCAAAGTGGGGAGCAGCTTTCCTAACATTTTTTTTTCCACACGATTTCCGTGATTTAGGTGCCACAGATAGGCTTTTCCTGCCTTAGTGCCTTTATTCGGTATACAAGGAGCAAGGAGCAAGTCTACAGGAACTGGCATGGCAAATTCTGCTGCACAGATTTACTTGACTGAAAATGTATTCATATGTGCTGTGTAGAACTAATGGCTCTGCTAAATATTTAAATGTTCATAAAATAGTCCAACAACTTTTTTTTTAATTTCTGAAATCCAGTATTCTTGAACAGGGAACAATATACACATATGCCTTCTTATAAGAGTTCTCATAATTAACATATTTAATAAGTATAAAATTTATTATAATATTTGCATCTTACAAAGAAAATTAAATGAAAATCTTTTAGATGCTTCTGTAAACTCCATCCAAAAATCAAGGATGAAATTAGAGAGGGTTTAATTCTTACTAGTAAGTCAGTATCTAACCAGTGTCAGCTATAAACCCTAATTAAAGGGTTCAACATATGCAGTGTCTTAGTCTTTTTCCTTGAAAAACAAAGCCTAAGACTGCGCTAAATGCAGTTAGTTTATTTTGGACCTCAGGGAACAGAATGAGTGAAACCTTGAAGGAGTAAAAGCCTACTGAAGGGTAAGTTAAATAGTTGGTCACTGCTTAGGGCAACCAGGGCCTTATCACACTGAGACTTTTTAAAGGTGAAATGTACCTCAAGATTGTTCATCCTAAGGATAGAAGAGGGAACTTTTGTTTGCCAACTACCATCTCCCACTGATCAAGGGTCATCCCATGAAATATTTAGTCCCTTACCCTTGTAGGTTGTACATGACTGAGTGCACAAAAGGATTGGGAAGTCAGGGACAAAAGTACAGCTGAGGTGAGATGCTGTCAGGGTATTTACCTTCAGGAAGCTGACCGTGCAGAAATAGAGTAAAAGGTTAACCAGTTGAATGGGAAACAGGGATAAAGAAGTTCCTAACACATACAAAGTTCATTTTTATACAAATATTGACTGTTCCAACATCTGATTTCTATTCCTTTACTTTTCAACAATATTAAACCTTTCTTGTGGGATTTTTTTAAAAAGACTAAATATTAAATATCAGTAAAATGAGAAATTAATTTATCATATCAGAGATGAAATGTAACTGGGTTTTGAAGACACAGTTTTCACTCTCAAATACCTTTAAAGGTCAGATAGGTAATAGAAATGAGGTAGGTAGTAAATTTAGACAACAGAATTGGTGAAAACTGTGACATTTTGCAGAGCACATGCACTGTATAAGGGTGTTATCCACTACTTAGCTCTAGCTCATCTTTCCTGGGTTAGAATGTTGGGCCTGTATAGTCACATCATCTGATTTTTAAGAAAGACTCAATATAATTTTTATGTGAAATTTTAAAATTTTTAAAAATAAATCTGCAAGGAAAAAATTTTCAGGCTGGTCACTACTCAGGTTGCTAATGATAAATCCCAAATGTAACAAGTCATTACATGTTATAAGTATTGAAAACTGAATATTAATATTAATATTCAGTTATTTAATCATAGTCATATTTTATCCCCAATAATTAAAAAATAATCATGATATATTATGTATATTTTTTACTTACATGTGCTTGCTGGAAAATAATTATAAAAGATACTTGAAAAATTTAGTAAAAATAATTCATGCATTGAGAAAAGATGAAATGTTATGAAACAAATCCTTAGCACTTGAAATCTGCTAACAAAAATGAATAAATAAATAAAATAAAGCAGTGTTCAAAATTTGTCATTTTTTAGGGGATTAAAAGACTTCAATTTCTCTAGACTTAATTATGAGTTTGCACTTATAATTAACTTAAATTAAATATCCTTAGATATTCTTTGTCTTTAACATTCCATTTTTTCAATGACAAGGAATTCTATGAGGAAACATATTATTATCAAAGTCTAATGAGAACAGAGGCTAGTTTAAATCAGTACTATCTGATAATAACATATAATCTGCCTGTGGGTTACAACAACTAATGTTATCAAGACAAAAATCAATTGAGTAAACCGAATAAAGTGTTTATAATCAATGTGATTTTTTAAATTGACACATTGTAATTGTACATATTTATGAGGCTTTATTTATTTGTTTATTTGTTATTTATTTATTTCTGGGCTCTCTGTTATAGTCCATTGGTCTGCGTATCTGTTTTTATACCAGTACCAGGCTGTTTGGGTTACTATAAATTTGTAGTATATTTTGAAGTCAGATAGTGTGATGCCTCCAGCTTTGTTCTTTTTGATCAGGATTGCTTTGGCTATTTGGGGATTTGGGGTCATTTGTGCTTCCATATGAATTTTAGAATAATTTTTTCTATTTCTGTGAAGAATGTCATTGGTATTTTGATAGGGGTTGCATTAAATCTGTAGATCACTTTGGATTGTATGGCCATTTTAACAATATTAATTCTCCCAATCCATGAACACGGGCTATCTTGCCATTTATTTGTCTTTTCTTCAGTTTCTTTCAGCAGTGTTTTATGGTTTTCACTGCAGAGCTTTTTCACCTTCTTGGCTAAGTTTATTTAAGAAACTATTTTAAAAGCAGGGACCCCTAAGTTTAAGGATTCACTTTTATTCACAGAGGTCTGGGCAGTGTTTGTATAAACATTAATTTATAATAGAATAATTAATCCTAGTTTTTATTGTTTCAATTTTTACTACAGAACCCATATTACAACATGTAAAGCCATTTGTTAACCACATTCTAGAAAGTGTAGTTTGAGTATAGCAGAATTAAAGACTGCCAAAATGCCCCTGTAAAGCAATATTATGGGACTTTTGCAATAAGGATAGCCTTTGACAAGACAAATTAATTCTAATGATTCCTGACCCATGTCAAAAAGGAAAGTGAACTACTTTTTTGAGCTTATTAGAAAAGGTGGCCAAACTCTTTGCCAAAAAGATGTTGGGATTGTCTTAGGTTGGCCTCCATCAAATCCAACTTTATTTGACACCAAAATTTTAAGGAAAATTGCCCAATTTCATGACTTAATGTTGTGGCCACAAATGCTGTTCTTTTGCCTCTTGTAAATATTCAGTAACAATAAAGAATAGATTTTCCAGAAATGTATATGTGAGTTTGAATATTTTGTAAGGTATCATGGTGACTCCTGCCTCATTGTGACATTATGACTCTTATTTTTTCATATGCTATGGATTAGGGAAAAAATTCAAATCAAAATCACATTTTCCTTAAAATATGTTAGTTTCCCCTCTTTATTCAATTATTTTTTAAAGTAAAAACAGGCAAAACAAGCAATTTATTTACAGAGGATCCTTGCTAATTCCTTTGAATGAGTAAGCCATATGTGTAAGCCTTCTTTATAAAACTGCCTTAATCTTAACCAGTTTCCTGAAAAGTGGTCCTGCAATACTCCTTATAAATCTTCAACATAACTCTGATCCAACTGCATGTGCATCAGTTCAGTTCTGAAAAGAAAACTGATTTCCTTCTGATCCAGGATCAACATTCAATAAGCTTCAACTCTTCCTGATGTCCTGCAAACTTGTCTTAAGCATACAGACATCTTACATCCCTCAAAAAGCATGTCAGCAGGAAGCCTGGCAATGTAAGACCATCTCTAGGGATAAAACATGTATTTGCTTTGAAGGTTCTCCTTTTCTTTCTTCATTTTCTCCTCATCCTCAGATGCCCCTCATCTTTCTTGTCCTATCTTTTCTGTGCCCTCCCCAACACACACACACTCACATACACATGCTTGTACTCAGGCATACACACATATTGTACCCCTCTGATTCTACTCCAGTGACTATTTCAGTGGCCTCCAAATCTGAAGGATGCCCTTTGTCAATATTTGAAAGTAAAGCATTGTCTACAACTCTGGGAATTATAGGGATTTCCTGATCCCGCTAAAACTCCACTTGCTCTCTTCAGTGTTGGCTGCAATCCTTTCTTTGTTATGCCACAGGAAATATAAGAAATCAGATTAAATTGATTCTTTGAAATGTTTGAAGGCTTATTTTTTTCTTAGGTATTAAAGTGGCTTCATCATTCATTAAAGGATACTTTAGAAATTCCATATGTATTACTTAGCATTGTGAAATCTTAAATATGATGGCTAATTTCTATTTGAACCAAGCATTTTCCCCTTAGGTGGAGGCATGGGTCTGCACTGTTAGGTTTATTTTTCCATGTTATTCAAAAGAACAAAAGATCCTCAGAGAGAGCTGCAAAGTGAATAAAAAAGCTCTTCAGTAAATCACAAAATTATGCTATTTCTTGTTGGATCAATATTGCCCTTTTTAAAACTGAGGTATTGGGCTACAAATAATAATATATTCACTTAAGTGTCTAGAGAATCATTTTTAAAATCATCATAGGTCTGTCTTTTAGTTCCTTTGTCTTGCCATGTTAACTAGGCCAGTGAACTATACTTTAAACGAAAAGTGGCCCAACACTTGGCCAGTTAAGACTGTATACATTAGAGAAGTGACATACCTCAGAAGCGGTACATCTGTCTCTGAAAGTCTCCTTCCTTTTAATTCTAGATTGCTAGATTTTTCAATCCCATTCACCTTCTACTTTGATTTAGAATTAATTCCATAAATGCTGCTTCATGATTAAAGTATGTCAGACAATAGATAATATATATCTCCTGCCCCTTTTTGTTTTGCTTGGTCTTTCTCTTTTAGTTATCTTTGATCGTCGTGTACATTTTTTTCTTTGCATTAGCATTACATAAAAAACAACATCATTTTTTATATCTGCTTCTAAAATTAGTGAAGAAGAAATTCCAGTTTTATTATTGGTTCAAGATAATGATTTTCCTAACCAAATGTAATGGAATCTGTACTGAGAAATGTTACAGGAAGCTTTCTTTGCAAAAAATTATATCTGCGTTATTGTTAAATGTAATTTCAAATACAAAATTTAGTAATGTAAGTTCAAGCCATGGTTTATTCTTTCCTGTACCTGTGCTTTTACATGGTGTCAGTTTGTGAACTCTGTTCTGATGCGAGTGTGTGTATATGGTATATTATATATATTATGATGTATAATATATTATGTAGCATTATAATATAATATTTAGTATATATAGCATTATATTATAATATATTTAGTATATATATTACATAAAATTGTATTACATATACACATATATAATATATATACATATAAAATTGCTGCATTACAAACTACGCACAAGACTTGGTGTGTTTATTGCTCATGATTCTGAAGGTCGTGGTTTGGGCCAGGCTCAGCACATTTGGCTTGCCTCTTCTACAGAAGATGTCAGCTGCTGTGGTTCTTCTGGGATCCTAGATGATGAAGTCAATATACTGGCTATCCTCTGGGGTGTCTTGATTCTCCTTCACAGGGCCTTTTACTCTCTCCGTGTGGTCTATCATCATTAGACAGTCTAGTCTAAACTTCTATGTTTGGTAGCTTACTTCCCAAAATGAATATAGTAATGTAAGGCCTTGTAAAGCTTAAACTCAGAAGTGATATAACTTTTCTGCTACACAACATATGTATATGTATTTTTAATTTTTATTTCCTAAATGTTTTCTTTTTGCTGGTATGTAGAAATACAATTTTTATATTGACTTTATATCTAATGACTTGCTATAATTTATTATTTGATTTTAATACTTGTCAGTAGATTCTTAGGCTAGATAGATAATTATGTCTCTTTATATGCTATGAAAGAAGCCCTCTTACTTTCATTTTTGATTGATTAATTCATTTTGCTTAATTCATTTTTATTTTAATTAATCATCCTCAGCCTTTTGTTATTTTTCTCATTGCATTATTGGCACTTAACAAGAGCCTTCTGATTCTATTGTCTTTGTAATTAGTAGTTCCTCTAAATTCTCAAAAGCCTGAGATAATGCACCAGCAATGACATTCTCTTTTACTGGCATCCCATCCCAGTTCACCACAGTGAACAGTTCTACTTCTACACTATGCCATAGGCTATTTAGCACTTCATCTTCAACCAGTGACCATTGCTAGCAAGCTGGTAGGTCAACCAATTCCAAGATCTCGTTTTAGTATCTGCTTCCTTGGAACATTCCTGGCACAAACTGTCTTAGTTTTCCAGGAAACAGATGCTGAAGTGAGCATTTGAGGAATGCCTTAAGGATCAGCATCTGTGTGAGGCGTAAAGGAAGAATGGGCAGAGGGTGAAGTAAAACTGTGATGAAGTGGCAACAAAAGACTCAGACATTCCATGGGGAGCGCTGGAGCTAGGATGTCCCTTCAAGTGGGGCAGACATTTATGCCCTTGCATCAACCAGTCATTGGATGTGGGCTGCCTTCAGAGAGGGAGCATAAACTTGAGCAACGCATGTGTCTTTGGCTCAAGGAAATTTCTGGAGTAGGATTTGGCTACAAGGCTTGAGTTGCCAATACTTCTAGCACCTGGGGGAACGAGTGCCTTAATCTTGAAGGGGAAGAATTGAATGGTGACTACAGCACTAGAATTACAAGTATGTTAGAACTTTTCATTGTGCCTCATATGTCTCTTATATTTTTTCAGTATTTTTTCATATTTTTCCCTCTATATAGCAACTAGAGTGTTTTGTACTGACTTATATTTCAAATCACCAATTCCCTCTTCAATTCTCTCTAGTATGTTATTTATCTATTGAGCTATTAGCTTTAGTTATTGCATTTTTTGTAATTTAGAATTTTCATTTGATGATTTTTCATATATTTCATTTCTCTGATGCAATTATCTTTATTGTCATCTTGGCCATTTTAATACATTTAGTTTAAGTGCATGTCTGAAAATTTCAATATCTGGATTACCTATAAGTATGTTTCTGTTGTCTGCTTTATTCTCATGATATTTTTCCTTGATATACCTGGTGATATGGTATTTAATACTGGATGTATTTGTCACCTAAGACTTCCATAACAAAATATAAACTGGGTAGTTTAAACAAAAGGAATTTATTTCTCACAGTTCTAGAGGCTGGGAAGTCCAAGATCAAGGTGTTGACTGACTCAGTTCCCTGGTGAGGACTCTTCGTAGATTGCAGAAGGCTGCCTTCTTGCTGTGTCCTCATGTGATAGAAATAGAGCTCTGGTGTCTCATCCTCTTCTTATAAGCACACTAATCCCATGTAAACTTAATTACTTTCCAAAGGCTCCACCTCCAAATACCATCACATTGGGGATGAAGCCTTCAATTTTGGGAGGATGCAAACATATGTTTCCTAACACAACATTGTATGAAAAAGTGTAGAAGCTGCAGAAAGAATTCACTCTATATTCTGTCTAGTAGGCATGTGGAGTAGGAACAGAATACCTCACTCCAAACAGGACTTTACAGACTAGAGGATGAGTTTTAAACTTTGTTAGTCTCAGTTTATCTCTGGTTTTCCTCTGCTTTGGGTTCTACCCCAAAGAGGAACTCAGCTAAGAGAGTGACATTTTTGTTAGTTCCTCTCCTTCCTAATGGGTTCTCAAATCCATTTTTTTTTTTTTGTCTCTCTAGCAATATAAAGCTGCCAACAGCTCCAGTTAGCTTTTCAGCTGCTTATTTGTTTGGCTTCATAGCCTCTTACCTTGCAAAACTTAAAAATTGCAAACAGCTCAAGAGGAAAACTGTCTCAAAGTTCTGAGCTAGCTCCTCTGTTCCTCTCTTCTCATCAGGATCTCAGTCCCTCAATTCATAGATGCTTCAGCTGATATTCACTCTAATTTTTGTGTCCCTATTTGACAGCATAGAAAATTCTGCCACCTTCTGTCGGTTGCAGCATCTGCCTGACATCCTCATCTCTAACTGGTAGCTGCTTAAGAAAATAGCAAATGCCTCAAGGAAAAAAGTGGCACAGTTTGTGTGTCTTACTTCTAATGAGCTTTCCTTCTCTCTAAGGTCTTCACCCTAACATCCTAGAAAACTCAGAGCACTTCAGTGCCTTAAAAAGATGCTTCCTTCTGTGTGTATGTTTTTATACAGATTTTCTAGTAGTTCGAGTAGGAGACTTGTCTGTTACAAGCTACTCCATCATGGCTAGAAATGGAAGTGACTCAACTCATATATTGATTGCCACCTTACACCCCTTTCCTTCTTCACAATAGTGTAACAGATAAGAACTAAGAATCTGGAACCATACAGAACTGGAAATGTAGCTGTGTGACCTGAGGCAAGCCACTTAACCTCTTTGTGCTGTTTGTGTCTCAGCTTTCTCTTTCATAAAATTAAAATAATTGTACTTCTCTTGCATATTTGTGAGTAGTGAAAAAACAATGCATACAAAGCTCTTAGTACAGTGCCCATCACATAGTACATGCTCAATAAATGTTTACAAATATTATTCTCAAATATGTGATCTAAATGCCTGTCCCTAAATGTCAAAAGTTTTTATTATTCTTTCAAATTCTCCAGTTTTACTTTTGCTTTACCACTGGTGTCATCTACAGTCTTTTTGGTTTTTCATTCTTTCCCATAGATCTGGAATAGACTTTTATTTCCCCTCAACATATATCCCTGAGACTCATTTTGTCATCTGAAATCCCTTAGGAAGGAGAAAGAATTCTTGAGAGCCTACCATGTGCCAATAATGTGCCAGGACTGCTAGGTGGCCAGGGTCAAATCCTACTAGCTACAATGCGATACAATACCCTACCAAGTGAACCTTTTAATAAGAGTACAACTGATTGTATTTTATGAATATTTTCTTTTGGTTAGCATCATTTTCACCTTTGGCCAATTCAGTGTTCACTATAAAATGATGTGACAACGCCTGTATGAAAAAGAACATTAAATCCCAAGTGGTATATTGCTGAGCCAGAGGCATGGGGTATATTTCTGAGCTTAGATTATCTTTTGCCCATAACAAAGCATAAGAAAAAGTTTTTGTTGCATTTGAAATTGGTAATACCACAGGTAAGGCACACAATGACATTTCAAGCAATTCAAGTTTAAGCAGTTCATATTCAAAAATACTTTATGGTTTACTCAATCTAGAGTCTTTCTCTTGGTTCCTAAGAGAAGGGAAGAGGGAAACAATTTGGAATTATATATTTAATGTTTTAATATTACTGTTTTAATGTTATTCATATGCTTATTTTCTGTTTATATTATATGTAAAAGTGGTGTAAATTTTTTTGACAAATTACTATTAACTGCTACTTAGAGATTTTTTTAGAATTAAAGTACTTTTATTATAGAAATAATGTTTAGTATTTCTATAATAAAAATATAAGGCAATATAGAAAGGCAGGGCCACTGTGTATGGCTGTGGATGTCATGCACAAGACAACTGTAGGTAGCATCATTAACTTTTGGACATGGTAAGTTGTATTTACAGATATATAATTGTCCATCAAACAGAGTTTTAAGATGGAAATAAAATATTTGAAGAAGTTGTGCATTTTTCTAATATGGACAAAGACATGTATAACCAAATGGCAGCCTCATAAAGGCATGAAACAGTAAAGAGATTTCACAAAAATTATGCCACTTTCAAAAAAATCACTGTTAAGGGTTGGTCAAATATTTCACCAAATTATATACATTCATGGAAGGATATTTTACCTCTACAAATATATAGTTACATAAATGAAATCGCTGGTATTTGATACACAGATTTTTTTAACTTAGTGGGTCATAGGCATCTTTCCATGTCATAAATATTGATCTACATCATTATCTTAATGGTTATGTTGCACATCACCATATGCATGCAGATATAAATACTTAATTTGTTTAATAGCTCATCAATGGATATTTGGTTGCATACAAATTTCAGTAATATAAAGAAGCTTGCGTTGAACATCAGTGTACACAAATATTTATATAACTACCTGATTTTTCCCTAACAAAAGTGTTGGACCCCAAATAATTTACATTTGTAAAATTTTTGGTGTATATTACCCAATTATAGGGTAGTTACTTTTAAATATATTGGCAGTAGTCTAGAAGTCCTACTTTAAGAACCATCACTGAAATGTGATAGAACCTACCATGATAACAAATAGGGGAGGTAGTACCAGCTAGTTGCACACAAAATTAAAATCCTTTATTCGCTATTTTCAGCAATGAAGAAATATACTTTATAATAAAAGAGTTTACTAAGTTATTGTTGTTTATTAAATAAAGCTAATAGTGCTGGAAACTAAACAATATCAGCTGATTATTTTGTTTGTGTAATTAAAAATTACAATTATTTTCTAAACTATTATTAAACTTAATAGTGATTAAACTATTGACACTTGTGGCTAAACTTGAACAAAGAAAAAATTTACTACTCTCTGGATTTTACATTTAAATTCAGAATCTTTATTATAGGATTTTGTAGTCATTAAACTATTTATATTTTAAAAGATAAGTTTAACCTGGTTACAATCAGACTTACTACAAAAAAATCTCTTTAACCTGGGAGTAACTACCTTCCCTTACCATCAACATTTAGATGTTACATAAGAAAACCTTATATCTGTGCTGGATCAAACATAATTGAAAATATTTTAATGTTATACATTCTTCAATTTTATTTATAACTTGATGTTGATAAAGTAAAATGCTTTCTCTACCCATAAAACATTTTTAAGTTTAAATATTATTAATAAGTATTTAATAACTTTCAAAGTGTTGTAGCAACATTTTATTTTCCTTGCAGTCATCTTTATAAAGCAATCCTTGCTGTGAATGAACTCATCTGTGATGGCAAATCATGATTTTATTATTTGTGTTGATGTAGGTCTATCCATGAAAAATTCTTTGAACATTCTGATAACAAATAAATTGTGTTTAATATTTGTTATAGCACCAAAAACATGAACATAGAAGGGATGATACACTGCTTACATTAAAGTTTCTAAACAATATACATATTGTTTTTTTTCCTAAGTATATTTACTTCTAAACAGAATTGTAGGCTTTTTGAACCTTCCCAAGTTTATGGGCCTGACTTTACATTGATTTTTGTTTCTGAAATAGGTAAGATAGTATTACTTTCAGCATCAAGTAACTCAAAAATAACTATTGAAGAATCATTAAAATAACCCTACAGAATTTCAATTAAGTATGACCATACAACTAAATCACAAGCTATTTTAAAACTAGCTACTCCTATTTTATTGTTTAGAAATAGCTTGATTAAATCTGATAGAATTTTTAATTATCTGAATATATTATTCTTTTTTACAATGAAATCAAGTCTTCATTTTCGATGTGTATGTCATTATGTTAGAAATAAATGATAAAGACAATAGTCAGCTTTTTATATTGTGTGTGTGTGTGTGTGTGTGTGTATGTGTGTAAGGGGCCTATCTTTTAGAATTCATAAAGCTGGGCTTACCCAGTTTCACAATAGAATCCTCTTGCAATATCTTTATATGTGTTGTCTCATTAGATTTTTACACAAAAATTCTGCAGAAGTAAGCCCTGCAGCCTATCAATTGCTTATCTAGAAAGTCATTTTCTTCTCCACCACACTCTTTCTACTTATTAGAACAATCTTGTTCATCAACTAAAAGCCCAAGTCAAATAACTCTTCTGTCATATCTCCTTTTGAAGTTCTATGCAGAATTAATCATTTCTTCTCTTGTACTGTTAAACCAGTCTGGTTCAAAAATACCTTCATTACTACTGACCAAATTACAAACCTGATCTCACTTTTAGTCCTCAAGAGCAAGGACTATATTTAATCCATCTTTGTGTACCCAGTAAGTGGATAAATGAATCAGTTTCTCAGGTACCTTACGATATAGACATTAATAGCACTTATAGCCAACAGTATTATGCTATTTCATTTAAACCTCACAACAGCTTGATGAGGTGGGTAATAGCATCCCTTTTTTTTACAGATAAGGAAATTGGGACATAAAATAACTAGGTAACTTTCGAAAGTTGCAAGGCTGATAACTAGAATATGTTGAATACTAATCTAGGTCAGTATAATGCCAGAGTCACCATATTTATGAATGTCTCTCTTTCCAGATTAATCTTCAGATAAGTGATTTTATTATTAATGATATAAAGTGCAAGAGAAACGTAAATCATTACATGACCAGTGAGGTTTGCCTGTTTTCTCTGGTATTAGTTAATCTCCACATGGTTAACTCTGGGCCAGATTCATTTTAGGCAGAACAAATTATATCCTATGAATAACCACCAGGATGGCTAAACAGAAAATCCAATCAGCCTTCCCAAAGGGCGAATGAATCTGCCCATAAATTTGTTATTGAGCATATCCTTTGTGCTCAGCACCATGCCAGGCACCCAGAGGCAATGTGAAAATAGCTGTGTTCCGAAGGACTTGTAAACTAGATGTAAGTGGCAGGACTACTGTACATGGATTGAACTTGAAAAGATTCTTTTATACAAATTTAAGATGAGAATTTTTAGATGAGAGGGAATAAACAAGAGCTGTAAGAATCAGGCAACATTTCATGGAGGAAATGAATTTTTAGAGAATTTTGGTGGAGTGGAGAAAAAAGAACATTTCACATGAGGCAAAAAATTAAAAAAAAATCAGGAAATAATCAGAGAGAGGACCTAAATGGATCTTTTTTTTATCAGTGGAAAAGAGAGTTGAAAGGTTTATATGCCTTTTCCAATATGAAATGATCTCACGTTATATTTGATATATATGTGTTAAAAGTGCTTTTGTAATATTTTATTTAATCCTGACACAAATTTTGAAGAATGGGCAAGGCTGACACTGTTGGTCTCATTTTATAGATGAGGACACTTGAATTTTGAAAAGGTTAAATGACTTCCTAAATGCAGCTGTTTTTTAAAATAAAGTATCATATTACATAGCACTATAAGTATTTGCCACTTCCAGATAGTTTCACATGCTTTCAATCACGTTTTGTTGTAGGTATAATTTTTTAAAATCCAACTTCCTTCAGGAGTCTTTCGAATTTTTTTTCTTAAGTCTCCAACTGCAAACTGAGGGTGATGGCTAATTAGAAAGTATGAACTGGAATGTTCTAGAATTGGAGGCATCACAGCTAAATTGTGCCCTCCTTAGCAAAGAGAACATGCAGCTGTTCCAAATGTTTTTGGATTTGCAGAGATCCAAAATAAGTATGCTTGTGGTAGAACACAAATCTCTGAGGTTTTTACTTGAATCTGCTGTTTGCATGTAAAATTGGGATTGATTTTAACATAATGGAAAATTATTGATGTTTGTGGAATGAATCTATATCAATCTGAATTTACTTTAGCTCAGACTTTAAGATTAAAACTCTAATTTTACCAAACAGATTAACATTCCATTTAAATTTTTATCTGTGACAGCTTTCCCTAAAAGCCTTAAAAATAACAGTTCTGCTTCTGTAGCACCAATTTTGTAGTTGAAGCAAGTGAAACTGAAAAATGGCTGCTTCAAGTTTCCTCCAAAGAATGGGGTAACAGCCCTATTAACCCAAAAATTGAGGATTATTCTTGGAAGGAGAGGGAATATGTCCAGGTTTTTGTGATTTATCTTGTTCATTGAGCTTACTTGCTACACATAAACTGTTAGTGGAACCCCAGATTAATTCTCAAAAGAAGGAAAAGGACAGAAAAGTATAAGGGCAGCAGACAAAATGCATATTTTGAGAATAATTGTATTGAGAAGAAAGAATGAATCTTTTTCCAGAGAACATCTAAAATTCGTGAGACAAAAGGTCTCACAGGAAATGAGCACAATACAAGTTCATCTGAACGAATATAAGCTGGTTTAGGGTTTTGCTCTGCTACTCACTATGTGACTTTGAAAAAGTCATTTGACCAATTAGTGTCTGAGTTTTTATGCCTATCAGATGACTATAACAACAATAGATAGGAGGAATGAAGCAAATGAGTAATGGAAGAGAAACATTCTTGGGAGATGGCACAGCTTGTTTAAATCCTGAACAAAAAGGAGAGCATGTCCCCAAGATGAGTACTGTGGAAGTATAGGATAAGACAAAGAATGCATAAGAATACATTCCCTTCAAACATTAGAGAGTAAACCAGAAACCAGCTAATTTAGAGCCTTAAAAGCCACACAAAGGGATTTAACTTTGTCCTGACAGCAGTAACATTTACTGAGATCTCGGTCTCTCTCTGTTAACAGGCAAGGCTGTCACCTTACATAAATTAATTTATTTAATCATCATAACTTCCCCATGAGGAAACCAAGGATCAGAGAGGCCAAGAAGCTCATTAAATAGCACAGGTATTAAGTGGGGGAGAGAGGACTCAAATCCTGTTCTGCCTGACTCAGAATCAAGACTTATCCACTCACAAGACTGCATTGAAAGATTTCAAACCCAACAGTGACAAGATTAAATTTTTATTTTAGAAGGAGTCCTCTGATTTTAGACAGAGAACTGATCTGGGGAAGAGGCCTAACTAGCGACAGACCAGTTGGGAAGCTGCCACAGTCATCTGAAAATGAGACAATGGCAGCTGGAAGTAAGGTAGAGGCAGTGCACTCAAGAGATATTTAGAATCACCAAAGTTATTTGTTTAAACGTTTTCCTACATCTATCCTATACTGTAACTAGACATATATATTACCCACTATTACCGTGGAAGGCACTCTGCTTTTCTCCTTCTGGGCCTTTAATCATAATGTTTCCTGCCTGGAAAAGAAGTCATGTCTGCCCCATCCCACCCTACTAACTGTGGTAATGAAATCCTGCTTCCCCTCCTTTAAAAGGCTTCTCTACTGTCCCAAACATTTGTTGCATCTCTTCCTGTTCTTCTTCTACTTCTGAAACCCTCATATCTGAGTGTCTCTCTTAAAGAGCTTGTTGAGAACTACCCGAGTACTTTCTTTTTTTTGCTTCAAATTTACTGGGACAAGAATTGTGTCCTAGGAACCCTTAAAGAATAATCTTATGGCTTGTTACACAGGATAGGTGTTAAATCATGATCTGTTGAATTTGATTTAAAAAGTTCAGTCATTTGTTAGGGACTAGAGGGAAATCCACTAATTTAGCAAATATTGTAATTCTTGGCTCATACATCACCTCAGCAGAGAAGTTTTTTTTTCTTTTTTTATGCCATCCAAAGTCACTTTGTGACTCATGACCTCTGTTTTTCTCTATGTCATGACTGTATTTTATTTACTTCATAGCACTACTGCTATCTGAACAAGACCAGCTACATAATTTGCAGGATGCAGTGCAAAATGAAAATTCAGTCCCTTTGTTTACAAATCACTAAGAATTTAAAGAAGGCAACAGCAGAGCATTAGGCCAAGTACATGGCCCTTCTAAACACAGGGCCCTGTGTGATTACACAGGTCACATGCCCATGACTATATCTTTTAAATTTTTATGTGCTTTTTTGGTTTCATGTCTCTCCCCCCTTCTATTGAACTTCATGAAAACAGGGATCATGTCTTATTCCCAGTGCCTAGTGGTGGAAAAAAGATTGGCAGATGACAGCTACTTAATAAATATTTGTTGAATAAAAGAATGGTTTTAGACTTGAGTCCCACATTTTGAAAGTTTTGAGGGTGACTGTCCCGATATCACTCTTTCCTCCGTGTAATTTGACATGGTGGTTCCAATCTCTGCCACACAGTGTACCTGAGAGAGGATGAGGATTTTTTAAAAATTAAAAACCGACACTCACCAGCTTGAATAGAGCTAATTATCATCTCTAGGATGTGTCCGCAGACTGAATGTATCAGGGAGATTCAATTACCACCATTCCCTTAAGGCAGTCCTTCCCTAAATGTATTTGAGATTCTATAGCCAACAATTTTAAGAATATTGCTACTCATTCTAGTCAGTACCTATTTCGTGACGTAAAGTCCTTAATTCTCCATCCCTGCCAATCTTGCCTCTTTCAAAAGCATTGAATTAACTTTTATGAAGGAAAAGAAAAAACCTGACTGCATACAGTGAGAGGTTAATTTAAGCTATTGTTTCTGTGACATGGTTCTACTCCACAAAGTATAATATCTTCATCAGGTGCAATTCAAAACTTTAAGGAAAAAGAATGATGGCCTTTCAGGCACTCAAAATACCTTTTGAGATGTATGTGAAAAAGATAATTGAAGAGTTTGGATTGTCCTTTGAGACGATGTCAGAAGATAGTTTGAATCCAATCAAACATTGTTTTAAATAACAGGAGGTGAATTCTCAATAGAGCTATGCAGTACCCATTTGTAAAGGAGAAAAAAAAGTGTGGCAAAGGAAAATTCTACTCTTTTCTTTGAAATTCTCTCAGTTTTATAAATGTGGATTAGTCGCCTGAAGTCCAAAATCACATCAGTATTAGTGATTACAGTATTACTTGTAAAGGGCAACTCATAGCAAAATATAGTCATTTATTAAGTGACTGTCATGTGACAGATAATGGACTTACTACTTTAAAAATGTTATCTAATTTAATCCTCATAACAGTGCTCAGAGGCAGATAACCCCCTCCCCACTTTACAAATAAGGAAATCAGAGCTTAAAGAAACTTAATATATTTGACCAAGTTCACAAAGTTAAAAAAGAACAGAACTGAGATTATAACCCATGTTCTGCTGACAAACAAATAAGGGATATGGCTTCATAGCCTTTATCAAAACAGAGAGTTTATATCTGGGATAATTTCTAGTTTGGTATTCTTTGTCTTTTCAGATAGTAATGTGTAAGCTGCTAATAATAAAATTCTGACAGGACAGTCCATTATAATGTTCCATTTAATTTTATTTGTGCAAATCGTTTCTTTTTATTAGTAGCCAATTAAATTAGGAAATATGATTTAAAATTAGATACCGCAAGGTATTTTATAACTTGTTTGCTCAAAATTACTTTCCCATCACAAATAGCTGCATGGAATTATCAGATGGAGTATCTGCTGTATTCTGGTATAATTTGAGGCACATTGCTAAGTTCCACTGCTAAAACTATATCCCTCAGCTGGTCTTCCCTCTCAAATATCCTTAATGAGGTTCATTCCTCCATTGTAAGACACCATGTTCAGAAATTTTCGAAAGTACAAAAAGTGGTTCCAGAGATCGCTAACATGTTTGTACACCAGAGCCCTTTGATTTATTAGATTATGTTATTAAAAATTTGAAGTCATGTGCCAAAATACAGGTACTTTTTTGGGGGATGTCACATAAGAACAGAAAAGTCTGTTAGGATCTTTGAGAAGAATGCAAAAGAGTGAGGATGGGTGTGGATGAAGATAAATTTGCAGTGGAAGTTGGAGTTGGTAGTGTGAGACAGGCTAAACGCCTTCCTGCAGTGACTGGGATGAGATGGGTCTTTGGTGAGAATGGCCTGAGATTACGAAAGCAACCAAGGGAAATGTGAAAGGGAGATGACTAAAGAAGGGAATAGACTGAAATAATAATTACATTAGGGAGATGAGGGTCAGTATCCATGCCCAGACCTGTAAGGGCTGCAAGCTGGGAAGGTGGCCATAGAGGCTGCAGTTCTGGCAATGGAAAGTAAAGTTATAGGAAGGCATATACATAGAAAATTAAGCAATGATTGCAGTGTGTCTGAGTGTCTGAGATGCTGGGTGGTATCATATAATACCTGTCACTGCAAATATCAAATTTGGAAAAAGTGAATTTGTTATAATTTAAAACAAGGAATGATTATTAAGATACAAAAATGGATCAAATATATATTCGTAAAACAGAAATTGCTTCTAAGTAATTCTAGCCAAAATAAAAAAGTGGTATCTGCATTGTTCGAGGGTAAAATTGAGTATATCTGAAATGTTGCTGTATAATCTCTTCTTCTCTCTACTCTTTGCTTATTGAGACAGCTAAATATAGCAGAAAGAACCCTTGAGTGTAGTCATAAGGTATGGATTCACTATGTGGCCCTGGTATAGTTCATTGACCTTCTCCTGGCCTCAGTTTCTTCACATGTAAAATGACAGGGTTGCTCTAAGTGATTTCATATGTCCCTTTCCCCTGCAAGATTATAGGATCATTAAAGATTTAGTATTTTATTCCTTGAACAGAGAACCTTTTCAAAAGCTCGCATTTAATTCTCTAGGGATCTTTCCTTGCATAGTGTTGAAATTCTCTGTTATGAATTCTTTGGTTAATTTAAAATATTAAGAGAAACATTGTCAGTCTAACATTCAGATACTCTTGCCATTTGCCTTTGGTGGTAGTGGGATTCATCTTTTTAAGTCCTTTCCTCAGGGTCAGACAGTAAATACCCCCTTTCGACTCTGCAACATGTGACAATTTCTCTCTCATTTTAGAAACGTTAGCAAAAGGCTATTTCCACTTCAAGTTTAATGATTTCAATGATGCCCATGTAGTAAGTGGCATTATATCCTACCATATTGTAGAGTAAAAGGGTAATTTGGCTGCTTTTGTTTAGACAGTTCTGGATGTTGATGATGATATTCATAGATATTATTTCTACACAAACCCACAGAAAATGCTCACAATTGAGAAGAAAATACCATAGTTTGCTAGCTTAGGATTTATTTTATATTTGAGTGGTAATGTTAGAAGGCACAATTCTATGAGACAAAAGTCTTTGTTCTCACTCCTGCCTTGATTATCATAAAAAGAACAGGTAATGCCACATATCCTCAGGGAATTTATTATATATCCTGATATATTATTGGAAATTGAAAATAAACACAAAGTATGTCCCAGTCTGGAATTTAATATTTAATTCATTTTATGTCTATTTTGATGGAAACCCACCTTACGGTTCATTTCTTTTTCAGGTTAATGGCATATTTATTTTTATCATCACACACACAAACACACACACACAAAGAGGTTTTGCAGCTGTGGTGAAAAAAGTAAACACATGTATTTGGCCTACTTTTCATCTGAAGAAGGCATGCACACACCCGTGCTTATTCTAAGCCCCAGTTTAGGTCGCTGAACATCATCCAGTTTATCACAGCAGCTTCTGCTCATTGCACGACTGTGGTTGCAGAACTCTGCTGAGTGTGTTTCTTGTATGTATGTACATGTGCACGTGTATGGAAGCAATGCTGGGAGGTCCATGATATGTGGTAACAGTTTTAATATACAATAGTAAAATGTCATTATTCAAGCCCAGGGTATGTGTGCACATGTAAAACTAAAATATAACTTTAATTAACCAGAATCACCATTGATTTATGGTGTCTTTTCCAGTTGCTGATCCCTAAAACTTCTTATCTCAAGATTGCTTCTCACCCCACCAGCAAATACCACCCCCAGCAAGTCAAGGAATTTCTTAGGTTCTGGATACTCTGGGTTTTGTTCTTATATTTTCAATAAGTATCACATGTGTGGATTTCTTCCCAGTATGAAATGCTTGTGTACTTCCATGTGGGGAAAGGGAGACAGGGAAAGGATCCAACAGAAACTGGACATAGGAAACAAAAATATTAAATATGAATGGCAATGACGCAAATCATTTTTCTTTTGATATATATGTCTGAAAGTATTTTATTTTGGTGTACGTTTCCATTGATTTCTGAGTTCAGATCACAGAACTAACTTTCTTTTAATATAATTTCTGTCCGTGATTTATAGCAAAGCTGTGTACTGAATTTCAAGCACCCATTACTGAAATACCATATGGACTGAATGCATATTTCATTGTATTGATTTGTGCCAGTAACCTCTGGTCAAGAAGCCCACTTCATTTATCTAAACAACTGATGCTGTCTTTAAAGAAATCTAGCACTTATTGAATTTGTAAAAGGCTGCTTAGTGAACCTTACTGTAATTTTCATTGTTCTGTATTACCTCACAAATGTGTTTGACAACAGATTTTTTTAAAAATGAGTTTCATGTTCTTCTCTTGTGGGTAGCAAAAGATGGTATTCAGTCAGGCCAACACATTACATTTCATTGATGCATGTACTTTTAAGTAAAATATGTAGAATCAATATTAGACTGAAGTTTGTCTTTATTTTAACTATACTGTGTATGCTGAAAAAAATTGAACCCTTAGAATTTTTTTACCTAAAATATGAGTTTATGTATGGAATAACACCATTGAGAGCCAGTGATCCAGTAAATTTGAAAATCAACTGCTCCTCTGGTACTCTACTAGGATTTGAAAGTGATCAGTCCTGGGCTTTTCTATTATTTCTTGAAATATAAAATTTTTTTCCATTCATTTGTTTTAAATTTCAGAATATTATGGGGGTACAAATGTTTTGGTTACATGGATTGCTTTTGTACTGCTTGAGTCAAAGTTTTAAGTGTGCCCATCACCCAGATAGTGTGCATTGTACTGTTAGGTATGATTTCACTCATCCTCTCCTCCCCTCTCCCACCTGCATGATTTCCGTTGAGTTTTACTTCCATGTGTGCACATGAGTGCTGATCGGTTAGTTCCAATTTAGCAGTAGTACATGTGGTGTTTGTTTTTCCATTCTTGAGATACTTCACGTAGGAGGATGGTCTCCAGTTCCATCCAGATTGTTGCAAAAGGTATTAATTCATTTTTTATGGCTGAGTAGTACTCCATGGTATACATATACCATATTTTATTGATCCACTCATGAACTCATGGGCACGTGTATTGATTCCACATCTTTGTGAATTGTGCTGCAATAAACATTCTACTGCAAGTGTCTTTTTGATAAAATGACTTTTTTTCCTTTGGATAAATACCCAGTAGTGGGATTGCTAGATTGAATGGTAAGTCTACTTTTAGTTCTTTGAAGAATCTCCCTACTATTTTCTGTAGAGTTTTCAGTAGTTTGCAGTCGCACCAGCAGTGTATATGCATTGCTTTCTCTCCACATTCATGCCAGCATCTATTGTTTTGGGACTTTTTCGTAAAAGCCATTCTCACTGGGGTTAGGTGATATCTGTTTGTGGTCTTGATTTGCATTTCTCTGATGATTAGTGATGTTGAGAATTTTTTTCGTATGTTTATTGGCCATTAGCTTATCTTCTTTTTAAAAGCTTCTATTCATGCCCTTTGTCCATTTTGTAATGGGGTTGTTTGATTTTTTCTTACTGATTTGCTTGAGTTGTTTGTAGATTCTGGTTATTAGCCGTTTATTGGATGTATAGCATGTATATATTTTCTCCCATTCTGTAGGTTGTCTATTTGCTCTGCTAATTGTTCCCTTGGCTGTGCAGAAGCTTTTTAATTTAAAGAAGTTCTGTTTATTTATTTTTGTTGTTGCTGTGATTGCCCTTGGGGTCTTCTTCATAAATTCTTTGCTTAGGCCAATTATCTAGAAGAGTTTTTCTAACATTTTATTCTAGAATTCTTATGGTTACATGTCTTAGATTTAAGTCTTTTATCCATCTGGAATTAATTTTTGTGAGTGGTGAGAGATGTGGATCCTGTTTCAATCTTCTACATGTGGCTATCTAATTTTCCCCAAACTGTTTATTGAATAGGGAGTCTTTTCCCCAGTGTATATTGCTGTCTATTTTGTCAAAGATGAGATGGCAATATGTGGATGATTTTATATCTGGGTTCTCTGTTCTGTTCCATTGGTCTATGTCTTCTATTTTTGTGCTTTGGTTGCTATAGCTTTGTAGTATAGCTTAAAGTCTGGTAATGTGATGCCTCCAGATTTGGTCCTTTTCCTTAAGGTTGATTTGGCTATTCGGGCTCTTTTCTGGTTCCAAATGAAGCATAGAATTTTTTCTTCTAGATCTGAAAAAAATGACATTGGTATTTTGATGGGGATTGCATTGACTCTATAGATCACTTTGGGTAGTATGGACATTTTAGCAATGTTGATTTTGCCAATCCACGAGCATGATGTTTTTCCATTTGTTTACATCATCTGCAATTTCCTTCCTCAGTGATTTGTGGTTCTCTTTGTAGAGGTCTTTCACCTCTTTGGTTAAATATATTCCTAGATATTTTATTTTCTTTGTGGCTATTGTGAAAGGTATTGCGTATTTGATTTGATTCTCAGTTTGACTTTTGTTGATATATAGGAATGCTACTGATTTGTTTACATTGATTTTGTAGCCTGAGACTTTGCTGAATTTATTATCAATTCCAGGAGTCTCTTGGTGGAATCTTTGGGGTTTTCCGGATTTAAGATGCTTGTTGTAGCTGCTGATTCTCCCTTATGATAGGTTCCTTTACTTGTGACTTGTCATCTTATATTTTGAGCTCATCTTTAGTGAAGGTTTTTTTCCTTTTTTTGTGAAAATTTAAGTGCTCTGAATTGTGGCAGTCTCCCTGGAGATCTGTTTTGAATTTGCTTCTGTTTACTCACCAGCTGTGTTACTGATTTTGAATTAGCTTAATGTGACTTTTCTGGCTTCTTAAAAAAATTATATTTAATTCAGTATTGCTGCGTGTTTAAAGCAGTAAAGAGTTCCTACATCAGGTTAGTGGACCATATTACTAGAAGTGATCCAAGCACAGAGTTCCAGATTTGGAGAAGCTCAAAATAAAGTGAAATATTCAGACACATAAAAAGATGACCTAAATTCTAATAAAATAAGTTCAATGATAAAGATATATTAAAATTGCTACTGCATATTGTTGTAAATGACTATACATGTGGTAGGAGTGGCAGGTACATAAAATATTGTCATAGGTAGAATTGTCCTAACTTTATAAAAATACTATGGAAATAATATACTGAGATAAGCTCAATGCATGTATATTTTTCTTTGTGTTAAAATCAAAAAGTATAATATGAGAATAATACTACCTATCCTTGTCAGATAAGAATATTCTACAGTGGAGTAAAGACACATTTCAGAAAAGTTATGGTAATTGTGGTTAAGTTTTGGTCAAAGTACAGTCTCCTACTTTCGTGATAAATATTGATTATTAAAAGGCTTTAATATATTTTGTGATATATTGAGTGATTTAAAAAAAAAACTCCAAGTCAGACAAAATACCAAACTTGAGAAATTTCTATTAGTTACAAGAAAATACTTAAAAATAGAGTGAAAAGAAAAAGAAAATGTAATATTACAGAGGAACTGTTTTGTGCCAGGCAGTTTGAGAGATGTTTTATGTTCATAATTTTCCTTAATCTTCACAATCATTCCTTTTTAAAGATAAGGAAAACAGCCCAAAACATCAAAAACTAGTAAATGGTGGTATTGATTTTCAAACTAATCTCTTTCTAAAACCCCAAATGTCTGTTCTTTCTTTAATATAATGCCTCTTAATATAAAGTAGGTTGGGTTTTTTTAACACAGCATTTACTAAGTAAGTGGGAGCTGATGAAAATTATTCTTTTGTTTTCTTTTCTTAATTGAAATGAATCCCCTAATTGAAAGTGATGTTAAGATTTAATTTTATTGTAATGTTCTAGGACTCTGAACAAACAAGTAACGCAGGTATGAATCTCAATAAGAACACATTTGTAAGCACAACACATACATTTTAGAATCATAGATGAGCTGTATGGGCTGGGGAAAATTGCTTGTCATACTTGTGATTTTCTTAAATGCCTTTTCATAAATGGTGTTTTATTTGTTTTAGATTTTGTTGGTTCAGTTGAGTGCAGTCCCCAGCTGATTCAAAATTTTAAGAAGGAGTACCCAATTTGCACATATAATCATTTCCTTTGCTGTCAGAATGTTTTAAAAAAACAACAAAAAACAAAAACAAAAATGTGAGAAGCATAGGTAATGATTCAGTCAGTACACTGACACAATAAATTTCCTGTATTTTTCATCTCTCTACTGCTAATGTTACTCTCATGGTTTCTGTTCATAGTTTTACAGAATTCTGTATCTTAAAATTAACCAGTTTGGCCACACCCCTTGGAAGTTCACCCTATAGGTAGATTGCTACCCCATGCTTATAATGTCAGTAAGAATTAAGTCTTCTACTTCCCCCAGTATTTGTTTGTTTGTTTTTTAATTACTACACTATAAATTTTTTCTTATACCTAACCCAAATTTTGCAAGACAAAAATTATGTGAGGAGCAGGGGAACAGCATTCTCTTCTCATATTCTATCTCCCAGAGGTATCTACTCTTATTTCAATAAATATGTCTATTTTGTGTATTTGATATAGATACCTTCTCTGTGTATATTTCCAACAGAATTTTATATATATCATCATAGAATATGTACAAGTATGTTTATGGAGCCATTATTCATAATCACCTTAGGTGGAAACAACCTAAATGTCATCAATGGTAGAATGGATCAGTAAGTCATTGCATATTCATATGTTGGGATCCTACACATCAATGAAAATAAACAAACTATTAGCATATACATCATCACAGTTGACTCTCATAAATATAACATTGACCAGAAAAAGCCAGACACAAAAGCAGGCATGCTTTATGACTCATTTATTTAAATTTCAAATATAGATAAGGCAACCTATAGTATTATACATCAGGTAATCAGGACTTGAACTAAAATCGTAATGGTAAGACTAAAAAGGAGAGACAGAGTAAGAATTAAACAAAAACATAAAACTAATGTTTCATATGTGAGTACCAAAAAAGAAAGAGAAGATGGGGTTGACCCTACAGTTTTCAATTGCAGGGTGATAGCAATAACAAAAGTAGGGAAAACTAGGAGCAAGACTGATTATAGGGCAAAAATAATAACTTATGAGTACTGTGACTCAGAGATGGCAGTGGAATCTAAATGCAGAAGCCCCCGTGAAAGTTGAAAATCAAGGTTAGAAAAGTGGTTTTGGTGAGAACCACATAAAATAAGAAGTCTTGTTTTTGTAGATGATAGTTGAAGCCATGGTAATGAATAAAATTGCCAAAGAAAAGGCTGTCAGAACAATATTAATTAACTATAAGAATATGTATCCAACACCTTGTATAGTTCTTATTTTCTGAGTTGGGTGGAATAAAGAAGAGAATAGAAAAAGTATTAGAAATAATAACTGGAAAAAGAAGGAGGAAGAGGAGTGGTTGATTGAGAACTGGCCTTGTGCAAAGCTCATTCCAGTCCTCACAAAAGCAGATATGCTTTATGGTTCATTTATTTAAATTTCAGATAAAGATAGGCCAATAATATATTGTGTCATAAATCAGTTAATGAGGGCTTGAACTAAAATGGTGGTGGAAAGCTTACCTAATCCACACAAAAACAGTATTTTATGAAATCAGAAATATTATTATTGCCATTTACGTTTGAGAAAACTGAAGTCCAGAGAGGTTAAGTAATTTGCTAATTTTCTCAAGGGCGCCCAGTTAGCTAGCGGCAAACTCTTAGTTTAAATCTAATCTTTCTAGCTCCAGAACTCAAGTTGTTTGCATTACGATAAAGAAGCAGCAGAAAAGTGCCTTTCCCATGAAAGACAATAAAGAAAATGTTAACAGGAGAAAGTATTTTCAATCAGTAATTTAAAATCAAGGCAAATAAATTGAGATTTTGCAATCATGTGCTTAATAGTTATCAAAGTAGCTTAAGGCTTCCTCTGCAACAAATGTAAGAAAGAATGAGCAAAGGAAAATGGAGACATTTTGAAATGGAAAGGGAAGAGTTCATATCAGAAATGTTTTCAAGATCACTGTTCCTCAACAATATCCTCTCTTATATCCACTCTAAACTCGCTCAGTAATATTTTCCTTTTCCACAGACTCCTTCTTCAAGCGTCCAACTTCAGCAAAGTCTCTCTTACCTCAAAACACTCTTTCCATCCTGCGACCTGCTTTGTGCTCTCACAGACTTGCTTAAATCCTTACTTAGTATTAAAGTAATTGAAAGTAATACTTAGTATTGAAAACTGAAGAATATATCAAATTCTCCCCCTTATAAATTTGGAATTGTGAACAAAAGAGACTAACCTACACTGGGAAAACAAGTGACTGTTTTGAGTTGGAGACGTCTTGATTTTAGTAAGAAAAGTAGAAGTTTGTTTAAAAAAACAAACAAAAAAGATACAGGATACTTTTCTTAATATTTCTTAAAGGCTCATATTTTTCAACCATGCAGCTTTCTCCTTCCATCTCTTACTTCTATTCATGCAATTTATTTACTTCGCTGAATAGAACCACAGCTCTGTGTTTACTTCAAATTTAAAGTTCTATGGCTTCTAATTGAGAATGAAAGACAAAAATGGCAGATTTTGGCTGTCCCTAACACAAAATCAAAGCATTGGCCTGAATAATGATTGGCTCTTACCTTCTTTTTAACAGCAAACTTCAGGGGATAATTTTTATATGTTTCAAAAACATGTATTTTCTTAGGTATGTAAATATTCTCCTTGAAATCCTCCTTATCTGTTCAGTTTTCCCAATATGGTTATTCCTCTAAATAGAGTACAAATGTAAATTTTAACATTAGCCCTTCATATTCCAAACCAAAGTTATCCAAATGATACATTTTTAATGTACAAGGAAAATAATAGCAAAATTAAATGGCAAACTTGCTAATTTTTTAGGACAAACATTAATAAACATGCAAAACTGTAGTGTTTACAATGTGTTAGCAAATTACAAATTATCTCAAAAAAGAGAAAAGCCAAAGGACAAACATCAGTACGATTTCCAAAGGCTACATAAAAATGATTTCAGTCTTGGAAAAAAAAGTTAGATAAAGACAATGGTGAAAATAGGGGAAAATACATTTTGTTAAAGTATCTCCCCCTGAGGTATGGGATTAAAATTCAATTTTGCACCAACCACAATAATGTCTTCTAGAAAGCATGTTTTATTTACAGCTTTATTTTGTCTTTAAAAAGAATAGTCTAACATTGTGCAAACCCAAACTATAAATTAGCTAAAACACAGATCCTGAATTTACAATTTTATTAATTGAAAATGAAGCAGATTTACCCAGGCTAGTGTTATAAAGCGAGCCCTGGAGCAGAACATTGCCTGTGAAATTCGTTCCAAGTTGTCTATCTACATATTTCTTTTTCATTTAGGATCAAAGGGATTCAAATGATCTCCTTTATTTTTACCTTATTTCTTCTACTGGTGTTAGATATATATTGTTGTTTTGCCTATAACTTCTGCGGTGATTGGTAACACTCAAGGAACTTGAGAGTCCATCACCTTGATCAAGAAGCCATTCCAATTTTCATGTTCTGTTATAACTTCCCCAAAATAGGATCAAATAAAGTAAATATAAGCTATAACTACATTGTAAATTTGTTATATCTCCTTTTATTAAAATGTGTAGCAGGGAAAATCAATATAATAATGTTATTTTTTCCTAATGAAGAAGTTGTCTGTGAGTTTTAGATTTTGAAAGGAATCAGGAAGAGATGAAAGAGAGTATTTGCTATAAGAAATGTTTACTGCCTCGAATAAGAAAAAGCTTGTTGAAAATGACCAATCATTAGGGTGCCACTAGGATGTTACCATGAATCCAGAAATGGTGGAGAAAGAAACAGGGACAGTTGGTCCCCCCAGATTTTCAAGGAGCTTCCAGAATTTAAAGGGCTTTAGACTTTTATTTTTGTTCCCCTCTTTTTGTCTTTGTTCCCCTTAGCACTATTGACATACGATTCTCTAGTTGAAAAGTTGACCATCCACACTATCAACACATTTTGCTGTTTGGATTCCTATTTGTCTTTTAGATGTTTTTAACTTTACATCTATGTGTCTATATGAGGTGGATTTAATTATATTATTTGAGATATGGTTAGCTTCCTGGACAGAGACAGAGAGAGAGATTTATATCGATATGAAGAAGTATATCACAACTTATATATGTGATATCACAAGTGTGGAACATTATTCATACATTACTCTTTTAAGATTTCTTCTCCGCATTCCTTTTCTACCTCCTATTAGACAAATGTTGGATTATCTCACCCTATGTTTCATGTCCCATATGTTCTCCCATCACACTTATTTTTCTTTGCTTTTCTAGGCAACACTATGGATAATTTCTTCAGCTCTGTCTTTCCATTAGTTCTTCCATTGGCTGGGTTTAATATATCTGTTGCTTTACTTAATTTCAATTATTATTTTTTTATTTCTAAAAATTATCATCAATACATTGAAAACTGTCTTGGTCTTTTGATAACATCTTATTTCGTTCATATTTGCTCTGACATCTTTTATTTTTAATAATTTTAAACACTTATTTTATAATCTGTGTTTGGTGTTTGCATTATCTGAATGTATTGGTATTTCTGATCCTCTCTTTGAGCCTTCTACTGACTTTCACTCAAGATTTCCTCAAGTGTTTTATAATTATGTATTTAAACTCCTGCTTACTGGGGTTTTATACTTGTAATCCCTGAGTGTCCTTTGTTGAGGGTGTACCCTTCCAGAGAAATTTGATAATTAAATATATGGGGTACCAACACAGGAATACATTTTTGTTAAATCTTCCCTCTGAGATTTCTCTGTCCTTATGAACAGTGTAAATTCAAACCTGAAAAATTTGTGATAGATTTTCAGGAGAAACCTTTTATCTCTTATCCTTAAAATCCCAAGGCTCTTCTTTGTTAAGATGGACAAATGTCCCAGGGAACCAAAATGTCATCAACTGCATATCACTCATTTCCACTTTTTTCTTCAATTTTGGCCACTGGACATTTCTGTACTATATTGCTTTCAGTTGTGCCCTACAAAGAACATTTGTTATATTTTATCCAGTATTTCAAAATTTTTTTGCAATGGGATTGTTTGCTGTTGGTTTACAATGTCTGATACATCTTTTTGACAAAAATGATCAACTTTAATTTGTACTTTTACTTTAGCCCTGTAATAAAAATATAGAACTCATAAGTTATATTGGCTGAAGTAAGACTCATTTGTAGTTAAGGAGAAAAAAAAATAAGACCTAAGTTTGGCCTTCTAGTTTTACAAAGAAAGGCTATTCTATGCTTTTGAGTTGGGGGCTATTTATAGAATATATATAGTAAGGGTCAGTTATACCAATTCCCCTTCTTTCCTGGGTTTTTTCCCTGTTACCACTCACCTTCTGCCACTTCAGTCCAAGCCCTGGACTCATTTGTGACTCATAGAAGAAATAAGGACTAGGGTTTTGGCATAAGGAAAAGGAAATGCCAAAGGAAAGAAAAATCTGACACAATTAGAAAATAGGGGAATTCCTCTGAACACCTATGTATATATCTGTATATGTTTGTGTGTGTGTGTGTATTATACAGAAAGAGAGAAAGGTAATATGTATTATATATGCATTTATACATTTCAGTGACATTACTGGAACTCATAAGAATTTCATTGCAAAATAATCAAAATAATTTTCTATGCCCAGAATGGGTACCTATTTGCATTTGTTTTCATAATTATTTCTATAATTGGTTCTACAAGTCAATACAGAAATAACTGGCTTTATTGCTACCACCTGCCTAGTACAGATATACAGACAAAGCAATAATACATATTTAATTTATCCTTCATTTTATTTTCTAACAAATCATATGATCACAATATTGGGACAATATCCAACTTAGTATTCTGTTCCTGCATTCAAACACCAAGGTTCTTTTATAGAAAATAGACACTCTTTGTAAGAATTAAATGGGCAAATATGGAGAAGTGGATGGCTAGTTCTAAATGTTATTTGAATAAATTTGCATCTGAAAGGTCCTTAGGAAACTTCTTTTAAGAAGAATTTTCTATAGGTGCATGTGCTAACCTAAATCACTTGATTTGGGATGACTCCATTATCACACTCCTGCCAGCATCTCTGGAGCCAAAACAAAAGCTTCCAAGTTTTTGACAGTGTCTTGTTTCTTCTCTCTCAATCAGTTGGTTATACACTTAGTAAATCATCTGTTTTATCTGGAAGGATTTCTATATTTTGTGGATGCCTTTCTCAGGGCCTGATCAAAATGTGGGGGATGGGAGGAGAAGAAACGAAAAACATGTTTGGCCAAAGGGAAAAAAAAGGGAGAGAAAGAAAATTTAGATGGATAAAAGGAGTAAATTAGATGCATGGTTAGAAATTACAGATCATTAAAAGTATTTTGTGGTACTAGAAGTAGAGGTTTTGATTGGTCCTATTCTTTGGAATTTCCAATCACATGAAAAATCTCCACTTAAATATCCCCAGAACAAATATTGAATAAAATATTACCTGCTTCACATTACTCTCTAGTGGGATTTTCTTAGTTAAATTTTAGTTACTTTTTAAGTAAAATAGGAGACTACCATTGAATCATCGTTTGCAGAAATCCATAGATCCCTGAAGTTCCTTACCCATCTATATTTGTATTACCTCTGGCACAGAAGTACAAGGCAACAAACAACAAATTAAAGGGTGCTTACCACTGACATTTTTCTATTTCATCATCTATTAGTGCCAACTTCAACAAATCAGTAAGTAAAGTAAGGTCCACACTCTACTTTTTTAAGAAAGTCAAAGTAATATAGATGATATTCAGGTAATTAATAAATATAACAAAAACTCAATTATTTATTTTTATTCATATTTTAAAGGTGCTTCCATGATAATAGTTAATTACTCTCAATAAAACACTTTGGAAACTTTGACCCTTGTAGAGGAAAGTGTGCATAAATAACCGAGTTATAAACTCAGACTATCAACACATTTTAAATTACTGAGTGTTATTCTACTCTAGGAGCTTCTCTGGACCACAAATTTTAAAAAACAAATTTATATATCTTAATTGTGTGTTAGGCCAATGTTTCAAGTATGAGAACTAGAGGAGATTGAAGTGAATAGCACATAAATCCAAGAACCTAAATATGGAAATGTTACATTCTGTGCTTAGGTACAAAGAACGCAATAAAGCTCTCCCTCTTTTTGTAATCCCAAATTACAAAAGCATTGTTTTTATTTTAAATTCCCATATTAAAGTCTTTAGATCTGTTATTTAAATTTTTATTATTCAGTTCAATAATTATTTCTATTGATATTTAATATATTACATGAAAATAGTAAGAAAAACCCTTAACGAAATGAATGGATAGCAAATTTATAATCATATGAGGCAAACAAAACAAAACCTGATGTAACAGCACAGAATTGTTTGCCAACTTTTTGAAGTCTAAAGTGGTTGTGGGCCCAGAGGAGAGTGGAAGATGAGATATTGTGGGTATGTAATACACCTGTATGCTTCATATAGGCAGAGTCTGACATAGTTGTCTAAGAATAGAAAATTACCAAGAAGGCAATGGTATCAATTCATTCTCCATAAAGAGTCAGATTCTCTTTTCTAAGATTATGCTACTGATTTCAGTCTTGCTGCTGGTATAGCCATGTTCATAGTTCAAGGCAAATCTGTCACTGATCCTCAAAACATCAACCTAAAACACACGATATGCCAGCACAGGGCCAGTATCATCACACTTCCATATAAAATTCAAGCCTGAAAACAAATGTGTTTAAAAAAAAAAAAGAAATAAAAGGCATTCCCTCATAGTAGAAAAGTCTTTAAAAACTTGCCTAAAAATCATTTATCAATAGAGAAACTTTTCTTCAACTTCAATTCCTTAATTCACTTTTTCATGAAACTAAAATGTTTCATTCATAATGGATATTACTATTTCTTTAACATTTAAAGTTTATTAGCAGAAACAGGTACAATGCAACTACACTTTTCACTTAAAGGATATTGGATGAACATAAGAGAGATGTATACAAAATGTTGTCTATATACTAAATGCATTGCTTCCTTTAGCTTAACTAGCATCTAGTAGACATCTTCTATGTCAGAGGCATTGTAGGGAGTCTTCTAGGTAAGCAAAAATGAAAAGGATCAAGGTATAAACACCCATATCTGTAACACAAGATAGAATCTGATAAGTACTGTAATAAAGGTATAAAATATTATGGAAATACCTAGAAAGAGAAGAGTAATTCTTTCTCTGGGTGTTAAGACAAGCTTCAT
Source organism: Daubentonia madagascariensis (assembly GCA_023783475.1). Lineage (NCBI taxonomy): Eukaryota > Metazoa > Chordata > Mammalia > Primates > Daubentoniidae > Daubentonia > Daubentonia madagascariensis. The sequence goes on along the minus strand of JAKFHU010000747.1, from coordinate 12,208,890 downwards.
TGTAACCGAACTGCCCCTAAAGGATGGGTAGAAAGAATATTGAGGCAGAGCAAAAGGGGTAAATCAAAGTATTGTTAAGGAAAATGAAGGCAAAGGGAGAAGGAAGGGAAGGGAAGGAGGAAGGAAGGAGAAAGAAATAGAAAAAAGAGAGAAAAGGAAGAAAGTTAAAGATTTGAGTAAAGGGAACAAGGGAAAATAGTAGGAGCTGAATTTGAAAGGTAGAATGAGTGGGCATGAGAGAATTATGGGAGAGAATCTTAGAAATTTAGAATAGGAACCACTGACTAAAGACCCTGAACACCATGCTAAATACTTCAGCTTCTTTCGTGTAGACAATAGAGAGAATTTGGGGGCTCAGGAAGGTGTTGTGTATGGCATTATCAGAGTTATGTATCAGATAAGCATTTCAAGATTGTGTTCATACCAGGACCAAGATTGTACTAAACAGACGACTCTGTATTTCTGCTTACCTTTTAAAAATGTATATCAGAAGAAAATATTGGTGCAAAATATATATATGCCAGACACGCCTATAAAAAAAGATTTTGAAAAACAACCAATTTTCTATTTGGCCCTAAAATGGTGATGATGAAACACTTTCATCTGAAATAACTAAATGATTGAGATCAGACAAGGTGTCTTCATTGCCTATTTAATTTTGCTTCTGTACATATATTCTTAGCATGTGTTTGAAGACAACTGGAAAGTTTTTGATGGTTTTATTATTGCAATATCAAAATACATTTTTGTTGTTTCAGATGATGGTGCCTGTTCATTAACTGAACAACTGTGGTAAGTTTATTTTTCTATTGTCAAATCTGTATGGAATGCTTTTCTTTCTGAGATTCAAAAGGATTTATTTTGCCTATAAAATCTTTGGTTAAGTTTGTTGAATGAGTTTTCCCCTGGCAATCCATTAGGCATTTTAGTATCTTTGTTTCTTCTTTTCTTTTCAATTAAAACTAAGACTTTAGTTTTCAACCATATTTTGTCAAAAGAGATGTTTTCACAGATGCTTCACTTATTCAAACTTTAACAATCTCTCAATCAATTAGAAAGGTAATATCTTGTTAGTTACTGTTCCAGTAGTCAAAAGGAATATTTTATAGGGTTTATATTGGTAGTGAAACACCCAACACTTACTGGCACAAATAATTATTTTTGTTTTCTCTATTATCCTTACAAGAAGAGAAAGAAGAAAAAGAACTTACATGCCTTAACTTACATAATTGCCCTGCATTACTATGATTATTCATTGAAAACTAAGATGAGTGAGTGTAGCTTGTATCAATCTAATTAATGTCTGAAGAAGTTGCTGCCCATTTGTGTCTATATTGGAAGAATAAACCCAGCATATTTGTGTGCTTGTACAGTGCTAGTAAACTGTTATTTTCAAAATTTCTCTGCACATTGCCAGACTTATAAAGGGAAGACTTTACATCAGATTGTTACCCATTTTACTACCTTGAGAATTTACCAATTTAGAGCAGATTGAGAGAAAGGGTTGTGTTTTTCTCTCTTACTCAAGGGGAATAAGGAAAAAAGTTATGAAAGAGTGCCTTTGCAGAGCATCCTCCCCCTTCTGTCACACTATATTGCTCGGTAAAAGAAGAGAAGGCCAGAGTGGGAGTTGGTTGGAAGGAGGACAACAAGTTTGAAGATGTAAGAAAAGTTTACATAGATTTTTGGTAAGAAGAAGAATAGGGCAACTGTATGGGATGCTGTATTTGATGTGATTTAGGAAAAAACAAATGTTGAAGAAAAAATATTTAGTGAGTTTTATTGTATATTACATCAGTGCTTCGGAAACTTTAACATGCCTATGAATTGCCCATGCTATCTTGTTAAAATGCAGATTTTGACTCAGTGGGTCTGAGATAGGGCCTAAGAATTTGTATTTCTATAAGCTCCCAGGTGATGCCAAAACTTCTGGTCTAAGGACCACACTGTGAATAGTAAGGTAGTATAAAAATAATTCTCTCCTTTTGCCTCCTCTCTAAGAGACTTCCATCAAGATATTAAATTTCAAGCATTTGATTTGCATTTGATTTTTAGTGTTCTTATTTCACTGTGTAAAGATCAATCTTAAATTAGAGAAAAATGCCCAGTTTTAGTTCAGCCACATACAAAAAGAACTGGGTCTTGACTAGCTCCTCATGCATGCTTTCCCTCTCATTACCTGATTAATTAATCCAGGGTAAACTGTAAAGGATCCATGAAAGTCAATCTCTTTGAGTCAAGTAATTTTCAAGTGAATAAAATGTAAGATTTTGCCAAAAAAAGTGTATTCTTCTAATATTACAAGCTATTCAAAGGGAATCATATCATCACCTTGCAATACTCAAATTACAATGGACAACAGCAATTGTCATGTGGTTTAGGCAGTCTTAACCATAATACAAGTAGATATTATCATCACTACCATGCTTGAAAGTATCTAACCTTTGCCTTGAACATGTAATAAAATGTTTTTGGTTTTATATCACATTCCTATTGACATTATAAATGCTATCTAGTCTAATTGTTCAGATTGTCCAGATCTCAAGGAGATTATCAAAAAAAACAGGAGAGATGCCAAAGTTGGCAGAGTAGATCAATAAATGTGAATAATGGAGCCAAGAGGCCTAGGCCATTAGTGTAAGGAAATCTGAAGGACTTTCTGAGACCCAGAGTCTTGTACAAACCTAAAGAAGGACATGGAAGTAGAAGTTCCAAAATCAATCTGAAGTTTTCTGCTAAAACTCTTTCCTCTGGAATAGTGTTTCTTAAACAAGATTGCACATCAGAATCACTTGTGAAGTTGAAAAAAATAATAACACCTGGGTACCACCCAGACCAATTAACTTAGAGTCTCTCAAGGTGAATGAAGCCTGGCATCCAAACTTTGATGCTTCAGCTTCCTGGTGATTACCTGAGGTAATGGAGTTGAGAACCAGTGCCTTACATTAGGGCTTGGGATTCTGCATTTTTAACAAGCTCCCAAGTGATGATGATGTTGCTGCTTTGTGGAACACACTTTGAGGAGCAAGGACCCACTAGTCCCCATACATTTTTCCTCATGTTCCGGGAGGGTCAGTATGACCTAGGAGTAGTTATCTTCTCTCTAAGGAAGAGGGGAAGAAGGGGAAAGGTAGAAAAGAAAAAATAAACATCCAAATGGTACATGATGTAGACACTGGGCAGAAAATGCAACCCCCCTCCACATGATTGGATTTATAGGTCAACGGAAAAACCCTGTACCAAAATACCTCATCTAATTAAATGAAATGTACCTGAACTTACATGATTAAAATTCATTTGATTTCACTGAATTCCAAACGTGACTGTGCAAACCTGATCTTTTGGCACAATTGTTACAAATATAGAGGATGGAAAGTGGGATTGGAATGGGCAGGCATCTAAATTTTAATAATAATTCCATATTATTATCAAGAATAGGTCTTGGAAACCATTGTTTTTAGATCACACACCAACATTTTTCCTGGCCTTCTTTCAAAATGCCTATATATTCCCCTTCTTTAAATCAACATTTTAAGTGTACCATGTATCAGCAGAGCTCAATATAAGAACAACAAAATAATAATACTAACTCAGAGTTATATGGTGCTTACTATTTGCCAGGCACTGTTTGGGGGAGTTTCATATCCCTGAACATTCCTAGATAATAAATGCTATTATTATCCCCTGTACATATAAGGAAACTGGAGCACAAAAATGTTAAATTGCCCAAGTTCACATAGCTGGTAAATGGTGAAATGGGATTAAAACCCAGGCATTCTGGCTCTAGAATACACGCTCTGCTACACTATCAATCAGCTGCTAATTGATCCATGTATTCAACAAACATTTCTGGAGAAGCTTCTATATACTAGGCAATTTTTAAGGTACTAAGAACAGAGCAGTAAGGCTAATAAAATATCTTCCCTTATGGAGATGTCTTTCTAGTGGGAGATACAGGCTCTTGTTTTTAGAACAGTCAGAATTTTTCAAGACTTTAGCATCAATGGCAAGAAGACATGAGATTCAAATATAGTCACTGTGTTTACTTTCTGAGTGATCTTATCAGATCTCTTTACCTGTTTCGTAATCTAATGAAATTATATGAAGGGATATGTAAATAAGTTAGAAATAACTCATAAAAATATTACTTTACATTATCATTGATCATAATGAAACATTTTTTATGTATATGTATGGTTTAAAAAAATGTCTTGGTGAAAAAGATTGATTTTCCCCACAGCAGTAGACACCAAGAGCATCATGAAAGCACTAGCTATCAGGAAGATGTTGGTGGCAATGTTAGTGGTGTTCATGTTGGCGTTGGTGCTGGTAGTGATGGTATTTGTCATAATGCTGGTGATGGTTGAGATGATGAAATTTTGGACATTTATAAACTGGATTTCTACTGTTGACCTAATATAGGTTCCCATTCTCACAGTATACATCTGCATGCAGGTAGATAACAGGAGGTACAGCAGTAATTTTGTGTCTACCTAGATTAGAAAATTATATCTCAATTGAATCCTTAAGGCCAATCCCAAAAGCGTGCAGAAAAGACCTTGGCCTGAAAGATTCAGAAGGCAAAAGACTCCTTGTGTTACCAGTGACCTATCTATAATGCAAGAAGTGTCTTATTTATCCTTAAATCAACCTTTAACTTAATGGTGCATCTTGCAATAAAGACCATCTTGTTATCAAGATATCTTGATAAATACCATCTTGCAATCAACACTGTCTTATTATAAATCCAATCTTATATTAATAACAACAAACACCTATGATTACCGTGCACCAGGCAACTACCCTTCACAACCAGCCTGTGAGGTAGATTTACTATATTTCACGAACAAGAAAACCGAGGCACAGATTACGTGACTGTCCCAAGGTCACACAGCAACTATCTGGCAAAGCTAGGAAATTCAGAACTTGATAAGACTGTGGATGCTGTCCTCCTTAAAAGCAGCGCTAATGCTGCCTCAGTTGCTCCTATCAGGCACCTGTGACCATCTGAAAAGCTGTCATGAGACCTGCTTGTGCAAGAATTACCTCCTCTTTCTCTTTTTTCTTTTACCTGTTCTAAGGCATTAATAGTAATAGTAATAACAATTTAAAAAATAAAAATTTACATTTCCTCCTTCCTTTTCTCTCTCTCTCTTACTTATCTTTTATCACTTCTGTGAATACTTTGGGACATTAGAAAACTGATTAGAGAGCCTGGAGAACCCCAAGGACAGAATCATCGACTGGTAGAGTAGACAAGTGTTTCATGGAGCTCAGGAATATTTTTCCCTATCTCTTTTGATAACTATATTAAAAACAAAAATTTAAGTACTTCTTTGTATTTCAATTCACATGATCTGTGCTCAAAACCTTCCAATGGATCCTTATTTTACTCAGGATTAAAGCCAAAGTCCTCACAATGGCCTTTGAAGTTGCCCGTGATCCAGCCTCCTCTCTGACCTGATCTCCCACCTCCTTCCCCCTCTTTCACTTGCTGAAGCTAATTTGGCTTCTGTGCTCCCCCAGGAATCCCTAAGCAATCTCAGGCCTTAAGGCTTTTGCCCCTGCTTTCTTTACCTGGAGTGCTTCCCACGTAAAGAGCACATGGCTCCCCCAGCCACCTGCAAGTCTCTGATCAAATGTCATCTCATCACAATGCTCTTCTCCCAACCTTGCCTCTTCCTGTCCCATTTAATGCTCTTACTCTACATTCTTTTGCCTCCAGAGCACTTACCCGCCACAACTTTTATAAATCTGTTTATTTGTCCAACTCTTCCTACTAGCATCTATAGAAACTATAGAAGCTATAAGAAGGCAGTGACTTTCGAATATTCCCTGCTCTATGCCCAGCCCCAAATGCTCAGTAACTATAATATTTGTTGCACAAATGAGGAAACAACCAAACGGAGGAAAGGAACAACCAAATGGAGGAAACAAACAAGTAAATGAATATTCCAGGGTTCTATCCAAGGATTCCCTACTTAGCTGTTGCTAGAATGACTACATGTTAGGTACAGCACAAAATGGTTTTCTTTACAGATTAAAACACATAAAGATATATTAAAGTGTTTGTTAATGGTTGTTACATGTCATTTAAAAGGTAGGAATGAAAGTCATTACAATTAAAGATAAATTATTGGAAAACATAATCAAGGTTTTACTATTTTCTTTTTTTATTAATTAATTTATTTTTATTTCAAAATATTACAGGGGTACTCACATTTAGGTTACATATACTGCGTTTGCACCACCTGAGTCAGAGCTACAAGCGTGTCCCTCTCCCAGACAGTGTGCACCACAACCATTAGGTGTGAATATACCTACCCACCCACCCCCCAGCTGCCCGACACCCGATGAATGTGCACATAAGTGTTGATCAATTGGTACCAATTGAGTATATGTGGTGCTTGTTTTTCCATTCTTGTGGTACTTCATTTAGGAGGATGGGCTCCAGCTCCATCCAGGATAATACAAGAGGTGTTAGCTCACCATACCTCAATGAACTAAAAGTAGAACTACCATTTGATCCAGCAATCCCACTATTGGGCATCTACCCAAAGGAAACAAAGACATTCTGTAATAAAGACACCTGCACTCGAATGTTTATAGCAGCACAATTCACAATTGCAAAGATGTGGAAACAACCCAAGCGCCCATCAATACATGAGTGGATTAATAAAATGTGTGTATGTATAATATGGAGTACTACTCAGCCACAAGGTTTTACTATTTTCAAGAACACAATAAAAGCAATAGCTAACATGCTATTACTATGCTTATTAATTATTAATATGCTACTTATTATGTATTATTTCTATTATACATATATATTATATTATCAAATTTAACCCTTACATCTACCTTATAATAGAGGTACTGTTATTATATCCAATTCATAAATGAGAAAAGTGAAGCATAGAGAATTTAAGTTACTTGTCCAAGAAACCTATAGACTCACATTACAAACTGAAATATATATATGTATATATATTTTCCCACTGTGATTTATTTTGCAATACCAACTCTCCCTAATGATCCTGATTAAGATTCCCACTTTCAATATTTTTTTCCAGAAGAGTGGCAATATTAATGCATTCTTTTATACTCATTATCTCAGAAAGTCTGTTTTTAATTTATTCTTTCTGAGTGTCTGAGAAATTATCTTGGAGAAATTAACAAATGCATTAGTGTACACATGCTACATACTTTCCTTTGACTAATATCTATAATTACAGAAATAAAAAATTTTTCATTTTAATTTTTCTCTATGGCAGTTTTAGCCTAGCATATTTAAGGCTTTCCTGTTAAAATGCATTTTTGAATCATGTTTCTTTATAAACCTGTATGTGAGAACAAGCCTGTGAGTGAAGAAGCCTTGGAATCATTTACCATTGCCTTCTCTTTAGTACCTGATTGATGCTTAAAACTAAGGAAACCACACATTCTAGTTTACTTAGTCCTAGTTCATGTCTGTTTTCCCAGTGTAATTATTAATATATATGTAGATATTATATTAATAATAGCATGTATTTTCCCCATTTAAAAGTGTCTCCAAAGTGTCCAGCATGGATAGTAAATTTTGTGTTCACCTATTTAAAGAAGATATGTGATATTTATGAAAAGTCTGAAGAAACAAAGTGGAAGAGGAAATATTTTTCAGTCAAGAAGCCAATTTCCAGTGAAACTATACTTCAAAAATCAAGTTGAAATAAAAACATTTATTCCTTTTTTTAAAAAAAAGTCTGCACCCTAGATATAAAAGGAGGAAAGATTAAATGTTCTCGGTAACTTTATTTTAATTTCAAAAAGAATCACTTCATTAAAACCTAGAGAAAAAGATAATACACACTCACCAAAATGAGACACACTAGACCTAAACTATGCTTCCACTTGCTTAATAGAAATTCCCTCAACAGATGTGAAAAACAAACTTGTATCGTTAAGATAATCTTTGCTACAAAGGATAAAACATTTACTTTATTTCTCTAGGTCTTTACTAGGTTTCACATAAACACACACTGCAAACATTAGAAAAACCATAGCTGAAATACTGTGTTCTATTTACTGTTCCACCAAATTCACTCCACTGTAGGCTTTGTAAATGTAAGTCTTTGGCCATTCTGGCTAGTACAAAGGGGAAAAAAAATAAAAAACAAAAACAAATTCCAATCATCCTTAGCATCTGCACTCATACCGAAGTCCGAAGTCCGTAGTTCCTCCTGACATTGAGTAAGCACACAGCCAAAAAACGTCTGTGTTATTTTTCAGCTTTACTCTGTTGAGATACAAATTCCTGGAAATCTTGGTTGTAGATTTCACATGGAAGGTCGTTTCCTTTCTCCCTTTGGATTAAGGAAATCTCTACATTGGGGCTCAGGAGCCGAGACAGCCCTTCAGTTCCCTTTTTTTCCATAATATTCCAGAGTACAGTACAACTGCCCATGAAGGCTCAGGCCAGTCACCTGCTTCCTGCCTTTGTTTTTTGTTTTTGTTTTTTTCAATCAGAGAGCCTAATTAACAAATCAGCAAGAAAAAAACAAACAACCTCATTAAAAAGTGAGCAAAAGACATGAACAGAAGCTTTTCAAAAGAAGATAGACTAATGGCCAACAAACATATGTAAAAATGCTCAACATCACTCATCATCAGGAAATGCAAATTAAAATCACGATAAGGTATTACCTCACCCCTGTCAGAATGGCTATTATTAAAAAGTCAAAAAACAATAGATGCTGGTGTGGATGCAAAAAGAAAGGAACACTTATACATTGGTGGGACTGAAAATTAGTACAACCTCTATGGAAAACGTTATGGAGATTCCTCAAAGAACTAAAGGTAGACCTACCATTTGATTCAGTAATCCCACTACTGGGATTCCTTTACCCAGAGGAAGAGAAGTCATTTTATCAAAAATATCCATGCACTCGAACGTTTAACACAGCACAATTCACAATGGCAAAGATGTGGAATCAGTGCAAGTGCCCATCAATTCATGAGTGGATTAACAAAATGTGGTGTGTGTGTGTGTGTGTATAGACACACTATATACACACACACACACACACACAGAGCCATGAAGTACTACACAGCCATAAAAAGAAATGAATAAATGTCTTTTGCAGGAATTTGGACAGAACTGGTGACCACTATCCTAAGTAAAGTATCTCAAGAATGGAAAAACAAACACCACATGTACTCACTACTAAATTGGAACTAATTGATGGGCACACATGGGCACAGAGAGAAGTAAAAGTCATTGGAAATCAAGAAGGGGGAGCGAGGGAGGAGGGGAGGGGTAAAAACCTTCCTAACAGGTACAATGAACACTATTCAGGTGATAGGCACACTAACAGCCCTGACTTAAGCATTATAAAAGCTATCCATGTAACAAAAGCATTTGTAATCCCTTAGTATTTTGAAATTAAAAAAACAATATATTCAGGAAAAAAGAAATGAACACGGAAACATTAATCATAATATTTGTGTGATTTTATGTACACGTGAAGGTTTTGATTTTTAGAAAATTAGCAAAAGTTTTCATATTTCCTACTATTTCACTATTTGAAATGCATTTTACTGTAACTCTCTCCCCTCCACCTCCACAGATTCTTACCATAACCATTGCCATAAAATGCTTATTAGTCTTCAGAATGATTGACTGCTTTATCAAATGGCTGAATCATCTCCAAGAGTCACACCACTGCCCTCTTGAAGCCTCTAGTAAGGCTATGGCAACTGCTATTCATATTCCCAGGACATACTGTCACTCCTCATACTGTTTTTATTAATATTTGTTGGGGTCTTCTCTACTATAATATATTGCTAGATATACCAGGGAGATTTGAAGACATTGCCTCAGTGCCACCCTCATTGTTTTAATGTGATGCAGGTTAGCTGGTCAGCAACCCTAGGTGATAAATCACCATGTGGTGCCTGAGTCTATAAGTGCCTGCCGAAGGCTCACACACTTCATACCAGCCACTTCCACAATAGTAAGGGAAATCTAGAAAGGCACCTGGCATTGCAAATATACATTGGAAATTATCATTATAATTAAGCCTACAGACTAAGGCCAATGTGATATAATTCCATCTAAGCTCAGGGCAGACAAATACTTGCCTTTTTTTTTTTTTTAAAGCTGGATGTTTAAAATTTTCCCTAAGTCCTTTTTTTTTAATAAGGTGACAAAGTCCACCTTGGCCTTCTGAAATTTCTCAAGACAGCTGTCCCAGAAGCTAATGAGTATATATACAAAAGCGGACCCTGGTGTGCGGTCATAATTGTTTTATGATACAGCATATATTAAAAATACCATAGGATTAAGTAGGCTCAAATTGCACCTCTGTCATTTACCTTCTGTGTATCTTTGGACTATTCACTTTTATTATGGGGTTGTGTCCTCAAATGGGAAATGGAATTCAAAGTGATATTCACCCCAAAGTTATACAGATTAAATGTGTATATAAAATGCATAGAAAGGCACCTGGCTTAATGAATTTTTCCCTGCTCAGCATACCGGGAATAATCATTCTTCTTGCCTGCATTCACTGTCACTAAGGTTGGTCAAGTCTGGGCATCCACATCCACATAGCACATAGCCGTGCTACAGAGTAGCTAGAAGTTCTGCGGGGCAAAATGTGTGCTCACTGAAACAACTGGTAACTTTATTTCACCTGCTTTCCTGAAAATATATTATATATGAAGAGGATTGGTTTGCTATGATTACTGACCCAGGTTAGGCTTATAGCAAAGCAGAATCTGCAAGCAGTTTGAGCTACTTGTGTAAGATTGTCTAGTAATTCGCTTTCCTCTTGTTTATCTCACTTTCCTGTCATTTGTCTCACTCCCTGGGACCATGTGTGAAGGCTGTTGATCGTGGGGGGGAAAAAAATTCTATATCCTGTGGGAAAATTGTGGAGAATAAACGTATGACTGAAACCTCTCACTGTCTTCACAATGTTTGTAAGTCCAAATGAAATGGGTAAAAATGCCAAACAATTTTAAAGGCTTTCAGACAAGTGAATGCTTGTTGAATGAAGACAGAACATGTGGGCTCATTATTGCTTTTTCTGTTGATATTATATCCACATCATAGCATTATGTTGGAAGATTTGTGTTTGTTCAACCTATGAAATAACTTGAGTCAGAAATAAAATTCCCATCACCCAGATAGCACCTGAGAAACAATTGTGAATACTTCAAAATTTGAAACACCATGTCTAGAAAAATGATATATGAAATACATGTAGGGTCAATCAATTGTGAGGGATACTATGGACAACTTTTAAAAGTATTTGAGAGTTTCAGAATGCACAATTGTTTCAGAGGGACATACTTTTTTAATGTCTCATCCAATGTGGATTTTTTCCCCAATTATTCATCAAATAGAAATACCACTAAAAGTCTGAAAGAAAATAGTGAATCATGAAAAAAGTAGCAATGAGAAAATTCATCATAATGGAAAGTCTCAGTAATCATATTTAGTCATCAAGGAGCTCATTTTATTATATAGTATCAGTAAACTACCAACACCAATAAGTTATAAGAAATAGTAACAACCAGCATAAAAAAGCAATCGATTTTAAAATGTCAAAGAATTTACTTATATATTTTGTAGGAGTTAGCTTAATTAGAAAAGTTGTTACAAGTGTCAAGACGCTGGAGGGAACATATTTTACATGTTAAATGGAAAGGTAATAGATTCTTACTGTAAGAACTCAAAGTATCGACTGAAACATGCCAGGTGATCAGTGTTGGATTCACACACTGATGATGATTCTATATTGAATAATCTCTTTGGATACAGCTATTGGCCCCAGAAATTCCTGGTCTTTTGTTTAAACATCATCTCCAACATACAACCTTTCATACCCATGGTCAATTGGACACAAAGTCTTACCATAAGCAGCATGGTAAATTGAAAATCCTGATAAACCTAGGTTTAGTTATCGTCATCTATACTGAATAGATTAATGACCCTGGACAAGTAAAACACTGAGTTTTTTTTCTATAAAATATAAATTTTGTGTCTATGAGCAAAACAGATAGTGTATGTGAAAAGTTTGTAATGTCCTTCATAATTTGAATTCAATGTGCTTAGTAGTATAATATGGTTGTTTGACAAATATATCCAGTTTATAGCCTTGTACTTATTAGACATTTTTTGTATGAGCAGGGCCTTATGAGTAGTTCTGATCAATCTGCTAAGCAGAGTGAGATATCACGTCTGGAACAAGCATTTAATTGCAATTGCAGGGACACACATAATGCTCCCTGCTTTCTGGAACAACAACTGTCAAGACTTAAAGTAATAACTGCTCTATCAGTCTTTATCCCTGAGTAACCATGGTGAACTGAACACTTTTGCTGAGTGACTCTGGATTTGTAGCATATGGGAGAAATAAATGATTATTTGAGATTTGGGCTTGATTGTTACTGCAGCATAACTTAGCCTAAACTGACCAGTAAATACAATTAAGGTACTTCTTAAAAGCTTATGATAATTTCTTCATAAAAATAAATGTAAGTATACCTACAACATGTGCCAATATCTGAATTTGCAATTTTTCCTTGGCCAAATCATTTTTCTTTAACAATGTATTAAGCATTAAGAACTTATCAAATATAGCAGTGTCTCATTCAAATATTATGCTTAGGATGATGAAGAGCAAGTTAGTGAAGTTCTCTATTCTTCTTATCCTGAAGTGGTGAGTTGAGTTTGTCAGTATTTTTTAAAAATCATTTCATTCAAGTTCTCTTAAGGATATAATATGATGAACTTGTATCACTAGGGTACACTTTCTGACATGTGTTTAATTATTTTGTACTCAAATAAAATCTTAGATATTTATTAAATGCTTAATATTTTAAAGCACTCTTTTGGCTCATTGGAAAATTTAAGAAAAAATAAGGCATCTTCCTTGTTTTTAGTGAGTGTATATTCTAGTTAGAGAATCACTCAAAAAATACATGAAAGTGTATTTTAGCACAAAATCTGAAAAATGCCAAATCATATAAGAAAAATAGTACTGCACAAAAAGTTATTTTGATCTAAAAATACAATTCCCAGATTTAGGAAATATGGAAACACAGTCTGATGATGACTTGCCAGGGAAATTTAAGAACACACCCAACTATTAGAAGGAGCTCTGTACAAGATGACTGCTAAGCACACTTCTACTTCAAGTGAAGAGATGCATGGGTCTTTTTTTTTAACAGCTTTATTGAGGTATAATTGATATACAAAAACCTGCACATATTTAATGTATACAGTTTGTTACATTTGATCATATGAATATACCTATGAAACCATCACCACAGTCAAATTAATAGACATATCCATCACCTCTAAAAAGGATTTACTGCCTTTATAAAGCAAAATAATATTCTGTTGTATGAATATACAACATTTTCTTTTTCTATACCACAATTTTCTTTGTCCATTCATCTGTTGGTGGACATTTAGGTTAGCTGTTTTCATATCTTTGCTATTATGAATAATGCTGCAATGAACATGGGAGACAGCTATCTCTTCAAAATCCTGATTTCAATTCTTTTGGGTATATACCCAGAAGTAGGATTGCTGGATCATATGGTAGTTTTATTTTAATTTTTTGAGGAACCTTCATACTGTTTTCCATAATAGCTGCACCATTTTACGTTCTTGCCTACAGTGTACAAGGGTTCCAATTTCTATATATTCTCACCAACACTTGTTCTCTCTCTCTCTCTCTCTCTCTCTCTCAAACTACTCTAGCAGATGTGAGATGACATCTCATTTTAATTTTAATTTGTATTTCCTGGATGATTAGTGATGTTGAGTACCTTTTTACATTCCTTTTAGCCATTTATGTGTCTTTTTTGGAGAAATGTCTATTCAAGTCCTTTGCCCAATTTTTAATTGGGTTATTTCTGGTTTAACTATTGAGTTGTAGGAGTTTCTTTTACATTTTGGATATTAGCCCTTTGTCATATATATGGTTAACATTTTCTCCGATTCCATAGGTTGCCTTTTCATTTAGTTGTTTCTTTTGCTGTGCAGAAGATTTGTTGCCTCTGCTTTTTGTGTCATTTCTGGGAAGTCATTGCTGAGACCAATGTCAAGAAGATTTTTTCCCTAAAACTGTTAGAACTAATGAATGAATTCAGTAAAGTTGCAATATATGATATCAACATAAAAAAATTGTGTTTCTATAAACTAACAATGAACTATCTGAAAAGGAAATTAAGAAAACAATCCCATTTACAGTAGCATCAAAAAGGATAAAATACTTACGGACAAACTTAACCAAGGAAATGAAAGACTTGCATACTGAAAACCAAAGAACAATGATGATGAAAATTGTTTTAAAAACACAAATAAATGAAAAGATATCCTGAGTTCATGGATTGGAAGACTTAATATAGTTAAAATGTCCATACTACTCAAAGTGATCTATAGATTTAACGTTATCCCCATCAAAATGCCAATGGTATTTTTTACAGAAATAGAAAAGAATTGCTGCAATTCACATGGACCCACAAAAGACTGAGAATAGCCAAAGTGATCTTGACTAAAAAAAAAAAAAAAAAAAAAAAATGCTAGAGGTCTCATAATTCCTGATTTCAAAATATATTACAAAGCTATAGTAATTAAAACATTATGGTACTGTCATAAATACAGACATATAGACCAATGGAACAGAATAAAGAGCCCAGAAATCCACCCACACATATACAATCACCTGATCTTTGACAAAGTGCCAAGAATGCCCAGTGGAAAAAGGACAGTCTCTTCAACAAATGGTGCTGGGAAAACTGGATATCCACATGCAAAAGAATGAAATTGACCTCCTATCTTATATCATATACAAAACTCAACTCTAAATGATTAAAGGCTTAAACATAAGACCTGGAACTGTAAACCTCCTAGAACAGCCAACCTCTGGATTGCAGTTCTACCTGTAAGGAGCATGGAAGTCATCACTCCATCCTAACAATAAGTAAAAAGCTGGACAGAAAAATCTACAACTCTTATTAGGTCTGTAAGAGAGGTGAGGACACAGAGCAAACTGCTGCCCCCAAGATTGGAGAGACAAACAGTAAGAACACAGGGAGGTATAGCTTAATGGAGCAGAGAATCACAAGTGGAAACTGCCATGGGAAATAGAGCCAGAATAGGAAAACGTGAACTGCAATTGATGAATTGCTGGAGGCTTAGTGTGGACAAATCTGAGAGTTAAAAATAAATCCAGGAGGACTTAGTCATAGAGAGGACCCACACTTTTGTGAGTTTTACCTTTAGGAGCTCAACCAGGTTCTCATAGTAAATATCAGAGAAAAATCTCATGTGCTTCTGGCAGGGGAAGGGAAGAACAACCATTTTGAAATACTCCTAAGCATTCTGTTCTTTTTAACAAGGTCTGCACTCAGGAGAAACTTTTAATATTTAACCAGTGCCTGACCTGCTGGGATTTTATGAAAGCCAGAAGACCCAGAATAGTCAACACAATATTGAAGAAGAAGAACAAAGTTGGAGGACTGACACTACCCAACTTCAAGACTTACTATAAAGCCACTGTAATCAAGACAAATAGATCAATTAAACAGAACAAAGAGCCCAGAAATAGACCCACATAGATATAGTCAACTGATTCTTGACTCAAGAGAAAAGACAATGCAATGGAGCAAAGTTAGTCTTTTCAACAAATGGTGTTACAACAGCTGGACATCCACATGCAAAAAAATGAATCTCAACATAGACCTTAAACCTTTCACAAAATTAACTCAAAATGGATCATGGACATAAATGTAAAATGCAAAACTATAAAATTCTTAGGAGATAAAATAGGAGATATCCTAGATGACCTTGGGTATGGTGATGGCTTTTTAAATACAACACCAAAGGCACAATCCATAAAATAAATAATTAATGAACTAGACTTCACAAAAATTAAAATGTCTGCTCTTCAAAAGACAATGTCAAGAGAAAGAGAAGACAAGCCACAGACTGGGAGAAAAAAAAAAGATTTGTAAGCAATACATCTGACAAAGGCCCGTTATCCAAAATATACAATTTACTCTTAAAAAGCAACAAAAAGAAAAGAAGCAACCTAATTAAAAAATGGACCAAAGACTTTAAGAGACACCTCAGCAAAGAAGATATACAGATGGCAAATAAGCATATATAAAGATCCTTCACATCGTATGGTATTAGGGAAATATAAATTAAAACAACAATGAGATACCAGTACAGCCCTATTAGAACATACAAATCCAAGAACATTGACAACAACAAATCCTGGCAAGGATGTGGAGCAACAGGAATTCTCATTCATTACTTGCAGGAATGCAAAATGGAATAGCAACTTAATGCAAAATGGAATAGCAACTTAATGCAAAATGGAATAGCAACTTGGCGGGTTCTTACAAGACTAAATGTGCTCTCACCCTACGATGTAGCAGTCACAGTCCATGGTATTTACCCAAATGAACTGAAAACTTACGTTCACAGAAAAGCCTGCACACAGATATTTATAGCCAAATAAATTCATAATTGCCAAAACTTAGAAGCAATAAAGATGTCCTTCAATAGGTGAGTAGATAAATGAACTGTGGTACATCCAGACCAAGGAATAATATTTAGCATGAAAAAGACATGATCTGTAAAGCCATGAAAAGACACGGAGGAACCCGAAAGTGAAAGAAGCCAATCTAAAAAAAGGTACATACTGTATTATTCCAACTATATGACTTTCTGGAAAAGGCAAAACTATGGAGATAGTAAAAAGATCAATAGTTGCCATGGGTTGCAGGGGAGAGGGGATAAATGAATAGGTGGAGCACAGAAGATTTTCAGGGCAGTGAAACCACTCTGTATGATACTATAGTGGTGGATACATATCATTATATATTTGTCTACACCCATAGAATGCGTAACACCAAGAGTGAACCCTAATGTAAACCATGGACTTTGGGTAATAATGGCACGTTTATGTAAGTTCATCAATGCTAACAAATGTACCCATCTGGTGGGGGATGTTGGTAATGGGAGAGGCTGTGCATATGTGTAAGGAGCAAAGTATATGGGAAATCTCTGTATTTTACTCTCAATTAGCTGTGAGCCTAAAACTGCTCTCAAAAAATTGTCTTAAAAAAATTCTCCTAGAATAGGTGCTCTTTTCTTGAAAGTTAAAATATTATTTTAGAAAGCATTCCTAATAGGTATCATTCCACCCTCTCTCAACTGTAGTTACTTCTCTCACTTTATGTAGTTCCATCACCCCCCCATTTTCTGTTTCATCTGCCTAATATTTTTCCATTTAACTGAGTTGCTATTAAGCTGTTTTGAGGCAATGTCTGGAGGAATTTTGCATAGTTGTCAATACCAGAGGCTCTGGAGTCATATAAAACTGGTGGTTGGATCCTGGCTCTGCTGGCCGTGTGACTTAAGCAAACATTCTAATTTCTTTGTACCTCTGTTTCCTTGTTAATGTAATAGGGTCAATAATGGTGCCAAACTTTAGGAGTTGTACATTTGGAATAAGATGATATATATAAAGTGCTTAGCACATAGTAAGTACTCAACAAATTAATGTTATCATTATTATTTCCTCACTAGCTGACAAATATTAACATTTTAACATAAAGTTGATAATTCATTGATAATCACAGGAAAATAATTCATTGATAATCACAGGAAAACATCTTATTTGTGGCATTTCTGATACCAGAAAAAATTAGCACAGGAAGTATTTTTTGTTCATGGAAGTTTACTACTTTTTTACTCATATAGTTATAGCACTTCCACTGTCTACACTGAAAGCACAAAGACACTGAATTCATATATATCTGTGTATGAATATATTTGTATGCATGATTAGTTTACTCAGTTCAATACAAGCTTATAATTAGATCAGTTTTCTGTGTTTTAAAATTGTTTTATCTCCTTTTTTTTGAGGAAAACAAATTTTCCTTTATTTAAAAAATGAAAAAGAACAAAAGAATACCTTTCTTCTGATCAAAACAGAAGCCAGTATTTTTGAGTATTTATTTGCCTAGTATTGTGCATGATATCCTTTAATCATCATAACAATCCTTTGAGGTGCAGGTATGGACCATGTCCTCATATTACAAATGACTAAATAGATACTTAGAGCTTAAATAACTTGCCCTTACCCAAGGTGTCACTAGAGAAAGTGATAAAATCAAGAATAAATCTTAGGTCTTTCTGACTTCAAAATGCATGCTTGTAACCACTATTGTAGATAGCTTGAGAAATAAAGCATAGCAGAAAGTACAGGGGAAAATCACCCATAGTCTTGGAAGTCAGACATAGTCATAAGACATGAACAGAAACTTTTCAAAAGAAAATAGACTAATGGCCAAGAAACATATGAAAAAATGCTCAACATCTCTAATCATCAGGGAAATGCAAATCAAAATCACAATATCACTTAACTCCAGCGAGAATGGCTTTTATCAAAAAGTCCCAAAACAACAAATATTAGTGTGGATGCAGAGATATAGGAACATTAATACACTGCTGGTGGGACTGCAAACTTGCATAACCTCTATGGAAAGTAGTATGGAGCTTTCTCAGAGACCTGAAAGTAGACCTACCATTTGATCCAGCAATCCCACTACCAGATATTTACCCAAAGGAAAAAAAACACATTCTATAAAAAAGACACCTGCACTTGAATGTTTATACCAACACGATTCACAATTGCAAAGATGTGGAAACAACCCAAGTGCCTATCAACATGAGTGGATTAATAAAATGTTTTATCTCCTTTTGAAATTAAAGAACGATGTTGACATACCCAACCTCAATTTTCCAGCCAAATTCTTATTTTGAATTGCTGATGCTTGAAAAAATTTTCCAAAGTCTCTACAGACAAGAAATTTAAATTTTTTATTTTTGATATTGAGTGGTTCCTAGAACGCAGATCTGAAATTTGGTCTTCTTGCCCAGTTTGGGGTGATTTTATTAGTGTCCATTAAGATGGGATTACTGAATGATTACTGAGTATTAAAGAACACATATTCTCCACATTACGTTCTATGTATAACTTGGTGTTTCATTGAAGCCTGCCTTTCTTTTTTTTAATCCCTAAGACTGTGAGCAAAATATTATACTACTTTATAATGAGAAACCCGAGGGGTTCTATTTCAGTCTTGCAGTCCTATTAAAGGCTTTTGAACATGGCTCTATTAATGTTTTCTTCCTTTTAAGACTAGATTCATTTTCAATACATAGACTGTTTCATTTCATGTCTTAAAGCTCTTTAGTGTTTAGGAAATGTTTCAGTTTATTAAATGTCAATTTCTGTAGGATATCGGTAATTAAATACCTACCACCAAATTTCTTTTAAGCCAAGTTAATAGGTTTGGGCTCATAGGTAAAATTTAATTCACAGCCCTAAATACTATTTAGGTCAATACATTTCATGAGATAACTGCTTACATATTGTAATTTAAAAGATAATATGATTAATGGAGGAAGGCTTGGTTTTTAGTAATCACAGATGAAGTTGTCTACAGGTGAAATCAAATTTTACAGCAGGGTGAAGCTGAGGCAGCTCAAACCTGAGCAAATAGTCCTGCAATAGTTGTTATCCAGCTATTTGATTGCCAGGAAAAAAACACTCTTACATGTTTTATATATATAGATTATAGTAGAAAAAAATGATTTCGAAGGTGGACTTTTTTTAAGCCTCCACACTACATAGAGATTATTCAAAGGTTTTTGAAGACTGAAATATGCAGTGTAATCAAAAGGAATCATGTTATAATCAAATGTTAAGATCTAATAATGATAAGGTCTTCTATGAACTATTTCTCCTTCCTTGTGCTTTATATTATGAAAATGATTTAATACCACCTCCTTTGTAAGGAGAGTCTCCTTTAAATCACCACATTTTATTTTTATTGTGGTATTTTTATTTATTTTATTTTATTTTTATGTATATGTAAAATATACATAACATAAAATTTACCATCTTACCCATTTTTAAGTGTACAATTCAGTGGCATTAAGTACTTTGACATTGTTATGCAACCATCATCATTATTTGTCTGCAGACTTTTTCATCATCACAAACTGAAATTTCATACTCATTGAACTATATAACTCCTCCCGGCCACTGGTTACCACCATCCTACTTTCTGTCTCTATGCATTTGACTCTTCTAGATACCTCATGTAAGTAGAATCATACAATACTTGTTCTTTGTTGTCTGGCTTATTTCATAATGTTGTGAAGGTTCATCTATGTTGTAGCATGTATCATATTTTCATTCCTTTTTAAGGCTGAATGATGTTTTGTTAGATGTATATCCCACTTGTTTATCCATTCGTCCATCAGTAGGTATTTGGGTGGTTTCCACCTTTGGTTATTGTAAATAACGCTGCTGTGAACATTTATGTACTAGACATTTTAAATTTTTTATCATTATGTAGGGATTTCTGATATTGACAAAAATGTTTATTTAAAGGTTTATTTGAAACACAGGTGCACGCACACGTATACACACACAATACAGAGTTGAGTTTGGTCATAGACCTGTATCTAATCTTTGATTTTTAAAAAATTTCTGGTGTTTAAGAATATGACTAAAAAAAAAAAAGAATATGACTAAATCTCTCTCTGTATATGATACTTTTGCTTATGATATCCATTTCTTTAAGATATCTTTTATATCAAGCCAAATTCAATTTTCTTTAATGTTTCTTCTATCATTTTTATTGATAAGCATCCACAGTATCCATAAAAATAATTTCTTTCATAGTTGGTCTTAAGACCATGAGAGCATTTAGGAGACTTGAAAGATGAGAATGGTGATGTACCAGACCATGCCTAGTGTGAGATGAAGATTGCCTAAGGGGGACTCTCCTGCTGGTGCCTTTTTCTTCTTAGAGTATGGATTACTTTAAAAGGGTTTAGGTAAACTTGGCAACACTCTGAACAATCAGTGTTTGTTCATTAGTTACTATGTTTTGAGGGTCTTAATCTAGGAGAAGTAAATGTAAACTCTCTTATTTTAAGGCTTTCTAAGATTTAATCCAGTGGAAACATTTCATCATTATTTCCCTTTACTTACATTATTACTCTCATTCAGTTTCGTGGAATGAAATATGCTTTTAACACATTGACTGCCATACTAGAAAAAAAAAATGTTTTCCCTGGGGACACAGTGTTTTATTGAAACAAAATGATCCTTTCTAATTTGTTATTTTTTATTGTTTCCTGTGTGTGAGATATATGCGACACAATCCACATTTTTAGAATTAAACTGTCAATATTGATTGTAACAATAAGAACATCAACAAGTAAGATTTTCACGAACCAACTGCATGCAGGGTTTTGCTTCACAAGGCCCCAGGCTCAAAATTTGCCTGAGTTAAATACAACTCACATGGCAGTCAATGTGTTAATCTACGTTGTATGGTTAAATTTGTTTTTCCTTTTCAAATGTTTCCCCTTTCAATTTTCCCAGACACAAGTAATGATCTTCTTTTTTTGAAATTCTAAAGCACTTTAGAAGTACTTTTCTTTTGACTTCAATATTCCTGTTTTTGAATTTAATTATAGAAATGACATATAACCACATTCACTGTTAAAAATTTACACAGAACTAATATAGATTAAAAAGTAATAGTTTATTTCTCTTACCTCCTAATCCTGTCCCCTTTTGCAGCTATCAAGAAGTTTGAAGTCTATCATTTCATATGTACGATGGAATTATACTTTATGTAAAACCTGTGACTTTTTCATCACTATATTTCTGGGATATTTTTCTAGGTTAATATGTAGATCCACTTTATTGTTTAATGGTTGCATACTATTCTGTAATATGGATGTGCCATTTTTCTTTCTTTATTTCCTTCTAATAGAGATGTTAATAGTCATAAATGATATGCTCATTAAAATGCCTATATTAGGAAACCTACAATGAGCAAAATTAAAAGATGACATATTGGGAGAAAATATTTGCATTATGTATAACTGATAAAATATAATGTCTGTAATATATAAAGAATCAACAAATAAATGAGAAATATGTAAGCATTCCAATATAAAATTTGAAAGAGCACTGTGGTAGGCTGAATAAAGCCCTCAAAGATATTGGCATCTGTGAATTTTACCTTAGATAGCAAGAGTCTTTGCAGATGTAAGTAAAGTTAAAGATGTTTAGATGAAGAGATTATTCTGCATTATCCCTGTGGGCCCTACATGTAATCACACATTTCCTTATTAGAGGAAGGTAGAGGGAGATTTGACTAGAGAAGAGGAGATATCAATATACTGCCAAAAGCAGAGATTGGAGTGAGGCAGGCATAAGCCAAGGAGTGCTGACAGCCATCAGAAGTTGGAAGAGACAAGAAATCGATTCTCCCCTGGAGCCTCCAGAAGGAATCAGTCCTGTTCATGCTTTGATTTTAGTACCATTAAGACTCATTTCAGACTTCTGGTCTCCAGAACTGTAACATAATTAATTTCCGTTACTTTAAACCACTAATTGTGTAGTCATCATTTACAGCAACAAATAAGAAACTAACACAAATGCAAAGAATAAGCGTTCCTATAAGGGTTCCTAGGTGTTAGACATTCTTCTATGCATATAAGTTATATAATATAAATTCACTCAAATTCGCTTAACTGTTGCACCAACCTTAGCAGGATTCTAAGGTACTAGGAGTTTAAGTGGCTTGCCCAAGGTCACACACCTAGTATGGTATAGCAGGCATTTGAACTAAGGAAGTCTTGGTCTTGAGTTCATTACTTTAACCTTTGTACTATACAGCCTCTCTGAGAACTAGTATGAATAATTTCAGAAATGAAAGTTGGTGGCTAAGGAACATAAACTGTCAGATTTGGTAGTGAAGTGGGGGGTGGTAGCAATTAAAGATAGGTAACATTAAGTGTTTGCCAAGATGTGGAGGAAAAAAGTCTTCATATTACATGGGTGGGGTTATAAACTGGTGTTCCTTTGTGGGGGAAAATGTTAAAAGATTTATCGAAATGGAGAACGTGCATTACTCTTTAGCTGAGTGATTCTACTTACCAAGATATTCATTGTAATATTTGTTAGTAATATCTTAAATATAAAAACTATTTTTCTATCCTGCATTAATGATATTTATTTATAGCTACAGTGTTATTACCTTGCACTTAAGCTAGACCACTGCTATGATTTCTAGTGACCCCCCAATCCTCTAAATGTGGAACATTTAAGAATAATCTTTGGGACTTTTTCAAAGTGCCATTTTTATTGTCTCAACATACCCTTCTAAGACTCTAATATTTTTCACTAGGGACGTGAGTCCCCAACTGTCATTGTAAGAATCACTGCTACAATAAGTGGCTCAGTGCAAGGGGAATGCACTGCATCCCTCAGAGTGTTGTGGTAGATGAAAGAGCGCAAATCAACAAGCAATGAAAGGACTGATGTTCATTATCTCACCTGGCTTTTCTATGACAGATTTGTGCTAGCATGTTTCATACGTTAGCTCATGTAAACCTCATAAAATCCTGTGACATTCAAGACATAACTTCTCTTATAAAGTTCAGGAAGCTAAGGCTCAATAATGCTAAGTAAACTTACCGAGGTCACAAAATCAACAAATAGGAGAAGTAGGATGTAACTGCAGGTCTAACTTTTCACTCCATGGGCCTTGATCAGCTTTTGACATATTAAAGTCAAATTTGGCAGGGTTTTGTAAATAAAATGCACAAACTGAAGTGTAGTCTATATTGAATAGGTTTCAGGTCCTAAATGAAGATCGCTAATATGTTTTCAGTGGTTTAAACATGCCAGGCTGAGCTCTTCTTAGATCAGTATAGATTACCACCCAGTAGTTCCTCATATGGCCTACCAGGCATTCAGGTAAGCTAGTAGCTCTCCCTTATGACAGTGTTTGGAAGAGACAGAAAATGGACCCCTATTATCCTATTCTAAAAACAGATTACATAAAAGGATTGTGAGATGATACAAATGTCACCTTTTCTTATTACTGCAATTTGGTGCTTCTCAGATTGCTTTGCAAATTAGAGTTAGCTTATAATATGTGAGCCTGTAATATCCTCTCTGCACCTGAGAAATTGGAGCTATTTCTTTGTCTGAACACTTCTCTGGCAGTTTTGATGGGGACAGTTGCCATCTTTAGTCTTAGGATTTAATCTCTAAATATCTACTATGTCTTCCTAATGCCAAACTTTCAGTGATAGTTACTTATTCAAATATGTTAAATTTTAGGCTTTCATTGCACAATACAGAGCCTATATCAAGTAATAAAATCTGGAAAAATTTCCAAAATTGCTATCAAAATTACATATTTCAATGGTAACTTAACTTACAATTGAGAGATAGTTTATTGCACCAGAGACAATATAATTTTAGGCCAGAATGTTGAAGAGGTTAAATATGATTCTATTTCATTTGCCCCTTAGGAATCTTTTGCATTTTTCAAAGTATCTTTTTTATATTTTTCCTTTCATTTACTGTAAAATATTAAAACCTAGTGTCCTTTAAATATTTTTCGCCTGTACTCTTAATTGTTTTCCTTCTAGTTAACTTCCCTCCCACTACAATTTATACAGACTGTTTCCAGTTCACCCTTGTTGAAACTTTAAAAAACATTTCATCAGAATAAAAAATTTTACATAAGGATACATAAATAGAAATAATCCTACAGGAACATGGGTTATATCATCTCTTCATTTGTAAACCAAAAACTAATTTTCTGTGGGATAAATGATTTTATTTTATTTTTTTTTAATTTCCTTAAAATTTATTGTTGTCGAATGTATTACAATATCCTAAGATTTGTTTCATTTTACCACCAAATTTTGCAAGTGATAGTTTACTGATCATGTTGGTAGGGAGTTTGGAAAAGAATTATTGTGACATTTTATTTAAATATTTTTGACCAAATTCAGGATCAAGTCTTTATTTTAAAAGTATCATAATGATTTTTTAATTTTTATTTTTCAAAATCAGTTATACATACTCAAGAGATAAATTTAGGAAATACACAAAATTTTAAAAAGAAAGAAATATCTCAGCCAGGCACAGAAGTGTGCACCTGTAATCCCAGCTACTTGGGAGGTCAAGGCGGGAGGATCTCTTGAACCTGGCTCATTTTGTAAAATTTCTGTCTAATACAGAACCAGTCTATTTGTTTCAGTTCAAGAAGTAGTGCTTTCTCAAACCCTGTACAGCATAAGTTTTTAAAAATGCTGAATTTCCAGTAATCTCACTTGGCATTGCAAATTAAGCTTTCTTTTGCTTTCTCCTCAATAAAACTTACCTCTAGGAAATGAAAATCATTTGCTGTCCACAGGTGACCTACTCTCAATGATTCAAGAATGGATAGGTCAGTGCTATTTATTTATAAGGCTTTCAAAATCAATAGTTTTAAAAAAAAAATAAAACATCTCATAAATCCTCACCAAAAAGAATCTCTGTTTTAAAAAAATCCCAACACTTCAGGTTCAAGCTATGTATGTAGTTACTCATGCAACCAGTGAAATCTAAATTATTTTTTAGCTTTATTTGTTAATAAAACCATTTAGTTGCTAATTATTTTATAGGAGTTCATTTCATAAATAATTTGCTGGTTATCATATAGATAAGGTATCTATTTGAATTCTCATACAATAGGCTTATTCCCAGAAATTATTATCACTTCAGGATTTTGATAATTTCAGTGGCAGAATCTTGTATAGAATATTATTTTAAAGATTTACAAGATTAAATTTCAATATCTTCAAACATCCATGCTACATTTATATCAAAACAATATTTTACTCTTATATCTATATCTAGTTACCATAATTCTAATGAATGAATGAGTTTCTTTATATTCTTCACCTTCAGAATGCTCTATGATATGTCTCTAGAGTTTAGTTTATTCTAAGAGTTATAGATTTGGGGATGAGGCCTTAAGTTGTGCAAATGTCTGTTTTAGAGACCCACAGAGGGACTGGGTTAAGCAGTAGGTCAACAGCACACAAGGAAGGAGGCAAAACCTTTGGCTGATCCTCTCCTGACCTGTCTATTTAAGTCCATTTAATCATCTATAATCTTTGCTTTGAAAAAACATGGACATCCATGAAAAGCTTTTGATTATAATGTCTTTTAACCTAATGTGAACAGCTGTCTATTTGATTGTATTGGCCATGGTACACGTTAATAAATGGAATTTTACAGAACTACCTCGCTAAAGGTATTATAGAAAGCAGGCACACATCCTCAGGGGGAATGACAATTAGGGAATTCATGAATTAGACAACTATTTATATTTTCATAATATTGTTAAAAAATTGTCCCTAGGGGTAAGTGAATGAAGACATTATTTTTTTGGTTGTATAAACAAAATCTTCAGTGTCTATTAATACCAACTATGTGTAAATGATTATATATTGGGATTTGTACATTTATGCCATATTTTAAATCTCACTGCTGGCTATAAGGCTCAATCAATATCTTTAGTCATGTATAATAGAGACACGTGATCTTAAGCCAAATGGCAACTGCACTATAGCATAGATCTATAAAAGAAAAACTATGATTCACTATTTCTTATTTGTCCTCCCTGCTGACAGTACTTGACCTCTGTCTGAGGTTTAGTGTATATTATTCAGTGTTACCCAGCACAGTATATGACAACAGCATTCTTCCAGTTTCTCAGGCCAGATGGGAGTGATCCTTGACTCCTCTCTCTCACACACATGTCCAATCCATCAGTGAATCCTGTGAGTTATACAGTCAAAATATACCTAGAACTTAAGCTCTTCTTACTCCCTTCTCTGCTACTGCTCTGGTCTAAGCCACCATCAGGTTTTATCTGGGTTATTGAAAGAGGCTCCTACCTAATCTGCTGTCTTGGTTCCATCCACACTCAGTGCTGCTCACAGCACAGTCTGACCCCTCTAAAATGAAGTCAGATCACATCACTCCTCATCTCAAGACGCTCTGCTTTATATCTCACTGAAAATAAAGCCACAATTCTTATAGCAGCCTAAACGTCCTTACATAAGTGGGACCTTTCCTTCCTCACTCTTCCTTTCTCACTGTCACCCTTTCTCCCTCCCTCAGCTCCATGACTTAACTCTTTCCTTCTGCTCCAGCTATACCCCTGTCTGTGCCTCTGCCACTCCAGATGGTCTCCCAACCTAGAGTTCTTCCTTGTCCTTCTGCCTACAATGCTTTTCCCTTATATACCTGCATGGAAGTCTCCTTCATCTCTTTCAGGAATTTGCTCAAATTTCACCTTCTAGTGTGGCCTTTCCAACCACTTTCTTTAAATTGCAATAGCCCATGACCCAAAATACATTCCCCTCTCCAATGCTTATCAATTTCTGACATTCTTTCACCTTGACACATGCGTATGTATCTTACTTCCTCTATTAAAATGTAAAAACTTTTGGGGATAAAAATATTCATGACAGTTTTGTTTTCTACTGTAATTCAAGGTACAGAACTGTGCCTAGTGTATGAATAGTGAATGAATGTACTTCCATACAAATTCACAATTGCAAAGATGTGGAAACAACCCAAGTGCCCATCAATATGTGAGTGGATTAATAAAATGTGGTATATGTATACCATGGAGTATTACTCAGCCATAAAAAATGTGAAACTAATACCTCTTGTATTATCCTGGATGGACCTGGAGTACATTCTTCTGAGTGAAGTATCACAAGGATGGAAAAACAAACACCACATGTACTCACCATTAAATTGATGCTAATAAATCAACACTTAATGTGCACGTATGGGAAGTAACATTCATTGGGTGTCAGGCAGGTGGGAGTGGGGGTGGAAAGTATGGTAAGTTCACACCTAATGGGTGTGGTGCACACTGTCTGGGGGATGGGCACGCTTGTAGCTCTGACTTGGGTGGTGCAAAAGCAATTTATGTAACCAAAGCATTTGTACCCCGGTAATATTCTGAATTAAAAAAAAAAATGTACTTCTGTACAGACATTACGTGCACATAGAACTGTGTTAGGCAACTAATCCCACAACAAAGGAAAGCATTCATCCTATTAGTTTAGAATCTATATTTCTTTTCTCAAAGCTAATTTTGTGTTGATTTAAGAGAAGACATAGACCTTAATCTGAAGTTCAGTACATGAAAATGTGGATAAACCATACTAATAATGTAAATTAACACTTATAAAATGAAATCAGCCTTCAATGAATACTTACCACAAAAGGGCCTGTGTTAGACAGTGTGGTGATTTAATGAACTACAAAGAATGATCTCTCTTTATAATTTAATTACTAAGACAGAAAAAGAATGTCTAAAACTATGATGCATAATAAATAATTATCAACACCAAACAAGTTATTTATTATCACTGAACCTTAGTTCCCTCAGCTGTCAAATGTATTTGATGAAAAAACCAGAGCTTTTTTTTTTAAGATTTTGCTTGTGGAGATTTTACAGGCCCACAAAGCTCCATTAGAGTATCTAGAGTAATCCCCTATGGAAAAGGCTGCTGAATATCTGAGCTTCAGGCCCTGTACCCTGTCTGTGTGCCAAGACCACCCCCTTCAACTAGAAAAACTCTGCATCTATGAGTTTTACCCATTGCACTGTCACTTCAGATTTTGTTTGAACAAAGAGAGTCAATTCCAGCCTCCCAAAAGTTGAAACTGTACCAATGTTCTAGTAATCTCTAATTGACATAATCATATGTCATATGATTTTTTTCATAACACTTAAAAATCTATAACCAATAACAAAATATAGTTGTTTCCTAAATAAAATACAGACAGATAAAAACTTTTGAAAGTCCATCTGTTTCAGATCTCCTAGTTTGGGATTCTGTTCTTCAAGTATGAGGGTACAATGCCAGCTTGTACATAAGGATTTCTATGTCTAGGTCCATTACTACTATCTACAGAGTTTAGACTTGTTATGATTCTCAGAGGCATTTAATGTACCTTTTTGAGTTGTTGATCAGTAATTACTGTTGTGGCCTTGTAATTACCCATTTTTAATGACAAGAACAAAAAACAAACAGAAATAGATATGTTTCATATCCAGTTCTAATGAGGTCACAGGCACAATAACAAAAGAAAAAAATCAAGACGAATTTTCTAATAATTATTTTTCCCTTCATTGCTATAGCCCCAGAACTCCCAAGGAAAAGGGTTGTAAACTAGGAGCTTGAATAGCATTTAATAAAGTAAAGCTGGCTCTTCTTAATTTGAAAACTTCTTAAAATTTGATAAAAGGGCTTACAAGAATGTACTTGCCACCACTTGACCACTGTTTACATCCAATAAGAAAGGTATTCTTATACTTAGTAATTCTACCTATTCTTTTCCTTTAAAAGCAAATTCTTCATAGAAATTTATAGCTGATTTATAATATCACCCTTCAAAAGGAAATAGGTTAAGCCTGATAAGTAATAACATATTTGTTATTCTATCAAGAAAATCGTAATTTATAGACTTCAAAAGAATTATAGATTTTTTTTAAAAAATAATGAATGGTTATGCTATTCACAAGCTGTGAGCACATATTGGCCCATTGGGAGTCAGCTAAAAATTGTTCCTAGGGGTGAGTGAATTTCAAGAACATAGAATATGCCCTCTTTTATCCATCTGGGACAGATAAATCTTTTAGAAATAAAGTTATACAACACACATTAGTTGATGTTTTTCTGACAATGTTGACAATGAAGTACCACGAGGGTCCCCATTCTTGCTTTCCTACACGTCATCCTTGAACGGTATCATCCTTAAACTGTAGATGTCACATTGTGTTTTTGTTTTTATTCAGTTCATATTTGTAAATATAGTCTTTCTCCTTTATAAAGTATGAGGTAAAACCATAAATATGTTTTCTAGGATCCCAATGTTTACTTATTTGTGTTTTATATGCAATATATTTATTTATAATAAAAAAATCTGGTACTATTTCTCTAAAAGTCATAAATATAGAAGCTTTTGATGAAAAACCATAGAAACACTATATAAATTTTTAATATATCTTTACTTTGTAATCACATATTTTCCCCCTTTTATCTACTTGTCATATAAAAGGGAAATGGTTTTCTAAGTGACTTAATAATAGAAGTTAAATTCTGCTCAATCTTTAATAAAAAGCCAATGTTTAAGCATGTACTATGGTCTTCATTAAACTCTCTCTGATTGGATTCAAGAATGACTCATGTTGTCTCTTCCAAAAGGAGTTTATGAATTATTATGATAAATGTATAAGTATCCAACATATACAAGGAAAATCCAGAAGGGGTAGAGGGTTCTGATTCTCGTTCATTCCTGTATGCTTATTTCTAGAAGATGTGGAACACATGGTAGGCACTCAGTTAATCGTTGTATAATATACAGTTGACATAGCAGTTATTATTACCAAAAAAAGTACCAAGGGGGAAATCTAATCTTCCATGCAGATATGAGAAAAATATTACACTTAAAGTTGACATTAAAAGATCAAGACACACTAGGGTGACTATAGTTTACAATAACCTATTGTACTTTTCAAAATAGCTAGAAGAGAATAATTCAAATGTTTCTACCATAAAGATAAGAAAAAATATTTAATGTGATGGATATCCCAATTACACTGATTTGACCTTTACAAATTATATGAATGTATCAAATCATTACATGTACCCTGCAAATATGTACATCTATTATGTTATCAATAAAAAAGATTTAAAAAAAGATCAACACTAGGATTGAATCCAGCAGTGAAGAGACAAGGTGCATTTTAGAAAACAATAAGAACAAAAGTAATCAAGTGTAAAATTAAGGAATGTCAGGAAAGGCTAAAATACAGGGCATGTAAAAGAACATTATTCTAGAAATAAATGAAAAGTGGCTTTAAATATTTTTATGATAAGAAAGTACTGAATATTAGTAAGTACCAATATGACATGCTCAAATGGATATTTTTGAAAGATATCCCTGGAGGTAATATGGCGAATGAATTGAAGGGAGAGAAGACCGGGTATTTTCAACTGTAAGGAGTACATGAAAAAAGGATGCTATAAGCATTTAAGTCCCTATCACAATTTAATTTTAAGCATTTGACCCATAGTGCCCCACAAATTATCTGTTCTTTCAATGAAAAAGACTAAAATATCATGACTAGCTATATTCTTCCTGGAAATAATCCCTGTATATAAAATAAATTGAGAACCTCAGGACTAAGTATATTTGACCATGTATTAGAATATTATCCAGGTCATCTCTATTTAGCACTGCAATTCTTTCTGGTTATATCATTTTAGTAGAATTTAAGGTAATTTCTGACAATGATTTACACATCTTACTTTAGTGCTTTCCTTTATCTATATTTGTGAAAGGTATTTATAAATAACAGTACTATTGACTTATCAAATCTACTTCCTCACATAACACAATTGGGAGTCTTTTCCTATTAGTATATCTATTATTAAAGATTATAAATCAACCCATAATTAAGCAGTAATTTACCATTCTTCACAGA
Source organism: Daubentonia madagascariensis (assembly GCA_023783475.1). Lineage (NCBI taxonomy): Eukaryota > Metazoa > Chordata > Mammalia > Primates > Daubentoniidae > Daubentonia > Daubentonia madagascariensis. The sequence continues at coordinate 12,177,414 of JAKFHU010000747.1, read as the reverse complement.
AAATATAAATAATAATGAAAAGAACTTGTAATTGCTAAATAACATTTTATGTTTTTGTATTAATTTTGATACCTTGGCTAGATTTTTATTTTTGCTACACAATAACTTTTTGTCTTTATACTTAATCCACGTCTTAGATATTCAAATGGCTGGGTTTTGTGGTTTTTTTTTTTTTTTACATTTTTCCCGTTATCTATTTTACTCCTAGATAATTTCCCAATTTACCTATTTCAGAGAAGCAAACAAATGTTCATTCACACTCACGCTGGCTCAGTCACAGACTTGGCCTAGTCACATCAATGATAAGGCCTTCAAACAGTTATTCTCAGGAAAAACAGTTTAGTATAAATTTTCTAAAAACATATCCCCTTCAAAAATGGAATTTTACTTGCTTAATCGTGCCGAAGTCTAAGGTAAACATTTCCACAGATCCAGATATTTTTTTCCTTTTATGTGCTATCAAATTGAGGTAAAAGAAGGACTGCTCTGCTTTTACTATTTCTCTCTTATGGCTTTGCCAGTCATATTTCCCTTCTCTTTTTTTTTTTTCCATCTATCATACAACTGTCAGTCCACAGGAAATAGTCTTCTTTAGCTATCCAATGCCCAAAATGAAAAACATTAAGCTGTCAGATTTTTAGAATCACTTCCATTGAAGGGAAATTTAAAATCTAAACACAATATATTTACCATAAATATTAAATTTAAAAACATAATCATTTTTATCATGAAACCTGACTCCTACAATGAAAACACATGGAATTTTTAGTTCATTAAATGAACTGTAACCAGATCACTGAAGCATCTTTACTAGATACTATCTGCAAAGATATGTAAAAATGTTTTGGGAAAGTCATGATTGTGTTATGTTGGAATTGAATTCTTCTACTTGTCCCTTATTCTATAAAGGCTTTGAAAGTAAGGGTCTATGATTCTTTTACTTTTTCTCCAGAGCCCAGCATATCGCCTCTACGTGGTAGGCACTCAGTATACCTGCTGAATAAATGAATGAATAGGTGCCTGAAAATCAGACTGAGTCAGATGCCAATAACATCCTAATCAGCCTCAAATGGAGTTTGGGAAGGTCATCTGAAGAAAATCAGCTTGGAACCAAGCTGGAATTAGGTATATAATTTCACAAAAAGTAGACTGGGGTCAGGAATTCATACCACATTTCCATGTGAATAATGGCTAGGTTTAGCAGGTTTCAAGTTCAATTAAATTTGGTGGGGAATAATTGTTGTATCCTAACCATACTACAGAACTATTCTTTAGCTAAGTCTTTGCCAATTAAGCTAGATACTTGCAAAGAGTGTTTCTATGAAGATAAGGACAGAGATGAAAAGGGAGATATTGTCAAAAATCTTCACAACCTCTTATCAAGGGACACTTTTATAGAAATTGAATGTGAAGTCATGCATATCATTAAATCAATTTCTTTGTAGTCCCCAAAGTGTCCTTTCTTCTCCTTTAGAAAAATCATAAATAGCTTCAGCTAATAAAAATAGCCCAAAGCCACATTTAGACTAATGCAGCTTAAATGAGATTTTAACCCTAGACCTCTCTTTTTAAAAGGCTTACTTTCTAATTGGATAGTGCATTTTATAGAAAACTGAAGGGTATAATGTTGATTAGGTTCATACAACGAAGGAAAAGTTGCCACCCTAAGGTCAACATCTGTTGACTCTGAAAATGACAACCAGTATTCACAGTTTGAGATAATGGCTGTCTATGATGGGGTCATTAGCAATTCTACCTCATAATTTCCAGAAAATTCATAATAAATGCAAGTGCAGCAAAATCTGAAGGAAACAGTTTTTCTCCTGAAATGCTTTTTAGAAGTCCTGCCCACACACCTTGTAGGTTAATAGAGGTGCAACAGTAAGGTTGGATGCAATCAACTTTGATTGTGGGCTTCTCAGAGTTGGTTCGTTTTCGTCTTGAGTTTCCTACACAAGAATGCAATTAAGAAACAAGCAGCTTAATGACGTTAATGATTGGTACTCAGAACGCAAAGGTATTGGATTCATCACAAAGTCTGAATCTGATTGAGGCACAGGCCCTTCTCAACATGTACTTTTTATTTCTACCAGTCTCTCTGGGTCTTTGCAGTGACTCCTGAGGATGTGAATAGCTAAGCTTATGGACAAATCAGTTTTCTGGAGAATGGGAGCCAATCAGTTTTTTTGTGTGACTGTTGATGGGGTTAGCAAATGTATACTCAGGGTAGCAACTAAAAAGGTTTTCTGGGAAGGCAAAAAGTTGATATTCTTTTTAATTATTAGCTCCTTAGTATTTCAAAGCAGCTTTTCCAAATTCTTCCTGAGTGAACTGAGGCTAAAATGTTTTTAGAAATATTTATTAAAACATTATAAATGTAGATCTGGATATGTATATAAACATATCTGTGTGTATTGCTTTCTATGATTTCATTATATTAAACAATTATATTTTTAATCACCAAAATAATACATGCTGCTTAAAATCAAATCATTACTGAAAGAGTAATGAGCAAATGGTATAATAGAAGTAATTTTGGTATATATTTTCTTAAATAGACAACAGACTAAATGTAACCAGTTCAGAACTAAATGAGAAAAAAACAAGCATGTCTATTTAATGCATTATTTTTAAATGTTACAAATGCCTTTGAACAGCAATGCAAAGAATAGGAGAATATGCTCTTTCAGAAAGCTGTTTGGTTAATAGATCTTCTAGTAGCTGGGTCAAAAACATGTTTTAATTTCTTGTTTGTAAAAGGGCAAAAAAAAAATCCTTATAGAAAATCTCATTTTTTTTCTGAACAGTCTTTTTACAGAAAGAAGGAAGAAGTCAGTTTAGCTAAACACAAAATAGTTTCAAATTTTGAAGAATTACAGAATAGAAATTTAACAGGAAATAGAGAAGAGAGTAGTGGTTGTGGTAGGTAAAGATGTTACCTGGGAAAAAAAATGGGAGAGACATAAATCTCAAGTCCAATAAATATATTTATAATACCTTTATAATGTCAAATATATTCCAATTGCTTGAGACAGGGTCAACCTAAAATAGTCTACACTATTGCCCTCTTAACTGTGCCATGTTTTTTTTTTAATTTTAAAAACTATTGAGCAGCACATCCTCTGATTTAATAATAGTATTGCAGTACCTTTGGCCAAAAGAACTCTATTTAATCACTTTGCTTCATTCGCTCATACACTTGCTACTTTGAACAGTCTCTGATTTTTCTACTATCTTTTATGATTATTGGTCACATTTTAAGTCTTCCCAGAAACTACAAATGACCTACATATGATTTCCCAGGCATAGTAACTAAAGCCATTTGAAGCATTCACCAAGCTTGCTTCATTTGAGACCTAATGATAGCATGCAAGATCATTTCCTGTGTGATATAAGGTCATGGGAAGTCCACAAACCTTTAGGAACAAAAATGGGTACTCTGAAATGAATTTTATCTGGTTTTAAATTCAAAGGTGCATGAGAAGAAACAGGTACTAACATTTCAACAGAAGAATAATATTTGACATCTCACAAGTTGCCACTGAAGGAAACACTTAGCATACATTATCGCCTATTCCAGGTATCCATATATTCTCATGGTATTATGGAACCAGATTCTGCTGGTGTCAAAACCAGCCATTTGCTGGGAATCTGTTGAAATAAGAGACTTCCTATTTGCAAGTCTGTCTAATGTATAAGCAGAGTGGAATTTAGGCATAAGAGAATTAAAGTCTACTGACGGTTTGGTAAATGAGGAGAAGGAACGAGGGAGAGCAGAAGGATGCATATTGCATTTGGGACCCAAATCCCTTTTGGATGCCTTAAACCTGGTTGTGTAACCCTATTTTATAGATTTCGTCCCCTGTCATTTTCTGTTAGTTGGCTATAATTCTGCTTCCTCACCAGCGACAAGTTGCCAGCTTTATATCTCACCTCTTATACATGCTAGGAATTCAGGGAGTGTTTTTGTATTGAATTTATTAGAATGGACCTTGGAGATCTTCAGGAGGATGTATTTGTTTTTCATAATGAAAATGAAACCTAGAGGGAGTATTTTCTTTGCAAATGTAGAAAAGTTAGTCAATGGTACTCGAAGCCCAAACCTGGGACTTCTGACTCTAAAACTATGTTTCTTTGAGGTGCATGTTCTGATTAACATAATTAGCTCTCCTGTATATTCACACTTCTCCCCCTCACTACTCTTTGCAACACAACTTGCTTTCTCTAATTGTGACTGAGATGGAGAAAATGACATCTTGAAGTCGGTCATATTTAGTAAAATCTATGTGCAAAGGGTGACAAGCACCCATGTGGTTCATAATGAATACGCTCTGATGATTTTAAATGTGTGTTTGTATTTCAGTTGGTTTGTTTATTATAACATAGAGTGTGATGGGATTTTTTTAGACATGAAAAAAATAAGTCTAGTGTTATTATCCAGCAAGAATAATCTGCATTCGATGCCCTTTGACCACCAAGTCAAAGACCTTACTCTTGCAATTCTCTTCTCTCTCCTTTCTACCAGATTGTTTCTACGGCCATGCAAACATGCTCTTATTTCTCCAAGATATTAAAAAAAAATACAGAACTTCCCTTGATTCCATCTTCTCTGCCAGCTTAACCCTTCCTATTCCTTGGCTTTTTTGCGATAAAATTCCCTGAAATTCTTGTCTGTCCCCTTTCCTGTACTTCCTTTTCTCATGTTCCCTCTTGTAACTGTCCTAGTCAGACTTTTACCCCTACCATTCTACCAAATTTGTCTTGTCAGTGTCGCCAATGCTGTCGAAATTGTTAACTACAATGGTCCAGGCTCAGGACCTATTTTATTTCATCTTATTGGTAGCATTTGACACAGTTGATACTTTTTCCTCCTTAATATATTTTTCTTTTGGCTTCAGTGATACCACACACTATGCCTTGCTTCCATTTCACTGGTTTCTCTTTTGACATCTCCTTTATTCATTTTTCATTATCCTTCTCACTTCTTAATGCCGAAGTTCTCCAGGTCTCAGTCATTTGTTCTCTTCAATTTCTACCTTAACTCTCTCCGTTGTGGTTTTATCCAGACCCATGGATCTAAAATACCTTCTATATGCTGATGAGTTCCAAACTGACGTCTCCAAGCCATATCTATCTCATGAACTTCAGTCTTACATATCCATCTGCCTGCATGACACACATGCTTGAATAGCTAAAAGACATACCAAATGAAACTTGTCCAAAAAGTAAGTCCCTGACTTTTCTCACCTTCTCCATCTCAGATGATAGCGACTTCTTGTGTAAAACCACTTAAACCAAAAACCTTGAAGGTGTTCTTAACTCTTCTTTTTATTTCATACATGATAATTCAACACACCAGACATGCTATCAGCTCTACCCTCAACGTATTTTCAGAATCCAACCAATTCTCATCACCTCCGCTCCTAAAACTCTAGTCTAAACCATCGTCATCGGTAGCCTAAATTTCAAAGGTAGCCTCTTAATAGATCTCCCTACTTCTAATCTTGCTCCTTTACTATCCATTCTTGTTTTTCATTTTTGATAATACATATTTATTTTTCCAGGGTTTTTTGAGGTATAATTGATACAAAAAACTGGAAAAATAGAGGACACCAAGAAAATGCTGAAGATGATATATATGTTTATTGCTTGGATTGTGCTGATAGTAACACAAGTGTACACATTTGTCCAAACTTACCAAATTGTATACCATCCATTCTTAATAAAGCTGGTAAGAGTGGCCCTTCTAAAACTTAAGTCACACACATTACCATCCTGCACTGGCTTTCCATTTCATCCAGACTCTACAATGTTACCTAATTATCTGGTTCCTTGCCCCTATTTTCTTTTTTGTCCTTGCTTCATTGCAGTCACATGTTCCTCCTTTGGTGTTCATTGAAAATAACAGGCATGGTCTTGCCTAATGCTGCTTGTACTAATTGTTACCTCTGCCTTATTATGTTTCACCCCAGATATCTTCATGGCCAACTACATCACTTCCTTCATGTCTGTGCTCAGATCTCAACTTCTCAATGAGTAACACCCATGGTACTCTACTTCATGCTATCTTATTTACCTAATCCCTCCCTGATACTCCAAATCCTTCTCACCTTGATATCTTTCACTTTTATTCCATAGCACTTTTCACCTCCTAAAATAGTATATGAATTACTCATTGGTCATAGTTATCATTTTTTATCTATCTCTTCCCACTATAATGTAAGTTTCACAGGGGCATGGGACTTTGTTTCACCCACCAGTGAATTCTAAGCTGGAAAACAGCCTAACACAATAAACATGTATATTTTTAAATTCATTGGATAAGTTAGTAGATTTTAAAGCATATATTTTTATATTACAAGATTTTTTTTTTTGAGACAGGGTCTTACTCTGTCACCCTGGCTAGAGTGCAGTGGCATCATCATAGCTCACTGCAACCTCAAACTCCTGGGCTCAAGCGATCCTCCTGCCTTCAGCATCCCGAGTAGCTGGGACTATAGGTGCACGCCACCACACTCAACAGTTTTTCTATTTTTTGTAGAGATGGGGTCTTGCTCTTGCTTAGGCTGGATATTACAAGATTTATTAGTGTATAATCTCTGTTGAAATAGTAAAATATACATTGAGATAATAGAGAATTATAAAAACTGCAAGAATGAATAAAATCTTCATTTTCACTGAAATTAGTTTAGTAAGAAAACTTTATTGTGTTGTGGTAGGCAGAATTCTAAGATGGTCCCAAAGATCCAGATACCCATACATGTGCTATTTAATCCCAGGATTTATGAATATGTTGGGATAGTCATCACTGTCATGATTAGGTTATATTACATGGCAAGGTTGACTTTAAGAAAGAGAAACTATCATGGGTAAAATTGACCTATAAATATCTCTTGTAAATATATAAGTTTCTTAAAATAAAAGGAACCAGGTGCTTCCTAAAAATGAGATTGTGTGTGAGGAGGATTCAGCAAAGTGGGGATTCTCCATTGCTGGATTTATAGATGGAGGGGGCTACGTGACAACAAATTAAGAGCAGCCCCAGGTGTTGAGAGCAACCCCTGGACAAAAACTAGAAAGAAAGAGTGACCTCAATCATTCCACTGCAAGGAACTGAATTCTATCAGCAATGTGAATGAACTTGGAAGCTTCCCCAGAGCCTCTAGATGACACACAACCCGGCCAATACCTTGATTTCTGCCTTGTGATACCTTGAGAAGAGAACCCAGCCACAACAGGCGTGAGTTTCTCACCTATAGAATTGTGAGCTAATTGTGAGTTGTTTTAAGCTGCTAACTTTGTGGTAATCTATTACACAGCAATAGAAAACTAATATTTTTCTTGTTGTTTTGTTTTGTTTTGCTTTTTATTTCTATGCTCTACTTTTAACCTGTAAATCACTTGATGCACATGTCTTAGCCTACAAAAAGTTTCAGAAGCAGGAAGTAAAAAAAAAGGCATAAAAACAAGGCTAAATAAATATAAGTAAAAATCCTGTGTAAAAAGAATTAAAAAAGACATTAAGGCAGAGTTAAATAACTACATTTCTTCAGATCACTTGATATTGCAATATATATAAGTGAACTCTACCCCTAGTGCTGTCAATAATTACTCTATGACCATATGCAAAGGATTTAACCTAACCTGGCTTTTATTTTCCTTATTCATTAAATAAGAGCATTTGACCAGAATAACTCTAAGATCAATTCCTGCTATAAAATGCTATGACTCAACAATTCTATGCTTTTAAAATCATCTATGATTCTTTCCACATTCATATAGAAATATATTTTTCATACTATTTAAATATTGAATTCTGCATGGGAAATATTACTTTATGAGTTTGGCAGCAGACATGAAAATATTTTGGCACTGTATAATCTATCAATGGAATCAAGATACTATAAATGTATCAATATGAAATAGATGGCAAATGAAGTTTTAGGATTTCAAGGAAGGTCTCTGACTAAGCCTGAACTTCTCTAGTGAAAATCTAATAGCATTATTTTGGCCACCAGAGGGCTCCCACATGATTTCTTCTTGCATTGAAATTTTGAAGAATTATTCAAACTTTATCACTGGAAATGAGAATAATAAAGATACAATAAAATATCACTAGGAAATACAAATAATGAGGAGTGTTTAGTTTTCAGAATAAAATTTAAAATAAATTTTCCCTGGGTATTAAATACAGATTAGGAGGGAAACTTAACAGAGAACCTCAAATCTGAATGTCAGTTTGATTCATTGAAAAAAAATCATAAAATATCACTTGTACACATATTGGCTTTTATTTTCTATTTGTAATGGTTAGCACTCATAAGACAAATTTGGAATTTAACTTCACTCAATCCTTAATCTATTTGCTTCCTTTAAATAGTAGCTCTTTGGGTAATAAGCACTATAGAAATTGTGTGCTGTTTCTTAATAGTAGAGAACTTTCCAGTGTGTGTCTATGTGTATTTCTAGAGCTATGCTTCTTTGTATATATATTTACCCTAGAAAAAGAGAAAATATTTTAAAAGTGGAAGAGAGAGAAGTTTCTGCTTTCAGGATGTTAACTTGTCTTGACCATGAACATATTAAAGGATAGGGAAGTGATATTTGAAAGTCTTTCCATGGGGAGAAAAAAAAAACACCCGGTTTTATAATAACTACTGTTTTTGCCATGCTTATATTTTTACAAAAATGATAAAAACACAAGATATTTTGTATCATGACACTGTTTTCTCATACACAACATAGAAATATAAAGTTTGCATGTTAATCAAACTTTTACATAACCAGATTAGCAAAATATAAAACTTGATAATTCCCAATGCAAAACGTCTTAGATAGTGTTGAGTGTTAGGTGGAGATTGATACTATACCTTTAGAGGGCATTTTCACAATATCAAATTGTAAACAGTCCATATTCTTAACCCCAAAATTCTACTGCTAGGAATATGCCTTGAGAATTTTTGAAAGAACCACTATAAGCAACATATATAGATAGATTTTTTGGCAGCATTGTTTGTGTCCATGAGCAACCAAATAACCTAAACTTTCAAAAATACAGAGCTGGTTAGATAAATTATTTTACATTTATATTATGAAATACTATATAACTGTGAGAAAGTGAGAGTTCTCTACATGTACAGATAAGTGCTCCCAAAGATATGTGGGAAACAAAAATCAAGGTGTAAAAAAATATGAACAATGATGAGTGTGATCACTTTTATGTAAATAGTAAAGAGATCATGTAATAGCTATTCATATATTTTTCTGAAATGCCTCATGAAAAACTGTCAATAAGAAGACAAGGAAGGGTAACAAAACAGGAAGAAGATAAAAAGATGGTTTTTACTTCATTTTTACCTTACAGCATGGTTTGCATTTTATACCCAATACATATATTGGGGTTTTTATTGTTTGATTGTCTTAGGGGGTTTTGTGTTTTTATCATCAAAGATTATTTTATCTGTGGGATTTTTGGATATGTTCTCCTTTTTGTATATCAGAATGAAGATAGCATTATAATATGAATAAGATGGCTCTCATTTATTAAGCTTTTCCTATGTGCCAGACTAATTCATTTAATCCTCACCTAGCCCATCCAAATGGATATTCATATTATGCCCATTTGACAGATACAGAAATGGAGACACAGAGTTTAAGCAACTAGTCCAAAATAACAGGTGGAGCCATATCACACCCCAGCTGACCAACTCCATAGTACACACCTAACCCTTATAATCTGTTGTACATACATACATTAGAATGCATTTTTGAGATATTAATAGGCACGAATCCTTTTTAAATTGAAAAGAGAAAATAAGACAAGTTCTTCCATGTTCTTTATTCTTCAGTTAACATGTCTCTTTCCAAGGTTGCTTGGTTTGCTCCACTGACTCAGTCATATTTTCTGTGTCAATGCGCCCAGGTTTTATGTTTTGCCTCCCTGATTGATAAAGGCTTGCACCTAGTAATGTTCATTTGAACACCTGAAAAGAGGTTCAGATAGTGTGTCCTTTGTGATTTGAATAACTAGAATACATCAGATGAATAGAGTTATTGTTCTTGTTCCCAAGTGCCGCCTTCTTTTCCTCCTTTCCTTTCTAGGAAAGCCCAATAAATGGTTACTAATCACTTTGGATTCTTCTAGTGCATGTCCCAGTGCAGGCTATACTCCAAAATTCAGGTGCCAGTTATTCTGTGTTCAGCTTACTTTTGTTTCCTCTTTTTATGTTCTGTTTTCTACAAGATATCTTTAGAAATTCCAGTTTCCTTCTGCAATCTTGCAGAAGTGAAACGAGATGCAACTCAAATCTTTACATCTTGCTTCACGTTAACAGCCCTTCTAAGCCTGGGGGTGGGAGACACTGAGAGAATTGACTAAGGGATGTCTGGAAATTGCCAGCAAATGTCCGTGTAGCCCTATCCCCCAAGCCAAAGGTAATTGGGAATTGAATTTAGGGTACCAGTTGTCCTGTGAGCTTTCACAGAAATGACTTTGCAAACAAACAAACAAAACCTTGTCCAAAGCACTGAAATTGAAAGGTCATCAGAGTTTATTTTTGATGACAGCTGGACACTCTCAGTTAGAAAAAAGAGGATCTTAAAATATTGAGACTGGCTGACCTAGCTATCTGAGGGAATATTTTCTTTTTGCTACTTTAACATGACATTTACTATTATTTAAAATTGATGATTTCTGTTCAATTTAGATTATAGGTCAGTATTTTATTTGAAGTTCCTTTTCAAATTTTATACTTTCAATTCTACTTTTAAAAGAAAAGAGAAGTGATCAGAATGAAGGACAAAGTAGGTGCCTTTCTGGTCCCTCTCTGAGGAGAATGAACTGTAGAAAATATATGAGGTAATTTGTTACCAAAGATTTTTATGACCAGCTTATATTATAATTAAAATAGAAGAATGATGACCATGACACCTTTTCTAGCAGTCAGAAGAAATTAGACTGTTGACCCTAAGGGGGATGCAAATAATTTGAAATTATGCTGCTTACTTGAATCCTAGCTGATAACACAAGAATTTGGAAAATCTTACAAGAGTTTATACAGTACAAAAGGAAACTATTGAGGAAGTCAGAGGAAGGGGCTATAAGTCTGAAAATAAAGCCAGAAATAAAATTAGTATACAGAAATCCATATCATATACCTCTGTACTTGTAAGAGTTAGGCCGCCCATTTGCTTCTGAACTTTCTACTTATACAAAGATCAGAATGCCTTAGAATACAGTCTAAGATTTGTAATTTCCATATGACAAAAATTAACTGTTCAGGAGGGGAACATTTTTCATGACATTAAGACTGAAAAGAGACTTCATAAGGATGAATATGGGTGTTGTAGATCAACACAGGATTCCTGACCACTCTGCAGCACAGCTTCTGGGCACCTTTTCATTCCTACCTTTTCAAACACTTGCAGAACTGAAAGGAGACTTCTGAAAAAGGGGTTGCGAGGACCAAGGGGACATCTTCACTGATGCCGGATAGCCTAAACCTCAGGACACCCCTGTGGTTTGAATGTTAAATACAGACAGTGCTGCCTTTTTTAATTTTCCATGATCATGTAATGGCTTCCTACAATGTGCCTAGGTTTTGGCTAAGTTCTGCAAGAATGTTAATATATGAGAAATGCAGATTCTGTCTCCATAGGTGATGAGATTTATTTGCAAATAATTATAACACAAAGAAGTATGTGATAAGTGCCACTTAAGCAGAATAAACAAGTTGGTGTAGAAATTAGGAAAGAGAAAGGTCATTATCACTGGGGGTGATGAGCACAGGCTCCATGAAGGAAAATGAACAGAGTCGTAAAGAAGTGATTCTCAAATTTTAGTTTGCAAAAAAAAAAAAATCACTTAAAGAATTTTTTTCAAAAAAATCAATTTTCAGGCTCAACCCATAGAAAATTGAATTTTCTATGTTTTGAGTAAGGTTCCAAAGTCTTAAATATAAACAAGCTAGGTGACACTTCCATACTGTTCTAACTGTGGCAGCAGTCTTGTTGGGGGGCAAGGGGACTTGTCTTAAAACGTGCTTGCAAAGTTCCCATATTAAATAGAGAAAATATCAGCTTTTGGTCCCTATTCACAGCAGAAGGTGAGGATGAGATGACTGATAGTCTGATAGTGCTTTCCCCAAGAAGGGTAGACTTGTAGGTTTAAGTTAGGCCTTGGCATGTCTTCAGATTCTATGTTAAGAAGTTTCTTGCCATTCTATATTAAGGAGTTCAGACAACATTTAACACGTGGTGGGGAGTTCATTAAGTGAAATATTTAAGTAGAGGGGTGGTATGATCAGATCTGTGTCTAGTGATTTTTTTTTCTTAAATGTATTTCCATCCCCACTGACCTATTGATTTTTCAGAATGGATTCCCTCTTTGCAGTGGCACTGTGATACCTGCCCACTGTAATAGTAATTGGCTACAAAATATAGACAATAAATCTAATAATACACATCTATTCTTAGACACCAAAAATCTCAGACACCACTTCCTGTCAAAATAGGTTTAGTCTCCTGAATTGATTAAAATTCAAGGAGACCAAAATCTCCGCTGACTATTGGAAGAAGAGAAGCAGCACACAGATTGTCATGTTACAGAGAGACCTTCCTGAAGAGACTACCTTAATTAGGGTAAGTGAGGATCTTCAGAGCTAATAAGATCCATGTGAATCTCCATTACACAAAAATGTTCAAGAGAAGCCACATAAAGCACCAAATAACATCAGAGATTAAATTAAATGAGTGAGTGAAGATGTCATTTAATCAAGAAAATGCTAGAATCTGCACTTTCTAGGCTTCCTGCTTGGTCAAGCGCTTTGTCCCAACCCTTTTCCCCCAAGTCCCATTACACAGTATGTCTGAAGAGAATAAAGCATGTGCTTTTTCCACTTCAAATGACGATTAAAGGGGTGATTTTCACCCACAGTATTTGTTCACCCACCCAGCATACTAACACACTCTTTCAATCAGCAAGTCCTTTATTCTTAACATTACTGTTTTACTTAAGAGATAATGTCAAAGGAATTGGGCGTTGTGACTGGATAATGGTCTCCTGCTGCAAGATAAATGCTTAGGCATTTATTGAAAATAAATGTTGGAGGAAAGCCAAGACATTTATTTTTAAAGTAGAAAACTATTTTCTAGTCACAACTTTCAATGCCAGAGACATCATAGCTATCTAACCAAAGGATTTTTTAAGTAAATTGAGATCACACAAAGAGAGCAACAGAATAACTAATTTGTTCTCACCTATATGAAAGTTAACATTCTCGTTTCTTTTCTACAGATACTAAATCAAATTCAAATATCTTTGGTTTTTATTTTTTTCTTTTGGTGGGGAACATTGAAAGAATGCATTAACAACATATTCAATCGACTCTCTAGCTGGATTGTACAGACTTGGTTTTTGCCTTTTTTAAACAAAATAGATTTAAGTATGCATGGAAAAACAGAAGATTTCATGATGAAATTTTTTGCCTTTTTCTTTTTTTGGTCACTTTATATGCAGGAATGGTTACCAACATCATTTTGAGGTGTCTGAAAGGCATATAAACAGTAATCAAGGAAGCTTTTAACAGCAATGGTAATGAGCTGTGTTCCAAGGTAGTGATAATTTTTGTTCTTCTGGTCATTGTTTAGTGCCTTCACAGAGCAAGATCACTATAAGTGAATTTCAAGAAACACTACTCACACTTTTCCTCAGTGTTGATATTCATAAGGATACCATTGTAACCTGACTAGTTACTAGTGGAATTTAGATGCACCATGAAACAATCTCTAATCCTTTCCCCCAATATCTGCTACTATATATTTAACTTATAGCCATATTATTCTAGCAATATAAAGTATCTCCATGGATAATGGATATTGCCTTCTTTTTCCCCTTGCTTCTCCCTGTTATAGCTACAGAATAATGAAAATTTATAAGTGAAACTGAAACACCCACTTGGCATCACCTGTATATAGTAAGGGCCACTCAGCAAATGGTTTTACCCTGAGGGATCAAAGGAAAATGAAAACATAACTTAATGTAATGTTGAAGTGAACAGAAATTGTTATTCTTCATTTTGAAGATTGTGTTTTAAGAGCATCATCTCTAGGGTAAATACAATGTGTGTGTGTGTATGTATATATATGTATATACACACACACATATATGGAGAGAGATTCCTCTGAAATATAGGAAGTATAAGGTTTCTAGATAGATGCATAAATAAGATATGCATCATAAGTTCATTTGTAAAATAAAATAAAATCTCACCATTTTTTGGAACGTTTTGAAGGGAGCTTATGTTAAGATTAAAGGGTTAAATGTGTCTAATAAAACCTTATAAATAAAAAACATAAAAAGACAGTTAAAGAGTATAGTTACAGAGTTATTTATGTTATATGTAAAGCATGTGTGTGTGTATACATATACACATATATATACACACACACACACATGCTTAAGAACAACCAGAGAGTTACACACTTATACTGGGCATTTGTAAGTGGCTTTAAAGAAGTCTTTCATTTTTTTCAAATTTTAGAAATAAGTATCACTAATTAATAAGTACATATAATCATATTATACACTTGTTTAATGGCGTTAATGTTTTTGTGATTATTATGGTAATAACTTTGTACAGTTTTTACACATCCCTCTCGTTAATTAATTTTTGGTTGCTTTTCCTTAAGTTATTTCTTCTCAAGATCAAACTTTATTATATGCGAGTCATGTGAATATTGACTCTCTCATATTGCTAATTTATTGTAAACTTGTTTCTGCCGTGCAATAGTCTTTCTTAAATATTTGGAAGGATCTTTTCTTCCATTAAAAGTGTCATCTATATAAACACTACGTTAGTAGAACATTGAAGTCCTTTAGCCACCTCAGGAGATTATAGCTAAGAAGATACACTCTATATTTAAGACTTTTTAAAGGAATTTATCTTCTAGTTATGCTCTGGGGTCCTAGAGAATTCCACAGTAGTACATGAGGGAGTTTCCAGGATGTGGCCCCCAGTCTACCCACTTCAAGAGCAGATATTCCTTTGTATGTTGTTCTTTCAAATGAAATTTTATTTCAGGAAAGAGTTCCACCATTAACAAAGTAACGAATAGATTCATGAATAAAGAAATACATTGAAATATTATAGAGCCACCCTTTAGAGATAATAGAAATACCTTATGTAATGTTTTATGTACCAGGCACTTTATGTTTGTTAACTTAATCTAATCCTTATAATAACCCTGTGAAGTTGGTATTATTATTGTTCTTATTTTAAAGGGGAGCAAATTGAGAAACAGAGAGTTTAAAAATCCCAATACCATACAACTGGAAGGCATCAAGATCAGGATTTGCATCTAGATAATGTGCCTCCAGAATTCATGATAATTTTAGCCTCAGTGCTAATCTATGCAGATGGGATGACCTTGTGTGTGTGGAGCGGGGGCGGGAATTATAAGGAATGGTGCAAGTTCTGTGATAGAGCAGTGGCTTCTAAGGAAGCAATTTTTAAAAATACCGCATAATGAAAGTATTCAAGAAGCCAAAATTTATTTTATGAGTAAGTAAATTTGGAAGTCAAAATCACAGCCCAAGGTCCATTCCTGGTGTGGGACCTCCCAACCATCACCTAGACTTGAGCCTTTGCCTCCATGCCTTCTCTGCCCAGGTCTCGTGCTGATAAGCTTAACAAAGACCTGCTACAGCAACCACTGAAGGAGACATATGCAGAGGAGGGAGGCTGAGCTCAGGGGGGTAGCTCATGGATTGGATAATAAGTTTTACTGAATTAAATAAGTTTAATATTTAATTTTTTAAGAAAGAGTATATCTGTAAGTGCAAGCTATTATACTTAAGGAAAAATATCCATATGATAGCCGATGTGAATATAGTACTTTGTCCTGAAATTTGCTTTCATAAAATCTCACTTTGGTAGTCAGAAAGTCTCAAGAGACTTTCCTTTATTTATTCATTTATTTGTTTGTTTGGTTTTAGCACTTTGCTCTTGACTTATCAAGAGACTTTCTTGATGAAAAACTTCTTTCTGGAAAATCAGTAGTTGCTTGTAGTTCCTTGTAGGTTGTTGTTTAATTTCCCAACTCCAAATATATGACCCCTAGGACATTACTTTGTTTATTGGCAAGTTTTCCCCACCAGGTCCCCAAGTCTTGTAATTAGTAACATGATAATTTTTTTTCAGAAAAATGTTCTAGCTAATTCTTGCAAAGATTGTAGATATCTTCCTCTACCTACATTTATAAATTTTAGGCTTGAGTGCAAACTGAACATAAGCATCACAAATATGTGTGTGTATATAATTTATTCATTAAAAAGGTGAGTTAACTTTCTTCATGTAAGTTGTTCATATCTACTGCCAAGGTAACAAAATATTCTTCACAGAATTAATGTATTTGCTTAATTGAGAGATGGTCATTTTCCGTATACTTGCCTACTTAGAAGATATTTATAGCACCTAAGATACATATTATTGACATGTACAAGCTAAATTAGGAAGAAAAATAAGTAAGGAGTTTAATTTCCAAGAGAATGTTTGAGTGCTCTCCCAGGAATTTAGATAACCTGTCTCTTCTCATTGGTATTAGGCTATAAAGAACTTAACACAGGAAATAGCATTTAGATGAAACTGTGAAGAAAAGAGAAACATCCTTTCCTCTTTCATTTCATCTCTATTTTTAAAGAGAATATATTTGTTTCACTTCATTTCACTGTGTAAATGGACCTTCAGTCCTCAAAAAAAAAAAAATGCTCTTCGGTGCATGATTTTCCAATGGAACCTTTTTCAGAGGACTGCTTGTTTGATATAAAGTTTTATCTGATTTTGTTGACATTGTAAAAAATAGTTTCTCCATTGCAATCTTCAAATGCTGATATTTGCAGTACTTAAGTTGTTAGGTTTTATACACTCAAACATCATTTGAAGAAAAGTCAGAGATGTGCAATTTGTGAGACTGCCATGGAGGATACCCAGGTAACCAAATTTTGTTATACAGTAATATTATGTTAAGATTCCTGGGAATTATTTTTCACAGAATTCAGTATCCCCAAAAATGCTGTGCTTTTTTTAAAGCATCAAGGCTACATTTTTCCCCTATACACACGTAACTAATCAAGTTTCTTCCATTTCTTTGACCAAATAGAAAGCACAGAGCCAATGTGTTAAACTCTTCCCCTGAAATACATTTTACTTACTAACATTACTCCTGTTAGTATTTTTTTCTCTGCCTTTCCTTTTAACCCTGTATCATCATCTTAAAAAAAAAAGTATACAAATTTATTTTCACCATCTTCCCTACCTCTTTCTAGGATTCAAGTAAAATGGCATAAAATAATCAGGGACTCAGGGAAATACTACCTAGAAATATGGTATCATAAACTAGATGTGGGAGTTCTATAAGGCAGTGCAGTATTCCTTCACTATCACTTGACCATGACATCTCCCAATCTTTCACTATTAAAAGGATATTTTCCAATATTCCTGTCATCTATATCCTACCAAAAAACTTTTTTTTTAATCTTGAAGTGTTTCCTTGAGAATTCTTTCAGTCTACATACATTAGTGTTTTCCCTATGCAAGTGCAATTAGGTATCCCTTAATCCAGGAAGGGGTACAAGAACCAATCATTCCAGGAATCAGGTTCCAAATCCAAAAATTAGTCTGAGATCAGGTGGAACACAAACACTATTATCCAAGATCTAAACTCAAGGTACAAAACCAGGATGTCAATTCAAGTGGTCAGCAGAGCAGTAAGTGGAAGTACAAAACCCTAGAATTGGCAGATCCCTATCTGTCATCAGCAGACCAAGTGCCAGGAAACCAGGCTACTAATGGATGTTCCTGAGCATGTGTACTGAATAGGAATGTAGTCAGTGGGAGTTGGGGTCACAAAAAAGGAAATAGGAAGGATACTAATAGACATTTGGGTCCTGGGAGGATAATGAGTCCTGGTGGAGCAGCAGCTGAATGGAGAGTTACTGACAAAGGGCTTCTTTAAGAGCCTATCTGCTTAAAGCAATACTCATCTCAGTGGAGTAGGTCAAGCTGAGCCCAAGGATGGAGGTTAAATAGAGCAGCTGCAAGGGGGAAAGGCCAGTGGGGTCAAGAAGAAAACCAGAAACACAGGGCTTTAAGTGGCCACAATCTACAACAGTAATATATATTTTGTGATATATTTATTTACTATAATTTTATTGTCCCTTTCTTGATTTGAAAGACAATGGGAAAAACATTTTATATGTTTCTTCAAAAACATATGTACATCCATCTATTAATAAGATTTTATATACATGCCTCATTCCGTATTGAACAGAATAAAACCTGTAAACTACTGCTAGAAGAATTATATGTATTTAGTCTCAAAAATTGTTCCTAATATTATCATTTTGTTCACTCGTGATTTACTCTCATGATTAGCTAGGTGAAAGAATTATATTTCTTATCCAGAAATCTACTAGTTCAAGAAAAATCCTTTATTTGTCAATGAAACTATTTATTTTTAAGTGAATATTTTCTTGTTACTTTGAATATCTACAATAGACTTGTGTTTATTCTGTTGGTATTAATTCTTATTAGTAAGGAAATATAATTGTTTACCCACCGTATTTCTAACAGCTATCCCACTGAGGCTAACTCTATTTAATTCATAGCTCTTTGGTCCTAACAGATATTGAATTCTGTGCTATGTATTCACTCACAGTATGATCAGACACCCACCAAGTCTATAGCAGTAATTAATATATTACATGGGGATAGATCCCATTAACTGAACAACTTTGGATTATGTATTTCAGGTTATCTACTACTTGCAGTATTCTGTGCCATTCCTACATTTGAAGCATTTTATGTGGTATTTTATCCATAATACATAATAAGTATAATTAAAAGGTTGAAGAAGAGATTTAAATAGTCACAAAATAATGCCCTTCTAAAGCAATCCTTCAATGTTCTGAGAAAAATTGGTTTCTTCATATTATAGTCTTGGTTTTCATTCATTTTCTTACTTGCATGTAGTATCATGGACTTTCTGATGCAACATCTGTTTTCCTCTCTTGAATGAGAAACATTTATCCATATATTGATTATTGACTGTTAATTTTCTTCCTACTCTATCAGTCATCCCCATGAGCATCACTTTACTATCTTTAGTGGTTTCCAGAGTGCCTTAGCGCACATTAAGTCTGTTATTTTTCACTCATTCTGTCTGAGTGCCATTTCTCTCTCTCTCTCCCCTCTCTCTGTCTCTCCCCCTCTCACTGAGACTTTGTATTGCTAATGACTTCTCACAACTCCCATGTTGAAATAAATTTACATATAGCCTACCCAATTAAACTGTTTGTTGCTGAATGATAAAGAACTTCCAAAGTAGATTGGCATTTTAAAAAAAATCTTCATATTTATCATATTTATGATTACATATATTGGTATGAACTGATCTAAAACAAATGATATTATTATATCCATTGTATTTCACTTTGCTACTAAAAGCTGTCATGATGTTCCATTGCTATGGCCTCAAAGTGGTTAGCATTTTTCATTCTGAAGTAATCAATTGGGGTGATAAGCAATGATCTTAAGATTTTTGGGAAGCAACCACACAATTATTTAAGTAAGCAAACATTCAACATGTTTCAAGTGCTTCCTACCAATTCAGTTGATATAAATAATTGAATAAAACTGCTAGACTGTTGATGCATACATTTAATTTATTCAATAAACATGTATTAAGCAACAACTATATGCCAGGACTATACTAGGATATAGAGATAGATAAAACACAGTGCTATTCCTCAAGTTAACTCTAACTTAAATAATGGAACAGCATGTATTTAAAAGAAGAAGAATGAGGAAGAGGAGGAGGAGGAAATGAAAAGGAAAAAGAATGAAAGTATTAGATAATACAGGAGAAATTCTGAGATATAGATTGCTTAGTAGAACAAGTGTTGGCCTGTTAAATTATGTTTTATTGGTAGACCAGTATGTGCTTGCAGTAGTTATTAGTGTAACCAATTAAATGGGTTGACATAATCCTAATATTCTATAAGCTATAATTTCAAAACTAAAATGCAAGTGTGTAAAATAATATACTTTTTGGGTTCCTTTAGGGTTTTTTTTTTGAGCTAAAATTTGTCATCATTAAAATAAAAGATAGTGTGGAAAAAATTAAAGAATACCTGAAAACTACATTTTAAGCAGCTATACCTTTCACAAATAGCTGAAGCAATAAACCATGACATTCCCTTTTTCTCATTTGATATTATGTACAGTAAGTATTCTGAAGCCAAGGGAGAATCTGTTGCCAATTCCTAGACTGAATACTTTTTCCTCCTTTGTTCAAGGAGATATTACACATTGAAAAATAATGGTCCTTTAAGAGTAAAATATATTCAATTAGAAATTATCAAAGACTCCTTAATGTGTATAAACTTTTAGTATGCTCCTGCATACTCAACCACTGACACCTCATCTAGCCTTTCACATGCTACCTCTATTAACAAAAAACATTTTTTTCGGTTGATTTTCAGCTACAGGTCATTGTGTTGTCCATGCCTGTGGAGAAGCACTCCCAATGGCACTGGCAATTGGCAAAATTAAAGTGTATTTTCCATTTATAGCTCAATAGAGGAGATGACCATTTGTCATTAGTTTTTTTTCAGCACAATATGTCATCCTTAAAGTGAAAGGAAACTTGCCACTTTTCTTATTTATGCCTTTGACCAAACACCCTTGAATAGGAAGTTTTGAAAACAAGTATTCTAATAATGAAGAGGATTTAGATTTTAAAAATTTGAAATAAATGCTGTGAAGCTAGGAAATTTAATTTTATAACAATGATTTTGCTGGGAATCTTTAGGTAATATGACTTTTCTATAATGTTCTGCCAGTTTCTGCCAAAAAGAATATCTTCTAAAATTAAAAAACATTAGAATAAAAAAAAACCTAAAATCTTTTTTTCTAACACTAGAAAAAAATTAAATCCTTTTTTTCCCCTAAAATTCTAAAACAGTTTCATTTAGTGTTTAGGCATTAATATGCAAATTGACTCATTGTCTAAAATATACTTTTCTATTACCTATTTTAAATATTCATCTTGCTACAATCTGAGTAAAACATAGTGCCAGAGGGAAAACAGCTTCTTGATAAAGGAATTGTAACATAGAATACACTATTAAGCCTATATGCTGCTGAACTTAGTCTTCTAAATATAATGCAGCAAGAAATTGAACATAAGAGTAATTCATTGCACTAGCTCTAAGCATCGCTCTAGCGGCTTTCATGAACACTTAACAGAAAATTAGTGGCTTTTCTTTAATAACTCTTTGTTGTTGTATGGGGGTATTTTTCTCATGTACTTTTTCATTTGAATGGAGGAATTTGTGCACGAAACAAAATAGTCTTTTGAATGAATACATAGGGTGTTATTTTGATCAAAGTTATCTCCTTTTAATACATCTGGGTTTTTGGCAAGAATAAAATATATGAAGAAAGTAAAATTCTGTAATTTTAGTATTTGTTAAGGTTGCATTTTATTACATCATAATAATTTTTTTTAGTACCTGTAGAGACAGAAATACAAAGTATGAGGCAATCTCTACCTTTGATGGAAAAGCTTATAATTTAATTGGCAAGGGATGTCCTATATTGAACAATTTGAATGAAAAGGGACATTGTACAGAAAGTCACTTGTCCTTGAGAAAAGCCAATTGACTGCCCAGAAAGTTCCCCAGAGAGTGACATTTTCTTGGCAAAATCACCATAGGACAAGTCTTGGCCCTGAAATTTGTAGGTTCAGACATTTGATTTGTTAGGTTGTCCATCACATATGAGTATATTTGTATTAAGCAAATTCACAGAGACTAGCACATAAAACCAACACTTCCATTTATTAATTTAAAATGAGAAATGTAACTTTAAGGAAAAACATCCCCTGGCTACACGGGAAGAAGATTGTAACTGGAGTTTTCTGGGCATGCATGAAATCTAAACAAGAATTAGATGATCTGAATGGCTTCTGTTATTGATCTATAAAACCTCCTTTCTGAAGACAGACCTGCAACAGACACCCCCTGTCTGCAGGAGGAAGAGACACACTGCCAAGACCTGCCTCTGGGATTTTCCCTTTCCTCTGCTTTCACTGGTGACCAAACTTCCATAGATACAGTGGTTGGGAATGATGTTGCATTTTGTCACCTAATGGTGGTATCACTTATGTCTGTGCCTATCCCTTATTTATTTCATACTTTCATTTGCATAAAACTTTTCTCTTTCCCTATTTCCAAGTTTGAGAAAGAGGCAAGGGTAAAGTGTCTCCCAGTGACCTTCAGGGCTGCCTACACTCTATTGCATTTAATAGATTTTTGACAATGTATTTTATTTAAAAAAAAACTATGCAAAAAAAAATATATATATACTTATATATATATCTTGCTCTCAAAAAACTATTAGTTTATATAAAGATACTTGCTTTAAAATGTACAGCTACATAACATATTCTAAATGTCAAATGAACAGTATAATAATAGCTATAGTAGTTCACAACAGGGAGCAATCACTGAAAAATGTTTCACTAATACAAACTATCATGAAGATGAGGCTTAAACTCAAGTAATTTAATAATCATAATTTATGCCATAATTATTAAAGTGTACATTTCAGGAGCATTTGAAAAGGGAGCTTATTTTAAAAACTAACAGACATATATAAAGTAAAGCAATTATTATAATATATCTCATAGCTATTTATTATTTTTTAAATATTGGCATATTTCTACCTGGACCAAATGTGCTTTCTCTGTATATAGCATGATTATCCTCATCTACTCACAATTATTGACTGCCTACCCATATACAGTATAGTGTATTTAATACAGACTAAAACAATAAACCTTATTTTTAGGACTGTAAGAAAGACATAAAAATTGGTGCTAAAATAAAGAACGATGCAGCCAGCCTGTCCACCATCATCACCTGGTTGGACATCAAAGTCAATGTGTAATACCTCAGGCCATGTGCCCCATGAAAAGTTTATGATTCACAGTTTCCATTTCAGAATTCAAAAGTTTATAGAGGAACATCCTTCCCGGAGTTCCAAATCACATGGGCAAGTGATTCTGCCCTTGAGAAAATGTATGTCATTTTCATATCTGTATGACCAACATCTCCATATCCTTTCTAGAGAAAGTATCAAAGCCAAACATTTGTAACTCTCTCTGGAAAAAGATATATGAGAAAGAAGTTTTAGAAAGATGCATGAAAAATCCTATCTTAGTTTCTCTTATGAGGAGGTTATAGAGATTCTACCTTTACATTTCTCCTGTAATAATGAAAATCACAAAAAATATATGTGTATGTGTTATATCTTTAATCTGTGTTATATATATGTAATATTCTTTTTAACATCTTGTTTTTGAGTTTTTTCATTTTTTCTTCCCAAAGTTCCAAATTCTTTGATTTTTCACTCTTTTTTTATGAAAGGGATTTTATCCAAGTTTATAGGGTCCGCTATTATTGTAAATGAATACCATATTATCCCACTCCCTTGTCAATGTGGATTAGATTTCATTAGATGCTGAGTTATATGTTTTGTAACAATAGTTGAAAGTCCAAATTGCCTTGAAGTTTAAGGATCTAGTTTTCTCAGGATTCTTGGACCTCATTTGTAAAATAGAGGATTATATTAAGTTGTCTCCCGGGTCCAATTCACCTCTGTGTTCCTTGAGCTCAAAATGTATGAGGAAGAGTTAAGAAAGTAAAGAAGGAAACAATGAACATGTTATTGATGTGAATAACATTTGGTCAAAATAATTTATTATTTCACTTTAACTCTGTTAAATTCCTAGGGCCTTTATATTGATTATTTAATTTAAAATAAATGCCAGGTCTAAAAGGCTATTCCAAGGAATACCAATTCAAGGAGACTTAGTAGGAAAATGTCTTAATATAACAAGTGAAGAAATGAGTTTGTTTATTTCTATTGTAAGTTTCCCATTAAAAAGACATAGTGAGAAATAATTTCTATGACAATAAAGCTAAAAATTTTAATGATGGATTCAAAAATTGCCTTCAATCCTGTTCTTTGTTCTAAATCTAGTTTTCTGGTATTAATATTCAGAGTTTATCCTTCACCAAAGAGTCTAATTATAGAAGAATGATCAGATTGGTGATGAGTAATTCAACTGGGAATGAAATTCTACAGGTAATGTAATATGAACTGCGATCAGGAATGACAATGACTTTTTAAGGCTTTTTCAAACTGCTTATTTGAGTCTAAAATAGCAAAGCTAACACAGAATATCAGGCAGAAACCAAATTTTCAGTTGATGCAATTTTGTCATTTGGGGAATATTAATATTAGTCTGAACTGCAGTAGACTACAAGATGAGCATATATTAAAATATATAGACTAGTTGAATCTTTGCTTTTGAAACAGCTGCTTTTTGCTCATTATGTAAGCTGAAACATAAGATCACATTTCCAATTACTCTGCCTTTGCAAGGTTTTTAAAAATTATTATTACTACTTCTTTTGACTTATATACCCATATTGGTAAGTATCTAAAGTTGATTTCTCACATATTATCATTTCCTTATCCTAAAGGTACCTTGAAGGACCTGTATTTTCTCTGCAATTCTGAACAAAGCAACATGGTTGTGATGAGAATAATAATATTAATAGACACTAATCGGTGTTGAATGCTTTCTGCATGCCGGGCAGTGTGCTCAACGATTTACATGTATTATCTCTCATATCTACCCATAAGAAAAGTACCATGATTAGATCCATTTTACAAACTGAGTTGACAGAGACACAGAGAGATAAAGAGACATATCCAAATCCCACAAAAAGAAAGTGGCAGAGCCATTTATTAATATTTCTTGTAACTTCGATTTCTCCCTGATCTGACCCACCTGACCATGAAATCTTTTATTCTGTACCACTTTTGAACTGGACAATAATTTCTTTAAATGGAAAAGTAAGGCAAACTATTGTTAAATCCCCAGTAGATAAATAAACTAGGCGATTAACAGACTATTTCACATTAAGCAAGAAGTTTTAGAATATTAACCTGATGCTTACTTGACATTTGCATGTATATGCATACATCATCATTTGCCCCTAAACATAAATATTTTATCAGGCCCATCAATGTTCCTTGTGTTTCTTAGGTAATTTGTATATGAGTTGTCTTACTTGCAGGTTCCTGAGGTACAGCAACAACTAAGATCATGTCTGTTTTATTTTTAAGCAATTATTATTGAATTAACATCTTTGGGTGAGCTTTAAATAAATGTTTTAATTGACAAGGAGGTCTATGTTTTTGTTTACTTTTTGATGAAACCTAAATTGAAGTTGTCTTTCAATATTGACAAAGTTAAGCCTTTTCTGTGGGCCAGGTACTATTAAAAACACAGACTATCTTAGTCACAATTCCTCCCCTTCGGAGAGGTTCTAATCTGGTAGAACGAACAACTTTGAGGATTGAAAAACTATGAAACATTCTATTTCACCAGTACTTTTACCATTAGATGTTCAGGTACCTAAGTAATATATACTATTTCTTGTGAAAAAAAAAAATACAGATGGCAACTATATTAGAATTTACTAATTATTTTATTTATAGTAATTATTTTCCAACCACATCAACAAATTAGTGTTTTCCTTTAGTTTAAGTTTTGACTTCATATGAATGTATTATAAAATCATGGTAAATATCAGAGTTGGACGTTTCTACCAACTGTCAAGAAACCAAGTGGCATTTTCATGATTATACAGTATGTTAGTCATGTAGCTGGAATAAGTTCCAGATCTTCTTCACATTCATAAACCAATCCGAGTCCTTTTTTAATCAATTCTGCAATAAGTCCCACCACCCATTACGTGACCACTAATTGCATTTCAGAGTTTATATATATACAAACACACATACGTGTGTGTGTGTTTGTATATATATATATTTCCAATTAGTCCACATAGAAAGCTCAAAGCTCTCTACATAGCTTTCTCCTGAAGCAAAGTCCAGTGGGGCTCTTCAGTTTCCGCCAAGTGAAATTTCTTGTTCTCCCCTAAACAAGCCATACTCTCTCTGTCTTTACTCCATCTTCTCTCTTCCTCACGCATTTGTATTCCTGCTGCGTGGACTTTACATACATATGCTCCCTAAAATGCCTTCTGTCTGCCTTCCTGTTGCTCTACAGCCAATGTTATAAGCCATTACTTCTATCGCATCTACAAAGCCTTTTCTTATGATTTCAGACCCCACTGATCTTTCTCTTCTGATTATCAGTATATTCTGTATTATCCCTCTTCCAATGTGCTAATCTTGCCTTCCCAAGTATATTTCAAATATCTCTGCAGCTAGAAATGTGGTCTTTACGTCTTTGTGTCTCTCCCTAAGAGCTCACACATTTAATTAATGTTTGAAGTGAGTTGTGTTGCATTGATTCAGTGTCTTACTCATGATTTTATGATACAAAGACATCTAAAAATCACTTTAGGTCACTTTTGCTTCCTTAACACTAGTGTAAGAGAATAGCACAAAATAATTCTTTTTACAATTAACGTAAGAGTTCGTTCTGGAAATATAGCACATGTACCCACACAATGAAAGTATCAGGAATCGAATTTCCACATGTGATTTATTTTACTTACAGCAGTTTGCCTTTAATTTAACAACTCTCTCATTACAACTACCAAAAAGAAAACCTTCCTCTGTACAAATGTATTTTCATATTTCTATCTCAGTATAAGCACAGCTGTGAACCAATTACTTCAAAGTTCAAGAGCTGGTTGTTTCTATCCTTAGCATCACTAGAAAATGTTGAACATAATCCTGGGGAGAGACTCCCAGGCTCAGTACAAGGAAGTTTTTTTCTTCCATCCATTTTCTTATTTTGTGTTTCTTATCCAGCACAAATGGGACACACTTTATTTCCTCTACTATCACATTTGTTTTCTGTACTTGGAACAGAGTGATAATAGGTTTCTATGTTGCATACTAATTTGAATATATTAGTTTTTTTTAAGTTATTGATAGCAACTAGAAAAAAGCACATACGTTATGTGGTATACAGATCAATCTGTTTATCTAAGGAATAAATATTTCCTCATTCCACCTGCATTGTAAATGTATGTGTGTGAGCATAAAAAATACATGTGCATGCTTTACCTGTTTCTTGTGGAATTAATTATTTTCCAACTCTCTCTCCACCTGCCAAATTGGCTTTCACCATCTCAGAGAAAGAAAAGCAAATAAATGACTAATACAAATATATATTTGAGATATCTACATTCTTACCATTCAGTGTTTTTAAGCATGAAATCATCCTGTGAGTACTGCTCTTTCTCATTTTCCTTAGTAAATTTCCCCACCTGTACATGTGAACAGACTGTCCGTCCATGCAAACTCTATAGAAAGGGAGCTAATATGTAATTAGCATAGCCTTTTATCCCTTCCATGGATAGGGAAAAGGGAGGGTGTTCTCCAATCAACAACTAAAGATCATGTTAATTTTCCCGGAACTTCCCCTCTAGTTTTCCCAGAAGTTGCTATGATGTCCGGCATATCAATGAAAACTAATTACTATGCATGTCTAACCTGATGGATGATCTCCCAATCCCCAGCACAGCCCCTATTGTGCACGCCCTTTTTCTATTTTGTTCCTGCACCTACTTATTGGAGATGATTTGATTCAGTGACTGAAAGTAAGTGTGAAAGAGGTGGGAAGTAGGGAACAAGAACAGAATTCTATTCTGTAAATGGTATCTACATGTGTTAGATAGCCACGGTTATTCAGTACAGTTTAAGAATCTGAGTAAGATGATATTATCTGGTTTCTGATTTGTAAAACATAGCCCTTTTATTGGTCAAAGACCAATCCATAATAATTTTCTTTCCTGAGAGATATCATACTGCCTGTTCTGACAACACTTTCTTTAAGGGAAATCCTTCTTCTGACAAAACATGTGCTCTACTCCTTCAGTTTCAACTGATGGGATTTGATGGGCATCTAATCCAAAGTCAACCTATGCATATTCCTGCCAATGACCTACAATCTATAAATTATCCCAGAAAATGAGTCAGGCAATCATATTACTATTTAAGAAACTTTAAATTAGAAAATAGAAAACTCAGTCAGTTGGAAGCGGGAGTAGAAAAGGACAAGATACATCAAGATTGCCATGGATATAGAGCCAGAGAGACAATAGCAAGTCTAAACCATTTGCAAGCTAAATTTATAAGGGAGGGAAAACTATATGGAAGTCGGTTTTGGAGAGAAGAGAACAGAACACGTGTGAAGAAACATCATTTGGCCCATGGGAAAGATTAATTGACTAGTTTTTGGAGCTGTCTCATACATGACTGTATGTACAGAATCCAGCCAAATTCCAGGTCTTTGTGTTTTCTTGGACTGTTATCTGAGCTAGTTCGGCCAGGATTTTTTATTCCATGCAACCAAATGACCCAATGCATTCTGTTCACTAACATTTATTTAACATTTAGTATAGGCAAAGTTTTCTGTTAATTGCTACCAAGATATCAAGTATTTTTTTAAAAGCTCCTTTCTCTTCCTGAAATGAGCTTTTCTATAAATCAATATTACTAGAAATTCCCCATGTCTCTTTCTCTCTAGAAAAAAGTGAATTATTATTTTTCAGTATTCATGTTATGGATAATTTTACTTATTCCCCTAAGCAAAAATGTAATGACTTTTCCCTCCCTACAAATCAATATCATATATGAGTTTTGTTCCATTTAAGGATATTGATTGTCCTAGGGTAAAATTAATTCTTTGTCAAAATTTAATAAAAATGGTTCAATATGTGTTATTAATAGCCTCATCATACATTTATACAATTAAAGATTAAAGATGTAATGACCAGATTTTTAATAATATTATATATTATATTTACTATTTGTCTATTAGCTTTCACATAGAATGTTTCCTTCTTAATATGGTGATACATTATAATTGCTTGATGTGAAGTTATAATGCTAATTACATGTATAGAATATAAATCACAAATGGTTACTGTGCTTGATTTAATTGAAGGAAATCTTTTTTTAAAAAAGTCTGCAGCAGGTGGGGAGAAAGTATATATATATTTATTTTTATACAGCTGCAATCAGGGTTTCTCTTAGAAACTGAACTTTTTTTTGAGGAAAGTAGTTTGAGAATAGAAGGTAAACACTGAGCAAGTAGTTTGGGAGAAGACAATGAGAAAATTGTTCTGCAAAAGGAATGAGCATGTACTTGAGGTGTCAGGAGATCAAGGGAGAGAGGGAGAAAAGGAAGTTAAGAAAGTCGGACAGCATGGCAGTATCTGAACTTGAGGCAGAAGTTGGCCAGTGAGTGATTGCAAATAGCACTATGGCTGGAGGGTTTCAGCGACACAATTGACGTTCAATTGTGAGTTGTTTGTGTTTCTGTGATGTCAGCCCATTTCATCATCTTAAAGGTTCAGTGAAGTCTGCTTAGTACCTAAATGCTCTTTGTAAGAAGTGGTAGGGAAATCGAGGAAAAGCCACCTTCCTCTTACCCATAACAGGAATTA
Source organism: Daubentonia madagascariensis (assembly GCA_023783475.1). Classification (NCBI taxonomy): domain Eukaryota; kingdom Metazoa; phylum Chordata; class Mammalia; order Primates; family Daubentoniidae; genus Daubentonia; species Daubentonia madagascariensis. The sequence continues at coordinate 12,147,848 of JAKFHU010000747.1, read as the reverse complement.
ATACCTACAAGTGACTCTGAGAAGGTAGGGCCTTAGGAATTTCTCAGTGAGGGAATTGGCTGATAGAGAGCATGAATGATTGGGTTCAAAAATTGTGTTTAAATCTCAGAAGCCAAAGGAAACTTAACTAATGACCCATTTGGGTTAATGCAGCTTTAGCCTTAAATATGAAGTACTATCTGAAGACAAAGCTAACAGCTACCAAGGTCCAAGCCTCTAAATCACAATGGGACACTGGATGTTCATCCAGTTTGTTATAAAAATTGTGTAATCATTATCATCCTGCCATACTCCCACTTTCTCCCTCTTTGCTCATTCTCTAACAAAAGATAGAAGGGTATTTTTTAAAAGCTCCATAGCAGGCTGTGGGGTTGGGCTGAAGAGTATTGTTCTTAATTGCCCATACTTCTTGACTTGTGTATATCTAGCCAGAGAATAGCAACAATTCTAATATTAAATTTATTTTAGTTAAAACCTAATGTCACTTTCCAAAATGTTTTTTAAAGACAGAATCTACCATCTACTGTTTTCTCAGAGTAAAGGGCATGGAGTCTGTGTTCTCTTAGCATTAATAAAGTTGAAAAAAATCAAATCATAATTATGAAAAGATGAGATAGGGTCATATAGACTGCAGTCAGTGAATGAATCTTTTTCTCTTGAGAATAAACATTTTACACACTTTTTTCTTGGCATGAACTTACAAACAAAAAGGTAAGGAGCCAGCCACATTACCCTGCCTCTGGGATTCCAAACTGGAAGAATTCTTCCTGTTGTTATCAGGGTTTGCTGAGAGATTTTCTTGTACAACTGGGGGGAGGTTTTGAGAAAAGGAGAGGTGAATTTTCCCAGAGCCATTGTTCATTATTTTCTGAGTGTTGGTCTTTTTTTTTTCTTTTTTTCTTTTATTTCAGAATATTATGGGGGTACAACACTTTGGTTATATATATTGCATATGCACTGCCCAAGTCAGAGCTACAATTGTGGACATCCCCCAAACTGTGCTCCCCATTCAGTGAGAGTTTTCCTGTCCCCTACACCACTCTCCCCTCTACCCGCCCCCTGATGAATATTATTTCCATGAATGTTGGTCTTAAAAACAAATAGAGAAAAACAAAAAAGTTTTGTCTTCATAATGTCAACTTTTACCCAACCTTCAAGCCTCACTCATCACTTTAGCCAAAGTGGTCCCTCAAAAAAAATTGAAGCAAGGTTTGCTTATAATTTCTCTGATATTTCAATATGAGTACATATGGTAAATTGACAGATTAAAAGTTACAGCTATGTTGAAGCATCTGGAACACAGAACAGAAATTTAAAGAAATATAATTAGAAGATGGAATGGAAATTTTTTCTTTTCACATTAAAATCTATTAAACTGACTCTACCTTAAAAGTCCTGATACAAAGCAGCAGTCACAAACGATCTCTAAAAATGAATCGTGTAAGTGAAACATCTTTCTACTCCTCTTCATTATGAAAAAGACTTTAGTATGTATGATCCTGCATCCTACTCTTTGGTGGCATCTCTCCTTCTTCAAAATTATACCATTCAACTTATTTATTATTAGCTAGAGTAAGTAGAATATAAAAATTAAGTTTTAAAAACTCAGCCGTTTTTTTCTAATTTCTTTGTTTCTGGTTGGACATGTTGGATTCATGTCCACTTAATCTAAAATTCACAGACTTTAGACTAATATTAAATGGAATCATCAAAAGTAGCACTATTTTGACTCATCATAAACCACAAACACAATATACATACTAGCACATACTCTATGCTATAAATAGACTTAATTGAAAGATAATACAGCATATCATCTGCTGAAAAAATAGCAGAAAACTTGAATTCTATTCTTGAATTATAAGTCTATTATTATTATTATTACCCATGTTTCTCATTTTCTGCCTTGTCTTAGAATAAAGCTATTACTGTAGAAACACAATTAGAGTACATGCAAGATATTGTTACTAGTTATGGATGTGACTATTTTAAAGTGCTTCCTTTTATACTATGTATGGGCTTTGCTACATATAGTTTCATGTACTTCTTTCAAATTTCTCTGAGAACATTCAAAGATTTACCATTTAGTGTCTTGGGTTATGCTACAAATGTAAATTTTTTAATGAATAAAAGCGAGATGGGAAAAAAATTACTGGAGCAAAAGTCAAATAACTATTTCCATTTTGATTACTTTAGATACTACGGCAAGCATGTTTAATACTTTGATTGCTTATCAAGAAAAATAGACGAGGGCAGGGAATATTCCAAAAGAAGTAGCAGCGTTGAAGGAATCTGCTAGGGGCAAATTTAATTTACATTCTTGCTGTTTACGTGTGGGACTTCTTTTTTTAATCTTTTTGCTTCTACTCAATATAAATGAGTCTGTGCCAAGTGTTTAATAATTTACCAAGATTTTCAGTAAATGGTAGCATTTTCTGCCAGCGTCTCTATGTAAGATTGTTCATGTTAAACTATAGAACAGCTGCATGCTTTGAAATCAATTGACCTTTTTAGTAAACACAGACCCAATTCCTTTTACTTTGTCCCTTTAGCTTTGTGGCTTATTCTTGAAGCCATGTACCCCTCCCAACTTAATAGTGACTAAGCCACTGTTACTTGGTGACAGGACTTGATACAAAGGTAATTAGCTCTGGAACAAGAAAGGTGGGCAGCTCATGGCTATTAACTCCTTATCTACCAAAAGGCTGGATGGATTTGTAAGTCTTTATAAGATGAAACAGTTATTTATGAAAAAATATTTTTTTCTTTTTTCTACCTTTTGGGATACCTGCATATTTGTGTTTTATGTTCTTCTACTTTCATCCCCTGACATTTATTTTCCAAGTTACTTTATTTAGGACTCGTTTGTCTTTATCTTACTTTCTCACAGTCTTTTAATACCGCCAGTGCTTTCATGTTTCTCTTTTTTATTTAAACTTTGCTTCTACTGTAATTTGTGTCCTTTTCTTTTTTTTCCCCCTTAGCTTTATATTCAGAAGATTAAGAGTTCGAATGTCTGGTTTCTAATTTTGGTTTTTTCCCCCTCACTTATTAGCTTTGCAATCTTAGGAAAATCCTCCAATCTCCCTGAATCTCTTTTTCTTAATTGATAAAACAAGCATAAAGGTAGAGTTCTACTCATGCTAACTTTTTTTATTTCAAAGATTTCATTATACTTTATGTTATTTCTTTCCTTCAATGCCCTCTTGAAAAAAATTTCTCTCAATCCATAGATAATTTCAGAATTACATAACCTTGCTTATTCTCTCTTATGCACATGAATTATTAGATCCTACTATTGGCATAAAAGAGATGCTTTGAGTGAAAGACCATAGCATCCCCAGCTAAAAGATATGGCTTCCTGGATGGGCTCTTCTCTTTCCCCTCATCAAGTCCTACTTTCTCTGTGCCTCATTTTTCTCAGCCCTAATAGTTACATTAGAGTTATGATGGGGTTCATTTAAGAGGCTGTGTAGGGAATTGCCAAAGTGAAATCAGATGTCCTCATGGCCACCATTATGGGTAGTATTAAACAGGCAGATTTGGGTGGGATGAAATTAGCACATTGGTTTTTGAACTGATACCAGATATTCAATACTGGTTAAAAATGTTTAAACAATTCTTAACAACGTAGACTTTTAAAATAGAAGCACAGAATTTGGAGTTAAATGACCTGAATCTAAATCAAATGTTATTGATTAGCATTGAACATGTTACTTAACTCTTCTAAGCCTCCATTTTCCTACCTTTAAAATTAGGATAATAATAATTCTACCTATCTCACATGGTTGGTAGTAAACTGTAAATCTCAGTGGATTTTGTATGAATTATTATTATTATTGATTTAACTAATCAGATGAGCTCTTCCTCTTTTTCCTATATAAAATAAATGATGTTTTCTCATTCTGTTAACACAAAGAGTAACCATTTGTATAGTACAGTTAGGAAAATCTTACTCAAACTTTGCTCTACAATACAATAACACCTTCACAAATATATCATTCTGATATATTCTGATATAGCCAAAATATTCAAAATACTAATTAATATTCCAAAAAACTACAGTAAAGCAATTTTTAAGTTATTCTTTCCTGCCAGCCTTAATTTATTTGCTTGTCAGGTTTGGTTTTTGTTTTTAAAAAAAACTAACATTACAGAAATTTTTAAAAATCACTTGATTCACGTAACTGTGCACACGGAAATACTGTGGAAGATGTCAAGATGCAAATGTTGGTTTTTGCTAGGTCTCTACACTTTATAAATGACTCATTCTTAAATGCCAGTTCAGCAGTACATATTCAAATTTTCACCTCAGCAAAATTACAAATTACTAGATGCCATAGACCCTTGAAGTCTCCACAAAACAGTTGAAACCATAAATGCTAAATTCACCAAAGACCTAGACAGTGTTCATTTACCATGGCACTGATTTACTCATTTAATGAAACAGGGCAGTGATCTAAGTCACGTGGGTGAGATCCTGACATGCACATGTGTTACTTCAAGACCTTTGCTGTTATATACATGTGCCAGACATGTAAGATAACACTAAAACGATCTCTTAAATAAGGGCTAGGTATTTGAGACTTGGCATGGTATAGTGACATATCTAAGGTATAAACTAGGATCACATTCCACCTTTGTCACCAGCTATGTGACTTGGAAACATATTATTTAAAGTCTCTGGACTTTAGCATTCTTTTTTTGTATAATAATGATTATACTCTTCTCAAAGGACAATTGTGAATTAAATGCAGCAATGCACATAAAGTATGAACACAATCCCTGGCTTAAGTAAATACTAGTAGCTTTTATAATTTCAAATTTTAATAGGATATGAGGGCAACAGATTTTACTGATGAAAGTCATATGACTCTACTGGTGTGCAGTGTTTAGAAACATCTTCAAACTATAGTACTTTCATACCACTTTGTTGACTGAACTCAGAAGCATGTCCATTTTCCAGGTCATGAGTTCACCTGTACACTTAGAACCATGCATAATTAGGATAACTGATTAGCTATTCAAGCCTTGAGAAGTCAGAACTTCCAGTGATTTGGTAATTATTTATGGCAATACTTTTAAGACTGTAATACTTACCAGAGTGCCTTGCCAATAAATATTAGATGACAGATTAATGTATATTTTAATGTGGGCAATACAGTGCCTCAATCAAAATCAAATTAATTAGCTATTACCATAAAGTTAGTAAAATAGATAGCATATATTTTGCATTTGCTGTGTGCTAAGTACCTTATGTGAATTATCTCATTTAATCCTCTCAATAACCACATGTTGTAGACCCTACTATAATTCTCATTGCCCAAATGTATAAATCAAGAAAGAGAGAAAATAAATAACTTTGCTAATGTCACATAGCTACTAAATACTTGAATGTAAATGTAAATGGTCAGTCTCTGGAGCTAAATATTTTAACCACTATATTTTCTTATAGTGTTTTTCATGGAGGAGTCAGTTACGCATAGACTACATTTCAACAAAAACAGAATCCTCCTTTAATGAATTCTGGGCTTTGGAGATAAGTTTTAAATTTCTTCAGGGCTGAAATAGTATATGTGCCACATATAGTCAGAACCATGAGAAAAATCAAAAAAGAAAATACAGTTTGAATTTTATACTTTTATTTCATACACAGATTTTACAAAAAGATATCTAATGTATGAAGTGACGTCTATTTGTGACTCAGTGTTGGACTCAGAAATTCTCATTAAATCCTTTTCACTGATGCTATAATCATTGGCTTTAATTTCTTGAACATTCATTGACCCATATTGTTTATTAACAGGCATTGAAGGCAGGGTCTGTTCACTTTCTTGGTTATTGGAGAAGCCTATTTAGGTAATTTAGAGGACAAAAGTCTTATTCAGAATGCTTCTGGCTTTTGAACAAAATAAAAATCAAATTAAAAGTAGGGTAGTTGAAGAGAAATCAGAGCTCTCCCACGCCTACTCCTGAATGTGTCTGATGTGAAGGTAACATAAAAGTAGAACAATTAGAAGCAAAATCATGTGGCATCCCATGGAAATGTTTCCCTAAGATGTTGCTTGGAGTAAGAAGATGAATAATAAAATAAGAGGAGTTTGGGGTTCTACGCTTTGGCTGTCTTGTTTGGGGTCAACCAATGGTATAAACGCCTCCTTCAAAAGCCTTACAGTAAAAATTAAAAAATTAAATAAAAAAGAAGAAAGAAAAAAAAACACTACTGCTAACATGACGGCATGGACCTATTTGTGGTATATCTTCAGGCCTGTGTATTATGTGCATTTGCTCTCATAAATTTTGAAAATAGTGTCAATAAAAAATTTTCTGTCTGAGTTTATTTTAAAATCTTATAATTATAATCCCACATATCCACCACGCTATTGAGATCTGGATATATAAGCATGAAGCACATAGGGTCAAGTTATACTTACTCGTTGGCCACTAGAAAGGTTTGCCCAATCTGTGCGGAATAATAAGATCAAGAAGGTAGTACCCAAAGGGTGATGATGGTGGTGTCCCTGAGAGAGCCAGTGTAAAGAGCTGGTGTATATTACAGGTTTCAGTGAAGTGTGACTGGGGGTCAGGGGGACTCGTCAAACATTTGTAGCAATATTTGGTTTTCTTTCCTACTCTTCTCTCTACTTTAATAACTAGATTGGTGATATATTTTAAAATGAGAATTCTCAGGAATAGATTTAATTTTTTAGATAAAAGTTTTATTCCCAGTGGATGGGGTTCTCACCAAACATAGCTTTCAAATAAGAACCCAATACCCATTCTCACCACCTTTTTTCCACATTGTCTATGGGTATTGATATGTGAGTGAAGAAAAATAGGTCATCAGGAACTATCCTTTTTATTAAGACTGGGAAAAAATAAGAATAAAAGGAAGAATAAAGGAAAATAAAATATGGAATCTCTAAATCTAGAATAAATAGAACATTTTTAAGATAAAAAGATAAATTTATTTACCTAAATTTGAGTTGATTTTTATTCTATTCTATTTTGAATAAAATATTATTGTTTGCTTAAACAAAATCTGAGGTTACTTTCTCAAAAGTTTTCAAACATTAGAGTTGAACTTCTTAGTTAATATATTATTAGGAAGTTTCCTTTTTGGAATCAATGATAGAATTGAAGTGAAAATGTCACTACTATTTAGCTTAACTTTTTTTGAAAAAGGATTTTACAAAACCATGCAGTGACTTCGTTTAAATTGTTTGGGAAAAAAATTTGTTATAGAGACTTTGTTAAATTAAATGTAAACTAATGCAAAAATGCTTAAATCAAACCAGCAAGTTGTTTTGAGTTTCTTTGATTTTTCTTGTTTTAAGTATCACTAATGCTAGAAAATTTTGAAGAAACATTTGACGGCTTAAATGCCTTCTTTCTGGAATTCTTGAGTATTTAGGACAGGCTTTTGAACTGCCTAAGGGCTACCCCTGAGAAGAGGTGTTTAGAATATATCATACACTTAGTATGAAGAGTAGATGACATATGGAAGTTGAGCCTATGTGTCTTAATTTAACTCTTTGGAAGACTTTACCAAGCTAATTGTACAGCACTTAAATTCCCAAAATTTTTACTAAATCTGAACCTAACAAATACTGTGTGTCACTTTGGTACAAAATGTTCTCCACCTCTGTGTGTTTTCATCTTTTATTTTTATCTTTGGCCAGCTAAAGAATGTTTGAGTTTTTACTTTCTCATTACATAACAAGGAGAATGGCAGTGTTAAAATAGCAGGTTAACATTCAGTCCCTCACTTGATTTATGGAGAAACCAAGCTGAAATCTCAAGCACTCCCAATCGCTGGAGTTTAGCAAGTAATCCAAGCAAAGCAAAAGCACAATTGCAATCTGAGTATATTAAAGAAAGGAAAAAAGGCAGCATTCATTCATTCTGCTTTCAAGGGTGAGTCATTCACCCCATGCCACTGCTGAAGTGAAACATTTTTATTGATTTGCAGATTAAGAATCTATTTAAAAAGTGATAAATCAATTCTCCTCGTCAAGCCCACTGCAGCATGTTCAGGAACTTGAAAGCAATCACTGCCATTTGAGGAAAGCTTACTTAACTTGTGTTTCTTATAATGATGGAGAAGACTATAGTTCATAATGAAGGTACTGTATATTGAACATCTTGATGAAAAGTCAGAAGATTGAGCTGGCATAAATCAATGCATGAATCCAGAAGCCTGCAGGTGGGATGAAGAGCAGAGAGTTTATCCACGTTGATTATCAATGCATTTGAAAATCAAAAAGGAGCTCACCTCCACTGTGCACTTCTGCACACATGTAACTGTTATTCGCACTTTATCTTAGATTATGATAAAAAATAAGATGAGGTTAAAAGTAAACAACTATGTGGATACTGTGTTGTATTAAAAATAGAACATAATTAAAGATCAAGATAGTTTTATCATATCTTGAAATTTGAGTCTGTGTTTATAAAGGGAAAAGCAATTCTAGTTCAAATAGTTTAAATTTGTATGCAGTGTTTCCAAGACAGAACTAAAGTATTTAGATGCTAGTTTTATTATATTTCTGCAATACTTTGGTCTGTTTGCACAAACTAGAGCTTTGAGGTGAGGAAAAGCGACAAAATACTGTTAATTCACCAAACTATGGTTATTTCTTGGGATTTTTTTAAAATTTTTTTTATTTCAAAAAATTAGGGGGGTATAAATGTTTTTGTTACATATATAGCCCCTTGTAATGCTTGAGTCAGAGCTATAAGTGTGCCCATCACCCAAATAGTGTTCATTATACCCTTTAGGAAGGTTTTGGCCCCTCCCATCCTCTCCTCTCCCCCCTGCTTGATTTCCAGTTTCTTTTACTTCCCTCTGAGCACATGTGTGCCCCTCAGTTAGTTCCAATTTATTAGAGAGTATGTGTGGTGTTTGTTTATCTATTCATGAGATAATGGTCTCCAGTTCCATCCAAATTACTGCAAAAGACATTAATTCATCCTTTTTTATGGCTGAGTAGTACTCCGTGGTATACATATAACAAATTTTGTTAATTCACTCATGAATTGATGGGCACTTGCATTGATTCCACATCTTTGCATTTGTGAATTGTGTTGTGATAAATATTCAAGTGCAGGTATCTTTTTGATAAAATGACTTTTTTTCCCTTTGGGTAGATACCCAGTAGTGGGATTGCTGAATCAAATGGCAGGTCTACTTTTAGTTCTTTGAGAAATCTCTATACTGTTTTCCACAGGGGTTGTACTAATTTTCAGTCCCACCAACAGTGTATAAGTGGTCCTTTCTCACTGCATCAACACCAGCATTTATTGTTTTTGGTCTTTTTAATAAAGGCCATCCTAACAGGGGTAAGGTGATATCTCATTGTGGTTTTAATATGCATTTCCCTGATGATGAGTGATGTTGAGCATTTTTTCATGTGTTTTTTGGCCATTTGTCTGTCTTCTTTTGAAAAACTTCTGTTCATGTCTTTTGCCCACTTTTTAATGGGTTTTTTTTTCCTTGCTGATTTGTTTGAGTTCTTTGTAGATTCTGGATATTAGCCCTTTATCAGATGTACAGTTTGTGAATATTTTCTCCCAAGTCCCATTTATTTATTTTTGTTGTTGCTGTAATTGCCTTTGGGGTCTTAATCATAAATTCTTTGCCTAGGCCGATATCTAGATGAGTTTTTCCTACATTTTCTTATAGAATTCTTATGGTTTCATGCCTTTCATTTAAGTCTTTATCCATCTTGAATTAATTTTTGTGAGTGGTGAGAGATAGGGGTCCTGTTTCATTCTTCTGCATGTGGCTATCCAATTTCCCCAGCACCATTTATTAAACAGGGCTTCTTTTCCCCAGTGTATGTTATTGTCTGCGTTGTCTAAAAAGGATAACTACAGACTGATATCCCTTATGAATATAGATGCAAAAATCCTCAATAAAATACTAGCTAACTGAATTCAACAGCACATCAAAAAGATTATCCACCATGACCAAATGGGCTTCATCCCAGGGATGCAAGGATGGTTCAGTATACATAAATCAATAAATGTGATTCACCACATAAACAGAAGTGAAACAAAGACCATATGATCATCTCAATAGATGCAGAAAAAACATTTGACAAAATGCAGCACTCTTTCATGAGAAAAACCCTCAATAAACCAGGCATAGAAGGAACATACCTCAAAATTATAAAAGCCATATATAACAAACCCGCAGCCAACATCACACTGAATGGGGAAAAGTTGAAAGCATTCCTTCTAAGAACTGGAACAAGAAAAGGTTGCCCACTGTCACCACTTCTATTCAACATATTGCTAAAAGTCCTAACCAGAGCAGTCAAGCAAGAGAAAGAAAGAAAGTGTGTCCAAATTGGGAAAGAGCAGGTCAAACTATCATTTTTTGCTCACAATATTATCTTGTATCCAGAAAAACCCAAAGACTCCACCAAGAGACTCCTGGAATTGATAAATAAATTCAGCAAATTCTCAGGTTACAAAATCAATGTACACAAATCAGTAGCATTTCTACACACCAATAACAGTCAAGCCGAGAATCAAATCAAAGACTCAATACTATTCACGATAGGTACAAAGAAAATAAAATACCCAGAAATATACTTAACCAAGGAGGTGAAAGATCTCTACAAGGAGAACTATGAAACACTGAGGAAAGTAATCACAGATGAAACAAACAAATGGAAAAATATATCATGCTCATGGATCAGTAGAATCAACATTGTTAAAATGTCCATACGACCCAAAGTGATTAACAGATTTGGTGCAATTCCCATCAAAATACCAATGTCATATTGCACAGATCTAGAAAAAATAATTATATACTTCATTTGGAACCAGAAAAGAGTCTGAATAGCCAAAGCAATCCTAAGCAAAAAAAAAAAAAAAAAAAAAAAAAAAATGGAGGCATCATATTACCACACTTCAAACTATACTACAAGCCTATAGTAACCAAAACAGCATGGTGTTGGCACAAAAATAGAGACATAGACCAATGGACCAGAACAGAGAACCCATATATAAAACCATCTACCTACAGCCAACTGATCTGTGAGAAAACAGGCAAAAACATATTTCTTGGGATTTTAGAATTTCACTTTACAGCAAACTTTATTTGACTTTTACAAATATCATCATAAATTCACATAATACAAAGAAATTTACTACTCCCTTGCTTCTAAATAGCACATTGGAAAGCTATTTCATGTGTATGTATTTTGATTGTGGCAAACCTTTTTTGTTGTTGTTGTTGTTGTTATTTGTTTAGTTTTATTAGCTTATTTATTTTTATATCAAAATATTATGGGGGTACAAATGTTTAGTTTACATATGTTGCCTTTGCACCACCTGAGTCAGAGCTACAAGTGTGCTTCTCCCCCAAATGGGGCACACTGCCTTGTTTCCATTAGGTGTGAATATACACATCCCTTCCTTCCCCCTCCCACCGACTGACACCTGATGAATGTTACTTTCATATGTGCACATAAGTGTTGATCAGTTAGTACCAATTTAATGGTGAGTATATGTGGTGCTTGTTTTTCCATTCTTGTGATACTTCACTTAGGAATCCAGCTCCATCCAGGATAATACAAGAGGTGTTAGTTCACTATTGTTTTTTGTGGCTTAGTAGTACTCCATGGTATACATATACCAGATTTTATTAATCCACTCCTGGATTGATGGGCACTTGGGTTGTCCCCACATCTTTGCAATTGTGAATTGTGCTTCTATAAACATTCGAGTGCAGATGTCTTTATTATAGAACGTCTTTTTTTCCTTTGGGTAGATGCCCAGTAGTGCGATTGCTGGATCAAATGGTGGTTCTACTTCTAGTTCTTTGAGGTATCTCGATACTACTTTCCATAGAGGTTGTACTAGTTTGCAGTCCCACCAGCAGTGTATGAGTGTTCCTGTCTCTCCACATCCATGCCAACATTTGTTGTTTTGGGACTTTTTGATAAAATCCCTTCTCACCATAGTTAAGTGACACCTCATTGTGGTTTTGATTTGCATTTCCCTGATGATTAGAGATATTGAGCATTTTTTCATATGTTTGTTGGCAATTAGTCTATCTTCTTTTGAAAATTTTCTGTTCATGTCCTTTGCCCACTCTTTAATGGGGTTGTTTGTGGCCTCAGGTATTATGTGGACCTGAACAAGATTAGTGAGCTTAATATTTTTTTTCTTCCTGTTAGATAATTACTATTAAAATGAGGTAGGTTTCTTTCAGTAAACAGAAGGTATTTATAAACTATCACAGTTTGCTTAAGAAAATAAGGATGCCATAAATTTTCTTAATTTTAAAAAAAGGATATCTGCAATGTCACACATCAATGTCATAATCTTTAAAAGCCAACCTCCTAGAATCAATCAAACTTCCTGCTCAGTTATGTTTGTAAGTTAAGCTTTTATAGTGATCACACCATGGTATCAAGATTCATCTATCCTCTCACCTTTGATCAGCAATCCTATTCAAGGAAGTTAAACTATGGAAATAATATATTAATAGAAGGAGAAACAAATTATATAACTAATCTATTAATCATTTTATTGTGTCATCATGAAAAGTTAGAAATATATCTAGTAATAAGAGAATTAGCAAATGATGCCCAATACTCTGAGTATGATAATATGCAGCTATTAAAAATTATATTGAATAACATTTTGGAAAAATCTTTATCACACATCTAAATTGAAGTCTTCTAAATGACAGAAATTCTATTTTACATGACTCTTTTTTGTCTCTTGTATTAATTAAGATTATACTAGCTGTAATAAATATACCCTAAAATGTCAGTAGTCTACCACAATCGATGTTTATGTCTTCCTCAGTTAACAGTCCAGTGTGGAATGATCCTTATTGGCAGGCAGTTTTTCTCCATACAATGTCTCAGGAATTCGGAGTTCTTTCATCTTATGGTTTTGTCTTCCCCTAGGAATTCATTGTTCTATGCATCTGGCCAGCAGAAAGGGAAAGAGAAAGAGCATAGAAAAGGCACAAATTATTCTTTAATAACTTGACTCAAAACTGAGACATGCCAATTTCACTTCCAATCCATTGGTGGTAACTATGACATGGCCACACTAGAAGCAAGGTGATTGATTTTCTAGTGATGATTCTATACTAGAGGGAAAGCATGTACTTTGGTGAACAGTTAGCTCTTTCTGGCACATTTTTCTTCAGCATGGTGCCTGGCTTTATGAATGTTGGTTGAGTGATTCCTGGGAAAATATTATAGTATGAATGCATGAAATAGCTTGGTTCTTTAGAGGTCTACAAGTCATACTTGAAAAATGAGCTAGAGACTGAGGCAGATGCCAGATTATATAGAGACTGTGCATCAGGTAAATAAGCTTGAGCCCATTCTTTGAAGCAAAGTATCACAAGAATGGAAAAACAAGCACCAGTGGTACTCACCATCAAATTGGTACTAACTGATCAATACTTATGTGCACACATGGAAATAATATTCATCAGGGGTCAGAAAGGTGGGAGGGGGGTGGAGGGGATGGGAAAATTCACACCTAATGGATGCAGGGTGCACTGTCTAGGGGATGTTCATGATTGTAGCTCTGACTTGGGCAGTGCATAGACAAAATATGTAACCAAAGTGTTTGTACCCCCATAATATTCTGAAATAAAAATGGAAGTTTAGAATAAAGAGGATTGTATAGTTTATTAATATTTGTAAATGTGTGCTATACTTCCTTTACATTAAGAAAATTTATAATAAAGTTTCTGTGTACATGTACGGATGTTTTTCTTCCAGAGAACTGGCTATTAAGCATGTACCATCTGCTATTATATAAACAAAATGAGATAACACAGAGAAACATTTCATTGTAAAGGAAGGAACAATTAGAAAATAAAAAGAAACAGGAGAAAAAATAAATAAGTTTGTAATTTGTGCTATACAAAGTGACAAGACATTAAAGGACTTAAGAATGGGGAATAACATAATGAAAATTGCAATTTTTCCTAATATAACATTGGTAGCAATGTGGAGCATAGACTACAGAAGTCAGGACTGAAAGTAGGGAGGCCAGTGTGAAGACTAATTCGTGCAGATGATAAAGGCAATAGCAATGGGTTATGAGGGGAAAGCAGATGCAAAGCTTAGGAGGTAGGGTAGACAGAACTTCTTTCCTAATTGTGGAAAGGAATTAAAAGAAAGAGACATATAGGGAATTACCTCCTTCTTAAAAGCCTAGGGGACTGGCATTCACCAACATGTGAAATTCAGAAGGAAAAGCAAAGTTTTAAGGAAAGATAATAAGTTGTGTTTTAGAACTATTGAGTTTTACATGCCTGTGAACCTTCCAAGGGAAAGGAGATATTCAGCAGGTGGTTGACTGAACGAGTTTTTAGCTTAAGCTACTGGACTTGTAGTTATTAGTAAATAGGAATAGGTTGAAGCACCAGCATGAATAATGCCATCCTTGGAAAGCCTATAGAGTGAGCAAAGGACGAAACCTAAAAGATGACCAATTTTGAAGAAATAAGTAAATGAGAAATCTTAGATATTTGAGAGAGAAATGGACTAGTAGAAAGTAGAAATTGAAATTATCATTGTGACAAAAAATAAACATTGGAAAAAGATTCCAGATTAATATATGTGAATGAGAAGAAACCAAGAACAGTCGAGAGATTTTCCTTGAAAGAGAGAAGGGGCCATGTTTTGTCAACACTGTAGAGAAAGAAATGAAGGCAGATTCCGATATAAGTGACTTCGTAGTTTTAGAGACTAAGTTTATTCCTGATGTCCTCGATATTCTCAATAAAGTAAGAGACAAGAATATTTGCAAAATCACAGACCACTCACCAAAGAAGGATTACTCTGTGGTCCCTGAGATCTCTTGGGAAATTTTTGACCATGCAGTTACTGTAATTTGGTAAATGCATCTGATTGTGTTACATTATTTAGTATTTTATTTAATGTTATTTTATATAGGTACTAGGAATGCTTTCAATGCACCCAACTTTGCTCACAATTTTATGCTACAATTCTTGGAAGATAACTAGCATAGTTGATTTGGCTATTTTGGTATTAACCTATTCCTTCCCTACAAACTCTTTTGGAAGATACATGAAAGGGTAAAAATGGACCCTATGTGTACATGTCACTAAGGGTTGTTTGGCCAATAATGTCCTCCATTCTTTATTTGGGTCAAGCAAATAAGTCAAGCTTGCTTAACTTACCTATAGATCACCTTAATGAATGTCTCGTTTTTAATTTGAGGCTAATTTTGCTTCAGAGACTCTGTATATAAGAGATTTTTCTAATGGCAGAATTTGCAAGCTTTCTAACCTGAAAAATATATCTACAGTTCAGTCGGTATTTAGGAAACAGTTTGCTTGTCAGACGTTATGTTTCTCTGGGGTAGAAAGAGTGAATATGATTGAAAAGGAAAAAGAGAGTTTGTGTGCTTTATTTGTGTAGGAATCTCATGGACTGAAAATCTCAAACAAAAGTGTACTTCATAGTGCTATAAAATGATAAATGACGGGTAATTCCAAGCAAACACATCCTACTTGACTGTCAATATGTAAAGTTTTCTTCAGGATTCTTTGGACTTAAGAGTGTGCACCAAACATAAAACTTTATGGTATAAACTGCATAGTGGTAAACCTTATATTGTTTATGTGAACATACATAAGATTCACATGGGCTCAGATATATGTTAATTAAGTATCTACTGAGGAAATTCACAAGAAAAACTCTTTGTATCTGAAGTTCTTTGTGTGACTTTTAGCAGCTCACATATAGCAAGAAAAGTTGTCTGTTACTATAATACTGAAAATTATGTGAAGGAACAAGAAAAACCTAAGAATTTAACCCCAGGTTCAATTTGTTTGTAATCACAGAAGTTTTTCTCTTTTTTTATTTCAGAATACTACGGGGGTACAAACACTTTGGTTATATAAATTGTCTTTGCACCACCCGAGTCAAAGCTGCAAGCATGCCTATCCCCCAGACAGCACACACTGCACCCATTAGGTGTGAATTTACCCATCCCCTCCTCCCCCCTCCCACCTGCCCAATCCCTGGTGAATGTTACTTCCATATGTGCACGTAAGTGTTGACCAATTAATACCAATTTAATGTTGAGTACATGTGATGTTAGCTTCTCCATTCTTGTGAAACTTCACTTAGAAGAATGGGCTTCAGCTCCATCCAGGATAATACAAGAGGTATTAGTTCCCCATTTTTTTTTATGGCTGAGTAGTGCTCCGTGGTATACATATACCACATTCTATTAATCCACTCGTGTATTGATGGGCACTTGGGTTGTTTCCACATCTTTGCAGTTGTGAATTGTGCTTCAATAAACATTCAAGTGCAGATGTCTTTTCTATAGAATGTCTATTTTTCCTTTGGGTAAATACCCAGTAGTGGGAGTGCTGGATCAAATGGTAGTTCTACTTTTAGATCTTTGCGGTATCTCCATACTACTTCCCATAGAGGTTGTACTAGTTTGCCATCCCACCAGCAGTGTATGCATGTTCCTATCTCTCCATGCCAGCATTTGTTTTGAGAAAAAATCTTATAGACATCGGCCTAGGCAAAGAATTTATGAAGAAGACCCCAAAAGCAATCACAGAAACAATAAAAATAAATAAATGGGGCCTGATCAATTAAAAATCTTCTGCAAAGCCAAGGAAACAATCATTAGAGCAAATCGACAACCTACAGAATGGGAGAAAATATTTGCATGCTATACATCCGGCAAAGGACTGATAACTAGAATCTATAAAGAACTCAGGCAAATCAGCAAGGAAAAATCAAACAACCCCATTAAAAAGTGGCCAAAGGACATGAACAGAAACTTTTCAAAAGAAGATAGACTAATGGCCAACAAACATATGAAAAAATGTTCTACATCTCTAATCATCAGGGAAATGCAAATCAAAACTACAATGAGACATCACTTAACTCCAGTGAGAATGGCTTTTATCAAAAAGCCCCAAAACACAGAAGTTTTTCTCTTCCTTTGTTCTTTAGACAGTTATGAACTAGGAAGGAATATCCTACAGTAGTAAATGTGTTTATGATTACAACAATTTGAAATAAATATATCTGGCATTACCTCTAAATCAACAAAATCAGTGTATTTGGGGAATCAAAAATCTACTGGCAAAAAAAAAAATGGATTTCACCAGATGAGGTCTTCATTCAGCCATACTTCAAAACTATGTTTGGAATTACTGTGTAATTCCAGTAGATGTGGTAGAAAGAACATAGACTTTGGAATTGGCTGGGCAAGCTCCCAAAATTCCATTTCTATATTTTTTTAATCAGATGATCTTAGATAAATGTTTAATCTAGTTTAATTTTCTAGGATAGTAATATCTTTCTTGGAGAGATATTGGGAAAAATAAATTTTATATATAAATTATATATATAAAATCACCATGCTATAGAAACAGTCAATAAGTTGTAGTTCTCCTTCAAATTTAGCTGTATATCTAAGATGAGAAAATACTTTGGATTAAGATATAAGAACTTTTGGGAGTTATATCTTACAATACAGCAAGCTTGGAGAAGTCCAGCTTCCTTATTCTTTGCTGCAAAAAATGACTACAGAGAAGAAGAAAGAGAAAAGGCCATGTTCACTATCGAATAATGTGGTATAAGATCAATGAAAACTCTAAAAGTCAAATTTAGTTGGCCTTCGTTAAAATTTAGATGTAAAAGTAGATACATCAAATTTAGATGAGTTGTATTATAAATATTTAGTGGTAAGATATCACACAGAGCTGAAATGAGCAAAAAAGGACAGATCAGGAAGCTGAGATTGACATAGTAAATTGCTGTAATAAATGTGATTGGTATCTGAAGAACCAAAGTATAAAATGGACGATTGTCATGGTCCTTTGTGCTTATTGTATCCCACCAGTCTATTTCAAACATATAAAAATAAATAAAGCACAGTAAATGGCTCTAGAGATATTTTAGATCCATTTTGGTAAATTAGAGAATGAAAATAAAAACCATACATTTTGACACTGATTCAGAGTTCATGGACAAATTGTTCGCTCACTTTGCGGCTCAATCCCATTGCATTTTAAATTCTTTTGCTTTAATTGAACAGGCATTTATTACATTTCTACCATAAGCAAAACACTACACTAGGCACTGGAGAAGTGAGTGAAAAATAGTAAGCTTTTTAAATCTCTCAAATGTTAAGCTGCTCTTCTGCATTCATTTGATAGCATTTTGTCAAGCTGGGCCATGTGCCATGAAATAATAAACTACCAACAACTACAAAAAAAAAAAAAATCACCTGCACTTTTGGATGGGGCATTTACTATTAATTTATATTCATTTAAATTCCACCCATGTGTTTGACACCACAAAACTGAATTTTTTATATATCACCTCATTACATGAGTGATGTAAGAACAGAACTTTTTCTTCAACTCATTCAGTATTCTAACGAACTCAGAATACAAATTTTGTTCCATTAAAAATAATGGAATCTCACTATCCTACAGCCATTTAAATGCTTTAGAATAGAGCAGTCCCTTTTTTATTCCGGGAGGCGTGTACAATAAATCTCATTATGAAAATTACCATATTCAGACTATCTCAATAATGCACATGCCAATATCTCTACTACCTTCAAACAAACAAATAATGGTGAAAATTATGCTGGTACTGACAATAGCCAGGAAATGTTATTGAGAAATAAACTATTTTCCTCTTATTTGTTAGAGTAAAACAACTTCTTTGCTCATTTAACTAGCTAAAAGACACCTAGATTTTAAACATTCAAATATACTGAGTACATGGAAGGAGTCCAGAGACAAAGACATTAATAGCTGTTTTGTTTCCACATGTGTATACTTGTGTGCCTGCATATGTAAAGAAATCACACGTAAAACCAAATTTTAATAAATTTTGTATGAGGATTAAAGAGATATA
This sequence comes from Daubentonia madagascariensis, assembly GCA_023783475.1. Classification (NCBI taxonomy): domain Eukaryota; kingdom Metazoa; phylum Chordata; class Mammalia; order Primates; family Daubentoniidae; genus Daubentonia; species Daubentonia madagascariensis. Next base: position 12,128,922 of record JAKFHU010000747.1, on the reverse strand, counting down.
GAAATCTTCCTAAAGTGTCATAAGTACCATTTTAATTGATTAATCAGCTAAAGAACTATTGTTAGTCTTTGCCTGTGGTTTGAGGCACTGGTTTGATTAAAATTTTATCAGAAGCCCTTTCAGAGATAAGTAATCTAAACACCTCCTAGGCCTGCCCTGCTAACAGCAAAGTACTATTTCTGAATACTACACCTGCTAGGTCTCTATTCCTCTTCCCCTCAAGAGAGATGGACTGCATTGTACATGGAGCAGCTCGATTTAGTTTTCTTTCTAACACAGCTAGAAGCAGAAGCAGCTAAAAGCTAGATTGCATCATTAGATTGTTCCTACCAGGATCTCTCAACCCTTTGCTGGGTGAATTCAGAGGTCAGGTTTCCTGTTCTGTATCCGCTACCTACTTACACTAATGCTTTATTTCCAGGTGAAGTCAAGACAATACAGAACTACCTATTTTACAGGTGAAATTGTATTAATACCACCTCCTAAGAAAGTTTTCTTCTGAATCTGCTCTCCCGTAACTCCTAAGTGTTCAAACACATCTATACACATTTTAACACATTTCTAATTAAAGAACCTTGTTGCTCTCCTCTCAAATACAGTAAGTCCTGACTTAACATCATCATTAGGTTCTTGGAAACTGCAACTTTAAGCAAAATAACATAACAAAACCAATTTTATCATAGATTAACTGAGATAAATAAGAATGAAATTACTGCTATTTCTGGTCACAAAAACATCAACAAACTTCTAAATAAAGACCCAAAACCCTTCAAATATTAAACATGGAAATAAATGTGAGCTATGTATACATTTTTAAAAGATTAATAAAAACAAGTAAGATAATCATTTACCCAATTTTTGGTGAATCAGTGAGTGGCTGCGGTCATTGTGGTGGTGAGTTAAATCAAGGAATAAACGTTTACAAAACGAAAATTGTAAGGAGCGCCTCCTCCCACCATGCAGTTAAAAAACAAATAATAACCAATCCGGGAGCTCACTGACTGCTTTTGTACCATGTTGTTTATTGTCATGCATTTGTATGATTACCATATACTTAAAAAAAATTTTTTTACAATAACCTGTACTCTGTCACAAACACACACACACACACACACACACACTCTCACACTGGGGCCATGTAGACACACCAGTTCACCTAATGGGCACAGCTTTGGTATGTGGGAGGAAACTAGAGTACCCCAAGAAAACCTGCACAGACATGGGGACACTGTGCACACACAGTGACCCTGGCCAGGAATTGATTTTTTTTCTTATCAACCTTATAAGGAAACGATGTTGAACAAAATGACAGTTATCGGAGAACCTGCTGTGTAATGTAGAGACCAATCTCTATGCTGATTAAGCAACTTTTAAAATCCTCTGTAATCCGTCATTTTATTGATTTTGTATGTTGAATCCAGTTGCAATCCCAGACACTCCAACATTCTAGCTCAATTATTTAATCTCTCTGAACCTCAGTTCCTACAATTTTTAAATGGGTACAGTAAACCTGATACTTCACATCTCATTTAGCTGTTTTAAGAATCAAATAAAATATTTTGATTTAATGAATCAAATTTAATATTTGTGACCTGTGAGGTGCTAATTAAGTATAAGAGATTTTAAAAGTTTAATTTTAAAAGTTTTAATACACATTCAGGGTTTTTCACTTACTCTTCCTTTGTTGAGAATAAACAGAGCTAGCAAATTAAAATTGCAATTTATTTTACTACATTTAGCTGTAATTCATAATGTGTCTTAAAACCTATTATTGACACTGGTATAGAAAGTTAATATGCAAGGTTAGGAATATTGTTTACTGATTATAGTTTAATTAATTGCTTCAAACATTTTATTTTTATCTACGTAGGCTACAGTCAATGAACACAATTGCTTGCAAAGTACAGGTCAATTGGTTTCAGTGATTTTTCAAATGGAGAATGAGAGTTTTGATTCTGTATTCTATTTAAAACAATGGTGGATCTACAAGCCTTAAATTTCTTCAATGATTACAGTTTAGATTAAGGAACGATTAGTTGTCAGAGATAGGAGTTTCTAATCTCATTTTTACAGCTAATTATGGGGTAAGTTTAGAAAATCACATGCAAGAAAGAGCATACTTCTTCTAAATTCTCCTTAAGTAAAATGATAATAACCTTTGATTATTTTCTCTGCAACACAGGTTTTAGGGAGTATCTTGCTAATACAATTCAGGATTAGAAAATTTCTAAAACTAAGAAAATAGACACTGGGGCAAGATTCTTGTTTCCAAAGTCTTTGGAGGTGATTTTTTTCCAGTTTTTTTTTTTTTAACATTTATCAGTCTTTTATTTTTAATGTACTGGTAGCTGTACATAGTATTAGGACCTCTCCTGAGAGTCTATACAACTTTTATTATATGACAACAAAACATAATGGTTTAATGTTTGACATGGATTAAATTCCTGCTCAACCACTTCCTAGTTTTGTGACCTCACACAAATTATTTAATCTTGCAGAATCTTTAAGTTTATCTTTGGAACTGGAAATTAAAACAGCTACTTCATTGTGTCATTTTGAGATAATTTAATGAAAGCAATTAATATTTGCAATAAATGCTAGTAATTGCTGGCCTTTGCCTTCTATTTTGCCCTGTGCAAACTTGGACTCAGACAGACATGGGTTTGAATTCCAGTACTGGCATTTATTTGCTAAAGTTACCAAATTATTCACTCTCTTAAAGTATTCACTTTCATATTAAACATGAGCCTACTATCCAGAATATGATACCATATGTGAACATGCTTTACACATAGTAGGTGCTCAATAACTGCTTATTAAATAGATTTCAAATTAAGATATTTCTTTCTGCCTTTTCTGCTAAAGATATGATTGTCAAATCAGGTTTGTTGATTTCTTTTAAAGAAAGAGGGCCCTGATTATATACAGAGGATCATTTACCTTTAGCACATTTCATTTACAGATAGTACAGGCCAGTGAAGGTAGAATGCATAAGGAGCAAGGAGAGAAGGCACAGGCAAGGCCTCATGCTTCTAGTCTGCAGATTGGTGAAAGGGCAGGTGTGGAAACTAGATAAAAGTCTCAGCACTGCAAGGTGTGTGTCTGAGGTCATGCTGGTTTGAAACTTGCCCTCACTATGGCATATCCTACTATGCATCTTCATTAAATCCCCAAATGCTCTTTCTGTCCTCCTACTTTCCTCTTCAAGCACCACTTCACAAACATCAGCAGATCCAAAACAGTAACCACCTGTGCGACCTTGCTGCCTTGGTATATAGAGTCTGAAAGAAATAAGATTTGCAGGGACTCTTCTATGAATATTTCTTTTCAGAATAACATTTTATTTTCCCAATCAATTTGCAGAATGCTGAGATAGGAGAGTGTTTTCAGATAAGCTTGCAAACCCTATAAGCATGATTTTAAACTAAATCCTATATAGGAAAAAAAGAGTCTTCACATCATTGTAAGGGGGAAATCTATGATCCATCTCAAGCGGGGTCCTCCATATTAAATTTAAATTACTCTGTATTAAAATTGAACTGAAGTAAGAATAGAAGCCACTATTCCTGGATTGGGGAAAGAGAATATGGAAATTCTACTTTTTACAAATATACTACTGAAATTCTTCCTCAATAAGATGATGTGGCAGTACAGATGAGATGGTAGATGAACTGAATAACATTGTGCCATATTTTTCCTTCAAAGATTTTCTGTAAAAATTTTATGAAACAGCATGGACAACATAGAGAGTGACAGATGCTACTCTATATGGAGTAGTATTCTTTTAGAGGTCCTCTTTGATGTGCTAAGAGAGTTTTCGTTAATTCTGTAGCCTCAAAGAATTGTGTCCTGGCTGTATGAGACCAGTAAAGAGGAAATATTTGGTGTGAGGACTCAAAAATTATCAACATTAGAATATGCATTTTGAGGCAGGCACATGAACCTATACAAGATAAAGTAAAGTAGATGATTCTAGCAGCTGGATAGTTTTTGATTCATTGCTAACACCTAATGTTGGCTTTTGGCATTCTCCTGAAAGCTAATATTCTGCTTCAAGTTTTTTGTTTGTTTCTTAAAGCAATGTTAACAATAGTTTGTTAACAGTTCACCTACACCTTTTAGGAAATTGGAGTATTTGCCTTGGGGTTAGAAATAGGGAGAGCAAGGAAAGTACAGCAGAGATACAAAACATACAGTTCAGGCAGGAACAGGGCATCAAGTCTTCCTATGGCTACATCCTATAAAACATAAATTTCATGACAAAATCATACCTTTTATTCTTTTTTTAAAAGGAGAAAAGACTTTCAAATGACTTTTTTTTGCCTTTAGACTTGTACATTTCAGAAAAGCTGAGAAAAAATATAGGTACCTTATTTAATGATTTGATTTAACTTATATCACTGATAACATGTGATATTAATGATATTTCTGGAAAATGGGCTAGTACATAAATCTCACTAAAATAATTTGAAGACACTACTTTAAATAACATGTAATAGGCTGGGTGCAGTGGTTCATACCTGTATACCTGTAACCCCAGAACTTTGGGAGGCCAAGGTGTGAGGATCACCTGAGGCCAGGAGTTCAAGACAAGCCTGGGCAACATAGCAAGACTCTGTCTTTACAAAAAGTAAAAAAAAAAAAAAAAAAAAAAAAAGCCAGGCATGGTGGTGCATGCCTGTAGTCTTAGCTACTTAGGAACCAAGGCAGGAGGATTGCTTGAGCCCAGGAGTTCAAGGTCATAGTGATCTGTGATCATGCCACTACACTGCACTCCAGCTTGGGCGACAGAGTGAGATTCTGTGTTTAAAAAACAATTAAAAAATAAATAACATGTACTGATATTTTGGCTCTCTAATTCTAATTAACCCAGCTTGCTTCACAGTGTTTGAGAATTTTATGGTTTTAAAAAATCATGTGATAAAAATTCAACACTAAAATATTATTTTATCTGTAGAACACACATTTCAAATTGCACCAAAATATTCATTTTAATAAATCTTTAATCTACAAAAATAAACTTCTAATTATATATGTATTTTAATTAGGTGCAGATAAATAGAAGATAAAGCTACTCTCAATCCATTCTTTGGATTCTTTCCGCTGATAAACCTAAGACAGTAAATAACAACCCTAGGTAGCAAATGCCAGTCTCTAATAGATTGGCTCTGCTCCTGGTGAGAGCAGATGAGGAATCACAAAAAGTGAATCTCAGTACAAAGCTCATCTCATGCTTCTCTTCCCAATGATTTATTCTCAAGAAATGGCGCTTAAATAAGCAACTCAACATTAGAGAATGCCGAGTCCTAATGGTATTTTGGCCATCCAAAGATTAGCATAGTACACATTTAGTAGGTTGCAGTAATGTTATCTCAATTGTCATTGTCTGTAATCTGGACTGTCTGCAAATATACATAAACCTATTCCCTTTTTTTAAAACTTTTTTTTTTTGTGACAGGGTTTCATGCTGTCACCCAGGCTAGAGTACAGTAGTGTTATCATAGCTCACTGCAACCTCAAACTCCTGGGCTCAAGCAATCCTCCTGCCTCAGCCTCCTGAGTAGTTGGGACTACAGGCACCAGCTACCACACCCGGCTAATTTTTCTATTTTCAATAGGGGTGGGGTCTCGCTCTTGCTCAGGCTGGTCTCAAACTCCTGACCTCAAGTGATCCTCCCACCTTGGCCTCCCAGAGTGCTAGGATTACAGGCATGAGCCACTGTGCCCGGCCCCTATTCCCTTTAAAATGTATTTTTAGGATTTGCGTCATGAAATCATGAATGATGTGAAAATTAATATGAGTTCTATGCTGTCAGTTGGTGGTATTACTTGATCACAATCTCAGGCTTAGAGAAGTATTTGCCCAAAATTACACAGCTCGAAAATGGTAATGCTGGGATTTCAACACAGAATACCTGATTCCAGAGGCCATGCTCTTAAACACTTAGCTACTGTGCATTAGGTATTACATTAAAAATAGTCTAATACAAATTTGATTATATATAGTATGAGTAAAATTTACTTTAAAATACCACAGTCATACATTCCCTATTTGCTCAGTTTTTCCCAGGATAAAGGCTCAAATAATAATCTGGCCAACTGGATGAACTAAAACTAGACACCTGACAGACCCACTGAAAAGATGACATTTGAATGGAATTGTGCAGAATATCTTAATGTCTACTATTGTAAATGGTGGGGAGGAGTATCCCCAGTTTAAGGAAAAAGCATGGGCAAAGGCGTGGTGGGCACAAACAGAATGTGCCCCCAGGTTTTGATCTGGTGACTTAGTGCAACTACAGCAGACGCGGAGTGTTATGAGATTTTGGGAGATGATGCTGGACAATTAATAAGTGATGGATCATAAAGGGTTTTTTGTGCTAATCTAAGGATTGTGAATTTTATTCTCAAAGTTATCGGGAGCCACTAAAGGATTTTAAGCAAGCCTTGACTTGACCAGATTTGTAATTTAAAATGTTCACTCTGGTACCTGTATAGAGAATTGTCTAAGGGAGACCACTGGGGAGACCACTGAGGTCATTTAGTCAAGATATAATGGGATTCTGCTACAGAAACACTGGCTGGAATGGAAAAAAGGCAAAGACATGAGATTAGTGATTAAAGGACTCAGCAACTGATTGGATGTTAAGGATGAGAGACAGCTAAGGGAGAATTTCAGTATTCTAACTTGGCAATTGCATGCCTCAGTTTACTAATAAAGGGAGTACAGGAGGAGGCATGGGCCTGGAGGTAAGCTAAAATTTAGTCTTGGATGAGACTGTAGGATTTTAGAAGAAAATAAAGGAGTATTCTTAACCTTCTAAGCTTGAGAGAAAGCATTGCTAGTATATGCCTGGCCTCCAAGAGAAAAACTGAACCAAACTTTTATTATATATTGTGAACTACTCAAGTGGAAACATTTCATCTTACAAGTGATAAATGAAGTCATTCTCCTCTCTATCCAAACAATTTTCAGCTAACTGCCATGTGTTTGCAACCATAGCTTGTTTCACCAGTTTAGCTTCCCTAAAGCTTTTGGTTAACTTTAAAAAATTAGATTACAAAGCTTATTTGAAATGTCTCAGGAACATCAATTCTATATTAATGGGCTGGTTAATTCAGATATAATTGCTGAACAAATGTTAACAATTTGAGTCTTACACCACCAGCACATTTTGTTTTCTTGAGAAGGTCTGTAGAATTTGTCAAATAAGATTTGTCTTTTTCTAGACTTCAATTTCTTAAACATGAACCTCCACTTTCAAGACATTCAAATATATACACCAAAAACCATCACTCTTACTTTAGCTGTGATTATCTTGGTAACGATTTGGATTATAATAGTAACATGAAGTACTTCTTTAAAAGTTACTCTCAATGCTAATAAAGTTAGAAAGTCCACCTAAAAATAATGACAGCATATCTATTGATCTGAATAAAATTCACAGACCAAGAATGCCTTGTGACAGCATTCACTTTTCTTTCAGAAACAATGATTACATGATGCTAAAAATGTGTGCCTTTATTTTCTCAAATATATTCAGAAGGTATTAGTGATGATTTTGGAAAAAAGATGTCATTTTAAAATGTAAATGTATAAATGGGGTCAAATCCTCATTTTGGTAATTATCACTGGAAAATCAGCCCTGAAATAAATGAGTCTCTGTCATGTAGTTTAATAATGTCAAACACATTTTTACTTGTAGAATTTCTACTTGACCAAAGAAAACTGCCAAAGTTTTGATGTTTCCTATATTCATATATCTTGGGCTATGTTCTACTTATGTTCTCCTGTTCCACTCTGTACTGGTGTTATGACATGTACTTAGTTAGTTTCCTAGAGTTATCATAACAAAATACTACAACCTGGGTGGTTTAAAACAACAGAAATTTATTCTCTCATTTTCTGGAGGCTAGAAGTTCAAAATCAAGGTTTCAGTGGGGCCACATTCCCTATGAAAGAGCTAGGGAAAAATTCTTCCTGCCTCCTCTAGCTTCTGGTAGCCTCAAGAGTTTCTTGTCTTACAGCTGCATGATTTTAATCTCTGACTTTGTTATCACGTGGCCCTTTCCGGGTGTCTCTATACCCATCTCTGTCTCTCATTTCTCTTTTAAAGACACCATTCATTGGATTTAGGGCCTACCCTAATCCACTATGACCTCATTTTAACTTGATTACATCTACAAAGAACCTATTTCCAAATAAGGCCATGTTCTGACATTCTAGGTGGACGTAATTTGCGGGGGAGAGAGGCAGGGAGATAAAGGAGAGAGACACTATTGAACCCAGTACATGACATAGCATTTATCAATCTGGTTTGAGTTAGAGTTATGTGAAGATGCATTTTTCTTCCACACTAAACTGAGTCTCTGCAGCATAGATAATTTGTGTTAATAATTTTTATATTCCCTATAAGAACGTGTACAGTGCCTCACGCTAAACAGAGCCCAAATAAATATTTACTTAATTGAATTGTACTGACTTCTGTTTAAACATAGCAGACTGAACACATGTCTATTGCTGCTTTCCCTGACAACCCTACCAACATTACTATTAATATAAAGAAACCAAAAAAAAAAAAAACAAAAAAGTAAAAATCTACAATGACAGAGCAGAAAATGAAACTGCAGCTGGACAATAGATATGAACACAATTTTGGGAGATGGAAATCAGTCTGAAATATGTTAACTGAGTTAGTGAAACAAAAGAAGTTACAAGTTGATTTTCCAGCAGTTTCCCAGAAAGGCTCAGGAAATGAATAGACTAGGGACCCTAAAAGGTGGAAGGGAAGTATGGGCCTGAAAATAAGAAACTAGTGGACAAATCTTTAAGGCACAGTTAGACTCCTGGGGTACATAGGCCTAACCTGTGAGCCAAGCGACCATCCCAGCACAGATCCTAAAGTAATAGTGGATTCTACCCTCCTTTCCCATGGAAAGATTACTGGGAACGTCCCTGGATGTAAGGACACTAGGAACATTGAAAGGTGGAGATTAAATGAAGTTTGTAAGTGAACAATAACACCCTCAGCTCTGTTTCTCCATCCATTAGAAGGCCATCAGCCATGCTTATTCTCCCAGGCAGAGGAATATACATATAAAATCTAGAGAAACTGAACCACCTTAGAGAAAATAAATAAGATACTAATATTTGGGGCTTTCCAACAGAAATTAATTTGCCATTTTATTATCCTAAAATGAATCCTACCCACCAACAAGCCCTGCCCATGTAACCAGAGCATCTAAAATGCTTTGAGTTCCTCACTCTTAAATCCAAATGAGTAGTCAAGGATTGACAGATATTTAAGGAAAGTCTAAAATTGGAAAAACAAAGAATAAAAGTAGCAAATGTGCAAAGAGTACAAGAAGAACTCTGAGGAAATATCCAAATACGTCCTCACCTCCTTTAAGACTTTACTCAAATGTTGTGTTCTTTGAACCATTACCATGATCTCTTTACTCAAAATTGCAAACTTCTTTTTTCTGTAGTACTCTCCATCCATTTTACCCTATTCTTCTTTTTCTTTTGCCATAACAATCATCCTTTCCATACTATAGAACTCACTAATTATCATCTACTCATTTATCAAATCTATTATTTATGGACATTCCCTTTAGATTATAAGCTCCATGAGGGCAAGAGTCTTTGATGATTTATCCCAAGGGCCTGGCAAATTGAAGATATTAAATAAGTATTTGTTGGATGAATTAGTTGCTTTAATTTTGAAACATGGAGGTAGGAGTTAGTAGCAATAGCTAAAAGAGTTGAGAAGGGTCACCTCCTTGAGCCCAATTTGGGGGGTGGAAAGAAGTGGGACCAGATGTTATTGCTAGAAGCCCTTTAGCGCTGTCTTTTTAACTGTTTATAAGTATCCCTTGTAGGAAAATTAAATTAAATCATTACCTCAGAAGAAAAACTGAATTTTATGTTTAGTAGATAATCTGAAAATAAGGGCTGTGAAGTAGCGATGTTTATTTGCTCATTTTATTGTAGACACTATTCTCACTTTTCGTCTGAGACTCTGTAAGTGATTCCTATATCTTTGGTTTATTTTAGGATTCCCTCAAGTACCATGTGCTGAGGAAACATGGATATGTACTTCCAAATTTCCGCTCCTGTGTTTCCATTAAAATCTCAGTTCCCATGCACATGTTGACTGTTCCCATTTCTCTCAGATCTAATTGCAAATGGTAAACTTATTCAAAACATTCAGTAAAATCCACACAATCACATCACAGCAGGATTTCTTCATTTTGTGAGACAGCTTTTTAAAATAGTGGATAATGTATTAAAGGTCCTAAAGAGTGATTGTTATCACAGCATAATTTTGTTATAAGAATTAATTGTGAAAGTGAGAAACATAGAAAATACGTATGTAATATATATATAAGCTATTTTAATAATCATAGTATAATACTACGGGCAAATCTATGTCACTTTCCCCCATATGTGATTCTTAAAATTTCATATCTTATAGGAAACCAATTACGTGTTTTGGAGGATTTGAGAATGGCAAACAAAACTAATTTATTAATGTTGTTATCATTAGTTGTATAAATTAGTGTACAAAAATAGGAAAATGGGGCCCTGGACTGCTGGCAAGGAGGATCTATTTATTCTGTGAATAGGTTGCAGTTTGGCTTCTTTTAGAGTTTATTTCCGATTATATTTCTCATTGTTTCAGGAATTACTTTTGTGCTAATGCCTTTGCAAATTAAAAAATAAGATAGACAAGGTCTGCTTTTATCAAGCCATTGAATATTTACTGTCAAGCAGTATAGGAGGACATGTCATTGGATAGCATATAATCTAAAAAAGAGGAGCAGATGTGTTCTGTAGCAAGTTCAGCTGGTGTATGTACAGGGTGCTAGAGGTTTGTGGAGGACTTACTTCACACTGATAAGAGGAATTATGGATGGTTTCAGTGGAAAAAAGTAATGCCAAAGTTAAGTAATGAAGGATGCACAGGAGTTAACCAATTAAAAAAAATAATGAAAGTCTGTGGGAGAATGTTTAAGGCAAAGAGCAGACACAGGGAAAGACACCAGACTATAAAGCGTGATGTGGTCAATTATCAGTGGAACATAAAATGGAAGTTAGAGAGTGGAGAAGGATGAACATGGAAAAATATGCAGGAGTCAATTTTCTGTGGGCCTTAGATGCAAGCTAAAATGTGTAAAATTTATCTTGTACACCTTGTCTGCTTTCACACATGGCTTTGCATAAGCAATTGGGAAAGGGCAAAAGTAAGATAGATCATCTCTGTCAAAGAGAGCTGCCTGTCACAGCCGTGTGTATGAGAGAGGGGTGCCATAGGATGGACTTCTTTCTTCCAAGGTTCCTCCTAATTTGCCAAAAGGACATAGGAGATAATTCCTGGCAGATAGGGCCAGAAGAAAACCCTATGACATATTTGCAGGAAAAAACAATGGTAAGAGAAAAGAATAAATTCTCAGCAATTTCTATGAAAGCCCTGAACTTATCCCAAGTTAATGACTTCTGGAACCCATAGCATTGTTCTAAGGAAACATACAGATGATCCCTGACATTCATAATTTATGCATGAGCAATATCAAAGAGCTATGATATTTAATAATTTACTAATTTTCAAAAATGGGTTTTGAGTTATAGCCATGGCAAGCTGATGTAAAATAACTAGAACTTAGATAGTAAATGAATCCACATAGCATATCAACAAACAAAAGCATATTTTAAACTCAGCTTCTGCTCTTGTTATGGTTTCCTTCCAGATGTTACCTGGACATTGATGAAATTTCTCTGGGATTCACAAATTTAGGGATTTGGGAAAGTTCGACCCATTGCAGCAGTTCCTCTCTTCTAAATGACTGTTAAACCTTTGGCTACTGCAGTACAATTTTATAGCTAGATGAAAGTTCTATCCATAGCAAACCCATTTATCAGTGCATTAAACAATTTAGACAAATCAGATTTGAGTTCCTTCAAAAGTAAGATTTAGTAAAGGCAATATTCAAGGGATAAAGTAAAATGATGAACTTAAGATTCAAAGTGATGAGTTTTATAAATACAGAACAGAAACATTAGGGAATGTGAATTAGCAGTTTGATGCAGTCCCACAAAATTTCCCAAGGTAACAAAATGCATCCCCACTGCTATACTTCTCATTGATTAGAGTAAATACTGAGTCTAGTTCTGTGCCACCCTCTTAATAATGGACCTTGTTAGAATAGAATCACTGGGCACGTTTTCTCACTATCTTAATGCTGTAAGTAAATTGCCTTATGATTTTTGAGATGGAATACATCTCAATTGGCACAGTCTCTGGCTAAAAATTGTGTGATTTCTGCTTTGATAGCTCCTGATTATGTTGCCTAAATTCAAGACATCCTCAAAAATTATATCTTATGTGGTCTGAAGAAAAACATTTTTAAACATAGCTCTAAACATATTTGTAAAATTAGTCATATGATAAGATTAAATATTATATTAGTTATGAATGATAAAAGGTTAATTAGTTAATCACAATAATCTTAAACTATACTGAAGACTTCTTCTGTGTTATTGAGTGCCTGCTTTGTGCCAGAGACTGTGTTAGGCTCTGTTGGGAATGGATGAACAATATTCACACAATGCTGGTGCCTGGGTGAGTTCACAGTCTAATGGGAAAGGTGTATTATTCAAACACTTACAAAATAGATGGATGATTACATATTATGATTAAGTGCCATGAATAACAAAATGCATAAAGAGATTTAAGCAGGGGCCCCTAATTTTAAATGAGCAAAGTCAGTGTATTAGTGTGGACAGATACAACAAAATACCATAAATTGGGTGGCTTATAAACAACATAAATTTATTTCTCACAGTTCTGGGGGTTGGAAACTTGAGATCAGGATGCAGCGTGATTGGGAGCTATAGAAGGTAGAGGGCCTTCTTCCTATCAGACTGCTGACTTCTCATTGTATCCTCACACAGCAGAAGGAGGAGGTGAGAGAGCTCTCTGGTATCCCTTGTAAAAGGACACTAATCCCATTCATTAGGGCTCCACCCTCATGACTTAATTACCTCCCAAAGGTCCTACCTCCTACTACCATCACATTGGGAGTTACAACTTCAACAAAGTAATTTTGGAGAGACACAAACATTCAGTTCATTGTAGTCAGAGAAAGCTTGTATGATGAAATGACATCTAGACAGAAATCATAATGATGAAGAGGCACTATTTAGAAAGAGAATTCAGCATATTCTAAGTTACCAGGCAGGAAGATTAAAGTTGGTGTCATCAGAACACATTGATCTGGGAAAAGGAGCTTGAGACACAACAAAATGCTAGAGGAGCAGGGATAGATTATTTGGGGTCCTTGTAAGGCATTTTAAGTGTCTTGAATTTAATCCCAAGTACAATGGAAATCACTTGAGGAATTTTAGCAGAGCGTGATATACTCAAGTATTTTTTAAAAGTCATTCTAGTGCTATGTGGCTTATGGATTGAAGGAAGGCAAGAGACAAAACATGTCTACTTAAGAGGACATTGCACAGTGGCCACAGGGGTGGACAGAATTAAACAGATTTATAAAGTGCTAAATTAAAAAATTGTGTGTCAGTAACGAAAGACAAGAAGGCACTTCTTTTTTTACAATTGGAACTGCACACAGAAAATATCATTACTGAACGTGTACATACTGTACAGGCATATTTAGGACTATAGCTTTCAAATAAAGTAAAAATGAATAAAAGGGTTCAGATTTGAGCTTTCAAGTTAGCTTACTGAATGAGCAGTTTTTGTTGCTCAAGAACATGAAGACATTGGTTTCTCTTGCCACATGTATGTGTCTTTCCCAACCACTATTCTATCTTTTTGTCAACAGGAAATAGAGACATTTAGCAGCATGCCTGGGCTGTACCCACCAGATGCCAGTAGCAGTCTGTGACAGTCATCAAGTATGTCACCAGACATTGCCAAATGTCCTCTGGAGGACAAAATCACCCTTGGTTGATAACCACTGCTGTAAATCTACCTTTCTGCATATTTGCTTTTTCACTAATTAACTAATATTGAAATAACAAATTCATTACCAAAATTAATACACTATATAGCTGATCAATCAATTTGCTGTTCTATTGGATTTACTGCATACCTCCCTATATTTGCTGGAGACACAATTAGTTTTTCTTACCATCCATAATCTTCATCTGCCAATAGTTATGATCTACATTGTAATTATAGTAGAACCTGAAATGATTAGGGTAATAATGAAATTGGCAAAGAAACCATGAAGCTTAGTCAAAGTATATTAATTAGCAAACACATTTAAGTCTTTTATATTAAGAAAAATAGACTCCTTTTATTTCATGCTCATTGTAATAGAAACATTTTTTTAAGCTGGTATTGCTGGCAGGATTAATAACTGCCTTCTGGCATAATCATATTTTATAAGTTTTTATTATATACAAATTTATAATGAACTTCTATTGAACAGCTAATGGTTTGGCTTCTAATTATTCAATATGTAAATCAGGACGATTTGGAGGAGAAGAAGAGGAATTAAATATAAACAGCCCATTGGTAAGGGAATTTTCTTCTGCATGCTCTTGTCTTCCCTTCGATAGTCCTTATCTTTTCCCTCCTGCTCCAGCTTCTTTATTGCTCCTCTACTGCTTTGGTTATCATAATCTTTGCAGCATTGCAAAACACTTCAAGTTTCCTCTGCAACCTTCCAAAAAAGTCATTGAAAATGGCTATTAGACATGTTATAATTATTCTTTTAATTTTCCTGTCCCATTTAAGCCAATGTTTTGCCCTGTTGCAACTTCTAACTCAAGTATATTCTATCTACCATGAAAGTTAAAATTCACAGAAGAAATTAAATCTAGTTTTAAAAGAAAAGGTTATGAATCAAAGATGTGTCTCTGAGGATCAGAAAGAAGCAGTCCTGGGAATCAGCATGTATCCACATCTCTTCATCTACAAAGGATGTTTAACATTTTATGAGATGCTATGGAGATCCAAAAGAATTAAAAGATAAAACCCTGCCAACATGTGTTTTTCTTTCAATTCTATTTCTGCACCTGTTGGGTTAATAACGTATGTGTAATACCAAATTTGTCAATTGCCCAATTTCAAACTTTCTGCCTTTTCTGACTTCAGTCTTTTTATTTGTAGCACCATTATGCTGTCTGTTCCCCAAGATTAAAAACTTGGAGTTGTCTTGTACTCATCTATTGTCTCCTATATTCTAAGTCACTAATTTATTTCTCTATATTCACTGAGTATCTACTGTGTGCCAACCACTATGCTGGGAAACATCCATACCTAACTTAAAATAGTTCTTAGATTCTGTAAAATGGAAGAGTATCTATTTTACAGAGCTGTGCCAGGATTTGTGACTTACAATATGTAAACTGTTAAAACTATAGATGACACAGGGTTAGCTCTATGTAAGTTCCCACTGCCAACATCCTAAGCTAAATTTAGTCATCTAACTCTTATAATATCTTACTCTCAACTCTCTACCTTGAGTTTTCCCATATTTTTCCTATTCTACTTACTAATGAGAAAAAACTTTCTAAAATTCTCTACCCAACCATCAATGTTGAGTTTTATTATCTTTTATTATAAATAAGAATTATGGTGACTTATAGTTAGTGATAATGAATGTCTAACTCTTACCTAAAAAATTTTATTACTAGGATTAATTATTTTTATATATTTCTGGAGAAACTACCTGAAATAACTCCCTATCCCAATCTATAAGCCTTTTTGGTAGACACTCGGTAACACTTAATAAGTACAAATACTTGAGTAGTTTTGGCAATATGTATTTGGACTTTTTGCACATCTTTTGTTTCACCTTTTCAACCCATGTCATTGGCTCAAAGGGCTCATCCTGAGATGAAGGAGGAAGGCAAGGTCTTGCCGCTCTTCTGATTGTTCACTCACCTCTTTCTACTTCATCATGCTTGTAACACCCCAAAGCATATGCTTATCTCAACATTTTCTCTTCTATAAAGAGTGCAAAAATATTAAATAATTTTTATTGTTATATTTTTCTCAAACATAAATGCTAGTCTGACTCTAGGCTTGCAATTAACAGTGAATTTCTGAACCTTGGGTAAGAGACCAGGAGGTTCTGGAGATGAAGGGGCAACTTCTGGAGAAATTTGGGGAGACTGTGGCAGCTGACTCTTGTCCATGTCATTATAGTCTGAAGCCAGAAGGAGCTGTTAACATGCAGTGCACTTTAACTCTTGGAGGACTGTTTTAGGAAGAAATACATTCTCAAAGTCAGTCTGCTTAAAGGTGCAGAGGTTTGAACTGTTATGAAAGTTTTATAGACTGCCACTGATTTCAGATCTTAACACTAATTGCTTTAGATGGAGCTGTCTCATGCTATGCTTTAATATCTTCCAGAACTTCCCTTATTACTTAGTCTAGGCTATGCTTTAGGACTCCCACTAGGACAATCAAAGGTAATATAAAATTTGCTCAAATTCATTTCTGCATTGTCTCGATTCATCTACATAAGTCCATTAGGGAGCAGTAGGATAACACAAAAACTTCTTTATTTAAAATGTCAAAAGCAATCAGAACCATATTTGCAGAGCTTCAGTCCTCTCCCTTCTACATTCTTCTCTATTCACTGGAATATCCATAAATCCCAAGAGATTAATGCAAAATAGATCCATAACACTGATCTGAAACTGACTGAAATAATCAGAACCGTACCATCACCTTATCCCCATCTCCTGCCCAACGTAGAGGAGGAGGAGGAGGAAATGACTATAGTTTGTATATGTGTAAAAATTTCTAAATTAAAATAATGCATTGTTAATGGCATAGATTTGAACATATGGTCAACTCAATTATTTAAAAAATCTAATTTGTCAGAAGGTAAAGAGAAATAATGATGGAGCAATTATCCCTCTGAACTTATTTCTTAATTATCCAAGCAAGACTGCTAATGATGTCCGTTTCCTAGGTTCCACTGACAGTGCACTAATTAAAGGTCATGTGAGAACATTTGTCCCAAGGAGATATAAAGTCAAAATGGTAAACTCAGAATATAAACCTGAAGTCTAATATGAGTACAAGTTCATGGTGCAGAACCAGCAGTCTAGAGATTTTATAGCCCTTGTGTTAATCATAGAATTTATTCTGTTTCATAACTCTAAACTCCATTAACTGGCCGTGATTGGTAGTTTAACAATCTAGGTATTGAACTCAAAGCTGAGAATGTGCCTGATGAGATCATCTGAATCCTCATTACCAAAAACAAAACAAACAAACAAACAAAAAACCTGAGGTGCCCTATAATGTTAGGGAGTTTTTAATTTAATTTGCAGAATCTTCAGAGTAGTAAAGCCATAAATGTCAATACTCTAGTAAGAGAGGCTTCACAACATGAAATTAATACCATAGTCAGGTCCTAGAAAGGAATGTTGCCTTTGACAAAACTGTTTTTAAAAATTGAATTACAAAGAAGTAAGTGAGTGTGTATGTGTGTATGTATATATGAGTATGTATGTACTTTAGTACACTAACTTACAATTTTCTAACATTATGAGCCTTTGGAATTAAGACATACAAACTCCAAAAATATGGTTAATGTTTAACTGAATAAATTTCAGGCATTCTGTGTAGCTGATCTTTTATGCGAATGCTTATGTGTGCATAAACATGTACAATGTGTGTTCTATTTTTGCCTTTTCAATATGCCAATACCTGGTTAAATAGTTCTTTATAGTAAATATTCTCTAATAAAATTTTTAAAAAAAAGAATGTTGCCTTTGAATCATGCCCAGGATACATGATCAGAGTTCTGTGATGTGCCAGGGCCACAAACTTGGGCGTTCCAAACCCTGGTTGTGAGGAAATGTTTGAAAAAATGAGCCTCTATCTGAAGTAAACCTAGTGTTTTTCTACATTTTATGTCATAACAACTGCTACCATTTAGTTATACAATAAAGTATAACTGCTCTTGAGAGAAAAGTCATTTTTTTTCTCTTCAGAAGGATCCAAGAAAGACAGAGAATGCTCCAATAGCCTCTTCAAATCTATCTTTGTTGTTTGGGCACAGCTACTCTTACAAGAAAGTATGTATTTCAAGTAGTTATTCTGTTGTTCATATACTTTCAAAAATGGCTATTTTCTCCTGAAATACCATTTAAAAATATCTAGAACTACATTGTATATTTATGTAGCAATGATAGAGTAAATTCCTGTGTGAGAGAACTGACAGTTACATTTTATTTTCAGGAAAAAATACAGAAAAAAAATGGAGTAAGCTTGAAATATTCACTCATTTCACCTTTTATGTTGTTTTCAGAATATACACCATACTTTTGATATAATTTCAACTCCAGTTTTTATAAATACAAATAAGATGTATGTTTTCAAAAGAAGGCATTAATTAGAATAAGGGCAACTTTTGCCTTATTTGTTTAAGTAAAATTTACAAGTTTCCCCTTAAAATCTGCTTTGAAGGATAGATTTTCTTTTCCTGTCTACCCAGTTTTTCATAGTGAATCACAAAGCTTATTTTTAGAGAATGAAAAGTTTTGAACACTTTTGGGTTAGGATAATAAAAAAAATTAAATTTAATTGAATAATACATTATTTACTTTTTTAAAGTTTACTGATGTAAGTACTTAATTAGACCTTAATTTTTCTTTATCACATAATATTTCATTTAAAACTTGTTTGGCAAATCTGAATAAAAATATGAGTATTCAGATTCATCACTGCCTTACTTTAATAATAAAATTTTAAAGCTTATACTTGCCCAAAAGATCATAGGGAGTGTATCAGCCTGCTCAGTCTGCTATAATAAAATACCCAGAGTGGGTGGCTTGAACAACAGAAATTGATTTTCTCAGTTTTGGAGGCTCAGAAGTCCAAGATCAAGGTGTTAGCAAGGTAAGCTTCATTCCAAGGCCATTTCTCTTGGTTTCTAGGTGGCTTCTGTCTTGCTGTGTGTTCACATGACCTCTTTGTATGTACACACTCCGAGAGCAAGAGCGAGAGGGAGAGAGAACGAGACAGAGCGCGCTTTGGGGTTTCTATTTATGAGAAAGCAAATGCTGTCAGATCAGGGCCCCACCCTGAGGACCTCATTCAACCTTAATTGCTGTACTTCCTTGAGGCCTCATGTTCAAATACAGCCACACTGGAAGATAGAGCTTCAACATATGAATTTTGAGGATAAACATTCATTGAGTCCATAGCAGGGAGCCAAGTAAAAATTGTAATACTTCCTCGTGGGTGAACTCATGTTAGCTTGATATAGATATATATGGGTACATAGGGAAATATTTATAGGTGTATGTATATATACTAGTTAGTATACAGTAGTCCCCATTTATCCCCAGTTTTGCTTTCTGTGGTTTCAGTTATCCATGGTTAACTGTGGTCCGAAATAGTAAACGGAAAATTCCAGAATTAAACAATTCATAACTTTCAAATTGCACACCATTCTGGGTAGTGTGGTGAAATCTGGAGCCATCTTGCCCAGAACGTGAATCCTCCCTCTCTCCAGTGAATCCACACTTACACACTACCCACCTGTTAGTCACTTAGTAGCCCTATGGGTTAGCAGATCGACTGTTGTGGTATCACAGTGCTTGTGTTCAAGAAACCCTTATTTTACTTAATAATGGCCCCAAAGTGCAAAAGTAGTGATGCTGGCAATTTGGATATGCCAAAAAGAATCCATAAAATGTTTCCTTTAAGTGGAAAGGGAAAAAAAAAAACTGAATGCTGAGGTTGCTAAGATCTATGGTAAGAACAAATCTTCCATCCATGAAATTGTGAAGAATAAAAAAGAAATTCATGCTAGTTTTACCATTGCACCTCAAACTGCAAAAGTTATGGCCACAGTGCATGATAAGTGCTTACTTAAGATGGAAAAGACATTAAATTTGTGAGTGGAAGACATGCACAGAAATGTGTTCTGATTGACAGCAATCAGGCTTGGTACAATTTGAAATTTTAAGTATCCACTGGGGTCTTGAGACATATCCCTGGAGGATAAGGGAGAGACTAGTGTATACAAACAGATTTCTTTTCTCTGTCAGCTGAGAGGGATTAGAAACTACAACCCCCAGTATCAAAGAGCCTGGGACATCTGGCAGTGCAAAATATTAAGGAAATACAACACAAACACACACACACACACACACACACAAACCCTCAATGAAGGGGGTATGTCAAAAGAACACAGGAAACAATCGAAAGAGCTCCAAATGTTCAAAGCCAGAACAATTTTTTTAACAATATTAAAAAGTAGTATTAAATTATAATCCAAAGTATAAAATAAATAATCATAAATCCCAATCAACATATATAAATGATGAAAGAAAGAAAGAAAAGGCAAATCTTCTGTGCAAAAGAAGTCTGAATAATTTATGTGGATATTCCATTCTCAAGGAGGTAAATCATAACTCCCCACTTCTTCAGTATGGGATATGCTTAGTGACTTCCTTCCAAAGTGTACATTAAGGAAAGAGAGGGGAAAATTAACTTTATGGCGGAAAAAGGTGACAAATACTACCTCAACCAGGTAATTCAAGCTTAAAATCAGCAGTGATAAGTCATGTTGATAGCATATGATGAGAATGGTACTTTACCTCTGAGGTCTTCTTTCCCAAAGCCCATAACCCTATCTAATAATTTAAAAAAATAATAACAGACAAATTCCAACACAGGAGCATTCTACATTTATACCTGATCAGTACTCCTCAAAACTGTCAAGGTCTTCAAAAACAAAGTTAGTCTGAGAAACTGTCTTAGCCAAGTAGAACCTAAGGAGATATGAATACTAAATGTTTAATATAATGTGGTATCTTGGATGGAATCCTGGAACAGAAAAAGTACATTAGGTAATAACTAAGGCAATCTGAATAAAGTATGGATTTTAGTTAATAATAATTTATCAATATTGGTTCATTAATTGAGACAAATGTACCATACAAGTGTAAGATGTTAGTTAATATAATAATAGGGGAAAATGGATATGGAGTGTATGGAACTCTTTGTACTATTTTCATAATTTTTTGGTAAATCTAAAACCATTTTCAAATGTAAAGTATACTTTAAAAAATACCCACTTGATAAACTAAAAAAAAAGAAAACGTGTTATACGTTACTTCTCAGTCACCTAAAGGTAAATCATAAATCTTTCTACTCTTGGGAAATGTAGTAAAGTTGACCATGGAAAAAAAGTTTTAATTTCTTGACTTTGAAGTTTCCTATTACAGGGTAGAGATAAAGAACAAGTTATATGTCAGTTAACTTGGAAGGATTTCAAGTAAATGAAGTGACATTAAATAATATTGGGAAAGAGAAGAAAATATTATGTATTTATTACAGGGTATCTAAGTAGAATGAAATGTTTTTCAAAATCTCTTCATGTCATTACATTCTTCAATGTAGGCCCCTCATCTCATAGATAATACAAAGCTACAAAGTTCCATGAGTTTACTATGGAGATGGAGTAGGGATATTAGTTATACATTTTACTTTATTCACTTTACCTTGTAGATTGGGAAACCTCTACAGAAAAGAAACATGCTAATACAAAAAGTAATCATAGAGCATAAATTAAATTAAGTAAATGAATTTAAAATTAAGAAATTTATGATACATGACTATTCATTTTATATATATTACATATACATTATATATACACATTGCATACACACATATACAAGCATATAATACTGCCTTTGAGACAGGATTTTCCCAGTAGGAAAACTGAAAAGATAAAAACTGAGGGTAATATGAGATTCTTTTTTTTTCATTTTATTGGTACAAATTTATAGGGTGCATGTGCAGTTTTGTTACATACATAGATTGCGAACTGGTGAAGTCATGGCTTTTAGGGTATCCATCACCTGAATAATGTACATTGTCCCCATTAACCAATTTCTCACAATCCTCCCCCATCCTACCTCCTCACCGTTTGGAGTCTCCATTATCTATCACTCCACTCTCTAATTCAATGTGAACACATTTTTTAGTACCCACTTATGAGTAAGAACTTGCAATATTTGTCTTTCTGTGCCTGGCTTGTTTTACTTCAGATAGTGACCTCTAGTTCCATCCATGTTGCTGCAAAAGACGTGATTATAAGATTCTTTGAATTTATAAATTTTCCCAAAAAAGGAACCTGTCATGTCATTTGGAAAAAGTAATTACAGTAAATAAACTTTGACTCCAAATTACCCTTTAAATAGCAAACCGATAGAAGAGAGAGTTCAGATGAAAGATGTAAGCAATATATAAACTTTATAGTTGCTTACTATAGTGTATCACAAATTTAATAACATAATATTAACAAATTAATAACATATTACAAAACCAGGTCTTTCAGAGAACACTGGGAAATCCTGTCTTATGTTACTGGTATGTTAAAACCTAATCAAAATCTCTGATGAATTTCCAGAGCTAAAGGTTAAGATGTTTTGCAGTAATTATTCAAGGAACCAAGTTATTTGCACCTCTGTTGGGGGCATCTTCTTCAAGGATGTGAAATCCTGAATTTCTTTATGTCTGCATTTAATTTTAAGTAAAGTAATCACTCAAATTTCCAATTTAAAAGGACCATCTTATAAGTGGTTCCACATTTTGAAGAAAATTATAGGGTTTCTCTCCTAAAGGCTGTTACTATATAATGAAAAATCATCATTACTGTTGATTCAGTGCTTTGGTAATATTGTGATAACAAGTGATTATCTATATTCAAAAGTTAACGAGTATGTGTCAGAAACGTTATTGGCAGTATGTATCACCTTTTTATGTTATCTGTTAAATTTCTTAAGAAATTGGTACCAACAAAATTTTAAGAAGAAATATATATTTTTCAGCTGAAGAGAACATTAACACATGATATTGAGTCATCTTTGCTACTATTTGTGTGATCTTAAGTAAGATTTATAAATTTCTCTATGTGAAACACACTAAATGTATTAGATGATTTCTATGACCACTTCATATTTTAAAATTTTATGATGTAAGCTCACTGATGGCAAAGAAAACAGAGAACTGCCTGGCACACAAAATAAATATTTCTTGACTACCTAATGAATGAATGATGTTGTCATGTTCATCACTTGGAAAATAAGTTATCAAACTAATCTCTTATGTTTATAAATCATTTCCAGATGTTAGCATTTATTGTTCATGGTAATCATTATACTTTGATTCAAGATGTTTTCATACAACATCAATAACTGACTTTGGCTCCCTAACTTAAGAGTTGTAATGGATAAGCCTAATTATAAAATATAAGTCATTAATAAATGGTATTAAAGATCTAGTAGTTTGGATTAAAGATATAAATTTAAGATCTGAAACTTTAAAACTCCTAAAAGAAAACACAGGGGAAAACTCCTTCACATTTGTCTTTACAAAAATAAATAAGTGGCACTGGATTAAACTAAAAAGTTTCTACATAGCAAAGAAAGCAATCAAGGAAATGAAAAGGCAACCTAGAAAATGGCAGAAATATTTGCAAACCATGTATCTAATAAGGAACTAGTATCCAAAATGTATAAGAAACTCATACAACTAAATAGCGAAGAAAAAATAACCCAATTAAGAAATGGGCAAAGGACCCAAATAGTCATTTTTTAAAAGAAGACACAAATGACCAGCAGGCACATGAAAAGATGCTCAACATCACTCATAATCAGGGTAAATGCAAATCAAAATAACAATGAGATTTCCCCTCACGAATATGTTAGGATGGCTATTATCAAGAAGACAAGAGATAACAAGTGTGGTGAAGATGTGGAGAAAAGGGAACCCTTGTACACTGTTGATGAAAATGTAAATTGATACAACTATTATAGAAAACAGTATGGAGGTTCCTCAAAAAATTAAAAATAGAATTACCACATGATTCAACAATCTCATTTCTGGTATATATCCAAAGAAAATGAAATCAGGATATCGAGATATCTGCACCCCCATGTTTGTTGCAGCATCACTCACAATAGCTAAGATATGGAAACAATGTAAATGTCCATTGACAGATGAATAGACAAAGGAAATTAGATTTATATACACCTTGAGATACTATTCAACCTTTAAAAAGAAGGAAATCCTGCCTTTTGTAACAATATGAATGAACCTGGAGGACATTATGCTAAATGAAATAAGCCAGACACAGAAAGACAAATACCATATGATCTCATTATATGTGGAATCTAAAAAAACAAAAAGCAGAGAATAGAAGGGTGCTTGCTAGGGGGCAGGGGGAGGAAATGGAGAGATGTTCAAAGGGTACAAACTTTCTATTATAAGATGAATAGGTTCTGGAGATCTAATCTACAGCATGATGACTATAGTAAATTATACTGTATTATTTACTTGAAATCTGATAAGGGAACAGATTTTTAAGTGTCCTCACCACACACACACACACACACACACACACACACACAAACTGTGTCCATGGATGGTGATAGGTGTGTTAATTAACTTGATTATGATAATCATTATATAACATATATGTATATAAAATCATGTTGTATACCTTGAATATATAAAATACTTGTCAATCATGCCTCAGCATAGCTGAGAAAAAAATCTAATACTTTTGCTGCTTGGCACATAAAAATAAGTTGCTAACTATTTAACTTGGGCTATCAAACAAGTTATCTTTCACATGCACGTGTATCTGGGTATATATTTGCATAACAATTTTATAAATTTCTAAAGGAAGGTGTTAGTCTAATTAATAACAGGAACTACCTAACATTTGAAAATTAAAATTCCATTTGTATTTGTGTTCTAGAGGGTAACTATTTGCTAGCCCACTGTACTTTACTTCTATGACTTGATTACCAAAAAATACAAAGCATGCATTGAACTTATCTACAAAATTCAAGCACATTATGTATTACCATCAGGTAACAATTTTTGTAATTAAAGACAACTTAGTTCAATTACAATTAACAATGAAGTGTAAATATCATATTGTTTAATAATTTCCTCATTTTTAGATAGTTTCTCAGATTTTATCTGACGTACACAGATATATCATAGTAAAGACCAAGTGTCAGTTAATGACTGTGAAGATACTCTGATGTATACATGTTTCTAAGTACTTATTATGGTAGTTGTAATGGGGAAGTTTATATCAAAATGTTTAACAAAGTATAAGAATAGAGATATTTTGACTACAGGAGGTTCAGAATGGAGAAGGATAGAGTGATTTTATGTGTTATATACACAGCATAGCAAAACATAGAATAACATAGCAAATAAACAAGTTCAAAGTATGTTTAGAAGTCACCTCCAACAATCAAATTTTAGAGTAGATGGACAATTGTTTAAGATATAATGAAGAAAATAACTTCATAAAACATTCCTTTTATAAGACAGAATACAGGGATGGGAAGTAACAAATTGGTCTAACTGTGCTCTTTGTTTCTCCTGTTGCTTATATAAAGCCAAGAGTGATGGATAAATTAAGATCTTAATAGAAAATCTTGTGCTGCATTTAACCATTATAAGTCCCTACTAAGGAGCTTCACTTTTCCTCCCAATATTTTGCTTCAGAGTTTGGAAAGCATATGGGAGGGTTAAAATTAAGAAAAAAAAACAGTCATTCTTTCAAAGGCATCTGAGGACAAATAAATGGACTCATTTTCACTGGTGCACTAGAACTTTCTTACTACAGAGAAGAGTCAGGTTGTTTCCTATAGTTACTGGCTGATTATTAAATACTTATTTTAGCCACATCTTGATGTGAAAAACAGATTTGTACAAATATGTTTCTCAGGAATATCTTTTACAATACATCCTATTCTATTGATATGTCTCAAAAGTACTATAAATAATAAATCTTTTAAATATAAATTTAACAGTAAACCCTTTAGTAAACCATTTCATTTATATGATTTATGTTTAGCCACCATATCTATCCATGATCAATTAGACTCATAAATTTCCTGAGAAAACTTTCAAGGCCATGAATTATAAATATAATTCTGCCACAAATGATAATGTGCTGAATAATTTCCTTCTATGTGGCCACAATAACTAGTCCTCATGAAGTCTGGCTGCATAAAGAAATTATCAAGTAGCTACAATCTGGAAAACTTCAAACTTGAGATACATTATAAAATTTAACACTAAAATTTTATAGTACTGATTATAAATATTATAGCAATTGCTGAAAAGCAAAAGGTGATGATGAAATACTAATTAAACACATGGTAACTGGATCATTTTTAAATGTGACTGGAACATAAACATTTCTGCCAAATTTCTATACCAAAAAGAGTTTAATTATCAGAAACTTTTAGTAGCTTCAAGACACTGTTGGGCTCTTTTGTTCACACATTCATTCAGAATTTTTTTGAGTATTATTTTGTTAGGCACAGAGAGATCAAAGAAAAATGAGACACTGTCCTTACCCTTAAGGATCTCACATTTCAGTAAGGGATGCAGATATGCAGAATGATAACTATGATAAAATGTGATTAGGATTAAAATAAGAGAATGAGTAAGGAGCCGACAAACAGATCACAAAGAAGGGAACAACTTAATTGGCCTGGGGGTATCAGAAAAGGCTCTGTAGTGCTTTGAATGACATCAAGAAATGGATAACAATTTTAAAATGAAAAAAAGTAATTAGAAACATACATGCCCATCAAAGGGAATAACATGTGCAAAGACTCAGAGTTGTGACTGGGCATTATGAGTTCTGTGATAATTCCAATAGAATTGAAGATTAGGGTATATAGTGAGAAGAGACAGAGATGATATTCAAATGTGGGTAGTGGCAAAATTATGGAGGGAGGGCCATGCCGATGATACTAAGAGAATTTAGTGCTTGCCCTGTTGTTGATGATATAATTTATAGCCCAATTAGTGCTGATCTGATAACAAAAGGGAATATAATAGGTGAAACAATAGGTCTACCAGAAGACTGTCCTGAACAAACCAGAGTGTATGTTCACCTACGCAATAGGGAGCAGAAACATTTAGGTAGGGCAAGAATCTGATAAGATCTGCTTATTTATTATAATAATTGTCATAGTAGTAGAAGGGAAAACTCACATAAAAGAAAACCCTCTTGGAGCCAAGAATATTAGTTATAATAATAATGTAAATCAGTAGCAATGAAGAGGTAGGGAAACAGAATTCAGGGTATATATCTGAAGTAAAATGAATAGGCTATTATGACCAGTTAAATGTGGAATGGGAGGGAGAAGGGGAGAGAATGTAGAAAATATGTGTATACTGACAACATTATTTAGGATAGAGAATTCTGCACAAGTATTGGGTGGGGGATGGCAAAGGAAATGAGGCTAAATAATGAGTTCACTTTTGAGCATGTTAAGTCTGAAATGCCTGTGGCAGACCAGTAAATTGAAAATCTACCTGTGAACTGAGAAGACAGGTTAACTTACAGATTTACAGTGCTTTCAAAGCTATCTACAGTAAGTATTGAGGCCATGCAAGTAGATGAGATCACTCATCTTATCTACTGAGATGTACGTAGAAAAGAGGACCAAAGTCAGTGTCATAAGAAACACTAACATATAGTAGTGCTCCATAAAAGGAGAAGCCTGTGATCAAGACAGAGAGGAAATGACCATAGGAAGGGAATCAACAAGCTGTGCTGTCCTACAAGACAAAGGCAGACAGAACTAAAGAGTAGTCAACAGGGTAATGTGCTTCAGAGATAAGTGGGGTATGGTCTGAATAAAAGTGACCACTGGATTTAGCACTTGAACACTTACTAATGACTTACCAAGAGTAGATGCAGTAGAGTGGTTGGGGCAGAAATACTGGAATTAAGGAATATCTAGAGATAGCAAGAAAGTGGAGCCATCAAGTGATTATTCTTCCAATTAGTTGGTGATGACGAAAGGAAGAAAGATCGAGCGAAAATTTGAGAAAAAATATTTTTAGGATAGATGTGTTTTTATCACTCTTTATAGACTGAAAAGAAGTCAGAGAAGGAGAAATTATTAGTGTTATAGGAAATAGAGGAAAATCTGATGGACCAATAGATGAGGCAGTTGGGGTGAGATTTAAGTTTGAGGAAAACAAGCATGTCTTCCTTTAATAATGGGGAAAAAGTAACAAGACAGACAAGACAGGTACTATTTTCAGAATGTATAGAGAAAGAAAGAAAAGATCATGAAAAAGTTGGAAGGTTTCAATTGCAAAAGAGTACAGGTGAACAATGATATAGGTTATTTTCTAAGCAAATGCACAACTATTCATGGTGATTATGTGAGGTTTTATATTATACATTAAGTGGTGAGAAATGAAAGTGGAATGTTATTTTTATGCCTATTCATGAAAATTTATTTTATCATCTACCCAAGGATGACAGCAATCATATTTGACAGATGTTGTTTTATATTAGCTTGATGTTTTCTAATACTTTTAATAAAGAACAGACAAAGAACTGATACTTAATGAGCATCTATTCTATGCCAGATACTGTTTATCATATTTTCCAAAAGCCCTTTGATAAAAGCATTATTTTCCACATTTGGTAGAAAATGAAATCAAGGTTCCGAAAGGTTAAGGAAAAGTGGTCACCTAACTGTTAATAGTTAATAATGGAGCAAGGATCTTAACACTAGAATCTGTGAGCTTTTCCATTGCACCAGGGCACCTTTCTCTACAAGGCTGTCTTCATATTCGATATTACTTTTAAATTAAATTTCTAGAAAATATCTTCATGAGGCATGGTTAACAGCATCACTTCAAGGCTTATATCTTCAAAAACTTGTCTGTGAGACTGATGGGGAAATGATTGAAGAAAATATTGGAGGAATGGGTCTGAGTCATTTCTTTACCAGTGGAAGTGAGAGGGTAGCAAATTGTGATAGCTAATGTTGGTGTTGTTTCCTGGTCCGTTCTGAAGACATATGATTATAAAAAAAGCAGGGCATTAAGTGGGGAGACGGGTAAGAATAAAACTTATCACCATGGCAGGAATCTATTTATGACTCCAGAATCATGTTAGCATCAAGAAGTTTTAAAGGTGCTTTGAAATCCAAATGATGGGAGGATGAGAGTCAATAAACATTATTACCTCGACTATCGTGCTATGGCTAAACTGAACATACATGTCAAGTGTAGCCCCACCTATAGGGAACAGGAGGATTAAGACCTGAATGACAGAATGGAACCCCAAGAAGAGGAATTATTTTAGATTTAATTGTATTGAATATTTAGTTCCTCTGATTAATCCTGAACATTGTTTGGAAAACTAAGAACACCAACAATGTTTAGTTAGTGTTAGAGATATTATATTGATTTTTAACATACCAAGGAATCTGGGAGGGCATGTCAGTAAGATTATGTCATGGTTGAGTTATTTTTCCAGATGCAAAACCTAGTTGTTTATGCAAAGTCACAAAACCTAAGAAAGATTGAATATAGTAAAGGAAATTGTAATTATTGCTTGATTATTAGTTTCCCGCTATGTAAGTATATTGAACAAGGAAACATGAGTTACTCAGAATTCTTCAGCCTGGGCTATTTGTCACACAGGGTCAATATACTTCTAGCATATTCACTATGATTAATGCAGTACAATTAGAGAGAGAGATGTAGGTAGAGGCAAGACTCATTTCATGGTAAAGAGAAACCATTTTTTATTTTTTTCGAGCCTCAGTCTAACTTTTTTCTTTGTTCAATAACAAATTTCGAATGGAGTTCGCTTAATTGAACCAAATGGACATGAGGGAAAGGCAGCTGCAGACTTATACGAAGCAGACAGTTTTGAGGAACACTGTCATTTTTCTATTTGTTCTATCACTAGTGATAATTGGGCTTACTTCCTAGCAGTTGGATACTTTCTGTATAAAAGAAAATATAAAACTAAATTATAGACATTATACCAAGCCTGAGAGAGAAAAGAAATGAGAAGATATAATTGAACCTGTAAAGGGTTCATTTGTAGATGGGACATTTCCTCCTGGGAAATGAAAGATCTCACAGTAATACAATGAATATACTTCTGATTTATGGTAATTAATTCTGAATGTGGGTTATCTACCGCATTGCTCTCTATAGAAGATGAATTGTACAACTGAATTATCAGGGTCTTGGAAGTAAAATTAACATAACCTTAACTGAAAGTGAAGTTTTGTACCTCATCTTCACATTGAAAGCATAGATCAAGTCATCCTGTCTCTTTTCACTGCCCAGAGGTCCAATTATAAAAAGGAAATGAAGCAAAGAAGGAACAGCTTTCCTATGTATTCTTCCATGACATGAGTTTTTTTGGTTATTACACCAAGTTTCGGGGAAGATTGGGATACCCTCACTCCATTAATTCTGACCTCAGGATAAGAGTCAGTTGAGAGTAGATATTGTCCCCTGTGGAAGAATGTTTCTTCATATGCAGATTTGGAACAGAAATATTGAAAGGTGCACATAACTACCTCTATTTAAGTGATAAATCATTAGACTGTGTTCCTAACAGAAATTTTGGAACCACCTTGCTTGAATTTGTGTGCCACTTCATCTTGGGCTGTTATCTGGGCTTTAATCATAATTATTGACTATATCAAAGCTATAAAACTCAGCCTTAACATTTAGCCTTCAGCTATTTCTAAAGGAAAACAAACAACTAATTGGCCATTTTCATTCTCTCTTTGAACTGCTAAGTGGTAAGTTAGTTTTGTCAAAATGCTAGAATTAGTGGGTTTAAAGAAAAAGTTATAAGGTAATCAATACCATCTATTCAGGAAAACAAACTATAGGGTCATTTATGCAGTGAGAATCAAGTCCAGGGACTGAATTTACACCAATTTAAATGCTCAAGTAAAAGCAGAAAAATGTAATCTATATAAATGTTTCCTAGTATTCAAGATTTAGTATCTGATTTCTGAATTTAAATTTTTTAATATTTTTGGTCATCTATTATTAGAATTTATTTCCTAGAGCAATTTTAAGTTCATAGCAAAATTGAGAGTAAGATGCAGAGACTACCCAAAAATCTCCTGTGCTCAAAAATACATAGCTTCTTCCATTATCAACATACCCCACCAGAGTGGTAAATTTGGCAGCATCAATGAACAGACATTGAAACATCATTACCATGTAAAGTCCATGGTTTACATTAGTGTTCACTTTTTTGTTTTGTATTCTGTGGGTTTTGAAAAATGTATAATGACATGTATCCAGCATTACAGTATCACACAGAACAGTTTCACTGACCTAAAAGTCCTTTATGCTTCGCCTATTCATCGCTCCTTCCTAACTCCTGGTAACCATTGACTCTTGGTAACCACTGGCATAGTGACCACTTTTACTATCTCTATAGTTTTTCCTTTACAGAAGTTCATATACTTGGAATTATATGGTATGTGGCCTTTGTATTGTCTTCTTTCACTTAGTAATATGCATTTATAGTTTCTTCATGTCTTTTCATGGCTTGATAGCTCATCTCTTTTTTAGTGCTGAATAATATTCCATTTCATTTTCTGGGTGTACTACAGTTTATTCACCTACTGAAGGATATCTTAATTGCTTCCAAGTCTTTGCAATTATGAATAAAGTTGCTATAAACATTCATTTGAAAGTTTTCATGTAGACATGAGTTTTCAACTCACTTGGATAAATACCAAGAAGTGTGTTTGCTGGATCATATGGTAAGAGTATGTTTAGTTTTGTATGGAATTGTGAAACTGTTTTCCCAAGTGCCTGTACCATTTTGCATTCCCACCACAATAAATGAGAACTCCTGTTGCTCCCTAACCTTACTGGCATTTGGTGGTGTTAATATTTTAGAATTTGGACACTCTAATAGGTGTGTAGTAATATTTCATTGTTGTTTTAATTTGCAATTCCCTAATGACATATAAGGTTGAAAATCTTTTCATGTGCTTAATATCCATTTGCATATATTCTTTGGGAAGTTCTGTTAAGTTCTTTTGTCCAGTTTTTAATCTGATTGATTGTTTTCTTATTGTCTAATTTTAAGAGTTTTTTGTATAGTTCGGGTAACAGTCCTTTATCAGATGTGTCTTTTGCAAATATTTTCTCACAGTCTGTGGCTTGTCTTCTCATTTTCTTGACAATATATTTTACAGATCAGGCATTTTTAATTTTGATGAAACTCAGCTTATCAATTATTTCTTTTATGGATTATGCCTTTGGTGTTATATAAACAAAGTCATCACCATACCCAAGGTCACCTATATTTTCTCCTGTTATCTTCTAGTCATTATATAGTTCTTAATTTTACATTTTACATCTGTGATCCATTCTGAGTTAATTTTTGGAAGGAGTGTGAGGTCTGTGTATAGATGCTTTTTTTTTTTGTATATGGATATCCAGGTGTTTCAGCACCAAAACTATCTTTGCTCCATTATATTGTCTTTGCTTCTTTGTCAGAGATTAGTTGACTGCATGCTTGTGTATCTATCTCTAGGCTCTTTATTCTATTCCATTAATCTATTTGTCTATTCTTTGGCCAGTACCACACTGTCTTGATTACTGTAACTTTATAGGAAGTCTTAAAGTGTTGAATTTGGGTAACCCACAAATTTTGTTCTTTTTCTGGGTCTTTTACCTCTCCGCATGAACTTTGGAATCAATTTATCAATATTCACAAAATAAGTTGCTGAGATTTTTATTAGGATTGCACTGGATCTATAGATTAACTTGGAAAGAACTGACATCTTGACAATATTGAGTATTGCTATCTAAGAACATGGAATATCTTTTCATTTGTTTAGTTCTTCTTTGATATATTTCATCAGAGTTTTGTAGTTTTCCTTGTATTGATCTTGTACATATTTTGTTAGATTTATACTTAACCATTTTATTTTTGGGGGTGCTAATATAAATGGTAATGTGTTTTCAATTTCAGATTTCACTTTTTCATTGCTGGTATATAAGTATACCAAAAGTTGACTTTTGTATATTAACCTTGTATTTTGCAACCTTGCTTTAATCACTTCTTGGTTCCCGCAGTGTTTTTGTGGATTCTTTTGGATTTTCTGAATTATCATTTTTAGTCCTTAAGTTATATATTAATATCTTTCCCTATTTCTTATTCCTCTCATCCATACAATTCAATCAGTGTCAAAAAGTAGCTTATTTAGTCCCAGGATCACAATCTACAAGTTACCCTCACTCAGCGCATGTTTTCCAAATGTGAATTCTATACTTCAGTCTCAGCCTCATTCCTGCAGAAAAAATTGACACTGATCAGTCTCATGAGGATGTTCTCATATGCAAGTTTCCTCAGATTCCAAGCAAGAGCATACTGCCTCTACTCACAGATCCCCTTATAATACTACTCGTCCTAAAACAGCTCTTGCTTTAACAAAGTACTTTAACAAAGTATCGTTCGTAATGGCGGTACATTAGAAAAAAATCCAATAACCGATCAACATAAAAAGAGCCCATTAAATCCTTGAGCCTCCATACACTGAAAAATATGTAACCATTAAAAAAAGAATGAGACCAATCTATATATTTTGAATGTTATTTAAAAGTGGAGTGGCAAGAGTGAATTGTAACTCTTATAATGAATGTATAGTATGAGCACATTTTGAAAAGAAAAAAGTGGTACATTAACATACATTAAACTACATAGAAAAACATATTGGGAGAGTAGCATAGCATGCTGTTGTATGTGATTACTTCAGGGTTGAATAAAAGGAGGCAGAGGGCAAATAGAGAAATGAAGGAAATTTTCATTGTTATATAAAATAGTAATAATTGGAATTTCAAACATCCTCTTCTGGTAAGAAGAAAAATAAATTTAGTGGCCTTTCCATTTAAACTTTAGTGAAATCCCACTCTTTGTTATGCTGTCTTCAACAAAAATACGGGCTTTTACAAAAGGAAAGTTTTAAAAAAAGAATGTTTGAATAAAGTTTATGAGCATCTTATACTTTTTAAATTGTTTCCTAAATCATTAATAGAAGGAAAAGGAGGATGTGCAGCTGGCTTTATCTTCCAGCATCGTACCAGTAGCACACAGTGCATTCTTTAGAATAAATTGCTGCATCTGTTTATCTATCGCCAGTGGCAGCTATATATATGTGTATGTGTATATATTGTATAAGATACATATTGTGTATGTATTGTATTAAGATCATTTGCTATATATATGTGTATGTGTATATATTGTATAAGATATATATTGTGTATGTATTGTATTAAGATCATTTGCTATATATATGTGTATGTGTATATACAATATATACACATGATACACATTTGCTATATAAATTATATATATGTGTGTGTGTATGAAGAGTGAGAGAGGAAAAAATATATTAGATGTACCCACTATATCCTAGGCAGTTATTTAATCCTCACAGTAAAACCGTAAGGTAAATATTATCATCTTCATTTTACGGATGAAGAAATGAAAACGCAGAGAATCCCCAGGTCTGATTGGCCCTAAAATGTCTAGGACTTTTTATAGATTTTGTATCAGCAACCTTCTGCAAAGCAACTACTTACTCTTACGTGTGTTGCCTGCTGTCTGCTCGAGTCCCACCTCGCTACCTTAGGTGGAATCTTACTTATTCCACGTCCACGTGCTTGACTTTTCCCAAATGCATCATCCTACATTAAAATATGCATATCCTTGATTCGGTACAATATCCTACTGGGTACTAAATTTTAATGAACTAAACGTCTGTAAGTGGTTTGCAAATAATATATCTTTCTTATGCCATCATTCTTGGGTTATTTTACTTTTTATAAAACCTTAAAATTTGAAGGCAGTTTAGTGGAAGTTCCCACTATATGTAAAAATACAGTCAGCTGTATCCCTAAATTTAGTATACCAATCAGTTTAACAGCTGTAATAACAACAAGAAAATTCTAAAGGCAACAAACCCATTGAAAGGAATAAATACCTAATTGCAAGATTTCTGACATGAGAACAAACTAGTTGAACAATGTAGGGCATGATCTCCTTGGCTGCCCTTGAATCAAAGGATATTGATCATGACTTGTTTATTATTATTGTTCATTTGTTTGTATAAAACGTCTAATTCTGTAGCAAATTGTAGAAAGCATAAAACCACCTTTATTAACATATATTGTAGCACAACATGCTAAAAACTCTTGTTTATTAACACTTTAGTACAAAGTAATGAAAATTAATTTTATGAATTTGGGCCTAGGTATTTCCCCTGCCTGGTTGACCTAAAAATACCCTATCAATGAGAAAACATTGTATCACTGAGCTCAAGGATGGAAGGAATGTGTTGTTAACATTTTTATTAAAGATGTAAGCTCTTAACACAAATTTCTGGATTTTACCATCTCTTGGCAGTTTATAAAGTTTAGTTTGAGAACCCACAATGATAATTCCAAAAATGTTGATAATTTAAAGTAATCAAACATGTCTGGGATATTCTTCAAAGGTTGGTTAAACATCTTATAAAGTTCATTAACAAATCCATCTGGACCAAGGTCTTTTCCAGATGGGAAACTTTCATTACCAACCATCATTTTTCATGGTTTATTATACGTATAGTTTTATTTTGGGATGGTTGCAAAGAGATGTGGACAATAAATAAAGCAACACAATTGCTTAAAATTTCAGCCAGTAAAAAATGTGAGTATTCATTTTTTTTAAACTATATAATCTTTTCTTTTACTTTGGCAGCTCTATCGATACTAGATAGTGAGCTGTAACATCCAGAATATATAAGTCTTCCTGAAATTGTTAAATTCTTACAAATTGGTATTTTAAGACACAGCCATGCTAAATTAACTGGTAGAGAAAGAAAACACCCAGAAACATATGGAATCAATTATTTGAATATTTTTTCAATTAAATTTGACAAATATTTGTGAATCTTTATTTTAAGCCAGGCATTGTTATAGGTACAAAAATAAATATAAAATATGTAAAATATAAATAGTAATTTAGGAGGGGAGATAAAAATACAGACAAGGAATTGAATTATAGTTTGATAAGTGAAGTAAAAGAAGCATGTATTAGGTACAGTAGTGGCCGAAGCAGGAGTACTCAACTTTTCTTGGATATTGTAAAATGCTCCACAGGTACAGAGATGCTGAAAATACTTTTCTGTCATATGTGAAGTAAAGAACATTCCAGGCAAAAGGAACTGCATGAATATGGCACATCCAGAAACTTGCATGTGGTCTCTTTACAATTGCAATAAAATATTTATTTTTTTCTCATCTAGTTAATGAAATATAGAATTAGGGATTTACAAAGTATACATCATATCCCCTTTATACCATGGAAACAAATATGCCCTAAAGCAGAGATCAGCCTTTCTCCACCTTAACACCGTTTTCTTAGAAATCTCCACTGCATGAGAGCCAAGAGGAAGAAGCAGTGAATGCACAGGCAAAAGTGCAAAAGAAAAAAGATGAGGTAGAAATCCAAGTATGTCACTAGCCTGTGTACCAACGAAGGCCACAGGAGTTGAATATGATATGACAGAGACTGGGGAGACTGGTACAAGTTGTTGGACTGCAAGCTACTGTCTAAAACTTGTCTCTCAATGGATCTAGAACTTTCATCACCACCTAATTACCAAGTCTACCTCTGAGAGACCCATCTTGCTTATACCAAAATAGTCCCTGGTATCCTTTGCCCCTGACCTGTGACACATGGATTAGTTCTGTTCTCAGTTACGGATGAGTATAACACCTGTACAATAAATCATCTCTTTTTCAGTCTTAGCTGAAAAATCAGAAAGAGAGAGAGAGAGAGAGAGAGAGATCAGCACATTAGAGGCATGTGATCTAAAAATGACTAATGTAAATATTCATCAGATAAGTTCAAAAATACATTTAAGTCAATGTCCCTAATAAAATTACTAAACAGGCCAAAATGTGCCTCTGACAGGATTTTACTGAGGTTTGAAATGTTAGCTAGGGTCAAGCAACATTAGACAAGGACATTTAGCTGAGCTATAACCTACTTTCCCTCTAGGGCCGAGCTGATGTCTTTTATTATCCCAAGAAATTTGTTATAATAAATTCAGTTGAGGTGTTCTCTTCCCCATTTCTTTTCTTCCCTGTAGAGCATAAGGCACGGTTGGTTTACACAGCTCAATCTCCTTCATGGCCTGGGGACATTCTGGTGTAGTAGAAGAGTCCTTCTTTTATAGAAACACACATACACACACACACATATACACACACATGCACACACACAGAGATGTTTCACTCACTGTTGTCAGACGTGATTTGTTCTGAAGGGAAGGAGGTGAATAAGGAGTGCCCACACTAATTCACACTTTAAAGAGGACACAGATGGGTCATTTGATTACATATTAAGATTGACCTTCAAGTGGCAGCATACTAAGAGGTAGGAAGACAATACTCCCAGGGGCAGCAGCTCTTATCTTAGGGACCAAATTCATTCTACTACTGTGGCGGGTGGTCAAGATGATCCCAGGCAGAAAGGGTAATCTAAGCTCTTAACAGCCTGCATTGGCTAATGGCTCCTGGTGCAGAACAGACATGGCTGCCAAGACTGAGACAAGTAAGATAGGGAAGAATAGTTTTACC
This sequence comes from Daubentonia madagascariensis, assembly GCA_023783475.1. Taxonomy (NCBI): domain Eukaryota; kingdom Metazoa; phylum Chordata; class Mammalia; order Primates; family Daubentoniidae; genus Daubentonia; species Daubentonia madagascariensis. The sequence goes on along the minus strand of JAKFHU010000747.1, from coordinate 12,091,426 downwards.
CTCTTTAGGGTGCATCCAGAGATGTTTTCAATCTCATAGCCCCTCTGCACTGAATGCAGTTGACCCTGAGCCGTTATTAAGGGAAATACATACACCCACACAGAGCACATTTTACAATAGAAGTTTTTTCCTGATAATAACTTTCAACTTACCTTCCCTCACTATTTGAAATTGGAAAATCAATGACTAAGAAGGGTCCCAGGTAAATACTTCCCAAATTCAAATTTGAAGAACATGAAATGTTCATAGTTATATCTAGGGAAACAAAGGGATTTCAATGGTCCAATCAGTTTGAAGAAAGTTTGAGTTAAATAAGTTAGACTGCAGGACTTCTCAAAGACTTTTTTGCTTATGTTTATATATATCCTGAATTTCTAAGAAAGATATGTAATAGTGAACATTTCCCAAATTATTTAAAAGTGAAGTCATTTCTGTCTAGGAATTTATATGAACATCTCACTGGAGTTGGTGTTCTGTGGACTGAGAAATGCTGGTTTAATAGCTACAGTAATAACAGCTAATATTTATTCACAAGATTTGAGTTCTGTGTATCTTAAATTAACCCCAGGAATATGTACTTTAAGATACTCACTGATTATTCTATTTGCACAAATTACAGATCCAAACCAAGACAACCTCTCTGACCAAATAATTTATTCAAGTTCTTTCAAGTTATGGGCAGAGTGTGAAAAGAGAAAAGTTTGATAAGGACATTCTTGGGGATCCTCCTAATCTTAAGCAGAGAAAAAAGATAATAGTGGCAAGAGTTGGGATAAAGAGATAAGCTCTGTTAGAGTTCCTGTTAAATGAGAGTTATCCATGGAGACATAAGACTTTAAATCTTTATAATTTACCATCTTAGTTATCCCATAATGTATTGCAATTTAATCTAATAAGAATTGGTTGAGCATCTACTTACGCAGACATTTACTAGAAGTGATGTGAAGTTGTGGGTAGAGGAGGCTGTGAATTCATGCTGTACCAGTTTCAGGGAGATTTGAAAAGATAAACATAAAGCATCAGAGGAATAGTATGGAGAAAGTCACATGGTGAAGCAAACACAATAAAAACCAGACTGTGTATATGCTATATCATGTGCAAAGTGAAAGAAAGAAAAGGAGATTTAGAGCATGGTAGGGAGAAAGTGTCAAGGCTTTGTGGAAGAGGTAGGATTTGAAAAAGCAGGAGGACATTAACAAGAGTGGGACATCCTAGGTGAAAGAGACAATTCTAAAAAAAAATAATAATAATAAGTATATAAGGAATGAGGTGCAGGACCTGTTCAGAAAAGAGGCAGTTTCCTTTTATTGGATTATGGGATCACGGGAGGATGTGGCGAGATATAAGGTAGGAAAAATATGTTGCTGTCAGATCACAGCAGATCTGAAGATCCTCTGAAGATCATATTGAAGGCTATGAAATTTCCTTTATAGGTATTGACAAATTTCTAAAGGTTTGGGGAGTGTTCCTGTAAGGAATAAAATTAGGAGACTTTGGGTGGTAAAAAGTAATGGGTCAAAACTCCTGATAAAATTTAGAGTGGAAGATGAGACCACGTTACAATCTCTTACTTCTGCCTATGTGAATCGTTAGCAAACAGCTCAAATGCCAACCTATGCGGGATCACTCAGAGGTTAAGCCACAGGATTATACAGAAACTTTGTATTTCTATGGAATAGAGTCAGCATGGATAGATGGTTTTGTTTGCATACTACACATTTTGAAGATCTCTGCTATCTGCGCTGATGAAGACATTAAAGTGTTTTCACAGTTGTGTGTTTTCAAAGAAAATTGTGTTTGCATAGTAAATAAACCCCAACTCTCTCTTCTCATATTCAATGGACATTATATATATATAGAAAGACAAAAGGCAGTTTATATATTTTAATGTTTTGTTAAATATGCAAATACACACAGAAATCTTAAGAATATGTTAATAATTCTTTTGCCATATCATAGTGCTGAAGATCTCAAACCCCATTACTTAGTATCTCAGTGATTGTTTCACAGTGCTGTTAGGCCAAAAGAAATACCTAATAGTTACATTTGTTTAGTAGTTAGGTCCCAACAACTCAATAAGGATTTACTAACTAACAACATATAAATCATTTGGAAAAAAAAGAAAAACCCAACCCTTATATTGAAAGAATAACATTTCTGTTTCATTCTTAAATAAGTACAGTCACCTAGCAATGTGATATGTGTACCTATTGGACATTGTACATCTTGGAATGCACAAAACTTGGATTCAAATTTGGCACTGCTATTCCTATTTCCTGCTCCACAATGATTTCTGTGCAGTGTTTCTTTTTTATCATGGCAATCACAAAAGACTCAGCTTCACAAAAAATATTGATATTATGCAAAAGCGTGTAGCACTATCTAAGGTTGGAACTATTAATTACCTCAAGCTTGTTTGTGCAGCATTGCTGTCTTTCCCCGGAAAGTTTTAAATATTTCAGGGCACCACTGTGAACTCACTGCAGCACCACAGGGTGTCTTGGCACAGAGTTCAAGGATCATGGCCATAGTGCATCCTCCTTTTGAGCACCTGGCCCAGGACATGAAAGTGGTAGGTGACAGTGATGATAGAAAGAATAATATATGTGTAAAGGTACAAGAAAATGACTTCTGAACAGGGAGTAATAAAAGGAGGCAGTCTGGTGACAGGTAAGGTAGAGGCTCAACAAGGTTATAGTAAAAATATTTGAGGCTCATATACATGCAAGTAATATTTTCTGCCCACTGACCATTATAGCAAAGCTAATGGCATCACCCCTCACCCCCATTTAAGGTTGCCCTTAAATACTTTTCTTACTCCAGCAAGTTTGGCTCAGTCGTGTAACCAGGATTAGGATATGTTTGATTAAAAGGCCTTTTTAAATTCCCACTAATATTAGGTCAGTACCCAAAAATACTGCATGTAGTTAAATAGAAGTTTTGAAATATTGGAAATATTTTGGATTTTGTAAGAGAAGATTTTAACCCTCAATCTTGTTCTTCCTATGAGACTTTAATTTTCTTTTAGTTCTTACTCAGACATTTGGAATTAAAGTGTGCCTGCATACCAGCCTCTCAGTGACTGCCTGAAAAAATGATTTTTACAAGCCCACATATTAGGGTAATTTCTTCCATTTGCAAAAACGACCCTCTGGGGTATGTATAGTTTTAAATACTTTTTTTTTCTGGGTACATTGCAGACTTTTAGAACCTGTGACCAACTTTTAATTCTCTGGCGGTTTGGGGGAAAAAATTTACTGTCAAAAGAATTTTTGACTTTAGAAAAACTACATTCTTTACCTGTATAAAAAAATTCACCTATGTTAACCTGACTCTATCATAAAGTGCTACAACACTGATGGAATAATAAAGCAAAATAGTTGATTTATGTCTCTATAAATCACAAAGTTTCTTAATCTTGAAGAAACCTTTAAGTAACTGCTGCTGTTTTTCCATGTATATTCCATCATTTTTATTTTTGGAATTTTGAACTCCTTATACCTAACATTTGAAGATAATAAAAAGAAGTAACCCAATCAGACCCTACATTTTTTCTTTTTTTCTAATCCGTTAATTTTATTTGATGTTAGTCTCAGAAACACATTTTCGTAGATAGAAAAGGTATTTGATTACAAAAGGTCAAGGCAAAATACCAACATATTTAACCAATACATTTTTGCAGACTGTTTATAGAAATTCTCTGAGTTGCATAGCAACAGTCTTTTTAATTACTACTTGCTATCCAGATTTTAATAATTTAATTAGTATTTTTTGCTTCATTAAATTGCTACACTCAACAGATTTAATGAATTCAATTCATAGCATGTTTTAAAAGGTTTTTTTCCCACATGGTGCTGTGCAACTCAGAATATGAACCATATTTATCTTCTATTCAGATGTAACATAACAGAGAGAAAATACTTTCCTTTTAAATGTGACTGGTCTTCTGATCTTAAAAGAAAGAGTTAATTAGAAATTTGGAGAAGATGGACATGCTTTTCCAAATTACACCATGTTCAGAAAAATGAGAAAGTTCACAGATGGGGTTGTTCCTTTTTATTTTAAGATTAAAAAAAATAAATTTGATGAAAAAATACTCCTTCCATACTTTGTAATAAAATTTTGAAAGTTGCTCTCATAAAGTTTTCAGTTAGGGAATTACTGTAGTTTGAGATATAGAATTAATCTTGGAAGATTGGCTTTCCTCTCTTAGTTCTAATATGTTTATAGTGCTCAGTAATTTACAGTTCTGGGCTTAATGTCAGCAGCATTTCTTAGTAGCACACTCTCTCCCTCTTTATATCTCCACCTGGAAGTCTCATTAGCACTTTAAACTTAACATGGTCAAAATGGATTCTTTTTCTCCCTACCCTCAAAACTTTTATCTCACAGTCTTCCTTATGTTAGTCAATGACTCCAGTGTCCATGAACATACTCAAGTTAATAATCCAAGAGTGTTCTTTGCTTCCTCCTTTCCTTGCACCCTCACATCCATTCTGTCAATGAGTTCTGTTCATTCTACCTACAAAGTATATGTCAAATCTATTAACTTCTCTCCAACTTTTTTGCCACCTACCTAGACCAAGATACCATCATCTCAAGACATATCACTTCAAAGTGGTCTTTCTAAATCCACTTCTCTCTCCACATTCCATTCTACACACAGTGGCCAGTGAAATCTTTATATAACATAAATTAGATCATGCGATTCCCCTGTCTAAATTCCTTCTTTGGTTTCCCTTGCTCTTACAACCAAAATTTTCCTTGTGTCCTTGGCCTGTCTGGACCCTTCTTAACTCACCACCGTCAGCACATTATACTCTGTGTAGTGCGCCATACTCCAGCCACACGTTCCACCTTTGTTTGACTGGGTTTTTTTTAATGTTCCAAGCTCTTCAACACCTCAGAACTTTGGTATGTGCACTTTTTGCTGTCTAGAACACCCTTTCTGCCCTTTTTTCCCCTAACATGGTCTTGTTCTTATCCTCTGTATCTTCAGCTTAAATGCAACATCACCAGAAAGCTTTCCTTGGCATCACTATCAAAGTATTTCTGCATTCCTTTCCCTCATTACTCCTATCTCATCGATGATTATTTTTCTCACAGCAGTTATCACAAGTTTTAGTTCTCTTGTTTATTACTTCACTTTCCCCCCCAGTTTTATTGAGGTATATTGACAAATAAAAATTGCATATATTTAAAGTACTCAAGATGATGTTTTGATATACATATCACTTATCAAATGATTATCACAACTAAGCTACTTGGCATATCTATCACCTCACATAGTTACCTGTTTCATGTATGATGAGAATCCGTAAGATCTAATCTCTTGACAGATTTTAAGTATGCAATTATTAACAATTATACATTGTTAACAATTATAGTCACTATGCTGTACATTAGGTCCCCAGAATTTACTCATCTTGTAACTGAAAGTTTGTACTCTATGACCAACATCTCTCCATTTCCCCAAACACCATCAACTTCAGGTGACCACCACCTTTCTGTGACTTAGATTTTTTAGATTCCATGTTTGAGTGAAATTGTGCTGTATTTGTCTTTCATTATCTGGCTTATTTCACTCAGCATAATGTCCTCCAGGTTCATCCATGTTGTCACAGATGGCAGGATTTCCTTCTTTCTTAAAGCTGAATAACATTATTTTTATATATACATACATACATATATATACACATATACATATATATATAATAACGTTGAATATATATACATATATATGTATATGTGTATATATATGTATGTATATATAAAAATAACATTATTCAGCTTTATATATGTATATGTATATATGTATATGTATACATATATGTGTATGTGTATATATATGTATGTATATGTGTATATATATCACATTTTATCCATTCATTCATCAATGGACACTTAGATTATTTCATATCTTAACTATTGAAAAAATACTGCTATGAACATGAGAGTGTAGATATCTCTTTGAGATCCTGATTTCATTTCCTTCAGATATATACTCAGAAGTATATATGGTAGTTCTATATTTAATTTTTTGAGGAATCTTTGTATTGTTTTTCTTAAAAGCTGTGCAAATCTATATTCCCACCAGCAATGTATAAGCGTTCCTTTTTATCCACATCCTTGCCAGAATTTATCTTTTAACTTTGTGGTAACAGTCATCCTGACAGGCATGAGGTAATATTTTGTTGTGGTCTTGATTTGCATTTTACTGATGATTAGTGATGTTGAGCACTTTTTCATACACCTGTTGACCATTTGTATGTCTTCTTTGGAAAAATGTCTGTTCAGATCCTTTGCCAATTTTTTAGTTGAGTTATTTTTTTTTCTATTGAGTTATATGAGTTCTCTATATATTTTAGGTATTAAACCATTATTGAATATATGGTGGGCAAATATTTTCTGTCATTACATAGGTTGCCTTTTCATTTTGATGATTGATTCTTTTGCTGTGCGGAAATTTTTAATTTGATATATTTCAACTTGTTTATTTTTTCTTTTGTTGCTTGTGCTTTTTGGGTTATTTCCAAAAAAAACATTGCCTAGACCACTCTCATACAACTTTTCCCCTGATTTCTTCTGGAATTTTACAGTTTCAGGTCTTACATTTAAGTCTTTAATCCATTTTGAGTTGTTTTTTGTCTATGGTGTAAGATAAAAATAGAATTTCTTTCTTTTATTTTTTTTTCATGTGCATGTCAAGTTTTCCCAGAACCATTTATTGAAGAGATTACCCTTTGCTCATTCTGTATTCTTGGCACCTTTGTTGAAGATTAGTTAATGGTAAATACATGAGTTCATTCCTGGACTTTATATTCTGTTCCATTAGTCTATTTTTTTAATGCCCACACTATACTGTTTTGGTTACTATAGCTTTGTATTATAATTTGAAATCAGGGAGTGTAATGCCACCAGCTTTGTTCGTACTCCAGATTGCTTTAGCTACTGGGAGTCATTTGTTTTTCCATATAGATTTTAGGATTCCTTTCTGTAGCAAATGCCATTGGAATTTTGATAGGGATTACATTAAATCTACAGATCTCTTTGGGTAGTATGAAAATTTTGACAATAATGATTCGTTCAATCCATGAACACAGTGTATCTTTCCATATATATGTGTTTCTTCTATTTCTTTCATCAATGTCTTATAGTTTTCAGTGCACAGATCTTTTACCTCCTTGGTTAAATTTATTCTTAAGTAGTTTATCCTTTTAATATTATTGTAAATAAGATTGTTTCTTAATTTATATTTCAGATAGTTCATTGTTAGTACACAGAAACAAAGTTCATTTTTGTATGTTGATTTTGTATCTTGCAATTTTATTGAATTTATTGTTCTAATAGTTTTCTTGATGGAACTTTTTCCTTTTTGATTTAGATGCCTTTTATTTCTTTCTCTTGCCTAATTTCTCAGGCGAGGACTTCTAGTATTATGTTGAATGGAAATGATGAGAGTGGACATCTTTGTCTTGTTTTTGACATTAGAGGAAAAGCTTTTAACTTTTCACCATTGAGTATGATGTTAGCTATGGATTTGTCATATTTAGCCTTTATTGTGTTAGGTACATTCCTTTTATACCTAATTTGTTGGGAGTTTTTATCAAAGAAAGATGTTCAACTTCGTCAAATGCTTTTTTCTGCATCTATTGGAATGATGATATGATTTTTATCCTTCATTCTGCTAATGTGGTACGTCACATTTATTGATTATATATGTTGAACCATGCTCACACCCCTAGGTTAAATCTCACTTGATCATGATATGTGATCTTTTAATATGATATTGGATTCAGTTTGCTAGCATTTTTTTGAGGATTTTTGTATCTATATTTATCAGAGAAATTGGCCTACAATTTTCTTTACTTGTAGTGTCCTTGTCTGGTTTGGTATGAGGATAATGCTAGCTTCATAAAATGAGTGTTTCCTTCTCTTCAATTTTTTAGAATAGTTTGAGAAGGATTGGCATTAATTCTTTTATTTTTTGGTAGAATTCACTAGTAAGGCCCTAACGTCTGGGCTTTGCTTTAAAGGGAAATTTTTTATTATTAATTCAGTCTCTTTACTTATTATTAGTCTATTCGTTTTTTCTATTTCTTTATGATTCAGTCTGGGTAGATTGTATGTTTCCAGGAACTTATCCATTTCTTCTAGGTTATCCAATTTATTGGCATTAACTGTTCATTGTAGTCCGTTATGAATCTTTGTTATTTCTGTGGTATCAGTTGCAGTGTCTCCTCTTTCAGTTCTGATTTTATTTGAGTCTTCTCTCACTTTTCTTCCTTAATCTAGCTAAAAGTTTGTTGATTTTGTTTATCTTTGCGAAAAAATGAACTCTTAGTTCTGTTGATCTTTTCTATTGTTTTTCTAGTATCTGTTTCATTTATTTTTGCTCTGAAATTTGTTAATTCCTTCCTTCTAACTTTGACCTTATTTTATTTTCTTGTTTCTTGAGGTTTAAAGTTACATTGCTTATTTGAGATATTTCTTTTTTCTTCATGTAAGCATTTATCACTGTAAACTTTCCTCCTAGAACTGCTTTTGCTGTATCTTGTAAATTTTGGTATGTTGTGTTTCCATTTTCATTTGTCTCAAGATATTTTTTAATTTCCCCTTTGATATCTTCTTTGTCTCTTGGTTTTTCAGGAGCCTGTTGTTTGATTTCCACTTATTTATGAATTTTATAATCTTTTTCCTATTATTTATTTCTATTTTATACCATGTGGTTGGAGAAGATACTTGATATGATTTCAATTTGCTTAAATTTTTTAAGACTTGTTTTGCGGCCTAACATACGGTCTATCCTAGAGCATGTTCCATGTGTGCTTGAGAAGAATGTGCATTCTGTTGCCATTGGGTAAAATGTTCTGTATATTTGTTAGGTTTACTTGGTCTAAAAGTGTAGTTAAATTCTAATATTTCTTTATTGACTTTCTGTCTGGATGATTTATTCATCATTCAATTGGGGTATGGAAGTGCCCTACTATTATTGTACGGCTATCTGTTTCTCCCTTCATATCTATTAATATTTGCTTTATAGATGTAGGTGCTCTAGTGTTGAGTATATATATTTAAAATTGTTACAATTCTTGATGAATTGACCCCTTTGTCCTACATACTTACCTTCTTTGTCTGTTTTTACAGTTTTTGACTTAAAGTTTATTTTGTCTGAAATAAGTATAGCTACCTGCTCTTTTTTGATTTCTGTTTGCATGGAATATCTTTTTCAATCCATTCACTTTCACTTTATGTATATCCTTAAAGCAAAGGTGAATTTCTTGTAGGCAGCATATAAGTGGGTTTTGTTTGTTTATCCATTAAGTTGCTTTTTATTCGAGAATTTAATCTATTTACATTTAAAGTCATTACTGATGGTAATAACTTACTATCTCCATTTTACTTACACTTTCCTGGATGTTTTGATGATCTTTTGTTCTTTTTTCTTTCTTTCTTTGTTTCTTTTTTGCTGTCTTCCCTTATAAATGGATGATTTTTTTTAGTGGTTTGCTTTGAGTCCATTCTCTTTATCTTTTGTGTTTATACCATAGATTTTTGCTTTGTGATTATTATCATGCTTATGTAAAACGTTTTGTGGTTATACCATTCTATTTTAAGCTGATAACAGCTTCACTTGCATACAAAAACTCTACATTTTTACTTCACATCACACATTTTATGTTTTTAATTTCATAATTTACATCTTTTTATATTGTGTATCCATTATCAAATTATGGATAATAATAATAATAATAATAGCTATAGCTATTATTGTAGCTATAGCATTTTTAATATTTTTGTCTTTTAACTTTTCTACTAAAGTTAAATATGATTTATACACCACCATTACAGTATTAAAATATTTTATATTTGACTATACACTTACCTTTACCAGTGAGTTAACTTTCATATGTTTTCATGTTACATATAGTAACCTTTGTTTCAGCTTGAAGAATTTGCTTTCTTTTAAGGCAGGTCTAGTGGTGGTGAACTGTCTCAGCTTTTATTTGCCTGTGAAAGTCTTTATCTGTCCATTTCTGGTGGACAGCTTTAAAGTAATCTTGTTGGGCAGGTTTTCTTTTTTCCCTTTCACCACTTTGAATATATTACCCCACTCTCTCCTGTCCTGCAAGGCTTCCACTGAGAAATATGCTAATAACCTTATGGGAGATGCTTTGTATGTAATATGTACTTTTGCTACTTTCAAAATTGTCTCTCTCTCTCTGATTTTTGACAGTTTTATTATAATGTGTCTTGGTAATATCTTTGGATTGAACCTGATTGTAGACCTTTGAGATTCATGTACCTGGATGTTCATATCTCTCCCTAGATTTGGTAAGGTTTCAACAATTTTTTTCTTTAAATGAGCTTCCTGTATCTTCTATCTCTATCTCTCTCTCTCTCCCCCTCCGCCCCTCCTTTTTGGACCCCTATGGTGTGAAAGTTAGCTCTCTTGATAGTGTCCCATGAACCCCATAGGCTTTCTTCATTCTCTGTTATCCCTTTTTATTTTTTATCTTCTGACTGAATATTTTCAAGTGACTTGTCTTTGAGTTCCAAGATTCTTTCTTCTGCTTGATTAAGTCTGCTGTTGACATTCTCTATAGCATTTTTATTTTAATTGTTGTATTCTTCAGCTCTAGGATTTCTGTTTTTTAATTTTTTATGATTTCTGTATCTTTGTTAAACTTCAGTTTTGTTAAGTTGTTTATCTGTGTTCTCTTGTAACACACTGAGCTTCTTAAAATAATTATTTTGAATTGTCAAGCAATTCATAGATCTCCAATTGTTTGGGGTTGGTTATTGGAATACTATTGTGTTCCTTTAGTTGTGATATGTTTCCTTGATTTTTTTCATTGAAGTCTTGAAGCCTTTTCACTGAAGTTTCCTTGAAGACTTGTGTTGCTGCCTTTGCATTTGCAGAAGCGATTACTTCCTACATTCTTTACTCATTGGCTTTACGAGAGGAACACCTTCACTAAAGAGACTGACTATGGTTTCTGAGGCTCTCTCAGACCTTTGTTATGGATAAGCATGACTGTACATATCTTGCTTTTTCTTGGGGGGCTATTCTTAAGATTGTATGCTTTCTCTAATCCTGAAAAGCCAGGCCAGGTACTAAGTGCCCTGAATGATTCAAGCTGGTATACCTTCTCCCAATCCTGCAGAGTCAAGCCACATGTCTTCCTAAGACACTTGCACTTGCTGTCAGCAGGATCATGTTCTGGGAGCCAGACTAAAGGAGGGGGAGGCATGCAAAGTGTCTGGGGTGCCCAAGGGCCAATTGAGGGATCCCACAGGTGAGGTATACTGAGTAGCTCATGGGCAGGCTTTCTGATGGAGTCCATGGAGCAGTTAGTAGGGTCTGTGACCTCTATTCTCTCCTCTCAGCCTCTCTTAACAACTCAGTTATGCTGATTATTTCTGTATTCTGGTTGTAGTGAGAAAGAAATAAGCCTCTTGCACAGCATTCCACATGGCTATGTGTGCCAGTTGCTCATTCATTGTGCTGTCAGTTAACTCTGGGGGAGAAATTACAGGCACTGAACTGTGCTGCCCTGAAGAAGAAGTAACATGGGTAAAGTGAAACTATTTTTCTTGCCCTCTTTGATGAGTCTATTCTCAGATTATTTTGCTCCCGGGGTGTGCTGGAACTTCTCCATTGGACTCACAGACTTACAAATGTACTTGTATCCATGAGTAGTTGTCAAAATATATGCTTCTGTGGGAGATGACAGTAGAAAGCTCCTATTCCACCATGTTGCTCCAGAGTAATTTTTTTATATGGTAGTTTATAAACCACTTTCCTGCTGAAATTCTTTCAACAGCTTCTCATATCTAGTAGAATAAAATCCAAACTCTTCACCTTGGCCTACAAAGCCCTCTAGGATCTGGTTGAGACACCATGACTCATGACCCTCTCCCTTCTCTTCCACCCTATTTAACTATTTAGTATACTCTTCTTTCACTACAACATAAATATTTTTGATACAGAAACCTTAACTGATAGGTTCACCACTATATCATCAGTACCTAAACAAAGATTGAAAAGTGGTAGCTAATGAATTTATATGTGGTGAATGAATTCTTGAAAAACAAAATGTAGAGTCCTTGGTGCAAATAAACCACATAGTACAGAATTGTAGCTAACAGATGAGAAGTTGAATATGATGGCTTTAAATAGAAATGGACATCACTTGAAGGGAAATGCTTATTAATTAATTCAATAAAAATTGGATATTTTCTGTGAGCCAGGCACTATACTAGGTACAAAGAATATAATACTTTCATGAAGTTACAGTAGATAAAAAATTACACAAAGGCTTTCCTAGTATACTTGGGAATGGAAGATGTAGTTATCTGTTCAAAATGGTTATATTATACTATTGACTGAAGGTAGAGAAATGTACATGTACTATAATTGTTCATTTATATTCATTTAATTGACCTAAACTAAGGAGATGTTTTGCTGTATGATTTAGATAAGAGGAAGGGGAAAATGACATGGTCTCTTCCCTCAAGTCTCCTATGGGAGATATATATACAAAAACCAATCAAGAAAAAAAGACAAAAAATAATATGTACTTGTAAAATAAAGTACACAATGAAAAAAGGATGAAATTATAACAATAATTAATTCGAATGATTTATTGGGGTCATTTAAGACAGTAAGATTTCAGAAGTCTGTCAAAATATAACAGAGCACCAGAACTTTTGACTATACCTCATCTAAGTTGAGCCCTCAACAGACAACTATTCATTTTTTTCTTTCACGCATACTTTATGATAAATCAATTCTTTTAACCTGACTATTAGAGCTTCTGTGAACCCCCTGGGACCTCCTAGAACTATATGAAAATAAAATTACATATAAATTTTAAAATGCATCACAAGAATTTGCATTTTTCTAGGGAGAATATAAATTGTTTTAAGTCTATGACACCAAAATTGTTAAGAACTCTCATTAACCTGGATAATTTTTTGAAGCAGAGGTATCACAATGCAAGAAACAGAAATTAATCAATGGATAGATTTCATTTCAGTAAGTCAAAGGGTATCTAACTCAGTGCTGAGAATGGAATTTTTGTGTGTTTGTATATGAAAAAATATTGCAATAAGAAACATGCCTTTAAAAATAAACAGATTTCTAGATTATGTTAGAAAAATACCTCTGATTTTTCTGTATATATCCTAGCTCTAGAAATCATTGACTAAGTGAATGATAACATCAAGGATTCATTGATTTCTACACTAGGGCAATTTTTTACTGAGTTATACTGAGGCCCATTTCACAGCCCATTTCTGTATAAAAAGGCACATTTTGAACAATCAAGAGTTCCACTGCCTAGTACAATTGCCATTAGCTACATGTGACTTTTGAGCATTTAAAATGTGACTGGACCAAATTGAGATGTGCTATAAGTGTAAGTAAAATAAACACCAGATTTTGAAGATTTGGCATGAAAAAAAAGCATGAAAAATATTATATTAATAATTTTTATAGTTTTTACATGTTGAAATCATACTATTTTAAATATACTGGGTTAAATATTTTATTAAAATGTATTGTCCCTATCTTTTCATTCTTTCTAATGTGTCTACTGGAAAATTTTAAATTATATTTGTGACTCTTATTATATTTTACTGGACAACACTGATCTGAAGATATATTAAAAAGCAGCATTTTTTATACTAAAATTATTTTCATGGCCTAGTCATTGTTTAAGTATATATTAATATTAAGTCATAATGGAATTATACTCTGGGACACCATGGTACATATCTTGCCAGTTTTAATATTCCTTTTCCTCCTGTAAGGAAATTTCATATCTTCTGTGAGAAGGCTTGGTAGGTTTCTATAATCTGTACTGTTAAAGTTGTTCTTTTCCTGTAGTATATGATTCCTTTCCTTTGTCTACAAGTAGGTCCGCTCATTAATAGCATGCTTTCCTGGGAAAAATAATAGAAATAATCAAAATTAAATGAGCAGTGAAATTTACCCATTTATAAAGTTTATTCTTTCTCATTTCCATCCCTCAAAGAGATAATGAAAGTTAGTGAAACAATGAAGGAGCCACACTTAGCCAAAAACAGATGTAGATGGACTTTTCTACTGATTTTACTAAAGCTCCTCAAGACAGTGTTATTATTTCCACTACAGCATATTGATTCACACCCCCTCTCCTTCCTGCGCACACACACACACACACACACACACACAGAGAATAACTCATTGTTTGAGGTTTGTTTTCCATCAACCACCACCCCATACCCATTTTATCACAGGTGGCCTCTAAAAATGAAAATCATTTATATCTTATATCCTTTTGGCAAAGACCAGTTCTTTTCCTCATGCAAAGATAAAGTGTTTGCTTTTATAGTCTCTCTCATTATGGCACATTTATCTAAATGGTATTAATAAAGTACCTACCACAGGTTTCCTTAGCTGATTGCTTACAAGTTTGAAAATGTTAATATTCAAGGACATTAAAATCAGAATAAAAGAAATTAGATCCTTTCAAATAGGAGATATTTTAACGTGTGGTCCCATAAAATAAAATAAACATTCTAAAAAATGAAGCCTATAAACATCAGGAAGATGGATAAGTTGACACCTCTTTCTGCATATCTCTGCTTAATAATATTATATTTCATTTCCCATGCTAAGAAAACAGCCATTACCCAAAGCAGCCACTCGTAAACAGGCCTTGTGAACAGATTGCATCCTTGTTGGTGGTATGATAATTGAAACAAGTTTTCTAGTCTTTTATGAGAAAATACCAGATGTATAAAATACCTATTAATCAACTCTCTCGCTTTTGCAAACGTAAGTTTCAGTACCAATGGCTATTAAAAAATAAATTCTGCAATGAAAAAGAGAATTGTGGGAAAATACCAGAGAATTAGCTAAGTGATTCACCTGTGGGCTGCTTTTGATTTTCTATCGATTGCAGTATGGGGCAGTATAATCATAGCTTTGGATCCCTTGAAGAAAGACTTATGACCATCATGCCCAGTATTTCTGCACTGTTTGTCCTAAAGTAAAGAGAACTGGGGGGAAAGGTGGTTGTCAGCGAGTACATGAAAAATGTACCATACTAGCCAATTTCACCCACTATAGTCTATTCATTAAAGTTTCCAATAAATTTTCCTTTGTCTATCATCTTTTGAAACTGTAATATTTAGGGTCAGCACTTTACAATTCCATTAAACCAAGTCCTTCCCAGTTCCAACAACGCTACCTCACCCCACCACACCCTTCCAAATACATATAAGGAAATAAGAAAATTGAAAGGGGGAAAATAAAGGTCATAGGAAGAGAGGAGAGAGAAACTAGCTTAGAAAGAGAAATATTAATATGACAAGGGTTTTCCCCAGAGTGCTATTGTACATGTATTGGCTAAAACTATCCTAAACTACTTTTTCCCTCACGCAAAAGATGAAAGAAGTTGTATTCCTAGAGGTAGAAATAGGTAATTTTAATAAACATGATTTTTATTTTTCTGTTTGAATCATGACTTTTGATATATTCCCTTTACTGCAGTCTCTAGAGTCAGAATCACATGCCTCACTCAAATGGTCGTAATGTTTCCATATTTCAAGTTCAGGGCTTTCGCTGATGGAGTCTGCTTTTATTCAGCCCAGTGTTCTGGGTTCACTTGCTGGTTTCTTTTTGCCTTATTTACTTTTGAAAGTCAACAATTAAATAATTTTATATACTAATCTAATTTGCATGTATAGCATGTATATGCAGGGTGTCCCAAAAGTCACCATACATAGGGAAAATGGGAAATTGTAGCTAAATGTACCTTTATTTACAAAATATTCATTACAAAATTTTATAAAATTTTTCCTTTGTATGGAGACTTTTGGGACACCTTGTATTATAACAATAAAATATATTTTATAATGTTATCTCAAGACCAGAAAATAGTTTTTCTCATAGGCTTTTCTGGCATTCCCTCCATTCTCTGACTGCTAACTTCTAAAGATTTAGGGCAAATATCAGGGACCATTTGTGATTTGAGGCATACTCACCTGTCAAAAGTTACTAAGGCATGGTCAAGCCAAGGCTGTAAGGTTGATGATGTTTTTCCTTAAACTCTCCTTACATCACTTGTCATAAGTCCATCTCCCCTACACACTCAGTAACCTCTGATCGACTGCCCTCCTTTGGGACATGGTGCTCAGAGCTCTATCCCCCAAAAGCCCACGTGTGCTAGACGGTATACAGTTCTCCAAACCTTTCTTCTTGTCTCCACCTGGTCTAAATTTATTATTAATGGATGCTTATTGGTAATAATCATCTGGAGTTTATACCTTCACTCAAAGAGGGAAGCACTGATTGGAGAATCATTAAACTTCTTGGAAGGCTAATGAAGGCAATACTTTCCTAAAGGCTTTAGAGCTTGTGTGTTGTTCAATGACATACTTTGGGTCAAGTGGACTTCCTTTAATTTGGTTATGTAAGGGGCCACCTATTTCGGGCCAGATTGACTCTGAACATGTGATCCAAGTGCCTTTACTTGAATTTCCAGTTTTCTAAGGCTTCACATTTAGACATGTAGATATATTCACTGGGGGTGGAGGGATGGAGGACTGGGTATATCAAAACGGCAGAATCTCCAGAAAAATGTCCTGTAAGCCCATGTCTAAATCACCTCTAGCCATAATTGTATAGTCCCTCTGCCCTGTATTTTCATGTAGCAGATGTCTTTTCCTGCTACGTCTAATTGAATTGCTTCTGTAGGTCTTTCTCTCCTTCACATAACTTCTTATAAAGAACACTGGACCACAGACAAAAAGCCCAGATTTAGCAATCATTGATTGAAGAATTTTTCTAATCCATTTTCATCTCCCTGATCCTTAAGTGTCCTCTTGCAATAAATGGGAATTTTTATTAGTTCAGCGCTTAGGATTGGGTAAGAAGAGCAAAAATTCCTTACATATGAACATTCAAATAATCTGGTGGAGGGAGACGGGATTTTTTCAAACTATACGAACCTTTCTTCTACCCACGGCAAGAGATTTTAATGAGCTTCTCTAACCCTTGAGAATCACTGTTAAAATGAAACAAGGTCCACACAACTTTTGGAAAATGGGCGTTTTTGAAAAATTAGATGTGAGTTATAAATTCCTTCTCCAGAGAAATTCATAAAAACACAAAATTCTGAAAATAATTATTAGAAGTTCACAGATGCTTACCTTTCCCTCCTACCAACACCCTCTGAGAATTTGAACTTCTAGTGGTCTCAATACAATATATTTGGTTGAGATTGTTGCTGTATAATATAAAACCTCTCATAAAAGCAGTAGGTTTTACTGTTATTCCACCATTGTATAGTTTTAGTCAGCTAAGAAACATTTTGGAAAAGAAAGGTGAGTTAGAAAACCTCCCAAGATTATACTTACCATAAAAAATGCTTAAATTATTATATTGTTCAATATAATTCTGACCTCTTAATGCATCTCAGACATAAGCTATCATTACTGATTCTAAAATGTGACATCACTACAACCTGAGGCTTAACAGCTTTTGCAAAAAGCAGCATCCTCAACTGCTGTTATTTGTCTTTTTTTAATAGAAGCCTGCAATGAATTAAATGAAAAACTAACCAGAACAGCAATACAGATTACAAACCATAATAGCCAGCTCTAAATGTGTATCCTGGGGTTTCAGATGATGTCATAATCTACTACTGCAAATTTAATAGTATTGTTGCCTGGGAGCTAAGCTATTATAGTATGTTTAATTTCACTAAGATGTAAATTACATGCTTCAGCTTTGGGTATTATTGGCTACTGTCACTTTCAGTTATTTTTGCAGCTGTCAGCCATTGTACTGTTTATGGCTGTTTTATTTTATCTAGAAGCCTGATACAGTTATCTACCTGTCTGTGCACTAGTTTTTCTCATACTCTGCCTTACCCTT
The DNA here is from genome assembly GCA_023783475.1 of Daubentonia madagascariensis. NCBI lineage: Eukaryota > Metazoa > Chordata > Mammalia > Primates > Daubentoniidae > Daubentonia > Daubentonia madagascariensis. The sequence goes on along the minus strand of JAKFHU010000747.1, from coordinate 12,073,494 downwards.
TAAATTCTTGCATTACCACTGAAGCCAAAAGCCAAATTTTCTTAAACTGAGCTGGTTTTCTTATTTTTGGAGAGAATTATTTTAAGGGTAAGAGTTAATGTTTCTGTAATAGCACTGTAGTGATTTTTGCCAATACAGAAGTCCCTCTATTTCAGAAAAGGTCAGTCTAGAAAAACTCTTCGTAAGACCACCTATCCTTAATGTCCCTCCTAGTTTGGATAAAGTTGACGCCTTCTTTGTCCTGGCACAGAGATTTTTTAATGTCATATATAAAAATTGTGACTTTTGTTTTAGCTTCCTATCACTTTTCAAATTAAGGAATAGCTGACTTTAATGACTAAGAACTTGAGCTTGGGACATGGGAACCAACTTTCATTCCCTAAATGATGTATCATACAGTTTATATAACTATCATATCCTCAATGATCCTATAAGTAAAATATAAATACGACTACATACTATCTATAAAATTCCTAGCCATGTAAAGAAAACTTTCACTCCCTTCTCTTTCTTCCTTCTGCTCAGAGCTTCTCACAGCACCTGGAAATCTTAGTAATGTCACTTAACTCCTCCAGAATTTGGTTTTCTACTCCCCCAAAGAGGAAACGTTCTAGATTATCTCCAGGTTCCCTTTCAGTAAAACGACATTCGGTTCACAATTGAGATATTAATAAATTTCTTATTGGATGTTTTACACATCTAATAAATTACTACACAGAGAGAGGGAGAAAGGGTCTTAAAGGATGAACTGAGCTATCTTCGAGAAGTGGGACATAAGCAAGAATAAGAGCTTTGTTTGTTCTGGGGATGGTAAATAAAACAGCTTGGTTACTAAAAGGGAAATATGGAAGGTCCACTGAGTGTCGACATCAACAAAAGGTAGGCAAAGAAGACCTGGGGATTTTTCTTATAAGCAGAGAAGCAGCTAGGGTCTTGGGTAGAGAGTGAGGGGACAGGAAGATTGTCAATTTTCATACACAGGAATGACGTTTAAAAGTGTCGTTTCTACCCATCTTTAGGATTCTTATAATTAATCAGGGCATTGCTATTTCTCCTATACAGTCTCGTAATAGAACTTTGACTAGGACACAAGGAACCTGGGTTCCAGTCCCAGATCTGCCAATCATTGGTTGTAGCATTTTGGCAAGTCATTTTTCCTTCTCAAAGGTCCTCTTGAAAAAGATGAGAAATTTTTATTAGGTCAGTGGGATTAAATCAGAACAGCGTGAATCTTTCAGGCAAGAACGTTAGAATTATAAGGTGGAAAAAAAGAAAAATGGAAAGAAAGAAAAAAAGGTAAAGGTCGGAATGCCAATGTTATCAGAGAGAAGAGAAAGTGGGGTTGGAGGTAAGAGAAGTGTGAAGGAAGGATAGTGCAATTTGGATACGTTTTTAGAGTTCTTCAGTAGCATTTGTTCAACCACAGAGGCTGAAAGCCTTGAGATCTTTCCTGTGTGATTTCAAAAGCCAGCAATGTCATTGTCACTCTTCTCTATGGTCTTAGAACTAGGGAGCAAGAGTGTTAGATTTTAGTCTTGGCTCTGTCACTTATTCTCAGGGCCACTCTCCACATGTTGCCTTTTTTCTCCAGATCTAGTTTTTTGGGTATTTTTTCTCATTGTTAACATGAAAGGTGTTGATTGGGTGAAGTTTAAAATGCCTTCCTATTCTAAAATTCAATGAAGTTATGTTTTTATCCAGAGGGACTTTACCCCTGGCAAGAACCTCTGCAAGCTCTGCAATCCAAAAACTGAAGGAGCCAAGCACACCTTCTTGAACCTTGCTAAGGTACAAAAGTCTTTGAATCAGATGGTTGGAACATTCTCTCTGAATCATGGAGTCATACAAGGGGCCAGGAATTGTTATAGGTACTAAGGATACAGTCATGAACAAGGTGGACAAAGTCCCTGTGCTTGTGGAATTTTTATACCAACAGTGGACAACTGGATCACATTTTATCATCAACCATCACGTTTTCCCTTTACAAAAAAAATTGTCAAATTTTTGGTGATGGTTTACAATGTTTTACAGTATTTGTGCCAATAGAACCCACTGGGCTAATTTATTCTTAGCTTGTCTTCATAAACCCATGAGTGCTGAAAGGCAGCATGAACAAATCATTACGTTTATGTGATCACCTAAGAGACAGGACAGACAATTGCCCAAAGTACATACATTCGCTTTGTTAGAATCACATTGTGAGATTTCAGTGTCAGTGAAATAGTTTTAGGGTTGGAGCACTGTCAGATTATTGAAAGGAGATCTTAATCCTTTGAATATACAAAGAGATTTTTATTATCCATACCTCTCCTTAGTTGAGCCATAAGTAGGAGAAAAATAAATTGAATATCTTCTGGTCAGTTTAAAAAGTTTTTAAAAGAAAGAATTAATACAGACTTAAGTCCTTGGAATGAGTAAAAATAAATCAACAATAATGAGATCTAAATTTAAATAAAATCATCATTGTAATCAAAGCAAACATATTTTTATTCTTCTTGAAAGAGCACCTAAAAGCAAATTAATGCTCCAGTGGCATTGAACTACAGATGTTCGTTGTTTTTCTTCTGGGTCTGTTTGCACACAGCAAAGCCTAGTCTATATTTGAGTTGAGCTTTGTTTATTTACTTAGTGCAGTTGCATTAGTTAACTGAACTGTGTTTTCTTCTTTATGTAGCCACGAGAGCTCATTTATATCATAGATGCATAATGATGAAAAAGGTCTTTGTCAGAATTTTACAACCTGTTTTTGAATAATGGATGTTTTAGAGTAGATGTAACACTGTAGTAAATCAGAGATATCCTAACAACAGCCATAGAAAGTGTGAAAATTATATTCTCAGGAATATTTGGTGACTTGTGATACTACAACTGGAGGAATTCAATTCCGGGAACTGTATACAAGAAAAAAGACCAAAAGGAATAAGAATGTGCAGGGTTTTATAATACAATACTGTTTAAAAACAGTGAATTATTTTCAAATGTTTGTATGCCTCTTCCATTGAGATTTTTCCAACAAGAAACATGTGCTGATATTTCTCCTAAATCACTTCTAAGTCTTCCAGATGTTAATCATGAATGTTAGTGAAACCAACTCCAAATCCTCTCCATCTTTGGGATTTTTTTGTTTCATTATTGAAAGATATATTAATATTATATAAACTGATACATAATTTATGGCAGAAGTGAAAGAGAACCTTCCATTATGGCCATCCTTGCACGTTAAAAAGCATATTTATCTACAAATAATATAACTAATTGTAAATAAAACTATAACTCTTTTTTAGGTAGCTAATCAAAAAGCCAACAAAAACAGCAATAAAAATCTCCTCACAAAAATAAATTTATTTCTAAAACCAGCCTCAAGTGTAACCCATGAGCACATCCATATAATTTATAACTACAAAGTCCAACCAAACAGAAATAAGAAGGAAATGGAATATATGCAGACTTACTTTATCCAAAAAGGAATCTTTTTTCTTTACAGAATTTCTATGGAAAGGTATGTGTAGTGGCTGAATGGTGGCCCCCCAAAAGATATTCCCACATCCTAATCCCTAGAACCTATGAATTTTACTTATTTGAAAAAAGAGTCTTTGCAGATGTAATTAATTTAAAGATCTTAGATAAGAAGATCATTGTAGATTTTCCAAGTTAGGCCCTAAATCCAATGATAGGTATCCTTATTAGAGACACATAGGAGTAAAGACAGACACAAAGGAGAAGTCAGTGAGAAGACAGAAGCAGAGATTGGAATGATGTGGCCACAAAGCAAGAAATCTGGCAACCACCAGAAACCAGAAGAGGCATGAAACAAATTCTACCCTAAAGTCTCTGTAGGAAGTGTGGCCCTGCTAACACCTTGATTTTGTACTTCTGGCCTCTAGAACCATGAAAGAATAAGTTTCTGTTGTTTTAAGCTACCAAGTTTGTGACAATTTGTTATGGCAGTCCTAGGAAATAAATACACTATGATTTCAAGCAATCACTGAAGCTCAACGAATGTAGTAATATTTCGCCAAAAGGAAAGAGGACTTTAGAAATTCCAGTTCCTCATTGAAAAATCACTCAAACTGTTCTTTATTCTTGGCATATGCTGGAATTCCAGGAGACTCTAAACCCAGATGAAATTTCAAACACATCAAAATCATTCAAACTGAAGTAATTTGAGGTGTTTAGGTAAGGAAAGAAATAAATCAGGGTATATGCATATATATTTACAAAAACACATTCATTCAAGATCAAAAATATGATCCAATAAACTAATGAGTATACTAACTTTTGCTAGGAACAAATTTTAATAACAGTGATTATTATCAGAATAACATATCTTCAATAATTTCTAGACTCAATGCCAGCAACTTAGTGGTCAATTAATAAAGACCTTAGCTCTTATCAATTAATAAGTTTATACTGAATGCCCATGGAAGCCACAGATACTTTAGATCCTTAGGGGAAAATATCAGATGTTGTAATCCTGGCTTTCTAAAAGCATTTGCCTTGGGAGGATGCATACCTGAATATTATTAAATCAGTATGTACTTCAGAAATTGAGGTAAGTGTGAATTCTGAGGTGTTGCTACTAGACATTCTTGAATTTCTATCTCACTGTGGAAATTTCAAAATAGTTCCTTTTTAGAGATTTCACAATCATTCTACTTCTCTTCTGTTAAAAAAATCCAGTTTTCTTTGATGAGCAAATTATGTCAATATTCTTATTTTTGTTTAATGTTCTTATATTTATTTCTTGACAGATTTTAAATTTGTTTATGTTACTACCTTTCTAAAAGAGTGTTGGAGAGGTAAAATCTTTTTTCCTTCTACCTTTGCACATGCATAGCTGGTTCTCTGTAACCAAAGACAGATTAACAAGAGAAAAACCCAAAAGCTTATTAACATGTGTATCATGCATGTAAGACATGGGAGTACCCAAGAATAAATAACTCAAAGAGGCATTTAAAACTTCAGTTTAAATTCTATCTTCAGCTAAAACAAAAGGAAAAGAGTATGGGGGAGATGAGTTATGGGAAAGTGGCCAGGAAAAGTATGGTAAACAAGGGTAAGATGTGTTATGCAAACTGAAGTTCATGCCTTCTTCATTGATAACAGTCTTGTGATTAAGAGTCATTCTTCTCTTTTTGGTGCAGTAAGGGAGACACCATTACAAATGGAGATTTCTTTATATATGTAAATTTATTTACATATGTAAATTTTCTGTACAAAAGGGAAGCATTCTGTTTTGGGAGCTTCCCTTTTGTCAGTTTTTCTCAACATTATCAGTTCAAAATAATCTTTATGCCAAAGAGGCATATTTGGGGGTGGCATATTTCACTCTCCTACAGTTATATTTTGGGTTGGCATCTTCTGGTCTCCTATAGCAGGGCCCCCCAAGGAGAAATGTGGCTCCATTCTGGGCAAGCAAGGAATCTCATGGCAAAAGTAGTTGTAGAAAATAAAATTCAGCTAAAATAGAGGGTTACAAGCATTGTATAGGTTGTGAGGGCAATAGCCAGGTCAGATTATTAGCTTTTGGTGAAGGCATTCTGAGTAAAACTCAGTATTTCATTGGGAAAAGGAAGTCAAAGAATGGCATCAAGGTGTCCCAAGGCTTGGTTGAGATTGCAACAACATCTAAAACTGATATTTCAAAAATATTATAAATAATAATTCTAGAGTTCTGGAGCAATAATCTCCCAAAACATTCAAACATTTTATTCAACAATTACATTTTGCATATTTAAAATGTGTAAAGTATGCCATTATGCTATTTATCAAGGATACAGATGAAGAAGACACACTTGTTACTTCAAAAGAACTCTCAGCCTTGTGTGGGGGTAGATGAGAAAAACAATAGTAATGATATAATATGGCAAACTCTATAATGACAGAATATACAAGATATAATATTTGCCCAAAGGAAAGTACATTCAACTGCAGTTCAATTCACAGAGAAATAGATCCTTGAGCTAGATTTTAAAAATGAGTGAGCAGTTCTCAAAATGAAGAAGGAAGAGAAGGAATTACCAAATACAAGGAACAGCATATGTAAAGGCATAGAGTGGTAAAAGTTGCTGGCAAGTAGATGCTCATGCTTAGAGGATGTGTGAATATGTGAGGAACAGTAGAGGACATATTGCTAGAAAAGTAGGCAGAGGTGAAATTGTAAAAGTATTTTGTATTGTGGAAAGAATTTGAACTTTATCCTGTGGGTAATAGGGAAACCTTGGATGTTCTTTTTTGTGCCAATCACTCTCACAGCAATGCTCAGCAAAGCAACCTGACATGGATATAAAACGGAACCTCAACCCTGGAATCCGTGGTTGACAACACCCAAGCTAGATTTTGATGTATCTCTGATAGCCCCCACCCCCAAATCTGGCCTTGGTTTTCTGATTCTGAATTTCCATTTCTCTAGTATCAAAAATAGTATAAAAGATGAAATAGGACATCACAGGTATGTGGACATGGTGAAGGAATGGAAATGAAGGTCAATTTCAAATGTAATTAATCTCTTAAGCTGCTTCACACTTTTTGACCAGGATAGATGAACATAATTCTTTCTTATCCTAATGAGTTTGCATGTGTGTGTGATCTAAGAATAAAAATCGAGGATTCAGATAAATAAATAAAAAGACTTTTCACAGGATGATGTCATAGGAATTCACACGAAAAAAGAGCATGTTGGGACTCATTTTATTGCCAATATATTTGTTGTTGTTATTGCTATTTTCTTTTTTGTTTTTGTTTTAGTTTTGGCAGTTTTGGTGTTTTTTAGATTTTCATTTCCCCAAATGCAGAGTCCCAAAAGGCCAAAGACTCCTGAGTCAATCCAAGAGGCAGGCCTAATTTCCTAACCTTGCAATGCAAATCATGTTTCCAGTTTAATGCATATTAAAAAGATTTTAAATAAACTCAAAGAAAATGAAAATCATCTCCACCTGCTGTTTGAAGAAAAACCTGGTAATATGTTAACCTTTCGTCAGTTGGGGTTATTGGTTAAAGTGGGAAGAGCTGAGAAACATGGTTAATGGCAGAGTGTTTGCGTTTCTTGTCTGACCTAATTATAACAGTTTCTGTTCAAATAGCCTGACTTATGTCCTTTGAGAGATTTACTGGGCTAAATAAGTTAGGACAGGTATTAGTATTTACATGCAAACCATTCAAGCAATGCCTATATTCCCTTACAGGTGAAGTGTTTTTGCTCTGGGATCAGCAAGTTCTATTAGTACTTGCACATGATGGGTGGAAACATCCCTTTAGGAAAGAGAAAAATATGAAGCTACCCATGCACATGCTCATGGCCATTCTGTAATGCTCTGTGAAGCATTCTGTAATTGTAAGGATGTCAAGTCAACATTGAGGCCATGTATTAAAGAATTTGTTTTTACAACTGTTAGTAGTGTGCTTAAGAATTCTTCTGGGAGAAGGCAAGTTGTAAGGTAAAACATCAGTCATTATAAAAATGATTTCCCCTTACTTACCTGTAATTATTCAAACAGTACTTAATTTAATATGAATCCCAAACATTTAGAGGGATTTTTTTTCAAATATGCTTTACCTCCCAATTTATTCCTATTTGTTTATCCATTTATTAAGATAAAACATGTTTTAAATTCTAAAGAAATATAATTTATTACCTGAGACCACTGAGGCTTAAAAGAATACGTCATCCTTTCCTTTGACCCTCTGCTTCACTCTTTCACCATAAGAAGGCCTGTGTAACGTATCACCTTCAAACAAAATAGCCAACAAATTGCTGTTTGAAGCTGCCTTTTCTTTGACACAAACAGTGACGGTGTTACCGAAAGTTCAGCACTTGTCCCCAAGGTTGCCTAAGGAGAACAAGGACAAGTGGTTTGAGGAGAAGGAAAGAGAAGTTTATTAAATTTCCAGCAAATGGGGAGAATGGCAGACTGGCATCTTAAAGTATGATTGTTCTGTCTATAAGCAGAAATACAGAGCTTTTAAAAGGAGTTTTCCTGTTGGGGCTATTGCTGTTTAACTATAGTCCTGATCGACCCCACCTCCAGAGAAGACAATCTCATGACCTCTGCCTGGACAATTCCATTGAGCCATCTCCCGTGGTACAAAGAAATAAAGAATACTCCCCTGCCCTTCTGATTACTGGCCTCAGGCAGAGATGCAGGTTTTAATTCCCAAAAAGAGTGGGGGTGGGGGTTAAAGAGATAGCTCGCAAAACATTTTGTCTTTTTTCAAGCCATTTCCTCTGTTACAACAGGAGTCCACCCTGGAGGTTCACCTCTACAAAGAATGCATAATTGAAACTTTATCAATTGATTCTAATTGTTCAATTCAATTTGGACAATCCAGGGGAGAGGAAGAGGGAAAGGCAGAGGGAGAGAAAAATGGAGACAAAGACAGGCAGGCAGAGACAAAGAGACACAGGCAAAAACAGAGAAAGAATCAAAATAAACTTATGAAGGAAATTAGAAATATTTTTACCCCAAAGTATAGCATTTTGACATGCTGGATTGACTGAAGAAGGCTCAAGGTCTCTCTAACCTTTCCCACCCCCACCACCATTCACTCTCCCAAAAGCCTTGAAATTTCTTTGTCTGCCTGAGATCCGGACCCACCTAGGAGAACAAATGTTCTTCTCTTCCCCTCCCCTGTCTCTCAGACTCATTTAAATTCCAAAGGAAACTATTTACCAGTTAATCTTTGTTCCTCATCCATTCATTCTCCCAGGTAATCCTTTATTGCCCCTCAACAGAATTCCTCTTTTTCCCCTCTGATAACCCATTTTATCAGAAAGTCATATAAGATTCAGAACCCTGTTAGAAAGTAGAATCCTCATTTTCTGGGGGTTTCCACATATACACATTAAACACATTTGATAATTTTTCTCGTATGAATCTGCTTTATTGTGAATTGATTTTTCAGCAAACCTTCTGAGGGCAAAGGGGAAGAGAGAAGTAATGCCTAAATATCAGAAAATCTCATACAAAGAGTCTTTTAAAAGATAACATTGGCTTATTATGAGAGTGTTTTGAGACAGTTAGCCAAAGCTTTAGCAGAAAAGTGCCTGGGAAAGCTTCACCAGAGAGTCTTTCTCCACCACGGCAATGCTCCTGCTCATTCCTCTCATTGTAACAGGGAGAATGGCCTGAAAAAGGATAAAAATGTTTTCTGTCTCTCTAAAACCTCCCCCACTCCTTTTGGGAATTGAAACCTGCATCCCTGCCTCAGGCCAGTGGAGAAGGGTGGCGGGGAGCATCCTTTGTTCTTTGTACCACAGGAGATGGCTCAAGGGAATTGTCCCTGCAGAAGTCACAAGATTGTCTTAGCTGAAGATGGGATAAATCAGAACCATCAACTATAGTTAAACAGCAATAGCCTGAAGCTGAAAACCTCCCCTTTAAAAGCTCTTTATTCTTGCTTAGAGGGAGGACATTGGTACTTTAAGATGGGAGTCTGCCAACCTCCTCATTTGCCAGCGAATTAATAAACTTCTCTTTCCTTCTCCTCAAAGCACTTGTCCTCGTTCTTTAGATGTGGCCTGAAGGACAAGTGCTGAGCTTTTGGTAACATCATCGTATAAGGGAAATTTTGCCAGAGTTTCAATGGGAAATCATTAGGCATCCACCTTAAAGTCCTGATTTGACTCCTTCTTACTTTTCTTTGTTGCCTTATCTTAAAACATCTTTAAGGGGAACCCATTATTCTTCAGTTAATAATCTAAAAAAGACTGCAATGACGTCTTTTACCCAATACCCAAGACCCTCAGTTCTTAAGGACAGACTAAATGGCTGGAATCATTGCTTACAAAATTGTCTTGAACTTGCTGAAATTTATGTTGAGAAATAAAGTTTATATTTAAATTTTTATCTTTTAATTCCCCTTTTCCCCAAACATTTTTTTTTTTTTGACATAGGATCTTACTCTGTTGCCCAGGCTGGAATAAAGTGGTATCATTATAGCTCACTGCAACCTCAAACTCCTGTGCTGAAGTGATCCTCCTGCCTCAGCCTCCTGAATAGCTGGAACTACAGGCACATGCCACCACACCCAGCTAATTTTTCTATTTTTTGTAGAGACATGGTCTTGCTGTTTTGCACAACAAAGTTGTGAACTCCTGGCCTGAAGCAATCCTCCCACCCCTGCTTCCCAAAGTGCTAGGATTATAGGCATGAGCCACCATGACCATCCTCCACAATTTTGTAAAGTCCCCCGATACGTGCTACTTTTCTCTAACTTTAATAGAGATAACAAGTAACAAAAATGGCATTCAGTAATAACAAAACAAAGCTAACTTGGGCACATGCCTACTTTTATATATATGTGTGTGTGTATATATATATATATATAGCATAGAGTATTATTTTTGTCAAATTAGATAATTTCAAAAATAGTGAATACTATTTAGATGGAAAGTCTTACTATTTTAATTATACTTAATTGTATAATTTGTACATATAAATATACAAAATAAAATATATAACTAGTATATATAAGTACACAAAATTAAAATTTTGTTAAATCCTTTATTTTCCCATTTATTTTATCACTTTCAGGAGTTCCACTTGTAAAATTGCTGATTATATCTGAAATCTACTTCACAGTCAATAATACATTCTAGTTATTCATAAGGGAGTAATACATTTCTAATTTGGCTCTTTTAGCTAAAGAGTTAAGGATGCAAAACTAGATAAATTTAATTCCCATTTGTTCAAATGTTTTTGTTAGTGTATAAAGGATGGAAATCTGTGTCTGTTTAAGTACACTAATTAACATCTATATGGAAACTCTCTTTTTTTTAAACTCATTTTCTTACCAATATTAGCAGACAATGCAGATATAAGTCTGTTATCAAAACAACAAGAAAATCAGGCATTTTAACTATGTTCTTAAATTGTCAGAACACAACCCCACTCCCATCACAGATAAGAATCAAGGAGATTAGGATTTTCAAGCTTCAGCTCACCTGGTAGATTAAGGCAGTGTGAGATTGTCTATTTGAAGTATTCACATTTTGGACTGCACACTATAAAGCAATCAAGATCTGTTTTCTTTAGTTTCAAGGATTAATTGTTTGGGAGTTGTTGTTTTTAATTAGATTATCCAACAAAAGATAGTAATCTCAGGCAAAATTTCTCAGGTTTATCTTTTTTAAGACAAAAGATACAAATGGATCCCCTTATTATTTTCAGCGAATTGATTATAGTTTCTCTTAGGAAAACATGGTTTCTCTACAGACAACACTCTGACACCAATGTGTGGGCTATTTCTACAGCAAGCAATTCTCCAACTCTCCAGACAATAACTGAGTGTCCTACAATTTAATCCAATTTTGACACTATTTACCTGTAGTTAATGTCAGATTACATAAGATAAAGGACTCAGTAGCACAAGATTGTCCCAAATTCAGATTTAAATTGCAAGTCCAGGCCTCCTGTACTTCTGCCAGACCCGTTATATTAATGAATTGGAGGTTCCTACAACCTCCTCCTCAGTTTCAGTAATGTGCTAGAATGGCTCACAGAGCTCAGGGAAACACTTACCAGTTTGTTATAAAGGATACAACTCAGGAAGAACCAAATGGAAGAGATGTATGGGGCAAGGTATGGGGCAGGGAGCACAGAGCTTCCATGCCCTCTAGGTGTGCCACCCTCCTGGCACCTTGATGTGTTCACCAATCTGGAAGTTCATCAAATCTCGTTCAAGAGTTTTTACACAGCTTAATCTCCATGCCCTACTTCCCTCCTCTTTAGAAAACCTCTGATCATTTGGTCTTTCTGATGAGCAGCTCCATCCCAAAGCTATTCCAAGGATTTTAGGAACCTTGTGCCAGGAATTTAGGACAAAGACCAAATATACATTTAAGGTTCTGACTTCACCACAGTGCAGTATATCAATGTAGCAAAATTGTATTCCATGAATATGAACAAATTAAAAAAATCAAATTTTTTTATTATACCACACTGACTTAATTATGATTTAACATGCAAAGTAGATTAATATATTGCTATTACTTAAATAATTTTTTTATTTTAATTATAAGAATATTTTTAATAAGGTAAATAAATCTCAACAAAGATTCTAGTATTTTCTAGTCATTCTATAATCTCTTTTAATTTTAAAATGTCTATAATTTCTATATTTAATGTTATTATCAGTGTTCTTAATCAAATATGAAGTATTAATACTCAGATAATACAATTATAAAATTTTATTCTCACATCTCATCATACCCCATTCCAATTCTCTAGGCTCATTGGCATGTCTAGTTTTCCTCCCCTTCAAATAAGTCAGTCAAGACATTACTAATGTAATTACTAGTCTAATTATAAAATCAGCTTTCTGTCTACCTCTGGAGGTGGGGGGAGATGGCAGTGACAGGTTAAGAGACAAAGTCCAAGGAAGTTCTGGACAGACAGTCCTGGGGGCACCCAGAGAACCCAGCCCCCCACCCCAGGCTTTACTAGGGCCTCTCTATGGGAGAAAGGCACCTTTTTTAAGTCTCTCTCTCTAAGACTTGGCCACCTCCCTGGCTCCTGGCATTGCCACGAAGCCCTATCTATGGCAGGGCAGGGGAGAGAGCCATGCCAGGGCACCACTGACCACGTGTTTCTGCAGTATTGTAAATGCTTCCCCATATTCTCTGGGGTGTGCTTGCTTTTTTATTCATTCTACAGCCCAAATCCTTGAAAGAAGAGACTTGATACTAGTAATGTCTTCACTGACATTACTCATACCACTAGCTGTAGGACAGCAATAAGTCAACAGAAAAGGTGTTAGGGCAAGGAAAGCAACTTTTATTTGGAGAGCCAGCAAACCAAGAATGTGGCAGAGCAGTATCCTAAAGAACCATCTTAAGTTAGTATGAACTTTAGGCACCTTTTTATATTAAGCAGGTGAGAGGGTGAGTCGCAAGAGGTAACCAAGGATCGCAGACATCTGGGTGTCAGTGAGTGTCTCTGAGGAGGTTGTAAAACTTCTTTACTCTTGGTCAGTTAACTTTGGAGGGCTCAGGTCATGATGTTCCTATAAAACTTTAACATAGCATTGTTACTTGTGTGTATACTTTTCTTGTCCCCCCAGGAGTTAGTTTTGGGAAAGGGGCAGTTACCATCTTTCTCCTAGCCTATGTGCAGAGCTAAGCAGAAGCTTTTAACTTAAAGCATATTTCCGCAGGGAATCAGAAGCAAAATGGAGCTGGTTATGTTAAGCCTCCCTTCCACTCTTACACTAGTTGAAAAAAATGGGTTATTTTTGTCAGTCTTTATACCTTTGTCTCTCCTAAGATATTGTCGTTTGATTTGGAGGAGTTGCTTCTCTCCATCATCTATAATTTTGGTACGAGAGTAGACTCGAGTCTACTCTCTTGCCAGTCATTATAGTAGCCAAAGGGGCCATATGCTGCCTCTCACCATCCTCATATAGCCAAGAGAGGACACACGATCTAGTTTGGCCAATCAGATGCTGTTTTGTGGGCTTTGAGTCTTGGGTGTGAGGTGTCATGACGGAGGGAAAGATTGCACATTATTCACCACACAGGAACAGGCTGACCTGACTATCTTATATGAGCCATGGCTGTTCTTCCTGTTCTCATCTCACGTAGACTTCCTATCTCCATTAGTTCTCTAGGCCCCTAGTAGCCTTTCCATAAATTTTCTTTGACTTAAGACAGCTAGAGACTCTTGCTTAAAATCCAGAATCTTATCAGTTATAGGACTGTTACTTTGCGTTATCCAATGTAAGTAAATATCACTTTTAAAAATAAAAGGATAATACCTTGAAGTTGAGTATTATCAATGTTTTTAAAATGTCTATATTTAAACCACGAATATAGCAGCAAAAGGTGGTATTATTCTACTGGAACAATCGTGTGGGATATGAATGTTACAGAGAAACAAAAAGGGCAATCCATGTTAACATTTCATTTCTAGCCTTGATGACCTACAGTATAAAATTGTTTCTATCAAGAAGGAAAGTATACATCGTTAAAGATAAGTCTTACATTTAAAGATAAAACCCTTTGTGCTTTCCTTTGTAAAAACATTTGTGATGTAGTGCATACATAAAACTATCTACCCTTCTCATACTTTTCAACTATGGTTTGTGGAGCCTGTCTATTAGAACTCTGACTTTTCAATCTGTAATGTTGTACAAAGTAACTCTAAATAGGAAACAAAAAATAAAGGTAGGGCAAGGGAGAAGAAAAGGAAATTAATACTTTATATGTGCTTCCTATGAACCAGGCATTATATAGGCATTTGACATACATGATAACATTGAATCTTCATAATAACTCTATGACATAGTAATATTTCATTCATTTTACAAGTGCAGGAACAGAAACAGTGATTAAGTAAATTTTTTCAAGATCATATAGCTGGTAAGTCACCAAAACAGGAATCAAACCTGTTTACTCCAAAGTCCATGTGCTTATTGCCATATGAGAAATAAAATAATACAGTAGATTAACTTTATATATATATAATCATACACATATAGATACATACACATACTATATATATCCATATGTATACATATATGTGCATGTATGTGTAATTCAATAATTAAATAAGATACATTTATAAAGAAGGAGTTTAAATTTTTCTTCATTTTTATTTCCTCTAGGAGTGTCTCCAATAACACTTTTTGAAAGAAACCTGATCATATCCTATTTAATTGGATTCAATAATTGTGAATATTCCTACATGAAGAATAAATGTCTTCTTTTAAGCACTCATGGTTGTGAAATTATTTAATATAAGCAAATGATACATTATAAATACAGGCATATATATGTAAAAAGTAATTTAGCTACAAATTTGACTTGTGCATTTTATTGTGTAGTCTTTTGTGCCCAGCAATTTCAGCTAGCATGACCAACTGACATGATATAGACAGCCTGCATTCTCCACTACAGAAACATAGAAATGCTTGAAAAAATATGGCATTAGCTATCTATTGCTGAATAACAAATTATTGCCAAAATATTATCTCATCATTTCTGTGGGCCAGGAATTCAAGAACAGCTTAGCTGAGTGGTTCTGGCTCAGGGTATCTCATTAGGCTGCAATCAAGTGTCAGCTTAGGCTGCAGTCATCTGAAGGTTTGGGTAGAGCTGAAGGATTCACTTCTAAGATGGCTCACTCACATGGCTATGGGTTAGAGCAGCAGTCCCCAACCTTTCTGGCATCAGGGACCGGTTTCATGGAAGACAATTTTTCCACAGACCAGGGTAGGGGGTGGTTTGGGGATGATTCAAGTGCATTACATTTATTGTGCAGTCAAACCTCTCTGCTAATGATAATCTGTATTTGCAGCTGCTCCCCAGTGCTAGCATCACCGCCTAAGCTGCACCTCAGATCATCAGGCATTAGGTTCTCATAAGCAGCGAGCAACCTAGATCCCTTGCATGTACAGTTTACAGGACGATTCATGCTCATGTGAGAATCTAGTGCCACCACTGATCTGACAGGAGGTGGAGCTTATGCAGTGATGCCAGCAATGGGGAGCGGCTGTAAATATGAATGAAGCTTCACTTGCTCACCTGCTGTGCGGCTGGTTCCTAACAGGCCACCGGTACCAGTCAGAGGCCCAGGGGTTCAGGACCACAGGGTTAGAAGCCTCAGTTCTTCACTGGCTATTGGCTGGAGGCCTTAGTTTCTTGCCATGTGGGCCTCTCATTGGGGAGCTAGCTTCCTTCAGAGCAAGTAATTCAAGAGGGCAAAAATGACTAAGAAGAAAGCCCTGGTATCTTTTTATGGCCTATCCCCCAAGTCACACACAATTACTTGTGCTTTATTCTATTCATTAGAAGTAAGTCCCTAAGTTCAGCCTACATTTAAGCCTCCGTCTCTTATAGGGAGGAATATCAAAGAGTGTCAATGAGATTGTAGACAATATGTTTTTAAACCACAAATTCCACAAAAAGTAAAATGCTAAATCAGTAGGGGTAAGCTAGGGACAGAGAGCCAGTGGGATTTCAGACCAGGGTTTATGTCTCCAGGCTAGGGGCTGAGGTTTTAATTTTCACATGGGAGGGGAAAATAAACAAACAATCTTGTTCTCTCGTAACACGCAAATAGTCTTTCTATGCTTGGCTTATTTCACTTAATATAATGGCCTCCAGTTCCATCTAATTTTCTAATATAGGCTAGTATCTTAGAGTTCCAGAAGAGGGAACCATAAGTTTTCCTCAGCAAGAAGCTTCTGAAGTAGAAGAAAATGTCAAGAGTGCCCAATTCTGTCTGGGCCTATGATGAGAAGGAGGTGTTAATATCCATTTTAACACAGCAAGCCTGAATGAAGTATACCAATATGCTACTAGTATATTGGACCTTCCTAAGTACCCACTATTAAAATCTTCTGGTTCCTTTCTTTCCTTCTCTTCTTGTCATCTGCATTTATGTTCTATGGGGCTAAATTCTTTGTTGCCTTTTCTCCAGGCTGACCTTTTTTCCATCTTCCTTTTGTGAAAACTATTCAAAGCCCAGAATCTAGAATTTTTAAATGCTCTATCATCTAAACAAAATGACTACCTCTCAAAGTAAGTTTCTGACCTAGTGATATCTCAATAGGGCTTTGTAGGAAGCACCACATTTGGGTCAGGACACTGATAGCATCGGGTGATACATGGAGAGTGGGCTCTGCATAGATAGATGGATGGTACTCAGCATTTGCATTTGTGAATTTGCCATAAAACAACCAGCATGAGTTGTTTTTCTCCCAGATGGGAAGAATTTTCACCAATCGTGTTCATCCTCTTATATAGCATCCCTTATAAGAAGTGCTGTATATTTCTTAAAGTGGCTGGTCTTTGATAAGGGTACAAAGCCTTACCCAGCATGTGTTTCACTTAACCTGTTCAGGTGATTTCTCTCTGGTTGTCCCCTGTGACATATTTACCTAAAGTTGATGTGTGAATGAATCAGATAAGCTAATCACAGACATAATTAAAAGATGATATCTCTAGGAACCATTTGAGAAAATTCTGGAAAGTTCCATCTCAATCAGCTTCTCCCTTCTTTTTTTCTCTGATGATAATTTAATAAAACTATGTATTTCATATCAAGAAGTTTCATTATATTAATCATAACCCTCTGTAGAAAAAAGTCAAAACAGGAACAATTATTTCCTGTGGATTTGAGTTAACATAGATGTCAGTATACTTGTATAACTGATTCACTAGATCAAGTTGGCATTAAATAAATTAACAGGCAATCAGTCACATTTATTATACTTATTTTTTTGGGAAAAAGTCTTTGAGGAATTTCAGTTCATATCCAACACACAGGGATCAGCAGCTAGCAAATGTATCAATTTGGATTCCATGTGTACTTTTATTGCGAAAGATGATTAACTCTTAGCTTAAGAAAGATCTTATGCATTCCAGAAAATGACTATGCAATGAAACAATAATGACTTTTCTTCAGAAAATATATGAAAGTCAGTTAACACATACTTAGAAAATTTAAGTGCTATATCTGTTAAAACAGTCATTAATGAATGTAATAAATTAGGGTAAGCCAGTTTAAATAAGTTGTTTTAAGTCATAATGAAATATAAATATAACCATAATTGATGCATTTATCTTAATAATTAGTAATGACTTTAGTTTACATTTCCAAACTTTCACTGTAAAGAAGACCATGGGAATATCTGAACCAGGGCAGAGAAATTTTATTACCCCCATTTCCAACTTTTCTTTCAAAGTTACAATGCAAACCATACTTAAATTTCAGTAATTGAGCCAAATCAGAGGCACTGAGAAAGAAGGTGCCAAGAGAAAATAAATGTGTTGGAAACACAGTTTGCATAATGAGAACTACCTAAAATTGAAAATCAAAAATCTCACCTGAAATGTCCTTTTCCTCTCCCCCTCCTCACAAACGTAATGTCCAACCACCACAATACCTTTTTATGTGAAACTGATCTGTAACTTCACTGAAATTAGAAGTCATGTGCCTAGGCTTCTTGCTCTGATCCTACCCCCAGTTCAGGGTAGGATCTGGGGGGGAGTCACTGATAATATCTCCCTGTCCCCTCTCCCTCCCTGTCCCCTGTCCCACTCTGTAGGAGTGAGAGTCTTGAGAAACTCTTCAACACTCTTTCCAAATCTAATCTTTGAAACATTCTTTATAGAATGTTCCAGTCTTGTACAAAATTAACACGATCTTCTAATCAGAGGAAAGGATGAATATTAGTAGAAATACATTTGGTATATGTAATATTTAGTTTTGTTGTCTTTTATATATAAACATGGTCCTCTGGATTCAAAATATTCATTTCAGTCATGGAGGCATAATGCCAGGTGTATAGGAGAGAGGACTGGACATTTAGTGAATAAAAATGGAAAGCTAATGAATATGTAATGTACTCAGCCGAACTCCTCACCAGAGACATACCATTTATAATCCCCAGTTCTTCAGTTAATATGCAATTATAATTAAACCATGTGCATTTGATTTGCATTGTCAATGCACTTTGCCTGATAATGTGTTGGTTTTTATCCTGTTTTTCGCAAGTACCAGGTTTTTCAATAATACCAATTTTGCTTCAGTGGAACGACATCTTTTTTCATAGAGATGTTCTTTGATAGTAACAGAATCCATAAAATACTTTAAAAAAATTAATGAAGGCATTTATTAGGCATAGACTGTTTCATCAGAATGTACTTAGTTTATTTTACAATGGTAAAATTGCCGAGACTTAGAGAGCATTCTGATTGAATCATGAATATTCCAAAGGGGTAGATTAATCTGTGTGAACTACAGAACTCTGCTGAAACTGCTGTTTAACATTCTAAAGTGTGGAATTCATCTTCTTACAGCACAAAAGACCTTCCTATAATAAAGATTTTTTATAATAGCAATAAGGCAGCTCAGTGGGGTGTGGTTTTTATGAAATAATCACACTTGTGAGGGATTAGACATTATGCCTTATATTGTGCAATCCCCTCAAGTATGTGATGACATGTTGATGCCATCTCCCCCTACAGCTCTATCCCTCAGTTACTCAATGGGTCCCTCCAAAAATATCTGCCTACTTAGAGCTACATTATAAATAAGCCAGGAGATCTATAATATAAAATTAATGCTTTATCACATCATGGTATTCTTTATGTTTCTTATAAACAAAAACTCCTGTAGCCTAGATTTAAAACACACAACCAAAAATATAGTTAAATTTAGAAAAAGTCATAGTTTAGCAATATGGACTATATACTTGTTGCAGTTTAGCTAATAATTATGCAAATCATTCCATTATTAATCTACATTGCTTTTTAAATGAAGCATTCATTAAGAGTTCAGATGTAAATTTGAATATTGTACTGTAAAATTAACCCAGAATATATGCTGACATTAAAATATATTCCTTTAAATTCTCATAAATTATTACATGGGGAATATGTAACTTTTATTTGCAATTTACCCCAAACTGTAATCTAAATGACATCTATTGATATTTTCAGTGATCTCCTAATGCTAGTATTTTGAATAATGATAGCAGGGTGTATCTTTTGTTTCTCATTGGCAAAGAAAATTGCATTCTCTTGCATATTTCATGCGTTTTTAGTGTTTAGACAGAATATTAAGAAAATATATTGTAGGGACCTATAAATGCCAGTTATAAGTAGGGTTTTTGATTTATTAAGCACTTTTCCAGGACTGTGCCAAAATATTAAGCTTTGTGGGCATAATTCTACATTTTTGACATTATGGAATAAATTTTTAAAAGTTGCTTTGAAATGCTACATAATTGAAAATTCCATTATAAGTAATGTCGTACTCCCTGTGTTGTAGAAAATATATGGCTAGTTTAAAGTGTTATTTATTTCAAAAATAATGCCATTTTTAACCAAAGAACACTTGTAAAAGATGAATAGCATTTTTAAGCTAATGGTACAATTAACAAAGTTTTAGTTTATGTCCAGGCTTAGAGGATTTTTTTCTAAACTTTTTGGGCAAGGAATCTATGATGGTTTATCATAGACTATATTAACAAAATATCAAGGTATGGAATTCAATCAATAGATTACTTTTACCTACAATAACAAAAACAATACTAATAAATTTTCTGACCAAGTTTTTCCTAAGAATATTAATATTGTTACAATGTATAATTTTGGCAGTTTCAGTTATGGGAGAAGTTCCAACACAATGGACAAAATTAACCCTTGCTTTTATAATTAATTCTGTGATAGTGTTTTTTTAAACTTTAATGTCCATGTAAATCACCTGAAGATCTTGTTAAAATGCAGATTCTAATTCAGTAGGTCTAGGGTGGAGCTTGAGAGTCTGCATTTCTAATAAGCTCCCAAGTGATGACAATATTTCTGGTTCAGGGATAGGCTTTGTGCATGCAACATTGTGCAAGAATCTCATACCGTTTCTTTGATTTGCCTTCTACTGCTAAACATGACAGATTGCTTACAGGTTTTTTTTGGAGGGACTGAATTATGTCCCTCCAAAATTCATATGTTGAAGTTCCAACCTTCAATGTGACTATTTGGAGATAGGGCCTTTATCAAGATAATTAAGGTTAAATGATGTCATAAGAGTGGCGTCTTGTTACAGTAGGGTTAGGGTCCTTGTAAGAAGAGACACCAGAGAGCTCACTCTCTCTGACTTTGCCATGGAGGCCACAGCAAGAAGATGCTGTCTGCAAGCAAGGAAGAGAGCCCTCACCAGAAATATAATCAGCCAGCACCTTGATCTTGGACTTCCCTGCCTCCAGATATGTGAGAAAATAAATTTTTATATATCACCTGAAGAAGTAAAGTTAACCAGATTAGGAAGCCTGTGTAACCAGAAGCAAGTTTTCAACTGTTGCTCCAAATTCTATCCTATGTCATGCATCAGCATTGATTCGATGGAGCAAGAAGCATGATGCTTTTCTCACCTTACCAAAAAATGCATTTAATCTTCCTTAGTTGCTACATTATTCCTGTTAACAAAGTTAATAGTTGAGACAGTCTCTTAAAGCTCTAGAGTAGAGATTCCAGGCTGATTAATTGAAAAGTTGTACCTTGTCGATTTCAGGGCAACACCCTCCACCTTGTCCTCCCACCTTATATTTCGACCAGGGAGAAGGATACAACTGGAGGCAGTTGCCATGGCTCTTTTACCTCTTGAAATAGGAAGGCAGGAATCCTGGCTGCTGCCAATTAGTTACCTCCCTCTCCTTTCCTACTCATTCACCAGGTTATCAATCTGCTAGTGTCAGGGAAATAAATTGTGGCCACTCCTCAGAGAAAGCTGGAAGGATCTATTATATTACATGACTATAATGACTATCTTGAGAATTATAAAAGTACAAAATGGCCATGAGAACAAACTTATTTTATGAAATAGAAATTTACTTGTTACCCATGTTCCTACATACAGTCAAACTCTCTTTTGCAGTATATGTAAAATATAGTTGACTCTGCTCTAGGAACAATAAATACATCAATATTTGAATCCAAACATGTAAATGAATGGATACTAATGTCTATTCGAAACCCTTCTTTTGCATTATGGAAAGATTTGCTATTCTATTCTATCATGGAGTGTTTTCCTCTTTTTAAAATTCATCTATTTTCAGGAAGCTTCAGAAATAGCTTTACAAGGAACATATGCACAATACACAAAGGAGGAAAATTAAAACAGACTTATTGAGACCAAATATGCTAACCACAAGGGCAGTTTAGTTGCTGTATTGGCTTCCACTTGGCAAGATTTATCAATAGCATTTTTAACCTCTAAACTTGAAAAATTTGTCATGTTGCAAAATAAGGCCTCATGGATAGTACTCTTAGCAAGTACAGGAATTATTTGCCTATGAATACTTATTGTAATACTCTAAAAAATAAGTCACAGACATGAGCTATGTAGCCCTCCACTGCTTTATCTTTATCCAAATATTGAATTTGAGTTACCTAAAAAAAGGGTGCAGAGCATGATTTTCTCTCATTTTTCTCTACTTGAATTTCTTGCATTTGAGTTCTTCAAATTTTGAGCTTTTCAAGAGTATTTCACATATAATTCTTTATTTCAATATGAGTTTGTCTATCACTGTGAAAAGTTCATATCAAATGTATGAAAAAAATACAGAATGCAAATTTTATTGAGCTAGTGAAGAACAAAAAGCTTTCCTTTACCATAGTTCCAATCTTTTGCTGAAATTGGGGCAGATGCCCATTTCCTGCAGAGAATTACAGAACTGGGAACATGCAGCTGCCAGTTTTGACTGCCCGCCATGTGCAGAACTGTTATATCTCTTGGGATAGAGGTTAGGATTCTGATCCACCTTCCACTTTCGCTTCACAAAAAATTTTTCGAAAGTTGACTTGTGCTTAGTGTCCAATCTTTCCATCAGAGAAATGAGTTTGGTGTTGACACAGGTTTTACTCTTGATACTTTCAAAAGGTTTTCCTTTGCTCAATTGTGTGTATCTTTTGCCTATTTCAATATAAACAAGGTTATTCTAAAAGATATCATTGGGAAGGATTTTAAAATTTATCTCTATGACTTCTTTGAAGACAAACTAAGCAGTTGCTTTAAACTTTAAGGAATTTGGCTTTTGGCCAAATGTTTAAGGACATGTTTTTGGTATTAGTTTCCTGGTTATAAAGTTCTTTAATTTAATAAACATCAAAAGATGCATTATCATGATAGAATAAAACATGCATCATCATTATGGAATCAATCATCTGTGAAATTTAATATTTTGAACAAAACAGTTACCGAAATACAATCCTTTCTATTTCTTTTTAAACCAGAGCAATCTCTGAAAACAAAATCAGCTGTACTATTTCAAGCTGTACATCTAGAAACATTGTTTTTCTAAATATCTTTTTGGACAGTGTTTTCTAAAATCTGTAAAAGTTTGTAAATGCCTTATGTTAGCCCCAGAACTTTTTATTTTAATAATTCTATTTTTCCAATATTTAAATATCTATACATTAAAATCTAAAAAGGATATCACACAACTTATACATATGTAACAATGTAATATATTTTAATTGGCACACAAGATATGAAGAGACATTCTGTTTAGTGGAAAAATTGTTTACCAAAGTACCCCTTCCTTTCCTTGTAGTATTTTCATTTGACGTTTATGCTTTTTAGTTTGCTCCTTAACAGCTGGGCTACACAAATGAAACATAGCTAAAAGGCCTACTTGGCTTCTTGTATTCAGGGAGTGCCAAGATGATGCCCCAGAGAGGCTGCAGTGTTGCCTCTGGAGAATACAGGGTGTGACAGTCTGGTGGTGTTTTTTACCACCTCAGCCGTGATTAGCTGGCATTCATGGCAGTGGAGAAGGCTGCTGTTTGCTTGTATTCCCAGACTAAGAGAATAATGCTGATAACACCATCACAGACAAAAGTCCTGGATTTATTTACAGTGCTCACCAGGCTTGCGTGTCCCATTATACATGTTACCGGAAGACTTAGCTTTAGTTTGTTGTATTTACCAGCCTTCCATGAAGGAATAAAAACACTAATGTCCTTTTTGTACCTAAAATTATCAGACCTGTTTATGTTGGAAAGACACTTCATTTGATCTTTCTTGTTAGACTGAGACTGAAATATTTTATGTTACTGAGGAAGAGAGGTGCAGGATTAAATGCTGTGATGAGATTTTAAGCTGATGGCTACTTCTCTTGTCTTAGCATTGAAACATCTTTTTTAAATGAAGTGTGACAGAGAGAAAAAAAGGTAAAGTGAGCATCAAACAACGTTCCAGGCCTATCTGCACCTGGATCTATGAGTCACATAGGCATGATCAGAAAAAAATAAGCAGAAAAGTTGAAAACAAAAGAAGATAGAAATTTGACACTGTGAAACTCCTGAAGATGCCCCACAGGGCTAGAAAATGAAACAAGCAATTCCCAAAGACGCTTTATTTTCTTTATTCAGTCCAATGCCACATTTATTAATCTCTTGCTGCGTTCCAAGCCTAAAGGTCAGGTGTTCCTTAAACAGGTAGGTGTATATTCCATTTCCTGACCTCAGAGGGCTCAGATATGAATAGAGCAAACATGCAAGGAATAACAGTGATACAATAGAACACATGCTTGGTTAGCAAAATGAAGAAAGAACTATTGCACCCAATAAATAAAAATAAATTTATTTGTTAATTCTGTAAGGGAGGAAGGAAACAGGAAGGCTTCAGAAAGGAAACTGCTTCTGAAGTATTTTATCAGAAAATGTATGGACAAGACAATAGAGGCCAAACAAAGGCAAAGAAAAAATTGACTGGAATGCTGAGGTTGGGTTTTGGTTGGGGTAAGCTTTTATAGAAAAGCAGAAATGGCTCCAAGGAAGGTTATGTCAAGATTGGCTGGGGCTAGATTTTGAAAAGCCTTGACATAGAATAGGAAATTTGGATTTTATTCCATAAGGCTCTTAGAAACCAGAGAAAGGTTTTAAGGAAGGGAATAATATACCCAAGTTTTAGAAAGGTAACTGTGTAGATGGAGCCCTGAATGGATAAAAGAAAGATCAGAGGTAGCCAACATATTCCCAGATGAAAGGATGATGAGGAGCTAAGGTAATGGCTGTGTTAGAGAGGAGGACATAATGAGTTTGAGTTTTGGCTAGGATTTATTCCAAAGAACACTAGTCCAGAGTGATATGACTTGAAAAAGATTTGGTAAATAAATAAGTTTGGGAAATCCTGAATCTCATTTTATTTTATTTATAGCCCATAAAGCACTTATTAGGTGCCAAGTACTCTTAAATACTCTACAAATATTGACTCATTTAATTCCCATACAAAAACCTTATGAGGCAGGTGTTATTATCATGCCCATTTTGCAGATAAGAAACATCTTGTCTACCCAGGATCCTAACATTAGGAAGAGACAGAGTTGGAAAGGGAATCAGTGGGCTTTAAACGAGTGTCCCTACAGACTCCCAATGGAATCTCTTTGGCCAATGGGGCTCTTAGTTCTTAATTGTCTGAATAGTATTAAGGATTAAAAAAAAACCACTATGTTAGCACTCGTATTTCCTAAACACGTTGGTTCATAGAAACTTTTTCTGTTCACTTTTTAAAATCCCACAGAACTAATGCCCCATAGAACTCAGTTTAGGAAATAATAGGAAAAAAAAGGAACTATTTCAGAATTAAAATCAGTAAATCTTGATAATAAAATAATAAAATATATTAATAGAATAATTAAAATCCCTTTAATTATTCTATTTTATATTAATCATTTTATTATAATGTTATTTAGTTATGTTAACATGGTTATAAGTTTTACAAAAGGACATTTGATTATATCAATGTCTATATTGTTCTTAATATTATTCCAGTGAAGAGGAGAGGGTTGCTTTATTCTAGAATAAGAAAATCAGAAGAAAAAGAAAAAGAAGGTACAAAACAGAAAAGGAACCCAAGATTTTTTTCTAGATCCAAGCCATCAGTCAAGCTAAATTTTATAAGGACTCCTGTAATTTTCAGGTTTGCTCTTGGACATTTCCCAACCCTGTTTCATTACTCTCAGCTTCCCTCACCTTTTGCTCTTATTCAGGCATCACTCTGGACCTGGAAGATGATGGCAGTGTGGATAATCAAACTCAGTCTTTCTTTGAGGTTTGGAGAGGGAGGAGGTAAAGGAAGAAGGAGCATGTAGAAGTTTGGTTCTATAGGATTTAAAGTTTAAAATTTCTGAACCTATGACTAGGTCCTATTTCTTTCCAGCAACCCTGTGAGCTAGGTATTATGATTAGCCCCATATCACAGAGGAGAGTACTGAGGTAGAAAGAGGTAAGTGGCTAGGATTTGGCAGCAGGTGACTGTCTTGAGCATTGGCATCTTTATCATAATAGATAATATTTGTTGAATGCTTCTAGATTCCAGGCATTGTACAGTATGAAGTACAATATATGCAAAGGTATATGCATAAACATATGTAATTTTTACAACTCTGTGAGGTGGGTCCTATTATAATCCCCATTTAAAAGGTGAATAAACTGAGACTTAGAAGGTTCATAACTATCCCAATGTCACATAGCTAGCACGGAATGGAATTAGGATTTTAATCAGGTGGGCTGACACCGGAGTGCGTATTTTTAATCACTCCAAGTACTGCCAGTATGTTATATAGGCAACACTCAGTGCAGAGGAAAGAGTATCACAAAACAGTATGTGGAAGTGGTTGTTCCCCACCTAGCAGAGTGTATAGTACTTGTCCACTTATTAATCTGTCTCTTCCACCAGACTATTGGCACCATCAGGGTAGATGCTGTGCTATTTTACTGTTGTGATATTTTGACCCCCTAGCACAATTCTGGATACACAGAGGATTTTATGAATGATTCTTCAATGACTCAATTAATGATTGAATGAAGAAAGTCATGAGCTGCTCCATGTTTTAGTTGTAAAGAAGGTTTTAACCTAATTATAATAAATTAACCTCCTGGGTTGTGCAGACCCCTGAGGAATTGCTCCCTTCACTCAACTCTGCCTCACCATGCCTCTGTTCCTGAGTCTGGTGCCTCGTTTCTACAGTAGTGGGGGAAAGTCCTGCCAAAACAGAGGTCCAGTCTCTTGCATGTCTCCCCCATCCTGCTTAGCCCATAGGGCAGGGTAAATTCTCACCCACTGTTATCCTTATATTTTGTAATATATTTTCCTGCATGTTATCACATTTGATTCTTATAGCAATTCTGTGTGATAGACAGGGTATTTTTATTTTCTCTCTAGAACTCAGGGAAGAAATTTTCAGTAAGTGGTAGAGTGGCAAATCCAGTTCTCTTGTGGCTCCACAGCTTTCCCATTGAATAAGTATGTAACTGCTCCATTCATTGCACAACTTGGGTTGAACTATTCTCAGACATGACTTCCACAACTGAGTCAATGAAGAGACACATGAAAAGAGACACAGGAAAATAGGCATTTCCCATCAGTGGGTGATTTTTAAAGGAACTCTCTTCACAAATATAAATGGACCGATTTAGCTAGGTGGTGGTTTGAACTTATTAATATGCAAACGAGTCATCAAACTGATTCTGCACCGAAACTCTTGTTCCAAGGGAAGTAGGCCAAACAGTAGCACTACATCTGAACAAATATCAAAGTAGTGTGTATTCAAGAAGCAGCAGAATATAGTGATTAAGAGCACAGACTCTGAACCTAGAAGGGCTTGTTCAAAGCCTGGTTCTGCCATTTACTAGCTCTGTGATCTTGGTTGACTTACTTAACCTCTCTGGGCCTTAGTTCCTTCATCTGTAAAAAGTAATAGTACATGTCATACAGGCTTGATGAGAGAATTAAATGAGTTAACATACGTATATAATGCTAACCACACACTAGGCACTATGTGAATGTATCTATCAATATTTTTTATAATATATCTTTGCACAAGGCTTTGAAAAAATTGGAAGTGCTAGATAAAAATACTGGATTTTTCATCTCCTGCTCTACAAGTTTAAAATAATAAATGTGCGCCAAAAAAAGTCATGGAGAGTTCTCATTGACGATTTTAACCCTGGTGAAGATGCTAAATGGTGTTATTTGCTTTCTCCTAATAGAGCAGCTCTAATAAGCTTGATCAGCTTTTCCTCCCCCACCCCCTGCTTTGTAGTAGAAGTTTAAAAAAAAAATCCTTCTCCCTTAACTGCTTTAACATTTAACAGTCACCAAGAGAAACCGTTCCATCATGATGTCTTCCGAGTTAGTGGACTAGAACAAATTCAGCCCGTTTAATTGTATGGCATTAGGCAGCACTGAAAATGCAATTTGTTGTGAAATTTGTTTTTGCATTTGCTATTAGAAGCCAAGTGTTCAGCTCTTTTGCAGCTCTCCACTGGACCTTATCAGGGAACACACTAGCTGGAGGGCATCCGTAGCACTGATCACTCAGAAGGAAACCGAACAGCTGTGGTTTTGACAGCTGGAGCGGACCTGATGTCCATCAACAAATATGCCGGATACCTTCACTTCTTAGCTAGCATGGGGCAGACCACACTGTTGGTTTGCGAATGAGAGTTCTTTCATGTTTGCCATATTGTTTGGGCGTTGGAGGGCAGGTGTTAGGGACTGGAACATGTTTATATTTATCTATTGTTCCACACAATGTTTGCTATCATTCTTACTATCATACCAAGTAAGATATAAAAGAAGGTGAAGATGTTCTAGGAAAGTGAATAGGCCTTTAGCAAATAAAAGTTCAAATAAACAAAACTACAACTGCTCAAAAAAAGAAAGCTAAACAAGGGATAATCTTTGCTGTAGAAAAGGAAAAGGAGACTCTTGGAATCTAGTACATTTTTCCTGTTTTTTTATTGTCATATTGATATTTGATCAAAAGGTAAGCTATAAAGGGAAGAATGATCAGTTCTCCTTTAGTGTCTTCTAGCTTAGCACTTCACTTTCATATACCTGTCTCATGTGAATGGGAACTTATTATTCAGGAACATGAGGGACACTCTGATGCTAAATATGCCTTTTAGCATGATGTGTCAGTATATTTGAATACAAAAGGACTAAAATTTTTACCTTTGTGACATTTTTTGTAATAAATACAAATGAATCTCCAAATTCTCCAAATCATGTGGATCTAACCAATGATGGTCTCTTATGAAAAAAGAAAGGAAAACGGCATGTGATTATTAAAGTGTGGTTTTAAATGAAATGATTTTAAGTTTAATTAAAAAGTAATGCATTTAATTTACCACAGAGTACTTTCAAATAGTGATAACTATGCACAAATAATAGGGCAGCACTGTGTTGTGTGTTAACTTTTGTCCACATCTCTGCATCAGATGGAGAAATCTTCCCTGTTGCCCCAAAACTACAAGGTTTCTCAAAGTCCCCCTACACTCCCAACTCTTCTTAGTTAATGATATTTTAAAGTATTTACTTCTCTCAGTTAATGAGTTCAGCTAAAGAGATGTAAAGTCAATGCTCTGTAACAAGATCTCTAACAGAATCTGAAATCACTGAGTACAGTAGTTTATAAAACCACCTTGAGAAACAATGTTTTAGAACTTTCCCTTAAGAGCCTATTTTGGGATTTGATGTGCATTGTTTATCTTTGTTTAATAAGTAATAGTGTTATAATAATTAAGATTTTAATAAGCATCTTACTCTTAACCTAACCTAAAAAGATAGGTCATAGTCACAGACATTAGAACCTATGGAATCCTACAGATCTCTAGGCTACTCCCACATTTTAGAGGTGATAAACCAAAGTCAAAGGAGGTCAAGTGACTTACCCCAAGTCACATAGTGTAGAAGGACAACCAGATCTAACTCCTACTCCAGTGTTCTTTTTACCACACATACTGCAAAGTAAACACTCTGTCAGAATGTAATGGTTGAAATTTGTTACACAAGAGTGTCACACCAACTGTTTTCTCAGTAGGATTGATCTTGAGTCCAATAACCCATATCTGTATCAGTTCCTTAAATGACAGTCAAATCACGCTCATTAAATCTGTGAGTGACCTTGGTTGTGTTCACAAAATACTTCTATCTCAACATGCCAAACTTCTTGTTCTTTCACTTTTCTCCCAATTTTCTATTGATTGGCTATGTAGGGTATTTTTTTCTTTTTTTTAGTGAGACAGGGTCTCACTCTTGCTCAGGCTGGTCTCGAACTCCTGAGCTCAAGCGATCCTCCCGCCTCGGCCTCCCAAAGTGCTAGGATTACAGGCGTGAGCCACCACGCCCGGCCTGTAGAGTATTTTTAAAATGGGATAAACAAGCAATTAAAACAAGTTAATTTTCTTTGCTGCTCAATTGATTTGGCCCAAGTACTTTTGTAGGAATATACCATCAATAGCATTAAAATCACAAATTATAAACAGACTAAACCATGGGAAGGCAACAATAGGAATGTACAGAGAGTAGTTGGAAGAAACTAAGAACTAGCATAAAATAACTGTTTCAGCATAGGGGAAAATCACAAAGAAGCCTAGGGATGGCAGGAGACATTTGATTTGTATTAGTGATATTACTGTTATTTTCCTTAGTCTTATGGCAATAATTTTATAGCAGTCATTAACTTTAAACTTTTTTCAAATGTGCTAATAGGATATTTTAAACAATAAGGACATTGCTAAGAACATGGAATTCACCAACGAATAGTGATAGATATCATTAAAGCACAAACATCTTTATCCATCTAAATGGTGAGGATTGCCTTATTAGCTCAAAACACTAAAATAATTATTCTGTTTCAAGGCAGAATCCAACTTTGATGTTATTATTTTTATAAGGAATCAGAATGACTAGTACATTCAAGAAACAAAAATGTTTGCTTCTAACTTTTATGGTTCATTAACCTTGGAGAAGCATCGTAGAACACTAAAAAGAGCTCAAACATTAAAATTTTATAGAACTGGTTTCAAATCCTGGCTGGCTGCAAGGCTGCAACACCTAAATAGTTGTATAACCTAGGGTAAGTTACTTAGCCTGTTTAGGAATAAGGTTCTTTAATTCAAAATAAAAAAAAAGAATACCTGCTGCTTAGGATAGTTGTGAGGATTAAATGAGATAATATGAAAAGCATAGCAAAAAGCCTGTGACAAAGAAAGAACGAAATAATTGATGTTTATTGTTATTCTCCAAAACATGTTACATGTAATTGTTTATTAAGAATCTAATTATTAAGACTCCTTGGTATATGTCAAATATTTTGTAGCTTAAAGGCCTTGTAATTTAACTTCTCAATATTATTGATTTAATGAGAATTTAAATGATTAGTTAGTGTGTGCATGTGTGCGTGTGTGTATGTGTATGTGTTGTGGGTAAGGGGAAAGAAGGAAGGAAGGCAGCAAGGAAGGAAGGCAGGAATGGATTGATGGAGGAAAGCATCAGTCACAAAAGCTGAAACTTACATAATACTTAAAATATGCCACTTTTTAAGTGCTTTACATATATTAACTCCTATATTCATAATGAGAAACTTAGAACACAAGTACTATTATCATCTTCATTTTAAAGATGAAGAAACTGAGGTTTAAAAAGGGTTAGGTAATATAGCCAAAGCCTCAGAGCTAATAAGTAAATAGGCTAGGTTTGAACTGACATAGTTGGATGTCAGAGTCTGTATGATTAAATAACAGATGATACAGCCTTTTATAAGTAAATAAGAAAAGACACAAAGATGGGTTTGTATGTATAGCTTACATATGAGTGTGCAGAAAAATGCCAGCATTTACTCAAACACAAACATACATACACATATCCACATGTATTGCTTGATATTTGCAAGAACAAGAAAATAATGTTCTTTAAGCCACCATTAATAAGGAACTATGTTTATATTTGTTCTCAACTTCAAAAGAGAGGAAGAAAAATAAGAAACTTAAGAAAAATAAATAAAAATAATAATTGAGGATTAGGAAAATGGAAACTATGAGTAATGATAAAAACCTGGTTTCCACTGAGGAGAAAAGAAAGGAAAAGGGAACAAAATTAACCACCTGTGCATGTTGAAACCAAAGATAAATTTGTGCCAGGGAACAAAAATGGTAGGGTCACAAGAAAAGCAAAGAATAGTTGCTTTGTTTGCTGGCCAAAGAAAGGAGGGGGTAGTTTAGGAAAACTTACCCCAAACTTAAAATACTTCCCAAGAAAAGGAACAATAAAATCCTACAACATATGGCAAGTCATTGGTAAATAATAAATAGTCCAAGTCCATAAAAATAAATTCCAGAAACATTTTGAAGGGTTCTCAAGCAAAAAAAAAATAATGGTAAGAGATGTTTCAAATAATATTCAAAAAGAAGCCAGCAAGAGGAAAAGTAGAACTACTTTACAATAAAGGTTTAAAAGTTATGCATCTTGATGAAAACAAGAAAACAAAGGAGTATTAAAAATGAATTAATTGTATGAATGTGCCGAGATAAGTTATGAAATTTTCAACTCCAAAAATATCTTTGGAAAGAATAAATCAAATTGAAAAATAAAATGTAGAAAATACACTGGTTCTCAATTCTATATATGTATCAGACTCACCTTGGATATTTAAGAAATACTTAATTCCTGAGTTTCAGATTCATTTTGGAGAGTTACAGCCATAGTATGTAAAGTCTGGAGACAATTCTCCATGGATCTCTTGCATTTCTGCACGTCTTGTAAGTAAAGGCACTGGCTAACTCTCTTTTCCAGACTTTTCAAGGTTGTGAGGAGCTTTGGAAGATAGAAATAGTTTGTCCCTCTGGAGCAAAAAGCAGGTTTGTTCACTGTTCAGTATAATAATGAAAATATCTTCCTCTGGGGCAAAGGTTAGAAAGACTAATTATACAAGATTTGTGTTTCCTAAGCTTAGGATGCAAACCTACTGAGTGCATATCATCTACCTGGGCCATTCTGCATCATCCCTTGGGATTTGGTGGTCACGAGGAACCAAGGCAGATATGCTGAAGCTCATGCTGCTTCCTGTGCTGGGAATAATAAAGTTCTTTGTATCTGATCCAGGAGTCTGTGTCTTCTGTCAGCATCCATGAAACCATGGTAGGCTCACGTATTAGTTGCAAGTAGGGTAAAATCTTAGGATGTATTTTTAACTTTAGCTATTGAAAATTTTAAATATATATAAGCACCAACAGAATACTATAATGAATCCCTTTTGAAGCCATCCTCCACTTCAACAATAATCAGCTCACGGACAGTCCTGCTTCATTTATAGTACCCTCCCATTTTACACATCCTCTATTATTTTGAAGCAAATTCCAGACATCATTTCATTTCATACACAAATATTTCAGTAGATATCTCTAAAATTTAAAAAAAACAAAAAATTCATGGCCAGGTGGCGGCCAACACCTGTAATCCTAGCACTCTGGGAGGCTGAGGTGGGAGGGTCGCTTGAGGTCAGGAGTTCAAGGCCAGTCTGGCAAAAGTGAGACCCTGTCTCTACTAAAAATAGAAAAAATTAGCCAGGTGCAGTGGCGCATGCCTTAGTCCCAGCTACTCGGGAGGCTGAGGCAGGAGGATCGCTTGAGCCCAGGAGTTTGAGGTTGCTGTGAGCTAGGCTGACACCACAGCACTCTAGCCTGGGTGACAGAGTGAGACTCTTGTCTCAAAAAAAAAAAAAATTCACCACAGTACCATTAACATACCTAACATTAATTAACAGTAAATCTTTAATGCAACCAAATATCCATCTCTTATTTTCAGTTAATCTCATGAATGTCTTTAAAACATTTACTTGTATCTGGATCCAGATGAAGTTGACACAGTGAGATTGATTGATATGTCCCTTTTCTGATCTCTAGGATCTGCCTCTAATTTTTCTTTTTTTGTCCTTTACAATTTATTGATTGAGGAAACACAGTTGTTTATCCTGTAGTCTGGATTTCAATTGATTGCTTAACAATGGTGTCCTTTAATATGTCTTTCAATCCCCTCTGTTTTCTGTAAATTGCTAGTTGGAATAGAGGCTTAATCAGATTCACATTCTTTTTTTCATTCTCCAAAATACGTCATTGGTGGCAGTGTACTCTTTCATCAAAAGTTATGTTGTCTCTTGGTTTTTCTTTCTTCTTTGTGATTGGAGACCATTGATGCTTAATTTCTAGATCAGTTAATTCATCAGGGTCTATAAAGTAAGGATATTCTAATTTTATCTTTTCTTCTTCATTTACTACCTATAATACTTCTATATAGAGAAACTTTCCCTCAATATTAATAAGTTCCTTTAAGAAAAACAGGATAAACGTTTGGCATGTTCCTTTTATTTTTTAGTCTTCAGAATAATTTTAGGGATTATTAAATTAAATTAAATTTTATAATTATGTAAAATATTTACATAGTCTCAAAGTAAAATCTGCAAAACAAACTGTTAAATAAAGGAAACATATCAAACATTTATCCTACCTCCTTTATATGAATTAAAATGTAATAATAAGTCTTAACTTCTATTTCTTTCCCCTCTACCTTATACTCTCCCTTTCTCCATAAACAACTTTTAAAAACAATTTATGATATTTTTCTCTGAGTTTTTTAAAAATATAAGCAGATATATACACATAGGCATACAATCTTCTTTATTAGATGAATAATGGCATAGCAAGTATATGTCTCTTCCTTGCCTTTTTTACTCAAAAATATACCATGAGGATTGCTCCATAGAAGTATATTTTTTATCCCTTTTCACAGTTGCATGGTTCTCTATTTTGTGGATGCACCATAATTTATTCAACCAATTCCCTATTGATGGACATTTAAGTTGTTTCAACTCTTTTATTGTTACAGTCTTATAATAAACAGCTTTGTGCAAATATTATTAGGTATTTCGAGGGTGTATTTTTGGGATAGATTTCTAGGATTGGGATTTCCCAGTCAAAGGGTAAATGCACATATAATTTGGCTAGATGTTGCCAAATTATCAGTGTAAAAGAGAACATGTTTCTCGACAAAGTTGATCTTCAAAAAGTTCCACCAACATTGTAGGTTGTCACGTTTTGGGGGTTTTGTCAATATAGTAGCTTTAGTTTACATTTTTCTTACCATGAACAATTTTGTGTATCTTTATACATGGTAAAGAGCCATTTGCATCTATTTTTCTGTGAACTGTTTATTTCTCTAACCCATTTTTCAGTAGGATGATTGATTTTTTTTCTATATTTAGAAGATCTTTATATTTTAGAGAAATGCAATGTATCTGCTGGCATCTCCCCCTATTTTTTTTTTTTTTTTTTTTTTGAGTTACCACATTGATTCCATCAGCAATTCCTGCTGGTTCCACTTTCAAAATATACCCAGAATCTTACTACTTCTCTTCAAATCCGTTATTTCAACTCTGACCTGAGCAACTATTATCTTTCACCTGGATTATTAAAATAGCCTCCTAACTGGTCTCTCTTGCCTCCCCCACAACTCTCACCCCAGCGTAGTCTCCACATAATAGCCAGTGTGTTCTTTAGAAAACATGTTATATCATATCATACCTGTGCTCGAAACCCTCCAATGTTCCCTATTGTAAAATCTAACATCCCTTGAATGACCTGAAAAACTGTATGCCATCTCCCACCACCCTCCACCACTACTTCTCTAACTTCAGTTTCCACCTCCTTCCCTAGTGCTCACTCAGCTCCAACAACACTGGTCACCTTGTTCTTTGAGCAAACTCATCTTGTTCTAGCCACAAGGTTAATAATTGGCCAAGCCCTGTGTTTAGAATGCTCTTCCCCCAGATATCTCCATGGCTCACTCCCTCATATTCTTCTGATTTGTACTTATAATGTGTATAATTATGTCACTAAAACCTTCCCTGAAAGCCCAAGATAAAATAATAACCCCACCCTCTGCCACTCTCACCACTCCCTTTGTCTTGTTTTTCCCTTCCAGGCAGTTTTGACCAATTGAAATAATGATTTGTTTATTGTGTTGATTGTGTGCTTCCACAACCAAAAAGTAGCCATGAGGGTGTGACCTTTGTTTAGTTCACTGCTGTATGTGCAAGCTTCTACAGCAGTGCCTGGCACAAAGTCGGCACTCTAAATTTTTGACAAATGAGTGCATGAGTAAAATAATGGATGAATATATAGTTATATTGTATTGACTTGTCAATTACATCAGACAGAAATATCTGTGAACCAGCATAACGATAAAAACTAAAGGCCATTTAAAAAGGTACAAAAATACATATTTGGTCTTAGGAAAACTTTGGTCCATGTCACCTTGAATGACAAAGTGATCCAAGACAAAGTGATTTTGCAAAGAAAACAAGAGTCTCTTAATGATGCTTTGTTTTTCAAGTTTCTGTGGAACAATGTTTTATGCATTTTGGAATAGTTTTATGGTTACTTTTGGATCTATGATATTAAAATTATTATTATTATTATTCAGAAGTGATTGAGCACAAATCCTGGGCAATGAATTACCATGTGTTCATATTTACATACACATCATGATCCCTGCCCATCTAGAATATGAAGTAGAAGTCAGTGTGTATAGCTCAGTGTGAACTGGTGCAGTACCTAGTTCATATTTACAGTATTATGTGATTACATAAAAGGCACTGGTTTGAGTTGTCTGAATTAAACATGTTTACTTAATGTTCCAACATGAACACAAAAATTGATTGGAATTCATTCGGAAACAAGGATTCTTCCTACCTGCTGTTTCTTAGTTAAGGGAACATTCAAATTTAATTCAAGAAGATATTCTTTTTTCTTTAATAAGTGATTTATAATTTCACTGGTTCTAATTTACTGTAAGCAAAGCATCAGATTAGTAATGTGTTTAATATGAGTTATTAAGTTCCCATTAGATTAAATTACCACCCCTAGAGATCTGCAAAGCTACTCTGAATTAATTTGCATTCTTCAGTACGCACACATTTCACCTTTTCTTAAATGCTACAGATACTTTAGGATGTATATCCTAACTCCAAGAATAGCAAGTCATCTTATGAACTCTGAAATTCTTAGTTCTGTGTGTTGATTTGTGATAATAATAATAATGACAATAATAATAATTTGACACATTTAGAAATGGTTCTGGTAGGTTTCTTTTTTTTATTTCAAAATATTACAGGGGTACAAATGTTTTTGGTTACATGTATTGATTTTGTTATGCTTGAGTCAGGGTTATAAGTGTGCCCGTCTCCCGGATGGTGTTCATCGTACCCGTGGTAGGTTTCTTTTGGTTGTTTTATATACAGTATACACAGTAACACAATTTCCAGGTGCTCCATGTCAAAATCCATTTTTACTAAGCTCTACCAGAGCGAAATCTTTATTGACTATTTATATTCTTTCCAGTTGCATTTAACAAAACTATCAATTTAAAACCATCTTCTAATTGATTGGTTTAATATTTGTTTTAAAATGTCTTACGTAAACACATGCAATCTAAACATTTCATCTGTGAATCTTCTAAAATTGAGTCAGAATTACATAGGGTGTACCTACTATAGAGTTGGAAGCAAGAGGCTTGTGAGTATTACCTATGGAACTTGAGATGACAGTAATGCTTACAGGCTAGGAAGTTTTTTAGTGTCTGAACGAGGCTTTGTCCAAACATGAGTGGATTAAACTACTGACTTGGTCTTCTTAATAGTAGATTGACATCATCAATTAATTTGTGAATGTGATCTTGTGGTGATAACAAAGAGAGCTCCAAAGAGGGAGAAAAAAAATCAGTACCTATATATAGAGATGTGTTTGCAGTGAAAAATGTAGTCACTGGAAGCATCAGATATATTAACTAATAAAACAAAGCCTGTGCATATTTACTAACCACATCTCTGCAAAGCAGATTTACCAACTCAATTCCCCAAAGCTAAAGAGGGTATCAGGCTGGATTAGAAATCAGAAGTCCCTATTCTTGAACTCACATGATGAATTCACATCTGTTCCCCTGGTGCACGGCATTAATTTTAGCAGTAATGCAACCCGTATTAGTCTGAGTTGACCCAGAAAGGCATTGGATCACTCAGGGAAAAATTCTCAGCGTTCCCAATTTAATCTCATCCCCAAAGAAGAGACATATCCTCCCTGTCTTTATCCAAACTGTAAATTTTAAGGGTACAGTGAGCAGAAAAAGCCAGGTTCTATGGCTTCATTTTCTTCTTCTTCAAATTCTTCTTACACTCTACTGCCAAATTAATCTTTCTAGAGCACTTCTCTGAAATAGCCATTTTTCTACAAAAAAAAAAAACTTCAGTATTTCCCAAGACCACTTCTTTGTTTTAAAACATGTGTATGTGTGTTTGAGTCCATACAAATATCTGCTTATTACATCAGAATCTGTAAAAGCATGTAAGAAGAAAATTAAAATTCTCTGTAGTCCAATTTGGATTTGGGGAAGAATATGCCTGTGGCAGAGAGAGAGTGAATGGATTAAAGAGAGGAAAATCTTGGGAATATGAAAAATGGTAGGAAGACTTTCAGAAAAGATGCAATAAGAACACGCATGGTAACAGAGACATTGAGAGAAGACTGAAATACTACGTAAGGGACTGAGTTAATGACTTACAGAAGGAGAGGCAGAAGTGATTCTAAGTTTCCTAATTTGGGAGAATTGATAGATGCTGATGTGAAGAACAGACATTGAGATTCTTGTGGGATGTATGGTAAAGCATGATGAAAGGAGCGTGGGTTTTAATGGGTCAGGTTTTCAAACGGGATCAAATCCAAGCTCTACCATATGCCAGCTGCGTGACCCTGACAGCATGACCTAGCCTCTCTGAGTTTCAGGTAAAAGCAGGAACTTTATATCTGATTTTTTCAGGATTTGTTTTGAAGTTTAAACTTGATAAAGTATCGAAAGTATCTAAACTGAGATAGCAAACAGGTAGCTGGGAATAGACGTCTGGAGCTCCAGGGAGGGTTGCAGACTGGAGATGTGAAGTCAGTGGTGATTTCTGAGGAGTGTACAAGGCTACAGGAATTGGAGGAGAACACGTCTGAGGACAGTGACCTCAGGAAACAACAACATTTAAAGGGTGGACTAAAGGAGAATCAGAAAAGGACTGTTATTTAAATGGAAGTAAGAAAGCCAAGCTGCAAAGGCTATCAAGGCCCCGCATGTGCAGTTGTGTCCTGTGCTAATTGAGCCTGTCCTTCTCAGGTTGTGGTATGTGTAGCCGTTCAGAACATATTTTCTCAATACAAATGTTAGTCATGCTGCGAATTCACAACTGCAAGACAGAAGTTTCAAGGCAACAAGTAATGATGCCCCACTATGCCCTCTCAGTTAGAGAAGATCCTGAGGAAGAGTGAGGAAATTGCTGATCAAGCTTGCATTTGACATAATGTGGCCTCCTCAATGTCTGGATCTAATAACTTG
This sequence comes from Daubentonia madagascariensis, assembly GCA_023783475.1. Lineage (NCBI taxonomy): Eukaryota > Metazoa > Chordata > Mammalia > Primates > Daubentoniidae > Daubentonia > Daubentonia madagascariensis. The sequence goes on along the minus strand of JAKFHU010000747.1, from coordinate 12,034,780 downwards.
TGACAGTTTGCTGTGGGGCATTTTGAAAAAGAAAAATTTTTGGCTTGGCCTAACAATAGTAGAATACTTAAAAACACCTCTTAGGGACAGCTTTAATGCCATCTACTCAATAGTGAAGATGTCCAGAAGAAAAGGAAAAAAATTTTTAAATGTAGGGATATTAAAGGGAAGTATACAGTCAATTTCTAACCATTTTGCCTAGGGGCTTTTGGCTAATCTGTGGACAGCAATAGATCTGATGATAAGATTTGTGTTGTAAAAGAGTGTAATTTAGTAGAATGAAGAGATTCCATCAGTCTTTGTTACTACTGCTGACAAACTGTCTGGGATCTCCAAACCGTGGTCTCTTCTCAAACATGATCTCCACCTCTGCATGTCTTACCCAACACACTATTCAAGGTCCATTCAAATGGCATCTCTTCTATGAAGCCTTTTCTGATCCTTGAATTGAAAATGGAAGTACCTCTTGCACTGAACGCTGCCAGTTCAGTATTCAACATGCTCTGCTTCTTTTTGTAGTTATTGTTTCATAGTCTAAAAACTCCTTGAGAGTAAAGATTACACTTCACTTTGTCTTTTTGCTATGCTCCACAGCTTCCAGTTTTATGCTTTCTGCACAGTAAACATCTGGTGACTATCATTAAAATGATTTAATGACTGTACTATGATTATCACCTCAAAATTAGTCCCCCATCCCAAATAATCAGTTTCTTTAAATTAAATTAATAAGAATTCTTTTGTATAGTATTTTGCAATCAACAGAACATTATTTTTACCTTTTATATTTATTACTCACATTATAAGACATTTGTTAATTCTTTTTACTGAAAAGATATTTAAACAATAAGTTGCTTAGAGAAGTTTGATATTTGGGCCTGATTGTAATCCCATGATAGCAAATCATTCTTTTAAGTCACAAAGTGTATAATATTGCACTCTATTTACCATTGGGTTTCCTATCCTAGTACCTTAATAATTAAAGATATACTAGTTGGTATTTACACTGTTCTTAAGATGAGTGATCAAAATAAACTTGTGATCAACAGAATTATCGATTTTAAAATTTGCTGCACTCACCTTTGCCAAATATAAGTTGTCTAAACAAACATTCCATGATTTTCTTCAATTTGAAAAAAATAGGAAAGACTTTGCCATCAAAATGCAAACACAAGAGTTTATTTATATTTCCTATCTTCCTATTTCCTTCCACTTAAGCCAGCATTGCTTCCTAACGCTGCCTGTTTTCAACATTTATTTTAGTTTTCTTCTTACTCCTAACATGTGTGTGGCAGAATCCGGCAATTTTATATGTTGCTTACAAAAAGGAGAAGAATGCTTTTCTGAAGATGTCACTGTTTGTAGTCAAATAAACCACTGTTCATGAAAGATTTTCCCTATATTTATTCAGAGGTGTCTATTCTTTTCCGCTATGACTTGATAATAGTCCCGCTATTCTAACCTTTCAGTGAAACCGTGGTTAGAACAGAATTTAAGATATTTGCAGCATACACTGTTCTTCATATAAGAAGAGATTAGCTTTTTAATAATAGCTTCTTTTGAATTAGAAAAGGATTTCTACAATAGAGAGCAAAACCACATGAGGAAATGTAGTCAATGATGGTTTTGTGTAAGCTTTAATAATTTCTTTGTTCTAAAGCTTTTTGCAGTTTTTGGTTAGAAGGATAAAGGAACTGACCCACTATATTTCATTTACTGCAAAAGCATTGGTGATTACCCAGGGCATTTCTTGATACCTTTTAGAGAATCCACTTTTAGCAGATCTCTGCCAACCAGGGAATCTTCCACAAAGATTTACAATTGCTTTGCTGAGTGGTATAGAAAAAAAAATCATGAAATCCGCAACCAGACGGTCCTGGTTGGAATCCTGTTACCTTTGGCAAATTGCTTCACTCTGGGCCTTGGTTCCGTCACCTGTAAAGTGAGAGGGTTGTAGGATTAAATGAGATTGCATATGTAAAAACGTCAACACTATGCCTTGCCCATAGATGGACCCATCAGGTATAAAGTGTCTTCACTCTTAGAGATTGAATACCTTTAAGATTTGGATAAAAAGGAGAGAAGAATTTTCCTAAAGTACTCATTGTAGAGATGTAAGAACATGTTACAAATAAAATGGATCATATTCAAACTGGATTAAGTGACAGGGATATGTTTTGTCTTGTGTAACAAAAATTTCAGAGGCCAAAAAGACTCCCAATATAAGATATCAGGGATTCTTCTTAAATTTTCTGATTTCTTCCTTCTAGCCTCCTCTTCATATTGGTTTTTTGCCAAGCCAGCTCCCTCACGGTCACAAGATGGCACCCAGCAGTAACAAGGACAACTTGTTTCCTTGCTCATGAACAGTGGGAGTGAAAGCTGTCCCTTAACAATGGCCTTGTTGATCTGGTCCTTTGGTTTGATTAAGATGTCAGAACTTGTGCCACCACTGGACCAAAAAACCACCTTAGTAAGTAGATATTGCCAATTTATAATCACAAGCTAAGATTCAAAGACTTGCTAGACCACACTGCTAGGAAGTGGGAGAGCTGGAATCAGATGCAAGTTCTCTCATGCTGACCCCAGTAATCATAGCAGGGCCCTACTTTTTTATCAACAATATTATAAGTGTGTGTGTGTGTGTGTATATATATATATAATATTTATAATTTATATAAAAATTAGCATCATATTTAATAAAATCATTTTTGAGAACTTAGATTTTAATTTACTTTACCTTTCCTTAGGAAAATGACATATATTTTAAGTGTCCAATGACTCTAGTCTTGGCATATCTCTGAAATATTTTTTAACACATTAAGTACCATGTGAGTTGTATTTAACTCACAGTAGTTTTGAGCAAGGGGCCTCATGAAGCATATGTAACTCACACGTCTCTTCACCTTGGGAGGCACGTGAACTATTTTTCAAGTTGCATATAACTCGTGCACAGAAAACAATAAAAAATAACAAATTTTTCATTAAATTAGAAAGGATCATTTTGTTTTTGAAGTTTTTATTGTGTTTTCATAAAAAACACCGTGGCCCCAAGGAAAAAAATTTTTTCTAGTGTGGCAGTCAATGTGTTAAATGCTGTTTATCCATTTATAGTCACCTTTCCAAACACAGTGATCTGTGGCTATAACTTTGTCTAGGTTTAAACTGATCTGGGTCTTCTTTATGACACTTTTATCAGTTCTCACCATTTGTATTTTGGTCTGGTCTGGTCTTCATTCCTCTAATTAATGCTTGATAGCAGCAAAACACTGTAGGTGAATTCCACAAGTATGGATGTATCTTATAGACTCTGAGTTTTCTGATTAAGGACACAGGTGTATGTCATAGGTATATAGGACGGCAATTGCATTGGTGATTTTACTTAAGGTAACTAATGGGTATTTTTTTCTTTTTTTTTTTCTTTCCCTCCTCTATTCTGAGGGAAGAATAGATATTTTTTGAAATAGAATTTTATACTAGGACCCTGAATAAAGAAATATGCTTAAAGGTCTTTGATGTTTTCTAAAATCAATCTTTATCCTAGTAGAAATATATAAACAGTACACTAAGACCTTCCTAAAGGAATCAACTTAGTTTTATATATTTTGCAAAGTACTCTAAGTACAACAACTAATCACTGCTCTTTCTCTTTTTACCTAGAGGGATGATATTGTGCCTTTCTGTATGCTCATAATCAGGGTTGCCCCTCAGGTCTGAACCCTCTTTCAATTTAAGCCTTGTAGATGACACTTGACCTCCTGCTCACATATCATTGCTGCTATATATATAATTAATTATAAGTTATATCCTCCTGCCATGACTGAGAAATTCTCTCAAAAAAAAAAAAAAAACAACAACAAGCTATGATGAAGCTGGAAACCAGAGGCCTGACCTTAGAATCAAAAGCAGACCTTCCATAATAGAATGCAGATAGGAACCAATTAAGACGTTCTGTTCATCTACCTCCACTTATTTGAAGCTATACTATATTCAGTCATCTATCTCAGGGGCAAATCAGATATTTCCATTAAGATATGACACTGATTATGGACACCCTTAACCCAATAGAATCATAAGATATCTATCCAGTTTATTTTTATTTTAGAACGTGGGAATTTGAGACAAGGTTAAAACTAACTCCATATATTTGAATTTGGATTCGTGATCCTCAGTAACTCTATCCCATTAAAATTCAAAATCTTAGGCATTCCAAATTGAGTCACTAAAAAATATTCATGGAGAAGAGAAATTAATTAAAATTCTCAAGACTGACTTGATCTAGAGCAAGAGAAAATTAAAATGGTATGTTTCCTCATCTTGAGTGTCCACCAGCAGCTTTGTCTATATTAAAAGGTCTTTGAATTCTAAGTTCCATGTTGAGTAAATAAGTAAAAGAAAGACAAAAATATATATATAAATTAAATCTATTTGACAGAGGGCTACAAAACTGCCCACATGAGGGCTAATTTGCAGCAAAACCTTAAATGGGCACTTAGAGTAGACGAATTAACCAAATTTATGTTTTAAGTTTGGTTTAATTTTATGCTATATTTTTTCAACCAAGTTAATTGCATGTATGTATTTATAACCTAAAAATCTCCCAGTGAAAACTATGAAAGATTGGAGAAATGCAAAGTGACAGAGCTAAGTGAAATTAAAATATAATAATAACTGAGCTCAACCAAATACAAAGAAAACAAGACTAAAATATAAAACATGTATTTTACTAAAAATATAAGTAAAACTAAATGCATGCTTTTACTCCCTTGTACAAAGTCAAAAATTCCTAGTACTCTTTGTCCTTTCACTGTAAAACACCTAGTTGAAATTATTCTTTTAATTAGTTCTGCCCAAATCCTGAAAGACTCCAGTATCAGAATGCTTGATGCTGTGCAATTCTCTGCTTGCTGTCTGATAAAGTGGTAAGCCAACTTTTTACTGAAGCTTGCCTGGACTAAGGCTATGAAAAAGAAGAAAGATAAAAAGTAGACTTATAGAAAGGGAATATTTATTCTTTCAAAAATCATTTGTTGAGTATCTGAAACACGAAAGGAGTGGTGATAGGAAAAGGAAGCCAGAGTAGACTGAAAGATTAGTTCAACAGAGAAGAAAAATAAAAATAATGACAAATGGAGACAGTAGAGATGGCAAGTGGTTAGCAGTGTCAATGCACTCCAGCCAGAGACCACCAGTAATCAAAGAAGTTGGGTTAGTGCTCCTTGTAGCACAGGAGAACACATGCCATGGGCAATGTGGGGGATGTCAGTAAGAGAGTGTTAGGATTTGAGCTTGTGTTAAGTGTTTTGGGGGTGGCTATAAGCAGGTGGGCCTTGCCCTGGATTAGATACTGCTGGGAAGTTGGGATAACTCTACAATTGGGTATTGTAATCTTATCTAGAAGGAGGAAAGACTGAGTAAGGTAAAAACTGTAATTGGTAAGAAGCAATGATTACTCATATTAGCCAGGATGGGGGATATTTGATCATTTGGGGGATTGACAATGTTTATGTTTTCATCTATTTTCAGATATGATTATGGAGTGATTTTTTTTTTAATCTAGATCCATTGTAGTCAACGATTAACCTTGTCTGATGCTGATGTTCTATGAAATTGTTGATGATCAGCAGGAGAATACCAAGACCTGGCTGTGAGGGTTAGGCCAGCTGGCAGCAACACCAAGGCCTGACTGATAGTAGCAGGGTGGTTAGGTGTTGCTTGTGTTAGGTGTCGCTTTTCTGTTTCTTAGAAGAAGGCACATAAAGATTAGGGTAAGAAAAAGTACAAAGAAAAATAGTTGATATGTATTTATTGTACACATATTATATGACAGGAACTATGCTAAATGTTTTATGTGTATAATTTCGTTTAATATTCACAACAATCCTATAAATTTGAGTGCACATAAGTGAGGAAAATAAGCCTTAGAAAAATAAAGTTATTTGTTTAAAGTGGCATAACCTGTAAAAAGTAGAGTAAGAATGGTGTTAGAATCTTAGACATGTCGGACTTAAGAGCAAATGTGCTTAATCATTGCTTATAAGAGAAAGTGGCTGTGAACACAACATCGGTACATTGAGAGATGTGCTTCCCCATTAAAATGCAAGGTACATGAGGGTAGATATTCTGCATTGTTCATATCCGAATTTTTCAGAGCTAGCAGATTAGTGATCTGTCTATAATGGTGCTTAATAAATACTAATGATCAATTAGATGGATGATAGATGAATTGATGGATCAAATAAAAAGTTCACACTTGATCAGGGTCAAGACTAATTGATATAATTTCACTCTATGTTGCAGGAAGTAGGAATAAACCTTAAAATATTGGTAATAGCAATTATACAGGTTTTAGATCATGTGATATTTACAACTAACTTCCACATATATGTTCTATGGGTAGAACATTATATCATTTTTCACATGAGAACATTGAAGTTCAGGTATGTTAAGTCTTCACCTCAAATCACATGACTAATAAGTGGCCAAACATGGGCTAGAATTTTGGCCTCCCCACCTTTAAGTTCAGTGGACTATTTTCCAAACTGTATAGCCTTTTTTCTTATAATTCTTCAAAATAATTTAGGTAAGAGAAGGAAAGTTCAGAATTCTTAGAATGTTTTCTAAAAAATATTTTCTAAATATCGGCATCTATGAAATATTTGTAATTAATCATGATGAAACTACGACCAGCCCACAACTGTTTCCAACCCTACTTTTTAGGTATTGTTCTCTCTTATTTTTGATAGCCTGTAGCTGTTTCAGTCCTTAAGCACTGTAAATAATTCACAGTCCATTTATATTTTTTAAAATTGTCTTTGTATACACATTTGTTTGCATTTAAATAATGTTGATGACTGAGGAACACTGCTAATATCTGGCTAAAAGCAATGATACTACAGACTCTTTGAAAGCAGTGAATGATTCATTCAGATGAAAGGTTTCAAGCTGTGTGATGAATTGAGGAAAACAAACCAATATTTTAATGAAAAATACCAAGATTGCAAAAATTTATATTACTATCAGCACACTGAGAAACATACCAAAACAGAAAACAGCCTAGTTCTTATGTAATCTGCAAGAAATATGCTTCCTATTGGCTCACTAGAAATATTACCATTCGGCCTGTATTTAGACTAAACTAGATATTCTGTTGATAGTGGGCACTGAGCTTCCATCACCCAAAGCACTTCATCTTTCAAAGCATCAGTTCTGCATTCCAACACAGAATTTTTAAATATATTTTGCAAATATAGATTTTATACTAAATGTTCTCTGTGAATTATTTGAATAGCATTGTGAAATTGAGTTTCAGTATAAGTAACCTTCCTTTATCCCCGAGTTATGTTAAAGTTTCCACAGCTTTGAGTACTATCACTATGTCAGCCTAATGATTTGTTTATTTTAAAAAGCTGTACATATGTATACATATTTATATACATACATGTATACATACATATAAGAGGTCTTCAAAATGTTCATGGAAAATGCATATTATTAAAAACTATGCATGAAGTTCAAAATGTTTTTGCACCAAAATAAGCTCATGTTAATTTATTATAACATGTCTGAGCAAAATTTAGTTTCAGACACTAAGAAGCACCAAAACTTATGGTGAATCTTGGGTGGAAGAATGGTGAAATCATCGATGCCTTACAAAAAGTTTATGGGGACAATGCCCCAAAGAAATTAGCAGTTTACAAATGGACAACTCCTCTTAAGAAGGGATAAGATGATGTTAAAGGTGAAGCCTACAACAGTAGACCATCCAAGTCAATTTTTGAGGAAAAAAAATCACCCTTGGTTATGTCCTAATTGAAGAGGACTGACAAACCAGAAACAGCCAACACCATAGACAGCTTAATTGGTTCAGCTTACACAATTCTGACTGAAACATTAAAGATGAGCAAACTTTCCACTCAATAGGTAGAAACCTTTGCACCCAGATCAGCTGCAGACAAGAGCAGAACTTTCAGTGGGAATTTTAAACAAGTGTGATCAAGATTCTGAAGAATTTGCTTGAAAAATTGTAACAGAAGATGAAATGTGGCTTTACCAGTATGATCCTGAAGACAAAGCACAATCAAAGCAATGGCTACCAAGAAATGGAAGTGCTCCAGTTAAAGCAAAAGCAGACTAGTCAAGAGCAATAGTCATGGCAATAGTTTTTGGGGATGCTCGAGGCATTTTGCTTGTTGACTTTCTGGAAGACCAAAGACTGACAACATCTTATTATGAGAATGTGTTGAGAAAGTTAGTTAAAGCTTTAGAAGAAAAACATCCAGGAAAGTTTCACCAGAGAGTCCTCCCTCATGACAATGCTCCTGCTCACTCCTCTCATCAAACAAGAGCAATTTTGCCAGTTTTGATGGGAAATCCTTAGACATCTACCTTACAGTCCTGATTGGACTCCTTCTAACTTCTTTTTGATTCCTATTCTTAAAAAATCTTTAAAGGGCACCAATTAGTCTTCAGTTAGTAATGTAAAAAATACTGCATTGACATGGTTAAATTCCCAGGATCCTTAGTTTTTTCAGGATGGACTAATAATGGCTGGTGTCAGCAGTTACAAAAGCATCTTGACATTCTTCACAGAAGTAGAAAAAATAATCCTAAAATTTATATGGAATCACAAGAGACCCATAATACCCAAAGCAATCCTCAGCAAAAAGAACAAAGCTGAAGGCATTACATTACCTGACTTTAAAATATACTACAAAGCTGTAGTAACCAAAACAACATAGTGCTAGCATAAATACAGATGCATAGGACAATGGAACAGGATAGAGAACACAGAAGTAAATCCACACATTTACAGCCAACTCATTTTCAACAAAGGTACTAGGAACATACATTGGGGAAAGACAGTCTCTTCAATAAATGGTGCTGGGAAAACTGACTGTTCATATGCAAAAGAATGAAACCAGACCCCTATCTCTTGCCATATACACAAATCTAATCAAGATGGATTAAAGACTTAAATCTAAGACCTGAAACTGAAATTACCAGAAGAAAACACTGGGGAAGCACTGCAGGACATTGGTCTGGGCAAAGATTTCTTGAGTAAGACCTCAAAGACACAGGCAACCAAAGTGAAAATGGATAAATAGGATAACATTAAGCTAAAAAGCTTCTGCACAGCAAAGGAAACAATTAAAGTGAAGAGATAACCCACAGAATGGAAGAAAGTATTTGCAAACTACCCATATGACAAGGGATTAATAACCAGTATTCAAAAGGAGCTCAAATAACTCAATAGGAATAAAATAAATAAACAAATTTAAAAAGGGCAAAAGATCTGACTAAACATTTCTCAAAAGAAGACATATGAATGGCCAACAGGTATATGAAAAAAGCGCTGAAAATAACTAATTATCAGAGAAATGCAAATCAAAACTACAACAAAATATCATCTCAACCTAGTTAAAATGGCTTTTATCAAAAAGACAGGCAATAGCAGATGCTGGTGAGGATGTGGAAAAAGGGAAACCCTCATACACTGTTGGTGGGAATGTGAATTAGTTTAGCCACTATAGGGGACAATATGGAGATTCTCAAAAACCTAAAAATAGAACTACTATATAATCCAGCAATCCCACTGCTGGGTATATATCCAAAAGAAAGGAAATTAGTATATTGAAAAGATATCTGCACTCCCATGTGTATTGCAACACTATTCACAATCGCCAAGATTTGGAATCAACCTAAGTGTCCATCCATGGATGAATAAATAAAGAAAATGTGGTACATATACACAATGGAATAATATTCAGCCATAACAAGAATGAAATCCTGTCATTTCCAACAACATGGATAGAACTGGAAGACATTATGTTAAATGAACAAACCATGCACAGAAGGATAAATATCACATGTTCTCATTCATATGTGGAAGCTAAAAAAAAAAAATTGAACTCATAATGATAGAGAGTAGAATGATGGTTACCAGGGGCTGGGAAGGAGAGAAGAAGGGGGGATAAAGAAATGGTTAATGGGTGCAAAACTACAGTTTGACAAAAGTAATAAATTCTAGTGTTCAGTAGCACAATAGAGTGACTATAGTTAACAATAATTTATCATATATTTCAAAATAACTAAACGAGTAGAACTGGAATGTTCCTAACACAAAGAAATGATAAATGTTCGAGGTGTTGCATATCCCAATTACCTTGGTTTGATCATTACACATTCTATGCTTGTATCAAAATATTACACATAACTCATAAATATGTACAACTATTATGTACCCATAATAATTAAAAATAAAAATTTTTTAAAATAAAAATAAAACTACCATATGATCCAATCACACTTCTGAGTATATATCCAAAGGAATTTAAAACACAAACACGATCACGAAGATTTATCTGTACTTCTAGGTTCATTGGTGCATATTTAGAATAGCCAAGATATGAAAATAACCTAAATGTCCTTCAACAGATGAATGGATAAAGGCAATGTGGTACACACACACACACATACACACACACACACACACATACACACAGTTGAATATTATTCAGCCTTAAAACAGAAGGAAATCCTGCCACTTTCACCAATATGGGTGGTGCTGGAGAATATTAAGTTAAGTGAAATAAGCACAAAAAAGAAAGAGAAATACTTTATGATCTTACTTACATGTGGAATCTAAAGCAATCACTCTCACAGAAGGAGAGAGCAGGATGGTGGTTGCCAGAGGACGTAAGGAAGAGAAATAGGAGGATGTTGGTCAAGGGGTACAAAGTTTCAGTTATGCATGATAATTTCTGGAGATCTAATGTACAGCCTAAGAATGATAGTTTAAAAAACATTGTATAAGTGAAATTTGTTAAGAGGATGGATCTTAAATTAAATATTCTCACAACACACACAAAGGTAGTAACTATGTAGAGGTGATAGATATTGTAATTAGCTAGAATGCGGTGATCGTGCCACAATATACATATATCACAACATCAAGTTCTACACCTTAAATATTAATATATGCAATTTGTTTATGTCAATGATATCTCAATAAAGCTTTTCAAAATTTTTAAAAAGCATCTTGAACTTGATGTAGCTTATGTTGATGAATAAATTTTATACTTTTATTTTTATCTTTTAATTACATTTTTCACAAACTTTTTGAAGTTTTCTCATACATATAGAGTTGGATTGGTCCTTGATACTATTCAACTCTTTCACTTAGTAGAATGAGAAAACAAAAACAAAAAAGTCTCATTTATTCACTAAAGATACAAATTTTATAAGCCACAGAGCCCAAGTATTTAGATGCCCAGTGAAGCATTTTGTTCCCTATACCCTTTCAGTAATAAGTAATATATATATAATATTAGGAAATAATATACAATATGCTTTTCGAACTACTGTCCCACTATGGTTCTGGATCCCAGCACCCTATTTCAATAAGTGAAATCAAATCCATATAAGTCAGTTGACTAGCTGCTTACTTCTTGTTTGCCTTTGCACATTCCTTTTGTCTATCTCTACTTGATAGAGTAATACAGTCATATGCTACATTATGATGTTTTGGTCAATGACAGACCAAATATATGACAGTAGTTGCATAAGATTATAATAGAACTGAAAAATTCCTATCACCTAGTAATGTCACAGTCATTGTAGCACAATGCATTACTCATATATTTGTAGTGATGCTGGTGTAAAAAAATCTGTGCTGCCCGTTGTATAAAATACAGTACATACAATTATGTATAGTACATAATACTCGATAATAAACCACTAAGTTACAGGTTTATATATTTACTATATTATACTTTTTATTGTTATTTTAGAGTGTACTTCTACTTATTAGGTTGTTAAGTCTGAAATGTCCAATTTCTTTAAGTACTAAGTTTGACAGTTGATATTCTGATATTTCACTTTGACACTTTCTGTTTTATTTTTGTCATGAAGGTTCATCCTCAGTCTTTCAAACACACACTTTGGCTTGTGATTACCTTTCAAATTTTTTTTAGAGCAATTTTTGTGAAACCATGGATAAGTTAAAAATTCCTGTTATTTTCAGATATGAGTTCTGTCGTGGAACCGATGCAGCACAGACAGCTCAAAATATCAATGAAGTGTTTGGGAAGGATGTGACTAATGAACGCACAGTACATCAATGGTTTGAGAAGTTCTGTTCTGGTGATTTTAATCTTGAAAATGAGCCACATGGGCAAACTGAGACCAAGGTGGATAATGATGAGCTGAAAGCTGTAGTGGAAGCGAATCTATCTCCACCTACGTGTGAATTAGCAGCAAGTTTTGACATTACTATTCCAACAATATTAGACCATTTGAAACAAATTGGCAAGGTAAAGGAGCTGGATAGCTGGGTCTTGCATGAATTAAACAAGCATCAGCAGAGAAATCATCTTGAATATTGTTACATATGATGAAAAATGGATTCTTTTTGACAGTCACAAGTGTTCAGCACAATGGTCGAATAAAGATGAAGTGCTGAAATATAGTCCGAAACCAAATATTCATCAAAAAAAGCTATGGTGTCTATTTGGTGGTCCAGTGCTGGCATTATCCACTATAGCTTCAGAGTCCAGAGTGCTAACCCTTACACGATGGACCACCTCTTATCCACTACAACTTCATGAAACCTGGTGAGCCCATTACAGGAGATGTCTACTGCAACCAACTGGACAAAATGATAAGGATGCTTGTGATTAAGCAGCCAAGATTGGTCAATAGAGACAGACCAATCCTCTTGCAAGACAACGCTCAACCACATGTTGCATAAACAACACTGCTCAAACTGTAGCAGCTGGACTTGGAAACTCTCTGTCATCCACCGTGTTCACCTGACCTTGCACCAACTGACTACCACTTCTTCCAGGCTTTGGACCACTTCTTGCAAGGAAAAATAGTCAATTCTCAACAAGCTGTGGAAAACGGCTTTTGCAATTTCATGGCCACTCACTCTCCAGGCTTCTTCACTGCTGGTATAAACAAGCTACTGTTAAGACGTTAAAACTGTGTTGGTAAGTTAGGCACATACTTTGATTAGTTGTATTGCTTCTTGTTTGACACATAATAAACTATACTTTTGATTTGAAATTGGACATTTCATATTTAATGACCTAATATTAAAAAGAAATCTGTAAATCAGCTTCAGGCAGGTCCTTCAGAAGGAGGTATTCCAGAAGACATTGTTGTATCTTAAGAGATAACAGCTCCATGTGTGCTATTACCTGTGAAGACCTTCCAGTGGGACAAGATATGGAGGTGGAAGACAGTGATATTCATGATCCTGACCCTGTGTAGGCCTAGGTTAATATGTGTGTGTCTTCACTTTAAACAAAAATGTTTAAAAAGTAAAAAAATAGTAATAGAAAAAAGCTTATAAGAATATAAAGGAAAAAATATTTTTGTACAACAGTACAATGTGTTTGTGTTTTAAGCTAAGTATTACTATAAAAGAGTCAAAAAGTTTTAAAAAATTAAAAGTTTGTAAAGTAAAAAAGTTACAGTGAGCTAAGATTAATGTATTATTGAAGAAAGAAAAAATTTTAATAAGTTTCTTGTAGCCTAAGCATTTATAAAGTCTAGAGTAGCATACAGTAAAGTCCTGGGATAGGCCATCACATTCACACCCTACTCACTCACTGACTCACCCAGAGCAACTTCCAGTCCTGCAAGCCCCATTTGTTGTAAGTGTCCTACACAGGTGCACCATTTTTTTTCTTTTATATCATATTTTTCTATATCTTTTCTATGTTTACACAAATACTTACCATTGTGTTATAGTTGCCTACATTATTCAGTACAGTAACATGCTGTACAGGTCTATAGCCTATGAGCAATAGACTATACCATCTAGGTTTGTGTAAGTACACTTCATGATAAGCACACGACAAAATTGCCTAATGATGCATTTCTCAGAACATATCCCTGTCATTAATGGTGCATGAGCGTATTTAAACATTTATACAAGTTTACAAAACAGGAAGAGATTATATGCTATATTTCCTCCCCTTTAAAATAGGCTTCAAATAGCATAATTGTCATGGTCATGTGCAGCTTTTTCCTCTGCATATGATTTTTGAAGATTGTATCTGACCTTGAATAAAGCAATATTCATGACCTCAATCCATTACTGCAAATATCAGTCATATTTTTCAAGCAATGGATTTTAATTTAGCATAATTTGCCACCAAAAATAAAAATATAAAATATAAAATTTGCAAGCTGGTCATTCATTATTATTTACTTACATCTAACTAGACATTTGTATATGGAATTTCATAGTCAGGTCATATGCCTTTAAATAGACAAGCAAAACAGAGGAATGGAACATTCTGTTGACAGGTAAATGTGAATCAATCTGGTTTCATTCAAAGGAAAATAATCAAGCTCTTTCAAATAATGTAAAATGCAAAGTGATTGCATGTTGGAGGGGAGGGGATCCTATCAGCTTCTCTTCTCAGAGAAATGATTGCCATTTTCTAGCTGGAGGAATATATGCTGCAGCTTATCTTGTGACTTCTCTGCAGTCTCCAATATTTCTTAACAGTTGATTTTCTGTAGTTGCTCTTCCCCTTCTTCCCTCCTCCAGTGTAAATTAGTTTTCCCAAATCTACATCTAGCCTTCTTTTCTTATCAGTTGTGGAAAAGGATGATTATTCCATTATTGGTTTTTGAAGAGTCTTTCATATTAAGTGGTTCAGCTCTGGTTTCAGGCAGACATTTAATGGACTCTCTATTTGTTTTATTCTTTGTGTCATCATCTTAATCAAAGCCCTCTGAGACAGAGTCTTTTGTAGTAACAAACAAGAATAAAGGGAAATTATGAATTATTGCTTCCACAGAAAATGCAGTATTCATTAGGAATTTCTGTTGGGATTCAAACCAGGTTGACTTCAAACATGTGAAAACAATTGCACTCACCTATGAAAAATCTTTTAATCACTAAGATACGTGTCTTCTGAGTCTCTTATTAGCCTAGGATCTAAGCAGTGTCACTCTTTTAGCGCTCAGGCTTCACTCTATTGTTGCAAGGTAGCTAGTGAAAGATTTTCAGCTCTTGAATTTATTTTTTTTAAATGAGAACTGCACTCCTTCTTTCTCCCAAACACTTCATAATTTTTTTCTTGCAGCTTTTTTTCATCTTTGCTATATAAAATTTAACATTAACTCACTGATTTACTGAGCAGACACTGTCCTAGATTCCTGATATTGAACAACTATGGGAAAAGTGTAGGTGTCATGCTCTCATTTTTAGATTCAGATGATTCAAAATAGCCTGAAAGTCCCAGTCTCACACTCTCTCTGCACTCCTTTGATCATATTTTGATAAATTTTTCAGAAGCAGTACAAGAATTGGGTTAGCTATTTAAGTAGAAGTCAGTTTATATTGGGGAAACATAAAAATGTTCTAATAAAAACCCATGTTTCTCCTTAATGGGCAAATCAAGTTTTCTGTTATCTGCAAAAACCAAAGAGATCCAAAATGCTCCCAACTTCCCAGTATCCTAAATACTGATCACTATTATATTTTTAATTATATTTTATTTATATTTAGAGATTCTTGCTCACACCTATATAAATATTATATAATTAATTGATCCAAGGAACTAAAGTATGAATTTGACTTTTACATGGCTTTGGGTTCATATAGTCACTAATAAGATGTAACCATATTATACTACTGCAATAGATAAAGAATTAAAACATTGCTTTCAACTTCAGATATGGTCACCATCAGGCATCTCTGGCATAATGTTAAATATATTTGTCTTATTGGCATAGTATACTCAGATAGCGAAATACTCATAAAATATATTAGTTATCTATTTCTGCATAACAAATTACCATACAACATAGCAACTTGAACCAAACTTTTACTAGTTCATAGTTTCTGTCGGTCACAAATGGAGGTAGTTTAGCTGGGTGCCTCTGGCTCAAGATCTCTCATAAGGCTACAATCAAGATATCAGCCAGGACTGGGGTCATTTCAAGGTCCAAATGGAAGAGGATCCACTGCCAGGTTTACTAACATGGCTTTTGGTAGGGCTTACAAGATCCACTTCCAATCTCTTTCACATGATTGTTGACAAGCTGCCAGTACTCTCTGATGTAAGCCAGAGATATTACTCCTTTGCCACGTGGGCCTTTCCACAGGGCTACCCACCACATGGCAGCTGGCTTTCTCCAAAGCAAAGTCTCCAAGAGAGAGAATGAGACACAGTGAGCAAAAAAGAAGCCATAGTCTTTTTATAATCTAATCTAATCAACAACATACCATCACTTTTGTGGCATTCTTTTCGTTATAAGCAACTCACTAGGTCCAGCTCACATTCAAGGGGAGGGTACCACACAAGTATATGAATTCCAGGAGATGGGAATCTTTGGGATGCATTTTAGAAGCTACCTACCACAGTTCACCCTCTGTCCCCCAGTGGTTCATGTCCCTCCCACATGCAAAATAGGCTCACCCCTTTAACAATCAGTCAGGACATGCAAGGTTATAAGGCAGTAGTAATTCTAAAATCTTGGTGACTTAAAACAACATAGTTCTATTTCTCAATCATACTGTATGTTCTTCATGGGTTGGTGCCATAGTCTGTTTTGGGCTGCTATAACAGAATACCCAAGACTGGGTAATTTATAAAGAATAGAAATTTATTGGCTCATACTTCTAGGGGATAAGAAGTCTAATATTAAGGTGTTGGCATCTTGCTAGGTCCTCTATGCTGTGTCATCCCATGGCAGAAGTCAGAAGGGTAACAGAGTGTGCTCGAGAGAGAAAGGAAAGGAAATGTGTTCCTCATCCTATTGTTAGGAACCCATTCCCTTGATAACAAACCCACTCCTGTGATAACAGCATTAATCAGAGACTTCATGACTTAATCATCTCTTAAAGGCCCAACCTCTGAACACTGTTGCATTGGGTATTAAGTTTCCAACACATGAACATTGAGGGACATATTCAAACCATAGCAGCTGGCTAAGGATTCTTCTCATGGTGTCCTCACTCTGGGAGTCTCCAACATTACTGGGCCAAGAAGGAGGGGAGGGCAAATTGATCACTGGCTATTAAAGGCTTCTACATGGAAGTGACATGTCTTACTTCTGCTCAAATCACATAGCCACACTAGTTTCAAAGGCACAAGGAATTTCACTCCTACCATGTTCCTGGAAATAAGAGAAATAGAAATATCAATGAACAACCCAAAAGGCAAACATAATGGGCAAAGTCATATATTTCACCTCCACCTAACTAAGTGTATACCAAAATGATCAAGAGCCAGATGTTTATTTATTTATTTATTCCAAAAATATTTACCATTTATTATTGCATGCTAGGCTTATGTAAAATGCTAAAGACAAAAAGCAGAGAAAGAAGCAGTCTCTACTTTCAGCTTTTTCAATAATGGGCAAAGAAATATGCATATAGACTATTATAAAATAGAAGTCATTATAAAATGTTAAGACATAATAAAAGGCATCTAACGTAGATTTAAGAGAGAAGGGATCAGGGAGGACATTTTGGAGGAGATAAACTCTGATGAGTTCTGAAGGATGTGGAGGAATAGGCCAGGTAGTGAAAGTAAAGGGAAAAATATTTCAATGTTTCTTTAATAAAACAAATTTACGATCAGTATCTTCTGTATTAAAAGGCCTGGATTCTTCTGTATCCGCAGTTAACTACTGCTTTAGCCTGAACAAGTCACTGAGCACCTGTATGCCTTGACTTCCTCATCTGTGAAATGAGAAGGTTTAATTAGATGTTGTTCAAGACCTCTTTCAACTATAAAATTCTATGATTATTCCTGACTCTAGAGGATATTTTTTCAAAAGCACCTTCTATATTATAATTATAAAATAATTACCTTATAAAGCAATCACTTTCTAAAACAGTTCAGTAAACACCTATGGAAAATTCCCCATACCTGAAAATAGTGAAATTTTCTTTTCATCCCTTTTGAGACACAATATGTTCAAAAAAATTAATCACAAAAAGAATAAGATGTAATTTAGAATAGACTGATATGAAGTAGTTCTTCATGGCGAGCTTCTTGTGGCCTTTATCATCTTTAATCCACCACCCTAAGAATTTCTAATGATTCCCATGTGTAGAGAGACTTTTCCTGTTTTATGCATTGGATTTATTTATTTGCTTGTGGAAAGACTCCAAGACATACACACATGCACAAATACACCCACAAAATTTATTCTGCACTGAAATTCTGTGGCCAGGTTGATTTGCATTCTGGTGATTCCACAGAACACCTTGCTCCTCATTAAATTCCCCAACCCTTTAAGGATCCTCCTACTTTCAGGGAAAATCCTTGATGGTGACATTCAAGTCTTCACCACTCATGGCACAACCATCATTCTCCTACCAGTCAACTGGATCCTAAGTCAAGATCTTCCCTTTTCTACTCCAAACCTTCATTCCATCTCTAGTCCTTCACTAACCTAACCTAAACTTTCAAAGGAAATACTTCTACCAAATATTGGCAAAGATGCTATGCATCAGAAACACTCATGTATTGCAGGGGAGTATAATTGCTACAACCACTTTGGAAAACAGTTAGGCATTATCCATTGAAATTGAACATATGCATACCAGATGATCCAGCAACTCCACTTCTCATTTTATACAACATGTGTACCAAGAAATATCCATGTTTATTGCAGCATTAATTGTAATTTTCTAAACTGGAAATGACCCAATGTCCATCAGCAATAGAATGGATACATGAAGTGTGGAACTGTATATTCAGACAATATTTGACGAATTATAATATGAAAGTTACTAACAACCATAATGTTAAGGAAAGAAGTCAGATACAAAATAATATGTAATATATGATTATATTTATATGGTGTCTGAGGCAGCTCTAAATGATAGGGTTAGAAATCAAGGTAGTGTTTGTTTCCCTTTGGTGCAGAGGGAAAAGTAGGATTGGGAGGAAACATGAGGTATGTAGTGCTAGAAATGTTCTACATCTTAAACTGGATGGTGGTTACTCTGGTGTTTGCTTTTGCGTGATTCATCATTTATGTACTTTTCTGTAAGTGCATTATACTTTGATTTTTAAAAAATTTTTAAATTATATCTTGATTTTCTTAAAACAAAAGGACTCAGGCTTCCAATGGAACCATGTAGAAACACACACACACACACACACACACACAAGCAAAAACACAACACAACAAAACAAAAAACCTCTCATTCTTTAGTGATGAGATGCACAATTTATTTTTCAGTTTGTATATCCTGCCATATGTGTTATGAAAAATTTATATTCTAGTAATCTTTATCATTTTTCTAAGTTTGAAATCTCATGATTGAAATGTATTAGAATTGAATAAATTGCAATGTGGGTTAAGGTAGTATTTGTTGTTGCATTAACAGTGCTCCAAATCACTCAATCTATTTCACAAGAAACTTACAAGGGAATAAGGGATGACATTAGAACAAGGATTGGGGGAGGGAAGGAGGGAGGGAGGAAAATCTATGTCACTTAGGGATTACGACATGTTTGCCAAACAAAGCTTAAAAACATACTCTCTTATTCATCTATCCTGGCTTTCTGCTGTATAATCTGCATGTGAAAAAAGTACTTGACAGGTACCTTTAGTTATTTCAGATTTTATTTTTTCCTGGAAGTTTGCTTACCTAGTGTTTAAGGTAATGCAAGGGGCTATCTTTATACTTGAATTTATGAAATATGAGAACAATGACTAAAGAGGAATATGTGTAAACAATTATAAATGAAAGAGATGAAAGTTTCCTAATGAAATCTCCTTAATATGTGATTTAAAAGGTCACAGCTGCTTGTACTAATATAGAATCTGTTTCAAAATTATATGCTATTTTGATAATCAGGATTTTTTTTTTTGGTGCTTAAGAATAGGGTGAGCAGCAGAAATAAACTTCATAGGAAGTAAACTTTTTTCTAATTTAAATAGAGTCATGGAAAGTATCACACTATAGCATATAAAATAAATTCCAGTGTTTCTGTTGAAATATGTTTTTTACAGGTATGAAGTGCTTTAATTATTATATTTCATATAATAGACTCATGAGTCACTAATAAAACTTGGGATTTTCAGCTTATTACCAAAGGAACAGAATATAGTACAGATAAAAAATCATATTGAGCAAATCCAAAGTATTTTTAAGTATAAGAATGTAAGCGATACATGATCTAGTTAGTTCCATTTAAAAAATAGAAGATGATATTCTTCAGATACAAAACACAATAAGTGAAAAGCTATTTCTGAAATGTTTGTTATTTCTGTGGGGGTAGAAAACTGGGTTTATGACCAAAGTAAATTGGAGCCTTCAAAACTTCCCATGCACATGTGTAAATACTATAAACTGCATCTGGTAAGATTATACCTCACCATGAACAGATCTTCCCTTGAAAGTTATGGACTTTTAGCTCTTATAGTTTCCTCTGCCACAATCAGTGAAAACTTGGGCAGAAAGCAGGGAAACGAAAAAAACTCTTACCATTAAAAGAGCTCCTTTCTTGTTCTATTTCATGCTTTCACTCACGTTGGGCATGTTGTATGAACTGAAATCTGCCTACTTGAGCCAAATCAGTTGCTGAAAATCTAATTTTCTTCTGCTTATAAGAATTTATTATCCATTTTTCCCCTCAATCTCCAGAAAACAACATTGGAACTTCTTAATAATTTGCCATTTTGATCACAGTGGAGAAAGCTCAGTTGACCTAAACATTATGCATGACATAGAAAGGATTAACTTTTTTTATAATTCTGGCTGATGTTAAATACTTTCTGTTGCCTCCTCTACCAGATTGACAGATCATTATCCTGATATTTGTGCTGTGAAAAGAAAGGTAGTTTTGTGACGGTCTGAGAAGCAGAAGAGTTGTGTTAAATGTCTATGAAAACTTGTAAGAAATGGCTTCCACTAGTAAGTCCAATATACATTTGCCTGACATTAAGGAGAGAAATGCTTTACTAATACATATTAACACTGATGTGAGTGAACTACAAAGTTATTAAAGCTACCATAAAATCTAGCCTAAAGGTGCCACTCAGCAATCACCTAAATGATTTGTAGAATAGAGCTTGAGGATTTTTTACTTCAGGTCAAAAGGCAGCTGCATGTCTGGCAGTAAAACTTCCTCTTCATTCCTCAGAAAGGAAGCAAGGAGATCTGATCATCTCCTCTAATTTTCTTTACTTAAATAAGACTGAAAGTAAAGAAAGCATGTCTCTGAAAGTTAAGTTCTGCCAAACAAGACTAAATTTAACCAGCAAGTGAATGATAGTAAAGAGACAGATGGATGAGATTTATGAATAGACCTTTTGGAAGTGACCTCAAACAGGTGGTTGCCTAAAGGAGTTCGTGGATATAGGGGTTTTGACTCTAGGAGTAATGGGGAGAAAGAGAGGTGTCGGCAAAAAATACATGGAGGCATGCTGACTGAGACTTGATATTACTTGTCCGATGTCTCTATTTTTGTCTAAACTTCAAAAGCTGTTTCAATGTAATATGTGAAGAGCAGAAGGTCTTGGATTCTGTGATTGGCTATTGTTTTGAAAAGGAAAGAAAATTATCTTTCATTTTCTCTCTACTGGCATTAAATCCCCAGTGAAGGTTCAAAGGACAATCCAAATCACCACAACTGCAGCAAGAAGCTTTTGAGCCCATTATTTCTAAGGTTGTGCAATGGCTCTTACTGTCTTATCAGAATCTACAAATGCAGTCCTACAAAAACAGTTTTACAAAAATGTTTCGATGATTCCACTTGCTTTGAGCTCCTAAGCAAAGTCAGAGTTTACCTTTAAGTTATTTACCAAAACATATTTTGAAATCCATGCTAAATAAAGCCTTGCACTCCCGCCTCCTAAAGGGATGACTACATTTAGTATATTAGTTCCTATGAAATTTTCACGGTATATTTTATGATATAAAATTCAAGTTATTTTAAAAAATGGAGAGGGAAATATGCCATTTACCATGGCAAGGACTCAGCTGTAATAAAACCTCAAGTAGTCGCTGCCTTGGGAGTACTATAGTTTACAATATAGTCAAATGGGGGAGAGCAAACAAATCGCAGTTTGGTTAGGCTAAGTGCTGTAACAAACACCCAACATTTTAATGGCTGAAAGAACTGAAGTTTAATTATCAGTTACATAAAACTCCAGTGCCAATAGATGTTTCTAATTGGGGTGTGAGGCGATGACTGGTCATCTGCATAATCCTCTAGTGTGAGTAGACCTTATGGGTGGGAGAGGGGGTGGTCCTGAGAGCTGTGGCTGAAGGATCATGTTCTTTCCATTTTATGGACCTTCCCTCTTCTAGGTCCTCAAGGATTTAACCTCTGGATAGGGACCATAGAATGAAGGATCGTGTGCAAGGTGGTTTTCAGACTGTATTCCATTGTGAAGAATGTAGTCACATGGTCACATCTAACTACAAAATGTAGTCTGGCTATGTAACAGGAGGAAAAGGGAAATGGTTTGGTGAACAACTTACCAGTTACTGTGACACAAGGTAACATGATAAAGTGTGATAGGGAAGGACACAGAGCTGTTGGAGCATCTGGGAGATTCATCTAACTGAAACTTGGAGACGGCAGGATGTCAAGGAAGTTTTTATGCATGAGATGACAGCGTCACTGGGAACTGAAGGAAGAATAAGAGTTGAACATGTTAAAAAGAGTTTAGAAGAAAATATTCCAGACAGAAGAAAGCAATTCTGAAAACAAACACCACAAACTAGAATCATTAGGGCAGACTTTAAATCTTGTAAAATGGTTTTGTTGAAGAATTTTTAAAATGTACCTCTGAAATGAGGTGTGGATTTTTTTTCTTTTCTTTTTTTTTTTTTTTTTTTGAGACAGAGTCTCACCCTGTCACCCAGGCTAGAGTGCTGTGGTGTCAGCCTAGCTCACAGCAACCTCAAACTCCTGGGCTGAAGTGTCCTCCTGCCTGCCTCAGCCTCCCGAGTAGCTAGGATTAAGGCATGCACCACTGCACCTGGCTAATTTTTTCTATTTTTAGTAGAGATGGGGTCTCACTCTCACTCAGGCTGGTTTTGAAGTCCTGACCTCAAGCAATCCTCCTGCCTGAGCCTCCCAGAGTGCTAGAATGACAGGCATGAGCCGCCGTGCCGGCCCTGAGGTGTGGATTTTTAAAAATAATGAGATTCTTTTACGTAAATGTAATGCTTATAAGATTTGAAATTCTTCAATGCTTATTAGTCCCAGGATGAGTAGGATGGACAAGCATTTGCTTTAGTTTGGCTGCCAGGGTTTAAGTGATCCCCTCAACAACTTAGGGGGCATCCCTTCTATAAAGACCAAAGGATGGATATTTTGAAATGTATTATGCAATTTTAAGAAGCAACAAACCAAAACATTCAGTGGACTTGATGAAATAGGTGTCATAAGAAGGCAATTTAGGCATTTTATGTTGGACATGATAGTCTCAATTCAACATTTTAAGGAATAATCAATATTCACTGTTTTATACCCTGTGGACAAAAGAGATTTCTATGTTGGTTTCTGGCATTTCACTATTTCAATTAAAGATTGTATTTCATAAAATTGATACCAGTTTCTAACCATCTTGCTTTTTCTCCTGTCTCAATCCCCCTGAAAAAAATGGGATGACAATATATATCTTAAAGACAACTTAGGGTTTCAAATATTTTTTTAAATAATGGTTAATTTCTCTCTTTCGAATTAGGTTTTGAACTTCTTGAGGCCAGGGACTGTATCTGAAAACACCTGCAGTGACTAAGACAAGGTGAGTCCACAACACATTTTAACTCCTTCCCTTTTTTGGGTCCTAGTGCTTAATATAATACCTGATATATAGTTGCACACAACAAATATTTGTTAGGATGGATGGGTAGAAAATATACAAACATTTTGTTCTGTTCACCTGATATTTCCCTTATAAAATATACTAAGATTGAGTTATTCTTTACTATAGGTGACAGTTTTTCTTCTAGAAGTAAAATTAAAATTCACTCATAACAAAGGAACAAGTAGGAAATGATCTGCCAATCAGATTTATTTTTCAGTTATGAATCACAGATGATGTTAGGTGTGAATGTGAGGGAAATCTAACAATGAGTTAAAATTTTGAATTGGAGCAGCAGATGCCTATAGATTTAAATGTTGGTTGAATTTAGCTGCTGCTGCTATGAAGTTATTAGCCCTCGGCAGTGGTCTTGCCTACATACTTTATTTTGGTGTTCTGGAAGCTACAAAGCTGTTTATTGTTAATGAGGGAATAAAGTGAGAAAACAGATTAGTGAGTAGATTAGCAAATGTTAAAAAATCTAATCTCTGTTGAACAATAACAGGTTATCATGTAATGCATTCAGTTCTCATTACTTTGTAACAAAATTTTTGCTATTAACACAGTTTTGTTTCCTTACATATCCTTTCTCTAATATAAACATTTCATCTATTATAATCATACATTTTTGTTAAATTCCTCTGCCAAGTACATTTTTCTCACCCATTGCAGTTTAATTGTGTGCTCCTAATCTTAAAAAGATAATTCTTTGAAATAAATAATTCCCACATTCTTTCTCTAAGATATTTGATCTATTGGCTTACTATTTAAATACTATTATCTAGTAATAAACCTGTGATGAATTATAAAATAAATTCAAATGTTTTTTAAGCAATGTTTCTAAATACAAACTTTGTAAATAAAGTTTATGAAGTTTAAAAGTTTCTTAGCATGATCAAATACTCTTACCTGCTGAGATTTTGCGTTCCCAGCTTAAAGAAGAGAATACCACCTTCCATATATTCCTTATTAACCCCATTTTTGAGTTGATGTTTCTTATGACTCTAAGAAAAAGAAAACATCTGCATATAGAGAAGGTACACAAAGTTCCTGAAGAAACCGTGGTGCCATTGAAGTCAAATAAGATGAGAATCAAACAAACAAAAGACATGGAGATTGTAGTAAATATATTTCAGGCCTTTAGCCTATTTCACTTTGGTTAGTCATTGCTTCAATTTTATATATTAAGATGCAGGTCACCTTCCCTATAAAGCTTTCTTAGATACACCCAGTCAAAACTGATGTCTTCTTCTTGTGAACGTCTATGTGCCTTTGTTCATGACTCTCTTATGATACTACTCATTCTGCTTTATGGTTCAGCAATTTGTATAGAATCAGTTCCCATTTTCTGAGCACATTATGTTCCAGTGTTCATTTAAAAACCAGTTGTTTGGGAGTCCAAAGTACTTATTTGCATAGAACTAATAATACAAACAATGTTTCTATTTTCTTTCTAATTCTATTTCTGTTTGATCCTAGTGCTAATAGAAATATTTCAAATATGCCTCTATTTATGACATTGCTTCTGCAGGACAAATCAATTCTCTTATAAGTAGTAAATTTCATAGATTCTAGACTTAGACTTGCTTGGATTCTCTGCTACTTACTAGCTATTTGAACTTAAGCAAACTACTCAAATTTGTGCCTGAGATTTCTCATCTGTAAAATAGGGATAATAATAGCACTTACTACTTGTGGTTGTTGTGAAGATTAAATAAGTTCATATATAAAAAGTGCTTTAGAATAGTACTTGACATATAGTAGGCGGTATATAAATTTGTCTGTAGATGTTATCATTATTATTTCCATTGAAACTTGGAGCATCAGGAACCTATCTGCCCACATCATAGGCATGTTTTAAAATGGAAATAAGCAATACATTTCCGTAGTTCACCTTCTAGAGACAGCATAGATACCTGAATCATAGAACACAGTTAGAAAGAACATAACTAGATCAAATGCATTTTCATCTACCTGTATTTCCAAGGTGAGTAAAAAGGGACATAAAATATCATAACTACCTGCATCTCACCACAAAAATGAAATTAAAGTAAAAATAAGAAGGATTATTATTGGTACCATTTGCTGAGCCCTTAGCATGTGCCACATATGAAGTGAGTGACTTTACATATTATCCTCATATGATCCCATTACAGAAGAAGAAACTGGTGGACAAGGAGGCAAAGGTATCTCACAGCTAAGAGAAAGTTATTCCAACCCAAACCTTTCTGACTTTCAAATCCTATGGTATTTCCATTCTACCAAAGACAGTGCTCTGAGCCAAGTCCAAAAGTGCTTTTGAAATTGATGTTTACATATCCTAATGTCTTTTTTCTGGCTGTTCTGACACTTAACAAATATATCTAGCTCCCTTTAGTCTTGCTTTCTCCATATTGTCCACAAAAATATCATAAGACATGCTATCAAACAATTGGGTGGAGCCCAGTACACTTTATTTAGGGCATTAGATTTGATTGGTATTTCCCAAGTTATCTTTTCCTCCATTTGTCTAAGATCACTAGCTCACTAGCTGGTATAGTTTTAGGGCGTTGTATTAGAAATTCCTCTTTCCCTTTGTAGTACATGAATGTTATATATCAGTCCTGAATATAGGACACACACACATTATAACACATTACAAGATATCTAACTTATTAGTCTTGCCAAAGAAAAGACAGCTTTCTTGTTTAATGTATCCTTTATCCCTTAAACATATTTAACATTTATTTTTGAAATGCATATAACGTGCAAAAGCACACTGCGCGTATATCTCATTTACTCCTCACAGCAAACCTCTGAGGTCTATACTTTAGTTATCTCCATATAGGGATGAGGGGCCTGAGAACTAGAGAAACTAAATATCTTGCCCAGTCATGCAAGTAATAGTAGTATCATAATTCAAACCCAGATGGAACTCCAGAGATCTCAGTCACACCTGTGTTTTCAGATGATCACTGTTGCTTTGAGTTGAGAGAATCAAAACTGTCTAGATGGCAAAAGCATCGGGCTTCCATTATCATGCCAGTTCCTCATTAAGTATCTATGATTGTATTTTCTCATCTCTCTTATTTCTTACTCATCTTTATATTTTCCACGATGTCTAAAAGAGTGACTTGACACCATGAACGCTTAATCAATGACTGATTGAGAACACTATAGAGTATTTAAAATACTGTTAATTCTGAATATACTGTTCTATAGTTAAAGATCCACAACATTTTGCCTTGGGGACACTGAGCAAGTTTAGTCAGTTTGGTTAAATGAGCTGTCATCTTCACGTACTTGTCAGTGCCACTTTTCATAATTGCATTAAGCTTATGCTATAGCCAAGCACTTTGCTTATTTTGGCAAGTGCAATCTAATGTGTTGTAAATAAATTTGATTATATGCTAGGCAGTATCATGTTTAAATGCAAAAACCAATGCCAATGCCTATAAATGCGTTCACATAACTAGGAGTAACCTTCTCGAATTCTATTAAATCTTAGAATTTCATCCATTAAGAAAGTCAGAAATACAAAGGTTTCTTTAGATGACTTTAAGAATTGTTTATAAAGTTCTAACTAGTACTGTTTTGGAGACACAAACCAGATCTTCTAACTATGACATCCTGTTAAGTGAGCATGATTTCAGTTACTTTTAGTAAAGAAGTAATTAACATTACACATAGCAGGGACAAATTCAGGTGTCTAATAGGGATCTTGATTACAGGATTAATTTGACAATCCCAGGTAGAGGACAAGTTACTCTAATTAAGGGAGGTTTAATTGTGTGTGCATACGGTATGGGCAGAAGACGAAAGCTCAGCAGGATGTTCTCAGAGCATTTCTGCTTGACAGAGTTACATTTGCTCATTCAAGAGCAGTGGGAAAAAAAACTTCTACACTATAGACATAGCATTTAAAAGAAAGACATTAAAATGATGTACTAGCAATTTGGTGTAGAAACAATAATATGTATAATTTAACATCTTGTGTGGAAGTTGACTAAATAAATGCTTTTCAGCTCTAAAAGTCTATAATTATAATGATTCTTCACCATGAGTAGACTTAGAGTTTAATTCAATATGTCTACATTTGTATGGTCAGAGAACATAGGAACTGAAATAGACTATAAAGACTCCAGGCCATGATTCATACATGACAAATTTAGGTTCAGAGAAGGTAAATGACCTGCCCAAGATGAAAAAGATATTTCATAGTATCTCTGTGACTCAAATACTTTTTAATCTGCATTTAAAACAATATTGTCCTTTGGTGGAAAGAAAGGGAGGAAGGAAGGAAAGAAATAAGGAAGGAAAATTAAGGCATAAGGACTGAAGGAGGTCACAGTTCAATCTCCTACTCTGCAGGAAACTTTCCCATGACACACTTAGTCAGACCAATTAAAACTATACATGAACCTCACTTTCATTATTGAGTAGCTCTAATTGTAAGAAAGATCTTTCTTATATTGATGCAAAAATCTACCTGCCCTATTTCTTCCCTTAGTCTTCTATTTTCTAAGCAAAATATCTATAGCTTCTTCAACCATTTGTCTTATTACATGGGTTTCATATATTTCATCAGCACATCAATAAAATATTGTACATTTCAGATTGGTGCCTTGAATTAAACACCATGTAGCAAATGGTGTCTGGATACCACCACAAGTATGTGGGAGCCTTCTATCTCTTGATCAGGCCACTGTACTTTTGGCTTTTAAAATTAACTGTGCCTTTTATATAGATGTCCCTCTAAAACAACTAAAGCACACAGGCATTTTTTGTATGGACTACTACAAATGGGAGCCTCTAAAACTGATTTTTAAATTGGTTTGGTTATATTTATCATTTTTAAGTCAAGATTGACAGGATTAAGTATTAATTATATGCTATCATCATCACCATAATCATGAAAAAAGACCACCAGTTAGGTTTGTTTGAATTGATCGAGAAAGGCATAATGATAAAAAATTACATCTAATTTGAGTTTCTTATAATGCAAAAATAAAACAAGTAGTATAAAACAAATTTTAAGATAGTTATGTTATGCACATCAGTTTTTAAATCTTTTCTCCCTAATTATGCAATATATTAATGAATATAAAGTATAAATCATTCACATTAGTTTTGGTCAGTAGTCATCAATTCACTTTTAGAAATAGAGCTAAAAAATAATTAGAGTCGACTTTAGGATATATAGATAGAAAGATCTGTGAAGAGATAGATAGATAGATAGATAGATACTCATAGGACATATTTGGACCATCCAGTCATCTAGAATTGAATTCTGTTAGTGTCTTAGTCTGTTTTCTGCTGCTATAACAGAATATCACAGATTGGGTAATTTATAAAGAACAGAAGTTTATTTTGCTTATGGTTCTGGAGCTGAGAAGTCCAAGAGCATGGCACCAGCATCTGGCAAGGGTCTTCCCATGACAGAAGGGAGAAGGTGGGAGTGAATGCATGAGACAGAGAGAGTAAATGGAGGTTGAACTTATCCTTTAATCTACAGCACACTCTCATGATCATTTACCTGCTTCCACAATAACAGCATTAGTTCATTCATGACAGCAGAGCCCTCATGGCCTAATTTTCTTCTTAAAGGTTCCACCTCCCAATACCATTACATTGGCAAATAAGTTTGAACATGAGTTTTGGCAGAGATATTCAAACCGTAGCCAATTAACATGGGTCTATTTTTAAATCTGTCTGTTCTTAGCTTAGCAATCAAGTTGGAAGTCACTGGCTACATCTAAATCTCCTAAGAAATGGACAAGAAGGAAAAAAACCCTAAGTAAAGAAGATTAGGAGAAAGTGAATGGTTTTTTAAGCCTGCAGAGAGCTATAGATAGAGGCTGACTTCTAACTCCTCCTAAGAGTGACCTTCATGGTCAAATCATCCATGATTATGTTCATGAAAAGGTATATATTTCTTTCTAGAAATAAATGACTGAATAAATTAAATAATTTTAAGCACTCAATTGCAGGTGGTGAAGTTAGAACTAGAGCAATTAGACTGGCAAGCTGAGAACCTTCTTAAGTTTCAAACCCTTAAGTTTCTCTGCCTCATTCTCTTCTATGTATACCTATACAGACCATTTTTCTATGTACAGTCTGTAGGAAGATGGGGGATGAAATATGGTAGCAATCTGAGGTTGCTGAATCATTAAATTTTGGCACTTGGTAGCTGGACATTTGCTATATGCGGGAGGGACTTGGAGATTTAGCTATAAAAAATCACCCAGTTGAGTTCAAAAATAATATATAAAAGACTTTGTGGGGTTTTTTTGAGACCTATAGATTTGGAACATTAAGATATACCCATTGCATATGGCTCTGCATTTCTAAATAATATGAATTTGTGCTAGTATCTGACCCAATTCATAAATATTCAATGGCATGAAGAAGGGGTGCCTAGGATGAGCTGTGTTGAACACAAGGAGAGGTGCTTGGGTCAGTGGTAATTTATAAGGAGGGCAGTAATAAAACAGGGGTACACAATGGGGACAGTCCTCCTCAAAACAGGCAGTAAATATTTTCTTGAGTCTTAAGTTTATAAGAATTGTTAAAACTATTTTTTGTACATTAGACAAACATGCTTTGTATAATCTTATATAATGTTTTTACAAAGATTCTAAGGATTAATTGTTCTTGTGGTGGACAGGGTAGACATAAAGATAATACTTTACAAAAATCTCACATTAGTCCACTTGGGCTGTTATAATAAAATACCTTAGATTGAGTCACTTATAAACAACAGAATATTATTTCTCACAGTTCTGGAGGCTAAGAAGTCCAAGATCAAGACCCTGGCAGATTTAGGCCTGTGTCTTGGTTCGGAGATAGGGCCTTCTTGCTGTGCCCTCACGTAGTAGAGGGGACAAGATGTTCTCCGGGGCCTCTTTTAAAAGGACACTAATTCCACTCATGAAGGCTCTTTTCTCATGACCTAGTCATTTTTCAGTGGCCCCACCCCCTAATTCCATCACATCATTGATTAGATTTCAAATATTAATTTTGAGGGGGGAGCACAAACATTCAGAACAAAGCAAATCTCATGTTTTTTAAATCCTGAGCACATTAAATGGTTCTAAACTTTAAAAAAATAATAATTTTTTTAAAAACTTCTGAATCTGATCCCAGATTTTCCTATGCAGAATCAAATTTTTAAAATCACATTTTAGAATATCAGAAATTATCTATAGTTATTGAATGGGATTATGGACTCTCCTATGTAATATCTTGTGTTAGAAACAGTTGTTTACAATTAGGATATCTTCATAATACTGCAATTTAAAACCATAGTAATGCCAAGATAGAACTTATGTATACATAATATTCTCTCCTCAATCACAGGGATTATGCTCCTGAAAATCCTTGAGGCAGATAAATTCACACATTAAGAATAACTTATAACTTCTAAGATTATATTTGAACCAATAAAAGTTTGTATAAATAATTTTATCTTGATTAAAATAAAAGTAAGCATGATAAATAAAAGCATAGTTGTGATAATTTGTATGTCTAAAATGAGTAATTGTAGGTATGCTCAAAGTCCTTTTTTTTAATTCATCTATTCATTGAATAGTTATTAACCAGTCACTCCCCTAAATAATAGAGATGAAAAAAAAGATACCTGCCCTCAAGGAGTTTGCAACCTGTTACATGGAGACAATATGAAAATAAATAAGTATAGCAATGTTTTGTAGTACTGCTTTTCCCACTGATAATGTTTTATTTCTTGTTCTTGGTATGAACAAAGATATTCACTGTTTCATAGTTCAAACCTTCTTTGCGTGTGTTATACTTGTCCTCGTATTTTTTAAAAGATTCCTAACCTCCCTCATTATTACAGAGCTTTAATTACCTAGAAAATATATTTATGTGGAATCTCTCATTCTCTGAGGAATTTGTAGTACTTTTTAAGATGGAACTGTGCATAGGCTAAAATAAGAGCATGCAGGTAGAGGACCTATAGTGGGCCAGATATTGAGGATATTGCAGATATTGAGGAAACAGTGCTGAACAAAAACACATTAGAGTGGGGGGAGGCAGACAGTAAAGAGAGGTAGGTAAATTATAGGGTATATTAGATAGTGATGAGCAGAGGTGAGGTTTAAAACATAGTCATACAATGTGTAAGGACCTTTTGGTCAACCACGAACCTCATACACAATGGTGGTCCCATAAGATTATAATACTGTATTTTTGCTGTATTTTTTCTATGTTTAGACACACACATACTTACCATTGTATTACAATGGCCTAGAGTATTCAGTACAGTAACGTGCTGTACAGGTTTGTAGCCTAGGAGCAAAAGGCTATACCATATAGCCTAGGTGTGTAGTAGGTGATACCATCTAGGTTTGTGTAAGTACACTCCATGATGTTCACACAATGATGAAATCGCCAAAGGACATGTTTCCCAGAACATATCCCTGTCATTAGGTGACCCGCGACTGTATTTAACAACCAGTACAAATAGACACCCAGCTACCCTGAATGGAAGTTCATCCTACCTGGTGAATATCAAACTTAAAATCAGCACTAATAGAAAAAAATTAAGTACAGAAGGAAAATTAAAGTATCGGTAAGGGGAATATTGAAATTTCAGAAAGTTTGAACTGAGTAGGTAACTTCTGAGTTAGGCTTTCAAGAAAGCAAAGGAGTCACTCATGTAGATATTAGGGGAAGAACATCCTAGGTAAGGAAGTAGCAGATGCAAAGGCCCTGAGGAGGGATCGTACCTAAAGGGAGGAACAGCGAGGCCAGTGTGGCTGGAGTGTTAGGTACAAAGAAAGTTAGGAGGCGAAAACATCTGAGAAATAAAGGAAGGCCCTCATAGCTCCTAGCAAGAACTTTGACTTTTATCCTGAGTAGGATGATCTCTTACTGAAGATTTTGAACAGAAGATGGACATGTTTGATCATATATTTTAAGAGGACCCCTCAGGCTTCTGGGTGAGAACTGAATAATCAGGGCGAGGGCAGTGGCAGGTGTACTAGAACAAAGGCTGTTGCAATAATGCAGGCAAGTGATGGGTCAGGTGATGGCTTTGGGAGTGGAAGAAGTGGTTGAATTCTGGATAGGCATTGCTTTGAAGGGAGAGCTACCTGGATTTGAGGATTAACCAGACGGGAGTCGTGGAAGAGCGGGGTTAAGAATGACACAAACTAGAGGAAGCAAGTGTCATCTATATGCCAAGCCCCTTGCTAGTGCCTAGGGAACATAAAGGGAAGAAAAGCAGACATAGCCCATCTAGCATGAATAGACAATTAAATAAACAATGACAGGAGAGGGCCAATATTCACCCGATGTGGGAAGCACAGGGTCTCACGTAAGTGTGCTTCATCTAGTCTAAATAGGCCAGGTGATCACTTCTCTAGGGATGAAAGAGATATCTGACTCTCAAGGGTTAATCAAATTCATTCAGGTGAGGAGAAAAGTTGGGGGAGCAGGAAAAATAGCCACACATTTATGTGTTCAAGATCCTAAGCACTTTTAATTTGCTAATATCTCATTGATGACTTTATTGCTATGTCTCTTTAGGGAAAGTATGTTCCTGCCAAACTATTTTTTGCCACTAGAAGGAAGTTGGTTCAAAGACTATATTCTTATACATTCCTTCTTTCAAAAAATATTCACGTTGCACACATTTTGTATCAGCATCTTAGTGCTGAATGATAAGGAATATACTAGTATATATTATATTCGGATCTTTCCCCTAAGAAGCTAAGAGCATAGTTTTATCTTCCAAGTTAACACTTAATTACTTAATCACATCCACTAAGATATGCATTAATTTTTTCAAGTTGCTGGTACACTGAATTTGTAATACCATTCATGCTGTGAGTTACCTGAGTTACTAACTACTCAGCAGATTACCCTAAAGACATGTTCCTTGTATTTATCCTCTCCCCCCAATAGCCTTAGCACTTATCAAACAGCATCACTTATAATAATATTTGTTAAATAATGAATATGTCTTTTCCAATTCTAATCTTATTTTTAGTACAGATGATTGAGACAGCCTTGAAGAATTAGTATATATTAGTTTATATTTTGTGAAGACTTGTTCTGTGAACTTTTCTTGTCAATCTATGCCAAGAGGCTCTTACATCATTGCTTCTATTAAGGATTTTTTTATATGTATAAAGTCCATCATTAATAATCTTAGTACCGCTTAAAGAAGAGTAATTTTTTGCTCATAGATATGTCTACTTACAGTTGCTCTCCTCTTTCTTACATAAAATACTCTGACAAAATTCTAATACTTATCAGCATATTTGACCTTGTGACTACTTTCCACATACCCACAATTGTTTCCCCATAATCTTCCATTTATCACAGTTGTCTAAACAGCTGATTTCAATGCTTTCCCACTTAAGGCCCCTTGAATCACTTCCCTTATCTTTTGTTACGTCCCCTTCCTTTACTTGAAGAAGGAAGGAAAGTTCTTTCTAATCCCTGTGAAATCAAGTGTAATTTTGTTGATATTGAAAAGAAGGACCAATAATGATTATAAATATATTTGAATGTGAGTAAAATTTTATAATCAGAGTTACTCCTTCCCATACCAATTTTCCTTTCACCTTTTGTAGAGAACAGGAATTGATCTGGCGACAATCGAACCCAAAGTTAGAGATCTGTGAAAGTTATCAACCTCACAGTGCCCCATTTACCTTTTCCCATTCCACAAGAATCAATGATAAACACACCCGTTCCTTTTATGTTCCTCCTTAAAGCATAAAGTTAACAGGAAACTAGCCCCTCTTGTTGTCATTCAACTTGGTAATGCTTCTATTATTCTAAGATAGCAACACAGCCATGGTGGTACCACAATGTGGCAGGTGCTCCTTTAGCTTTCCCGGACAGCCTATGATATAGAGGATCCCATAACCCACTTTAAGTTTATTGGTTTGAAAGTATCACGGTCACCACACTCATATCCTGAATGGACTTAATTCCACAGGTCCTGGTGAGGGCTCATTAGCGTTCTGGACCGTTTTACTTCCCTCTTACTCTCGTCCTCCTTTAGAAGTCTGAAGTTGAGAAATGATGAATTCTTGACTTACTCTCTTCCTACTTGTTTCTCTAGGTTGGATCAATCAATAAGTGCATATTCATTATATTTAGTACATTCCTTTTTGTCAAACCATCTTTTCAAAGCTTTTTGTTTTCTGAGCATCCACTTAACCACAGCAGTGAAATAGTGAAACTGCTTGTTGCCTTCCGTTGAAAATTAGGTTTTGGCCCCAAGCCAAACTGCCTGAGCCAGCACTAATATAATTCACAACTGGAAGAAGGCAATCAATTAATCAATACTATAATTTGGAACTGACCAAGGTAGTAATACTCACAGCTATTAGACTCTACT
Organism: Daubentonia madagascariensis; assembly: GCA_023783475.1. Taxonomy (NCBI): domain Eukaryota; kingdom Metazoa; phylum Chordata; class Mammalia; order Primates; family Daubentoniidae; genus Daubentonia; species Daubentonia madagascariensis. Next base: position 11,999,610 of record JAKFHU010000747.1, on the reverse strand, counting down.
GACTGACACCATTTAGGATTAATGAGGTAGCAAGAGAAGGAAAACCAAAGATTCGTTTAAGGACTTTTTCACCTAAAATCAAACCACCCACTCTATTTTGTTATTTTTTTTTCTATTTAGTGAAGCTACAGTGAAATCTAACGTAAGTAAAAATTTTAAGGACAAAGAATCTTGCCTGTCACAGTGATTTTCAACAGTAACTCTACTGAACATTTTAGGTATGGGTTTCAGAAAAATAATTCAGTTTAATGCTAGATTCTTCTGAGAAATCTAAACTAGTGAACTAAAATTGCTATTCTGATGTTATTTGGGTTTCCTTTGATCCAACTTTGTAATCAAATATGGGTATATTTATTGTTTAAGCTGCAAATTTTTAAAATAATTTTTGGAAAAGTTAATGGGCTTAATATGTTTTAATCCCACAATAAAATAAATAAATGAAAATTTTAAAAAACACAAAGGATCATGATGCTTGTAAAATGACAACAAATATCAACTCCTCCTAGTCCCTTCTGGCAGAGCCGTCCAATTTGTAGCTCCTATTGACAGGACAGCGGTTTCCCTACAACAGTTGGCTGAGTATTTATAATGATGTATAAGTTTACCAGGAAGTTAGTTAGTGTCTTTGTTGTTGCTGCTGTTGCTGCTATTGATGTTGTTTCGGTTTCCTCTGGATTGGGCATACCTAGGCTCTGAGTCCTTGGACTACAGATATCTTCTTATAATATGTCTAATGTGAAATCTTAAAAAACAGTTTAGGAGTGTTAAACATGGTAATAGATCTTTGTTTTTCAGCTAGAAAGCAAAATACAAAAGAATCTCCTTTAAATTTGGCAGAAACAGGAAAAGGGAGTAACAAAGCTGCACATTTTATATCACCATATATATCTGAGGGATATGATTTAACCAGCAAAATGATAAAATCCAAATAAAGAGACTTTCTTTATAACAATGGCTTACTTCATTTTTTATTAGAAAATTCAGTATAGGATTATCTCATCTAATCTCCTAATTTCATTATGGCAAACTGAAGAAAAGTACTTGGAATATAATCCTGGGATTTCTACTTTTTTCCAAATATTTGCTATCTATCCATAACCAAAAGGGCATTGAAAACATAAAAGTTCTCTTAGCATGGAATCAGAAACATTAAATTTAGGAACTTTAGAATGGGCTAGATTGGTTAGAAGTCAAGATAGAGATTTTTGTAGTATGACCTTTATATATATATTATTTGTGGTGTTTTTTGAATTCTATAAAATGAAGTAAATTTAAGAAATAGTATGAAAGTTTTAAATGAGAAAAGTTAAAGCACAAAAGAGGTTTTACAAGATTCACTAAGTTAGACAGTGTATTAGACAAGATGGGAATGTTCAATGAGAAGGCCAATCTAATTTTATCCATATTGGTTTCCACTGATAAAAATTTATATACATACTTTGTAGTACCCAGTGGTTGTTTCTGTAACAGAGACATATATTCTAAATACATGGAATTTCATGAAATGAAGAACATATTTCCAATTTAATATATCATTTTTATTATAGAAAGACAAAAGACAGCATTTTCATTCAAGTTGCCTACAAAAATTAATAAACAAATTAAAAAACAATAAAAATTAAAAACTAAATTTAAAACTTAGATGATAGTACCTAATACTTCTAACAAATGAATGATTTGGGATCTTTTTCAACTTTACCATACAGTAAATACATTGCTTTCTTCCTCTCAGAAAACAAAACGTAAAGTTGAAAATGAAATTATTATACTTTTCGTTTGTTGGCTTTTTTTCTGTTAAAAAATCAACTTGTGCTTCTAAAGCTTATAAAGTTGAAAAGCAAATATATGGTGGTGTTTCATGAAAACAAAACAATAAAATAGTCACATCAGTGCAAAAAAATGAGGTTTTTTTAAAAGTTTGGTTGTTTACTTAATTGTTTATTTCTTTATATTCAACTTCATTTTAAGCAAAAACACTTTGAGACAATATGCAAAAATGTATATAATGCCATGGGATATTTTATTTTAGTTTTATGCCATTTTATTCCAAAAAGAATTTAAGGTAGCTTTTGAAGATTTCTGCAACTATAGTAAAATAAAATAAATTTAAAATTGTTAAAAATATATGGAAAAGATAATAAAAAAGAAACAAAGTTCAAAAATAGAAGATATAAAATATAATGGATAAATGTTAAAAAGTAAATTGAAGTTGGGGCAACATAGTATGTATGCAATGGTATTTTATTTAAGGTCTTATATAAAAACAAATGCCAATCTAAGTTTTCTAAAAGAAGGGTAAGTAAACTTTCACTAGAAAGGGCCATATCAGGAATACTTTAGAACCTGTGGGTTATACAAACTCTTTGGCAACTAGCCAACTCTGCCATTTTAGCATGAAAAGAGCCATACACAAAACATAAGTAGATATGGCTGTGTTCTAAGAAAACTGTATTTAGAAAACAAGCAGTAGCCAGATTTGGCCATAGTTTGCCCAACCCTCTTCAAGAGACTAACGCAAAGGTGGAAAGAATCAGTTACCTGATGTTAAAGTAAAAGTCTACTTGACAGAAGGACTCCACAAAAGAAGAACTTTTCTTGGCATCTGAGAGGAAGCTTATTAAGGGAGGTTGGACGGTGGCAATGTCAGTTACAACTTCTCTCCAGTAGGTAAAATAGCATGTTTCATGTAGCAGCTGTTCATAGCCCCATGAACATCTATAAAGTGAGTTCAAAATTCAGTATAAAATCTAATTTTGCTCTTTTGTAGACAAAGACAATGGACTGTTCTCTTTATTTTTTAATTAGCTATTATAGGAATGATATTTTATGTTTTGGGATCTTTTTTCTTCTAAAGTTGGCTTTGCTTTGCTTCTTTTGTTTGTCATTGCCATTAAATAGGAAAATGACCACACACACACACATAGCATGTGAAGCAATACACCATCTTGCATTGCATTTAAAAAACCAAGAACTACATCAGTGTTAAGAAATAGATGAGCATTACTATGGTAATTGTGAAGGGAATAAAAAAGGAATTACAATCTGGTAGGAAAGATGGGCCACAAAGGTAGTGTGATGAAGGTTATGATGTGAGGAGATTTGGACTCCTTGGTTTTGAATATGAGGTCCACTATTTATCAACATGTGACCTTCAGCATATTCCTTAACCTCACTGGGTTTTGGTTTCTTCATCTCTAGAATGAGAATTATATCTTAATGCCTTTCTCATTGAGCTGAAATTATTAAATAAGACTTAGTACAGTGCACATAGTACTTACTATTTAACTTAGCTTAGGCATATACTTCACAGTGAGGTTCTAGGTTGTGATGGAATTTTTCAAAAATAGATGGCTGTGATCCAGCTATGTGACTCTTAAACCACTTAAAACTATAGGTAGGTTTTTCTTGTTGAAGTAGGAGTTTCAAAGAGGATTTCTTTGGAAAGAGTTATTTTGTAAATGCCCTCGTTCCCCCAATACATACACTACTGCAAAGGGTTTTTAAGACCTCTTACGTAGCTTATGTGTCCCTTTAATTTAGAGGACATAATGGATTAGTATCTGAGCTAAGCCTAAAAAGTCTACAAGCCAGAAGCTAGCTAATGTGGTCTGTTGCAGCAGAGGAAAGGGCTGGTTTGAGGCTGGTAATGGTGCCCCCAGAGTTTGTAGGGAAAATGGATTCATGAGCATTTCCTTGGGACCACTTTTGAGGCACACAGGAGAGGAAGCTGCAGTGGAGTGGTCTTAACCTTCTGAAGCAGGCCACGTGGAGGGATGAGGGGACTTCAGCAGAAGGTAGAGGCCAATTGTTCTAGGGGCTGCAGAAGAGAGCTCTCTGAGGATGGTACAGAAGGGGTATCTCTCATCATGCCATGAACAAACACAAGAGAATCAGCTTTCGACATCTGTCAAGTCCAGAGAGTACTGAGATTATGTCACCTTCACAGATTCAGCCAAGTAATATCTTTTTGTTTCTCTCAACTCTCCTTTATTCCCCCGTTCCAACACTGAAAGGATCAGAAACCACAGTATATAAGATGGGGGAGGAGGAGAAATGATTCAACTTAAAAATCAGACCCAGAGTCTTGACATATTCATGAGACGAGACATTTTAATTAGTGAATTGAAACTAATTCATGATTCATGTTTCATGATTTAAAGTCACCATAGCTTGTTTTAATATCTAAAAATGGACTGAGAATTGTGCCTGACTAAATTCATATTTAGGAACAGGATAAGAGCTAGTCACTATGGAAAAAATTAAAAGTGCAATAGAGTTGGGGGGGAGTCTACTTTGTGATTATATTTGGTGGTTTATTGATTCCATTGTATAATTTATAGCTGTTAACGTTGCATATGTTTGCTATATCTACATCTATATCTATGAATTGAAATCAAATCTAGGCTTCAAGGAACAAGAAGACATCCTTTCATATTACACATTGACTGTTTGTATTGACTTTTAACTTATCTTTTTGTTAATATATGGCCCGTCATGCAATGCTCACATTGCTATTCAGTAAAACATACTGAATAATATATTATGTCTTCTAAAATTATTAATGATTCCACATTATTTGTAAACAAAATTCAGACTTTGTTAGTATGATACACAGACCTTTAAAGAAGTGGCTCCTTTTTGTCTTGCCAATCTTACTATAATTTAGTTTGTACCTTCCCAAACAGCAGTCATTTTTGACATACTGCATTTCTGAAAATCAACCATGTGGCTCCACAACTCCATGTATGTCTTCACCTAGCTTCATCTACATAGAATGTTATTTTTCATCTGACTTTGTTTCTCTGGATAAGATCTATTCTTATTCAAAGGCATTTGGCTTACATAAAAACTCTCCCTTCTCCCCCTCAAATTAATAAGCCTTGACATTCATCCTTTGGTTCCTCACTCACATTGTATATAGTTATTTCAAAAAACAAAAAGTCCTTAATGCATTTATCTTTCTATGTGTATATCTTCATTATTATGCCTTAAATTCAAAGAACACTCTGCAACCTCAGCATCAAAAAATATGTCTGCCAGATAGATTATGTTCAATAAAAGTTTACTGAATAAATTTAAAAAAAAAAAAACAAGTCAAGGACTCTGTGTTTCTTCATAATAAATATGTACTAAACACCTCTCCTGGGTAAGGCACTGTGCTGGACATTGGGAATAAAGGGGTAAATAAAGGAGATTTCATACAAATCTAACAGGAAAAACAAACATTTAAACAAGTATGAAAGGCAGTATAATGTCCTCTTCCAAGATATCTACATCCCAATTCCCAGAACCTGTAAGTATGTTAGCTTACATGGCAAAAAGAACTTTGCAGATGTGATTAAGTTAAGGAGATGGGGAAAGTATCCTGGATTATTCAGGTGGGCCCAATGTAATCACAATGTAAGGATCCTTATAAGGGAAAGAGAGTGACAGAAGAGTCAATCTGAGAAGGCGATGGGAAAACAGAAGCGGAGGTAAGATAGAGAAATTTGAAGATGCTATGCTGATGGTTTTGAAGATAGAAGGGGCCATAAGCCAATGAATGCAGGCAGCCTCTGGAAGCTGCAAAAGGTAAAGAAATGAATTCTCATCTAGAGCCTCCAGAAAGGAAACAGTATTTTCCCGCTAGCTCATTTTAGACTTCTGACCTCCAGAATTATAATACAATACATTTGTGCCATTTTATGCAAAAAAAATGTGATAGTCATTTGCAAGGGCAGCGATAGGAACCTAATACAACAGGCGACAATAATAAAACATGACAGATGTTATGATAAGGGAAGTACATAAATGTTGAAGTCATATTTCAGTAGGATTTATTAAACTAATCCAAGAATCTGAGAAAGGCTTCCTGAGGAAGTGATATCTAACCGAAGACTTGAAGGATGAATAGGATCAAACAGAAAAGAGGACTCCTGAAGAGAATTCCAGAGAAAGGAAAAAAATCTGGGAAGGCTTAGAGGTGGGCAAGAGAAAGTTCTGTTTTGAAGAACTGGAGAAAGTTCAATATGTCTAAACAACAGAATTTAAGAACAACGTTGTGTGATGAGGCTGGTGAATGTACTGAGGTCAGATCGTGAAGGATGAAGTCAGTTATGACATGTTGAGAAGTTGGAACTTTATTGTAGGGCAATAGGAAGGCTTAAAAGAATTTGAAGCAAGGAAATGGCAAAATCATATTCTCATAGGTTCACTGTGGAGAATGCATTAGCGGAGAAAGATATTGAACACAGAAAGGCCAATTAGGAAGAGATGGCAACCACTTAGAAAGGAGATGGTATTTGCTTGGACCTGGGTGGTAGCTGTAGGAATAAAGGGAAGTATCCAGAAAGCAATTTGACAATAGGATTTAAATTATTTAGTGATTGACTAGATATGAGAGCTATGCTGAGCAGATAGTAGTGGCATTTCTGAGACAGCGAACACAAGAGGAGAATTAAGTGTGGGAGAGAGATAAGGAGATAATGAAGGCATCTTTGGACATGTTAGGCTTCAGGTGTCTATGAAACATCCACATGCAATGTTTAGGAAGCAGCTAGATATCTAGGCCTGGAGCCCAGGAAAGAGGTCTGGGTGGGGGGAATAGATTTGGGAGTCATCAGTTTACAGTCTTTGAAGCTTTGGGAGTGGATGAACTTACCAATGGGTTCTTGGATTCATTTAATAAGTCATTAGAGTGAGGTTGAGAAAAAGACTAGAACTGAGCCTTGAAGGTCATCAATATTTTAATTAATAGTAGAACAAAAGAGGCATTCAACGGAAAATAAGGAGAAGCCAGAGGAGAAGGAGGCAAACCAGGAGAAAGTTGTAGCACGGGAGGCAAGGAAATAGAGGCTCAGGAAGAAAAGATTCCAACAGTATCAAATGCTTCCAAGAAGTTAAGCAAGATAGCTGAAAAGTGTCCATATTTTGCAACATGTAAGCATGGATAACCTGTGTGAGAGCAAGGTCAGGGGCATGCATATTGCAGGAAAAAAATAACTTTGAACAAGTTCAGGAAATTGAGACAAAATATAGATAATACCTTCAAGAATTTTGACAGTGAAGGGGAGAGGAGAGAAAGAAAAATTATTTGAAGAGGGAGTTTAGGTTGAAGAAAGTTTCTCTCCTTTTTATATTTTATTTTTCTAATGCTGAAAAACCATGCTTGATAAAATTCTAATGAGACTTATCCAGAGGTAAAGGAGACAATCAAGATACAAGCAGGTGGAGGCTGGAGAATTTACTGTGTTCCTAAGGAATCCAGAGGGGAAGGATTTCAGAATGAAGCTAGAAGATCAATTACGTAGATGGAAAGTCAACTCTTCCTCATCCCAACAGGACAAAGGAAAGATGTATGCTGGTTGTAGCCTGGACAGGGAGATGTCCAAAATTTTTCCCCCAATGGCTTTAAGTAATCTCCTGGATCTGAGGGGAAGATGGATGGGCTGAAGATTTGAAGAGAGTTAAGAAAGTTTCAAATAGTATCTGTGAGGAACGGGAATTAAGTTGTGTAATAGAAAGTTACTAGGATTCCAAGACACTATTGAGAGCGTGGGTAAGATGAGCAGTCATGAGTGCATATTGGCACCAATCTGCCACTTTTTGTGACATTCTGTACCGGTGTTTAGCAAAGTGTTGGTGCATGCATAAAAAAACCTCACCATAGGGAATTTTCTAGGCACAAATGGTCAAAGGCCAATAGGGTGGGGGATACTCAGATAGTGGCAAGAAAATAGTTGAAGATATTCCAAATTCTGGACCTTCAAATTTCTTTCTTTAACAATGAATCCCTCATCATATTATCCTGCTGCTCTTTTAGGATTCAAGACAAAGAATCTCAAAATGAAATGCCTTTTTAGGCTCTACTATAAATGAATGAGCTGAGTCCCATTTCATGAAGGTATGAGAAAACTGAAAAATTTAGCCAATTATGATATATATGTATATGTGTAGCTCATGCAGCAATGTTACCATTACTTTTATATAATGCATTACATAGTTTACCATTTAGAGATAAAAGTGTAGTGTGATACACAAGTGTATATGTATTTATCTAAAACATATTTTAAATGTATCTATAATTTCACCACAGATGTCAATGTACAGCTGTGTCTTTATCACCAAGAGACGTGAGGAGAATAATGTGCGGAACGCTAGTATTCTCATTCAGGAAGCTGCATGAATCTTAAATGTGTGCTCCCCCAGGATTTGATTTTATTTTTTATTTCCATGTCTTGAATTTTGTTACATCTCTAGCCTCTCATTTTAATTAAAGTTAAATTTAAAAATTAAATCTCTACGGCTAAGCTGCCTGGCTTGGAGCCCAAATGAGAACCACACATTCTCTTCTCTCCATCTCGTGATCACTTTAGCAAATTAAATATACATAGAAGGAAAAGTGCCCCACATATGAAAGGGAAGAGTTAGCGCCCCAATTATATCTTCTGACCACTAATTCTTTTTATTAATATTATTTAAATTGACAAATCATAATTGTATACATTTATGGGGTACAATGTGATGTTTTGATATTTGTGTACAATGTGAAATGATTAAATCAAGCTGATTAACATGGCTTGCACCTCTGCTTACTTATTATTTTTTGTGGTGAGACATTTGAAATTTACTTTTTTAGCTATTTTGAAATATATAATACATTATGATTAACTGTAGTCACCCTAATGTGCCATAGATCTCAAAACTTATTCCTCCTAACTGAAACTTTATGTCTTCCCTGTTTCTTCCCTACCCCCAACCCCCAGCCTCTGGTAACCATCATTCTACTCTCCACCTCTATGAGTTCAACTTTTTTTAGATTCCTCATGTGATATAAGTGAGATCATGTGGTATTTGTCTTTCTGTGCCTTGCTTATTTTACTCAGCATAATGTCTTCCAGGTTCATCCACTTTGTTACAAAGGACAGAATTTCCTTCTTTTAAGGCTGAATAGTATTTCATTGTGTGTATATACCACATGTTCTTTATCCATTCATCTGTCAATGGACACTTAGGTTGATTCTGTATCTTGGCCATTGTGAATAATACTGCAATGAACATGAGCATGCAGATGTCCCTTCAACATACTGTTTTCAATTCCTTTGGATATATACCCAGAAGTGGGATTGCTGAATAATATGTTAGTTCTATTTGTATTTTTTTGAGGAATCTCCATACAATTTTCTGTAATGGCTATGCTATTTTATTAACACATTTCCACCAACAATGGAAAAGAGTTCCCTTTTCTCTACATCCTGAACAATACTTATCTTTCATCATTTTTATAAATGTCATTCTAACAAGTGTGAGGTAATATCTTATTATGATTTTAATTTGTGTTGCCCTAATGATTAGTGATGCTGAACATTTTTTCATGTACCTGTTGGCCATTTGTATATCTTCTTTTGAAAAATGTCTGTCCAAGTCCTTTGCCCATTTTTTAAATCAGATTATTTGCTTGCTATTGAGTTAACTTCTTTTTATATTTTGAATATTAACCACTTATCAGATGTATGGTTCGCAAATATTTTCTCCCATTCTGTGAGTCATCTCTTCATTTTGTTAATCATTTCCTTTGCTTTGCAGAAACTTTTTAGTTTGATGTAGTCTTGTTTGCTTATTTTTGCTTTTGTTGCCTGTGCTTTTGGGGTCATACCCAAAAAATCATTTCCCAGGACAATGTTGTGGAGATTTTCCTCTATGTTTTCTTGTAGTAGTTTTATAGTTTCAGGTCTTATATTTAAATCTTTAATCAATTTTGGTTATTTTTTTAATGGTGAATACAATTTCATTCTTCTGCACATGGATAACCAGTTTTCCCAACACTGCTGATTAAAAAGACTGTCCTTTCTTCATTGTATGTTCTTAGCAACTTTGTTGAAAATCAATTGACCATGATTGCATGGGTTTATTTCTGGACTATCTATCCTGTTTCATTGGTCAATGTGTCTGATTCTATGCCAGCACCATGCTGTTTTGATTACAATCACTTTATAATATATTTTGAAATTAAGGGTGTGATGCCTCCTACTTTGTTCTTTTTGCTCAAGATTGTTTTGTGGTTCCGTACAAATTTAAGGATTTTTTTTCCTATTTCTGTGAAAAATGACATTGGAATTTTGATAGGGATTACATTAAATCTGTAGATTGCTTTGGATAGTACAGACATTTTAACAATATTAGTTCTCACAGTCCATGAACATGGGATTACATTCCATCTACTTGTGTTTTCTTCAATATTTTTAGTAAGTTTTACAGTTTTTGGTATACACATTTTCACCTCCTTGGTTAAATTTATACCTACATACTTTGTTGTTGTCATTGCTACTGTAAATGGGATTGTTTTCTTATTTTTATTTTCAGATAGTTCATTGTAAGTATATAGAAACATTACTGATTTTTGTATGTTGATTTTGTATCCAGCAACTTTACTGAATTTGTTTATGAGTTGTAACAGTTTTTTGGCAGAGTCTTTAGAATTTCTATGTACAAGATCATATCATCAGCAAATAGTATCTATTTGTTATTTCTCTAGTCCCTCTACTTTACATTTTCTATTAGGATAACTTTTACTTCTTTTTCTTGCCTAATTGTTATGGCTAAGACTTCTAGTACTATGTCAAAAAGAAGTTGTGAAAGTAGACATCTTTGTCTTGTCCCTGATCTTGGAGGAAAAGATTTCAACATTTTACAATTGAGTGTGATGTTAGCTATGGGTTTGTCATACCTGGCCTTTACTCTGTTGAGGTACATTCCCTCTATACTTAATCTGTTGAGAGTTTTTATTATGAAAGTGTGTTGAATTTTGCCAAATGCTTTGTATGCATCTATTGAAGTGATCATATGGTTTTTGTTCTTCATTTTGTTAATATGGTGTATCACATTTATTTATTTGCATATGTTGAAACATCCTTGCATCCCAGGGATAAATCCCACTTAATCATAGTGAATGATTCTTTTAATGTGTTGTTCAATTCAGTTTGCTAACATTTTGTTGAGGATTCTTGCATCTATGTTTGTCAGAGATATTAACCTGCAATTTTTTTTGTAATATCCTTGCCTGGCTTTGATATCAGGATAATGCTGGTCTCAAAGTGATATTGGACTAAATTTGGCTGCCTTTAAAAAGAAATGTGATATTGGAAGGATTGGAAGTTTTCCTTCTACTTTTTTTTTTTGACAAGTTTGAGAGGAATTGAAATTAGTTCTTCCTTAAATGTTTGGTAGAATTCAGCAGTGAAGCCATCTGGTTCTGGGCTTTTCTTTGATGGGAGACACTATTACTGATTCAATTTCCTTACTCCTTATTGGTCTGTTCAGATTTTCTGTTTCTTCATGGTTTAGTCTTGGTAGGTTGTATGTGTTTAGGAATTTATCCATTTCTTCTAGAGTTTCCAATTTGTTGACACACAGTCTTTCATGGTAGTTTCTTATGATCCTTTTTATTTCTGTGGTATCAGTTGTAATGTCTTCTCTTTCATTTCTGACTTTATATGAGTCTTCCCTCTTTTTGCCTACTTAGTCTATCTAAAAGTTTGTCAATTTTGTTTATCATTTCAAAAAACAAATGCTTAGTTTCATTGATTTTCTTGTGATGTTTTTCTAGTCTCTATTTTATTTATTTCTGCTCTGATCATTATTTCCTCCCTTCTGCTAACTTTGGGCTTAGTTCGTTCTTTCTCTAGTTTCTTGAGGTATAACATTAGGTTGTTTATTTGAGATCTTTTTTATTTTTGATATAGGCATTTATAGCTGTAAATTTCCCTCTAAAGACTAATTTTGATGTCTCCCAAAAGTTGTGGTATGTTGTATTTCTGACAACTTATTCCTTATGCTCTCACAGGGAGGTTAATAGACGAATATCTTTGCTACTTATCCTTTCTAAAAAAACTGAAAATATATAGAGAGGCTTTGGTTAACCACCTTGCAACAGAGAATGAGAATGTGCAATTGTTCCTGAGAAGCAGCTGCCTAGGCAAGGATTATATATTTACCAGCTCCTTTGCATCTAAAAAGGCCTTGTTATTTATTTGCATTAATGGAATAGGAATAGAAATGATGAGTAATACTTCCCAGCCAAAGTGATTAAAAATTAGGCATGCTTTTCCTGTGGTTTCTTTTCTGATCCATCAGCTACATGGAGACAACTCTAAGATTCTTGTCAAGGTAGAGCTATAAGATGGAAAGAGTCTGGGTCCAAGTAGAAGTTGAACTAATCTGGAATATTTACTTTTGAATTGATATGAGCAAAAATATGTCAAGCCTCATGAGCCATTGAAATGGATGCTCCCAAATCTCCTCTGCCATATATTTAATGGATAATCTCTTGGTTATTCCTAGAGACAACTTAGGAAAATCAATTATGTGTTGGTTGTAAATAGTTTCCAAAATTTAATTTATTTCTAAGTTCTAGGTGCTTTTTAGTTAATACATACTTATATAAAAGTGGTTTTTATGGAAGATATAAATCTACTCACTTTAGACATTTTTGGGCCTGTATCATAAAAATGTTAAGATAAATATAAATATCTCAGAAGGTAGAGAATGGGAACTTTGGCCTGAAAAATAATAAATTCACTTTTCCTGCATTATAAAATTGACTGAAGGTATTTTTGTTTGGAAATAAGTTTAAAAGCTTGAGAGAAACTACCATAGTACTTTGCAAAAACTACATCAAGATATATACATATCTGGCACAAAGATTGTTCTTTTCAGAGCCCTTTTAAAATGAAGTATTCGAGTCTCATGGTGCCTCAGGTAAAAAATGTATCTATTTTACAAGTAAATAAACAGGAACTGTGAATAAATTTTGCCCTGCTCTGTAACAGAAATCTAAGACTGAAAGTATATTCCTTATCAATTTGTAGAAAAGCTGTTATAGTGTTTCAATAAGTAAGAATGGCCCAGTTATAAGGTCTAAGGTGGGAGCTAATTCAGAAGTTTCTATTCAAGGAAGCTGAAGCAGGAGAGAAGACATAAGGCAGGTCCAGGGAACTGAGCTTCCGCATTACTGTACTAAAAGGAAATATCTAAATTTTAGAGGTTTCTGAACCAATCAGTTCAAATTATACTTGTTAAGATAAATTAGTGGTTTTTAAACTATGCCCAAGTGATATCTCCAGGACTACAGTTTATCTCTTACCCACACAGAAAGCTTTGGATGCCAGTTTGTGATTATCCATGAATTAGAGCCACCACTGGCCCAGGCAGCACCTTTTCGTGAAACAAAAAATGGTTTCTTCTCAGGATGAATGCAGCCCAACAAGTACTGTGTTAGCTTGGAGTGTCTGGGGCTAGAAATGCACCATCATACTGAGAGGTTCTGTACTAATAAGCAATCCTGATTATGACTCCAGGTTGATTTCTCAGATGAGTCAATCAATCTCATGATTCCAGTTGTCAATGTGTGTCTACATTGGTAAGCCAGAGTTTTACTTCTGAAAACATTAATTTTCAGTGCCCCTTCTTTTGCCTTCTCTTGCCCCTCCCTCAACAAATGTAAGAGAGTATGCAAGTGTTCACACTCTTGTATTCTAGGGTAGCTGTTCCTATCAAGATGGCATGTCTGTATGATGTGCTCATTCATAATATTGAGATCCAATTCCTGTAAAAAGAAGACAATCTGTGATGAGAACACATAATTTTAATTTTAAAAAATAGCATTCTAGTTACTATATTTCTACATTTTAAAAAATGAAAAGGCCAATACATTATTCACTCCTAAATTCAAAAGAGAAAAACACCCTTCCATGCATCTTGGAGTAGGCATACATACTAAAGCAATAATCATTTCTGACTATATAATAAACTGATGTTGCTTCTGTGTTTCTTGGTCCTGTTATTTGATTTTGAATATCATCCTATTGCATTTCTGTATTCATCAGATGGTATCCAACAGGGCAGACTTAAAAAAAAAAACAAAACTATGAAATCTCATATTGCAACCAGACACAAACACACAAAACAGAAAATGAGAGTTTATTTTTTCAACAGTAAAAAAATCATATGCATCCAAATATAGCAAATTCAGTAATTTTACCTAATAAAGAGTACTTTTTACTGGTAAAAAATGTTTATGTTGGTATAAAATATAGAAAATGGTCTAAAAACAAAAATGGCCACATAAACAAAAAGTGGTTTTTGTTGTTTTTATTGCCCATATCAGAATACACTCTCCTTTTATTTTTCTGGTTTATCTGTTGCTGTTTTAGGAGAAAACAGGTGCCAAGAGTTGAGACAGGCTTTAGTAATATAGGTGTGTCAGTGAGGTTATGCTACAATAATGCTGTGTAAGTATTATCGACTGAATGTTTATATCCCCCCCAAAATTCATATAATGACTTGGGGATAGGGCCTTTATATAAGTAATTTGGATTAAATGAGCTCATGAGGGTGGAGCCCTGATATAATAGGGTCAGTGTCCTTATGAGAAGAGACACCAGAGGGCTACCTCTTTCTCTCTCTCCTTGCGATATGAGGACACAGCAAGAAGGCAGCCGTCTGCAAGCCAGAAAGAGAGGCTTCACCAGGAACCAAACCTTGCAAGAAACTTGATCTTGGACTTTCCAGCCTCCAGAACTGTGAGAAAATAAAGTTCAGTGGTTTAAGCCACCCAGTCTATGGTCCTTTGTTATGGCAGCCTGAGCAGACTAAGTAAAAAACAGCCACAAAGTCTCAGCTTATTACGATAAAAATATTTGGTTCTCTCTCACAAGTCTATGATCCACTGTGGCATTGATGTTCCAGGCACAACATCAGGTTTTGGTCTTTCTTTTGATCTGAGGGATCATGCATTTCTTGTGATTGACAACAAGAGCACAAGCAGAGAGATCAAGCTGCGCAAAATTCTCTCCTGATATGCCTAGATATGTCTAGTCATATTTTATAGGCCAAAGCAAGTGATGTTAACTTTAATATCAATAGCACAGAGAAGTATATTCCTCCAGGGGGAATAGGGTTAGGAGTAGTGAATATTTGCTGAGAATAATACTATCTGCCTTAATAGTTAACAACTTAAATCAGATAATTTTTTAATAGTTCCTGGCCCCTTAAAATTTTATGAGAAGATGTGGTCTCTTCTACCCCAAATTTTATTGGATTTTACCTCTAGAACACTGTAGTAAATGAATGTTGATTTTTCTACAAGATATTTGGCTATAAAAGTATATTAAAAGTTTGCCACCTATTTATCAAATATATTTCATATTAGAAAGGTGGGTTTCATAGAGACATAGACACTGGTTAAAATTAACAAAACACAAACCTTTAAATGTGCAGCTAATATCACTTTTTACTATTAATAAGTTAAATAAACCACATTAATCTACCCAAATTAATTGACATTAATTTCTGTATCTTATGACATATAAAGGAGCTCTCACATTTAAAAAATTTGGTAATTTTTATGTAAATTTTTAATTCTAAGCTATGTAACACTTGAGAAGAAAAAATATGTTATTTCTCACTTTATCACACTCAAAACACACATTCACACATGCACACACAGAGACCTGTTACCCTGTAAGCCAAGAATGTAAGCTTATTCCATTTTGGCTAAATATAACTTCAACTTTTGAAAAACTGTGGAGTCTGTCTCTAGTTTTCTTCCCATTTAGCAATTGAGGAGTATCTATGTTTACTTGTTTGTTTATTATGGTCATAGACACTGATGCTATGGGAGAAATAATAATAATAACAATAATCAAGCTGACTTCAAAACTGGCTGAGTTATAGGTTGGATTCCCTTCTTCATATTTCTTGAAAGCACAGGAGGAGGATCCGTCCTCTCCTAACCAGAATGATGTTTACAGGCTAACATGAGGCTTGCAAGAGAACCATGGTCAATACTCAAGCACCACACAGTGGTGAGAAAATTCTGAAACACAGAATAGCCCAGGGTTTGCTACCAGTAAACAGCACACAGTGGGGAGGAAATAAATATGTGTGTCAGCATTGGGCCCTAGAAAGATGTATTTGGTTCTTAATTCACAAGTAAATGTGTTCCCCTCTCATCAGTTCTGGTTCATGAAGATTCTAATCAAGCAATTTATCTGGTTCACTTCTCATATGCCCTCATCAACTGAAGTGCAAAGTCTACTCAACAGCCAGAAAAGATGAGGTCAGCCTTGAAAATAAGTGTTGGCCCATTTGCCCAAGGCCCAAAAGAAACCAGGGTGTGACACATGAGATCAACCTCTTTTGGACTGGTCTCCATAGTGCCACAGCAATATTTGAAAGGTGAAAATTATAGTCAAGCCATTTATTTGGCATCATTATAGCCTTACCTCCACTATCCAATGATGAAGTTGGTTGATAATTCCATTTTTTTTCCTGAACTCTATGTGTGCATATTTATCTTTACCATTAATCATGTATAGTCACTCTCATTAGGATCCTAGAGTCTGCCTGAACCAGTCTATAAACATTATAACTTTCCCCTTGAGGCTTAAAAACAAAATCAAGGAGTGTAAGCACTCAATATTTACTTCAGAATTTACTTTCAGTGGTGGAGTAGGAGAAAATTTTACCTAGGTGTGTAGGACAGAATATTGTGTTATGCACATTACAGGAAGATAAGCAGAGCATCATGAAGAGAAATTTGAAGTCAGATGTAATGTCTTTGAATGTGTGCATTCAAATCAGATGCCCATGAAAGGTGCCATGGCTCTGATTTGCCAGAAAGCTTGGTTAAAGGATTAGACGTGGAGCTAGTTAGTATTAGCTGGTGCATGCAAATGTGCAAGGGTAAATCAGTGACCAGCTCTTCATTCATATCCAATGGTGTCACACAGAAGGTTCAACCTAAGTTATCAAGACAGAAAAAAGAATTCATAGTTCATTTCCTTTTAAAGAGGTCTCTGTCTGTGTTACCTATCATTCATCCAACTATTTTTCAGCAGATCCAAATCAAATTCAGTCCTTAAGTGATTAACCAAAAAGTTACTCTCACAGGTAGATCAGAAAACAATAAACACATTGTTAGAAATGACAGCCCCTCCTGGTTCTTAGCAACACAGTGGGCGCCATCACCAAACTGGCCCTGGCGTGATCTGGAGTACTGTTTCATTTGCCTCTTTGTATCACATTGTGATAAAAACTGTCACAATGTGCCTCTTTAGGCACTGAGCAATCTGTGATTTATCAAAGTGCCATCTTGCTGATGAACTGAAAAACAAACCTTGTCTCATCAACAACCAAAGCATTTTACATTAAAATGTATTTTCTAATAGCCTCTAAAATTAATCTTCCAAGATGGCTTTCTCAAAGGAAATAAAAATAGAGAATATTTTTCAGAGAATTTGCTAGTTAATATTCAACGCTTAAGTTATTGAAGTCTATCTCATTTAAACAGAACAAACTATTTTAACTCTTTCATCCCAAATTCTTCAGAATCAAGTTCAAGTCCAACTCATTTGTGAGGCATTTTATACTCATCCACAGATGCCTGCCTGCCAGCCTAATAGCACATTAGGAGTCCACTCTCACCCAGGAACATGGGTCTTAACACCTCTGTATGATTATATAATTTAGGGACCCAGGCCAAGCTCCTGTGATCCAGGAAACCTGGGAGGCTAGAGGATGTGAGACATCTGCTTTTGAGTTGCCAAGTCTGGAGCAGAGACACAGTAGAGTCAGGAGATGCCCAAAGAAAATCCCCAGACACCTCAAAATAGCTATGACTCTGAAGGACTAAAATTCACTGAGATCCAAGGTAAAAGTGCAGGATAGAGTGAGCAAGTTTCAAGGGGATGATGGGAATGGAGACCAGAGCCATTCCTATACCTAAAAAAAAGAGTAATTATCTTTGATTTGGGAGGAAACATTTAATGATAATGGGTAAAGTATTAGTCTAGTGATAACATTTGAAATGTGATCACACATGATCTTGTTTGCAAAGTGTATTCAGCAGGCACTTCTAACTCAATAAACCTCTGCTTTTCAGTTTTTTCCATTAAATTATCCCTATGGCTGAGCGGCATTAACAGGTTTTCCAGGGAGAATTTAATTGACTTACTTGTTTTATCAGAAACATGCATTAAAAATTTTCATTCTATGTCATAGCATATCTGCCAGTGTTTGTTTTAATAGAAAAATATAGTTTTAATCAGATGATGTAGCTCTATGGTGTAGGAGACTGTGCGTATCTTATTTATCACTATCTCTCCCAAACCTACCCTAGCACAAAGTACATACCCTTAGTAAATATCTGCTGCATAGCTGTTGAGACTTTAGGGAGATGGTGAATGATCATACTGTGGTTTTTCATACATATTCCCTGGAATACTAATTGTACCTTCTGATAGTAAGAAGCACATGACATATCCATGGTCAGAATATCTTCCTCCAGTTAGGCATAATAAAAAGCAACCTTTTTTGTTTTCAAAAAACAAAGTGGCTTTCTGGATCTGTCACTTCAATAGTGCCATGAATTGTAGACTCAAGTGGCAATTGCCCTGATGATAGGCACCAGCACCTATTCCAAGGCAAGGTGTTATCATTTGTGTTTGTAAAGTGGGTGTTCATGTGTAGTGGATTGCCTGTACATGAAGTTTTGCCAGTATTTACTTTTTATTCTAAACCATATGTCCTCAAACATTGAGATGGAAATACCCTCTCATACATGCAGACTGAGGCCAGGCATTACAGCTGCCTCAGTGATGTGCCTTCAGGAAGGAACAGCCCAGCCAGGTGGCTTCCAGCATCCAGATGTCTCTCACCCTAAGGTGGAAACAGATTTGGAATTTACAGGTCAAGCCATAAGGACAAGAGTGCTTTGATTGACTATGTTTTCATTTGTAAATTTTAGCAAAGAATCTAAAACAGAGAACTTTACTTCTCATAGAAAAGTGAAAGTTGTTGTCAACCCCTTGGATTAGGATAAAGCCTGGATTTTTTTAATCTGGATGACTTCAGTATTTGATGAACATGTTGCTGAAGTTGATTACCAGGTATACTTGTGAACTTTCTCTCTGGAGTCACCGTGCATATGTTGGCAAAACAGCTTCTACAGAAAGCCACCAAGAAATTGTTTCAGAGCTGGTCCAGAAGACAATTCTAGTGAATAATCAGATCTGATTTATGAGAGCTCTGAGTTTGTTGGCAAACTGAATCATCTTTCTCTGCATATCTTTGCTGCCTTATCAGCAAGACTACCTTGCAAATATATGATAAACAACTAATAATGGCAATAACAATACCTAACACACAGTGTTTGCCATGTGCCAAGAACAGGGGTAAGAGCTTTATGTGGATTATTTCATGTCATCCAGTAACATTATAAGGTAGATAATGTTATCATGGTCTTCATTTGATAGACAGGAAACTGAAGTGGTGAATGATTTTGTACCTTGCCCAAGGTTACCCAGGTAGCAACAGGTGATGCTAGGACTCTAACCTAAACAGTCACACTGCAGAAGCTGAGCTCTTAACTACTCCAACTGAGACCATCTTTATGTGTCTCATAACTGAAAAGGAAGCCTCTTATATAAGTTTACAAAGCTCTTTGGAAAACTAAATCTGTTGTCTAATTTGCTTACTGTCTCCATAGGCAGTGTTAGCTAGCCTACTAAGACCATACCCCTCAATTACAATCTCCATTTTTAACTGCAACATTTTGTTCTAGCTTTAGTAACCATATCATTTTCTTATTTTTATCACCTCAGGTTTTATTGTACTGGTAAATAGAACTGAAATTAAATATTCATTAATATCCTGAAATAAATATCACTGAATGAGGATGGAATGGTACATTGAGCCATTCATTGCCTTAGAGTGGAATGTTAAGAGCCGTTAAAGGGTTTTCTTTAGCGTGCTTTTTAAAGCAATAGCCTCACTTAGACTGGATTATTTTATTATATTTTATTTTTAAATGATTAGTCTTTATGCCTCCTTTCATCCTCATCTGTCCCCACAGTTTCAGTTCTGATTGGGACCAAACAGTCTTGTCTTCAATAGTAGATGCAAAAATGTCAGCCATATGGGGGTGAGTACTTGGTGTTCATGACACGTACGCATCAAATGACAGGACATCAGGATCAGGTTCTTCTACAAAAAAAAAAAGCTGTATTTTTCCCCTCCCTTCTGTTGAAGTCAGTTTTATTTCCCAATATAATTATAGGTTGGGTTCTTTAACTTCATATATAAATAAATTAAACATATTGTATTTTCTTCTTTATAAACCAAGTGGTAAGCCCTTTTAAGTACCACTGAGATTCAGCTTCCCAAAGAGTTGCCATATCATATTCCTGATTTATCAAAGCTACTCTGAAGTAATTTTATAAAGCCTGCTAAAATTAAAGTAACCCCTAAAGCATGACATGCAGTTTTTTCCTTTAGCAAATGCTTTCTCTCTGGCAACAGAGTTGTCCA
This sequence comes from Daubentonia madagascariensis, assembly GCA_023783475.1. Classification (NCBI taxonomy): domain Eukaryota; kingdom Metazoa; phylum Chordata; class Mammalia; order Primates; family Daubentoniidae; genus Daubentonia; species Daubentonia madagascariensis. The sequence goes on along the minus strand of JAKFHU010000747.1, from coordinate 11,979,264 downwards.
CCAGTGCTCATCATTTTTTTCTATATTTTCATAGGCTTTCCTTGAAAATGCAATATAAAAGCTAAATAAATCATAATGCTTACATATGCATATTAACTAACATTTTCAAATCATTTTTGCTTATTGCATTCTTAAAACAAGCCCTCCAGGTATTAGTGGTTCTCAGACTGTGGCATCCATCAGAATCAACTGGAAAGCTCATGAAAGCACAGATTGCTGAGTCTACCTTTCACAACTGCCTCCCCTCCAAAACCTCTCATTCCAAATGTCTGGGGTGGGGCCCAAATTAATAACAAATTCCCTGGTGATGCTGACTGATGTTGCTGGAAACCACTACTCTAGAAGGGGATGTAGAAACATTTTCTGGAAAGGGCCAGATAGTAAATATTTTAGACTTTGTGGGACATATGGTCTCTGTCACAAGCAATTGCTCAACTCTGTAGTTGTAGCATGAAAGCAGCCATAGACAATAGGTAAACAAATTATGATGGCTATATTCCAATAAAGCTTCATTTATGGGCACTGAATATTGAATTTCATTTAATTTTTACATGGTACAACATATTTTTTAACCTTTTTTTTTAAATGTAAAAAATTACTAACTGGCAGGTCCTAGTGTAGTTTGCCAACACTGGTCCTAGAAGAAGGAAAGAATGAGCAGAACCTTCAGTAGAAAAATTCATAGCAAATGCCAAATAAGGGCCTCACACTAAAAAAAAAATTGATAACAATATCAGTTCCCCCCAGGAGGCTCATTTCTACTACAAAAGGAACAAATTGGAAGTCCCAGAGTCACAGTGATTACTCCAAAGAATAATTTTGCCAACTGATGGGTTGGATCATTTCTCAGTGTTCAGGTTTCCAGATTCCTGTAAATAATAGAATCTGAGAATACTTCTTAGACGGGGAAACCAGTTTTGAAATTTATAGGAGCAAATGTTAGAAAATAATGATCGTTCCTGTTAAAAAGGTCCGGTCTCATACTCATTATGCGCTAACTTAATATTCTGGTTTAATTATACTTAAATGTACATCTATACACACAAATTGGGTTCAAGAATTTCAAAATCTGTAAATTTTTAAGAATCAATCAGAAAATATTTTTTTAAATCCAGGTCAAAATACTATTGAATGACCATATTATCACTGTAGCTGCTCCACATGTGTGTTTAATTGTTATTGTCCTAAAGACCACCTGGAGTCAGTGACCACAGTGGTAGAAATGGTCTACCTGTTTATAAAATATGTTTCCTAAATTACCCTTTATGTCTAAGGGTCATTTTTATTAGTAAAAATGACATATTATTTGCCAAGTATGTTTTTGGTCCTTTATAAATGACTGTTGTTATTATTTTTACTTAAGTCAGAAATAGTCTCTAAGAATGGCTCCTCATTGACATAATAAAATATTTTTGGAATTTCAAACACATCTTCATTTAATCATGTAGATACAGAATGAAGTGATCTCCAAGGTCCCATTGAGCTCTAAAATAAATTAGTTGTGAGGATTTGTTCATGGTGACTGTAAACCCTAATCAAAGGAAAATGTCTTATTACAGTGGTGCTCAAATTTCAGTGTCCATAAGAATCACCTGGGGTTCTTATTAAAAAGGCAGACTCCTGAGCCTCACTTGAGAGATTCTAATTGAAGAGGTCTAGGGCCCCAAATTTTGCATTTAAAACAATAACCTAGATTCTTTACAAACCTCTGAACAGTGCAGGAGGGGAGGCAAGATGGCTGACTAGAGACATCAGTCACCAGATTGTCTTAGAAAGAAGGAAACGTTTTAGATGAAAAAAAAAATAGCCCAGGTGTAATTTTGAGGGAAAAGTGCCAGAACCTACCAGAGATTCCACAGGAAGAAGTTGTGAAATAGAGCAAAAAGAAGCAAGATTTTGGCAGAAATCAATGTCTGAAGAATTTGGAGCCCTATGGAAAGGGTAGGAGGGAATGTTTGTTTTTCCTCACCTCACACCTGTGGCAGACGGCAGGCTCCTGAGCTATTGGAGAGCTTCTCTACCCTCATAAGCCCCAAAGCTGCTGCTACCAGTGAACTTGGAGTTTCTTGAGGACACAGCACCAGGCTGCCAGCCCCTCTGGGGTCTCTCCCTACCACCACAGACCCAAGCCAGAGCAGTGGGAGCCATACTGCTTCTCCACCCATTGTGTGCCTTTGTCCTCCCCAGGGAGCTTCAGCCCTTCAGTTTTCTTGTCACTGGTCCCCATACAAACATTTCCCAACTCCTGTCCGGACTGTGGTAGCCACAGGGGGCTAATGGTTCCCAGGGGAACTGTGTGATCCCAGAGGTTGGACATTCAAGGCAGGCTGCCTTTGGGGGAGAGGAGAGTGCAGCAAGCCAGGGAAGCTCCTTGGGACAAGGGGATCAAAGTGCCATCTCTCCTCCATTTGGGCTCTTCTCCATCAGACTACCCGCAGACTTCTCAACAGAAACCTTATAAGCCAAAAAGGAATAGGGTCCTATCTTTAGTCTCCTTAAACAGAATAATTTCCAGCCAAGAATTTTGTATCCTGAAAAACTAAGTTTCATAAATGAAGGAGAAATAAAGTCTTTCCCAGACAAGCAAACACTAAGGGAATTTGTCACTACTAGACCTGACCTACAAGAGATGCTTAAAAGTGTTTTATACATGAAACAGAATGATCTATACCCATCGGTGTAAAAATACCTAAAAGTTAAAACTCACAGCTCGTATAAAACAGTAACACAAGACAGAGAACAAAGCAACCAAGTAACAGTCAAAATGATGACCAGAAGAGTATCTCACATGTCAGTACTCACATTGAATGTGAACAGACTTAATGCCCCCTTTAAAAAATGTAGATTGGCTGAATGGATTAAAAAAAACACAACCCAAATATATGCAGTCTCCAAGAAACCCATTTAACTCACAAAGATTCTCATAGACTCATGGTCTTTAAAGGGGTGGAAAAATTATTCCATGCATGAGTAGCTCTTTTCATATTAGATAAAATAAACTTTAAATCAACAATGGTAAAGAAAGACAAAGACGGTCATTATATAATGATAAAAGAATCAATTCAACAAAAGATATAACAATCCTAAATGTATATGCACCTAACACAGGCGTTCCAAGATTCATAAAGCAAATTCTACTAGATCTAAGGAAAGAAATAAACAACAACATCATAATAGCCCAGGAGTTCAACAATCCACTGACAGAACTAGACAGATCACTGAGACAGAAAAAACAAAGCAACACTGGACTAAAATGGGACTCTAGAACAAATGGACCTAACAGACATTTACAGAATATTCTACCCCAAAACTGTGGAATATACATTCTTTTCATCAGCATATGGGACATGTTCCAAGATAGATCATATGTTAGGCCACAAAACAAGTCTCAGCAAATTTAGAAAAATATAAATCATGTCATGTATCTTCTCAGACCACAGAAGAATAAAACTAGAAATCAATTCTAAGAGGAACTCTCAAAACTACACAAATGCATGGAAATTAAACAATGTGTTGTTGAATGATCATTGGGTTATTGATGCAATGAAGATGGAAATAAAAAAAAATTTTAATTGAACAACAAAGGTGACACAAGCTTCCAAATCTATGGGAGACAGAAAAGCAGTGCTATGGGGAAAGTTCATAGCCTTAAATGCTTACCTCAAAAAGACAGAAAGATTACAAATTAACAACTTAATGTCACACCTCAAGGAACTAGAAAAAGAAGAACAAACTAAAACCAAACCTAGCAGAAGAAAAGAAATAACAAAGCCCAGGGCAGAACTAAATGAAATGGAAACCAAAACAAAAATGAAAAAACAAAAAAACCGAAAGGATTAACAAAACAAAAAGTTGGTTCTTTGAAAAGATAAACAAAATTGATAGACCACTAGCTAGCTTAAACATGAATAGAAGAGAAAGCACTCAAATAAGCTCAATCAGAAATGAAAAAGGAGAGTGATACTGTGGAAATACAAAATATCATCCATGACTACTATGAAAACCTTAATGCACACCAACTATAAAACCTAAAGGAAATGGATAAATTCTTGGAAACATACAACTACCCAAGCCTGAATCAGGAAGAAACAGAAACCCTAAACAGACCAATAATGAGCAGTGAGATTGAAACAGTAATAAAATATCTCCCAACAAAAAAAAAGCCCTAGCCCAGATGGATTCACAGCCAAATTCTACCAGACCTACAAAGAAGCACTGACATCCATTCTACTGAAACTATGCCATAACATTAAGAAGGAGGCAACCCTCCCAAACTCATCCTACAAAGCCAGTATCATCTTGATACCAAAGACAGGAAAGGATATAACAAACAAGGAAAACTACAGACCAATAACCTTTATGAACATAGATGCAAAAATCCTCAAGAAAATGCTAGAAAACTGAATTCAACAGCACCTGAAAAAGATAATGCACTATGATCAAGTAGATTTCATCCCAGGAATGCAAGGATGGTTCAACATACACAAATCAATAAATGTGATTCACTGCATTGACAGAAGTAAAAACAAAGACTGTATGACCATTTCAATGATGCATAAAAAGCATCAATAAAATTCAGCACCCCTATATAATAAAAAACCCTCAAGAAACTCGGCATATAAGGAACATACCTCAAAATTATAAAAGCCATATATGACAAACTCACAGCCAACATCATACTGAATGAGAAAAAGTAGAAAGCATTCCCCCTAAGAACTGGAACAAGACAAGGGTACCCACTGTCACCACTTCTATGCAACGTAATACTGGAAATCCTAGCCAGAACAATCAGACAAGAGAAATAAATAAGGGGCATCCAAATTGGGAAAGAGGAGGTCAAACTATCTCTGTTTGCCAGTGATGTGATTTTGTATCTAGAAAACTCTAAAGACTCCACCAAAAGACTCCTAGAATTGGTAAATAAATTCAGCAAAGTCTTAGGTTACAAAATCAATGTACACAAATCAGAAGCATTTCTATATATTAATAATAGACAAGCTGAGAGTCAAATCAAGAATGCAATACCAGTTATAATAGCTACAAAGAAAATATTATAAAATACCTAGGACTATACTTAACCAAGGAGGTAAATGATCTCTACAAGGAAAACTACAAAACACTGATCAAAGAAATCATAGATGACACAAGCAAATGGAAAAACATCCCCTGCTCATGGATTGAAAGAATCAACATTATTAAAATGTCCATACTGCCAAAAATGACTTACAGATTTACTTTGCAATGCAATTCCCATCAAAATGCCAATGTCATTTTTCACAGATCTAGAAAAAATGATCCTAAACCTCATATGGAACCAAAAATGAGCCCAAATAAGCAAAGCTATCTTAAGTGAAAAGAACAGATCTGGAGACATCCCATTACCTGTTTTCAAATTATACTATTAATGCAAGGCTCTGATGACTAAAACAGCGTGGTACTGGTATAAAGGAAGAGACATTGACCAATGGAACAGAATAGATAACCCAGAAATAAAACCACATAGCTAAAACCAACTGATCTTTGACAAAGCAGACAAAAACATACACTGGGGAAAGGATGCTCTATTCAGTAAATGGTGCTGCGAAAATTGGATAGACACATGCAGAAAAATGAAACAGGATCCCTATCTCTCACCATATACAAAAATTAACTTAAGATGGATTGCAGACCAAAGTGTAAGACCTGAAGCCATAAAAATTCTGGAAGAAACCATAGGAAAAACTCTTTTAGACATCAGCCTAGGCAAAGAATTTATGACTAAGACCCTAAAGGCAAATACAGCAACAACAAAAATAATCAATGAAACTTAATTAAATTAAAAGGTTTATGCACGGCAAAGGAAATAATCAACAGAGTAAATAGACAACCTACAGAATGGGAGAAAATATTTGCAAATTATATATCCAACATAGGGCTAATATCCAGATTTTACAAAGAACTCAAACAAATCAGCAGGAAAAAAAAACCTCTTTACAAAGTGGGCAAAAGATATGAACAGAGTTTTTTCAAAAGAAGATAGACAAATGGCTAACAAACATCTGAAAAAATGCTCAGCGTCGCTAATCATCAGGGAAATGCAAATTAAAACAACAATGAGATACCACCTTACCCTTGTCAGAATGACCATTACTAAAAAAATTAAAAAATAGTAGATGTTGGCATTGATGAGGTGAAAAGGGAATGCTTATACACTGTTGGTGGGTCTGCAAATTAGTACAACTTCTATGGAAAACAGTACGGGGATTCCTCAAAGAACTAAAAGTAGACCTACCATTAGATTTAGCAATCTCACTATTGGGTATCCACCCAAAGGAAAAGAAGTCATTATATCAAAAAGACACCCATACCCAAATGTTTATCATAGCACAAATCACAATTGCAAAGATACGGGCTCAACCTAAGTTTCCATCAATTGATGAGTGGATAAAGAAAATGTGGTGTACACACATACACATACACACACACACACCCCATAGAGTACTACTGAGCCATAAAAAAGAATGAAATAATGTCATTTGCAGCAACTTGGATGGAACTGGAGACCATTATCCTAAGTGAAGTATCTCAGGAATGGAAGAACAAACACATGTTCTCACTAATAAGTGGAAGCTAACTGATGGGGACACATGGTCACGAAGTAGTATAAAGGACATTGGAAACTAAGAAGGGAAGAGAGTGGAAGAGGGGTGATGGATAAAAACTTACTTATCAGGTATAACATACACTATTCTGGTGACAGGCACACTGAAAGCCCTAATTTCAGCATTCTACATTTCATCCTAATAACAAGAACACTTGTACCCCCTAATATTTTGAAATAAAAATTATTAAAAAATTAAAAAATAAAAACCTCTATACATCACAAAAACAAACAAATAATACCCTAGAATTCTTACATAGCTGGCCTATAAATCACACTTCGAAAAACACTGACTTACTACAATCAAATATATAATTGAGTTTGACAGTAGAACCAAATAAAAGAAAAATTAACAAATTTACTTTTGGCCATGCATAACAGTGGTCTAATGTAGTGACTACAGAAGAAATAATCTAAATCATAGAATTCTATAGACAGGATGTTATGGATCACTCCTGTTCTGAGCAAGGAATTATGACTGGTAGAAATTGCTTACCAAAACCCCTCTCCAAGTCACATTCATGGTCTGACATATTGAACACTCATAGCATATTTTTTACAAGGAGAATCCATTTAGTAGGTGGAATGAGCAAAAAAGTAGTTAGGTGAAAGTAGCATCAAGCACTTCTTTGCCTATTCTCCATGCTTATACCAGGGCAGGATATCCTCGGCATGTTTTTCCTTTGGTTGCATTAGTTGGTGATACATGCTTATGTTAATTACCTTTCCTTAGATGTGATTTGATTGTTACTGGGATCCATTGTCAGGTACCTGTTTCCCAAGGGAAATCACAGTCAGGTTCTACAGCATCTATGAACTTGAACAAGGAAGAAGTATATGGCCACAGTCTCAATCTTTGATCAGGCTTCAGTTCTATCATATTGTGCACCCTGCTTGATTCTACACCAGGACAAAGCCAGCTAACTCTGTGTAGCCTAGCTTGGACATGAAGACAATTTTCTCTTTACCTTATTTCCTTCTTATATCCACTCCAAGAAGTCATATTCCTGTTACTATTGGCCTGGCAGCTTTTTCAAGTTGGGAGTGGGGGTGAGGTGGGGATGGGCTAGGGTTTAATGTATATTTTATTACACTTACATTTAACTTAGAAATAAAAGCATTGTGATGACCAGGTATTGTTGACTAATATAAAGTTATCTTGGATTATTACCTATTCTAAATTAAAAGCATACTCAGTATCTAAATCTAAAGAAGATATATAATATTCATTTCTTTTTTTTCCCCCCAAGGAGAATTTTATAAGCAATAATCAAAGGAAATTCTCTGTATACAGCTTGTCACCCACTATCTCATACTCATTTTTCTAGAGACAGTAGTCACAAAGAGAATTTTAAGAAACCTCTATCCATACTTAATAGCACACATAAATGATCTGGTTTAGTTAAGTTGCATGTTAACGAAATCAGAAAGTGATTTAAAGTGGCCAACATAGATATGTTTCATAGCAATACATACTTAGATTCTTAAGGAAAAACAGTATAAGCTACATCTTTAAACTAATTACACTAGTAGTGCATTCTGGAATTTAAACTATCAGGTCTATGATTTTTCATGATATTAAATGATGCAAATCACAATCATCCTCTTCCATTTACCAATATTTGTTAAAAAGTTGCTTGTTAAACTTTCAGAATATCTTTAAAGTGATAGATTTCCCAAGTGCTGAAGTGATGTAGTTAGACTAAAACATGATCAGAATACTTTGAAGATGTGATAAAAAGATTTTCTTACACAATATGACAATATTGCGTTTTTGGTATACCAAATTGCCATTAAAGGATATTTTAAATCACTTCAATAAATCTTAAAGTGATTTTCAGATATCACTTAATGTTTTCAGTATACATAAAAAATGAACTAGTTCAGATTTCATTGAAAACTCTTTAGTACATGTCAGCAGACTATTTTGGAACAGTTTCAAAAAGTGACAAATTGCAGTATATCATCTCAAGGCAGCTTAACACCACTGTAGCCATTACAAGGTATAATGCAGGGTTTTGTAAATCACTGATCACACATCAACTCACAGTTTTGTCACAGAGAAGAAATAGCAAATAAAAATCTGTCAGTGGGATGTTCATTTTCCTAATACTTTATTTAACATTTTTTAAATGTTAACACATTGTATGGATCTGTAATGAAAGAAGGGAAATACTTCCTCTACTCATTTGTTAGACATTGGCTGGGTTCCCAAGGCATCACTGTCTTAATGAAATACTTGACCTTAGAAGAAGTATACCATCTAGCTCCATACATAGGATATCTGCTCCTAGGAGGAGTTGGTGGGGGGGGTAGGATCTTAACATCTCCTGGTGAATGACCACATGAGAAAAATTCACAAATCATTCACTAAGATATTACATGTAAGAAGAAATTATTTTGAGTTCATTATAGATCACTTGGTACAACTTGCCAAGTTAATTTCTTTGTATAATTGAACATATTACTGTCCAAACCATAATGATGTTCCATCCAAGGATTGGCAGTATCAAGCCTTCTGCTCCCCTGAGTATGGATGGGTCCACTGTTCATTCAAAATGTATGACCAAATTATTGGGCAAATTATCTTTCCATGACATAAAATGTTTGTGAGTGCCTAGTATACTAAACTTTTAATATTAAAGACATTTGAAGAGACCCATGTAGTGATGATCTCCTGTGATTGTTAATTATGCCATTATAAAACATTCACTCTTCAAAAATTACTGTGATTAACATCCACATTACCATAAATGATTTGCATCAATGATTTTCTTTTAAAGGAGCTCCCTTTCAGTGCCTGATCTTTACTTGGAAAATATAATAGAAGGTGATAACAAGTTAAACCTTTATTCAGTATAATGTGGTTAACATGATTAAATAATTGTAGTAAATGGAGGCAGTGCAGGGGTGTGGAAGAAACATCGTAATGAGTCAAAATTGCTGTGTTCTAACCACTGACTGACTAGTTTTGTGACCTTCAGCAAATCATTTCTTTTTCTGTGTATAAAATCCTTCAATTACAAAATGGAGCAAATGTTTTATAGATTCAGCATAAACATCAATTGAGATGGTTAATCTGGCAGGATCTCAAAGGTGAACAAATAGTACACTCCAATTAGGAATTTGAGGAGAATTTAATAAAGAGTCTATTTGCAAAGGTGAGAGACCAAGGAGTAGCAAAGTGTCACCACCTGGAGGAGTAAGGGGAGGAGAAGGGTGCTGAAACCCAGACAGAAAGCTGTCTAGAGAGAAAAGGCCACTCCCAGGAGCTCTGACCCTCCTTGAAGGGATGCAACTAGTCCCTGGCTAGCCCTTCCTCCCTCTTCTCCTACCTGTGCTGCCCAGGGGTTGAATTCAACAGGAAGCCAGAAAATCAGGAAGCCCAACAATGTAACCTCTATAGGTGAATCTCCCAGGACACAGAGCAGGATGAATGAGAAGAATAAACCAAGAGGAGCAAATGGAAGATATCCAGGATAGATGGGGTATGTGAAAATACTTGGAACATCTAAACCGTCAGAGAAATAGAATTTACTTACAGGAATCAAAAATTTTGAATTCTCTCTTGTCCTCTGCTACTGTGTAACTTCAGATAAATGTTGTGGTTTCTTTTATATCAAGTGGTGTGTATAGAAGCTACAAGCATCTCTAGTTAAGCTTAAAACAGGCCATGAACATTGTCAGAACATGTTAAAATACAACAGCCAGTTTAGAGACTAATAGGTGCAAATAAGTCCCTGGTAACTGGTAAAATTTGTAAGCACTTATTTCATAGCCAAAGGAGTAAATACATTTTACTGACTGAAATTGCTGATGGAAATCACTTACCTGTCATTGCTTCAGTACCAAGTTCAAGGAGTGATGAATAAGATATATTTTTAAGAATAAAACTCCCAAACTCATTGTAATACCTCAGCTAGAGAGGCTATAACTCACTGCTCATTGGCCCACCTCTCCTGTCCCTTATGACAATCATTCTGCTGGTCCTGATGGTCCCTAGGTAGGGAGGTATCAGAGTTCTCTGGAGGTGGCACTAGCACACCTCCTGCACTGTTCTAGGGCTCCTGTGGGCTTTGCCTCTATGGAGCTTAAATGGTAATGATCCTGCATTTAAAGAGCACTTGTCCAAAGCACATGCTTGTTTTGCGAAATTGCAGATGGGCCCCACAAGCACAAGGAAAAGGCTGAAGTGTTGAGTTAGTTTTATCTGCACCCAGTCTTAATTTTCTAAGGGAGCTCCACTGAGATAATCACTATGAGGGTGGATGTGTATATGTAGCAGTTAAACCATGCACTTTGCAGACATTTTTATTGCTCCCTGGGAGAAAGGAGACATGAGACGGTCCCAGCTATTAATGATAAACTTTCATGATGCCTATGGCCCACCTTCAACCAACAAGAAGGTATTCCAGACTAAGGAGTTATACTTTCCCAGAAACTTTAAAAAACTGAAAAAAAATGTATACTATATATTTCTATACCAGATAATATATAAATATACATATTTATATCAGATAATATCTAAGAATGTATTTATATCAGATTATATATATATATTTATATATGTGTGTTTCTTCTTTCTTGATTTTGTGCACTGCTCCCCATTAGTCAAAGCAGGAGATTTTATTTCTTAATTATGTAAAAAGAAAACATAGGTGGCTGAGGAAATGGTAGAATGTATTGAATTTTATCCTTTATCTAGAACTATATTTTAGTATAATAGAAAAATAACTCAATTATTAAACTCTGTGACTCACTGTTTCCAACACTGGTGAGGTTATCTATAAAAGGGAAACTACCATTCTAAAGAAGTCAAAGTGGTAGGATAACTGCAGTAACAAACTACCCCACAATGCCACTGGATTAACACAACAAATGTTTCTTAATTACCCATGGTGTAGCCCAGTGCAAGCGCAGAGGTGCTCTGTTCCATGACATCATGCAGGGACTGAGGGTCTATAATGCCTCTGGGTCTCATGGCCTTTCCCAAAGGCGAGGAGAAGAGAAAGGGATAAAAGGAGGGAGGGAGGAAGAAGGAGAGAGAGACAGAGAGAGAGAGAGAATATGAATGGAGTACTCATAGGATTTAAACCCCAGGCCTGAATTATACATAATTTTGTTTATATTTTATTGGCACACAGTTATATAGCACTATCTAACTTCTAATTACAGAGGAAGTTGGGAACTGTAGTCCAGCTGCACTTGCAGAAAGAAAAAGAATTGGTAATTGTTGCAGATACAGCACTATCTCAGTCACAGTGGCCTTTAGAACTTTATTTTTTGTGCATGTCTTCTGTGTAACACAGAATCAAAAACAGAGAGAAATACTAAGGAATGACAGATACAATCTTTGGAAAATATCTGAAGGTCTTCTAGAGTGAAAAGCTCAGCAGTCCAAGGAACAGCAACATTTGGATGACAGTTGGGCTCTTGACTCTTTCAAGACTCTGGAAACCCTGCTCTGTGGGTTTTTAGGGGGGATTTGAATGTGTGCGTGTGTACTCATGTGCTGAGAGCTTAGCAAAACAGGAGAAAATAAGATAGAATGTATATAATCTATCAAGATAAAACACTGCGTTCAGTCACGTGCTGGAAAACAGCAAAAGAGGGCTTTTTTTTTTTTAACATACAGATTTACACAGTGACTCAACTTCTATGATGGGACTTTTTCTTAAACTTCCAATAGTAACTTCATTCTAGAAATGTTAGACTGTTCTCCAGTCTTACAAACTGCTCATTGACTTTGGTTTCATGACTATAATAAAATTTTTTAAACAAAGTAATCTACTCTCTTCATCAAGAACAGCAGGAGATATACATATAATTAAACTAGATATTCCTACTATTTCCTTAATGAATAAAAATTACAGACAACCAGGGTATTAGTACTCTACAAATTTATCCTTTTCATCTTTTTACATGAATTAGTCTGAATTATCAAATATGCATCTCCCTAAGTGTCGAATAGTTCATCAAAATCTCATAGAAAGCCACTGTTGCCAATACAGTAGTCCCCCCAGTTTTTATATATCCTCGGTTTTTCTTTCTGTGGTTTCAGTTACCAGTGGTCAACTGTGGTCCAAAAATATTAAATGGAAAATTGCAGAAATATGCAAATTCATAAATTTTAAATTGCATCATTCTGAGTAGCATGATGAAATCTCTCGCCATCCCCCTTCAACACAGGATGTGAATTATCCCTTTGTCTAGCGTATACACACTGTCTACACTACCACTCCTAAGTCACTTAGTAGCCGCTGTCTTAGTGCTTGTGTTCAAGTAACCTTTATTTTACTCAGTTGTTCTGTTTTATTATTAGTTATTGTTGTTAATCTCTTACTGTGCCTAACATAAATTAAACTTTATCATAGGTATGTAAGCATAGTAAGTCCTCAGTTAATGTCTATAGTTTCGTGGAAACTGCGACATTAAGAAAAATGATTTATAACAAAACCAATTTTTTTTCCTCATCAACAGTTTAAACAATGTTGAACAAAACGATGTTATTCAAAGACAAGGATGCTGTACATCCTTGTCTTTTCGCTTAAAGTTGTAGTTTTCTAGAACCTATGGATGATGTTAAATGAGGACTTACTGTACAGGAAAAAATACAGTATATATAGGGTTCAGTATTATCTGTGATTCCAGGCAACCACTGAGAGTCTTGGAATGTATCCCATGAAGGTAAAGGAAGACTACCGTGTAGTCTAGGAGAAAAGGGAGAGCACCAAATTTGGATTTGAGATCCATGGGTACCTGTCCTGGTTCTGTTATTTGCTGTCTATATGTTACTAAGCATATAAATTAGTAAACATGATAACTTAATGAAGATTACTATTACTATTATTATTATTATGCTACTACTTAATGCCTAGGTTAGTTATAATAACCAAATGTGATACTGATTATATAAGAATTATATAATTCTAGAAGGTCAGCCTGGAATGGTAGCATTATATTAAACACAAAAGGGCCTAATTTATTTATTTTTTAAGAAATAATTATCAATGCCGTTGTTCTAGATAATCTATATTAAAATATAGAACTGTTTAATATGGTTGCATATTAAAATGTACAGCATAAATTCAGTTATTCCTCATGATGCTCAGATGGTAAAAAACAAGCTAAGGAATATACCTTAAAACTATGGTCGTTCTCTTCCCAAACGAACACAGATGCCATCTTCCCTTAGCACAATGTATGCACTATGACTCTTAATAGTTAAGGCACTTATTAAAAGTAAAAGATATGGGAAATGGCCACAAGTCACTGTTAAAACAATTACAAAGGAATATTTTGTGATATTTATGGATTTCTGATAGAGCCATCCTAAAAGTAAGAACTGCCTCTGATTCAAGATATATTTGATTTGTATGTACAAATAGCACTAAAAAATAATAAATTCAGGCAACAATCATTGAGAACTTCTTTGTGCCAGGCACATAAATGATTTCATGTCAAGTAAATAATTGCCCCTAACTCTCAGCACATCTCAATATGAGATTTTCATTTGAGAGGTGGCAAAGCTGAAGCTTAAAGTGTGTAATCTAATCGCTTCTGCTTGTTTCTTTTTATAGTACTAAGATGAAATGGTCACATTTTGGAAAGTTTTTAGGTACAATATTTCCAAAAGAAAAAAAAATTATTCATCTTTTCTGAAGTATCAAAGCCTGTCATAGGAGAAGGGTCTTGAACTTTAGCATCAGACAGATCTATGTAGTATCTCAGCTTTACCCCTCACTAGCTGTGTAATTTTCATCAAGTGACTATCTCTGAGCTTCCGTTTTCTCAACTACGAAATGACATAACAATACCTGCTGCATGAATTCTTTCAGGAGGAGTCAATGAATTATATACTAAAAGCAATACTCAAGAAATGGAAGATATTATTTAGACCCAAATTGAGGCTGGGTGATAAAGTGATAAAGAACAACTGTGATAAAGAACAACTCAATTCCCTGCTCTTCATGACTTTTTCAATCTCATGAAATAAGAAGATGCAACAGGAATCTACCTATTATATAACACACACTGTTACTTTAACAGAAGTACAATGTACTGTGAGAGTACAGAAAAGAAAAGATTAATTCTGATATGATTAACATTTTTGTTTAATCCTTTTGTTATAGTGAATCAACTAAACTAGTTAGAAAATAATACCAGTCCTTGGTCATAACATTTTATAAGGGAAGTCATCTACAGATTTAATATGTACCCTTGGTTATTTTATAAAGAGTAAAAAATAATAATTTCATAACCTTGGAGATATTAAAGGTAAGAGGGGGTTACATATCCATTCACTCAGCCTTCTGTATATTCAGACAGGAGAACTGAGGACAAGATAAAGGTGCTTGCAAAAATTTGCCAAGCAAGTTATTGGCAGCTTTATAACTTCTCGAGCCCAGATCCGATAGCGTCTACTCAATTAAGGTTTTCAAGAGAGATAAAGAGAATGGTACATTCAGGCAAAATTGTCACATCTAGTTTAAAACAACATAGCCCAAGGGAGATGACACAGAAAAATCAAGGCTTAAATATAAACTATTGCTACAACAGAAGTAAAATTTCTTGTATCAAAGCTGAAATGCACTTATTGTAACAGGAGAATCAATAATTCTTCTTCAATAACAATTTGCCTTACTTACTTGACTTTACATTCCATAAACTGTGGAAATATTTTTCTGTGATTCCATTAGCAATAAATTACATTTTGAGCCAGTGAAATCATGTAATTGGGGCTTTTGAGATTGTTTGTTGAAAAAGCTGATGCTTTATACTTAAAGACCAAACAATGAACAAGAAGAAAATATCACCTTCCTTTCACTTCACTGCCGATGGAGATCTACTTTACCCCTGAGCATGCCAGAGAAAGAATAGATCCCCTATCAAGTGACAAACATTAAAGGCAATTTCAAATGGGCATCTCTCAAATTAGAAATATACAACTCCAATACTGATACACTGTTTATTCTTTTTACATTTACATTAAACTCGTCATATAGATGAGGACCATAAGGATTGATGTTTTGTTTTTTTTCCAAGAAATTTATCTGCAGGGGCGAGTACGTACAGTTAACCTGCTGACCCTTCTTTGAAAATCTTAGACCACTAAATGGAGGTAGTAAAGTTGAAAAATGATTAACTCTTAGACTACTTGTTTCACTAAAGGAGAATTATTTTTTGTAAAATTAAATCATTCTTGATTTCACGTATTATTATTTGACTCACTAGTCTTTGTTCTTTTAATCTTTTCCTCCTAGAATCCAACTAGTGATTATATTTGGGGTGTTCCACTAATTGAGTTTTCATCAGGTTTATCTACATTCATGCAAAGGAGTTCAGATGATGATTTTAAAGTGTTTGTATCTTATTTGATGAGAATCTATAGCTTTATTTTATTAACTTATATCAGTGAATAATCAAGAGGAAATATTTTATAGAATGCTACCAACATCTTATAATAAAGTAGTTAGGCCACTCTAATCTAAAAATTACCATGACCAAAAGAAGATGTTAATTAGAGACTTACAAATCAAGTTGGAACTAAAATACTTGAGCTCCCACTGCTTTGCCATTTATTTCTCCCTAATATGAACATAAACTCCTTGCCACAGTGAATTACTCTCTAGTCAACATTTGATGAGGTTGTGGAAGCTGAGAATCCACCTTCGGATATCACATTACCTTAGTACACATATGTATGTACATAATATTTATATATAAAATGATTTCTCATTAAAAAATTACATGTCATTTCTCATTAATATTTATAAGGCTGTCATAAACTCATGAATATATTTCAAAATACCTACTCAACCTTTGGAGAACAAGAGGGAATATAGAAAATTGTTTTTTTCAATCTGAATATTTCTAGTTGTGACCAGGCATAGCTATTAATAATATTCTATCTTTAATAAAAAGTATATAATAAAATAATTTCTTACAACATAACTTGTCATTAGTAGCCAAAGTTCTAACATATGACATATGTTCATAATATTTTGACCCAGATAATTCTTCATAAAGTGATTCCAGGGTTGGATTATTATCAGCATTGCCTTGGTAATTAGGTTCAAATCCAATTGTTTCCCTCTTTAGTGTCTCGTATTATACTTAGCCTCCTTCTGGGAATAAAACAGAAATAAAGCATTGAAAGCCTTTTTCTTTCTCTCTACCACTGTCTCTTGCAATGAGAATTAGTTAACAGCAATGTGAAGAAGTCATGGTAGCAGCCATACAGGGAAAATGATCCCGTCATCTTGAATCCTTTGCACTCTGTGTACATATACATGGATTCTGGTAAAATTATGATGCCAGACACAATTCACTCCCCTTACCCTCGAGGAATTTACAATCTCATTAACACAGACATGTTGTCTCAAATTCATATAATTCATGGTAAAGCATAATAAAGCCTATATGAATGCATGACTATGTCATTGTACAGGAAAGGCCTATAATGGTTTGTTATATTGTGGACACATTCCTTACCTCTATCTTCTGACATAACATTGTATGTTGTATCTATAGATGTTTATTTAACACTCTAAAATTACTGAACACCCGCAATGTACGTGGCAATGATTTAGGGGTCAGGAATAAAGAATGAACACTCTCTCTTTCTCTCTCTCTCTCTCACAAATACACACACACACACACACACACACACATACACACAAATCCCTGATTTCATGGATCATGCAATCTGTTGGGAGGAATCAGACAATAATGAAATTAAGTAAAACATATAGCAAGTCAGATGCTGAAAAGTGCTATGAATCAAAACAAAGTTCCAGAGGAAGGTAGGAGTGCCCTGGGAGAAGAGAGGTGAGTTTGCTGTTGAGCTTTGTGGGCCATTTCAAATACTCAAGCTTTTATTCTCAGTAATTTGAGAAATCACTGAATTTTGTGTGGAAAAGCATGTGGTACAATTTAAAACTATCACTTTGGCTAGGTCAGAATTGTAGAGACCTGTTTGACCACTGTTGGCATATTCCAGATGAGTAAGCTTGGACCAAGTGGAGATGTAACCAGTAGAGGGGCTATGTTTTGAAGGCAAAGTCAACAGAATTGCTGCTGGATTAGCTCACTGGAATAGACAGAAGGAGAGTCAAGAATGACTTTATATGAACTATTGGAAATTGCACTTGCCAAAGACTACAGGAGTAGTAGGATTTGGAGATGGAGATAAGGAGTTGTATTTTAGAAATGTTAAGTTTGGGAGACCTATTGGAGTATGAAAATCTCCATCTTGCACAAGCTGTGCATAGTGTCATCCAGTCCCTTCTCAATGCCGTATGGTTTGGGTAAATAGGACCATGCCGATGTCTTCAGAAGGGCATCTTTCTTCATCAGGCCTTCATGAGGCATCTTTCTCATTCTGCATATGCACAGGCAGCTCAACTCCTGTGCCTTAAAGTCCTGTGTTATGCTTCTACTGAATAATAAACAATTGAAGTCTGTGTGCAGTATCGTTACACATACATGACCACTATTGTTCAGTAACTTAACAGTGATTTTTTTCAGATACCTAATGTGGTCCAATAGAGATTTTGACATAGTAGTTACATCTCAAATTCCTAGGTATCTATGTCTTCAAAAATAAATTTTCATATAACAATTCATGATTTAAAAAACTTCCCCATACACACATTCCTCTTTTTATGTGTTTGTTTATGGAATCTTTCGAGAAACCTCCTCTGCTTTTCTTTCAGTACATACATTCTAATTCTTAATTTCTTAGAATGAATTGATCATCCTATGTTAAATGGATACTAAATCAATATCATTCATTTGAAGATAAGCTTGATTAATATTAGAGAGCACCATGTTATGCAAAATTAACATCCCTGGGGAGCAAGTTGTTAGTGAAATAAATGTGAGGAAACTTGCCAAGTCTGGAACATCATCAGAATAACCAAGAAGGAGTCTTTAAATATTCAGACTTCATCCCCGTCTATCCACCAGCCAACCCCCAGCCCTACTTCTGTGCTATTCTGTTTTAGAGGTTCTAGGATAGGCCCTGGAATCTGTACTTAACATTCTTCCATTTGTTCTGATCAGCCAAATACATGAACCACTAGACAAAGAACTTATGACCTAAAAATAACCTTGATTGCATGATATGAAATGGGCCAGAAATAAAATTAATTAGTAAAATATCGTCTGTTACAATCACTACTCTTAGGGTAACTTAAGAAAACATCAAAAAAAAAAAAACTAGTGACTTTTGTTCCCTATACTGGACTTTGATATGAAAAATGAATATAATTCAATTATATTATATATGCAATCTATTCTCCCTGTCAACAAATTCTCATTCTTTTTATATGGTATTTTTAATCACATATCACTCTTTGTTTTTTTAAAAAAGGTGAATAATTAGCCTTATATATTTGCACACAAATATTAATGTTCTGTAGAGCATTCATTCCCCGAAAGCATGGGAAGGAGAGGATTTGGAAGCTGCAACGTTGCCTGCGGTTCATTTAATTATGATTGCATATTTGGTTAGGGACAAAGTAAATTCAATGAAGCATTAAAATCAAACATCCCTGTAATTAAATGGGAAAAGAGACTGACTCCATCTTAGATATTGTTTATTTTTATTAATAGAATGAGAATACTATGTCTCCAAAGAAGGTATCATAATTTCTTTGAAATGAAGATAATTTTAGCCAGCTGCATTGTTTGTAAGCTTGAGTTTGACCTGTGTCTCAGCTAGTTTAATATTTTCTGAAAAAGACTTTCAAAGCATAAAATGCTATAAAAATTATTAATATTTTACGTAGTAATTTGTACACTGATGTTACAAATGAACTTTACCCAAATCATGAAGGATTTAGGAAAATTCACAAACAACCTTCAAAACTAGTAGCCCTTACATAAGCTCAGTAGACTAAACAAGTACTACCCAAATGAGAGAAATAGTACAGCTGCCTTTCAAATTAATTTTTTAAAAACCTGGTAAACTTTACCAAGTTTTAAATTTTTTAATGCCATAAAAAGAAATATATTTTAGTACATGAACCACTACATACATTCATTCCCACCCTATCAAATGCTCATAATTAAATTACCCATCTATTCTGGTAAATATTTGAATTAACTATCTATATATTACATTAGAAGGAACTTGTTTTACAAAAACTCTCTGGGCATATACTGATATTTTAATCAATTTCAAATAGCCCTACATGTTTCTCCATACTTAAGCTAAGTCTAAGTGACTATTAGCAAATGCACTTCTTTGTAAAATGGCAATTTCCTCCAAAGAGTCTTTTACAAACAGAATATATTATGTATATAGCATGGTGTGGCGTTTCCACAATGGTAATAGCCAACCCCTATAATCTGTTCCAGGTGACTTTATTGTTTGAACTCCTCTATTTACAAACACTATTTCTGACACGTCTGTTTGCTGACTCATTGGTACACATTTGTATGGGCCATGGAAAGTCAATAGTTTCTAGTCACAGGTTGTCTACGGGTACTGGACATTTTTCTTCGAAAAGGTATTTTTGTTCTTTCATGAAGACTAAAATCTAAAAGAAAACAGTCAAATTGAAATAAAAAATTTAAATCGTATATCCAAATGTAAATAGCAAAGGCAAGTGTAAAGGAAAAGAAGCCATTAAAAAGACCAGTATGTATAGGGTTTGCCCTAAGTATCAACTTTTATTCCCTCAAATGTTTTTATTCCTTACCTCACTCTATTTCCCCTCTCCTTCCCCACTCTTTTTCAGATTCTTTCATCCATCCTAGAAAACACTGGATTTATTTTTAAATAAAAACTTTACCTTGTATTTTTAAAAAATCCAACTGACAAAATTTGCACTGATAAATGAAAATGGAATTATGGAATTATTTATTTTACAAAGTAATGATCATAGGGTACCTGTAAAAAACTGCTTTTAAATGGACATTTGACTTATGAAATTTTGGAGCCTACTCCTGATACACAAAGTGGAGTATAACTCTAATTGTCATAAGACTGGCACCCACTGAGGCCAACTAGTTAAAATGACTACCCCCAAATAACTCAGCAACCAAATAGATAAACTCAATCAACAGTTACTTTCAGTTGTAATCAATACACAATAGCCAGGTAATGATAATGCAGTGAGGTCAGTAGGAGAGACATGCAGAAACAAATAATACTATATAGAGAGAGAGAGAGATTCAATGGTTAAAAAAGGTTCCCCTCACACTGAGGTGAGTTCCAATAAGAGAAAAATAAATAGATGAAGGAGAAGCTACAAGGATTTTATATGCAGTATTCCTACTTTGGTTCCTAGATATTGATTTTTCTGGAATTTACCAGAACACTTTGTTGCCACAAAAAATACATAACCTCTTTTTTGCTTGAGCTGTAAACCATGAAATGAGCAACACACTGCAACAGAAAGATTGGACTCTAAAAGAGTTGAAATTATTCTGTTTGCATAATTTCTTGGAATTCTGATGAAAATTATCCTGAGAAACTTTGATTTTATTGAAAATTTTGATGTTTCACTGTAAACAGATGAAAAGTAAATGCCCAATTTTTCATAGTAATCATTTCCCTTCAGCATCCATCATTAAACCAGTCTTCCTATATTTAGGGTAAATATTTCAACATCTGGACTTAAGCCTATCAAAGCACTCATTATTCTGAAATTACCTGTCTCATTTAATGTGTTCCCCTAGCCAGCCTGAAAATATCTTCAGTGCAGGCATATATTCTTCAGCAATGTATCTATACCCAGTACTTAACCTAAGTGACAAACACATCTTAATAATAATAATTATGATTAGAAAAAAAATAATTAATGTGATAGCAACATATAACATTAAGATACTACTACTATATGCCAGGCACTCTTTTAAGTGCTTAATATACCTTAATTCATACCGATTCTCAGATGCTGTTGTTATACCCATTTTACAAATGAGTAAACTCAAGCAGAAAGAAGTTATATAACTTGCCCAGAGAAATGACTGGTAAGTAGCAAAGCTGATATTCCAACCTAGGGAATCTGTACTCCTAAACATTATGCTACAGTGCCTTGAGTATAAATAAATCCCTAGTAAATATTTGCTGACTGGACAAATAGCTGCAATGTCAATATGTGTGGAATGTAGTCAAACAGTAGATCTCAGTTAATAATAGAAGGGAAAAAAATCTGGCTAATGACTAAACTCAGGCAATTGATTTTGAGATAGAGTATTTGTTAGATGTAAGATATCTCACAGTTTTGTTGGGGTGGCACAGCTACCCTTTGGGGGGTGGAATGTTACCCATAGTGATATGTAAAATTTTAAAATCCTATCAACAATTGAAAGATGTATTAGCTCTCAAAAGCCGAAAGCACTGGGATTTTCTATGGTTCTACTGGAAGGGCAAAGATGGGACTATATCTAAGGAATTAAATAATTAAATATGTAAATAAGAAAAGAGGAAGGGAAATCAGTTAAATTACAAGAATTGGATATTTAAGTCATTATTAAATAAAGCCTTATATTAGGACTATTTGTGAGAGCAGTGGCCTCACTCAATATGGTTGATGAGGACATGTGTTGAGGCATTGAATAAAGCTGTAGAAATTTCCCAAGTAGACTCTTCTAAGATTTACTTCCTAAATATTCATTTATTGTGACTTTTCAAATGCCATTCAGAATTGGAAAAATGATATTACATTTAACATTTTTAAAAACTTATGATTCATAATTTTTAAATTATACTCAGACCACAATGAAAAATAATGCTATCCTTAAACTGTGAGCCACGCTAACTTCCCTGCTCCATTATGGTTACTGTTAACCACAGGAGCATAGCTGCAAGTACAATTTAATTAGTCTTTTCTTTCACATGAAGACTGAACTCCTTTTTAATCTAATTGTCGTGAGTTCTTCAAAACATTTGATAGGCGTGAATCTCATCACATGAATTATATACATGAATGCTCAAAAAATCATATAATATTAAGAAAATGATATATTTTTTAAAAAGCAGCTACATGTGTTGACTATTATACTTAGAACCCTAAGATCTGTTCCTGCTAATTAGATACCTGAACATGTTAGCATTTACAAATAATTGCATCATTTGGCATCAAAATAAGTGAGATAATGGACCATGAAGCTACTGTGTATGTATATATAATTGAATATATGTTTTGAAGAACATGCATTAGAATATAGATATTTGATATATAATCCTGAATTACTAGTCATCTATTAATACTAAAAATTAGTGTGTGCATTTTTATGTGTTAGTATGTGTGTGTTTATGTTTCTGTGCATGAATGTATGGGTTGGGAAGGTTAAAGAAAGGCCAATGAGCTAGTATTTTGAAATATAGACAGGTGTACCTCATATTTAGAGATCTATTGACAATGGTAAATATTAGTGAGTTTCATAAAAAAATGAAAAAGCCAAATTATGAGGGCCAAGCACATGCTTTAAGCTGATGATCCAGCATCTATTTTGTCCATATAGTAAAAGCACCGAGTGTTAAATAAACACATATAAAATATTTGCCATGCTCATGTCTTTAATGTACTATATTGATGAGTTTATGGGTTTATTTTAGATCTAGAATAAAATTGGCAGCCAATTTGGAAGGCATCAGGTGAACGGAGACAAAAGAATTAAGAGAATAAAGAGCTTGGGGTACCTTGTTGATCAGATAGTCTGGCAGTACCAATTCTGGCAAAGTTAGGAGATATACACGTTCAACCAGGATGTTTTCTTTTGCTAAATTCCTGCCCCTCAGGCATTCTTTCTAGTAGTCCTTGGTTTTTTCTCTGAACTTCTTTTCTTTACTCTCTCCCAAGGTAATCTCATCCAGACACTTGACTAAAGACTGATAAATGTATATGTAAATGTACATCTCCAGCCTTGACTACTACCTTCAGCTCAGTTACAGAAGCCCAGTCTCTTATTTAACATGTGCATCAGAATGTCACATAAAAATCTAAATTTAAATGGTTGAAAACAGAATTTTGGACTGTTCTTTATTAAAATGGAATAGACATCCATATCATTGATAGCTCAAAACAAGCCTTTCGATTTGGTTTACCAAAGATTCCTCCCTTGTCTAAAGACCTGAACTACCTGCAGGTCTTGTTAGTCATACCTTCCAAATATATTTTGTATCAATTCATTTCTTGTCATCCTTATGCTACCCACCTAGTTCACACCACTGTTATCTCTCGTTGTATGCTATTAAGTTAACCAACTACAGAGAGTCCTGAAATAATGCCATTTTGTTCAACATCATTAGGTCCAATGTCATTTTCTTATACCATTGATGAGAAAAAAAAATCAGTTCCTAGCCAGGGCCACTGTCTGTGTGGAGTTTGTACATTTGACCCATTTGCGGGTTTTCTCCAGTACTCTGGTTTCCTCCCACATCCCCAAGATGTGCACGTTAGGTGAATTGTCATGTCTAGGTGACCCCAGCGTGAGCGAGTGTGGGGGTGTGTGGGAGGGTGCCCTGCGATTGGGTGAGGTCCTGTCCAGGGTCGGTTTCCACCTTGGCCCTGAGCTGCTGGGATAGAATCCCGGCACCTGACACCCTGAACTAGAATAAGTGGGTAGAAAAATGAATGAATGAATGCAATGATTGTCAAATAAAAATTCATAACGTATAGTATAATCATACAAATGTATGACAATAAATGATGCAGTAGAAAAGCATTCAACAAGCCCACCGTATTTATTGTTTGTTTTTTAATTGTGTGGTGGTAGGAGGTGCTTCCTGCAATTTTCACTTTACAAACATTTATCTCTTGATTTAATCCACCACCACTACAACCACCTTCACTCACTGATTCACCAAAATTTGCGTAAATAATTATCTTGTTTTTATTAGTCTTTCTTAAATGTATGTATAGTTCACATTTATTTTGATGCTTAATATTAGAAATGTTTTGGATCTTTATTTTTAAATTTAGTGATTTTTTGTGATCAGAAATATGCCATAAGAACTAAACTCTTGTTTATATCAATTAGCCTATGGTAAAATTGATTTCATTATATGTCATTTTGCTTAAAGTTGCAATTTCCAAGAACTTATCCTCATGATGTTAAGTGACAACTTACTGTATTCAGCTTATACTCAAATATTATGGCCTATTGGCCAGTGTTCATTCTGATTGGTTGACAACTTTTCTGATTAATGAGTGCCAAAGGCTATAAAAGTTGTTAAATGTTTTGAATCCTACCCTTGTTTTCCCTGATTCCAATAAATTGATTATCTTCAATTTATTTTCTACATCAATGACAAAAGCATTATCTATTTATAATAGATAATGGCTTAGATCACTCTCCTGCTTAAAATTCCACAAAGAGTTCCCATTGCTCCTAGAACAAGAGCCCAACTCCTAGCTTTGGTTTATAAACCCTGTATAATCTGGCACTGCCTACAGTGTAAATCTCATCTCTAACTATTCTTCCCTCATTTGCAATGCTATAGGCACAAAAGACTCCTTTGTATACCTGGAGCATTACAAGCTCTTATTCATCTTTACACAACTGCCTGGACCACAAATGTCACCTCCTCAGAGAAGTCTTCATCGTCTAAAACAGCCCTATCCCAATCAGTCTTTATTTGATTATACTCTGTATTTTTAATTGCTGTTATCAAAATTGATTTATTGTTTATTTGTTGTGTGTCCCCTCTCTTGGAGCATAGTTCTATGAGGGCATGGATTTTTATTTCTGCTGTACAGCATTGCATGTAGGGCTTGGAACATAGTAC
The DNA here is from genome assembly GCA_023783475.1 of Daubentonia madagascariensis. NCBI lineage: Eukaryota > Metazoa > Chordata > Mammalia > Primates > Daubentoniidae > Daubentonia > Daubentonia madagascariensis. Next base: position 11,953,876 of record JAKFHU010000747.1, on the reverse strand, counting down.
ATGCTCAGTAAATATTTGTTGAACCCTTTAGATCAGTGAGTCACACCTGGGGGCTGTATTTTCTAATGAATTCATTCAAGAAGTATTTCTTGAGCACCCATTTTATGCCAGGTATTTTACTACCTGTTGAAAAACTAAAATAAAAGTTAAAGTCCCTGCTTCTATAGTCTAAAGTGAGAGATGTCACTTTTATCAGGCAGTTATAGCACTGTGAGGGAAATGTTAACTTAGAGGTATGTGCAGGCACTATGGGAGGAATGAAAATCAAACTAAAACAGAATGGTAATGGCATGGGAGAGCAAATCAGAGAAAGCCTCTGCATGAGGTAATTCCTGCAGTGAGTCCTGACAGCCAGATAGGAATGGCTCTAATAGTGGAGGTATCAGTCCTTCTCTGACAGTGAGGCGCTCCATGACAGGCAGTTTTGACTGGGTAATCTAAAGTCAAACAGGGTTTTGTGACACCCTGTGACCAAACTGCTTAGGAGCAGCCCACTGGTCTAAGTAAGGAGCCAGTTCTGCTAGTGATAGCTGCCATACTGTTGAGAAATCCAGGCTTGGGTAAGTTTACGCTGTAATGGTTCCTTTAGATGCCCCTTTTCCTGTTAGACTGTGGGAAGTTTAAGAGAGCCTGGCATGAAGAAGAAAGGAAGGAGGGAAGGAGGGAGGTAAGAAGGAAAGGAGGGAGGGAGGGAGGAAGGAAGGGAGGGGAACCAATCGCTCAGTACAGCAGTTTCTTGTTATAAGGAGTTAACAAAACAGTGACAGGGATTTTTCAGTGTTTGGATTATTTTCTGCTACCAAGTATGTCCAGTGGTTGGAACTTTTGCAACAATTTTGAAATCTTTGTAAAAGAGGGAAAATTGCCCAGATTTATGACTTCTTTGTGGTTCTCCTCCTATACATTTTCAATGCAAACATAAAGCCTTATAAACTGGAAACAATGCAATGAAGCTGAATGGAAACTGGCTGACTTCAACTTTATTATTTGAGGTCAAAACAAAATGAGGCTTGAAATAGCAGCCACCAGGTCTGAACTCACCAGGAATCAAATGAATCAGATTTGGTATGAGCTGAAAAGTTTGGTTTTGTTAGTTCTTTGAGTTTTTTTTTAAAGACAGTTTTAGAGCAGAGATTCTATAATTGCTTGATTTTTTTTTCTTAGTCTTATAATTGTCTTGAAAGCAATTATGGCCATTTTGTCATTTCTGCTCTGGTCTAATTTCAGTCTGCATTTGACCAACCACATAAAATATATTGACTATATGATGGTATTTTCTGTATATATTATAAGATTATTATTTAGGAAAATCTAGGGATTCTTATTTTTGCACAAGGAACTAGGTAGATAGATAGATAGAAAGTAAGAATCTTATTGGTCCATATAAATAACATTTAATGAGAATTATTTTTAAAGTTTACCTCTTTTTCTAGACTTGTTCACAGTATTTGTTATTATCCAATACCTCTCCCCAAAAAAGTCTACTGTTGCATTGAAGGCTTCTATGGCATAATGTTTTATCATACCTGATGCATACTTAAATTTGATATGATTAATGTTCTTGTTTCCTGTACGTAGAAATGCAGATAAAAGATCATTATTTCCATGCTTGCTTTATACTTTTCTTACTGATCATAATAACTTCCTAGGAAGTTTAGTAAAACTACCTTAGCCTCCCTCCCCCAACCCACCTTTTAGACAACATAGTTATCCATTGGTCAATTCACTTTTCCCAAGGTGTGCTTTAGCTTAATATACTCCATTTCTTCTATTTGTCTGATTTTATATCACCATTTCCCACTCACACAATGTTGCTGACCATGGTTCATCATGGATGTTCCTGTTAAATCCTTGTCAAAATAATTTTTGATTTGTTCTAAATTTGCATTTGATGACTTTGGAGTCTACTCTTCAACAAATTTTATGTTCCTTTCATTCTGGAAATACTTTCAAGTACAATTATTTTATTTATTTATTTATAAAATAAAGCAAGCTATATTCTTTTGTTCTGAAAGCCTCTAAGTTTCACCCTAGAACACACAATTGCTTTTTAATCCTTAATTTTGTTAAAATAGAATATGCTCGGTTTTTATCAGTCTATGGGCTGATTACTTAGCTGACAACATGTGGCTTTCTTGATTCCATTGGAAAAATTTTTGTTCCTCAGTATATATCTGATCGTGTGTAGATGAGGCAGCAGAGTTCCATATTAGTTTTCTAATATGGACAACAATAAGGCTGGTTATTTTACATAGCATATAGCTGGCAATCTCCTTCAAGCTGATAGTTGATATATGGCATATTGTACATAGGAGTTAAATTAGTAATATTCTTTATGTCATGCCTGAGGACCATTGGAAAGGACACACACAGCCTGCTGAAGACGAAGCTGTGCTAGCATTTCAGAGATGTCCTAGCACAAGCAGCCAGGTCTCTAACACCAGAATTGTATTTTTATACCTGAGTTGGAGCTACATGGCACAAATAGCATGAGGCCATGGTTACCTGATTGTCCTTAAATCTAACTGAAATGAAAATATTAGTGTCTCAGTGTTCATCAAATGGCAGACTTTTTTCTACTAAAAATGAAGGATTCTCCTGCACAAGCAGAGCAGTCCTGCTTTGGCTGTCATTTCTCCTTCTCTGCAAAAATCTCAGGCTTGCTAGAAAAGCATACAGTGAATTTAAGTTCCTTAGAGATACTGCAAAGCCATTGTTCACATGTTACAAATTCTATTTCTTTTAAAATAAATGGCAATAACTGTATTAATGGTAATATGTTACCCTTTTTAAACAAAGATTCTTTTTATCATTATTAGGAATGGAGTTGGATTTGTATTGTTTACCCAGGGGGGAAATGAGTTTTCCCAGAGTTGTTCATACTCTTGCACATTACCCGATGCATTGGCATAAACATTAGTTAGGAGTATGGCTGTAGTCTGTGTCTGGGAAACAGAATGTAGCTAAATGGGAAACACAGGATTTCATTCCAAGGTTCTCTGGATGGCTGAGCCAACTCACCATATGTTCGTGTCATGTACTGCAGCAAGTGTCGTAGCATTTCAAGATGGGAGGGCACTTAGAAATTGTCAAGCTTAAAATCCTCTTAAACATTTAGCTAAAATTATGTTTGGGATGCAGAGGAGTCCAAAATAAAACCCAAGATGGAGATCTGACTAAAAAGGAAAAAATGAAAAAATGGAGCAATGCCTCCTGATGGTTTTCAGCTTTAAGCTAATTCTGCATTCATAAATTTAGGACATTTACTGACTAACCATTTCTATCATATATTAAGATTCTTTTTTAAAATGTTATATGTCATTGATTTTTGTAGCTATGTAAATAGAAGTAAAAAAATAAAAATTCTTCTTGTTTCAAAAGGCTAAATAGCTCCATGTAGATATATCTTTCCAAAGATAAGACCTTGTATAAGTGTTGCTTCTCTTTATCAGCAAAGCTAGAAATGATATCTGACAGGTAATAATAACTTTTTTGTAACACGTCATTTCATCGTAAAATCTTAGGAAACCGAATGTCACTGAGCGACATGTGAAGTCTGCCGATGTTAATAGTGAAAGCACTTTTCAAGCACCTACTTTTTTGTTTTCTAAAATAGATGGCCAGTACCTCTTATGGGTGGAGTAGAGAGAGCAGGCTCCCTCATTTAACAAATTTCTGAGAACATTAAATAAATTGTGATAGTAACTATTTTGATGTTTATTAAACTTTTCTTGGGTTTATAGACTACAGACATCTTTAGAGCAATTCATGGATTGAATAATATTGTTCCGTACATGGGCCAAAACGTATCTGGTCAAGTTCTTTACAAGGATGGAAAGTTTCAAATAATTAAAAATACTTTGTCTCATTTTCATCTGTGGTTGGTGATTATGACAGCATCTATGTCATTTTCTTTGTGTTCTATTGACTACAAGAGAAATAATCCTGACTTCTCAATAAATATTTGAACTGAAAATTGGATTTCTAGAGGCTTTATATAACCTCTGTAAGTTTTATATTCCTCACCAATAAAAGCAGATAATAATAGTATCTCCATTAAAGCATTGTTGTGACAATTAAACAAAATAATTCATAAGGGTGGTTAGTTTACTGCTTGACACTTAGTAAGCAGCTAGAAATTGCTAGCTCTTATATTTTAGATTCAAGCAAAGGAGAATTTCTGACAATGACACAAACATTTAGAAGTGTTTAGACTTAGACGTCATAATCTATTGAAATGTTGTAGACATGATTCTTGGAAAGTTTGGCCTAGACTAGTGGTTCCCAAATTTGGCTACATAAAAGAATTTCTGAAGGAAATTTTAAGCTACAGATATCCAGGTGCTACTCCAAACCTACTCAGTCAGGCTCTATAGGCTTTGAGCCTGAGAATATGGATTTTTACCATTCTCTCCAGATGGTCTCTTTCATGATTGAGAACCATCTGTCTAGATAACTTCTAGAATACCATCCAACTCAGAGATTCTGCAAATCTTTGCTTAAATCTAAAGAGGTAGCTTTTAGATGTAATGGGATCATGCATAGCTTTCACATTTGACAGACTTTCCCATTGCCCCAAATGTCATACATGCATACATGAGTGAATGATAATTGATGGTAATGTGGCAGATCGCCTGAGTGCCACTGAGTTCTTTGGAGGATGTTTTCTAGAGTTTTCTAAAGCACCACAAGTGCCTGATGGCACATATCATCATGATCTCCATGTAATTACTGGAGTGTTTCCCAAGCTGTGTTCCCCTGGACACTGTTCTGCAAGATGATATTAAGAAGCACATAAATGGCATCATCTTTCTTCAAATAAATTTGAGGAACAGATTTCTTCAGTCTAGTACTTGTCTATAACCTCCCAAAGCCTTCAAGATGCCAATGTGCACTGTGAATTTCTAGGAGATAGGGTATATAATCAGGCACATCACAAGCCCATGGGCTCTTTATTTGGCATCTACCTGTTAGTATCCCTCAAGGAAAAATGTTTTACAGAACACAGGTTAGAAAATGGAATGACTTCAATCATTACGTCCCAAACACAAATTTAACATGTTGTATAGTTTGAGACAGAAAACATGACAGAAACTGATTTGGTAGTCATTTAATCTTGCAAAGTAAATATTTTATGGGAATATTTCTGAGATTCTGAAACTGTCTGGGTTTCAATATGAATCTCTTTAACTTTGTCCTGAAAATAGAGTTTCTTATAAATACATCACAACCCACAGAGTTATCTTTTCACCATTTTTACTAAAGAAAATTTCTGAGACATTGAAGGGAAAGCTCATCTTTTGTTATTATTAAGAGACAACAGGTAGAGACTAGGCCAGCTGGTTTTAGGAAGACAATTAATTGGTTTCTGAAATAATTTATAGCCCAGTGACTAGCATAGTAAAACCACAAAATGATAAGCAATCATAATAAGATAAACTCAACAATGTTAAACCAATTCATTTCACTTCTATGGAGAACCCAGCATGCCACAATAAAGAACATACAGGTTTGGCAGTGTATTTTTCATGTTGCTAAAGAAAAGATTACAGATATCCTCATTAATTTGGGTGTCTTGATCTTTCCACATGACACAGAAATATATGAACTTAATATCTCTTTAGATGAATAACGTCCATACCCACTACCACAGTTTTAGGCTTTCTAACTTTCCTTTGTAATTGTGGAATAAAGTATACTGTGATTTCACATGCATAACTTCTGTCAGAAGTAATGGGTGTGTTGGGTTTGTATTTTATTAAAAAAAATAAAGTGTTCTCATCATTGACTTTAAGGTAGAATGAGCACTTCATCCTTCATTGATCATATGGAATTGAAATTATAAAAATAAAAAAATAAAAAGGGCACAGTATATTGAGCTCAGTGCTTTCTAATCACCTTATTTGTTCATTTATGAGCTATCCATTCTTGCAAGTCACTTCCAGGCCACCAGCAAGACCCTGTCATCTTAATAGAGGAAGGCTGCATCTTTATGCATTTAAGAATTTTATTTTCAATTTTAAAAAAAGGGAGGGGATGTATAAGTGAAGCTGGAAGATTCTAGTCTCTTTGCATCTCACAGGCTAGTAGAATAGCTGTTTAGATTCTTGACACAGAGAATAAAAACAGACCTTCCTAGAAGGTAGATAGGAAGCCAGTGTGTGACTAAAAAGTTGCTGGGTACTAAATCACTGTGCATATAGTGTGAAATTGGGCAGGATTTTTCTATTCCTACTTTAACTTTTGCAGAAAATGGTCAGTTAAGTGGGGCTAAATGGATTGTATCTGTTCACTCAACTTGTGAATCTTTGTAGTTTTGGAATCAAGCTTATCATGTATTCTCAGATCATGTTAATAATTGAGACAGGATTTCTATGTTTCTATTATTATTTCTGCAGTTTGCTAACACCTAAAAGCATATTTAAATACTTTTGTTGTGTTATTCAGCATTCAAATCCTGTGGAACCACAGTGGAGGGTTGTAACAATTATTGTTTAGATACTGCAATGACCGAAAGACCCAAGTGTAGACAATTCTCCTCCCTAGCTGCCAGAGACCAATTTAGCCCGAAGCTAATGAGGTTTATGCTTCAAATCTGCTTCAGATCCCTCTCTTGCCTGGCCCCAGCTAAGGACTTGTACCTAACTAAATATATAGTTGTAATTTAAAAAATTATTTTTCTGAAAAATAGAGCATCCACATTGTATAAACTTAAGATGCCACAAAACGTGGATCCGTCCCTTCTTGTTTCTTTCTTTTCTTTACCTCTACCATATATTCAAGGTGATATATCAATTTAGTTTTTCAAGCAATGGTACAAATGACAGCTTCACTATTTCCAAAAATACTATCTATGACATTATAGTTAGTTTCATGCTGTGAAAGATTTTTTTTGACACATTAACATTAAAATAAAGCTTCCCAAGTTTATTTTATTTCAAGAAAGACTAGGGGTTGATTCTTTCATTTATTCATTTATTTATGGAATAAACTTTTATTCAATGATAGTGTTGCTGCCAGGTTCTTGGCAAGTGCAGAGATAAAGAGTATTTGAAAAAGAAAAGAAAAGATCTTGCCCCTTAACTTGCTTACCAACTCTGCATTTAGGGTAGGCAAAGTACATAGTGAATTTTTCAATTATAAAATAATTTTAAAATAGTTGTATGCATAGTGTCTTGTGAGGTGTTGCCATTTCATGTGCATTATCTCATTTGAATCATTTTATTATGCTTAAGTACAATATATGTTTTAAGTTAACAAGTAAAACAAGATGTTAATGAAAGTATTAAGGCACAATGGAGCAATGTTTTATAAATCTGAAAGTCCTTTTAAACTCAAGAATTAACTACTTGAGTATAAGTTAAGTATACCCTGAAAGAAAAAAAAAAAACTTAATTTCCTGAGCTCTCTGTTAGAAAAAGATACTAATTTAGATCAGATTCCACTTACTTTTGCTAAAAATTCATGAAGCACAAAAATTACTTCAGAGTTTCTATTCAGTGTCCAAACATCATCCTTTTGCTTTCAAGAGTCACCTTTTTAAAATATTTTTGGGAAGGAGAAAGTTAGGCCCATGTCTGACCTGTCCCTCCCATCTCAAGCTCCTTTCTCCCACGCTGGCACACTCTCCCCAGGACATTTGTCATTTATTTGACAAATATTTAATGAATCCCTACTATGCAACAGGCATTGTAGTGAGCATTAGAAAGCCAAGAGTGAGCAAACTATGCTTCTGGATTAATTAAATAATAACAAACATATAATTACAAACTTTGGCAAGTGCTATGAATGACAAATACAAAGTATTTGGAGAAAACAGAATTGAAGAACTTGATCCTCTGGGTGTAGGGGAGCCTTTTCTGTGCAAGTAAGATTTAAGGTGAAATCAGAAAGGCAACTTGAAAATACTCACCTCCTCCCCCCTCAAAAAAATAAAAAGTTTTTAGGTGTATCAGACTTTGTTAAAATGTGTTTAAATACAGAAATATTTATTCTCAATATAAGATTGTTTCTAAAATCTAAGGAAAAAGCATCCCAAATGAAACCCTCTATACACAGGAACACACTTCAATCTCTATACTTGCTTCCCTCCCTTGAGGGCCTCCTTCTTCAAAGCTCCCTACCAGCATACTTCTTCCCTTCAAGAAATCTGCAAAATAAAACAACCATCAGCAATACATTTACCAAAGTGGAAAGTTATTCTGCTTGCAACATCACAGACCATAAGTAAGTAAAGTGATCTTTCTACACACCAGTCCAGGATAGCAATCCAAGCTTAAACATGGTTCTCTCTAAAGTCTACCCACTAGCATAAGATGTAGATAGACCACTTCATACACAGATTCTCCTAAAACCAACACTGATTATTAAGCTCCCAGTGTAGTTTAAAATCAAATTCAGGAGGAGAACATTTCCCTAAATGTCCCATAATCCGCACAGGAACCACCACCCAGAATAGCTTAGCTTTTAGACTGTGCTCAAGGCCCATAGATGCATAAGAACTGGGACCCATGTCAAAGCCATCTCCCTCTAATGCCAACCACCCACCTAGCTATAGAAAGACAAGGCAAAAGTTTTACATTGATTTTCCCTTATTTTTTAGAGCAAGTAAAGTTCTTGATCAGGGAGTATCTTGAAATCTTTGTGAGAGAAAGGGAGGAAGTTCAAGTATCTTTTATCCTTATGACTATATAGTTCCCAGAAATGGATAAAGAGAGATTGCTCTAACACATATACCTAGATTTGGACTGGGGTTTGGGGGAATGTCAGTATTCATGCTATTGATTTGGTTAAGAAATATTTAGCCAGGATAAGATCAGTTTACCTCTACCCTTTATTCAGATATCTTTGGATTGTGCCCACCTATAGAACCAAATGTTCCCACTGAGGTTTTCTGTCTCTGACAAGCCCTGAATAGGACTCTCCTGTGCAGGGGGACTTTCCCAGGCCAAGCCTTCTAAAGACGATCCTTATCATTTTACAACTCAGCACATTCATTGTTTCATTATGGAGCTATCAAATAACAGGACACACAAGCAGACACAAATGCACTCATTTCCACTGTTCGACCATTAATACCCATCCCTGTTTGCACCCAAACTACTCTGTAGAAACCTGAGTAATCTGAATCAGATCTTACAAACAACGTGATTGCCCTGCAGTCTTCTGGTTTTGTTTGTATTGACTAAGCTTTAAATGATAGTTTTTATGTTTGAAAATTTAGGTCAAAAGGGTGTGGTTTGCAGCTCTCCTGTTTGCTCTCTTACAACGATCCTTACCATTTTATTACACTTGTCAGAAACAGCCCACCCATAAAATACAGAGTCAACCTGGAAAAGAAACCTGCTAGCTCCCATCCTGAATAGTCCTTTCTTCTTATGTTCTCTTGCTCCACATATCAGACCATTTTTTTGATGAATACCAAGTTAATTAATACCTAACCATAGTATATTGCCATCTATAAAGAAAACTGAGGCTTTGTTTTATTTTATTTTACTTTCTTGGACAGAATTCTTCAAAGTTTGAAAAAATGGCTATACTACTTTGTAGATTTGCTTGTAAAACACTTTGATATGCCTTGCTGGGACCCTGACAACCTTAGTAAGAATCTTGTAGTATCATCCTACACGATACCCATAACAGAGTATCAGATAGAGAGGTATGATTTACAACATCTCCAGTTCACAGAAGCCTGCTCAACTAACTGCTAATTATACAAGTCCAGGACTGGATCTCTAGGTGTCACAAAAACATCCCTTTTCTCATCATGTTTTCTTTCTCTTAAGGCCATGGGAATGATTGATTCAGGGACAAGACTGACTTTGATGCCCTTAGTTTCCCCCAGTTTTCTGGCCCTAACTCAGAATGACTCCATCGATCTTTACTATAATACTGAAACTCCCTCAGGACAAGACTTTTCTTTTCCCCTTTATTATATGTATTTGCTAGTACCTTGTATGTGGTCACTGCACATTAAATATCTAATAAACTTAATATAGGCATGAAATGGAGAGATGGATTCAATGGAAAATTCCATATATAAAAAGAGAAGTAGGAGCTCAGACAGGAAAAGTTTGTCCTATTGTGATCTTATCCGAGGGAAAAAAAAAAAACACCCCGCATTTTTTTTTTCCTCATCAAAGGTTTGTAATCCAAACACCTGCTAAAAGTAATTTGAGAGGGACAAAAACATATTTGCTATGGTCCCATGGACTTTATCTGCTTTCAAGTTATCTCCTTGGAAATAGGATTCAGGATCCTGATTTTCTCATAATTTCTTTCACAATTTTATTAAGACTAAAATTCTATGTGATTTTAAGCCTGCACATTTATTCTCTTTCTTAAAAGCTTTTCATTTTGCCATTTGATGAATATTGGAGGCGAGTGGATTATCTGGATAAAGAGAATTAGTTGAGGTTTGCATCAGTCAAGAGAGTAAAGCTACCAGAGGCTTTAAGGGAGTGCCTTACAATATAAATAGTCCTAATCTCCTTCAAGCATTGACTTTCAAGAAAGAGAATTTTCTCAAGGCCAGTGTTTTTAATCAGCTAGATCTGCAACAAGATTGAAAGTAATGCTGGTGATAACAGAAGCAGACTGTGCAGGAGGAAAAGCGGCGAGCAGTCAATGATCTGATACATGAAGAATGTTAGAGGATGGAAAGGGGGGGGAAATTAAGAAGTCTTTCAGATCCCCTAGCTACTTCTACCTCTAAAACAGCCATCCAAAGACATCCCTGCCTGAAGTGAAAATGTCCCATTTAGATGGGAGCGAGTTATTAGCCAGAGGAGGGCACCCCGTCAGATGCTGCAAATGTAGACAGTGCTTTCACGGTCCCAGTGTTTCCATTTTTTATGCCAAAAAGGATCAGTGCCAGCTACAAAACAGGTAGAATTATTCTAGCATGGCTTTGTAGACAGAAAAGAGAATGGATATGTGTTTTACCTGAGACAGTGGGGCAGCAATAAAAGCAGATAAGGTTACAGCAAAATGAGAAGAAAAGTAGCTCCAGCCACAAATTGTTGGAACCTGGACTCCCAGTGGCAGTGGCCTGGACCCCCATTTTTGCACCTTCTTTTCTCCTAGAAGAAAGAAGGAAAATGCTTCTGAAGTGACCGTCTTTGGTGAGGGGAGGAAAAATTGTCTTATTCAGTATCCTGCAATGAAAATAGGGAAAAGAGTAAAGGAAATAAATGAATGCCTCTATAATTATTTCAGGTTTTTTTTTTTTTGCATTTGTAGGATTTTTTAAATGTTTTCCTTAAATGTATCCACAAAAAGGAAAAGAAATTTCACTGGGAAAAGAGGAACGAATAACCAAAATCATTTCAGATCTTGCATGCAATTTGCCTTTGAAAACGTTTGAGGAATAGGCCACAGACCCTTGGGCAAAATTGTTACACCAATACTCCTCTATCCAGGTTACTTGTTGCCAGATGTAAAATGCAGTCTGGGAGTTACTACTCTGAGCAATCCCCAAACTGTGTATTGGGCTTGCAGGAAGAAATTTGTTTAGAGTCTTAACGTGGAATATCTGGGGTGCTAAAAAGTGGTGTTCCCAGTGCTACCCTGGGTCATGGCTAACCAATTCTAGAACAAGGACTCACCCACTGGGCCCAGGGGAACCACCTAGAAGGCAGCGATCTGAAGATTCCTACTCTAAAGACTTAGAAGCAGTGGATTTCATGAAACAACTATTAGGTAGTCGACTACGTTGAAAAACCAGAATGTACTAAGGATTATACCAAGCACTGAGAGAAAGTTATTACCTCTGGTTGGAACACTTTTCTCCTGTTTTTCTCTGTCTGATGAATTTATATTTATCCTTTGAAACTCAGCTTCACCTCACTTTCCCTGGAAATCCTTTCTTGTTCCCCATAGGCTAGGTCAGATGCTCCTGACCTAGATAACTAGATAGTTCACTTCATCGTCTCATCTTCCCTGCTGAACTCTAAGTTCCACGAGGATGCAGATGGCATCTTTCTTTCCATGTATGGCCAGTGCCTAGCAGAGGGGTCAGCAAAACTTTTCTGCACAGGGCCAGATAGAAGAGACTTTGTTTAGACTTTGTGGGTCAAACAGTCTCTGTCACAACTATTCTGCTGTAATGCAGAGAAAAGCCACAGGCAATATGGAAATGAATGAGTATGGCTATATTCTAGTAAAATCTCATTTACAAAAACAGACCATGAGCTGGATTTGCCCTGCAGTCTATAGTTTGCTGACTCTGACGTACCCCAATGCCTAGCACAAAATAGTGCTTCAGAAAGGACTTTCAATAGCATAGGCTGAGTTGATGGTGGTCTGCGGGGAGTGAGAGAAGAGGATGCATTTGAGACCTATTTGGTGATTGGACAATTTGATGATTTGATATGAGGGATGGGCAAGGCATAGAGTCCAAGTCTAAGTTTCTGACTCAAGCCACTGGCCTTGAGGAAGAGACATTTATGTAAAAACTGTGGGAGTGGGTATGGTTAGCAGGAGTGGGAGGAAGAGATGAGTCACACTGGAGCATACCGAATATGAGAAATATGTGTTATACCCTATAACAATGGCTCCTTAAACTTAGTGTGAGTCAGAATCACCTAGAGGGCTTGTGAAAACAGATTCCTGGGCCTCACACCCAGGGTTTCTAATTCTGATGTGGGGCTCAAGAATTTGCATTTCTATTATGCTTCCAGCTGATGAAGTTGCTGATCTAGGGACCATTCTCTGGCAATAACTGTCCTAAAGAGACATGCCAGGGTTTTTATAGGTCATTAAATATGAAATGTCCGATTTCACATCAAAAGTGTAGTTTGTTATATCTCAAACAAGAAGCACAAAAATTAAGCAAAGCATGCTCCTAAACTATCAACACAGTTTGCCATCTTAACGGTAGCTTGTTTATGCCAGCAGTGAAGAAGCCTGGAGAGCGAGTGGCGATGAAATTGAGAAAGCCGTTTTCCACAGCTTGTTGAGAATTGACTATTTTTCCTTGCAAGAGGTGGTCCAAAGCCTGGAAGAAGCGGTAGTCAATTGGTGCAAGGTCTGGTGAATATGGTGGATGACAGAGAGTTTCCAAGTCCAGCTGCTGTAGTTAGAGCAGCTTTGCTTGTGCAACATGTGGTTGAGCGTTGTCTTGCAAGAGGATTGGCCTGTCTCTATTGACCAATCTCAGCTGCTTAATCACAAGCATCCTCATCACTTCATCCAATTGGTTGCAGCAGACATCCACTGTAATGGATTGACCAGGTTTTCATGAAGCTGTAGTGGATAATACCAGCACTACCAGCACTGGACCAGCAGACACCATTAGCTTTTTTTGATGACTATTCCAGTTTAGACTGTGTTTCAGCACTTCATCTTTATCTAACCATTGTGCCAAACGCCTGTGATTGTCAAAAAGAATCCATTTTCCATCACACATCACGTGGCGTAGAAATGATTCTCTTTTACATCATGACAGCAAAGAAAAGCAAGCTTCGAGATGATTTCTCTTCTGATGTTCATTTAATTCATGCGGTACCCATCTATCCAGCTTCTTTACCTTGCTGATTGTTTCAAATGGTCCAATATTGTTGGAATAGTAACATCAAACCTTGCTGCTAATTCACACATAGGTTGAGATGGATTCGCTTCCACTACAGCTTTCAGCGCATCATTATCTACCTTGGTCTCAGGTCAGTCACGTGGCTCATTTTCAAGATTAAAATCACCAGAACAAAACTTCTCAAACCATCGACGTAATGTACTTTCATTAGCCACATCCATCCCAAACACTTCATTGATATTTCAAGCTGTCTGCGCTGCATTGGTTCCACAACAAAACTCGTATTCGAAAATAACACGAATTTTTGACTTATCCATGGTTTCACAAAAATTGCTCTAAAAAAAAATTTGGAAGATAATCACAAGCCAAAATGTGTGTTTGAAAGACTGAGGATATACCTTCACAATAAAAATAAAACAAGAAGTGTCAAAGTGAAATGTCAGAGATATCAACTAACTTAGTACTTAAGGAAATCGGACATTTCATACTTAATGACCTAATATTTGAGTGTATTCGGTATGGATAGTGAACGAAATGGAGAGAGAGCCAAAGACAGAATTTGAGGATACCAGAGATGTAACAAGACACATACTATTATCCTTTAAGCAAATGATTTAGAGCCCATTGAGACTAGAGCACAATTCCTTTCGTTGTCCCCCTGCCAGCCCTTTTTCTGTAGTAAGGAGCCAAGAAGCCAATCCTGTCCTCATCCCTGCCTTGACTCCTGTAGTGTCTCCTTGGATCTCCTGCTGTGGTACCAAGCTCATTTTTTTCAGTCCTACCAGACCTACCTCACATTGCTTGTCCTCTATCCCTGTGACACCCCCCCCCATACAACTGTCCCTCTCATCTTCAATTTACATCTCGATTTTCAACACCTGATCCTTCTTTATAGCTGGCCTGGTATTCCTGGCACACCCCCAGATTTTTCCCACTCAGACCAAAAGGATACCATCTTTAGGCAGAATCAAAAAGGAAATAGATATTGGTATTAAATAACTCCATTCCTACCCATTAGCAGAAAGATGAAGAGAGATATTGAAAAGATGTGATCCAAGAAGAATATAAACGGAGGCCTCAAACCTCTGAAACTTCAAGATTTGTGGTTAATATTTGTGGGAGAAACTTCTTGCAAATCTTTCTACTACTAAAGTCAGAGGCATCTCTCTAGCCTAGACTGTCCTCTCTGTTTTCCTTCCTTTCCTTATTGCTGTTCTCTCCTACTCTCTGCATTGTAACTATTGTGCTTATTAGGATTAACAATTATATTTATAGCCACTGTTCATTGAATGCTTATTGCTAAATGCTTTATGTACATTTTCTTATTTCATCCTCTCAACTACCACTGAGGCTTTGTATCTTCATTTCTGAGAAATACAGAGAGGCTAATTAGCTCACTCAAGATCAAATAGTTAGTAGGAAACAGTGAGAGAATTTAATCCCAGACCTGAGTGATACCAGAGCCTCTCCTCATGCCCACTCCTCAGCACCCCAGATTTCCTTTCTCCTTCATGCATTTCTCGAAGAAAAATGCACAGATGCTGCATTTTTAAGGACTTTTATGCTAATCTCCACATGGATATAAATAGGGTGTAACAAGCTTAGCAAGGTTTAAAAGTTGAGGAACTATTTTAAAGTTCTCAAGATCCGGATCCATAAGCAGGATAGAATCTTATAAATATGGAAGTTCAGTTGGAATTTTCCCCTCATGGTTTATTACTAAGGAAGGACCTCACCAAAACTTCACCACCCCATTCCCACATCATTATGATTCTTGCCTAAATAAAAGGAACAGACTATAAAAGAAGAGCCCTTTCTTAGCACTTTGCTAAGTAAAGTAAGGGTATAAGGGTGGGTGAAGGGAAATTGAGTTCAGGTGGATGAGATGCCAGCTATATCTCTAAGTGGAGATGCCAGTTAGTTACAAGGATAACTCTGAACAGTAGATGCATGCTTATTTTAACAATTTATTAGCATTCCAGCACTCCCCACCCCATACTGAGTGACGTTCATGCCAGAGGTCCTCAGCAGTTACACATGCTTCCTCTATGAAAACACTAGGCAGAGACAATTATTGCTCATCTGGTATTTATACTCCCCTTGCAGTTAGGCAGGCATTGTTTAGTTGGTCTTGGCAATGTGCTATAAGGAGAGTAATTTGTGTCACTCCTGTATTTAAGATCCAGTAGATGACACTCCAGCTGCTTCTTCCATTGCCTTGGTAACCATAGAAGCTAAATGTTTTAAGTGGTATAACCCCAAAATAAAAGCAGCCTGGATCCATGTGTCACTACATGGAGGAGAGCTATCTTGGAGAGTCCCTCAACCTTTGTATGAGTGAACTTTGTACGAGTGAGAAATAATTTTGTTGTATAAATTTGTTTAATAAATTTGTTACTGTGGATTATTTGTTGTTGTAGCATAGTATAGCCTACCTAAACTAATGCAACTGCTCTTATTAATTCAAAATTTATTTTTAAAAAATAAATTATATAAAAAATAACATTTATTTAAAAAAATTTTTTGATCTGATGCATCAAACGAAGGTTTCTGTTAATTCCACAATACAGTTTCACTCTTAGTTGAAAGGGATTATAGCTAAATCCAGAGAAGAAAATAAAACAAAAAGGAAAAGGGGGAAAAATTCAAGAAATACCATACTGAGGAGAGAATGCTTAATTTATATAGACAAATGCAAAAAGTATAAATTTTAAATGAAAAACTATAAGTCAAGGAAACCATGATGCTAAAGGTTTGGGAATGGTATTAGATTATATAAGCCCTAAGGATTTAGAGAAGTATTTATTACATAGTTTACTAAATGGCGTTCTGATTTTAAAGACATGAGGGAGAAGCATGGCAACATTAAAAGAAAGGAAAAAAGCAATAATGATGAAAATTTTAAGGGAGAAAAGTGGCTTGAACATTTGTCACAAGTAAAAAGTTAAAAAAGGAAGAGCATTTAAACCAGATTTGTTCATGAAATATATGCAGCACAGGCTTTCAAAGAACAAATAAAGGCATGTAAGCTGAAGAGGAGTGAAGGAGAGTGCATTGTAGCCATCAGTCTTGAAGGTGACAGGGATATGAACAAATGTGGTTAAGTGTATATCATAAAGAATGTGTTACCATCTCTGTAGCAAAAGACAAATGGCCTGATCACCAGTAAGAAATTCAGGAGAATTTGTGGATGAAAAACTTTCCAACCTAAGGGACAAGGACAAGTAAGCCCATATATAAAGCTTTGGCAGCACCATTCTGTCTCCTACTCCATCTGTCCTATTTCACTATTGTCCTGTGTGTGTGTGAATGTACACAGACTCCTACTACCAACTGATTTAAGGCACTTGATCATTCACAATTAGAAAGTTTCATATGGTAAACAAAAGTTCCAATAATAGAGGCAGGTAAGTGTTTTAAATCTCTTCCTACAACCAGATTATACTAAAAACAAGCTAATAGATGAAATTTGGTCATATGTACACACATTTATTGGCAAACTAGCACTCAACTTATTCTGCAAGCATCTTTTTAGTGTTTTGTCCTCACCCATGTGAAAAACTTGTGTTAGGCAAATGCGACCAGTATTCTAGCAGCAGGATTCAGTGAGGTGACATGTATGCTCAGAATCAGTGGGTGTACACTGGATCATTTCAAGTCTGGCCTCAGGCCCCCTTCCAAAAAGTATAGACCCACCTCGTCTCCAGATTCTTAATACCCTATTCCTGCAAGGACAGGAAAGCCTGCATAATATTTCTATTATTCATATCAGTAACAAAAATAATTTCTAATATCCATTATGCTAGTCAGCAAAGTCTCTGATGTTAATTGGACATAAGAGTATTAAAGATAAAGATAGCTGAAATGCATACTTTTGGTAAGTGGGTTTCTGATTAGAAATTTTCAAATGCTAGCTATCCCTGGAGTATGTTCTTTCAGTTAGGCCAACTGATCTCCCAAAGGGTGTAGATTAAATTATCACAAACACACACACATATATGTATCATGCTGTCCATACTGAAATATACTCAAGGATATTAAGAAATACAGTGTAACAATTCCACAATGGATAGATTTTGGTAAAAAATATGGAGAAGAAACAACCATCATGCATTGAAAAACAATTTTTTAATGAACATTTAAACCACCAACTGCAGTGTTTGTTCAATATTTCTTAAATCTCATCAGCAAATAATACCCCTATTAAAGTTAAATAGCAACCTTCAGATCAGACTTTTTTTGGTCTGTGGAATATAGGTCGGGAGCAAAGATAAATACTCCTCCATTGGCTGCTTTTTATGAGAGCTTCTCTGTAGTGTGATGGTATGTGTGTGTGACCTCCAGAGTGGGATTGACAGGGTTCAAACTCTGGTTCTGCTAATATTAAGCATATTATTTAACTACACTCTAGTTTCAAAGTGGGGATAATAACTCATGGATGCAGGGAAGATTAAATAAATTAAAACATAGCAAGTAGCACACACCTATTATTATTGTTATTATATTGATATTATATTAATATTGTTATTGATATTATTATTATAATCTTCATATCCAAATTCTGTGTACTTGCCTCCACAACCAATGTGATTGAGAAGCATAATAATGACTATTTCATAGGATTTTGTATCGATTAAATGAAATTATGTACTCGAAGTCTTAGAATACAGTGACTACTAAGTGGCAACAAAATGATGATGATTAAATTTTCCCACAGAACTCTTTAAGTTGTAGTTGCTATGTCCAATCCCCGGAACTTCATCCAGGTATTCCAGCCATAGACCCCACTTTTCCAATTATGATGTCCTAGAGAAAAGCACAATACCTCTAAACCCCTGCAAGACCACAGAGATTCTACCTTAGGAACCTAAATTTCACTCCTCCCGGCCTCCAATGTATCAAAAAACACGGGGTGGTGTGGGGGCTAAAGGAAGAGCATGGACCCTGCTCTTTAGCATTAAAATGGAAGGAAGTCAGAAATGCAAAAGTTTAAACTCAAAAATGATACTGATACTTGAGCAGAGCAACATCAATTCACTTTAGTTGAATGGATTTGAAAAGCTAAACTGATAATCACCTGAACACTTCCAATGTGTAGCTCTCTCATTCAGCGTGTTTAATCCACTCTCCTAGGTCATTATACAAGTGTTTTGTTTTGTGCCATGGGAAATTCTGATCTTAGTTGATGAAGTACTCAGTCACCTATAATCTTGTGAGAGCCACAAATGACAATAATTGCAATTTATGGAGTAACCTGGAATGAAGAACACAATATGCTGAGTCTGAGAACTGAGATAATAGTGTTTTTACTTCAGATCAGCAGAAAATTCAAAAAAGAAAATGTCTTTTGAGCATTATTTCCAATTGCATTTTCTCAATTTTTATCAACTGTAGTCATTAAGGAATCACTGAAGAAAAGATAAGAGCTCTGCAAGTTGACTTAGAGAATCTGCATAGAAAAGAGAGAATAAACAATGTACAATCAGTAAAAAGCTATGGAAGAGCCACGGAAAGCTTAGTGTAGTGGAAACAATGCTGAATTGGTACTGAAGAGATTTGGAGTTTAATAAGGCCACCTCTAAAGAGTTGGGTAACCTTGAACTTCTCACTTCTCTCAGGGCCAGTTTTTCCTCATCAGTTAAAATTTGAGAATCCAAACAAGTTACCACTAAGATGTCTTTCATCTGTAAAATTCTATGACTATAGAATATGCACAAAATTGCTACATTGTTATATAAATAAATTGCACATGTATTATCTGAGTCTGTTGGTAGTAAGTGTTCTCTTCTTTCAATGTCTTAAACAGATTTGTTTCTCTGAAGTCTTCATTGTACTTTCTTTCTTGCCCAAGCATCCTTTCCTTCCCATGCTGTCCTGTAATTCTCTTCTCCTATCTCACACTTATCACACTGGAATTTATCCATCAGTTTGTTTGTCCCACTCGTAGCTGTTACCAGTTCTTACAGGAATCACATCTAACTCCTCTGTTTCCCTGGTGCTTAAGAAAGTGCTTGGCATTTAATGTGGAATGATAGAAGGAACAAAGGAATGACAAAGTGAATAAGTGGTTGAATGTGTGGTTTAATATCAATGAGGCAGAAAGTAAACAAAGAGACTGAACACCAACTAATTCAATATAACTTACCATGAAAACTTATCTTCAAGCTCCTGTTTCATGAGGACCTAGTAAGATGCTGTCCAACATGGTTCTTACAGTACTTGTTTTGGTTGACAGCATTGGCATTCAGTGAAAATGACAGTGGACCTGAGTATCTTTAGAAATAACTGCTTTGCAAATGTCATTGCCATTAAACAGCCTTTTCAAACACCTACCTGAGTAGCAATGGAGTGTATATACAAACTGAGACTCTATTGTCCATCTCAGGGATCAGCAAACTCTGGTCTGTTGCCCAAAGCTACTTTCCTTTCTGCTTACCTTATTGTCTGTTTTTGTAGAGTCTGTGGTTTAAGAATAATTTTTACATTTTTAAATTGTTAGGGAAAAAATTCAAAAGAATGATAATATTTGATGGCACATTTTTATTATATAAATTTCAAATTTCAGTGCTCACAAATAAAGTTTTGTTGGAACACAGCCATGCTCATGCAATTACTACTGTCTGGATGCTTTCATGCCACAACAGCAGAGTTGAGTAATTGCAACAGAGACTGTATGGCCCACAAAGCCTAAATATCTACTGTTTAGCCCTTTACAGAAAAATTTGCCAAGCCCTACTCTATCTGATGGTCAAAGTTCCTTCTGTACTATCAAAATCAACTTATAGAGATAGCTTTGTGTTTAGGAGAATTGCTTCATCTTCTAATGGAAAGTTTAGGTCCCTGCAAAAGTGGAGTAGGTTCATTATCACTTCTTTCATTTTTGTTTCCTTATAGAAGCAAAAGAGTGCTAAAGAAGAAAAGAATTCATCTAATCAAAGTTTATTTTTTTCTTGTCATTTTTATGACATTTAAACCAAGAACTAGTGTGGGCAAGAACTACTCTCTTTAAAATAATACATTTTTATTTAACTGAGAAAAGCTCATCATATATCTACTTGTTCATACATTTTCTTTTAATCCACAATAACCTACCAAAATTTTTCCATTCCAACTCAAACAGAAATTTGATAGATTTTTTTTTTAAAAAAGACATTTGGCTTGAGACAATTTGTAAAGTATAATTATGCTTGCCTGTGACATTTGTGCAGTGAAAAATAAACACATACACACAAAACAACTCTAACTCTTCTCTAATGAAACAAGGCAATGAAAAGAGTTCCCTTAAGCCCTTTTTCTCAAATTGTATCTGGAGGTAAACCATTAAAAAATGATATTGATTAATTTTTTTTTTAAAAAAAAGCATTATCTAACTCACCAAATAAAAATTATAACTGGGAATATGAGTCACTGGTCAGACAAGAACAAAAGAGCTAGGAGGTTCTGAACAGGAAAATCACTGTTGAAAACAGAAATTTATTTTAGAATTGTTTGATTACCAGAAGGTTTCTCAAAGAAGAGCCAGTACAATGCAATATCAAGGACACAGGGACCATAAGAGCTGAATGAAAACACAAATAAATCATTACCTGCTTTTGTTTTCTACTTGAGAGAAAAAAAGTTTCGCTTTGCTAAAATCATAGCATTAATTCATTGGAATTCAAAGTAGCAACTCACACATTTTGCTTTTGTTGTTATTTTGTTTTTGTCTTCTTACATTTTTTTTTAGACTGCTATATCTCAAAATTGAGAAAAAATCTCTACCAGCTTAATTTTCTGAGAGTATTAATTTGTTCAATGGGATCAGAATCATTTATAATAACTTCCACGAATGATCACATCATAAAACTATATTGTAGTCTGTATATTTAAGAAAATGTTGTCACTGGTAAATGTTTTTCCACATGGGCTAAATTATCTATGTAATGAGCAACCCTGATGGGAAAGCGAATCTCTCAGCTCCAATTCAATGAGAGGGTGAGTTGTTATCTTCCTGATTGATGGTGATTAGATTGTTGGAGCAGATCTGGCTTACACGCAGCTGAACGCCAAATGGCTGAAGGCCACCTCTCTCTATCCCCTTTGTTGGCAGTTGTCTTTGAATGACTTGGAAGAAGCCACAGTTCCAGCAGCATGATTCTGGTTCAGTGGCTCAAATTGGCCATTTTCTTCTGCTTAGATCATCTCCCCTACCCAGGCACTACCTGTTGGTGGTCATAGAATGGCAAATTCAAAAGAAAATAGACACATGATGATTTCCTCTTTCTTGCCTTCATATCTGGGTAACAGAAAATACTCTATTGCAAGACTTTCTTAAAAACAAAAGACTATTAAAAATAAAGTAGCAGCTACAACTTAGATATTTATAAAATACAGGCAATAAAAACTCTAACTATGGTCTTCAATAATTACATAAAATCCCTGGCAAATATTTAAATTTAAAAGGAGATCCTATATGCTTACCTATGAAATACTGATCAGGACATTTTTATCTTGACAGATGGTTCGTTTTTGATCATTTATGTTAAGCACTAAATTGAATCAATTGCAAGAGTTGTGTGGGGTTTTTTCCCCAAATACCATGCAAGTATAGTCTTAAATCTTGTTGGCATGTTAGGAACTGTCATTATTTACCTCACCTCAATTGCTTGGAATAGTGGATTTCAAAAAAAGATATTAAAAGTTTAAGTAATCCAAGAATTCTGAAATAGTTGAAACAAGATTTTCTACATGTATAGCTAAGGAGTCATTTTCTCCCACATCAAGTTTTAAAGTAAGAATATTTCCACTTGCTATACATATAAGTTAATCATATGTTATTTAGGAATAACTCAGTAGGGTAGCTTGCATAAGCGACAGATACGTGTCATGTCCCAAGTCTTTAACTCCTCAAATTGTTTGTGGATAATGACATGGTTTTAATGCTTCAGAGTTACTTTTCTGAAATCCTTTAAAGATGCTACAAAAACTAATCATTCTCTTATTAGTTTTCCTATTTTGTAAATGTCAATCATGACAATCTTGGGTAAGCACCTTGGTTTTATCATCACATCCTGCTCTGCTACCTTGTTAATGCATCAAGGCTGTCTTCAGCACCATTTTCCATTCCCGTTCTTGATTTCATGGGAGGTAAGGATGCTAATCACATCTGTGCAGGTGTATTTTTATAGAGCTGCCAGCAAAATCCTTCTGCTCATTCAAGAATATCATCTGTCTATAATTAATGTCCTATATATTTTCTTAAAAATAAGAAATGATTGTCTACCTAATATCCCAAATTTTACCCAGCAATGAATTCTCAAGCATTTATTTAAGCTCAGGCCTTTCTGAAGGATACTTTGTTATGTCTATAATGCTAGTCATTTATTTACTGAACACCATTATTGTTCATTTGTTGAAGCTTCTATTCTCCTATCGATTCTCTCTTCTTTTATGTTCACCAATTGGTTCAAATTTTACATTAACATCTTGTACACACTATGATTTTTAAACATGTTTCTCTTCTTTATTCTTTCTAAATGATTAGGTATAATAAAAATTAACAAAATAAACCTACTTTCACATCAAACTGTCTATATTTATGTAAAATCAAATTCATGCATTGTAAATTCTTAAGCAATCCAATTTCTGTAAATGATTACACACACAGTGCAAATGAGAATTTGGAAATCAAAGTTAGTAATATAATATGAGATCAGCAACTCCTTAAGATTACATACGGTGATGTAATGTATAGTTTCTGAAGTCCTTTAAAGATGCTACAAAAACTAATCATTCTTTTATTAGTTTTCCTATTTTGTAAATGTAAGTCATGACAATCTTGTGTAAGTACCTTGGTTTTATCATCACATCCTGCTCTGCTACCTTGTTAATGGAACTATACATTACATCACTGTGGGATTCATATATGTAAATTCTTATATCTAAGACTGTCAATACATAATTTTGAAGGTAGGAATGGACCTACCTAGAAATACTACCCTCAGAATATGGCTACTGTTTTCTCAGAACTTTTTATGTTACCTGTAAAAATGCTAACAGCATCTGTTTCTGTCATTAGTTTATTTTGTTTTGTTCTTTTCATTTTGTGTTATAAACAAATAAATTATAAGTGTGGTGATCATCTTCCTGAACAATGTTCTGTCTACCTGTTCATTCCAATGGAGTATTAAGTTTTCTGGGTCATGTCATCTTGTCCCAACATAGAATAAGAATTGTGGGGGTGGTGTTCCCCAAAAGAAACAGTAGTGGTTGAAGCAAACCCAGCTATTTACCCAACTCTGTGTCACTACAGATACATTTTCAAAGCGCTTCTCAGAAATCAGTGTATCTTAGGACATCATGCTCTTCTCTATAAATTCTGGTGCCAAAATGGAAGAGCTACAGGGTTGCAGGCATATTTGGGAGCAGATGGTAATACCTACTGCTGCGTCCAAATAGGCTGGTAGGCATATTTATCTGATATGTTTTTGAATTATGGTAAGAAGCCAGTCATCTCTCTTTATTCACTACCCAGGAACACATGCTTTCAAGTAAAGATAACCCATTCTGTAGAGCCTGCCTGCCAGTTAAAATTAAATAAATAATATGCTTTCTGAATTTTTATATCCTTTCAATTACGGTCATCACAGAAAGAGGATACTTTTTGTGCCTTTTTTAATGTTTTCTTTTAAAACTATTTCTTTAAAGCACTTGTATATAAATAAGACTGTTGCATATTAACATTACACGCTAATTGGAAGAGATTATCCCGAGTTGCTTAAAATACAGACTTTTCAAATTTGCAGTGCTTCATAACCCTTCAGTATAGCTCTCTCCAACTCTAATTAATTCACATTGCAAAAGCAATGAGTTTGATCTCAGCTGTAGATGTCACAGTGACTTATCCTTTCAAAGAGGTGATAATTGGTGTCTGGTTAATTCTATTCATAGAAACCATGGGCCATAAAAAAGTAATCCTCACTTCCATTACACAGCATGAAACTTTCAGTAACATCTATGCTGTTCCCTAGTATGGGATATTTTTATTCTTAAAAACATAATTACAATTGTAGAAATGCATCCTATAGGCAAATATCTGCTATCTGCCCAATGGTAACTCAAATAGACATTGTCCTCCTACTTTGGTGAACATGTGTGAGAGTCTCTCTCTCTCTGGGAGTAGAATTGCTGCCTTGTAGTATGTACAAATGATTAATTTTACAAAATATGCCCACTTTTTTTTTTTACAAAAAAGTTGTATCAATTTATATTTTCTCCAAGAGTATGTAAGATCCACATAATTGCCAAGAATTTATATAAATTACCAAGGATATAATAAACATAATTGTAATGATTATTCTTTTTATCGTTAGTCAATTTGCTGATTACATTGCAGATATTTGGATTATATTAATAATAAATGTAATAATAGCTAAAAATTATAATGATGATATTGAAAATAATAAATCTATTTATGGACAAAAGTAGTTAGGAACAACAGGCCATAGAGCACCACTGAAATTTGGGGGAAGAAAAAGAATTTGCAGAGCAAGAATCATTAATGTGTGACTTTGGGGGATAAATGGTTAACAAGTATTTGTTAATTTTTTTGTAATTGAACAAAATCTACATAAATAGATTTATTTTGATATATGTGAATATATTAACATCATTAGAAATTCAACCAATTCTGAAAAATGAAAGCCTTTGACCACTAGGTTATGACTTCCGAATTCCAGTTCCCTCCCTGAATCTTTTATGATGGGCGGCAGGTGTGCTTGCCCTGTGATCCAAAGGGAAACCTCTTTATTATATTGGTCAGCGCACAAACTCAACTTTTATTCCTTAGAGAAACATCATCTTTATCTTCAAGGTTCTCCACTATACAAGCATCCTTGAAAAGGTGGTCCATAACCAAGACAGGGCTTCTGCTCACAAGATCTGCAGACACACGAGACCCATAGGGAACTGTCTCCCTAGCATTTTCTTCAGAAAGGATTCGCACTTGCTTCCATCAGGAGGCATGGTGTGCGCTAAACTGTGGTCACTTTAAATCCTTTCTGGGGTTCTTGGCTTAATTCAGGAGTGTCGGGTTCAGTTCCCCAAAACCTTTGCTTTGCCTCAGTCTAAATCTCTTAATTGCAGTACTGATACTGCATCTGCTTTCAAGACAAAAACATAACACGTGGTATGTTTGCAAATCAGAGAGCACATCTCTTATGTCTAGAAATCAGCCACTGCTCAGATCTAGCTAATTGTTGCCCTGTATATATGCAGACCAGGGGGTATCTTATATTCTGATACTCCAAGAGAAGAGAGAAATCTGGATTTTGAGGAGAAAACACACAATTATCAAATGTTGCTGAATTAATTCCAGTTGATTAATAATATTTTCAGCAATATGAGGATGCAACAGAGAAACTGGGGCAGGGGAGTAAGTAAAGAGCAATAACTTTGACATTTAGGAGGCCTTTGGTGATCTCACTCATCAGAGCATTTCTCAATTACCATCTTATGATGAAGGCTTGCCTGACATGGCCTCCTACACCCAGTTATGGCCCCATTCACAAAGCTTCTGCATTTTATATACCTCACCTACTGTAGCACATCACACTATAATGATTTTTTCACCAATTTTAAATAAAATGGGTTTACTATCCTAAAGACAATTAACTGAAACCACTGGGATTAATCCTTTGTACCAAACAGAAATCATTTGCATCTTCACTTGAAAAATATAATTTATATTGTATATCGTTTTCTACAAGTTAATATCTAATTGTAAAAAGAGTCATGGTACACAAAAATTTCTAATCAGTGTAGAAATTACTGTTTCGAAATAATTTTCAACATTTTGATTTTAACATAATGTCACATTCCATCCTTGAGGTTGATAGTTGTTTCTTGGGTAGTTTTGTTTGTTTTCTTAAATAAATTTTATTATGTACATTTAAGGTAAACAACATGATGTTATGGGATACATAGATAGTAAAAAGGTTACTATAGTGAAGCAAATTAACATATCCCGTTATCTCATGTAGTTACCCTTTTTGTTTGTTTTTGTGGCAAGAACAGCTAAAATCTACTCATTTAGCATGAATCTCATGTACAATTTTATTAGTCCTTATGATGTTCATTAAATCTCTAGACTTGTTCATCCTATATATCTGCTACTTTGTATCCTTTGACCTACATCTCGCCATTTCCTTTCCCCCTACCTCCCACCTTTGGTAGCTATAGTTTTAATTGAAATTTTTTTTTTGGTTCCACATATAGGTGAGATCATGTAATAGGTTTTTTTTTTTCCCTGCATCTGGCTTATTTCACTTAGCGTGATGTCCTCCAGGCTTATCCATGTTGTGGCAAATGGCAAGATCTTCTTTTTTAGAGCTGAATAATATTCCACTGTATATATGCACCACAGTTTCTTTATGCATTTGTCAAATGCAAATGTTGTTTCCATATCTCGGCTATTGTGAATAATGCTGCAATGAACATGAAAATGTAATTATAAGGTAATGATTTTATTCCTTGGGTATATGCCCAGAAGAGGTATTGCTGGGTCATATGGTAGAGCCATTTTTAATTTCTTTAGAAACCTCCATACTGTTTTCCATAGTGGTTGTACCAATTTACATTCCCATAAACAGTATATTAAAGACTCTCTCCAGAAGGAGTTCGCATGTAAGAGGATCTCAGAACCTTCTGGATGTCTGTACTAAAACAGTTTTTTATCACAAGGAGACCCAGGAGACTTCTTCAGGCTTTGCCTGTGACCATATATATTTTTTTATTATACCACAAGTGTGGTAATTCTATAGATCAGTTTAGGGAAAACTGACATCTTAGCAATAGAAATAGATTTTATTTTTGTATGTTGATCTTGTATTCTGCAACCTTAGTTCAAATAATCTTTTTATAGATTTTTCATATTTTCTATGTAGACAGTCACGTTATCTGTGAATAAAGGCCTTTTTAATTCTTCCTTTCTATCTGTATGCCCTTTGTTGTTGTTGTTGTTGTTGTTGTTATACAATCTAAGACTTCCAGTATGTTGCATAGGAGTGGTGAAAACAGACATCTTGCCTTGTTCCTGATCTTAGAAAGAAAATTATCAGTCTTTGAATGTTAAGTGTGAAGTTAGCTGTAGGTTTTTTTTGTAAATACCATTTATTAACAAAGATATTCTTTTTTTAATGCAGGTTTTTACCATGAATAGATGTTGATATCAATTGCTAGTTGATTTTCAAGTGTTGTGCCAGTCAGTCTTGAGATAATTCCCATTTGGTCATGATGTATTAATCACTTTTATATATTTGCTGGTGTTATCTAGCTTCATAAAGTGAGTTGGGAAGTTTGCTCTTCTCTTCTATTTTTTGTAATAGTTTGTATGGAATTGGTATCTTGTTGTCATTGTTGTTAAATATTTGATTAGATTTATTAGGGAAGCCATCTGGACCTGAAGTTTTCCTTGTGTGAAAATGTCAACTTCTAATTCAATTTATTTAATTCAGGTGACTCTTCTGGAGTGAGCCTTGGTACTTTGTATCATAAAAAGAATTAGTCCATTTCGTCTAAATTATTGAATTTATGGTCATTAAGTTGCGCTGAATATTCTTTTATTATCTTTTTAATGTCTGTAGGATCTGAGGTCATGTCCCTCTTTTCATTCTTGATATTGTGCCTTCTTCCTTTCTTTTTTCCCCTCGGTCACACTGGCTAGAGGTTTATCAATTTTATGGATCTTTTTATAGAACTGGCTTTTGATCTCATTGATTTCTGTATTTTTTTCTGTTTTCCATATTATTTATTTCTGCTCTTATCTTTATTATTTTCTTCCTTCTGCTTGCTCTTCTCTTTCTGGCTTCTTAATATGGAAAGTTAGATTATTGATTTGAGACCTTTCTTTTTTTTAATATAAGCATTTAACACTATAAATTTCCCTCTACATCCTTCTTTAGCTACATCCCACAAATTTTGATATGTTGTGTTTTCATTTTCATGCAATTCAAAATGCTTATAATTTCCCTTATGACTTCTTGTTTCACCCATGGATTAATTACACAGGTGTTGTTTAATTCCCAGATATTGGGAGATTTTCCAGATATCTTTTTTATTATTAATTCCTGCTTGAATATTTTGTGGTCAGAACACATTCTTTACATAATTTCAATTCTCTTAAATTTTTTAAGACTTGCTTTATGGCCCAGAATATGGTTTATCATGGTGAATATTCCTTGTACATTAGAAAAGAATATGTAGTCGGCTATTATTGGATTGAATATTCTATAAATACCAATTAGGTCAAGTTGGTTAATAGTGTTGTTCAGATTTCCTGTATCCTTACTGACCTTCTGTCTTCTTTTTTTATCAATTGCTACACAAGGAGTATTGAATTCTCCATCTATAATTGTGGATTTGCTTAATTCTCCTTTCAGTTCTATTAGTTTTTGATTCAAGTATTTTGAAGCTCTCTTGTTAAGAATGTATACATTTAGGATTGTTACATTTTCTTGGTGGATTAGTCCATTTATCACTACGCAATGGCCTTCCTTATCCCTGTTTTGAAGTCTGCTCCATCTGATACGAATATAGCCACTTCAGCTTTCTTTTGATTGGTGTTTGCACTTTCTTTGGCATTGCATTGGTGTTTTTCGCATTTTTAATTTGAACCTAGCTATGTTCTTATATTTAAAGTGGGTATCTTTTCAATAGCATATCATAGTCTTGGGGTTATTTTTAATACAATCTGAAAATTTCTGTATTTTAATTAGTGTGTTTAGAACATTTACATTTGATAAAATTGTTGGTCTAGTTGATGAGCATAATAATTTTTAATTTGTGTTCTTAAACTTCTAAACTATTAATTATCTTTATATTTAAAGCACATTGTTCATAATATGAACTCAATAGATATTTATTAGGTTCACATGTCTTAAATGATAATGCTTCCAGATCCATTGTTTTTTTTCACTCTACTATGGACTTAGTCTCTCACATTTTCAAGTCATAACTTTTTATATAAGGTATAAGTGAATAAAATAATTATTACCCTTAATTTCTAAATCGTATTTCATTTACTTACCTTATGAATACATTTCACTTGTCCGTGCAGAATAAGAAAAATATAGTGGCTGTTCATCAGTCTGTGAATATTAGATTATTTACCATTTATATGCATACTAATTATTATCCTTTTAATAATATGAGTTATTGAAGAAGAATGAAAAAAGCATACATTTAAAAATACCTTCATGCAAAAATCAGTAGCAACATATGGCCATGAATAAAGAATCACTGTTTCAATATCTCTGTCTGCTTTAGTTTCCGGTAGTATTATCTGTGGAAAAGAACTTTGCCCTACAATAGAGAATACTGTAAACATTTGAAAAAGGTACATTATTTATGAGAAGTAGGAGAACATGATAGTAGTGGATTAATAATACTAGCAGGTTTATAACAATAGTGAACCTAGTGTTTTGTTGTCATCCAAAACACTACTATCCATCCCCATTGCAAATAAAAGTTTAATTTAAGAGCAAACATTCTGAGGAGGCATTACTTTCTAAACGGAGAAGAATCCCAAAGGTGAACTGAGAGAAAGGAAGGTTGCAGAAACACTCAGTAACCATTGTATAATCCTGGCAGATAGAAGGTGACACTAGCAAGATAAGATTTTTTTCTAAATTTAGGTTTTTCAAAGGGTCTTATTCCCATATTCCACACAAACCCAGTTGAATTTTAAGCATGATGGCAAATAATACCTAGACTAATGACTAATCCTGAAAGCAAGCAATATCCTGTTTGCCCCAAACCTGAAAGAAAGTTCAATCCTCCAGTGGATCATAGACTTTACTCCATTGGTTGGTTCAATTAAGTTTAGTTTCCTTGTGACTGGGAATTTGCTCAAATTTAGTGTTTGTTATAGGGAGATATATGTCTGAGTCATTCTCAGTGACTGTCCACTTACATATTCATTCCACAAATATTTATTGAGTGTGTTAGGACTTTCCAAAGTGCTGAATAGGCTTATTGCTATGAAAAGAAATTTTAAGAGTTGATACTGGGGATGGGGACCATTATTAGTTGTTGTAGGACAAATGCCCACATTGAAGCTACGTAAAATTTCTATAAGCCTATTGAAGTCTTGGAAACAATTTATAAGACTGGCAATGTATTTTTAAGGAATAAAACTTTAATGGGAACCAAAATTATATGGTGATTGGAGATTTACCAGAAACATACAGTTCCAGAAAAATATTTTTTAAAAGATATATTTTAAAAATCTTTAACTTCTAAGCATTGTCAATGGAATAAAATATAATTGAGATGTTATTATGAGTTATTTTGAGTGTGCAGCAACCCAGTTGAAGAGGATGCAACTTGAAATCATTGATGTTTTGAGTAAGGCCATGGTCTTTGTTCAAAAGCCATCATTAGTATTACCTCATTTAGGAGAGATGGAAATGTTTTTCAAGTTTGTATAAAAGTGCCAGGCTACCAAGTATTATTGTTATCTGAAGCTGCTGCCCCCAATTCAAAAAGTAGGCTTATAAAAATCATAATTATAGCCAATGCATACTTAATGAACACTGACATCTTCACTGCTCAACCTCGGGAAGTACTAGAATGATTATAACTATATAATATTTAAGAAGCCATCACCTATGTGGTCCAATCTCAGAATGATGTTCTGATTAAAGATATACAGCTCACAATCAGAAATCAATTCAATACTATTCAATATAAAATTCTTAAATTCTGTCATTTGCAGCAACTTGGATAGAACTGGAGGTCATTATATTAAGTGAAATAAGCCAGGCACAGAAAGATAAACATTGTATGTTTTCACTCATATGTGGGAGTTTAAAAAGTTGATCTCATGGAGATAGAGAATAGAATGATCGTTACCAGAGGCTGGGAAGGGCATGGAGGCAGAGGGTATGAAGAGGCGGGTAAATGGGTACAACCATGCAATTAGAGAGAAAGAATAAATTCTGGTGTTCAATAACATAGTAGGGTGACTATAGTTAATAATAATATATTGTATATTTCAAAATAGCTGGAAGACTTGAAATATTCCCAACACAAAGAAATGATAAATGTATGTACCCCATAAATATGTACAAATATTACTTATCAATAAAAAAAAATTTAACTAACAGAACGATTTAAAATAAACTTTTCTCTTTGAATTTTTCCAGACACAGTGAAAGCGATAAATATGCCACAGCATCACTATTTTATTTCCCTTCCACTTTTCTCACACATTATAGATGTTCCCTCATTTCTTACTTTGGAACCTTTCATAAAGCTATTTTCCCCAGCCCTGGCAAGAGTGTCTATGTTATCCTCCTACACTGACCCTTTTCTACTTACTCTGCATTATAAAATCTCAAAATCAGTCAGGCAAAATGAGAAAGGAAAATCTAAACAGGCAAGCAGAATTCCATATAGAAGGAGAGAGGAAAGTTTAGGAGTCTTAATAGAATAGTAATTTTAGTTTTCCTACATGAGATTTCTAAGCCCTTATATACTAAGAGTCAGTAGGGTGATAAAGAAACTTCATGGATCATTTATTTCAACTCACAAATGAAAAACTTTGGTCAGAAAGGTTAAACAGCCTGCCTCTGATCAAGCAGTAATATATAAATTATATCTGGGAACTAATTGTCCCAGCTGCATATTTGAGCATTATGCCCATTATTGTCTATGGCAAAAGTCAGCAAACTATAGCCCTTGGGCCAAATATGGCCCACTGCCTGTTTTTGTCAATAAAGTTTTATTGGAACACAGCCACACTTATTTGTTTACCTATTGTCTATGACTATTTTCATGCTATACCAGGAGGGTTGAATGGTTGTGATAGAAATTGTATGGCTTACAAAGCCTAAAATATTTATTATCTGGACATTTATAGAAGGGCCCTTTACAAAAGTAGAATAGCTGTTAACTGTGTCAGGTTCTTCAGGACAAGGATAACCCTTATTCACACCACCCCTCACATACATGGACACAGCCATATTAAAAGATTTTGTTGACTCTCCTGGTAAGTCACAAATAATCTCAGAAAGTCCTTTCATTTACTAGGAAGTAACAAATAGGAGTAATATTGAGTGAAAAACTCCTGTGGTCCCTTCAAAATAGGTCACATTCATTGAGTGCTTATCATTGTCCTGGCACTGTTCTAAGTATTTTACAATATTAACTCATTTAATACTCACAGCAAACCTCAAATTATCTATTATGAACTCATATTACAATTGAGTAAGTGGAGGCTACAAAGGTTAAGTAATTTGCTGAAAGCAACACAGCTATGAAGTGGCAGAGTCAGGTTGCAAATCCAGACACTGACTCCAGAGCCCACAGGCATAAGTTTTAAGCGAGTCTGCATCTCCACAAACACTAAGAAAACCTTTGATTTTTGCAACCTCAGCAAACCAAACAAGGCTGCTTTTGGATAGTCAGGGCTAATTTGGGGTAGTCTGTGATAATGTTTGTAAAGTGTAAAGCTCCTTTTAAGCATATGTTCAGCAGATATTTCTTGACCATTTACTGCGTGCCAGACCTCATTTTATTAGCTCAAGGTGATCCCTTCCTTGACAGCACTTACCATTTAGAACTAATTTCCTTTTTGGAAGGTTTAAGGAAAGAGTGAGGACACAAGAATCAAGAGTTTAGGGCTCTGGTGGAAACAAGGTTATGATGTTCTATTTGACATCAGGTGATTGTGGCGAATGAAAAGCAGACATGTTAAAATGAAAGGAATGTGGTTTTAAAGTCAGAATGTAATGAATAGGAATTTCAAGCTTAACTCTGGAAAAGTTACTGCAAACTTCCTGGGCCTTAACTTCCTGATTCGTAGTTTAGAATTTTCACTTCCCAGAGTTCTCTATAAGGATTACATGATGAACTCTCACACAATGTAAGCAATTTAGCAAGAATCAATTAACATTCTATTTTCCTTGAAAATGCTTATCTATAAGTTTCCCATATTTTAATCCTGGCTCTGAGTTCTTTTTCCCCTTGAAATGCCACCATATTTCTTTATGGAAAGACATTGCCCTCTCTGCATGCAGGGTTAGAGTGGCTACATCAGGACCTAATCACAGTTATTCTGGTTCTTGAATTTATCTGTAGACCATTGAAAAATGATCAAGCATGGGTAATATGTATACTTATATGTTTATTATTTGTGATTTATCTTCTATGCTCATCTATATACATTATATTTCTGACTATGATAATAAACTCTTCAGTGTCAAGGACTGAACCTTTGCTTTAGTAATTCATTGGGCAATTTGTAGGTGTTTTACACATATGTAATAATGAAATATTTTAGACTCTTTCAATTCAAGGGGACAGGGACTCACTATGGTCACCTTAAGTAATGGATATTTATTGTAAGACTCCAGTGGAGAAACAATAGAGAGAGAAATCCAAGAGCAGCTGCATGGCCAACTCAGAAACAATGGAAGTTTGTTTTGCTTTTCTAGGAGCAGGAATTGCAGCTCTAATACAATCAGGAAAATTCAGCTTGTCTGTCCCTCTCTCTGTATATCACTTCAGCCAACAATGACTGTTATTTCATTATTTCTGTTTTCTTCTCTACTTCATGGCATCTGTTTCTTCAGAGCTTTTGCTATCCCATAGTACCTACATATTATCATTTCTATGTATCTCTCTTTGCTTCAGCTTACTACAGTCAACTCTTTTTGTTTCACTTGTTCAAATTCTCCAGAAGTTTGTGACTCACCTACCCAGTCATCTGTGTTCATATTTGGACAAAGATTTTGCTCAAAGCCACACCAGATGCTTTTATCCAGGCCAAATATTGTCAGCCCCTAGAATAGTTGTCCATCATTAGTCATTTCAGCTGTGACCAAGGGAACAGCATCCTGATGTACAGAATTTGGCCACCTGTCTTTTCTAAGGACAGTCTAAAACCACCTTCTACAGCTAGGAGGAGGGTTGAGGACTGGAGGGTTGTAGTCTGAGTGTGAGATGCCCTTGGGAAAGCAACTGAGGATTTAGAATACATCCTGGGCTTGCATTGGTTTATAAATGTGATAATAATCTAATGGGGAAGAGAAAGACAAATAAGTATACAAAAGGTGACATGTGAGATAGAAATCAGTCTTTAGGCTCCTAGCCTTCTGGAGAGAAGGAACTTTTTAATTTGTTTCCCTCACCCTCAGTAACTACCCCAATATGTGGTACATGATAGTTTATCAATATACGTTTGTTGACTAGGTAATGAAGAGCATGGGTTGTAGATTAAACTGAACATCTCAATGTTAAAACCACCATCACTATGCTTTTCATTCTGTATTATTCTCAACAAATTGTATCAGTCAACAAGAGAGTCAGTGTTTCGTGCCCATAGATTTAGGATATTTTCTTATTTAAGTCTTCTTCAATGGACAGTGTGTGTAGAGGTTACACTTCAGTTCATTTGCTGTCCTTCTGGAAGTGATCCTTATTTAAAAAGAAAACTTAAGTCCCAGTAATGTCAGTTAGTCAATCCTTAACAGCATTACCTTGAATATCTACTCAATTTCTTATATAACAGCAAACTACCATGTGTTGGCTGCATTTGTATTTGCTTTTGTAAGGCTAGCCTAAAATGTTTCCACTGGTCTAGAAAAACAAACCCACAAGCATCTGCTAAAAAGTGAGCAGCTTATAGTTGGAATCAAGTAACTGACAGTCTTTGCTGTGGGCAATTTCAACCTGGGCAGAAGACCTCTGTTGATTCAAGAGGTTTAAACTAGTGTAGAGCTTGGGAAAGGCTGATAGCCTACAATACATAAAGTATTTTAAACTTTTGGACTTTATATCTTATGACAATGTAGGATAGAGATGCATCTGACCTGAAATCCCTGTATATGGCAATGAGGCAGCAAACAGACAATTACGGAGAAAAATCTGAAGGCCAAATGTCAAAAATAAGAGTGTTCTGACATTTTTTAAATGTCCTTGGCTCACAATGAAGTGCAAGTGCTAATGTGGCCATTTATTTGTCTCCTTATAAGGGGAAAATGCCCTGAGATTTCTAAAAATGTGTGGAAATAGATCTTATTCTTCCTGAAAAAAAACAAGCTGTTATCTTCTACCTAAGGATCAAAATTAAGAAATATCCATTAGTACCCATCAAAGTTTACATATGCATCGTGCATTTCTTAAAGCAACAATGTGCATGATATACTTTTACCTTTGCAAATAATAACATTTTCTCTGAGATAGAAGGAAATAATCATTATAAAATGTTGGCACTTAGTGGTAAGAGTAAAATGTTTATTCTAGGAATCCTAACCATGTGGTCGTAAAATAATTTGAAAGGTGATATGTACATGTTTCCGTCTTTCTTCTCAGTCTTGATCTTTAACACAATGCCACTATAATGGGAGAAAGTCACTTTAGACTAAGTGCTGATCAAAAAACCACTAAATATATATTTCTCAGGCTTGTAGGCAGCCATGAAAATTTTGTTTTCTAAATAAACAACTTTAAAATTACTGAATCATACACTTTAATTAATACTCCCTTTTTGTGCCTGACTATACAGTAGAAAGGAAAGAAGCTTTAAAAAAATCTTTTCAGGGAAAAAAAATCTTTCCCTGTATGTGATAAAAATGGTTAATTAAAAGTGTCCTTCATCCTATAGTCTTAAAAATATGGCTAAGAAATACTTAGGCATAAGAGAAAGTACAATGTTGATATTTTGATAGATGTAGAGATATCTTTGGATGGCTCTTTTTGATGACAGAGCAAAACAACAATCCTTGGGCTATGAAGCTATCTCTTGTTCTTTCATCAAGTGTCCTTCTCCAAGCACCTTGCCCATATTTTTCTATAGTGTGTGTCATTTGGAGTACACTTTTACTACCATTGTTAGAGACAAAGGCCAACACATTTCCTCTCCTTAAAAATTATACTCTCAGATCCTGTTCACTTACAGTCCTTGAAAATTTCTACATGCTGTACACATTGACTTTGGCTCCCAGAAATGTGTGTCAATGGGAACACTTTCTTTTTTAAAATATTATAGTACACCAGTACTTAAAACATAATACATCAACACTTAACCATAAGAGATAGAGCTTCACGATTAAGTAGGAGGCTCTGGAGTCAGACTGCAGGAATGTCATGCTATCTCTACTGCTTAGAGCTATGTAATCTTGGGAAGTTACCTAACCCCATCTGTATCTTATTTTACCAATCTCTATTGTGGGGGATAATAAAGTGATTGTATATTCCTTCTAAAGTTGTGAAGAGTCTATTCAAGTAAAGCACTTCAAACAATATGTGGCATATAATAGCAAGCTACTTTTATAATAAATTAGTACTCACATACAGCTTTCATCACTTTGTTGAGCACATAAACTTTACATTACTTTTACATATATTTTAAAGGATTTTTCAAAACTTATTCTAGACTAGAGTGGCATCATGGTAGATTGGGGAAGAAAAACTGGACTTTGGAGTCAAGGAGATTAGGAATATATTCTGATTATCTCTTACACTATGTGTGAACTTGGACAAGTTACATAAACTCTCTAGACATCAAAGAATAGAATAGAATTTTCTATTCTTTAAAGTAGGAGTCATAAATTGAAAAATAAGTGATATAATGCATTCAGGGGTCTAGTACAGTAATAGATGCTCAATATATAATAACTATGGATAATGACTTAACCAAATTAGATTAAATCCAGAATTCTACATGTCATATGAAATACTAATAATTCTGAATTTAGAGTGTTCAGGAAGTCTTTGACCATTTAATATTTCACTGGCATCTTCATCAAGCACAGTGTGTACACTTAAATATTAAACTTCAGTAGAGACTAAGGGCACCCTTAGTCCAGCAATACATAGTTACCAATGTATTAATCTGATCAACTCATGAACTAGATGAAATCCTAGCTCTCCCTAATGTACCTTTGTCCTAACTGCAACATATGGGCTGAATTTTGGTGTTAGAAATCTGATATTCCCTAAAGTACATAAATGCATACATACTGTGATCCTCTGCGTCCAGATCCCCTCCCTAAAGTGTTTCCATCAGCTGTCAAGAGCTGCCTGCCAAAGGTTATGTCACCTCCCAGAGGAGACATGACCAACAACTGGCTGATTCAGGAAATCAAAGGCCCCACCCCATTCCACAATTTTTTGGCACAACTCTGAAGGGCCATCCCAGCTCTAGAGCTCACTGCAGGATCAATTGAGTCTTCTATTGTATTTATACTGCAGGCAGTTTCTTCCTTTGCCTTCCACTCTTTCCTATAGGTGTATTTCCTGAGAACAATCCCCAATAAACCTTCTGCACACAACTCCTTCCCAGAGACTGCTTCCAGAGAACGTAATCTAAGGCCTTCCCTAGTTCAAAACATTTTAAAGAAATGGAACTTTGGCCAAATATTTCTTTCTTATCTATCATGTCACAGCAAGGAATGGATAAATTCAATGTGGTACTGCTTTAAGAACTTGGTCAGCTCTTTGGAAGCCATAGCATGCATCATAACAAACAAATGAAAGCACACCCACATTTAAATTAATTATTTACTTAAAATTTTTGGAAAGAAATGTTATAATTTTGCTTTTAAAATTATTTAGCTATGATAATAATTGATAAAATTTATGATTGGCTATGATTTCTCAGTATTCTGCAGATTTGGAAATCCTTAAAGTGGAAAAAATGTATCCACCAAACTGTTTTCAAATGTAATAAAACTTTTATGAATACTAAATTTAATAATTAACAAAGTTGACATAAGGTTATGTCTTACAGACATTTAATTAAACATTTATTCATTTTGATTTTGTGGCTTCTTTTTTGTGTTCTAAAGCCAATAAATTTAATTTCAAGGACTCAAACTTATATGAAGGTCTTTGACTATCTCATAGAAAATTCCAAGGCTCTGAATAGAAATCTAGTATACATTTACAAAAGATTTTCCCTTTTTCTCATTAACTCTTCTTTCTAGGCTAAGGCCAGGTTGATACACCATCATGGCTTCAATATAAATAAACTTTAATTCAGAGCTTACTCAGGTGAGAGAGAGAAGAGAGAAAGTACACAAGGGGACTATTTGAACACAGCACTAACTCAGGTTAAGCTAGGATCACTCCCTTTTACAATTCCAAGAAAATGTCTCATTTCCTTCACCTTTAGCTTGTGTGTAACCATGTCTGTGTTTTTAACTGTGACCAATCTTATGTGACTAGTCATCCTTTCTTCAACAAAGGGATATTTCAAATATCTCCTCCAACCATGGCACATGAAAGTATAGTATAGGTGCACAGATATATTCACAAATCTTTGTGTGACACTGTCCTCTATTAGTCTCAGAAAACTGGCTCTTTAAGTCAATTGTTTTGGATGTCTATAAACATAGAGAAAAGAATAATAGACTCGGGTGTGTGTGTGTGTGTGTGTGTGTGTGTACACTTTAATCAAGATGAGTTAACCGCAGGTTATATTCAGTTTGTTCAATCATAAAATCACCAAAGTTAGCAATGGAAAAGACTTACTATATTAGGAAATAGGTCCATCAAGTTTATGCAAGATAGTAACATTTTTAGTCATCTGGACTCAGTCCCACTCTGTCTCTATACACTACGGAGAAATACATGCCTATAATATTTTTTCATTAACAAGATAATCTTTGTTTTATATTATCAATTAGCTCTGAGAGGATTTGTGATAGGATAATATAGAACTTTATTTTTTTATCTAAAATAACCCCTAAACTAAATTGCAATTCTAATTCCTCAAAATTAAACCTAAATTTGGTCTAAAATTGGTCATTTTAGATATTATATTTTATTTATATGTAAATATTAAATAAAGCATGAGCCAGGTTAAAAATACATAAATATTGTCAATCTAGATTTCATTCAACACAAACTCTACCATAAGTATATAAAACATATGGGCAGGTGCAAAGAACTGACTAAATCTCAATTTATGATCACTTTTCAGAATTCTACATGTATCAGTCATAACATCTGCTACATGTTGAAAGTCTGTTTTAGTGAGTGTTCCACCAAAATTTGCTTATATGTGAATCATTCCTAAGGTGTTTTCAGTATGAATGAACATTTTTACAAATTGTTTTTTACTCATCTCATATCCTGTGCTGCTCTTCATCTCTTTTCAATTATTCTTTATGTAAACTTCAGTATTTCAGCCATCAACACATTTATACCATTGAAAGATCAGTAAAACTCAGGAAAAAAGGAAGCTATATTCTGAAATGTAGCCATGATTTCACTGTCAAAAGAAGTGGCTTAATGTCTTAAGAGTTATTTAACCTCTCTGAGGCTCAGTTTTCTCATTTGTAAGTGATTCTTATTTGTGAGATTATTTTAAGGATAATAAATCACCTCATATTTAATGAGGTCTTAGGTGTATCAGGTGCTGTGCAACACTTGACATAGATGATCTCACTTAATTCCCACAACTTCTCTGGAAGGTAATACCATAATTAGTCCTCATTTTGTAAGTGAGGAAACTGATGAGACTAAGATTACCCAGATTAGGTGCTTAATATTATATCCAGCATATTCCAAAATAAAAATGAGTACTTTTAATGCTTTTTAAGAAGAACTGGCATTTAGTTTAGTTTGCATATGTGTTTGTCAGGGTTCTCCAGACAAACAGAGCCAATAGGCGATAGATAGATAGACAGATAGATAGATGTTAGATAAATGAGAGAGATTTACTTTAAAGAATTTTGGGGGCTAGTGAGTCTAAAATTCATAGGGTGAGCCAACAGGCTGGAGATTCAGGCAGGAGTCTTGAGTTCAAAGGCTAGAAACTGAGGCAAAATTTCTATGTTACAGTCTGTAGGCAGAACTTCTTCTTCTGGAAACCTCAGTCTTTGCTCTTAAGGCTTTCAACTAATTGGATGAGGCCTATTCACATTATGGAAGATAGTCTGCTTTACTTATAATTAACTGTTAGCAAACCAGTTAACTTAGTTAATTGAAACTAAAAATACCCTTATGGTAACATCTAGACAAGTCTTTGACCAAATAACTAAGCAATATAATCTGGCCAAGTTGACATATAAAATTAATCATCACAGTATATTTAATTTTTTTTTAAAAAGTCCCATTTTGTCCTGTTACATACAGTCTCAGAGATACTACTCGAAGCCAGGCAATCTGACCTGAGTGTCCATAAATTTATGACTCTATTATATAATTAGGAAACATGTGAAAATTCCTTGCACAGTCCTTGTCACAAAATGAGAAGTAAATCTTGGTTGAATCTGAGTTCATGTTAGATTCTGGGTACTCTCCAAGAGGAACCACAGCCACGCTATTACTAATTAACGTTTCCTGCAACATTCTCTCCTCTCTCTTCACCCCTTTTTAATTTATCTGCTATAATTTTTTCCATTGATTTTGCCATTATATTGTTGAAAAGCTGTCCTTTTAGGCTTATTCTGAGATTCCATATTTAAGATCCTCAAATCAAAAATCTCCCAAATAGTAGAGGTATGTTCAGGATGGCTAGTAGTGTTTTATATGCCTTCATACCTTTCTTATGTCCTGTTTTCCATGAAATGCCCATTCATTTTTCTGGTTCAATCTGTGTGTGAAATCACTATGGAGAAGAAGGAATGTACACAAAGCAAAATGCGACTTTACGTAACAGTCTAACATAGAGTGTATAAGTGTGGGCTCAATAACCTAACATCACTTTGGAAAAGTTCATTAAGCCCTTGCTACCTAAGATTCCCCATCTATAAAATGAAGATAATCATAGTAAAACAAATCATAGGACAGTACTGATGACTCAATGATATAATACACATTGAATATATAGAATAGTGCCTGAGGTTTTCAGTAGATAAAGAAATATTTTTGTAAAAGTATAATTAATGGGGTACAAGAAGACAATTTATATATTTCTGGTTCACTCCTTCAGAAAAGCACCTTAATCTTAAAAGATACAAGCACCCTGAAAGAAGTAGCAGAGGATGCCATATGCTCTGCCCAATGGTTTTTAAACTTCTCCTTACAAGAGTGACTTCCAAATGACGTTCTATAATCTGGTACCAATCTGTGAAAATGTTCTGTTTATTCTGCTTGAGGGCAAAATGAGAAAATTAAGGAGTGAGTGAGGGTGTGTGTGTATAAGTTGCCAACTCTTCTTTCTTGGGAAAGACTCTTTTCATTCTGAGATCACAATCATACTAAACTTTTTGGTATTATATTTTTTAAATGACAAAATGATTATATACTCGGTGGTGTTTTAAAATATTGTTATGTAGTAATTTAAAGGCTAGAGTCACTATGTCTGTCCTTAGAACATATTTTTAAAATATCCTGGTTTCTGAAATCAAACATCTAAAGAAGCAATTACTTCTTTAGTCTGGCCATAGCTCTGACATAACTGTGCTATGATGCTGAGGAAGGGGCGTGATGCAGGAAGCAAGACTACAAAGCAGCAGACCATTTCTGTGTGTTAAAAACAAACAGATTAAAAACATATTTTACTCTCAAACAGGAGGGAGAAATACTCTACCTACAAAGCACATTAGTTTTCTATAGCAGAATAACAAATTGCCACAATATTAGCAAATTAACATAGCACACACGTATTATTTCGTAGTTTCCGTGGATCGGGAGTCCAGGTATGGCTTAGCTGGGTCCTCTCTTCAAGATCTTACAAGGTTGCAAAGTATCAGCTGGGTTTTATTTCCATTTGTATTGGGGAAGAATTTCTTCCAATCTCATTAAGTTGTTATCAGAATTCAAATTTTTTTGTCTGTGTGACTGAGAGCCCCCACCTTCTGCTGGTTGTAGGCTGGAGACCAATCTCAGGTGCTAGAGGCCATCCATAGTTCCCAGGGAACACCTGGAGTTCCTTGTCACTTGTGTTTCCTCAACATGACTGCTTTACTTCATCAAGCCAGTGAGGAGAATGTCTCCTTTGTGAAGTCTCTAACCTAGAGAGGGCCTACTCTCTCTTTTAAGGGCTTTTACCTGATTGAGTCAGGCCCATCTAGGATAACTTCCCTTTAAATTAACTCAAAATCAACCTAATTGGAACTTAAATTACATGTCTACAATATTCTCTCACCTTTGCCATATCTACTGATTATAAGCAAGTTGCATGCCTTGTTCGTACACAATTGGAGAGGATTATACAGGGCATGAACATAAGAGATCAGGGTAGAGAAAGGGTCATGGGGGCCACCCCAGAGTCTGTCTGCCATAGAAAAGATTAAATATGTTTTCAAAATGTGTTTAAAAGTAGCACTATTGGTATAGGGGAACAAGTAACAGCATTAAGATATTCTGGGTTCTAGCCTTTACTGACGCTTATTAGCAGCTTAAACTGGACAGATTGCATAGCACATTAAGTGTTTCACTTACAAAATGAAGATAAATACAAATCTTGAACTAAAAAAGTGAAGTTTCCATAGAATGCCCAAATACAACAATTATAGGATCTTCAACTAAGATTTCAACCAGTGAGAGCAGATAATGTATTCCAATGGCTGAACCCAAAGATAAAGTAAAAAGTGCCTATTGCTTTTATTTTTAAAAAATTTTTTTAAAAACTACAATTAATAAAAACTATATCGAGCAATACAAGTTTGTCTCCTTTTTAAAATATGCAAAATAGAAAGGAATCTACTCTTAACTTTCAACTTCATGCATATCATTCCTTTCAGAATTTGGAGAAAGTTGAATGGGCCAACTTGAAATCTTTGATTATTTGAATCAATGTTGATAACTATGCTTAAAGAAAAATGAGAATGGGAACATGTATTAATTTATCACAACTGAATTTCCATACTTCTATGAAGGAATGAGAGGAAAATAGCATACTATTTCCTGTAAAAGTACAAGACCCCTTATGTAAAACTGGCTTTATGAAAATCACCTTGATTTACTCCTTGACAAGTTGGCATCTTTGAATTGCATAAATTGCTTCTCCAACCTCTGTGTAAATCAAGATAATCAAGTGACACCAAGACAGAATCTAGCTAATTTAAGTCAAGATTTCCCTGTGAATAAATAAAATGCTGAGAGTTATGAAGCTCAGCTGGTCTCCTAAACTCTGCTGATACTCAAAATACATGACTGATTCCTCAAGGACTTTGTCCATAGATGAAACAACTAGGGAAATATTTTATAATAAAATGTTGATTTACTTTAAACTCTATTCTTTGGCAGACAACTGCAAGAGAGGCTTTTTTTTTTTATTTTACAGGTTCTTTTTCTCCAATGGTGAAATAATAGGCAATAGATGATCCTCAAGCTGATATTATACAATAGCTAGGTGATTGAATCTGGCACTGCTGTAGTGAACTCATTTTTTTTATACTGCTCCTCTTCCAGTGCTGCTAGGATTGGTTTTGGATAATACCTGAGTTTTCTATATTAGATTAAGAGGTTTACACTTTTCTTTCATCTTCACATTCTAATACTACCTTCATAAACTCAATTCAGAATGGTTAAGTTTAGTAGGAACTGAGTAAGGTATTGCCTTGATCACTATAAAAAAATTAATAATTCATGTTTAATAAAAGCGTTGATAAGCTTGCTGTGTGAAGTCCTCAAAACAAGGCTGGAGCCTTCAATCTAGGGTTCTCATTTAACAGCTAAGGTAGCATCATGATAATTTTTCTTGC
Source organism: Daubentonia madagascariensis (assembly GCA_023783475.1). NCBI lineage: Eukaryota > Metazoa > Chordata > Mammalia > Primates > Daubentoniidae > Daubentonia > Daubentonia madagascariensis. Next base: position 11,909,704 of record JAKFHU010000747.1, on the reverse strand, counting down.
TTTGAGTCTGTGCCCCCTACATTCTATCACTAGCAATTTAAAGTTATATTCCTTCCACTTTAATCCTATTTGTTAAAATAAACCACTTTTCTCTTTTCCCAAAATAGCTCATTCTAGTCACAAACACCTTAAAGTCATAAATGTATGAAAGTCAATTTTTTTGTGAATACTATTGTGGCTAATTTTATTTTCTTCTTTATACTTTTCTGTATTTTCTGTTCTTTTAATAAGCATTGACTTGCAAATAAAAATAATGCTATTTCCATTTTGAAAAATATTAATGAATTTGAGGGCATTTTTTACTTAGCAATAGTATTTAAATGTCTTGATATTTCACCTAAATTATTAATAGTTCTTGCCTTGGGAATTTAAAGTTCTACCTTGAGAAACTTTTTTAAGTATAGCAATATTTTTATACCTTCCATCAGGTCTTCATATACGCTATAGTCTTATTTATTACAGAATAAAGGCATATTCTTAATTTGTTTTCTCTTAAGTAGGTGCTTTCTATTTTCCTTCACATATATGAAATCCTATTATAAAATTGGAGATAATAAACCTATTTGCCTATCACCCTGAAGCTATTTTTAAAATGCCTACATATTCTCCCATAAAGAAATTTGACATAAAACATAAGTTGCAAGATACAGTTGAAAAAGAGTTTAAGCTATTGTTTTAGCAATAAAATGTAAAAAAAATGCAAAAGTAGTTCTTAAAATACTAGATGATAGTGAATGTCAGAAGTTTTAAAACAAATTCAAGGATTGCATATACATTGCTGGTAGGAATGTAAAATGGCACAGCCTCTCAAGAAAACAGCAATTTCTTATCAATCTAAACAAGCAATTACCAGACAACCCAGTAACTGCATTTATGGGTATTTATCCCAGGGAAATAAAAACCTATGTTTACATAAAACCTGCATATGAGTGTTCATAGAAGATTTATTTGTAATAGCCAAAAACTTGAAGCAGCCCAGATGTCCACTTCAATGGGTAAATGGTTAGATAAACTGTGGTATACCTGTTTAATGAATTAGTACTCAGTAATCGAAAGGACTACACTATCAATACACTCAACAATTTGGATGAATCTTAAGGGAATTATTCTGAGAAGAAGGAGGAAGAGGAGGAGGAGGAGAAGTATTATTCTAAAAGGTTACATAGTAAATGTATTCATTTATATAATATTTTTTAAATAACAAAATTATAGACATGGAGAACAGAGTAGTGGTTGCTAGAGGTTAGGGACAGGTAGTTGGGGAAGATAGGGAAGATAGAGGTGAATATGATTAAAAGAGCAACATGAGGAATCCTTGAAGTGATAGAACTGTTGTATATCTTGACTCTGGTGTTGGATACACAAACCTACACATGTGATGAAATTGCATGCAACTAAATAAGCATACAGGTACAACTGAAAAAATCTAGATAAGGTCGGTGGATTCTATCGATTCAGTATTCTGGTTTGGACTAGTATGTATTCACTCACAGAGCCCCTCCTCCATCTCAGCACAATGTATTAGGAAAACTCACAGCACCAGACTTAACCTTGGGGGCGGAAAGAAAAGACTAAAACATATATCCAATATTCAGACTTTTGGGGGGGCTACCTGAGCATCTGGTTTCTGTCTCCCCAGTCTCAGCACTGACAGAACCGAGCATACCCTAGATGACCAGGGGCCACTGAGAACAACAAAAAGAGAACTGGATGGCATACTGCTGCTCCAGAGGACACACAGTACAACAGATAGACACCAGAGGGAGCAAGAGATTATGGACCCCTGAAAAAAGAAACCAGCAATTCCCTCTAATTAGGTATTTATAGACTTGTAGTATAGCTTGAAGTCTGGTAAAGTGATGCCTCTCAATTTGTTCTTTTTACTTAACATTGCCTTGGCTAACAGTGTCTTCTCTGGTTCCATATGAAGCATAGAATTATTTTTTCTAGGTCAAGCTATACTACAAGGCTATAGTAACCAAAATAGCATGGTACTGGCACAAGAACAGAGACATAGACCAATGGATCAGAACAGAGAACCCAGATATAAAACCATTCTCATGGTGCACCATCTGATCTTTGACAAAGCAGACAAAAACATACACTGGGGAAAAGAATCCCTATTCAATAAATGGTGCTGGGAAAATTGGATAGCCACATGTAGGAGGCTGAAACAGGATCCACATCTCTCACCACTCACAAAAATCAACTCACAGTGGATAACAGACTTAAACCTCAGGCATGAAACCATAAGAATTCTAGAAGAAAATGTTGGAAAAACTCTTATAGACATGGGCCTAGGCAAAGAATTTATGAAGAATACCCCAAAAGCAATCACAGGAAAAACAAAAATAAATAAATGGGACCTGACCAAATTAAAAAGCTTCTGCACAGCCAAGGAAACAATCATTAGAGCAAATATACAACCTACAGAATGGGAGAAAATATTTGCATGCTATACATCCAATAAAGCACTGATAACTAGAATCTATAAAGAACTCAAGCAAATCAGCAAGAAAAAATCAAACAACCCCATTAAAAAGTGGGCAAAAGACATGAACAGAAACTTTTCAAAAGAAGATAGACTAGTGGCCAACAAACATATGAAAAAATACTCAACGTCCCTAATCATCAGGGAAATGCAAATCAAAACCACAATGAGATATCACTTAACTCCAGTGAGAATGGTTTTTATCAAAAAGTCCCAAAACAACAAATGTTGGCATGGATGCGGAGAGATAGGAATACTCATACACTGCTGGTGGGACTGCAAACTAGTACAACCCCTATGAAAAGTAGTATGGAAATACCTCAAAGAACTAAAAGTAGACCTACCATTTAATCCAGCAATCCCACTACTGGTTATTTACCCAAAGGAAAAAAAGACATTCTATAAAAAAGACACCGCTACTCGAATGTTTATAGTGAAACAATTCACAATTGCAAAGATGTGGAAACAGCCCAAGTGCCCATCAAGACATGAGTGGATTAATAAAGTGTGGTATATGTATACCATGGAGTACTACTCAGCCATAAAAGAAGTGAACTAATACCTCTTGTGCTAACCCGGATGGAGCTAGAGACCATTTTTCTAAGTGAAGTATCACAAGAATGGAAAAACAAAAACCACATGTATACACCATTAAATTGTAACTAATCGATCAACATCTATGTGCACATATGGAAATAACAGTCATCAGAAATCAAGCAGGTGGGAGGGGTGAGGAGGGGATGGGTAAAATCACACCTAACAGGTACAGTGCACACTATCTGGGGGATAGGCACAGTACAAAAGCAATTTATATAACCAAATTGTTTGTACCCCCATAATATTCTGAAATTTTTAAAAAAAGGAATTTACACACACAAGTCCAAAGAATATACATCCACATAAATGTAATGAGAGGCCCTCAAAATCTCTAGCCAGGCTGATTGGTAAAGCTCTTCCCCTGTATATAGCCAGTTTGTAAAGTCTGTGAGAGGTAGCAGTTTTTTTCAAATGCTCAGAGACCAAAACACAATGTCAAGGAACAAGAAACAGGAAACATTGCCCAATAAAAGGGACAAAATAAATCTCCAGAAAACAACCTTAAAGAGGGAAAGGTATATGGATTATCTGACAAGGTATTTGAAATAGCTGTCATAAAAAATGCTCAATGAACTCAGGAAAACAATACATGACCAAAATGAGTATTTGAACAAAGAGAAAATATTTTTTAAAAACACACATACAGAAATTTAGGAGCTGAAGAGTGCCACAGCTGAACTGAAAAATTCACTAGAGGAGTTTAACAGCAGACTTGATCAAACAGAAGAAAGAATTGGTAAACTCAAAGACAGACTACTTTAAATTATCCAGTCAGAGGAGCAGAAAGGAAAAAAAATAAATAAAAAGAGAATAAAAGCTTAAGGACTTACAGGACACCATAAGCAGACCAATATATGCATTGTGAGCATTACAGAAGAAGAGAGTGAGGAAAAGGCAGAAAGCTTATTTAAAAAAATTATAGTCAGAAATATTGACCTTTATAAGTAAAGAGTAGAACAGAGGTTACTAGAGGATAGAAAGGGTATGGGGAAGGGGAGATAGGGAGAGATTTGTTAAAGGATACAAAATTATAGCTAGATAGGAGGAATAAGTTCTAGGGTTCTATAGCACTACAGGATGACTTATAGAAAAAATTATATATTTTCAAATAGCTACAAGAGAGAATATCAAATCTTCCCAAAAAAGAAATGATGAATGTCTGAGATAATGGATATGCTAATTACCCTGATCTGATCACTATACATTGTATGTATCAAAACATAACTATGTAACCCCATAAATATGTTAAATTATTATGCATCAATTTTTTTAAAAAAACTTATACAAATAAATAATAGCCAAAAATTTCCCAAATCTAGTGAAGGAAATGAACATGCAGCTTCAAGAAACACAAAAGTCTTGACATAGGATAATCCAAAGAAGTCTGTGCGGAAATGCATTATAATCCAAGTGTCAAAAGTCAAAGATGGGGAATTTTGAAAACATCAGGAGAAAAGTGATTTGTCACATACAAAGAAACCCTCATAAGACTATGAGTGGATACCTTGGAAAAATCTTGCAAGGTAGAAGAGAGTAGAATAATGTATACGAAGTACTGAAATTAAAAAAAAAAAAAAACTGTCAACCAAGAATATCTGGCAAAACTATCCTTCAAAAATGAAAAAATAAATAAAGCCTTTCTGAGATAAATAAAAGCTGAGGGAGCTAATCACCACTAGACCTGATTTACAAGAAATGCTAAAGGGAGTCTTCCTTGTTGAAGTGAAAGTATACTAAACAGCAACACAAAGCATACAAAAATATGAAGCTCATTGTTAAAGGTAAATACATAGACAAAGAATATTGTAATACCATAATTGGTAGTATATAACTCACTGTTAATTCTGGTATAGAAGTTAAAAACAAATGTATAAAAATATCTATAACTATAAAAATATGTTAATAGATACACAATATGAAAAGACACAATTTGTGACATCAGTAACAAAATTTGTCAAGGAGAAGAGAAAGTGTAGAGTTTTCATGTGATTGAAGTTAGATTGTTATCAGCTTAAAATAGATTGTTATGACTATAAGATGTTTTATGTAAGCCCACGGTAACCAAAAAGAAAAATATCCACAGAAGATACACAAAAGAAAATGAGAAAGAAATTAAAACATGTCACTACAAAAAAAAAAATACAATGAAACACAAAGGAAGACAGAAGAAAAGGAAAGAAAAGAGAAAAAAGTTATAAGACAAAGAAAACAATAAAATGGTAATAATAAGTCCTTCCCTATCAATAATTACTTTAAATATAAATGGATTGAACTCCTCAATCAAAAGACATAGACCAGCTGAATATATTTTTTAAAAAAACAACTCAATTACATGCTACCTACAAGAGACTTACTTTAGATTTAAAGACTCACATAGGCTGAAATTGAAAGGATGGGGAAAGACCTTCCACAAAAATGGTAACCAAAAGAGAGCAAGAGTGGCCATATTTATATCAGACAAAGTAGATCTTAAATAAAAAAAAACACTGAAAGAGACAAAGAAGATTATACAATGATAAAAATGTCATTGTAACAGAAAAAAATAACAAATATATATTCACCCAAGATCAGATCATCCAAATATATGAAGCAAGTGTTGATATACTGAAGGGAGAAACAGACAGCAACACAATATTAGGAGGGAAGTTCAAACCCCACTATCAATAACGAATAGAACATCCACACATTCAATAGGAAACAGGATTTGAACTACTCTAGATGGCCATATGCATAACATTCCACTAAACAGCAGCAGATTACACATTCTTCTCAAGCATACACAAAACATTTTCCAGGATAGATCACATGTTAGGTCACAAAAACAGTCTCAACAAATTTAAAAGAAGATTAAAATCAAAGTATATTTTCCAGCCACAATGGAATAAAACTGGAAATCAATAGCAGAAGGAAAACTGGAATATTTACAAATACTGGGAAATTAAACAACATGTCTTACAAGGTGTATAACCAATGGGACAAAGGTAAAACCAAACCAAAAAGGAAATTATTAATAGAAAATATCCTGAGACAAACAAAAATTAAAACACAATATACCAAAACTTATGGGGATTCACCAAAAGCAGCACTAAAAGAGGAGTTTGTAGCAATAAATACCTACATTAAAAAAAGAAGGATTTCAAATAAACAACCCAACTTTACTAGCAAACAAAATTGATTGCTAGAAATAAAGAGGGACATAGTGACTGACAACATAAGTAGATAAAAAAATAACAAATTATAAGGAAAATTTGAATAGCACAGTTATGAAACTTGTCCTAATTGAAATATGTAAAATACCACACCTAACACTAGCAGAATAGACATTTTCTTCAATTATATATGGAGCATTTATGAAAATAAACCATACAATGGATGACCATGCAGTAAGTCTCAGCACATTTCACAGGATTGAAATCACAATAAAGTATATTTAAGGACCATAGTTGAATAAAACTAGAAATCAACATACAGTATAAAGTTAAAGAGCACAACTTTAAATGCTGGAAAATTAAACACAATATGTATAAATAACCTATAAGTCAAAGAATATTAATCTTAGAGAATACATTTTACTGATGATAATGACATATAATAACTTTTGGAATGCAGCTAAAGTATAAATAAAAATTTGTAGCTTTAAATGCAATAGACAGGCTAAATAATCAATGGCCTAATGTCCAACTCAAGAAATTAGAAAAGAACAGCATAATGAACACAAAGAAAGCAGAAGAAAGGAAATAATAAACATAAGAGCATAAGTAAATGAAATGAAAAACAACTGTAAAACAGAGCAAAGGAACAAATTCAAATGCTAGTTGCTTGAAAAGACTAACAAAGTTGATAAACTCCTGACAAGACCAATCGGGAAAGAGAGAGAGAGAAAGAACACAAATTATCAATATTAGAAATGAAGAAAGAGGACATCGCTATATGTACTAAAATTTTTTAATGAAAATAAGAGAATTAGTTTCCTATTCTGGATATATAGAATGGTTTACAAATATTTTTTTCATGTCCCATACATTGCCTTTTTTTCTGCTGATTGTTTCCTGAAGCTACTATAACGAATTACCACAAACCTGATGGCTTAAAACAACAGAAATTTATTCTCTCACAGTTCTGAAAGTTCTGTCCAGAAGTCCAAAATCAGTGTCACTGGGCCAAAATCAAGGTGTCAGCAAGGCCACACTTCCTCTCACAGTTTAGGAGAAAATCCATTCCTTTTCTCTTCCAGCTCTTGATAGTTGTCCTGTCTTTGGGCTTGAGGCTGCATCATTTCAATCTCTGCTTTTGTGGTCGGTTTGTCTTCTCTTCTGTCTGTGAAATCTTCCTCTGCCTCTCTCTTATGGGGAAAACTATGATTGCATTTAGAACCCATGCAATGATCCAGAATAATCTCCCCATCTCAAGATCCTTAATTTAGTCACATCATCAAGGACCCTTTTTTGCCATGTAAGGTCATATTCATAGGTTCCAGGGACTAGGGTATGAATATCTTTTGGGAGACCATTTTTCAGCCTACCACGGTAACTATAAACAATTTTATTTCAATTAATTTAAAAATTTAATTAAAAGATGGACAAATTTTCAGAAAAACACAACCTACCAAAGTTTACACAAGAAGAGATAGAAAATATGACTTTTCTCATGTTTATTAGAGATTAAATCCGTTTTTTAAAATCATCCAACCAAAAAAAAAAAATTCTGATCAAGATGGCTTTACCAGTGATTTCTTCCAAATACAAGAAGCAACACCAATCTTACACAAAATCTTCCAGGAAACGTATAAAGAAAGGATACTGCCCAACTGATTTTAGGAAGGTAGAATAATACTTATACCAAAACTTTGATACAAATACAAGAAAAAGAATATTAGCTTCAAACTTTCTCATGAATACAGATGCAGCAATCATAAATGAAAAATTTGCAAACTGAATCCTTCTAATCATAGGCATATACATCCTTTCGATCATATATATAACAACAGCTAACATGTATTAAAAACTTACTTTGTATTATGTATCAATTTTGTGGTGCTCTACATGCATATTCCTATATAATTTTCATCATTAACTTATGAATTAGGCACTATTTTTAAGCCCATGTAACAAATAAGAACTGAAATATGATGAAGTTAAATGGATTACATTTATACATTATATTAATTAATGGCATAACTAGCTTCCACTAATGAGAACAACTGGACAAACTCAGGAAGCCTTCCAGAGACATGAAGGTATGATTTCAAGAAAGAGAGAATGTGGCTATGGGAGGAAAAGTTTATTGTTTAAAACTCTTGTCCAAGTGACCATTATTTCACTCCTAATGAAATGTTCTTCCATCATAGCCTGAAATTCCATAATTTATTTTTTTCCCATGCTGAGAAGAGTAAGTCTGTGAAACTATAATCCAGAAGTTGCCACCCTTTACTCAAAACACCTGTCAGCTTCACATTGCATTTGATTGTCTTTATGATGGTCTACAAGGTCCTACACCATTGACTTTATGTCTTACTCCTACGTCCCTGTTTCACTGCACCTCAGTCACACCTCCTTACTGTTTCTCACACAGGCTAGTACAGTCCAGACTCCTAACCTGTGCACTGGATATTCAATCCGCACAGAACATGCTTCCCATAGATATAATAGCTCTCCCTCCCAACGGGACTTTATCAATTTCCCCCATTGTCACTTTTCAACAAAGTCTACCCTGATCTCTCTATTTAAAATTTAATCCCCCAATCCCAAGGCACCCCCCATCCATCTGATCCTGATTTGTTTCCATAGCACTATCACTTTCTAACACACTATTTAAATAATTCATTTAATATGTTTATTGTCTTTCTCTGCCCCGTAGAACTGAAACTCCAATAGGGAAGAGATTTTTGTCTACCTTATACACTGCTGTATCCCCAGCTGCTAGGGGAGTGCCTATTCCATAGCAAATGCCCAATGAATATTTGTGGGATGAATGCTTCAGCCAAAAGGTCTGACATATAAAAAACTAAATCTGTATTTGATACTGATTGTTCAGAGGACAGGAAATTCAAAGGCTGCTACATAGTTCTGTGCATTTGTTTTAAAATATGTGAAATTGGATAACATTGTATTATATCTTTATGCTTGCTGTCTGGATCCATAAGCTACTTGCTCATTTCAGCATTAGACAATTTCTTCCAAATCCTATATTCAGGTTGCTTTTCTGAACACAAAACTGTAGGTCTTTAATGAAGCATTATTACCATGATGATTTTCATCAGTTTCACTGAGTGTCCATCCATATTAACTGTGCAACTCCATAGGAAAGACTGCTGTTACCTGAAATCATTGAGCTAACAGTATTCAGTTCAGACAGACTCAGTTATCTTTAAAGAAAGCAATGAAAATGTATTTGGTGTGGGACAGTTTTTGAATATAATGGACTTTTTTTTAATCCCTTGATGTTGTATGCCATGTCCATCAATGTCAGACAGAAATTGTCTGACCTTGAAATGTTTGGTCCAGGTGCCATGGATGAACTGAATCAGATCAATCAAACAGCTGATTGGATCATTGTGTGACAATCAGTTCTCAAGATGACCCAAGAAAAGACATTATGGAACAGTAAATTCTCTGACTACATAAAACGTAACTATAGATTACCTTAAAAAGAAATACTGATGACCTATATACAAATTACCCAACAGACTATTTTATGATAGAGTAGTCTGGAGCAATGCAGATGATATCCATATTTTTAATTCTGCTAAACTTGGGATCTTTCAAAATAGATGCACACAACAAATAGCAATAACAAATAGAATCTACATGTTGAAACTACAGATGCTGAGAAAACTTGTAAATCCATTTCATATGCCTTAAATTTTTTAAAGCTCAGTTATGTAAATTATTTCTCTAAAACATAATGTATAACAATTTGTGGATTATGGTGTATTATTAAGACAAAATGAAACTGATTCAAGCACTCAACTGATTTTTTTCACTAAAATTTGCATCTCACGTGTATATATTTTAAAACCATGCCACAGTCAATAAAAGTAATTACTCTAGGATTAGGCAAAGCTTTTATTGGATTAATGCTGTGTCGTATAAAATAGAAGACTATTCTTGAATTATTGCAAAACCTTATCATACTTAAGCTATGTACTTCTCTAGTGACCTGGCAAAAGTGATTTAAGCTGGGAACACTTTCAGATATTTTTTATTGGTCTGATTCTAGCACAACATCTTTTCTTTTGGCATATCTGAGGAAAACAAAGTTTTCCACATACTAATTTTCATTAAACACCTTACTCTTGAACATTATCTAGCTTTATGCTACACTTGGTTAAATGGTTTTGATACGTGTTCAGTTTTTCACTCAACATGTTTTTGAGCCCTGGTGTATGCTAGGCATTTGATCTGGGTATTAAGGATAAGGATTCAGCAGTAAACAAGATAGCCTAAATCTATTGGAGAAGAAAAGTGTTTTTTAAAAAATAAAAAAAAGATAATTACAGATTATGGTGAGTTGAAAGAAGAAAATATGATTTGCTACAGCAATTGGGAACCAGCTTGGATAGGATAAGGGAAGGCTTCTCACATAGCCTGAGTCACCTGTGAGGGCTAAATCCTAATTATTTGATGAGAGTAGGCATTTTAGTGAAGGAAGAACCTTAACGCCTAAATCACTATTCTGCAGTTTACTTTCAAAAACAATTTTTTTTTACCTTCTTAAGCTTGAAGAATTATACTGAATCATAGAGTTACAGAATGCTCCATCCGGAAGCCATCTTCAAATTCACCTACTGTCTAGTTTTATCTCATTTTAAAGATGAAATACCCAGTGCCCAGAGAGGTACATAGTTTTATAAAAATTTACCAATCCTAGTTGGAAGTAGAGCAATGACAAACGTTGGGGTCTCTTGACTTCCAGTTGAACGTTCATCCCAGCACACCCCTCTCTCACAAAACCCAGGTGTCAAGGCTGGTATTGCATTGATAGGAAAGCCTGAGATACACTGCAAAGAAAAATGTAAGGGTAAGGACCACAACGTGAAACCCATAGCCATTGTAATACTACATGTCTTCTACAGGGTGTACTTTCTCCAGTGAACTCAAATACTGTCTAGCAAGTGATCACATTCAAACTTAAACACCCTGTGAGATAAGTTCTTTATTTCTGGAATTTAAGAGCTTCCTGAGATGGAAAAATAGGTCACACGATGCCTATTTAAATTTAGTCAGGAAATTCATTGTGCATAAAGGTAGAAATCAAATGATGGATATAACCATCCATATGATATTTACACAGTAACATGACATTTTAAATTGCTTGGGCCGTTTTCACTACTGGCTGTTTTCACTATTGGCGTTATTCACCCACTGAGGCAGACATTCAGTCCTGTCTGCTAAATCAGCTAAATTTTGGACCTCATTTTCTCAAGCATAATTACATAGATAGATAGATAGATAGATAGATAGATAGATAGATAGATAGATAGATAGATTATAGAAAGAAAGAGAGAAAAGAAAGAAGCAAGGAAGGAAGGAAGGAAAGAGAGAGAGACCAGCTTTCCTGTGGGGGATAGGGTTTGTGGGGATACAAGGAAAATTGTGATGACCGACAAGAAATTGAGAAACATATTCCCAAATCTTGAAAAAATAATCAGTTTCTTCTATCAGTCAGAAGAAATGTAGATAAAATTAGTTGTACCAATTGTTGACAGCTAATCAGGTGTTTACTAATTAGTGCCCATGCAGTATTTGTATTTTATCAGCTGTTTAATGTTTTTTATATCTCCCCTAATTATTAAAATGAGTACCAAACTGTGTTTTGACATGTAATCCTATCTGTTTTGTTTTATGATTTGGTTACACTATGTTCAAGACAATTCATGTGATTGGACAACAGTATAAGTAGAATTTTATGCTGCTAAGTAAACTTGAACTTCAACTATTAGAATATGAAATGCAGTAGAAAAGAGGAGACTAGAGCACGAGGGATTGGGGTTGATTTTATGAGAAAGGGCGTTGGATGGAGGAGAAATGCTTATAATAATGCTTGGTTTGTTAATGCTTTATGTTCAGAAGCATCTTTTTATTTCTACTCCTACAGTCACTTCTTGGTGTCCATTATCCCCCAGAGCAGTGGGGTTTGGCATGTTTTCTTTGAACTTGCCAGGGATTCTGTTTGAAGGGGATTATTTGAGTTTGACAACTGGGAGCAACCGTGCTGCTCTACAGGAGGAAAGAGGAGCTGTTTATTTGACCAGCTGAGAGAAATGTACACAGAAGCAGACCTGCTAGTGCCACTGGGTCCCAAGGCCCTCAGTAGGATACAGAATAACAGCTGTTTGCTACAATGAACAGATCAGAGGATTTTCATTTAATAATTTGGTGCTCTTCTTTTATTAATATTTCTAGTGGACCTGGTTTCATCATGTCCTGCTGTGACCCTTTCCACCTACATTTTAGGGGTAGTAAGGCTGACCAATAATCTCAGCCACTAATGAATGGTCTTGGTGTATCTTAGAAATATTAGCCGGCCCAGGTTATATATGGGTATGGACAAAAAGGAAAAGGAAAGCAGCATCATGCAATAGTTTTTTTCTGAGTCCTCATTGTCTTGTTTGTTTTTGTTATTATTAAACAAGATTCTAGAATCTAAGGCTACTTGTCCATAAAAAGGATACTCATTGCCACAGAAATGAGAAATTGGATTAGAAATTTAAGCATTGTGATTACAAGAAATACACTGTCAACAATCCCGTTCACATGCTTCGCTTGTTTGTTTGTTTGTTGTTGCAGTATAGCACACATACAGAAAAACACAAAAACCAGTTTTACAACTAAAGGAATTTTTACAAAATGAATAACCCACACAAGCACCATGAACACAGAAAGTGCCCTGAAAGACTCATTTTGTCCCCTTCCAGTTAATAACCCTACCCTTCCTCCCTAGAAGTAACCACTATCCTAACTTCTAACACCAAACTTCAGTTATGCTTGCTTTTGAAATTTATATAAATGAAGTTATTTCACTATGTGTGTTTTTGTATTTGGCTTTTTTAAACACTATGTTTGGGAGATTCTACATTGTTATAAGGAGCTGTAGTTTGGTAATTTTTATTGCTGAATAGGACTCTGTTGTAGAACTATACTGCGATTTGTTTCTTTTTCCATGGTAATGTTGTTAGACATTTGAATTATTGCACATACACACTAACACACGCAACACATGGCACTGTTGATGATTTTAAGTTTAGCAATTGTAGTGAGTGGGTCATGGTATGCGTGATTTCTCTGGTTATTAATGAGATTGAGTGCTTTTTCATATGTTTATTGGCCATTTAGATATCCTCTTTTAATTGCCTGTTCAAATATCTTGCCCCTTTTTTCTATTGGATTGGCTATCCTTTTTCTAAATGATTCTTAGGAGATTTTTATATATTCTTTGTTTGCTATATGTGTTGAAAATATTTTCTCCTAGTCTGTATCTTGCCCTTTATCTTTCTTAACTTCTTTCAATGAACAGAAATTCATAATATTAGTAAAGCCTAATTTAATCTAAATTTTTATGTTTAATGCACTTTGTGGCTATTTTAGAATTTTTTCTTCTATATCAAGATTCTGAAATTATTCTCCTATATTGTTTTCTAGATTTATTTTGCCTATGAAATTATGATACAAAATTCTAGAAGTGATTGTTTTATGATGTGAGATAGGAGTCAAATTCATATGAAGAAGATTTTCCATTTTCCACTGCTCTGCTGCACACTCTTGTCATCAATCAAGTATCTCTACATGCATGGGTCTCTTACTGGCATCTAAGTTTCATTGGTCAATTTTTCTATCCATGAACCAATGAGCTAAAGTAGCTTTAAAATAACCCTTGATATATGATAAAGAAAGTCTTTCCCCACCTTCTTATTCTTCTTCAAGAATAGTTTATTCTTAGCCCATGGTACTTGCATATAGGTTTTAAAGTCAACTTGTCAAGTTCCAACAATATACAGAAACAAACAAAATTTAGATTTTATTGGGATTGCATTAAATTGATAAAATAACTTAGAGAGTCAGCATCTTCACAATATTGAATCTTTCACTTTATAAGCACGGGGTATCCCTCCATTTATTTAAGTATTCAATTTCTCTCCAAAATGTTTTATACTTTATGTGTAGAGGTCTTATATGTTTTCATTAAATTTATTTTTATGCATTTAAAAATGTTTGCTGTAAATAGTTCCTTTATTATTTCATTTTCTAACATTTGTGAAAATTTCAATTGATTTTTACATATTTACCTTGTATCCAAGAAGCTTGCTAAATTCATTTATTATTTCATCTTTCTATATACAAAATCATATCATATTCTTTTGTTTGATATTTTTTTCTCTCTTTTTGGTATCATTAATTTTCAACTTGTACTATTAAATGCATTTGAGGACATTTTTTTTTCTAGCAGCATTTGAAGATTTTGATATGTGATATTTTTATTTTCATTCTGTTTCCAACCATGTTCATTGGGAGTTCAGGTTACTTTCTTTTTCATTGTTATTGATTTCTAATTTTTTATTATTCTAACTTATTATTATTTTGTTAAAACCCCCCTTTTTCTGTCTGTATACTTAGGTTCAACTGACCTCTGCCCTGAGGGGTCACATCCCTTCTAACACCTCTCACTGGCCTCATAAACCCTGAGGCTCTTTCTGGAGTTGTTTATTTCTTACCTGGTTTGAGTCATAGTATGGATCATTTCAATGCTGCCCACATTAGGTCCTTGTAGTTGGCTGCCTGCCTGTCCTGAGCTACATGCATGTTTTCTTTCCTCTCTGACTAGGCCTAGTGGAAAACATACTGACTGTCTCTACTGATTTCTAATTTCGACTGGATTCTCAGTGCTGTCCAGCACCCTTTCTACTCTCTGCCTGTATTTCCTCCATGCTGCGTGATTCACAACCACTGTTCAATACTAGAGCCACCAAGTTTTCCCCCATCTCCTCTCCCTAAGCATAAGACCCACCCTGCTTTACTGAGCAGATTAGAGTTCTTTGGCTTAAGTTCCTCTGTTCCAGCCAAAATGTTTCGGGCACTCACTTTTATTTCCACTATAAATATATTACATATCCTTCCTCATTCTCTCTTCCTTTGCTCCGTCTTCAGAGGAAGCACACTGTCTTCCTTTTTCAAAACTAAACCCCCTGCCATTCATTACTTCGTGACTTGTTTTTTCACAACCCCTCTAACTTTAATATTCTCTTTTCCCTTGCTTAAAAGAACATCCTTTATAATATTTCTCTGACTTATAATGTTACATAGAATTAATCTAAGCCAGTTGTCCAGGAGATTTAGCCAGTCCAATCCAAATTCACACGAATCAGAACCCAAACTCAATATTACTGCTCCTTTCGTACTTCCTGGATCATAACATTGTATAGGGCACTGCTTTATTCTAACTTACTTCTCTCAGTTGATGGGTGCAATTGTGACTCCATCATAGACCATGTTGCTAAAAACCCTAGTTGCCTCTATTTTCTGTCCTTGATATTTAAGTACTAAGTTACTGGTATGATTTCTCTTTCCAAACACAGTTAAGCAGGTGATATGTGTTTAAGTATTCCTATGAATTTATTTTTTTCCTATAACCTCATTTTAAAATAGTCTTTGTAAATATTAGGGAAGTGAAATATTTGTAAATATTAGGAAATCCTACAATAAAAGAGGGTGTGAATAGTAGAAGCTGTTTATTTCTGCCTCAAGAATGTGGCCTACTTTTATTTTTATAAAATATTTATACTCCTAATTATGCCTAACTTAGGCTAATTTCATTCTTTTCCATTCCTTGTACCCACCTTGACTAATAATAGCAAAACAGAAGCATGCTTGGTGGCAATAGGAAAATGTTGGAATTAAAGATTCAAATTATATATAAAGAGCTCATGGATAATAAAAAATTAGGAATTTCACTGATATTCTGTACATTCTCTGCAGCTTTACTCACCCTCTCACATTTCTGATGTTATTTGGTCATGGCCACACATCCTATGTATGTGGACTTGCGTTACTGGACGTTATTATGGTAACACGTCAGATGCACCCAACAACTTCCTATTTGAATCGTTTTCCATTCTTCACTTATCAGAAAATCTCTTAGGAATTCTGATTCTCTCCTTGAATTTAAAATTTTAGGCTTCATTAGTCCTAGTAGAATCTAAATCTATTTTAACATATAGTTTTCAAAGTAGAATTCACTTAAACCATCCAGAAAGTTTTATTTTATGTTCATATTAAATTTTACATTATGATAAAATGGGGAGAGGGGTATAAGGGCATCAAATTGGATGTTCTCCAAGGTCCCTTTCAACTTAAATGTACTTTGATTCTAAGAAAAAACCATTGCCAATACTGACAGTCCCTGGAAAGAATAGACTGCTTTTAAGTCTGTGGCAGAGTAATCTTTTGAAAGCATTTTAACTTGTTCATTGATTTACTGAGGGAAAAAAATCTTTATATATTAGAGTATGTGATCCTCTGTTTCCTGTAATCAGATTATTATCCATAATGCCAACTATATTTGTATAGCTATTTAAGGTTTATGAAGAGTTTTTCATGAACATTTAATCATCACAAACACCCTATAACAGATTCCCCCCTGAGGAAAGAGAAAAGATTAAGATGCAGCTGCAAAAGCATAAGTGACCTAGCCAAGATCACCAAATTAGTAAGTGGTGGAGTCAGTGCACAAAGAACTCTCTGAAAAATGTCGTTATTGCAGTCTCAATGTAAATATCATCCTGATGTAATTCTTTTAATTTTAACATACATACTAGACGTTTGCTTACTTTAAAATAGTTTTATATAAACATAATCTAATAAATATATTCGTATTGTCAAATTAATAATAATGAAGAAAGAAATTCAACAAAACTTATAGGTCTACCCAAAACATGGAAGACTTGGCAATGTTGGCAGAGAAGATTAGGTCATCGAGTGGCTCATCAGCATAACCTTATTCAGCCTAAAATCCCCAAAATCATTACTGCCCACTAAGAAAATAATATGATCCTTAGAAATTTTAAGCCACACTCTTCTTAAGAGATGAAAATGCTCATTGACATAAATTTCCCATAGAGGACAATTTAATCCACATAAAGAAGAAACTGGGGAATAAACATGGAGAATGACCTTGCTGACCATTCCCTTGAGGAGATGAGGAATTCAAAGCTGCAAAGTAGGTGGTCGGTACTTAATTCACACTGATGTCTGTCCTGCATAGGTTACTGCAGAGTCTGAACTTCTAGGTCAAACACAACTGTTTTAAAATGTTTTAGTGGCTCCTTTGCTTCATATGAAGGTGCAGGTTAAGATGCTCTTTGCATTTCCCATGATGAGGCACAGGATGTTTTTGAGCCATCCGTAAATTTATTAATAGATTTTCATCTTTTCTCAGTGCATGTTTCTCCTTGTAGAGTTTGCTCTGCTGTGGTCAACACAGTGGTGAACTCACAGATGATTTTCTCTTCTTGGTAAATTGTTCTGATTACTGAGGTCTATAATTCTAGAGAACTAAAGACCACTTGGTACTTTCAATAACCAGTCTTTCTTTGTGGCAGGTCCAGCACTACCCTAGTACATTTCACCAGACATTATGAATCAAAACTGTTCACCAGAAAATAGAACAAATGACACAGAAAGAAATCCAATGGATAAACAATTTTAGAATATATTTGGAATGATGTTGATGAGCACTCTGACTGAGAATGCTTATAGTCTGCCACACTAATTCTCATGACATATATATACACACACACATATATATAATAAATATTATGTAATATAATATAAAATACAATGTATAAAAATATTTTAAAATATAATACCATATTGTATAATATATAAGGTATATAAAATATATTATATAATATAAAATATATTGTATGAAATATGTAATATAGTCAAATGTCAAATACATTAATACATTAAAATATATTTATAAAATATATTAAAATACATTAAAATATATTTATAAATATATTAAAATACATTAAAATATATTTATAAAATATATTAAAATACATTAAAATATAATATATAAAATATATATTTGCATATATACATAAATTTCTCAGACTTTTTAAATCACTATTAAATCAACTCAAATTAACAAATATGTACTCAACCTTTACTGTGTCTTGAGGCCCTGAATTAGAAGTCTGAATTGTTGTAATCGTTTTCACTAACTAGTCTCCTGTCTTCACTCTTACGATAGCTAATTTTATGCGTCAAGTTGGGTGGGTCACAGTGCCCATGTATTTGGTGAAACATTATTCTAGATGTTTTCATGAGGGCATTTTTGATAAGATTAACATTTTATATATATTTTAATTAACAAATAGAATTGGATGTATTTACCATGTACAACATATTGTTTTTGAAGTATATCTACATTGTGAAATGACTAAATCTAGCCAATTAACAGATGCGTTACCTCACATAGTTATCATTTTGTGGTGAGAACACTTGACATCTGCTCTCTCACCATTTTTCAAAAATACAATATATTGTTAACTATAGTCACCATGTTTTTTCTAATGTGAGGCCCTTAGAAACAATGCTGCAATGAATACCTTTGTACGTATTTTCTAGTACATTCATGTAAGAGTTTGTCTAGGTATATATCTAGAAAAGATTATCACCTATTTGCATTAGCAGTTTTACTGGATATTGCCAAATTGCTCTTCAAAGTGGATACACTGATACCCACTGTCACCAGGTATGTATGACAGGTCCTGATCCTTGCAAACACTTGCTATTGTCAACTCTTTAATTTTCATATCTTGTGATTCAAAGTTAAGGTTGACTATTGTGTTGTATGTGCATCCTCCTGATCATGTACAAAGACTCAGCTCAGGGATGATCTCTCTCAGGGCACTTTTGCTAGAATGCTTCTTTGCATTTCCTTACAGTGTTCTGAAATCACCTGTTTTCCCTCCTGCCTGCCCTATAGGACTATGATTTACTCTTCAGCATGATTTATTCTTGTTTACCTTTGAGTTACCAGATCACACAACAATGGCAAACACATGAATATATAATTAATCCATTTTTGTTTAAATAAAAAAATATAATAGTGAATATTTCCAAACTCAAAATAGATTTGGAGCACATTCCATGGAGACTTCTGAATGGCAGGGGATAAGAGAACATCAGGATTGGCCATCAGATCCTTGGCCTTGTGTGGTCCTGGCCATAGCACAGACTCTCTCCTTGTAGTGAAGGCCCAGATGTAGGAGGAACCATAAAGATCACTGGTAAAAGTCATAATAATTTTACATCTATTAGTTCAATTTTTCATTTATTCAGGAAGAAGCACTTACTGAATACTGTCAAAGAATTTTAAGGTTTCCAGAGAGACCTCATATATTTTGATATGTATTTTGGCCAAACTCTTTAAAGATGAACAAGGTACAAGTATCTCAATATATTGAAATTCTCATTTATTCATGGTGATGAGAGTTTCATAATGATGAGAACGTGATTTAACTACTCTGAGCCTCAATTTTGCGTTATGTAAAATTGAGATGAGGACAGTACTCCCCTTGTAGGTTTGTTGTGAAGATTAAATACAAGGAAGCATGTGAATGCTTCCCACAATGTCTGGGACATTTAGCACATGTGCCAAGTGCTCAATACGTGACATAATAGCTTTAATTATCATCGTTGTTATTGTTGTTTGACTTTGATCTTAAAGGGGAAAAAAAATTCTGCTTTCTTATTTATATTACCAAATGGATCCTTAATTTATGAGAAATCTTTTAATAAAAAAGTCAGCAGGTCTTTTCTGATCTCATGTCTTTAATGAAAATTGTCTTGCTATCCAGTTAGATTTTGGCTTCAATCCATAACAGGCGATTACACCATAAATACATTAGAATTACTTTCTAAACCTAATCTTCCAATAAACCTAGCCTGCTAATCAACATTTTCAGTAGCCTCCCATTTTTACTCACAACACAACCCAAGCAAATTTTCTGTTATTCAACAATATTTATTTAAGTACTTACTAGTTTCCTAGAGCTTTTGTAAAAAAGTGTCACAGATTTGGGAGCTTAAAACAATAGAAATTTAATCTCTCACAGTTCTGGAAGCTAGAAGTCCAAAATCAAGTTGTCTGCCAGGCCTTGCTGTCTGAAGTTTTTAGGAGAGTATCCTTCCCAAGCTAATTGTTATATGTGTCTTCCCTTTTCTATAATTATGGTATTCGGACATTCAAAACCCATCAACTCTCCAAACCCATTGACTCAGCCAGAATGGGTTAGTTGTATAGAGCAGATATCAACAACATTAGCAACAGCAGCAGCATCGAGCGTTTCTTTACCACTTACTACATGAATAACACAAGGATTCGAGTTTTGTAAGGATTCTCTCTTAATAGCCCTATTAATATCATGTAATAATTCTAACTGGTAGAACTAGAACTGGACCCAAATCCCTCTGTGACCAGAGCCCATAATATGAACCACTATGTTATACTGTTATGTTAAACATTTTTAAATTGCTGATATTCAAACATTTTGTAAAACGTTCAAACTAATACACACTATTTTTCAGAAAAGTAATTAATATATTTAGGTTATACACATATACCTAAGATATAAAACTTATTGTGCTACAGTATATATTTTCTGATAATATATTTTTCCAGTTGAAAATTGTCATTCACTATCCAAAATTACTTCAAAGGGTATTTTGCTTATCATATGAGTAAGTTCACAAAGCAAGCAAAATTATTTGCTATAGATAGTGGAGAAATGATAGGCATACTCAGCTAATTGGCTAGGATGGCCCCATTTCTTTTCAATATTACTTCATCCTGCCTAAAAGATTTTATTTTGTATTGCCATGAAAGAAACATATGCCTCAAGAGGCTTAAAATTGCTAATGCAGCTTACAAAGAAAGTAGAAATTTACCCATTGGGAACCAGTGACTCCTTTACAGCTTTGTACTTAAGTGTAAAGTATAATCCAGTGAATTGTGACAACATTAATTATCTTTGATTACTGGGAGACTATGTAATAGAAGGGGAGAGGGAAAAGTCCATAGTTCAAGTTCAGGCCTTATCATTTTCTGTTAACTGTATGACTTAGCATTTCTGAACTTCACTGCCTCCTTATATTCCTTCGTTACACTAAAATACCTTTCAGGGTTATGAATCTACAGCTTTATTGACGCATTGAACAACGTTTTACCTCTAGGAGATAGCATTAAAGGGAAAACGTGTGGGACACCAACAGTATGAGTGTGTGTTCCCCCAAAATTTATATATTGAAATCCTAACCACCACGATGTTGGTATCAGAGGTGAGAACATTTGGGAGGTGATTAGGTCACGAGGGTAGAGCCCTTATGCATGGGATTGTACCCTTATAAAAGAGACCCTAGAGAGCTCCTTCACCCCTTCTGCCATGTGCAGACACAAACAAGAAGGTCCTGTCTATGAACCAGGAAGCTGACCATCACCAGACACTGAGTCTTAGGCTCCTTGATCTTAGACTTCCCAGCCTCCAGAACTATGAGAAGTAAATGCTTGTTGTTTAAGCCATCCAGTCTATGGTATTTCGGTTATAGCAACCCAAATGGACTAAGACAAATGAAATAGTTGTATTTAATTTCCATGCCCAGATTGCAAATGTGATGGATTTATTTTAGATTCATTATGATGTTGTTTTGTGGCACTAGTGCAATGAGACCAGGACTACAGGATTTTGACTAGGTAGGATTAAAAAAGAAAGAAGACCTGTGACTTTTTGGAATGCATATAATTTGCCCTGAAACAGCTTGATTTAAATGCATTTGGTAGAAAGCAACTCTGTCAGTCCTACAACTGAGTGAAATAAAAACCTAAAGCCACTTGCCCTTCTCTTACCTTTAAATTCTCTCTGATTGTGGTTTCTAGAAGCTAACAAACCTTTTTATTTTTAATGACCATGTCACAAGCTAAACTTTAATTTATTCTATACCTGCACAAAAGCTTTCTAAATGGTTGGTCATATGAATTTCAAATTTTCTACCTCTATTTTTACAAGATTTTCCTAGAATTGCTGTTGATTTCTGGATTTCTATGTAGAAAAGAAAAAAGAATACCCCTAAATTTTGACGGCAGAATGTAACACTAAATGACACCAAGGTTGGATTTTACATTTAACTGCATTTGCATTTAGATCAATGCATTTAGAGATATGTAATATTCCGTATACTTTCACCTGAATAAATATGTTGTACTGCATAATGAAAAATTCCAGGCAATGCTTGTTGGCCAATTTGAAAACATCTGATTTAACAAAATGGGCCCTACTTTAAATAACCTCTTTGGGCTTAAAGACAAACAAAACTACTAAGTTCATAATATTATTTTATGATGATTTTTATTGTTTTAATTGACAGATATAATTGTATATACTTATTGTGTATAACATGATGTTTTTAAATCTATAATAATTTTTATTTATTGTTTCTCATGTTTGTTAAATACACAATATATACAGAGAATGATGTTGATAGCTAGGAGACTATATAACAGCATAGAAAAATTCCCTAGTCAGGAATCCAAAAGCTATATCTTCTTGTTGGAAAAAATAAAAAGTGGTGCCCATAAATGAATTATGTGTAATTGATTTAATTTTTGTTTTAATATAGTAATCCCCCCTTATTCACAGGGATACATTCCAAGATCTTCAGAGGATGCCTGATACTGTGGGTAGTACTGAATCCTATATATACTATGTTTTTTCCTATACATACATACCCATGATAATGTTTAACTTATAACTTAGGCACAGTAGGAGATTAACGACAATAACTAAGAATAAAATACAATTATAACAATATTCCATAATAAAGGTAAAATAAGTGCTTGAACAAAAGCAATACAATCCTACAATAGTGCATCTGATAACTTAGCTGCTAAGTGACTAAGGGTGGGTAGCATATACAGCATGGATACGCTGGACAAAGGGATGCTTCATGTCTTGGGTGGGAAGGAGCAGGACAGAATGAGATTTTATCACTCTACTCAGGATGGTGCAATTTTAAATTTATAAAATGTTTATTGCTGGAAGTTTCCATTTAATATCTTCAGGCTACCATTGATCTCAGGTCATAGAAACCACAGAAAATAAAACCTTGGGTAAGGGAGAACTACTGTATTTTAAAATGGTGCACTCCACCATTTATACTTGGTTTGTAGGGACAGTAAACACATTAATTGTCTTTGATTTTGGGGAGACTATGTAATGGAATGGGAAAAGGGAAAAGTCCATGATTTAAGTCCAGGCCTTATCATTTTCTGTTCACTATATGAATAGCACCTCTGAACTTCACTGCCTTCATTTTCCTTCATTGAACTAGATATCTTTCAGTGTTATGACCCTATGGTTTCATTGAAACACTGAACAATACTTTAACTGAAGGAAATAATGTTAAAGGGAAAAAGTTTTCAAATGTGTTATATCATTTATTCCCCTCTCCTGTGGCAGGACAATATTTTTATAGCTTTCAGAGATGAGGAAACCAGGTTTAGTGAGGTAATAAATTGCACAAGCACACATAGATTCTACGTAATGGAGCTGGGGCAGGAAGTCATGTCTTCTGCTCCCAGCTCAGTGTGACTGCGTTCCCATTACAAACACTCACACCACACCTTGCTACCTCCTAGATCAAAATGGGAAGTGACTCAGGAACCATGAATTTCATTGTGGCTTCACAAAGTTGTTTCCAACCCCAAGATGTTGAGGATTAAGTTGTTTCCTTTCCCAAAGTTGGGGTCTTTTCAGTTTTGAGTGGAGGCAATGTTAATGATTAGCAGCCATAATTTCTAACAATAAGATTATTGTTCTAAATTAATCTAGAGCAGGACTCAAATCACCACTGGGCTCTCTAATATGAATGCAGTCATACAATATTATTAGGCTCTCTTTGCCTATTACTAGGGAATAGGGCCTACATGTAGGTTCCTGAGGCATGCCTCTAAAACACCACAATCCCTATATTGCCCCTCAGCTCTATACTGCTATCCAAATGCCCGCTCATCATAGTCATAACTACCAGCAAATTAACATTGAAACCTTTTGTTAAAAAACAACGCGTTTGGGGGAATAGCCCTTAGCAACATCCACATCCCATAAGCTCCACTTTGGAGTTATGTTTTTTTACATTTAATGTTTCTGTTAAATCTAGTGAAATGGCAAATCTGTGAACCAGAATTGACAGACAAATATTTATATTCGTTTTGCCCTTTCTTCAAATAAGGAGGTTAGTCGACTTGATTATTTCAGTATTGGTATTGCAAGAGCCACTACAATCCAAAACTACATTTTTTTAAATTCAGTTGTGATAAAGCACCCATCTTTGCATTTCCCAACTAGGGTTCTATGAGAAAATTAAGCCTTACAGAAAATAATTTGAGTAGCCCTTTTCTCAATTCTTTCAAGGATAGTACAAAGCCACTTCCATTCTAGAGGCACAGGAGAGAAGTTCCCCATTCCTTCCACTGGATGTTTTAGGGCAATAAGACTTATTTCTTCAGCTGAAGTTTCCTAGAAAAGGACTGCTAGACCTTAGTTTTTGAAAGGAGCAAAAAACCGAAACTATCTTAAAGACAGTAATAATGACTAGTGTTGCTTTCCTGTTTTTGTAAATACATATATTGAAACACATCCATAGTCATGCTTTTATGTATTTCCTATGGCTACTTTCCCAACTATAATGACAAAGTTACTAGCATAGTTGCAGAAGAGACCTCATGTCTTGCAAGTCTAAAATACTTACTATCTAGTCCTTTTATAAAAAAGAGTTTCATGACCCCTATTATATATATTATATTAATATCCCCTGTTTGACTGGTTTTCATTACTCTGTAAAAATTATCAACAAAAGAAATAGGAAGACATTAGTAACAATATGTGCGTAAGTGCTCTTCTATTTAAACTACTTGGAGTGTAGATGTGAGTTGTCTTTCCAGATATATCCTGAATTAAGCCTCCAAATGGAAACAGTATTTATTCAGTTCTCAATAGCAACCACCAATTTTTTTTAGAAAATTTTATAAAGGCAACTGAATATCCTTTTCATTATAATCACCACATCTCCCACTTTGACCTATTGTTTAAATCACATGTTGTTGGATATCTTCCCTTGTAAGATGGCAAGAGACTGGCATTTTAGTTAAGTAATTAGTGATAATTTATATAAACTGTGTCTTTATAAAACTTCTAATTATAACAACTAGCTTTCCTGTGTATTTGAGGCATGAAATGTGCATTCAAGTAATTAGAAAAGACATTATCAAGTGACTTCCACTTTCCTTTTGAAACTGAAAGATATAGGTAATAAAGTTTGTGGCATTTTTATGTAAAACTCAAGCATGAATGCTATGTTAAGATAATTATATCTTTGTTCATATTTTTAAGCTTGGAGTTTATCCTTTCTCTAGCACATAATAAACAAACTGCATTAGTTTACAGACTGTGCAGAACTGAGGCAGTTGAGGGAGTGTCTGGATAAACCGATCTCAGCACAGTGTTCAGTGAAGTAATGATTGATGGAAGCCTAATCATTTCTTTTATGCAGGTCAAATATTCACCACCCTAAAAAGCCTGTATATCTCAAGTATTCTGCAGTTTTTACAGCTTTCTGATCATCTACATTTTTTTCTCTTTAACATAAAATGTTTCCAGGACCCAACAGCTGGTGCTTGCTGGCTGAAGGAATGAACAGGAAGACAATGTGTTCACAGGATTATGGAACAGGCTGAGAGGAGAATTTATGCACAGTTTTATAAGCTTAGTCAGGCAGAAAATAGATTGGGGTGCACAGAGGAAATAATGTGTCATTCAAAGCTCAGCTTACAGACAGCCTTCATAAGATCAACCATGGGCTGTTCTTGCTCCTGCAACTTTGTCTGTTACCTTGAAGTTTGGGTGAAATAGCAGAAGCAGACTGCACTGAGGTCTTACTCTCCAGTGGCTTTTATTGTTTGCCTGTTGAGATCAATCAAATCACAACTCCCACCCTCCACCCACCCCTTCTCCCCCGACACACACACACACACATGCACACGCACGCTCACGAATTAGAAAATTGCTGTCATGGCCAACACGCAAGCACGGTGATAACTGAGAAGTGTGAAAGAGAAAAGGATCATCTTTAAGAATAAAGAGCATTCTCTAATCAGTATGACTGACCCCTGAAGACTTTTTTTAAAAAGCTCTGGTTTCTAGCAAGCTCCCTGGGCATTCACAACTTCACCTTCCTTTAATGAGCTCCCATATGTCACTTGTGATTCATCGAAGTGCTCTAAAATCCCCTAGGTTGTAGAGTGCATTTCATGCTTCTAATTTGGACCACAACCAAACATGTCTGGTTAGTTGGTTAGAAACGACAGTCATGTTTCTTTAGCATCATTTTCTTGAATGGTTTGGCTGAGTTTCTGTCATCAGGAGTCTTCCCTTGATATATTTGTTTCTGGTTTCTGTCGATTATCTTGACTCTGTTTCATAAGCAAAATTATTGTCCTACGTGCTTCTCAGCTAAAGGTCTGAATGGCACTATCTTGGGTCATGTTTATTGACAAGCTATTATGGCAATATATTCAAGATAACTATTTTGTTGGTTTTCTTGAGGCTCAAAGATACCCTGTAATACCTGCTAAAAGGTGATTAGTTTCCAGAAAAACTAACGGGAAAAAAGCAAAAGGGAAGAAGTTGGGAGAAAATGTTTAAAAGGTAATTACTGTATGTTCTCCCTAAGCAGAAAATGACTTGAAGTTTCTAGCATAGTCAGTTTGTATTGACTTGATAGGCCCTGATAAATTCTGAGTTAGGATCTATATTCTCTAAAGTGCAGCAATTATTTAACAGTGTCATTATTATTTAGTTAGACAGGCACCCTTTTTACACTTGTCCCTGCCCTGAAGAGACAGAAATGCCTAAACTAGTTAGTGTTCACAAAATGAGCAACCAACCAATACACCTACAGTTCATGTACTGCTAGGAAGCAGTGAGGAATTTCATTTTAACCAGTTTGCTGCAGAAGTGTCCTCAATAGCACTGGACCAAGCAGCATGGTTAGATATTTGTGGCAGATTAACATGGAACACTCACAGAGGTCAATGACATCTACCCTTAGCAACCATGTATGTATGTGTATGTGTGTGTATATATATATATATTCCTTTTTAAAACAAACAAAGCTCCAAGAAATAATAAATAATAAATCCTTTAATGACATATTGAATATTTTCAGGTGATCTTTAGCCTGAGCAACACTTTTGTGACATTCCTTAGCAACTCCAGTCAAAATTTTTAGTCTTAATATTAAAAGTTTTAATATTTTCCACCTAAAACTATAAAAACAGACTAAAACTCATGTTATCATATTAAAAACAACTTTTTAAAACTTCATTGTTCTTTACAGCAATTTAAGGTATACAGTTATATCACTGATATATGAGACTTCCTAAGGGAAAAGTTAGCTCTTATTTAAATTAAATACTGACTCAGCATTAAAAGTCTATCATTGAAGTTTTGGTTTTTCTACTTGTTCATTTTCCTTTCAGTTTCTGAGACATTGAAAGACCATTTTTCTTTCAAAGGTGGGATGGCACATTCTGCCTAAGAATTTAGTTGAAAGTGAACTATTTATTGGCATCATTACCTCAGCAGAACTGAAGGAGAAAAACAGAGAAGGTTATGGTGACCTTGAAGTCATCCTGATAATGAAATCCTAGAGAAATATTGAATTCTGTATTGTTTAACAATGATGACACCTATCCACAGGTAGGTGGCATAGACTAAAAAAGGTTCTCTTTGAATTCTTTAGTATGGATTGTTATAACATCAAGTATTAAAAATAACCTACAGTTAATATAAGGCAAGTTGTTAATCAAAACTTTTCCAAGAGGAGAGGTATTAATTTAAGTTTCCCAGCAACACAGGATGACGCTAGAGTTTTCTTCTGCTGGGATACAGAAGTACATGAGATTTCTGTACCTTAATTGTAAGCCACAGAAACTCACTCACTCTAGATTGATTAGGCAGAGAACCAATTTGTTGTAAACTTGCTGGGAGCTGAGCTCACAGTATCACCAAGAAAGCTAGAGAACCAGGCTCAAAAATGTACAGGAACAAATGAAGTTGGGTAACAGGCAGGATTGCCTTCAAATTCAAACTACAGTTCTAGTCCTATTAGGACACTGCTGTTGCTGTCCCTGAGTACTGGACTCCGAGCTTGCACCCACTACTGCTGTTGCTGCCCACAGACTGGATACTGCGGCTGTTATTGCCTATGGACTGAATATTGGTATCACTAACTCTTGACTCAAAGTCCAGGAGACTGGCTGAGTCTATGTCATGTTCCTGTGCCCTAGTTACAAAGAAGGCCGGGAAACCAAGTATCCGGCATTTTCAACTTCTCTAGAATATGGTCAGCAGAAAATGGGTTTTACCTCCCACTAAAGCTCATAAGTTGCACGATTCCCTAAAATAAGGGCAGAGGTCCATATGCTGAGCAGATTAAAAAAAATTGCTAAGTGGCTAGTATATTCTCTAGGGGCAGATCACATCTTCAGTGACTCTAACTTCTCATCTGTCACCTGCTGTTTTGCCTGCCTGGCACATCTTTCTTCCATTCTCTGGTGACATCACCGCAATTTGGGGAAGTATCTGCATCTCTTAAGCTGGAAATGTGAGTTTGAGATGACCTGCTCTTCTATTATCCTCCTGCCTCCTGGTACATGATCCCGGTGGAGTTGTCCTGGTACCAACTCTCAGCCACAGTGGTTAATCCAGAGATGTTCATTTGATTTTACCATAATCCATTCACATTTTGCCCTAGGATTTTCCTCAATAAAACTGGTAGGGAAGAGTTCTCCTTCCTCTTTAGTTATGAGGCAACAAGGATGACACCACAGGTTACCTAAAGCTCTGATTCCAGCCTCACAGAGACAACCAGCCTAAGTGAATAAACCAACACATAGGAAAGAATCAAGATGAGAGTTGTGGAAAGGGAGACCCTCATGGTATTTGAGTCTGGATGTCTACTCACCCACAGCCAGAGCCATGCATAGTTCAGTTAAATGGATCCATAAACTTCCCCTTTCATGCTTACGCCCAGACCAAATTGGATTTCTATCACTTTATCAGCCTTCTAAGAAATATATCGTCCCTTTTATGCCAAGACTAAGGAGAACGAAAATAAATTCTCGTATTTTAGAGACTTCTTTAAAAATAATTCAAAAAGCAATGTAAACTTTTATTTTTCCTAGAGAGCCAGCACAGTTGAGTAGGGGATGAACTCAGATGTAGAAGTCCTGAGTATTCCTCCCAGCTCTACTACCAATAAACCCTGTGGCTTTGAGCACACCACTTCATGCTTCCAAGGTTTGTGCACTCCATTTGTATAATGGGTTGCATCAGGTGATCTTAGAGGTGCCTTCCAGTATTAACTTTCTGTGACTAGAATTTTCCAAATAACTTCTAATTGTGAATGTGTTTACTCATTTGAGTTCATGCCTCCTCAGGGTGTAGTTCTGTTTCCTTATTTAAGAAAATGAAACGAGAAACTAAGAAAAGAAATTCTTTATGGATGAGTGTTTTCATTTGCAGTATTTGCATATATATTCCCATTTATAATTTACTTGTTAAAGTTCTATCTTATAACAATATGATGCACCGGCAAATATTTTTATGAAACAGCCATCATTTGCAGAGCAGTAGATTAAGTGCCATGGAGCTACACTTCCATCTAAATGTTTTCAATCTAGAGAAGAAGACAAGAAGTGCACTCAGGTAGAACATTTACAAATCAAAATCAAGGCAGTGCACACGCCATTGTGTGAGAAGGTAGGACCCATTCTATTCCTAAAGGCTGGGGAATTTTTCCTTTAGTGCTGAAAAAATAATAAGCAAAAGCTTTTCAGAGGTTCTAAACTCCTAAAGAATGGGTCCCAGCAAGCAACATTAACTGCAAGCCTACAGTCTATTTTATGTTGAAATTTCTTTGAGTTTGGCTTGAAGGGAACATTTAATTCTTTTCAGTGTTTTATTTTAAACAGATATTATGACTGTGATTATGCTCATGTTATAGATAACCTTCCATTCTGTTCAGCTTTTAGAAATTCTAAAATATGTTCTTGCTACAATGAATTCAAAGTACAACATTTAAATCACTTCAAGTACAAAACCAGTTTTGAAAAAAAAAATTTTTTTTCAGGAACTGTTATTTATGAACATCAGGCTGTGGTGGCACCAGTTTCTCTATGCAAGAGTATGGTTGAATATGTAAATTAGCTGGCTGAGATTCTATACTCCAGTATAAATGTTCAGAATTTGTTTTAAAATTTTACACCTTTAAAATCTCTAGGATTTTCTAACTTAATTCATGTTTATTAAAGAACAACAGTACACCTTGGTGGGAGGAAAAGACCAAGGCATATGGTGTTGCTTTCTTAAGCCCAGCACCAGAAGACTCTGCCAGGCAGTGTATGTCGTGTAAAAACACCATGGTGTAAAAGTATTTGAGTCTGAGCACCTGCTTTCAAATCCTGGCTTTGCTAACAAATTACTGTGGCCTCACCCTTTCCAAACCTCCAAGTCCACATCAGTAAAAGTATTGAGTTTTATATCCATTGTATGGGCTTGGAAAGATTAAATGGCATTACTTAGGAAACATCTGTGCCTAGCACAGAGTAGGTGCTCAGTAAAGCTGAGCTTCAGTTTACTTATCCATAAAATGAAGGAGTTGTACTAAATAGTCTCTAAAATCATGTGTAACTCCCACATTCTGGGTTTGTTTAATCCTGAGATACACATTGTAGGCTCTCTAGTATGGACTTGGCTTATATTAATTCCAGATATAAGGCACAGGATGAATAACTTCCTGATATTAATGGGTTTATTAAAAGGACATATCATGTGTAGATGACATTTTATTTTTAACCCAGTACACAACATTGCAGATTGCATTGTGGGAGTATTAAGTCTTTGTGCATTAGTGTTCAAACCAATTTAACATTCATTCTTAAGGAGCATTGGAAGCATCCCAGTTCACTGAACTATGAGAAACGAACGGCCAAAGTTGTTCATGTTAGATATGTTCTTATGCTTTGTTCTTGTCAAAGCTTGGGCAGGTTCAACCAAGAGGCATGATAGGAGGATCTTATCAACAGAGTGGAATGTGTATGTCTAGGGGAGAGAGGTAGGAAATGGGGACAAACAGGAGAGGAGTAAGGGAAACTATAACAATTTTCACTCAGTGTACACTGTGCTGAGGCTAGGGATATAAAGGCAAATAAGACATTGTAGGATTTTCACCTTGGGTCTTTATCTAAGTAATTCTCCCTCCCTGCCAGAGAGCCCCCTTACAACTTATACCAGTTTCCTCCTTTAGTAAAATCTAACATTAGAATAGTACATTTAATTACAATACAATTAATGAACCACTATTGATATATTATTATGAACCAAAGTCCATAATCCATTCAGATTTTCTTAATTTTTACTTAATGTCCTTTTCCTATTCCGGAATCCCATCTAAGATTCTAGATTACATTTAGTAGTCATGTATCTTTAGTCTGCTCTTGGCTATAACAGTTAGACCTCTATTTTTTTTTAACCACCATTTTCCTTTTATCTCAATGTCTTCACTTGCTTATTTTATTTATGTAAGCTGTCTTAAATTCTTCCTCTATTTAGAAGAGCATTAATAATTTCCAGAAATGTACTGGAAATTCCTAGTTTCCATACAAACTGCCAAGTATATTTTTTTAATTTTCAAAAAACTTGCAAATAATGAGGGCAATCCTAGCTATAAGCCAATAAGAATTTATGATTAGTGATTCAGGACTTTCCTTGAATGGCAAAAGGGGGATAATCTTTATTAGTGTGTCAGTCAGTTGAAACTCTTCAATCTTACACAACTGAAGAATAACCTAGTTAAGTTTCAAAAGAGGGAGGTATATTAGTTGGATATTCATAGTTACACAAAGAAATAGTTAAGAATAGTTAAGAACATTAATAGTTAAGAACATTAGCATTTAAACTGTCATCATTAGTCTTTAAATATATTTTTCCCAACCCAGAAATCCCCTCCACAAATGTAGTGGAGAAGGAAACACCTTTATTATTGAATAAGCATTAAATCAGAATGTAAAGTGCATTACAGGCAATCCACTGAGAGAGTACAGACAGAAAAAAAACTCACCCTTTTATATAGCCAGGCAGATACACCCAATTATATACATGTTTTCAAGATAAACAATAACTAGTCCTCAAGTAGGAGGACTTGACAGTGCCATTAGTCATATACTTCATCCTAGCTTTACCTGGTAATTGAGGTGACCATCTATGTTAGCTAATTGACCTTATCTAGAGAGGAAGGGGCGTGGGGGACAAACACTTTATGACAGGAGGGACTTTTACAGCTTGGAGCAAGGGGCCCACTGAAGTTAGGCTCCTACCTTGTCACAGAAACTGGGAGATGGGGTGCTTTATCCCTTGATATTTACATTTCAAAGAGATGGCTCTCAGGTCTTTGAGAAAGACATTACTAGATAATAAAGCTGACAAAAGGCTTATTTAGTTTCTAGAAAGATACATTTCAAAAAGACAGAGACAGTATTTACATTTACAAGTTTTATAAGATATAAGGCACAGGAGTGTGCGTCTTACAAGTTTTATAAGGTAGTGTTCTAACAAAAAGGAAAAAGAGAGAAATCTCCCCTCGTATTTTAAACAGGAGGAATTAAGCCTCTGGTTTGTCATTCCTTTACATTCTTACACAAGCCAAAGATTTCTTTTCTCATCCATGTAAAAGTGTTCACCAAGCAGCTGACTGCATGCCAGACTCTATGCTAGGCACTATGAGGACAAATATTTGGTGAGACACAAAAAATCTAATCCCATACTCCAGAAGTTCACTATCTAGGAATCTAGACTCTGTGGCCCACAATATCATCTCAGTCCTCTTACGGGTCCTCAGAAGTCCCGCCTGCAAAGGATGAGAAATCTGAATAACTCTGGCCGAGACTTCACACTGCACCAGACACTGAAAGTTCTTGGTTGGTTCAGAAAAAGGCACCAAGTGAATATTCCTTCATGTTGCACTTATTTTCTGCTACTAATAAGTAGTGTTAATTATGTGGTGTTCCTGTCCTTTGAGGTGTAGGTATTATGTCTATCCCTGTTTTACAAATGAGTCTTGGCAGTTGGATAACTTGTCCCTAGACACCGAGCCAGTAAATGGGGGTGCTGTGAAGTGAACACAGGTTTATCTGACTCCACATTCTGACGACACTGTAGCCACTGTATGTGAGTTTAGATCAGGATAGAATTGTGCACAAGCTCAGTAAAAAAGACTGCCTCAAATAAGAATAATTCCCTATGTTTGCAAAGCACTTAACAGTTTTCAAGTCACTTTTGTGCCTAGTTTTATTTGATCCTCACAACCACCTTGGGAAACAAGTAGGGCAGGTTTTTCAAACCCAAGTTAGACATTAAAAAACTTCAGATGCACAAAGGTGAAATAACTTGCCCAGCATCAAATAGCTACTGATTGGAAGGTCTGGGACTGTTTCAGAGCTCCCAACAACCTCGTTACCTGCAGCTTGAAATTGGAAAATCCCCACCTAGAGATTTACCCTATATATGGATTTCTAACAGGGCTCTAAAGGTTCCAGGATTCCACCTGGATTCTACTACTCTGTCCCAAGAGCCCCACTAGAATAAGTGTGAGTCCTGTCAATTCTGGCACAACATGTAATACTCACTTAAGTATGCCTTTGTTTTCCTTCATGTGATTAGTAAATAAACTTCCATTTGCTTGATATTCCCTATGGCTAAAGAGTAGTGCTTAAGCTTTTTCAAGCTTATTTCTACTGTGCTTCCTGGAGAATTCTGTATACTTCTTATCCCAAATTGGGCCCTGTTATGCAGTTTTTATTCAGGTAAAACTACTGGAGTTTCCCCCAGAGTGAGGAATGTGTAATCAATCCCATTGTTTGATTTCAATGGGTTATTATGGGCGGGAGAATTGTTATAGCAGAGGCAATTTAGAAAATCAGGTACAATTGACTCCAGCCAATTTACATACTACAGTCCCAACAGCAAAAAGTCATGGTGTTTCATCCCAGAGATAGTGCAGTCATTAAATGAGACCACCTGGGCAACTAACTAAACCCAAGACAGAACGGAAGAACAGAGAGAGAGAGAGAGAGAGAGAGAGAGAGAGAGAGAGAGAGAGAGAGAGAGAAAAGAGAGAACAGTTTAAACAGGAGGACATTCAGAATTGTAGCCAAAGAAGGGAAAAATAATTTTCCAAGTGGCTCTCTCTAGTATTTTCTGAAAGATATTCACAATCAGAACCATCTAATGATGAATCCCTTTATAAATTCTTGTGTCTGGCCTTGTGTGTGACATTTGGATATACTGTGGCTGTATGTTCTTCTGACAAAGCTGGAAAGATGCCTCTTTCTGAAAGGTATGGGAATGATTGGAAAGCTCTCCGGACAGAGTAACAGAAATTGTGATTCTAATCTGAACCTAGCCATTAACTTTCCTTATGACTTGGGCAAGTCAGCTAGTTCTTAGGCCTCTGTTTCCTCATCTATATGAGGACGTTGGATCAGATCTTTTCCAAAGCCTCCTCCAGCAATAAAATTTGGTGTTTCTAACCCTGTCAAATTCTTGGAAAAGGAGTGCATTGTATAAAAACACTGACTCGCTTACTGCCAAATTGCTTGTCATGTCTATGGATTATACCCAATGAGCCAAATGAGAAATGAAGGTCATGGGAGTACAGAGGGAGAAAGTACAGCTGCCCATCCTAGCACACAAATGCATCTCCATTAGGAAAGGATAAGTACATGCACAAACACTACAGATGGTCAGTGATTAGTACCATCTTTGCAGTGAAAGATAATGCAGCCCACATTTCAGTTATATGAAGTGTATCTGCTGCTCTGAGAAGTCCTTTATAGAGAGGTTTCCCTAGTGTACATGGGGAAGGGAAAGAAGAGCAGGCTGGAAGGAAAGACACCAACTTTTTTTTTTTACAAACCAAACTAGGTTTACAGACAATTGCAATATCTTCATGGCAACCTGAAGAAGTCATTAATAGAGGCTCCATTAGTAGGAACCTGAACTTGGAAAGATTAAGCAACTCAGAAAGTAAAAAAACAAAACAAAATCCTGGTAAGGGGCAGAGCTGGGATGCAAACCTTGTGCTCACTACACAAGCTCTTCCCAGCATAGCACATTGTATATGCAGAAAATGTCACATCCTTTCAATCTTATCTACTTTTTTTCTAGCACCAATTTCTCACACCTATTTATGCATATCTTTTCAGAGCATCACCCAGAGGTACAGAACATTGCCTACAGTCCCGAGGGGAAGGGAGGAAGAGGCATTCATTTTGTCTCCATTTCCCTCCCTCATAATCATTTTTGCTTCATGACTGCCCATTTCGTCCATTTCAGCTTATTAAAAACAAGACCTCTCTATTTTTGTGTAATCCTCTTTATATTATGGGGAATGAAATATCTTTAACGGTTCAAAGGCAGGCTGGTGCCGGTGCCGGGAGCTGCGTCAGCGTGGAGACAGCAACACCACACGTGAAAAGCAACTGCAGTTTTAAGAAGCTGCAGCTATTTGCAATCGTCATTTCAAAAAGATCACTTTCAGAATGTGGCGCTGGGTAGAAATGGATACAGTCATCATTTTCAGGGGCTTTGTTGGGCTGTGGCAGCTGGGAACTCTCTTTTCTCATCTCCTACAACCCACAGACCCTCACGCAAAACAGGAGGTAAAAATGCCGTTGTCCTTAAAATAAAACTCGGCTGTGTGGCTACATATTTTAAGAAATTTTTTATGGAAAGAAAGCTTTTTATAAAGAAAAAAAAAAGATTACAGGAGTTCAAGTAAAAAGTAACCAGACATGAAAAATATGTGATTTTCCTTAATAAATATAAAAGAATAAAAATTTACAGAGAGGACCAACAGGCAGTCTTCCCTTCAGTAAAATGCCCACTTTTATCTTCCAGTTCTACCCTCCTTCAGGCCTTGCTCAAACACCAGGATCCCCAGGGAGTCGTCTCCCATTTTTGTTCTTTCACTTAACTCCTCATGTGTTTTTACCTGAGTACTTCTTTTGTCAGGCATCTCTGTCTTGTTTGTACTCTGGTTATTTGTGCATATATTTTGTCTTCGCTACTCAGTATATAAGCTCCTTCAAGAAGAAATTCCCACTTTCATTAATTTATATATACAACATTCCAATCAATAACAGACCGTATATATGATGGTGGTCCCGTAAGATTATAATGGAGCTGAAAAATCCCTGTCGCCCACTGACATCATAATCGTCATAATGCTGTAGCGCAATGCATTACCTTTTCTATGTTTAGATATATTTAGATATACAAATACTTAACATTGTGTTACAGTTGCCTGCGGTATTCAGTACAGTAACATGCTAGAGGAGATGTAGCCTAGGAGCAATAGACTATACACCATATAGCCGAGGTGTGTAGTAGGCTGTACCATCCAGGTTTGTGTAAGCATACTCCAACGATGTTTGCACAATGAGGAAATCGCCTAATGATGCATTTTTCAGAACGTATCCCTGTCATTAAGGAACCCAGGACTATATTAATTAAATAGTGTGAGTTCACAGTCTACTAGGTGCCAAGACCTTCTAGACCTTAAGAATACAAATACTGATAAGGTAAATAACAACCAATTTCTTCTTCAAGGATCTTACATTTAAGTATGAAAGATAGATGGTAAACATGTATACAAATTGCAATCTAGGGTATGAAGTTTACATATTGGATTCATCTTTATAACCTTCTAAATATCGTAGTACCTTGTTCAATGAATAAATGTAGGTTCCACTCTTAAACAACAGCAAAGGCCCTAAACAGAAACAATGGGGAAAAACTGGTGGAGAAATGACAAACCAATGATGACATATGGTTTCTTGGGAGCACCATGACTCTCAGCAGTCCAGATCAATTATTCTTGCTAACCATAGCCCTGAATCTTTCTTTATTGGCTCTGTTTTCTCTGTGCATGTTATATTTTAAGCATTAAGGACAGTCCTAAAGAGGCAGCCAGATGGAGTACAAAAAACAAAGCTTTGAAGTCAGAAGATTTGGTATGTACCAAAAAGATGATAATATTAGTCTGTGATAAGTGCTGACTGAGGATGCAGATATTAAATGCTACAGGAAGCAATAAATCTGACACTCTTCAGGAGAAAGTTTATGGGATAGGTATACATACCAGAGAATGAGAAAAGGACAAACACATCTGGAGAAAAGCCCAAGTGTGGCCCATGTGATCCAAAGGCAGTAAGACAGATCATGGTACATCTGGTGTTTCTTAGATTTCATGGTTGAGGGTTGTACTCCTGCCAGGTAATATTTTGATGCTAAATAGTAAAATGCCATCTATAGTCTTTCATGCATTTCTGAAGGCATTTTTTCCTGTTAGCTGGTCTTTCTTGTTGATATTTTTTTCTTCCTTAGGCTCCATGATCCTATACTGTTCTGTTCCCATTTCCATGACTGATCAATTTGTCTTTGTAGAACATTCACCACCTTCAGCCATCAAATGTCAGTGTTTTCTATGGTTCAGTGTTTGGCTCTGCATATGAACTGTCAACAAATCATCACCTGAAATTATATTGTGACCCTTGAATTCCGCATTCAATCCTATCAAGATGATAATCAAATCTCTATCAACAATTTGACCATTTCCCCTCGAATTCCACTTCCATTTTACCAAAGCCTAAAGTACATTTACTCAGGTATGTCCTACCACATCAGACTCAGCCATCTGCCTTTTCCTCACATTCTTCATTCCACTGAGAGATTAATCATCATCAGAACTCTGCCACTACGATACATTCCAGGGCTTAAAACTTTCTCCTCACAAAGCAGGTTTTCACGTCAAATTCCGTCACCTTTCTCCCTGTCTCCTCAGTTTACATTATCAGGCATATTTGATTCTGCCCTCTTCCGATCTCCATGCCTCGTCACTGGAGTTAATTCTGAAAGTCTTCTTTTATAATATGTCTGGCAACTAGAAACAATCTAAAATAATATTTTGTTGAGTGAAAGTAGGCAGACACAAAAAAGTGTGTATTTCCACCTCATTTTCCCCATTGCCACCTGCTTCATTCAGCCCTTGCCACCTCATGTGTGGTCCTTTGAATAGGTTATCACTCTCCATATTTCTAGTCTCTAACCTCTCCTATCCGGTCAGCAGTTTTTAGTCTGATTACTTTTCTTAAAAATACATATTTAATGACCTCAGCTTTCTAACAATTACTCAATAGCTTGATACTGTCCAGTATAAATGTAATGAAAGTCACAAATATGAGCCATGTATGTAATTTAAATTTTCTAGTAGCATGTTACAAAATGTAAAAAGAAATATGTGAAATTAACGTTAATTATAAATTTGTTCTATTTAATGCAGCCCAAATATTATCATTTTAATATGTAGTAATTAATAACTAATATGAAGGAGATACTTCACATCATTTTTTATACTGAGTCTTTGAAATAATGTATCTCAATTCAGACTGGCCACAGTCGAAGTGCCTAACAGCCATATGTGGCTAATGGCTACCATATTCCATTCTTTGCTCAAGCTTCTATCTTTATATCTCTCCTTCTTTCAACATAACTAAATCCTGATAATATCTTAAGGCTCTCCTAGCTTAAATTCTAACTGTCGTGTGCAAACTTTCCTAACTACCACAAAATTATGATCTCATCTCATGAAATGTATTAGCTATACTACTTAGTTGGCATATCCCTTGTGCTACTTTTTGTAATCAATGCACAAGAACGACACCCTAGCCAGATTCCCAATGTCTTGAAGATTGACACTCCTCTCTGCCCATCATATCACTTAGCATAATGTCTTACATAGAGAAGACACAGTAAATATTTTTGATAGAGTGATGATAATATGGAGTTACTATAATATAAAAAGACTTTATTAATTAACAATTTTATATAATTTATCAATTGGCTGTGATTACCACACTATATTGTCATTAATCTAAATCTAAAGTTTACCTTTATACATTTTAGTAAAGATTTCTTTTCCAAAATGTAACACTTATTCCTACTTTAGAAGGATAAATATCAGAAGTAGAAAAGTAACACACATTAATGGAAAGTCAAGTGAAACTAGTATAATTTTAGTTCTGCTATTTATTTGTATATGGGGTGATGAGAATATTGATATCTGAAATATAGTAAACATAATAATATTATAGAATACAATTTAGTGAGCACCAACAAATATTGTCTGATTATCTTATAAGTATGGCGGAATTCTCAGAAACATTATTTAGAAGATTTAATAAAGCAATGTGTTGGAAAAAGTGATTTGATAAGGGATCTCCAACATCAATTTGTGATGGTTTTGTACAATTACTCTGTGGATATGTTTAAAGGCCATGGCAAGCGCTTTGTCAGGGAATGGTAAATGCAATGGTGGGTTATATGTTTACATACACAAGTAGCCCTTGATGAGATTTCACACAAAGAATTGCAGATTAAAGTAATGAGTCCTGGTGCAAAGGGTAAAGAAACTGGATGTTGCTAATATTTCCTTCATCACAGGGGATTTGTTTATAAGTTACTGTCCTTTTATATAAGATAGAAACTGTTAGTAGACATGGTTAGTTTGAAGGGCACAACTCAATAACATATTATAAAAATTTGGGATAAGTTTGACAGAGTAGATCTTACATAAAATTATAAAGTAAGTGAAATCTGTACTTAGGGATACTCAAACTCTACCGTCACCAACCACTCTATTCTCCAAACACTCTCTTGTAGTGTGTATGACTACAAACAAAATTAGAGTGTTTGTGTAGCATACACATGCATTTTTAAGGATTTATTTTCTATGTAAAGCTATTGTCAAATGGATAAAAACCTAACCTGCCAATATGTGAGTTGTATATCCATTCTTCTTATAATTAAGGTTATTGTTAATTTAAATGCAGGCAAAGAGCCTTATGGGGAAGCAAATTCTATCCTAGTTGATTGTTATATTTGGCAAATCCAACTGGAAAAGTGGAGGGGGCAGTAAATGAGCTGGACAAAATTCAGAATGTATGCCAGATGTCGTGCAAGAAAGCTGAGGTACAATCTGAAATAGAAATGGGTAGAACACCAGACATATCAGGTGCCAGAACCAAGGATAGAGAGTGGAGTATCCAGTCGAGGGGAAAAGCCGTAACAGGGAAACAGAAATCAGCGTTCAAGCAGATGAGCTTCAAACAGGCAAAAGAAGTCGTTTAAGAGACAAGACTCTGGAAGGGCAGATTCTCTCCTAGAATGTCGATTGAAGCTTGCTTTTCTGGGCTGATAAGGCTAAAATATGTGAATAGGAGAGTCCAGCTTAAGGAGAAGAGGTTTGGAGCATAGGGTAGGTAGAGAATGAGAAAAGCTATAAAGGTGACTGTTAACTATAGCTCTTATTAAAATAAAGCAGTTGGAATTTCAAAGATCTAGTTCTTAAATAAAGCTTTTGAGTCTTGTAAATGCTTCATCAGCATTAAAATCAATGCTGAAAACTGCAAATGCCTTAAGCAAAGAAATTGAGGCCAGGCATGATGGCACACGCCTGTAGTCCCTGCCACTGGGAGGCTAAGACAGGAGGATCTCTTGAGCCCAGGAGTTCAAGGCTGCAGTGAGCTATGATCACGCCATTGCACTCTAGCCTGGGCAGTAGAGTGAGACCCTGTCTTTAAAAAAAAAAAAGGTGGGGGTGGGAATAGAAACGAAAAAATCAAAAGCAGTAATCAACTTTGGGCTTAAAAGATGAAAAACCATCACCATTATGGGCAGCAACAAAATATAGTAAAAATAAAACTGAACAGAGTC
Organism: Daubentonia madagascariensis; assembly: GCA_023783475.1. NCBI lineage: Eukaryota > Metazoa > Chordata > Mammalia > Primates > Daubentoniidae > Daubentonia > Daubentonia madagascariensis. Next base: position 11,868,668 of record JAKFHU010000747.1, on the reverse strand, counting down.
TGAACAGGAAACCAAACTCAACAACTAGCTTGCCGTGTAACATTTAGGCAAAGAAAGACACTTAAATTGTTAAATATATAATAAACTTGATTTTTATCATCCTCCTCCTCCTCATCATCATGGTAGTTCCCTGTTACCTTACTATGGTCAACCTCTTACCATGACTTGCAAAACCTTACATAATATAAGATCTGGCCTGCACCTCCTCTCCCACCCCTCTCACACCAGGCTTTTCCTGGCTCAGTAAGCTCCAACCACACCAGACACATTTGTGTTCTTCAAGCACTAAATCTTGTCCCTGGTATCAGAGCCTTTACACTTATATTCTCTTTCTAGGTCTCTACCCCTTCCTCTTGGAATGGCTGTCCTTTCTGTTACTCAGGTCTCAGCTCAAATCATCACCTTTCATCAAGATCTTCCTGACTCCCCTAGGCAGTGCTACCCAATGCTGCCCATTCATTACCACATTATTCTTGTTCATTTTCTTCATGGCATTTAGTTCTATTCAAAATTATCCATCCATCCACCTGTCTATCAGTTTATTTATCTGTCATCTATTTATCTATCTTTCTTGTTTATTACCTGTGTTACTCATTAGCATATAACCTTTATCAGAGCAGAAGCTTTGACTATTTTGCTTTAACCTATAATTCCTAGTGTCTAGAAAAGAATTCATGGTAGATTCTCAAATATATGTGTTGAATAAATGAATGAAGAGGTATTAAGTGCTATTATATTTTTCTAACCTCATAGCAGTTCTGAAAAATTAGCATTATTTTCTTTTTCATATCTATTTTATTGAAAAACAGACTGACTTTTTAGATAATAAAGGAAAAATACGTTCACAGTTTCAAGGGGTAGAAAAAGTAAAATATAAGTGACATAATAGTGAATAAAAACATATCAACGTAAACAATCCAAAAAAATTTATAAGGGACAAAACAACAATAAACTAAGTGCAGTATTGATTCAAATTTGAATGAAAATGGGGGAAAAAAGGAAGCATTTAAACTTACTTAAATTTATTTATCTACTAATAATCACTTTTGCATCTTGTTGAACTCATTTCTCTTGAGTTTTAGTATAAATCTTGGCATATGTTAATCCTGGAAATGTTAAAGTCATCATTGGTCTTTTCAATCAAATATTTATGTTTATAGTTAATATTCTTAATAAGTAAAATGTTATTACAAGTAATTACAGAACGGACATGTGCTCAAATAAATAACTATGCAAAATACACGTATGAGCATTTCAGAACTAAACAAATAAAAATCAAAAACATGAAAAACCTATTAACACAACTGGTAACCAAAGAAACACATATCCAACATTAAAAGATACAATTTTATTTATTAAAATTGACAAAATTTAGAAATTAAAAAAGAATAATATCTACTGTTAGCAGCAGTGTGTAGAAGTAGGCACTCTCATATCTTGCTTGTGGGAGTGTTAAATGTTATTACCTTTTTGGAGTATAATTTAGCAATAGATATTATAATTTTTGTAACTTAATATGCAAGCTTGACTAAGTCCAGCAATTCATCCTAAGGAATTAATCATGATTCATGCAAATATATAGCCTTATGGGTGTTTATCACAAGGCTGCTTATATAAGAAAAACGAACAAACAACAGCCTTTTTGACAGGTCTAACAAATTATGTTTCACCAATGAATTAAAATTTAAAATAACTAGGTAAAAAATGTTGTATAAAAACAACTCACATCATTTTCATATATTCATGGAAAAGTAAGCAAAAAATAAGACAGTATGATACCTTTACTGAACTTATAAAACATATATTAAGGCATAGAAAAGAGATTGAGTGGCTCTATACCAAAAGGTCAATGATTGATGGTTTAATCTTGATTGAAGGTGAGATAATGAAAAAGTGTATAATATCACAACAAGAAATGGAGAAAAGAAGAATAAAAAGTAAATTATAAGGTTTAAAAAGCAATTAAGTATAAAGAGAAGAATAGGAAAGATGGAAGAAACACATTTCAGAATTGTGTTTCAGTCCAGGTAATTCAACATGAACAGGTCCTAGATCTTTCTTTTTTATTGTATGTGCCAAAAGGTCATATCCAGCAAAGTATACAAAGTGAAAAAAGAAAAGAAAAGAAAAAAGAAATGCATGTTTCATTCATTTATTTTATTTCATCAATATATGAAGAGTTGATGTTATTAATTTCTGGGCCTTACTAATGACTTGGAAAATTCTAAATGAAATTAAATACAGTACACAAATTCAGTTCACTCGGTATTTCTTTTGAGTAATATCAGGTGCCACATTTAGCTATGATGCCCCATTATTACTGTTGTGATGGTGTCATTTCTGCAGTTTATAGTGCTTTGCACTGTAAGAAGCATTTTTATCCACTTTTTCTCATTTATTCCCACTAAAACTCTGTGAAGTTTTTTGTATAATTTCCATTTCACAAATGAAGAAACAAAAATCTGGAATGTTGACTTGCCAACATTCCAGTTATGCTCAAAGCCAATGGAAACTAAAAAAACCAAGTCTACCATGGATTATTCTTCAGATGACCATTACCTTGAAGAACACCATTCATGCTAGCCATGAAATTCCCATGTTTTATTCTCTTTCTATAATAATAAACTATAATTCCAATATTGTTTGCTCTGTTTCTGTGATTGATCTCTATGACCAAGTAAGAGCAGCTGATTTGGGAGGATCATAGTATAGATTTTATGGCTACCTTCAGCAAATCATATCACAGTTTTTTCCACATTCCATGCACATGTGGCAAAGTATGTTCAAGTTCTGCAGATTATATTGACTTCTTTGAAAAGTTTAGTAAAGTTCTGAGTAGTCATGCATCACTTAATGACAGGGATAAATTCTGAGATATACATAATTATACAATTTTATCATTGTGTGTGAACATGATAGAGTGTACTTAACAGAAACCTACAGAGTATAGCCTAATACCCCTATTCTACAAACCTGTACGGCATGTGGCTGTACCAAACACTGTAGACAATTGTGACACAATGGTCAGTATTTGTGTATCTAAACATATCTAAACATAGAAAAGGTACAGTAAAAATATGGTGCAAAAGATAAAAAACAGTACCCTTATTTAGGATACTTATGATGAATCAAGCTTGCAGAACTGGAAGTTGCTCTGGGTGACTCAGTGGTAAGTGAATGTGAAGAGCTAGGACATTACTGTACACTACTGTAGACTTTACTCACTAAACAATTGGGCTACACTAAATTTACAAAAAATATTTTTCACTCTTCAACAATAAATTAACCTTATCTTACTGTAAGTTTTTTGCTTTATGAATTTTTAATTTTTTTAACTTTTTGACTTTTTTTAATAATGCTTAGCTTAAAACATAAACATTATACAGCTATACAAAAAGTGTTTTCTTTCTTTATATCCTTATTCTATAAGCTTTTTTCTACTTTTAAATTTTTTAATTTTTTTCTGTACTTTTAAGACTTGCTTTTGTTAAAAACTAAGACATAAACACACACATTAGCCCAGGCCTACACAGGGGCAGGATCAACAATATCACTGTCTTCTACCTCCTCCACATCTTGTCCCACTGGAAGATCTTCAGGGGCAATAACAGGCATGGACCTGTCATCTCCTGTGATATAACAATGCCTTCTTCTGGAATACCTTCAGAAGGACTTGCCTGAGTCTGTTTTACAGTTAACTTTTTTTAAGTAGAAGAAGCACACCCTAAAATAACAATAAAAAGTATAGTATAGTAAATACATAAGCCAGTAACATAGTCATTTATTATCCTTATCAAGTATTATGTACTGTACATAATTGTATGTGTTGTACTTTTATATGACTGGCAACACAGTAGGTTTGTGTACACCAGCATCATCACAAACACGTTTGTAATGCATTGCACCACAACATTATGACAGCTACCATGTCATTAGGCAATGGGAATTTTTCAGCTCCATTACAATCTTATGGTATCACTGTTACGTATTCAGTCCACTGTTGATCAAAATGTCATAATGGCACACTACTGCACTTCATTTCTGATTTGATTTACAAAGTATGTATGTAACAAAAGATATATCAAGTTTATTTAACAGATATACTTTAGATGGGGTGATTAAAAATATCTTTTAAATAATTAGTTAGACATCCAAAGGCCTTTGAGGATAATTTGAAGGTTAAACTGGAGGCAAATTAGGATAATTGCTGAAATAGATTTTTGTTTTCTACCTACATTGTGGACATTTAAGCATAAACGTTAGAAAGTAGTCTCTAAAAATATAAGAAATAATTAAAATGAGCTTCTGGCTCATAGAACTCCTTTTCACCCTCATTCTTGTTATTTAAAGGATGTGCACATCCTAGCAGCTAAGTCATCTACTATCCTGACTCTGGGTTCTTTTATCTGTTCCCCTTCAATGACCTTTGCCTCCATTCCACGGCAGCCACTCACTCTCTTAGATATATACTGGTAATTCTCAAAATTATTTGTGTAACTCAAACTTTTCACTGAGTTCTAGAAACCTTTACCCAACTTAACATTTCCATCTGGCTGTCTCTCAGTCATTTCAAAGGTGATACATCCAAAATGGAACTCTTCTATTCCCTCCAAATCTTATTATCTTCCCAATCTTTACCCTCTCAGGAAGTGGCAGCACCATACATCCAGTTGCTCAAGCCAGAAATCCGGACTTCATCCTCAGTTCCTTACTCTGCCTTACCTTCACATTCAGTGCCTCGGTCAGCCTTTTCTCTGTACCTACCAACAATGTCTGGATCAAGCCATCATCCTTCACCTACACTGCCAATTGGTGGTCCAAGCCTCCTTACAAAATTTCACCTCCTCTCCCGAGCTCTGTCTCCTCAACTGGGTCATCACACAGCAACCAGATAATCTTTTAAAACAAAAACTACAACACCACCAACCCCCATGAATTTCTTCCATGGTTTATCCATGTATTTCATGTTTCCACTTCTTTTTTTAGAGTTTTATTAAGATATAATTGACATATAATATACTGCACATGTTAACACATACAACTTGATGAATTTGGACACATGTATGTATCTATAAAGTCATCAGCACAATCAAGATAACAAACATATTCATCAACTCCGAAAGTTTATTTATGATCCTTTTAATGCCTCCCTCTTCCCTTCCCCACCCACGTCTGCAGACAACCACCAATCTGTTTTATGTCACTCTAGATCAGTTGTCATTTTCTAGAAATTTGCAGAAATGGATTAATACCTCAACTTGCCCAAGCTATTCACATAAAGTCCAAATTAAAATTAATTTCTCCATTTCTACTCTTTCAAAAAAGGGGAAAAAACCAAAGTGAGCAAGTTTAGTGAAAATCATTGAGAAAATGCCAGTATGGTTGTCCAGTTTTTAGAGTTACTTATAAATTATAAAAGTCCTGAAACATTACAACACTTTCATAGACTTGTGTCTTTCTCAACCTTAATAAAAAGTTATATTAATAATAAACTTGTAGGTTTTTTATTAAAATTTTAACAAGCCTCTTCCTCAGCCCAATCTTAAAATCTAGATTTCTCTTTTTTTTTAAAACATTACCCTCATAGTTTGGGAGATTTTGTCTTTTTAGAGATCCTGTGATGTTATTCAAAGCAACTCAGTAGGATTTATATGTGTTCACCAAAGAATTAAACCTTAACAAAACTTTACAATGCAAGGAATATTCCCTTTTGTAAGAATTTTTCATAGGCTTTTCCAACATAAATTTGTTTTTATTTGATAATATTTGATGATTCTATATCTTATTTCTTTTATATACATATAATTTTGATTATGAAGTATATTAAATATTTTAAAACTATCATTTCTCTTCCCAGAATAATCATAGCATGTTTTCCTTCTTGTTGCTTTAAAAGGAACATTTTAAATTACTTTCTGCAACAATGAGTATGAAGGTAAATGCCAAAATATAACCAATTTCACTTCTTGTTGGAATTTGACATTTTCTTCTAGCTAAGTAACATAAACATCATCACCTAAATGAGCAGTATTTTAATAGCATCATTTTCACATTTTAATTGTTGTCACATTTCTTCTTTGTTTAGGGAGACGTCTGGTGAACACACCCGTGGGATCTAAAAACAAGTAAGATTTAAAATATACTGAGGTTTTTTGCCTGACTTTCAAATTTTCTTTGTTTTATTGCTTAATAGGATTTCTTTACTATTGTAGGTTGTAGCTTTTTAACAAAAGTGTTAGCAATTTTATTGTGGAGTATAAGGAATAAAAGTGAAATTTTAACACTTTCAGATTATTTGGAATCTTAAAAAACCTATATAAACTTTCTCTGTACGTCATAGGCAGACATAAAGACATTATAGATGGAGTGAAATTCAAGTCCTAGGTAATGGGTATGTATTTATGATCAAGAGTGAATATGAATCCATACAGTGAATTTTTACAAGGCAAATTTTTACAAGATATATGTTGCCATAATTGCCTTATTCTGACCTCTAGCTTATCAGTAGAATAGGTCAATGAGTGGTTGATTTGTTTCCCCAAACTCTACCTCATATGAAACCATGACTTTACTAGCACCAGAGAGTCTGAACAACATGAGATCCACCCAATATCGAAATGAGATGTGTTGGGATGATGAGAGAAGAGACTCCAGTTAATGTAGTAGGAAAGAGAAAGAGTAGAATTACGGTCAAAAGGAAAGCAGATAAGAGGGAGAGAATTGAAAATAATAAGAATGAAAAGTCAGATCTCATAAGAGTAAAAAGAGTAAAAAATAGAGTAAGCAAATAAATTACATATACCTGTACTTCATTGTCAACATCCGGAAGTAAGGAAAGAGAGGTAGAACAAATTAAATATAGAGAATGGAAAACTAAAAAGAGGTAGAGACAGGATATGCAATAGATTGTGCTTGAGAGAAAGGGAGAAAGAAGAAAATAGTAAAAGATAGTAGAGGGAGAAAGTTCCCTTTTTTAATTTTTGCTGTTTTGCTTATTTGGTGATTTTGTTAATTGAAAGTAGAATTTGAATGGTTTAAAAAAATAGAAGCATTGAATACTTTTATCTATTTCATTGAAGAAGAAAAAATTCTAATCATACAATATTTGATGTTTCTGAGAATCTTGTTTTATGCTTAATTTAAGCCATGTTTAAATGAAGAAAATGTTTCTTGATCTATTTCAAGTCCTCTTACTAGTGTTCTAAACGTTCTATACTCATGAAATCACTTGACTTCTAAAAAAAGGAAAATCATGCATTTAGGGAGGTGAAATAAATCATTAAAATGTATTTCTAATCTGTAGAAAGCATATGTTAACCAATTCAAATTTACAGTCACAACAGTTCAAATTACTCCTACATTCAAAGGCACAAAGCCCTAGAATTACCCTGTAGTTACCCTGTAATTGCTATTTGCTGGCAAAGGAAAGGTTAACAGTAGTGCTGGTCTCAATTGTAATATAAATTTACCAAGGAATCTGTAGAATTGAGTTTTTTCTATCCCAACGCGTAAATCATAAAGATTGAGCAAGGCAACCTCACTTTTCATTGGCATAAAAATAAAATAAGTAAAAATTATTTCTTAGCAGCACTTGGGAAAGTGTGGCTCTAGGTTTATGGTTGTTGCTGCTGATCATTGGTTTTTGGTGGCTATTATGTGTTAATCATTTATTGTCACAACAAAAGGACTCTTACTAATAGTTGAAATGTCTTAGGGAAAATTCTTTGATTATTTATGATCCATTCTGTATAATGTCATCACTACTAGTTCACCATACATTATTTTTCATAACTGTAGAATAGAGTTCAACAGGGGCAAAGTGCAAAGCACCCACTGACTCTGAATCCAAAATGCTGGGTAAAATCCCCCACTACCATTAAGAGCCACTTAATCTCCCTTGGCCTCATTGCTTTCATGTTTAAAATGAAGGGTGATAATACCTACTCACAGGATTGCCACTGCATTTGAACAAGTTGTAAATCTGAAAGTATTTGGAATTTGGTCAACATGACTGGATGACCTAACTGGGGAGACGTGGCTTCTAGCTCCCTTACAGGCTTCTGTCCCAAACCCCATGAGCCACCTAAATGACTTTGCAAGAATTGCTACAGGTGTTTGTACTTGTGATTCAACATTATAATTTTTTTTAAAAAAGTTATTTTGGGGGTAGATTAACCTATCATTTAAAAATCTTGAGTCAACAGCATCATGGTGCTATATCTGGAGTGCAGCAAACGTCCTTCAGTCTCATAAAACTCTCCACCTGCTGCTTGTGCCTTACATTCCTCCAGCGAGATAAAACTAGGACCCTTCCCCTACCCCCCCCCCCATTTTACTAGTACTAGGCAGGTTGGTTTTGCATATATTATCTCATATAATCCTCAAATTGATCATGTAAGGACTGTGGCCCTTTTTTAGATGATTCTCAGAAAAGCTTAGTAACATGACTGAGGTGACACAAATAGAAAAGAGAAGGAGCTGGAACTGGAACCCAGAACTCTTTCCAAAGCCCGTGTACGTCACAAATGTGCCTTACTATCTTCTTTAGTGAATTGTAATATTTTTAATGCAAATATATGGGGAAGAATTAACACAGTGATTCTATCCACACTGGTGTGGAGAAAATGTTTCATGAAAGAGACAAATGTTTAAGAGAGAGCAAAAGTTACTGCTACTTCCTAAGGAGGGACAGACCTGCTGAGAGGGGATGCAGTGAGAAAGTCTCAGAGTTGTGCCTTGGACAAGCCCTGTGGGAAGGCATTAGTAAGCATTAAAAAATAAATAAATAAATCCTACAATTCTTGCCTTCTGGCCAGTTGACAGAAAATTCCTCAAGTCCTCCTGCCTGTGCCTTTAAGGCCCAATTCTTCTGTGTTCCCCCAATATAATAGTTTAGCAGAAAGAAGACCCAGCTCCTATATTTCTTTCTACTTATTGGCATTCCTCTCCTCCTTAATAGGAAAAAAAAAAAAACAGAAAAATTTTCTCTTCTGTGTGCCCCTGATTTCCCGCTGATGGTGTGAAATCTGTGGTTCATCTAAGTTGACCTAAGTATACTTGCTGAAGTCAGAGAAGAGGGTAATTATTATACCCAAATGTACATTGAACAGTCCTTTTGAAACTTCATTCTCTTCATCTTCTTTAAGAAAAAAAAAGTTATTATTAATAGAAAAAAATAAAAATAGGCTTTTAGGTCCAGCACAGTAGAGCTCCTATAGCCCCAGCCACTCAGGAAGCTGAGGTGGGAGTATTGCCTTCAAGTCCAGCCTGGGCAACACAGCAACATCCTGTTTCTAAAAAAAAAAAAAAAAAAAAAAAAAAAAAATTGGCTCCTGCATAATTGGTTTATTGTTTAATTATTTTTAAAAAATTGTTTCTAGTTAATTTCATTAAAATAAACCTGTTTTATTCTTTTTCTAGAAAAATTGAACCTAGTTAAAATTTTGAACAAAAATCAATAAGTAATCTTTCTATTCCATCATATACACATATACTTACATGTCACATGTACACAGACAGACATACACACATCCACTATTTTTTCTAATGGTGGTGAACTTGTCATTGTCAACATTGGTTCTATCATTAGGGTCCCACTAATTAAACCATTTCTTCCCTTCACAAAAGGGCCTCTAAAGGCTTGAAAGTATCAACGTGCACGCTGGGGTTCCCAGGTAAGATGAATCCTTTGTTAGGTGCATCTTGCAATGTAACCAGTTTCAATATGAGATTGTACCCTGCACGCTCCCTCACTTTTGAACTCTTGGCTGCTGCATTTGTGTCCTTTTGATCCCTTCTGATCTTCATAATCAGTAGCTGTTGCAGTTATTTTTCTATAACAAGTAAACCAGGTCTACGTAAAACTCAGAGGGGAATAATAACTTTCTCTGGAATTAAAGAGCAAAATAAATAACTGTTTGGTCCATGCTATTACCTCATTTCTTTCTGGAAGCATTTATTTGAGTTTCACCAGCAAAGTTGATATTTTTGAATAAAATTCCTTCATGATCCCAAGAAAATGCTTGGTTCTCACAATCTAGATGGAAACTTTCCTATATTGTGCAATTCAGAGTCCTTCTCTTGTATAAGACTCCACATGTTTCTCAATAACATATCTGCTTTAGTTGTGCCCTGAAAAACATCATTTACTAGCCCACCTCTTTCCTTTAAACTTCTCTATGCATTAAATCCAGTTTTATAAAATTACAAAGGATACATATGTGATTACCTAGAATGAATAAGATGACAATCAATCCAAAAGAAAGCAATGTGTTTGTCTAGAAATTCCTTACCAGGAATAATCCAAGAAGGAAATAAGTATATTTATCTGTGGTAATAATAGTACAGCTGCCTAGCAATCATGTTAACTCTACTGTCATCTTTACCAAGCAGTATGTTTATGCTGGAGACAGTCTGAGGAAGGAGAAATCTATATTGTGATATTAGCACAATGAAAGTGTACTTCTAAACACATTCAGCCCCTCATTTCTGAAGCAAGATGACTACTTAAAATGCAGTGTAACTTATGTGTTATACCCAAGTGTTCCCTGAGTTTTTAGTTGCTTTGGGTGTTTAAATCAGGGCAGAATTGCTTCTATCTGCAATGCCTAGACATTTGGTAACCATGCAATAGTACTAAAACCTGGCTCTTCCATACTTTCTTAAAGCCACATATTTACATCTGGAAAAAATCAGTACCCAAAGGAGCTATTTCATGATAGTGAATTAACTGGCTTCCAATGCAGCTGGAAAACAAAGAAAAGAAGGCTTGTTTCCTCTGACCTTTCTGGGGCAGAAAAAAATATTCACTAAACATGGACTGTTACCAAACATAGACGTGAGTAAGGATCCTTCCATATTTGAAGTCAATTATTAGTCCTGCCTTGTGAGTGATCACTTCTTTGCTACCAGCAGTGATCAATGATAGGATCCAACAGTGTCAGTGTAGCACTATGGGGCACTCCCATGGCACATTTATTTTCCCCATCACCTTGAATGTGGTTTCCAAGATTAATTCTAGTGTCAGTGGCCCCATATATTAATTATTGCTGCAGAAGCACTTCATCTGAATTTAGCTACTCTTCTGTTACTTTGATGTACACCTCTAAAGCCTCAAATATTGGGGGAAAAAAAAACATAAGACCTGGCAAGGGTTTTCAAATATCATTGTCCACCTTTTTTAAAAAAAACAAAATAATATCTGTGATATCTGCATCTCTCTAACTACCTTTCTTTCTTCCCCTCTTAGTTGTGTTTATCTGTTTCATTCAAAAAAATCGACACTTGAAACTTTGATGAAAACTTCATCTAAAACTGTGACCAACTGTCTGATATAGTTTTGGTACAGATTTCTGGAGATATAAGCTAGTGGATAATTAACACAAAGAAAACTCACAGATTTCCTTTTAGCATAGCTGGGTTTTGTGACGTTTTGTGAAATTTTATCTCTACCTAATATTATGGGACATAATAGCAATAATATACTATTATTATAGTATAGGTAAGGTATTGCTATTCTCACATGGCCAAGAATAGCAATTCCTTATCCTGGATGGCAGAATGGCAAAAATGCATACATATAACATCAAACCTTAGTTGATGGAGCATGGTAAAAATTTCAGCACTATTTTGTAAATCTCCTTTAAGGTGTGTTATGTTCTCACATCCACTTAAAGTAGAACAGTCACTAGACACTGTAAATAATTTTCCTTGTTTGCATGGGAAAGGAAAGCATTTTGTCCATTTGGGTTTTTTAGCCAGTTATATTGCCTATAGAAATTGCCTATCAGAATTCCCTTGAGTGCGTGGATTTATCTCTTCTGCAGTCTTCTTTAATACTGTAAAAATGCTTAGTTCACGGTACTCACTCAGTCAATGTTCATTAACCAGGTGTATATTGGGCATATGTGTTAGTTTCCTATGTTGTTCAACAAATTACCACCAACTTAGCAACTTAACACAAAGCACATTTATTACCTCACAGTTTCTATGGGTGGGTATTGGAATGGCTTAGTTGGGTCCTCTGCAAGAAAGCAATCAACGTGTCAACCAGGGCTTAGTTCTCATCTGGAGGTTCCGCTAGTGATGATCCACTTCCAAGTTCACTCAGGCTGTTGGCAGAATTCATTTCCTGTGGCTATAAGACTGAGGGCTCCATCTTCTTGTTCAGAGGCTTCCCTCAGCTCCAGGACTGCCTGAAGTTCCTTGCCTATGGCCCTTTCCACAGGCCCCCTCCGTTTGCATGGCTTCAGTTTCCATCACCAGTCTGACAGCAAGATGGAGTCTTATATAATGATTCATAATCAGGAGAGTAAAATGCTATCATGTTTCCCAAATTCTATTGGTTAGAAACATGTCACAGGTTTTGCCCACGCTCAACGGGACAGGATGATACAATGTGGACACCAGGAGGAAGAGACCATGGAAACCACCTAAAAGTCTCTTTGCCACAACAGGTACCATCGTAAGAACCAGTGCTAGGGGTAGCCCTGAAATCCCAACTTTGAACTAGAATTTAAAATCACATTAGAGAAAAAAACATGTTAGCTTGATCTTACTAAAGAAAATAGAAAATAGCTGTTAAAATAGCTGTAGGATATAGTCGTCATAACACTAGATTTTCTAAAGTACCACATCCACGGCATTTCCCATTGTAAGAGGTTAAATCTTCAGGGAATAGGGATGTATTCTTAGCTACTCTAGCAGTGAATAGCATGTAACCCTCTTTCCTTGCTGAGTGCATTCTAAGCCTTAGGCCTTTGAATAACACAGTTTGTTCTTAATGTACACCTCACTAGTCTACTATTGTTTGGCCTGTAACAACCACAGAAGTGATTATATACTATGTAATTATATGCCGCAGTTAATATGTATTTTACCATCTATTTATGCATGGGTCTGTTTTCTCAAATAACCACTTAATTCTATGATATTTAAATCAAAAGCTCCAGGCTTACTAGTCTTCCAGAATGTGGAAATAATAGATGAATTATAAGCTGTTACCCAAGGAACAGTGTGTTGGGATATATGAGACCATGTAATAGGAGAAGCCACATTTGATGGTCTCTGAAAAACCTCCCCACCTTTGTATCTTCCTGAGGTTCAAAAACAGATACTATTTCCGATTGCCCCTGCAGACCATAATTGCCACTTTCTACTTAAGAGACACAATCTCTAAGGTAACCAGGATGCATATTTCATAGCAATTTATAACCAGGACAATGTAACTTATAAGCATACTACTTATGAACCTAAGGCAAAGGAGAATTTTTCCATACCAAAATAACCATTATAAACCATTAAAATTTAAAAATAACTGTGTTTATTCATGTTAACTCTTGGTGGGGACATGTTTGTTTGTGTCTATTGTGCAATGAGCACATAATATATGTCGGCTCACTACTAGCCCTTCTCATATGTAAAAATGATCACCTGACAATCCAATGCAGGTTTGTCAGTCAGGATCTTGTCAGGAAACTGACAGCACACTCAAAAGGAGTGTGCTTAATGAGGAGAGCTTAATAAAATGCCTATTTACAGAGGGGTGGACAAGGTTAAAGAATAATGAATCATCCTGGGGCTTAACTGGAAGCAATTTCCACACCTTGGCTTGATGGGACGTGAGGTTATCAGAACCCAGAAAGACCTGCACTGTTGAAGAGGGCCCCCCAACAAGAGCCTGACCTCAAGTAAAGAAAAGCAATGTGTTATGGCAGATAGAGAACCAGGGAAATACACACCACAACTCTTCTTTTACCTTTCAATATTCTGCTGGTACCTCCCAGCGCCTGAACCGACAAGAAGCCAGAAGGCATGAGGGTCTAGTTGATGCCATCAGTAAATGAACTCACCAGGCATGGGGGGGGGGGCAGAAAGGTGAGAATGGCTAAGGAGAGACAAGCAGGGAATATTTTATAGCATGTCAATGTGCATCAGTAATTCACAAAGCATTATGCACATTGACATATATTATGTGCATTATGACATATATTTTAATGAAAATGGGATAAAATTCTAACTTTTGTTGATGGTCTGATTTCTATCAGTTATGTCTTACTTCTTTTTATGCCTGGAAAATACTGGGCAAAGATATGTTGAATCTGTTACTTTCTCACATTGCTTTAGGAACTACATCAATCATCTACTTCATTTATTCAGATTTTGACCTCTTCAGAAATCATGGGACTTCCAGGAGGGATTGCCAAAATCTTGAATGTTTTTCTAACCATTCGCAATGGAATTTTACCTAAGGCAATTCCTAAGAATTTCCATCTTTGTACTGGCTGGCCAAATTTAGGATAATTCTGTAACGCCAAATCTCCTTTAAAGGAAGGCCCAAGGGCTATATAAGGAGCAAAAAATTACCCAAGACCCCGCCACACAGGCCCCAAGTCAACCTAAAATTCTCAGAACCCCTTGCAAGCAGGCTAGCCAAAATCTGAAAAGAATTTCAGAAGGTTACCATAAATTACAGTTTATCACCTAGTATTTTTGCAATCTGTCCTTATACTCTTTGTGTGGTCACAGCATCCAAAAAAAGCTTTATGCCTATATTTGAGCTAGGATATTTCAAAATTGGCACATATATCACAGAAGAAAATCCTCCAGTTTTATCCATGGAGAGACCAATATCTACTACATTTAGATTGTATTGACTCTAATCCAAATCATTATTCGGCTTGTTTTTTATTTCTAAGCACTCATACAAGTTTTTACAAGTCATTCCCATTTTTTCATACTAATTGACTTCTTATCTTCATACAGTCTTTCTCCCTTCCAGTTTCAAATCAAAAGTAACCACTGAAATTTGTGGATTCTTTAGATATTAATGTTAAGACTGTAAAAGCTGTGCAACCCAATATTTCAATTCTATTGGGATTAAGTCTAGTCTTTGTATGACTTAGAACTAGTCAATTTTTATCAATTCTCAATCTTCTCACTTCTTAAATGTGTTATATTCCTGGTAATCTTTTGTTGAGGTTTTGATGCTGTGTATATAAAACATAATATAAATGCCAAGCAAAATATTGAGATGATGGAAAAAGATTCCTGAATGAACATTAGGTGAATGAGAGAATTATTTTGTGCTTTTAGAGAAAGGTCTGCTATATTTATATATTATAATTATAACATGTATAATTAGCTTGATTTCATGGGTTTTGTTGGTTGTTTGATTGGTTTTTTTTGGTATCTTTAAAATAGACAGATTTCTTCTAAAGGCAATATGTCAAGAACTACTTGGGTTCCTCATTTAATTACAATTACACAGTTTAAGATTTTTTTCCCTTTAAGTTCATTATTGCAAAATTTATCTTAAGCAAAATTGTCTTTATACTTTACCTGATGTGATACTTTCTCAATTAATATTATAGTAAAAGGAAGGGAAAAAATAAGATTTTATATAGGTTCTCAAAAATAGTTACAGTAATATAGAGTACCTTTGAAATCATATTACCAGCAAATTTCAGTATATTATTAATAATGGTAGTTAGGAATTTCTGCAAAATACCAAAAATCATGTTAAATAGTGCTTGGAATATTTTAATCCAGAATTTCACCATTTGATTTCTTCATGCTTCCTTTCTCTCATCAAAAACAGAACGACAGTATAACAGGTGTAGAGTTCATATCATCCCTTTTTCCACTGAATTGCCAGATTAGAAACATTAGAATGCATTTTTACTAAGTAAGGAGAGTAAAAAGGCCTGGGTTACCCATCATGGAATGTGACTTTCTTAGCTAAAATATAGTATAAGTAGGCATCCTAAAATGTTTAAAAATATTTGAAGGTGCCATCTTGTAACCTTATCTTTTAATTTATAAATTTTCACATCTGTTTTCCTAAAGCAGATTCTTTTAAATTATTGATTTTTAAGTGATGCTTATTTTTCATTTTTTGAAGTGATTATAATTAGCCTCCTCTTCCATGACTTTGGATAAGAAATTTTAGCCAGAGGTCAATAAGAGCACAATGACTTCCCTGCAAAGACAGTCCCTTAACTCTTCTATAAAAATGATTGTCTGCATTTGTCACGGTACCATAACTTGTGTATGTATCTCATTCAGTGACTCCTATGGCACTCTAAATAAACTTCTAATAGCCCTTACTGTGTTCTATTATTAATATAATAATATGCTTATATGTCTATACTTTCCAAACAATGGCGAACAATTTGAATGTAAGGACCTCATCTTATTCTTTCTATCACCTTGAGCATCTAGAAGATAGTAGGCTACAAATAAATGTCTGTGAACAAATTAATTGTGTCACACACAAATCCTGAGAGGTCTAGAAGGGTTCTTCCCAATGCAGCTGCAAGAGGTTGACACTTTATCAAGCAGAAGGAATCAACCTAATAATTCTTATCACAATTACATTGATGTTTGGGGGAAAGTGGGTCAACATTTGGGCCAACTGGTAGGGCTTGCATCTTTTCATTTTCCAGTTTGAAATCAAAGAGATTATATCACTTTTGTAGGTTTCAGCTGATATCTTTTTTAGTCACAGAGAGAAAGAGCCCCAGAATGCAAAATTATGCTTCATTTCTGTAACAGAGACAAAAATGACCATCTATTTGTCAATTCAGTCATACCTTATAGTTTGCAATTATTGAAAATATAAATAAAAGCCATATTGATTTAATATTATTATAGCCAGAGTATATCAGAAGGAATCCATGAGGGTCTTTAGGCATGCCACACACTCATCCATCTGTTATCTTTTCCACCTCTAAATGATAATGCTGTGCTCTCAAGGGGATGTGCTATAAACATGTATTTTAAGTTAATTTGGCATTCTATTTATTTAGCAAAATACTAAATGAGAGAGCAAAACATAAATCTATAATATATAAAAATATATATAATATATATTAATTATATAAATACATACGTGTATTGTACACACAAAACACACACCTATACGCATGTACATAGTACACTTATAGCACTTTTCTCTCCTAAGGGGATACACAGTTTAATATGATACAATAGTTTAAAAGAAAACACATGAAGAAAACAAAAGAAAATAAATTTTAAAAAATGAATAGTTTAAAAGAAAATAAGTAAAACTTAGGTAGTTGGGGAAAAAAAGAAGCTTCAACTAGAAGAATTTCTCCTTGTAATTTTTTCTAGTAAATTGTCTGGTCATATACATATTAGTATAATTATTATTTTAAATACATTTTTCAAAGAAGAAATGTTAAATGATATAATTTGGTACTGATGTTTCTCTCAGTTGGTGGAAATGAAGTCATCATTTCCTAGAAACCTAGCTTTCATGCTAATTCCTAGCCTAAACCTAATATCATATGGCCAATAAAACCATACTATTTTTTATTCTTGAGTCTCTCATTCAGATTTAATCCTACCTTACATTATGTAACGTATCAAGAACCATTTCTGTCTGAGTGGTACTCTGGTATTAGAAGCTAATTATAATACTAAATCTCATATTAATACAAATCTCATGATCAAAATGTGTTTAAATATAGTCTACAGTTTTCAGGAAAAACATAACATATGGAACTCAAAGTATATCTCTGCTGCCTTCAAAAATACTTCTAGAATAGCAGTTAAGGAATTTTAAAAACACAATAATACAAAGACACATTGAACAGGAAGAGGTAAAAATGGTTAAGAGATGTCAATAAAGTTTTGGAAGATGGAAATTAGATGAATTGGCAAAATAGAGAAATCTGAAAATTAAGTGCCAACAACTTAGATAATGCTGAAAAGCGTGCCAATTCACTCTCACCACTCTGAAAACCTGGAAAGGCTCAGGACTTGGATTTATCAATATATGGAATCTTAAGGGCTTAACACTGAAAACAGGGGGATTGTCTGAAAGTCTCTAGGATATGCTTCGATCACCAAATCCCTTTTTATGTTCATACGTAACTATGGGACCACCTCATTCTCACAGGAGATCAGAGCAGTAAAATTTCAGAGAAATTGAACTAAAAGTCAAGAATATCAGAGCAAAGGAATGCCAAAATGAGGCACTGGTGAGAAATTTTTAAAAAAGGGACTCAAATGTCCTTCCCATACACAAATCTTCTACTCTCAGGGTACCAGAACAAAGAATAAAATTGGAGCATTCTTCTTTGTTGAAACATAATGGTGCTTGAGAAAATACCCACATATAATGATGTATAGGTGGTGGCATGCCAAAGTACAGCAGCTTTCTTATTATCCAATCCCCCTATTATAAAACTCCTGAACTGACAAGCATCTCTACCACACACATACTGACACAGCACTTCCCATAAGAGCTTCTTGAGCTTCTTAAGCTACCACTCAGCTAGTCAAGGATGACCAGATATAGGAAGAACAGTTAAATATAAAAGAGAATAAAACAAAAAAGATAAAAACCAAGGCTGTAATCCTTGCACTCTGGGAGGCCAAGGCAGGAGGATTGCTTGAGGTCAGGAGTTCAAGACCAGCCTGAACAAGAGCGAGACCACTGTCTCTACCAAAAATAGAAAAAATTAGCTAGGTGTGGTGGTGTGTGCCTGTAGTCCCAGCTACTTGAGAGGCTGAGGCAGGAGGATCACTTGAGCCCAGGAGTTTGAGGTTGCAGCAAGCTATGACCACACCATTGCACTCTACCTGGGGCAACAGAGCGAGACTCTGTATCAAAAAAAAAAAAAAATCAAGGGGTAAAATTTTAAAATATTATATTCACAAAATTAGAACAGGATGTTATTAAAAGATAGAACATTCAGAGAAAAATTTAAAGATCCTGGATGTTTAAAATATTATAAAAGATATACAAAATACAAAAGGATGGATGAAAGATAAAGTTGAAAGAACCTCCTAGAAAATTGAGCAAAAAGAAAAAGGTGATAGGCTGGGCACAGTGGCTGTAATCCCAGCACTTTGGGGAACCTGAAGCAGAAGGATTGCTTGAGACCAGTCTGGGCAACATAGCAAGACCCCATCTCCATAATTTTTTTTTTAAAGTTAGCTATGTGTGATGGCTCATGCCTGTAGTCCTACCTACTTGGGGCGCTGAGGTTAGAGGATGGCTTGAGCCCAGTAATTTGAGATTACAGTGAGCTATGATCACATCACTGCACTCCAGCCTGGGTGACAGAGCGAGACTCTGTCAGAAAGAAAAGAAAAGGAAAGAAAAGAAAAGAAAAGAAAGAAAATGATAGTCTGCAAGAAAACTTTTTTAAATGTAAGAATTAATCCAAGATATACAACATCTGATTAAAATGACTTACTCAAAGGGACAACTTAGAATATCTAAAGAATGAAAATAACATAGATATAACAAAGGAAACTTGCCCTAGAATTGAAGGACTGAAAGGATCCTTTCAATCTGATGAATCACATTGAAAGAATCCAATGACTGTTTAACATATGGATTTTTTAAAAGAACTACTGTGAGACATATCATGGGAAAATTATAGAATAATCAAGTGAAAGATTCTAACCCCAAAGGGTGCGGTGGGGATAGCAGTAGTGATCACAGGTCATACACTAAGGAATGGAAATAAGAATGACATTGTAGTTCTCAAGATAGCATTGAATACTTGCATGCTAAAAGACATGCAAGGGGAAAAAGGATTTCTAGTTTAACATTCTATATCCGTCTAAACTATCAATAAAGTGTGAGGGTACAATAAAGGCAATTTCAGATAGGCAAAATATTTTAAAAATCATTTCCCATCTAATCTTTCGTAAGAAACAACTGGAAGATATGCTTAAACAACACTTTGGAGTATAAATCACATAAAACAAAACAAAAATCCAAGTAATACATAGTCAAACACAGGAAAAGGGCACAGGGAATTCCCAGGAAAATAACTATACAGAGGCATCTAATGCAACAGGTCCAGATTGCTGTAGAGCATAAGGGCATGAAGGTCTTTGAGAAGGGAATGGAACTGATAGAAAGTTTGTAGCTGTTTCAGAGTATTTAGGAAGAAATATTGATAGGCTTATATCAGGTCTATTGGAGTATTTTAGAAAATGAAATAGAGCCAAGCACATAAAAAAATTAAGTATATTTTTAAAAGTCATCAGGGACTTGTATTGAAAATATATTTGTATAATACTCACTTATTTTCCCTTAGATTTTACTATTTTCAGAGGCTTCGGAGGGTAATGGAGACTATACTCTATCTGTTCCTCTGCCACCCTTAGCCATCTCTGGGGCTACCAGTTAGCACAAAGTAATTTGGTATGGAAAACAAAATTAAATGGCTGAAGGTGGAAGAGTAGAGCTGGAAAGATCTATTGGAATTAATTTTTAATATTTTCCTAAAACACAATTACCATATATTTCTATGTATACCTCTACTCACAACCTCATCCATAGTTTGAAATGAAAATTAATGTTATCTTTCCATTTTGATTTCCTTAATACATGTGGATGGGAACACACACAGTCTTTTAATTTCATGCTTTAAAACAACCATACGGTCAGAAGAAGCTAACATAGCTAAACTTACTTTTTTCTTGCTATTAATATACAAATCATTAAATGTTACAAATAGTCTTCTCTACCCTAGTTTGCTGTAGATTTTCTTATCTGGCTTTATCTAGCTATACTAAATGTAAACATTACCCATGACTCTTTCAAAAAATTATTTCTCTCTTCTTTTCTTATAGACAAGTACTGCTTCATTAAATAGAGGTTTTTTCTACACTATTAAAAAAAAGATAAGTTAAAAAAATCTGTGGGGTCATTTGAGTTCCAATTAATTCTATCCTTGATTTCTTACTATGCTAAAGTGTTAAACTTTTTTCCTTGAACATCCAGGACACAGATATATAATATCAATAATGCTCCCTAAAATTAGTGGTTAGACCAGCAGGCAGATGCTTATATAATATCTTTTCCCAATTTCAGGGTAAAAATAACAGGTAGATTATGTGAATAAATATGGTAATTGCAACCCAATGGGAATTGCAAATTTAGAGTTCAATCTCCATTTTAACAAGAAGTCACTCACAGAGATAAAACTCTGGGGATCGGTGACTATTCAGAATAATGTTAGCCTTCAAAATTGAATTTATAAATGCCAAGGGAATGGATGATTCTTGTGTTGTCTATTCCTCAACATAAATAGACTTCCTTTTTAAAATTATATTTTTTGCTAATTCTTGAGAAGAAGAACAACCACAAGAACAAGAAGAAAGGAGGAAGAGAATCCAAATTTATAAAATATGCATCATTATATTTCCTCTCATAGCCTTTCTAATGTAGGAGGACCTTCTAGCATGATAGAGTCAGACTTTAATGTTGGAAATCACATTACATCGTCAGTTGGATACACCTCCAATCTTCCTTTTGGCAGCTAAATTCATGTGCTTTAGACACAAAAGTGAAAGAAGTCCTCATTGAATCTGTTGCACTATGCTTCATTCTATACCAGGCTGCAGCCATCTTATGGTTCATCGATGCATTTCATTCTATGAAGATTAAAAGTTATTTAATTTATAACAAGCAAAAAAGAAATGTCCAGGCTATTTAGATAGAAGCCCCAGAAGCTCTCTGGTCAAAGAAATTCTACAGATCTGTATTTCCCAAATAATCATTGTATGTATGGTCTTATTTTTTAATAGCAAGTCCTACAGTTTAGTGAAGCCAGTTAACTGGTCTAGAATAGTAGCCCAGTCACTGAACAATGAGAGATATGGATTTGTCTTCCAGACACCCCAATTATGATAAGAAATCTTGATTTGCTCCTCTGAAAAGAAAAGGGATCTCTCATTTAAGAAAGTCATGGTTATAGCCAGTGAAGCTTGCTAAAATATATTAGAGAATAATAAAGTGAACTTTATTAAAAGGCACCCTTGGGTACAATTCCATCATCCTCTACAGCTGAGAGCAGCAGAAATTGTTGCTTGGTTCTTTCAGTCTTCTTATACTTAGGTTTTGATAGAATGCTTTTTTACCAAAAGAATCGGGGGTTGTAATTGCAGTCACCTTTTTAAATGATCTGTGAATGTTGGGTGGTTCATTCAGGATACAGACTAATTTCATACTTCCTTGTTTTGTTCATCAATTATTTGATGCTGATATTCCTTTCTTACTTATGAGAATTAAAAATTAGTTATCATCAATAATAGTCATTATTCCTTAAGCACCTAATATGCACCATTCACCATGCTACTTTCACTTACACGTGCATTTCTGGTTCTCACAACAATCAGCCAAGGTGGTTACCATTTTATCCTGACTTTATAGAGGAGGCAATTTGCACTCAGACTGAGCTTTCCATTTCTCCTGTATCATTTAAAATAGCTAACAATGAATTGAGCAGATAGAAGGTTGTCATACATGTTGTTGGCAGGCTTGTTATTAGAATTCTCTAGCTAGTTGAAACTTGCTTGCATTTCAACCAATGGAAACAGACTGTAGCCATAACAAAACTATTTGGATCTTTCCCCTTGAAGGTCCATTCAAAATATATGCACTGGGGGGCATAAAGAGAGCATGGCTAATGAAGGAATGGATGATTCCAGCAAATGATGCTATGGCCTATAATGAGTTTAACACCTGGCAGATAATGCAAATGGCACTGCAAATTAGCTCATTTTTGGCTTTCCCATACCCTGCGCAATGGAACAAAACTTGCATTGAAAATAAGCCCAGTTTTAGGGTTTTGTTTTGTTTTGTTTATGTTTCCTATACACACGTGTTTTGAATCTGAGCTATGCCTCAGTTCTATGCGCTTACTAGTTCTTCTCTTCTTGTTCCACCAAAAGAGATGAGTTTTATGGGTTCCAGGGGAGGTTTGATTTCCAGTCCTACCTCTTGTACACAGACAGTTTTACCCTCCATGCCTTAATTTGCAGTGTGGTTATACCATCCAAACGTAAATTTATTTTTCTCTGGCGCTTTTTCACCTTCTGAAAATGGGAATGATCCATATGAGTAAAGAACGTCAGGAAGGGAAACATTTGGAAAGAATTATATGGGATGTAGTCATTCCAGATCTTGGTCAGTTTAGCCAACAAAAGCCAAGTCAGAAAACAGCCACAGAGTGTTATGTGCCAAAAGTTTAGAATTTCAGTGAGTTTAGAGAAGATAGGTGATTTTAAAATGCCATGATTATTTAGTTCCAAAAAGGCTGGTGTTGAGATGGTTAAAATGTAGAAGAAGAAAAAGGGTATGAGGTTTTTATTTTATATGACAATCTGTTTAAAATATTTCATGTATATCCTGTAGGTATTTCAAAGCTTTTTTGTGGCATATTCTTAAATTTTAAATTAAGATAATGTTAATTTTCCTAAATTATAGATTATATTAATAAAAATGATACTGAATATCAAAACATAATAATTTGGAGATTTGGGGTTGACAAAAACTGTTTATCTTAAATTCTTTCAAACAACAAAATTGTGGTCTTTAAGAGGTTAGAGTCTGTAAGAACACACAAAGATTTATCTAAAGGAGAAATACAATTGCTTGGATACTTAATATTGGTATTTTGCTTTGCAATGCAGCAGAGGATTTATGGTGTGATGAGACCTAGTCCAGAGGTTGAGTCTGTTTAGGGATACAATGGCCATAAGACTAGTAAGTGGATGACTTGTTTGAAAGACAAAAAATTACCTGAAAGTTGATGCATTGTCACATCCCTATGTGTTATAATGTGATCAGGCATTTATAGATGGTGATTTTTCTGATACTACTAATACAGATAAAGCTTTAATGATCTTGATAAGAGGAGAAAAACCTTTTTCCAGCTATCACAGCCTAGTTCAAAAAACACAGAATGGGCATTAAGGAGATTCAGTTTGAAGCATCAGGTAATCAACCAATTTTCTTGCTAATGATGACATCAAAGCCCAGCTCAGCCTGTCATTCACAATTTACTTACTGCCCATCCCTAAAAATACCCCATGCTAGAGTTGAATAGATGACTATTTAACTGGCATTAAATGAGAACATCTAAAATGAACACTTAGATCTAGCTGACAATTGCTATCGTATTACCCGTCATGTCTTAGCTCACCTGCCTTGAAGTGTGTACTTCCAAAGCTACAGTCAAAATGTGTTTATATTAAAGGACTGTAGGCGCATGAGAGACGAGACTACAAATAGGTGTATTTTAATAGTTGGGGCCAGTAGAGGGAGGCTTTGAGTTAGAGAGGGACAGGCCCAGATGCAAGAGGCAGACTGGCTAGAGAGTATTCAGAGAGTCAGAGTTTTAGATTCAGTTGTCCACATTTCAGTTGCTCATAGAACAACAGAGGAAAAACTGAAGGAATCAAAATCCAGAACCACACTGGCTAACCGGGATGAGGCAGTCACTTTAAGATAATGCCAGCTCAAAATACTGGGATAATGTCCAGTAGAATATGACATAAAATAAATATTTCATTAATATTCATGGTTGGGGGTCCAAACAGTTATCTAATGTATTGTATTCTGAAAGAGACAATGATCTATTGGTATGTTGAGAGGCCAGCTTTTCCAGGGTAAAAAGTATTTCATGATTTCTTTGTTTTAAGTACTTCCGCCATGACTAATTTCCCGCTATAGCTCTGCTCACAAAATTCTTGAATATTTAACAACTGGCTATTGCAAGCCAGGAAGAGCTGGGTCCAACATGCCACTGAAACTAGCATTAAAAATCTAAGGAGGACAGTAGCACGAGGAAGCCTTACAGGCATATAGTGCACAGTGGTGGCCCTTCCTTAATGGGGTGCATGAGCAGGGCTCTAATCTCTTGGAAAGAGCCTGTCAAGCAACAGCAACTTCTGCAAGTCCTGGAGGGAGTGGATATTAAGCTGATTTCCGAGACGTAGATATTGGTACAAAGAAGTAGGCAGAAGCCCAGTAATTTAGATTGAGGCCAAAAAGTAAGTTGTTGAGATTGGAAAAAAGAAGTCTAGTTACAAATAAAATATCAAGTAATATAAATTAGGTATCATAAAAGACCTTGTTGTCAGTGTAAAAAAATCCCTTTTGTGTAGGTATAACTGAATTGTAAATTCTTCACCGCTATAGGCATGTAATTAATTATAAAAGAACGAGGCATAACTTCCAATGATGGCAAAAATAAGTTTTTATAATAGAATAATTTTATTTTTTCACTATTATTGGTGTATAGTTCCTTTGAATTTTGGTTCTGCAGACGGATTTTTAGTATGGGCTGCCTAATGACTTGATCATTACTTACCTTCTACTTAGTTCTTTTTGGTACGTTAATTTGTACATAGGAATTTTTAATATATTTTAGTGCTTCATTAATATTAAAATCTACAAATGTTATTTTTCTGAAAATTGTTGTGATCAATATTTTTATATTGACTGTTTTGTTTCTCCCTTTACTTTTCCATTTCCCTGGTCATTTGGAGGCGATAAATATCCTATCTTCTATCTAATATGTGGTATGAGAATTTAGGAATCAAGCTTTGTTAATAATTCTTATAAAACAAGGAAAATAACTTTAGTTACTGTGATTTGAATGATTTGATTAGAGTTTCAGAATGTTGTGGCACAGGGGCTTGAATCCCCCCACACACGTGCACACACATACACACACACACAGAGCTAGTAAGAGTAATTAATTATTGCATACCAAAAGCCAAGTGGGCAGAAACTAGACAAATGCTTATTGGAGGAGAACAGTTCTGAAACAGGAATAAGAAGAATGAAAGAAGAGAAAATATACCCAGTTCCTATTTTATTCAGGATGGCATCAGCTGGAAACAAGCACGGAAAAGTAGGTTTAGAAACCAGAGGGTTAGAAATCAAAAGAGCAGGTTAGTAGACTCCAAAAGTTGATTTGTAAATCACTCCTTTAGAACTCTGGATGTGCTTTTCCTACAACAGCAATGTAGTCCAAAATGGTAGTCCAAAAATCCTATCAAAATCCTAAAATAGCTGAAATTAAACAGATGGAAGCTCTGAGCCCTGAGTTCCTCTAATTTCTCCTAAAGCTCTTATTTTTGAACTCTAACCCGCAGCTTTAAGTATTGAACCTGGAGAAGCCCATAGTGCCTAAAGTAAACAGGGCAAAATGCTTACTTGAAGCAAGCTGATTGTATAACAAAGTGCTGTGTTGGAGTCCTGGATTGTAATGCTATTTCTATAACCTAACTAGTTGTGTAATCTCATACAAGTAACTCAGTCTTTCTGAGTCTCAGTTTCCTGATTTGTGAAAGAGGAAAAATAACATCTAACTCACAAATTCACAGATATTTCCAAGGCTCCACACTTTTGCCAACTCTCCCCCAGTCCCCAAGAGGAACTTAAGTTCTAAAGATGTAGGGGATATTGTCTGTCTTGCTTATTGCCACAACCCCAGGACTTAGAACAGTACTTTGCATATAGTTGTACGTAATACATTTCTGTTGATTATGTTAAGTGGATGGATACATGAATCAAAAGTGCTGCATAAATAACCAAGGCCTGTTAGAATGACTTCTCCCACCTTTCTCTACAATCTGTGACAGTTTAAGAGAGTATTAGCAAAGGGTATGTCCTCTTATAGTAGAAGGCAGGATAATCATGGCTGTTCAATGGACAAGTCATTTGTTAGCTGAGCATTCTTTGCTGTGGCTGTTTGTATGGCAAGATACAGCTCCCCTGCAATACTGCCATCTCCCGTGACCTCTCCACTGTGAATGTGCTCTGGCCAAAATCTACCAGGTTATTTCTCATGGTTCGGTCTTTGTGGATCCATCACCCTTCTGGTTATAGAGGGTCTCTTTAAGGTTAAGCTTTCTTTACAATACACCCATGCTAATTTGCTCAATGTGATATTTCTGCTTAGCAAGGTTTAATTTGGTAGAATGAGAGCTGCCTGTATGTTTAGCAGTCAGACCTACCTAATAGCCATCTAAGGTAGAATTCATCAATTATGCTGAAATGTTTGTTTTTAAAATGTCAGGTGGCCAGATGGTGCCATGGCAATGGGGGTCATTAAAAATGCTTAGACACACAGACAGTCTTAATAAAGAAATGTTCTTGTTAATGGTACAGGTCCATAGCAGAGGCAGATTTTAAAAAAAGGTTAACAGGTTGAAGTTCTGCAAAGTGAAGTTAAAAAAAAAAATGCCTTGAGATAAACCACAATATGACTCTGCTTTTATTTATTTATTTTTCCATGTCTATGTCTCCTCTCTTCACTCCTACCTGCCCATCTTCATCCAGGGATTTTCCCCTGTTGTACACTGAAACAGCTTTGCAAAAGAGAGATTTTGTTAAGAAATTCAGACGATGATACTATTGTTATTTGGGGATTACCTAATTAAAGACCTTTACGAGGACTTGAATGGTAGCAGGACTGCTGTTCTAAAAGGGTGTGTATCTGGAGCGATTCAGAACTTAGCTCCACACAGAGCCAATAGTGGAATTTAAAACAAGCAATGAAGAGATCTGCACTTTCAACCTTGCTTGACATAAGTCTTGTACAAAGCCATTATTGCAGATCCTGAAGCTACGTACAGAGCCCCCAGTTATCCATAAAAGCAGCATTTGGACAGAGTACTACTTAGCCACCAGCACTCTGGCATATGGGAACTAATATTTCTAATTAGGAAATAAAACCCATTGAAATATTTACTCTGCTTTTTGGATATTTCAACCATAGTTTAGCCAGGCTTTTTGAATATTGTTGGAATGATTTCTTTTTCTTTATTTGTCAGCAGCCTACGTTCTTGCTCCACAAAGTTCAACCTACAAAGTTTGGCCATCTAAATAGAAATCTACACTTCTAAAAATTAAGAAGATTGTTTTCAGCATATTTTTCTTGTTTCTGTAGAATCCACCAGGCCTGGCTCATAGGCAGAGTAGCAATATTAATTACAATAGGACTGTCAAAATATTCCCAGGCATGTTAACACATCTGTAGAGGAACTAATACTTATGATCCACTTATTTTTATAAGCATACCTCAGAAATATTGCAGGTTCAATTCCAGACCACCACAACAAAATGAATATTGCAATAAAGAGAGTCACACAAACTTTTTGTTTTCCTAGTGCATATAAAAGTTATGTTTATCCTCGTTAGTATAGTAGTATCAAAAAATGTTTTAAAAGTTATGTTTATGCTGTACTGTAGTTTATTACGTGTTCAACAGCATTATATCTAAAAACTATATACTTAATTTAAAAATGCTTTATTGCTAAAATATTCTGACAATCATCTGAGCCTTCAGCAAGTTGTAATCTTTTTGCTAGTGAAGGTTCTTGCCTCCATGTTGATGGCTGATGACTGATCAGGGTGGTGGTTGCTAAAGGTTTAGGTGGCTGTGGCAATTTCTTTAAAAAGACAGCAGTGAAGTTTGCTGCATTGGTGGACTCTTCCTTTCATGAAAAATGTATTTGTTGTATGCAATGCTGTTTGTTAGCATTTTACCCACAGTAGAATGTCTTTCAAAATTGGAGTTAGTCCTCTCAAAACCTGACACTGCTTTGCCAACTAAGTTATAGAATATTCTAAATATTTTGTTGTCCTTTCAACAATGTTCGTGGCATCCTCACCAGGAATCAATTCCATCTCAAAAAACCATTTTCTTTGCTCATTCATAAAAAGCAATTCCTAATTCATTCAAGTTTTACCATGAGATGGCAGCAATTCAGACATATCTTCAGGCTTCACTTCCAATTCAAGTTTTCTTGCTATTTCTACCACATCTGCAGTGACTTCCTCCACTGACATCTTGAACCCTTCAAAGTCATCCATGAAGTTTGGAATCAACTTCTCCCAGGCTCCTGTTAATATTGATATTTTGACCTCCACCTATGAATCATGAATGTTCTTAATGGCATCTATAATGGTGAATACTTTTCAGAAGGTTTTCCACTTACTTTGCCCAGATCCATCGGAGGAATCACTATCTATGACAGCTATAGCTTTATGAACTGTATTTCTTAAATAATAAGACTTGAAAATCAAAATTGCTTCTTGATCCATGGGCTGCAGGATGGAGGTTGCATTAGACAGGTAAACAACATTAATTTTCTTGTACATCTTCATCAGAGCTCTTGGGTGACCAGGTGCCTTTTAATGAGAAGTAATATTTTGAAAGAAATTATTCTTTTATGAGCAGTAGGTCTCAACAGTGGACTTTTAAAGTATTCAGTAAACTGTACTGTAAACAGATGTGCTATCATCCAGGCTTTGTTGTTCTATTTATAGAACACAGGCATTGTAGACTTAGCATCATTCTTAAGAGTCCTAGGATTTTTGGAATGGTAAATGAGCATTGGCTTCAACTTAAAGTCACCAACTGCATTAGCCCCTAACAAGAGAGTCAGCCTGTCCTTTGAAGCCAGGCATTGACTTCTCCTCTCTAGCTAGGAAAATCCTAGATGGCATCTTCTTCCAGTAGAAGGCTGTTTTGTCTACATTGAAAATCTATTGTTTATTGTAGCCACTTTCATCAATTGTCTAAACTAGATCTGGAAAGCTTGCTGCAGTTTCTCCATCAGCACTTGTTGCTTCACCTTGCACTTGTATGTTATGGAGATGGCTTCTTTCCTCCAACCTCATGAGCCAACCTCTGCTAGCCTTAAACCTTTCTTTTGCAGCTTCCTCACCTTTCCCAGTCTTCATAGAATTGAAGAGAATTACGGCCTTGCTCTGGATTAGGCTTTAGCTTAAGGAGATGTGGGATGGTTTGATCTTCTATCTAGACCTCTAAAACTTTCTCCGTATCAGCAATACAGCTATTTCACTTTCTTATCATTCACGTGATCACTGGAGTAGCACTTTTAATTTCCTTCAAGAACTTTTCCTTTGCATTCACAACTTGGCTAACTATTTGGCTCAAGAAGCTTAGTTTTGGCCTATCTCAGCTTTCAACATGCCTTCCTCACTAGTCTTAATCATTTCTAGCTTTTGATTTAAAGTAAGACACATGTAATTCTTCCTTTCACTGGAACACTTAAAGGCCATTGTAGGGTTATTAATTGGCCTAATTTTAATATTGTTGTATCTCAAGGAATGGGGAGGCCCAAGAAAAGGGAGGGAGATGGAGAAATGGCCTCTTGGTGGAGCAGTCAGAACACACACATTTACCAATTAAGTTCGCTGTCTTATATGAGAGAGGTTTATGGTACTCCAAAACAATTAAAATACTAACATCAAAGATTACTGATCACAGATCACCATAACAGATATAATAATAATGAAAAAGTTTGAAATATCGTGAGAATTACCAAATGTGACAGACACAAAGTGAACACGTGCTGTTGGAAAAATGGCACTGATAGACTTGCTTTATGCAGGGTTACCAAAAACCTCCAATTTGTGAAAAACACAATATCTATGAAGCACAATAAAGTGAAATACAGTGATACAAGGTATTCCTGTATATTCACATTTATTTATAATAGTGAAAAGTGGTATGAAAGCTTAAATACTCAAATAGAAGAATTGTTACACTGAAGGAAATGAGAATCTGATGCTGGAAACTGAGGAAAAATTCTTTGAGTTTTTTTATACCTATTTTTGGTCAGGTTTATGGAGTATAATTGTCAGAATCTGAGTCATGGCGCCAAAGATGTCAGGGTGGGAGTCAGCCCTCGGTTCTTGGTGTGCTCTTGGCCGAAGAATGACCAGACACACCAAAGTGTCAAGTCCAGACTATTATCCTGGTCCTCTGACTCCTTTCTTGGAAAAGTCACCAGCAAGGTCAATATGACAGAGTAACCTCAGACAGGGAGCAGTTTCACAAGAGCAGCTCTTTCCTGCAGTATATAATGGGAGAGAGAGAGAGACAGACCAACTCACTGACTGACTGACCCACTCACTTCCTCCTGACTTCTTGGATTGTTTTCTTTTATTAGCCCAGTCTGGAGGAAGGCTCTTGGGAGGTATAGGATGTTATCAAATGATCAACAGGTGTCCCCAAAATTCCATCTGCATATATGGAGCTCCCTCTAAGAAAGCTCACTTGGGGGTGGTGGAACCACAGTGCAGATTCAAGCTAATGGCATATTAATTACCCTTAGGTTACTCTAGGTCACTTTCTAAATCCTATCATGCCTGGGCTGGGGAATTCCCAGATTGATAAAGCATTCCCTTCTTCCCCAGGTGTAGCAGTTGCCCAGGATAGGATTAAGGGTGGGGCAACACCAAAATGGAGTGCCCCCCTTATCTTTCTTCCCAGGTGGAGGGAGCAATTGCTTGAAACAGCACCAAACAGGGAACCCTTGGTCCGGAGAAGAGCCGGAGATTGTAACTATCTACCTAACATAATTACATACATAAAACCCTTCCTTTTTAGTGTACAGTTCTGAGTATTGACAAACACAGAATCATGCAACCACTACCACGATCAAAATATAAAGCAATTCCATCATCCCTTGCTATAGTCTGAATGTTTGTGCCCCCCAAAATTCATATGTTGTAACCTAACCCCAAAAGTTATGTTATTAAGAAGTGGGGCCTTAGGGAAGTGATTAGGTCATGAAGGCTCAGCCTGTTTGCCTAATGGGATTAGTGGCCTCGTAAAAAAGACTTGAGGGAGCTTGCTTGTCCCTTTTGCCATGTGAGGACACAGCTAGAAGGTGTCATCTGTGAGGAACAGGCCTTCACCAGACACCAGATCTACTGGCACCTTGATTTTGGACTTCTGATCCTTACTGTGAGCAATAAATTTCTCTTTATAAGTTACCCAGTCTAAGGTATTTTGTTATAGCAGCCCAAATGGACTAAAACACCCCACCCCCAAAATTCCCTCATTTCTCTTTGTAGTCATTGCCATCCTCTACCTCTATCCCCTGACAACAAATACTCTATTTGCTGTCTCTGTGGTTTTTCCTTTTCCAGAATGTCATATAAATGTAATCATACATTGCATAACATTTTGACTCTGGCTTCTTTCACTTAGGATAATGCATTTGAGATCCAACCATACTGTTGTGTGTATCAATAATTTTTTGTTTTGCTTTGTTTTTATTATTTAACTGAATAGTATTCCATGTATGGCTGCACCACAATTCACTTATCCATTCACCAGTTGAAAGACTTTGGGGTTGTTTTCAGTTTGGGGAGATTATGAATTAAAGCTGCTATAATCATGTGAATACAGATTTTTGCAAGAACATAAGTTTTATTTTCTCCTGGGTAAACACATTTTGTAGGAGTGTTAGGAGTGGCATATTTAGGTTGTATGTTAAGTGTATGTTTAACTTTATAAGAAATTGCCAAACTGTTTTCCAAAGTAGCTGAACTATTTTGAATTCCCATCAGCAATATTTGATGGCTCCAGTCATTCCATCATAATCATTATATCTCATTGTGATAACTTATTAATTACTACAAATGTATTGAATCCATGTCTAGAACTACATGTCTAATAAAAGGAAGAGATTTTGCTTTTTTTGAAAACTCTCTGTAATGTCAAATTGTTTCAGTTTGCCCCTCAGCTTATGGAAATAGCCCTTTATACCTCTCAACATTGTAAAATATAGACTAGTATGCATCCTAAATAGAATTTGTAGGAAGCAGTATATATCACTGCAAAACCTGAAACTTCTGTGAATTAACTCTGCTCTGTTTCTCTGGTGAGAAAGCAAGAGCCAGTGGCACTCTCTGTATTACAGGAATCCGATTTCAACTCTCTATGTGAATGTTCTGGGTGTTAAATGACATGGAAACACTCTCTTGAATAATGCTCATTCAGGAGGGTGAGTAGAGAGTTGTCAAATCCCTAAAGTTCTATATGAGCCCCATACACCTTCATGTGTTAAACTGTGAAATATTTGACCCACCCTGGAGATTTTCAAACATCCCCATAAGAAGAGAGAATAATGAAAGTCAGCATCCCAACAGCAGATTTCAGTGTTATCAATATACTGCAATTTTTTAAAATAATTTTTTTCTTTACAGACAGGGTCTCCCTCTGTCGCCCAGGCTGGAGTGCAGGGGCACAACCATAGCTCACTGCAGCCTTGAACTCTTGAGCTCAAGCAATGCTTCTGCCTCAGCCTCCAAAGTAGCTGGGATTATGGGCATGAACCACTGTGCCCAATGGTTGCAATATTTTGTTCTCAGTATCAATTTGGGGGGGGGAGGTTGGTGAGGAGAATGTGATCCCTTTACAGTATACTTCAAACATTACTTTACTTGTAAATATGTCAATGTGTATCCCTAACCGGTAAGGATTTTTTAACGTAACATAATGCCATTATCACAGCCAATAAAATAACAATTATTTAATGTTATCTAATTCCCAGTACGTTTAAATTTCACTACCTAAAATACTGCATTTGATTGTTATGCATCTTATGTCTCTTAAGTTTCCTCTCCTTTTTTAAAAATGACAGTTATTTATCAAAGAAATTTGAAATTTGTATGTAGAATTTCTCTCAGTGCACCCTTCTGATTTTGTTGAATAGGTTTCTCTACCCGCATGTCTCCTATATCTCTCTTACTTGCTTTAACTAATTATAGAGATGGATAGAGGGCAAATTTGGGGAGATTTAAAAATTATACCAACCACTGCCATTTTTCCCCAAATACTGCAGAATATCTTACGAGGTTCCCTCTAGCTTAATTTTGAGCAGTAGGATATAAGTAGAACAACAAAGAGTATTTTTGGTTACATATAAGATGAAATCCAAACTCTTTAGCATGATGCCTCACAGTTTAGCACAGACCCATACTACCTTTCCAAATTTATTTCTCAATATTATCCAACATGAATGCTTTACTCTTACTTACTCACACCTTTTGTCTTACCTTCCTTTATTGTATCTCTCAGTACAAAAAAAAAACTAATTATAATTTTCTTCAATTTCTACTCACCACCCTATCTGTGTTGATCTCCCATTCTTGGCAAAATGCTTTCCTGCTCTTCAAGCAGATAGTATACTGCTACCCTCTGTTTGCCTTGAATCCCATCTAAGCTCTCTAACTACTTAATTACGCCATATTCTCAAATTTCTTGTTCTGTGTTTCCCTCCTTTATTTGAATAATTGTCCTATTGATCTCAGTAAACTGATAGATTAAAAAAACATTTGATTAAATAC
Organism: Daubentonia madagascariensis; assembly: GCA_023783475.1. Classification (NCBI taxonomy): domain Eukaryota; kingdom Metazoa; phylum Chordata; class Mammalia; order Primates; family Daubentoniidae; genus Daubentonia; species Daubentonia madagascariensis. Next base: position 11,834,707 of record JAKFHU010000747.1, on the reverse strand, counting down.
ACCCAATAAAAGAAACGTGTTTTCATTGACATCTACTGCCTGCCAAGCATTGTGCTAGGCATTGTTGAAGGAACTGTCTACAAACAAACATGGTAATCGCCCTTAAAGAACTAACCAAATCACATCCCAGTGTGAGAAGCTGGTTATGTTATTCCTTCCATATGCATCCTTACTTGGTAGAATTTCAGTAAAGATGAAAAATGAAGCACGTTATTTAAAGCAATAGCTAAGTTGGTTGGGTGAGGGAGATGGAGGTAGAGAGGAACGTGTTTCTAGAGCAAAGATCTTCAAGTTTATTAAACTCCCTCCCACCTAGCCTTCCTCAGCACCTTTTTGAATCTTATTATATTCTTCAAAGAGTTGCTTAAATTCTACTTTGTGAATAAGACTTTCCTGAATCCTTCCATGTATACCAATGCAGTGCTTGTTCACAAAATTATTGGGATGCAATAATGACTCCCTCCTCTAAATGTCTTTAATATTTATCATCCATTACATTTATTGCAATTGGAAATTTTACTGTCACTTGCTTATGTTCATATTGTGTCTCTCCTGCTAGTTATTATAAATGAGCTGCTGTATACCTCTTTGGGTCCCCTAGTGTGGGACAGACATATAAGCGCATAATCAACCTTTGATAAAAAAAAGGAAAATTTCTTCGCTGAAGGGTCTGAGAAGTTCTTCCTTCATCATGGCTTGCATAAAATAAACCAGAGCAATAAGATTAGTAGAATTTATTGAACAGAACTGAACTCAAATATTCTAGGCAATATGAGAATTTCTGCTATTTAAGTAAGATAAATAAAATTATCTTGGTTGGCGGGGTGCAGTGGCTCATGCCTGTAATCCTAGCACTTTGGGAGGCTGAGGCAGGAGGATCACTTGAGGGCAGGAGCTTGAGACCAGCCTGAGCAACATAGGGAAACCCTGTCTCTACACAAAAATTTTTTTTAAAAAATTAGCTGATTATCTCTTGAGCCCTGGAATTCTAGGTTACAGTGAGCTACAATCACACAATAGCACTCCAGCCTGGACAACAGAGCAAGATCCTGTCTCTTAAAGAGAAAAAAATATTATCTTGGTTGATTTTCCCTGAAAATTTTAGGAGAATTTTAACCCAAATAAATTATTCCATTCTATTAGTCACTTGATTATTTGATTTGGTCAGTATTCCTTAGACTATGTATACATGATAGACAGATAAAGAAGTGCAAACTAATAAATTTTCAATAGAATGGTTATTAGGAAAAACACCACACAGAGTAGCGAAAGCATAAGACTCAGTCTTCATGTTTTCACTTTGTGATAATAATAGCTGTAATTTGCTGTATCCTTTCTTATAAGCCAAACTTTTCAATCCTTTAAATTTTCAAAACAACACCATGAGGTAGATACTATTATTAAATCCATTTTACAGATGAAGAATTAGTTAAGCAATCTGCCCTGGGGCTCATATCTTGTAAACAGTAGACAATGGTCCTAACCCTAGCAGCCAGGTTCTCTAAACCAAGGAAATGGCCCCTGCTCCATAACTATGAGACTTCAAATAAGTCCCTTCCTGTGCTTTCATGTAAAGCATAAAACATAATTCTTCTTCCTCTGATTGATTCCTGAGACAAGATTACCTAAGACTATTTGGCCAGCTGTAGTCATCTTTAGTAGACAATTAATAACTTCCAATAGCCTAAGGAAGATAAAACTATACATCCTGTCCCCTGTACTCTCATAGGGTATGTACAGCAAATTGCAGACCACAACCAGACTCACCAGCAAACATTTATAGGAATGCCAGCATGACAGCCATATTACCTATAAGCTTGATGAAGTCCCAAATTACTGTCCTGTTGGGCCCTTTTGACAGCACCATGCATTAATTAAACTTTGCTTGAGATGTGGCATAATGTATTTCTAGGCAGAACCAGGTAACAAAATCTTCCATTAAACGTTTATACCAAGGACTGGTACAAAATCCTAAACCCAGGGTAATATTCTGAAAGGCACAGGCTCTCGGGCTCTCTAGATTATTGCGCCTTGTTTGTTGAAGACTCAGAGTGGCCATATATTATTTCTAGCAATCCAGATATCTTGAACCCCACCCATGTCACCACAAAAAAACCATGTGTAATGTCCATTGTGCTAAATAACCAAACCTCTGGTGTTAATGAGAGGTAAAATAGAGTAAGTGAAAGTCTAATAGTAACAGCCTCTCTAGAGTAAGGGCTTCTGAGCAACTACCCTGCTGGGAATATTCCCAATTAGGGTACTTCAAATGTTAACTAACCCCTACCCCTCACCTCCTTCCTCCATACCAGGGTACAAATTAACTCTTAATAAACGTTTATCATAATCTTTATTTCAGTATTATAATGTAAATTATAAGTAAGATAACAAGTAGAAGTGTGCAGAAACTAGTGTGAAAAAACTCTTTTCTTAGAAAGAAGGGTGCTTTGTCAATTTTAGCTGTCATTATTACAGTTTGATATGTTGACACCTGACATTTCAGAATATTTCTTTCTTTCTATCACCATTCTGGGTTTAAGAGTTATTTCCACTGGCAAATGTGTACATCATAATGTATCACCAGACATCAGATTCCTTGTTTGAGCCCCCAAACAGAAGGCTATTAGAGGAAGGTAAATGTGGAATGTAGGACAACATGAGCTATAAATTCACCACCCACCTCCTCTCTCTTGTTGGGGCTCAGAAAGCAATATCCCAAAACACAGTGCTTTGACATACTGAATGGAAAAAGCCTCAAGGCCTTTCTGACCCCACCCCTACCCCGGCCAATGTCTCTCCCAAAGCACAGAATGAAAGTGAAGTTCATTTATCTAAGATCTAGACCCACCAAAAGGAACAACTGGCTTTTTTCTTCCCCTTCCAGTAAGACCAATAAAGTAACCATACCTGAACAGACTCTTGCACCTGATAGTGTCTGCTTCTCGGGATCATTCAAATTCCAAACAGAACTATTTACAAGTTAATCCCTGTTGCCAGATTCATTCATTCTCCCTGGTAATCCTTTATTGCTCCTGAACATAATACCTCTTCACCATCCCCCCTACCCCTGCACCCATAGCCTGTTTTGCAAGGATGGTATATAAGCTTCTGAACATTATTGAGGGGTGAGTAATCACTCTGTGGTTCTCCTCAAGTACATGTTAGTAAAATTTGCAGGCCTTTTCTCCAATTAGTCTGCCTTTTGTAAGATAATTTTTTAGCAAACATTCAGAGGATGAAGGGGAAGTTTTCCTTTGGCCCCTACACTCTCAAAGTCTTTCCAGAACATTTTTTCTGGCTTTATCCTACCATTCTGAACACCACAACCCTAGATAATGATTGCAAATGTCTTTTTTAAAAGTAACCTTAAGATTTAGTGTTTAGTCCTAGCTAATTATTATTTCTTTAGAAGTATTCCAACAAATTAGGCATTGAGGGATGTATATAATTTAGTATTTCTCTGAATTAAGACGTATAGGCAGATTTCCAAAACCTTAATTATGAACTAGCAAATATATAATTAGCTATTTAAAACTACTGTTGACCTGTTGACTTGACTACTATTACCTTCTAATTAAAATTACTCTAACAAGCAAATTGCATAGAACTAATGTGTTACTCAAGGCCTTTTGATTAGGAAAAAAATTAAAGGAAATAGTTTTCCTGATCCATTTTGTGGAAAATCTAAGCCTGCGTCCACCTGTGTTTTTTATCTTACTCCCACACGTATCAACTAGAAATGTGCAAGCACATAAAGCCTTCACATGGGACTGAGAGTGTTTGAGGCTAAACATGTGTTCAATTAACATTAATAGAATATAATGAAGTGAAATTAAATAGTGCAGGATATTCATTCATTAATATATTTACTGATCACCTTCTAGGGGCTGAAAGGAAAAGCTGACCCTTTATAAGGGTCACAGCTAACATTCACATAATAAAAGACAGATTAACAAGAGAAAAGCATAACAAATTATTTAATCATAGTTTTACATGACAAGGGAGCCTTCAGAATGGCAACCAAAAGACCCCAGGAAAACTGTCCTTGTTTATACTGTGAACTAAAATAAAATCTTAAGCCCCCCAGCTGACAGAATGGACCCCCTTTTGGCCAAGGGAACACCGGAAATACCCTAAAGCTGAGTTGCTGGCCCTGAGAAGGGAGATCAAACATGCCTCATCATGCCCCCTTCCCTTCTTGAAGATATCCTTTGTAATTCATTAACAGGCCTAAGGCTATGCAAGATAAAGCTTAAACTACACCTGCAGGTCATCAATTTACTTAACAGATCACTTGAGTTTGGGTATGTGTCTGGTGGTAACTCATCACTGATTAATAGACTCCCTTTATCTTAACTTAAAACATTCTAAGCCTTTAGACAAGCTTCATTTCTTTAACCAATTACAAATCAAAGAATCTTTAAACCCACCTATAACCTGTAATGCCCTGCTTTGAATTGCCCCGCTTTTTTGGGCCAAACCAATGTATGCCTTCCATGTATTGATTTATGACTTTATATGTTTTAATTCTTGTCTCCCGGAAACATATAAAACCAAATTATAACACAACCATCATGAGACCACTTGCTCAAGGCTTCTTGGATGATGATCTGTGGGCCATGGTCACACATACTCAGCTCAGAATAAACCTCTTTAAATTATTTTACAGAGTTTGGGCTCTTTTCTATTGATAATACTTAGATTCTATGAAGTACAAGCAGCCCTACAGAAATGTGATTGGGCAAAAAGGGTATAATCTAATATTAGTAGACAGTGGAGAAACCTAGCAAGGCCTGTCTGTTTAGATGCTTATTGGCCTTTCTGTGTAACATTCCTTCCTCCTTGATGTGGAACAGAACCCATTCTGGAATTTGAAGTCTTATGACCTGTTATCAAACAAGATAGGTCAGAGAATTTCCTTATGGCCAGATCATATACAGAATGGCAGGGTAAGGTGAGAGTAATATTTTGGGTTTTATGGCTGGCTTTGGGGAAAAGGAGTTCTGGTTTCTTTGACCTATCTTGGGGAAGAGGAATTCTAGTTTCTTTGTTTTGCCTCAGTCAGGGAAAGAGATGGTCAGAGAGAAACTTTGCTTCTGAGGCTGCTTCTGAGGTCTTCACTTTAGGATATCATTTTGGTCAACTGAAGAATGATAAGGTTCATGAATTTGGAAAGGAGAGCTTTATTTCTCATAAAGGGTTACAGCCTACAGGGTGGCAATTCTGGCAGGCTGGGAAGCAGAGCCTCCAGCCAGAAGCCAGAAACACATTATTTGAGGGAAAGGCAACAGGAACAGGAATTTATGCTGAGCCAAGTGGCCGAATATCTGTATTTAACAAGCTATAGTGTGAGTCATGACTATTTATGAAAGGAGAAACATGCTCATGTGCAATGGAGCTTCCTGCCCCTTCATAGGTCCCATGTACAAAACATGGTTGCATTAGGATGATCTAGGGGTGGAGTTTTGACCCTCTGACATCACAAGATGAAGCACAGGACACAATAACCCTCACTGCACATCCTCCATAGACTGGCCAGAACCACTCCATGGTTGGTGGCCCCTTATCAGGAAGGAATGCTGGTCAGTTGTAGTGCCAAAACACAAAAAGGGAGAAGCATTAGGAGGTTGATTGAAATCAGGGGTGGAGGAAGTCTTCTCAAAAGACTGGTTCTGTTTAACCCTTAGGGAGGAAAGCCTAATGGTGGTTAATGAGGGAGGGGGGTATAACCAGACATGTCTGACCTCCTATGCCATCAGGTGGAGAACTCAGTTTTAAGGTTTCACTGGTGTCCCCTTGGCCAAAAGAGGGTCCATTCAGTTAGTTGGAGGGCTTAGGGTTCCATTTTTCTTTTATAGTTTTCTGAGCCCCAACAACCTACTATGTACCAAGCACTATTATGGGCTCTGTTGATAATTTCAAGGTCTATGCTCTCTGTGAATTACATTTTAGGTATAAGCAGATGCACAAATTTTGTAAACCTATGACCTCTTCTCTCAGATGGATAATATCTCACAGTATACCACGTAACTGATGCAGAATCATTTAACATTGGCTCTTTCTAAGCTCTGCCCTTGCTTCTGTATCATTTCACAGTCTTTCTTCCCTCCATAGATCTTTAAGTCTGAATTTGGCCAAGCATTGTTCATGTAAACTTGTACTCTTAGTGTGCATGGGAGTACTTGAACATATTCTCTTGAAGTTTTCTTGCACTGTTAACTTTGCCTAACAAATACCTTCTTCACAAATAATGGGAAAAGACAAGTCCAAACTTGTCCATGTTATCCTAAATTCTGATTAAATGAGGTCTAGATTAACATGGTTTTATTGTAGTTCATTTTCAAATATGTTTCTTTTTAGCCCTTATACAAAGAAACGTCTGAGTAAATACTGCAATTTAAAGTGTAGAAGCAAATTATATTGTCAATTTTATTTCACTGTAAGATTAAATGTGATTTTTCAAATTTTTCTTAATGTTTCTTCTTGCAAGGTTTCATGGTTTCTGGCATTATGCCTCTTAATTCTAAGAAATACTTCATCTATCTTTTGAGCATAAAACAAACAAACAAAAACATCTTATAGGTTAGAGTCACTTCTAATTTTTTTAAAAGAGTGAGCTTCCTTTCTTTCTCTTAAATATTGGCCATGCCTTCTGCGACCCTTTAGAATTATAGAGTGTGATTTAGTCACATAATTTTACAGATGAAGAAACTCAGATGTGAATAGTTGAAATCCAGATTCTGATTCATAATATCCACAATATCCATTTCATATTAGTTATGAAATTCATCAGAATATTATTAAAAGAACTTGTGTAAATATTCATATACTAAAGAAAACCTGAATCCAGCTTTCCCAATTCTGAATGCAGCAATTTCCATTAATTCATGCCAATTTTCTTCTGAATTGATATCCCTAAGGAGTGACTTCACTTCTTTGGAACAATTCTGTGTATAAGAAAAGATTGGTGTCCTCTTTCCTTCAAGAGAAAGGCACATTACATTTCCAATTAAGGCCTCAAAAACAAACAAATGAAAATAAACTTCGTGCAATGAAAGAGACACAAGGAGCAAAATGTCATTCTTCCCATAAAACAATGTGTTTATGGAGAGCCTAAAAAACGATTTTTGTGATGTTAATGAAAATGGAAGGATTACACTGTTAAATCATTTCTGTGTAAATTAATAGAAGAGATTCCTTTTTGGAAATATAGCCCATCATGAGAGGAACTGCTAAAATCTGTTTTTATCTCCAGTAGCATAAAATCCCAGGTCACACCAACAAATAGAGTCATTAAATCAAGCATTTTATTATCTGATTCTAAATAATGAACACTAATCAAAGATACCAACCATAGCTTTGATTATAAAAGCCAGGATTTATTACAGTTTTTATAAAGAAAAATAGCTCTAATAGATGTCACTGCAACAATTGATAGGAGTTAAAGAAACATATTAATTGGCCTTCATCTTTTTTTTTTTAACATCTTAAATGTAACTACGCAGGGCCAATGGTAGATGAATCACTTTATTCAAATATTAAATTATCTGAAGTCTGGTTTTTATATTCCTTTGCCCAGCCACCAATGGCTACCTTTTCTTTGGTCCAGGAGAGGGTGTGAGTGGTATCTCTGATTTTAAATAATATTGACTACAATTACCTCCTTGAAATTGCTTTCTGTCTGAGCTGTCATATACCTGCACTATTCTTGAGAAACATTTACGTTTCTGATCTCTCTCTGCCTTTCCCCATCCCCCCTCCCTCCCTCCCTCCCTCTCCCTTTCTATCCCTCTTTCCCCCTTTACTTTCCCTTCACCTCCCTGATACTTCTGCCGTCATGGTTCAGTCTTCAGCTCCCCGTCCTTCTCTCCAGTACTCTTTACAAGGGTCGTTCAGTCTTACAGCTTTAACTATTGCCCCCCAACTGAGGATTCCCAAACTAGACCTCTAAACCTGATTCCCCTAAGATATCTCTTCTTCCATTAGACATTTTCCATTAAGTATTCATCACAGTCATCTACATTTTGTTACCTTTCTCTACAGATCACTTCTTCCTCTCAACGCTCTCTTTTGAGCAGTATCAACTCCATTCTTACAGGCTGATTTGGTGATTCTTTGGGTTCATCATCACTCCCACCTCCTTGATATTTATTTTTCCTCAAAATCTTATTTTTTCCCTTAAAATGTCTCTTCTAGCCATCTTTTTCTAACCTTCCACACTTCCCCATGTTAGCCAAATCCTTTATTTCCACACATCTAGAATCCCCCAAGCAATTGTCCTGATTAAGTCATTACCTGCATCAGTCTGCCCTGTACACTTTTATCTGACTATTTTTTCTTAAATACAACATATGTTGAAAGCCTCCCACAATCACTGCCTTATTGTATGTATTACCCAAAGTTTATGCCACTAGTCCACATAAACACATACGTACATAAAGACCCCATACACACACTCACACATTAGCATTTATTATTGCGTCTGGCAGATATTATGTGATCAAAAATTCTGGTGACTGGATAACTCACACACAAACACAGAACCTTTCTTTCTCTTCTCTACAAATGATTACCACCACCTGATATCTTCATTCCCAGTTATAAAATTGTGAAAAGGAATGAGGAAAGCTAGGATGTAGCTGTGCTAAAGTAGTAATCGTCGTGCTAATGTGCTGAAATGCATACTCCCGCTGGAAATATTTGTTAGAGGATGCTGTTAGTATAACCAAACTCCTGGACTCTACCTAGCAGAGGCCAATTTACCAAAGTTTATTCTTCCCCCCCATAATACCCACCCACACACTCACACACACCTTCCACCCTGGCCAATTATCTCACATCTGGTGAAATGTATCACCAGAAACCTAATACCACTAATGGAAAAGAAATTTATAACAAATGTCTTTCCTGTGATAGTTCCCTTAATAAATGAGGAATACCTTTTAAGCTCAGGTCATTTTTATCAAGGTTCTAGGGGTGGATAAATTCCAGTGATATCCTTTTAAGAGAAATGTCTTTATGGTTTATTTATTAGTGACTATTTTTGGATCACAAATAACAAATATAAACTAGGAAGTAAGCAATTCACAGGAAAAGACATATTAATATCTAATACCCATATAAAAACATTCAACCTCTCTAGTCTTCAGGGACAGACAATTGTTAAAATAATATGTCACTTCTAAATACCAAATAATAATGAATGAAAAAACACCAAATTTCAATGACTACAACAGTGCCTCTCAGACTCTGCCAGTAGAAACAGTTTCACAGTTTGGTAATTAGCATCAAGAACCTTTAAAATGCTTAGACATATGTATCTAGCGCTTTCCAATCTAGTTATGTAGCCTAAGAAGTAAGCATATGATTTTTAAAGTTTTTATGAAATTTGTGTTCTAAGATGTTCACCATAATTATGTATAAAGGCTAAATGTTAAAAATCGTCAAAACATATGAAGGTATATTATATAACTATATATATTTTTTAAAAAAATTAACAGCACCTCTCACAAAAATTAACTCACGATGGATAACAGACTTAAACCTAAGGCATGAAACCATAAGAATTCTAGAGGAAAATGTTGGAAAAACTCTCATAGACATTGGCCTAGGCAAAGAATTTATGAAGAAGACCCCAAAAGTCAGCACAGCATCAACAAAAATAAATAAATGGGACCTAATTAAATTAAAAAGCTTCTGCAACGCCAAAGAAACTATCACTAGAGCAAATAGACAACCTACAGAATGGGAGAAAATATTTGCATGCTATATATCTGATAAAGGGCTGATAACTAGAATCTATATAGAACTCAGGAAAATCAGCAAGAAAAAATCAAACAACCCCATTAAAAAGTAGGCAAAGGAATAAACAGAAACTTTTCAAAAGAAGATAGATTAATAGCCAACAAACATATGAAAAAATGCTCAACGTCTCTAATCATCAGGAAAATGCAAATCAAAACCACAATGAGATATCACTTAGCTCCAGTGAGAATGGCTTTTATCAAAAAGTCCCAAAACAACAAATGTTGGCATGGATGCAGAGAGATAGGAATACTCATACAGTGCTGGTGGACTGCAAACTAATACAACCTCTATGGAAAGTAATATGGAGATACCTCAAAGAACTACAAGTAGAACTACCATTTGATCCAGCAATCCCACTACTGGGCATCTACCCAAAGGAAAAAAAAGACATTGTATAATAAACACATCTGTACTTGAATGTTTATAGCAGCACAATTCACAATTGCAAAGATGTGGAAACAACCCAAGTGCCCAGCAATACATAAGTGGATTAATAAAATGTGGTATATTTGTACCATAGAGTACTACTCAGTCACAAAAAATAATGGTGAACTAATACCTCTTCTATTATCCTGGATGGAGCTGGAACCCATTCTCCTAAGTGAAGTATCACAAGAATGGAAATACAAGCACCACATATACTCACCATCAAATTGGTATTAATTGATCAACACTTACGTGCACATATGGAAGTAACATTCATTGGGTGTCAGGCAGGAGGGAGGGGGGAAAAGGGGATGGGTATATTCACACTTAATAGGTACAGTGCGCACTGTCTGGGGGAGGGGTACACTTATAGCTCTGACTCAGGTGGTGCAAAAGTTATATGTAACCTAAATGTTTGTGCCCCTGTAATACTCTGAAATAAAAAGAAAATTAACAGCTTGGGTGGATTTTTATGATAGATTATTGAATGAAAAATGAAGATACTAAATTGTTTATGAGGTATTATATAAAATAAGAAAAAAGTGTATGGCATATATATTTATAAAATATATACATTTTTTTAAAACATAGGAAGAAAATTATACAACATGAAAATAGCAGTTACCTTGATTTGGATTATAGGTAGTTGTGTTTTCTTCTCTACATTTGTGTTTTACTCTTCTGCAATGATTCTACATCACTTTCATAGCTAAAAAATAATGTCTATATAGATTTTAAATGAAGTTAAAGTGTGGATATAAATCACCAAAAAAACAATGATGTTTGGATCTCTTCTGGAGAGATCATAGAAATTTGAGAAACAGATATCTGTAGCAAAATAAAAAATAGTTCTGCACCCGGCCCCTGCTGTAAAATCTGGTTTAATTACAGAACTCACTTTAAAGGTTGATATTACTACACACTAATCCTTGTACAAATGAATTGTGAAGATCCTCCCAAGCCCTTGCCAATACACTCAAAAAGTTAGTTTTATAATTTAAATCAATCACCATAAAAAGTTTTATAGCTAATATTTGATGAAAACAATAGAGTACAAGAAATAATGGAAAAAATAGAGCAGGTGAAAAAATAGAGCAATCTTTGGCTAATGGAAAAGAGGAAAAGTGAATTTGTTTTCCAGCTGATATTTTCATGAGAATTTGCTTTAATTAGATGCGTGTGAACATAATGTTCTAACCAGTGTTTTATTTAAAATAGGCATTCAGTAACTTCATTAACCTCAGGCCATAAGTACACTATATATTGTTGAAAAATAGGAAATTTAATCAAAATATATATAATTTCTAATAGCTATTTTTTAATGATTATTTTTAACACGATAGTTAAGAGTATGGGCTCTGGAAACAGACTAGCAGGAAATGTATTCCAGCTTCACCACCTAACACCTATAGAATCTTAAGCAAGGTTGCTCAACCACACTGCATTTAGGATTGTTGGAAGATTAAATTATTTAAATAAGCCAAATGCTTAGAACAGAATAGAGCCCACAGTAAATTCCACATGAATGTTACCTGTCATTGCTATTAGCTATTACAACCTGTATTAACTAATCTATGTTGATCATAGTTAATCAATAATTTTTATTAACGGTTAAGTATCAGAATTGACTCCAAAATAAGTTGTAATTTCACTGCAGTATGTGAGACAAAATTTTTATATTGAATTAAACATCCAATCATCCTGTTCTGCTGCAAAATATTATTTATCAGCAGCAATTTACACACATATACATATGCTTAGTATATTCTTAGTATGTAAATTAGTTGTTCTCCTAACAACTTCTAAAAGTCTAAATAAAATATATTCCCAATCTAAACGTTTTAAAGTAAATATGCTCGTGTTTGCTGTTCACATTTCTGATTACAGAAGAAAAAACATTTCTTTAATTGATTTTTTTCTTTCAGCCCATTGAACTAGGTTCCAAAAATTGAGCCTGTAGGAAAGGTTAGAATTAAATGGGTCAAAACTAAATTTCCATCCAACTTGATTCTATGATTTCAAAAGCCCAAATAAAATAAGTCCTAAGTAAATAAGGTTGAAAACACAAAACCATCAAATGAGTGACTTAGTGTACCCCACAGGAGAAAAAAGAATCCATGTTAAAAGAATTAAAGAGGTTTTATGTAATATATGATCCCTGCGTCCAAGCTTTTGTAAAATGAATGATTTTCAGAGACACATGCTTATCATAGATAAATTCCCCAAGTGACACCATAAATACAGGGCCACTAAATAAAGGACTAAGACCAAGGAGAAAGAAAACAGTTAAACTCAAGGCTGCAGATGACTTCTGTGACAAGAGTGAGAGGTTAACTTGTCAACTGACTGGATTTATTTCTGGAATTAGCCTAATGTGCCTGGCAAGTCAGAAGAAGGATGGATTTTACCACTGCTTGCTTGCTTGTGCTTCTAGAATTCGTCTCATCCCGAGGAATTTATTGTATGTTTCAGAACAGCTCATAATTTAGGCTTCAATTTCCATCAGTATGATACTTTATCATTTTGTGTTAAACTTCAAATAACCTAAGTGATTTTTTAGATTGATACATCTGGAAAGAAAGCATAGCCATCAAAATTTGAGGTTATTGTTATTAGATATTCATTGTATTTATTTATCTTTAAGGAAATGATTCATTTCTACTCTTCACCTTTCCTCTTAGGACGCATTTTATGACCCAGGTCTCCTTGAATACTGTTAATTGTGGTATAAAATCTACAAAAATTTTGATAGTTGATTGGTAAATTAAAAATTTTACTTTAATAAAAACTACATTTGATACATTTAATACTGTGCTTAATAAAAATTATATTTTATTGTATTGTTTTGTTCTTATGATATTAAAATTAGTGCTTACAAAATGGACTCTTCAAACATGCACAGATAATTTTTAACTTTTGTCCTAGATTAAGTAGGACATACATATTCTAAATGTATGTTATAGCATAGACATTGCTATTATTTTAAAATATATTTACAGTGAAGGAAGTTCATTTAGAATTTAAAAATATTAATCTTTGGATCTGAGCTTGTTACTCTGATATACCACTTACTAATAATATGAGTTAATTTCTTTGAACCTCTCTTTTCACATGTAAAAAAGCAGTGATAATAACCTAGCTTATACAGTTGTGGTAAAGATGAGATGAAAAAAGTGTATAAAATGAATAACACATTTCCTAACCACAAAAGAGTCACTTAAAGAGACAGAGTTACCTAACAATAACACCTTGAGTTGAGATTCTTGATATTACTGCAGGAAAATATCACAATTCTCTAAGAGGCAAGGGTGGAAAACAATGAGGTGAGGATTTTTTTTTATTAGCATCAGATTTTTTTCCCACTTATTTGATATTAACATTACTTACAATTTCTAATGAAGCATTCTATTTTTCACCAGTCTTAAGGCAAGAATAACTCAATGAAATTTTCATGATGTAAAGAAAGTTGATTTCATTCACAGGCAGTTAGGTTAATTTTGGCCGTTCTAATTATTACTAATCACAATATTATTAGCATGTTGGAAAGCCACTAAACTATTAAATAAATCAGGACAAACTCAGGCTACAGAAGAGGAAAAAAAAATTTGTGGAAAAAAGGAAAATATTACTCTATTATAGAGTAATAGAACATGGTATGATTCAACTCATTGTAAAGTTAATTAATGATCCACTTCAATAATCTGAAATGTCGGCCCTAGAGTATATCCCTATTCAGGGATATCACATTCTCTTCTGAAAGGTACATTGTGAGCCAAAAATATAATGTGTGCTGGGTGTTGATTTGCATGTGAATAGTCACAAAAAGGAGCTTCTGAATGTTGTGAAAATTATGAGGAAAAATAATATTTGGCTATATTTATAGTCTAAAGATGCGATAATTGCTGAACATGAATTGATAATCTAGAAGAAGGAAATGGTGGACTTGTAGATAGGAATGAACTAGATTGGTGAGATGGAAGAAATTTTAGAAATATTTCATCCTAAGAGCTATAAAAATGAATTGATGATAAGATGGTGATTCTGGAGTTTTTTATTTAGTTTTTTTTTTTTCTGTCCTTTCCCTTTAGGTGGAATTTTAATTCCCTTTAAAAAAAAAAAAAAGTAAAAATTATATTTAAATGTCATATTTGAAAACCATGGTACAAATGTGGGAGAACCCATTTACAATTATTAAAATGCTGATTTCAGGATTGAAATGCTGGGGAAGCATTTGCGTAAGATAAAAGGTCATTTTTGTCAGGAGAACAGAGAGAAGGACTTCACTTGCAAGGCCAATAGAGGCAAGTAAATGAAGTTTAAAATCTATATAATTTATGCCCTACAAAAAGCTAACGCATGGTATTTGGAGCAAACCCAGAACACACAATGGAAGCAAAGTTCACGTAATTTCTATAGTGAGTCATTGGGATATGTGCACTTCAATTAAACACCATTCAATACTAAGTCAATAAGCTCATATGTGTAATTTTATAAGTACATAGTAATATTTTCTCCTTTTAACCTCTCCTTCCTTGTACAATGTAAAATTATTAAATTCAGTGTATTAATTTCAATATAACATACCTCTATTTTCACTGTTGTTCACTTGTTGACTTTTTTCTTACAAATTTTCTTACTCCAACTTTTAACTCTCATTTATATTAAGACTTTTTAAAAGTGATCTACCTTTTGCTCTGGTGAGATTAAATGGGAGTCAATGGAAAACCAATGGAATAAAAGAAATTCTAAAGAACAAAAAGACAAATTGGTTTAACATTATTTCTCAATTTAGTTTATTCCTTCTAGCGAGAGGATTCTATTTTCCAAATTTGCAGAAAATTAGAAAGCCAAATAATTACATTGCCTTCTTACATAGTATTTTATAATTATATTAGGTATAGTCACATACATTATCTCATTTAGTCTTCAAAAAATCCTATAAGTAAGGAGCAGAAGAAGAAACTGAAGTTCAGAAGTGTAATTGTGTGTGCCCAACCCTGTCTCCTTTTTGGCCATACATTTTTTTTTCTAGATTGGCTATTATCTCATTAACAGAGAAAATAACCACTGGGTTGCCACATACAGTTGCACACTTTGATACTCCACAAAGATGTACAACATGAATGGCTTACAAGTGTTTCCATAATTCTTTTCAAATTATTGGAAACCCAAATTCAATGGCTCCATGGAACTCACTTGAATGTAAACACTTGACTTCACTAAATGATACCTGCTCAAAAACAATTCAAACTAAAGAACTGAATCATATGACAATATATGCTTTAGAATAATTTAGAACACACTAAGAAGACTTTAGTATTTAGACATCCCCTTAAGTTAAAAACTTTTCTTTAAAAAATTATAATCCCATTAATGAAAACCAGTGAAGTCAATAGGACTATCTTCTTTTTTTATCTCCAATACTGAGCTGTTTGTTAAGTGTCCAGCAGAGAAGTGTGTTTGCTCATTGAGGAGCAAAATATATTTTATAAACTGATTTAGGTGACAAATAACCCAAATATTAGTTCAGCATCCTGAAAGCACTGAGCTTTTGAAAATAAAAGAAAGATAGGAAATTCCATTAGTAAGGTGCCAGAGACAAGTAATTCAGCATGCTGCTCAAAGATTATAGGGAGCTTTCAGCTTTGACTCCTACGAGGCCCATACTCATAATACTGAGGTTGATGTCAGTGTCAGTTTTATACCCATTATCTCCATACAAATCTACACAATGGAATTTTGGCCTGCAAAAACACATATGTTATCAGTTCATGGTCTCTTTTATTTCCTGTTTGGAACCACCCGTTGCCCTGCATGATTCATAAATCTACACCATCAGTCCCCAGAGATCGGCTTTGAGAAACAGTTATAAGCACAGAAATCATCTTTGGAAAGTTTAGCCTCTATCACTCAAGGTAGGGATTTGGGGCTACGTATATTTATGATCATATTGTTCAGTCTCTTCTTAATGGAATGCCAGAACCATTTTTTCTAATGGAAAAGTTCCATTTGTTTAGGAAAATACAACTCTCAATTTGTCCATGGAGAATTTCCTGAGATAATTTTCATATCCTTGAGAATGTTGATAGAATTTCTAGAAACTTAATGTTACTTTTCTATAGACTTTTTAAAAAATAAATTTTATTGTGTATATTTGAGGTTTACAACATGGTGTTATGGGATACATATAGATAGTAAAATGGTTACTATAATGAAGCAGATTAATGTATCTGTCATTTTACATAGTTTATTTGGGAAAAGAGCAGCTAAAATTTAATCATTTAACAAAAACCCCTAATGCAATACAATTTTATTAATTTTAGTCCTCATGCTGTAAATTAGATCTCTAAACTTATTTGCTGTTTTGTATCCTTTGACCTACATCTCCCCATTTCCTGTCCCCCACCCCTGCCCATGGTAACTGCTGTTTTATTCTCTGTCTCTATCTATTTGATCACTCTTTTTTAAAATTCCACACATGTGAGATGATGGAATATTTTTCTTTCCATTTTTGGCTTACTTCACTTAGCATAATATCCTCCAGATCCATCCAAGTTATGGCAAATGGCAGGATTTCCTTCTTTTATAAGGCTGAATAATATTCCATTATATATATTATATATTTATATATGTATGTTTAAAAATCACATTTTTTTTATCTATTTGTCTTTCAGCAGACATTTAGGTTGTTTCCATATCTTGGCTATTGTGAATAATGCTGCAATGAACATGAGAATGTAAAAATCTTTACAAGGTAATGATCTCATCTTTGGGTATATATCCAGAGAAGAGATTGCCGAGTTGTACGGTAGTTCCATTTTTAATTTTTTTAGGAACCGCCATACTATTTTTCCATAATAGTTGTACCGACTTACATTCCCACCAACAGTGTACTGAAGTCTCTTTTTCTCCATATCTTCACCAACATTTGTTATCTCTTGTCTTTCTGATAATAGCCATCCTTACGGGTGTGAAGTGATATCTCATAGTGGTTTTAATTTGCATTTCCCTGATGAGTAATGATGTTGAGCACCTTTGCATATACTTCTTGGCCATTCTTATGTCTCCTTTGAAGAAATGTCTGTTCAGGTACTTTGTCCATTTCTAAATTGAGTTTTTTTTTCTTCTATTGCATTGTAAGAGTTCTTTATAAATTTTGGATATTACTCCTTACCAGAGATGTGCTTTACAAATACTTTTTCCTAGTCCACAGGTTATCTTTTCACTTTGTTTATTATTTCCTCTGCTGTGCAGAAGCTTTTTAGTTTGATATAGTCCCATTTATTTATTTTTGCTTTTATAGCCTGAATTTTTGGTGTGATATCCAAAAAATCATTGTTAAGCCCAATGTCCAATAGACTTTTATATCATCATATTATCTGTTAGATTATTCTCCAATTTTTCAGAAATACATCAGAGAACCTCTGAATATTTCAGAAAAATTTCATTAGCTATAAAGTCTTTCAAAAGTCATCTAAAACTAATTTTGAAAAATAATTTATTGAATTTAAAGACTTTAAACATCTAGTGTGTGCCTATACAGTAAGAAATTGAACTGCTTTCAACCTTTAAAAAAAAAACGAACAAGAAATGAATTCCAAGTCTGGGTTCGTTGCCAAAGTTCAGCTTTTCAACTTCACAAGGATCTTTAATCTAAAGTAACCACAGCTATAAACATAAGAAAAAGAAAAAAGATGGCAGCCTCAGTAGATTCAAGTGAATGTCATTCAAAGTCAGCTCTAAATAACTACATGTGCACTGCCTTGCAAAATGGTGGATTGTCTGGAATCTTTAGCATAAAGTCAAGCAGGTAAGACATAGTAACTTTTTCTTCTATAAAATCAGATCCTTTTCATTTTCTGAGCCTTATTTAGCAGATCAGTTAAGATTCCATATGGCAACTTACTCTTTCCTCCATTGCTCCTTGTGTCTCTCACTCTAAATCAGGAGTGCCACCTAAGGCTGTGTATGTTATACCTGTGCCTGGCACAAGCCAAGGCAGGGGGTAGGATGGAGGAAATATGGCTAAATTCCAGCCCATGCTGCAGGCACAAAGCCCCTACCCTGATTCAGGGCTATGTGCAATTGGTCATTTCACCAGTTGACACTGGCAGGGCTGGGTCTGCTTAAAGAGGACAACTTCTCAATTTTGCATGAAGGCAACCTAATGATACTGACTCCATGTACTTAAATCTTCCTCTAGTGTTTCCCATTAATTCATTCACTGGATATTTATTAAGAGCCTAATATATGAAAACTGTCAGGCTAAGTTGTATGAAGTACAAAGGTGGTTCTTAGTACAGAGTATTTGCAGTCTAGTAGAACTGATAAGGGACTCACAGAGTAACAACCAAAGTGCAACACAAGGTAAGTTGGCTATGAAGAATGTTGTCCATGCATCAGCTTAAGGCCACCCTACCCTTTGAGACAAATTCAACTCAAGTTCCTTATTCCACGTCATGTGGGAAATTCAAAGACCTCCCCCCTCCTCAAAATTTAAGTTACTAAAGCCTTAGGAATTCAAATTCACTTCTGGCTCCCAGTTTCTGCTTCCTCTGGCTTTCATCTCATATTTGTCTCATCTTGTAGAATATTTCTCTTCTCTCTGCTCCTTTCCTTGCTTGATTTACTTTAATACAAAACAAAATGAAACACCCCAAGGCATTTGTGCATGTAAAAGACAACAGTGTCAACAACTTAAAATTGAATATTGGACATTTGTAACTGAGAATATTTTACTGGCCACCTTTCCCTGTAGGAATCCTGCTATGTTATATTCACCATCTCATTGTCTCCCTCTTTTCAGTCTTTCTCTACCCTAAATGGCTCTACATTTCTTTGGTAGGTTAGGTCAGGTCTTCAGGAGAGCATGGGAAGCCTTTAAAGTATTTTGATTATGGAATGATATGATCCAAGTTGTCTCTGAAACTGTGAGTCTGGCAAGAGTAAGTGAGATAAATTTTGCAAAAAGGTTAAAATTTGAAGAGAGTAAACTAGTCAAGTAAACCAGGGGAGAGTAATGGAGACCTGAGTTTTTGAAGTTGCTGGGAGAATGGAGGAGAGGAGACTGCTCTCAGAGACATTGCCAGTATAGAATCAACAAGACTCGGTGACTGATCGTTGATGGATAGCTAGGAGGACATGGAATTGAAGATGTCTCAGGAGAAGCATCTTTGCAAAGGAATAAAAAGAACTCATTTTTGGATGGCTCTTTTTTTGCAGAGTCAGGTGGCCATCTTGGTAGAAATGTCCAGCTGGCAAATGGAGGAGTAGAACTGAAGCTTAGAAAAAAAGTCAGGGTTAGAGATAAAAATGGGAACATTGTCCCCATAGGTGAACACAACACACATCTTTTCCTTCACCTTGAAGGCAAGTAAAGTATCCTGCTTTAACCACTCTAAAAAAATCAACAATATATGCTTCCAGTCAGGATTACTCTCCAACCCCATTACTCTGAAAAAAAAAGTGTTTAAAATTCATATTTGTCTACTTAAAAGATCAGACTGAGGATAGGATATAAGCAAAATATGGATCAAATGTTATCAATGGTTAGATTTCCCAGTACAGGAGAAGGAAGAGCACAATGCCAAAATTAAACTAGACAAGACATTTCTTTACACTGACAATCTTATGCAATTGTTTTAACTCTGAGAACTGCTGCTATAGCCCAGATTAAACAAATACTTATTTTGGCTGTGGGAACACGAACTTAATATACGTGCTTTTCCGTTTCATTTATTAAAAGACTTGTTAAAATGCAGTCCCAGTTGTTGTCACTCAAATAGTCCTTTTGCATATTAACTTGGCACTGCAAAAGAGCATATGGAGCCTAGTGTTTGATGGTGATTACTTAGTCATATTTGGATGTATGAATTAGGTTCTAGTTTAATCATGAACTAATTTGCTTATTCTGCAAATGTTTCTCAAGCAGTTACTATGTGCAAAACACTGTACTAATTACCAGGGAAAGATTCAAAGATCAGTAGTAGTGATTACCCTAATTATCAAAGAATTTAAACTCAATAATACAGTGAACTTTCCTTAGATAAGGCAAAAGAAAGCGAGGCTGTAGAAAGAGAAGCAAACTGAAATCAGAAATAATGTTGTTTATATTAATCTGGCGTCTATGAGGACTCCAGAAAAATGTTTGGTTGTATCTTGAGGAAATAATTCAAAGTGAGGGCAAAAATTTATCACCTTATTGATTTTTTATAATAATGGCAAATTGGAAGCAAATTAAATGTACAACTATATGAAATTACTTAAATGAATTATGGCATATCTATACAATAGATCATTAAACAACCATTTAAAATCATGTTTTTGAAGCACAAGTGTTGTCATGATATAATACTAAGCAAAGAAGTAAGTATAGACAAAATTTATAATTTGATATCAATTTTGTGTATATATATGTATATCTACGTCTCTTCAATATACTCTTTTATCATTTCCATCTCTTCAGGAAAGACATGAGATTAAAAAATTTTTTTTGATATATCTCAAAACATCAGAGTCACATATATATCCAAAATGTTTATTATACTGTATAAATACAAACATCAAGGTAGGTAATTTTATAGGCCTCACTCTTATTTTTATATTCATTCTTTGTAGGGAGAAAAAACTCACTCTTTTCCTGAAATTGTCATTAATATAACATTAGTTTCACCCAGCATTTTGGGAGGCCGAGATGGGAGGATCACTTGAGGCCAGGAGTTCGAGACCACTCTGGGCAACATAGCAAGACCCTATCTCTATGAAGAGTGGGAAAAAAAATGAGCTGGGCATGGTGGTGTGCACCTGTAGTTCCAGCTACTTAGGAGGCTGAGGCAGGAGGACCGCTTGAGCCCAGGAGTTCAAGGCTGCAGTGAGCTATTATTGCACCTCTGTACTCCAGCCTGAATGACAGAGTGAGACCCTGTTTAAATAAAAAAAATTTTTTTAACCACTCATTTCAGATTTCAAAAAATATATCTTAAACACTGTGAATACTTTTACTATATACTATGTAATTAAATAAACTGAAGGTAGGTCTTCATTTTGGAATTATTATGTATATATGTAGAGATTAAATGAATCAGTTGTCTTTCTTTTAAATGGAATAATAATACCTGCTTTACACAAGTTGCCTGATCTCTCTAGGCCTCAGTTTCTTCACCTAAAAAGCAGTATTAGGAGCACTTAGCACTGTTTTTGGAACAGAGTGATTGTTTAATAATTATTAGTAATCATCATCATCAGTATTTACTTTGTCGTGTCTTATGATGACTAAAATAGTTTATATAAGTAAGTAGAAATTTATTTACAATGTACGTTAGAAGAATATATTCAATATGTTCATTCCCTTCATCATGTTTTCCATGGAACTGCTTTGATGAATGGCTTCCAAAAATATTTCTTGGTCCATAGGGTATGTTATTACATAGACACTACTCCTGTCTGCATCTTTATACTTTAATGTGATTCTAAAGTTAGTTGCACATGGCATGACATAAGCAAATGGTTAAAAGGGGCTAATAAATGTGAGCAAAATACATGGTCAATCCAGATAATCCAATCAAGGGAAACAGCTATTTCCCAACTGATGGCAACAGTGCCATCCTGAAAATAGCCCCTCTGATCTTGGGAAAGTAGCATGTTGAAAGGAGTATACTCAGGAGTCAGTGCAGTAGTAGAACCTTAATTTTAAAAAGGCAATTTCCTTAATTTGAATCATGATGCATATACTTCCCAACAATATCTTTCAGTCATGAAAAGAATTTTTGTCTCCCTAGGAGTAGTCAATGAAGAGTAATATGCCTGCAGATGAAAGCAGAAAGAAACTTAAATTTCATCTACTAGTCCAATAAAGATCTCTAAAACATTAATCCATCCAAAAACAAGTTAACTAAAATAGGAATGTGGTTCCTGGTTGAATGTTGTCACCATTTATCTTCAGTTCATATTTATTTCTCAGAATAGCTTACAAACATTAGTAGATTTTCATTTCGTTAAATACTCTTGGGAAATTTATACAATAAAACAGAAGTCTGTACTTAATTGTAAGCATCACTAGGAAGTTTTCAATCTACCTTGGTCTCAGTTTCCTTATTCAAAAGGGAAATCCTTTGCACCCATGAAGTTTTGTTGTAAGAATTAAATGAGATAATGCATAGTAATATCAAGGTCATTGACTAACAGTCCTCAATAAATATTCATTTCCATGCCTTCATTTTTCTTTTCCTTCATTCTTTCCTTCCTATCTCCTTTTCTTCCCTCCTACCCGCTCTGCCTCCCTTCTTTTCCTTTCCTCTACATTAATGCTTCCTAATTGTAAATATATTCTAAGCCAATTAGTATATATGTTTGTCTTCATTTAAGTGTCTTCATCTTCATTACTCACTGGGAAAAAAATCCCTTACATCAGAATGTGTTAACTTTTCCTTTATTATATTTTTGCCATTCTTTTGTATATTATTCATGTCTGATAGAGTTATTGACTAGTTTCTTTAGGAAATGTTATCGGTTGTTCTCAGCTAAAATTATAACATGCATTTATTGAACACCAAACCTGTATTACTCTACTGAGAGAGACAGACATGTCAAGAATGCATGTGATAAAGTATAACGTTGTAGAAGTGTATGTGAGGTCACTTGGTCATTGGGTGAAATAGTGCCATCAGAACTGTCTCCTGGATTGAGTTATTTCACGTTAGGTCATTTAAATATCTTTTTTCTCCTTAATCTTGCCTGCCACAAAGTTGTATGCTGATTTAAATCATTTCAATTTTGTAAGAATATTTAAACAAAGAGAGGTATGGAGTGTGATGGTATAGTTTGATTCAAATCTGGTGTAGGATAAAATGAAGAATTAACTTTAATGAATTAGTGTTGAGCTAGCAGGGGACAATGTTCAAATTCCAACTCCTCCACCTGCATGCTGTGTGACCTTGGAAGTGGCTTATTTGTCTGTCTTTACTTTTCTTATCTGTAAATTGGGAATAATAATAGTATCTACTTCTATACACGTCTCAGATTTATTATGAGTACTAAATGAGGTAATATACAGAAAATTCTTGCCACATAGTAAATGCTCATATTTAACTATTATTAATATTATGATTGTTTGACTTCTATGTCTGCCATCTCACTAATGTGATTAGCTAGGATGATTGCCCCATACAAATTGGACAAAGAAGAAAAATTTGCTATAGTTCGCTGCTAAAATCTAAACATGTATTTACAGATCATATTTATTGACTTTTACTATGTACCAGACCAGGGGTAGGTAACTTTTTCATGTTGGAAGGCCACATTAATTTAGCTATAATCAAATAAGGCCACATTGGAGAAACTTCAATTAGATATACTTAAAAATGTATATTATTTTGTAAAAATCTAACTACTGTGTACTTAATAATTTCAAAAAATGAAAACTATTTGTTCATTTTAAAGTTAACTAACCTTTAATAACTTTGATGTATCTGCTTTTTGTTGGAAAGCATTTGAATATTTGGTTGCAGCATGGAGGTCCACAGTTTCAGTTGATCCTCAGAAGGGCATCAGTCATTTGTGACCTTAAGGATGTCTTCATTTGGGTGAGGTAGGAGAATGTAGCTTCACAGCAATAAGTGGTTGAAAAGCATGAAAGCATTTTTCGGACATGTTGCCAAAGGTATTGGTATTCTACTGCATTTTTCCATATTTCAATTGGATCTTCTTAGCATCAAACAATGGCTTTAAAATGTCATCTACTGAGAGCTCAATCAGTTCCATCCGTATTTCTTTAGGTGCCTGGGTGGTAGCAACTAGGTGAGGCTGAAATGCTAATTTGATTGTAATGTCATGATTCTTAAAGTCAGTGAACCTTTCATTGGATTCTCCAATTAATAGGTCTATAACTGCTGCATATTCTTCAGATGATTCACATACATCATCCTGCTCATCAGTGACCTTTGCTAACAGGGGAAAATGCTCATCTGAAATTTCCTTTTGAAGAAGAAGTGTTTTGAAAAAAAATAGCTTTTTTCAAAAAGCTTGAATTTTTTGCCATATATCATATGTAGACTTAGTTTTACCTTGCAAAGAAATCTTCAAGTTGCTTTGAGTTGACATGATATCACACAGAAATGCTGCATTCCTATGGAATCTTCTTTCAATAATTCACCTTGCTGATTCTATGCTTCATGAAATTTAACTATCTGTTCTCACAGAGATAAAATTTTGGCTAACACCTGTCCCTGCAATAGCCAATGCACTTTAGCCAATGCAAATCTACACTGAATACCTATCATTCAACTTTAGCATGTTACAAAACTGATGATGTCGTGTTGCATTTGCATGAATATAGTTAACAATACTTACAACTTGTTGCAAGGTGTCACTTAAAATAGTAGCTTTAGCACATATATTTTGCTGATACAATGAAAAGAAATGAGAGCATCTGGATCTGTTAATGCATTTTTAATATGTGCAATAAACCCTTCATGTTTTCCTGTCATGGAAAGTGCACCATCGGTACATATACTCACTGAATTTACCAAATGCAGTCCAACTTCATGACATTATCTTGAAAGTTGTTGAAGATATCTATTCCCTGTGTTCTGTTTGCAAGAGTGCCCAAAACGAGTAACTCTTCATGCAGAGAAAATCTTCTGTTATGACCCGAATGAAGCATAAAACCCACACCATGTCAGTAGTATCAGTTGACTCATCCAAAGTAATTGAATGATATATATTTTCCTTTTGAAGTAGTGCATGAAGTTGTTCTGTTACGTTGAAGGCTAATTCATGCTGCCGATCAGTTGTGGTTCTCCTTGAAAGAGGCAGTTGTTTATACTTTGAAACGTTATCAGGGTCTAAGCATCCTACAACTTCAACAATGCATTTTTTCACAATTTCTACATCACTGAATGGCTTCCCCTTTTTCCCGAGTATATAAGCTACTTTATAAGTTGCTTCAGTGGTGTTATTTCCAGGTCTTATTGCTGCTTGAAAGAATTGTCTTTGCTTTTGCTTTTCATCTTTTAATTTCTGCAACACAAACTTTCATGCCTCTCCCTCTAATTTAAAATATTTGTGGTCATTATGAGTGTTATAATGCTGACGAGCGTTGAATTTCTTTAATGTTGATATTATAGTATCACAAAGCAAGCAAATCATCTTATCTTTAGCAGAAACAAGATAACATTGCAATTCCCAATCCTCATTAAAAAGTCTATTTTCTTCCTTCAGGGTTCTCTAGGTGCAAAGAGATGGGGTTTTTTTTTTCAGTTTCTCATTTTTCTTAATTGTGATTATATCTTTCTTTGTATCTTGGCCTGCTGAAGTATGCCTTTGACATGATGGGCTGTTAAGCAAACAGAATTAAAAAATACTGTCAAGCTCTGCAACTATTCACAAATTCCACTTCAAACACAAATACAGTGCACCAATGTCAAAAGCTGATAACAGACTGGTGTACTCGACCCCCATAAACTCTTGACAACCAGCCTCGTGTGGTAGTGGCACCTGTAAGGTGGGGGAAGTTAGAACTAAATCATGAGCATAGCAGCCATCAATTTAGCCCTATGGCTTACTAATGCTCTAATTGTGTTAGTCAATCTGAGAGGATTATTTCATTGAAACTTATTTTATTCTTTGGCATTTTAAATACATTCATTTTTAAAATAAAATAAAAATATAAAAGACAAGAATGTATTAATAAAAACAAAAGGATTTGTTCTGTAAAACTTGGATTCTGTCAAAAGGCCACACTTAAGGACCTAGCAGGCCACAGTTTCCCCACCCCTGTACCAGACCCAATCCTAAACACTTACATATATCAATTCATTTAATATTCACAATAACTCTGTGAAGTAGGCATAATTGTCCTTCCTATCTTACAGATAAAATGAGATGCAAAGAAATCACGTAATTATAGGAGCCAGGTTGTGAACTCAAACCATTTTGCTAAACCACTGTATTATATTGACTTTTAGCAGGTACAGAGAGATGGGTTTTTTTTTTTTCAGTTTCTCATTTTTCTTAATTGTGATTATATCTTTCTTTGTATCTTGGCCTGCTGAAGTATGCCTTTGACTAAAGATTTGCAATAAAAACTGAGCCAACTTATATCTAATAAAGTTTTTCTTGTTTTTATACATAACAACAACTACTTGGCTCAATATAAAATACTTGGGTTAAAATGTTTGTTGAAACATCATATAGATTTGAAAATAACACTACACATTTGAAGCATGATCTTCTAACATTTTAAATTTATAGAAGAAAAGAATGGTGGCAGCTTGATACTTGTTTCTTTGTTGATAACCTGAATTTCTGTGAAGATGCTTTTAAGCTTTATAAAATCCTTGGTAACTGGGCTGGGTGTGGTAGCTCACTTTTTTTTTTTTTTATTTTTTTGGAGACGGGATCTCACTCTGTTGTCCGGGGTTAGAGGTTAGAATACAGTGGTGTCATCATAGTTCACTGGGACCTCAAACTCCTGGGTTGAAAGGATCCACCTACCTCAGCCTCTCGAGTGGCTAGGACTACAGGCACATGCCACCACACCCAGATAATTTTCTATTGTTTTGTAGACACTGGGTCTCGCTGTGCTGTTCAGGTTCATCTCCAACTCCTGGGCTCAAGGGATCCTCCTGCCTTGGCCTCCCAAAGTGTTAGGATTACAGGCATGAGCCACCACTCCCGGCCTTGTTCTAGTTTCCCTATCAAAAACAGCTGAAGATTTTAGGTTGAACCTAGGTTTTCTGTTTGTCAGGTTCACTTTGCAAGAGTTTCTAAGGTTTTTTTCTTTACTTCACCAATTTAAGTTTCTGTAATGTCAGTTCTCTTACCTCCAAAGTAGATTTTTATTTAGTTATTGTAATTTTGGTTTCTTTTAGCAGTTATTTTTTTACAGCTCCACTTCTATATCTTTTCTGATAGCCTATTGTTTCCTTGTCACTTTTTGCAGTTTAATAGAATTTATGAATTCTTGTATTTGATAATCACTTTTTAAAATAATTTTCTTTTGTTTCCTTAAATAAATAATTTTTAGATGGTTGACTTTTTATACTTTTTTGAATGATAGACTCTTTCCTTGGTTTTGCAGAATTTTTTCACAAGTCAAGAGCAAATTTCTTTCTGGTTATTCATCTTCAAACATAGAGAGATTATCTAGAATACACTGTTTTGAAAAGGTGCTATTTTCAGTTGTGTTGTGTAGGGCTGTCATAGTGTTCCTGCATATATATGGACAATAAGGCTTATGCTCTTTTATTTAATATGTAAATTATGCCTATATGTCCATAGCACTAGCCTAGAGAGAGAGCAAAAACACTCATGCTCACATTACTTCATAATATATGTTTTCAGACAAATTCTAGTCTTTAACTAGAATATCTAGTTAAAAACTGAACACATGGCAAGTCCACACAGTTTTAAAATTGGATAGACTGACCACCTAACTCCTAGCCTAATTTCTCCTGTCTCACAAACATTCATCTGGCGTCTTCTACTTGGCTGATAATATATTAATTTTCTCTTACACCTTATGCTCTCATAACACGCCATTTCTTCATCTATTATAGCACTTACCAAAATAATAATTTAAAAGGCAATGTTATAATCAGTAGTTGAATATCTATATCCTGCCTTAGAATGTAAAATCCTTAAAGTCCAGGTCCATATTTGTCTTGTTTTCTTATTACTTTTTTCTCCTTTTCATGACCTCAGGGGCAAATGTATGACTTCATCACACTCCTTAGTCTGATGGTACACTATCAATATTTGTCCATTTTATTTATCCATTCCCCCATGTATTTATTCTCTTTTATGTTTGTTCCCATACCCACCTTCTCTCCCTCCACTTATACACGATCATTCTAATATATTCTAATATTGCATTTGCATACCTCCTTATAAAATACAGAAGAACTCCCTCTGTATCTCACTATTTTTGCTCGGCATTATTTTTAAATTTCATCCATATTACTGTATGTACATTGTCTATTGCTCCTATGTGATTTATAGTATTCTATGATATGAAGCTACTACTTTCACCTAGATATCCTCCAACTCTTCACTAACACAACCTACTGATGAACATCCGTGTATATGAACCCTTTTGTATTTGAAAAAGAATTCCTCTGGAACATATGCTCAGGAGTGGCACTCATGGTCGTAGTCTGTACACAATCTGAATTTGCCACAGTACTGTCAGATTGTTATTAAGAGTGGCTGTCTCAGTCTACAATGTCTGTAGGAATTTAATGCGGGTGTCTGTATCCCTAGTAACACTTGGCCTGATTCAGCTTTTTAATTTTTGTCAATACAATGAGTGAAAAGTGATGTCAGTGTCTTTAATTTCCATTTCTCTAACTACATAAATTTGGACACCATTTTGTTAATTACAAGTGTTTTTGGAAGGAGGAGGGGGTGAGGGTGAGGGGTGTTCCCTTCCATTTATTGAATGTCCTTTATCTTTTATTTTTCAATTGAATTGCTATCTTCTTACTGATTAGCAGGAATTTCTTGATAATCTAACTATAAATATCTTTTATAGACACTAAAAATTAAATTTTTTCTACCAGTTTGTCATCTGATTGTGAACTTTTCCATTCAATCTTCAGAAAAAAAAAATCTTTAAATCTTATTTTATAAAATCCAGTCTTTCTTTCCCTCAATGTTTTTGCTTTGGGGTTTTGTTTAAAAGGTTCTTCCTCATATCTGGACTGAAAAAACCTTATTCTTACATTTATAGTTTTATCTTTACAGTATAGTAATTAAGACCAAGGATACTGAAATCACACTATTTGAATTCACGATCTTGGCTCCTTCACTTACTAACTCAGTGAATTGGACAACTTAACCTTTATACACCTGTCTCTTTGTCTATAAAATGGGAGTGATAATACTAATGAACTCAGTAGGATTGTCGTGAGAATTGAATGAGTTAATACATAAAAAGCACTTAGAAAAATGCCTACCTGTACATACTAAGCATTGTATAAATTTTTCTGTTGTGGTAAATATGCTTATATATATTCAGTAAGGATCCAGTTTTATTTTTCTGCATATTGTCAATCAATTTTCTCAACACTTATACTAAACAACCCATTAATTTCTTATTGATTTTTACTGGCAGGTTTTCCCTTGGTTAGTATGCCCACTATTTTGTTTCATTGTTTCATTTGGGTGTGTTCCTGAACCAAAACCATACTGGTTTTATTGTTATGGATTTTATCTTATTATCTGAGAGAACAAATCTCTACTCTTTGCTATTTTTTTCAAAGAAGAATCAGTTATTTGTTTGTCTTTATTCTTCCATTTAAATTTTAAAATGATTGCACTGAGTTCTAAAAATCATCCAGATGAAATTTTTTGCTTTTGATTAGATTGAATTTATATATATATTTGCAGGGAATTGAACTTTTTATTATTTATTATTTAGTTAACCCAATAACTTTTTATTTATTTATTATTTAGTTAACCCAAATAAGAGCACAAAATGTTTCTATTTTTTCTTTCAGATCTTTTATGATCTTTATTAGAGATAAGAATTTTTCTCCATTGAAGTCTTGCACATTCATTGTTAAGTTAAAGTTCATAGATACTTTGTATTTTTGTTATTGTTGAAATTACATTTTCACATTGTCTAATCTTGTGAAAAAAATACTATTGGTTTTTGTAAATTGATCTTGTATCCAACAAGAAAACAAAAACAATACTCTGAATTTGATTGTGTTGATTTTTCTAGAGAGATGTGCATATCATCCACCAATAATGACAGTTTTATCTTCTCTTTTCCATTTTAATCTTGTAATTTTTTTAATATAGAATTAGACAGGACCTCCATTTTTATATTAAGCAGGTGTGACGATAGTGAGCGTCATTGTCTTGCTGCTGTTCTTACAGGGAAAATATCTAAGGTTTCCCCACTGAGTAAAATGTTTACTATAGGTTTTTTGAAACATAATCTCATCAAGTTTCCTACTTGGCTAGGTGGTGGTGTTGTTTTTTAAATCGTATATGACTGCGAAAATTTAGAGAATTTTTTTCTGTATCTATTGAGGTAATACATGATTTTTTTTCTGTAATCAATTTTTGTGGCAAACTACCATGATAGGTTTTCTAGATTCAATCTTTCTTGCAACCCTGAGCTAAATCTATTTGCTTATAATACATCATTTTGTTTTATATATTAATATTTTTTACTGTGAAATATAACACACATATTTTTTAAAATATATGGCTGGCATGGTGGCTCACCCCTGCAATCCCAGCACTTTGGGAGACTCAAGCAGGAGGATTGCTTGAGGCCAGGAGTTTGAGACAAGCCTGGTCAACATAGCAAGACCCTATCTCCACAAAAAATTTAAAAATTAGCGGGGTGTAGTGACACACACTTGTATTCCTAGCTACTCAGGAGGCTGAGGTTGGAGGATTGCTTGAAGCCCAGGAGTTTGAGGCTGCAGTGAGCTATGACTGTGACACTGCATTCCAACCTGGGCAACTGAGTGAGACCCTGTCTCAAAAGAAATGTGTAAATTATGTATAAATCTGATTCTATGAATAACTAAGATGTGAACATCCATATAATCGCCACCCAGTTTGAAAATTAAAGCCTTATTAATACCCTAAAGTCTCCTATGTGTTACTTCCTGATCTCAAACCACTCAAGTCCTCCTAAAAGTAACTACATCCTAGCTTTTCTAATAATTATTTCCTTCCCTTTCTTTACTATTTTACCACATATTCCCAAATAAAATATTTCATTTTTGCTTTTTCATACTGTAAATGAATGGAATCATTTTATGCCTTTCTTGTGTCTAGCCTCTGTCATTCAACATTGTTATAGTAAGATTACCATGCTGAATGTAGTAGTTCATTCATTTGTATTGATGTGTAGTGGTCCATTACATATTGTTTATATATTTCAGACTTAGTGGACATTTGTTGTTTCTAGCTTGAGGCTATTGCAAAGAATGTTCCTAGGAAATCATTTGTGCAAGTTTTCTGATATGCATACATGTGAGTTCCTAAGAGTTGAATTGCTGGTTAATGGAATATATATATCCACTCACCTTTACTAGATGATGCCACATTATTTAAAAAAAAACGTGCTTGTACCAGTTTTTCAAAGATCTACTTTTTGTAGCCTGAATCCTAAAATGTAATAATTATAGATTGACTAGTTTCTTTTCTACAGCATAACCAAATTCTTCATAAGAGAGATGAATTCTCATCTCCACCCCTCCTCACTTCAGTTAATTTGATATTTTAGGATACAGTAATTGTAATGCTCCACATTCAGATATCAATTAAAGAAATGAATTTCTAATTCAATGAGAAATCAATTTTTTTAAATGGAGCTGCAGGCATGCTTGATACAAAGCTCGAATGGTATCATTAGCTCTCTCTCTCCCTCTCCTTCCTTTCTCCACTTCCTTTCTGCCCTTCCTCTTTTATTCACCCTTCCTCTATCTCTTGTCATTGTGGTCATTGTGGTAGAGAAGATGACTGCCAGAATGACATCCAGAGCACCACCTTCCCACCTTAGCAACCCACGTGGAAAAAGAAAAACCTTCCTGCATCTTTTGGTAGAAAAGTCCCCACGTGGCACGTGTTAGCCTCTCTGAATCGTGTGCCTTCTCTGATTGTCAGGGTTGTTGAGGGGGGAAGATCACCCAGACTGACCACCTCATCAAGACCACATGGTTGTGCAAAGAAATGATGCCTGTGCATGTACATGACTTGTTCTCACCAAGTAATCATCTGTTCACTTTCATCTCACCTCCTTCAGAGGAGTCTTTCATCTCCTTATTCCTATTGTCCAGCATAATGGTTAGCACATAACAGGGACTAAGTAAAAGGTGGTTAAATGAATGAGGATGGGGAAATACCTATTTTTACATACTTCAATGTAAAAGACACTTTAGAAGAACCCATCTTGACGTACAGGGGAGATGACTTAAAATTGCATGAAATGACATTGCATTGACTGGACTATTCCACATAGAACACATTTCATGTACATTCCTATGTAGCTGGTACTGCTGAATATATACTTTTCCT
The DNA here is from genome assembly GCA_023783475.1 of Daubentonia madagascariensis. Taxonomy (NCBI): domain Eukaryota; kingdom Metazoa; phylum Chordata; class Mammalia; order Primates; family Daubentoniidae; genus Daubentonia; species Daubentonia madagascariensis. The sequence continues at coordinate 11,802,433 of JAKFHU010000747.1, read as the reverse complement.
TATTTTACCTTGTTAGGAAGCAGAGTTGTGGTGCTGTCACAGTGAGTGAATGTTTTCTAAACTGTCACATGATGTACTTACAAAAATGGAAACTGCAGCCCTGGATTCTGTATGTTTCAAACAGTGCCAGATGCCATGAAGTCATATGCAGATGTCTTACATTGACAAAATTATAGTAACAGTTGGGCTTCTTTGTCTGAATATTTCTGCTTAGGAGGGTTAAATAGCCTAGCAGGCAGTGGAAACTAAAACCTTCTGTTCAGCTACGGGGTATAAATGATGAAATCAACCACAGTTGTTGCTGAGTTAATATCCTCAACCTTGATGCAGAAGGGCTACCTTCATGAACTTAAAACTTGTGGTTGGTGGAACTCAGAACAGAGGGCATATTGACTCGTAGAGGTAGCAATGTTTGCAGGTGCAAGACTAACTCTGACCTAGTTGAAAGAATTACAGAACTAGGCCAAATGGGAAGAGTATTCCAGTATCAAAGTCAATCATTTCCCAATATGTTCTGCAACTGAAATGACCGTGATGACACTGGGAAAGAATGTAAGACCTCAAGTGGCCTTTGGCTTGATTTACTTGCTACTTTTGTTTCTAATTCAATCCACAAAGATACCATTGTGCTTTGTGTACGTTCTGCCCTTTGTCCCTGGAACATTCTTTCCTCCCCTGTCCACCCGGAAAGCTCCCAGTCATCTATCAAATATAAGTTCACATTTTATCTCCTCTGTGAAGTCTTCCCTAATTCCCTTAGGCAGGTTTAGATGTTCCTCCCATGTTGGGTTCTTCTGAACCTTTTGCATGTCTTTAAGAAAGCTGGTATCTCTTTATATTATATATTATGTATTATATATAAATTGTAATTCATTGTTGATATTTGACTCCTTAATAGACAGTGAGTGCCTTAAAGCAATAGAATATTTCTTTTTTATCTTTGTACTGTAATCCCAGAAACAGAATAAAGCTTCAATAAATGTTGCTAAATAGATTTGTTAATGATTTGATATAGTGCTTTGGAACTTTCCAAGTACTTTCTTATCCATTACTTTATTTAATCACCCAACAATGCTGTGTAGGCAAACTAGATATGATTATCCCTATTTTACTGATGAGGAAACTGAATCATCAAAATGATGTATAATTTGCTCAGAATCAATAGCTTATTTGTGTCAGGATAAAGCTAGAAAGCAAGTCTTTGATTCAGCCAGGAACCTTTAACTCCCCCATAGACTAAGAGTCACTGCCTCAGGGCTCCTAGATCTTTAAAATGTAGCTAGGCCAGCTAGAATACTTTCCTCAACACTTCAACATTTGATCTCCTGCTCGGTTTTCAATATCTGACATCTTCCTTTATCTTCCAACTGCACTTTGAACATTGGATTTCAGATTTCTGGTTACCCATGAAAAAATTTGCCTGAATTGTTTTTACTGATCCTGCTGCCTGCCCAAAGCCCAGTGTCCTAGTATACATCCCTCTTACTAGCACAACTTTTCTTTTGGAATGAGCTGGAGGTTCCTAGGTATGGTAGCCTAGTGATCTTCCCATTACATTGTTGCTCCACATAGATTGATAGTTCTACCTGTGTTGTGGATTAGTAATAATGACCACTACTAGTAATTACTAATATTTCTAAGTGCTTGCTGTGTTCCAGGCATAATGTAAAATAAGTATTATCTCATTTGCTCTTGAGAACAAACTCATGATGTAGAACTAATATCTTCATCTTACAAAGAGGGAAATTGAGGCTTAGAGAAGTTATGTAACATGCCCTGGGTGACACAGCTAGTAAATTGCAAGGGGGATTTGAACTAAAATGTATCTAATTTCCAAAGTAATGTCTTTAACCTCATAATATTTGCAAATTTCTATAAAATCAACTATTATACAGAGTAGCTAAATGAACATGTGCATAATATGGCCGGGGAAAAAAAAGATGGTGATGTACACTTATCTCCTGATAGATGAGGTGCTCAATAAATACCACTGGAATAACATTTCCTGTCTAAATTCTAATCTAATTAATTTTATAAAGCAGAGAATGCTTTAGCAGCTCCATCTACATGCCCTGGGGGGAAATATTTGTTTTGAATATTCTAAAGCACTCAAAAGTTTTCAAGATCATGAAACTTTATCCATCTGGCTTAGTGGAGGATTTGATAGGAAATATAGTTGCCTTTCAGTGGATATACTCAATGATTCTTTCATTAAAATTAATTCCCAAACTGCATATAAATACAGACTTTCTTTGAAACAACTACAAAATGCAAATAGAGTAGCGTTAATCTTCTGATTTTCCATGTGATATTTGTATTTATGATGTTTCAAGACTTTGGATGAAACCCAAAATGCCTACTGTCATGACTCTTAAGGATTTTGTTTTCTTATTGCTACTCTCCTTCCATATGAGCTCTTCAGGTTCTCCAAAATACCACCCTCCCTCTTTTGTCCAGAACTTCACATGTGTTGTTCCTCCTGCCCCTACTTTTCCCCTGGGTCTCCTCTACTCACGTATCAAATCTTGAAGTCAAAGTAGATTTCTCAGGGATTCCTTTTCTGAGCCCTCACTGTAAGTTTGGTCCCCTCTTCTGTGTTTCTGTAGCATCCTGCTCCCTTCCCAACAGGCATAGCACCCATTAGAGCTTGTCCAGTTTTCATCTTCTGGCATCTCTCACTGTGTCTTGCATATGATGGGTCCTCAATAAATGTTGGATAAATGAGTAACTTAAGGCCTTCCTGTGCTAAAGCCAGTGTTGGGTCAATAGCCATCATCAGAACAAGACAGTATTAAAGCAAACATGTTTTTACTAAGTGAGCCAGTTTGACATTTGGAATCAGGTATGTGCTTCCTTTAGGATCTGCCTCAGTTGCCGTGATCACATATTTGTACATGGGACTGAAAACGATAGGAAACCCAATGCAAACTAACCTAAAACAGAATCCCTCAGCTCACAAAGTAGGAAGACCAGTAGGAGGAGTGGACTTTCAGGGAATCTGAAACAGTGGCTGATCTGTTTTCTCTCCACCTCCCCTCTCACACAGTAGCCGTGGTGCTGGCTTTATCCCCACTCCTGCGCCCTTGCAGTCATGCAACGGCTGTCAGTAGCAGTTAAGACGACATGCCTCTTCAGCCATGCCAGCGGGACAGAGTGGGAGAGACTTTCTCTTGTATGAATCTCTCATAAAATTAAGAAAACTTTTTCCCAGAAATAACTAGGCTCGCTTCCTTTAGTACCTTATTGACTCAAATTCAGCCATGTGTCTGTTTCTTAAATACTTTCTGTCATCTGGGAAAGCTAATTGGCTTAGGCCTTGGTTTCCGAGTCAATCATTTATCATGACTGGTTTTCTAATTCTAAGTGGCCAGAGATGAGGGCAAAGGCCCACTGCCACCATCTACTCAAAATTGCACCAAAATTACTCTCTGTCCTTAAAAAATGACTAAAATCAAATTTTAATCAGATGTTACAGCAAAACCAAGATTCATTCTGAGAGGAAAGTAGAAATTATCCTTATAAGGGAGAAGTGTAAGGAACACTTGTGCCTCCATGTCTTCCTTGTTCAGTCAGAGATAGAAGTGGCAAGCAGGACGTAGGGAAGGGAATGAGGCATCATGGGTCTCCAGATCAATAACTTATTTCTATTGTGATAGCAAATGCTGGCACCTCTCTCATATTTAAAATAACACATTTAACACCTGCGGGATGGAGGGATCTTGACTGGTCACTCAAGGTGCTTACATTAAAACAAAGATTAAAACTCCATTTGAGGAACAAGTGATTAGCATTACATTTTAAGGAGCTTAAAATTGATGATTCTTCCACGGTAAATTATTACTTGTCATCACTTCTTTTTATTTATTTATTTTTGTGTGTGTGATCCTCTGAAGATCTAAATGAACTCTAACTTTAAAAATGGTCTTCTTTTTCTGAGAATTTTTTTTTTCATTTTGGACTATAACATTCCTTTCTGTTTTGTCCTCCATATGTCCTCATAAATATAATTCTGGCACTGGAATTCAGACAGCACTTCCCAGCACTTGCATACTCAGCATTAAGCCACTAAGATATGAGATCATGTAAGCTCTTTGCCATTTAATCACTTTACATTCCTTTAACAAATGAGTATTGGGTGCCTACTATGTGTGAGACACTGTGCCCAGTGCTTCGAGCTGTAGATGAGATACATGTCTTGTCTTTGAAGAGCTTACAATAGCATCGGGAGCAAAACTGAGTAAAGATACAAGGAATAATGTGATAAATGCAAATTGCATGGCACCAAAAAATAACTACTAAAGACAATGAATTGATGAGCGGTTGCTTGCATGGTCAAGAAATGCTTCAGGAAGAAATACTTGAGCTAGGAGTTATAGTAGATGGGGTTTGATTTTGGCTGAGCAGAGAGAGTTAGCATCTCAAAAAAAGAACAGAAGAAAAAATTAAAGAAGGTAGACTTGAGTAAGGTGTTCAGGAAACAATGAATATAGAAAAGGCTAGAAGGAGGTAAGGGTCCCCGCTATTAATAAAGCACTCTCAATTTAGAAAATCTGAGCCAGATTACAGAGGACTTGGAATGCTCTGTTTTAAAAATTGGAATGTCTTTCTGGAGGAGTAAGGAGCAACAGAAAATTTGGGGGATATATTTAGATAATAAAAGGATGTATAAAAGTTATATGAGAGGAAAATCCCGGTGTGTGATAAGACCCAGCTAGGAGAGAATCAAGATACTACTGTCTTGGTTCAGTTTTGTCAAGGGAAGGATTTGACTATGAAGGTGGTAAAGGGAATAGTCAGTGGCAAAGAAAGATAAGAATCAGAGCTTAAATTGTTAGCTTATATCACTGAGTTACCCTTACTGCCATTAATAATGCAGGAACACACAAAGGGGTGCCAAAGTAGTTCCCAAACCTGGCTTCATAATAAAATCACCTGCAAAGTTTTGAAAAATACTAATGCTTGGGACCTGTCCAAACAATTGGTCTTGAGTGGAACTTGGGCATTGGTATTTTTTAAAAGCAAATTGCATCAAGATCCACTGGGATAGAGGATGGTAGGTTCAGTTTCTGTGAAAATCCTCTCCTATTGCAGGATATAGTTTATCAGGATTTTTGAGAGGGAGGGAGGCAGGGACAGAATGAAAGAAATGTTCTGCTTCTGTTATGGTTGGTGGGGTTCAGGAGCTTGATAACAGCTCCCCTATTGTGAAGCGTGTTACACAGCTCCAGCCATTGATCCCAACTTTTAAAAATACAATCCAATTCAAGCAGTGTGCTGTTATTTTTCAAAGAAATTTGCACATAATGCATTAGTCACTTCTATAGTCTAAAATTACAAAATACTTTCTCACTTGGAGAATTGTTCATTTGCTTCTTCTTTGTCAAAAAAAAAGATTATATCTTCATTTGTTTACAGGAAAAGAAGTGTAATATTGTAGTAATCAGGTGCATTAAACATTTATAACTTTGAGTATCAGTCCAAAATGTAGGGTTTTTCTTTTCCTTCTTTTCTTTTCTTTAAGAAAAATCATCTTGTGTTTTATATGGATAAACATCAGGAGGTGATAGACTTTATTCATGGCTGTTTCTCTGCATAAATGCTTTATTCTTCAAGAAAAACAATTCTAATCAAGAGCTTTATCCCTTTCATTCACCTCCACTCTTTGTTCACACTGGGAGGTCAGCACCTTATGTTTCCGACATTGTAATTTATTGCTGTTGGAAAGATTGAGTATTTGTATAGGATTTCCACCATAATTCAGCTTTGTTGCAAACTCTTACCAAGTATAACTTCTTAAGAATACTTTCTAAAGAATACTTGATGGAATTCAAAAATGACCAGATATATTTGGACTCAGCAAATGGGTATAAATATAAATAGTATAGAGACAGATTTAATGTAAAATAAGGTGTGTGTATATATGCATATATATGCAAATGAATGCTATATGTAGGTCTAAGGCATGAGTTTCTTTTTTTCTTCAGCAAAGGACAGTTACATTTGAGATGATTTAACGAGTTAGTACTATATATGTTACAGGAGTTAGATGTGTGTGAAAGACCTTTTTTTTTAATTAAAAAGCATATATTTTAGATTTCAAATTCTGATGTTTCAAAATGTGATGAAGAACTTAAAAGACTTCTTGTCTTTTTCTTTGTGTTTTGGAAATAAGCTTCTATGGAAGACAATGAAAAGCAGAAATAGCCTCTCAGAGGAAGCATCACTCCGTGGAAGGCTCAAGGAAAGTTTATAATCAAGAGCACACCATACAGGGAACTCAGGAACGGGCACTTCCATTTCCCTGAGAGCTGAGCATTTATGCTTGGATTGTCTTCCAAGTGAGCACTCCCCCTGTCCTTTACCAATTATTGGTGGCTGTGATACCAGAATAATTGAGTCTAAGAGCTTGCACTTCTGAGTACAAAGGGATACCTCTGAGTAGGACTATATCCATCTATCCAAGCAGATGATATCACAAGATCTCCTGTTAAGAAGACAGCCTATCTCCTGTCTCCAAGAATCTATAAGTAACCTTTACTTGCAAGGCTTCTCTCAAATATTTAAACAAACCCAGCCAACTTTTTCTTATTCTGACCTCAATGGAGCTAAAGAACAGCTGGTCTACATTTTCCAAATAATAGCTCTTCGTATTTTTGAAGAGAGTTATTACATCCTTCTTCAGCCATCTCTTTTCCAGGCCAAATAGTGTAAACTCCTTTAGTCTTTTATCAAGTTTCCTCTCCATCAATTTATTGCTCTTTTTGTAGATGCTGCTTAATTTTTCAATATCCTTTCTAAAGTACAACAGCCCAGCGTGAAGATAGGCTTTTCACAAGATTACAGAAGATGAATCTGAGAAAGAACATATTTTGCATTTGTAGTAATAACCAACTTTGGTAGGTTTCTTTAATATAAACTGTAGTTTTTAATATAGATTATTTATGTTATTTAATACTGTTTATTTTTCTTTAATGTAATCTATAGCATGGTATCTTGAGTCCATTTTTTTATCCATATTGTATAGATAAAGAAGAAACCATGAGCATTTAACCAAATGCCCAAGAAAACAGAAAGCAACAAAATCAAGACTAGGTGCAAGGACTTCTTTTCATACTAACTAATATGTTAGTTTTGAAAGTCATCCTGTTACCTCTGATTGGAACAGCTCTTTATGGCCCAAGCCCACCACTCATGCTCTATGCTGGGCATTTTTCATTTCTCAACTTAAATGGCCCTTCCTCTGTGATGGACCTTTCTGAAACTCCCATGTCTTGCTCACACATTCACACAGATGTGCCACAGGAGACTACTTAGTCACCCTGTTATGAGCGCCCATAGCATCCTGCACATCTCCTACACTAACCAAGAGCATAAATTACATTTGAAAACTATCTATTGTAAAATGTCGTTCATTATTCTATATCATAAAATCATTACAATGGAGGAACAAGAGACAGCCATGGATTTCTGAGCCTAGAAACATTGTGCTGCAGTGGGTACAACCTAACACATACTAAAAGTTGCTTTGGGATGGAAGCCAGTGAAAGTTGAGTTGACTCCTCTTTGCTTATATCTTTCTCACTTATATGAATCTTGGGATTTCAGGGTACACCATACTGGCAGTGGATAAGATTTATTTTTTTCCTAAACTTTTTACCTTTCTTTTCTTTCTTTCATCAAGCTTTTATTATTTTTCACCATATGATCACTTCTACATGGAATTCAAACTTTTATGAAAATTTTTAGTTTTTCAACATCTTTAAGAACCAAATGAAGAATATCTTTTCTTTTTGTGAAGATACCTCTGCCCTTGAGTAGCTTGATTGTTTACCTGCAGCCTGTTGAAAGAAACATTTCAGCTTCCTGGATTATAGAATCCCTATCATCACCATTTAGTTATTATGAGGCCAAGTACTTGGGATCAAAGAAACCTTCATTTCCCCATGCTTATTGGTTTGAGATGATGTGTGGTATGCATGCACATGTTAAATAACAGACCAATGTCTGTGTTGGTGTTCAGTTGATACGGTCTAAGAGTGAAGGTAAAATATATTAATTATATGGTTAATTTAAGAAAAATAGTCCTGTAGACCCTTTTATAGAATGGTGCAAATAAAATGCAGCACCTTGGTTACAATTGATCATATTAATATGCTGAATTTTTAGTTGTGTGTTCCAAGTTCCATGAGATTTGATATATAAAAACAGACATTAATTATCAGTCTGTTTCTTCAACAGGTATTTATTGGAGGTAGATATTTAGTGTATAGAAGTGAACAAAACAAACAAAACAAAAAAGAAGTGAGCAAAACAGATAAGTCCCTGACTTTATGACGCTCCCATCATTTTAGTGGGGGAGGCAGTTTAAAAACTACATATGTAGTAACATTAGCCAGAGAGAAACAAGGTAAATAGTTACAGTTAAGCAAGGAAAGAGTACTCTTTCATATATAGTCTTGAATGGCCTTTCAGAAGTCGTTTGAGTAGAGACCAGAAAATGAAGTGAGGAGCAGCATTGCACATCGTGGTGAGGTACTGGATTTAGTTCAAGTGTGATAAAAACCCACTGGAGAATTTTGAGCAGGAGAGTATTTTCACTGCTGTGTAGAACATAGAATGTAGGGGCAAAAAAATGTAGAGACAAAGGGACTTTTTCATTATCCATATAAGAGAGATGGTGGCTTGAACTTGGGTGTTGTGATGGAAGTGTTGAGAAGTTAGACCCTGCAGGTATTGTGAAAGTAGATCAGACAGGATTCCCTACTTGCATGGATGTGAAATGGGAAAGAACGGAGTCGAGAATGATTTCAAGGTTTCTGGCGTGAGCACCTGGGTGGCAGCAGTGCTATTTATTGCAATAAAGAGCAAAGACATAGGAAGTGGGAGGTGGGAGATCAAGAATTTGGTTGTGATATCCTGAATTTAAGGTAGCTGCTAGGTAACCAAGTAGAGATATCAAATATATTGTCAGCTGCACAAATCTGGATTTTAGTAGAAAGTTCAGTGCTTGAAGTTATAAATTTGAAGTTAACAACCTACAAATGACATTGGATTCAATTAGATAAGCTAAGAGTTAAGGAGGAAAAAGAAGGAAAGAGACTGAAGCCTGAGCCCCGACACGTTTCTATGTTTAGAGAACTGAAAAAAAAACAAAAAAAGGAGGATCCAGCAGAAGTAATTAAGAATGAATGGTACGAGGAAAACCGGGCAAGTGTGAAATATCAGCAAGACCGTGGAGAAAGTGTTCCCAGTACTTGATGTCTACCAACACTTTCTCTCTGTCTCTTCTCTTCCTCTTCCTCCCCCCAACAGCCCTTTTTCCTAAATAAATGGCTTAATAGAATCACAAAAACCTTTAGCCTTAAAATAAGAGAGCTATTATTCACGTTATGAGAAATTCTTTACCTACTGAAAGTACTCCAAAATATATCTGTAAATAATGAACTTGTCCAGTCTATCCCAATAGAATTCAATTATCAAACTTTTTGGAAATAACTTTCTATTGCAAAGCAAGCTGGAATTCTGAAACTGCCTCACTAAGTATATTCACAGTGGTCAGAAGCCGGCAATAAGACCTGAGCAAGTAGAATAAGTGGACCTGGGTTCTAGTCTTGACTCTGCCACTTACTAGCTTAAATAATTCAACTAACCTCTCTGGCCTTAGTTTGCACATCTCTAAATGTGCAGAGAAGGGAAGGAATAGCTCTTAGATAGAGTCTTTCTAGCTCTGAAAAAAAAAACCAAACATGATTCTAAGTCTTAGTAATATAAAATGACTGTATAAGATTCTGGGAAGTTCTTTCTATTGGATAAATTGGATGTTTTCTCCATTATATACAAAGTCCTATATATCATTATATGTGTGATATCATGGTATATGATATCATGATATATGAAAATATGTTTCCATTACATAGACAGTTCTATCTGTTATATGAGAAAATATTCTTGACCCAGTGCAATGTGAACTTGCTTGATAAACTGCACCGTGCTTATTTTTTTTTTAGAAGGTGACTGAATTAGTGCATATAAGCAGATGGTCTTGCCCCACAGCTTTCTTCTCAACTGGACTCACATACTCGTCTCCATATGTTCCTAAATTAAAATGTTAGATGTCAATTGTGAGGAATATTTTGGAGAATTTTAACTTTGTGCTTAAAAATTTGCCCTTGCATTTTTTTCTACAAACTATCTTTGAACCATGTATAATTTCTAAATTAAGACCCCGATTTGAGAAAGTGGCATGCAGTAGGTAGAGATACTTAATATATTCCTTCCCCCACCCCATCTAGTGAGAAAAGTGGAGACAACGTTAGAAACTAACATATTTAGATTTGCATCCCATTAGTAGTTTTGCATTGGCCAAGTCACTTAATCTCTCTAAGCCTCCATTTTCTCACTTGTAAAATAGATATTTTAATACCTATTTTTTTTTAGAATTGTAATGCGATTGACGAGTTAACATGGGCAAAGCACTTAACACACTGTTTCAAACATGGTAGGCAATTAATACATATTGGTTACTGTACTATCCTCCCTTCTGTGCTTCCGTTCATTCTTGAACTCAGGAAAGAGGCAGATAAAAGTAAGTGAGGTGAGCAGATAAAATTTCTATTTGCCTTCTGGATCAGCATAATCCTTTAGTTCACGACTCTAGGCAACATTCAAAATTCTAACTGTACCAATTTTATGCTACAGTTTAAAATATCAACACATAGAAGACAACAATCCCACAATGTTTACATTTTGTTGTAGTAAATATTTAGATAGATATAATATTTTCAGTAGTGGTTGAATTCTTAAGTAAAGAATATTAAGAAAAAATAAAGCATGCTTATGTGGGCAAGATAATGCCATAATGAGAACCATAGCTCTTGCATTTGCTGACCTGAATGTGTTTAAATTTGTAACCTCAACATCACATTAGCAGAATATTTTGCATTTGAAATCTGGTGCATGATTTTAAAAGTTATCAAGCTTCTAGGGACCTTTTCAAAGGCTCTATGTAAATGGAAGTGATTATTATTTATGACTAATCCAGCTGCATTTTTACTGTTTTTCCTACTAAGGCTTTCATGCAGATTAAGCTATGAGCCAAGCAGTAGAGTTATACTGTCTTCATGTAAATAAAAGAAAGTGATTTTTAGGTGAAATGTAGTCTTAAAAAATAACAATATAGCATTTAGTATTATAAATTATTAATACTTTCACCACTCTTTTCATGTGTTTTATCTACCTTTTAGTTTTATTTCATTGTAGAAACAAGTCTTAATACACTATTCTTACAATAGTGTTCAAACTGGAAAAAACAAAACAAAACAAAACCTGGAAGCCCTTTTCCAGCCATATCATCTGTGGCCTAAATTACTTTTATCATGTTATCTGTTACATTCCAAATATTCCAGAATTATGGCTTTACCCATCTTTTTCTGCTTCTGAAGTCACTCATTTCATAAGTAGAAAGCATCTAATCTAGCAGGAATTGTGAGGGATACAAAAATTATGGGTCCTATTAATAAGATATATCATATTTTATAACTTCATTTGTGCCACTACAGAGGTGTTCTATAAAGTAAATTCAAAAATATCCCTCTGTGAAAATCAACTAACAGCTACCTTATCCCATTTTATTAAAAAAAAAATGGACACACGAATAATAATCAATGATACTGTTGAAATGCATGGGCATGGTTGTTAAGAGCCCAGACTCTCTGGGTATATGATCTGGCCATAACTTACTAGTACATGATCTTGAGCAACCCACTGAACTTTGGCATAATGGTAGTAGTTATTCCAACTCATGGGGTATTTGTGAAGATTAGATGAATTGATACAAGCAAAATACTTACAATAATGTGTGGCACATTATTGTTTCATAAATATAAGTTATGATTATTATTTTGCCCAAAATACATTTGTTGGGTCCTGACACAATAATCTTTTCTTAAGAGTCATGGAAGGAATAAAGCATTGTGCATAAAGCAAACTAAAAATTAATTATGTGCTAAGATAATGTACTAACAAAACAAAAAGTATGGAACTCTAGGAGTTCATCTGGATGTTATGAAGAATTTTTTTCCTATACATGGGCAGGGTGAATGTCCTTGAACCAAAGCAGGATGACTATCTGTATTGGTTACTTTTTTTTATGGCTAAACCTAAGACTCAGATCTTACCATAGTAATTTTTAAAAATAAAACAAAGCCACATGTAAACCAGGGAAGAGCAGAAGAAAATGGCAGGAATAGTATAAGAGCATTTAAAGGAGTAAGAGATACATAAAAACAGAAAAAGACAGAGACACAAAAAGAGAGAAGAGGGAAGAAGAGACAGATAGAAAGGCAGAGACAGGAAAAAGGAAAAGGAAGGCAGAGATAGATAGAGAAGAAGTAAGATATATAGAGACAGACATAAAGAGACATAGTGAGAGAAAGACAAAGACCAACAGAAAAAGAGAGAGACTAAGAGGTGGCATCAAGACAAAGAGAAAATGATAAAGTCATAGAAAGAAAGAGACAGGATCAGAGAGACTGAGCAAGAGACAGGCCTGACAAGGCTCTGGATGGTACTTTTCTTCTCCATACTCCTGCAAGAGAACAGGCTAGGGATCTGTTAACATGTAACTCCAAAGGAGGATCAGAGAAAACAAATAAACCAGACTCCCTAGTTCTTTGCCCTTAAACCAGGCGTGGAAACATCACCATTAACAGCACTCCACCTTCTTGGGGTTGGAGGAGGCAAGATTGGTGAATGGGGATCTTTGCACTTCTGCTAAAGACCATTAGCTACTGTTACCAAGCCTATGCTAAATAATAAGGGATTTCCATGTATTATATCATTTAGTCCCTTCCCAAGTCCAATATTATTACCCCCATAAATAAACTGAGGCACATAGAGGTTAAGTAACTCTCTCAAGGACACAAAGAGGAGCCAGCACGACAACAAAACCCTCCCAACCTATACTCCACTGTCATCTTGTAGAAAAATTTCTCCATTTTAAGCTTTCTTGATTAATTTATCTCGAGCCATGATGATTACTGTCAGTTTTCTCACAGTGAGCACAAACTGACATCAAAATGAAGGAACAAAAAACAAACAAGTATTGATGTAAGAATTTAAGAATAGCTATCTGATGGTGTCAATTTAACACAAGTACCCTTGGCTAGTAATTTATATCATATAGTAGACATATGTTTGTTTACATTTTGCTAGCAAGGATGTTCTTAGTTTTGTATGAGTGAATTAAATCAATATCTCGTGCTCTTTCTACAAGGCTAACATGGCTTAGGAGGACTTTTCTAGTGGAACAAGTTTGGGAAACTCTAAAGTGTTTCTAGGCAAGGAGAATATATTACAGGAATTAAGAAGCTGAATGTGATTTTAGTGTAAACCTGGCATTGTTCACTGGCTTATTTGGAGAAGGTTTCCTGGAAGGACACGGTTTTAAAGTGGGACTTGAAGGAAGTATAGAATTTGATTTAGCTGAAGGAAAGGAGGGTGCATTCTAAGTGGATGGAACAGTTTGTGCAAAGGCACGCAGGCAAAGCTGAGTGTGGTGTGTGTGGATGCCAGTGCAGCTGGTATTGTGAAATTCATTGTCAAGTATCAGTGATAAAATAGGAAGAATAGAGTGGGGTAAACTGATAGAGGTCTTGCATACCAGGGTATGGAGCATGGATCTGAATCAATTACCAATGAGAAATTTATGATGTCTTTTTGCAAGACAGTATTATAATGAAAACCATACTTTAGGAAGATTCTAGTGAGCCGGACAGATTGTTGTGGACAGCCAGGTGTGAAGTAATAGAGTGATGACAGCAGTAGAAATGGAGAAGATGGAAAGAATTTGGAATAGAGTAAAAACGGAAGAGAAGGAAAAGTAAAAAAAAGGAAGAACAAGTCTTGGAGACCTCTGTGATACGGGCAGGATATGAAAATCAGTGAAGGAAAGAGATTTTTTAACTGCATCTGAGGAATTATGTATAATAAATTTGAAGCCCAGAATCCAAATACACAATCATAGGAAGGAAATCAGTCATCTGAGCCCATTTGAGTTCCAATGTTTCTTTTCCTATCCTTTTTAAAAAAAAAATTGTTTTGACTTTTGTATGTTGTTGTCATGTTTAATCAAATTGGAAGTCTTTTAATAACAGCAGTGGAGTTTCTTGCCTGGCCTTCCCTCAATGTTAATCCTTAACTGCTGTTATTTTAATTTCTTTCTCTTTGAGTAGGATTTGTTCCTTGCCACACTCAGTGAAGTGTTTGATCTCATCACTAGCTGCAAGCCCTGGCTGCTGACGGAGGTTGTTTAGTTTTCCTCTCTCCTGTGCACCAGATCAGATTTTAATGGCCATGTCACCAACCAGGTAAAACAGTAACACCTGGTCACATAAAACAGAAGGCAGGGACAGGGGCAAAAGTGATAACTTGTACCTTTTTATTTTAGACCAGCTTAATAAAAGAGCTTAAACCAAACAATTGCAGAAGAAAATATATAGGTTGAAATAGTTACTGGCAATGAATAAAGTGGACATCAGACTCTCATTTCAGCAAATGATCAAAATGATGCCAGAAGGTTGAATTAATACCTTTATTATCTGTCTCTTATTAGCCAGCTAATTAAAGCTCTTTAAGAAAGTCCTATTTTTGCTGGGTTTTTATATAATCTGTTTTATCCACTTTAACTCACTGACAGGTAGCTTTCTCTCAAAATTGTTTTAACTTTATTTATTTTGCCAGATATACTATTATTACTTTTCACTAACATAGTACTTTAAATTAACACATGCATATTTAAACTCACTCCTCTAAGTGAGGAATTATTTTCCCCATAATATAAAAAAGGAAACAGATATGAAGTGAGGTTAAGTTACTTACCTAAGGTCTCACAGTAAGAATTAGCAGAGGTGGGACCCAAATTCAGCTCCTTTCTTAAGAAATACAAAAAAAATCATCATATATAAAAAGTACAATTATATATAATACACAAATATACATATGTGTATATATATATTTTGCATGTGTGCATAATTTTGTTCACACTCTGTACACAGTTGCACATATACTCCTTTTGTTGTTTGTTGAAGTTTTTAATAAATGTTTCCTCATTGATTTAGCAAGCTTGAGGTGATAAATTTAACCATGATTTTGTTTTATTTTACTTTTACAATGTCATTTTAGAATAACAGAGGTGTTTAATGAATGAAGGGACCATGAAGGTCATTTACCTGACCTGGTTGGAGGGTCAGGTAAAATAGCACAAGTGACATTCTTGAGATGGGTTTATCAGGGGTCCTGATGGGTGACTACTGCTGTGCCAAGATAATGTCTAAACCTTAGAGCTGGGAGCCATACCTTTAATCCACAAGCATTCATTTTGTTTTCTTGCTTTAAACTAAGTCTTATAACCAGTGCAACTTGGGTTCAAGGCATGCTAGATCTAGACATAACATGAGACACTAAGACAGGGTTGACCTGGTGAACATTGTCATCATCATCATCATCATTATTATTAACGCTTTTCAGTGGTAGTTTTGAGAAGAAACATAGGATCTATTGAGGCACAGTGCTGAAAGGGGTAATGAGGTCAAATTTATTTCAAAAAAAAATTGCCACGGGAAAGATGGAGAGTCTCCAACCAGCAGGTCAAACATTACATCAAGAAGTACTTCTTAGGGAGTAAAGTTCCTAATTTAGGGTCAGATGCTGATGTACTAGGTATAACCTGTTTAAGAGATCTGCCAAGAGCCTTAGTCAATTTAGTCTTCTGGGGAAATAATTTAGCAGATGAAAACAAGGTATTGGGGACTAAACTGTGTATTCTGAGATTGAGTTCAGAGCCCCAGCTCTTGATGGACTGAGACTGGTATATAAGGCATTCTGCAGTATGAAAACCTTTGCCCTCAAAAGAATCTAATAGTCTTGTTTTTTCAAGTTTATTTGTAATTAACTAAATACCGAATTGACCTATGCTTAAAACACTAATACTTTAGTTTTATCCCTTGCTACTCTGTTTAAAAAGAATAATTGACTTTAAAGAGGCCCAAAGATATACGTGTTAATTTCTATTTTTTTCTTAAGAAAACTTAACAGTTTTTTTTTAAAAAAAACAACAAAAAGAATGAATAAAGAGTTTAGGAGACTATCACTGAGTATAATACTACGAGAACCTTAGTGTCTGTATTATCATCAGTATTTATCACATTGATTCGCTTTAGTTTCTGTTTAACCTGTTTAAATGTTTGAACATTTTAAAATGAAAGATGAAAGTATTCTTAGCTGCCTCCCAAAATCCTTTATAATAGAAAAGAAATAGAAATATTCTTTTTCAGATTGTCTTTTTAATTAGATTTGGAAAGATTTGGAAAGTACATTTGGGAATAAGCTGGTGGGGGGGGCAGTGGTGTGTGTATGTTTTGTATATGACATAACACACACATAGATACATAAATGAAAAGTTAATATAAATATTATCTCCATGAATTCTATAAATTTTATTTCCATAGTTCTTGATGGAAGAAAAAATATTTCCTATAAATATTTCCTAATAAATGATAGAGCCACAATGATACAGAACGTGTCTTTCACAATGAAGTTAAGAGTATGCATCTGTCTGTCTGTCTGCTTAAGCCTGTCTACTTGATGTATTTATTCCCCATCTCAATCCAAAAAAGACATTGGAGTGACTCCAGAGCCTTTAAAAATATTCTAGGTATTTTCTTTCTTACAAGCAATTCAGAACACAGAACTTAAACAAGCTGTTCAAATAAGTATCAGTGGCAGTAATGGAAAGTATCTCCATTCTAAGGAGATGAGAAAGAGTTTCAGTGGCAATAAACAATAGACTTAAATCATCAGCATGAATAGTAGCAACATTATCATTCTCATTAAAAGACTCTGAAAGACCTTGCACTATTCCAAATCCTTAATCACATAATGTACATTCAAAATTCAATTACACAATCTAAAAAATAAACAAAACATCCAATGGCCAGGAATCCTTAACATACTTCAGTAATTTTAGGGCAGAACTATAAGTGCCAGCAATGTCAGATGGACAGCATTTACATAACGAAACTATGCTGGACAAATGTTGAGCATATAATTATTACATGGCAATAAAGGGAAGAGGGCATTTGAACTTGTCTTAATTAATATGCTAACTAAGCTAATGTCTTTACTGAAAGCTTAGGGAAGCTTAGCTCAAATTTGCTTTGTAGAAAATGTGTCCACAAAGGCAATGTCTTAGGGAGAAGAGAAGTTAGAATCTTCAGAGTAATATTACTGATTTTTTTTCTTTTGGACTCATAGTGAACCCTTCATACTGAAAAAATTTGTCTCCTAAGAAAAGTCATTAGTAGCCTTCATTTTTGTCCTTCCTCTAAATGCTGTCAAATTGAACAGTGGCATTTTACCAGCCTGCAATTACAAGGAGGTATGGACCTAAACATTATATGTGCTATACTAAACATTATGGTAAATGCATTCCCAAACCATAAATCAAGACATATATCCTGACAAGTTCAAGGATACTTATGAGTCAACAAGGAAGATTTTTTGATATTGGGATATTTGCTACATTTATTATGTAATTATAATATATGTTGCATCTCCTATATTACATATCTTTGTAAATGGCATTTTCACTCAGCTCAGCAATCCTAGCTGTGTTTTTAATTCATTCATCTTTGCTTCTCTCTGCCTCACCCTTAAAATCCAATTAATCACCAATTCCTGTAGACCATGCATCTTTAATAGCTCTAACCATCCACATACTCGACAGCATCTTACCATCAACAAGTTGGTTACCCTGAACTTTTGTAAATTTTTATAAAATCTCTTTCTGCCTACAGTAGTTCCTTTTGCAGTACTTCATATTATTAAAATTGTTCATCTGTCTGCCTTACCCTCTAAACTGTAAACTTATGGCACATCATATAAAACTATATCTATTCTAATAAGACTAGATTGTATTTGTTCTCTATGCCCATCACAAAAATTGGCACATGGTGGGAATTTAGGAAATGAATGAAAAACAGATTGCATATTGACCTAATTCTCAGTGAAAATACATATTTAGGTCTGTGCTTGCTACTTACCATTTGAATCAGGGAAGAGGTTAACAATACGTAGACACAAGATTTGTGGCCCTTCAAATCTCCTCTCTGAGTGTTATAAGACAATGGATAGAAAGAAAATAAAAAACAACAACAAAAACATAGTTATTTAGTTGTAAGCTTTTGAGAGGAGGGGGAAAGACCCCAAATTCAAACATTCATATATTGCACTTTGAGTCTTGAATGACCAGCAAGGGTGAAAGGGTGAAGGTTAGAGAAGAACATTCCAAGTTGCAACACAAAGCTATAGAGCTGAAAAGGAACAGGTCCTCTCTGAGGGACTAAGATTGCTAAAAACTCTAGACCACGGGGTGCATAGAAGAGAGGATGGAGAGGCATAATGACGAACATTGGAACTGATCTATGATGGTCACCCAAATGTTTTCTTTCTGGATGAACTAGAGTACTTATGAATGCAGATGACAGGTAATTTGAAAACCTAATCTCTGCTTATTTTTGCCATACGCAAACTGTGATTCTGAAAATGTGGCTTTGTAAGGAAAGGGAATCTGACATGAACAGACATGAAATTGAACATTTCTCTATATGGGACTAAATATAAATTTCATGCATGTTCTTGGATTCCTGACTGTTTTATGCTATATTTTCATGCCTCCTGTGATGCTCATAAGGTGATTATAGTAATGCTACAGTGGCTACTGCCTCAAATTCTTTGGGGGCTTTTTAAAATGTTACTCAACACAATATAGCTAATCAATACTTTTCTCAGGTAGTCCATAAATTATGATGAAGTAGAAAAAGTACCATTTCTATTGTTTAATATTATAAGGAATATATACCATCAGAAAATGGTAATATATATAACATCTGTCCAAGTATTTTATTTCTTACCTGTTCCCAAAAACATATAAACCAAAAAAAATGTGCCCCTCTTACTAGTTGAGTTGTAAGAATGGATTAGTAAGTAAAATCCAAATTGCTCAGTACAAATACTATTCATTTTCTATTCCATTAGATTAATCCACATGAATCAAAGCACATTCTGTATAAGAAACCATTTTGAATTCTCCCATGTTTAACATATGAGCCTTTATCCTTTGAATATCAACCAATACACTGATCATAGCTGAAACCTAGTAAGAAAACTGAATCAGTCAGTGATAGCATGGACTTAAGAAATTAAGCAAATGTTATCAAATGATTATAAATATTTTACCAAAGGCAAAGTAAGCTTAACATTTTCATTCCTATCTAGCAATTGTTTATATGCCACGTGAATAGTCCGTGGAATTTTCTAGTTCCTCAAAGCAAGGCTGTCTTAGAGATGAACTACTGAAAACCAAGTCAATTATAGTTGCCACATATACCAAATGCTAATTTGCTTGTCTTCCACAATAAGGATTGTGTAGCTTAGAAATTATATGAAGTTCTTTTTCTCTTGACCTTCCATAAATTGATTTGAAGAAGCCGTCTGTCATCCAAGATAATGTGTCAGAAGCAGAGGAAAAAACAAATACCTCTTTGGAGGTTGATAAAACAAACGTCAAGCTATGTAGCCAAGCGCACCCTGGCCCCCACCAAAGCTGTATCAAAATTTTGAGGAAAAAGTTGTAAGATCCACATCATGTATTGGGACTTCCAGCAACATTTGGAGACACAGGGATTGTGTATCATTATTCAAATTGGTGGTGCAACTCCAAGGGGAAATTGTACATCCACTTTAGGACAAAAAGAGAAAGAGCGACTGTGAGAAGACTAAATTACTCAGAGTGAGACTTATTATCCTGTTCTTTGAAACATCTTTTGAAAAATGTCTTTATCTAGTTTCTCATTTTATACAGCATTAAGCCTCATGTAATTTCCCATTGCTAGGGTTTTCCCCGATAGAGCAAACTGTAGATTTTCGCCATGCCTTCTCCTCCGGGGCTTCCAGTAAAGGTAGAGCCGGTTATGTGAATGAAGCACTCATTCTTTAGGCTTCCTCAGGATCTATTTGGTATGATTGTGAAGGCATGACAAAGCATAATTGGCAGATTTCCCTTTAGATGATATTTTAAGAATCTATTATTTGCCGGTACTTTAAATCCCCAAAGCATATTACTTTAAAGTTAGATACCACCAACGTTTACAGTTTTCAGGGCACAGATCTTTCACCTCCTTGGTTAAATTTATCCTTGAGGTTTTTGTTTGTTTGTTCTCGAGACTGTAAATAGAACTGTAAATAGATCTCAAGATCTTGTAAATAGAACTGTTTTCCTAATATCTTTTTTGGATAGTTTGTTGTTAGTGTATAGAAATGCAACTGATTTTTGTATGTTGATTTTGTATCCTGCAACTTTACTGAATCTATTCATTCTAACAGATTTTTGGTGAAGTCTTTAGGATATTCTATATATAAGATCATGTCCTCTGCAAACAGACTATTTTACTTCTTTCTTTCCAAGATATCTGTACTCCAAGTTCATTCCCGCATTCATAATAGCCAAGTATGGAATCAATCTAAGTATCCATCAACAGATGAGGGGATAAAGAAAATGTGAATACACACACACACACATACATACAGACACACACATTGGACTATTATTCAGCCTTAAAAAAGAAGGAAATCCTGTCACGTCAACAACATGGATGAAATTGGAGGACATTATGCTAGATGAAATAAGCCAGGCACAGAAAGACAAATTCTGCATGATCTCACTTATATGTGGAATCTAAAACAGTTGAACTCGTAGAAGCAGAAAGTAGAATGGTGGCTGCCAGGGGCTAGGGAGTAGGAGAACTGGAGAGATGTTGGTCAAAGGGTAAAATGTTTCAGTTATACAAGATGAATAAGTTCCTGAGATCTCATGTACAGCATTATGACTATAGTTAATCATACTAGATGGTATATTTGGAATAAAAAAGTAGATCTTAAATGTTCTCACCACAATAAAAAGGGTAACTATGTGAGGTGATAGACATGTTAATTAGCTTGATTCTGGTAATCATTTCACAATGTATAATTATATCAAAATATCACACTGTACACCGTAAATATATATAATTTTTATTTGTGAATTATACCTCAGTAAAGCTGGGACAGGTGTATAGGTACCAGCTAAACTTGGTGTCTGCAGGGTCTGATTTGGGTAGTTCAAGTTGGAACTGAATCTAGGGGATTGAGCTTTCTCCTAATTGTGTTATTTTAATGTAAAGGGTTTAGGTGCCAAACAACATTCTGTCTTTTCATTCTTTTTTCTATGTTATCCCATCTTCTCAATCAACAAATATTTATTTGTAGTCAATTCTCTCTTCCTTCTTCATCAGTTCAGCATTAGCCATTTGCACATCTGGAGGCAAGAGAAGGAGGTTAGATGGTGACTGGGTCCAAAGGAGTCTGGGGAAATGGAGTCATTGACCTTCCTTAAGTTTTTCATTTGAAGCTTTAGGGCCCAATCTTTCACTTCCTTTCCCAGCTCTGAAATGAAATACAAAGACCTAAATATGACCACTTATGTAGACAACTTGCCACAAGGAATCCTAGGTTCATGATTTTTATTTTTCAAGGCTTTAAAACTTTTGGCCATTAATGGTAGGGAAGATTTAAATGTAATTTTGCATCACAATTTTTACTCTTACAGATGGTCAAAATGCTACAGAGCATGTTTTTATCCCCCTATACTCCTCTGGAATTTTCTGATGTCAATGTATCAAGCCCTAGAATAGACTTGGCTGAAAGACCAAGAAGTAGTACATCAGGTGATGGCTCTGAGTCAAATATTCCTGTAATTAGAAGCATTAAAATACTTTGTATTCACTTTAAAAAAATATATTAGGTTAGAATGACTATATCAGGTATCCGTTAGCTCACTGGAAATCAGTCATATGCATTAGAGAATGGATTTAATTCATTCTTTTGCTGTGAACTTGAGAAGCATGTTATTGGTATCCATGATAAAAATATACTCATATAAGTTACAGCTAATCTCTGAAATAATTTAGAATAAAAAGCTTAAACTTGGTATAATAAAGGGGCAATCATCTGTATGTTACTCTAGAGTCCTTTTATGGAAAAGACCAGAGAATACTGAAATATATCCTAGAAGAGGGAAGGTATAGAGGTAGGACTCCTGCTTCAAATTGTCAATTTAAATTTTTCCTTTTTTCTGTATTCTTAAGAGCTAGTCCAAATGTAGCTACTAACTTGCTCTGTGACCTTGAATCATTCAACATCTTCCAACCTCAGCTGGATGAAAAAAAAATCATTCAACATCTGGACTTTGGTCTCTTCTGTTAGAAGAGAGATTGTGATTGAATGGCATGATTTTGTAGTTCCTTTTGAGCTCAAAAATTCCATGCTCTGCAAGAAAGAAATCTAAACTGACTCATCATTATTCCCTGGGCCCAAATTATGTTTTCTGTCTCAAATTGTGTTAATACTTAAAATTTTTAAATATTAGAAAGAGAAGATTTGAATAAACTTCAAAACTTGAATTCCAAAGGTTTTAGAAGCCACTTGAGAGATATTTTCAGAAAGAATGATCAAGAAGGGATCACTCAGTAACTGCATAGCCTGCTCAAAGGGCTGACAAGTTATATACATAAAAATATTTAATATAGGCAAGGAAGAAATACAAATCCTGACAGAGTGGAATTCAGATATGGGAGTGATTGTTTCCAGTGGAAAAAATCAGGGAATTTTCCATGGAGAACAGAGTCACAGCCTTTCAGAACTTTAAATCAGTCAATAAACAAGGCATGGAGTCAGGCTTCGAGAAGAAGAAAAATTCAGTTAAGACACAGAACTTTCCTTTTTAGAGTTCAGGGTCTCATAGGAGGAATCCATGAAGTTGGCAGATATTTACTGTAATGTATTAGAAAGTTTACAAAGTAAAATTTATAAAAAATGCTGTCACAGTGCTGGGACCTAGTATTTACCCGATAAATATTAGATTTTACTATTACTGTTATTTTTATTGAGGTAAGCATAAGATATTACAACAGGTTGTGGAATGGGCAACCAATACACATTGGGTTGATCAAGGAAGTCTTCCCAGAGGAGGTAACATTTGACATAAATTTTGAAGGATAAGTGTAATAGAAGCTGATTTGGTAAAACCTGGGCAGCAGGAACAAGAAAAGGCATTCCAGTCAAAGGATGTAATTTCAGCAAACACAGTATGAAAGAGGCATGTCATATTAAGGGGCTGCAAGAAGCTTGGGAATGACTAGAAATTGTGAGGCATGGCAAGATGTGGCACTATCCATCTATTCCAGAGCTAGACCTAAAGTCCATTTCATGTCATTCTAAGTAGTTCAGGTTTTGGCTTAAAAATGAGAGAATTACAGAACGATTTTAAACAGGATAATTACTAACTCTAACTACAGTAGAGAAAATGGATTCAATAGGGGAAAACTTAGAATAAGAGATCAGTAAGAAAATTGTTACAATAGTCCAGTTGACAAATTTAGGAGGACTTGAACTAAGTACAATAGTTCTCTAACAGTGAGAGTGGAGGGGAGAAAGGAGACATGAAAGATTTTTAGAAGTGGGAAAAATAGAACTTGGTGCCTACAGGTGTAGTATGAAGGGAAAGTTGAGGATGACACCCAAGCTATTGGCTTAGGCCCCATATATCATGTTGATGTGGTCTTTGAGGCTATCCAGGTAGAGGTAACCATGCCCATAAGATGAAAAAATATCTTAATACAGATCAACTAAACATGATAGTGGTAGGTGTTTTTGTTTGTTTGTTTGTTTTGTTTTGTTTTTCTGTTTCATTAAATTGAAATTTTTTGCCCTGTCAGGACAAATACAGCTGTGTCTTATGTTTCAGAAATTATGTAGGTGAATTTATGCACTTTTGACTTTTTTAACCTTTCTTATAGTTGCAATTTTTTTCACCTGGGAGCCTATGGAGAGAGGAATGTACCTTTTCTAACACCCCCATCTCAGAGCCATCCTACACCAATCTTGCCTATAAGAGAACACTTTCATGTAGGGTGATGACCAATAAGTAGCTGCATGAGTCTGAAGAAAAATCCTCAGACTGGAATTAAAGACTTTGGTTGCATCATCACATAGAGAGTAGTTAGAGTAAGGGAGTAGATTAGATTACACAGAGGAAATGTAGTGTAAGAAGAGAATCAGACAAAGGACAGAAATCTGGAAGAGTATCAACATTTAAATGGTCGTAAAAAGACTAAGCGGGAAGAATTGTTTTAGTTTTATTGCCTGAGCTCTCAGGACTTCTCAAAGTATTTAGGGAAGATAACATATGGGACCTAGCGAGTTACAATGCCCATTTCCACCATAGTCATCAGCCAACATAAGCAAATGGCAACCATGTCATAAAGTATGGCTTCATAGGCTCGTTCTGATTCCCCAGCTTTTTGAAATTTCATGAATACTAAGCACTGTCACGTTTCAAAAAAAGCAAATTGGAGAACCATTTCAAGAGATACGTGTTGTAACCTAGCTCACATCTGGGTGGTTGACTCATGCCAAGCCCTCCTGAATGGCCACAAATTGGTGGGGGTGGGGATGATGAGGCAGAGTGCTGCAAGAGCCATTTACAATTTCTTTTCCACAAACAAGATCAGTTCTGCAAGTAGAAGTGAGGAGTTTGCTGATGATGGACAGCCCTCAATGGCCTCATCTGTCTATGGAGGTGAGGTGGGGAGAAGCTAAGACAAGAGGAGGCAGTTGACAAGTTCTGTGAAATTCAGGTACCACTTTGATTCCCTGATTATTACATGAAGAGTATTCACCTCGCAAAATAAACTCTAAATTCCACAAATTTATGCAATGTGCTGAGAACACCTAGCAGTGAATTTGACACATAGTAAGTATTCAGTAAATTGTTCCTCTTTCCACCCCACTGAGGACTGGATTTTGTACTTTTTTTCCTACCTCCCAATGCAGCAAGCAG
This sequence comes from Daubentonia madagascariensis, assembly GCA_023783475.1. Taxonomy (NCBI): domain Eukaryota; kingdom Metazoa; phylum Chordata; class Mammalia; order Primates; family Daubentoniidae; genus Daubentonia; species Daubentonia madagascariensis. The sequence continues at coordinate 11,777,442 of JAKFHU010000747.1, read as the reverse complement.
GGAGCTGAGCAACTCTTGAGTTCAGTAAACACCTGATTGAAACAGTGCTTGTTGGAAAAAAAAAATCAAGAACATTTTTTGCATTAGTGAAAGAATTAAAAATTCTGGGTTGGTAGTTTGCCAATGTTGATCCTTTTTCAGTACCATAGACTTACTTAAAAAACTCCCTTTCTCAGAGGCACTGAATCATAGGAGTGATGTGAGAGTGCTGGATTTAATAGTAGGTTAGGCCCCTGGGACTGTGCCTTATGAAGACAAATAGTAGACATAAGAATAAAATTAAAATATTTCCACTGTTTCAAATTTAGAAAGTGACTGTCTTCTTTTTGTAAATGATAATGGCTTGTAAACAGTTCGGTCTTTTTAGCTATGTAAATGGCTAATACATTTTAAAGGCTTTTTTAATTAAAACAATTGGAGGATTCAAATATAAACTGCATCTTCCAATTTTTATAATGCTTTGCTCAAAAACACAGGACTTAAAATCACATATGACTCACAGCATTATTTCAAAGTAACTACCTTAGAGGTGTGCTACTTCCATCTGGCATGTACAGCCACATATTCAGGCATTAATTACTCTTCAGCAGGTACCATGTGTTTATAATCCAACTACCAAAGAAATGGACAACATTTGGAGAACTTGCTATGTTTCATTATTGTTTCAAAGAGACCTACCGTTGTTAAGCTATTTTAAATGGCTGTAAGTAATTTCTAAAATAAAAAAGTATCTAAAATTTAAACAGCTATATAGAAGTGGTCCTTCTAAATCAAACTCTAATCACTGCCTATTAGGCCTCCAAATCAGTTCTTATGCAGATGGATGGCAAAGAATAAATGAGAGCTATCTAGGACACTGAATCTTATTTTGACTGTTGTTAGAGAACTAAGAACTTCCCTGATGACCTTTCTATTCTCCTATTCGTAGAAAGTAAGTGATACAAGCAAAGAGTAATGGTTTGTTTGATATTAATATTATGTATGTATATGTACGTGTGTGGGTGTTTGTATATAAGATAAAAGCATAAAAAAGGAATATTCTACATTCAACAGTGATTGTGTAAGGAATATAGTAGTGATCTCTCTTCTGAAAGTCATGGTGTTGATAAAAATTATCAATTGGGTCCACCCATTTCAGAAAGATTTCTGTAACAACAAAAATGTATACTAACACTGGACTTTATGGAGGAAGAAAAACAGAGAGAATTAGTTGAGAAAAACACAATGGAACAAAATACATGCTTTTAAATAAGTATTAACATGAGGATTTGAAAGAGTAAACTACACATGAATTATCTGCCAGCTAACAATATGAATCTGATGTTAACTACTAATTCCCTTTCACTAGCATAACAGCTTCTCCATGGTGAAGACAGACTGGGCTTTTATCTGTCTTGGGTCTTGGCCAACTTTCCCTTTTGTTGTTCTCATTATGCCTCATCTTCCTCTTTGTCCAGTTTTGGATCTACACCTCACTCTTGTCCATTCTAATTCACTTTGGACGATTTACTTAAGTTTACCAAAGTTAATATATTAATTGCATAAAACAGTGGCTCCCCAACACTACGCTGGACTTACTACATCAAAATTTCAGGGGATAACTTTTTAAAAATACATATCCATGAGCCCCACACCCACATGTTCAAATTCAATAGGTCCAGAAAGAGGTACTAGGAATCAGCATTTTAAAATATCCTCCCAAGTGAGATTGATGAGCACATAGGCACAGCAATCATTGGATAGCCATGTGTTTCTGTTTGTGTGTGTGTACAAGCAAGTTCAGACTTTAACACAGGAAGAAGGAAGAATCACTGCCTAAAATAGAACCAAATACCTATGTTTCTAGTGTACTTAATAGTTCTGTTCCTACTTGAAATTGTACAACTCTCTTCCAATGTGCCAATGAATGGCCTCAGAGATTCCAGTGGCAGATTTTTTAGACCATCCTGGTTTAAGACAGAAAAGAATAACTTCCGGGTGAGTATTTTCTGAGAGACTCCCGTCACTCCTCCTCTTGTTTCCTTATTTTGCTCAGTGAACATGCTGCCACCCCCTACCCACACACACACACACGCACATACACATTGAAGTGACTAGGGTTAGTCTATTCTATTGCAACAAAAAAAGGTTTGCTGTTAGTTTTCCAACCTATAAACATGCAAATTACAACTTTACACGTATAATAAGCATAAACTAAACAAAAACTAACAAAGTAATTTTTATCCACAGAGACATGGCTATTGTAAATATCTAAAAATAATAAAATAAATAAATTAGTAAGTAAAAAGCAAGCAAATAATTTGGTTTTAACTTCAGACATCTCAAGTGTCTCAGGATGGATCATTTGGATGCAGGTACCACACACACACTTGATTAGCTTAAGGAAAAGAAAAAAAAGGGATTTCTGGAAAGCATCCAAGAGCATCTCATGACAGAAGAGTAGGCAGTACAGCCAGGTGACACATGGTGCCATTCAAGGACTTGAAAGATTGTTTGAGTCAAAGTCAGATTTTTTCTTTGTTCATCTCTTTCTCATTCTGGGACCACATGGTTTCTCATCCCAACCATCCTACGCCTCCCTGACAATCTTCCCTTTCTCTCTACACTTCGTAAACAACAAACATCTCCTCAGTCCAAGCACATGGAGAGACTAGAATTGCTGTGCTCAAATCCCAAATACCTGTGACAAACAGATTATACCACCTTGCATTCATTAACTGGGGCCAGAGAAGTGTGGTCCAAAAGAGCGTTCGGTCAAGCTGTCTGAACATATTCTCTGGGAAGGGAATACCATCGCTTCTATTTTAGAAGGGAAATATGGAGAAGGAACGGAGTGAGTGACAGAGGGAGTTACCAGTGTCACTTGAATGTTAAGACCAATATTTCTGCATCCAATGTTTATTCCTCGTTCAAAGCTCCCAGTTCTTTGGTACTAAATTAGCAGAAAATTTAACATCGTCTTTGGCAAGTAAAAGTTAAAATTTAGTACCTAGATGGCTATGTGTAGAAAGATGTTAACGTTGTCAACTAGATATAGTTAGAAATACTAAAGTATTAAAGCATCAGTCAAAATTATGCTACTATTAGCTGATATTTCTGCCTTAGCTTTCAAGGTAGATACTGACATTTTTAAAGTCCTTCTGCTATCATGAACATCACAGGGATATTTAAGCAGAAATGTACATATGTAAATATAGTTCACGCTGCTGTGTACTAAAGAAGTCTATTGTGATGTGAGATAATGTTTTATTACATATGTTAATTGCTTACTTCATTTTTCTTTTGCATTGTTCTAAAAAGCAGCAATAAATTAGTGTTACTGGTGCTCACAAACTAATATCTCAGCTGGTGAATCGCCACTTTTATTTCTTTAGATTTATCTCCCTTCTCTTTTCATTTAAAGTTGTTTTGTATCTTTAACTAGTAGTTATTTGAGGGAAGAAAAAAAGATTTCGTTTGCACAGGTTCTCCAGTTTCCCTTAGCAGCTGGCCATCCCTGAGCAGCCAATCAGAAATTCCATTTAGTCAAAATTGACAGTGATTAATAGATGCCTTAGAGATCTACTTACTGATGATCTCCATCAGAAAACAGAGAAGCTTGTTGGGAATTATAGACTCTGTTGTAGCATGTTTTAGTATTCTTTCTTATTTCAATGTATCAATTGATTGTAAGTGCTTAGGGGAAGGGCTGGGTTTGGTAATTAATCATTTTGATTAAACTATAAAAGTATGACCAAGCCAGATATTTTCAATGTTTTTCCTCATTTAAAATACATTGCTTTCTTGATATTGAAGGGAAAATACTGTCTTGTTAACATTATTTTTATTTATATAATATATATAGGTGATTGTAAAACACTGTAAATGTGATTATACCTAAAATGAACAGCTATACATGAAACAGCTGGGAAAAGTAAGATGTTTCTCTGTGACCCAGAGCATTCTCAGTGCACACAATGCCCTTGTTAATCAGAAGGTTTTATTAAGCTAATATTTCAGAATGAAAACTTGAACACAGCAAGTCTATATCTAAACAGGCAAAGTAAACTGGAGAAGTAAAAATTTATTATGTGGAATTTGGCCAACAGAATTTAGATAATTCAGGCTGTAATTTCTTCTCAATCTGCAGTACCTAGATAACAGCTCTCATGCTTTCTTGACTTTATAGTATTATAGAGAAGAGCACAACAGAGTGATAGAAAGTATTTTCATGCATCTACTTGTGTGTTTAGAAATCCTCAGAAATAAACCTTATGTTCCCTAGGATATGTTGTCTTTTTCTGGTCAAACTTGTTAGGTGTTCTGAGATTTGTTAACTGACCATTCCTAATTATAAACAAAAATAAACTAAAGAAAACAATAAATATGACTTGTACTAGACAGAAAAATAGGCTGTGCAAGTGGCCAGAGTAATGCAATCTGTCAAATTGAAAGAAAGCTTGGTCCAAAATATTGTGTTGTTAACTAGCCTGTGCTTGATTACTTTTAAAATATATGAAATATGCAATATTCCTTCCTAATAGTTGTCCCATAATTAAGAAAATTTTACCTTTTAGGAAGAGTACTTTTTATGCATTCAGAGGAGGAAAGTGTACAATACATTTTCTAACATAGGCTATGAGAAATCACCGTGTGTGTGTGTGTGCGTGCGCACGCACGTGTGTATTGTGCTGCTCAATAACACCCTCTACAGATCAGGCTCTTATTTACTTTAAATGCTGATGTTCTGAAAGTGAAAGGGCTGAATTTTTTCCCCAAGGATAAGAATCTCTTAAATCTACTGTTGAAAGAACAGTGGAACATGCTAACAAAAAGTTCCAAAGTTAATGCTAATTTCCTGAGTATTCATTAAGTACTTCTTTGGGGCCTTTTCTTTTTTGCTTGTTCTGTCTCCCTTTCTAGGCCAAGGTAGGATCTGCTTTCTGTCTATTTTAGGAGTTTGATTTCAGCACGTTTTGTTAGACTGGGTAGGTCAGCAGGTGTGCACTAACACATTACCCAGGTGGCCACTTAATGCAGTGTGATTGAGCATGGAGAAAATAAGCAACCTTTCTCAGTGCACACGCTGTCTGGGTGCTCTGGCAGGTGAATGTGATTAGCAACTGACTTTGGGTAGAGATTCCCCTATATTCCCAACAGATGTCCCCTTAATTGAAAGCTTGTTGTGACGCTGTTGATTCTGAGAGGCCCTAAATTCCCTTTAATGTCTGCTGCTCATTAAAAATGCACCTCTCATCCTCAAAAAGAGAAACTTACTTAACAATTACGCATGTGTGGTAGAAGAGTGGGTGTGCACATGGACGCACACACAAAATCAAGCTTTAATGTAAAACTGCAAATCCATTTCTGCCTTTCCATCAAATGATCTCTAGCAATAAAACTTCAGGTCTGAATCATGCCATTTAACCAAATGTTCCATTTAAATACGCTATGTAATAAAGTAGGGCAATACATTTCTAGGTGCATCCTTCTGAATTATATAGACTAGTAGGATTATTTGATTATTTATACCCTGTTGTAGTCAGAAAAATTAGGGCATATTACAAAAATACATAGAGCACAAGATGTTTTTCACATTAACTAAGAAAATCAGGGTGATGAGAAAATAGAGGTAAGAAAAATAAAAAGGAACCGGGGTGAGATTTGCAGACAAAACCACACTGTGAGGTTCTTGTTTCTGGTTGTAACAAATAGACCACAGCTTAGCTCTGTGCTTCCTTGCTCCAAAGCAGAGAGGAAAATGGAATCTGTTAAGTGATTCCCATTGCCTATACAATGGGGCCTGTAAAAAAAAACTTGTAAAAACATAAGTCTATTCCTCGTGCAGAGAAAAGAGAAGCATTTATCCCATGAGGCCTCATAAAGAGAACACGGTTATATGCAGAATTTGCCTGAACCCTGTGGTTTATGTGTACAGTTTGCTTTGGATATTTGATACCACAGGAGGTTTTATGAGAAAAATTTAATCATATAGTACATGCATTGATATATGTAAATATTTATTGTAATTCATTACATTTAATGATCGTATTTTATAGCTCATTGTTTCCAGTTTTTAAAAAAAGTGAAGTCATGAGTTGTGAATGGGTTTCTAGGGGGAGTCAGGCATTCAAGGATATATTCATTCAACACATATTTCTTGAGTGCTATGTGAACTACCTTGTTACTGTTTGATTATATTAAGCAGTTGATTTCACTGGGTTTACTATGGAAGGATAATTTTACAACTATGTCACTGAGAATTTTGTAATCCACAACCCTATTTCTCTGTTCTCTTTCATGGTCAAACTTTCCTAAGAGCTCTTCCTACATACTATCTCCAGTTCACCATTGCTCATTCACTCTTCCACCTGCTCCATAAGCTAGGGAGCAGCGCCCCACACCTCAGAGCCCCCACACAGCCCACCCTCACCGTAGGCTCCACCACACAACATTCTCCACGATGTGCCCACTACTTTTCTGACTGCATTATTCAGACTTGTTGCAGAAGGTCATCCTTATGATCGAGTTATTAAATGTCACAATTCTCCAAGGATTGATTTTGGGACTTCTTTCTTTATACTGACCCTCTTCTTATTTCCCTCCCTACCTGGCTGATGGCTTCCATTAACATAAAAATGTTAATGGACTCTCACATTATTCCTTCTAAACCAAACTTCTCTTCTGCGTCCCATAAATATCCACTGGTATTTCCACTTAGATGTCACTAAGTCACCTCAAACTCAGAAAGTAGTCCTGGATAAATTTTCTGATCCTTGATCTAAAACCTGGTGCTCTTTTCATGTTCCCCTGCTCAGTGAATGCAACCACCAGCCATTAAATTGTTCAAATCAGAAACAGAGGGATCTTTCTAAACACCTTCTTCTACCTCACACCTGTGTCCAGTGTGATGATTAATTACATGTGTCGAATTGATTGGGCCACAAGATGCCTAGATATTTGGTCAAGCATTATTTTAGGTGAATCTGTAACTGTGTTTTTGGATGATACTAACATTTGAATGGCAGATTGTCCTCCCTCGTGTGTGGCTATGCCTCATCTAATCAATTGAAGGCCTAAATGGAACAAAAAGTCTGAAACTCCTGCAACTGAGAGGGAATTTCTTCCTGCCTAACTGCCTTGAGCTGGGACATTGGTTTTTTCCTGCCTTCAGACTTGAACTGAAACATCACCTCTTCCTTTGTCTCAAGCCTGCTGCCATGCAGACTGGAACTGAGCCATCAACTCTCCTGGGTTTCCAGCTTGCCCACTGCAGATCTTGGGATCTTGAGAGGAGATATAGATATTCTTGTATATATGTGTGTATAAGCACACACACACACGTATACAGACACACATCCTATTAGTTTTGATTCTCTGGAGAACCCCGATTAATACATCCAGTGTACCTCCAAACCCTATTGATCTTACTTCCTACAAATGCTTCTTGTCATAAATCACCTCACTTCAACTAAACTGTCACCACTAGAGTTCTGTCTTTTACTTATACTAGTGTTGTAGCATCTTTGACCGTCGCCGACACTTGTTCCCATCTAAACGTCTCTCTGTGGCTAGTTGGAGTGGATTTTTCAAAATACTGATCTGATTATGATACCTCCTCATCACTTACATTCTTTTGCCCATCATAAAATCATCAAAGCCTTTCTATTGTTTCCATGATAAAAATTAAAATCCTGAATATTATGTATGAGCCTCTGCATAGTTTTCTGTGCATATTTCTCCAACCTATTTTCATATTCCTCTCTCCCTTGGTTTGTTAGCACTGACCACCCTGGATGTTTTACAGTTCCTTAAACATGCGTTCTCAGACAGGGATCTGACACATGCTTCGTGATTCAGTTCCTTTTGCTGTTTATATGCTCTCATTATATCTGTGGTATACTAAGATAGATGGTAGACACAGTCTCCAGGGTACAAGTAATAAAGCGGTACATTGTCTGTACAGGGTCTAAAAACAATAATAAAACCCACTAAATATTAGTCTGCTTTTTATTAGTACCTTGCATTACCAATTCTAAACAATGTCTTTTCTGAATGAATATTTTGTTGATCTAAGTTCTAAACAATTGATATGATTACTAAGAGTTTTAATATTTATGTACACTTCAAATTCATATTTTTTAAGATTGTCCTTTCATAAACATTATATTCTATTTGGAAGTTAATTTGTAGAACTCCCAGATACATTGTCAGCCCTCAACCTGGACTCCACTACACATGTTTGTTGAAAGACTAAGTCTATAACAGTTCACAATAGTTACACCTTGCTTAGGTACAGGTTTGTTTCAAACTCTATCAAATCATGTATTTCTGAGCTTAAAAATCTAACTTATAAATATACAATTATAGTGTAGTAATTGTAAGTAAAAGAAATAATTTGAATTGCTTCAGTTCTACAATCCTCTGTCACCACTTGGAGTTTTTATTTCTACTTAAAAGTTCAAATGGGAAAACACAGCACAAATGGCAAACTGTAATATTTCTGTTTGGTAAGAACAAATTTGAGTTTACACAAAATATTTTGCTTAATTTAAGTAATATCTTCAAAATTAAAATATAATCTTATCTATTTTAAAATTAAAGAATAACTAAAATAGCAATTGTTAAGAGTATTACATCAATATTATTGAAAACAATTTGATCATATGGAAGAGAGAGGTATTAAAAAATGATCCACTCCAAATGTCAAATCTCTAGGTATGCCACTGCATGGCATGAATCATGCTTTTATTCTTCAGAGCATTTACTTTCAGTTTTAGTCCATATTCATTAGTCTGATTATATAATTGATATCTGAATCCCTGACCAAACTGATCTCTCTCTGAGAATAATAGCTCCATGTATATTTTTACTCACCATTGCAGTGGCAGAACCTAGCACAATGCTGACATGAAATAGGTACTTAATAAATGTCTGTTGAATGAATGAGTAAATGGACAGGTAATACTTAGAAGGCCAGGATTTAATCCAAGTCTCTCTAGCTTCCAAGCAGGTCATAACCATATACCTCACTGACTTTCAGTCTCCCCTCTTCGTTGCCCACCAATAAGTATACATCTATCGGCAGACCATTGGTAACATGGATTTCTTCTTCACTGTTTCTAGCCATCCTTCATTTGGGAGACAGAGAAGGAAAAGGGATAGGCTGAGGAATGGGACAAGGAAAGTATGCCTTAATGAGAATCTCACTTTTGCTAAACACATTCCTAAATTTGGGGCAGAAGTGTACCAATGTAGAGCAATTAAATGGAAGTCACTCGTTATAAAACTGATTCATTTAAATTAAGAAAAAATATGAGCTATGCCAGATGTATGCAGACTCAGAATAGAACCGCTCATGTGTAAATAATATACTTTGCTTGATTTTTGAGTCTTCATATAAACAAACTGATGTTGCAAAATGCCTTATTTATTTATTTTTTCACTTAGTTTTTTACCTTTGATGTATTTGTGAACATCCACCAGAGGGATGCCTTCAGCAATATGTCGTACAAGGGTGGATTCTAAGAATAGCAATAACTCCAAAAGCAAAGAATACTCACATTTTATCTTACAAATATTTATGAAATACACGGTATTTTCCTTTTTATCCCTTTGCCGATTAATGCAAACACATACCTAGTAAAGTTATACTCCATGTGCTGTATAATGTTCAAATCATGGTCATAAAGTTTTTTAAAAGAACATTCTGTAGTATTTATTTGGAAGTGGAGGAAAATTCATTACAAGGTGATGTTATTGAGCTTTTCAGAATGGCAGAGAATAAGACCACAAAGACTTTAAGCTTAAGAACAAAACAGACTGTTCAAAATAAATATTTAATAGGCAAATTGTCATCATTATAATTAACATTTGTATGGTTTTTTTATGCCTCACAAGACACTTGCATATCTCATTAAGCTGTACAACAATGACTTCAAATAGGTACACAGGTATTAACATCTCTGTCTCTACCAATTAGGAACCTAAGCTTTAACTGTGGTGACTTGACCAGGGTTCTACAGAAATTCATCAGGCCAAGAGTTCAACTCAGATCACTTAGCTAGCCACTTAATTCTTATTTTATTTAATTAAACCATGAACATAATTCTTAAAAAATTATACATTTCCTGAATTAATCCACTTTCTTGGTTTTTACTAAAACCTTTTCTTTAATTGTAATAGCTTTATAAGAATATGATTCACATACCATACAACCCAAACATTATAAGTGTACAATTAAATGCGTTTTGTGTCCATTACCACAATCAAGTTTTAGAACAATCCCATCACCCCCAAAGGTCCTTTTTTGAGTCAATTCCTACTCCCATCCTGGTCCCAGACAACCACTGATCTGCTTTCTGTCTCTATAGGTTTGCCCTTTCTGGAAAGTTTATATAAATTGAATCATACAACATGTGCATTTTGTGTCTCTGTCTGGCTTCTTTCATGTCTCATGTTTCTGAGATTCATCCATGTTTTCGGGTTTACCAATGGTTTGTTTCTTTATATTGCTGGATAGTATTCCATTCCAAGTATAAACCACATATGTTTCCCCATTCACCAGTTGATGGACATATGGATTGTTTCCAGTTTGTTCTATTAAGAATAATGCTGCTATGAACATTTACATACACATTTTTTACATGGACATATATTTTTATTTCTTTGGGGTAAATAGAAGTGAAATTCCCGGGTCATCTGGCAAGTCTATGTTTAACTTTTGAGAGAACCGTCAAGTTTTCTGAAGTGGCTGTGTGATTTTTCATTCCCACTAGTGAGGTATGAGGATTCCTCTTTCTCTACATCCTCACCAGCACTTGCTTTTGTCAGTCTTTTTGATTATAGCCATTTTAGTAGGACTATGGTTGTATCTTATTGTAGTTTTAATTTGCATTTCTCTAATGACTAAGTGAGCATCTTTTTTAATTAGGCATTCATATATCTTCTTTGATGAAATGTCTATTCAAGCCTTTTGCTCATTTTTAATTGAGTTATTTGTCTTTATTTGAAGTTTATGAGTTCTTTACATATTCTGGACACAAGTCCTTTATCAGAAATATAACTTGCAAACATTTTCTCCCAGTTTGTGGCTCATTTTTCATTTTCTGAAAGGCAGCTTTTGAAGAAAAAAATTTTGAATTTTGAGAAAGTTCAGCTATTGATTTTTTAAAATTTTATGGATCATGCTGTTGTTATCACATGTAAGAAATCTTTGCCTAATCTATGGTCACAAAGATTTTCTCTTATGATTTTTTTCTAGAAGTATTATAGATTTCACTTACATTTGGGTCTCTAATCCATTTTGAGTTAATTTTTGTGAGTAGGTTTTTGCTTTGTTTTGTTTTGTTTTGTTTGCATATAGATATTCAATTCTCCCAACCCATTTATTGAAAGAATCATCTTTTCCCAATTGAATTGCCTTGGCACATTTGTCAAAAATCAATTGACCATAAATGTGAGGATTTATTTCTGGAATCTCACTTCTGTTCTAATTGTCTAAATGTCTCTTCTCAGGACAATACCTCATTCTTTATAGTAAGTCTTAATAAACAATGAAAATCCTCTAACTTTGTTCAGTTTTTCTCAAAATTTTTGGACTATTCTATGTCCTTTGCATTCATATACATCTTAAAATTCTATAAAAAATGTCTGCTGGGATTTTGAGTGAGAGTGTGTTGATCTATAGATCAATTTGGGGGAGAACTGCCATCTTAACAATATTGTCTTCCAATCTGTAAATATATAATGCCTCTCCATTTATTTGCATGTTCTTTAATATCTTTCAGTAATGTTTTATATTAACAGTTTCTGTGTACAAGGCTTGCACTTCTTTTGTTCAATTATTCCTAAGTGTTTTATTCTTTTTATCCTATTATGAACAGACCTTTTAACTTAATTTCATTTTTGGATTATTCATTGCTAATACATAGAAATTAAAATTGACTTTTGTATTTTGATTTTTATCATATGATCTTGATAAATGCATTATCTATTTCTAGTAGATTGTCTTAGTCCATTTTCTGTTGCTTATAAAAAATACCTGAAACTGTGTAATTTATAAGAAATGAAATTTAGCTGGGCATGGTGGCTCACACCTGTAATCCTAGCTACTCAGGAGGCTGAGGTAGGAGAATGACTTGAGGCCAGGAGTTTAAGACCAAACTGGCCAATATAGCAAGATCCCATCTCTAAAAAAAATTTTTTTTTTAACTAGCCAGGTGTGGTGGTGCTCACCAGTAGTCCCAGCTACTAGGGAGGCTGAGGTGAAAGGATCACTTGAACCCAGAAGTTGAAGGTTACAGTGAGCTGTGATCACACCACTGTACTCCAGCCTGGGTGATAGAGCAAGATCCTATCCAGAAAAAAAGAAAAGAAAACAAACAAACAAACAAAATTTATTTCTTATGGTGCCAGAGGCTGGGAAGTCCCAGGTTTAGAGGACACATCTGGTGAGAGCCTTCTTGCTGGTAGGAACTCCTTGCAGAGTCCCAAAGCAGTGCAGAACATCACATGGCAAAATGGGTGAGCATACTAGCTCAGGTCTCTCTTCTGCTTATAAAGTCACCAGTTCTACTCCTGTGATAGCTGATTAATCCATTAATTCATGAATGGATTCATCCACTTATGATGGTAGATCCCTCATGACCCAATCACCTCTTAAAGGTTCTATCTTTCAATACTGCCACATTGGCGATTAAAGTTCTGCATGAGTTTTGGAGGACACAAATATTCAAACTATAGCATAGATTTTTTTGGTAGATTCCCTAGGATGGTCTACATGCCAGATCATGTCACCTATGAATAAAGACAGATTTACCTCTACCTTTCCTATTTTTTTTGTTTTGCCTTTAATATCTCTGTCTCTCTCTCTCTCAACTTACTAGATGTCTAAAACCTCCATAATGTTAAATAGAAGTAGAGATAACAGACATCTTTGCTTATTCCCAATCTTAGGGGGATAACATTCAGTTTTCATCATTGAGTATTATGCTAGCTACACAAATGTTGTAGTCATCTTGTTTTAGGTTGATGAAATCCTTCTTTGCATAGTTTGTTGAAAATTTTTATCTGGAATGGGTGTTTGACCTGTCAAAACTTTTTCTGTACTTGTTGAGAGGACCATATGGTTTTGTCTTTTTTTTCTAAAATAATAAGGCTTATTACATTAATTGAATCTTGAAAATTAAACCAACCTTGTTTGCCTAGGTTAAATTCCACTTCATCAAGCTGCATAATCCATTTTTATGTGGGTGGATTTAGGTTGCTAATGTTTTGTCAAAATTTTTCATGTTCACAAGCAATATTGGCTTATAGTTTTATTTTCTTGTGAAGTCTTTGTTTGGTTTTGGTATCAGGATAATACCAGCATCATACAATGAGTTGAGAAGTGTTGTCTCTTCCTCTGTTTTCTGAAAGAGTTTAAAAAGAGTTTAAAAAGAGTTAAAAATGGTGAATTGACAGAATTCACCAGTGAAACAATGTGGGCTTGGGCTTCTATTTGTGAGAAGACTTTTAATTACCAGGTTAATTTATTTTATTTTTGTAGGTATGTTCAAGTTTTCTCTTTCTTCTTGAGTTAGTTTTGATAATGTGTCTTTCTTGAAATTTGTGTTTTTCCTCTAAGTTGTGTAATTTGCTTTCAAAATGTTCATAATTATATATATTATAGGAAATTGTACATAGTTATATAATTACATGTAACTTAGGATTTCTATAATTATGTCAAATTATAAGCCTTTAATTTTTGCAGCATCAATAGTGATAGCCCTTCATACAGTCTTTATTTTTGTAATTATCTTTTTTTCCTTGGGCAATCTAGTTAAAGGTTTATCATTTTTCTTGATGTGTCTAAAGAACCAACTTTAGTTTCATTATTTATTTTTTTTTCTTTTTCTATTTCATTAATTTCCATTCTGGTCTTTATTATTTCCTTTTTATGCTTATTTGGAGGTTTAATTTTAATTTATTCTTTTTCTAGTTTCTTAAAATGGAAGCTTATATTATTAATTTGAGACCTTTATCCTTTTCTAATATAGGTGTTTCTAGCTATAAATCATCCTCCAACACTACTTTAGCTGCCTTCTAAAAGTTTTGGTATATTGTGTTTTTATTTTCATTCAGTTCAAAATATTTTCTAATTTCCTTTTTAATTTCTTCTTTACTTGGGTTATTTAAAAGCATATTGTATAATTTCTGCATATTTGGGTATCTCTCAAATTTCTGTTGTTGATTTGTAATTTAATTCAATTACAATCAAAGAACATGCTTTGAATCGTTTTAATGCTTTTCAATTTAATGCCTTTATTTCCTCCTGTGGATTTTAGCTACCCCTTGGTATCATTTTCTTTCACCCTGAGGGAATTCCTCTAGTGTTTCTTAGAATGCCAGTCTGCTAGCAAGAAATATCTTAGTCTTTTGTAATCTTGGAATGTCTTTATTTCACCTTCATTTTTTAAAGATAGTTTTGCTCAATACTGAATTCTTGATAGACAATTTTTCAGCAATTTGAATAGATCATTGCACTGCCTTCTGACCCCCACTGTTTCCAGTAAGAAGTCAGGTTTTAACTGTACAGTTGCTTCCCTGTATGTAATGAGTCATTTTTTCTTTTCCTGCTTTCAAGATTTTCTCTTTATCTTTGGATTTGAACTACATGCCTATGTTGTTTTTTAGGTAAGGCTCTCTTTGTGCTTGTTCTGCTTGTGGGTCCTTGAGCTTCTTGGATCTGTTGATGGTTTTCATCAAATTCAGAAAGTTTTCAGCCATTATTTCTTCAATTTTTTACTGCTCCTTTTATCTCTCTTTTCCTTCTGGGATTTATATTACATATATATAGGGACACTTGTTTTATCTCACAGGCCCCTGAAGCTATGTTCATTGTTCATTTCTCTTCAATCTTTTTATTCCCTGTTCTTCAGATTGAAAATTTTCTATTGACCTATCTTTGGAATCACTGGCTCTCCTTTCTTCCATCTCATATTTTTTATTAAGTCCATGAAGTAAATTTCTCATCTTTGTTATTGTACCTTTCAACACAAAAAATTCCCATCTAGTTGTTTTTAATAGTTACTTTATCTATATTTTCCATTTGTTGATTCAATGTTATGTTTCCCTTTGATTCTTTAAACATGATTTTATTCTTTGAACATATTTATAATGATTGCTTTGAAGCCTTTGTCTGCTAAATCCAGTATCTAGTCCTGCTCAGAAAGTTTCTATCAACTAATTTTTTTTCCTCAATATAATTCACATTTTCCTGTTTCTTTGTATATCCCTAATTTCTTTTTTTGACAACTGGTCATTTTAGATAATATATTGTAGCAACCCTGGATTTTAATTTATTTTCCCCCTGAGAGATATCATTGTTTCTGATCATTTGTTTGGTTTGTTTATAAGTAATTTTTCTGAATTCAATTTGCAGAATCTGTCTCTATTGTAGTATACAGCTGCTGTCATCCCTGCTTTGTTATTTTATCCTTTTAAAATAAAATTTTTAGCTTAACTTCCTAAGAGTTGCCACTGTGTCTGCTTAGCTTAGGCAGTGATTGGTTTAAGTTTATGCTCAAACACCTCAAGCCAGTAAGGTTTCCACACTCTGTTGATGGATTCAAGTGTGGGTTGAGAAGCACATGCAAAGTTCAGTCAGTTTTTAATTCTGTCCTAACTTTTCCTTTCCTCTGGACCCTTCCAGATCTTCCCTGCACATGCACAGCCTTCCAGACAGCCAGGGATGTATGGAGAGTTTGAGCCTTCTCAGTTCTCCTCTGCCCATGAGTGAATTTCAGCTGGGAATGTGTAGCGTTTAGCAAGCCCCTCTATGGTTCTCTCCTTTTCAGGATCTCCCTGTTAAGTTTCTGGATAGTCATAAAGTCTGCCACTTGCCCCAAAAGGACCACAATCTAGGCCAGGAGAGCTGCAGGTTTCTCCCATTCATTTACTATCGAGTTTACTACTTTTATTAACAATGCTGTTAAGCTTGGGTTTTTCAGTCAAGCAAAGCTACTGATATAAACAGAAAACCTCAACACAATAGAATTATCATACTGACAAGCAGGAAAAGGAGGAGGGAAGAGGAACAAAGGGGAGGAACTCAAGATATTAATGCTACAGACTCCCCCATTCTTATCTGAAATTCAGCACTCTTCATGAGTAATTGATTTTCAATTGGTTATTTTTTACATTTTTATCTAGTTTTATAGTTGTTGCTTAGAAAGAGGATTTGTTAACCCCTTTGTATTGCTGTGCCTAGAAGTCCATTTTTATTTTAAAGATGACAGTTCGTATTATCTAGTCAAGATGAAGTTAATTAATTTTCCAGTGTTTCTTACAATGTATCATGTCTAAGAGTGAAAGAAACCAATGTAATAATGACAATAATAATAGCAACCCCTACCATTTATTGGTCACTTATACTCTCAGTATATCATAGCATTATCCCCTTTACTTCTTTGATCACGTTATGAGGTAGATAATTTATTCTCATTTTACAGATGAGGAAACTGAGCTAAGACAAAGAAACTTCCCCAAAGTTAAAGTGCTAGAAAATGATAGAGCCAGAATCTGTCTACAGTGTATTCTGTTCTTAATTCACTCAAATTAATTCTGAAAGAATCGTGGAACAAAGTAGAGTGGACTTACTTTACGCCAACAAGTACCAAAAAAAGAGAGTGCTTAGTTCCTTACTATTTAAACTTTTAATATTCTATAAGCTATGATTATAAGGAAAAAATTATAAGATGTTTGTTTTGATGGCACTTTAAAGGTTGAAAATTATCATCTAGTCATGAAAATTTCCAAACTCAGGGTGTAGGTCCTTAAAAATATTTTATTCATCATGTTCATGTTGCATGCATTGCATTCAAAAAATGTTTGCCATGTGTCTCTCTAAACTGTGGACATACAGATTTACCTACACATATGAAAATGAACTGTAAAACTAAACTATGCTCACTTAAGACTAAACTCAGAAAACTTAAACTTTGCCACTCCAAATGAAACTGGGCTAGAGTGATATTTATTTTTGCATTTGATAATGTGTGGTATAAGTTAGCAACACAGACTTGATTTGTTTCCTTAGGATCACTGTGAATAAACCCATTGGGTTGGACAATATCCTGTGTCAAGACAAATTATCCTGGGCTAGCCCAGGAAGGAAGAAGGGTGGGCTTATTCTTTATTCTCTGATGTATGTTCATAGTCCCCCATCTTTTTTGCATATCCAAAGGAAATGCAGTGCATCTGGGGGGCCATAATGTACACAGAAAGAATAGCATTTCTGAGGGCAACCACTGAGAGTCCCTGGGAAGAAGGCCAAGGAGAAGGCCAAGTTTATACATATCTATGAAAACAGGAACAGAAAGGCAAACCGTGGCCAAATTAAAATCACCACAGAATTCTTTAGTTTGGAACTGCTTGATTTGTTTTTGACATGAACACTGGATTGATTTGCATGTTACATTAAGTCATTTAATGTCATCTTGACTTTGAGCCCCCCAACCAGAGGAGATGACTGGTAAGGATGACTTTAAAAGCAGACAATGTTCTATTTCATTTTTGTATACTCATAATTCTAATCATTTATGTCATTTAAATCTTGAAGAGTTTTTCTTCTAACTCTGGCCTTATTTTCTTACAGTCTTGCCAAGTTTCAAGTTTGTATCTTCAGCCAATTTTAGTGTGTATGCAAACCAAAAATGTCCAAACATGCTCATTTCAGTGAAAAAAATATGTGTGCGTTTATATATCAGAAAAAAAAATTTAGTTGAGTTGATTTTTACCTCAATTTTATGAAAACGTGCATTAGGAGTGTACAATCAAATATGGGAATTTCCCCAAAAGTGCATGCATTCCTTTAGAAAAATGCCAAAAGATCATAGTAATACATGATTATATTTTTGCAAATAATATTTAACATGACCAACTAAATGTAATGTATGACTTTTGACTGGATTCAAGATTGAGAAATAAACAGCTATAAAATTTTTCATTGGAAATTTGAATATGGATCACATATTACAGAATAGCATTATATCATTGTTAAATTTCCTGAGTTTCATAACTTTATTGTTATGCGAAAGAATTTCCTAGTTCTTGGGAGATACATGTTGACGACTTAAGGATAAAGTGCCATAGACTGCATCTAACTCACAAATGTTTTAGGGAAAAAATGAGAGAAAGAGTGATAAAGCACGTGTTGCAAAATACCCACAATTGGTGAAGGGAATATGAGTGTTTACTGTAGTGTTCTTGTAACTTTTCTGTAAATCTGAAATTTTACAAAATAAAAAAGTTGGAAGAAAAATAAACTATTGAATCATAATATATTCCACACATAAATGAACACACTTAGGCTTGTTACTTTAAAAGTTTACTGCTGTAAACTGCCTTGAATCATTTTTTATAACCAGAGGGATATAAATATATAAATAATCAGAACATAAGACAAGATTTAGTTCAAGCACCATTACCATGAACTTTACCTGATTCACTTGTGGCCTATTGCTTTACAGAGTAGTCTTCTGAACAGTAATCAAATTTCCCAGAATTTTTTAAAGGTAGAGAATCATAAAAGTTTCAGCCAGTTTTGTATGTGAGAAAACTAAGGCCCAAAGGAGATTATTACTTATTATAATTCATTAATACGTAGCATTGAAATCTGTATTGTTTATTTTTATTTTAAGAAGGTTTACAAAATATTCTACAATGTTCGGAGATACGTAATGTCAGAATTGTTACTTACACTCCAACATTCATCCTTGCTGTTATTGGAAATTTTTTTCAAACCTACTGATTTGAAGCTTTTGAAACATGATTAGTATAATGCAAGTGTATACGTCCTCTGAGAGGATGTATAGCTTGGAAAAATAGACATTAGTGTAACTGGTAATACTTTAAAGAAAGGATAATAGCACTAATGGATGAGTAAAAGTTGCCTACATACTTTTTCTTGCAATCGTGGACCTTTTCCTTGGATATGTTCCTGATGTTACCTTTCTCTACAAGCCAGTTACCTAGTATAATAAAATGTGACTAGGCTTAGGAATCAGATAGACTCCTCGACCACTTCCTAACTGTGTGACCTTAGGGATCCAGTTCCCATTACAGATCTGGATCCCTGAACATGGTGAGACTTTTCACTATTTGACATTTTATTATTCAAGAAAATTAGGACAAAATCCGATTTTTATCCTCATTCTAAATTCATTTTTCCCTTACTTCCCAAAAAACTTGTGAAGCCTTCGCTAAACAACAACCAGAAAACAAAAAACCAAAGTATCTAACCCCTTTGTTACTACTGTTACCTTCTGAAAAATCTTAATAGAAATTAATATTATACTTGCCTTCAAATGGTAATTTTGATGACTCAAATTAAAGACTTCAGATGGCACTTTGAAGACCCAAATAGATTTCTAAACCACCATATCCTGGGTGTTATGTAGACAGATTTACCAAGGCTTGTTTGTCTTTCTTCTAGAAGTTTGTGATCTATGGCAATGTTTCTCAAACTTTACAGTGCATACAAATCATCAGCTATCTTGTTAAAAATGCTGATTCTGGTTCAATAAATCTGGATTGGGTCTTGAGATGCTGCATTTCTAACAATCTTACTGGTCATAGTGATGGTGCTGGTCCACAAATCACACTTTGAATAGCAAAGGTTTCTAGCACATGGCAGTATCACAAACATACACATACCTGAAAACAGGTGGAAGGCTAAATGAGATTAATACTAATAAATAGCATATCAATAAATATATTATGTGTGTAGTATATGATGATGTAGTAATAGATACATTAATTAAATAATAACTGAATGGAAAGTATGCATGTGGAATATCTGTGTGTGTATGTGTGATTGTGTAGAGAAAGGCTGACTGGAACCCTAGATGTGAATACCTCATTTTTCAAGTAAGAAAACTGAGATTCAGAGAATTTCATTGATTTACCCAGAATTGTTGATACAATGCCATAGAGCTGGCACTCTTGCCCATGCCTCTGACTCTAATTTCAAAGAAGTATTTCCTAATTTTTTACACATATGAAAATCAGCAGTATGACAATTTTTGATAGAGAACAAAGGGAAACTATAAAGTCAAGCTAAGGGGCTCAGTGAGATCTGGAAAAATATGCTGATCTGAAACAATAAATAATATGATGCAATTACAAAGTAGTTTCAAGTAATTTATTTTCTGATTTAAGATAAACTAGCGTGGCTTGTTCAGAGAAAAATAAGGGAAAGAGCTAAGTGCTGAGAATCAGGAGACCCAAGTTCCAGCCTCAACTCTGCCACTATTTTACTGCTGAGAGCTTGAACAAGTTACTTAAACTTCATGAAGCATTTTGTATTTGTTTTTCATCTGTAAAATGGAGATAAGAAGTGTTGCCCGACTTGTCACATGCTGCTGTTTTGAGGCAATAGATGTAAACAAATGTGCAAAATTAACAGTGCTGTACAAATGTATTGTTGTTTTTACCATTATCATTAATATTTATGAATAGTCATTCGTATTTATGAATAGTTACTGTCATCATTGAGGAAAGGGAATTTTTCCATCAACCTGTTTCTCTCTCTTCTGAAACTTTTCCCAGCCAGTTTAGGTGGCTTTCTGAGCTCAAGTTCTTACCCATCAGAGGCAATCAGATGGAGTGCAAAAAATAACCAATGTTGGCTTCATGTCATGGTATACACTGTGGGATATGTGCAGAGCTAGTAAGTTCCAACGAAGCCATTAAGCTCACTGAAAAATTCCTTTGGCTTTTCCTCTTCCTGTTCCTTGTGGTCTTTTGCCCCTTCTCAGTATCTGTTCTAATTCCCCCCTTTCTTGTGTCCTGATGTTGTACCTTTCCTCCTTTTTTCCATATCACTTTTTTAAATCTGATAAAGCCTGCTGATATCAATGCTATTGTCACTTACCTACACTTATGTCAGCAGGACATTTTTTATTTTTGAAAAATAAAAGTCAGAGTTGGAAGAAATTCTATAAAGCTGTCAGTTTCAGCTTTCATAGCCAAAAATAAAAGTTATATCAATATGACTACTAAGAAGCGTTGCTAAAATCTTATGTTAAACCAAACATTTGTTTTATAACTGCAACCCTATTCAATGATAAATCTTTGGGACTATTTCTCCCATATTTTATATGCATTCAGAGCTAATTTGGTTTATTAACTACAAAAATGACTGTCATTTCTCAGCATTTTTAAGACTCTACAGAAAACTCTGGCCAAACAGTGACCTGACCTGAGGGCTAATTATTTTAAAATTAATAATAGTATAACTTTCAAAATAAACACTTTGGATCTCTCACTCAGTTTATAATATGAACTTTGGGTTTGTTCTTTATTAAGATTGTACTTTTTTAATTACACTGTTTTTAGGTGGGCAATTAAAACTCTTGAAAATTCTAAGCAAAATCAAAAATGTTCTTTTACTGTCATATTCTTTAAATGTCAACATCTCTATTCTTGTGCACATTTTAATCATAGAATAACCTGTTGCCACTCTAAAGAATACATTTTTGATACATTAAAAGAGATAATTCTTAATTACCTTCTAATGATGATTTTCCTCCATAAAAATACCCTTGAACCTAATTATTTTACTGAAATGACATTCTTAACAAATTATTTATATAATAGTCACATAAGTCCACTCACTGCATTAGTGACAGCCAACAGTTGTTGAATGTAATAGTCCATTACCCATCTTGGTCATGTTGTTTTGATACACATCTACATTCACCAAAGGTCTTAGTAAAACATTTCAGAAAGAGAAAAATGCACTCAAAAAAGAACGATGTGTTCAAGCATGTTTGGAATAATTTGGATTTATTTTTCACAAAGGTTTATGTTTCAAAATCTTCTGTTTGCTCCCATTCTAAAAACTTTAACAAATAATTTTTGCTCTTCAAATGTCTAGATTTTAACAAGATGAACTCCCATTTTACTGCCTGAGGCACTACGTCGACTGCCAAGCACTCACCCACAAGGACACCTAAAACAAGCACACACTGCTAGCATCTGGGCAAAATTTAGCAATCCCCATTGGGAAACATGGCAAACGCGAGTGAAAGGCGAAACGCTCACTTTTGTGGGTTCCAAGCATCTACTCCAGTCTAAACACAGGCTGTTTCCTTTAAAACCACCCTCAACAGCCTTTCCATAACTGCTCCTTGCCATGAAACAGCCACCACTTGTAGGATGGGGGGAGCAAAACATGGAAACAATCCGTTTTGCAAGCACTTTTTCAGCAAATTTCTGCTTTGAGATCTTAATGCCACCATCCAAGTATCACCTGCAGTTGCTGTCTATGCACACTCAGAGGTGGGAGATGCGCTGATTTTTATTTGAACAACAAAAAAACCGTGGGAACTCTTGAATTGTGCAAATGCTTGAATTAATGTTTGAGAACACAATTTTTAAATTAAAGAAACACAGAGTCCATTATGTTCATCTCACTTTCATTGAATAGGGCATGTTACCTTTAGTTCTAAACTGTTGTAAGTTAAAGATGAAACTCCACTTGAGGGACCCAGGTTCAGAATAATACTTATGGAGCTCCTAGATTGGACCTCTTTGAAGTGTATGACAGGTGACGTTTTAAGTCCTGTTCAGCAATAAACAATCTTTTTGTCTGGTCTAGTTCTCCATTAGCTCTGTAGCTCTCTTAAGAGAGAAAAAATTGATTTGATACAGAAATTTATGAAGGGAGACATTTGATAGGTAGATCACTGATGCAGATAATCCAAAACAATGGATTTTTATGAAGTCACTTTTATTAAAACACTCTGTATTACATTATTGCCAATTTGCTTCCTAGTTGTATTTTGCTTTTTTCAGTGAGTTGATGGGAACATGAAAGTGGCCTTCTCATATATAAGACAAATGCATTTTGTTAAATAGTAAAACCCACCACTTTATTTCCCTTCCTTAATATGACCTTTCACAAATGACTTGTCTATCTGATATGCATGGTTTTCCATATTCTGTCTCATCATACCAGTGTTAGCAATAATTGAACAATATATGTCATCAGTGGGAAAAATATTGAGCTGTTTTCTGAGGATTGAAAAAAAAATGCATAAAGTTCTTATACTCGCCCAAGTCTTATGGATTAGATATTCAATTAAAGTATTTGATGTAGAACATATAAATCTCACCCAATCTCTGTTTTTTAATTTAGCTTTTGAATGTCATTTTGTATTTATACAGTGTAATGCAACTCTTCTATTAACTCTCTCATTATTTCTTATTTTGTAGTTATTCAACTCAATCCGTGCATAATGGAACTGGATTGCCACCTACGTTTTATAAATAATTGTCAAGGAAAGAACCAGAGAGCAGCCAGGCTACCTGTGATAGGGTCAGTCTGCACTTAGGTTTTCCTCTGCCACCCTCCCTGGACCCTCAGTTTTCTTCTCCTCCCCCACTGCCCCCAACTCTTTGCTTCCAAGTACAGGAGAGTCCTGGGGCTCTCAGATGGTCATTTTAAAAGCTCCCTTTCTCTCAGGAGTTTATAAAGCAACTGAGAGGCATACAACCTTCCATAAAGATGACTTGAGTAAAAACAGATAATGTAGTATCAATCATGAGTAAGAGTTGAAGGCATGAGAAATAAGACTGACAATGGGTAAGCAGGGAAGACTTCCTGAAAAGAGTGGGTCTAGTACAGGGAAATGAGAAATAGAAATGGATTAATGGGGAAGAGTGGAAGAGAGTTAATGATGGCCATGATTCACCCAAAAAATCAGAGACAACGTGTCCTGCATGTCAATGCAAACTCCTAACTTATGTAGCATTTTAAAGTTTATAAAGTACTTTTGCCTATATTATCACATTTGCTTTTCACCATGGTTCCATGATATAGTGCAAAGGGGTGTTATAATCTTCACTCTGTAAATAAAGGACTCAAGGGCCAGAGAAGCTTGGGGCCAAGCCCAAACTTCACACTGTAAGAAAGTGACAGGGAATCAAATATTCATCCACTTCAGCATTCGTCCAGCAGTGTGCACCCTCTCAGGTTGCCAACCTCTCTATCCGATTCCCAGAGGAGTCTCTTTCCTTCTGGCCAGGTTCTTTCATCAGGGGCCCCTAAAGGTGATGCTTAGGTAGATAATAGAGTTCTGGGTTCACCTTGAGGTATGTCTCACTAAGAAATTCTTTTCTGTGTTGTTTTACTAGTGCAAAGGAGTTCATGACCAAGGCCTCCTTTGGGGATATCAGAAATCTCTAGAACCAGGTCCAAAATCTTTTGTATGTTCTCTGTCTCTGCTTTTAGAGTAAATAGCATTGGTATATGGCACCTGCCCTCAGTTTCACTTCATGTTTCAAACATCAGAAGTACTTTCTAACCCCTTCAGCCTGCACATATGTCTTCTTATCTAAATCCCAGAATGGCTCAGGCCATACCTTCCTGAACATTCTAAGGAAAAATGATCTCTCTTTCAAAAACTTCCTTAATGCTTATTGTCTTTTCCCTCATTTACCTGTTAGTCAGTGTACATGCACCTTGAGATGAATGTCCATGTCTTATACTTCTTTTATATTCCCCTCAGCAGGGAAGCCACAGGTATTTAATAAATACTCCTTGATTGGTAGATTTGGCCTCTGTTTCTGCTGTAACAGAAGGAAATAGGTTATACTGTGAGAGTAACAAAAGGTTATGCTGTGAAAGTTTCATAATAAAAATGATCACCAACAAATATGATTTATCCTGATGCATTTAACAGGATTTTAAAGGTTCTCCTATTTAACACCTTTCTTTTAATTTGTTCTTAGCATTTTAGAAAATGGCATTCAATTTCCTTTAGTTGACTACACAAATTTCGAACTAAACTACAATTCTGTCTCTTGATCTTGAAACAACCATAGGTATCCATATCTTTTTACAAATTTGATGGGAATTATCAATTTTCAGGTCCATTTTCAACCAAAAAAAAAAACCCTGAATCTATAATATTGACTCTAAAGAAACCAAAGGAGATGTTTTATGTGCCTGAGGGAAGCCTTAGCACTGTACAAATTAATTGAACTCTTCTCTAATCTTTCTGGGAGTTACATATATGCAGGCCAGCAGGCCAACTGAATCATGAAATTAAACCTAAAACTATTCAAGTCACACAGACTATGGAATGATATTATCTTAGGATCACCTACTCTTCATTAATCTATTGATAAAGTAAACAGCTTTATTACCTTCTGCCCCAGCATTTGTTCATGGTGATAACTAGTTCTGAAATTTTTACTAAAGTTAGATATTAGATTGTGATTCTTTATAATGAAATTTCATTCATCACTGAGCCAGTGTTAAATTTCTAGTGTTCCGTGTGCTATTTTACGCTATTTTAAGCTCGGGTAAAATTTCTGCCATCTATATTAGTTTCAGCAAATGAACAAACCATGAGCCCATCCTGTTCTACTACATTATTTTAAGCTTAATATTATTAGAAGCTATTGGGCTTGGAGACAATGGCAATCATGTCCCACAACCAATTCTGAAGGCAATAGGAAATTGAGAAAGTAGTTTAATAAACAGATGCTTCCTCTGCCTTTTTAAAGAAAATTATATTTATGTGAGCAGGCTTTCTCCATATAACACAATCTGCATGTTTAACAGGCAATCATTTCCCCCAGTTTATTCACTTAAATGAAATCACTGCTGCCCATAGAAATATCCCCCTGCCTTGCCCCATGTCAACACTCTGATGTATAACGTTGGACTGAAAAAAGACAGGGAATGCAATTCCACAAGTGCGTAGGATTTAGAAGAGCAACTGGAGTTTTAAATAACTCTCTTGATTTTTTAGAATTTTTACAAGAGCAA
This sequence comes from Daubentonia madagascariensis, assembly GCA_023783475.1. Taxonomy (NCBI): domain Eukaryota; kingdom Metazoa; phylum Chordata; class Mammalia; order Primates; family Daubentoniidae; genus Daubentonia; species Daubentonia madagascariensis. The sequence goes on along the minus strand of JAKFHU010000747.1, from coordinate 11,751,638 downwards.
ACTACAGGGGGCAGCAAATATTAACAGGCTCTTAGGAGCATGTTGAACCTGGAAATTAACATGTGCTAGGCTGCTCAGTCTCTCTCTGATGAGAAATGCCCAACTTTAAGGTGAAATGTACACTTTTCTCATTCCTTTGGTTTCAAGATATATAAGTTAAATCTAGAAGGCTTTTCCCACCCATCTACACAGTAAGCTGAAGTCCGGAGGAGACTCTCACATTTCAGCAGAGTTTGTTGTCTTCCTTAAATTCTGCAATGAAGTGGGATGTGCTGAGGTGCCATGGATTAAAAACCTGGGATCATCTGAACATTAAAGTGAGTGCAGGGGCACATGAAATGCACACCTACAGGGAGGACAGGGTGCTATAAAGGACATTTTATTCTCTATTTTATTTACTCAGAGCAAGTTGAGTACTGTTGGACTTTTCTGAATTATCTTCCATGCTATTTGAAGGTTCCATTACCTGAGAGACAGTTTCCAAATACTTGATGTATTTAAAATCAAACTCACTATCACTGAGTTTCTCAAATAAAACTCACAATTTGTTTTTCACAGGGATGGGGAAACATATTGCCCCTTAATAGTGTTGAACTTGACTTATATTTTTATTTTGACAACCAAAAATTGAGAGAATGCCAGACTCTCTTTGAAGGCCTTTGATCTCATCCTGGTGAGTCTTATAAAATCTCATAGAGGCTTTTTGGGAAAGTACAGAAAAGCAGAAAAGGAAACATTGTCATTCTTTCGCCTACCTCAAATCCCTGTATTTTAAAATATCAACAGCTGCTAGGACGGTTGCAAAAGTTCTTTAATTGGTGATTAATGTAGTTACTAACAAAGAGTAAAGGCACTGCACAGTACTTACAGGCAGAAGTTGAATCAGTTTCCAAAATAAAAAGTGAAAATATAAAGTGCGTGACAACATATACGCAAGAAGACAGCACCAAACTGGAGGGAGAAGTGAAGAGACTGGATTCATAGTTCAGTTTTGCCACAGCAGATCTCTTGTGCTTTCTGGGACTCAGATTCCTTGTTGTTCATCTCTGTTGATTGGTGTCATCTCCTATTTGTAATCCTTAATTTGTTTCCTAGATTTCCTTTTTTTATAATGAAATATTACAAATAGCCAATAAATGGCAAGGCACAGGAAATATCGTAAAATCACCTATGAGCCCATCAACCAAGAGTAAATAAATGTTAATATGCCATTTTTCCTCAACTTTTTTTCCTTTTTCAAATGGCATTTTTACACATTTTATTGCAATATGACATACATTCAGATAAGTAAACATTTAGTGAGTGTGCAGTTCAATGACTTTTCATAAACTGAAAACACCTGTGCAACCAGAAACTAGATCAAGAAACAGGACATCACCAGCACTGCCAATGACCCCATGTGTGTCCACTTACAGTCTCAAGCTCCCCTCCTACTCCTGCTCAGTCCCGCATATTCTGACTCCTACCAGGATACATAAAAATTTTTTTAATATAAATCATACAGTCTATACTCATTGGTGTCTGGTTTCATTTGCCCAACCTCATGTTTGTGAAATTAATCCATACAGTTGCATGTAGTCGTAGATTGTTTACTCTTATTGCCGCATGGTATTCCATTGTGTACATACTTTCCAATACATTTTACAAAATAAAATTTAGAGATAAAAGATACAATAAGTTTGAGCTATATATCCTTTCTGTCTATTGTTTTTTACTTTTTGTACATGTGGAGATGTATCAATTAATAACATACAAACCTGTTCTGTGTTTTGAATTTTATGTAAATAGTACCTTACCATATATACCGTTCTACAACTTGCTTTTCCTCTCTCAGCATTATGTTACAAATGTTTCCACTTTGATACATGCATACCTAGTGATTTTAACTTCTAGATAGTGATCCACTTAATACACCAAATTTGCAAATGTATATCTCCTTGATGGCCACTTAGGTTATATCTTCCTTGCATGCATGCATAAGAGGTCCTTAGGACATACCTAGAAGTGTAATTGCTGATCCAAGTGGGCACACTTTTCTTACCTTCACTACATAGTGCCAAATTGCTCTCAAAGCAGGTGTAGCAGAAAGCTATAAGAGCTCTCACTGCTCCACACATATGCCAACACTTGGAATTGTCAGATTTCTATTTGTTTGCTTGTGGTTTCTTGGGTTTTGACAATTTGCTGGGAGTGCAGTGGCGTGTCCCTGATTATTGGTGATGTTGAACGTCATGATCATTTCTTAGTCATTTCACTTTCTGTTTCACTACAAGCCTTTTGCTTTTCCACACTCCCTTCTCCACTCTCCCTACACATTTTACAGGTGGCAACACAGATTTTTCTTTCTTTCTCTCTCCTGTTGATTAATGAAAGGGGCTGTAGCCCAGTGCAATGCTAATCCATCCAATGCTAATCTGTTCACATATTCTCTTTATTATCTGCTGGAACTTGCTTCTGTTCCTTGCTTCTATCCTCTCTTGCACCATCAACTTTCTTATTTCATGGCCTGTTCCTATTTTAAAAAAACCCTTCAAGTCTCTTCTATCCTAGATATTTTTCCATTATTCAGCATCCTAATCAAATGTCTAAACTGCCCATTTCTTATTCACCATCAAACTTCTTGAAAGACCTAGTTTTTGTTCTCATTTCCTCATGTCTCACTATAGTTGGCCTCTACTATTCCACTGAAATGAACATGAAGGTTATCACTGACATCTTAATTTGCATGACTCACTTTATTGTCCTCATCTTATTTCACTTCTATGGACCTCATATCTATACCCCCACCCTTCCCTCATTTATTGAATATTCTGTGTCCTTTTATTTCTCTGGGTCTTTTCATGTACACTACTTGGTAAGATCTCCTCTCCTTCCAGCCTCAGAACTAGTGGTTCTTTCTCCTGAGGTTCTATAGAACCCTGCGTGTGTGTGTGTGTATCTATGTATAATATATAAAATATATATTATATAAAATATAATAAATATATAAAATATTATATATTATATATAAATATATTTTATATAATATATATTTCATATATGATATATAAATATATTTTATATATGATGTATAAAATATATATTATATAATATATAAAATATATATTATATAATATATAAAATATATAATATAATATATAAAATATATATTATATATATAACATACATATATAATTTTAACTTTGTATTGTTATTACATTTATCCATAATAAGAGAGATTCTGAAGGATTTGCATTTCTGTATCCTCAGTGCTTAACATAGATTCTTGGCAAATGTCTGTGGAATGAATCAACAAATTGGACAAGCATTTCTCTGCAGTTTCTTCCAGTTCCAGTTCAGAGTCTGTGATGAGGAAAAAAGGGCCTCTTTCCTCCTGCACTACCTCACCTTATCCATTTGTACAAATGGCCTTCTCCCTGCCAGACAAGTCATATGCCAGAATCCAAAGGGTTGTGCATTGCACTGAACAAAATCCCTGTCACAAGCTGAGAAGCTGCAGCCTGGTTAGAGGAGGTAGTCATAATGAACCCCGCATGCTCTTAGGGCAGGGGCCAGCAGAGGACCAGATGGAGCCCAGAGTGGAATTCTATTTCTTCCCTTTCGTTCCCCAGACCCCAAACAGGGGAGAGGATGTGAATGAATACTAAGAAGAAAACAAGATCTCACAAGAGGATGTGAAGAAGGTGAAGATAATCATAAGGGGTTTTAGCCCAGCCAGAAGAGCAGCAATCAGATTAAATCTTCTACAAGAGAAATAGACTTGGATTTAGATCACCAAATCTGCCCAATTCTAAGACTGCTGGATCCCAAGGTGGTTGTGAGCTGTCACAGGTGACTTTGTTTTGCTTCAAGTGGTTTCTAGAACTCTATAGCCATTACTAATAAATGTTTTCAGGGCTTAACTCATGACAAAAGTCACCATTACCACATTACTTGGCCCAATCTTGCCAGGTCAGCTGTATGAGTCCTTCCTGCCATGATACTATGTGTGAGTAGCAGGGGACAGAATTCAGGCCATTGTGTGCTTTCCTGGTAAGAAGAAATTGCAGTTTTCCAGGATCATCAGTTGCTAAGTTTCTGTAAAATTGTATGTTGCCAACTTGTGCATGTAACAATGCCTCTCTAATGTATTAGCGTTGTTTTTTAAAGATCACTCTTTTCCATGTATGTTAAAGAATGCTTACCTTAAAAAAAGAAATGTTATATTAATTCAAAGCACAAAGGTCCTGAAAGACCTGTTCAAATACAAGGGCTAATTGATTCCCCAAAGATCTTGATCCTTATTCATAAAGTAATGCAATTCACTTCAAAAAACCCGTGATTTATTTATACTTTAAAATGATAAAGCTCACCCCATCAGTAATCCTAAAAGGCTGTTGAACTTGGTCTGTGACTGAAAAGGCCTCTTTTGCCCATTTCCTCATTGAGATGGGCAGCTGCCGAATGTGGCCTACTCCTCCCTCATTTTAGCCTGCTTTCACGATGAAATAACAAATGAAAATAGGTAATTATAATAGCACCTTGCCTCCTGGAGCCCAGTGCTCCTGGAAAAATAGCTGTACTGTATAAATAGCAAATAGATTATCTGCTTGCCTACAGTGGTGTGGAGGATAAGGCTCTTTTAAGGGAAAGCGAAGTAAAATTTAGCACAAATTGGGAAGGGAGAATGTTGTAGGAATAGAGATATTTAAGGGCATCTGAAAATAGCCACCTAAAAAGTACGCTAAAACAAAGATCTTTCTATGCAAAGGTCCAAGACACCGTTTGTTTAACACACACTTTTTTTAAACCGTACTGTCACACTGATTCAGCCCTGACCCAAGAGAAGAAGTCTGTCTAGTGAATAGCCCTGTGTCATTTCTTGAATCTTCAGGTGGAGATAAGAGGAAGCACTAGGAACTTGTGAAAGTTGACAAGATCTCTGCCCGAGGCCAGTAACGTCTTAGACTTGTGGCCGTCCCAAACAGGAATGTGAAATGGAAAAATGGCAATCTCCTACTGCCTAGCATCTTAAGCCCCGAAAAGGAACAATTTCCTGATCTATCTAGGTAGTATTGCCCTTCTGCATTTTTCATGCTCAACCCCTTTCATTTGAAATGTTACGCAAGTCTTTTGTTGTCGCCCTTGATAAAAGGCATAAATGCCAGGTTAGACATTTACATATTTCTGATAAGAATATTCTCTGAGGTATATTTATTTTGATCATGCATCCAATTCAAATATGGGCACTGAATTAGGCTGGGGGACCTCAGTGTGTGATTTGCTCATCCATTTATTCATTTATTAATTTACCACATATCTATTACATTGCCTACTATGTGTCAGGGACCTGATTGGAAAGTAGGGATTCAAGGGTGATAAGAATGCCTGCGCTCCACAATCCCCAGGCCCATGGACTGGTACCAGTCCGTGGCCTGTTAAGGACTGGGCCGCAGAGCTCCACCATGCCCCCCATTCTCCAACTTCCATGGAAATTAGGAAATGGGGGGCCGCACAGCAGGAAGGGAGCAGTAGGCAAGGAAGTGAAGCTTCATCTGTATTTACAGCCACTCCTCATCACTCACATCACTGCTTGAGCTCCACCTCCTTCCCCCGCCCCCTCCCCCACCCCATCCGGAAAAATTGTCTTCCATGAAACCAGTCCCTGGTGCCAAAAAGGTTGGGGACTGCTACATTATGCAACAGTAGAATATGCATTAGGCAATATAATCTCTCTCTCTCTCTCTCTCTCTCCCCCCCCACCTCCCCCCCACCATCTCTCTCTATTTCTGGTTTTGTTGAATATCATCATCATCATCATCATCATTCAGATGACCAAGTTAGAATCTGGGCAGTCTTTCTAGATGAACGCTTTCTCCTCTTCCTTTTACTGCAATATATTCCTTGGTTAATGCCCTCTTGGGTTTCTGCCTAGAAAATCATAATAGCAAGTGTACAGGTCTAATAATAGATGGGCAATGGATCTACTTATTATTTAATATCTTGAGCACCAACTAAATGTTTTACATTCAATATTACAGTTCATCTTCACAATAACCTTACAAGAAAAGGTTATCATCACCTCCATTATAGAGATAAGAAAACTAAGGCTCAGGGAGATTATATAAACTGCCCAAGGCCTTCAAGTTAGTAAGTGGGATAGCCTTGGTTTGAATGCAAGACAGTTTGGCATCAAAGTCTGTGTTCTCTCTACTCTGCCACGCACTTTGCCCCAAACATGGTGTTCCTTGATTGTCTTTCTCACTCATGAAGGTTCCCAGGACATACCCCTTCACACACACAGTTAGCTCATTCCTCGGAGGTGATATTTTATGTCTAAGGTGAGGCACTACAGTTGGAAGCAGCCATTAAAAACCCTCAAGGTGAAGCACTTAATCTTAGAAGAACGTATTGTTAGATTGATTGTAGTCTGGTACAATTGGTAAACCTTGAACAAAAACCCCTCATGTGAATTTTGGTTTCATATGAGTGAGATAATGTTTGTCATCATTTTGTTTTCTTTGTCTCCAATCCCTTGGAACTAAAACAGTATTATTTTATGTTACCTTTTTAGTCAAGGCAGTGCCTGAAAAGTGTATCTGCCTTGAATTTAGTGGTAAGAAACAGGTTATCGTACCTGGGGTATAATTTCAAGTGTCCAAATTATATCACCCAGTTATCCAATAAATGTAAAAGCACTTTTAAACTATAAATGGCCATGTAAATAAAAGGTATTATTATGTTGGTAGGTAAATATAGTCCTTCACGTCGTATTTAATGAGCACTCCTTTTAAAGAAAGCAAAAACAACCTAACAAATGCCACTGAATTGTTCTATGAAGTAGTGAGTGGTATAATTATTCTTCCTTTTAAATTTTCACACTGAAAAATGCAACTATTTGATTTTAAAATCCCCAACTTTTTGTGTATGTATAATGAATTTCTTAAGGCGCTCCATGTTAAAGGCACCAGAAGCTGCAGTTTTCCAAGAATTGACATGGCTATTCCTGTAAGTTCCACTGAGGAAAGATAAGACTTAAGAACAAAGGGCTGATGTGTTTGCATACACTGCTGAGAGTAGGGAAGGAAAAATCATAGAAGGTGGATGCTTTTGGCCATTGTGAAGTTTTAAATGGCAATTGCAAAAGTGAGTGAGGTAGCAACAACCCAAAAGACTTACTAGTTTGGTATTCTGCAAGTGTATATTTCATTACTGCTTCCTTTGAAGTAAAAATCTCATCTCTTTGTAACTAGAATAGGTTTTGAAGAAACAAAACTTCAAGAGCTTCAGATGGGCAATAAAAAATGTTGTAATCTCCTACAGGAGAGAAGTGATTTATAAGGCCACGTATTTTTTATGACACATCGATGTTTGCAAGAGACCAGGCCAGTAAGTAAGAAGTACAGATTTAAAAGGAAAGAACAGTGACATAACTTTCCTTTATAGGTGTCATTTGGCTTAAAACAACCTCTGCTTACCCAGTGACTGAATCATTTTGGATGTGTGCAAGTGGGGTTGGCGTAACAACTGTTACTTCTCCCATCTATGTGCAGGAGCCAGCACCTCACTACCAAGATGGTTTTTAGTGAAAGAGGAATAAAATGATCTGTGCATCTCTGTGTTATTGACAGTGGTGTCAAACCAATCTTGGGGGCCTCAGCAAAGCTATGACTCTGCCATGACATAGCCACTTTAAAAAGAGGCAGCAGAAAATAATGGTTAATAGCATGGGTTATGGAGTCAAACAAACCTGGGTTCAAAAGCCACTTCTGCCATATATATGCTAGATTTATACGACCTTAGGCAAATCACTTAGTTAACATTTCTGCACCTCAGTTAATTCACATGTAAAATGGGGATAATAAAGCCACTTCAGGTTATTTTGTATATTGAGTAATGCTATATACTTTATTTTTTTTCTTTTTTTATTTCAATATATTATGGGGGTACAAACACTTTGGTTACTTATATTGCCTATGCACTGCCCAAGTCAGAGCTACAATCGTAAATATCCCCCAGACAGTGCACCCTGCACCCAGTAGGTGAGAGTTTTCCCATCCCCTCCACCCCCCCACCTGCCCAACCCCTCCATGTGTGCACATAAGTATTGATCAGTTAGTACCAATTTGATGGTGAGTACCAGTGGAGCTTCTTTTTCATTCTTGTTATACTTCACTTCAAAGAATGGGCTCTAGCTCCATCCAGGATAATACCAGATGTGTTAATTCACCGTTGTTTTTTATTGCTCCGTTGTTTTTTAATACTCCATGGTATACATATACCACATTTTATTAATCCACTTGTGGATTTATGGGCAGTGGGTTGTTTCCACATCTTTGCACTTGTGAATTGTACTGCAATAAACATTCAAGTGCAGATGTCTTTATTATAGAATGTATTCTTTCCCTTTGGGTAAATACCCAGTAGTGGGATTGCTGGATCAAATGGTAGTTCTACTTTTAGTTCTTTGAGGAATCTCCATATTACTTTCCATAGAGGTTGTACTAATTTGCAGTCCCACCAGCAGTGTATGAGTGTTCCTATCTCTCTGTGTCCTTGCCAACATTTGTTGTTTTGGGACTTTTTGATATAAGTCAGTCTCACTGGAGTTAAGTGATATCTCATTGTGGTTTTGATTTGCATTTCCCTGATGATTAGAGAAGTTGAGCAATTTTTTATATGTTTGCTAGCCATTATTCTGTCTAGAATAATGCTATGTACTTTAAACTCTTAGCTCAGTGTCCAGTGCATAGTAAGTAATCTTAAGCTTGATATTATTTTTCAGTCATTTACAAACTATTTATTGAGTAACTACTATGAACCAGACAATTTTAAATGTAGTTTGTGTGTATATATCTTCAAGGACTGAAGCACACCCCCAAACCGCCTCTGCATTATATGGAAATGTATAATTAGAGTTTTTAAGCATTTTCTAATGACTAGCACATTAGCAAACAACAAACACCATTGCACGGTGCAGTGTTTGTTTACTTGGCAAAATGCAGATAATGCAGCTGCTTCACACAACAGTCAAACAGGGGGGTGAGCTGATTGCAGAGTCCTGGGACTATATTTAGTTTTTAGAATGTGACATCATTTTAAAACTTGAATTATTTGAATCACGCATTTTAAATAAGTTTGTTTTGTTATTTAAGAAAACCTGGATAATCAAGTAAATGTCCCCATTCTCCCTGACTGCATTTAACCAACTAGAACTTAAAACAAAAAGGTCTATAAAGTAACTAATTTTAAAATCCATAACACCTACATCATGACATGGCTAGCTGGGTCAAAATATATGTCCTGGAATATAATAACCATATGCTGTAAAATATAATTGATATAACAGTGTAGGCCAATAAGGTGAGTCTTCATTCTGTCTACAGACATTAGCATTAAAAAAGATTTCCCTATGGCCATTACATAGTTAGTGAAATACCATTAAGCATATCTTTCCATGTGTAGTTATGGTTGTGTCTATATGATACTGAACATCTGTATAAAAATCAAAAAGTTCAATCAACTCTCCAGATGTCCCCAAATATCAATGTGTCTGGCTTATGGACAAAACAGCTGGACTTAAATTTTTCATTTCATTTTCTTCCAGATGTTAGTCTCTCAGGGACATAACCTCTTCTTGAGTTCTTTCCTACCACTCACCTTTGGGATTATGACTAAATTACTGAAAAACAGAAAAGCTTACCATATACATATGTGTCTCCTGTGTTGAAGGATGCTATTAGCCAAAAATCTGCTAGGTCATACGTCGATATTAGCTGTTAAGACAGTGGCGATGAAAAATTGAACAGCAGAGAGAGCACAGAGGTAACTTGGTTCAAGAAATAAAATCTTCTCTATGTTTGTGTTTATAGAAAATGTGTGATCTGATATTGGTAAGTTCAGGTTTTTTTTTTTTTTAATTGAGGCAGTGTGGTATAAAGGAAGACAAATGTATTGGCATCAGAAAATTTTGGGCATGAGTTCAGATTTTGGTCTTTAATGGTGACACTATGATCCTTAATTTCCTCTAACGTGATCAACCATCTTGGTTTGCCTGGAACTCTCCAGTTTAAGTAATAAAAGTCCTGTGCCCTGAAAAATCCCTCAGTTCCTGGCAAATAGATGCTTGGTCACCCTAATCCTCATGTATAAGATGAGGGTAATAACTTCCTCACAGGGTTGTACTGCAGAATGATGAGTAAGTAAAGCATCTAGCACAGCCCAGAACAGGGTCCCCAAATGGGAACTATTATAATCATCATAAATCTCTCACATTTCCTATTCCGTTTCCTCTCAGAGCACAGGCTCTTCTGTTTCCATTTTATTTAACACAATCAACACTTCACTTGCACTATCATAGTCACTCTAATTGATGCCATCTCATTCCCAAAAGCGCTTAATTTCTACGTTGTATTCCTCATCATTGACTCAATGGTCATGAGCTTTACGTCATCTTCGCTGGAATCCAACAGACAATTTTTCGTTTCCTACCACGCAGCCCTAATATACTGCTATCATGCAGATGCAGAGTGTGAAACCTCCTGTGCCCACAGCAAGCCTGACATACATGGGCCCTCAACAGATACTTGTGAAATGCAAGAAGGGTTGATAAACAAGGAACAGAAGAATACAGATGAGTCATGGCAAACCAATAGCATGAACATCCGGTTGTAGCCCTTCTCTTCTCTACAAACTCATCTTTTCTATCATGGATTTCCATTTACTTCCTACTGAAACATTGCTTACTGTCTTTCAGGAGTCAACCAGGTGTATCTCCTTTCCAGACCCAAAACTTTCAGTATTCTTAGTCTAGTCTGCTCCCTTTCTGGCCCTATATTACTCTTTGGTTCCCAAGCCTCTAGTTGCTCTCCTGCTGTGTTGAAACATCCACTGGCCATGTCTAGCCTCATCATTTGGTTCAGCTTCAAACTCAAAGAACATCCTCTTGAATCTTTCAGATTTCTCTCTTCAGTGTATCCTACCCTCTGTGTTACTCCTTTTCCTGTGCCTTCCATCTCCACCAAGTCATGCCCCTGCTTCCAGCCCTTCCAATGCCTGCAGTCTCAGAGGCTAGAGTCAGACATAAGTAGCAATAGGCAATCAAGCCACATCCTTTCCCTTCTCTTTCTTGCAACTCAGGATCCATCTTCTCTGAGTTTTCCCTAATGGGTCCCACCCAGTATCTAACCTGCCATGAGGGTCTCAGAATCACCAGAGTTCTTGCTGTCAGAATTACATGGAGGTAGGATTTGAATAACAACCCTGCCATTTACTGCAGCGTGAAATTAAATTAATGTTTTCATTTTTCTGAGCAGCCTCAATTACTCCATTGATACAATGGGGATAAGAATTGTACTTGTAACAAAATGGGAATAATAATTGTGTGAATTAAATGAGGTGATGTATATAAAGCTTGTCCATGACAATTCAGTCCCTCACTCGCATTCATCTTAACGCTCCATCATTTCTAAGGTTGCCTACTTCATTTCTTGAAATTCTGTGGGAGAAAATAATTGTGAGAATTCTGGAATGTATCTCCCCAAGTACTTTGTTCTGCCTTTGGGAAGCTCTTAATGTCTGTTACTGGACTGATTCTAGAAGCAATATAGGACTACACTCTGTTAAAAGATCTGGGCTGGGGATGGAGTTAGGACCAAAGCATTTAGGTGGTGCAAGTTATTTTAAACATGAAAATATGAGACCCATATTAAAAAAAAGTCCTCAATGGGGACTTTTCAGAACCACGGGGGAGAAAGAGGAAAGCTTACACTCCTGACCTCTCACCTTAGCATTTTTCTCCCTTCCACTTTCAAGCAGTGAATAATCATCATGTCAGAGTTCATTTAGATCTAAATCCAATTAAGTCTGACCTTAGGGATAGTTACTCATAGCTCCCAGCAGGTGTGTGCTTGGAAGAAATTATCATCTGTGCCCTTTGTTCAATTTTAAAATTACCCAAGTTTATGGTCCTGAACGATTAAGCCTAACAGCACCACCCATTGAATGTCCAAGGAGAACAGCTGTTGGTTTAAGCATCTAGACGTTTGTGCTGGAAAGGATTTCAAGAAAGAAATCACCTCTATTTACTCCACATGGAATAAATCTGAGAGTTGAAAATTTTCTATAGCCTCCATCTAAATCCTTATGCTAGTGGCTGGCCCATGGGGAACATTACTTAGCCACTATGCCCCTTGGTGTCATCATCTGTGCAGTGCCCGGCAAGATTGTTGTGAAGATTAAAATTAAAATAGGTAATTCCAGTGGCATAATACCTGACACACAGTAGGTGCTCAATTAGTGATATTCATTACTAATATAATTGGTACTATCAAGGCATTTAGCAGGACTTTCAAACAGCAGGTCAGTATTCACTGTGGGAAAAAAAAATGTGTGTGTGTGCGTGCATGTATGTGCAAGTGTGTGACTTTGATCAATTCTTCTAGGTATCTTCCATTAGTAGTGCCTATTATTTTTGAAGTCATGTTCTAAAATATCTTAATTACAAATGCTCATAATGGTTTCTGTTAAGTAAAGGAAGAGAAAGGTGCAGCACAGGTGAGCCCCTGTGAAGATTCTGGTACTCTGCTAGGTACTTGTCATATATATTTTCTTACCTAGGTATTTCTCACAATTTCTTTGTAAAGTGTTATAATTTCCATTATGCAGCAGAAACAGACACAGATATAATTAAAAACACAGATTCAAACCAGGTCTAAACAACTCTAAATCACTTTCTACTTTCTTGGAGACGAGAAGACCTGGCTTCTGGTCTCAGCTTTCCCCCTAAAAAATTGTGATCTTCAACAATTCACTTCACTACTCTAATCTGTCATTTTCTAATCTATAAAACAAGGGGATTGGATTGGACCCTTTTTTAAATCCTTTCCAGAACTATAAGTTTAAGATAAGATATTGTAAAATAAATCTAAAAATAAATCTAATCAAGGAGAAATAAAATGTGAGGGCCACCTCTCTGTATTTAGTCAATGAGTCAACAGTATATCTTTGAGTGTTCATTCTTCTTGTTACTATAAAGGGAAAAAGGAAAAAATAGAAGACCCTGTTGGTTCTTGCCTTAACATACTTTTTCCAGACTGCTTTTATTTGCACTCTCTTTGACCTCTGAGGCATAATCTTGAGGATGCCGGAGCTCTTCTCTTCCCCACTTATTTTTCTACCAGCCTGCATACAGAGAGGCAGCTCCACCCGATCCAGCAGGATATGACTTGGCTCCTGGTAAGAAATCTGGTTGATACTTTCCTTCTCCTTTCCTTCTTTCTCTTCCTCCTGTAAGAAGACAGAAAGAAGAGTCCAGAAGGATGTTTAGAAGGTTAAATGAGGCTCTCTCTCCACAAGAGGAATGACCAAACAACCACGGAGAAAACTATGACTGGAGGAGCCTTTAGCTCTCTGTGAATTTATTCCTGTTCTCTGCTGTTTCTTCCTTTCTCTGGTCAGTTCTATTTGCCCTTAAGATCCAGGTCTTGGAAGCTTTTTCAAACTGTCTCCAACCACCCCACCTCTCCCTCCTCCCACTATGCTGTGCTTCCACACTTTTAAAAAAGCACATACATTGGATTGTGCTTAGTTGTCTATATGCCTGTCCTTTATTTAAATTTATACCACTGTAAATATATCAATACAGTGTGATGTATGGGAAGGCTCTTCCATTATCTTGTACTGAAAGAACTGTATATCTACATCATAATCATTTGCAGAAATCTTGTAGAAAGAAGGAATTCTCATGTTTGAGAGGAAAAACGTGCCTAGCTTTAATAAATCCTAATATATCTGGTCTAACCAAATAGATATATTAGAATTCAGTTCTTTACTTTAGAAAAGTATTCATGGAGAACATCCTTTAAGACCAACCTAACCTATTCGATATTAATGTGAATGTATAAAGATTTGATTAATATACAATTTTTCAGGAATAATCTCTCTCACTAGACTCTTAGCTCCATGAGAGCAGGGAACAACGTATTTGATTTCTTTTCCATTATATCCCCAGTGCCTGGCATACGGTAAATGCTTAATAAATATTATTGAAGGAATGTATACTTGAAAGAGGGAATGATCCTTTTGTAGTTCATCAGCATGATGACTGGGTTTTCACAAATATGTGTGAGCTTTGCCTCCCTCAAACCCTGTTACAACGTTAGCATATTACTTTTCTGATGTGGAAAAAAAAAAGAAAGAAGAAATGAAGAATTACAACTATTATGAACTCTTAGTAAACGGAGGGAACACAGTGTGTTGCCAATCCCTACTGCATATCAGAAATGACCTTAGAAATAATATTGTAGGCTAATGAAACAAAATACATTAAAATATTTTAATTCTTTGTTTCCTGTTTGGATAAATGTGTTGTTATACACATAAATAATCACTTCTTGTTAGTGCTCTAGGATGAGAAATAGCAGGCATGGGTTGACAGAGAAAAAAAAGTGCAGGGTACCTGGACTATTTGCTTATTTGCTTGTCTTTGTGGTAATGACATTATTCCTAATATGCACCCTCAGAATAAACAGTAATAGTTAGCTCTGAGCAGTAAGAATTTTGCTCAATAAAAATAATGGCATGAAAATCAGTAAGTAGGAGTTGATTGTATGCTGTGCTACATTATCATCTTCATGAAAGAGAAAAGGCAGAAGCAGGTGGCTGGTGATTTCCACAGATAACACCAAAGGAACATGAGCCAGATCTGAAATTGAAGAACTACCTAGAAAAACCAACTTGAGAGAGGACCTAAAATCTCTCTTTATCTCTCAGTGAGTCATAATTAATATGCTGTTTATTCAGTGATTATAAAAGTGGCTACCATCCCAGCTTATATCAAATATCACCAGGTAAATTACTGGCAGAATATACTGTGGAGTTTTTCAGGGCTATGACTGAGAAAAATTACCATCTTGGTTCTCTTATACTTTAGTTGCTTTTCACCCAGGTATCACCCCACCATCATTTTAAACCCTACATTGCAGACCCTACAGCAAACATAGGGTGTATTTTTTCTGTAAATAGGCTTACAAGTAGAGGGTTGAATTTGTTTACATTGAAAATTCTGACTTAAGCAGTAAGACCAAAAAGGCTCACTTTCTGTCAATAGGTTGCTCATCCTTTGTGATTTGGAAGGATCACTCTTCTTCTGTTACATATTTTACTGTACCTAGAAACATGTGAGAAGTGTTTAGAGCAGTCTCAGAAAATGGATGATGGGAGACATGGCTTACACATTTGGTCCATCTTCTCTCTGTGTTTCTATGAGTAAAATTGAAGCAACGTCTAATGAGCTTTAATGTTGCAAGGTTATCAAACCAAATTAAAAGCAGTTAGCAGGAACTCCTAGATCCATGATTCTTTTTAAAATCATTAAAATTAAATAATATTCCTATCCCCAAAAAGTTTAGAATATTTTAGTAAGTCTATAACTCACAATTGGGATAGGGAGGTGAACATTAATCATAAAGGGACATCCAAAACTAAAATAATAGCCAGGGCTGACTGCCACTGGCCAGTGAGCTCCATGATAATGGACCAGTGACCTCATTGTGTCTTTTTTCCATCATCATTGTGCCCCTAGTGTTTCACAGAGTACCTGGCATACTCAGTAGATATTTGACCAAATACATGAAAGAAGATACAAATGAATTAATGAAAAAATAAATGAATGAATAAATGAATTCAGAGCCAAGCCTACTGGGCCCAATCATATTATGTGTTCACTACTCATTACTGCCTCTCTCCCTAAATGCCTGGCACTTTTATTTTCTGTGAAACCAGGATAACAGGAACATCCAGGACACCTTTAAAAGGGATTCCTCATCAGTGCCAATCACCCGTCTTACAGCTAACAGATTTTATTTACATGAGCTCATAATGGGTTCAAGAAAGGATAACATATATCTTCAGACACTCCTGGGTCCAAGCCTCTCTCTGGAATATAGAAAGGTGCATTGTTTAAAGGAAGTCTGACTGCATGTAACTTAGGCCTGCTATTCCATCCTTGCCCGGGGTTAAATAAGTGTTCCACACTGGCAACAGAGTAAAAGTTCACATTACTGACCAGGAAATCCTGGTAAACACAGAAATATCACCAACAGTATCCTGGGGGAGGAGTAGGAGTGGCATCTACCCAGAGTCCCCAAAGGTACAGTTGTGGCCATTCTTTCTGTGCTTGCACCCCAAGGGGGATTATAAGGTGCAGAGAATGAAATTAGTAGAGCACTTCTCTTTTTCTCTTAAGCATATTTGACTCCTCATTTACTTTTCTCCTTCCTTCCTTGTTCTCCACCATCCCCCACAATGGTTCTACACACTGATCCTATGTCCTGTGATTTGTCTGGACAGTCACAAAGGCAGCTGAGAGCATAATAGGTACAGAAGTCATTTTATTTCCCACCAAGTATAATCTGTGCCTGGAATGAAGAATTGCACAGAAGGACATGGTGTGGACCAATTCCACTGACTTCCAATCTCCTACAAATGATCCAGCTATTGGAAACACTAGGACATGGTATTTCATAAAGTTCCTTCAGATGACTTCCTGAGAAATAAGCAATATCTGGCAATGTAAACTATGATCTTCAAGTATGATTAATATATACCACATCTAATGGCTGTGAGGCACTTCATCTTCAAACCCGATTATATAAACCATATACTGGTGGGTAGCATAACAACTTCCCTTAAGACTGTTAGTGTCAACAGCCAAGGATAGATTCCACGCTCTTTCTTTCCATGCCATTTCAAGTGGATAATGAGCAACACTTTCATAGAGTTATGTCAGTAGACACCTTTATTCCTATCCAACATCCTTCACAGGCTTCATGTTTAAGAAAGTAAGAACTGAATTATCTGAGAAGAGTTGGAGACATTTATTTGTAATGTTTAAATGGGAAAGGGGCAAAGGATGAAATAATGACCCCTGGAAACTTTGTCTATTGGCCTGTCTCATTTGTGAATGTAAAATGTCACTGAAGGTTATCATTCTTAGAAAATGTTGCTGAAAAATATGTCAAGTTTAACTGAGATCTGAAAGTTCTTTTGTATTTTTTTGCTGATAAACTTCTATCATTTTGTCAATGGAAGCAAATATGAATTTTTATGATTTGACCTATTGTCAGAAAATAAGAACCATTAAAAGACCAAAATGACAAAATATAATGTGCCCATTAAAATATTTAAATCTATTTAATTTAATGAGCTAATTTATTTTTGCTCTGAAATCCTTGACAATAGGAGAAATAAACTACCACTGTAAAAGTCTCCTGGGTGTCAGTGTCTCAAAAATTCTAAAAACAGCTAAAAATGAGATGTTTACCTATTTAGGTAGATTAATGAATATTTAATAAACCATTAATTTGACATAGAAGTTACCCTGGGTTACTTTTTGGAACAAGGCCCAGATTATGTTTCTTCTTCTAATTTGGCTAATACAAATTATTTAAAATGTGAAACAGGGTAGTAAAGGAAGGGGACAAGATGAATATGTTTAAAGGGACACATTTAAAACACAATCTACTTTGACTACATATCAGGCCATGTTCTTGAACTTTGTAACTTTTAAAGATGTTTGCAAACATACTTATATTTTTTATTTAAATATTAAAAACAAATTCTTATTTGCAAAGGGTACCAGGTCACTTGGTAAAGTTTTACTGCAGTACTAAAGAACATTAAATGTGCTGAGTTAATTTTGCAAGTAAATTTCTCAGATTTAAATGGTCAGAGTATGTTAACTTAGAATTATAAACCAATGAATTCTTTCTGACTAGATTTCTGCCAGAAGCAAATAATGAAACTTTTAACCAGGAAATGACGAAGCTCCAAATGCTTCTAAGGGTATTGTAGTAAAGTCATTATCCTGTAATATTATAGTGCATGAGCATTACAAAGGAGGTTTACACGTACAAGGAGATTTCAGAACTTACAGCATTTTTCCCACAGAAAACCAGATTCCTGTTCTATTTCCAGAGTTTAAAGGAAAGGTAAACTGATATTTAGTAGATTACAGGTTTTTCATCGGCTCATTTGGTTTGATGACTATTCCCTAACATATACCTCAAGTGTATTATTAATAAAACCAGTCTGAGTAGATTTTTTTCAGCTGTGTCTTACGAGCTGTTTAAATAATAACAACAACAATACACACACAGAGACACACATACACACGCACATACTCAGGCTCTTTTGGTTTAGGTAACCTGGTAGAGAATATTAGAGCAAAAGTGGTAGAAACACAAAATCAAGCCAATTCTGTGTTCTCTTCTCTTAATTATATGCTCACTTACTAAAGTATTGAAAGGAAGAGATGTAGCAGTTAGGATACTGTGAGCTCCAAGGAGGAGAAAAATCCAACAAAAATATTACTTAAGCAATGAGAACACTTACTATCTCATCTGAAATCCAGGCATAGGGCTTCAGGATTGGTGAATTCAGTGGCTCAGCACCATAAACAATGTGATTCCCACCCCCGTCTTTCCACATGCAACATAACAACTGTAAGAAGTGAGCCTATTTTTCTCCTTTTATGAGGAAAGTGGGGCTCAAAGAGATTAAAGCACATGCACAAAGTTACTCAGTTAAGTGGCTAAGCCAGGATTTCAGCCCACTCTGGCAGAGTCTAAAGCTTATTCCCCTAATCAGTCTAAAATCATAAAATCCATTGTAGATGTTAAGCATTATCTAAGGAAATTAGGTGATGCTTATTATTAAGCATAATAATGTACATGAGCATTCATACAACTAAATCTGCTTATTTTATAACTTTCAACTCCCTGCTACATAATTTTGTAAATGCACATTGAGATGCCCCCCCTTATGCTTAAAATATGGTTGTCAATGGTCATAACATCTTAGAGGTAATATGAACTGAAGCATAAAGGAATCAAATAAAGAGTTCCTAAAGTTATTCTGCTAATCTTGACTTAAGTTTATTGTCATTATACTAGAACTTCTAAAGAGCTTTCTCATCACCACGAGAGAGAGCCAGACTGATAAGCAATTATGCTATTTATCATAATTAACTTTAATACATCAGTGATTGGCAGTCTACTGCTTCATTTAATCGCCTCCAAAACCTTAAAAGGAGATTATTTTTATCTTTATTTTACACATGGGTGATTATCTTCAGTGTGTCCACATATGGTTGTATAGGTTGAAGACTGCACCACTGTATATCATGGCCCTAAATATTCCACTTCTCCCCTATGCCACCCTTGCTCCATCTGAGGGAATTCCCTCACCACCCACTAGAAAAATGTTCTTAATTTTTCTGTTTTGAAAGTTTCATTAGAATCCCCAACTTAGAACACATATCTAGACTTTGTCTCCTAAACATTTATCAAACACTGCCTAGAAGCCAGGCTCTGCATGGCAGCTTCAAGACCATGATTTTACACAGTCTGCACAATCACCCTCTGAAATAAATTCATTATCTCTGTTTTACAGATAAAAATATAAGAACTATAGGGGTTTTAACAGCTCACCCCATGACACACAGCTATTAACAGAATTAGGGATTATGTTCTCTCAATTCCAATACGATTTCCACTATGATAAACTAGGGAAGAGATAAAAAGTCATTAAGAAAACAAGGTAACCAAGTGCTTGGCCAGCCAGAAGCACTGAGGGGTTTGGATCAGAGCAGGGAGTATGAGATGCTCAGGAGAGGCATAGAGTGGAGAGAAGGAACGAGCGTGGGAAGGCCATCGACAGACCTTTCCCAGTCATTTCTTTGTTCCAGAGTCGGACTCTGTAGCTACGCCACTTCCCTATCTAGCCCAGGTTCATTTGGTGATACTCAAGTCGGGGAATTGTAAAAATAAGTCTGTTTAACTCTCATCACACCTTATGAATGTCTACAAGGAACAAAGAACATCCTGCTCTATCTTGGTTTAAAAATAAAGAAAATCTGTTTACAATTAAAGGGTTTTTTCTTCCCCCCAGTGTCTCACTCTGTCACCCAGTCTGGAGTTCAGTGGCACAATCATAGCTTACTGCAGCCTCGAACTCTTGAGTTCAAGCGATCATCCCACCTTAGGACTACAGGCACACACCACCACGCACAGCTAATTAAAAAAAAAAAATTTTAGAGACAGGATCTGCTATGTTGCCCAGCCTGGCCTTGAACTCTGGGCTCAAGTGATCCTTCTGCCTCAGCCTCCCGAGCTGCTAGGATTACAGGTGTGAGCTACCGCACCCAGCTCTACAGTTGAAAGTTTTATATTCGGCAGGGTTGCCATGCAAATCATGGGCAAGTCACTGAACCACAGGCTACTAGTTTTATCAGCCATTAAATGTGGGTGGTAAAATGGAAACATGCTTAATGGGTTGTGAATTGGTATCATTCACATATGGGGACAATATAGAAATGCCCAAGGGAAACAAGTATTATATTGTCTTATCAAAGTTTTACCCTAAATTCAAAAGTTACATATTAAGAGTACTCAAAATCTAGATAAGATGTAGTTTTGCCCTCAAAGCCTAGAAGGACATGAAGGCTCTGCCCGGTATGATAAAGACCCAGTGTTATGTTTTTATGACAAGTTGCACACACAGAATCTAGAAAATAGTACACAAATGTGTTTTACTATTCACATGGGGTAATCTGTCAGTTCATATGGAGTCTACCACTGATGACCTCCAGGACATTATTTTGTATCTTGCCTCCCTCTCTTATTTCCCATTTTCTTTTTTGAGATGGGGTCTTGCTGTATTGCCCAGGCTGGTCTTGAACTCCTGGCTTCAAGTGATCCTCCCACCTCAGCCTCCTAAGGTGCTGGGATTACAGGCGTGAGCCACTGTGCCTGGCCTATTTCTTGTCACTCTTATTTCTCCGCAGGGTTGTAGACCCATATGCCTGATACCAGTAAGACCTAGTCCCCTGATTCTTTCTTTAGAATCAACCACCTATATAGTAAACACTCCTTTTGTTACCATTTATTGAAGCTCAGAGTATAATTTTCAGGCCTCATTAAGATGAAATATAAGACAATGCAGAGGAAAGAAGAAAATTAAAGAGACAGAAAATAATTCATTCATTACTCATTCAAAAGTCAACACATATTTACAATTGACCTGTTATGTGCCAGGCAGGCATCATTCTAGGAACTAGGGATGTACAGGAAATCAATCCTGTTCAATCCCTACCTTCGGGAAGTTTATATTCTGGTTGGGGAAAAGAGATAATAAACAAATAATTAAAACAACCATGTATAACATGACAGCTGGCAATAATTGCTCAGAAGAAAAATTACCCAGGGCAATAGGATAAAAATGATGGGGGTGGTGATACTTTATGCCAGCGGGTAAGGGAGTGTAGCCACGTATATAAAGATTCCTTCATTCAATATTTATTGACTGCCTTTGAAGAGCTAGGGACTGTGCAAGATGTAAGATGAATAAGACATGGTCCCTGCCCTCCAGGAGCCGACAGCTCTGTGGAGAATCTCGCCACCTGCTCCATTAGGCAGACAGATTATAAGTCTCAGGGCATACTGCTGCAGTAGCATTGTACACAGTGACCAGTTTGAACAGATTGTAAGTATTCCAAAACTCACAGTGGTTTCCATAAAATAATTCTCACTTCAAGCAAACATTTTCAGTTGGTGAGTAACTATTTTCCACCGACAGCACTCATATTTGAGGGCTTTCTTAATGCAACAATGATTTGTTTTTCTAATTGGTTGCCAAAGATTGTTTGGGTCCTTATTGAAATGTACTCGTTTAACTCCTCCAAAGCAACTTGGCTGGTTTCTTGTTGTTGTACTGGCAAATGCTACCTCCTGTACTGAAAAATTTGTTCTTTCTGAAAAATGTGGACTGTCCCTGGATGATTTTCATTAAAATCAAAGATTAAAAAAAAAAAGAATTATAGATTTTTCTTAAAAAGTAAGTGATAACAGAACAGAATTTTGTATCAACCAGATTTACATGAATGTAGGCTACATCCTGAATCATGCGTCATTTTATCCTATTTCTATCATGTTTTGTGCACATACCTGGCTCAAA
The DNA here is from genome assembly GCA_023783475.1 of Daubentonia madagascariensis. NCBI lineage: Eukaryota > Metazoa > Chordata > Mammalia > Primates > Daubentoniidae > Daubentonia > Daubentonia madagascariensis. The sequence goes on along the minus strand of JAKFHU010000747.1, from coordinate 11,729,645 downwards.
ATTTCCTTATTCATTGAGAAAACAGAGAAAAGTATAATTATGGTCAAAATACTAGCTTGTATAAACAAGCTGTCTTCTTTGTTGTGTTTTTAATACAAGCTCCACATCCTTAGTCTGACAAAGGTTGTAATAATATAACATTGTTAACACGAAAACTCTATCATGTGATAGAACAACACTGAGCAGAGAAGTCTTTGTTTTCCTGAAGACAGAGGCTTTTTGATAGGGGATGGGAGATCATATCACACACAGTTGTTGCAGAGTGAAGGAGACAGACTCGCTGATCTCTCTGCTAGCACAGGCGAAGATAATCCACTCACTCTCCAGGCTGCATGTTGGAACCTTCTTCCTCGTCACATGCTCACTGTCAAATTCCTCACCCTCTGCCATAGTTAGGAGACCCAGGAGAGGAAATTATTTTGGCTAGGCTGAGACATAAGCACAGGTGGTGCCACTTGTTATAAACTTTTCAGTTTTCGCTGGAGCTGTGAGCCAACTTTATAGTGGTCTTTGAGCAGTTTGCTCTGTCAGAGAAAGGGAAGCAGGAGCTTTTGGCCTTGGCTATTGATTGATTGTGTTGCGGCCTATTTCCACAGGCTGCCATCTTGCAGAGGACACATTTCCTCTCAGTGGTGCCTCAGGATCATGGTGCCAACCTGGATCACAGATTGGCTGCTGACAAATATCCTCATTTCCTTAGTATCCAAACAGTGGATTTGGGCAGTTTTTTCTATTCTGGGTTGGAGAAGTCTCACACCAAATTTTGAATTATGTTGAGCTATTCCTTTTTTCACTGTACCAAGGTAAAATCAAATTGTCATAAATTATGTCTTTTTCCTACACACTGGAGTCCTTTCTCATTGGTGAAGTTTTTATTCTTATCATGACCTTTTATATAGCAACTCCCACTGCTATGATCATGTCAGCTTTAGGGGTAAATGACAGACAGGAATTTTGCTATCAAAGTTACTTCCAAAGGCCATGAAAAGTCAATCACTGGATAAGATCAAGAACTTAGTTCTGAATATAAACTCTTCCTCAGCACTTGCAAATAATAATAATAGTAAAAAAGTCTACCAAAGTCTAACGCTACCATAGAATTCCCCATAGGAACTCTGCTCCTTCCTAAATATGCCATTTTCTAAGGATGTTATTAAAGGTGAAATTTACTCCATTGAATCTTAAGTAGCTGATTCTATGGTTTATGTGTATGCCCCACATTTCCTTGGTGATAAGATGCTAACAAAAAAAACTTCCATTTTTTCAGCTCTGTGCACTTTGATTCAGAGTATATACTGCTGTTAAGTAGTTTTTCAGAGTGGCCCTCCCAAATAGGAAGGATGTGCCAGTTGTTGGTAGGTTTGGCTGAGGTTATGCAGTTTATTTGTTTGGGTTGTATGTTTTGAACATATGCCCAGGGCTTTTAAAAAGAGTGATGGGAACATTTGTACAAATGAAATTGAAAGCAAGAGAACAGGCATTGCCAACAATTTAATTATGAACCTAGCAACATGTGTACTTATTTGAGAGTTAAAGGATATAAGACAAAACAGAGGGAAAGGAGGGGTCACCTGGTGGTCTCAAGTAGGAAGATGCTTTTTTGTCTTAGCAGGCAGGAAATAAAAGGCATAAAGCCCTTCTACCCTTTTGGATGCCCAAAGATATGGAAAACTGCCCTGTGTCCTTTTCCCAATATCCTTTTCACTTTGAGGCACCGTCAGGACGGAGGGTAAAGTTTTGAGGTGGCCAGTGTGGTCATTTATGTCAGGTGATCTGCGTGGTTCCGCCCTTCTTCCTCTACCAATGTTTCCTTCAAGGTCATAAGGGCCAGCACATCACAGGGTGTTGAACTCCCAAGAGTGTGTGTGTTTGTTTACGTCTATGTCTTATGACCCTTGTTGCTTTCTATTGCCTGAGGGGGAAAATGCCAAACTCTTTGGAACCTCTCTTTTTTGACAGACAAATTTCCCAGAAACTGTAACCAGAATAACTGGAGGGTTGTTACATATGAAGGCATTACTAAGCTTGGGGTGGTGAACCAAAAGAATTTGGAAAGTTTGAGACTTGGGAAGATAGGGTGGTTGACACACACTTTTTTTCCCTTTAATTTTTGAGGGTTTTTTTCCCCCTGCATCTTCAATTCCGGTTAAGTGTATTTCATTCCAGACAGAAAATCAAAATCCTCTTCTCTTCAGTCTCTGCATAGATTAGGAATAATCATAAGGTTAAAATAACATTGTCTCCTCTCTTAAAATCTACAGTTTTATTCAAAAGAAGGGTTTTTTGGTGGGGTCTGTTGGACTGTATTTTTTTTTAATGTTATATATGAGAGGGTACTTCCAAAGTATTATGCTCTTGTAATATAATTTAAAGGGGAGGGGATAGCTAGCTAAGAGCGTATCTTTTACTTTTAAGGCTTTTTTTTTTAATTGATGGAAAAAGATACACACCAACACAAATAGCTCATGGTGAATTCTCTCCCTAAGTGTAACAGCTAGAACTAGCGGTTCCCAAATAGAATGCTAAAGCTCACTGAATGTCCCAGCAGGTTGCTGGGTTTACACTACAATGTCCGGTATAAATTTCATGTAATTACAGCTGCTTGCTGAAGGAGACCTGTGGTCTCTACAGGTTGTCGGGACCTTAGTTATGGCCAGAAGGGTAGTGTGTAGGATTCAAATCCCCCACCAGTGCCAGCAGCTAGGAGCTTCCCTCAGAGCAGGGACAACCAACTGTACAAATAAACCAGCTGTGCAGAGCAGAATTTAAAAGCTTGTTGATTTAGGTAAAATAGTGCCACCTGTGATTTTTTTTTTTTTTTTTTTTGCTTTTAAAAAGTTTAGAAGAAAGAAAAGGCAAATCCTAGAAAAAGGCAGTTAGCTTCTTAGGAAATGCCAGAATCTGCTCAGTTAAATGGGGTTATTTTCTTAGGAACAATAAAACAAATCAAAAAATTTGAATTGAGTTGTCACAGTGGTTTTCAGAATTACTTGAAAAGCTTGCCAAAAATTCTGTCTCCCAGGAACTAGTCCAGAAATTCTGATTTAAAAAGTTTGGATCAATTTATGAGTCTGGGTCATCCGTAAAATGGGTGTTTTGCCACTCACAAAATTAATGGGAGCATTAAAAGAGATGGATCTCTTAAAGTTCTCTGTGACCTATGAAGGGCCATGTAAATGTTAATATTTAACTAATATAGTATGGATACTGTTCCTCTTATTTGTTAGGCATTTTGTTAACTCTCAGAGAAATAAGCCTGTTCTACTTGTGTATTGATAGTTTTGTATTATTAGAGTTCACCAAGAATACTTTCTTCTCAAGAAAATGAATTCCTTATGCCAAAAATTATAAGCAACATCTTTCTCTCTCAGAAGTAGTAGTTTTGTTGTTCCTGATTTAACTCTGAGAATAACACACAGGCATCAAGACTAGTTCCAATTTGCTTCCAAGGAGGAGGTTCCAATCTTTCTGATTTTCTTCCTTCCTTCCTTCCCTCCTTCCTTCCTCCCTCCCCTCCTCTCTCTCTCTCTCCTTCTTCTTTCTTTTCCTTCCTTCCTTCCTTCCTTTCTTCTTGTTTTAATCACAGATTTATTGCAGGTGGGGTGGCTGGAATTTAGGCTAGTCTGATGGCATGGCTTCCTCTTTTAATTGGACTGCAGAGAATAAAAATCATTAGGGGATGTTTGTATTGTATTTGGATAAAAGGGTTTTCATTAATATGTGTGCCTTGCTCACAGCCCACATTCTTAGAATGATTTGATAGTACATAGTTCACATACCTCACACACAGTGGAGGTCCGCATGAACAAGCAGTGGGATGAATGGGCATGCGTGAAAACTAAGTAAGTAATAACAAATGCTAAAAGCAACACAGGAGTATATGAAATTTGGGCTACATTTCCTTTGTAGTTACTACTCAAAAATGAAATTCAGTCAAAGGATAATTTCTTTTTCACTTATAAAATAAAAGCACTTTCACAAAAAATCTTGGAGCTTGAAAAAAACTTTAGAGACAATGGAGTGATTTTCAAGTTGTACTTTCTAGAGCTGTAAAGCAAGGTTACTCCAACTTTGGCTAAACATTTGAATCACTTGGGAAGCTTTTAAATATATAGATGCTAGAGCCCCACTCCCAAAGAATTCAGTGAGCATGAGTGAGCCCTGGACATGTGTTTTAAAAGTTTTTACAGATTCTAATGTACAGCTGGGGCTGTAAAACTCCATTCTAGGGGTTCAGTAGTCCAAATATTTGGGCTTCTGATCTGATAGACACAAGTATGCTCCCTGGAGACAATATGATAGAATATATTAAAGTAAAAAAGTTGGGATATGCTTGTGCCCTATAGAGTTTCCATCAGTTTCAATAAAAACATTATATTCTGGAAAAATTCAATTATACATGGTTCTATTATATACTCTCTTAGGACAGGACATTCTATATTTGTATAAGAAATGCATGGAAGATTAAGACCCAGTCTTTCCCATAAAGATTTTATGGTCTTGCACTCTGGAAACATATATGGGCAAAGAGGTTGGTCTGTGGCATAGGCACAGAGACAGAAAAAGAGAAAAACAAATATCAATATAATTTTAATAAAAGGCAGGTGTGTTATGAATGGCACAGGTAGGATTAAGTCGCAGAGGAAATATTACAGCTTTCAGCATTTGCTCCAATTTTTTCTACCTAGCATAGATCTGACAAAATTGAGCAGTTTTGACATCCAGAGTTGTATAATACAGCCAGTTTTGTTTTTTTTTCTGGATGGTGGGTACAGGAATTAACAATAATAATAATACAGGCATCCTGTTCCTTCTTACCTCCCCTTGACACAGGGTAGGATGTCTCGTAGAGCCTGGGATTCACCAGGCAGGAGGTCTCTCTGAGGGAGGAACAAAAGTAAAAAGCATGAATGCCAAGCACGTTTTTCAAGACTGCTTCTAGATGTCTGGCCTCTGGTGTCTTTGTGCAGAGGAAGGCAGACAAGAACATCTGCCTGACTTGATTTGCTTTTGTGCTTCTCGAGGTCAAAGACTATTAATAGTCCCAGGTTGATTCATCTCCTTGTATGGATAATGGGCAAAGCCGAGGAAAAAGAGAGAAAAGGAAGGAAGGAATGAATTAATTGTTAAAAGTTTCCATTGTCTATTGCTTTTCTTATTGGTTTTAAATCAGAATCTTTGGAATTGTTTTGTTCTTTTCCCAAACACAGTCACCTGGCTCAAGAACTTTCAAGGTGTGATTAAACAAAGAGGACTTGTGCTTAACTAAACATAAGTTTGCATAAATTCCCATTAACTCCATCCAGTCCATGCTTATATTTGTAACATTTTACAATTCCAATTAATGGATCAATACCAATAAAATTAGTCATGAAACACATCTTGGAGGTTAGTGCTTTCTATGATCTTTTACCCAATTTCCAATTTCAGTAGAATATTTAGCACAAGAGAAATTCAAAGAATCAGGTATTTCAAAGGAAGTCATATTCATATCCAGGTAGAACAATCAGAAAAAAACTATCTGATGAGATGATCCTTAAGGGATGGGTGGGTATTCAACATTTAGGTGATCATAAAAGAACTTCCTGGCTGAATAAGAAAAATGTACAGTTTTATTCAAGCAATGTTTGAATTTAAGGTGTTAGTAGTAAAGAGGTAAAAATTTAGAATGGAAAAGTGGGCTCAGGCAGCATTCCATTTGTAGTGGGTGTTGAATGCTGGTAGAACATTCGTACTTAGTTATGAAGGATGTACTTACTCATGAACCACTGAGTTTTTCTGAGCATGGGAACTATATAATCAAACTTGTGTTTTATTAAAGTTAATTGGGCAGCACAGTGGGGAATGGATTGGGGCCAATCAGGAAAAGAAGAATATGCAAAAGACTATTATTGTACTAGTCTAGAGGAGTAGTAGAGAGATTCATATTGGAAAGATGGGCTTTTGGTAGTAAAAAAAAAGGAGACAAAACATGATCTTAAAGAACTGAACACAAATAACTAAGCAAGCATGGTGCTACTACATTTATAAAATAAGCACTGACGTGAATAGACTATTTAAAGTAATCATACATGTGGGAAAGAATAGTTTTTGGTTTTCTTTTTTAAATCTCTTCCAGACTTGCTTAGTGTTACTAGTAGTTTTGTACATGTGGCCAGTGAATTTTGAAAATCAGGGTGACTTGCAGTAATATATGATCATATAGGAAATAATGTTTACAGGCAAGTGAATATTCTGTTCAACTAATAGAATATACCAAGATAAAAATGAAAACTTCACAACCAGTTAAAAGTATAAAGGATTTTTTTCCCACTGAACTAATCAGATTATTTTGGTTCCTATAGGAAGACATGAAACTTTGTAATTGTTCTGATCAAAAATTCTGTGGATCTATGAATCCATTCACTCCTGCTTAGATTCTATTATTATTCTTTGTGACATTTTGGTGTGTGTTGTGATCGGTGAGGCCTAACTTTGGCCAAACTCTAGGTCTTTATACTTTTCAGTGCAGGCCCAATAAGAGGCAATATTAAGGTGACATCTAACCAGCCACGGTGGTATCTAAGCACATGTTATTATACATTGCAGCAGACATTTTTTGAGATCCGCTTATAGTCCAGGTTCTGGGCTTGTTAACAGTGATGTAAACAGATGCTCAGAATTTAATAGGGGGTAAATATACACAGTAAGAATATAGGGACATAGGAAATAAGAAGAAAAAGGAAAAAAAATGGGAGCCCCAAAGCAGGGCACATTCACTCTATTTAGTGGACTGAAGGAAGCTTTATAAAGATAGTGATGTTTCACATAAAATGGTCAATTGATAACCAATTCATTTCCTCTTTCTTTCTTCCTATCTTTACCCTTCCCTTTTTTTACTTCCTCAAATATCTGTAAGTACCTATCGTGCTTAAAGTTTTATAATAGGAGCTTTCGGTTCCAATCAGACATGATTCCTGCTCTGAAACAGCTGAGAAAACATTACACTAAGGATGTACACCAAGTAGAAATTAAGTGACCTAACTGAAGTTAAGACAAGTATTGAAGTATAAGACAAACAGAAAAGGTTACAAAAATGGCTGAAAAATAGTAGTCTTGATGTCTTTGCTGTATTCATTGTATTGAAAACTGCTCCTGAATGCACAGGGAAACATCCACGGCTACCCATGGGGACACTGCTGCATATTGGAAGGGAGGTAAAAACTGAAAACGGTGAGATCCCAGTCCAGGATACAATGACCAGTTTATCACTGGCCATTTGCAATCCCTGAACTGTGTAGAGATACACTCCCTGTTACATGAAAATCAACTTGTGGTATTTCACTTCTGAGAGCGTTTTTGAAAATCATTTTCTGAAACCCTGTTAGAAAGACCCTTTAAAAATAATTTCATAGCTCTGTATGAGTGCTTTCTTGCTAAAAATGTGAAACCTGAACTTGGTTAGTGGACATGGAAGTCTTATTAGCTTTGAAAAACTGCTGTGTTTCTGTTTTACTCTCATTTTTTTCTCTTGTCCTAACCGCTGAATCTTGAAGCAAATTCTTTCATTAAGGAGATTCTGCATCCTCTACAGTAGTTGATTGCAAGTCATTAACAGCCTGCAGCATGTCGTAGTCTTGAAAGATAAGAGTCAGACTTGTGCAAATGAAATTTTAAACAAATGCCGCTTTACTTTTCTATCTTTCTCTGTAACAGTACAAACTTTGGTTGTCCATGGAACCAATAATAAAATTGTAGTTTAAAATTTAACTTCATTTTCAGGTTATGTCCCTGAAAGACTTTGACGTTCTACAGGTATTGAAACGAAGGCTTTCCTTCTTTCAAAAAGTCTTGTTGCCCCTCCCAAGAACTATCTGTGATTCATTTCCATTGTGTGCCCTGTTCTTGTGCGACTCAGCAAAATGGAGCCTGTTTCATCAGTTTTAGGTCTCTGTAGATTTACCCTCCATTCAGTGATTAATTACTAGCTTTCTGGTGACTTCTTAATCTTTTTCTGTATTTTAAAATATTCCTTCATTTTTAAATTCTCTTATGTAATATAAAAACACTAAATGGAACATAAGGAATTGCAGTTATGTTCCTTTCCAGTCAGCTTTGCCTTTAATACTAAAGACATCATTCTAAAAATGTATTAAAAATGATAAAAGTCAAAACCTAAAAATAAACACCAGGCAATTGGTCTCCTCGGTTAAAACCTTAGCACTTAAAGGTTAAGGTGACAAAAATGTGTTTATACCTTACATAACTAAAAATTCACCCACTTATGTTAACAATCGTATTTTAAAAAGATGCTGCAAATATGTAAAGATTGGTGGCCTCTGAATGTTTAAAAATTGAATAGAATTAAAGAACAAAACCAAGACAGAATTTTATTGTTAGGAAACACTGAAATCCGCAGCTTAATGCACGCATTAATGGGGCTTCTTGACAAATCACCTGTTAAATTTTAGCTGACAGCTTGTCATATATTAATTATAAATAATTGTAATATACGGCTATCATAATATATGCAACAAAAAAATAGGAAAGGTAATTAAAGTATATCCTTTGTTTTCCCCCTTCACTTCTTGCTCACAAGAAAAAAAATGACCCAGTGTTTCACTTGGGTTGGGATAGTGCCAATGGTTAATGGAATGCCCCACTCTACTAAAGAATTTAATGGGAATATCCATTTGTCACAGTCTCATGCTGTAATCTCCAGTAGCAGAGCCAATAGAAAATAGCATCGTACCATAACGTCCTCTACACACTGCAGGTGAGGGTGAAATGCAGCAGCTGAACTGAGCAGTCAGGGGAGAATGTCTGGCTTTTCCAGGCCTTTCTTTAGAGAAAGATGTGGATTTCTTGTCTTAAAGAGGACAGTATGCCTGACAGAAACAAGAAATGCTGCCTTGAAGAAAAAGAAAGTGTATTTCTTTTATATGGAAAAAAGAATGTTTGCATAGCATGCTTCAGAATCTCTAACCACTTCTTTGTCTACTGGAAGCCCACCTGTTTGTAAAGAGCCTTTGGGTGGTGGAATTAGGAAGACCGGAATCCGACACCCATTTCAATCATCTCCTAGTTCTCAGTTTGAGCTTACAAATCTGAAGAGTGGGAATAACAACACCTGTATGTGCAGTGTTACTGGTAGAATCCAAAGGACTACATGGATCAAAAAATTTAGCATGGCACCTGAGTTACTGTCCTCTTCACAACTTAAGTTGAATTATAGTGTTGTCTGGTTACTTTATTTGTGTGTATCTTGTGTCCCCAAGTGAAGTAAAATATTGTTTAGTTTAGAGACTGTCTTATATTTCTTTTATGTTTCTCAGGTGCCAGTTCTGTGTTTGGGAAAAACAAGCTTCTGAGAAATGCTGTATGAACTAAATTTGAAAAACTCCCTCAAATAATACATTTTAATACTTGTAGATGTGAGTATCTAAGTTATTTGAGGATTAAAACCATTAATTATTATTTCATTTCTACATTTAGCAGCAAATTAATAAAGTATATTAGGTATAAACTAGCACCTGTAGAAAAAGGTATCAGGTGTTACTTTTCGTGTTTTATGAAATTCCTCACTATCTTCAGAACACATCACTTGAATCTATGCTGTGTTTCTCCATTCTCACGTGATTTAATAAAAATCACTGTAGTCTTCACAAAGAAAATATGATTAGCAACAATTTATTCCATACCTGAGTTAATAATTTATCATTAATATAGAAGTGAAAATATTGGATTTTATTTAGGGTCATGCTGCTGAGGAAGATGAGGTTCAAAATTCTAGCTTGGTCACTCACTAACTATGTCAGCTTGGGCAAATTACTTATTTTCTCTGATCATGTTTCCTCACTTACACAATAGTGCTAATAATACTTAACTAGCAAGGCAGTTGTCATGATTGGGGTTGAGACAGTAGCTTTCAAACTTTTTCTTTTAATTAACCACTAGCCACATGATCAAAGCATAAGTTTTGCAAAACAATACTTAGTGTATATAAACTACTCTACTTTCTTTTTCTTTTTTCTTACTTTTCTTTCATTTAAAAAATTGTTCATGATTCACTAGATTCACAACAACATAAGGTCATGATGTGCCTTTTGAAAAACGGTGAGATATGATACCATGCTTAGTGTGATGCTTAGTACACAATACAAGTGTAACAACTGATTACTATTATTGTCATCATGATTATTTTTAGCTTTCTTTTAGGATGCTTCATGATAGATGAGAATAAAATCTTTCGAGTACTTCTAGGAACTAAATCCTTTGGATGGGGTCCAAAACAGACTCAGACTCATCGTATGCTGAATTATGCACTAGAGGGGGTTGTGCTATAGCAAAGCTCCTGTGTGCTATTCATCACAGAATGTTAGAGCTGGAAGGGGACTAAGAAAAAGTCTAGTCCTATTGCTTCATTTTTCTTCATGTATTTATAGTTTTAAGATATTCTATACTTATTGCTCATTGATAAGTTAGAAACTAGCTTCTTTGATCCATAACTGGGAGGTAAGGATGAATAGTTGGTGGGATGAGGGACACTAGATCATGATATCTGGATTCTTATCCTGCTTCTACCACCGAATAGTTGACCTTAAACTCTCAGAGACTCAGTTTTTTTTTTTAACCTGGAAAAAGATGATTTCAATGGATGATTAACCCACCTCTGATGTTCTCTGACTTAAAATTCCCAAATGGTAAACATCAGTCCAGAGGTTATATTAGATGCTGCAGCATTAGGGTGCTGTGTTGTTGCCAAACTGCTCTGCGTGTATTAATATATGTGTAGGAGGCTGCAGTCTTACTCCCACTACTACTTGGATACGCAGAGAAAGTTTGGCTTCTCTATTTGCTCTATCTCATCTTCTTCAGCAGCATGACCCTAAATAATTCTCAGTCTCTTTTGTGTAATAATAGCTCAGACTCTCTAATTGCCTCATCCCATCCCTACTTCTTTCTCTAAGATTTTTGGTTGTAGTAGGGACAGGAACATCTATGACCTCATGGTGTCAGAAAGGTTAGGCTTATGTCATTTACTTGTACTGTCCCTCTGTCTCCTCTGATTTCTGGCTCCTTTTCCACCTGCTCATTGCTCACCTTGTTAACAATCATTGCAGAGTTTTCAAGCTACTCTAACTTGCTACCAGTGGGGTAAGATGTTATTTCCTCAACTATGCTCCCAGATAACAGTCAGATTTCCCAGCTGGATTCTTCTTAAATGAGGTCAGATCTGCAGGCAGAGGGATGTGTTTCTCTCCACCAAAGAAAATAGCAAAGGAATATTAAGGTTTTTAAAACTTTCTGTTTGTTGCTCTAACACCCAACTTTGGATGAGGAAAGTGCAATCACCAGTTTATGGAGGAGGATGTGCCAAGGAGAAAGCCAAGTAGCAGGTGACATGTTGGGGAGGCTCAGATCTCTGCATCCATCCTTAGGGTGCAAGGGGCAGGGGTCCATCATATCTACTCAGCCTTTCAGCATCTTGTGTCACCAGAAAGATTGTAAACCTGGTTGGGGGCTTGCACAGGAATAGATTTCTTTCTGATTTTTCACTCTGAGGCTAACCATAAAAAAAAAAAACAACAAAAAACCAAGAGAGAGACATGCCAGGATGTTCCTCCCCCATCTCCAAATTGCTAGAAGACTAAACTTCATTTAGAAAGACTCCTTTCAAAAATATGTGCCTTCTTTTTGGAGTACACACGGGGCAGAGGATTACTGACCAAGTCCTTCAGTGCCTTTCAAGAGCACAGCATGGAGACGGCAGAAACAAATGGGCCGCTTGAGACAGCAGTCAGGATGCCCGATCATCAGGTCGAATCTAAGCCGGTCTGCTTACCTTTGCTCTTTCAAAGACAGCGTGGAGTCTGCAGGAATAAGTATTGCGTGTATGGGCTGGCCTGAACATAGAATGAGCGATAGAGGTGACTGGTGGCCCTGACTCTATTTTATTTAACCATTCTGACTAAGTTTTTAATAAATTTTGATGGGCCAATTGCCAATGGTGGCTTCCAGCTGTTGACTTTTTCCACATGCTGGAGATCCTATGAGTAGTGAAGAAGGTTAAAATTCATCTCTTAGCTAACAATCCACACAGTGCACCTTAGCCACCTTGGCTTCTGTGGATGAAGAATGTGTAGCCCAACAACTGGGTGCCTGTCTAGGGAGAGGGTGTTACCGTGTCCTTCAGAGAAACTGGGGAGCACCTTATTTCCAACATCATAAAGGCAAGTAGCATGAAAGCAAAACAAGTTATTACACTAAGATTTTCATTCAATACTTCCTTTTCTTCCTCTCTGCCTCCAAAGTGGATCCTGCAAGCATCCTGAAGAAGGCTGCCAAGGTGAACTGGGGCGGACACAGACTGTGTCTCATCAACGCGCGCTCCTTATATTATCATCACTGCTTTGGACAGGGCGCGACCAGATTTTTTTTTCCCTCTTTTGCGCCGGGACTTAGAGCAGGGAGCGCCCGGGTGTGTGCGTCTCTTCGGAGATGAGTGGATCTGTGAAGAGGGTCTTTTCTGGCCTGGTGGATAGATGCTGGGGAGTGACGTCACCCCGCCCCCTCCTCTGCGAATGAGAGTGAGGGAGGGAGTGTGTGTGTGTGTGTGTGTGTGTGTGTGTGTGGTGTGCCTCCTTTGCCCAGCTCTCCCGCCTGCCCCTCCTTCGTCCAGCTCTCTGGCCCTCTCGGTGGGTCAGTGGTCCAGATTCAGAGATTCGCCAGCGGGCGCAGTGGGCCCGGCTGTCCCCGCGCCCGGGTGCACCCACACTCACACTCACGCGCAGGCAGCGCGCACACACAATCCCCCAGCGCTGGGGCACAGCGATTCCGTGGGATCCCCAGCACGTTACAAGGATTTTAGAAATCACCCAGACAAGGAAACAAAGAAAGAAGCCTTTTCAATTACTTTCCTGAGCTTTTTTTCATTTAATTTCCCCACCAAACCACCTCGTCTGCAACCGTAACCACCAGGCTCACGCCGGGTCCGAGGACTGGGCTGGGCTGGCTACCCCGCCTCCTGGCCCTTGACTCTGCTCTGGCCCCGGTCCGGGCGTCGCCGCCCCCGCCGCCCCTCTCTCCCTGCGAGCCTCAGTTTCTGGTTACCTCGCGTGCGCTTCACTTTTGGGGGGAAGAAGAGAAGAAGGGGAGGGAGCACTGAAGGGGGCAGCCGAGTTGCTATTTGTGGCCAAAGAATCCGCTTTAAAAGCAGCAGCAGCAGGAAGGAGGAAACCGGAGAGGCGGAGGGAGGAGAGGAGACGCGGCCTCGGACCCCCCAGCCGCGAGCGGCGGAGCATCGAAGAGCGGGAGGAGGAAGAAGAGGAGGAAGAGGAGGAGGAGACAAACTGCGGCGGCGGCGGCGGCGGCGGCAGCGGGAGAAGCGGGCGCAGGGCGAACAGGAGGAGCGGGAGGAGGAGACACCGCCGCGGAAGCCGCGGGCTCGGAAGGGCCAGGAGGACGGCCCGGGAAGAGGAGGAGGAGGAGGCGGAGGAGGCGGAGAAGGGGGTAGGGGTGGAGGGAGGGCTGGGGGACGCGCTCCCTTGGATGCTGGATTTCGGGCTTTTGGACTCACTCGCTGACTCTTCTCCACTTCCCCGCTCTGGACTGGGCTGGCCGCACGAGGGCTGGGCGGCGGCGGCGACCAGGGGGGCTTCCGCGGTGGCGGCCGCTGCTCCGCGGGATTAAAATTGGCCGCCCGGAGGCGGCTGCGCGGCCGTGGCGGGGCGCGAAGGCGCTGGAGGAAAGTGCGGGTGGCGGCGCGGAAGACGGTGGCGGCGGCGGCTGCCTGGAGCCAACATGACCAGGTAAGTCCCACGAACTGACCCGGTCCGCCCCTCTGTGTGCTCCCCTCTTGCTGCCCAGGGAGCGCCCTGCGCCCGGCTCGGGCTGCCGGCGCCTCCCCGGCCGGAGCGACGCTCTCCCGCTTCCACAAGCCCCGCGCCCGGGCACCAGAGCGCACACAGTTTGCTCTTCTCCTGAACCTCCTCGGGCAGAGGTCCTCCCCTGCGTGGTTCACTTTTCGCCTGAAACCTCAGTCAGAACCGGGAGAGAGGCGATTCTGGAGAATGGGGGTGTCTGGGTATGTGTATTTGCGCGACCCCCGCTCTCTTTTTCTAGGGTGGGCATAGTATTGGGGGAAATGGTGGAGCGGTGGGACAATCCAACCTTACCCAGGGATTCTGTCACCGCATTTTTTAATTTAAGGCAGGAATTACTGTTGTAAGGAGGGCTGATTATGGTGAGGGGGCGATTTCTTTTTCTTTCTTTCCTCTGAACTAGTGGGGAAAAGGAGAAATAGCAGGAATCAAAGTCTACGCGGCTGCCATAGAGGAGGGGGATTGTTTTGAAGACCTTTCCATGGCAGAATCACAGCTCGTAGTTCTGCTGAGGGAATCTGGTGTACTTGCACACATTCACTCCGTAGAAAAGGGAACGCATAATTTATAATGAAGAGTCAAAGTTGTAGGAAACAATTTAAAAAGAAAGCCACGAAGAAACCAAAGATTCTTTGCTTTCCTATACATTTATTGTAGCTTTTATTAAGGTGTGTAGAAAACTTGCATTGCTTCTCTGTGCGTTTTCATTTAAAAGCACTAACAAGTGAAGTCAGTTTTTAAGTCTAACACTTTAAACAAAATCTTGAACACCAGGCGTGAGCTTAGTTTTCATTAATTGGGTGTTCCAGGATTCCGAAGAGTGGTTCCATTCTCCAAAACCCGGACTATCACAGTCCACTTGTACTGTTTCCAGTTGCCTCCCAGTACGCTACGACTACTTGCCAAATATCTCCTCTGTTTTCTAAAATTCTTGGAGTGATCCCCCAACCTAATCTACCGTTTGCACCTTAGGTACCTAGGAAGATTCCTAAGAAATCGCTCTCCCTGTATTTCCTCTTAAAGTTTTTTTTTTTTTTCTTTTACACGCCCAAAGATACAGTGCCAGTGACTTAGGGTGCAGCGCACACATTTTGAGCCTCTCAGAGGCTAGTGACTGCTTGTGACTTGAGATAAATTTGCTGTTGGATTTACAGAACTACAAATGTGGACTTTACCCTTTGGTGTATTCTAACTGTCCTGTAGCACACCTATGGGGAGTTAGTTCAACTGTAGATACTTCTGACTATTTTGACTATTTTTTCTAAGTTCACACACCAGCCATTCAACTTGAGTGAAACCAGTGTGATATACCAAGACTGGAAACATTCTGATTTAAGGGGCTCTGTAGATGATACCAATTTAAAGATTATGTTGTATAGGTAATATGATGATATCCAGGAAAATGCTTAGTATATATTATACTTATTTTGAAAACATGTTGTTATATGACACAGATATTATAGCAAAAAGAGAACACATTTTTAACGCTTCATGTCCACATTCTTGAAACAGACATCCTAAATGGACAATAAAATTTTCCCTACCTCCCACATTCCATAATTATGTACTGTACTTTGCTTTTCAATGGAGCTAGCAATTCTGTGACAGATTTCTTAAATTCACCCTTATGCTATCAGCTATTATTGTACTTTCAAAGTGTGAAATTGACAAGCTGGTCAGTTTCATGAATTCAGCTGTCAGATTGTGTCCAGTTAAAAATTGCTAAAAGCTGTAAATGTGCCTGCCTGGAATTTTCTTTTGTGAAGGAAAGACAGCAAGGGGATGGGTAAGATTAAGGGGTGTTATTAATTGTAGATCTTTTAAAATAGGTGCACTTCAGTGGGAGACTTATCACTGGCTGTTGTTGGGAAATACGTTTAGATTTTCTACCACTGTAAAAGTGGCATTCGGTTTTTGTCTGTGTCTCATTTTGAATAGTGAGCGCTTTACATAGAAATAATCTGTTCTTATAGCCTTCAGTAATAATGGTATAATAGGAATGAGATTCAAAGAGGAACAGCATCTCTCTCAAATATATTTTAGCATAGTTGAGTAATATATTACTTTTGTAACGATATGTAAAGAGGTGGATGAATTAAACATTTTATTGTGTAGGTTATGTAATCCAGATTCTTCTTGGGCCAGTGCAGTTGTACAGTTACTAAAGTAATGAAATAAAGCAATCTATTTTAATATATGTGCATTACAGTAGATAACCATAGATGTAAAACTGCTTAAAGTATTAAATACAGTGATTTGATTTGCCTTTCAAGATTGACTTAAAACCAGAATATCTCAAAGTCAAGAACTAAGAATTGGAATCCCCTCATCTGCTGCTATTTGCTAAGCCACTAGGGGCCTGTATAACTGTTCTTATATCCAGGAGATACCCTGGTATGGCATATGCAAACCCTTCCTAGAGAGACCTTAAAAAAAAATTCAAGTAGGCAATCCCCCAAGTTTTTGTTTTTTTTCTTTTTAAATACATTAACCCATACTCTGATGTTAGTCATAGACGTTGATTGAAGGATATTTCAAGAACGTTATTTAGGGCTTCTCTGATACCATGGTGGTGTAAGGATGATTTTTCATATAAAGTGTGAATAATAGAAAAGACAAGAGGTATTTGTGCAAATTCATATGTGATCCCAGTTTCTGAGTGTATGGCAAGGTTAAACAAGCAGGAACATTAATAACTTTTTTTTATTGGACTAATAGGGATGTTATTTGCATAATGTAAGGTTAAAAGATAAATGAAGCAGAATTACTTTAAGGGAAGTGTAGTCATAGATTGATGGCGTGATTAAACTAGCTTTGTAAGTGCTGCGCAAGTTTGTGTGGAAGGAGAATCTGAGGCTGCGACTACAGTTTAGTCAGCACTTGAGGGACCTGGACTGAAGATGCACTATACATTTTTAAGTGTCAGTTTCACAAATTTAAAATCGACCAGCCGTGGCAATCTTGATAGACATTAGGCAATAAGGTCAAGTATACTTACACTGTTCTTTTGTTGATTTTCAGTTTTTCAAACTGAAAAGGGTGACTATTTGTAAAAGAGCATACTATAAGTATTTGCATATTGGATTTCCTTCAGACCAAACTTGATTTATCAAGCCATTGAACAAGTCTATTTTTAAAAGGATTCTATGGGTGAATAAGAATTCATTAACACAATCACATAGGAAAAGTGCCATTTCAGGAAAGATGCATTTTTCAAAGATGATTTTGTTTTAAAACTACCCTAAGTTGCATCATGTATTTGTGGTAGACTGAGAGTTTGTACTGTGTGTGTGTGTGTGTGTGTGGTGTGTGTGTATGCGCAGGTGTGTGTGCGCTCTACTTGTGATCCTGAGAGCTTCATACTTTTAGGTTCACATTTTAAAAATCTATACATATAATCTTTGGTCATAGGACCTTTTTAATTCCTGAAAGTTTCTGGGAATCTGGAAAATGAACTTCACCTTTGATGTAGTGTACTCAACTTAGTGGCCATAAAATATACTTTTAATATTTGTATTACAAGCCCAGATATATGAAGTGCTAAATATATAATTATGCAGTTTTCCAAGAGTATTCAAAGATGCTTTATTTTTTCCTATTTTCTTAAAGGACAGTAGTTAAGTGTGAGTAAATGAATTATATTTTAAGCCAAGCTTATTCTGAATCTCTTATTGCCTTACGGATTTATTTACCTTTTTTTGTTGTTGTTGCTTAATCTTTGTACTGTTTATTTTCTTTGAAAAAATCCTTTAGGAAAGCTTCTTACTTGTGGTGGCAACAAAAGCAACTTGCAGCCTCGAGCAAAATCAGTGTTTAAAAACATTCCTTTTTATATTGTCAGTGATTTGCCAAGAAAGAGCAAAGAGAAGGGTTGTTCTCTCTGTGAACTACAAGATTGAGGATTTCTGTGTAACACATCAACTGAAGAAATCTGATAATGTAGAAGAAGATTGCTTAGAAAGGATTTGTCAGTAAATTTCATCCCAACCAGCATTGCTTGTTTAAGCTTCTGTAATTTCATAGCACAGTGATGTTTCTACCAAAGGACAGGTTTGTTTGGGCATATATTTTCCATATGGATAATCTCATTTGCTTCTAATTATTAGTTGGTAACACTTATTAAAATGTCATGCTTGGCTTGTATTTGTTTAAACAATAAAGTGTCTAAATTCTACCCCTTTTTTTAAAAAATGAGAATGCGCATCAGCTCTCCACAATTAAACCCTTAAGAATGATAGCTAAAAGGAATATATGACTTGTGTTGATTGTTCATTATGTGAAATTACAGCCCCAGATGTAAAAGTTCAGCATTTTCTTTGCGTCATAAGTCTTGGGAAGGCCAAAGACCAAATGCTTGTATGTTACAGCAGTCTCTGACCTAATGTAACCTAAGTAATAATGTCATCACAATGGTGCTAGACTGGAGCATTAATGAAATAGAATTCTTCCAAGAAGTATTTCACAAAATTACCTTTAAGGCCTATGTCCCTTGTTTCCCTTTTAATAAATCACCCATTTGCTTTAATGTAATCAATAGTCAGTTTGGATTTTCTTCTTCTAACATTTTATTTATAAGATATTTTTAAGACGTAGGCATTAAAGCAATTTAAATGTTATGTCAATGCAAACTGCTACACTTGTGAAAGCAACTCGTTGGAAAAAAAAAAAATTGACTAAAACACGGCCTGTCCCCCATCCTCCCTCTCAAAATAATTTAGTATCTTTCTGTTCATTATTTCCTGTTTAATGCTGATATACTTTATAGGACCATATCAATACCACTCAGCTGGTCTATAGCTTTTTGAAAATTACAAAAAAAGAGAGCAAAACTGAGCTTTTTCATGACTTTTTAACCTCTGCTGTCCCTTAAATCAAATCCCTATATGTCATAGATCAGTAAATTAAATGAAAAATATGACAATTTGGAAAGCCCAGACAGCTCATTCTGTCTGTAAGCTAGCGGGTCATGTGTACCAACAGGCAAATAGTATTGAGACAACTTAGATGTTCCCCCCTCCCGTGCAGCTGGCAAACCTTGCTTTCTTTTGCAAATGACTTCTTTTAGGTGGCAGGCCCCTCTTTGGCTCCTTCAGAATTTACAACAAAATATAAGAGTCAAAGCAGCCATCTGAGCCAAGGCTTTCCTTTTTCTCTTAGTTCTTTGAATTCACTGACCAGAAAGGCTGCTTAACTTGGCTGCTGCTTTGACATTCGGGTAACAGTGTCAGGAGCGTTGTGACCTTTACCACATTGCTGTTTAGTAGATTTAACTGTTGTAACCCTTGTCAGTTTCATGAGATTGATTACATTTATAAATTCTCAATTGTCTTTTTTTTTTTTTTTAATGTCCCTCGAGCTATGTTCTTTAATGTAGCAGTAGCTAAGTAAATTGAGATTTGTGAATTGTATTTAGGAAACAGTATTTGTCAGTACTGCTTTGAGATTTGGAGAAATTGTACTTTCAAATATACAACATGATCATCTATAATCATTGGGTCACAAGTAATGAGACATCTTTTTTAAACCTATAGTAGATGGACTTCTTTTATTAACTAAATGATTTGTATTAGTACTAATTTTATAAATGATCAGAAATCAGTTATTATTTAATCTTACCTAATCATGCCGGCATATAATGTCTATAAATGTGATGAAGATCCAGTTAATTCATAAAAATTTGCCTTATTTTGTATTTTAAATTAAAAAATTCCTGAATGTAGAAGTCATATAATGAACAAATTATATTCAATAACACTAGTTTATATGATAGAGTTCTGCTGTCTTAAGCTATTTGTTATAAATTATTAAAAATTTATACTGACTTAAAAATTAAGATCTGTTGGATATGAGTGTTTTGTGTACATTTACCCTATTGTCACTGTATTGTGTACATGCTATAATTATTGTAGACCCTAGAACTATCTTTTTGTGCCCAGCATGTTTATTGAAGTCTGTACATATCAGCATGCCATAGTACACTATTTATCTTGGAAAGCTTTTAAAGCAAAAGCTAGAAATAATTTTACTTAGAATGTATGAAGAAAGCATTTCCCTTAAAAGTCAAAAGTGTTTTAATATATTCCTGAGGATATTTGATTTGAAGCTGCAGTTTGGGGGAAGAAATGTCTAGAGAAGCAGTTAATTAAAATACTGAACCAAAAGAAGTGCTTTTTTTTTTCTTTAATGGTAGTGCATCTTAGAAAGCTGCTTAGCCCTTTGCCCAATGCAGCTGTCCTTCCCTGAAATATCAGGTTTCAAGAGCAATGATGGATGGTAGGTGCCTGTAGCCAGTTGTGGGGTTTGCTCCGAGGTCAAATGTATTGGTAGAGAATAGGAATTTACTGCCTTCTGTCTCTTCCTAAGATCCACCAGTACAGTTTCACAGGAAGAAATTAGACTAGACACATTAAATGCTGATCCAGTGTCCCATTATAGGTCAACAAGACATTTGTTTTGAATGTTTAAAATAAATTTTTTCTCCATCCCCCACACCACCTAAAGGGACATATTGAGTGTGTACTAATGGTTTCTTACTATGCAAGTAGAGCTTGGCCTCCCTGTGAAAACATACTCCAACTACCTGCAGTATCAACTTAATTGAAATATTATTAAAGGATTTTAAGAGGAAAAAACTGTACCTGCCGATTCAGACTCTCTGGTTGAAATAGCTCAGTATCATTTTTTAGATACATGGTTTTATATCTTATTTTAAATGAATCTATCAGGATTGTTTGGCTAGCTGGGAAGAATAATAATCTATTGGATGTATCTCAAATATTCTACATCCACTCACTGGCCATGCAATCATTTTTACTTTTGGGAGGGCACTGAGGGAGGAAGGAATAGTAATATTTTCCTATAGGAATACAATATTGGAAGCATCTTCCATTGAAAATATCCCATGGATGGAAGTTGTTCTGTCTGAGTTCCTCCTTTGACCTTTACTTTCTTCATCAACATTGAATTCCCTCTTCATTTGATATTTTGGCTTCTGTGTCTCCATCTCCATTCTAAATGCTATCTTTATTTAATCTATGCCCTCTTCAGGTCTCTGTCTATAATATCTCCTGCCATATCCCTATCCACTTCTCATAGAAATAACAATTTCTGCATAGATTACCCTCAAAATAAGTTTCCTAGCTTTTCCCTGGAGTTCCAGACCTTCCTATCTATCTGCTTGTTAAGACGATTGAGAAATGCGAGGCTCTCTCATGTATTTTGTAAACCTAAAATATTGTCTTCCATCCATATTCATATCTACTTCCCTTTTCTTCATCCCTCATCATCTGACTTATCCCTGACTCATCTCTCTTTTCTTCCTTTCATTCCTGTCTCCATCTAATTTCGTAGATTCTATTTCTGTTATCTTTTAACTGTATTGCTTCCTTTCCATTTCTACCTTTACCATGTGTTTAGATGCTCATCCATCCGCGCACAACTTCCTATGTGGTCTCTGTGTTTTTTCATTTCTCTTCTTCAGTTCTTCCTAAAAACTTTTACTTTATGAAATACAAGTCTGCATAATCAAGTGCTAAATACTCAGCCCAGCCGTCAGAGCCCTTTGCTGTCCAACCCTAACGTGCATGTCCAGCCTCCTCTCTCGCCGTGGCCCCAGACGCTCTGCCCTGCCGCAGCGTCGGGTTCCCTGCCATCCTTGAAGAGGTTCTGCTTTTGGCCACCTTCTTGGTTCTGCCAGTACTGTTCTCGAAATCCCCTTTCTCTCCCTGCTGGCAGTCCTAACTTGTGTCCTTTGAAATCCCCCTAATTATCCTCCCATTTTAGAATGCTCAGATCAAGTGCTATGTTCTCTTCTTTGAATTGAGTTGAATGAAAGAAATTTGAGTTGAATTTAATTGAAATCATGGATGTGAAGAATAATTCTTCATTGGAAAGCTCTGATGATGCTCAGGACCCTGAGACAGATGAAAATCAAAATTCCTTTATCTGGAAAATTTCCTTTAATTTTCTCAATATTAGGGTACAGTACTAGTCAAAGTGTAATAGATGAGTTTCTAAAATTTATTGAGCACTTACTACATAGCAGGCATTCTGCTCAGCACTTTACCTCCAATATCACGTTTAATCTCTAAAGTAGCACTCTCTGTAAGTCAGATGATTTTATTATCATCTTTACAGAAGACGAAGCTGATCCATGGAAGGGTTAAAGTTGCACAGATAGATGTAATAAAGATGGAAATTAGAGCCACGATTTTAAGTCAAGCAATATAAGCATTCTAACTTTTATCTGCTCCACTCTTAACCCCTTCCTTCTTGTGTATGACATGATTTAAAAAAAAATCTATCTAACATCTTCCAGGTAAGTATACTTGATGGCATGGTACTTTCTTGACTGAAATTCAAGAAAAATCTTAAGCATCATGTAGGTTGTCTCTCTCTCATTTCTGAAGAGTGTCTTCTGTTCCTTTCTCTGCTTGGGACTGGAGGCACTGAAAAACTTTTTTTTTTTTTTTTAACCAAAGGGTTTTGGACTAAATGACCTTTTTTTGCAGTTGCCTTCCAGCTCTAAAATTTTATGCTTTTCAGCCAGTGACACAAATGCCTGAGCTCTGGGGTCAGTCCTGGAGCAGAAGTGTTTAAATGAAATATCTCCACCAAGAATAGTTTTTAAAATCACAAAGGATGGCATTTTCATAGCTGCCCAACAGGTAAGGAATCAAAAGCATTTTTATAAAGGGAAATATAGATCCAGCAGGGTTATCTGAAGAGCAGCTGCCCATCAAAGAAATGGAGTTATTCCAAGTGACTGATATATATGCGTTCTATTTATTGGCAGCCTGCCTTACACAATTTTATCTGAGAAATGTTTGTCAATTATAATGTCCTCTAAAATACTCTGTTTTCACTGCTCACCTGTTAATTGCATTGTCCATGACAGATGGATGGTTTTATTATTTTTCCCCCTTTAACCTATTTCATTAAAGTTTAGCTTTTTCTTCTTTTTTGTAAGTCCTCAGAAAACTGTTTCTGATTAATTATGCTTTTATAAATAATAAAGTACAGGATGTTACATTTGTTTGATGATTTAGAAATTTATTTTTTCTCTGACAACAAGACACCCTGAAGTTTTAAATCAGACGTGGTGCATAAAATAAAGTTACATGGAAAATTCTTTGGTCTTTTATGGCTTTTATAATATCTTAACAATTAAGTCTTCTTTGCCCAGGTTTGTAAAATGCTTCTCACATGCATGCACTGGCCTATTTAGCCATTTTTTCTATCAGTTAATCTATAAACACAACTTCCTAGAAGCACGGAGCAGGGTGTACTACATTCTTTGGGTAATATGTAGATATGTAGTGATGGTTCTTTTACAGTTAGGTTATTAATAAATGTTTTTTGATGATAATGCTTATGAATTAAGAATGGCAAATTTAATATATGCTGTCATGCATTTTCAGTTACTACATTAAGAAATAATTGCTTAAGTTTATTTAAATCTGATTCTTGCTATTGTCCAGACTCAATCTGAAATTGATTTATTTTTGCCAAGAAGAAAGATTTTAGGAAATGTTTACTTTAAATTTTTATTTATTTATTTTTTTAGAGACAAGGTCTTGTTCTGTCGCCCAGGCTAGAGTGTGGTGTTGTCCTCATAGCTCACTGCAACCTCAACCTCATGGGATCAAGCAATCCTCCTACCTCAGCCTCCCAAGTACCTGGGACAACAGGTGCACACCACCATGCCCAGCCAATTTTTCTATTTTTTGTAGAGGTAGGGTCTTGCTGTGTTGCTCATGCTGGGTTCAAACTCCTGGCCTCAAGAAATCCTCCTGTCTCTGCCTCCCAAAGTACTAGGATTACAGGCGTGAGCCTATTACTGCGCCAGGCCTAAATTTTGATTTTTAAATTTATCATTTAAAATCTGTTTTCTCTTAAATTCTCTTGTTATTTTAGGGATACCAAAATAAATATTAACTTCCTTTCAACCAGATTATTCACTATCTTTTTACATGTTAGCTAGCGTCTGTTGGAAGGCCTCCATTATCTTTTGCTTGGGTTGCAGTCTCCCTGTGTTTAGCTTTGACCTCACTATAGTTGCTAAAAAACTCAACTCTGATCAAGTCTTCTCCTCTTTTAAATATTCCAATAGCTCCCCATTCCCTCTGTATAAAGCTTGAAGCGTTTCTTAGCAAAAGGCACCGGGCACTTGATGTCCTTTCCTCTTCCTTGTCTCTTGCCACCTTGCCATTCTCATATTCATTTTTGACTCTTCCCCCTCTACCCCTAACACACATACATTTGAGCCATACTAAGTATTTACTATTTCCCAGATGTACCACTTGGCCTCTTTCTGCTGTATTTTTGAGCATGCTCTTTTTCCTTCCACGTGCGATGTTCTCTCCTTTTCTATTTTTGCCTAACTCTTCTCTTCCTTTGGGTCTTAGCTTAGCTGACAACTCTTCCAGAAAAGCTTCCCTTCCTCCCAAGTCTGTATACCCTTTCTCTGTGTGCTAAAAAAAGCAATGAATAAATTCTACATATAGCATCTATCATAATGCGTTGTAATTGCTTACTTATGGTCTCTTTCATTACCAGTGCCTTGATGCCAAGGTCCATGTCTTTTTCCCATTGGTATTTCTAGCACCTAGTGCATGGGCTGGCTTGGTATAGTAGTAATATTGGGATGTTATTGTTGAGTATTCTGTGAACAAATTAGTGTGCCCAGAAAAAAAATCAGAGGTGAGTTTGTTCATGGCCCTACAACCCCTGTGTTTAGGCTGTACAATTTATGATAATATTGTCAGTTGCTCTTCAGTAATTAACTTTAATTTTATTTTCTTTGAGCTAAGTTCTACTTACCTAGTTCCTTACCAAACCAAGACAAAGCCAAATCTGAGTAGACTGTGTGTGTCTACTCATACGCCACTAGACAAGACAAATCTGCCTTTACATCTGGCTGTGGTAGCAATTCCCAGATGCACTTAATTCTGACACATGGTCATTATTGAACCAAAAGCCATTGCCTGGCATGATTATAGCTCTTATTTGTTTTCGTTTTAAGGGGCCTCATCCAGGCTGCCAAATGTACAACAGGTGCCTTAGTTTTATACTTGCCAATCTGTTGTTATTCAAATGACTGCCTAATGGTATCTAATAAAATTGATCTCAGTTCTGGCAAGCTGACTCACAAGAGCAAGAACGGTAGGAACTGCAGTGTGGAAATATGCTGGTGGTAAATGTGCCTGGTGAAGCATACATTTTTTTTGGAAGGTGACATATGTCTCACACATAGACCTCTTGTTTATGTTGAACCGTGGACATTTTCTGAAACCTGGTATTACTTGAACACTAGGATTTGTAGCATCTAATCTTATTTTAGATGGACTTGCTGGGTGGCATGGGGACAGGACTGGCTGTGCCAGCTTATCAATGAATGGCTGTGCCATGCCTGTAAGGCACAGCCAGACAGTCTGTTCATGCCAAACAGCTGGCATGTAAGATGGCTTGTATTTCCTGTTGTTAGAAATTTGCCTTGTTGATTTTGTAAGGCCCTGTGAAGACTTGAATATTACCAGAGATAGCCAGGAGAGGCTGTTTGTGTGTCAGTTTGCAAGTAGGATCTAATGTTTGGATACTATATCCAAATGGTGTGTGTGATTTTGATTTTGTAAAAATACTTTATAGGAAGCTGCCTTAAGGAAAGCTTTGCCACTAAAGGAACTAACCTCTTGACAACTGGCCGTGCAAACTTTTTCAAAAGTGTAAGTGTTAGAACCATGTCTCAGAGGGACACAGAATTGCAGTTTTTTTCCTGCGAGGATTTTAGAGACCTCATTTTATTCAGTCATTTGCCTGCTCTCCCGTTCATTCTTTAAAGCACCAGGCATTAAATGCTGCTAAATGCCAGGCACTGTGGGAATATAAGGATGAGCAAAGCCCTACCAAGTATAAATTACACTGACAAATTTCAGAGATCTGAATTTTTAAGAGTTTAGAAAATTTGTGCTGGCATTATGTTCATTTTTAATTGGAGAACTTTGTATCGTCATGTGGAAAAAAAGCTACTCAAATTCCACCATGATAGTAGAGCTTGTAAGATTTCACTAAATCATCATCATCATCATCATCATCATCATCATCATCACTACTAGAATGGGAGAGGGTGGTTAGATCCTTAGCTGCCTAGCCACACTTCACTTCACTCCACGGTTAATTGAGCTCATGTAATTTCCTGTGACCTAGCATATAGAATAGTTCTTAGGTTAGGATTTGGCCATTATTGGACCATCTTTTGTATTATTTATACCCATCCTATCTGAAAAAGGATTTGCGGCAGCTATTAAATCACATGCTTCATTATCCTTAATAAATCACCTTGGTAGAGCAGACAATGGATTATTGTACAGATGGTTAGTTTCTATGAGAAATTTTTTAAAATATGCATCATCTTGGCCTCATTTTGAGTGATATTTTATTTCAAGTCATTTAAAAAATGAGAGAAACCTTTAAAAAGTATACCAAACTACTTACTCAGTGAATATTGTCGTATTAAAAAAAGTATACTAAGTAATGGTCATATAAATGTGATTAACAGTTTTTAACAAATGTATGAAAAGGCCTGTTGCTTTTCTGATGGTGTAAATCTTTTAAAATAGTCTTTTAATTATACAGAAGAAATGACACACAATGAGCTAGTAGGACTTTACACTGGTAATGTTCTTTGCAACAAACATTGAGGGAAAGAATGAGGTAAGCAAATACATAGACAAAAGCTTGCCTCCACAGGCCTATACGAGCATGGTATTACTTATGTGTAGGTAAAGGGGAAATAAATGGTCTTTTAGATATTTTAAGCATAAAGCTCTTCTTCCCTTTTGGAATATTTAGGTATCACAGTGACAAATTACACCATGTTTCCCTATCTCTAGGTGAGAACTAAATACATTTCTGACAGTAAAATGGGCCGTGATGGTCTCTTTGTCACGGTGATGACCATTTCTCAGGTAGCCAATAGGAAGTTTCCCAAAGGTGCTAGAAAGGACATGAGATTACACCTCACATGGTTTTGCTGAAGAAACTAAGACCCCAAGAATTGAAGAGGCTTCATTGCCCCAGCTGACCCCTCCCTCTAAGTCTTTGGAATCTAAGGCCAGTCTTTTCTGTGCTTGACACTGTCCCTATTTTATTGCCAGAAATGGGGTCCTGGCTAATGCGTTGCTGGTTCTGTGAGGGAGGAAGTTTCCATAGCAGATAGTATCTGCCTTGATGAGGAATCTAGTGACTTTTCTCTTCAGGACTCAAGGAAAAGAATAGGAAGTAGATCTTCTTTATCCTAATTTTCTGACTTATGAAACCAATTCTCCTTATTACTTAATTAAAATTAAATATAATTAAAAGCTCAGTTATGCTAGCTACATTTCAAGTGGACAGTAACCACATATTGTTATTGGCCATCATGTAGAGCAGTGCTGACATAAAACATTTCTGTCATTGAATGAAATTGACTAAGTTGTATTGGACAGCACTAGTCTACCTGATCATTCTGAAACATCTTTTGATCTTTTCAAGATTACAGATGTAATAAAGGTATACCATATGCACGCTTGGAATACTTACTGACTTTAGCAGGAAAGGTATAAGTGAAAGATACTGTGTTTCAGAAATACAATCTTAATGAAAGTGAATTGAAAGTGGATTCTATGCTTTTTGTCTAATGACAAATAGGCATACTCTTTGATTTTGTACCAGCCCAATGTGGATAAATACACTTCCATGGAAATCAAATAAAGTAACAAATTGAGCACTATCGGTTCTACCATGTCTCTCCTCTCATATTTCCTAGGGAGTCTTCCCTGTGGCTTTCCAAGTGATCTTTGTCTTGTTTTCAGCCATTTTCACTGCATAGCTGTATGGGAGGAATTAAGGACTGGCAACATGCGTGAAAGAAGAGGCTCAGGAGGGTGATCATGTAATTTAACATCCAAACAGGATGCTGTGAGAGTGAATGGGGATGCTCTTAATGGGACAACAGGTATAGACTGAACAAACTGTCTGTCCTGAACAAACTGGAGAGATCTGATATCTTAAAACTCCATGTGCAGAGCAGAGCAAATGTAACTTTGTTAGGGTAGCTAACCGGGAACGAGGGAGATGTGAAGGATATCCGAGGCATGCAGAAGTACCACCAAGCCTCCCCTTGGCATCATTCCTACTACCTTTTTGCTTTGTTATAATGCTCTTCAATTTTGTCACTGATCAAGCCAATCCAATGTCACATGTAATTAATGCTGACAAGCACATATCAGAGCAACCTGTTAGAAATTATTGAATGAAATCTGGGGGCAGAAGAGTAACTTCCAGACTCCATCTCTAACAATTTGGGGAGAATAGAGGCAGAGTAGCAGAGACAGTGCTGGGCCCAGTACTTTAATGCTGGGCCCCCGCCTCTCCACCACCTCACTACTCCTTGGCAAAAGTTAAAGGTTCAGTGTAAGGTTTCTGTAGAGCTGTAATAGAATAGTCATGAAGAGGGGGAGGATATAAACTAAACAACTTTTTTACAACTCTGGCAACATAGTCTCCCTTTCTCCTACCTGGTCTCTCATTTGGTGACAGAACTTGAGATAATTGTCCCCAAATGCCTTTCTCTTGCACTTTCACACCCTAAGTCTCTATCACCTCCCACAGGGTGCACTACAGGTTCTGGTATTTTTCATTAAAGCGTTTGCATTTTGCAGGTAGTTTTTTTTTTTTTTTTCATTGTTACTATTGTTATACAAGAAGTTATTTTGTTATAAATATGCTTTAGAAAGTATACAGCGAAAGTTGGGCATAGGTTTTTCTTTTTTATCAGTTCTAAGACTTTTTATAGATGTGTACTTCCTGTTTTGTAATCAAAATGAACGAAAACAGGTTTCTGAGAGGTAAGCGTTTTTAAAGGCAGTTGGTTAAGAATGTAATCAATTTGTGTATCAAGCAGTGCTTGTAGCTTTAAAAAAAAGATGCAAAGGTCTCTGTTGGAGTAGGGGATTGTATTTACACAATGCTGAGGGCATTTAGTACATAATAATCTCATGTTTGCTCAAAACCATGAAAAAGCTTGTTTCTATTTCTGTTAAAACAGATTTATTTATTTCCTTACCAAAGAGGATTCATGGCAAGGATAGTAGTGCTTATGCTTGGTGACATTTTCAGCACCCTGCAACAAAGTGGAAAACTGGGAAGTCTACTATGAACCAGTTAATCCACTAGAGACTGCAACACTCACCTCTTGCAAACTCCCATTTTTCAAGTCTTTGTTTTGTACTTTGATTATAGACACCATCTCCATCAGTAATTGGGGTGAATATCAGGTTCCTTCTTGTAATTACAGATCTAAATCCTGATGGTCACAGGAATATTATGATAGGGCAGGAGCTATATAAAACAGCCACACATTTTCACCTCCGAAAGATTTGGTAGTCCATCTCCTCATCCCCATCATTCTGTAGGCATGGCTCATGGTGGTCCAGGTTGTAATGCAGACCTCTAAATTGTCATTGTAGAAAAGATGCTGGGAACCCTCAGTTAAGGAGACTTGGGCATTCATACATGACACTGATCTTTGTTTATAGAAGTCCCTTGTACATATTGTTACATGCACTGTAGAAGATGCAATATCAGAACTAGTACAGTAATGTAGTTAATTGATGGCATCGCTGCCAAAAGGTTGCTAAGTCCATTAAAAGGGCAATTAATCATTTTCAATTGTTTAATTATGTGTAAAAAGAATTAAGGATGGGCATGATTATTTTTTCAGAAAGATGTGGTTTATGTGTTAGTATTTTAAATTTATGTAACTGTAGGCCCTGCAAATTAAATACTGAGCCCCAGTGATAGTTCACATTCTGAGCAGAGACCAGAGGTGCAGAAATATGGAACATCCCATTGGGTGTGTCCAACAAGAGGCAGAGTAAGAAAAGACAGCTTGGGTTACAATGAGTGATTTGAAAGAAAACGTGAACCAAAAGTAGTTGTTCTAATGTACTGCTCTAATACAGTGGTAAAGTAATACTGATCTCACCTTTCTATACTCTAACTTTTATTTATCTATTTTAAAGTCATAAAAGTAGTATAACCTAATTACAGAATATTTAGAAACAAAAAAAGGTGTTACTCATAATCGTTTCATCTGAAAACAACCCACTGTTCTGACTTGATAAATATTCTGGTCCTTTTTACTATACATTTGCTATTCAGTACTTGGTCAGTTAACATTTCAGCAAAAATGTATTTTTCCTACCTTGCCTCATCATGGCTGTCATATTTAATGGCTGCCCCATATTTCTCTGTTGTTGAACATTGCCCCCCACCCCTACCCCCACCATTTCTCCCACTGTTACAAATACAAAGCTTTGAGGGAAATTTTAATGGAGATAGCTTTTTCTATATTTTGCTTTATTTCTTTTAGGGTTGATATATAGAAGTATGTGGATAATGCTACCAATGATGATTGAAGACACTAGTTTCTTTTCCCCTTGGTCAATTTGAAAATTATCATCTAGATTTTGTTCATTTAATAAGCAAAACTCTGCCTCATTATTGTTTTAATATGAATTTCTTTAGTTACTAAACTGATAATTTCTCCCTGTTTGTTTGCTAGTAATTATTTCTATTATATGAATTGTCTCTATATTTACTTTGTCTAAGGGTTTTTATTCATTAGTTCATATTCTTTATATATTAGGCATATTAACTGTGTCATTTTTGTAACAGATGTACCTCAGTTCTGTTTGTTGGTTTACTCTAATAATTTTTTAACATATAGATTTTTTAATTTATAATTTTATGTAGTCAAAATCTGTTGATCTTTTTCTCTGTTATTCTTTTTATATTTAGAATTAAAAGGTCTTTTCCTAAGATTTTCATCTGATTTTTATGGTGTTTTTTTCCTCTTGTTACTATTTTATATCTGTTTTTCAGTCAAGTGGTCCTCAAACTTATTTAGGTGGTAAAGTACCAAAAAGTACTAAATAACCATGAAATTTCCTTGTATTTGATTCTGTCATACAAACCAGATAGTACTTTGCCAGAAGAAGGTCTGACTAAAGCATATTACAAATTCACAACCAAGAGTTATATGCATATAGATGTTTTTAAAAAAGCTGTTAAACTAAATAACCTGTTATTTAATCAATAAGTTGTTTTCTGTTTCTTTTATTAAAGCTTATTCTTAGAAAATAGTATAAAGTTTAGTGAAATATCTATATTAAGTTAATTTTGAGTTAAATTTGAAAAGAACACTATTAGTTGATTTTAGCATTGAAACACTTCCAGGTAGCTGAATGTTTCAAAAAAGAAGAATGTAGTCTGAAAATCTCACCTTTAAATCATCTAAACGAATTCACTAAGCTAATACCATTCTACACATATCCTATTCTCTGTGCCCACACATTTCAAATGCAAACCACTAAATGATATGAGGCTATGGTCTAAGGCAAGGTTCTAGTTAGATTTTTCTTTCAAAGTTGTGAATTACTTATCCCCAAGTAATACACTGAACAGTCCTTCCTTCCCCAATTATTTGCAATGCTCCTTTGAAAAAAAATCTTATTTGAAATCATTGTAAGTTTTAAGATCTGTTTCTGGTCTGCTTGTTCTGTTTTATTTTTCTATAAGTCTGTGATTGAGTCAGTCATCATACCCTTTCAATTATTATATTAGTTTTTATAATAGTTTTATTCTGCTATAATAGCTTGTTGGGCTGGACCCTTCCACCTTAAGTTTTTCTTAGAGATTTTTCTTTAGTAATTTCTACTGTTTATGCATTAAAATGAACTTTAGTTAACCCTTACATTTTGAATAAGAAACCAGAAGGCCTTAATTCAGATTTTCACATCATATTATGGGACTTCCTCATGTTCTGTGAAGTGGGCGCATTATATATAATTTAATTGTAGTCAAATCCTTAATTATATTGGGAAATCTCCCTTTTATCTTTAGAACTTCAAAATAAAACAAACAAAGCTACTTTTGTTTTAAATAGCACCATTTCAATTTGTTTTAAAGGAGATACACTAGTCTTCTAACAAGAGAATGCCTAATTTGACTTAAATTAAAATTCAGTTCTTATGATTCCAGAATCTTGTCTGAATTTATTGTGTAGTTGGAAGAAAAACATTTAATCTTCATATGCCTCAGTTTCCTGTATCTTTTCTTTTGTTTTAAGTAAGAATACTTTCAAAATATATTTTTATTAATGTCCTGAGCTTAGGACCTAAAATTACCTTAAGAATTATATGTCAAACACAGGAGTTTTAAAATTAATTCCAATATTTTTTGTAAGGGTAGATTTTGATTGTATACCTGGTATGTAATCAGTTTTCTGGTAGATGTCCTAACATTAAAAATCTTTTTATTTTTAGCCAGGAAAAAACAATCCAAGAAGAGTGTTGTTTTTCAGTGATTAACCAATAACTCCAGTCTTTTAGAGATGTGGCGAGGGCTCCCTTTCTTTGTGAAATAGAGCATATCTTGTAGTTTGCTTTGTCAGTGTTCTATTAAACTATCAAAACACTCAAGTTTTACATTCTGAGCACTATTTACGCCTGAATTAATTCACAAGTTTCAAGGTCACTAACTTTGATTATATTATATTATTTACCAATTTATCCACCTCTTAAGTAGTATAATAGTGCATGTAGCAGCACATGAAACTCAAAACTCTAGAAAATGAAAAATGGCATTTGGACAATGTTGCTTTGAAATTTGTTTATACTTTATTTAGACAACATTTATTGAGTTCCTACTGTGTTGCAGACATGGACCTAGGCACTGGGGATGCAGCAGGCAACAACAAAGATAAGATTATTTTTTTAGGGAGCTTACATTCTAGTAGGGAGATAGTCAACAAACAGATGTATAATAATGTGTAAAATAAATCAATAGCGATAAGTACTATGTAGAAAGAACATGTCAGGGCAAGGGGCTATAAGGTGGTGATCAGTGTATGGTGTGGAGTAGAATCACTGCTGCTTTGAGTAATACAGTCAAGGGGGCAGTCTGAGAAGGTGACTGTCTGGGAAAGAGGAGTTCAGCAGAGACCAGGGAGTGAGCGTGATACCCCGAGGCAGGAGTGTGCTTAGATTACATTCTTCAAGTCTTTTGAAAAGCAGATTTTCTTCTCAGCAATATTTGTAGTGAATAGCATTCTGCACATATCCTATTCTCTGTGCCCACACACTTCAAATGCAAAACCAGATCTATGATCTCTGCTCTCATCTTGGCTATAGCTGGTGCCCGAAAGGCCAGGTGATGTCTAACCAGGCAGAAGGGGCCAGGGTCATCGAGTTCCTCTACCCAACACATGCCCTGGTTCTGCTTTGCTGACTCTGATTCTGATGCTTTGGGGCCCAGTTGAATATATGCCTGCATCACTGTCTTTCCTGATTACTGCCTTTAACCTGGTGTCCTTGCATGACCTAGATGGTAAATACCCTTTCCATGCCTTTATTCCTTAGTGTCGTCATGCCTACCTTTTTAGGCGAAAGCCCCAGCCATGCTGTGAGTTGTTATTTGCTCTGAATATCCCCATGAAATGATATGTATTATATATATTTATATTGAATTAGTTTGTATTCACCTTCATAATATTGTAAATGGTGCCTGTTATTAAGATGACATTCTCCTTTGAGTAGAGAACTTCATTTTTCTCAATATGAAAAATAGAAATTATATTACATCTTGAATATTTGTTATGAAATCTAGAGGATAATGAGAATTTTTATGTAACACCTACTAAAGTGATGAACAAACTGAAATAGTTAAATGTTACCACTTATAATACATATCTCTACTTTCTGAACTCAATTCTTTCTCTGTCTTCCTGCCTGGCCACTTTTTATTAATATATATGAGACTTACCAAAAGTAGCTATGCTTAGACACCCTGAAGAAGTCCCAAAGGTCATGTGTACTCAGTCAATGCTAATAACCTCTTGGGAGCTAAGGGGTAGTGGAATAGTGTGCAATGAGGTTAATTCTTTAGCGAGGTCTCCCTGTACAGTGAATCAGAAAAGCTGTAAACTTCCTATCTCAGCCTCTAAACTCCCTGTTTTTCTTTTTGACTGTAAACCCTGTTGCAGTGGCATCTACGTGAACTGGATGTGCTACTGCTGTTATTAAGATTTCTGGGTGCCACAGAGAAGATATCAAGTCAATTATATTACTGATTTTTTTTTTCATTTGTAAAATAAGAATAGGAAAGAAAATGTCTTTTATGTTATGTAGCTCTCTGGATAATGAAGAGTGGATATTAAATTTATGAAAGTACTAACATGAAGTGAAAAGTTGCATTTATTTTCATTTAAGATATTATTATTTTTGTTCTTTGGGAGTATGCTCGTTACCCATTTGTGGAGAAATGAAGCTTCATGCAATCTGGAGAAAAAAAGAGACAGAGTGGGAGCAAGACAGCGAGAGCACACACGAGAAAGAACTCCAATTTAGAGAAATATTGAATATCCAGCCTCCTTCAGAAATGATTAGTTTTACAGTTGAAAGATTTCATATTTGAAGTAATCCTCTTTGTGAAGTCTTGTGATCTTGCAGTGTGACCATAAACTTAATCAAAATCACTTTGTTAACAAAGCACACATAGTGGGTGCAAACACTGGTTCATTTTCTCTTTCTCATAACTTGAAGTATATTGTGGTCTTGTTCAGTCGGGCATTTCTGAAATGTTGTGTGGCTGTTTTCATAATTGCCATAATTGACTTTTTCTCTTCCTTGTAATTCATTGCCCATTTCTCCCATAATTTTCCCACTGTAGAGTGTTATTTGACAAAAACCTTGATGGCCTTAGCTGCCATTGGTCTTGCATATGACATCTTTTTGTTGTTCTGCTTTCATGATTACAAGGATACACTGTTACTTGCTGTCAGATTTCACTGCCTTGCATTATTTTTCTCAAAGCAATTCTCTATTATGGTAAAGTAAAGGTGGACTGGGAACTTTGAGAGTTACTGGATCAATGTACACCATTTTACATAACATTTTCATTGCAGGATCCTTAAATATATTTAGACACTGTCTTAGCAGTCATCAGACATATGTGCAGATCATATATATGTATGTGTGTGTGTATATATATAAAAGTCAGTGGCTACTGTTTACATTCAGTGCGCATTACAGCTCTCAGAAGATTGCAAACACTTTTCATTATTGCCTTTTATTTGTCATGCTGTTTGAATGATTTTACTGGGCACTACTAAAGTGGGAAGTAGATACCAGGAAATTACAATTTGTACCCATTTCAAACTCTCAGAAAAGCACTAAAGGAAAAATAGAATATGGCCTTTGTGAGACATTGTGATTTGGAAAGCAGTTTTGCTAAATTAGTATATGTAAATGGTCTTTGCTGTGTGAAACTTTCTCTGAGGTTTTGCGGTATTTACAATACAGTTGACTTATAAAACAAATGTTTTTTTTTGTTTACATTGTTGAAATGAATAGCAAAACATTTTCAGAATGATAAAATTCATTTTAACTATGGCTGAAAGAGATTCATGTAAGTTCTTTTTTAATATTTGGAGATGATGTGTCTCATTCAGAAGGACTTTACATTTTAAAGGATTTAGTGTACATTTGTCAGAAAGTTTAGCAGGCTCTAATATTACTCACCTTGTTGTTTCTCTTCCTGTCTGATGTGACTAATTTTACTGAATTAGATCAAGGTTTTACTTTTAATTGTATTTGGACTATATAATCTCTAGTCCAGTCTCTGAGCATGTTTACATAACAGACTTCTAAGCAATTTCATAATGGTGTAATGGAAGCAAGCCAAGTGTACTTTGATACAGGGTAAACCAGATTGTTTTAATTTTTTAACCAACTCACCATTAAGCATTTCCTGACGTTCTCCTAGGATTCCATAGGTGGACCTGACAAAGATAGTAATCAGAAATGAGAATATCTGAAAGAAGCGCAGCAATCAGTTCATAACAGTTTTGGAGGGGAGTCTCTAACAGAAACCATTCCCCAACCCTGCTTCTCATTCTCAAGTATTAGAAAAACAAAAACAAAACCATTTTCCTCAGTTTAAGTTTTCTTATCTGTGAAGTGTGGAAGCTGGATTCGATGATAGCAAATGTCCCTTCTAAGTCCACAAATTCCCTGAGTTTATGTCTTACTGTGGAGCTGGATCATCAGAATTCTTCAGAAAAACTAGTTCTTGAGTATTCCGAAGCATATTTGTTATTAAAAAATGTTAACTTTATAAAAAATGCTCGTATATCCCTGTTGATTAATCCTTACTAAGGCATCACTAATAATCAATGAAAGAGAATTCTTGGAAAAAGGAAGTAACAGTTTACACTCTCTTGGTGAGGTTTGGGAATTTCTTGAGCAATGATTTCAACACCATGGATGCACTTTCCCCAAATTATGGACAGAATTGTGAATATCCTTGCATGTGAATGGCCATTTGTCCTCTATTCCCCTTTTTATACTCTAGCAGCCACTGGCTGGGAAGAACATGGCCACCTCAAGGTCAGGGTGGACACTCTGTGTTGCTGCAGCATGACCTCCTCTCTCCCCACTTGCTGGGGGGAGTTGAAAGGAGTATTCGAGTGGGTTGTGGTTTTCACTTTTCTATTTGGCCACAAAGATCTTAATTGCACTTGAGACACCCCTCTCATGTGTCCATTATTCAATGACTTTAGCCCATTTTCTACTTTCCTTTCTTGTTTATACCCTTGTTTCCTGACATCAGGATTTTTTTTTACATGTGGACTCTCTTGAAAGTGTCCAGAAGTTTTTCAGAATCTCCATAAAATTTCTTGTATCTTTTCATTATTCTTTTATTATTTTCCC
Source organism: Daubentonia madagascariensis (assembly GCA_023783475.1). Lineage (NCBI taxonomy): Eukaryota > Metazoa > Chordata > Mammalia > Primates > Daubentoniidae > Daubentonia > Daubentonia madagascariensis. Next base: position 11,692,972 of record JAKFHU010000747.1, on the reverse strand, counting down.
TCAGTTCAAAATAATCTTTATAAATTTATACTAAACAAACTTACTGAAAGGGAGTAAAACAAAGTGGTAAAGAGTTTCGGCTGTGGAACCAAAGTACCTGGGTCCACACCTCAGGTCCTCCTTGTAAGCTGTGAGGCCTTGGGCAGGATAGTTAATCTGTTTGGCCTCATTTTCTCATCTGTAAAATGAGAGTAATAGTACCTACTCTATAGGGATGTTTAAAAAATTTAAAGAGTTTATATATATAAAGTGACTAGAACAGTGCCTGATTCAAACAGAGTAAGCACTCAAATTCAAACCCTTTTGTTTAATTTTTATTTTTTTATTTTTTTATTTTTTATTTTTTTATTTATTTTTTTAATTTCAGAATATCATGGGGGTACAACATTTTGGCCATACACATTGCCCCTGTTCTGCCCGTGTCAGAGCCACAATCGTGGTCATCTCCCAAACTGTGCTCCCCACATCCATTCAGTGAGAGTTTTTCCCATCCCTTCCACCCCCCTCCCGCCCGCCCGCCCTCAGATGAATGTTATTGCCCTGTGTGATGTAAGTGTTCATCAGTTAGTACCAGTTTGATGGTGAGTACCAGTGGTGCTTGTTTTTCCAATCCTGTGACACTTTGCTTCGAAGAATGGGTTCTGGCTCCCACCAGGATAATACCAGATGTGTTAATTCACTGTTGTTCCTTATTGCTGAGTAATACTCCATGGTATACATATACCACATTTTATTGATCCACTCGTGTATTGATGGGCACCTGGGTTGTTTCCACAACTTTGCAATTGTGAATTGTGCTGCTATGAACATTCGAGAGCAGATGTCTTTATTATAAAATGTCTTTTTTTCTTTTGGATAAATACCCAGTAGTGGGATTGATGGGTCAAATGGTAATTCTACTTTTAATTCTTTGAGATATCTCCATATTCTTTTCCATAGAGGTTGTACTAATTTGCAGTCCCACCAGCAGTGTATGAGTGTTCCTACCTGTCCACATCCCCGCCAACATTTGTTATTTGGGGATTTTTTGATATGAGCCAATCTCACTGGAGTTAAGTGATATCTCATTGTGGTTTTGATTTGCATTTCCCTGATGATTAGAGAAGTTGAGCACTTTTTTATATGTTTGCTGGCCATCATTCTGTCTTCTTTGGAAAAGTTTTTGTTCATGTCCTTTGCCCATTTTTTAATAGGGTTGTTTGATTTTTTCTTGTTGATTTTCCTAAGTTCTGTATAGATTCTGGTTATAAGCCCTTTATCAGAGGTGTAGCATGCAAATATTTTCTCCCATTCTGTAGGTTGTCTGTTCACTCTAGTGATAGTTTCCTTGGCTGTGCAGAAGCTTTTCAATTTGATCAGGTCCCATGTATTTATTTTTGTTGCTGCTGTGATTGCTTTGGGGGTCTTCTTCATAAATTCTTTGCCTAGGCCAATGTCCATAAGAGTTTTTCCAACATTTTCTTCGAGAATTCTTATGGTTTCATGTCTTAGGTTTAGATCTGTTATCCATTGTGAATTGATTTTTGTGAGAGGTGAGAGGTGTGGGTCCACTTTCAGTCTTCTACATATGGCCATCCAATTTTCCCAGCACCATTTGTTGAATAGGGAATCTTTTCCCCAGTGTACGTTTTTCTGGAATTTGTCAAAGATCAGGTGACTGTATGAGGTTGGTTTTATATTTGGGTTCTCAGTCCTGTTCCATTGGTCTACATGTCTGTTCTTGTGCCAATACCATGCAGTTTTGGTTACTATAGCCTTGTAGTATAGTTTGAAGTCTGGTAGACAGATGCCTCCCAATTTGTTCTTTTTGCTTAAGATTGCTTTGGCTAGACGGGGTCTTCTCTGGTTCCACACGAAGCATAGAATTATTTTTTCTAGATCGGCAAAAAATGATGTTGGTATTTTGATAGGGATTGCATTGATTCTGTAAATTAATTTAGGTAGCAAAGCCATTTTTACTATGTTGACTCTGCCTATCCAAGAGCATGGTAAGGTTTTCCATCTATTTACATCCTCTGCAATTTCCTTTCTCAGTGTTTCATAATTCTCTCTATATAGGTCTTTGATCTCCTTAGTTAGATATATTCCTAAATATTTAATTTTCTTTGTTGCTATTGCAAAAGGTATAGCATCTTTAATTTGTTTCTCGGCTTGATTGTTATTAGCATATATGAAGGCTATGGATTTGTGTGTATTAATTTTGTATCCTGAGACTTTGCTGAATTCATTTATCAATTCCAGTAATCTCTTGGTTGAATCTTTGGGGTTTTCTATGTATAATATCATATCGTCTGCGAATAGTGAAAGTTTGACCTCTTCTGCCCCCATCTGGACGCCCCTGATTCCTCTGTCTTGTCTAATTGCTGTGGCCAGGACTTCCAGCACTATGTTGAAAAGAAGTGGAGATAGTGGACACCCTTGTCTGGTGCCAGTTTTAAGGGGGAATGCCTTCAATTTTTCCCCATTCAGTATGATATTGGCTGTGGGTTTATCGTATATGGCTTTAATAGTTTCTAGGAATGAGCCATCTATGCCTATATTGTTAAGAGTTTTATCATAAAAGGGTGTTGGATTTTGTCAAAAGCCTTTTCTGCATCTATTGAAAGGATCATATAATCTTTGTTCTTGCTTTTATTTATATGGTGAATTACATTTATAGATTTGCGTACGTTGAACCATCCCTGCATCTCGGGAATAAAGCCCACCTGATCATGATGGATTATTTTTTTGATGTGCTTTTGAATTCGGTTTGCAAGGATTTTATTGAGAATTTTTGCATCTATATTCATAAGGGATATTGGTCTGTAGTTTTCTTTTTTTGTTGTGTCCTTTCCTGGCTTTGGTATCAAGGTGATATTGGCTTCGTAGAATGAGTTTGGGAGGATTCCATCCTTCTGGATATTTTCAAATAATTTCTGCAGTATAGGCACCAGTTCTTCTTTGTAGGCTTGGTAGAATTCAGGTGTGAACCCATCTGGTCCAGGACTTTTTTTTGTGGGTAGATTTTTAATTACTGCTTCAATTTCGGTGCTTGATATTGGTCTGTTTAGAAATTCTGTTTCTTCCTGGTTGAGCCTAGGGAGGTAGTGTGTTTCTAAGAATTTGTCCATTTCTTCCACATTTTCGTGTTTGTGGGCATAGAGATTTTTGTAGTATTCAAAGATGATGTTTTGTATTTCCATGGTATCAGTTGTGACTTCTCCTTTTTCATTTCTAATTGAGCTTATTAGAGTCCTTTCCTTTCTGCTTCTGGTCAACCTGGCAAGTGGCCTGTCTATTTTGTTTATCTTTTCAAAGAACCAGCTTTTCGTTTCATTGATCTTCTGTATTGTTCTTTTGTTCTCGATTTCATTTAATTCTGCTCTAATTTTGGTTCCTTTTGTTTAATTTTTAAATTTTGTTTACTAGTATTACCCAGTAAGTATTTTCTGAAAGGTCAGTTGTCTCAGCTACATTATAATAACTTTTTACAGACTTTTACAGTTCATGAAGAGATTTTCTACAAGTAATATCATTTAACCTTCCTAGTAATTTTCTGAGGTATTATTGTTATTCCCATTTTACAGATTATGAAAGTGGAAGTGAGGGAGGGCAAATGACCTGCTGAAGGCTATGGTTAGTGGTAGACTGAGCTTTTTGTCCCTAATCAGCTGACTCTATGGTTATTTCATTATTGTATGTTGTCAAAACATATTATAAATAAATATATTTCTGGAGGGAGATGCATTGAGTAGTGCTCATTCTCTTCCTGGTAATTGAGCTCTCAGGGTGCAACTGATGCTCTGTCAAGTGCTGGGCATCAGCCTGTGAGCAAGTCAGGCATACTACTGGTACAAACAGTGGGAAAAGTACAGTTCACCAAGAAATTATAACCTACTTTTATGCGTGTTATGATAAAGGTTCCTACAGGATTATAATAACCTTTAAAAAAATGTCCCTCTGATCATTTATTTATTTTTTTATCCACAATGGAAAACTTCTCAGCAACACAAAAGTAATGAACTACTGATACATTCACAAAATGGACAAATCGCGAAAATACTATATTGTGTGAAAGAAGATAGACACAATAGAGTACATAATGTATGAGTTCCTTTATGTGATTTTTAAAACAGGTGAAGCTAATCCCTAGTAACAAAAATCATGACAGTGGTTGTCTTGGCACAGGATGGAAGGGAGCCAGGTGAGGGGAGAGATGGATGACTGGATGAGGACATGAGGGAACTTTTTGGGGTGATGGAAAATGTTGTGTATCTTGAAAGAATGTGGGTTACAAGGACATACACATTTGTTAAAACTCATCTACACTTAAAATCTGGGCAATTCACTATATAAATTATTCTTCAATTAAAAAAATATTTAAAAATTTACGTGGACAATTAAGAAAACGTTAGTTGTAATTATCTATTTAACTTTGTAAGCTCTCATAGTCAATGTAAAGTGGATGCACGTGATATATAACATTGCTGGTAGAGTATGATAGAGTATTTCCAAGAATATTTGTTTCCTTTTCAAGCATTGCATTTTATGGAACACCCTGGTCCACATATGCTGTGAAGATGGAAGCACCCTGAGTTATTTTAAAGTAACAACAAACCTGCCATGGCTTAAATTGTCTGAGTTTACTTGGAGAGTAGAATTTCACAAATTTTATATGGCACATTTAATTTTATTCTGTTGCAAAGGGTAAAGCTTTACAATTAATCTAGACCAAACATGGCCTTGACATTTTATTTTTTCTTTTTTAGAGATATAGAGACAATAATAATCTCAGTTACCATTTCACTTTTTGATAACTAGTGCTGCAACTTCCACAGAATCTGGTATCAATTCTGCAGCAACTCTGTATTCCACAGTAATTTGGGTATCTGACTGCCTTAAAGTGCTACCAACAGACATATGGTCTTCGTCTATTTGGGCTGCTGTAACAAATTCCCATAGACTGGGTAGCTTAAATAAGAAAGAAACATTTCTCACAGTTCTGGAGGCTGGAAGTCCAAGATCAAGGTACCAGCCAATTCAGTCCCTGGTAAGGACTTTTTTCCTGGTTCACAGATGCCTTCTTGCTGTGTCCTCACCTGGCAGAGAGAGAGATCATCTCTATCATGTCTCTCCTTAAAAAGGCACTAATCTCATTTATGAGGGCTCCACCCTTATGACCTAACTACCTCCCAAAGGCCCACCTCCTGATACCATCACACTGAGGATTAGAACTTCAACATATGAATTTAAGGGACACAGACATTCAGTCTTTAGCCCATACTCATGTTTTAACGCAAATCTTCAAATATCACCAGTTTCAAAGCAGTCAGCCCTTTGAAGACAGATAGGATTCTTTTTCCATCAGACTCTGTGAGCTTCATAATCATTGCATCGAGTTCTTCATCTGTGAATTGTGTAACCAATAGACCTTCATGGGATTTCCTTCCCTTTTAAAATAATAGACATAGTGGCAAAATAGATTAAACAGTGCCCAACATATTGTCGAATGTATTATTATCTTATTATTATTTTGAAGATGGTGATAAGTGCTAATTAAATATGCTTCGAAATATTGTACTAATAATTATAAAAATGTAGATATATCAAGGAAGATATTCTTCCACATAATTTCAGGCCTATTATTTTAAATAGATCCTATTCAAGTTCATTTAACTATGGCTTAATTGGATTAGATCCATATTTAGCTTAATTTAGAAATTTTAGTAACTTCCAGTGAACGAGAATAAAATCTTTGAGTGATGGGACCTGATAAATATCCTATAGGTTAAAGGCATGCTCTGCTTTGAAATGTAAATGACGAGCTGATTTACATTGTAGGGTCTGGGGGAATATAGGAATTTGGTAACTTTTGTAGCAGAAAACTAAAATTCCTTGCATACCAAATAGATTGATGGGTTGAGTCATTTATTCATTCACCATAGACTTTGCTAGGTTTTGAGGATTGAAATATGAATTGGAAATTGTCCTTATCCTTAGTGAGCTTAGTTTATTAAAGGAGATAGATAGGAGAACAGATTTTTATAGCAATTTAGGGTGATAATATTTTAACAGAAGTACAGTGAACCTACAGGAGAGGAAATAATTAACTCTCCCCTGAGAGAGAGAGGTAAAGAGAGAGAGTGAGTGAGTGTGTAGAACAGAGGGAAGATATTAGAGTTTGATCCAAAGAGTGAGCAGAAATCTGCCAGTTCAAACAAGGGGAGAAAGAATATTCCAGGCAGAAGGAGCAGCACATGGCAAGGAAGCATGCTCTTTGGGTGTCCCTTAAGCTTTTTAAAGATATGCTGAGAACAAGAGTGTGGGGTTGGAGAGTTGGGAAAAGTAGTAAGGGACCAGATCATGCAAAACTTTAAATTCTAATATTTGCAGAATTTCTTCTGTATGCCAGACACCATGCACTGGACATTTACTGGTGATCAAAAGAGATATTATCCTTGTCACTGGGGAGCTTGCCATACAGCAGGAGAGTCAAATAATAGATGAATATGCAATTGCAAATTGGTTGAGGACTATGATGGGAATAAAAGGTGGTGTCTGCCCTCTTAGAATCCTGGTCTTGTAGATATCTCTGCAAAGGCAACATTTCAGTAGTGACCTGAAGGCTGAGAAGTAATCAGCTGGATGTGGGTAATAGTATCTGCATGAATGAAGGACAAGAGGCAGGGAATACCTGTTTGATGAACTCAAAGGAGGCCAGCAGGACTGGAGGGTGGCAGCCTGGGAGAGTGGAAAGTGATTAAGATCGGAGAGAGCTGTTCCAGAGGTCTTATGGCTCAGGGCCTTGTGGGCCTTGATAATGAGATTGGATCTCATTTAAGGCACAATGGGAGACCCTGGGTGGGGTTGTAGGAGTGACACATTGGATTTTGTTTTAAAAAGATTACTCTGATTGCCTGTAAAGAATAGATTGGGAGGTAGCAAGAGTAGAGATGGGAGGGCCATTTTGGAAGCTATTGTAGGTAGTCTGGGTGAGAGATGGTGGTGGCAGTAGAAACAGGATTTCTGATTGGATTAGGGAGGAGAGGAGGCCATCAGGAAGAAATTGAGAGTAGGTGTAGGCTTTTGTCTTGAAATGGTGTCATTTCCTGAGGTGGAGAAAGCTGGCAAATGACCTTGCTGGGGGATGCAGGTATTAGTTTGCAAACTGTTGGTTTAAGGCAGCGCTCCCCAACCTTTTTGGCACTGGGGACCGTTTTCATAGAAGACAGTTTTTCCATGGACTGGGGCAGGGGGTGGAGGGGGATGGTTTCGGGATGATTCAAGCACATTACATTTATCGTGTATTTTATTTCTGTTGTTATTACATTGTAATATATAATGAAATAATTATACAATGCACCATAGGTTGGGGACCCCTGGTTTGAGGTGCCCATGAAACATCCAAGGCAGGGGAGTATGTACTATATGATTGTGTAGCTCAAAGTCACAGTTGCTGTTGAGAATAAAAGTTTGAGAATGCTTGGAACATTGATGGTAATTAAAGCTATGTCGGAAGGGATGAAATCATCCAGGGATATCAAGAAGGGAGAATGAGTAGAATACTGAACATTTAGAGGTCAGGCAAAGAGGGTGAGACTTGTAAGGGGCCTGAGAAACAGCAGCCCAGGTCGTGGGAAGAAGACTAGGACAGCATGGTAGGGGGAACACCAAGAGCAAAGAGGGCTTCAGGAGGAGGCTGGCGGCATGGTGGGTGGGGTGGGGTGGGGGGTGTGAGGGTGTTAAATTGAGTAAGATGGAAACAGAACACTGAGCATTGAAAATCTGTGTTTTCTTCAGCTGTAGATGGGAAGGCACTGAAGGGTTTCGTGCGGAGGACTGACCTGACCAGAGTGTGTTTTAGAAAAATCCCAGTGTGGGCTGTGTGAACATTGGGTTCAGTTTGGAGGACTGGAAATGTGTTGATCCCTTCTGCTTTCTAACGTGTTCAGTTGCCTTAGCTGAAAGTATTAATAGGTGACTGCGGAAGGCGTAGTTGTTTTGGGGGGATGCGGGGTTGAAGCTTAGCAGAATGGTATTCCAGTTCTTCTCAGTTGTCAGCTGTGGGACCCTGGGCAAATTGCTTAACCTCTGTTTCCTTTTGTGTAATTTGGGGATAAAAATAATAGCCCCCACAGAGGATTGTGAATTATAATACATAATACGAATAAGTCCTCAATAATATTACTTCTTCTTATTGATATTGTATTCGTAAGCATGTGTATGCCTTTCAAAATGCTTTTATTTTAGTAAATCATTGTGATTTCCCCTTCGTCTGTGGTAGTATTAGCCTTCAACACCATGTCCCTAACCTTCCAACCAAGGTATAAATGCAACAATTCTATTCTCCAAATTGTACTACTTTCCAAATTGTGGTAAGTGCCTGGCTGTGCGCAATTTAAAGTGCATTTTCTCTGTCAGAACATATGTTTATATCCCTTTGCACTTTAACATTTTATTCCCAGTTCTTATAGCCTTTTATTTCCTGAGCTATGTTTGCTTTGATAGCAGTTAGGGTACTAGAGCCCTTGCTAAGGCAAACATTACCTTAAATGGATAAATGTTTCTGGGCCAAAAGTCAAAGAAGACAGATGTCCTAAATCACTGGGGGAAATCGGTGACTTAACTTGGTACGTAGTGAGAAACATGAGGGGGCATAGCCCCTTGTGTATTCGCAGAATAATGGAAGCTGGAAAATGCTTACTAAGCAAAACAAAAGCAACTAAAAGTGTGTTTTCTACTTTCATATTTGTCTAAGTGGTGGCAACAGATCCTATAACTGCCTAGGATCACAGAATATTTAAAGACTTTTGCCTTGTTAAAGAGTTAGCTTTCTTAGGATATTATGAGAAATACAGCACATGCTTGAGAATAATATATATTCATGTAATAATCATCTGTTCATGATTTGTCAATAATCATGAGTCATTATTTTGCAAAAGAAATCTCTTTTATTTTAGACCTAATGATGAGAACATTTATTGTCCAATAATTATTAAAAATATCCCAAAGTAGTGATTATTGAATATCTGGCACATTCATTTAAAAAACACAGCTTTATTAATGGACAAATAATAATAAACATAAACTATCAAAATAGAAGAAGTCATAAAGAGAGATTAATTTTATAATGATATTTTCATAATTGCTATTTAAGTTCTTCAAACAATACCAGTATCTAAAAAATTCTTATTCATTTGAAATTGATTTCCAACTTAATTCAGATAACATTTCAATTGCTCATAAAACTAATTGTGAATATACAGATACGGATGTTAAAATAGAGGCATTGGCTGTACCCAATGATGATAGATATGAGATACCAAATTCAAATTCCAAACCAAGAGACAAATTTTCAAGGAAAATAATGGAAAATTGTTTTAGGGGCTGGGAATAAAGAAGAGGATTCACGAAGACAAATTTTTTTGGCGAGAGCTATTCTGTGAGTACCTTTCCCACCACCCTGACCAAGCCAATTGGGAAAGAAACTTTCAAGGGAGCACCTTTAGAGATTGACATGTTTCCTGGAATTTAAAGGACTTACTGGATTGGTGTCCCTTATCCCTGCTTAGAAAGTCTGAAAGGGTCAGGAGCTGGGCTGGTTAGTTGTTTATCACAAAGTAGAGGGAAAAACGTTTGTTGGTGCAAAGGATTTGTAAATGTTTCTGGGGGACAAGATCTGAGTCACCTGTGAGAGAAAGCTGAGGCCCTCTTGGCCCTATCCAAAGAGCTGCCAAGAGAAAAAGGAACAAGTCTCAACAGATGTCACCTTGAATTCTTAGGGGTTGTGGAAGGAGTGAGTGATGGGTGGGGGTGATTTTAGCATCCATATTCAGTGTAGCAGGTGACAGAGTCCAGGAATGAGTGCCCTCTGAAGAAACCCTGAACTTCCCACCTGAGAAAGAGAGTGTGTGTTAGCTGTAAACATTGGCCAGACCCAGTTAGCATGTGGTCAGCTTCCAATTGCCATCACATAAGAATTTTTTTAAAAAAAATTATTATTATTTCTTATTTCAAAATATTACGGGGGTACAAATGTTTTTGGTTACATGTATCAATTTTGTTATGCTGGAGTCAGGGTTATAAGTGTGCCCATCATACTTCAGATAGTATTCACTGTACCCATTAGATAGGTTTTCACCCATCTCCCTCCTTCCCCCCCACTTGATTTCTGCTGAGTTTTACTTACCTCTGTGCACGTGTGTGCTCATTGGTTAGTTCCAATTTAATAGCGAGTACATGTGGTTTTTGTTTTTCCATTCTTTAGATACTTCACTTAGGTTAATGGTCTCCAGTTCCATCCAAATTGTTGCAAAAGGCACTAAGTCATCCTTCTCATGGCTGAATAGTATTCCATGGTATACATATACCACATTTTGTTAATCCACTATGAATTGTTGGACACTTGGGTTGATTCCACATCTTTGCAGTTCTGAATTGTGTTGTAATAAACATTCACGTGTGGATGTCTTTTTGATAAAATGACTTCTTTTCTTTTGGGTAAATACCCAGTAGTGGGATTGCTGGATCAAATGGTAGGTCTACTTTTAGTTTGTTGAGGAATCCCCATACTGTTTCCATAGAGGTTGTACTAATTTGCAGTCTCACCAACAGTGTGTAAGTGTTTCTTTCTCTCTGCATCTGTGCCAGCATCTATTGTTTTTGGACTTTTTAATAAAAGCCATTCTAACGGGGGTAAGGTGATATCTCATTGTGGTTTTAACTTGCATTTCCCTGATGATTAGTGATGATGGGCAGTTTTTCATGTGTTTTTTGGCCATTTGTCTATCCTCCCTTGAAAAGCTTCTGTTCATGTCTTTTGCCCACTTTTTAATGGGGTGCTTTGTTTTTTTCTTGCTGATTTCTTGAGTTCTTTGTAGATTTTGGTTATTAGCCCTTTATTGGATGTATAAGTTGTGAATATTTTCTCCCATTCTGCAGGTTGTGTTTTTGCTCTGTTGATTATTTCCTTAGCTGTGCAGAAGCTTTTTAACTTAATCAAGTCCCATTTATTTTTGTTGTTGCTGTGATTGTCATTGGTGTCTTCTTCATGAATTCTTTGCCTAGGCCAATATCTAGATGAGTTTTTACAACATTTTCTTCTAGAATTCTTATGGTTTTATGCCTTACATTTAAGTCTTTTAGCCATCTTGAATTAATTTTTGGGAGTGGTGAGAGAGACGGATCCTGTTTCAATCTTCTGCATGTGCCTATCCAATTTTCCCAGGACCATTTATTGAATAGGGCTTCTTTCCCCAGTGTATATGATCTGCTTTGTCAAAGATCAATTGGCTGTATGTGGATGGTTTTATATCTGGGTTCTCTGTTCTGTTCCACTGATCTATTTCTCTATTCTTGTGCCAATACCATGCTGTTTTGGTTACTATAGCCTTGTAGTATAGTTTGAAGTCTGGTAATGTGATGCCTCCAGATTTGTTCTTTTTGCTTAAGATTGCTATGGCTATTTGGGCTCTTTTCTGGTTCCAAAGAAAGCATAGAATGATTTTTTCTAGATTTCTGAAATATGATGTTGGTATTTCGGTGGGGATTGCATTGAATCTGTAAATCACTTTGGGTAGTGTGGTCGCTTTAACAATGTTGATTCTACTGATCCATGAGAATGAAAAGTTTTTCCATTTGTTTGTGTCATCTGTGATTTCTTTCCTTAGTGTTTTGTAGTTCTCTTTGTAGAGATCTTTCACCTTCTTGGTTAAGTATATTCGTAAGTATTTTTTTTTTTTTGTAGCTATTGTGAATGGTATTGAGTCATTAATTTGATTCTCAGCTTGACTGTTATTGGTGTATAGGAATGCTACTGATTTGTGTACATTGATTTTGTACCCCGAGACTTTGCTGAATTTATTTCAATTCCAGGAGTCTCTTGGTGGAGTCTTTGGGGTTTTCTAGATATAAGATCATATCATCAGCAAAAAGCAATAGTCTGATCTCCTCTTTCCCAATTTGGACACCCTTAATTTCTTTCTCTTGCCTGATTGTTCTGGCTAGGACTTCCAGCACTATGTTGAATAGAAGTGGTGACAGTGGGCACCCTTGTCTTGTTCCAGTTCTTAGAAGGAATGCTTTCAACTTTTCCCCACTCAGTATGATGTTGGCTGTGGGTTTATCATATATGGCTTTTATAATCTTGAGATATGTTCCTTCTATGCCTAATTTGTTGGTTTTTATCATGAAGTGGTGCTGAATTATGTCAAATGCTTTTTCTGCATCAATTGAGATGATCATATGGTCTTTGTTTTTGCTTCTGTTTATGTGGTGAATCACATTTATTGATTTACGTATGTTGAACCATTCTTGCATCCCTGGGATAAAGCCCACTTGGTCGTTGTGGATGATCTTTTTGATGAGCAGCTGTATTTGGTTTGCTAGTATTTTATTGAGGATTTTTGCATCTGTATTCATAAGGGATATTGGTCTGTAGTTTTATTTTTTTGTTGTGTCCTTTCCTGGCTTTGGTATCAAGGTGATACTGGCTTCATAGAATGAGTTGGGGAGGATTCCCTCCTTCTCAAAGGTGTGGAATAATTTCTGCAGTATGGGTACCAGCTGTTCTTTGTGGGTCTGGTTAAATTCGGCTGTGAATCCATCTGGTCCAGGGCTTTTCTTTGTTGGAAGATTTTCATTACTGCTTCAACCTTGTTGCTCATTACTCATTATTGGTCTGTTCAGGACTTCTATTTCTTCCTGATTGATTCTCGGGAGGTTGTGTGTTTCTGGGAATTTATTCATTTGCTTGGTGTTTTTGAGTTTATGTGCACAGAGATTTTCATGGTATTCACAGGTAATATTTTGTATATCTGTGGTATTAGTTGTAATATTTCCTTTTTCGTTCCTGATTGAGCTTATTTTGGTCCTTTCTCTTCTATTCCTGGTTAATCTATTAATAGCAAGAGGTCTATCAATTTTGTTTATCTTTTCAAAGAACCAACTTTTTGTTTCATTGATCCTTTGTATTACTTTTTTGTTTTCCATTTCGTTTAGTTCTGCTCTGACCTTAGTTACTTCTTCTCTTCTGCAGGCTATGGGTTTGGTTTGCTCTTCCTTTTCTAGTTCCTCAAGATGTGTCTTTAGATTGTTACTTTGTGATCTTTCTGTCTTTTTGATGTAGGCATGTTTTTTGCCATTGTTTTCTCCTTATCACTACTTCAGCCTTGTGGTTCAGGAAACATAGCTGTCAGGAGGAGTAGAGGGATCACAGGAGGGAGAAAAGGAGAGGGCCCTGAGCATACCCTTTTTCACTCGTTGCCAGATGCTGGTCTGTAGTCATCCATAGCTGGGAGAGGGAGGTAGCTGAAACTTGAGTTTCAAGTGTCACTAATATGTTGAACTGGGCACTCTAATTTCTGAATTGGGACTGTGTTTGGTGACTTAAATTGACTGTAGGACATTATATTTTCTAAGTGTTAGAAAAATAATTGGACTGCCGCAGTTTTCATGTAGGGGGTAGAAAAGAACTGTCACCATTGAGTAAATTTTAAATGGACACTCGAAGGTAAAATAGAGGTAATCTTTGACTCTAATCCTTGAGTTTTACATGGGTCTAGAGACATATGTGCATACACAAAAATGTGTGTGTATAGTGTGTATATATTTTAACTCCAAGGAAGCATTTACTGAGAAATAAATTCCTTTATTTAAATTTTGACTTTTTTTCTGACATTTTATAATTAGCTAATGAATATGATCATATTCTACTGTAGTTATGCACATGCTTTATTTAGCCCTTCCCTCTTCAAATAAAAAGCTGGAATAAGGGCAGAGACTCTGTCTTCCTCATCTTAAATGCTGAGGGTTGAAAGATGGTTTATGGAGCTAGATTGCTTAGAATAGAGTCTGAGTTCTGCCACTTATTGCCTGAGTGACCTTTGTTTGAATTACTTTAATTATGCCTCAGTTTTCACATCTGTACAGTGGGCATCATAATTTTACCTGTGTTATAGGTGGTTGTATTAAATATACATATATGCATTTTAAAAATATAAATATATTATATATATAGAAAGTGTTAACAAATAATATTTTCCTATGTTATTATTATTAAATATATTGATTTATATCTTTTTCTCTGTTCTTATAAAGAGAAAAAGAGAATGAAATTTCAGAATGTCTACAATGTTACCTCAAAAGCAATGTTGTCTGCTGTGAAATGGCTACTTTAAAAATCTTGAAGGAAAGGCACACAACTGAATTGTCATGGGAAGTCCTCTGTTTATAATAAGATGTGTTCCAGAGAGTATCATTGTGTAGACAAGGAGAACAAGACACAGGAGAACCCAGTGTGATCTTTCTGCTCATTTTGTGCTCTCTGATTATATGTCAGTTGAAAGAATTATCTGCTAATTCCAGCTATCAACTTCGCAATGCTGTGTCACAAAGAAATATGTCTTTAACTAAGAATCTGGTTGGCTACAGACCAGCATCCAGTTAAAATGTAATATGGAAGGTTAATATGTGCCCCACGTTTTTCAAAGATCTTTTATTATATATTAGAGAAATATAATAATAAAAAATTTAAGTTAATATAGTAATATAAAATATATCAATATAAAATGTATAAAATATGCTGTATTAGAGCTTTAATATAGTTTGTATGTTCCATTTATTTATTCTAACAAGTTATATGCATGACAAAGTTTGATAAATAGTAACTGTTCCTATTCAGCAACAGAATGTTCACGACTCAGAAAGAAAGTTCTTGGTGTTTTATTCATCATCAAAGTTAGTGATTTCCTCTAATCCTAATGAGGTTAAGGATAAAGTCTTAGTGTCATTTTAGTCTGAAAGTTCAACTCTTGTTACACTGTCACTTCCTAGCATTTTGTGCCTTGTTCTGATGTGGTGATATTTTTTATTTAACATTAGTCGAACATTGGAACTAGCAGTAGGCTATGTCCTTTTCCTGGTTAGTTATAGGATACTGTATTCTTCCAAATGATAAGAGGGCAACTCTTCAGGAGCAATTGTTTAAATCTATTGTGAGAGCAAACAGCTATGTGTTTAGAATGGCCATATTTATATTGCTATAAAAAAATGGCCAAATGTATTCCTAAAAGGCAAAATTGCAATTCCAAAGCCAAATTAACTATTTTCCTGAAATTTTATAAATGTTATAAATGTTATAGTAGCAACAATTAAATATCATACATATAAGAAATAGTGAGCTTGTAAAAAGCATATGTACGTATTTGGTCTGTTCTTAGGGCAAATGAGTATTATGCCAAATCAGTGGATCTGATTTTGAATTCTGGCAACTTGACTTATTATTGACTGTGTGGCGTTTGGCAGGCTATTTAACCTCTCTGAGACTCAGTTTTTTAATCTGTAAGTTGAGAATACCCGCATCTCGATTATTGTGAAAATTGAAGACATTTATGTATGTTATATATAATTATGATATGATAACAATGACGAAAAAAGCTTTTAGGACAATTCCTGGCCTATAATAAGTGTTTACTAAATGATTAACCTTACAATTATTATTATAAAAGATGATATTATAATTAAATGAGTTATTAAACCAAATTAAGCTTCATTTTCTTCCCTTATTATCTCCCTGCCTATCTACTAAAATTATAGAGAGTATCAAATAAAGTGAGGCAGAATATACACTCTAAGTTTTCCAGTGGCTAGACAAATGTAAAATGCTATCATTATTTAACATTAGTTATATAATTTTAGGTTTGTTTTAAAAAAAATTATTTATTTATTTATTTATTTTAGAGATGGAGTTTCATTCTGTTGCCCATGCTGGAGCGAAGTGACATCACTGAGTGACTTACTGTAACCTCGAACCTCTGGGCTCAGGCCATCCTTGATCCCCCCTCCTCAGCCTCCCAAAAGGCTGGGATTACAGGCGTGAGCTACCAAGCCCAGCTAATTTTATATTTAAAGATAAAGTCAATTAAAGTAATATTTTTCCAAAGCTTTAGATTGACCTTTACCTTATTGATATCAAACACCTAGCAATTAAAAGGGATAATTTTTATTTATACAGTGTTTCGGATTTTCTTAATTGTAATTCAGAGTTATAATTTAACTTAAGCTAAAATGCCCTGAAAATATTTCTACTAAGATGTGAGTGCTTCTGATCAATATTTACGTTAATGGTATTGATAATGTTTTGCCTTTTAAAAACCTCTGAGCAACTAATTTTAGTTAGGTCCAAACTTATCTTGGTTATTATTTCCAATCTGGTCATAATTGGCAAGTGTTTTGGAACAAAATCAGTTATCATAAATCTTGAAATTCTACCCCTGAGTCCAGGAAGAGGACAGCACCTATTTGAAATTTAAGATGGCTATTAGGGCAGAGGCTAGACATACTAACCATCCACTCTCATGATCAGTTTGCTTATTAGATATTTTATGAATTCCATCATTCTATGAAATTAATATGGGGTATATTTTATATAAATCTAAAATATAGAACTCTTAAGTTAGATGATATAGAACTTTTTTTAGTATTTCTGAATAAAATTAAAGATAGGGATAGGAAAGATTTACTCAACACAATAGAGTATCATTTTCTTGTAAAAACCATTGGCTCTGGAGATGAGTGTCAGATTATTAAAGTTCATTAAAGCTCCTGCTCATAGTTTTTGTTTTGCTTTTAAGCAGTGAAATTTAACTAGCATGAGGAATGTTTTATAGAAATGGAGTTACCCTAGTGTGAAACTGTGTCACTAACATGAAATGGCCTTTAAATTTAAGGTTATAATTGCTATTGCAGCTTCATCACGCTGTGCTGAAGGAAAATACCCTTTAATAAAATGAATCCATGTTGCCTCCCCACCTACTCTGCTTCCCTTAAAAATGCTGGGTGGTAAATGCTAGGATCTTCCCATGTAAGTTACACTTATAATACAAATTTATCTATAGCACAGGTTTGCAAAGAAATGATAAAAGATTCAGCAAGATGTAAGAATTCTCTTGTGTTCCTGAGAAGGGTGGGCAAGACTCCATTTTGGAAAGGGTGCATACTACCAGTCCTGAAGAAGAGCTTTCAAGAGGCTTTTGTTTATATAAAAGGACTGAACTTCTCTAATTTAAGCTGTTGATATGGAAAGAGTACATATGTCTCTGATTTTTAAAAGGATTGGTGCCTTTTGCCTATCTCTAATAGGGTAACAAACGTGGTGTTAATTTAGTAGAGTTATACTTTCTATGTGAGTTTGCTAACAGAACTGGACATAAAAGCCTTTGTGAAGAAGCTTGATTGGTTTGGTTACCATAGCAACATGGTTGCATGGGAGAATGATTTCCTTTAGGAACCCTTCCTAAATGCTGTTTTGTACCCTCTAACAATATCACCAGCTCGCCATCCCTTGTGAGGAGGTGAGAAGAGATCACTTTCAGGGTCAGCTTTGTGTCTTGTGTTTATAGACTATTCTCAGCAATCAAAAGACTGCTTGGCTCATCCCATGCTTTTTGTAGCTAAACCAGTTATGTTCTTCAGTGTACCGTGATGACTGGAGCCTCGCGCAGGTCTTTATGTCTTGAAATATGCAAAGAGAAAACTAGATCTAGACCAACAATCCTATTCTGTTAAGTGTATTTCCTAAAGCTAATGTCTGTTAGGGATTTTTAATTTCCTACTTATCTTTGTTTGAAATTCTACAATTTATCAATAATTTGTCTTGTGTGTGATGTTACTATTTTGAGGAGTCAAAGGGTTTAACCAGCAAATAGATCAACAGGGGCTTCATTTAAAATCCTTAGCAGTGGTTTGATATTCTGGAATTACTGTAAACCCTAAGGCTCACATTTGAGATTTCCTTTGTTATGGGGTAAATGTCTGCTCCATTAGCACAGCAATTGTGTACAGAAATGCATTGAATCAGTCAAGTACCACCATAGGGTGTTTTCCAGTGGTTAAAACAGGCTAATGGTTATTTCACTTGTATATTCAATAATAACAGCAGTAAGGCCTATTATAACTATTTTTCTAATCAGCCACATGTTTGTAATTTTTCATTTTCACCCCTTGGTTTAGGTCCTTGGAATCAGATACTCCAAAATAGACTTAATGGCTTTAACACTGTTGGTGCCAGTAATACAGTGACTTAAAAATTGCCTAGGAATAATTTTGTGCAGGAAAACATGAGTCTTGTGAGGAAAACGAAAACCAGCTAATACTGACATGAATATTTTAAAGACTGTAACATATAGCTTCTAACTTTTGATCCCATGGTTGGTAACAAAATTCATATATAATAATATGACATGATTATATTAGAGTTATTATTTTATTTTGATGAGTAAATGTTAGCATTCAAATTTTTATAACTACTACTGGATGCTCATTTTTAATTTCTAAAGCAATCCTTTATCTGAGTTATCTGAAATAACCCTGCCAGTTAAATAAGCTATTGGGAAAGAATGGATCACATTTTGAGTCTAACTCACCTCAAATATTTATTATTTTGTATTTTGTGGATTATCTTATGTATCTTGGAAAATACATGTTTTAGTAGCATGTCACTCTCTGTGATTAAAGTAAGCCAATTAAATTTATGGCAGTAGAAGCAGCAGAGGTGTGATTTGAACACTGAGAAACAGATTATATTAGATGTGGAGTTTTCAAATGAGTGGTCCCACTCTCTCTCTCTCTTCTTTCCATATTGCTTTCTCACTGTCTGTACCTCAATAAAAACAGAGACAATTGAAAGAAAAGCCATATTCTATAAAGGAATGTCACCTTTAAATGTGGTATGACAATTCTTGTCCACTGCCAGAATTGGAGCCATAATAAAGGTGAGACAGATTTGGCCTTAGTTGAAGACAGCATTTATTGAATAAGAAGAGGTAGTTTCAGACACAATTTACAAATTTCTTCTAAGTTACTATCTACTGAAATGAACACTCTTCCTCAGAAAACTACAAAGGTGCACATTTAAACAGAATTTTGGGTTCAATCATGGAAGTCCTCCCCTCTTATTAAGGTTAAGAGCTTCTCTTTTAAGTAGTCTTTATTACTTTGTAGACCTTGTATATCTCTTGCCGTACTGTCTATGTTATATTTGTCTGTTTTTATCTATGTACAACACTACTCCAGTGAAGAACTTCCCTTCTTAATCATCTGTGTTATTATATTTATGCTTACTTGGACCATTGTATAATGTGTGTCACAGTTGGTTTTGTGCCTCCAAACCCATGCCCTTGTTTTATCTCTGCCCTTGGCTGGCTGTCTTCTGCTGTCACTCACAGTTCCAACACGTGTTGACTTGCTTGTGTCATATAGGGCTTCCTCCCCGGGTATTTCTTCTTTCTTAATTTCCTTGCTGCCTTTGGCACTGCTGACCTCCCTCTTCCTGGGACATTCTGATTGGCCTCAGCTTTAGGTTGTCAGCCTCCCCTGGTTTCCCTGGTTCTCTGAACATTTCTTCTGTGGATTCTTCCCACCCTTCCCACCATCCCCTGTTTCCTCTACTTAAAGCAGTTCTCCCTGAAGATGTTCTTGCTTAGTCTTGCCCTCTGCCCTCACTCATTCTGTGGAGTGGTTCTCCATTTACCTGCATCTAAAATTACCACATATGCAGAAGATGCCCTGCTCCACATTTTTAACCCTGACTTTCTGGTTATATTGAGGGCATTAAGTCTTGAGTTTCAGGACAGCATCCCTAAGCTTTTAAAACAATGCTTGCATAAAGCCTACTTTGCATGTGTATAATTTGTTTTCAGATCTAAATCAATAAACACTTACTGAGCATCCATTATGCATCAGGTACTATACTCTGGGGATACCAAGGTATAGAATTTGTGGCCCTTGCCCTTTCAGAGATTAAAAATTTAGAGGGAAAACAAATAAATAAATCTGATTACGCTCCAGTGTTCTGTCACAGAGGAAGGCTAAGAGAAATATGAAGCACCTAAAAGAAGTATCTAAGATTGGGAGAGGGAAAAAAGATGGACCAGGCCAGGCATAGTGGTGGCGCCTGTAGTCCCAGCTACTCTGGAGGCTGAGGCAGGAGGATCACTTGAGTCCAGGCGTTCTGGGCTGTAGTGTACCTAGATTGAGTGTCTGTACTAACTTTGGCATCAGTATGGTGACTTTCCAGGAGAGCAGGACCACCAGGTTGCCTGAGGAGGAGCAAACCAGCCCAGGTCGGAAATAGAGCAGGCCAAAACTCCCGTGCTGATCAGTAGCGGGATTGTTCCTGTGAGTAGCCACTGCATTCCAGTCTGTGCAACACAGGGAGACTCTGTCTCTTTAAAAAAAAAAAAGTTGGACCAGGATGGTCAAGGAAGGCTTCCCAAACAGTATTGTACTGCTTAACAAAGCATCTCTGGAACTCGGCACAGCATCTCTTGTATATTTACCGAATGAGTAAATGCAGCCCTTCCTGAGAGAAGAAGGCCTCCCAGCCTGTGGAAGAAGAGAGAAGGAAAATGTTGGGAGAAGGAATAGCATACGTTGTACTTGGTCCCTGAAATGCTTTCTGTTTGTGGCTTCGTCTTCAAACTTTCAAGGTCATTTTGAATTCTGATATTGTATTCCTCAATGGCTAGTGACTCCCTCTGGCCTCTTCCCCTCCCTTCCTTCATCGCGTCCTCCTAGTCTGGTCCCATGTGCAGACTTAATGATGGTGATGATTGTTCTACTCTCCAGGTCATTAATGAAAAAGGTCCGTGAGAGCACTGCCCAGAATCGACCACATTCGAGCCCCATTTGTTATATTCCATCTGAGGCTGACGCTTTTCCATCGATAGCTCCTCACCAGGCGTGACCTCCCTGCCATTTCATAGCTATGCTGTGTAGATCCTATTTTCTCACTTTATTGATGATTATGTCATGAGGAACAGAATCAAAAGCTTTGTGAAAATCCAAATATAAATTGTCTCTTGCTTTTTCCCCTTGATCTACTGGGGCTGGTCACTCCATCAGAGGCGATTAGATTAATGTGACAGGACTAGGTCTGCACCAAGCTAGTTATTAAGAACTCTGTTTTCCTCAAGATGTGAGCAACTGGATTTTTTTTTTAAACAATGTTTCTGAGGTAATTCCAAGATCATTACTTTCTTTAAAAAATGTTTGTATATTTTATTAGCCTTCAAGCCCCAAGAATTCTCCCAAGAATTCAGTTCTCCCAAGAATTTGTAAGGTTTGTCACCTTGTAGTGGCATTGGCTAGTTCCTTTAGTACAATGGGTTGAAGGACTAAAGATTGGAAGATTGGAATGAAGTCAGTTTATTCAGCTCTTATCAAATTTTCTTCACCCTCTCCTTCTCTTGGTTGATCTTTCTTAAGTAGTTGCACATGTATGTTTCAGAATATATTAGATAGTTTTATCATCAACAGAAATTATAAAAGTAAAAAAAAATAAGTGGGAACTGATGGATATAAGTTTACCAAAATAGGGGCATCTTAATTTTTCAAACCAATTACATGGAAACTTTATCCAGCTTTTCCTAGTTATATAAATGATATTATTGGTGAAGAATGACTTTATTTTCTGTAAGAACCCATTCATATAGATTCTTGAAATACTTTAAAATATGTAAGTATTTATATGTGTATAGATATACAAATCAATATCTCTCTTTTTCTGTGTGTGTGTGTGTATATACATATATATACACACACACACAATATACACACACATGCACACACACACCAGAAATTGCCAGAAATAATGTAGCAGGTTTGTATTAATAACACAGGACACCTTTCTTTACTGTTTTAAAGAATAGAGTCTGTTGGAGATACTGTCAATCAAAATTTGGCTTTCTCTAATGAGTACTTAGGTTTTTTTGGTTTTGTTTGTACCTTATGTAGGATAGGAACATGCAGCCTCCTCTGCTATTTATGCTGGGGCACCCACTCAGTTGATATAAGGAGTGCCTCGTTCTTTATGGGATGTTTCGCTATTCAGAATTCCCCGACCTGTGTTGATCTCCCTGAAGCTTCCTTAAGCAGACATTCACTCAGGCGTGTGAGGTCTCAGGTCCTAGCCAGAGCCAATGCCTTTCAAATGGGAAATGCTCTGAGAGCCTTAGAGAAAGGTACAATTATCAAGACAGAGTTTGCATGGGAAAGAAGGTGAATTTCTAGGTCATATCTAAGGAAAACTCAGCTTCAGTAGTAGCAGATGATGAAATTGAATTACAACTGTTTTGTTTTTCCGGGGGCAAAGATAATTTTCTAGACTTTTTGATTAATGTGAAAAAGTACATATGTTGAGAACATATAATTTTAATAGTTGAGGCAATATCTCCTTTTCAGAAAATAAAGTTCACCTTTTCAGTGATTAATGTCTTTGAGGCATAAGGCTCTTTGGGGCAGGAATTAAGAAACGATTGTTCTGTTCCTCAGTGACTTTAACACTTTTTCTCCTGATTGGGTTTGGGTTATAGTTGTAGCTAACAGAGCTCTATTGGAAATTATATTCATTTATTCAGTTCCGCAAACACTGATGGGCCTTTTCCATGAATTAATTCAGTCAGTAGATTTTTATTGAACACCTTCCTTAACTCAGGTGCTGGGATAATAAACAGGTTACAGTCTCTCCTCAGGGTGCTCATCACCTAGGTGGTTGGTGGGCTTGAGCTACAAATGGTGCAGTTCAGTGGCGTAAATGCCCACATCGTGGTGGTGGGGTGTGGAGTTCCACTGTAAGGGACTGGCTCTGGGAAGTGGTCAGGGAAGGCTTTCCTCGAGATGGAAAGCAGATGGAGTCCACAAGCCATGTCAGGCCTGTGCCTATTAATTGTTTGGCCTGTACGACGTTCACAGCTTTATTAGTTACTGTGGTAGTTGACTTTTGTGCCCTAAGTCACATCCCCTTGGTCACATCTGGTTTCAGTCACAGCTGTCATTCCATGGATGCTGACTGCATCCTACCTCAGGCACAACTGCTGCCTTCCTGTTCAGGGCTTTCTCTCAAACTGAGGAAGCTCGCTCAGCACTTTGGCAGGTACAGCGGAGAAGTGTACGAGAATTATTGCCCCTACGAACAGCCCTTAACCCAGAGGGTGTGGGAGCTGGGGGGTAAATGCCGCTGCTTGCCCTCATCCATAGGGAAGATTCTGGGAACCTCTGGGACCTCACTAACCCGTCACAACCCCTTGGTTTGTATTCCTTCCTTGCCTCACTTTTCTCTTTCCTGCTTCTTGGAATTACTTCTGAAATAAACTGCCTGCAAGTCCTTGTCTCAAACTCTACTTTCAAGGGAGCCAAAATGAAAGCAGTTGCCAATATTTAAGATTGAAGACTACCAAATGCAAACAGACCTCCCGCTTCTCTTGAAACACCAAAGACCTAGGAACTGTGAGAGCACGTTCCTTTAGGGCAGCAGTCAGCTGGTGCTGCAGAACGGCTTGTGCTTAAAATGCCTTAAAATGCGGTAATCTGAGCTTTTTAGGATACCTTAATTCCTATCCAGTCTGAGTCTGCCTTTAAAATTGGCTCTACCTAAGCTCTGGAAGCAGGGGAGCCTGGAATCCAGGATGATGTTTGAGTTGAGTTTTTCAAAGGTAAGGGGGACTTTGCCAAGCAGGAGGCAGAAGGCCCTACGTGGCAAAAATCACATCATGTCAAAGCCAAGGAGATGGGTATGTTATTTACATCTTGGCAGGATTTTGTGTGTGCCAACAGTTTACCTTTTTCTTTTCGAAGTCTGTCACACTGTGGCAAAAGATGTAGTCATTCAATAGAGTTATGCAATTCTGGCTTTCTGTCAATTACAAAAACCATTACTATCAACACAATTAATTGGATCGTTATACAAACAACCCTACGGTAATAAACACCCATTGTGTGGCAGTAAGGCATATGTTTGTCATATCCATGAGGGGAGCACTTGGGGCTCAGAGGACTGATGAATTGGCCCACGTTGTCTTCCTACACAGCTGTCATAGCTTCTCTGATAGCAGGTGATAGTTTCGCAAGAGCATGTCAAATTGTTGCTCATCTCTTGTGACATCTGTTGATGGAAGCTCCCTTTTAGATTTGATCCAGACAGTGACCTTGATATTCCTGGTGAGGAATAAAGGCTCACAATTATTGTTTTAAGGAGAGACTTGTAGCTTGTGCCTCACACCCGTCATATCAAATTATCAGGCTGTAACTGATAATACAGTGAACACTGGCTCTTGACAGCAGTGTTATATTTGCTGGATTTGTATGCATAGTAAAACTTCTGCCAGATATCTTATAGAAATCCATTGAGATAATGTGTATTTATCACCCAGAGCTTCAGGTGTGTGCTCAGAGAGTCTAGTTGCAGAGGGTAACATCTGATTCAGAATGAGATCCTTGAGGACTAAATCTTTAAATCTGAGAAGTGGAAAAAATTCCAGTGGTTGACCTGAGCATTTTACAAATTTCAGGGAGTTGTAAGTGGAAGGAAGACTGAGCTTTAAGAAACATAGTCAGTATTGGATTACTGGCTTCACTGTTAGTGCTATAAGATCTTGGCGAAAGTCTCTGAACCTCTGGAAACCTCAGTTTTTCCACCTGTATAAGATGGAAATGCTAATACCTACCCTGGCTACCTTACACTGTTATGTCAGAGAATAATAAGGAACTTGGAAGCATTTTTTTTGGTTGGTAAATGACTGTATGAACATGTATATTGTTTTAGTGTTTGAATATACAGATATTTTACAAAGTTAAAGTGTAAAGTTTAAACAACTAGTATTTTCAAACTTTTGTTTTATAGAGACAGATGGGAGTATAGGATGCTGGAACGGGTACCAGCCAGAGTCAGGAGATCTGGTTTCAGGTCCAAACAATGTAACAACTAGTTTCGTGACCTTAGACATACCAGTTTTGGTCTTTGTTAGTCTCATTGAACTGTGGTCTCTGACTTTCCTTCCTTTCTTTTTTTCTTTTTCCTTTTTTTTTAGGATAGGGTCTTGCTCTGTTGTCTCAGCTAGAGTGCAGTGGTGTTATCATAGCTCACTGCAACCTCAAACTCCTGGGCTCAAACGATCCTCCTGCCTCAGCCTCCCGAGTAGCTGAGACCACAGGCGCATGCCACCACGCCTGGCTAATTTTTCTGTTTTTTGTATAGACAGGGTTTTGCTCTTGCTCAGGCTGGTCTCGAACTCCTGGCTTCAAGCAATCCTCCTGCCTTGGCCTCCCAAAGTGCTAGGAATACAGGCGTGAGCCACCACACCCGGCCTCCTTCCTTTTTTTTGTTCTATGGCTAGTGGCTGTTTTTACTCTGCTTGGGCACTTCTGTTCCATCTCACAGTGTTACTTCATCTCTTCGTGATCAAACATTCTGTTAATGCCTAAGTCAATGGTGTACACATATGAAGCATCTAGAGAGGGCTTTGAAAACACATATCCAGAGGCTCCATCTCCAGAGAGTCTGATTCAGTGAGTCCAGTCTGGGTCCCAGGAATCTAAATTTTCACCAACATCCCATATAGGAGTGGGGAACCTGTGGCTTTCTGGATCCTTGAGTACAGCCTTTTGACTGAATCCAAATTTTATAGAACAAATCCTTTTATTTAAAGGGGGGTGGCAGAGAAAGATGGAGCTTTTCTTGCCTCCTTTCGTGCTTAAAAAAGAACAATCTTGAAATCAGAAGGCTGCAGGTTCCACACCCCTAAGTGGGCCAGCTGGTTAACAAACATTGAGTGTCTCTGGGGTTTACTGTAGTGTACTATGGGTTTTTACACTGTTACGTTCTTTATGGTTTCCTCCATGAAAGCAAAAAAAGCAACATATGCTTTTAGAATTCTACTGGCACATAAATTTTGTGTTTGGTGTTTCATTACAGTCATTTTAGAGTTAGTGGATATGAAATTGGCTTAGTGCTTTCCCAAAAGAGCTTACCATGAAACAGACTTGATGATGCATCATCTGCGCAGAGGAGGATTATGGTGAAGGGAGCAAGTGGGGGTGTGGTTACTTTGGCTAGTTCTCGTACCTTCCCTTTAAAGAAACCTCCTTCTCAGTTGTGTGGTGGCATCCTTTACGTGACCCTTTTGAACTTCCAAATCCTAAGTCAGTTGGAGATGCCTACAGGATGTTGGTGAGAGAAAAAGAGACAAAACCGGATGATACTGTTGGGTTTAAAGTGGTGTCCAGGATGAAGAGCAGGGAGAAATCAATTGGGGACTTTCACCGCCTTGTGCCGAATGCATAAGATTTTCATTTTGTAGAGCAAATGTGTCCCCAAGTAGTATCTGAAATTTAGGCTTTGTTTTTTTTTTTTTTTTTGCAATTTTATCAATTGACTTTATTTCCTTTCATATGGTAATACCAGCAATGTATGATATTTTGTAGATAAAATATATCATCGAAAATTTTTTAACCTTATTACATATCATCAGTTATGTTATTGTCCTGAATAAAAAATATTTGGCATCTGTAACAGCCTTCTGATATTTTATTTTATTTTTTTTTGAAATTTAGATTTCTAATTTATGTAGAACTTTATATACAACAGTGAATACACTAGGATGAACACTTTCTATTTAGGTTCATATTACTGTGTCTCCCCAAACCACTGCTGCCCACTTTCATTGTATATTTTATTAAGGGAGGTACAACTCTAAGGTGAAATGGAAGAACTGGGGATATGAAACAAAATTCAACAAAGGAGCAGAACACACTTGTTGGAATTATTAGTAAGGTCAAGTTCTGAAGAACTATGAAAGACTTCTTGTGTTTTATTTCATAAGTTTATTTAAAAGGGAGTATTACGGTCTGATGTCAGCTCCGACCAAAACCATATTATAATAAAAAGCAAAATCCTTAAAAAAAAAATAGCTATTCTAAGTTTATTAACCATTCCCAAATAATTTACCCATACAGAAACCTAGTGAAACTTTCTAAATAATAGTACAATTCTCTCCTAATGTGTAGTTGCTTTGTTTGTTTGATTACAGTGATTATAGTGTTCATTAGTATTGACTGGGTAGGTAGGTGCAGTGGTTCATGTCTTTAAATGAACTACAGTCTGTGAAAGCACACAGTTTCTATTTTCATCTTTTTAAAACCTTACTTCCCACTTCTTTCAGTGTCAGCAGCCATTCCCTTAACATAAATAATTTTGTCATTATAATTGTGATGGAACAAAGGCAATTCATGGAGCCTTCTGCATTTTAGTTGTCCTAGTTACTCCTGTGACAGAATTAGGTTTTTATTTCCATTGACTAAATTATATCAGTGCAAATATATTTCTGGCACCATTATAGTAGATCTGAGTACAGCAGCCAAGTGAAGGGAGTATGTTTGAGTACATAATTTGGGCAAAGTGGTTTTTAAAATATGTTCTTAATAGTAATCCAAACATCTCTTCTATTAAAACCCCTTTAATCAGATAAAATGCATAAAAAAATCTGAATAGAATCTCAGTTTGTTAGTTACAGTAGAATGATCATGCCATTTCTTAAACCAGCCAAGGTGTGAAATTAAAATATCGGATTGCCTTAAACATATACAATTAATTTCAGGAAGGCTTTTTCAATAATTGCTTGATATATACAGGTAATCTCAGAGCATGCATTTTTTAAGCTGCATGACTCATAGAAGGCAATGTAAAAGGGGATAAGTGGATTTGTTTGAGTGTAGCAGGTGGTATTTAAAGGTCTAGAAGTGTTCTGATGAGAGGTAGGTTTGCATCTGTTCATTACACATGAATATAAGTTCTGTGTTTTAAAAAAAAATTATGATTGTAGTTTGAATTTTGAAATGAATTTACTGGTGATGTCAGCATTTTATAAATCTTGGGAAATCAAAGTGTGATACTTACATACACATTAAGATGGGCCAGTTAGCTCCTAAAATTACAAAAAAAGTGTATGTTGTAAATCATATTATTGACATTCAAAAGATTTTCCTTCTCTGTCTCTTTCTATTCAGTTTTCTATTTTTTTTTTCTGTTGCAATTGAGGTTTGTAATCATTTTCCAAAATTAACAAGCCACTGGTTTTCTCACCATGATTATGTACAAAGATGACTTGCATAAGATTTTTATTTTTGATACTGGGGTTGGATTACTCTGATGTTCACGCTGCCTTTGAGGATATGCAGTTTTTAGAGAGAGACCACCTGGCCTGAACTTTCAAGTAGGGAAAAACATGAGTTTGAATTGTAGCTCTTTCTTGCTTTGTGGACTTGAGCTATTTAATCTTTCTGAACTTTAGTTTCTCTACTATAATTTGGATTATAGTAACCTCATAGAATTGTTATGAAATTAAATGGGGCTAGACCCCAAAGGAAGGTGATCTTAGTTTTTCTTTCATTCTCCTTATGGTATCTGTGAGGTAGGGGTTCTGATCCTATGACTTTGATCTGTTAAGCACAGGTCTCATGAAATGAAAAGAAGTTTTGTGAAGGTTTCTACCAACAGGGTGGTATAGTTCCTTCTGAGCATCTCTTCTTTTCTCTCTGTTACAGCAGAACCAGAAAACAAATTTCTAATTGGGTAAAGTCATCAGAATTCTCTTTCAAATTTAGAAGGCCTGGAATGTTACAATATCTGAGAGGTGTTAAAACATCTCATTAGCCAACACAACCAGTTTTTACGGGTTTCCCTATCTGTCTTCTCTCCCGGGCTCTGAGCTTCTTGTGGTCAGGGATCATGTCTCAGTCACTTTTGTTTCTCCAGTGCACTGAAAGGTGGCCACTCCTCAAGGCTGATGGAATAAGAGAGAAGGAGAAGGAGTGGTAGAGTCTTCTGATTAAGAGAAAGTTCATGCAACGTGTGTTTCTTCATTCAGGATAGTTGGTTTTAAAGTCCCTATAGTTTTGTATTATTAAGAGAAATGATGGATTTCAAACATAAGAAAAGAAATCCAATAGATACTGAAAGAATAAACACTTGTAATAAACCTTTTTTTCTTCTTTTGAAATGTTTTTCAATGGCTACAGTGTGCAAAAAATTCTAGTGACGCCATTAAGGGTTGAAATTGAGACTCAGGAGAGGTCAAGCCCCATGACACAGTGAAGAGGTAACACTAGGAGCCAGGTTTAATGGATGACCCTTACTTCACATCATCAGAATGAATAAATATACTTAGAATAAATATACTCAGAAAAGTTTCCTAAAATCAGTGAAATAAATATCTAAGTACCATTTTTAATTCTCAGAAGAGGATGCCAAAATTATCAGTATGAGACAAAGGAAGTTTATTAAATACAACAAAATTTGAGAAGTAATAATTTCAATGTGAGTCAATCATAGCTTTCAGCGCATTTTTATTTCTGGATTTATCCTTACCTTTGTGACCCTTTGGAAGGTTAGTGCCCAAACTACCTGCATCATGGTCTTGTGACCCCAGCAAGAGAGAAATTGGTAAGGGAGCAAATACTTGTTTGAAAGCAAGGTATTATGCTTTATATATATTATGTTTATTTGTTGCAAAGCTATGCCTAGTTATCTTTACTCCTGCTTTACAGATAAGGAAACTAAGGCTCAGAGAGATTAAGTAATTATGTCATGGCCCCACGGCATTAATGTTCAAATCCAGGACTATAACAGAGTAGTCACGGCTTCTCCCATACATGGAGAAGGGAAATATTGATAGTAGGGAATGTATTATAGAGGGAATGGCCGTGGTTGGGAGGGGCAGGGTAATGTCTTTTGTCTTCTGTGCTGTAGGAGATGGCTGGGCGGAGCTGCCTTCCCACTGGGACCTGGCAGGCGGAGTCAGGCAGAGAGGTCCTGGGGGTCTGGGCGGGCCTCCCAGGTGGGTGGAGGTCATGGGATTGTCTTAGGTGGAGTTGGGACGGAGATGGGATCATCAAAATCATAAACACCAGTTGCCTGAAGCTGAATGGCCTCCCTTTAAAAGCTCTGTATTCTGCTTATTATTAAGACAATGACATTTTTCAGACAGTAGTCTCCATCCTCCTTATTTGTTGGAAAATTAATAAACTTCTCTTTCCTTTGCCTCAAACCACTTGTTCTCGTTCTTCTGATGTGGCGTGAAGGACAAGTGCCGAGCTTTCGGTAACACAATTGCCTGAACCGGAATTCCCAGTTCTTACACTTATATAATAATATCCTTCATATAATTTTTACTAATATCACCTTCTGACAAATACCTTTTGGCCATTTCAGATAAAGAATTAAATGGCTTATACGATGTATAATAGGAATCACTATTTTAAAAATATGCATACATATATTTTTAAACGAGCCAGAAATAATTAGTCAAAACCTTTTGATATTGAGCAGTCGTTAGCAATCCGTGGTGCATATGTAAATACACACACACACACACACACACACACACGTGGGAGGAGGGAATAAGATAAAGTGATGATTGCTATTTGAGCATGTGTTCTTGTCCTTGAAAAATAAAAGGAGTGTCATCCTATGCTTGTGTACTTTGTAAACTCATGGGTATGAATGTTCATTTACCATCTTCATTAAAAAAATATGGTACAGCACTACATTTTAAATTTCCAACAGAATCTTATTAGTATTTGTTTAGGGAAAAGTAGGGATTCCTTGCTTGAAAAAGTTTTGTTTTCCTTTGAGTCTGGGAAAATCTCCCCTGGATTGACTAGGGTCACATACCAGCTTGGGGGAAAAAAAAATGTGTATGTGTGTGGGGGGAATGAACATTAAAAGTGTAATTAAGGAAGGAGGCTTTCTCTGGAGAATTGGTAGAGTAAATAAGAGTGACGGATATTCATTACTGAATGCATCAAAACATAAAAGAATAAAGGTTAAATGTTAATTGAAGCTGGCTGCATCTGCTATACCATCTTTATTGAGGAGGGCAGAAGTTGGGAGGGCAGCTGTTTTCAGTTGGTTGCTAAGACTTTGAGCTTGATTTCTAGGAAGAGATATAAAAAAGTTTGGTCTTTGCTAACATTAAGGACATTAAGAGTTTGCAGGGTAACACTTCCTCCCTCTACCCTCCTGTCTGTCAACCAAATGCCTTTCTTTTCTTTTTTATTGGACTGACATTTTTGGTTCTTATGTCTTATGAACTGGACAATTCCTGGTCTCCTCCTGCTGGGAAACTATAAAGAACCTCAGGGGTCGCCCTGAGGCAGTTTTCTTTAATGAATTCTGAAATGGCTCCAGGGATTCTTTCTCATACCAACCACAACAAAACTGAAACACATTCTAGCATCACCTACACTAGGGTTCCTTGAGGAAGCCTTTAAGGACAATAACCTATGAAGTGATTCCTGCCATCCTACTCATGCTAATAGTATGTGCATATAAATAAATGCATTCATTTTAAAACAAACAAAAATTTGAAAAGCATGTTTCTTATAGATACCTATGTACTTTGACAGGTAGATAACAAGGGGATCTTGTTGTAATACCGTAGTAAGACTGTAATTAGTATTAAATAAAGCAATGCATGTGAAGTTAGTATAGTATCTATGATAAATATGCTCAGTGCATTAGTATTTTATTGGATCTTTTTATTAATCCTTATAATAACCCTGTAAGGAAAGCAGGTTGGGCTTATTCACCTAGCTTTATACGTGAAACAGAGGCTTGAGTTGTTGTGTGACTTCTTATAGGCACTTAAACTGCAGAAATGAAAGTAGACTCATAGCTCATTGTAAATTTATATCAATGAGAAATCTGTGACTAAAGTAACTGTATTTATATATGATTACTGAAGCACTAGTAGGAGCCAGTATTGCAGATTAAATGTATTTAACTACCTGTCAACTTCAAGAAGACATAGCTTTCTTGTATTAACTGCTGAATTACAGCCTCTGTGATCAACACTTAACATAGAGTAGGTGCTTAATAAACATTTGTTGAATGAATGGGCGAGTAAAATAGTCACAGCTTTTAGATGATTTGCTATGCTAGCTTTAGAATGCAACAGGAAGCTACTCTTTATTAAAGATGATTCAGAATGATTTTGGTAGATTTAAACATCTTCCATTTATAATCTGTTTCCTGTTAGTAAATATCAGAACTTCTCTGCTGATTTATTGTGCTTAGACTAGCAAACCCGGAATTGTTTGGTTTTGCATTCTCTAAATAATCCCCATTTGAAAGCAGTATTATCTGCATTCTTGGTACAAGGAATGGTAGGATGGCATTTTGTTATGATTTAAACTTTTAAAAGTTTTGAAAGTGATTATTATGTTGATATTTCTTAAAGAATTATGGCTATCTGGACTTAATGATCCTAGGATTTACCCTACATCATCAGGTTGTTCAGTTATTTTATTTGAAGTTTTAAGACTTGACTGGTAAAAGAAATACCAAAGAAGAAAAAGGAAAATTTGATGCATAGATAAACACTTAGGTATTTAAAATGTTCTAATTATTATATAATGAAGTAAAAAGGAGAGAATTCCATTCTGTAAAGTATAAAGGGTGGAATTCCATGTAAGTCCAACATGAGATATTTTATACAACTTTGGTTCAAGAGCTCTAAGCCAAGTTGCCATTTCTCTTGAAAAAAAGATTCTGTTAAATTTATTTTCTGAGAGTCTGCACAGTTCTTGATACTAGACTGAATAAATGCAAATGTGGAAAGATACATTATCCACTCTCAAGGACCTCACAGTCCAGAAGAGAGTCAAAGACAAATACACAACTATCTTTAATACAAAGTACAGTGTGATAAATGGCTCAGCTCTGCACCCTGTGAGATCAGCGAGAGGGAAATCACATGTATGTAGTTGGTGGGTGAGATAGAGCTTCACAGATGTGGTGGCGTTTGAGACAGTTTCACAGAGTCGCTACCAAATAGTGGGATGTTTGACAAGCAAGATAAAATCCCACCTCCCAAGGGCGAGGTGCCCTTCATGATGTGTGATGGTGCAGAAAGGACTTTTTTCAACTGCATCACTTATAGCTTAGACATCCTTTTTGCATATCATCAAGATTCCTTTTTGGCTATCTCACTACGTATGAGACCTGTGTTGGCACAGGATAAACAAATCAAAGTTAAGCAATCTATTCATTTGATAGCTTTCGAACATGAATTAATGGTGAAAGAGTTTGGAATTCATGACTAAATGAGGTTTTTGTATTATTGCACATTAGAGCTATAGTTAGCAGAGCTGGGAGTAAATCTCTTGGCCATGACACAGCATTAGGATTTACCTTCATTTTTATGTTTGAATTTATTTTATAACATGATCAAATCTTGTGTACTTTAAGTCCCTTGAATATGGAGTAATATTAAGGAATGTCATGTTAGGGCAGTTTTCAGTTTATCCTGAATGGTTAGAGAATGGCGTGTTCTAGTTAATCTAACGTTATGGTAGTTAGGAGATTACAGAAATATTTTACTTGGGTTATTCAGTTCCATAAACTAGAATTAAAAAATTTTATCTTGTAAAATATTCTATACGTAATGTGAATTGAATTTCATATTTATTCAGAAAACTCTTTCAAGTTCTAGCAATGTTCTAGTTTGCCAGTAAAAGTATCTGCTATTCTTTATTTTCTAGGAAATAAATTAAGGTCATTTGGCATTTCTGGTTATTTCAGTTCTGGATTAATGAAATTTGAAAAGCTCAGAGCTTTTGTTTTTAGTCTCCTACATAAATCTATTATATGAATAAAATAGGAATTGTACTCTTTTTCAAAGCCATGAATTACTATGCACAAGATGATTTGATGTGATAAATTACGGCTTTTAAATTAATGTAATCCGAATCAGGAAGCCATAGATATCTACAGAGTTTTTAAAAAATTAGATATTGAGAGGAGAGAGACAGTTAAATTCCAGATTTCTACTTCATAGTCATAAGGACTCTGATGACTGATAAATATTCTAGGTTGTGCAATACTCACTTACTCCTAAGATATTGGTTAGTGAGGATCATTGTAATTTAGTAGGACCATTTTCATCTCAGAGTGTCAACCTACTGAAGAACATTTTGTATTGATGTTAAAGGTCAAACGTCTCACTGGTCTTCATTAGTCCCTATTATAGAATTCTGTTCATTTTTGTATACTTAAATATCCTCCCCTCGAAATTTAAATATTATAAAATTTTACTTACATTTTGCAAATTGACAATAAGAGCAGCTGATCCCTACTTATCCTCTCATCCAGTATGTTCATAAACCACCTATTGACCTATAACATTTTCTGCTATGGCTACCGGCAGTGTGTACAGATTATTTTAAAAGGCCTAACTTGATTTGTTTTTACCTGAAACTTAAAGCTGATTTGGTTGTTATC
Organism: Daubentonia madagascariensis; assembly: GCA_023783475.1. NCBI lineage: Eukaryota > Metazoa > Chordata > Mammalia > Primates > Daubentoniidae > Daubentonia > Daubentonia madagascariensis. The sequence continues at coordinate 11,658,882 of JAKFHU010000747.1, read as the reverse complement.
ATTATTTTATCATTTGGCACTTAATTTATTCAGAGATGCTTCCTTATCAAAGTTAAAGGAACTTTGCTCCCTCATGAGATAAAAAGTGCCTTTTGATTTTTTCTTAACGTACAACTTGGTGAGATAGTAATAAATGATTGTTGATTGCTATTATGCAGTTTCCGAAACCTAAAAGTTTTCACCTATCAGTCCAGTGACCCATTGTATTGGTCATGTTATCTAGAGTGTAAAATTAGTTCTCCACCATACTTTATTTGTGGTCATTCCTAAGTAGGCGATTTCATTTTATCATATGAAATAAACACAGTTGTGGATGGTGCTAATGTTTTCCCATTTTGGCCATGCCCGAGAAATTCTGATGAAATGTTTAAATGACTTCTGAAAATTTAAAAAGGTTCCATCCTTCAGACTAAGGGACTTTATGGATTCCAGAGTCTTGAGTACATGCTGAGAAGGTAAGCAACTTTGTTTTATGGGTGGGCCAAAAGTAATTCATCTACAATACAAAACGTTGGCTTATGTTCCTTTGAACGCTGTCGGTCATTGGCCATTTATTCAGAGGCATTTGGACTATTTGATGATTTTTTTTGCATAATCGTAAGTTCACATGTCATTTCCCCCAAATCCTGATCCATTGTATTGTTGCTGACTATTAGCTAAAATAATTTATTCCTTCTTTTGCTCTTTCTTGTTAAATCTTTGTGAGGCAGGTCAGTGAAGTTGGAATCAATTTGAAACCAAAAGACAACTCTATAATTTATTTCTCATTTTAGGGGGAAGTTATGTTGCTGCCCCCAAATTTGGCTTTTGTGAATGTAAATGCTGTTAAAGAGTCTATTGTAATTATTTGAAATTCTTTCAGAGTAGTTTGGTACAGATAAAAAGTGATTTTCTTTTTTTCACACATTTTACCAGAGTGTAACCTAATGGGCAACAGTATATAAAATGGGCTTAAGTATTATTTTATTTCCCTACTCTCTGGTTCTTCAACTGCATCTCTTTTTCCCCTTAAGTTAAACATATTGTACTTCCATCTGCTGTACACTATAGATGATTCACATTTATTTTTGCAGGGATATTTTTCAAATGAGTTTAGGGAGCAGATGTTTTTGCATTCATACTTGCCTTCCTTTTCCTGATGCCTTTCCACAAATACAGGGGAAAAAATGCATTGCTGCTGTCCTTGGTGAATTTTGCATATCTTTTTGATTCAGGCTGCTGCACTGTAATGCATGATAATGTGACAACTGCGGTGAAGTAAGATGTTTCCTTAGTTTCCCATTGCTCTGTATCAATATCACAGCTATGCTGCAGGGAATTGAAGAACTTCAGTTCTTGGTAATTCCCCCTAGGATCCTTTGGGCAAAAAGCAAATCCAGCCAGACCTCTCCCTCTGATAGTCCTCTGTCTCAAGACTGAGTTTAGACAAGTCATAGATTTACAAATGAACTCAAAAATACAAACCTAGACATACGCATAGTGTATTTATAGCTTACTTTCAGTATTACTTTTTTTCTGTTCTAATATCCAGATAAAACACCTGCATTATTTTAAATTACATGCATAAATGTTTTCAATCTTAATTTGTCTATCTTTCCAAAACATGACGCCTTACAGAATATTGCGAATATTTGGCAAACCTATGCAAACAAAATTTTGTTCTGAATGCAGGTGTAGCTTGATAATGTAGGAAAAGCACTGGACTCTGAATGAGAAGATGAGCATTGTCATAGTTATTTATTACTGCATAACAAATTACCCCAAGCCTAATAGCTTAAAACAATACATATTTATTATCTCACCCTTTCTGAGGGTCAGGAATCTATGAGCAACTTAGCTGGGTGGTTCTGGCACAGGTTCTCTCATGAAGCTGCAATGAAGATCTTAGGTGGGGCTGCAGTCATCTGAAGGATGGACTGTGGCTGGAGGATCTGCTTCCAAGATGGAAGTGTGTTGACTTTCTGGTTGGCTCAATGAACCCTCAATTCCTTGTCATCTGGGGTTCTCCATAGGACTGCTCACGTGGTAGCTGGCTTCTTCCCAAGTGAATAATCAGAGAAAGAGAAATAAAGCCTAAGATGGACGCTCCCATGTCTTTTATAACTTAATTGTGGACATGACATACCATTATTATATTGCGTGCTGCAACCCTGTTACAATAAAGAGGGGACAACAGAAGATATGTGCATACTAGGAAGTGGAGATAATTGAGGACCAACTTGGAGGCTGGCTATCATGGATGTGAGTCTTCTATTTGCCACTGAATTACTATATGACCTTACATGGGTCACTAGCTTCTTGAGCTTAAGTTTTCTCATCAGTAGCAGGGGCATCGTATCACTTTTCCTACCGATCACTTGAAATGTGAAGATCTTATGAGATGATGAATCTGAAAGCCTTTTGTAAATATTAAATACCATCTACCTGTGAGGGTTGATTAAGGAATTGTATTTCTTTTTAGGAATAATAAATGGAAACTAAAAGAAAACAAGAGGGAGAGAGGAATGAAGAAGAATGGAGAGAAGGAAGAAAAAAGGAGATGAAAAAGGAGAGCATCTCCTCTGTGAGCAGGGACTAGAGGCCTTTTCTTTTGCTCCTCCTATTTATCAGTAGTTAACTTTGCTCACAAAATGGGTGCTTATATCCTCAAAATACATAATCCCATTTTTAAGGATTAAATGAAAAAGGCTATTATGAGTTCTTCTTCTCAGGTGGGATTAAAGTCAAGTGAATTTAAGTCAGTAGTCAGAAGGCTAGATTTAAATCATCAGCACCAATACTCCCTCATTGCCTTCCTCAAAAATGGAAATGGATGCCAACCTCCATTATAAATGCTTCTGCTGCCCGTTAGGAAAGGACAGCCCGGACAGCCACTGGTGTTTCCCTACACCACTGACCTTGGCTCCGTATAAACTAGAATCTAGAAAGTGACTGCATTTATTATCATTTTTAATGCCTATGTTCTGGAACTCATTTCCCCTATGGATGACTTTCAGTTTCATCTTGTGGCATCCAATTTATGGAGACATCTTTCTACTTTTAGAATCAAGGTAATGATCTCTGTTTCTTCAGTACAATAGGTAACTGGAGACCATTTACCAAATGAAGCCATAAGTACTTCAGATTCATGTGTCCAAAGCCAAATGTATTAATATTATCCCTTCAGTCTACCCCCTACATAAACATGCTATTCTGACACAGTTATTTATTTGAAGAGGCCATTTTGATGTGTCTAAAAGTGGAATATTTCAGCTTTTTTTCCCCCCCCTCAAAAAATGACTGCAACAGATAAGTTCACACATTCCCTGATAATTCTCACACATTTCTTGCTTCATTACCTACTCAGTCCCTGACCTTCATCCTGTCTCGTATCTGAGACACGTGTCAGGGAAGGGATGAAGATCCATTCATCCGTTATAGGCATTCCCTGGCCCTAACACACATTTTTTGCATTTTGATATGACCATTTTGAAATGTCCCCTCAGTCAAAACACCTGGGTCAAAAGAACCTTTAACCTGTCCAGTTTCCATCTATTAAAAATGGCTTCTCCTCACCAATCACTTAGTTCTCCAGTCCATATTATTCCTTTCTTTCTCCTTAGCTCTCAAGTTTAGCCCACAAATCCTGATGATGGTAACTCAGCAATTTCTTTAAATTCCGCCCCCCTCACCACATCCTACTGCTTAGTCATAATTCTCTCTCCCCCGTTTGCCATTTTAATTTCCTTGTGTTTGGCCTCCCTGAGGCTCCCACTTTCTCCTCCCTTTAGTTCACTCTCTCCACAGCTTCCAGTTGCCTTCAAAACACTGATGTGATCTTGTTTTTTGCCAGCTTCAAATACAGTGACAGCTTTTTATTTTCTGCAGCAGCACTGCCCACTAAAACTTTCTTCAGTGATGGAAATGTTCTGTATCTGTGCTGTTTAAGATAGCAGCTGCTAACCACATGTGGCTATTGAGCACTCGAAGTGTGCATAGTGAGGCTGAGGAACTGAATTGTTGCTTTTAATTTTAAATTAATTTAAATGGCTTTGGACAGTGTAGGTCTATACGATAAAGTACAGCCTTCCCATTTTTGTCACTACCCCTTTCTTTTTTTTTCCCCCTGCACACTAACCACATGCACAAATTGTATGTTCTGATGTACTGGTTTGCAACCTTTTAACCTCAATTCGCACAAAGAAGTACGTTTTCTGTTATGACTAAGGTATGCTTAGTCATATATACTCAACAAGTATTTATTGAGCACCTATTATATAATGAAGATTTGTAGATGTATCCATGAATAAAACAGAGAAGATTCCCCACCCTCTGGGGATTAACATTTTATTGGGTGAGAAGACAATGGATGATAAATAATAAACATTGAAACTAAATTATATGGGGTATTAGAAGGTGATGAGAAAAGGAAAAGGCAGAGCAGGATGGGGGAATCAAGACTGCTGGAGAGTGTTAAAAAAGGATGGTAAGGGTAGGTCTCACCAAGAAGGAGTAGCAAGTTTTAAAGGAAGTAGAATTAGCAGGCAGATGTTTAGAGAGGATGCACTCATTCCATGCAGAGAGAGAGGCCAGAGCAAAGGCCCCAGTCAGGAATGTTCTTGGCTTGTGCAGGAAGTAGCAAGGAGGGTAGTGTGGCTAGATGGTGGTGGCAGGGTGGGGTTGGGAGGGAGAGAGGGTTGGTGCAGGTTTGAGAAGAAAGAAGTTTAACAGGGGAGCCGGGCACATGGGCTTTGTAGAAAATTGTAAACACTTTTAACTTTTATTTTGAGTAAGAAGGGAAGCCATTGCAGGGTTTCAAGTAGAATAGTGACATGAACTGCCTGACTTCAGTTTTAAAAAGATCACTCTACAACACAACTGTGTTGATAATTGACAGGGGCAGGGTGGGAGCAAGTGTGGAGTCAGAGAAACCTATGAGGAGGCCGTTGGCCTAACAGGCGATGGATGATGGTGACTTTGACCAGAGTTGCCACAGTAGAAATAGTGAGTACATTTTTAGGATGCTCGAACACCTGTGGACCTACCAGGATAGGCGCCCCGGAAACTCCGTGTGCCTGTCTCACGGATCACAGCCCTCTCAGCAGGAGCCGCCGCCCAGGTTTGCACAACAGTCCCACTCTGGCTTTTCTCCACGGTTCTCCTGCCTATACATGCATCCCTAAACAATACACATCTCTGTCTCTGACCTTTATATAAATGGGGTGATATTTTAGGAATTCTTTTTTGTGACTTTTTTGCTGAACATTCTGTTTGTGAGATTTATACTTGTTTTTGCATTTATCTATTTATCTGCAGTTTCATGCTCACTGATATATACTCTTCCATTGTATGAATTCCATTGTATGAATATCCTGCAATTTATCCCTTCTGCTATTGATAGACACTTGTATTCTGTTCCATTTGGGACATTTATGAATAGTGCGGCTCTGAGCATTCTTGTATATGATTCTGGTGCACATAAGCATCTCGATGATAGGCACCCAGGAGCCAAATTCTGAATCATAAGATATGTATATACTCAATCTCATTAGAATAACGTCACACTGTTTTCCAAGAAGGTTTTACACATTTACATGGACAGAGTCTGTCACTCTATCCACATCCTTGCCAATGCTTGGCATTGTCAAACTTTTAAATCTTTATTAATATTAGTTTGACCAAGGTGTAGTAGTATCTCCCTGAGGTTTTACTTTGCATTTCTCTCACTGATAATGGAGTTGAGTACCTTTTCATATTAATATGCTTATTTCTTCTTTTGTGAAGTTCCAGTTTAAGTCTTTTGTACATTTTTCTATTTGGTTGTCATCATTTTCTCACTGATTTGTGAAAGTTCTTTATATTTAGTGGATACTCTCCTTTGTCAGTTAAATGTATTGCATAAATATTCTCACCATATGTAGCTTTTTTTTTTTACTGTTTTAATAGTCTTTGGATAAAGGCTATTATAAATTTTAACGTAGTAAAATTTATATAATTTCCTTTATAGTTAGTTCTTTTTGTGTCTTGTTTAAGAAATGCTTTTCTACCCTCCAGATCCAAAGATATTCTATAATCTCTTCTAAAAGCTGAATAGTGTTAATTTTCACATTTAGGTCTTCAATCTACCTGGAAATGATTTTTGTGTATGGTGTGAGGTAAGAGTTGAATCTCCTTTTTCCCCCCATTATGGAGTGCCAGTTCTGTGTCATCCTATTATTTTAAATATTTCTGATTATGACCCATTAAATTGATTTTTTGTCCCACTAATAACAAGCTACCTCAGTTTTAAAAACTGCTCTAGTGTTGTTAAACCACCTTTAAAATGTCCAATGGAATCAGTTGCAAATAACATATTCTAAACTTGAACTACCTAAAAACAAAGAAATAACAAAGAAGACAGGAGTGTTTATATGTCTCATTAAGCCTTAAGGCAGGGATACAGCCTTAGGAATAGATTGGAGTTCTACCGCTGTGTGCACGTCCATTGATATATGTTTCACATAAACTACAGAGCAGATTAATGGGAATTATAGTTACTAACAGTTCTTGAACTTTATGTATAATATATCCAACTATGGTAGGTAGTCTATGTCCATTCATGTCCCAAATTTTCATTGACACATATTGGGACAAGTGACTACCTCTGTGCCAATCAACTATGGCAGCTTCTGCTGCAAAATTTCACTAATGAGAAGAGAACAGTTTTGGGGCCAAGTGCTAGAAAAACAGTTCATCAGTAGAATCATCACATATAATATATCTGTGTTTCCATGTGCTTTTACCCATATAACCTGTAATTGAGGTTCCGCCCCTAAAACAGCATCTTTGGTGAAGCCTTCCCCATCATTCTTCAGGCAGTAAATTGACTTCCTACACTGCAGAGGCTTCTTAGTAGCCTCTTATAGTACTGCTGCTTATAGTAATTGAAATGACTCAGTTCTGAGTCTGTTTTAGCTGGGAACTGTGATGCATATATAGCTAAATAAAGTTATTTTTATGAAAAGTAATGTGATATTATGAAGTCCAATAAACATTAAATTGGTGATATAAGCACATCATCGCATATGACACATCTTACTTATACTGCATTAGAATTTCCATAAACTTCCAAAGTTGTACTGTACATTGCATTAATTCTTTAGTAAATAATTGGTCACTAAATAAATTCTGTTTTTCAAAGGTGGATTTGAAGCAATAGGATCAACTTAGGCTATTTTTCCTGATACTTTAAATTAGATTTTGCATTTGAAAATATCATACAAAGCTAATTTGTATGATGAGAAATGTCATCAGTGTAGGTGTTTGTTCTGATTTTCCTCCATCATAACTTTTCTTGTGTTGATTTTAAGGAAAATATTTTTAGGCTAAGTTCAAGAATATCATCTTATATGAACCAAAAAATATTTGACTATTTTTTCCATCATAACCATGGCTACTCATAACCCTTTTTTGCTTTTGTTAATTTAATTGTCTTAAATGAATTTGAATGCTGAATAACAGATGTGATCAAGCACAGAATGTTTTTGATACATCCTGTTATTAAGAAAAAAAAATATGTCTCATTTTGATATAATGAAATATTTTCATTCACAACAGACAGTAACTGAACTTTGGGAAGTAAATTCATTTACTTCTCAAAGTTAGCAAAAAGCAACGTTTAAATGTAAATGTCATTTGTAGATAGGGTTAAAAAAGACTAAAAAAAGAAAAATGTTGTACTTGGAGAGAAAAATGCTTCCTTTCTAGAGGATGAACTTACACCCAAGTTTATCAGCCATTTGGTTGGGAGGTGACTGGGGGTTGAGGTAGCATGTGCTAGGTTGCAGCAGCAGTCATGCCATAAAGGACAGAGTCACTAGAAATACTTGCAGAGATTTAGGGAAAGACACATTTCTTTCCTTACAGGGACCTAGTAGGTACCTCTCTCCTGTTCTTCTGTCCTGTCTCCTTCCCTACCTCCCTGTCACCTCCACCTAAAATCCACCCAGTATTCAAGGAGTAACACAAATACCTCTGGGTTAAAAATTTCCATTCTTCTCTTTTCTGCTGCTCTTCCCTAATCGCCTCAATTTTAGGTATTTTACTTACTTTTCTATGAGGATTGAGAGATTTCCAGATGGATCTAGGCTTTATTCAACATCGTTTTTATTTTACCAATATACATTACTGTGGATACCCCTGTCCTACATATTAATAGACTAGAAAAAGGCACAAATTACACAAATTATACATTTGACTCAACTGGGAGAACATGAAAAGGTAAAACTTTTTAAGGGGAAAGTGGGGAAGCATGATCACTATATTTAGTAGGTAAGGAAATACAGGATGTTTAGGGGGTTAGTACATATTTCTGATATTGGAGAAACAATATTAATTAAAGCAGCTTTGACTCCATATTGCTTTTGATCAGTAGAGAAACTAGAAGCTGAGTAAAGCTGAAAGTTAGGTGTTGAATTGTTAGCAAATTCTGAGTAAGCAACACAAGTATCTAGCTTCCCAGGTTACTATGGTAAAGGGTACAGTAGCTATAGAAATGTGTAAGTTCTGGGCTGTTTAAAAGAGTTTTCTCACCATGCTTTATGTCCCCTCAGCAGAAACCTTGGTATCACAGTTGAAATAAACATTTTTTTAGGTGGATACACTTAAGATAGATAGTGGATTCAAACACTGGGAATCACTTTCTAGTTGCTAATGAAAATACATCCACTTTTTTTTTCCTGAGGATTCAGGTACAGAACTCAAACTTTCCTTTTTTATCTTTCTGGGACAAATCTCGAGTAGTGCCTAACGTCTGCAAAAATAGAAATGACCACAGTATTGGACACACTTCAATAATTGTTTTAAGGTGAATTTATTGGATTTAAAAAACAATTCAATGTTGACTGTATAACAAAACTATAAACTCATACTTAAAACGGGAACCAGTACAATTATCTCTGAATCCTTAATTTATGAATGATACCACGGTCATTTGCCATAGTAATGCTAAATTCTCCCCCCCCCCCATTTTTTTCATATTCTGGGTCAGTATCTGAATTGCCACTAGCAGGGAACAATATATATGAGATACACACACATGCACATTACAAAGTGAGAGGCTTCTTGGACTCTGCCTGTCTGGTGTTTGTTATCCATCTGTAGCAATTGGAAATGACTTTATTATATGATCTAAAGTGCACATGTTGTTCAGGAAAAAGATTTAATAGCTTTTATTTCCTTACTAGTAGCCATAGAAATTAAAACAAAAACTTATAATACATTGCAGGAGTGTTTTTGTGTTCCTTATGCTTTTGCTAGTTTCTGTTTATATTGTCCTCGTATTGTCTATAACCTCAGCTAAACCTAGTTCGAAGCTTTACCTTAACTTACTGAACTTGAAAGAATTATAGATAATTTTACTCAGTGCCCAGCATAACCACCCCTTGTTTATCCTCCATAGCTTTATATGGCTTCACTGTGGTTTTATTTTATGTACTTCGTTAAGCCAATTGACAGTAATTCTGTGTCATGGCTTTGACTGGGGGAGTTGTTACTGGTAGCCACAGCTCAGTTGATGAAGGTCTCTAATGTGGAGGCAGAGGAGTTGGCAGGGAGCAATGGTAAAGGAATTCAGATTAGTTCCTTTTACTGCAATTGTGGATACAAACTATAGGTCATCAGAAGGGTATTCGGGATTCTTATTGTGGTTTGGACAGACCTGTGACTATGTGAATTTACCAAAAACGTTCTTATTCTCTTCCATTTGTAGCTAATAGTGCGTAATATAAGTCAGCAACCCCAGCCAGATTAAAACCCGTGCGTGATTCCTTCTGTGCTAATGGAAGTTACAATACAGTCAGCCCTGAAACTCCTACATCTTTAGTAGCTATGCCAGATTTGAATGGGACAGGGTTTCTCTTTCATTGATTAGCCATTTTTTTTTCCGTTATTCATTGTCATCTCCTTGTTTTAGTCTCTCTTAAATATGTACTCCCTCTTACCAAATTTCTTTTCTTGTGCATTTGTGCATCTGTACACCAAGCCCTGATTTTTGGTGGGCCGTGGGAGGCCTTGTTGTTCCTATTGAACAGCTTCATAAGGAGCCCAGCTGTTAGCTGTCAAGGGTTTTCTCTTTTATTAGTCTCAGAAGGCAGGACTGGCAGGGTGCAGCATGTTGGTACAAGATCCCAGCTGTTGTAATGGTGCTCTCGAGTCCGTGATCATTTGAAACTTAAAGAAATATTTGACCTTATCATAGCAGTTGTTTCTGTTTGTTCATTTGTTTGTTTTTAAGGGGCTTGTGGTGCAAGATAAAGAGATGTGAATGATAACTATAAAATATGAAGGCAATGTGGAGAAATATTTAGGAGTTTTTGCTTTTCAAACTTTTTAGTAGTAGACACTTTTGGTATGGAGATTAAGATATTGGGGGGAGGAACGTTAACTAATGTGAGTGTAGATAAATTTGTTTTGGCATACCTTTATTTGATAAACAGTCTAAATAATCTTAGCAAAATTTATTCATGCTTTAAAAACATGAGATAAGAGAGCTGTTTCTCAGAGTCACACTCTGAAAAGTTTTGCTGAGTTGAAAGGTTCTAATGCTGTTTAATTAAAAGAAAAAAATGCAATAAAACCAGATTCTCCTTAAAAGGGACATTGCTTCTTTATGAAATCTTGTCTTTCAAGTTCTCTGAGTGACTTCTGCATGGCAAGATCCTTGGGGGATAGTTTGATATGCTGACCAAATTATTAATATTGAATGTTGGAATCAAACACCTTAAGCAATGAAAATATGTGTTTTTAGTTCATTGTGAAAGATTGACAGACAAGAACACACATAATAGCATACATTTATATTTAAGAAATGTAACTTATTTAAAACAGGGAACCTTGAGAGAAATGCTTGGTTGAGACTGAGTCATTACCCAGTTAAAAATAACCTTTCCAGGTCATGTCGTTTTGTTTGCCGCAGTGAAATAAGTTTATTTCAGCAGAATGAAGCCATTATTAGCTTGGCAGAGTCCACTTGTCAGAATTTTATGGAGCAGAACACCGTTTGGCTGGGAAATTCAATAAATACTGTAATGTGAAAGGAGTTAAACTCCAAGGGCTGAAGGGGCAAAGAGTGGGGGATTTGTTGCTAATTCATTGTCTTACACCTCCAATAAGAAAGCATTACGATATATGATGAATTATCGTTAGAGGTCAGGCATCAGCCCTTTTGTGAAGTACCAAGGCAGCAGGACGTGCGAGTAAAATAAAAACTTTGCGGTATTAGGATGTATAACACTGATGGGGTAACATATATATGGAATGTCTTGATTCTCAAGTTTTTTATTTTTCTTTTTTGGAGGGTAATATGTCTTCTTCACCTGCTCTCTTACGCTATCTGTGAATTTCTAGAGGAATAAAATACAGTTGAAAATCCTATGATATAATCTAGTTATCACAACAATGCTGCAATATTAAAATGGAACTAAGCCATTTGTCATCTTAACAGTGTAAAAAACCAAACCACTGGTCACTCTCAAGCGACAATGGACTTCCACCTTGAGGCAGTGTTTTGGAATGACTCTGGTGTGATGAGACTAAATTCCTACCTCTAGCACTATGTCACCTTAGGCAAGTTACATAACTTGAGCAAAGCTGGGTTTTCTTATCTGTGAAAAGGGGTTGAGGAATAAATAGTCCTTACCCCATAAAGTCACTTGGAGATGAAATGAAAGAATGCATCTAAAGTTTTAGCACAGTGCTTAGCACATAGCAAAAGAAACGGTAACAAGTTAATACTTCTCGGTTGAATTTTAGTAGAAAACACTAGTGACCTTAAGATATCCAGAAAATTACTAATACTAGGAAAAGACTTCAACTTTGTGGAAAAAAAAGAACTCAATACACATTATGTCCTATTAATATTATGCCATTATACATTTACTTCTGAATGTCAATGGACAAATATTCTTTGTTTTTTTTTTCTTTTTTTACATGATTACAATCATTTTGTATACTTATTTGGGTTCTGATTTTAAAATTCATTCCTTTATGAACATTTCCGTCCTTTGTTAAGATTCATATATGTTATTTTCATTAGCTCTTTGATATTCTGGTCATGTTGATATGCTGTAATTTGCTTGATCTCTTTGTGGTGGGTTGTTGAGTTTAAGACTGAAATTGAGTCTTTAGTAGTGGGTAAGGTTTAGTTGGATGAAGAAACATGTGCAAGGGTTAGACAAGAAAACTATTGTGAGGTAAAATTTCATTGCTTCCTTAATTGGAGATTTTCTGACTGCTTAAACTATTGAAATTTGTATGAAGAAGTAGTGTAAAGTATTTCTGTTTCTGTGGGTCCTTGTCTCAGCACTTAGATAGGCTGAGGTTTCCCTTCATATTTATCCTTGAAAAGGGTGTTTTGGGTATGTTGTAGCCATATTATTAAAATAAATTGAGGATACAAAATTTCAGTTAGACGGGAATAAATTCAGGAGATCTATTGCACAAAATGGCGACTATAGTTAATAACTATTATATACTTGAAAATTGCTAAAAGTAGATTTTAAATGTTCTCATCACAAAAAAATGAGTATGTGAGGCAATAGATATATGTTAATTACCTTGATTTAGTCATTCTACAACATATACATATATCAAAACATCATGTACACTATAAATATATATACGATTTTTGTCAATTAAAAAATAAATTGAAAAAGAAAAGAAAATGGAGAATGTTCACTGCAAACACCATACTTTCAAACTGACTTACTGGAATGTCTCGTGGACTGACCATTGATCTGATCCACTTGCTAGGCTGATCGGCATAGAGTGAAATGGACTTTTCACCTTGTCACAAATTATTAGGACATTAAAGATAGAGAGCACACTAAACTACCTTTGGAAAAGGGTGCTCATTGTAATATGTAAGAACAGTTTGCCTCATTTGCTCATCAGCCTGACCTTCCCACATCCCCTGTGCAATCTGATTGAGATTCAGAGAGCTTTGGAATTCATTTCATTAAAGCGCTGCCCTGGAGTCCATTCTTGCAAAATATTAGCACAGGGCTCCACGTGACCTTTAAAAGTTTAGAAAATGGTACAGGTTGGCTATTTATTCCTTTATTTTAGTGCTTTGTATAATACTCTTTTTCTGTTTTCCCATACTAATTAGTTGTACTCTCACTTCAAAAAATCTACCTTCCATTTATGATAAATATTTTGACATATCTTTCCCTCAGCTAGAATGCAGGCCTCCTGACTGTATCTCTCTTCTTTCACTTGCTGCCTTTATCTCCTAAGGGTATTTTCCCCAGAACTGATAATTTTAACTCATATGGATTAAAACAGACACCACACCGCAGGCTTCAGAGGCAGCGTTTAAGGCTTCTAGGGAATCACCAAAGTCAGTTAAAGAGCAGCCCCTTCACTCTTAAGATTCTTTAGATAAACAGTGCATCTTTTGACAGCTGATTGCCAGCTGCTGACGATAAATTCTGTTTCCTGTGCCATTCCTTCAGTCTGAAGGTGTACCAAGGCAAAGCATCTTGCTAGTCATAAACAGCAGAATCTTTTAATCAGGGACTGCAAAAAGTGATTGGGGCCATGAGAGCTACCCATCCTCCATCCTCCAATTGAATTTTACTTGTAATTACAGTTAAACCTAAAGACCAGATTTTTTCTGAGTGTAATGGCTCCCATGGGCATGTTTCACTGGAGCAGGTTAATTTATACTTACAATATCCGACCACAGATGATCAATAAGAAGTCTGTGATGTGCGGAAGGAAGCACTGGAGATACTGTAAGCAAACATACCTCAGCAATTGGTACGTATCCAGCCACTTCTGACCTTATTTTTGGCACAATCGCCTTCCTTTTCTGGCATCTATAAACTCGTGTTTAAGGACAATTTACTTGTTTCTATTTACTTACCTCAGGCTTTTGGGGGGTACAGTATTTCACGGCTTCAAAAGTCACATATGATAATTCATGTTCATTTAAGGTAGATCATCAGGCCTTAACTAAGATTCTAGTATCTCATTCTAAGGACTGACACAAACTGAGAGCCTGAGGTGTCTGCTTGACTCGGGGATTGCTTCAGGTATCTCACATAGGGAATAAAAGCACCTTGGCTTGGCAGAAATTGTCATGGACATTTTTTCTTAGACTCTTCCAGCATCATCTTCTCCCAGTGTTGCAAAAGTTAATCTCTCAGTGTCTGAGGAGGACATTACCTAGTCTTAAACCATATTAGAAGGCTCCTGACTAGATGAGAAACCTGAGTGTAGCAACAGTGTTCAAATTCTTTGCTGTCCTGCTTACTGTGCCTAGCACAGGGCTAAGCTCAGAATTGATGCTTAAGGAATATTTTTACATGTTTGCGCCTACTCTCAAGGGAAAAGGACTGGATTTCTTACAGTCTAAATTTATCTAATGAGATAGATCCTCTTGGATAAATGGTCTAATCCTGTGTGGTAGAATAATTGTCTAGAATTTTTACTGAATACCAAGTTTTATACTTTATAATTTTGTGTCAATAATTATGATCTATCTGGTGAATTTAGAGTAGTTTTATTTCCATTTATTTGGAAGATGCTATTCTTAGTTTTTCCCCAGAAGGGAGTTATTTTACAGTTATTCCCAGAACTGGAGCACTGGAGGCTTATGACTTTGAACATTTGACACTTTAACTTTCCCCTTACTAGGCTTTTGATGTTACATTGTGGGGTTAGATTTAAAGAAAGTTATAGTTAATAATAGTAATTATTCAATTCACCTGGTTACCGCAGCTAATCAAAATCCAATGAAATTGGAGTCTTAAGATAAATGGCATCTTTTGTTGCTCTTACCCACTGTCCAAGAAGTATCCTTAGGACAAAAGAAAATCATCAACATAATGTGTGAGCAAATATGCCTTCTTGGGCCCTGCTGACTGCAGCATTCACAAAACCCCATGATTTGGCTGAGCTTGTGGAACACCAGCCTGAGGCATAGAAGCCTGTTTACTGTGCTGATTAAAAGGAAAGCTTGAAATGGCTGTGGCAAGAGTGGCATCTCTGGCTGTGTGTGTGTGTGTGTGTGTGTGTGTGTGCGCGCGCGCGGGAGAGATGAGGGCGTGGGGGATGAGAGATTTAGAGGATGAGAAGGTGGCCTTGGTAATCTTATTTGTAGCCGTAATAATACATTTGACACTCCTTGGTGGTAAATGTTAGTTTTAAATTATCCCTAATAATTTGGAGGGAAAAAATTAAGGAGGAAACTCTACCTGGGACTCTACCCTGGGAATACTCTTTACTTCTTGGTTGTTTCTGGCCCCTCCTTTTCTCCCTCTTAGCACACTAATCTGCCCCGGAGACATGAGGTTGGAAGGGAGAGGAGGAGGGTTGAAGACGCCTATGGTTGCCTTGGTTAATGATAGAGGAGGTTCCAGAATGAAAAGAACTAGAAAATGTATATACAGAAAAGGGAGAATGAATTAAAGTTGCTTCACTTTGTACTTTGGTGAACAGATCCTTCGGTAGTTCTTCACAATTTGTATCATTACCTTTCTCTCTCTCTCTCAGCTGTCATGGATCTGTCTTCTCTTGTGGAATGTGGGTGTGTTGCCTTTCCATTTGGGTGCAAAGGGACTAGTTCTCCTCTTATTTAGTATCTTTATCCTTACCTGGGCCTTCCCTCCGCCCCCCGCCCCCCACCTCCTTCTCCTTGGCCTTTACTTTCCAGAGTGGATCAGACACAGAGAGTAAAGGTGTAATAATGAATCATGTTGCTTTTAATATTGCTCTTGAAAAGTAGTTTTCTTGTTGGTGGCGATAATAAAATACCATTTACCATGTGCCATGGTAAGTAAGTTCTATACGTGTGTTGTCTCGTTGAACCCACTGAGCAACCTTATGAGCTCTGTATTATATTATCTCCATTTTATATAATAAAACTGAGGCTCACAGAAGATGAGTATTGTACCCAAGGTCACAGAATGGGCAAGTGGGAAACACACCATGGCCCCCCAACTGTTATTGATTTTCTTTATAGGCACAGATTTTCTTTCTTTTCCAGTAGAAAGGGCTCAAGTAAATGATGGAATGAACATCTTTTCGGCATTGGATGGTGCTTCATTAACAAAGCAGAGTTGGCCCCTCAGAGCTGGAAAGTCATGGCCCAGGATCCAGGGCAAGGGTGGGAGCAAAAGGAGGCCAGGAATCTTGCAGCCTGAAGTCAGCTTTAGTGATAGTCAGATTTGCAGTTAGTAATCTGCCCAGACGCTATCACTCTATTCTCCAAAGGTGAGAATTCTCAGATGAGGCTGAGTTATCAGGAATATAGCAGATATTGGCCAGGCTAAAGATGGGACTTGAGGCCTAAAAAAATTAAAAAAGGGAAGGAACTTCGGTGTTTGAAAAATGTAATGAAGAGGCAAATTACCTCAAGCTTTAAGGAGGGAATAATTTCTATTACTAATTTTGGTTTATTGTAGCCAAGATGTTACAAATTTCTCACTGAGTGGTCTATCCTGTGGCTATCAAGCTGGCGTAAAATTAGAACTCGTGTGTGTGTGTGTGTGTGTGTGTGTGTGTATGAGACACAAACACTTAAACACTAAAAAGTAGAATCAACCTTTCAGAGGGAAATGCAGTATATTACTACAGAGCAACAGTGTTTTCATATCTGAGACCCATATCTGAAATACTTCTTCTGAGAAAGCAAGTAACCAAAGTCTAGATGTTATCTTTTATTTGCTCTTTGGACTTGGTCAATACCTCAGGATGGGCCCAAAGATTTCTGTCTTCTATTGTATTGAGGATGTTTTTCATGGTGGGTTGTGAAAAGGATTTTATGTGAAATGACAATTGGCTAAAAAATGAGTTATACATTATGCTGGGATCCAGTCATTAAAATTAGGTCTCCTAATTTAATGACTGGTAAAATAGGACTGCATAAATCAGGAAATGAAGTAAATAAAGATTCCAATAAAATTTAATATACAACCATCTCTCTTTTACCACTGACCTTCATACCACTGATGTTTATGGATGCATCATTTATTTAAGATTGCTAAGTGCTGGACTGACAAAAATTAATGTATGACTTGCTGAAAATGGGAAACATATTTTCAGGACAGTTTCAGATATCTTGAAAGACAAAAGCATTAGCTCTAAAATCTTTCCTGAATTATGACATTTCTCTTGACAGAAAACAAAATCAACAAAATTATCTTTCTTTACACTTTTGAAGAAGCAGGCATGTCACCTAGTTGCAGGTTATGTAAAAATGTCTTGTTGTTAATTATTACTAGTCTACATTGAAGTCATTTTCCCTTTAATGCTTGTTTTTTCCCTGGAAGGAAATATACATGAGGACAAATACGTTAATTTTTTAGCCAGTTGGGCAATGCCTCTGTTTTAATTTCATTCTTTTAATTTCATTCTTAAGCATACTAATTTAACAGGAAAGTATAAATGATAATTTAAAGGGTAGGACTTATTTTTAAAAAAATAAAAGCCTATTCTAATAATTTAAAACATTTCTCTCGAAGTGGAATCCCTACCTCTTATCTCCCCTGTTTTGTGAATGTTACATATGTTGCTGCTAGAATAATCTTACAGAGCACCCTGGATTATCATCATCATTGCTGCTATCTTGTTAAAAGCTTATTCTCTGTAGTATCCCATTCAATTTTGCTAACATCCCATTTTGGGCATAGCAAAGTGACCCTTAGTACAATTTTATGGCTTGTGCAAGATCCAGTGTCACCTTTTCATTGTCCCAAAATCAACATACTGTGGTTCCACTCTTCCATCCTGAGAAATATAATTCTTTCTAGTTATTGAACCAAGGAAATTCTATGATGGTCTCTGTGAACATTTGTTATTGTCTACTTTTAAAAATCAAACAAAAGAAAACAAAAACGCCACAAAACCAAATCTTCTTCTTCTTCTTTTTTTTTTTTTTTAAAGAGATGGGGTCTTGCTCTGTCACCTAGGTGGGAGTGCAGTGTGTGATCATAACTTACTGTAACCTTGAACTACTGGGCTGAAGTGATCATCCTGCTTCATCCTCCTGAGTAGCTGGGACTATAGGTGCATGGCACCACACCTGGCTAATTTTTAAATTTTTTTTGTATAGACGGGGTCTGGCTATGTTGCCCAGGCTGGTCTCGAACTTCTGGGCTCAAATGATCCTCCTGCCTCGGCCTCCCAAAATGCTGGGATTACAGGCATGTACAACCATACCTGGCCTCTTTTTGTTTTAACTCATAGTTTTCAACATATTAAGCATTTTCTAATTCAGTCTCCATGGACTTTACCTACTCCCAGGATTTGGGACTTGCCCAGCCTAAGTGAAATACTATGCTATTTATTTATGCCACTGATATAATCCTTCACTCTTACAGGTTATTGGATCTTAGAAATTAGTGGTTTATAACTGAGATAACAGAAAGATTATGTACCTGGGGCCTTTCCAAATTTTTGCTCCCAATCCAAAGCATTCATATATTTCACACTTGTTATGTATGGCATCTCACCTAATTGGTCTTTCCAGGGATATGACTTTCCTCTACATATTGTGTAGGGAGTTCAACGTTATTCATCCTTGTTCCTTTCACAGTCCACAGCAAGAAGACTGTATCAGTGTTTCCAATCTTACTGCCTGAGGAAGCATGAAAGCTTAGGGAGCATTTTAATTAAATGTTGCCCAGAGCCTTTATTCGTACTGAGAAAGTAAACAAAGCTTAAACTGACTCTATTAGAAAAAAGACTCTTCCCTTAAATGTTGTTTTTAAAAATTGTGCTTCACCTTCTGCTGTTTGCTCTGAAGTATGAGACTTTTTTCCAGCTATGCATTTTAAATACTAATATAGTCAATTGATTAGAAGTTCATCCTAAAGATGTTAGAGTGTCTGCTTCATTTGAGGCATCACTGGACATAGCAACTAGTAGAGACTTGTGGATTATTATTTGGCTTTGACTCACTATCAAAGATTGCACCCTTCTATTCCCCACCCTTCTATTCAGGGTGGTGGGGACTTTAATTTTCCCTTTAGAGTCACTATAATTCCAATTGAAAATATACCACTGTATAATGAAATATCTGTGTAATCAACAGCTGAATTATTGATCACGTCTAACGTATTTTCTCCCGTTAAAGTTATTTTTCACATGCATTTTGATTATGCTTGTGTAATCTTTTTGTTACATTTATGTTAAATTATAAAATCCTTTATGTAGTCTCTAAGGCTCCCTATTTATGTCTTCAACTTCATCTTATCAATTCTCCACTGTGGTCTCTCATCTTCTGCCATTCTGAAGGCACCGAGGTCTTTAGTGTTTTAGAATTTTCTCTGTAGCGTTTTTATTATGTGTTTGTCATATTAGCAATTGGACCCAATCTCTTTTAAGGTATGCTATTTTTATAAAGGTATCAGAAGTTGAGGGAAAACAAACTGAGCATATTAATTGAAAATGTAACTGCCATACCAGTTAAGATAAATTTATCCTGTGTGCCTCACCTTTTTGACACCCCTGTATTATCCTCATTTTACAAATGAGAAAACTTGAGCCTCTGAGGAGCTTGCCCAAGGTGGGGAAATAGATGTTTAAATAAATAGTTACAGACAAAGTAACGGACACCATAACAAGAGTAGAGCTAATAGGTTCCTCTGAGCATTGAGGAGGGCTAACTCCTCTTTGGGTAGGAGTGAAAGAGGGAGAGAGAAGGTGGCTGGCAGTGTGTCATGGAAGGAAGGCTTCACAGAGATGTTACTTTTGTGTTGATTATTCATGGACAAATAAGACTTTCTTAGCACCCAAGGCAGGGAAGAGAGTTCTAGATAGAGGGAACAGCATGTGCAAATATAATGAAAGAATATTTTGTATATTTGAAAATGCAATTGTTTTATTTTGAAGTGTGGTTATTGTAAGTGAGTGACAAGATTAGCTAGAAAAGTAGAGTTTAAATTATGAAGTCAATTTCTAAATCAATGTAAATCGCTTGGAATTTATTTTAATGATGGGAATTCAATGAAGTGTTTTGAGCAGGGGATTTACATTATCAGATTTGTGTTGTGAAAAGATAATTTCGACATCAGCTTTGAGCAAGTGGGATAGGGACCAATTTGTTCTCCTGCCTGAAACAGGCCATAAAACAGACCAAATACATGAAACAGTCATCCTTAAGATGGTGAACATCAGGTAATGAAGAACAGTGCTCCCCAAATGATGAGAAACCAATAAGTGAGTCCCATGATTGCCCCAGCTTGCTGCCTTGAGAGTTTCTAGAGTACAATATAGGGAGAGGGAACCATTTGAAACCCAGCAGACTCCCTGAGTTGGGGAGATGGGGCTGAGGGTCTGGGGAGCTAGAGTTTGCAGGACATAGTACTAGGACAGATAGCTGTACAGAGAGAACCCTGGAGAGCTATAGAGGCTTCCCTTCTAGTATTCAGCAGAGTGCTGTCCAGCAAAGGCATGCAAAGAAACTACCCAAGGCCAGGGAAAGAACCACTCAAAAGGATTAAAGGAAACATCCTTGTAGTTTGCATAGGGCTGGGAATAGTGCCTGCTCCCACTAACCAGAGAGGGAAGCTCCATAATTCATGGGGCATCCAGTAGAAGACTCAGAAGGGGTCTGCTTCAGAAGTGGGGGAAAATTGACTTTAGACTAAACCCTGAGCGGGTCCCAACTAATGAATCTTAAAAATAAGACCTGAAGGGATCATAATGTTTCCAAGAATCTTAACTGCATCCCAGAAGAAAAAGCAAGAATATTTATAGGAACACAAAAATATCTAACACCCCCAAAATAAAATTAACAGTATCTAGAATCCAATAAAAAATTGCCAGGCATAGAAACAGAAAAATAGTACCCATAAGCATGAGAAAAAAAATCAACCAATTGAAACTGACTCAGAATTGACACAGATGTTATAACAAGTTTTTAACTGTATTCCTTTATGTTCAACAAAGTAAGTAGTGACATGCAAATATAAAAAAAACCCTGATTGGACTTCTTGAGATAAAAACTACAATGTCTCAGATGAAAAATAGACAGGATGGGTTAATAAATAGCTGACAAGACAGAAGAAAAAGTTAACAGAAGAAAAGATTAGTTGGTGAAGTCAAAATTATAAAAGAACAAATTAGAACAGAATTATGTACAAAAAGAAACAGTAAGAAAAAGAATTAAAAAGAGAATTCTGGCATCAAATTCTGTGTGTGTGTGTGTGTGTGTGTGTTTTCCCCAGGAAGGAATAAATAGTATTTTTCTAGTGGTTAATTCTTTTTGTTTTTTCAAATAATTAAAAAAATTTTTTTTTGTCGAGACGGAGTCTCGCTATTTTGCCCAGGCTGGTCTCCAAGTCCTGGCCTCAAGCATTCCTCCTGCCTAGGCCTCCCATGTAATTCTTACAGTCTGATATCTTCTCATATTGATTCGTTGATACAGCACTGCTTAGAACAGCCCATTTACTTGGTTTATTATGATCCAGCTTTGGTAAACTGTTTGGTAAACTGAGTTCCTGGTTCTGAATGAAGTCCTCTGGGTTGGGTTGATTTATGAGGTGATGTTAGGAAATGACTGATGTCTGGATTGGCACTTTTTTTAAGCCAAACACAGCTCACAACTTTTTACTAGTGTGACCATCTAAAACAAAATTTCACTGCATGTAATTGAACGTTATGTGTACATGCAGTTTGAGGACAATGTTCTGTCATAATTATCCTCTAGATATTCTCTTTTTTTCTTTTGAATTTTGGAACTTTGAGTAATTTTCTTTCTTGCATAAAACAAACATGTAGTCCCTATGCTCACCCCACAAATCTTCAAGTGACAAATCAAAGACAAGTTTTACACTGGAACTTCATAAGGTTTTTAGCTCCTACTGAATACTTATTTAAGTCCACATGTCACTTTACCACTCTGACTTAACCTGTTACCTGTCACTGGTGGGAAAAAGATAGATTTTATGTTTTAACATAACAGGTCAGAGCACTGCTAGTTGATATATTAAAGAATAAAATACTTTCCTTGATTCTAAATTCTAAAAATTTCAAAAAGTACAGTGATGGTCTTTAGTATAGTATGTGCACACACACATACATATTCCTGGTTTTCCTCTATAATTGGAAAAAAAATTTTGTAGATAACTAGGAAAATGTTGATAAAAAAAGATTATATAAATCAATATATTTAGTTGGAATGGAAAGAGTTTTAGACTAAGAATAAAGACTATTATCAAAGGAAGTGTGCAATGAGAATTTTTATTCAATTCAGTGAATGCTGACTAAATCTTAAATTTTTCAAGTTTCTATTGTGTTTTGCTTCTCACTTGAGTTTGTATATTTAAAGTTTTTACCTATTAATACATGAACATTTTAAGGCAAAGGTTACAAAATAATCAGTGGAACATGTATTATTTAAAAATTACAATATAAATTTTCATGAACATATTCAATTAAAAAAGATTAACCGAGTATCCAATAGATCTCTTTTTGGATTTTCTCTGAGTTTGGTCTAAGTGTAAGATCTTGCATTTAGTGAAAGCTTCTCAATCAATTTCTCAGAATGAGGGACTGACTGTACCAGTTTTTAATAATCATTAAATCTTCTATATTATACAGTTCAGAGAGATCATATTTTATGATAGAAAAATGAATTGCCCTTGAACAGAAAATAGACAAAGCTCATAGCACATATTTCTTCATTCTTTGAAGAAATTCTTTTTTTTTCCTAATTATTTTGATGGGTTAAAATAAACAGTTTATCTTCTTTCCCTTATTACACTATCATCCCAAATTGAGAAGGTACTTTGGAGCAAACTGTTTTTAATCATAGCTATCTTAGCACATTAGTATTTTGCAGATCATTTCTTATTTTCTATTTGTCTGAATGCCCCCCCCCCGCCTTTTTTAACCCTTTCCATATCCACCAGCTTGTCATTACTGGCATCCTTGCATTGGAAGTGGGGAAGTGTGGTCAGAGTTCTATGTATTTTTTTTCAAAATTTAAAAAAATAATAATTTTAACGATTTACAAGAAAAAATTCCTCTCTTTTTTTTCTTTTTCCGAAAAAGAAAACAATAAACTTTTCTAAGGAGTAGAAAACTGTTGAAGAAAATGGTATTCTCACAGTAGAGCCCTTTCATTTTTACACTGAAGGCTAATTTTTAGAAGGAAACCTGTTTTTTTATAATTGGTATTCAAATGAGTGGTGGGGAACACTTTTTTTTTTTAACCTATCACATTAGGTTTTTGGCAGTTTCCCACCAATTTCCAGAAGAGGGAAAATCCACACTACTACAAATACCTTTATTGTTGACTGCCTAGGCCAAATCACGTACCCTGTGGATGTTCAATAAATATTGATTGATGATGCTATTCATCCAAAACACTCTCAGGTTAAAACTCAGAGTGAGTGTTTAACATTCTCATCCAGTTGCAATTACGCTTTTGCAATTTTCATTTAGTTCTCAGTACTACTATTTACAAAACTGTAGCATTGTGAGAAAGCTAAACAAGGATATATAAATAGTGGATGAGTAAATAAAGAAATTCTGAATGAACTCAAATATTAGACACAGAAATGTTTCCTAATACAATGCATAGTAAACATTATAACATAAACCATTTGTCATTTTTATTAGTTTCCCTTGATGTTGGACATTGAAATATATAAAAATATTTCAGGTCTTACATAATATGTTTTCCATGGATGACTCATAAATCATTGATGAAAGTTGGCATTATGCTAACACAATGAATTAGATGAGTTGCTTTTGGACAAACACCTCCCCTGTGCCTCCCTGCCAAGTACACAAACACCCTTGAAACACAGGCCATACATCATTATTATATAGTATAGTAAGAACAGTATTAAACTATTATTAATAAGTCAATGTATTAGTCCCTTGCAAACTATTTAACAACTGTTTTATTCATGGAGTGTCAGTTTTCTTATATCTTAAAAGAGTAGCTATATTACTTCATCTCTAATATTGATTCCAAATTCTATATTCTATGCTTGTTTTATTTTTTTTTCTTCCAAGGAAGGGTTTTAGATTATATCTTCATGTCGTCATTATTAGGGGAAAATTAAGTTATTAAGGAAAAAAATCAGTGACAATGATAGTGCTCTGTAATGTTGAATAAACAGTTGGTTAGTTAATTTTTTAACTTTTTAACTGGGTGTTTGTCATTCTGTAGCTAATGTTTTAATGACTTTTAAAGGTACAAATTGAGGCTAAATAGTAATAACTATCTTTGTTCCTCCAGACCCTATCGCTATTTGAAAAATTTGTGAAATATTTTTTTTCCTCTTGACCTTTTAAATTATGGTAGTAATATATATTTGTTGTAAAAAATTTTAAGGAGTAAAATTTCCTTTTTATTCAAATCCTCACTATCTTTAGTTATATGTTTCCTTTTGAATACTTTTCTATACATGGGAAAGTATACACACAACAGTAGGCTATTTTTTTTTTCAGTAATTCAAATGAGACCGTAATTATGAGCGGTCTCAACTTGGGCTATACATTGGTATCACTGGGTAAGCTTTAGAAATACACTGATGCCTGGGTTTCACCTTCAGAAATTCTGACTTAATTAGCATGGCCTGAGCATCAGAAATAAAAAACAACAACAACAAAATTTTTTTAAAACTCCCTGGTGATTCTAATATGTGATTAGGTTCGAGATGCCTAAGAAAGCTTTTACAATTTGTTTTTTTCATTTAAGATAAGTCATGACTACCCTTTTATGACTATACATACAGCATGTTCTCACTGATGGCTATTCAGATATTTTCTAATTTTTGCCATTCCAAATAAAATTGCTGCAGTAAATGTACATGTATCTTTGGGTTCCTGTGTACATTTTCTATGGGTAGAGCCCTACAAGGGAAAGTACTGGTTGAAAAAATACGGTGAAATATTTTACCTAAATCTTTTACATACATGGTTGGTTGTTTTGGTTTTGTTTGACTTCGGGCATTATCTCTTTCCTTTTTTCTTAAAGCTAGAGTCAGAAATATAGCATACCAGAGCTGAAAGAAACCATATACAGTAAGTCCTTGACTAACATCGTCCATGGGTTCTTGAAAACTGGGACCTTAAGCAAAACCAGTGAAATCGATTATACCAAAGGCTAATTGATAAAAACAAGAGTTAATTCCTACAGTGCATTTCTGGTCACAGAAACATCGCGGACTTCCAGATAAAGACCCCAAACACTTCTAATATTAAACATTGAAACAAATATGAGCTATACATACATTTAAGAGAAAAAAATAAAAACAAGTATTTACCCAATCTTACTGTCATAGTGGTGGCGGGTTAAATCAAGGAATAAATGTTGGCAAAGCGAAAATTGTCAGGGGTACCTCCTACCTCCACGCAGTTCAGAAATAAATAATTACAAGTGTGGTGGGCTTGCTGAGACCTTTCATAGGGTATCATTTGTTGTGCATTTGTATGATTATCATAGACTTTATGCATTTTTTTATTTGACAATAATTTGTATTCATTCATTCTTTCATTTTTCTACACACTTATTCCAATTCAAGGGTCATGGGTAGTTGGAGCCCATCTCAGGAGCCCAGGGGACCAGGCAGAAACCGACACCAAGCAGGACGCCATCCCATTACAGGGCGCACTCACACACACACCCACACTCATTCACACTGGGACCATGTAGACATGACAATTCATCTAACGGGTGCACCTGTGGGATGGGGAGGAAACTGGAGTACCCAGAGAAAACCAACACCGACTTAGGGAGGATGTGCAGATTCCACACAGACAGTGGCAGTGGCCTGGGCCCTGGCCCTGGCCCTGGCCCGTTTTCTCATCAATGGTAAATGAAACAATGGTGAACAAAATGATGTTATTTGAGGACATGCTGTATGTTTTCTGCCTACATTTACCACCCAGTAAGAAAACTCTTGGTATGGTCAGCACCAAGACTATCCAGCTTCTTCTCCACCAAGAAGGCCTTGAAGGCAGCCAGCAATGCTGGGCTGTTCCAGTGGTCATCTTTTCTTACATCAAGGTTAGAACTGCCTCTTTATAGCTTTAGAGTATTGCCTTTACATGGCTGGAGGAGTCTTATAAATCATTTTCATTAACATCTTTGTTGTATAGATGAAGAAATGAGGCCCAGAGGAGCTGTGTTACCCTGTCCAATATCAAACACCTGAAAAGTCCTGATCCTGACTTTGGAGACCAGGACTCATTCTCTGGCCCTTCCCCTGCCCCACCACATCATATTCCTATTACATGTTGTAGTAGTTAGCTACTGCTGTGTAACAAATTATGCCAAGTTTAACAACTTAAAACAGCATTTATTATCTCACAGTTTCTGTGTGTCAGGAATATAGAAGTAGCTTAACTGGGTAGTTCCAGCTTAGGATGTGTCATCAGGTTGCAGTCACGATGTTGGCCATAGCTTCAGTCATCTCTCGTTCCTTGACTGGGGGAATATCAGCTAGACTCACTGACATGGCCACTGGCAGGACTGATAATATTCACTTTTAAATTCCCTCACATGGTTGCTGGCAGGCCTTGAATCCTCAGCATGTGGAACTCTTCATAGACTGCCTGAGTGTCCTTAGAACATGGATGCTGGCTTTCCCCAGAGTGAAGAGAGAGAGAGAGAGAGAGAGAATACACCCAAGTTGAAAGTCACCGTTTTTATGTAACTTCATTTTGGAAATATCTTTCCATCACCTCTGGCATAATCTGTTTGCTGAAAGCAGTCATTTAGTGCAGCCCACATTCAAGGAGAGTGGACTTATGTTCCACCTCTTGAGGGGAGGGGTATCAAATGATTTGTGGATATATCTTGAACCACCACACATATGTTTAAACCATATTTGGCATTTAGCAATGGCAAAATTCATAATTTGAGCTCAAAGGGCATTTTATTTCACTTCCTGGTCCTAGAAGGAAGCTAGGTAATAATTTTATTGTAACCATGCAACTAAAATAAATTTTTCAAATTAATAAGGCAGCATAACAATATCTTAGAGGTTGCCTAGTTTCTCTAACTATAAATAGGTGAGAATATTGGCACCCAAAATTTGAACCTGTGTATCCTCATGCCCAGTCATTAGATGTGTAATCATTAAATAATTATATACATTGATTTGTTCATCATGTGATCCTCACCTCCAGCATATAGCCCATTATTTTGAGTATTCCATAATGGTCTGTATTTTTAGTGTCAGATCCACGATCCCTAACATCTTAATGCCTAAATTCCAGATGTTTGTAATCTCCAAACTGTCAGGGTGTTACTGGGAACATAAGGTAAATGCCTTGAAGCAAAACAATGTTTTTAATGAAGAGGCCTTTCTGTATTGCTGCAATCTGAATCAAGTTTTCCTCTCTTGCAATAGCCTTTTCATACCACCCTTTGTAATGAAACATATGGCTCACATCATAGTAAAATAAGTAGAGTAGGAGGAAGAAAAAACATGTTTCACATATGTGTCATGTCTAATGTAATGCCATATGTACAGCAACCATAGAGGACTCAGACTTAACTTCAGTCCTGGAATAATTAGAGTGAGTGTCCTTAATTTGTTTTAAATACTGCAAATGGTTTCACATTTTCAAGTAATTAACACTCCCTTCACTTTTAACATTTGCATTTCATTATTAAGAAACAATCCCCCAATAATTTTTAATGAACCCTTGAAGCTGTGATATTTAGAAAGCATTAGCTTTCTAAAAATAAATTATCAAGAGAGAATAGTTTGGCCTTGAATGTACCATATTTAGTAGGCTAACAAGAAGGAATTTAAAAAAAAGAATGTATTTTGTGGCTTTTATGAAATGCGTATGACTGCCTGTCTTTGTGTTTGTGGTCTCATTTTTAGGTGGGATATTTATATTTGGTACAGGAGTGTGGTAACTTGTGCTCATTCCCTTCTAGAAAAAAAATCTGCCCTCAAAAGCAGCAAAATTTTTTAAAAAGATTGTGTCCATTTTTTTTGAAACACCGCTTTCTCTCAAGTGTGTTGTCCCTTTCCTATTTTTCATAACAAAAATGATATAGCAATGCACTATAACATGTTATATTATGTATGTTATATATAATATATAGTTATCAACCTTATTATTTATGACCAGAGTCCTAAAATTTTACAGTCTGCTTTGCTGTCTTGAAGTTAAGAAGTAAGAGCAGAGTCTTTTCTTCTCTAAATCTTAAGTAGCTTGAAACCATCTTTGTTTGGCAGAATATCCAGAAAGCCTCATTGATTGGTGGCTGCTGCTGGAATCTGGGTTTATACCTGGGCCAGAATCCTGGGCTTACCTGAACCTTCAGGTTAGTTAACTACGGAGGCCCACTGGATAACCTGTGCAACTCTCTGGTGTCTCAGTGTCATGCTGGAAGGTACCTCCATCTCATGCTTGGGGATGAATGGGTGAGGCAAAGTCCAGTGACCCTCTGTCCCAAGGCGTTCTGTGCTTTTTCTCACCACTGGGAGGCCAGCTTTTTGGGGGAAGCTCTTTATTGGCTCACTTATCTATATAGCTATATCTCTGGGTATCATAAAAATTTCTCTCTGCCATAAAGAGAGACATTTTTCCTATGGGTTAACTGGAACAGAGGAGGTGGAGAAAGTGCTTTTAATTTCAAGGGTCAGAAGTTAGGAGAAAAACCATAAATATTTCCTTTCCTGAGCACTCATCATGCTGCAGCAGGCTATTAATTTTAAAAGAGGTTTTTTATTGAAGGAGGCCGTTCATCTGCTGACATGATAGGTTCATCTGTATTGCTTTCTCTCCTTTAAGCCAGAGATGTGTTCAAGAACAAATTATTTACTTAATTGTATCTTTAAGGAAAATGCTAAAAATTGAATTAAATTAGAAAAAGACTAAAGGATGTATGCTAATAATTTATTATTATTTGGGTTTTGAGTCTGTGTCCTGTCCATATCCTGATTTCTCCAACGTTTTAAGCATTTCCATGAAAGCGGTACGCGCAATGTTACTGATATAGTCCTGACCATAATAGTGCTTATTTTGTACTCTTAGCAGGAAAAAAAAATTCCTAAAAGTCAGTCTCATTTCAGTGACTGAATCTCTCTTGCCTCCATGAAGATTAGATATGATGCAGTTCTACTGAATGAAAAGAAAGCCTATTGGGAATTCTACTGATACATTTAATTTAGTGGGGAAAGCACATGTGTATATATGTGTATACATGAACATATATGCAGGTATAAGTGTGTGTAGTAGCCCCTAAACTTCCACAGTTTGAGCATTAAAACAGTTAGATTTAGTCTTCAGTCTTGTTCTCCCTGCTTACTTTTCCCCTCCCAGTAGTTATTTTTAATGTACCTAAATTGGGCATCTGAGTTTATTTGAGCCTCTGTGATTCCTGTGTTAATGGTGCCTCAGGGACCTGGGTTTATAACTCACCAGAGAAGCAAGGGGTAATGGACTTTTTCCACTCCTAGGCCACTTTGCAAATACACTTAAAACTAAAACTTTGTAATCTCATCTTCCTTCTTCCACTACTGTGGCAGAATTTAGTGACCTTTAAAATGATTTTCTCCTTAGGATTCATCCCTTTTCCATTTTATTTTCTTTAACAGACCCTACCTCTTTTCATTTGTCTTCCTTGAACCATGATTATTATTGACAGTATTATTACATATCTGTAAAATTCTCTGTGTAAATGAGCTTTACAATTAGTGATCAGCTGTTCTTAGGATTGTAACTCCTTAGCAGATGTATTTGATGTATTTTAGTTCTTTCAGCTGACTCCTGCACCTTCAGCTTTCTGTGCTGCAGCTTTGGGTTTTAAAATCGCCTGGAGGAGCATCTCTCCTCTAATTCTTATTTAATTTGATTGCCCTCCCCATCCACAGTCATCACAAACAGTAGCAATGTCGGGTGTCATGTAGCTTTATGAAAAGAACCATACAAAGAAGTGTTATTATTAACTGTGAAAA
The DNA here is from genome assembly GCA_023783475.1 of Daubentonia madagascariensis. Taxonomy (NCBI): domain Eukaryota; kingdom Metazoa; phylum Chordata; class Mammalia; order Primates; family Daubentoniidae; genus Daubentonia; species Daubentonia madagascariensis. The sequence continues at coordinate 11,628,973 of JAKFHU010000747.1, read as the reverse complement.
AGACAGAAGTCTTTGGATTTTGTTTGTTAATTACAGTATACTTTACTAAATTATTATTTATTTAACCACTAGTTTTTTGTTGTTGTTGCTTTTTGTTTTTCTACTACAGTGTCCTGGTCACTTTTTATAAAACTTTTTATAAAAGTTATTATTTCCTGTCAACATATTACTTGATAATTACCTGTTTGCCTTATTAGGACCCAAGGGCAACCACATTTGCCTTTATTTGTAAAGAGTTTTTAGCTTAGCTTTTAGATCTCTTGTTTTTTAGGCAAAGAAATGAAATCAGCTTCTACCCTTTCTTTTTTATTTTCCTACCTGCAGCTTCATTCCACATTCAGCTGCTGACATAAGAGATGTAAAAAGCTTGATGTCTTTGTTTACCCAAATTATAAACCTTTTAGTGAAAAAAGGACTAAAGATTAAATAATTCATTCATGAAATAACAGAAAAAATTGTATGCTTACTATATGGTAGGCACTAGGAATGGAAGTGGAACTAGTCACCTTCAAAATTCATAGTCCTACAGTTCTGTTAGCAAGAAAGGCTAGTACAATTTCCCACCTCAGTTTACTTTCTACCTTACTTGTACCAAATAAAATCTTTCTTTTTCCTAGTGGGGAGCCAGATCTCTTAGGATAATCACCTGAAAGGCCATTGCATTCTTTACATCCACACAAACATCAAAGGGACATATACATTTTGTTAAGAATCAAAGTGATAGCTCCCTTAGCCAGACTAGGCACCTCCATAAATATGTACACGCACAGAGAGAGAGAGAGAGAGAGAGAGAGTGCACAGTGAATTCTCAGTGTCAACATTTTGGAATACTAACATTCAAAAATACCATTTGAGAAAATAGAAAATATTAAAGTAGCTGGAAATAGTAATAAGATTAGGAATGAAATAGCATACCTGTTATTTTTAACTAGTATAGTCAATTCATAACATGGAATTAAGTTGTTTAAAACAAAGAGGTTAGCAGCAAAAGCAAGTAAATAAAAATAAAATAAGGAACCAAACAAAACCTCAAACACAAATATATTAATCTCAATTACTTTTATCTGTTATTTAGATACATGTAATAAGGTTAAAGAGAGAAAGGATAATATGTTTAAATAAAATTATATAAAATTCTGGCTAAGCTTTTTCCTTTTTAAAAGGTGTCACGCTGGCAGCCCTTGACATGGCCTTTCCCATTTTACCATAAAAATATCCTGTGGACCCAGACACATAGAAACTGAGTGATGTTGCAAACTAAACTGACAGCTCTAAATAAAATCAGAAGAGTTCCGTCAACACAATGCCAATGGAATAGGGTGGAGGACAAGGACAATAACAAAAAAATCAGTGCTTCTTCTAAGGATGGAGAGCAGCTCCCTAAAAGGACAGGAAGCCACATGGTTCCACCTGACTGAATGTCCTTTGACAGAGAGATCCTGAGTTTGTGCCATTCAGAAAGTATTCGACCTTTCTACTGCATGTTTTTTGAAGCTATTAGTATATCGAGCGCTCCTACTTTTTGCGTGACAGTAGTACATCTTGGCTACTCTAGTCTTTCCTACGTTCCTTTACTTCTTTTTTAAGAAGAACCAGACGTTGGGATTACAGAAAGTTCTTACCTTGGTCCAGCAAAGCTACCTTAGATCAATTCCAGCTGCAAATGCCACTGAGGCCCAGGTCTGAGGAAGATATTACACTAGCATCCTCATGAGTAATACAGAGAAGGGAGGGACATAGATAAACTTTGCCATAGAATCTTTCGACAAGCACAGTGCCTGGATAGGTCTGTCGGAGTTAGGAGAGAGTAAATAAAAAGAAATAAACAAACACGAGTCTGTGAAATAATGCTTGCGCATGAGGGAAAGGAAGCTTGTCCTGAGACCTCAGAAGAAGAGATGAATGACTTTTCTGAGTAGAATTTATTATAGTGATCAGGAGAGAATTTTAAGCGAATGTTTTACTTCCTCAGCAGAAAGTAGGAAGATACGGTCTTCATGAAGGAGCAGAAAAGAGTGATGAACAGGGGGATGGGGTGAAAAGAAGATAGTGAAATGAATGCAAAGGGAGTTTAATGAGAGAAAAAGAAATTTGATGGGAACAAACAAATGACAAGAGCAGATTAAAATACTTGTTGGATCGCACAGTAAGATTGACAGTGTAGAAAATTTGAAAAATTGGTATGTAAAGTCAGGGTATTGTTAGGTCTTCTAGGATTCAGACGACCAGACAATACATTGAAAAAGATGAGGGAGATGAAAACGAGGGAGGGCAGAGAACAGAGACACAGCTTTAAAATGTTAGTTGCTTCCCGCAAAGAAATAGGAGATCAAAATGAAAATTAAAAAAAACCCAAAAAACTAATTGAAGGCTGGGGCGGTGGCTTAATGCCTGTAATCCTAGCACTTTGGGAGGCCTGGGTGGGAGGATGGTTTGAGACTAAGAGTGTGAGACCAGCCTGAGCAACATAAGGAGACCCCATCTCTACAACAAATAGAAAAATTAGCCAGGTGTGGTGGCGCGCAACTGTAGTCCCAGCCACGTGGGAGGCTGAGGCAGGAGGATCGCTTGAGCCCAGGAGCTTGAGATTGCAGGGAGCTATGATGATGCCACTGCACTCTACCTGGGGTGACAGAGTGAGACTCTGTCTCAAAAAAACCAAACAACCAAACAAAAAACCCCACAACTAATTGGAGAACACCATTGGGAGCCTACCTGATTATACAGATTGAAAGGGCTATCACCTCCTCAGTAATATTAATTAAAAGAAACCTAGGACCTATATCAATACCTGTAGCTATGTCATCTATATTTATATTTATATAATTTTCTTACAAGCATTCAGATAGAAATACAAACTATATAATTAAAATATAATTTTGTAATTAGAATATAATTTAAAAATGTACAATCCACTGCATACATATTATTCTTGAATCTTTTTGTATTTAATACTGGCTTTAACATGAACTACCTTAAAAAATTTAGTTATAATAACAATGACAATAGCATTAGCTAACATTTATTGGGCATTTTTTCCATGTGTCTCTCTCATTAACCATCTCCAGGAAAGACTATCCCAAAGAACATCAAATGAAATAGATCTTATCCATTATTATTTTATTATCATCTTCACCATCTTCACCTTCAAAAGTAGCAATAGACCTATGTGGTGTCTTGCTAATTAAAAGGAACTATAATCAGAACTCAGCATACGATGAAGTTAGAAGATGGTATCTGCTTGCAGAGTATACAGTTAATTGGAAAAGAGAATGTTTAATTTTATTAACGATTAGAATTATAAGTAATTACTAATAGAAGTTCTTGGTATATTATCTAGATTTGTCTTTGTAGAATTAGATTAATTAACTTATTACATATATGTATTTACTAATATGATTTATAGTTACAATTTTTGAAAAATCAGAATATCATCATAAAACTTGTGGATTAGGTATTTTTTTCCAAAACATTTAACCCTATAATAGATAGTATAGATTCGTTTCTTTTCACCAGAATGATAATGGAATTTAAATTTATTGTATTATACAAAGTGTTCTAAAAGTCTTAGTGCAGTTTTAAGCTTTAATAATCTCAGAACTATAAATGTTACAAACTTATAGAAAAACTTATCTGTACTCATCTAGTTTGTGAATTTTGAATGAGAAATTTTTAATTTTAATTTTTTTTCAGTCAGCATTTGACATTGTATTAGTTTGCTAGAGCTGCTGCAACAAAGTACCACACACTACGTGGCTTAAATAACAGAAATTTATTGTCTTACAGCTCTGGAGGCAAGTCCAAGGTGTCAGCAGGTTCCTTCTGAGGGCTGTGAAGGGAAGATCTGTTCCAGTCTTCTCTCCTTAGCTTGTAGATGGCCATCTTCTTTTTGTGTCTTCACATTGTCTTATCTCTGTACGTATCTGTGTGCAGATTTCTTTTTATAAAGACACCAGTCATGTTGGATTAGAGTCCACCCTAATGACTCATTTTAACTTGATTACCTCTGTGAAGACGCCATCTCTAAATAGGGTCACATTCTGAGATACTGGGTATTAGGACTTTAACATATGAACTTTGGGGGGACACTATTCAACCTGTAACAGCCATGTAGGTCTATTTTGCTTTTTTCTCAGCCATAGTTGGGAAGGTTTTATAGGATTTGCAGTCAGAGAATCCATGTCTGAAACTTGTTAGCACTGAGCTTTTGGGCCAGACGCTGATTACTCCTCCTAACGTCAGTTTTCTCATCTGCAAAGGAAAATAAATCTTATGTTGAGGAGCTTTTGTGAGATTAAATAGCTACAAGAGGGGCAGCCTTCCCGTGTAATTAAATTGACTTGAACTTCAGATTCTGCTTCACGCCAACTTTAGATGTGAGAAAGGTTATTTTTCCTAGATCTTATTCTCCTCATCTCTTAAACAGGAAATAAATGTTTGTCTTGTAGTAGCACATTGTGTAGAATTTTAAATGAGTTCCATAAATATTAGTGATTAAGTCAAAAATTCTTTTCAAAAAACGTTTTGTAGACTGTAAAGTATGATAGTGTTCACTGTTTTATTCCTTCTTTGTTACTTCTGTGTGACAACCCCAAATTTACGGGCCATTCATTCTGGCATTACTCCAGGCTATTTTATTTTTCTTGTGGAATATGGTGAGGCTTTGTATTTATATGTTCATAAACACATAGACTTTTTTTTCTCTTAAACAAAATTACATCAAATGCCAAGCCCTAATTTGTATATAACGTATATTATCAGCACTTCTCATCCTGAACTCACTAGAAAATTCAGCCTAATGCCCTAAGGCATCTGTTGTATGTCGTGATTTAACTTCTATCCTATGCATCTAGAATGTTCTAGCTTTGAACCGTCCTTGGGAGAATTGAGAAGAGTCACTCAAATTGTATTCTGCAAGGTGTTAATTATCAGGTGGAACCTGAGTTGAGAAAGGCTGACTAAATTTTGGTTTCTTTTTAATGATAGTGGACAAAAGCTTGTTTCTTCAGAATCCTTCCTGCATTCCTGATTTTTATGGGCTTTTGTAGCTCACTGATTTTGATGAGGTAGGCCGGAGCCATTATTTCATTTCACACAGATGGAAGTTGAAGCACGGAGATGTCAGGAATCGTCTCCAGAGCCATCTTGAAATAAGATAATGAGAAAGCGGGGGATCCAAGACCCGTTCAGCCCAACCGCCAGTCTGCTTCTGTGGCATCGAGATTACAAATTACAAAGTGGATGTCGTGCATTTTATATAGATATTGATACCAAGGAAATCAGAAATGTCTCATGCCATATAGGAAAAAATTGGGATTGTGTTATCATGGTAATAGTGTGATTTGAATAAGTTTTCTTGGAATGCAGTGTTATGATTTGTTATTATCTAGTTCACTAATATCCAAATGACAGCCCATTGCTATCAGCATAATTCTAACCTTCTCCTTTAAGACATTTAAAGTTTATATGCAGAATTTGGGGGACGCTAACTCCAACTCTATTCGTACTTTTCCTGCTGATGGTTTGAGATTTACTGTCCTGTAGGAATAAACTCAGCCTGTGTTGAAGGCCTACTATCAACTGACTTTACCTACATCTTAATTCCTTCCCACACCAAAACTATAGTATATGCTCAATGGCTGATTTATTGGTTTCTTAAAACACTTTAAATATATCAACATCTAGATCATATGCTTATTTTTGAAATGTCTTTTACTCCTCTCAAATCAAGATTCTGTATATTCTTCAAGATCTTTGTCAAATACCACCAACTTCACAAGAACTTTTTGACCACTGAGATCATATTTACCTCCTCTACACACATACTAATGTTTATCATTCAAATCATTTATTTGGATCCTAAGCCATCTTATCATGCTTTGCTAATACTTCACATTCCTGTATTTCCAAACAAGCAAATTTGTGAGAGGCATTGGCCTTGTCTAATATTTGTGTCTGACATGTATTAGCATGATGTGGGAAATAGAGAGTTGACATTTAATAAATATTTGTCTATAGATTTTTTGGTACCATATTTTAATTCTTTGGTATTATCATTAAACAAATTTCTTCCTAACTATTTAAATTTTTAAAATTATTTTCCCTAGCTATTAATATGTAAAGAAAACAAAGAAAACATGTGTTTCTGAAATCAGGTTATTATTTTGTGGATTTTTACTTCCTTTTGCCTGTTTATATACATACCTTGGAAGTTCCTAAACATGGAGTAAGCTTGACGATTGGACGGTAATTTCTTATTAAAGTTAGAACTCTGGGGCTTTACAAAACCTACTCTCAAGTAGCCCAGTACTGTGCCCTACAAAAAGTAAACAGTCAGTATAGCAAATTAGCATACCTTTAGCCTGGCCATCACCATCTCCATCATCCTATGAGCTAGAAAAAAAACTGCAGATGGGTTTACTGGATTGTTTTTGATGTATCTTCCAAAATAAAATTATACTATACACATTTCATATAGGTTCTTTCACATAAGTCATAAATGTTTAACAATATTTTAAAAATCTCTATCCTGGTAGAATTATAGTCTACTGGAGATGGGGACAATACTAATAAACCTAGTAGATAATTCATATAATATGTTGAAGGTAATAAGTGCTATAAGATAGAGCAGCTAGGGAAACTGAGGCAGAGAAGGGGAGTGATTTGGCCATGGTGAAAAGAAAGTCAGTGCTAAAGTTGCTCTAGAATTCTGGCTCCTTGACTGTCTCTGCCTCTTTCCTTGTACTACACTGCTTTTCTTGGACCCAGAAGCCATTCTTCTTTATCCAACTGGATGCCTTCCCTCAAGTTTCAGTACCTTTTTCTCCTGCTTTGCTTCTTCTAGTCTAGACTAAAAGTCTCTCCTGTATCTGATTCTAGTTACTGAAGCCATAAGTCTTTAGATTCTCAGTGCTTTGGGCTGGTGATTTACTATTCTGCCTTCTGTATATATGTTTCCAAGAGAATTTGAGTTCAACTTCAATTTGTGGGTAACTTCGACTTATGTTACTCTTATTGATCAATTTATTTTTATCTTCTTCAAAATGATTAGGGGGTAACTAAGATAAAGTGTGCACTTTAAGCAGTTTCTAGAAAAACTATATTACATTTTCTTAGCGGAAATTTTAAATTTTGATTGCTGTAAACAAATATTTGATTTTATGAATATGCCACACTTTATTTATTCTCTCTAGTATTGATGAATATTTAGGTTATTTCTATATGTACCTCTTTTTTTAAAAATAATAACATCTGTGTTAATGTTGGGTATAACCCAATGAAACTGCTTGGTGATACGGTAGATATATATTTAGCTTTATTAGATACTACAAAACAGTTTTTCAAATGGTTTTTATGAATTTGCATTCCCATCAACAGTATATAGAGTATTAATTTGTTCCACAACCTTGCCAACGTGTAGTGTTGTCCAATTTCTGATTTTAATTATTCTGATGAGTGTGTAGTGGTTCCTCATTGTGATGATAATTTGCATTTCAGCAGTGACTAACATTGTTGAGCACCTTTTCATATGTTCAGTGGCCATGTGGGTAATCTCTTTTGTGAATTGCCTGTTTAATTAAGGCTTTTATCTCCAACCCCTCTCTCCAAAGGAAAGACGGACAACACGATAAGAATGGATAGTGTCAGGCCTGTGGTGGACATATGTCTTGCAGATATCTTCTTCCAACTGTGTGAATTGCCCTTTCTTAATAATGCCTTTGGATGAACAGACATTTTAATTTTAATTAATTCCAATTCATCAATCTTTATTGTTATTACTTTGCCTTATTTCAGAATCTTTGCCTATCCCAAGGCCACAAAGATATTCTTCTGTGTCATTTTCCATAATATTTATTGTTTATCTTTCACATTTAGGTGTCTAATGCAATGATTTTGTATATGGTGTGAGGTAGAGGGTCAACATATACTTTTATTCATACACATACCCGTTTGATCCAGCACCACTGATTGAAAAGATTATTCTTTTCCACTGCCCACTGCATTACAGGGATACAGTTGTGCATAAATCAACTGCCTGAGTATAGGTGGATCTGATTCTAGACTTCTTGTTTTATTTCGCTGGTCTGTTTGTCTGTGAACTAACACTTCACTGTCTTAATTTCTGTGGCTTTATAATAAGTCTGGGTAACTGGTAGTATAAATCCTTTACATTTATTCTTCTGTAAGATTGTCTTGACTATTTTGGGTCTTTGCATTTCCTTATAAATTCAAAAATTCAGTGTTTCTATTTCATAAGAAAAGTATGCTGAAATTTATGTCAGGATTACAGTGAATACATAAGTCAATTTGGGAAAAATTGACATCTTTACAATAATGAATTTTTTAAACCATGTTATAATCATCTATTTATTTAGGTCATTTTTAATTTATTACTAATGCTATGTAATTTTCTGCATAGAAATCTTGTGAACTTTTGTTACATTTATTTCTTGATTTTTTAAATGTTTTTGATGCTGCTGTAAATAGCACATTTTAAAAATACTTGTTTTCTAGTTGTTGTGAGTATATAGTACACTTGATTTTTTTATTGAGCTTGTATTCAGTAGCCATGCTAAATTCATTTATTAATTCCAATAGTTATGTCTCCTCACGTTTTCACACATTCAAGTAACTAGTCAAGTTGACCGGCTGCTCTCCAAGGACAGACAAATCCAGCATGCTGTCAGACACTGGCCTGAGGAGCACTCTCTGGCTATTCAAAATGTCATTCTTTTAAAAAGCTTTTGAGTGAAAATTTCCCTCCTTTTAAATTATTAACTCTACTTGAATTGTGGTATTTATCCCTGGCCAGAAACTGCTTAAGGAAAACAGCATCAAAAATCATGCTAACTACTACCTGTCAGTATGCTTGGTGAGATCAATCGAGAGGTCAGATACATACGTCACTTCTGTTATATTTCCAGGAAGGAACGTCGTGCTATGTGGCTTTAGCCAATGGTTAAAGATATTTTAGAACACTTTTGCTATCCCTGAGCTATGTGGTAGGAAATATTTATAATTGGAAAAAGGAGCAAAGAGGTACCAATAAGTTCCAGCTTACTGACCTTCCTGAATCACAGAACAGTGTACCCTGCTTTAAAGATCTGAAGGCTAATGACAGTGATTCTACCAGTTGGTTGCTGTCAAAGATGATGAAATTAATTTAGATGTAACTATAAGAAGCCAAGTTGCCTAACTGAGTATTTAAAGCGGGGTAAACATACTGAAGAAAACATATACTTATCTTTCTTTGTTTTTTGGTAGATGAAGTAAATATTTAACACGTTGTTGTTGTTAGCTTTTGCTGTATACCAAACCATCTCAAAACTTAGTAGCTTCATCCAACACCCATTTATTTATCTCATTTTCTGGATCAAGAGTTTGAGCTGGGCTCAAGTGGGTGGTCCTGCTGTTTTTGGCCAGGCTTAGCTGATTTGACTGGGTTTGCTCCTGAGTCTGTGCCCAGCTGCCAGGTTCCTCTGGGGAGTGACTGTTCTAAGGTGGCTCAGCTAGGTAGTTCATCTCTGCTCCACATGTTCTCTCCTCCTTCACTAGGCCAGCCGGGGCTTGTTTGCATGGTGGTGGTGGCAGGGGACCCCAGATGAGCAAGTAGAAGGGACTGTGCGAAACTTTTTCCTGAGGTTTCTTGCGCTTCTTGAAACTTGGAGTCAGAAGGGACACAATGTTGCTCTGTCCCATTCTTTTGGCTAAGGCCCATGGCAAGGCCAACCCAGAGGGCGAATAGACTCCTCCACCTGAGATGTAGAATAAGGGGGAATTTTTTTTTTTTTGGTACATTCTATACCCTCCATATATCAAACTATAGTGTTTTATTACGTATTTTTAAGACAGAAGGTTAAATACTGGGAGTCTTAAGTCTATTTAGGTAACTAATAAGAGAAACTAAGGAATTAAATGACTTCATGTTGGGGTTTTAGGAGCCTTGCTTCAATAATGGAGGAAATCCTGGCGTGAAGACTAAGGGATGAAATGTAAAAGATAACTAAGACTGAAAAGCTAGTTTGGGAAGCCAGCCAGCAATTGACTCATAGCAGGCCCTAGCTTCTAAATCCTGAGAAAAAGGATTTTTGACTTATTGGAAAGGCCCTGTTTTCTAATAGCCTGAATTTCAGTGTACTATTGGGTATTAGTATCACTGCTAACATTACAAGGTTTAAAAGGGTCAGAAAAAGAGACTTTGATCTCCTAAACTTCAGAAACTTAAAAAAAAATTTTTTTTTTTTAAAGTGAGTGTAGAAAGCCTTTCCGGAATCACAGATTTAAAAGAAAGTGTGACCATAGAGATCCTGAATGCCAACCGTTCCTTTGTACATGAAAGCAGATTTTTTCCATTTGTGTTTCTCAGGAACGCAAATGAGAACTAACATCAGGTACTTTACTTTTTAAGTAAAATTTCTAAAGTGTGTTAAACTTCTCTACGGTAGATCACTGGGAGTAAAAAAAAATCATTCGGATTTTCTAGGGCACGTTGCTGTGTTGTAGCAGAGGAAGGCAGCTCAAAACATTAAAAAGTGACATTATTTCTGATTATTTTAAACAGAATTGGGAAGAGGAGACTGCCATAGGATCACTGAAAAGTGACACTGGAGAGGCTTTTATAAAGGGCCCAAGGACTTCACAATACAGCTTATTGACTATGTCCAAATAAATGGATTGGAAGTCTCTACAGAGGCTTGGGGGCAGGGTAGGTAGTGGAGGCAGATTGCATTTTTTTAAACCATTGGCACACAGCCACTGGAGAAGTCATCTAAACATAAATCAGACCATGTCACTCCGTAGCATAAAGCCCTCCAGTGTCTTCCACTGCATTTCAAATGAAATCTAATCTCTGTTGCCTACAGACTCTGTGCATTGGGGTGTGGGGGGGCACTTTATTTTCCCAGGCTGCCTCATATCATTCTCCCATGGGCCCTCTGGGCTCCAGCACCACCAAGCTCATTCCTGCCTCTGAGCCTCTGCCCTGGGCAGTCTGTCCCTTGGCTTGGGAAGCTCTTCTCCATTTTGTCTTGTCATTCACATTCAGGCTCCCATGCCACCTCTTCAGGGCCCTTCACTGCCACCCTATCTAAAGTCTCCCCTCTCCCTTCCCATAGACCAGTTGTCCTCTACCTTGCTTAATTTTCTTTATAGCACTTTATACCTTTTTCAAAAAATTTACGTGTATTTTCCTGTCTCTTAGCACAGGAACATATCAGTATTATACATTGTTGTCTTACACATTGTTATGTCTTTTGTACCTGTTACCTTCCCTGGTATTCAGAAATATTCATGGAACAAAAGAATGAAGGAATTCATTTTTAAAACAAAAACACAGTCCATATGTAAAGTTATTCGAATTTAGTGTAGATGGTTTATAATTATAAAATGAGGACATTGCATGAAAATCCCAAACAACAGCAACATCTTTTCTCCTCTGTGTGTTACATCACGTTGACATCAACTGTCACATAGAGATCGGTGGAAAGAGCACTAAAAGCTCTCATTTTTGTCTATGGTCACCTAAAATATGGGTTAAAAAAAATCCAAACTATCTAGGGCGGTGGGTCCCTAATGATTTATGTGGCCCAGGAAAAATTTGTAGAACTTCTATTTATGGTTATATTTTTACCTCATTTTAAAAATTTCTAATTTTGTGTGTTTGACAATGTATTTAGTTCAATGTATAGTAAGTATATATAATATATAAATACATATTTTCACATATATTTTTAAACATGCACTATATTTGTGTATGGGGTGTATGGACCAATCTAAAGTGACACGTTTGAAAATAGTGAAGATTTATGCAATGAGTAGTTTTGACCCTACTGACAATTTCTGTGGAAAGAAGTGAGCATATATTCTAAAGTATGGCTGTTCAAATTGTTTTTACAAGGTAATATGATAACATAGTTAAACCTATGATTAAAAAATATTGAAGAAAACATTATGAAGGAAAGGGTTAGTTAGTCTATTCAGTTTGTGATAGAAACATCATTGAGTAGACCACAAAAGGCAGAGAAATTCTTAAAAAGGCATTTTAAATTGGAGCTTGACCCCCACCTAATAATAGTTAGGCGCCTTCCTGCCCATCCTTCCTCATCTGTGCCAGCTCCATTCCTGGTTTGCTTCCTGAGTGTGTTCCTATTCATGTTAGTATGGCTACTTCTCTGCTTTGCAACATAAGAATCTGTGTTCCAAAAGGCCTGTATGAGGCCTAAATCCAGCAGACAAGTTTGATTGATATTTTTATTTGACATTTCCTTTACTTTTAGTTGTGTGGGCCGTTCATTTAAGATTACAATTGGTATCTAGAAAGTTTGCTATTGAGAAAGTTAGTACATCTAGTTTGCTAGTAGGCTTTTAATGACTTTAAAATCCTTTTTTGATGTCTGTACTGTATATTTTGTTTGAGTATTTTATAGAAGTACAATAAAAACCACAGTATTTTACAAAGCCTTTTTCTGGAGGTCTCAAATATATTTTCTCAGAGTGACTATGGGAAAAATATTTTTTTCATTGCTACTCTGACACATCTTGGTATAGGAAATGCATAGTGCTTTTATTGCTGCAGGAAATTTTCGTACTTTATTATCAAATCACTTTATAATGCCAACTTCTTTTGAAAAATAACCATTGTGTGTCTTCATTTCTTCTTTCAATATGGCTCTGTTGCCCTCAGCAACTTTATAATAAAGTGCACTCAGGCTGACGTCTCTCCACTGCTATAACTAGACTGTATGACTTTGTGAATTCACCATCTAACACATTCCTATCTCTTCCCAATTAGTCTACATGTATCCTTGCTAAAATTTAAATCAAAGAATAAAAACTCCATAAGAAGAACTTGATGGTAATATGTAAAATAAATTTGCCTTAAGGTGGTATAAACATGTGTCTGCATGTTATTCATTCAATTACCAACATGTGAGAATTTAAAAAATCTATTTCTGGTTAATCATTTCTCTTACCAAGCACATCTATAAACTCTTTGACTGTAAGATAGACAAGTACATAATAAAAGGTTACCAAGATTGACCCTTTGGAGAATTTTTGACTCATGGGATAAACTTTCATTTGTGGATTATTTGTTGGTCTTCTGGGACAATGACTCTCAAATACCTTCATCCAGTGAGATCCTTTCATCCTTCATTCCTCCACCCTACCTTTTAGTTTGCCTTCCCCTTTTATTTGTGCCAGTCCTAATATTGTCTCTTCGCCAATTAAAGGAGAGATCTTTTCTTTATGTTGCTCATTTTAGAATTAATTATGACCTCACCTGAACTACCTGTCTCTGTTTTAGTAAGTCAGAGATGATAAAAGTAGACACAGTGCTGTGCAAGAAAGAAAATTGGTCCTAAACCCTCCTCTGAGAGTAACCAGATGTGTATTTTGAGGTTATTAATATCATCATGCCCTTTTACTTCATTCATTGTCTTTTAAATGAGGAGGTTACCCAAGATGATCTGTAATTGTTTTTCAGATTTTTATTAATCTATGGTTTCACTGAAGGAGGGGTAGATGTGAAGAGGGCACTAATAGTAACAATGAGTACAGTATAACTGAACAAAATATACATGCAGAGTGAGAGAGGAGAAGAGTGTGTTTTGAATATATACGATTAATATTTGTCCATTCTACCTTTCTTTAGATTATGTTTATGTTTGGTATAATAACCATTTATTTGGTTTCTTCACACAGAATCTAATTCCTCTGCTATGTGTGTTGTTAATACAATCTCAGAGAGATGCAGGATTAGTCACGAGGACAAACTGGGATTATGAAGAGAATATTCTTTAATTCCACTTTCCTTAGCTATTCATGATGGCTTCTCACCATTCCACTTTCTATTTCTGTTGCTAGCAGTGATTTGAAAGAACATTCCTTGGAACTGAGTATTTCTCTCCTGAGACTGTTCCCTTGGAGAAGAGCTAAGCTCCCATCAAGAGAGATGGGAACCACATCTATTCACTGACAGACATCAGTGCAATGTCTGCTCCATTTAACAGCTTCGTTCTTTTAATTGGTGACAATATTTATGCCGCCTAAGCCTGTGAACTAAACTTTTAAGGCAAGCCAACTTTGGTTCTAGCTTAGGACAAAAAGGGAAATTTGGGTGTCATCCATATTCCCATGCCCAGAAATTCAAATCTGTTTTGAGTTTATGTACTAAAACTGTACTGGAAACACCAAAAATTGGTGGATTTAAAAAACAATGTATTAGAAATAGGTCTTAAAACTTCCTGCTTTTTTAAATTTTGAGTTTTTCCTCAATGTTAATGAACTGTTCTAAGACAGTGTTTCCCAACTTCAGCAGTGTTGACATTCTGGGCTGGATCATTTTTTGTTATGAGGGGATGTCCTGTGCATTGTAGGATATTTAGTAGCATCACTGGCCTCCACCCCTTAGATGCCATCAGCACCCTCCTTAAGTTGTGACAGCAAAAAGTGTATCCAGACATCGCCCCTTGGGGAGAGGGCAAAATTGCTGTCATTTGAGAGCCACTGGTCCAGAGTTTTGATCGCTCTGAGGATGGAACTATACATAGATCTGCTACCTGTGAGTATGTTAGGTCTGTCTGGGTGTTCCCTGGTCCCCTGGTTCTCAGTGTCAAGAATGAGTACTGGTACCAAGTCGAGCCAATGGTGGAGTGATCACAAACACAGAGCAATTTTATACAAACAGTTTAACATAAAAGAAAGAATGAAAGTGAAGAAGGAAGGTACAGAAAGTAAAAATACATTCCAGAGAGAGTGGAACAGGTCATTCTCCAGGAATGGAGAAAGACCCCAAAGTCTGAGCACATGCTGCCTTTTGTAAGCTCACTAGTTTGTCCCGCCTTTCTCCTGGCAGGATTGGTTGTCATTTCCTGCCTTTTGGGGTGATTGACAAGTTGGGGGTTACATAATAGATCACATGACAGGTTACATAACAGATGGGTTTTGTAGCAGTTTCCCTTTCTGCACATGCTTCTTTCCCAGAGTCCTTCACAAAGCTCCACTCATGCTATGCTAATTAGATGGTAATGAGCTCTAGGTCAGTTAAAGGTTACCAGGAACTTTTTACTATGTATGTTCCCACTAGGGAACAGTTCCTAGCCACAATTCGGTTCCTAGCTACAATTGGGCTCCCGCTCTCTGCCCTTAGCCACTTCCTTGCCACCTGTTTCCCTTCTGCCAGACCTAACTAGGTTAAATTGGCTTTCTTTGAGCTCTAGTAATGAAGTATTTATAAATGACTGAAAGGCCCTTCATTTTATTTTTAAAATAATTTTAAGGAAAAAAATAATCAATTGTAGATTACTCCCATTCGGGGGTGGTAAATTCTCTTCAAAGTGAATTTTAAAAATTGCTTTTCATAGTAAAGAAATTAAATGTATCATGTATTGCTATACTTCTTTTCTACTATGTATTGATGGGACTAAAACAAATAGAATAGATATAATAATAATTAAAACCTTATTCCCATAGCATATTTTGAAAAATAAATGTATTTTAAACAAAAAATAAAAGAACCTCCCTTTTGATTTCTAAGGTAATGACAGAAAAAATTAGTTATAGTTAATTAGAAATGATGGTTTGGTTTCACATCCATGTATTCTTGAAAAATACTAAGAAAGTGGAAGTAAAGTGTTCTCACCACAAACGATAACTATGTGAGGTAGTGCATACGTTATTTATCTAGATTTAGTCATTCCACAATGTATACCATACATACTTCAAAACATCATGTTGCACACAGTAAATACATACAATTTTATCTGTGAATTTAAAATAAAACAGCAATGAATTATACAGTATTGTTAGAATATGATGTTATTGATAATGTGTACTGACCATATAAATGCAGTCTGTCATAAAGGAAATTTTAAGGCTAGATAGACTCATAAATTAGTTTGTAGATCATAAATAATGTCTTTAGAGCTTGATATATAGGTTATTAAGAATCAAATGTAGGGGATAATATGAAAGTTTTGAATAAACATGCATAATTGCCTTATGGTAAATTAGGCTTATGATGGTATATCTAGCATGAAAATATCTTGTCTAAACCCCTTCATTAATTACTTTTTATAACAAATTGAAAAAATAGCCCAATAAATTATTTAACATAAAAAATACCCGAGATTTAGAATCTGTGTTCTTTTTTGTTTTTTTTTGAGACGGGGTGACACTCTGTCACCCAGGCTAGAGTGCAGTGGTGTCATCATAGCTCAAACTCCTGGGGCTCAATTAATCCTCCTGCCTTAGCCTCCCAAGTAGCTGGGACTACAGGCGTGCACCACCAGGCTCGGCTAATTTTTCTATTTTTTGTGATGGGATGTTGCTCTTGCTCAGGCTGGTCTCAAACTCTTGGCCTCAAGCAATCCTCCTGCCTCAGCTTCCCAAAGTGCTAGGATTACAGGTGTGAGCCACTGAAGTCAGCCAGAATCTGTTTTCTCTTGTTTGGGTGGAAAGTGGTTGGGTTGCATATCTTTCTACACTTTGTGAGAAAGGTCAGTTTCTCCCTTCTACAATGTCTTTTTGGAAGAATGGAACAAATAGTAAAATCCTAATGGCATGTTGAATAGACTTGTATTTTAACTTTTCCATTGCCAGGTTCCACTAGCATCACATAAAACTAGATAAAAGCTATGACATGCAATAATAGCTTAAAGAAATTAGATGCTTTTTCTAAAAATGTCCTTCTTTTCAAATCAGAATTATAGTTCTATTTGTAGGAAAACAAGGAAGTACAAAGGGAGAGGAGGTTTTTTTTCCCCTCTATCTGTTCATTTCTCATGGCATACTTCATTTTTACTTCCCAAAAGAGAAAGAAGCAATCAAAGTTAATAATGTCATTTTGCCATCTCTGAAAGTAAGCAATATTTATGTGTACTGCCAATATAAAGGTATTTGAAATCTTATAGAGATGCATCGATAGTCACTTGGAAAGTGAATCATACTGTATAAAACTCAGATTAATAGATATTGGGTTTTCTGTCTATTAACATTAAGCATATACAGAATCTTTTAAGTGTCTATATTGATAGGTATTGTTTTACTCTTCAAATATTCTTATAATTCAGTTGATTTCTTCAAACAGTCATTGTGTGCTTACAGTCACCTGGTGTCTTCATATTAAGTCATAACCTAAGCCAAAAATGAGATGATTGAGTTATCACTTTGTATTTATATGTAATAGCTCATAAACTACCTCTTGTTTTTTTCCCTAAGTTATTGTAATAAAAGCATGTTTAGGGCAAAATAGAGAAAAATTTAGTTTATGATTTGATGTGACATTATGTGAAACAGTATAATTTTTAGGCATTTTGAGTTTCTTTCCTAAAAATAATTCCTTATGTTCTTTACGTTTGAGTATTTTATTTTACTTTAATTTATTTATTTATTTACTTATTGAGACAGAGTCTCACTCTGTCACCTGGGCTAGAGTGGGGAGGCGTCAGACTAGCTCACAGCAACCTCAAACCCCTGGGCTCAAACCATCCTCCTGCCTCCTGCCCGAGTAGCTGGGACTACAGGCACACACCACCATGCCTGGCTAATTTTTCTGTTTTTAGTAGAGATGGGGGTCTTGCTCGTGCTCAGGCTGGTCTCAAACTCCTGACCTCAAGCGATCCTCCCACCTCAGCCTCCCAGAGTGCTAGTATTACAGGCGTGAGCTGCCGTGCCCCGCCAGGTTTGAGTATTTTATTTGAAGGTGTCTTATGTGCAGTTATTTTCCACTGTTTAATTTAATAAACTTTTTCTATTATCCTTCTCAGTAATGTTTTCTATAATAGGCATGAGGCTTTTGGTACTGCATGTGTGTACGAATGTGTTTTTTGTATCCCTCATTGATGTTAACTGAATGCAGCCATTTCATAAAAACATACACCCATACAAATTATTTCACATGATTGTGTAGCAGTATACTTGTCTTTCACATCTGTACAGTGTGGCAAGTCTTTGCTGCCAGAAATTTCTATTCCTATTATATCCCAAATAGGGGTTTTCAATAGTGAGAAATACAGTAAAGTATGAAACCACATCTTTAACACAGTTTTTGCTTTCAATAACAGTTTTGGATCATAGTCATAGTCTGTTCTGTTCTCTGTTCTTGGTGTGCTCTTGGCCAAAGAATGACCAGACACACCAAAAGCAAGGAAAGCGTGAAAAAAAGTTTACTGAGGAAGGACAAGATAGATTTACAGAGCTAAGAGCAAGATATAGGTTTACAGAGCAAGAGCAAGATATGTTCGCCACAGACAATGGGTGGACCGGACCCCCTGTTGTAACAAAAGGACCTTGCTTATGATCTGGGGTCTTGTTTTATAGTGTCTGCATTGGGCCCTCCTTGTGTTTCAGATGTCACCATTGAACCACTTTGACAGGCAGTTGGGAGTTATATGACCTGCGTCTTACTGTGCATGCAGATCTCCCATGAGCCTCTCTGAAAGCCCATTTGGGGGGTGAACTGCAAGTAGATTTAAGCTAATGACATGACAATTAGCCTTAGGTTGTTTTAGGTCACCTTCCAGACCGTATTGTACCTCTGCATTTTTTTGCAGTTGGAGTGCTATGTTATGATTGGCAGATTGGTAGGGTGTTCCCTCCTCCCCTAAGTGTGGCAGTTGCTCTGGGAGCCTGCCTGTGTCCCCAGGAGGGGCCGGAGGTCCTCGCTGTCTAGCTAACAATGGTATTTCTATTTGGACATTTTTCAGTTATATACTTGACTACTTATTGATCCTTCTTTTACATTCTATGAAGTAGTTTAAAAAAATAAAACTATTTTTTGGCAGGATAAGGTGTATGGATGAGGAAGTGAGTGGTCAAAAGGTTAAATGGGTTTCCTTACATAACACAGTGAATCTTTAGGGTATGATTAATAGAAAGCCAAGGACTATAAGGACTTGGAATTTGCACCTCATTGTTTCAGTCTACAAATCAGAAAACACAGACCCTTCTGTTCAGTGCTGTTACAACGTGTAGCTGTTGTCTGTGCTGTCAGATAGGTTAGACACTAGCCATGTGTGGTTGTTTAAATTTAAATTAAACTTAAACAAAATAAAAAATTTACTTCTTCGGTTGCCCTACCTATGTTTAAAATGGTCCATATTAGTCAGTGCAGATAACAAACATTTCTATCCTGCAGAAAGTTATACTGGAGAGCAATGGAAGATTCTTGTCCTGTACCATAATTATTTAGGAGGGATGCCTTTCTCCCAGAAAATCCACCTAACTAAGTGAAATGTTGAAAGTTTGTTTTTGTTTTCTGTTTTCTGTGTGCCTGTGTTGTAACTGTATGCTGATGACATAGGGAATTCACAGGGTGCCTTCAGAAGCCTCTGCCTGGCTTGCTGTAGGCTCCAGGGCCCTCCCTCCCTGTAGGTTCAGCCAGAGCAGCCTTGCTTTTGTCTGTTTTAAAAATTGGAGCTTCCTGATAGCACATCTTTTGTACAAATGGATCCATAAGTAATTGGAAACCACTTCTAGTCAATTTATAGAGGCCTGGTTTGGGGAGGTAGGTAAAAAGAAGTCACAGCATTTGGGGACTTCCCCCTTCCCATGCCATCCCCCCAACTTAATGCCTGTTTG
The DNA here is from genome assembly GCA_023783475.1 of Daubentonia madagascariensis. Taxonomy (NCBI): domain Eukaryota; kingdom Metazoa; phylum Chordata; class Mammalia; order Primates; family Daubentoniidae; genus Daubentonia; species Daubentonia madagascariensis. Next base: position 11,609,395 of record JAKFHU010000747.1, on the reverse strand, counting down.
CATGGAAGTATGCTCAGGTTAAATATCATTATGATATTATTGCTTCTGAGATGTCTAGATTTGAGAGGATGGGTTTGTTGTAAGACAGAAAGAAGAAAAATATTTAGAGATTAAACGATAATACCTAGTTTTCTAGTGACAGCAGTAGTGGGTTTTTTTTTTTTTTTTAGGTTCTATGGAGAATTTTTTTTTAATGCTTAATTCTTTCCTTTTCTCTCCTTGTTTTTAGAATAATGATTTGGTTCTCTAACCTCTTCCTAGAGTGACCAATGAAATTTTTAAAATTATGAACTCACAGAATCACATAGATTGTAATATGATGTGTTTCAGTTCATTGCAGCTATTACTTGTTTTGTCTCTCACGTTTTCCTACATTTAGCTGAGTGGGCATCTCATCATCTCGGATCCTTTTTTTGAATATAGCGTAGTAGTTCCTGAAAGCTTCTTGCTTCCTGGTATAACAGATGTTCTAGACTTATTTTCTACATTTCCTACACAAAACCTACCATCGGTCATTTCTCTAAGGGCCTCTTAGGATATTTCTAAAAGAAGAAAAGCCCCAGTTTGCCTTTTTTTTCTTATGTTAATACAGTCTATAGAAACATATCAACAGTGCAGAAAGCTGAAAAAATAATATAATTCCTTCAGTATTCATATTGGCGTGAATATGAATATACTTATTACAGAAAAGCATTACACTGTTATGAAATTGAAGAACAATAGTTGGATAGGTATCAGCTTATGTGATCACTTGAAACAGTAGTTAAGGCTTGTAGGCAAGTGTACTCTGTTGTTCCTCTGCTGGCCCTCTGAACTATTAATTTCTCTAACCACATATATACATAAACACAAAAGCAAATATCTAGTTAATTGGAAATCAACAAAATTATTGTTTCATAAGATCTTTGTGGTATGAGACATAAGAATCCAGGGAATTTAAAATTTTTTTCTGTATTTTATTTTAAACTCCTGTAGATGATTCAGTTTTGTCTGCGTGTCCCTGTTAATGAAAGACGCAAAGGGCAAAACATAAAAATCAGAGAGTTGGCCTCTGCTGAAGGCTATTGGACAAATGCAGAATAATTTGTGATGCAAGCTAAAACATGATACTTTTCATATCTCTCAACCCCTTTTTCTTGCTCTTTGCAGAACGCATAGCAATCCTTACTGTAGGCTAATTAAAAATACTTGTAATATTCATTTATCCTCATTATTTTTGCTTTAAATAGTGCCTTAAAAATCTATTTCCCATTTTCGTTACTAAATTTAAATTCCACCTTACTGATATGCCATCAGCATTTCCCTTTTGGTAATGTTTTTATGTATTAAACAAGATAAGGAGTGTAGATTGGCTGGGAATGAACATCTCGAGTAGGTTTAATCTTCACACTTCTGATCTCCTTTTGTCATATCTTGGCCAAGGGCATAGCCCATTTAAGTATAAATATGTATGTTTGTATCTGCATTCATTTCTGGAGTGGTAGATCCTATCACTGTTCCGAGTCCAGAAGTGACATTTGAGGGTTCATTTGGAAGAATTTGGTCTTCTTTTGCATTTCAGCCGAGTAAGAGGAAAAGCCAAATCACTTCTTCCCTGAGCGAGCATTCGTAGGTCTATCTCTGTGATCACACAAAGTCATTATGTAGCAGTTGGCTCTGATACGCTTGCACAGACACAAATTGAGTCCGACAGGACTGATGTCTCCTGGACTTTGCTGTCATCTGAGATGCTGGCATGAGGATGGGAGCAGCAAAAGCAGGAGGAGGGGGTGGAGGTGTAGAGCTGATTCCTTTAGCACTTCTGTGAAGTTTTGAGATTTTTAACATTTGATAGCTGTGAACTGCTTGATCAGTTGTTTTTCAGATGCGATTGATAACAATAGTTGATTTGGAACAGCTGTCTAGCTTTTGGATTCAGGAAGATGTGTTTCAATATACAAGTTGCTTCTTCATGCCACCCACAAATCTGTTTTTTTAAAAAGAGAGGCTATCTAGTAGAATGGTAATTAGAATGATTCCTCCCCTTCCTTCTAGTTTTATCTTTCCTGCATTCAACTGCTCATGCATAGTAATGAAAAAGATAATATCTTTTTTAAAATTTTTGTTGTACGCTGAAGCTCAGTTTCAGAAAAGACACGCTAGAATATCTGCATTACAATTCTTTTTGAAGTACAAGTTATTTTAGTGGATTAGGTTATTTCTGGATATCACTAGTATTTCCTATCAAGAATTTTATGTGTTTCAAATATTCCAATATAAAAAAGTAAAGGTATGCTGTTTCATTTTGCAAATGAATTCTGATAGTCATTCTCAGGTTTTTCTTGCAACGATAGAGGAAGCAATAGTATGTGATGTACTCTATTTTATTTTATTAAGAGTCTATATAAAAGGCTACTGTATAAGTCTGTATAAGAGGCTACTCTGTTTAAGAGGCTGTGCTAGATTTATTGAAGGTTCTATTGGAACAATTATTTGTCAACTGAAGAATCATACTTCAAATTATTGCTTGGAGCCAGCCATTGTCCATTCATAAATTGGATGCAATTTATGAAACTTCCCTTCTTTTCCATTCCCACCAGGACCACCTCACTCTTAAGTCCTGTATTACTTCTCATCTGCAACTCTTATATGGCCTGATAGCATTCTCTAAATCATTCCTGATCAGCTGTCAGTTAATCTTTCCAAAGCCTAGTTCCATGTTGTTCCTCTGTCCAAAAACATTAAATAGCTCTTTTTGTGGTTTGCTGAATAAAGGCCATTTGACTTAGATTGCCATCCAAGGCTCTCTGTGACCTATTTTTTTGTTTTTTTTAAGCCTGAACCATTTTCTTTTGCCTAATCTTCTGGTTTCCTAATAGAGACATCACTCCAACCCAGTGGCTCTCAAAATGTGGTCTCTGGACCAGCAACATCAGTATCACCCAGGAACTTGTTAGAAATGCAAATTCTTGGACCCCAACACAGACCTACTGAACTCTGAATTCTGAGGGTGCTGACCAGCTATCTGTTTGAACAAGCCTTCCAGGCGGTCTGATGCATGCTGACCTTTGGGAAGACCTACTCCAGCCAAACCAGGCAACTCACCTTCCACAAAGTTCCTTTCCCACTGCCCTGCCTTTGCATAGAATTCCTGGAGTACCTTTCCCTCATCTTGTTAAAATCCTGTTTATATTCCAAGGCCCAATTTGAGAGACTGCTTTTTCCATGATGCTATTCTTGATCCTATCTTTTATGGCATTATTTGGTTTTCCTTCCTGGCACTAATCACTTATTCACTCATAGTAGTTATCTGGTATAACTGTCTTATTTTTACTACTAATGTGGAAACTCTAAAAGAATAGAATCTGACTCATCTTTGTACCTCGAGACACCTTGCACTGTGTCACTCTTAATGTCTCGCACACAGTAGGCTTTCTAAAAATAGTTTGTGGCTTCTTGATCTTACAGAGAAGATTGAGAAAATTAAGTGCTTGCCCAGGAGGCATTTAAAAATCCTGTTAAATCAAAGAGGCTCATGCTAACTATTGTTTTGACTTACTGAAGCCAAACTAGACTTGAGTGTGGATGTGTCTTCAGGGAAGAATTCAAATATACAAGTGTAAAAAATTCTAACCTCTACTATTTAGCTGGAGAAGTTGAATTAGCCCTGTCATTTCACCTGATGCCAAGAAAGCAGCTTGCATTATTCTGTCAGCAATAGACTTTTATCCTGCATGGAGGAACTTCTCTTAAATCTTTCTTATAGCACTGGCGTGCATTTTTCCACCAATGTATTCATGTAATGTTTCATAAGAAGTGACAGTTCCATCTCAGAGTGCTTTGCCCAAAAGGTAGCATAGCAGAGAGTGAAATTCAAGGTGGTTGACATTAGGATGGCCTGAAAATGGAAATGCTAGTGCTCCCACATTTTATAAACCAAGATATTCTAGGGCTCCTCCATTTTACAAACCAACTTATTTCCTTCCTAATACAAAAGCATGACAGTTGCAATTTATTGTGTATTTACAATGGATCGTGTCTCTTGTGGTGGTTGTGATGGAACAGGGGAAAAGAGAGAGAGATCTAAGCGTCTTTGTGTTTTCTTCCTTTTCTTTTCTCTTCCTCTCCCTTTCCAGGCTCTGAAAGTGTTCCAGTTGAAATTTCAGACCGGACAGACTCGCTGCGGCTCCAGAGGCAGTGATTCCAAGCTGCTCGCACATGCCGCTGCCAAGCTACAGGATGGTGCACGTAGCCAGGCCACTGCTGCTGCTCCTTGCTTTCTTCCTCCGCACGGATGCTGAGAGTAAGCCATTCTCCCCTTCTCTAGGGGGCTGTGACCGTAATGAGTGGTTTTGTTTGCAGTTGGCACCAAGCTCAGGGCCTCTGAATACATTTCCTTTGGAAGTAAATCCTGAGACACTGTGGGATCCTCCTTGGCTACCAGCCAGCCTTTGAAAGAGATTATTGACGTGACTTCCTTACCATTTCCTCTCCCTCTTAATGCCCCTTTTCTTGTACATCTAACTGCTCCTACTGTTTATTTTTATTTTATTTTTTTTATACCTCTTACCAGCCTGCTGGCAAAGATTATGAGACCAGTGATATAACTCAAACTGAGGTTAACCAGTTGGTGGTGCCAATAAGTAAACATTGTTTAGACCCATTAGAAATTTCTTTAGTTTTGAGGATATTTCTATGTTTAGAAAAATGCACAATGTCACATTGAGCCCAATTAAACTTCCAAGCCCCTTGTAGCTGTCATAGCAGCTGTTCTAATGTACTCTTTCCGACAGCTGTCGTCTAGTGCGGTATTCAAACAAATCAAGCAGAACTGACAACTTTGTGGCTAGATGAAGGGTCTGGAAGTGTGAGAATTCTGTGGGGTACAGACACCAGAGCTTAGATTTTTGGATGCAATTTATGAAACTGCGATTGTGGTCAATTAGCTTGCCAATTAATGAGAAGATCATATCTCCTTTGTAATTAGGAAATCATTAGGTCTACCTTTGTGTTTATTTTCCCACCTGTCTTGTGGGTTTTTGGAAGAGATAGTATTGGAAAAGGCGTGTCTCTGGTTTGTACTCATTGAAGTGTCTGGCTCCTTGGTGGTGGTTTAGTTCATATGTGAGTTGGCCATTTTCTTTGGGAGTCCCCAGGTACAATTAAAATGTGTAACATATGCAGTCATTAACTTTTCCCTCCACTGACTATTTCAGTGAGATTAAATTTGATTCATGTTAAGGATGTTTGGAAGACAAGGATCCTGTGTCATCTTGGCCTCTTCCTATTAATTGCATTTTGACAAGAATTCCCTCATGAGCAGCCAATGGCTTCGTTTAAATAGGGGCTCTGTTTTCTAAAGAGATCTTTCGAGAAGTGAAAGGAATAACGTTAATAATACGATACATATGGAATATGTATGTTTTAAGTACAACGTTCTCTGGCTAATAATGTATACCGTCTCCTAATTAGCACTTGGGAGTGTCAATTAAAGGTGAAGCCAAGGAATTTCTAGTATAATGCCAGCAAATAATTAACTGGGAAAAGACCCAAATGTAAGATGCTCTTGTTATTTTAAAGCCATTTATGTCAAAACTTATTTTAAAGCAGAAATCTAAATTTAGTTTATTAAAGAGAAATTGAGCATATTTTATTATTTTTGTTTTGGCTAGAATGCAAAAGTAAGTTGTTTCACCATTGTTAATTTTTGGCAAAAGCATATTTAAGACCCTGGGAACCCAATTTAATGTCACATTGCAGCTAGAGATTTTCTTAAAGTTACTAGATATGGGGCATGGGGGCGAAGTTACATGGATATACAAGCTATTATATTAATACATCTGTGAAGTTAACCTTCCAGATAAGTAAAAATGTTCTTCTGAGCACATACGCAGTTGCTTAATTCTCTGGTGGAAAGTGGCAGACAGATGTCAAGTGTTTAGAAACAGGGACTTTTAAAATTATCTTGTAAAAAACAATCTATGCTGCAGATGACCGTCCTCTGCTCCTCCTGTTTCTCCTCTTTTTCCTCTTCTCCTGCATCTCATACTTCCTATGCTGTACAGTCTTACCAAAGAAATCACAAAGGCCCATGTTAGCAATTTTTAGTTAAATTAAGCTACTTACCATGCTGTATATTTATGTGATATTAGTTTTCAAACTCAAGATGTCACTTGAAAAAGAATCCTTTCCCTCTCACCCTTCCCGTTGCAGCTAAAGAGGGAATGGGCTTCTCTTTTGCCAAATCAATTTTGATTAGCTTTGTCCTTGTCTACTCAGCCTCAGTGTAGTTTATTTTCCCTTTCACAGATTCGCTGGGCACTGTTGAATAGCATATGTATCCTCAAAGTTCCTAACAAAAGAGAGGAATTTAGCCATATCTTTAAAGGGCCATTTTAAAAGAAGAAGGGACATCCACTAGTAATCTACTGGAGGGTATTTTTGGTTCATGGAAGCACATGGTAGAGCTGGAGATACAAACGTCGTCACGAAAAAGGTTGAAAGAATGATTGGTAAAATAGGATCCAGATTATAACCCATTAAATTGTGTCATTACCTTTTCTTCAAACACTGAAAAATACATAAAGATGTAAGTAGAAGTAAAGAAAAGTCTGATTTCTTCACCATCATGTAAAGATAAAATTTTTCAGGCTTCTGTTACTTGGGTCACTGGTTTGTTTCCTTATGCCTTCATTAGCATATCTAGCCTTATTTGTTTTTCCCTTTTACCCAACTGTGTTTTGTATTGATCCGAGGGATTAAGAGTTATATTCAAAATTAATAGTAGCTTATCAGAGCCATTTAAGAACTGTGAAATAATTTTAAAAAATTGTTTGGCCTCCTTTGAAAAAGTAGACTATGTGGGGTTAGGGAATGGAAAGAAGCTACTCTAGTTTACTATATTAATGTGGCCGCCTCTCTCTCTTTTGAAATGACTAACTCCAAAGAGCCTAGGAGTCAGTGTTATGATCTGCTGTAGAATATCATAGCAAACTACTAGGTTTGACATTGCATTAAGTAGGAAAGCTCTTATGAGCCTTGGTTCTCAACTATGATGAAAACTTGTAATAATATCCCTTCAGCAGAAAATTACGGTCTTTGCCATTGCCAATTTAAAATGTTTTGCATATCCCCACTATTATTTTGAAAGGCTAGTTGTGCATGTGGATCTTATTTCTTTTCATTCCTGTGTCTTAAATGCTACAGGTAAGTTTGTTTGTTGGTTCTTGAATGCATGTATGCACAATAGAGCTTACACATGTGATCTCAGGGAAGAGGCAAGTGGGACTTCTGTTTGACCACCATGAGTGGGTCTTCCTCATGCTGGGCCAACCAGCTTTCTTGTTAGGCTGTAGTCTGACTGAGGTCAATTATGGTTAGGTGGTGGGCTGACTGAGGTCAGTTCTGGTTTAGGTGGTGGTCTGACTGAGATCAATTCTGGTTAGGTGGTGGTCTGAAAAAACTGAGGTTAATTGTGGTTAGGTGGTGGTCTGACTGAGGTCAATTGTGGTTAGGTGATGGTCTAACTGAGGTCAATTCTGGTTTTGGTGGTGGTCCGACTGAGGTGATTTCAGCAGTAACATGCTTACAAATTAAGATGAATTTAGATTACGTTAGTGTAATCTTGTGGTGAATGTTTTTCTTTCGTTTGAGTTTTCATTATAGCTTCTGGTACTAATTGAGTGTAAACATACTAAATACCATCAAATTGTACACTTTAGGTGAGCTGTATGGTATGTGAATTATATTTCAATAAAACTATTTTTTTTAAAAAGTAAATTACTGCTTTCCCCAGTTCTTTGGTTGGAGTCCCTTTGGTATATGCACCTGCAAGTAATGTGTGTTGGTTTCTGCAGGTCAGTTTGGATAAGACGTGCTCATCTAGGAGAGCGGGGAGAAAGCCTGTTCCTTCACCATGTTTGTCAATGCCTTCTTTGTTTTCCTTTCCTCTGAATTGACAGAGGTGTGGCAAAGTAAAAACCTTGCTTTTTCCTCCTTCTTCCTCCCCTCAATTTAAAGTAGCTAAATTAGCAACATGCAGCTGTCTGCAGCAAGGAAAATATTCTGGTTATTTTGCTGATCCTTTAGCCCCACTGTGGAGTTTCTGTGGCTTTCTGAATTAATTGCTCCCAGCAGAGCTGTAGCTACCTGCTAAGGTTAAGAATATGTCACAAAATCAACACATGTGTATACTTCAAAGCATTTTATCGAGTGTAGTAGGACTTGCTTTTGTTTTTAATTCCAAAGGATGACATATTTGTTAGCTCTGATCTCTATTTGTAATGAGGCCCTAAGCTCCCTATTGTTCCAAGGTTGGAACAATACCTAAAATATTTGAGGTAGTTCTTATTATTTGTAATAGTCGGTGGTATTTGATTCTACTGTTCTATGATTTCCTCTATTAATTTTCCTCATTCAGCAACTATTTACTTGACTCATTTAAAATAACCTTGATTTGTTTGGGAGTTCCACCTCCTCCTGCCCATATAGATTTGTTTCCATTAATTCAGAAACTCCAAGCCAGCAGCCATCTTGAAATGGAAAATCAAAGAAAAAAGTACTGGTGATTAGACAGAAAAGCCACTTTAGAACCAATTCTCTAACCTATAATTTTGCATTTTATTTTTCCTTAGTTTGCTTTAGCTTCATATATTCCTTCACCAGACTGTTGTGCACATGTGTGTGCATGTGTGTGCCTGCTGTGCGAAAAGCTTGGTGTAAAGTGTTGAGAATACAGGCATTTTTAAAAAGCATGATCCTACACCAGCTTGTAATCTGTCTTCAGAATTCATAGCTCATGTGTTAGGATGCTGTCCAGCAATCTTCTCAGACTTCATCTCCAGGCAGGAAGTGGTACATAAGAATATGACCTCAGGAGCAGAATGCTTGTGTTCACTTCCTGCCTCTGCTATTTAGTTACTCTGACCACGGGCAAGTTACAAATCTCTGTGTGTCTCTCATCTGTAAAATAAAGATTAAAAAAATAGCACACACTTGATATTGTTGTCATAAGGATTAAGAACTGCTCGTAAAGAGTTTTGAATAATGGGATTAAATATTCACTAAATGTTAGTTGTTATTTTCCTGTTTTTCCTCATTAGCTTGCATCATTTCCAAATTAGAAGCGTCTGTGTTTAGATGTCTGTTGGCATGTATTATTATTCCATTAACTTCATAATTTGAGCAGAATCTTTAAAAAATGTAAATATGTATCTTTACTTACATTTATGATTCCAGTTCCAAAGGACATTGGCTGATTATCTCGTGTATGTATTTCATAGTCCCTTTAATAAGTGTTTATTGGATACATTTCCTGTGCCAAGCATTGAGTTAACTAGTGGGGATAAAATGGTGAGGAAAAAGAGGTATCCTTGCCTCTAAAAAGCTTAAGCTTTAGTGGGATGGACAGATATTTGATATTAATTTTAAAATTTTATATTTCCTACTGCGGCAAGTATTATAAGGGAAGAAAATATGCCACTAAGTGCCTCATCTGTTCTGAAGAGTAATAAAAAGCTTTCCTGAGGGAGTGATTTATTTTTTGTATTTTGAAATAATTTTATGCTTAAAAGAAGTTACAGAAATTGTACAGGAATTTCCTATGTACCTTTCACCCAGCTTTCCCCAATAATAATATAATACATAATGACAGTACATTATCAAAACCAGGAAGTCAATGTTAGCGCAATACATTAAGTAAAGTGTGGATGTTGTATGGATTTTACCAGTTTTTACATAGTCATTTTTTAAGGTGAATAGTTTATTAAATTTGATCACATGCATAGCTCTGAGGGAATGAATATTATCTGATGGATGAATAGGAGTCAACTATATCTGACTAAGAAGAGCTCTTAGGGCTGAAGGAAGAGCATGCTCATATACCTTGAGATGGATAATCTAGTATATTCTGGGAACTAAAAGAATAGATGTGGCTGGATCCTAAACAGTGAGAAGGAGAGAGGATTTGAATAAGGCTGAACAGGTGGGTGGAGAACAGCTAAGGCAAGACTTCATGGACCCTGTTCAAGATCTTGTTTTTTATTCTATGAACTGCATAAATCATTGTCTTGTTTTTAAGCTGTGATAGGAAGATATTTACATTTCTTAAAAATCAGTGAGGCTGCAGGGTGGAAAAATGCTTTGGAGGGAGGCCAGCCAGAGTGGCCTTGAGATCTGTTAAGAGCCTCGTTGGAAGTTATGTCAAGGGATCAGGGTGATGGAGGTTAAGAAGGCTGGACTGTCTGACACTTAAAAAAAAAAAATTAATTGACTTTTGTAAAGATACATTCTCCTAAAACTTGAACTACCAACAGATTGTTACAATTTGGAGCAAAAGGGGCAAGAAGGGACCTAAAGGTGTATTCAATACCTTACAAGTAATCTTTTGTTTTTAACATAGCATTATTTTTATTCCCCCCAAAAATATCTCTACCCATCCTTATAATTTCACTTTTTGATTGTCAAGTTCAGGTAGTTGTATTTAGACTTATCTTTTTGTCAAAATTGTAGAATCCAGAATCGATTTGAAACTGTGAGTGAAGTTCAATGCCTTGCTACAAAAAATATTTCAATTTAGTTTTGTTCTCTGACCAAAGTTTTAAATTCACTCTACAATTTATGATGGGTTTTGCAAAAATAACAACGTAGTACTGTGGCAATCATTTATAATAACCACTGTTTTAAAATCTGACTTTAAAATATACTATGTATTTGTATCTTCAGTTTAAAAAAGGTCACATAATACATTACTTTTGAACGAAAACTACAGAAAGTATAACAAATCTATTAAACTAAATATGTTCCAGTAGTTTTTCTTTTCTTAGGTTTTTTGGTTGTCGTTGTTAAATAAGTGTTGTGGGTTTTTTTTGCCTGAGTGCCGGTTTTCAGAATCATTAAATAAATGTTTAAGATGTGTATAAAGGAGAGAGAGAAAAATAAAAACGGTACTGTTTATCACTAAAAAAGTCATTCAAACCTTTAAGCTACAGGAATGATTTCAGGTTGCTACAAAGAAAATGCCTCTAATATCTATATTTCTCTTTTAAAAGCAAATTTAAATCACAACACTTAATTTAAAAGTAATAATATTTCTTTCAGTTTATGCCTACTGTGTACCCCCAACAAGCCAGATCCAGGTTCCTGTTATCACAGAATTTATATTCTAGTTGGGGCGTGGTAGAGGGAGGAGAGGTGCAGCAAGACATGTTCATGGGCAAAAAGTGAGTGAACAGTGGGACTTCGGAGAGTGATAAATGCTACGGGGCATTGTGATAGGAGAGTACAGGAGGGTGTTAGGAAAGGAGACAGGGCACTCCTTCATTTTATGTCAAAGAAGGTGTTGCTGAATGGGATACAACACTTGAGCTGAATGATGGGAAGGAGGCAGCCATGAAAAAGTGGAGTCCAGAGCACCCGGGCAGATGGGGCAGTGATTCCAAGGACCTTAAGGCAAGAAAGAGCCAAGGAGGCTGAAGCACAGCAAGTGAGGAGGGGTAGGGAGGGGCCAGAACACCAGGCCCTGGAGCTCTTGTAAGGAGTTTGGATTGCTGGGCCAGGTATTAGGCAAGCATATAGGGAAATAGATATATTCTTGAGATATCTATTTGTGAAACTGGAGTTGGGTACTACTATCCTCTGTTAGAGAAAAATAATACATTTTTTTCACAAATAGTGCATTGAAGGTTTGGTACAACCTCCTGATCAAGTTATAAACTCATTGTCTAAACAACTTAACTGAAATTTCCTTTGTATCAGGCAATGTAGACTTGGAACACTAACACCTTTGGTTAACAAAAGCACAAATGCCTGCTGTTAGCTCTTTATCTCTGGCCAGTTTTGTTTTTGTTTTAAGGCAGATGATAGTTTTACATTGGAAACCTGTAATTAAGGCTATACTTCTCTTCATCAATATCCATAGCTGGAGAGAACTAAGGAGGGTACATTTGTAAAGCAAGGCTGTAATTGGAGGGTGATGGCCAACATAGAATTGTAGGGAAGAAAGAAACTTTAATAGATCTTTTCTCTGTATGCTTCCATTTAGTCAAAATTATAGCAATAGGATTCCTAAATGATTCCTAGGTTGTATTCCCTATATAGATGAAAGCTTTTTAATAAAATATTTCCTGGTAAACCTCTTCCATTTAAGGGAAAAAAACACCTTTATTGTTTATGTGATTTAACATTTTTGGATTTAGTTTAAAGCCCAATGGGAATGTAAGATAATATGTAAAATGATTATTAAACCATAACTTAAATGTTTTCTCTAAAATAGTACATGATGTTAGTAACCAGATTTGGCTTAAATGCTGGCTCCTCTGCTTACCAGGAGCAATTTTCTCAGTTCTTCTGACCCTTTGGGAATGCTCAAAGCTGTCACAGGTTCCTGTGAGGTTTAAATGAGATCCTGAATGCGAAGTCCTGTGAGGTTCAGTTTTCACCCCACTATATATATCATATGTACATACACACATATACACACACACATATGTACATGCACATATGTGTGTGCACATATATATATAAACTCACACACCCCTAATGTATGCAGAAATCAGCTACCTTGCATTTTTACCTGTTGAGATGATTTTCAGATGCAGGAGTTAAGCAATATATATCTTAGAGCAGCAACAAACAAAATAAACCCCCAAAAGAGCAACCATATCATAGATTTGTATTATAACTTATGTGCTGAACGCCTAGTGAAATCTCTCCCCTATATGTTTATGTCATCAAGGTAGCCCAGGGTTTCTCAAACTTGCCACTATTGACATTTTGGGCTAGATAATTCTTTGTTGTGCATGGCTGTTCTGAGTATTGTGATGTGTAGCAGCACCCTACTTCCTAATTGTGAAAACCAAATTATCTCTAGACATTGTTAATTGTCTCCTGGGAGCAAAATCATCCCTGGTTGAGAACTGTGGATGTTGCTTATGAAAGCTTTGGAACATAATGTTGGGGCAGAGGTTGGGAGAGGTAGATACTCCCCTTGTAAGTCCTATGGGGTTTAGAAGGGAGAAATTTTAACAGAAGTGTGATAGACCTTTCACAAGCTCTTGAAATCAGCTGTGCAAATTGGGAAAGAAAAATTATAGTTCTGTTTAATGTCTGTAAAACCAGAGACAGATTGCCTTATTTCTTCAAGTCTCAGTTTTGTTGTTTGGAGCATTGGATGATAATAGAGTTGCTGTGAAGATTAAGATCAGTTAACCAATGTAAGGTGCTTAGGACTATACCTTGCACATAGTAAGCACTAAATAAATGTTAGCCATTGTTATAATTATATTTTATAGTATATTAATTTAATTTGTTAATATATTATTTTATTTTAGCAATAATTAAAATAAAATTAAAATAAATTAAAATAAAATCAAAATAAAATCAATCAATTTTATCTTACAGCAGTGTTTGTGATACCTTCCTCTTGAATAATTATTTAAACACTTTATCTCCTTAATCTGATTTGTTCCTGAATACTCTGAGTAGGCAGTATACCTTTCATTATCTCTGCTTCTCAGATGCAAGAAACCAAGGGTAAGAGCAGATGACCTGCCTAAAGCAGAAAGGTGAGTAGATGATGGGGATGGACCTAGAACTCCAGCTCTCTTGATTTCTTGTCTAGAGAAGAAGCAGAATAGCTAAAAAGAGCAGGGACAAGAGCTCAAAATGGACAGCAGCCAGAGTCATTTTACAGAGGGCCCAAGTGATGCTCCTAGGCATCACGCCCCAGAGTCATCCGGGATCCCCACTGATAGTCATAATGAGGTCTTTGAGTCATGGATGAAAGGTTGCATCATATGCACAACTTATGTACTGTGTAATAATTGAGAAGCATTGAATGACTTTTAGAATGGTTTCTGTCTAATTTAATTTAAAAAAAAAACTATCAATTTAGAAAATTTTAAGTTCTGTGCAACTAGTGTTTTATTATAAAATGATATTTTTTTTATTAGGTTTCCTTGTTGCTTTTATCTGTCAATTTGATTCTAAATTATGAGCAGTAAGGTCAACTTTCAAGATTTTATCATTGCAATCATGATGTCGTCATTCTTATTGTCATGATGTGGTAGATTGGCAATCATGGCCAAAATATTTTGCAGTTCCCTCTCATCAAGGTTCAGTCAGTTTCCCCTCCCCTTGAATGTGAGTTGGTCCCTTGACTTGCTTTGACCAATGATAGAGAGGTGTCCAGTGATGCTATACCAGTTCTGGGCCTAGCACTTCAGAAGTCTGGAAGCTTCCACTTTCTCTCTTTGGCATCTTGAGTCATTATAGCAAGATGCCAAGCTACAGTACTGAAAGAACCCCGTGGGGAGAGAGAAATGCCCAGCCAGCCCACACCTATTGCAGCCATCCCAGGTGATGGGCCAAGTATGGGAGGAAAGCCATGTTGGCGTTCCAGCCAGAGACCAGCCTCCTCCTGATAACTGTAAGCCACATGAGTAAGCTGAGATGAGATGAAGATTAGAACCTTCTAGCTGAAGACTGGATGGCAGAATCATGTACAAAGACATCTTTGCCTTAAGTACCATTTTAGGGGGTTTGTGATATAGCAATAAATAACTGAAACACATGGTGATTATTAACATCAAAATGAAGCACCTACCCGCTTGAGGAGCAATCTTAGACCTTCAATTGTTTTAACCTTCCTTTTCCTCTGGAACTGGAACACAGATGAGGTTCTAGATAACCTGCATTTAAATGCAGTCCTTTTAGAGTAAATGAACACATTGATGTACATCAGTTAAAGCCCTACTTAGGGCTAACATTCTGAAAACTTTATACATTTTGCATTCCTTATGAATAGAGGTCAGCAAATGTTTTCTGAAAAGGGCTATATGATAAATATTTTTGGCTTTATGGGCCATAAGGTGTCTGTCACAACTATTCAACTCTGCCACTGTAGCAAGAAAGCAGCCACAGATGATACATAAATAAATGGGTATGACTATGTTCCAAAAAACTTTATTTAAAAACACATGCAGGGGGCCAGATTGTTTGAGGGTCGTAGCTTGAACATCCTGCTTTTGATTTTACTCACCTACAACTTCTCCTAAAACAGGGGGAAGTAGAGAATATCAGTAGAGGACCTTGTTTTAAACTGGTGAGATTAGTTTTAAAGGAAAGAGATGAGTTTGACTGCCCTCTTTTATCACTTTGCTTTCTTAGTGATGTTTATTGGGATCCGATTAATTAGAAGAAATAAGTTCAAGGAGCACATCTCTTGACAAACAAAGATGTTTAATAGCACTTAACCTTTAAAATTTATGCAGAAAAAGCTTTGCATGTTACTGCTCTTTGTGTCTTTTGGGGGTGCTTCAGGTATTCTGTTGTTAGTGCCACTTCAAATTGCAAACTCCTGAAAAATGAATAATTCATCAGCTGTGGGATAGTTTCTGTTGCACTGTGTGCCTGACATTTGGAGCTATGAACATCTTAAATATAGAGGGAAAAGAGTATTGGAAAGTGTTACACTCGCTGGGAATGTTGTAAGGCTCTGTACAGGAACAGTTTGTAATCATGGGTATCGAAGCCTGATATTGGTTTCATAAAAGCAAGGAAAAGCACAAAAGTCATGGTGAATTTGATCACATCATAGGTACTTCTGGTATAGATGTACTCTGTCCCATTTCAGTGCTTGTAAATCAAAAGCAAAATAAAACTCTAACGAGAAGGCACCATTGATCCAGCAGCAAGTGCTCAGAAATAACACTTATGTTCCATCATGTCAGCAAATTGAAAAGCTTTTGTGGAGGGTGTGAAGGAGGAGGTTTGTAATTGGAATTGGAATCTTTGACTCACATGGGAAAATTTAAAGAACCATCTATTGTCAGTTTGTCCTGGCAGCTAGTAGAAGGCACATGTTTTTGCAAATATATGAAGGGCATAACTTAACTATGTTCTTGTAAGGACTGAGGTTGTTTAGGATTGTGTGAAGAAGGAAGACTAATTAGATGAAACAAAAATCTTGGCTTCATATGAAGGAAAATGACTAATGGCTAAGTATATTCAACTAGTGAGTAAAATCTCAAGGGAAAGAGTGAGAGCCCCACAGCTGAATCATTTAAAGTAAGCAGCTGAAACCACTGTGGAGAACTACTGTTTCTGAAATAATCAAAACTATATCAGCCAAGGGATATAAAAAGATTATTTAGCAACTGAAAAACACATAATTCTTTTCCATTTTAATTGTTCTGAATGGGAGTGAGAGATGGAAACAGGAGGGATATTATAATTGTCATAAAACAATTACTTGTATTTTGGGATCTACTTTCTCTAGAGAGTTTGCAGTTTAACAAATGAATCTGACACCACCGTTGGGCAGGGAATAAATTGGCTCACTTCCTTTGGTGTGTTTACTCAGGCCACTAGATTCCTGTTTGTAGCCTTTATAAAGGAAACTTTCACAAATTATGATCACCATCATGTTTTTAGCTCAAAGTGCTTTCTGGTTTTCCAGTTTTGCAAGTATTCTCCTCCTCTCCCTTTCTCACTTCACAGCTATGCCTTTCCACATCCCACCTCCTCTTCCAGGTCCATCTTTTTCTGCTGTCTTCATACACTTTTATTTAGTGCTTACTGTGTCCCAGGCATTTGAAGTGTAGGAAGATGGAGCCAAGTCACTGCTCTCAGACTAGTAGTGGAGGCAAGAAAAATATAATTACAATACAGGGAATTAAGTGAAGGAGTAGACATATGCACAGGATGTCCCCAGGAGCAGGTCCTTGTTGGAATTTAGAGAGAATGTTAATAGGTGTGGTGGAGACAGAGCAATTGTGGAGGGCATTAAGGCAGAGCTAATGAGCTTGGAACTTTCCTGGTAAGTCCGTGATTGTCAACCTGATAATACACTGGAATCACTTGGGATAAAAAATGGACATCTAAGCCCCACACTGACCAGTTAAATACAAATATGTGAAGGTAAAGACCAAGCATATGTAATTTTTACAGTGCCCCTCAGTTTATTCTCAAATGCAGCACAGCATTACCAACTAGTAGGGGAAGCCAATGAAAACTTTTAAACTGGGAAGTGATGTGGGCCAACTTGTATTTTCAATAGGTCACTGACAATTGTGTGGAGATGCATTGGGTGGTGGAAGACCAGTTAGGAGACTGCTGTGAAATCAAATAGAATAAGCGTCCTGAGAGTCGGAACTGTGATTGTGGTTATAGGATAAAGAAGGGCCATATACAAAACTTATTCAGGAGATGAAATCTGCAGGATTTTATTTATTATGACGGGTTGAACTTGGTAAGTACTGGATGAGTGGAAGGGACAGCCAGAGAGGATGAGAAGTAGCTCGAAGAGTACACACTACTTTGTATATTTCTCTTTCACTCCACCCCTCCCCCAACACACCTAATGCACACTAATATGGTTTTCATGGCTCTCCGAGCAGTTATCATAGTTGTCATATGTTTCTTGTAGATGTATTTGTCTAAAATTTTCATTTCTCATACTCAGGGTGAGTGTATTTACTCATCTCAGATTCTACCTCTTCCCTCTCCCACGTCCCAATACGGGGCTGTGAATGTAGCCAGGGTAGCAAATCCAGATGCCCGCAGTGACCAGGCAAGTAAAATGCATTATTGAAGCAGGCCAGTTCAACTCCTTGGAAAGTTTGTGCTGGATCTCACAAGGGAAGCAACCACTCCCCCTGTTCTTGCCGTTTGGAAATACACGCTCAAGATCTTCCGATTTTCCTAGAGAAGCTTAGCATCCAGATTTATATGTGAACCATCCCTAATTTTGACATATTGTCTTGAATTAAAAATCATTAAGTAACAATAATACTGAGGCCAAAGGAAGTACATCTCTGGGATGGATCTCATCTTGGACCTCAAGTTTTCAATCTCTGTGTAGGGCCTCTAGAAAGTTGTAGAATTGAAATGAATAAAATTCCCCAGTACCAGCAGTTTCCAGCCCTTTCTGTGGTTGACAATAGAAGGAAATGTAAGAAAGCATCAGCAGCAAACATTTGGGTTGATTCTGTTTGTGGAAAGTGAATTAGAGAATGGATTCCATTACCTGATAGCTCACATTAAATATAAAGCAGAAGGACACATTTAAAGTACTTTAACCATAATTATTATATAGATGCTTCTGGTAAATGTGAATTTGGGATGATGAATTATTCGTTCAAATCTTTTAGTTCCCCTTGTGGGTTCTAACAGTGGCAGGTTTAAAGACTTAGGTGGCTGGGGAGAGAGGCTCCCTCTCTCTCCTCCTGGTTTTATTCATTACCCTGGAGTCAGGTTGGCTTGGTTGCTGGAGCTCCTTTCTCTCTCAGGGATTGCTCTGACAACCCAATGTGAAGAAGCCACAGAAGGGTTAAGTTTAAAAAGTAGTTGGACTGTTGTTCAGCCAGTGAATTAGCATTTCAAAGGCTAGTGCTCAGAAGGGCATTACCCAAGCCAGCGGCTGGGTGAAAACAGGAATTTACTCATACAGTAATGTCTGGGTAATATTTCTATGAAAATGACTTTTGAATTGTCTGAAGACTAAAGATTTGGAGGTAAAACTTTTAACTTTATCCATTTTGAGGTAATTTTTTCTAGAATATACCTTGCACTTCTCAATATTAAACAGATCAAATGAAACGTGATTGTTGCTTGATCATTGCAGTGATACCAATTGGGAATATCAGTTTGTTCCTAATTTTTCCCTCTGTTATTTTGAGATGCCCTGAAGAATTACTGTGGTAGATAGTTGGCCCAACTGTTGCATTTTTGTAGGTCCATGTATGTTTTATAATTTTAGTTAGAGAAACTATGGTGTGGTAGAAAAGCAGTGATATTTTTTTTCTTAAAGGCCCAAGTCATTCTACCTGAGAAAGAGCATTGATTTTTAAATAAAATGATGTGGGTTCAAATCCTGTCTTTTGCTGTTTACTAGGTGCATGATCTTGGGAAGCTTATTGACCTCTCTGAGCATAATTTTTTTTTTTATGCAGCTAATATATGTTCTATACCTACAACCTACTAGCGTATTGCTGGGTGCTGGGGATATGATAGTGAACAAGGTGGAGACAGGTATGGTATGTGTAGTCCTGTAACTTCCAGTATAACTTAGATTGCTTATCTGCGAAATGGGTGTAAGAACCTCATCCTACAGTTGTTTTATGAGAATTAACTGTGATAATGTGTGTGAGGTCCTGGCAAAATCAATGGCTCATAATTGGTAGATGTAGCTGAAGGATTTGCTTAATTCCTCTGTGCTTAGTTGGCAACAACACCTTCTAATTTGTTACCTTAAATTTACACAAGCTATTTTCTTCCAGAGATCTTTTTGGTACTCACATTCTAATTCACAGTTATTGCTCAGGTCCTGGCAGTCTGAGCTCCCTCTCTTTCATCTTTCCAAATGTTTTGCCTACATGGTCCTTAAGCAATTCATTCATTCCAGAGATATTCTTTTTATTATAGGTTTTTGGGATATAGCAGTGACCAAGGCAGACCAAAAAAAAAAATCTTGCACCATGAGGGTCACATTTAAGGGGCTCTAAATTATGAAATAAAATAATAAATACGATAAATAGTACAAATTATAAATAGGAAAGCATATTATTAATGTGTGTTCAAAGGTGATAAGTGTTATGGTCGGGGAAGGAGCAGACCAGAGTAAGGGCGAGAAATCAGGACAGTGTGGGGGTGTGTGTGGGGGTGGGGTGGGGAGGGGATTCAGATGTGATTTGAAATTGGGTAGTCAGGTGAGGGTGGGCTTCACAAAGAAGGTGACATTTAAGCAAAGATTTGAAAGAGGTGGGGAAGTTAGTCACTGGAGAGGAGTATTCCAGGCAGGGAGAACAGCCAAGACCTTAGGGCAGAAACTTGTCTGGCAAGTTCTAGGAACAGCAAGGGGAATGAGTGGAACAAATATAAAGGGTTAGGAGAGGAACCTTGTGCAGAGAGCCTATGACGGGGAGAACCAACCTAGTCTGGAGGTCAGGCTTCCTGGGAGCAACAGGAATATTTAGGACTTTACTAGTGATGTTGGGATTTCAGAGCTTACAGGCAGAAAAAACATCTCCTGCCAAGGCGCTGCTTTTCAAGGGAGTATGACTAGTGTCTGCAAAGGACGAATAAAGGGGGCTGTGACAGAAGAAAATGGTAAGCTATTAAAGGAGGAAGGTGAGGATGATTATATTTGTGTTTTGTCAGGATTACTCTGGTTACAGTGTGGAAAATAGTCATGGCTTTTGATGCCAGTGGTAATTCAGACGTAAAACTCTTCTCCGAAAGTGATGGATGTCCATGCGTCCAAAGCAAAACGAATGAGGAAGAACAAGTGGATTATGTAGATCATCTATTTAAGTTTGTGACCCACGTGTTATCTGATCCAGTCATGTTTCCTTAGGCTGTAAATGTAGGGTTGAGCATTCTTTATTATGGCCAATAGCAAATTTTCTGCCAGTATACTCTGACTTGTAGCATTCTGATAGGATTAACTGAGGCAAAGCCTGAAATTGAGTCACTGTGTACCAGACAGGTCAGGCCTCACGACTTCTCACCGTAGCCCCCAAGTTATGTGGCAGTGGGTAAATATTTTAGGTGGACAAGAAGGGGACTCAGTTCAGGAACAAATCAGACACTGAAGTTCAGATCAAATATTTGTTTGAAACTGGAATTCTGGCACTGACAATTAGTTATGCAGGGGAAGTTGTGTTTTTGTTTTGTTTCGCTCACATTTTGTTTTAGCAATAAATAAAAAGCGAAAAGAAAGAAAAAAAGAAAAGCACATAAACGCCTAGATTTCTTTCTTCTAAGAAAGCATTTACTTTGAGATTTTTGACATACTAAAGAATCAAGTCTTTGTATATTCAAATTTTATTAACTTGAAAAGAAAAGATCTAATACAGTAGAATATCTAGAAGATCAGCTATTTGGTTAAATAAGTTGATTATTCCCTGCTGCATTTTCAGTGCACTTTGTCCCTAGCTTGGTAAATGACCATTGTTCTGGATCCATGAAGCAATTTCTGTCCACTTCCACACTTTCAAGAAGCTTTTACGTTCCTTTACAGCCCAGCTTCTCTCCAAAACCAAACAAAACCAAAAAGCCAGCAAAGAAAGGCAAATAGTGGCTAAAATAACACCAGTTTTTACAAAATCTTTCAGACTTTAAGATTATCTCATGTTGTTCATTATTAAATACAGCCACACAATTGATAAAGAGCAAAAGAAAACATTTCTTATAATGACTTTTTAAAAAATTCAGAACAAGAAAATACTGTTATGATAGGCTGTCTTTAGCCTTACAGTATCCAGCCAAAACACTGTTTACCAAAATTACTTAGGACAGCTCCTTCCCTATCTCCTTCTGTATAGATATGTGATGCATTTGTAAGGCAGTTAAATTCATTTGTCACAGTCTGCATTCCATCTCCCTCCCTCTCCCACTTCTTGGTTGATTTTTAAAAATAATTATATATAGCAAAATCCATTCTTTGTGGTGTACATTTCTATATGTTTTGACAGATGCAGAGTTATGTATCTGTTACTACAATTACATATAGCAGTTCCTTCATTCCAAAAATTCCCTGATGTTGTCCCAACATGTAACCTTTTGGGTCTGGCTTTTTTCACTTAACAAAATGCATTTAAGATTCATCCATATTGTTACATGAGTCAATAGATTGTTGTCTGAGTAGTATTGTACTGTATATATATGACAGTTTATTTATTCATTTGGGTTGTTTCAAATATTTGGTGATTATGAATAAACCTGCTATAAACATTTATGGACTGGGAAAAAAAATATGTTTTATCAGTCTCTGGTGGAGTGGGTCTGGGAACTTTCAAAAAAAACAAAAAACACAGTTGCCTGAGCCCCACTCCCAACCAACTGAATCAGAATTTCTATAGATGATGTGTGGGCTAATGGTTTTTTAAAAAATCTCCCCGTGTAGTCCTGTTGGGCAATCAGGTTGAAAATTATTGCTTGGAGACATGTGATCTTTATATTTTTGGTAAATCAGCTCTCTAGGTTTTTTTTTTCCTTATTATTTTTACTTGGCATCATTTTCTAATTATATTTGGGTAATATAAGATTATGCTTCAAATTAGTTGTTTTTCCTAATGATTTAATTTCATTTCAAGAAGAGAGTTACTGTATGCTAATTAAACCAAAGCCTTTTTAGAGGTGCATTTATTGAGGCTTAAATAGTCATGATAGAACTATATTTGTAATATGTCAATTATATCCCTCAAGAATATTTTAATAATTATCTACTTGATTAAAAGGAGTACTTGTTAGTTATATAGTGTAATTATATGTTTGAATAAATGATCACTAGAACCAAATGAGCTTCCTTAATTACTAAGACAATTATTTTATATTGCTGATGAAATATATTATTATCTTATATATATATTGGTAGTGAGTTCTTACAATGTTTTATAATGATATTTAACAACTATTTAATCAATTATGTTGAGTTAAGGAGTGAAATGACATTAATGTCATTTTAAATTGGGCATTTTACATATTTGACATTAAAATAAAGTAAGATATTTTCACATCAAGCATTAGTTACATAAGAACACATGGAGTTTTAAAAATTTCCCTCAACCTATTAGAAATGTTATTTGAAAGCTGTGTGCTTTGATGATCAAAGTGCTTACCAGGATGAATTGTCTAAACCCTAATCTTAGTTTTATTCAGTTGATGGGGATCCTGAGAAAAATTTTGTGAACACCGAGTGTTTGAAGGCCTTTCACAAGTAAAGTTCCAAGAAATAAACACTTGTCCAAAATATTTAGTAGATCGTATTTTCATGAATAATTGTTAACTCTGATTTTAAAACACATTCATAATTACTGGGGACATATTGTTGATATTCTCTTTATTTACCTCTTACATGTTAATTGCTAATGAACATGAGCTATTTACATATTTGTCCCTGGGACATTTGGGAGAGATTAAATCTCTGAAAGAGATTTACTTTCCTGCAAAGGGCTGTAACTTATTACCAGGAGCATATATTGTCCACTATTGCCAGGAAACAGCCTTTCTAGTATTAGTAACAGAAAGAGCTAACATTTGTTAGGCACTTGGAATGTACATGCACTGTGCTTCATGAAAATTATCACATTTAATCAAGAATAATCATGTGTTTTAGAAACCCTTATTATCCTAGACTTTAATATAGGGTTAAATTGTAGTTTAGAAGGGTTAAGTAACTTGTCCTTAGTTATTTGCTGGCTGTTCATATTAAGTGATGAAGTTGTGATTCATACCTAGGTAGTCTGACTTCAGAGACCATATGCTTAATTCCTGTGCCACGTTCTATTAGCATCATTTGAGTTTGTCTTTATTGAATTTAAAGGTACCCTATCCTGTGCTGCCTTAGCACATTGAACTTATAACTCTAGTCAGTTTTTTTTTTTTTTTTGATTCCTATATATGGTTATATAGACATACCTT
The DNA here is from genome assembly GCA_023783475.1 of Daubentonia madagascariensis. Classification (NCBI taxonomy): domain Eukaryota; kingdom Metazoa; phylum Chordata; class Mammalia; order Primates; family Daubentoniidae; genus Daubentonia; species Daubentonia madagascariensis. The sequence goes on along the minus strand of JAKFHU010000747.1, from coordinate 11,585,995 downwards.
TCCATTAGGGCATATGTGACTTTGCTTTTTTAAGTTTTATTTTTTACATTGACAGATAAAATTGTACACGTTTACTCTCTACCACATGAAATTTTGAAGTATATATACATTGTGGAATAACTAAATCTGGCCAACTAACGTATATGCATTACCTCAAAAAAGTATCATTTTTGTAGTGAGAACACTTTACGTCCACTCTCATAGCATTTTTCAAGAATACAATTTATTATGAACTATAGTTACCATGTTGTACAATAGTTCTCTTGAACTTCTTCCTCATAAGTGAAATTTTGTGTCCTTTGACCAATATCTCCCCAACCCCTGCAAATCCTCAACCCCTTCACTAATTCTATGAGATCAATTTTTTCAAATTTTACATATGAGTGAGATCACATAGTATGTGTCTTTCTGTGCCTGGTTTATTTCAGTTAACATAATGTTCTCCAAGCTCATCCATGTTGCAAATGATAGGATTTCATTTTTTTTATAGCTGAATAGTATTCCATTGTGTATATATGTATACACATTTGCTTTATCCATTCATCAATTGATGGAAACTTAGGTTGTCTCCATATCTTGGCTATTGTGAATAATGCTGCAATAAACATAGGAGTACAGCTATCTCATTGACATACTGATTTCATTTCCTTTGGATATATACACAGTAGTGGGATTACTGGATTATATAGTAGTTTTTGGAACCTCCATACAGTTTTCCATAATGGCTCTACTAATTTACATTCTCATCAACAGTGCGTAAGGGCTTCCTTGCTCCACATCCTTGCCAACACTTACCTGTTGTCATTTTGATAATAGCCATTCTTACAGGTGTGAGGTGATACTAGATGACTTATTCCAGGAGCATTTGCACATGGCCTGACACATGTAGGCTCTCAATAACTGAGTGGCTAAAGAAAAGGTGTAAATTTCATACAAGTCATCCATTTTGTTGGAGTGAGATCTTCTTTTTATTTCAGAGGTGCCTCAGAAGGCTTTTGGAAACTGAATCAGTTCTTTTGCCTAATGCAGAGCTGGCTTAGTCTGTATCCATGGGTGAGTTTGAACTTCCCCTGTAAGCATAATGCTGGCACTAGACAAGGAAACCTGCACTATGATCAATTTTATTCTGAGAGAGAGTTTATCTACACTAGCTGTAGATAAACTGGGAGGTGTGGTAGGTGGAAGATGACAGATTTGAACACTGTGGTATGCATTATGTGGATTTTTGCTTGGGGAAAAATTTATCAAAAATTATTTATTGTAGACAATAATAGATCATGCTTAATAGGACCATGATTAAACACAACGGTATGCGGGCTTTTCTCTCTGTGAGGAACACTGAATACACCCAATGTAATTAGGGGAATCAGACCATAAAACCTTAAATTTCAAAGTAGATGTAAAAGGTAGGGAAGAAGAATCTCAACAACTTAGACTACTTTCCTTTTTAGGGTTGTGCACATCCTCCTGCATTGCTTGCTTCTTGTCCGTACTTCTTATGAAATCTATGTATTTCTTAGCCTGTGCTAAGTAATTTAGGAAGCACTTTGCCCCAAGAGCAATGTAATCAAGAAACACTGCTATTAACACTTTCTGATGGATTTTGAAAGAGGCTTTATGTTCTTCCATGCTTACTTTGAAATAACTCAAATCATAGAAGCCGGGTGACCAAAGGGGCATTTTCCTGTCTTTGGTCCATTGGTTGCTTTAGAGAGACATAATTCAGTTTAAAATCTGTGGTTCTGATGGAATGTTAAATATCCACTGCCTATTCAGGTAACACCTTTTCACAACCCTCTGTTGCCAAAGAATCATTCAAGTGACCTTGTATGTTTGTGTAAGGTAGAGTGGGATCATATCCCTTGTAGTTGTTTTTGGAATATAACCACATATTTTTTTGCAGCAACTAAGAAAAATAGTACAGTCCTTAAGGCCCTATCCTCCACATAGGAAGTTTGGATAAAGCTAATTGATTATAGGCTTGCTGTTGTTCATTATCTTAATTAGTGTAGGTAATTAAATCATTAATTGATTGGAGCTGATCCCTTGCTAACAAATAGTAAAACTTAGTGCTTTTCTGCTTGATCCCGTAAGAACTGCCATTTCAGTTTCATGCACCTCTTCATTTGTGGTATTTTATGTTGTTGACAGAAATGGGCTTTAATCTGCCCTTCCAGTGGGGACAGTGGCACCAGAGGATAAAGCTAATTTGTGGATGTAGCTGTTGCTTCTGAGGTGCACTTCAGTGAAATCAAAAGCATTCCCAACCTGGCTGTGGTTAATTAGCACTGGACGCTAAGCCATGCAGATGCAATCCATTATGAAGACAGTCCTGACTGGCAATTAGCTTTCATTGTTTGTTGTGCTTTGCTTGGGTACGTTTCTGAGACTGTGGATTTCCATCAAAGGACTCTGATACCCGTTCCTGCCTGGCATATGCCCGCACATCTTTACTCCTGAGGCGACTACTTTTTCTTCTTGCTCAAGTTCAGAGCCTTGGGATAATTACTCTGTTTCCTAAATATATGAAGTTCTTTTAAAACTTCAAAGCCACTTCAGGAGCAGGGAAAAAAGAGGGAAGATGCAGACTTAGAGGGCTTCTAGTGATTTGGCAAAACCACGAACCCTTGTCTTCTGGTGTTGAAATAGGAGATGTTTTCACAAAGCTATTTCAAGTCTGAAGAGTTGCTTTTAAAATGAATCTCTAATCCAGTAATTACAATAGTACTCGAGTCAGTCTAAACAAAGGAAAGGTAAGGCAGTAAGAAGTTGTTTTACCTTGGAATAAATATCAAACCTCCCTGAAAATCCTATCATATCTGATTTCAGAAGAACTTCTATAGTAAGATTGGTTTGATCAAGATCCCTTGGATGTGAGGAGGTTTTCTTTTCTTTAATTCGATGTTCTTTCTTATTATGTTCCTCTTGAGGAGAATTGTAGAAGTAATGAAATTCATAATTGGCTTCTTTTCTCCTTTGCTTGGACTAACTGAGTCTGGCAGTTCCCTGGAAGAATTTGAGTCCTGTGCTTTTCTGGTTGGTAAGATAGCAGTAGCAAGGCAGCAGAATTAGGTTGAAATGAATGCCTGGCTTAGAATTTACACATATGGGTATAATGCCGATTGAATGCTCACAATCACAGTTAGCCATTTTTACTGTTATTGACATAACTTTCAGACAACTCTGCTCATGGAAAAAATACAGTAATACAGTGAACAAATACAAATCTTTGTTGCTATTACTAAAAGAAATGCCTAGGGAATTGCTGTTACTATATCACTAGGTAGTTTACTATGGCTACTATTTTTGTCTAATAAGCAATAAACATGTGATATATAATTATAAAAACATCATCTAGAAATGCATATGCTTCCTTTAAAACTATTTTATATGAGTATGATAAATTATTATTTATTCTCAGTGCAATATATGTTTAATTGTTCTGTCACCTAGGAAGCAGAGAGATATATCTTGTATATCCTCTTTGATGTTGCTTCTTATTTTATGTATTTAATGAGAGATGGAAATGCTGGTTCAGAAATGGAAAATGATATTCCCTAAGTAACCAGAAAATAATCCATAGTTCAAAACCAGTATTACTTGATACCTTAACTTTGGTGAAATTGTTTCTTATAAGTACTCCTCTGTATTTATTATAAAATTATAAAATACTTTTGTTTCAAAATAAATTTAGGAAAGTGATTACACCTATTGAGAGAATTAATATATTTTACTTGCAGGAAGGCCACAAAATTGATAATCTTGGGATGAGAGGAGAGGTCAGGGGCTGAGCCCTTTTTAAAGTTCTCATTGAAAATTAGAGCAATATAATAAGGCACATTGATAGGAGTGTGCTATAACCTATTTTAAATGGATATCATGAATCTTATATGTTATGATTTGTGAACAATGGAGAGGGAAAAAAGATTGGGAGCCACTGAACACATTTCTTTTTGCTGCCTAAATTGCATTATCTCTATAATAGGCTCCTGGGGTATTTTATATGTTTAAACTCCCACATTCTGTTTGTATAATACAGTACAACTTTCACACACATTACCTTACTTAACCTTTATTACATCCGCTGTTAGGGAGACATTATGTCCATTTTCAAGATCATGATACTCTAAGTAACGAGCTAGGACTCAAACTCAGATTTTCTGATTCCAAAAGCAGATTTTCTTTTTAATTACCTTGAGTGAATTGCATTCTTCCCTCCCTTCTGTCTTCTCTCCTACTCTTCCTTACTCCTTCCCTGTAATTCCTTCCTTCCTTTCGAAAGTCATTCATTCAGAAATGCCTACTAAGAGAAGACCAGTTTGGCTAGAGTGTAGGAGTGTGTGGGGAGATGTAGAGGATGGGACAGGAGGGAGGAGGGCAGCCAACCCTGCAGGCATTGTTGGCTTTGGCATGGAGTGTTAAGGTTGGCTGCTGTGTGAACTCAGTGTCCATCAGGGAGAGTGCAGTTTATCAGGTGGGAGGGGATGATGGCTCTACTCTTGTGGTGGCTGTGGAATTGGAGAGAAGTGGATGGATTCCAGAAATATGCAGGAAGGTGGAATAAACAAGAGTAAGTAAATTATTTCCTCAGATGTAGAGGGCGAGATATAAGGAAGTGTCAAGGATGACTCCCAGATTTCTGTTATGAGCACCTGGTTGGGTGATTGTAGAATTTATCGATAGGAAACACTAGGAGGAGGGTGGGATGGAGAATCATGAACTTGGTTTGCAATATACTGAATTTGACCTGCCTGTTAACCTCCTGGAAGTGCCAAATAATCAGCTGGATATATGAGTCCAGACCTCAGAAGAGAGGTGTGGCCTGGTGTTATTCTTTTGAAAGTCAACTGGCCTATAAGTGGTAACAGAGCCATAGGAATAGATAAAATCACCTAAAAAGACAGTGAAAAAGACCCAGGGTTTAAGATCCAGCCTTTGGAGATCCCCAATTTATAGAGGGTGAGAATAGGAGAAGTCAGGGGAAGAAAGAGAAAGAAAAACTATAGACTTGGAGGGAAATCCAGGGAGGCTTGTGTTCTAGAGACCAATGCATAAAAGTTTGGAGGGAAGATGTTCTCAAGTGCTATTGAGGGGGTCTGAAAAATGTCCATTGGATTTGGTAATATAAGGGACACTAATGATCTTACAGAGACTGGGCTGGTGGAGTGGAAATGAAGGGGTGGGGTAGAATTATTTTTAAGGGAGAAATAGAACACAGAATTCTTTTTTTTTCTTTTCTTTTCTTTTCTTTCTTTCTTTCTTTCTTTCTTTCTTTCTTTCTTTCTTTTTCTTTTCTTTTCTTTCTTTCTTTCTTTTTTATTTCAGAATATTATGGGGGTACAACAATTTGGTTATATATATTGACCATGCACTGCCCATGTAAGAGCTACACTCGTGGACATCCCCCAATCTGTGTGCCCCGCACCCATTCAATGAGAGTTTTCCCATCCCCTCCACCCGCCTCCACCCGCTTCCTGCCTGCCCCCTGATGTATATTATTGCCATGTGTGACATAAGTATTGATCAGTTAGTACCAATTTGATGGTGAGTACCAGTGGTCCTTGTTTTTCCATTCTTGTGATACTTCACTTCAAAGAATGGGCTCTAGCTCCATCCAGAATAATACCAGATGTGTTAATTCACTGTTGTTTTTTATTGCTGAGCAATACTCCATGGTATACAGATACCACATTTTATTAATCCACTCGTGTATTGATGGGCACCTGGGTTGTTTCCACATCTTTGCAGTTGTGAATTACGATGCTATAAACATTTGAGTGCAGATGTCTTTATTATAGAGTGTCTTTTTTTCCTTTGGGTAAATACCCAGTAGTGGGGTTGCTGGATCAAATGGTAGTTCTACTTTTAGTTCTTGGAGGTATCTCCATATTACTTTCAATAGAGGTTGTACCAATTTGCAGTACCACCAGCAGTGTATGAGTGTTCCTATCTGTCCCCATCCCCGCCAACATTTGTTGTTTTGGGACTTTTTGATATGAGCCAATCTCACCGGAGTTAAGTGGTATCTCATTGTGGTTTTGATTTGCATTTCCCTGACAATTAGAGAAGTTGAGCAATTTTTTATATGTTTGCTGGCCATCACTCTGTCTTCTTTTGAAAAGTTTCTGTTCATGTCCTTTGCCCATTTTTTCATGGGTTTTTTTGATTTTTTCTTGTTGATTTTCCTAAGTTCTGTATAGATTCTGGTTATCAGCCCTTTATCAGATGTGTAGCATGCAAATATTTTCTCCCATTCTGTAGGTTGTCTGTTCACTCTAGTGATAGTTTCCTTGGCTGTGCAGAAGCTTTTTAATTTGATCAGGTCCCATTTATTTATTTTTGTTGCTGCTGTGATTGCTTTGGGTGTCTTCTTCATAAATTCTTTGTCTAGGCCAATGTCCATAAGAGTTTTTCCAACGTTATCTTCGAGAATTCTCATGGTTTCATGTTTTAGGTTTAAATCTATTATCCATTGTGAGCTGATTTTTGTGAGAGGTGAGAGATGTGGATCTAGTTTCAGTTTCTACATGTGGCCATCCAGTTTTCCCAGCACCATTTATTGAATAGGGAATCTTTTCCCCAGTGTATGTTTTTGTGGAATTTGTCAAAGATCAGATGACAGTATGAGGATGGTTTTATATTTGGAGAACACAGAATTCTGAATCTGGAAGTATTCATTTCATTCATTCTCAGCTCTCACAACTCAAAGCAGAATCTTTTTGATGTAATATCCTAAGTACTCATTTAACTAAAAAGAAAACTTTAAGCTTCCAGACCTCTAGACTTTATCGTCTTTCATTCCTTTTCTGCTGATCTCTTCAAAGAATAGTCTGTGTATCACCACCCTGCATATTTGGTCTGGTCTAAATAGTTTTTGAGATTCACGATTGTTATAACTCCCAAACACTTTTCATAATCTGATCTCTGACCGGCTCTCCTCCTGGTTTGATTGAACCCTTTTACACTACACTGCTTAAAATTCTTTAAATAATTGGAGATTGTATTTATAAATAATAAAAAAGTCCTCCAGTCAATTGAGTTGATTCAATAGTGCTGACTCTCCCTGAAATGTCCTCCTCCCTCTTGTTTTTAGGCTGAACTAAATTATGCCTCTTATATTATGCCTTCTCTTAAAGACCCAGGGAGAACCTCTTCTATGCCTCTACTGTACAGATTTCTATAATAAAGCTTCCAACTGTCCTTATTTGCTTTTGTGTTTATCTCTCTCTCCTAAGCTGGAACTTCCTAAAGACAGGGATACTATTTATTTATGTTCATGACCTAATGTAGTAGGTAATCAGTAAATGTTTATTGAATGCATAGATGAAGCTCAACTAGGCTGATCCAAGTGAGAAGCAAGAAGTAGAAAAAAAGACCACTGAAAAGGCAAAAGATATGGCACAACAAATAAGTGTAGTACTTTATTTGTAGTAAGGGCCCATAAGCCTCACTCAGAGCTGATTTTCTTTGACTTTACACACAACTCTAAAACGCTTATTTATCTGGGAGCTATGCTGCCCTACATAAACAGACAAATCTCTGAGCCACTGATAAATCTGAGAAAAAAACAAGTGACTGACTGGTGGGGAAATAATAGGTTATATAAGAAGTTGAGAACAAAAGCTATGAAAAGTAGCAGAGTGAACTAAAGCTATGCAAAGTGATTTACAGAACTCATATTAAAATAAATAAGTAAATAAATAAAGGGTCTTCCAAGGCCTTTTATCAGATGTAAAGCCAAATGTATAAATGAATTTACTTAAACAGATTATAAATAAACCCTGACTGGTTGGGTGCAGTGGGTCATGCCTGTAATCCCAGCACTTTGGGAGGCTGAGGCGGGAGGATCACTTAAGGCCAGGAAGTCATTCGAGATCAGCCTGATCAAGATGGCTTCTCTACAAAAAATGTGAGTATTAGCCAGCACAGTAGTGTGTGCCTGAGGCTGAGGCAGGAGGATAACTTGAGCCCAGGAGTTTGAGGTTTCTGTGAGCTTTGATGATGCCACTGCACTCTAGTGTGGCAACAGAGGGAGAAGACCCTGTCTCTAAATAAATAAATAAATAAACAAACTAACTCACTCACTCACTCTGACTTATCAGGAAATGATTTGACTATGTTTTATTTTTTTTAGAAAGGCAGAAGGGCATTTCATACATTGAGAAAAAAATCAAGATGAAAATAAAGGATGAAAATAGGTATAATTTATTGAAAAAATTTCACTTCTCTATGTAATAGTAATTGAGACAAGTATGGTGGTAAACACATCAGAGCATTCAGGGAGATTAAAATAATTTGGGAATGGAAATGCATAGTACAGGAATTAGGCATTTAAGGGCGAGAAAGGAAGAGCAGTATGTAGCAAACAGTAGGAAATCTTTGGGAATTCATTGTGCATTAACATAGAGAAATTTATTTTTTGTCATTATAATAATTGAGTTGAAATATTAAATGTGCTATTTTATTGTTCCAGGAAGATACTTTGTTTCTCCCTAGAGCAATAGAAAAGATTCTTATTTCTTTTTTTCCCATAAATTATGGCACTAAGATAAAAATTTTACTTTCATTTAAAAATTTCCAAACTTTTATGTTTTCTCTTTTTAATTTAAATTGTTGGTGTGAAAAAAAACAATGGTATTTATAGGACAGAGACACCTCAAATAAGCATAATTAGTGTCTTAGTAACTCAAACATTGGCTAAAGGGTATTTGAAAGTGATGTGTCATTTAGTGCAACTTTTGTGTGTGTGTATTTGGTCACTGTTTAGTAGTGTTAAAATCAAGGGTTTTCTCTAATTACTCCTCATAAAAAGATTTTTTTTTCCTCTTCTGTGTACTTCTAGATTCAATTGCCTATCTGTTTTTACAAATGAATGAAAACATTGACTATGACTGAAGTTCTATAATACAATGTATTATTATTCTCACTCCTTAGAAGTAATAGAAGTGTATCATAATACATTTGTGCTATTAACAGCTGACCTCCACTGTACTGTGGAACCATGTAATTGAATAACGCTTTTTGTAGAGGGAGATATTCAATAGTAGAAATGAATTTAGGTACATCATGATGATAAAGCAGTCAGTCATTTGACAATTGTGAAAGTTCTGAAATGGAAAAGCTGCCTTTGATTCCTCTTGGCTGACTACTTTTCTTTTCTAAGTGGAATTTGAGCGTTTACTATGCACTACAGTAAATAATAATTTAGATGCATTTTTACTGATGGCAGCAGCATAGTTCCTTAAATGAAAGTAATATTGTAGTATGGTGATAAAATTATATAGTTTCTATTAAAATATACACCTGCAGAATGTCACATGTAGTGAGGAAAAAAAATTAAATGAAATCTGGAAAATATAAACTATTTGAAGTGGCCTATGGGATAATAAAGGATTTTAAAAACCATTGATTACTGGCAATTGTACCACTGTTCAGAAATTGCTGATCTATTATTGCACGTCCTCCATTTTAAGAATGCGGCTATCATAAATGTTGGAGTTGGTTTCTCAACATCTCCAACATTTGAAAAAGGTGCACTATCAAAAACATAAAGAACACAGAGAACCTCATTGATAGACTTTTTAAAATGGTTAAATCAATTAGAGTCTACTAAATGAAAACGCTTGCTGTGCTTTCGGTACACTTTATTATAAAATGTACTACCTAATTGTGCAAAATATAACCATAGAGTATGGATGTTTTCTTGCCATTGCACTGGCCTTTCTTTTCAATAAAGATTGTACTGAAGCAATGTGATGGATAACATGTCAGAAAATTAATTTCTTACAAGTTGGTTATTTAGTACATTAAACATTCACATCAGCATTTGAAATTGTACTCGTGAAACTCACTGGCTCAACCAAGTAGATTCGCAAATCAGAAACACTTGGTTTTAATTTCAAAAAGTTTCCATAAAATTATTTTCAAATTTGTCCAGTGGAATCAGTTTACTTTCCCTTTTTCTTTGTTAAATAAATGTATTCTAAATGACCCATTGTAGTGGGATTTAATTCTGGTTTTTAAGAGATATGGGGAAAAATGTACCCAAATGCTTGTAGTGTAAAATACTGGTTAATTGAGAAGAACACTGACCATCTATTTAGATTATTTCAGGAATTAATCTTTTTTTACTTTTAATTATATGCAGTATATTGATAGAGTTTCTTTGTCTGCCTCATCTTTCTGTGGGGATATGTTGAAAGGCCCTGCAAAAAACCAGAAACTTAATTTAATAACTTGCCACAGCAACTGTTTAGCATCTGTCCTCAAGGCAAAGAGTTGAACTGATAGGTTTCATAAAGAAAATGAGGAATCATTATACAGTTCATCTGAATTTCATTACTTGTTAGAAATTCACTCAAAGGATCATAAATTCTCTATTTTTTTCAATATTCAGGAGTTATGAAAAAAGGGTGTGTATTTTGTGATAACTAAAATTCTGATAGGGTATTAGAAATCCATCCTTTCATCAAAGGAAAAAAGCATTCACAACCTCAAATGTATGCTTTGTCCTCATGAAGGGTTTGCCCAGTGGCTAGAGTGTGCTCTCAATATTATGGGTGCAGATGCTAGTTTTGAAGTGGCGTTTGTCAGCACTGCAGTATTTTTGTTGGCATTTTGAGTTTTGAGATTTCCCATATAAAGATCATTTGTGAAATAAAGAAGGCTTTCCAATTAAGCATAAATTCTCCTCACATCAATGGCAAGTTTTATGGAATTTAGTGGTTTTTTTTTTTTGACTCTTTTACTATGACTAAATTACTTTCACTGTGTCAGATAAAAAAGAAACCAATAATGTAATGAAGCCCTATAGCACAACTATTAAGATGGATTAGGGACCCACAGATTAAATACTTGGCTCAGTAGTTTTGGGAAGTATGTTTATTCACACAGTATCCCATGATTTAAATGTTTTGCCCATGAATCTAGCACAAAGGCCAGATCATGGGATGATTCTTCTCTTGCTTCTACCCCTGTCATCACATCCAACACAAATACAAATGACATGAGTCTTCATTTTAGATCTAATATCCGTGGATTGAATATTATAGTGTCTTATTAATCAGCTTTGACAACCAACTCTAAATCTCAGTGGTTTGCAATCTCAAATATTTATTTAATCCTCACTTTACATGTGGCAGCTGTGGGTTGGCTGTTGGGTACCCATGTTGATCTTCTTATTTTGGGACTCAAACTGAAGGAGCAGCCCTTATTTGGCACATGCTATTCTTACGGTAACAAGTGAAAGCAAGAGACTGGGCTGAACCACACTAAATCACATTCAAAACCTCTACTTGGACCTCGTGTGTATAGTATCTGCTAAATTCCACTGGCCAAAGCAGGTCCCATGGCCAAGTCTATGACAGGGAGGTATGCTCTGCCTACAAGGAGGTAGCATGAGTCATGGGCCTTGAGCAGCATTGCATACTCCTCTTACAGGGAAGAGAGCAAAAATTTGGAAATAATTTTCCACAGATGGATAATAAATTTAATAGCAAACCGTATAACTCCGCATTTAGTAATCGTGAATTGTGGATTCTGTTTTTCCATTCTGCGTATTCTAAGACTTCCAGGGCCTGTTTGAATTTCCTTTTGGAATTTCCTAAGTTACTGCCTTTTGTGATCATGAGGAAAGTTGTGGTTATTGAGCAGTGAGAAGGTGTTTATTGTGCACATTAAGAACAGTAAAATTCAGGGACAGCAAAGGGTAGGATTGCTATGCATTATCCCATACCAAACAGATGGGGTACTAAGCTATCTAGTTTTCTGTAAGAAGTCCGGTTCTTTATTTCTCCTGAATATTTCTGCATGCTCTCCCTGGAGACAGTTTTCAGGCAGTTTCAACATGAGGTCACAGGTGTAGCATCCCCTCAGGATGCATGTGAACCAAAGCTCATGCAACATTCCTATGTTTAAAGATAAAAAGAATCCTTTTGTGGTTTTCTGGGAAACTAAATAGAGCTTGATAAAGTACAAGCATAGATAAAACTTTCAGCAGAAAATGACTGAGGGACATAGAGATCCAGCTGTTTGTTGATAAATGTGTATCACCTTTACATTTGACGAATCATATGAGATGTACTTATTACATTTAAGGAGTTATGGCCATCCTTTCTCAAGAACTTAAGCTATGCCGACAGCTATAATTTCTTAGTCTATTACTACTTCTCATCCGCACTCTCCTTGGTCCTTGTCTTTTACCTACATTTTCAAAAATTAACACAGTTTTAAAAGTTATAGCAGTTACTCAGACAGAAACAATATATGTAAAGCACTGAATAAGACATCTAGCACACAGTAGATACTCAGGTATTCAGTGTATGAGGGCTATTAAATATGCCATTTCTCTAATTTTCATAATATCTAAATGATCAGCTTTGATCCTCATTTCTTCTGGGTGGGTCATATTTAAAACTGCTTGCCTTAAGTGGGAAAGTGTATAAAGCCTTATGTTTGTATGAAATAAGATGTCACAAGTTTATACTGAATGCTTACTGTGGACACGGTGATAGTTTACTCACAGCAGAGACTGTAGGAGAATGTGAGTAATACCGTCCACGACTACAGAAGTTTGCAGCCACCACGGCCACTTACAATTGAATCATTTATGCACTTTATGGCAATAGATGGAAAATTAGGGATGTGTTACTGAAATGATAACCCATATTTACCAGTGAGCTCTGGTAGAAGGTCTTGATAAGTTGTTTCACTTATTTATTGTTCCCACCAATAATGTTGCATAAAATTGTGTGTGCCCCTTCCCAAAACACACACACACACACACACACACACACACACACACACACGTGTGGTAACCTTTTAAAAAATCCAAAAACAACAACAGATTTACAATCTGAATATTTCACTAAGTAAAGAAGGCTTTACATTATAATTAGAGTCCCACGGTCCATCTCTTTGGGCTGCCAGATTTCTCTGCTTATTCAGCTGAGGTTGGTACATGAAGGGAATTTAAAAGCCCTTTCTCCCTTTTCTCTTCCCTAAGTATATAGTCAGTCCTCAGAAATTAGATTTATCCTTTCATTTTCAACTAACTGTTTTATTGAATTTCGACCTTAATTCTATGGTTATGATTTTCTTGGGTGGTACTATATAGTTTTGTCAGAAACAAATATTAGAAAACAGACTTGTGTTTATTGAGTGGGAGCAAAATATAATTCTTCTAGGCCAGAAAATGTTATTGTTGTTCTCATGCTTCCAAGAGCATTTTGTAATCAATTTGATTTTTAAAAGAAAGAGAAAACAAACTAAAATGAAGAAACAGTTATTGGAAAGTCCAAGCGATTATCCTTTCTTCTGCACACCTCTGGTTGTAGCAGTACTATTTGATGACCATTTTGGCAGGGATATTTAAAAAGGGAACCGTTTTTACAGTTCTGAGAAACTTCTGCAACGTAAGCAATTTGTGTGGATTTATAGAATCATTAAAAGCTATCCATTTAATTTAGAATAAAGTAAAAACTCCTTATCTTGTCTTACAAGGCCCTTGGTGACCTAGATCCTGCATTCCTCTCTGCCTTCGTCCTGCGTCAGGTCCTTGTTTGCTCACCGCATTTTAAGTGTCTTGACATCTTCACGCATGGCCTTCCCTGTTCTGGGAATTCTCTCTCTTTCATGTAACTCAGTTTTTCTCACCTGTCCCCCTCTTCTCTGAGACCTTCCTTGACCATTCTAAATGGATCTCTCTACTCTACTATCTTCTACCTCATCACCATTTTCATCTCATTTTTAACACTTCACATTTTGATTACCTGATTATTGCTTGTCTTCCCCACTCCAGGGTTGTAGGGACTTTGTCTCTTTTTCTCTACACACCTAGAATTTGGTGTAGTGCTTGGCACAAGTGGGTGCTCAATAAGTATTTGTTAATTAAGTGAATGAGTCAATGAATTAATGAGAAGGGGCTGTATTTTATTTAAGATATTTTACTTCCTCATCTGTAAAATGGGGAAAAAGGGCCTGACCACAGAAAATCTGTTGCAAACCAAGGATGGTGGAGGACAGAGCTCTTGGTTTCCCATCCAGTGTCCTCTTCTCTCTACTGTGCCATGATGCTACCTTGAAAAACACAGTGTGAACATGGCCAACACAGCTGAGGTCCGCTGCCTCTGAAAATATCTCTGCTGATCTGCTTTCTGGAGTGCCTCTTGGGCTGTGCTTTTACTCTCTTACATCAGATGTACTGGAGTTTTTAAGGGATCAAATAGAAAACCCATATAGAGTAACAAGTCAATAACATTTGTTTTGATCTAGATTTTGGTTTGGAGCAGGTGGCTGAGTTAAAAGTCCCACAAGGTAATGTGGGAATAGAGAGATAGTAAATGAGTGTGCATGCATCACTCACATATTTATTTATAGTCATTTTCAACTTAAGAAAACTGGATATTCCGAAACAAGAAACTTCAATTGAAGGCTCTTTTAAGTAGTGACCATTCCTGATAAATTTAAAATATAATTTGATTTATCAGACATCAGTGTATTCATTGCCAAGTATCTTCTACCTTAGGATTTTGTGATTCTATATGATTCAGCTATAATAGCTTTGATTTAAGGATAAGAAAATAGAATAAAATGTATATCACTTATCAGAAGTAACATATAGTCATTTATGGAACTGACCTACCAATTAGAATGACTCTTTGGAGTACAAATTGGTATTTGTTAGCGCCTATGCATATAAACAGACTATTTGACAGACATTGTTGGTTGCTTAACTGGTAAACACTTCCTTCTTACTTGCTAATAACATTACCCAGATTTTATTTATCCTCATTCTAACTGGCCTTGTGTGCCAGGGGAGGCTGTGTCCTAAGTGGTGAATCTTATTGGTCCAAAAAAAGTGTAGTGGCCTCATTTTCTCTGCTAAGTGATGCACTTAAACATAGGCATGTGATTCAATTCTGGTGAATGAAACTTGAGAGAAAATCTGGTGCGGAGTTTTTGAGAAGGGTTTATTTACTCACAAGATGGGGACCGAAACAAGAATGTTCCCTTTTCTGTTCCTGAATGTTTCCTCTGTATGTAATGTTTGGAACCATGGCAGGCATGTGGGGACCATGAGAGGAACCAATCTTAGAGGACAAGGCAGCAATGAGAAAGGCAGAGCAGACAGATGGGCGGGAGGAAGCTGAGAGCTTGACGCTGTCATCGAGTCGCTGAATAAACCACCGTGCCTCAGGTTTTATGTAAGAAAATTATGTCCTTATTTAAACCACTTTTAGTAGGGGGTTCTCTTACCTACTGCCCAAAATATTTTAACAGGTGTAAGTTTATTGGGTCAACTAAAGAAGATACAGCCCAGCTTTACAACCTAAACCACTAGTCTCCACAATAAGAAAGAAAACAACAAAAAAGTGACATATTTTAAAATGTAAGCAGCTATGAAAGCTAAACATAGAAAAAATTAGCTGGTATACAGACAGCCAACATCAAAAAATAAATATTTATTACACGCAGTTTAAAAGGAAATCATTTAAATTTGTGACCTTTGCTTCATTTTTTGAATCTGTGTAGAAATGTTTAACCAAAAGCAAACAGTTTTCCTTGGCACATGCAGAAAACAAGTGCTTTTAATTCTGAAGAAAATGTACTGTTCTTTGTCATTTTTATCTTTTGCTGGTGGGCATGTTTAGATCCTACCTAAAGATATTTTTCTTGTAAATTCAACTTTTCTAGGAAAAATACCAAATCCCTGAATATTAATATTTCACTGGGACTGACTATAAATCAGATTTTCCATCAGACTTTTACTCTAGAAGTTGCTGTTAGTATGAAAGTTATCGGTATGAATTTGGGGTTTGAGGTGTCTCTAAATTGGGTATCTCTATGGGTTTTGCTTTCTTTTGCTAAAAGAAGAAAAATTCACATTTCCATTTCTCTCTCATGGCTATTTCCTATTCAGTTTCCCATTTCTTCTCGAGGCAAAATAGGTAATTTTTATTTTTCCCAAGAATTACTGATTTTATTCAGACTTAATTTATTACCTGTGTGTTGTAAGTATATTCTCTTATTTTAAATACATTACATCACTATCTATTGTTAGATCATCTTTTCCTTTTCACATCTGGGTAAGATGTTCAGAGATTTATCTGATTATTTTAAATAAGACTTAAAAGTGCAAGCATTAGAATATTAATGACATAGACGTCTTTAAAATAGTATACTGGTATGCTAAGAATTGTGCCTAGAAAGATGAGATCCCATATGCTTTTGTAAAGTAAAAATTACTTACTTTTAAATTATTAAAACATCTGTATTCTTCCTGATTCTTCATACCCATAGGTCTACAGCAGTACCTCTCAACTTCGCATTTAGGAAAATCTGGGTGCTATTAACAGGTCTATGGAGAAAAAAGTTACCCTACACAAATATGTTGAAGAAATGCAGTTGTTTTGTTTGCTTGTTTTGTTGTGTGTGGACGTGTTGTTTTCTCTGTTTTGTTTTGCTTTTACTATGGGACTTCTCCAGAGCAATGAACATGCAAATGTATGCAAAGCAGTTTCATAACTGTGCTCTGTAGAAACAACTCACTTACCTCGATTAATACGCTACATTTCCTCATAACCAGAGAGCGATTCCTCAGACTTCTGTCACTTACATTGAATATGGGTGGTTGATTGATGTGTGCCCCTCATAGAATGTGAGCTCCTTCAGGAAGCTTAACCATCTTTATTTTCTCAGTACAGGGAACATGCCTGTGAAGAATAAGAATGTGGGGGAATATTTAAGTACCTTAATGCCTATATTTGGACATGTGCTACTAGGATACAGGTTGTTTCCGTGTTCTCTCTGATATCCCAGTCTATGTTCATTGAAGTAGGTCAACATGGAAAAAAAGGATATGTTTGTCACGAGAGGAAAGTGAGTGGTCCTGTGTGGGAGTTTCTTTCAGGTCCACAGGAGACAAGGAGAAGGTAGAGGTGTACCACTATTCAACTGAGTAAGGTTTTACAGAGCTGTTTGAAAAGTGTAAGTGGGAGTTGTAGTGGTGGACTGGGAAGCAATGGAAAAAATTGTGTAACTTATATTCAACTTTCAGATGCAAAGGACATGAGCGAGTTTCTCAAAAACTCCAAGAGCATAATACCACATAGGTCTTACAACCATAGTTACCATTGTAATTTTTACTATATTTAAGCTACCTTAGAATGCCATGACATGCAATATGTATATATTTCGCCAATCATTTGAGCCTGGATTTGAATCACACTGATGTTAAACCTGGTGTGGATGAATGGGACCACAGCTAAGTAGTGAACCTAGTTGACTTTAAAATACTTTGCATCTTGATTTAGCTTTATTCTTTTGTCTCATTAAGTTGACAGTAACTCTTGACACGTATTAAAAACTGTATTTCCTTTTCGAAAACAACTATCAGCAAGAGGGAAAACTTTAAATTGAAGAAGTAAATTGTTTGTAGTATAAAACTATGAATAGAAGAGAATTTACTTTTGATGGAAATACAGTTTAGGAGAAGGCTTGAAACCCATAAGAATATTTCTATATTCATGAATTTGGGGATTCTCAAAAGTCTGAAAAAGAATCTTTTGTGGAGGTTTAGAGACCAATGTGCCATATATTTACATAGTACTTTACAATTTAAAAATTATCTCACATTCTTTATTTACTTGGTTTTCACAACAGCTCTCTGAGACAGGGCAAATATCAATATGCCATATCCTTGGAAATCAAAGTTTATGGCTAACTGTAGCCTGTGCTCACTTATATATTCTCTTTTTTGTGATCATACCGTTAAACCAAATTCTCAGCTTCCCTGGCAGTTAGATGGTGCCATGGTTAATGGGATGTGATTGGAAATTATGTGGAAGTGAGTTTACCACCTCTAGGCTAAGGACTTTTAAGAGTGAAGGTGCCTTCTACATGCTCTCTGCCCCCTCATCTGTTGGCTGAAGGCAGAGGATCCAATGGAAGGTTCCAGGGAATAGAAGATGATGGAACCACTACATGACAGAAACTGAGTCTTCTGAATGTCTGCGTGGAGCAAAGCCTCCCTACAACTCACGTTAGACTGTGATATGAGTGAAAAATAAGCTATATTGTGTTCAGCTACTGAGATGGTGAGCTGTCTGTTACAGCAGTTAGCCTTTTCCAATACACCTTCTGCCTCCTTAGTCTAATGTATTTCTATGACTTTGTATTACCTATCTATATGAATGAAAATTTTTTTTTTATAAATTAGTGCAAAGCTGTTTGAGAACCTGAAGAAGTGTGATATGATCAAAAAAACAAGAGGAATCCTTAGATATCATTAGGGTAGAATCTGAGTTTTCCAGAGGTTGCACAATAAAATAACCCAGAAAGTGGATGCCCTCAGTTCTGAGTCCAGGGCATGTGCAATAAAATGAAAGAAATAGGAGGCATGAAGGAAAAAACAACATGATTATGGGTTGAATGGCACTAGTTCAAGGCTTTTGTTTTTGAAACATAAGCCAGTATATTCTTGGCATGAGATAGCACTAATAAGAAGGAATAATGTTGCATAAAGTTGCTTTTGGTATAAAGTTAGTATTAGATTACAGGAGTATTTGATGACACCACATTAAAAATGTGAAAGGAAGTCATAACCAAGTTACTTTAAGGAAGCTGGCAAGTACCCAGGTAAAAATTTGTTTGGCCTCTTGGAATCTGGTTACTATTTTACAACCTCAAAGGGTAATTCAGAATGCTGTTTGTCGTGTATTCAGGCAAACCAACAACCTTCAAATTCAGTAGAATTCTTATGGAATGAAGGTGTCAAAAGACTTGAGAGATTGGAAGTAAGATTCATAGAGATTCTCACCAACCAGGAGAGGTTTATTCATTTCTTTCTTTTTTGCATGTTGCTGCTACTCTCTTTATTCTTTGTTCAAAACAGACATTACTAATCGACAACAGCACTCTCCTATTTTTTTCTAGAGGAAACAGCCTCAGAGTCCTTCTGAACATGGTGCTCTGCACACTCCCCTCAGGAATTGCTTCTCTTGGAGGCAGCACAGTAGGGTAGAGGGGAAGAAACCAGTAGTGGATGCCCGTGTGGATGGGTAAACTCACTCTATAATCAAAATAGTATTTTTTTTTCTTTTTTCTACCGTTGGTCCTTCTCAAATCAAATGAGGCAGCAGTGGCCATGGGACTATTTGGGGCGATGGCCATGAGGAATAACTGTGTCAAAAGCCATTTTATTATTCTCTTAAAATCTTTTCTTCCCACTCATACTTTCTAAATTGTTTTCCATTCTGGACTCTTAAGAGAGAAATAGTAATTTTCTTTTACTTGTTCTCAAAGATTTACCTTTTCGGGATTCATTAATGCCTCCCTTGATGTGGGAAAAGAAAGGAGGAAACATCCCAGTCAGATCCATTTCTCCACTCACTTATTAAGTCTGCAAAAACATTCAAGAATTTTCAGCTAAAGAGGAGGCCTAGGTAGTTGGATATTCAAAGTGCTTAGACTTATTTTGAATGTTAAAATTAAGTAATGCACTGTATATTTTTAAATTGCTGTAAGAGTAGATTCTCAGTGCTATCGTGAAATTAGTATGTTCCTTTCCTCTTCATCTTTCGCTTTTTTCTACCCTCTCTGTCACTCTTACTATCTTCTTTTTAATTTTAACATTGCTTTTGGGCATTTTGTTCCATTTTATGAGAAATATGCTGTGTTTTCTTGAATAAATCAACCCCTGTTGATAAATTGCTGAATATATTTTTATATCTAAATATTTTAAAGTAGGGATTTGTGCTAAGTCATATATGTGAGAAAATAATCTATTATTTTATTGTAGAAGGATTTAGGATTGCTAGGAGAGGAATTTAAAAATTCTATTCAAATAAGTATTCTTTCTTTGCTCAATGTGTACAGAAACAGTAATATTCTAAAGTAGAGGCAACCAAATAGGCTGTTACATCCTGTACTTCCACAGATTACTCTGTAAGTCTTCAGGTAGCAAGAAATGAACTACGTAGTGTAGAGGGAAAATATTCCCTTTTCTCTGGTCACATACTCTTACAAAATGAGTCTCATACTCTTTCGTTTTGTTTTCATCTTTCTATCCACCCAGTTTTTTGTTACAATGTGGCTACCAATTAGAGCTAGGATCTTATTGCTGTGCTTTAACAAGAAAGTTTTTTTTCATAAGGATGATTCACAGAGTCACTTTAGGGGCTTCCCAACCTGACTTGGACACCTCTATTTTTCAAGAGTGAAATTAAAACCATTAATGAGTCTATCATGCTTCTAATCCATAATTTTGAAGAGCCTCTTTTTTTGGCCCATGGTTCAGTTTCTCATGCCCTGTCTCATAAAATTTGGAAGATCCTTGGAATGCATTCACGTGTATGTTGATGGTACTAATGATATGAATATGGACATAGATATTTAGAGTGAAAAAAATAATAGACCTGCAAGGGACTTCAGAGATTATTTGGACAAACTTGTTCATTTTATGAGTAAGAAAATAGAAACTGATATAGTTCAGTGCAAATTTTTTTGTACATCTCTCATAACCTTATTTAGCCATGGATGATAGCTTGGTATTCTACAGGAAGAATGTATCAATTGCAAAGATCATCATGGTCCATGTGGTATGAATAAGAAATCTGAAAAACATGTGTTATAGTGTCTTAGTAATAGTAGCAGCATCATCACCAACAATGACAGCAGCATATATTTATCCAAGGCTTAATGTATGCTGGGTGGTATTCTCAAAGCTATTGACACATATCTAATGGAAATCCTATGATGAACCTATGAAGTATGGTTTAATATCAGTTGAGATTCACCCTGGGGGAGAAAATAAAACTAAGGCACAGATAGTAAGTGGCAGAGCCAGAATTTGAGCTATGGAATTCAGAGGCTGGGCTCTTTTACCCCTTTGTTGTGACTAGATTCTCTTAGTGACCATAGAAGTAGATAGTCCAGAGGAAGGACTAGAGACGGTCCAGGCACTTTCAGCTCCATCTGACAATATTCAGAATATCTGTGCACTCTGATGGGTAAATACTTCATTTTTGGTGCCTTTTCGAGGAGCACTTTCTATTTGTTTAACAAGAAAATAAAATAAATTTATCCAGGTATAAGCATCTCCCTTTTTACTAAATGTTTTCTTTTTTAAATAATTAACTCTCTTTTTCATAATTTTTTGCTATCCAGATATCATCTTTTAATTTATTCCGTTTTAAAGCATATATGTAAGTAACTCAAGGTATGTATCATTTGCGCTTACTCATTTACTGACAGAATAAGTGGTTATAGGAATGAGAAGGATAAGAAGGAAATAAAGACAAGATAAAAATACATGTGTCCCTTGCTTATGAAAACTTGATACATTATGTAACATTATACAATTACTGGTCAATGCCAAGTAAGTGGATTAAGATGATTATTTATGCAAATGAAAATTGTCTTTAAACCAAAAAATTCATGTATTGTGATTATGTAGTAAACCTTTTATTATAATAAATAATAATTTTATAGGCATCCAGAATTTCAGAAAACTGTGAGATATATATATAAAGTTCTCAGGGAAGACATCTACTAATATAAAATGTGAAACTTACTATGAGTAAAGGAGAGTATTTGGGAAAAAATTAAACTCTTCTATTTTACCTAAGGACCTCTTGTTTTGTTTACTTCAGAATTTAATATTTGCCTTTTTCCCATCCCACATATTTGCTTTGGATAGCAATATTGTACCCCAAAATGTCAGTTTTCTTGCTTGACATTAAAAAATTAGACCAAGGCTCACAGAGCCCATACTTGCATCCGACCTTGGCTGTAACTGCTGTCACAGTAAACATTGTTGTGTGTTGACGTTGGCACCTCTGGAGGAGCATATCAAGTGCAAGAGGCCTCGTGGACCATGTGGTTTACATCACATACCTGTAACATACGGTTTGTGTTGTCCTTCGTGAACTCTCTTTAAAGGGCATTCATATTGGTTTTCTTTTCAAAGTGCCATAGTTTTATTTCTGAATCTATTAGAAGATTTTTTTTTCATTCCTCATAAATTTCTGGCAGTTTTGAGGCAAGCCATGACAAATTTTAATATAAGAACTTGGGAAAACTTGAAAGAAAGCACTTTAACACCACATATTGGGTAAGATTTTTTTTTTTAATGTTTTCTGCCAGGTATTCCAGATATTCTCTTAAACCTGTAAAACCTAAGGACTGAATTTGATTTAACAAACAATATATATGGAATAATTTTGAGTAGAGTCTAGTGCTTGCTGCGTTCAGAGTATATCCACCATCTCCCTTGTTCTTTGGAATGGTATTTGAAGGTCTCCCAGGAGAACTTTAATTGATTTTTCTTTCAATCAAGAGAATGAAAAAAAACAATCTTACACAGGCTTTTCTCTCCCAGAGGAAATACCATATCTTATACATTAGCTTCATAGAGAAGTTAAAAAGTTTTAAGAGTTTGGTCTGGATGATCTACTTTTGTTCTCTTCCTTGAGAGACTGTATAGTTAAACTTCTGATAGCACAGATAGTATTTTATCTTTTCCTCATTTTGGCACCAGTTTTCACTTCTACTAGGATGGTTGGTTGGGAGAGCTGAGTTTCTGGGCCTCTTAGTCAAAATAACTCTGGTTCTGATCCCAGCTTTGCTAGATTCAACTATATGAACATGGGCACATTTTTGCTTGTTTGACTCTCTTTTTACTCATCTCTGAAATAGGGCTATTACCTACTTTGTTGTGAAGATCAAGGGGGAAAATGTGTATAAAATATATATTATCATGTGTGACCTATAGTACATGTTCATTAACCTATTTGGATCCTTTCTGGTTAGAATTAGAATGTGTGTTAATTCTTTTTGGTATGGTTCTGTGTTGTGGACCTAAACTTGGAGAATTTTCAGTGTGTACCTACATACACAAATCCAACATGTGGGTTTGTACATATGTGTTGTACACAAACTGAGATTCCGGGTTATTTGTATTCAAACGTGAATCCTTCCCTGCGTAACTTCACACTCGGCCAATTTTGCCTTCAAACTAATTGGTCACTAAATACTTAAGTTTTTAACATGAAAACAACATGATGTCTTAAAAGTGTCAGTGAAGCAGGCAAGTCTTTTTTTTTTTTATTAAGGATGAAATTGGGTCATATTGTGCACTGCACACTGAACTTGATTAAGAAGTTCAAGGATTATAGATGTTTTGATAGGTATTTGCTTGCTTTCAGAGTACTACTGTCTCCCTTAGGAGAGTTCCTTAGCATTCAAATGAGGACACTTGTGTTTGAACATCTCCCTAAGAGCCAGACTGGACAGATGTTTCTCAAAATGAGCTGCTGAAAACAGCTGAAACTGGAATTTAAAAGAAAACTGTCCAATCTGGCTTGAGTCTTTTATTTTTAAAGGCATAATAAAGGGGAGCATGGAGCTCCTTTGGCATTTTTTTTTTTTTTTTTAACAAAAAACACCATATGTGAAGGTACTGTTTGGGAAAGATTTCAGTTTGAAAATGAAGATGTGGTTAGATTTGGTTCATTTATCTTGGCTTATTCCTCTTGTGTGGACATGTTATCACTTGACATTCTTGAGCAGCTCTGATTCTATATACTTTTCCATGGCATTAGCTTGATACAGTATTTATATAAGTCCACCATTCAGTCAGTTTAAAAATAGGCCATTTATGGTAAAAATCAGCCCCACCAGTTGATTGACATTAAATAAAACCAAAATATTGGCTGGTTTCCAGTTGTTTCTGATGTGTTTGTTGCCTTGATATAGACACATCACACCCAGTCTGTTATACATGCAGAGTTTGCCCACAGTAGTTCTTCTGAAACCTGAACAAAATGGAAACATTGTGGCTGTGTATATTTTAAGCTGTTGGCTGTCAGTTTTGTTCCTAGAACCTTCAAAATTGATTTTTCCCCCCAAATTTTGACAATATTAGTAAAGGAAGACTATTGGTCCATTGGGCCTTCCTTTGTCTCTACTCCCTCCAAATATAATGCACCTTTTTTTTTCTGCCTTCTACATTTATGCACTTCTTTGTAGAGGCCTTTTTGTTTCCTTTAAAAGATGGTTCCTTTCATCTTTTGCCTTTGTTTTCATTCACTGCCAAAGAAAAGCTTTCTCTTGAAGGCTTTAGAATATAAGGATGGCTTTTTATAAGCTTGATCCACTGGAATAACAACGTAATGCTTTTACCCTTGAACATATCAGGACAGAGGGGCATCTTGACATCCAGCTCCTCATGCGAACACAGCCTATCCCCAGAAGAGCATCTTTACAGGTGCAGAAATTTACTCAAAACGGCCTCAGACTGGGGAACACTAATCACTTTTTTTCTCTCTCTAGGATTGTGAAGTTTGTGAATATTGTCTGAGCACATGCATATTAATCATATGCCCACAGAGAGCAGTAAAATTCTTTGAATGAAAACATTCATTGGGAAATAAATGAATGTAATTACAATTCACAGGAGCACTTTTGTCAGAGTGCAATTTGTAATCCTTAAAGTCAGAACACAGCAGGCACCCTTAATATTGTTCTAAATAGGTGTTTTCTTTCTAAATAGTTTTCTATTAATCAACTTTAACACAACTCCCTCATTCTTATATTATTTTGCTTCAGCATATCTAGAAACACCTATAATTAAGTGTTAATCTATAAATGATAGAATTCAGTGTCTTTGACTGAGGTTAGTTGAAAAGGAAGGAATGAGTGAGGTTGGTTTTGCTGAGCCCAGTGCTGGAACTGGGACCTTAGTCTCATGATTCCTTCTGCAGTGTGGACTTGCAGGGAGAGGCAGGGAGGGAAAGAGGAATATCAGGGGGCTCTGCAGTCAGAAGAACCTGGGTTCCAGGCGTGGTTTACCTCTCAGCTGTGTGACATTGAGCACTTTATTAGTTTCTCTGAGCCTGGTAGTCTTCACCTATAAAATAGGAATGGCTTATAATATGGTTGTGAAGGAGAAGCGATGATACACAGAATACAGTTCTTGGGATGTAATAAATGTTTTTGTTTCGCAAAGAATTGGGTTTGCTGGCAATCGTGTAGGGAGTGTTCCAGTTACTATATATGCGTAACACGTAACACCAAAACTTGGTGGCTTGTAAAGAGACATCTGTTATGTTCTCAGATTCCGTAGGTCAGGAATTCAGATAGGCCACAGCAGAAATGACTTTTCTCTGCTTCGCAGTGTCTCGGGCTGCAGCAGGAAGACTGTAAAAAAGGGAGGGAGTGGCAGGAGTCATCTGAAGCCTTACATATTCACACATCCACTGGTCTGGTTGAAGTTGGGAAGTCTCGAACATCTGGGGGCTGGTACAGTTAGGTCTCCTCAGGCACCTCCCTCTCTGTCTGTCTGTGGCCGGCCTCTCCATGCGTTCTCTCCAGAGTGGAAGCCTCAGAGTTGTTGGAACTCTTACGTTTTGGCTCAGAACTCCTAAAGCGCACTGGAGGAAGAAGAGCTGGAAGGAGCTGGCAGAAGCTATATCTTTTTGTGACTTCGCCTTGGAAGTCACAGAGTATTCCTTCCAGCCAGTGCTCTGTTGGCCAGTGCAGGCACAACCCCACACCCAGATGCAAGAGGAGGGAAGAGCCTCTCTACCGCCAGTGGGAGGAAAGCTTATGGGGTGGGATATGTACATCTCTGGAAAATGCGATCTGCCACAAGACTGGCAAGGATTTTATTTTTTATGGGTTGTTTTTTCCTCCTCCTCCTTCAAGACGTGTGGAGATAGGTTCTAAGAGTCAATGTTGGAGCTGGATCTGGAGGCTTATTAATGCCAGGCTGAAGAAAGTGAGCTGTTTTCTGGAAGGCCTCTGGAATTTTTCTTTTCTCCTTCTCCCTTCCCTTTGGCGCTCTCTGTTGTGTGTGTGTGTATGTGCATATACATACATACATACATGTTATTATTTTTTGAGGAAGGAATGACTCCACGAAGAGATGCTTATTCAAGTTATGAATTACCATTTCTCAAAGAAGCTTACCTTATAGGGTCCTAGATTCTCTCCTGTGTTTCTGTAAATTTGGTTTTCAAACCTGGCAGTTGCATCATGAAGGCAAAGTCAGATTTGAATAGAATTGAAGAAAATTCCATTAGAAAGACACCACAGCATATGCAGAAAACGCAGCCTTTGTGTGTGGCACCCAAAAGTGGTGTGCCTTCTTGAACCAGGCCCACTTATTCTTCCAAGCTTGCTGCTCTTTCTTTATGTTCATCTTATAAAAATTAAGATGTGGAAAATCATGGAGACTTATTAAAGCAATGATTTGAAAGGCTGCTGTTGGAATTATGATGACAACTCATCTCTCCAGAGCCTTTAGATACTTTCTTTAAAAGGCTGTAAGTCATAGTCTTGAATGCTAAAAACAAACAATTGCTAAAAACAAAACAGCAACAGCAAAAACTTGCTTACAAAAAATAAACAAACAATAACTCAAAAAAATGTTAGGCCTAAGTGAGAAGAGCTCAGGTAAAGGATGTCTGTTTCATGCACTTAACAGAGTGGAAAGAAAGCACTTAGTATTACTAAATCTCTAACATTTATTAAGAACATACTCAGGCAGTAGTATGTTCATTTTAGTCTCCTTAGTTTTCCTCACATGTGATGTTCTGTCCAATGTTTTAATAAGGGAAGCACTTTACAAATCAACTGCTATGAATAGGGTAACATCTTGGCCTATTAGCAAAGAAATCACTGTAGGCGTAAGTTAAGGGGAGAAAAAAGTGTTAATTATTTTTAATGTGTTTTTACAATTTAATAAATAACTCTCTTTAATTATTTTTAATTGACAAATAGAAATTGTATATATTGTGTATAATATTTTTTAAAAGAATTTATTTTTTATTGATATATGATAGTTGTACATATTTTGGGGGTACCTGTGATATTTTGATATCTGTATACAACGTGTAATGATCAAATCAGGGTAATTGGGATATTCATATTCATTTATGTTTTCTTTGAAAAGTGTTAATTATTTAAAGCCCAAGTTCAGGCTTCCTCTGGGGGAGCTCCTGCAGTTAGTTTTTGTTTATCATGCTAAGAGTGTATATCCTGGCAGGAGTCAGAGTTGCATTGAAGGGGCTTAATAAATAAATTTACATTCTAACTTAGACTTCTCTCCTGTTGAAATACTATTTGTTGTTTGTCTAATGCATAATGCATTTTTATAGTGTTTTGATGAGCCACGTACATTCTGCACATTGTTGTGGCCAGCTTGTACTAAGTGACATATGTGCTCTTACTGCTATTTTGCTGTCCCACTGATTATGATACCTACATATTATGCTCATAAACGTGGGCTGTGAACTGGTGATATTTTTATATTTAGGGAGTTTTTAAAAATATCCTTGCATGTTTTGTGGAAAATATTCTCAGAGATTTTTGGAGATCATTGTGCATTGTTTTATCCTACAGGGGCCAGTTGTCCAGCATCTTTTACGGCTGAAAAAAATGTACTGGCTCCTGAGAATATAATAACTAAAACAACAGACATTATGCATTTTAAGGGGGGAAGAGTGATCACTGAACCAATGTTGCTGTTCTTGCTTTTTCTGTTCAACATTTTTCTGGAAACAATAGTGACAGTAAAGAAATGAATTTATATGCAAGGGTGGGGATTTTAAAGTCATCTTTAAAAACATGTTTACAATGTAAAATCCAGGTTACCTATGGCCCGTGCATATTCTTAATGGCTGGGAGCTTTGCATCACTACTTCCTTCTGCTGCTATCCTGGTCTCTGTTGGAGAGGAAGCGGGTCCCCCAAGGAGTCTTCTTAAGTGTGTGTGTGTATGGGGGGGTGTAGATTGAGGAATAAAGCTTTTAAAGATACAGTGTGTCTCTCAATGGAAAGGATAATACTGGAAATAACAGAATCATCTCAAGTTAGCAGCTTCTTAGTCAAGTCATTGTTTAATACTAGTCTGTTCCAAAATATGTATAACCCACTGCATCTATTCCCTCTCTCTCTCGTTTTCTTTTTCTTTATTTTTTTGTTCACTAGCTACAGTTCTTTCAGTTTCTTTTTTATTTGAGTAAGGAAGCATGTTCTTTAAGAAAAAATATGTAAATGTGTTTGGTATGGTTATAGGGACTTTACCATTAACTAAAATTAATTCCTGACACCTATAAGAATTCATCCACACTGAGTGTTTGGGTCTATGGATGATGGATGAGGGAAACTGAGGAAATGTTGGTATGAGGAATGGTCTGGAGTGATGTAACCTTGGTAGAGTTCTACAGGCTCAACATGGGGGGTACTTGAGGGCACTAACAGAGTCAGAAGAGGGGTGGAGGAAGGGGGAGGGGAAATGCAAAAAGTGACTCTTTCAAAGTTTTGAACCTAGGAAATGGAGGAGGATATGTTCTTTCTCCTCTTCTCTTTCCCATCCTCTGTGGTTCTGCTCCTTCTTTCCCAACATTGCTTCCTCTTCCAGGGCCCTGAAACTCAAGTCAGTCCTGTGTGGCTAATAATTAAACTACGTGTTGGTTTATAAGATTTTGGGGGGCTACCTTGGGACATTGTTTCCGTGAAAAATTAGTTCTGAATGTCAAACAATGTATTTGCAAACAGTTGCATATCATAATTTGTTCTGGTAAAGGAAAGACATACATATAGAAGTATGTGCATGTGTGTGTATTACACGTGTGTATGCATACTATCTATATTTAGATAGTATAAGTGTAGCTAAATATAGATATTATATATGTGTACATATAAATATCACTATATGTAGCATATAAATGTACATACATTATATATGTGTGTATATATAGTCAGTATAGAGATAGGTATAAATATTGACTTAATAGGTTATGAAATCCTATAGGCTTTGAATCTCGTGATTACACATACATGGAAAAGTGGGCAGTCACTCATAATGTCAGGAAGAAAGAATCAACAGGAGAGAAAATACACCAGTAGCTGAGTGAGAAAATATATTCTGGGAGTTATAGTCCTTTCTTCTGTGATGAATAAAGGAAAGGAAGAGATGTAATTAAAGCTGTAGATGATTATGTTTCCTAAGGTGTATTTTAATTAGATTTCGAGGGGGAACAGGTGGTATAATTGAAAACTGTGGATCCTTTTCAACATTGGTTTTCCAATGTTAGCTCTTCATGCTTCTTATAGCTTTTAGGGCAGTTTTTCTCTTCAACTTCTTTCTTTCCTTTATTTCTCCTTCGATGAATTAAGTTGATTTTATAATATATCATTTAAGTTATTATTCAAAACAATATAATTATGCAGTAGAAATAAAAGAGCCATATTATTTAATATATAAAATAGGATTTATAAAAAAGTTTCAATATTATATTTAATCTCCTAATGAGGAGATTACTGTACTGGATTACATTCAGGGTTTATGGCTTTCTGGTCAATTGATTATCTTTTCTCTAATAGATATGCATTGTGGAATGTAAGATATTGGCAATTAGAATTAGTACATTTATAAATTTAAGATGCTTTTGTTAAATTCAAAGCTTTGAAATGCACATATTATGCTGTATTCATTCAGCAGTCATAACCTACCCAAAGAAGGAGTTATAATGGTTGGAGTGGAAGAAGAGTTCGGCAGGCGGGAACGCAGAGGGAATGAAAGACAAAGAGCCTTTTTTGGTGATGATCTCAGTCATGGCAAATGTCTCATGGGAGAAAACATCATATCGCTATTTGTTCTTTTACCTCTGAATCTCAGTATTCGCTGTAAATGTTTATTTCCTAAACTAAATGTGTTTTTTCCAGCAACATAATTGGTGAGTGTTTTAAAAAAGAATTTATCAATTTTAAAGCAAAAAAAAAATTAGCAATTTTAAAGCAACGTTGCTCAGGAGTTGAAGGCATTCTATGCTGTCTGACATTGCTTCCTATATAAAATTGTAGCTTCATAGATATCCCACAGTGATGGTAGGAAACCTTTACTGAAATCATTCTCTTAGAGAGCAAAGATAATCACAATGAATGAGAAGTCATCATGGCTCATGTATTTTTCTCATAATTGTGGGAAAGTTTAGTGATTTTGAAACAGTTTTGAGATAGGAATTTGGACAACAGTTTTAAACATCTGAATTTCCAGGTCAGAAATCAAGTCAAGAGAATGTGATTTGCTGAAATTGCATGATAATGAACAAACTGCTTTGAAGTTGTGGGATGATGTTAGATGTAGTATGAGAAGCCATTGCTGTATGATTCCCAGAAATTCAGTAGGAAGCCACTGTGGTTTCTGCCTCTAAAGGTGTAATCCTTTTTACAGGCTATTGAGGCTCTGGGTTGCTACTCCTGTGCTAACATTTTACATATCAATTTCCATTGCAACCCTCTACGTGTCTCAAACAAGATCATCAGTTTAACTCAGAAATCCCTGAGATTGTTTTTCTGATGCACATTGACATGAGGTGCTCTGTATATTATTGAGACAGTACTGTCAATGCATATTTGCGTATAACATTTGATTCTTTACCAAAACATTTTATTTTAGGTTGTTTAAATTATCCTTGCTACTACTAGACCTCACTTTAATCCATACCATGTCATCAGTTTTATATGTTGTTAGAGTGGTATAAATTTACTGTATGTTTTTATGTACCTATGGCCATATACATATAGTTTTACTCATAACGGAATCTGTTCTGCCAAACCACTGCAAAACTCTTAGTGCCTGTCAGAACCATTTGTACTGGAAAGGTTTTGGGGGGGTTGGGATTGATAATTATATTCCCCTTTACTTCTGGAATCTTATCCTATAGAAAGCAAATATGGACTAAAATACTGCATTGGCTTTATGATTAAAAAATATTGACTGAAAACCTTGGCAGGGTTTTCTTTCATACTATTTGAATTTGGACTCTGGAACCCTCCTGAAAAAGAGAGAGAGAGAGAGAGAGAATGAAGACATGGATTGAATCTTGAAGAAAAAAGGAAGAATAACTTCTCCCATCTCCTAATATTATGCCAAAGGAAGTTGTTTTTTTTTTTTAAACTTCTGTTAAAAGAGCAAACCACATAACAAAAGAAACATAAGTTTGGTGGGGTAGGTGTCAACTTGATGGGTAAGCTATGGTTTTGAAAATGTCAAATAGTTGACATTAATCTGAGTCAGAACAATTACTGGAGGACTCCCAGGGTCATGAGGACAGTCCAAGGTGGTGCAGAACCTGGGTGTGAAATGATGTCTGAATTTGATTTGTCCTTGTTTACTCCTCCTTGCCTGTCTATGTACCGAGAAAGCAGTTTCCCGAATGCTTTATGCATTCAAAACTTTCAAAATTATAATGCCAACTTTAAATTCCCATTTAAAATTTTTGCCTGTGTTTTATTTTCACACTTCCCTGCTGAGATTCTAAGCTGTCACGCAGTGAAGCTGTCAGCAGAGACGGTAAGAGGGAGACACTGGGGCCTGCAGGCCTGCACCCACAAAGAGCTTGGAGACCAGTAGAGGCACAGATACAATAGGCACTGAGACCCCCAACCGATCAAAATGACTACCTCTTCTTTCCCCTTCCTCTGATTCATCAGTCTTAGAACTGAATAAATGTGGTGTTGGCTTCCTGGATGGAGTCCCCACTGCTTCTGGTGCCAGGATCTGTTAATAATTTAGGGAGTACTACAAATTGCCATGGGGAAGTTAGACATTTTGGAATAAAAGTTGTAATTGACATCCCACTTTATGCCTTGCTGGTTTCTGAGAACAATCTGGCTACCACATTTTGATTGTTAGGATTTCCAGTTTAGAAATTATGAGGTGGAATGTAAAAATCAGTTCTGTGTTTTAAAGCTATAATTTTGTATTAAAATGCAACATCCTTTATGGCTATATTAGGTATGTGAGCCATCTAAAAATGCCATTTGATTATGTCCTTGTCCGTGATGGCCTTTCAAAATGAAATGGAACTTGTTAATTTCCCCAGTATTCACTTTATTCATTTGTTTCATTCATTCAAACATCCTTTTATACAAACATATTTTGGATGCCTACTGTGTACTAAGCCCTCAGTAGTTTTTTGGGCAAAAGAAATAGATAAAACTATGCTAATAGTCAATAAATTTTAGCAGGTGTGATAGACAAAAAAACTAACAACTATAATGCAGTGGTAAGCTCCTTAAGGGAGGTTCAGGCAGTTGTGGGAAAGGAATTGAGATGAAGGAGCGTCTCTCAGCCCTAGAGCATTCTGAAACTGCTTCAGAGAGGAGGTGATGCTTACAGGACATCCTGAAAGTGAGCTAGACAAACAGGTGCATGGAGATTGACATGCCAGGCAGTGATCCTAATACACAAAAAGGTGTTAGGAAGAATGTCACTTCTTCAGGGACCTGGAGATAGTTTGACATGGTTGCCATATGTGTTTATATGAAAAGCACTGTGGGGCAAAATGGGATAGAGGGACAAAGCTCAAGTCACGAAGAGTCTTGTCTGTTAGGTTCCGAGGGTTAGAGTTTCTCTTGTAGGTCAGGGGCCAGGGCACATTGCAGTATGTCATGCAGGGAAGTAATGATGGGATATGTGTTTTAGAAAAACATATGCTGGCTACACTGTGAAGAATGGATCAGAGTAGGGAAGCAACTGTGTTTATAACTTAGAAAACTTCAAAAAAGGTCCCAAGCATAGAAGATAAGGGACTGAACCAGGATGGGGGCAGTAAGGTCGGAGAGGAGGTGATGGATATAAGATCTGTTCAAGGTGCTGAAGGTGACGTGAGGTGATGGGTATAAAGCATAGTACTCGAATGTTGTGATAATGTCCGCGGAGCTACAGGGCTTCATTATTTCTTGCGTGGGAATTGAAGGTAGTGAGGGTGATGGAGGGATCTAGGACTACCAGTTTTTTTGGTTGTGTAAGTGGAGTAGGGGTGTGACATAAAGAAGTATGGGAAGACACAGACTTGAGAGGGGGAAGAGTGAGGTTTTTGAGTGAGAGAATACTGACTTTGAAGCACAACTTTTGATTAATGATTCTGTAATGTCAGTTTATATTTATTAAACACTCACTATGTGCAGGATATGTGCTGAAACCTTTATATTTAAACTTCAAAACAATTCCATAAAGTGGGTACAAAAATTATCACATTCACACATGAGGAAACAAAGGCTTATGTTTCCTCAGAGAGAATGACATGCTCAGGGTCACACAGATAGTGAAAGGTTGGGAGCCAGAATTTGAACCCAGGTCGAACCAACCGCAGAGCAAAAGCACATAAGCATTATCTCATAAGGCCTCTGATAAGACCCAAACGTATAGGATATTCATTGAATGCTGTCTGTATTAGTGCTTAAAATAAAGAAGGCGGATAATGACACATGTTTACTGACCACAGAAGACAGAACTTAAAAGAAAAGGGAAAAGGTTGTACCTTGGTTATGTTGGTTGTAATTTGCAAGACTTTTCAAACGTATTGGAGATTAAATGCTATTTGACAGTGTCCAGATTTATAGTAAAGTTTAGGACTAGGGGGACCTTGGCTAGTTTAGTGAAGGAAGCAAAAAAATCTTGGAAAATAGTGAACTATAGCTCATTTGGAAATGGACTGTGACCTTGTGAAATGAGAAACATTTTTTTCATCTCTGAATGTACCTTAATCATAATGTAGCCCAGGGGAGCCAAACATTTTATATGTTTTAACAAGCTAAGTGATTTTATAAAAGTGCTGTTAGAAGGATTTATTTTAATTGGACGTTAAAACATACTGGCCTTAAATCATAGCTAGTGCTTTACTTAGAACTCTATTCCAGGTTAGGTTTCATAAATAAAGTAGCAGAACTAAATTTTTTTTTTTGGTCATCATATAATCCTCATGTAAGTATTGGAGTTTTACTTATTTTTGCTTGTATTAACTTTAGGCCTCTTAAATGCTTGAACTGCGCACTCAAAATATTTTAGAGTGTGTGAGTGATTTAATGTTATTCCCATTTCATATTTGTCACATTTTACTCTGTATTAGCTCCAGCAGTATGGCACACTGATAACTTGGCAATGTTTGGAGGCAGTTTTGGTTGTCAGAACAGGGGATGGGTGTGCTACTGGGATCTAGTGGGTGAAGTCCAGGGGTGCTTCTAAACATTCTACAATGCACGAGACAACCCTCCCCTATGAAAAATTATCCAGCCCCAATGTCAATGGTGCCAAGGTTGGGAAAGCCTACTTTAGTGCACCAGTTATGCTAATTAAACATATGCAAACAGGGGTGTTTCCCTTAGTAGTTAAATTTTAAAAAGCACTGATGCTGCTTGGCATTTATAATGAGATAACAGATGTACCAGGTAAAGAAAATAGAGAGATAAGTAAAAGTATAGGAAGAGAGAAGATAAATGAGATATATGAAGGAGAATTAAAAATATAGTAGAAGGAAAAGACAAAGTGGGCTTAGTAACCATTGGTACATAAGTGGCAGTTGTGAGGTTCATATTTTCTTTTATATTAAGAAAAGTATATGCTATTATGACTGTTATTGTTAATAATTTATGGAGCATGAAAAATGTGTTAAGTGCAGTACATAATATAGACTCAGTCACCACCCAGAGGGTTTTGAGCTTATAATTAGGCAGATGGCGCTGACTCAAGCTTAGGATGGGGAAAGTAGGTGACAACATGAGAAAGAGGTCACAGCTAGCTCCAAACCTTATTTTATGCAATTTTTACTTACATGTTAGTTAACTGTTAATTGTGTGTATGTGTTTTTTGAATGGAGGCAGCCACTGTGTTCCATAGAGAAAAAGGTTTTGAGAAATGATTTAATAGTAACAAAGAGAAAAACTCAGATATCAGCTAATACAAATTAGCCTGAAATATGCATCATAAGATATATAAGGAAATCTTAATGGGAAATTAATAGCAAGTGTTTTGTGAAATATCTAAGTTTTGCATGTTTGATAAGCTCATTTTAATATAGGAAATAGGATGTTTCTGATTCTTTTTCATATACATTTCCCAATTATACTTATTTGCTATCTATTGTTTTCAAATGGCAAAATCGAAATAGAAAAATTAAGAGGATTTAGGCCTGTGAAGATACACCCCCTCCCACACACAAAGAGATACAAAAATTAAAATGTTGGAAAATGAAAGTATGTTACATTTTCCTTGCTAACTATGGATATCATATTTAGATCGTTACCTAAAAAATTCCTTAATCAGTTGGCATTTTAATGTGTTCATCTGAAAGGGATACTATTTCAGGGATAGGGTCTTACATGCTCTGGTTGTGAAACAGTGTTTTCCTAAGAGTATTTTATAATTAAAATTTTGTTCATTAGAGAGTATTCAATTTCAAACTTTATATACTTTCTTTTTAATTTTTTAAAAAGCAAAATAGAAAATTAGTAATTATAAGAAGGCAGAGTTAAGTTGGTGTTACAAGGCACCCCAGCATGTCACTATCAATATGTGTAAGATCCTGTTGAACCCTAATAAAGCATGAAAGATCACAATTAGACAAAGTTGAAGAGCTGAAATGAAAATTTTAGTCAATATGTTTTGCAAATATGTGTAGCAACAAATTCTTCGGGGGAAAATTAATGTTTGACTCAGGTGACTTTTCCCTTTAATTTGCATTTGGTATCATATGATGAATATCCATTTGCATAAACTGCTTGAATCTCATTCTGTTTAATTAGAGAGTTTCTGCACTAATAAAATTATTTTCAAATCTCGGTGAAAAAAAAAGGAGGTGGGGAGGATATAGCAGTAACTTAAACCAAAAAGATTACATCAAAGGTTTCATTAGTGTTAGATTGACTTTAAATTGCCATGAACATGAACATTAAACAGGCAAAAAGATGGTACAACGTAAATTGATTATTTAGCTCAAGTATGAGGAGATAATAGCTTTAAATGGTAATTTAGTTTGGATGAAAATTTGTGACATTTTGTCCCCATGAATGTTTCTGGACTTGTGAGATGTTCACCTTCCCTGATGATTAAATATTGGTTTGAGTAATGTATGTTTGCTAGTGTTTAATTACTCCAATATATTTGAAATTGTCCAAGAGAGTTTTCAAAGGATTTGCGACAAATAGTGCTAGGTATAAAATAGGGGACTTTGTAGATACAATTTTTTCACGTGAAACCGAAAAAGCAACATGTGGTGTGTCTTTTTAAAAGTTGTAAGCTTCAACTTTTGAATGCAGCAGTCTCTTGAAGCAATAGGGGTGCAGAAACACAATTTCTGGAAATTGCTTTTTAGGTTTATGCCCCTTTGAATTAAATGTACCATTTTAGATTATTGGAAATGAGCACATTTCCATATTCAATATAGACATTTCTCTAACTTCTGTAGGCAAAATATTTGGCTAGGTACTGTTTCAAAAAGTGAACTTTAAAACTTATTGCTATAATTTTCCTGGATCCATTTTCTAGACTCTTTTGCTGTTTAATATGTTCTGTAGCTTGGGCAAACTATTGTTCCCTTTGCTGCTTTTAATTTAAAAGATACATGTTTGCTTCTACTATTGTCTTTCACCTTTTCAAGACTTATTAAATTAGAAGTACTGTATCATTGTTTTTTCTGAAAAAGTAAGTAGTTCAGATATGGAGTTATTCATTTAGAATGCATCTATTTTCCATTTTGTCCTTTCTTAATTTTATTATTTGCTTTTTAAAAAAGTCTAATACTCTCTAACACTTCTGCACAGGTAGAATTGGAAAACAGAAGAATGTCTGCATTGCTGCAGCATTAAATAAAGGAGATACCACTCCCCGAGCACCACACACACACATACACACCCACCCGGGCTGTGTTTGTCCTCACACTTACAAGAAATTTTTGCCTCTCTTCCTCACCACCCACTTCCCTTCAGTCTGCCTTCCTGGAGAGAAACTCAGCTGAAATTGCACCCTCAAGTTTACCAGTGATCCTCTGACTGCTAAAAGCAATGGCCTTTTCCCAGACCTCGTTCTCTGTAGCGCTCTGTAGCAATTCGCATACTCACTGGTCATTTCACTGCTAGTCTTAGTTCTTCAGTGCCTTGGCATATCACCTACTGCCTTCCCGACATCACAGCATCAAATCTTTTTTTTTCTTTTAAGAATTGGAAATTATGAGAGGTGAGAGATGCGATTCCTGTTTCAGTCTTCTACATGTGGCTATCCAGTTTCCCAGCACCATTTATTGAATCCATCCATGTGCGTTAACTGGTGGATCTATTTTAAAAGAATATAAATTTTATTTTGTATATTTGAGGTTTACATCATGATATAGCTACATAGATACATACATATATGTGTATATATTTAGTACAGTGGTTACTATTGCAAAGCAGATTAACATATCTATCATCTCACATAATTTTTTTTGTGACAAGAGCAGTAAAATCTTATAAGCCAGAATCAGAAAGAAAAATATTGTGTGATCTCACTTATATGTGGAATATTTGTGTGTGTGTGTGTGTGTGTGTGTGTGTGTGTATGCATGCTCAAATACACAGATAAACAGGGAGTGAAACAACAGTGGGTACCACAGGTTGCGGGGGAGAGGAAATGAGATGTATGTCAAAGGATACAAACCAAAGATACGTAGCATGAACAAATCTAGAGATCTAATGTATAGCATGAGAACTGAGGTTAATAAAATTGTATTTATTAGGGATTTTTCTTAAATAATTGATTTTAGCTGCCTGTGTTTTTCTGATGGCTTTTCTTCCTTCCTAAATCAGGGGTTGAGAGAAGAAAATCATGGGTTCAAAGAGTGACCCATCCCTTTGTTAGCTAGCTGAGTGCTTTTAGATAATTTATTCACATCTCTTAATAAATTAACAAAAATTAGAAAACACCTACCTTTATGATCCCTCTCTTTAGCTATGTGAACTTATTTGGCATAGGTAAGAAAAGAGAGAGAAAGAAGGGCATCATTTCATATCATTTCATAGGGACTTGCAAGCTTTTATTTGGTATTTGACTGCCTTGCCTCTCCTTCTCCTTTCTACAGTACTGCTCACTCTATAGCTTTAAACCTTCACAAACTACACATTCTTCACAGCCTTTATGACTTCTTTAGTCTGGTGACCTGCACCTTCTTCTAGGTGACCTGCATGCTGACTCCAGCCTACTTTTCCTGGCATGTCACTCACTTGTTTCTTGAACAAACCTGTTGATCTACCCCATACTCTTCTAATTTTACTACTAAAAAGGTCCTTGTCTCCCTTTGAACCTTCCAGATTTGCATGTTCACTGAGTTGGGTTTTCTACTACTTGTCCTTGAGGTGACTTGAAGAGCCCAGAAGCCCATGCCCTTCCACCAACTTTCATGTCTTTTCAAATGGGAGAATGGAAAATACTTCCACACCCTCTGAACTCCAGGGCTGGGACTTCCCACACCTGTCTCCCAGGCACACTTCACCACCATCTGTTTATCTTGCTGGTATGGCTTAGTCCAGCAGATCTTGTACTCTCGGAAATCCCTATAGAAGAAGTGAGCGTCAGTTTCCACGCTCAGGTCCACCCCAACCTTTAGAGGATACATGCTAAGAAATGTCTCTTTTTGGTAGTGAAGGGAGGTGGGTGTAAAATGGACAAGGTGCCATATTCCTGGCTCCCTGGAAGCTCTTCCTGAAATTCACCCCACTGTCCTCTGGTGACAGCACCAGAGTGTGGCTGTGTGTATCCAACCAAGGAACAAGAGGCCAGTCTCTCTGCCTGCAAGCACTCCTCATCTTTTGAGTGTTGATTTTGAAATCTTATCACTCTGGAAGGGGGAGCACCTTCCTCCTCTTTCCCATAGACAGGAGAGAAAATAGAATCTCACTGTCAATACTGAACTCCCCACAAAGCTGATCAGTGCTCTTCTTGGAGCTTTTTCTTGTGGCAGCTGGGGAAGGGGTTGGCAGAATGAGGTGGTACTGGTAGCAAGACCTGCTCTGGTATATTTTGGTCTAAGCTGCAGTTGTGTGGTTGTCCCTACATGCTGCTGGCTTGCTCACTGCAAGCTTTCTCTAACTTCTGGGATACTTTGTGCTTTTTGTTCAATTTCAGATCACTGACATAATTTTGAGACTAGGAAAATCCCACATGGAATTCAAATATGGTAAAGATGTGAGTTTTAACTGAAAGGTGGCTGATATGAATCATTTAACATGATGCATGCGCATTGCAAGTTTCCAAATATTTTTCACAGTTGTTATTATATTGTTATTTACTGTCTACATTTTTTCCTTTAGAAAATTTTTACTACCTCTTTATATACCCGACTTTTTAAACAAATAAAGCCCAGAGTCTATATTTGGATGCAATCTCCTATTTTTTTTCCATTAAGATTAAAAACCAGAAATTATTTTATTCTGTGTAAAATGATACTTTCTGGAATGCTTCACAAAACAGTTTGGCTTAATCCTGCAGTTGCCTGAAAAAGGAAGCACATGGAAAACCATGGTGAACATATGTGTCTCCATGTATTTATCTGCATATAATTAGAATAAAACCTGTCTAGTTTGGCCAAGTTTACCAATTGGATACTCACCTAATTTGATCTATTATTAGTAACCAGAAAAGCCTCTTATAAGTTAGAAGAATAGTTGTGATCCTAAGGAATAGATTTCACTACAGAGAATAAACTAGCACTTGGCCCTCTTCACACCTAGTTCCTCACTACTTAGAATGACACTGCTCTTGGTGGTTTTTACATTGAGTGAAATGATGCCAAAAGGGCCAGTTGGCACGGGAATGTCTTTCAAGATGGCATATTATATTTTTACATTCCAACCCAGTAGCCAGTGGTCATTGGGTATCTTGACATTGCAAAAAATTAAAGTGACCAACTTAACCCCACAATTTATAGGTAATTTTCTTATTAGTGATCTATTTATTTTCTTAATTTATGTCTTGAAATTGCATTAATTACCTGTAGAATCAGAGTTATCATGATACAGGTTGAGCATTCCTTATCTAAAAGGCTTGGGACCAAAGTGTTTCAGATTTCAGAATTTTTTGGATTTTGAAATATTTGCATATACATAATGAGCTATCTTGGGGATAGGACCCAAGTCTAAATATAAAATTCATTTATACTTCATATATACCTTATACACATGGCCTGAAGGTAATTTTCTACAATAGCTTTAATAATTTTGTGCATGAAACAAAGTTTCTGTTAAGTTTTTATGTATGAAATTTTCCACTTGTGCTGTCAAGTTGGCACCACAAAAGTTTCAGATTTTGAGGCATTTCAGATTTCAGATTTTCAGATTAGGGATGCTAAATCAGTACGTGATGGTATGGTTTAATGGTTTGGACTTAAGAAACAATATGGGGAAAAAATAAATTTTCCAGTTTTGTTTAAAACTAGCTCTCCAAATTCCCTTTACTTTCGTATATAATGGTATTAAATAACATTGTTATAGATAGTGTGTGTACACAAGACACAATGTTTGTGGTTTGGGTAGACAGCAGTTTTTCATAGCATAGCAGTTTGAGAAGGTAGAGGTCATGGATGGCCAGAGCAATATGCATTGTTGAATCCAGTCAGTGTAACATTCATTCAGAGGGAGGATTGTATGTTCTGTTAGATGTCTGCAGAGAACAATACACAGGATATTCATTATACTGGAAACTACTGGGATTTAGAAATAATAGAATTTAGTGTGTTGTACAATTTTGTCTCCTTTTTCTTTTTGTAAATGAATCACCTAGAAATTTGCAGATCTGTTGGCTAAAGAGGTGTATGTGTTTTCCCTTTCACCTGTCTTAGAACACAAATTTATAGGTATTCTGAAGGAGGCAGTTTCTGTGAAAGAATATTTGGCTTCAATTTTATTGCTGGAATTTTATGAGACAGTGACAACTGTAAGGGCTTTGTGATAGGAAGCCACATTAACTCTGTTAAGATTATGGCCTTCATTTTTAAGATGTCTTTTCCTTTTTTCCCCTTTTCACATAAGATTTTATATAATTTATCCTAGGAAAACAACAGAAATGAAAAGAGTAAAAAGGAAATCTCTAGCTCTTCCTTCTGAACAAACCATTTAATTTCATCCTGCATTGAATGTTGACCTAACACTTAAAATATTTGAAGTGAATCATAATCAGCATTTGAGTTGTAGGTTCTTGTTCTAGTATGTTTAATGATTTGCTCAAATGTTGACACTTTTCTACAGCAGGGGAAAAAAAAACCCTTCAATTTAAAACATTGGGTTTTCAACTCAGGCCTTTATTATAAAAATATGTACAAAACAACATATTCTATTACAATAGAAAGCTGTAAATGCTAATAGTTTTAAATACAAAGTGGAATTTATTCAGGAAAAAAATGCAGCTATAAAATGCCCAAATGATTGTGTAGTAATAATTGGGGGGAAATAATCGTTCAGTTCTTTAGTTAACACACTTTATTTTAATGGAATGCTTCGAATTAATAAACACACCCATACATTTTTTTTTCTGACAGTAATAACCACAGTGTATCTTATCAGATAATTAACTTTCACAAACATAATAACAAGTCTAAGGAGTAGCGATGACACTGCTATGATAAAGAATTTCTTTGGATATTGAAATCTTAAAAGAAGAACAACTACTTAAATTTAAGTTGCTTCCTTCTTACGAAGGGTCTGGGACTTTAGTTATTACGTGTAATGTAGGCAGACATTTCTGTGAAAAGAAATAAAATGGGGAGGCGGAATAACACAGAAAAAAGACAATAGGAAAAGCATGTAAACAGATTTAGGAAAAGGTAACATCACAAGTCTCTATTAGATGGGTAGATTGAATGTCTAGTAATATCTATATTGATCTTCAATATCATATTGATATGTCATCAATGTTCCATTATTGTTACAAGTTGTGCAGTTAATTTCACCCTTGTTAAGTTGAAATGTGCCTCTTTGTGATACAACCATGGGACAAGAGAGATTTAATTTGAAATATGGTGAAAAACTAAAAATATAAGTATTTATATCTATTTATGAATATGACTAGGGAAATATTTCAAAGCAGCCTCTGGCCATATATAGGAATAGTGGAGTATGGACTATATACAATGTGAGTCATGACTCTGTCTCAGCAAACGTGCATTTAAGAAGATTATACACTACAAACACCAGAGCTATCCTGAAACATACGACCCGGTGGTCTCTGCCCACCAGGAATGTACCAACTGATTGGCAGGTACAGTTTTCATGCTGCTTGTCTGATCCTGCACATTTGACGGGCTAGTACTATATAAAAGTTTGTTTTCCCATGCTTCTTGGTAAACAATTTGTTATCAGGGATGGTGCCTGCCTTGTATTTGTACTCATAGTGCTTAACACAATTTGCCTACATTGAAGAAAAGGTCAGCAGCATTGACACAACTGTGTTCTCTATATGAAAATTCTGGCATTCACCAAGAACACCTTCAACTTTAATAATCATTGGTAGTATGGTTCAGAGGAGTTGGTAGATTCACACTATGATGATTAGAAATGGGAAGGAATATGGTGCTTGATCATTTTTTAAAAGGACTATTAAGAGAAGCTTCAGATGTGTATATTAATCTTGAATGGATTTATTTGATGACAGTTAGAACTATTTGCATCTCTCTGTGTTTCTAGAAAAAGTTTATAGTGGCTGAAAAGCTGACTTGTTTTGTACAGTGTTCTAGTGTTCAGTCTCCAGATGATGTTGGTTGAAATAAAAATAAAGATTCTCATGATATGGGAGAGATAATGAAAATGCTGGAGGAAATATCATTTTTCCATAGCATCTGGGAAGATTAGTAAGTAGTGTGAAATGTCAGAGCTCAGCTCACTCTGATTGATGTGTAGAAAGCTGCAAGACAAGAAGTTTGGGAAGATGCAGTGATTTAAAAATTCTTTTCTCTCTAAGTACTTAAGGTTTGGGTTTTTTGGTTTTGTTTTTTACACTTTTAAGACTTAATTGGTAATGTCTACACTTTAATCATTTTTATGATTTCATTTAAGGAAACATACCACCATCACATTTCAAATATACTGTTAAAATAAAATCCTCATCACAGTTATGCTTTCACTACAAGTAGAACTTTCCACCACTAACATTTAATGACAGTGATTTTTTTTAGTGTGAACAACAAAAACCAAAACAAACTAACATTCTAATTTTTAAAATATTAACTTTTGCCTGAGAGTCTTTCAACTTTTGGAGTCCAGAACTAACAAAAAAATTAGCCAGCAATCTCAGTATTAATTTTGTTTGGGAAAGAAAAACAAGATTTTTAGGTGTTCAATCCCTCAAATCTTTTTGAAAAATACTCTCCTTACTGCAAAAACTGTATCATTTTAAAAGTTATCTTTCAATTAAAAGACTAGTTGGCAGACTCAAACAATTTTAAAAGCTCAATTTTAAATAGTTTTCATGTGATATAATCTGACTTTTTAGCTCAGGTTATTTCATTTTAACAGGCTAATTTTTCTGAGAAGTCTAGAGTTTTACAACAGTATATGAGTACAGAACCTTTTTATTTTTCATATAGTCCACACACTAGGAAGTTCTTCCCTAGTGTGTCTCTACTGACTTTAGATACTGTGCTTAACATGTAATACACACACACATACGCACAAAACTATTACCTTTAACATAATTATCAGAAAAAGGTAAATGTGTGTGTGTCACACAACCAAAATTTAAAACGTTCGTTTTCAAAAATGAATTTGCAAAATATAAAACCAATATCCATTCCAGGAATAGATGAAAATGTATCTTTAGATCTGGGGATCACAAACACAAATGTTTATAGGTCCAGGCAAAAGTAAAAGAATAGCACTGGCTTGGGGGCAAGGC
Source organism: Daubentonia madagascariensis (assembly GCA_023783475.1). Classification (NCBI taxonomy): domain Eukaryota; kingdom Metazoa; phylum Chordata; class Mammalia; order Primates; family Daubentoniidae; genus Daubentonia; species Daubentonia madagascariensis. The sequence goes on along the minus strand of JAKFHU010000747.1, from coordinate 11,542,294 downwards.
CATGGGGAGTGCTGGGGACTCTGGTGGACTGGAGAGTGCACACTGCTGGGATGAGGGAGTAGGAAGGGGAACCCTAATGAGGGGTGGGGGTGGGGGTGAGAAAAAAGCCAGAGAATGAAAATAGTCTATTTTTCCCAAACTGTATGAGAGCCCTAAAGAGTTGTCTACAATTAGACAGCAGTTGTAGACTACCGAAAGACCACAGTTATATGCTGTCTCCTCCCTGTCATACTCGGAACATGTCAAGAACATATGACTTGCAGATAGGCTGAGTCAGAAGAGCTGAAAATGCCAGCGACTGGGTGGGTTTAGGAAGAGTAATGCCATGTCTAGCACAGCTGGGGCTTGTCCCAGCCTCCGGATGCTGTAGGATCACTTGGAGCCTGCGCTGAGGCCCCACATCTGTTACTTCCTCACAATTTATTTCTTTCTAGTCTCTTCTGGCTATGATCGGTCACTTTGCAGTTCAGTTCCTTGTCTCTTGATCCCAAGATTGGGGTTCTTCCTCAAGCCTTCTCTAGTCTTCTCATTCTTGGAGTCTGACTCTTTTTTAAAAAAAACATAGTAGTGACACCTTTTCCCCAATAACAAATATAAAGGTTGATGTTGATTTTCCTTTCCAGAGTTTTGAACATCTTCAGAGCTATTGATGTACACGTATATAATTAAAAGTCCAATCATGACTGGTTTTCTGTCACCTATATGAAATACATAAAATCCTTATAAATTATTGTTCTACTTTAGGTTTTTAAATAGATCCATGAAAAAAATAAAAAAAGAAGCCAGGTAAGGTTGTGCATGCCTGTAGTCCCAGCGACTCAGGAGGGGGAGGTGGGAGAATTGCTTGAGCCCAGGAATTTGAAGCCAGCCTGGGCAACAAGAGACCTCATCTCTTAAATAAATGAGTAAGCAGGTAAATAAATAAAAGTTGTAGACCAAGTACATAATCAATTGTCATTTTCAATATTCAGTTAACATACAAAATGCTGTGAAATTTTACAATTAACCAGAAGGGGATTTTTCATTTTTATTTTACTATAACTGCATGGGTCATAAGCACCCAATAAGTGGTAGTGTTTGGAGAAACAAAGCATAAACACAGAAATAACTGTGAGAGTATGAATCAATGTTCCTATCTTGCTTTTCTGAACATATGGCAGAGTAATAATAGTATATAATTCTGATGGCATTGCAATTTTTTGCTTTCTGCTTCTCTCATACATAAAATATTTAAAAGTTAGAGAAGGAACAAGTAGGGGTAAAATTACAGCTATTCTTGCTTTTGTTAAACTTTTTACCTTAACTTTTGATTTCTTTGTAAACATTTTACATTCTAACACCTTAATTGTTCCTAAACATTGAAATTTCCCTTAAGAATACAAAGTTATTTTCCAACAATTCAGTAAGTCAGGAATAATACAGCCTTTATACTAGATGTGGAAATGCTTGCATTATAAATAAAACCTTCTGCTGTAATTGGTAAGGAGAAATAAGAGACTGATTTTGAATACTTGACAATGTAATTTAGAACAGTGAATCAAATTCCTGAGTTGAACTGTGGATTGACTATAATGAAGAATGGATTTCTCCTTCAGAATTTTCTCTAAGGGTTCTAATGAGTTGTGATTCTCCTTAGTGTCCTTAAATGCTTTATAGCTAGGTAGGTCTTTATGTCCACAGCATTTTTGTCTTCTCAGCTTGTAGGAGTCTGGTTTATTAAAAAGGGCAGTGTATTTGTAGGTAAAATATCTGTACTTGAGACTGTTTTTAAGCACAAAACTGTGTGACTTTGAGAACTGTGAACCTTAAATTCATCACCTACAAAAGGCAAATAATATAACAGCTTTCATAGCCAGAGTGAGTGCATGAGTTTGTGTATGTGTATCAGTTAAACAATAAATATTATGTGATTCTGTGAACTCAGAGATGCTACATGAAGATTAGTTTTTAGGAAGTCATACTACTCACTTTGCTACTGTCCAGCACAACCTTCAGTGTTGGGGAAGGTCCTCTAAGATGATGCACAGGGTTAGATTTAAGAAAGTAAAGAGTAAGTTGAAAGTCAAGAGTCCTTGTATATAAAACTTTACTTCTTTGAGGTTTATTTTTTAAATGCTCTGCTAGATACAACGTAGGGATCAAATGCAGGGTGTGTGAAGTCATTGCTGAAGAAGGAATAAGTCCAGTTCAATTTGTGGCCTCAGAGGTAGAATCATGGTAGTCTGCCAGGGTAAGATGCGAAGTTCCCTGAGCATCTGGGAGCCAGTGTGGGAGGAGGCATAGCTGAAGATGGGAGCCAAGGATCAGTAACCAAGAAAGCAGCCTTGGTAATAAGAGACAGGAATGTGAGAAACAGTTTTTTATGGAATTCAACTAATTGGGATAGGTGTTATCTTTTTCAGTGCATCTGACCCAAGCATCTGCCATCAGTGGGCTTAATCCTGAAAAACACTGCTGTGAACTGAGCCACAGAGAATCAAAAGCAAGAAAAAGAAAACAAATAATACATACAAATCCTATAACTTTTAAATATTTGCAGTAGTAAAAATAAATCCCCTTTGTATGGTTTTTGTCACTTAAATTATTGATTCTTCTTTAGCATATGCCTCTGTCTAAGACAAGAACAGGTGGATGCTACATTTTAGGAGGATTTCAGTTAAATATTGTTAATAGTTGGGGAAACTGAGATGGGTACATTTGCTTTTTGGGAAAATCATTTCTGAAAAACACATCCCCAGTTCATCAGGAGATGATAATGATTGTGTTAGGCATTTGTATACCTGAGGAGCACAGGATATCTCTACCAATTTAGATGAAATTGTTGTGAACATTGTGTTTTCTTTTAATAGTAGAGTATTATTACATTATCCTTTGAACTGGTCTCTTTCTACATTCTTTCTTCACTGGTGAATACTTCCTTCACATTGCCATCAGCATAGTCTTCCTAAAACTCAGATATGATCATCGAAGAGGAATAATCCTAATGATCTGGAGATGATTTATATTAATTTAAATTTACATCTAATAACTTAGGTAGAAAAAATTTAAATTTGAAGTCCTCCTTTATTCTCAAACTAATTCCCTTAAAATGAATGGCTTTGAATAGTCCCATATATGCTTTACAGATTTCCTTTCCTTCACTATTTGCCCCAACCAATTACTTCTGTACACTCTTTTTGGTCCAAGACCCCACAGACGGAAGTCTACCCTACTGATGTTTAAAATTTAGATAATAACTTCTTCAGAACATTGTGTACAATGAATGAGAAGTGATAGAAACCTTGAAACATATATATCCTTAGGTGGAGAGGTTTAGAAACCTTTCCTATTGACTGGTTTTTATTTAGTATTATTATTTTTAAATACTGATTTTATGGTGATAGCAAAAGGGTAGAAATTGGAGGACTCTTGATGGGATATTGTAATATTTTGGCTCATAAAACATGTGAATGTTTTCCTGTCTTAAATCAGTTTTGAGTTGGAACATTTCATGACTTCTCTGGCATGGTAGCCACCATCTGGCCAACATAATCTCCTAAGATTCTTGCAGCCAAAATATCTAAGCATTCTCTTGAAAAAAATTCGTTTTTGAAATTTCTCCACAACCTCAAAGGGCAAGGACTACCAAAAATGGGGATGTGAGTCTGAGAGTCATTATTATGTTCCTCTCGGTCAGAAATGTTCTGCTTCTAAGGGATGGCAAAATATCTTTCATCTCTGTCTTTTTGCCTTTCCTCTGTATTCTATCCTTTGGTATGCTTTCTGCTCTCAACAGCCCTGAATCCACTGGTCATGGCTGACCAATGGCTGGCTTTCGTGGTAAACTGTAAAGTATTGAGGAAGAGTGTCTGGTTCATTATTTTGAAAGGATTAAAAACCATTTTTCTTAATTTCAAAATATGGGGGTACAAATGTTTTTGGTTACATGGATCGCTTTTGTTATGCTTCAGTCAGAGTTATAAGTGTGCCCATCACCCAGATTGTGTTCATTGTACCCGGGGTAGGTAGGTTTTTGCTCAACCCCTCCTCCCCTCTTCTCCCTGTTGATCTCCACTGAGTTTTACTTCCCTCTGTGCACATGTGTGCTCATCGGTTAGTTCCAATTTAATAGCGAGTACGTGTGGTGTTTGTTTTTCCATTCTTTATATACTTCACTTAGGATAATGATCTCTAGTTCCATCCAAATTGTTGCAAAAGGCCTTAGTTCATCCTTCTTCATGGCTGACTAGTATTCCACAGTATACATATACCACATTTTGTTAATCCACTCATGAATTGTTGGACACTTGAGTTGATTCCACATCTTTGCAATTGTGAATTGTGCTGCAATAAACATTCTAGTGCAGATGGGTTTTTTTTTTTTTCTAAATAAAATGACTTATTTTCCTTTGGGTAAATACTCAGTAGTGGGATTTTTGAATCAAATGGTAGGTCTACTTTTAGTTCTTTGAGGAATCTCCATACTGTTTTCCATAGAAGTTGTACTAGTTTGCAGTACCACCAACAGTGTATAAGTGTTCCTTTCTCTCTGCATCCATGCCAGCATTTATTGTTTTGGATTTTTTAATAAAAGCCAGTCTAACTGGGGTAAGGTGATATCTCAATGTGGTTTTAATTTGCATTTACCTAATGATTAGTGATGTTGAACATTTTTTCATATGTTTATTGGCCATTTGTCTATTGTCTTTTGAAAAGCTTCTGTTCAATCTTTTGCCCACTTTTCAATGGGTTTGTTTTTTTCTTGCTGATTTGCTTGAGTTCTTTGTAGATGCTAGTTATTTTAGCCCTTTATCAAATGTGTAGGTTGTGAATATTTCCTCCCATTCTGTATGTTATCTGTTTTCTTTGTTGATTATTTCCTTAGCTGTGCAGAAGCTTGTTAATTTAATCAAGTCCCATTTATTTATTTTTGTTGTTGCTGTGATCGCCACTGGGATCTTCTTCATAAATTCTTTGCCTACATCAATATCTAGAAGAGTTTTTCCAACACTTTCTTCTAGAATTCTTATGGTTTCATGTTCTACATATAAGTCTTTTATCCATCTTGAATTAATTTTTGTGAGTGGTGAGAGAGAGGGATCCTGTTTCATTCTTCTACATGTGGCTATCCAATTTTCCCAGCACCATTTATTGAATAGGGCTTCTTTTCCCCAGTGTATATTGTTGTCTGTTTTGCCAAAGATTGGTTGGCTATACGTGGATGGTTTTATATCTGGGTTCTCTGTTCTGTTCCATTGGTCTATGTCTCTATTTTTGTGCCAATACCATGCTGTTTTGGTTACTGTAGCCTTGTAGTGTAGGTTAAGGTCTGATAATGTGATGCCTCCAGATTTGTTCTTTTTTCTTAAGATTGTTTTGGCTATTCAGGCTCTTTTCTGGTTCCAAACAAAGTGTAGAATTATTTTTCCTAGATCTATGAAACATGATGTTGGTATTTTGATGGGGATTGCGTTGAATCTGTAAATCACATTGGGTAGTGTGGACATTTTGACAATGTTGATTCTACTGATCCATGAACATGATATGTTTTTCCATTTGTTTGTGTCATCTGCGATTTCTTTCCTCAGTGTTTTGTGGTTCTCTTTGTAAAGATCTTTTACCTCCTTGGTTAAGTATATTCCTTGGTATTTTATTTTCTTTGTGGCCATTGTGAATGGTATTGAATCTTTGATTTGACTGTCAGCTTGACTGTTATTGGTGTATAAGAATGCTACTGATTTGTGTACATTGATTTTGTATCCTGAGACTTTGCTGAATTTATTTATCAATTCTCTTGAAGTCTTTGGGGGTTTCTAGATAAAAGATCATATCATCAGTGAAAAGTGACCTCCTCTTTCCTGAATTAGATACCCTTTAGTTCTTTCTCTTGCCTGATTGTGCTGGCTAGGACTTCCAGCACTATGTTGAATAGAAGTGGTGACAGTGGGCACCCTTGTCTTGTTGCACTTCTTAGTGGGAATGCTTTCAACTCTTCCCCATTCAGTATGATGTTGACTGTGCGTTTGTCATATATGGCTTTTATTATTTTTAGGTATGTTCCTTCTGTGCCTAGTGTGTTGAGGGTTTTTATCATGAAAGGGTGCTGAATTTTGTTAAATGTTTTTTTCTGCAACTATTGAGATGATCATAGGGTCTTTGTTTTTGCTTCTGTTTGTGTGGTGAATCACATTTATTGATTTCCATATATTGAACCATCCTTGCATCCATGGGATGAAGCCCATTTGGTCATGGTGGATTACTTTTTGATGTGCTGTTGAATTTGTGAATACTATGAAAATCTGTGTGCACATAAACTTGGAAACTTAGAGGAAATGGACACATTCCTGGAAACACACAACCTCCCAAGACTCAAGCAGGAAGAAATAGAACTCCTGAACAGACCTATAAGGAGCAATGAGATTGAAGCGGTAATAAAATAGCTTCCAACAAAAAAAAAATCTGTAGATAAGATGGATTCACAGCCAAATTTTACCAGACCTACAAAGAAGAGCTGGTACCCATACTGCAGAAATTATTCCATAACATCGAGAAGGAGAGAATCCTCCCCAACTCGTTCTTTGAAGCCACTATCACCTTGATACCAAAGGCAGGAAAGGACACAAGAAAAAAATAAAACTACAGACCAATATCCCTTATGAATATAGATGCAAAGTCCTCAAGAAAAGCCATTTTTTTAAACCACAAAGCTAGATTTCAGGAAGTAGAGATAGAAGAAAAGTAAATACAGTAGAGGGGATGGCACAAGTAAAAGCATGGAGGCTTGAAATTGCGTACTTCTTTCTTTTGGGACTTTATCAGATATTGTTAATGATTATTTCTAGAATTCATTTATTTATTTTCTTATTTGTCATGATGAACTAGTTCTCAAAGTATAGAGACTATAATATGATTTTTTTTTTTTTTACTTATGAGAATCTAGTTTGAATAGATGCCATTTTAATTTAAGAAAAATTTTAAAAATTTTTTTGGAAGTTGTCAATTATTTCTTCGGAAAAGTAGTTCACTAACTCTGATTATGGCAACATTTCTCAAGTATAAATTTATGTGATAGTGGATGACAGTAAAAGTAATATTCAGTTGATTTGTTTTGATGAAACAGCCCTTATGGAGGCAAATAATGTTGGAGCTTACTCTTGACATAGCCTCCATGTGAAGGTATGGTGGATTCTCGGTCATCTGAGCCAGTGGGAATCTCTCCATGGCCCTGTCCTCATTGGCAGACAGGTTGTTGGTTTTTGTTAAAGAACTTTTATTTCTCAGGAGACAATTGAGAGACTAACCCTGGGCATTGTTCTCTGCTTTTAATATGAACCATCTAGTTTTCACTAGATTTAAATGGGTTAAAAAAATGTAACCTCTCTGTATGAATGCTTCAGAAAAGGCAAGTCTAGCCAACTGCTGAGCAGAGTCAACGTACTGTTTTACAGAATATACTCTTTTACTAGAAACATCCAGTATTTCACGTTTAATTTACTTTGTCTTTGGATCAGTAAAGTCACAGTATCAGAGGTCTCCCTGAGAATCAGGAAAATTTGGCTCTCTACATAAACTCAATCAAATCTGTTATACAGTGTTGCCACTATAAACTATTAGTTTTGGGGTGAAACTAATTGCAGTGAAAACTACCCAGTTGTTTCAAACAATAAACAAGGAATGAATATGATGGACAATTTATTTATGGTTTCAACTTCCTTACACTTCATAGGATTGTAGTGAAGGTTGAATGTGCTAAGGTTTCTGAAGTCTTACACAATAGTAGCTTAATAAATGTTCTTTGTTTTTTTTTTCTCTATTTTATTTTTTTGTGAAGCATTATTAAAAAGTTAATGTACCTATTTGTATAATAATATGGATAAATATTAAATGGTAGTTTTTTTCTTTGACAGCCCCAAAGGTATTCTCAAATTATCTCTGAAACTGAATATGAATTATATAAACTGATTATGACTAAAATAGTGAAACTCAAAACATAAAAATAATCTGGAAGAAGGAAAATTCTACTCCCTAAATGGCTTCAAATCTCCAAAACAATGAGACTTAAGATTTAAAAAATAAGTAGACAGAGAAATATGCATAATCTGCAATATGCCTAGGGCAAAAGATAGTATTTTATTTTAAATACCCTAAGACTAGCTAAATCAAAAAAGGACTACAATTAAACCAAGAAGAGTGATAAAAACTAGTATGATATGGTTATTTAAGTAAAAAATGAAAGCTAAATTAAAATCTCCTAAGGATTAAACAGGGCCTGGAGTTCTGTCAGAAAGCTTCTGAGGATTTATAGTCTCCAATATCTGAGAACGTCTAGCCAAATCAGTGTCTCTTCACATGAACTTTGTTAGCATTGAGGTTTATTGTGTGACAGGTTAACAGAATGGATGTGCTTGCTGGTGCTTAACAGTGGGCTGAGGACTGAGCAGGCAGCCATTAGGGCCCAGGGATCAGGCCCATAGTGTCTGAGCAGCCACTAAACCCTGATAGGTGGAGTTCAGCTCTAACACCTATTCTGGTCTAAGAGCTGTACACAAAATCCCCTGATATTTTCTCGAGAGTCATGTTAACTACATGATTGATCATCTTCCTGAGTCAGTATTTTTCTAAGAGATGAGAAATAAAACATAGAAATTTTACATCTTGGTTTTTGTTACTTTTTTCTTATTTTGGTTGCCTCTTTTGAAGTTGCTGAAGGATGAGAATATGTGTGAGGCTTCCTAAGGATGAAGGTAGCAAAGGGCCTGCAGGGAAAATAATCAGTTGATGAATAATTAGAGCAAATACCATGTAAAAATTGGCAATAAAGCTAGATTTTGGAGCATAATTAGCATTTTAGTTAATTATCTAGAGATCTGTTGCAATTTTATTTATTTCTGTTGATCATTTTGGATATCAGTGATTCAATATCAAGGAACTGCATTATTCAGACTTGCTTGAAGGAAATACTTTTTAGTGGGAGCAGCAGACACCACCCCATCCTTTGTAACTAGGGCAGTATTTCTGTCTAGATACAAAAAGGAAAATTTCTGAATTGTCATCACCTTTCATTTTCAAAGTGCTTTTATCCAAATGCTAAAGAAAATTGCAAAAGTAATTGTGGGGCCAAATTCACATCATTTTATGGAGCTCTGAAGATACATATGAGAGAATCTAGTCCACTTGGAGAAAATTCTGAAATCATTTCTTAAGATAGACTTATATTGGCTATTGATGTTAATAGAAAAGTGTCTTTCTTGATAGTTAACCTATTAAGAACTACTCATTGAAGCTCTTGATGTGTTCTTTCTAGGAAAAATTGCCTTAATGGGAAAGGTCAGAACAATTTAATAGAATACAATGTGAGTTCTGTTGAAATGACCCACCTGGTTCTCATATAGCATTTGCAAATTTACTAAATATTGGACATTTATTGCAAATAATAGTAAGGATTAAAAAATTAAATTAAATTCTTATATGTATATAAACTTTAATAATAATAGGCCTAGGAAAAATATCAGCTCTTTATAGAGATTCATTTAATTCCTATAATCTCTACTATTACACATATTATTTATGGGTATTCGTTTATATTGTAATTAGGCAACATGCTAGGTTCCAAAATAAGCTGAAAAAAATCAATTTAACTTATGCATTTTCTGCATTCTTCTCTTAATTGAGATATTTAGGGGAGAGATAAAAGGACAAGACATATTCTCTGCACATCATTAATTAAAAAGACAAACAATATTTGTTGCTAAGATTTGTGGCCAAGCAGAAATTAATCTGTTAAAATCAGAAAAAAAACTATGATTATTTGTTATAAAGTATTACAAAAGGGTGTAAAACACTATTATAAGAAATAATTTGAAATGAAATCCATATTGGTATGATCATGGAAATTAGTCAGTTCCCTTAAATAAGCCTTTAATGAGAGGCCACTGTGTGCCTTTTTACAAACATTGCATGTGTTAATTTCTTCAGGGGATATAAAGCTTGGTAAGATATGTGCCTCCTTTTTGCAGTATATAATTTTGAAGGAGAGATAAGATAAGAATGCATAACTTGATATTATACAGATCATTTTAAGGGCCAAGATCAAAGGTGAATCTAGAATTTGGAGGCCCTAAGGTTATAAAACTTGGTGGGTGTGCTTTTAAAAATGAATTTAAAATTATGAATATATCAGTAGGTACAACAGTGAATTGTCATTTAGACTAAGAAATTAAATTATAAATTATCAATTTTTAGAAAGCTGACAAATACCATAAAAATGTGTAATATTTTTCTTAATTCCCTGCTGCACCTCTAAAATTGCTCATTTTATTTTTTCAGCTATAGTCTTTCAATACTTCTTCAAATGGCTATTTTATAATATCATTTAACATAAGGAGAATAGAAAAATAACTGTCTTTCCTGAAGCAACATTAATGGAAGTTTTTATATTTTTAAATTGATAATTTATAAACTTTTAGTAAGCTTCATGACATTATTGGTAACGTGATAATTTCTGTGATATATAGCTATGCGATTGCAGGGCATTCCAGTTTTCTTGCACAGTGACGGGTCATGATACTCTTTGAATTTATGACAGACATCAACCAGTTTGTCACCGACATCCTCATCTAGGGAACTGGATGAGTTAATAAAGTGAGTGGTAGGAGTAGTCCTAGAAACCGTTCCTATATCAGATGGCTAGCAATAATTTAATTGTGAAGCACATTAATAAATTCTACTAAATCCAAAATAAATATTCCAATTCACCTTCTCTAGTTGGATCCTGCAAAATTGCCTGTAGCCCCTCTAACACTGTGCATGAAGGCAATTAAGAGTGGCCTTAAAGTGACTGGGAGTGAAATATCTTACTATTGCAAATTTTACAAAGTGTTTCACCATGCCAGCGTGATGTGTGGTACCTATGCAAGGAAAGGGCCCTGAAGCTGAAGCTTCCTCAGGTCAGGGTAAATCTGCTTCTGGCCGTGAAAGAGGTCAAACAGTGATACAGGAGTTCAGAGCCTTAGAAACCATATTTGACTGGGGGTCAGAAAAGATTTCACCCAATAGAAGGCATTTGAGATGGCCCTGAAGGAGGAATAGGCTTTCAAGAAGCAGATGTTTCGGTGAAAATATTTCAGAAGAATGGAATACACAAATGGAATCAACAAATACACAGAAGAGTTCTTAAAATTTTAGTATACTCACAGATCATCGTGGGGAGACATTACTGACACAGCTTCTCAGGCCTTATTCTGCCATTCTGATTTAGGATCTGGACTGGGACAGAGAATATGCATCTTTCACAAGTAACAAAAGGGGATTTGTTGCAGGTGGCTGTGGACAGTATTTTGAAATAAAAATTTTATGGAATTATCATGTTTTCAGAAGCGGCTGTGAGTCTGATTTGTTTGTGAGTAGTGAGAGTTGAGGTCATCTCAGGTAAATCAGAGATGTAATATACAAATTTTGTCTGCTAAGTTTAATTAATTCTTCCAACAGAGCTTCCTGCCTTGTGCTAAGTGGGCAATAATGGGGAGCCATTGAAGATTCTTGAGCAGGGTCATGGCCTGATTGCAACTGTACTTTCATTGCACAGCACTGTCTATTAGATGGATTGAGTGAGTTTGGGAAGACCAGAAGTAAGGAGTCTACAATCAAGAGGTGAGCAAGTCCTGCCAAAGCTATAATAATATAAAAGAAATGAGTGAAGGAGATATTAAAAGAAGAAAAAAGTTTCAAGGAGATGGGAATGGTCAAGAGGACCATGCTCCAGCCAGAATAAGAAATGCGAAGATTGTGAAAGAGTTCACGCACATGGCATTTCCAAGGCCACTGATGATGACTGACATATATTTGTTCATTCATCACTCCCACTGACTTTTTCAAAGTTTTAAAACCTCCTTTATGTTTTTATGTGCACACTTTAATATTCTTATTGTTGCCTAAAATTTAAAGTTCAGAAGTTTGATATTTAAATTTAGTAAAATAAGGCACACTATTTCTAGAAAATGCTTTTTAGCATTAAGGGGTGAAGGGCCACAGTGAACTTAAAGTTAAATTGTGTTGTTGCAGCTTTGCTGTTTTAATCCCGAAATTACAAGAAATTATTGCCCAAAAAGACACATTAGCCTTTCTGCCATTAAAGTATGTATTCTACTCATAATTATAAAATAAATTTCCTTAAAGGGGAAGGGGAGGAAAACAAAGTTTGTGTTTGTTGATTAGTTAGGTGCTTTAGAGAAACATCCTATGTGAAGCCTCTTTACATATAAAACCTTCCATGTATTTTTGGATAACCAAGAGAGTTCAGTACTTTATCAAGTAGGCTAGATTGCCACTTTGTGAAAAATATCTTCTCATCTTTCCTTAGGTTTTTTTTTTTTTTTAACCTATTTAATTTTATTCTCATTGGTTGCCTATAATTAACCTGTTACATTTGCAAGTTATGTTTAGGGATCTTGAATAAATTCATATTGTCCTATGTGTTAATATATGAAATTGTTTTTGCTTTAAGAAAACAAACTGGCTGGAAAGATTAAGATTCTTTCTATAAAATCTAACAGAAAGAACTAATAATATCACATATTAGGATCAACTTGAGAAGCTTGTATAGTTCTGGCAAGTTAATGGTCTTGAATAATATTACCTTCCTAATGGCTAAAATCCAAGGATGGGTTTAAGTACACAGGAAGGGAAACCAATTACCATAGTCATATATTAAGTTTATTTTTTACCAAAAATGATTAGTGGTCATTTCAGTAAGGTACTTTTTCTTCATATAACCCTTAGTGCTTATGAAGAATTATAAAATATATTTAAATTTCTGGCAATGTTTGAATTTGATAGAAGGAAAATAATCTTTGTATATTATTTTTACACTGGCCTATATTCATAGAGTATAATGATTAAATATCTTTCTCAATAAAAGCATAAGTAGATGCCTAATTCATAAATATTTCTTTTTCCTACAGTTTGGCCTTAACCAAAGTATGTTTATATATAAAAGGTATATGCTTGACTCTTATGAAGTCACTGACAAGTCAATAAATTTTAGCTGAAGCATGATCCTTGGTTAGGGTAATATTGGAGTAGTACCTACTACATATCATGCCTTTTGTTGGCTCATAGTCTGGCAGGAGAAAGAGAAGAACAGGCAATTATAAACTGGGTGAAATGTGCAACCATGGAAATACCTATAAGGAACAGAGTAACAGAGTAGGATAGAGTAAGGAGTAATTGCCTTTGTTTGAAGGTGCTGGGCCAGGGTGACTAACCATACTGGGATTTCCCAAGATATATTCAGTACTTCTGGTGCTAAAACTTACAGTATCTTCCCAGGGAACATTTGGCAATGTTTGGTTGTCACAACTGGTGGGGAGGGTGTTACTGGCATCTATTGGGTAGAGGCCAGGGATGCTGCTAAGCCTCCTTACGATGCACAGGACAGGCCCTACAAAAAAGAATAGTCTGACACAAAATGTCAGTAGTGAAAGGCCCTGTTTGAAGGGGAAGTAGCTGTTAGAGAGGAAAAGAGTGAAGATATTGATTGTGTACAGAGATGGGACAATTGATTCAGCAAGGTCTCGGGGCTGGTGAGGAGGGGATAAGAACACAAGTGAAGCAATTGGTCTTGAACAGGATAAACTAAAGGGAAGAATGGCTTCTAAGTCAGAAATTCTTATGCAGTGACTAGGATGTGGCTGCCATCGAGTTCATGCTTGATGGCATTATTTTCTCTGTTGAAGTGGGAAGCAAGAGCATCAATCTCTTGGACGTGAGAGGTCGGTGCAGGGCAGACTGTTGGAGAGTGGTGAGGGGTGGGAGGTTGACCGATAGGTGACACAGGTCCAGTGGAGGCTGTTGATCATGAATTTGCAATGGCACTAGCCCTTACGGTGCTGCGATTTTCTCAGGCAAGGCTCAACCATTCAGCTAGAGGAAGGGAGAAAGGCAAACTACAGAACTAATTGGGGATCCTTAAGGCAAATAGACTGTGGAAATATAAGAGAAGGTTCAGGGCACTGGTTAGAGCAGTCTAACTCTTAGGACCATGGGCTGGGGAGTGAAGGATAGCAGAGCCTTTATATTGACCCTTTAAGAAATAATGACTATAGTTACAGATGCTTTTCAATTAGTCCAATCTCTTAAGTAAAATGGAATTATTGTTCTTTGCAAATTCTGAACGCTAGTTTTGTCTTTCTCTGTAGTTTATTTTGATTTTCTTAATTTTTATTTTTCTTAGGGTTAGATTCTTTACATTTATTTATTTTTCTTTTTTAATTTTGACCATAAAATATCTTTTATTTTTTAAAATTTTATTTATTTATTTATTTCAGAGTATGATGGGGGTGCAAACACTTTGGTTACTTATATTGCCTAGGTACTGCCAAGTCAGAGCTACAATCGTGAATATCCCCCAGACAGTGCACCCCACACTCATTAGGTGTGAGTTTTCCCATCCCCTCCACCCCCCTCCCACCTGCCCAAGCCCTGATGAATATTATTGCCATGTGTAACGTAAGTATTGATCAGTTACTACCAATTTGATGGTGAGTACCAGTGGTGCTTGTTTTTCCATTCTTGTGATACTTCGCTTCGAAGAATGGGCTCTAGCTCCATCCAGGATAATACCAGATGTGTTAATTCACCGTTGTTTTTTATTGCTGAGTAAATACTCCATGGTATACATATACCACATTTTATTAATCCACTCATGTATTGATGGGCACCTGGGTTGTTTCCACATCTTTGCAATTGTGAATTATGGTGCTATAAACATTGTGTAGAGATGTCTTTATTATAGAATGTCTTTTTTTCCTTTGGGTAAATATCCAGTAGTGGGATTGCTGGATCAAATGGTAGTTCTACTTTTAGTTCTTTGAGGTAGCTCCATATTACTTTCGATAGAGGTTGTACTAATTTGCAGTCCCACCAGCAGTGTATGAGCGTTCCTATCTGTCTACAACCCCACCAACATTTGTTTTGGGACTTTTTGACATAAGCCAATCTCACCGGAGTTAAGTGATATCTCATTGTGGTTTTGATTTGCATTTCCCTGATGATTAGAGAAGTTGAGCAATGTTTTGTATGTTTGCTGGCCACCATTCTGTCTTCCTTTGAAAAGTTTCTGTTCGTGTCCTTTGCCCACTTTTTAATGGCCAAGGCAAAGAATTTATGAAGAAGACCCCCAAAGCAATCACAAAGCTGCCCCAAAGCAGCAACAAAAATAAATAAATGGGACCTGATCAAATTAAAAAGCTTCAGCACAGCCAAGGAAACTATCACTGGAGTGAACAGACAACCTACAGAATGGGGGAAAATATTTGCATGCTACACATCTAATGAAGGGCTGATAATCAGAAACTTAAGAACTTAAGTTCTAGAACCAGAAACTATACAGAACTTAAGAAAATCAACAAGAAAATATAGTTTATTTTGACTAAAAAAGATGTTCTGACAACCCCAGAGCCCATTTATTTAGTGAATTCGAGTAACTAATAGATATTTAATTATTAATTGCAGCCCATTCATGTAGATTCCTCCCCACCCCCCACCCCCCATTCTGAAACAACCACCATGAAAGGAGATCTATTTTCAGGGCATTTGTAGATCCAACTCAAAAAGCAGCTTTTACTCTCTCTAGGTTACCACAATCTTCAGACAGTAAAATATGACAAAAGTGCTATAGAGAGCTTTAAAATAACATTTCTTTTCATGAAATTAGTGACTATGACTAGGTTATATAAAGATTCAAGGAAAGAAGTAGCATACATCACTCGACTTTTGGGATCCCAGAGGTTTTATCTTTTCATTTGGTGCTGAATAAAGGCTTATCCCAGGATAACCTACAGACTCCTTTTCTAATTCTAATGAAGATTAAACTCATCCAGAATCTCACATGTGACCTGACATATATTCATAAATGCTCTGTTTCTCAAATAAAAGAAAGCATTTCCTTCCTTTCGTAATGATCTGTGGGCACTAACAAAAACACTTTGGGTCTTTTGTCTAAAACTCCAAGTGCTTGGGATTACACATTGATATTTTAGAGTGTGCAAAAAGGCCAGTGTTACTGTACAATTGGGAATCTTTAGTATTTCAAGCAGTATTTTTAGCATCTAAACCTAGGTTTGGCCTGGGAGGAGGTCCTAAAAGAGTGTCATTTTATTGCACCCAGCATAGCATGGTCAGTGCAGCCTTGTTGGATGAA
Organism: Daubentonia madagascariensis; assembly: GCA_023783475.1. Taxonomy (NCBI): domain Eukaryota; kingdom Metazoa; phylum Chordata; class Mammalia; order Primates; family Daubentoniidae; genus Daubentonia; species Daubentonia madagascariensis. The sequence continues at coordinate 11,526,117 of JAKFHU010000747.1, read as the reverse complement.
AAGGGTGCCTACAGCATGCCTCAGTCTGGCAGGAGGCCTTGGATATCTGCAAATGTGTTCTAAGGATAGCAGGGGGTTGGGCCCATCAGCTGTCAGCCGCAGCTTCTGTTTATGCTGTGAACAATAGCCATGTGCCAGGGCAATAATTATGGGTTGATTTTCCTTCTAAAATAAGTGTCCTAATAATTTGTCACAAAACCAACTTAAATTGCTATGGTGTTGCGTGCAACAGTTAAATTAGGGGAAAAAAAAGAGAATGAAATTCACAGCAAGAAATGTTTAAGTTTATTTCAGTGTGCATTTTATATTGGTAAATAGTGTAATTAAAATCTCGTTTGCAGGTTTTTCAAAAAGGTTATTTCTGTGTGGGAAAGATCCTTTGTTTTCTTACTTAATACCCTGTGCTGTAAATTAGAAAATAGGGGGAAAAAAGTTAGTTGGCAAATAAAGGTCCTTGCTGTCTGTGCTGCTTTGGAATGCCTCCCATATTCCCGGGGCTCAGGTAATGTGTTTCTCTAGAAAAGCATGCATAATCTGCACTGAAATGAGCTGCTTCCAGGGTCTGCACTGCCTGGGGATACAAATTAGGGATTTGATATTTGAAAATTAATCCAACTGAAAAGTGTTTCAAGAATATCTGAGTAGTGTTAGCTCGTATCTGTAGGTTCAAGTGTTACCCAAGTTCTCTTACGAAGAGAGGTGAGATACATATTTATGTACATAAATCTGATGCCATTTAGAAAATGGTAGCAGAAAGATCGGCCCAAGCATAACAGATTTCAATGAGGAAGGGAAGAAAAGGCCCTTTCCCCTTCTCTTGTTGATTTTCTAAATTTGTAGTGTGTGTGTGTTTCAATTCACAGACGGCAAGAATGAAACATTTTCCTCCTCAGATTTAACATGTTCTCATTGAAATGCTGATAGGGTTATTTTACGGAGATGTAGCTTTAAAAAAAAAGCACAGGAATTACATTATTGTGTTACACTCTGTTCTAGCTAGAGCTCTTTTTATTAAAGTTCTTTAAAGGTTTATTTTCATCTACAAAACAAGGAATTGTACCCTAGCCTCTATCTCTGTGCCAGGCTCCAATTAATGTCAACTTGAGTTTTCTGTGTGGACAGGGCTAGTGCATGGCCCTGGGTGATCATCTATTATTATCATTGCTTGCTTGTACATGACTTCACAGCCCTCTCATAGAACCAGTTGTCATGCTTTCCATCTTTTGTATCCCCAAATAGCTCACTGAGTAAAATTTGTGAATGGGCGGGGCCACTGCTTGAAAATGCAGAGATCAGTCATGGTTAGCAGGATTAAACTTAGGGAGACATCTATGGAACACTTTTCTCCTATCCAACTTACATGTATGAATATAGATTCTTTATTTTGACTCTAAAAAATTGGATTTTATTTTAGGAAAGATAGATTTAGTATGTAAAATAAATACCATTTGGTTGCTTGCTACATGTGCTCAGTTGGAAGTACACCAGAAAATAAGAATTTTTATATTCTGCAAAATATAATGCTTATCTACTATTGAATGAGAATATTTGGAAGCCTGCAAATCATTGTCAAGTACTTTTTGGCTTAGACCTTTGGGTCTACAGAGAAATGAATTAAAAAAACAAAACCTCTAAATATAGTGAAAAATATCTGGAAGGGACATAGACACAAACCTAAAATTTCTATATGACCAAAATAATTGTACTTGCTTTAAAAGGTATTTAATGCCTACAATATACTAGGCATTACACAGACCAAAACTATGACGTCAACCTTACAAACTTAGAATGTTATGATCCCTAGCAGGGTATTGGTCTAAATGTGAATGATGGTGGGAGTTTTTCAAATACATTTTTAAAATCACCATTTCATTCTAAAACAACACTGGTGTATAAGCAAAGCAACTACTTTTTTAGTTTGCATTTTATCTTTTGTTTATCCATTATATATCTACATACTTACTAATAAATGGTAATATCCTTTAAAATAAAGCATTGAGTACCAAGGAAATATTTTTAAATAGTCAGATATTTAAGTGCCTAATCATTGGAAATATTTAAAAATCATAAAATTTATTTGGAAGATAATATTAATTATAGACTCTCTTTAGGAAATACTCTCACTTATTATAACACTCTATTCTATAATTAATATATCCTTTGTAATCAAAACTCAGGCAGCTCAGTTTCCATTATATTCTTGTCTACACGAAACATTTTTGCAACATATCAAAACTATGTATAAAGATGGTGTTTTGTCTATAAACAAAGATTTCTTATAATAATTCTTCTAAATATCTACAGTAAATACAGCTGAACATCATTTTTAATCTGTTTTATGACTCACTGAAAGTGTGCACATGTGCACGCACATACACCCCTTCCATGTTATAGCTACTTGGGGATATATTAGCTACATTCATTTCCCAAAGTACCTTACCAACTTAACCAGTGTGAAATTGACAGATGTAAAATTGTGGTCAGTTTATTCCTGGAAGATGGATCTGTCTTACAACAAATGATCTAGGCTTTCGCCAGTTGTGGTAACACCTTACTTAGGTTGGAAGGCAAGAGTTTTAGCAATTCCTATTAGCTCAAAGCCTTTCAGCTCATACACTGACACCAGTAGATCTTCTCTTTTGGAACTGATTTGCTACTGGTGTCTCAAGTGAAGCCAGAAGAGAACATCACTCTTAATTCCTCTTAAAAAATAAAGGAAAATTCATGTAGTTGATACATTGGAAATTGTTTACAGGAGGAGTAACAGGATCGATATTCTAGAGTTTGGTAACATAAAGTTGGAAAAGATGGCATTGTTTTGTCTTTTTTTCCTCTTTTTCTTTGCCACTTCAATTATATCTGCTCTCATCTTCCTTTTCAAATAAGCCAATTACCTTTCCTGTGTGATCCAATTTGCAGGTACATGATAAGCAGCAGGTTAGAATGAAGAATAAATGATTATTTTTAATGATGATCAGCACATCTGATGTGATAAATTATGATTAATGAGTAAATTAGCAGTGAACGATGTAAATGAATCTGCTGTGGAAACTAACTCTACAAAAAGATGCTAAAGGGTCGGTAGAGCTGCTTTTTTTGGTCAAATATAGTGCCTGTGTTAAATAGTCTTGTGAGTATAATACTATTTAGAGAAAATATCAAAAAAGCCAATAAATATTGTGTCATTTGCCTACACCTCTGCTGAAAGAGCCTGGGAGATTGTATGTAACACACGACTTTTTTTCTGTTTCAGTGCAAAGGCCTTTATCACTCTGTTGAACGAAATGGATGCACAGTCTGTGTATTTTGAATGTATAAATAGGTAGTAAGCAAACCCAGAGGCTTAAAGTGGAAAATGTTGAGTGAATGTCTAAATGGTTGCTGATAACATGTTTTCATTACAAATACATGATTGTGGCACAAGGAATGGTAAGAATGACTTCACAGATTGTATCTAAGAATGATTCAAGACTACTTACATGCCTTCCTGAAATTTATGTCACTAAACCAGTGGTTATTGTGAGTGTCTTACATCAAAACAGATGGCCAGTCTTACTAAGCATGTCAATAGTTCAGAGAAGTTTTATTACCTAGGGGCAGTGAATGCAGGGGATTGTTTATTTTGGTCATAGTGTCTCATGGCTATATGTTAAATAAAAAGTTATGGTCGTGAGACTGTGCAGTTTTCACTGCTGTAAAGTAAGTGTTTATGACCCAGATATATACCTTGAAATAGGACAAATTGCCACAAAACAGTGGAACATACCATTGTCACTTTGCTACTCTGACTCTTGCTACTGTCTGCATGCATGTGAATAGTCCTATTGTAATATGTGTACCTATGTTGTGAATAGCAGAATGTGGGTTTGCATGTTGTTCTGGAATGTGAAACAATCCCAGGTGAGATCAGGGATATTGAAGGCAACTGGCAGGGAAGTCCCATGGTGGCAATTGGGATGGGGGTATTGGGATGGTGCTAGAGCTGTAAGGTTGGTCAGCTGTGCTGATAGTGTCTGAACATTTATTGGTTGCTTATTATATGCCAGACATTATGCTAAATGTTGGGTGTCCATTATCTTAAAAAATGGAAAAAATTTAGCTGATCATAAAATGATAATTTTTAGCTTTAGCAGTGGTACAGGTAATTGGACACTCTGATCTATGAATATAAACATTATTTTAAAAGTATAATTTGTTAAAATGTATCATAAACCTTAAAATGTACAGTTTTTTTGATTCTATAATTTTACATATAGGAATAAATTATATATATTAATGACATATATGTGCAAGGATATAACTACTGTAACGGCAAAATCCGGGGTAATGTTGCCGAGAGAAACACCGAGAGGTACACGACGATGCAGAGAGATCAGGTTCATTAATGCTGGTGGACTCAGAGGGGACTCCTCCGCCAAATTCTGAGCACCCCCCGGTCAGGGGGACTTCTTTTTTATACTCAAGAGCAAGGTGGGGGGTACAGAGGGGCTTATACCAGGAAGTGTACACATAAGGAAGTTACTTTAGCTGCTGCAAGGGGGAGCTGTTTATGGAGCATGAGCTGCAGCCCTTAGTCAATTTCAGTTTTCTTTCTTAATAACATCAGTTTCACAAACATTCCTGTGGGGGTGGCGACAAGCAGTCTTACAGAAGCAGATAAGCAAGTAACATAAACAGGGCTAGGGCTTCTCGTTTCAGGGTAAAAGGTTTTTAGTGAATTTCCATTTTTCCCTCATATTCCCCCCTTTCAATACTCAGACTGAATCTTCACCTGAGTAGTTATTGTTTTCATATTGTGATACCTGTTGGTATGGATGGCGTAGTACCATCTGTAACTTTACTTGATTTGTCTAGATATTAGGGAGGTCAGATATTTGAGTACGCATGGGGCTATGGTTAGTAAAAGTGTAAGTCCCAGTAGGGGCCCGAGTGGGGGCGTAATCCGGGGGCCCAATCCTGGAACGGATTCCGCCATGGGGATTGGCTTTCTCTTTCTTTTATCCGGTTCTGGATCCTAGCCCGTAGTTGGCTTAAATTTTCTTGCACTATCCCAGAACGGTTGGCATAAAAACAACATTGTTCTTTGAGGTATAGGCAGGTTCCTCCTTGCCTTGCTGTTAACTTGTCTGGGGCCCTCCGGTTCTGGAGTACCACCTCCGCTAGGGAGTCTACTTGTTGTTGGAGGGTGGATAGTGCCTTTTTTACCGAGCTGAGGTCAATATCTACTTGTGAGGCTAGTTGTTTAACCTGATGGGACGTTAGCCCTAGGACAGCTCCCCTGGTGGCCAGCCCCCCCAGGAGACCCATAGTAGCCAATATTGGAACCAGGACCGGGACTCGCTTGGTCCGGTGTGGCTCAGGAGGGGAGAGGTAAGCAATATCCGTTCCTGGTGTGACAGTTATGTCTGGGATAAGTATTATAATTGCATATAGGCTACAACTTAACCCATTCAGCCTCTTGTATACCCCATCTGTACATGAGAAATATGTACTGTTTGGAGGCCGATACGCTTGATCTTCCAATTGTGTTATGTCCAGGCAATCAGTGGTTATATTTGGCCTGTTGCCTTTTTCCAAGACATACGAGGCCTTTTCAAGGGTTTGGATAGGCCTCAGGACTGGCAAGGCTGGTTCCCGGATAGTATTGGCAAGTTTGATGGGGGTGGAATCATTGACCCCAATGGCAGTATATGTCCATGAGGTCACCGGGGCACACAGCCAGCAGTCACCAGCTAGCTGCTGGTTAGTAAGATTGAGGATCTGGTATGTGGCATTTACCAAGTCTTTTAGCCAGATCTGGGGAGCTTCCCATCGATATCTATACTTTTGTGGGTGGGCAGTATCCTCACCCAACACTTGGACAGAAGTCGGGGGTGTTGACGGCTTATAATATTTTACCTGGGGCTTGTAGACCTTTTTCAACTTTATGATTGTTGCAGGATCTCTGCCTCTTCCGTCTACCCTGATGCCAGCTATCCTGTCTGTCCACTTGTTGGGGTTATTGATCTTGAATATAACAGGGTTGCAGGTTCCCAATCCACAGTTATTAGGGGCCCTCAGTTTTTCTAAAGGACTACCTGGGTTGCTCATTTACCCATGGGTGCATACCCAGTTGCCACAGTAAAATTCAGCCAAGGCATGACACCACTAATAGGGTGGGTTAAAATCAGGTTTGAGGCAAAGATATTTGTGGCTGGTAGTATACTCTCTCTCCCAACTCAATCCTCCACAGTTAGTTTTGGAATTTGGATCCATGGCCCCCCATACATCAAATTGGATGATAACTGAAGGGGACCGTCCAGCCCACTGGGGGAGTTAATGACTCCTTCATCTCCCCAAGTGTGCCTCACTTGAAACTCCCAGGACCCTATGGTAATGTCCACCACCCCACAGGTGGCCCAAATTGACATTATTAATACATAAGTAACAAACATTACAGTATGGTTACCACACCCCAGTAGAGCAGGACCATTCCTGCTGTCTGGATCCATGTCCACTCTTCTGGTGTCACAGCCCCAAGTCCTATACCCAAGGTCAGAGTTAATAACCCGACAAGTCCGAGTTCAAACTGTTTGATGATGATGTCTGGCTCAGGCTGACTCATTCGTTTTCAGCAGTCTGGAGGCTCTCTGTGTCCCGTGTCACTGCAGATCTCTGACACAGGTGCAGCTTGAGTGGGTTGTCCTGGTTCGGCCGTGCTACCCACGAGTCCTGCTGGCTCTCCAGGCTTGCCCTCTTTGCTTGGGTGTGATGAATCCACAGGGCGATTCCTGCAACTTTGACTGCAGTGGGTGTGACTAGTATTATAGTAAAGGGTCCTGTCCAGGAGGGTTCTAAGGGGATTTTCTTCCAATCTTCTACCCACACTAAGTCCCCTGGTTTGTGGGGGTGTACTGGGGCCCCCAGGGCCAAGGGGGCCTGTTCTAATACTGTCTGGCTAATCTGCTGTAGCATCTTTGATAGCTGTATAAGCTGACCTTGTAAGTTCATTTCTCCTACCTGCCTAACATCCCCTTTGAGGCCTCTGGTGAAGGGGGGGAGTCTCCTGTATAAGCCTTTGAAGGGAGAGTACCCTGTTGGCTCCGGTGTGCATCTGGCCTTAAGAAGTGCTAACCTGAGCATGTCTATCCGTGGTAGGCTTGTCTCCTGACATAGCTTGGCTAGGGTTTTCTTAAGGGTCCAGTTCATATGTTCTGTTTTCCCTGAACTTTGTGGCCTGTATGCAGCGTGAAATTTCCATTTTATTCCAAGTGTTTTGGCTATAGTTTGAATTTCTGCTATGAAACTAGGTCCATTGTCACTTCCAAATGAGAGGGGTAGGCCATACTGAGGAATTATTTCTCTTAGGAGAGCCTTTACTACCTCCTGAGCCTTCTCTGTTCTGGTGGGGACAGCCTCTACCCACCCTGAGTAAGTGCAGATCATTACTAACAAATACTTGTATCCCCGACAGGGCTTCACTTCTGTGAAATCTATTTCAACATCTTCAAAGGGTGTGGCCCCTGAGTACTGAACACCGGGTACAGGCTTTGGCCGTGTTGTGGCGTTATTTCGGGCACATGTGTCATATCGGGCGCACACCGTGGCAGCCACAGTTGGGAGTTTGGCTGTGTAATAGACCTTGGCGAGTAGGTGGGCGAGTGCAGTTTTCCCCATGTGGCCTAAGTTATGGTGTTGGGTAACGACCGAATTGGCTATGTTTCCTGGGATGAAGGTTCTGCTGTCTTGTAAATGCCACCACCCATCGTCACTCTTTCTGGCCTGCTCTTGTCTCGCCCACTGGTCCTTTTCAAGTGTATAACACGGCCTGTCCGGCCACTCTGGGGCTAGCAGGATTTTACTAGAGACTAACAGCTCACCCTTGGTCTCTTGTTCCTGGGTTGCTGCTTGTTTAGCTGTTGGTCTGCCAGACGATTTCCTGTAGCTATTGCAGTTGTTCCTTTCTGGTGCCCTGGGCAATGAATGAATGCTACTTTTCTGGGTTCCCACATGGCTTCTAACAACTGAAGGATTTATTCCTGGTTCTTTGTCCCTTTACCCCCTGCAGTCAGCAGTCTTCTTTCCTTGTAAATGGCCCCGTGAACATGTCTGGTAGCAAAAGCGTATTTGGAATCAGTGTAGATATTTACTTTCTTGTCTTTAGGTATTCTGAGGGCTTGGATTAAGGCCCAAAGTTCAGCTCTCTATGTGGACCACCCGTGAGGCAAAGGCCCTGCTAGGATGACTTCACTGGACCGCATAACCTGCTAACTGTTTCCCATTCTGAACGTAACTGCTGCCATCCGTGAACAGTTCAAGGTCTGGGGCCGTCAGAGGTGTGTCTGTCAGGTCTGGTCTACTTGCGTAGACCTCTTCCATCACCTCTATACATTCATGATTCAATGGTTCAACAGGTAGGAGGGTAGCAGGATTCAGGGTTCGCACAGTCTCTAGAGTAACCTGGGGGTTCTCACACAACAACCCCTGGTACTGAGTCAGCCTACTGTTAGAGAGCCACCGATGTGGAGGCGGAGAACCGCATGTGGTACGTGTACAGAGAGCTTTTGGCCATATGTGAGTTTATCTGCCTCTTTGACCAGCAGGACTGTGGCTGCCAGCACTCGTAGGCAGGGGGGCCATCCAGAGGCTACCGGATCCAGTTGCTTAGACAGATAGGCCACAGGCCTCTGCCAGGGTCCCACAGTCTGGGTTAGGACCCCCCACTGCAACATGTTGTCTTTCATGCACAAAGAGATTCAAGTCTTTGGTCAGGTCTGGCAGTCCTAATGCAGGGGCCTTTTGTAGCAGGTCCTTTATGGCTTTGAATGCCTCTTCTCGTTGGTCTGTCCACTCGACTGACTGCCCCTCAGGTCCCTGCAAGGCTTCATACAAAGGTCTGGCTATCAACGAGAATCCTGGGATCCAGATCCAGCAGAACCCTGCTGCTCCCAGGAATTCTCTGAGTTGTCTCTTACCCTCAGGTCATGGTATTGTGCAGATAGCATGTTTCCGTTCATTGCCCGGTGCCCTTGGGATATGTGGAAGCCCAAGTATCTGATGCATTGTTGGCAAATTTGGGCCTTCTTCCAGGACACTTTGTACCCAGAATCTGTGAGCAGTTGGAGTAGGGCTTGAGTGCCTGAGAGACAGTCTCCTTGAGTGGGTGCTGCCAGGAGTAAGTCATCTACATACTGGAGGAGAGTGTTGTGGTCTTGTGCGTAAGTTGTAAGATCTGAGGCCAGCGCTTCCCCAAACAGTGTTGGTGAGTTTTTGAATCCTTGGGGCAATTGTGTCCAGGTGAGTTGCATTTTTCTCCCGGTTTGGGGTTCTTCCCACTCAAAGGCAAAGAGGGGCTGACTTTGCGGGGCCAGTTTCAAACAGAAGAAGGCATCCTTTAAATCCAGACAGATTAACTAGGCGGCGTCCGGGGGGAGGAGGCTTAGAAGAGTGTACGGTTTAGGCACTACCGGGTGGAGAGTTAGCGCAACCTCATTGACAAGCCACAAGTCCTGGACCGGGCGGTAACTCCTGTCAGGTTTCTTGACCGGCAGTAGTGGGGTGTTCCAGGGGGACTGGCATTCTACCAATATGCCCTCTTTCCGGAGCCTATCCAGGTGTTTCTGGATTCCTTCCCGGGCCTCCTTCGGGATCGGATACTGTCGCTTTCTGATGGGCTGGGTCCCCGGCTTTAAGTCTATTATTGGTGGCGTGTGTTTGTGCACCAGACCTGGGGGGTTGTCTTCCGCCCATACTGTTGGAAAGGCCTGCGGGAGGTCAGGCGGATCTTGATTTTCTTTTGCCTCCGCAAACAGCCGCCACTCAGCCTCCTGCGGGACGGTGACTGCTAGTATAAGTGGCCTTGTGGGTTTCAGTGTGAGATTTGCTGACCCTTCCTCGCAGAAGGTGATCTGGGCCCCCAGTTTATGCAGGAGGTCTTGCCCGAGCAGGGGAATGGGGCAGTCTGGGATGTATAGGAACTCATGTTGCGCCTTGTGGCCTCCCATCTGGCAGATCCGTGCTTGTTGGTCTCCAGTCGCCCCTATGATGGTGGTCTCCCGGTGAGTCAAGGGGGCCACTGGTGTTGTGACCACTGAATGCTCGGCTCCTGTGTCTACCATAAAAGGCACTGGTTGGCCCCTTACTTCCATGATGACCGTAGGTTCCCGGGGGCCAAGGTCGAAGGAACCCGGTTGGGCCTAGTCAGTACCGGCCCCAGCTAGGCCTACAAGGTCCTGAGTTTCAGGCTGTAGCTGGTATCTCTGGGGTGGATTCCTTTTCCCATTGTCTGACTTTCGATTTGGGCATTCATTTTTCCAATGCCTGGTCCCCTTACAGTATGCGCATTGGTCTGGTCGCAAGAGCCTTCGCCCCAGTCGGCCTCCGTCAGGGTGATTTTTGGTCGCAGGGGTGGAGCGGGGTTCCCTAGTGCTGCCGCCAGGAGTGCTGCCTTCTGCTTCATTTTCCGTTCTCCTTCCCCCTGAGCGACCCAGTCCCGTTTTCTATATATCTTCTGTGCCACTTCCATCAATTGGGAAATGTTCATGCCCACAAAGCCTTCGAGCGTCTCCAATTTCCACTGTATATCGGGATAAGCTTGTCCTACAAAGGCTGCATTCACCATGCGCTGGTTCTCTGGAGCTTCAGGGTCAAAGGGTGTGTGATAATACAGGACTGGCTGCCAGGGATGAATGGTGCCATCTTCTGCAGGTGCAGGGCTGGCCTTGGACCTCACGGATGGGCATCAGTAGGGCTGGTTTCTGGGTCTGTGCCGAGAGGAGACGGCGAGCCATGGGGGTTCCTGGGCCAAGTTCCTGGGATTGCTGGGGTGGCGAGGCAGATGAGGGTGGCGTGTCGGGAACCGGTGGATCGGAACTCGGGATGGTTGGATTATAGGGTGGTGGCAGTGGCAGTTCTTCCTCCTGTGGCTCTTGGTGGATAGAGGCTGGTGACTCCTTGGGTCCCAGTTTTGTGGGCTTGCAGGCCAGAAGAATCCTACTGTTTCCCTTTCCTGTACAGAACCGGACCCATGGGGGCAAGATCTGGGCTACCTCAAGCCAAGAATCAATGTAGGGGAACTGGTCTGGATGGCCCTGTAATAACATTCCAGACTGTTCTGACAAGTTGGACATCTAAGGTGTCTGTGTCTGGCCAAACTAATTCAAAAGACGGCCACTCTATCTCACGTAAGGTGCGCAGGTGACTCGGAGTCATCTGTACCCCATAGTCCCCTGAGAAACCCTTTTTAAAATTCTTTAGCATACATCCTAACACTGTTGGCTTGGACTCAGACCCTCCCATTGTGTGAGATTGTATGGTGCCGCACAAGGGATGGGGTAAACTTTCAGGCATCCATCTGGCCACTCCCCTCACGGGGACTTAGGACATGACTTGGCTAAGGTGAGCCTGTATAAGTCCCAGAGCAGGTCGCCCCCCTTTTGGGAAAGCAAGTCACTATTGTGCCGTATGTCGTTGTCACGGAACCGCAAATTAGGACTCAGTCAGATCCCGTAGCCAGAACTGTGGAACCATTAACAGTCACTCACCACACACATACACACACACACACACACACACACACACGCACAGCCAGAGAGGTTAAACATTCCCACCCGGGGAAACCTCTACCTGTAGGAGGTGATCAGTCTCCTGTTCTGTCTGTTGGGACGGGCCTGACTGGGTTGGGTCCCAGGACCTTACCGTGTCTGAGGTCTTCAGATGATTCCTGGCTGGCTGTCTGCATCCTCACTGTGTCCGGCCGGGTTCCGGGTGAGTAGCCGGCAGAGCCCCGCCCAGCGCTGAAGATGATTGATCCGAACTCATACCTGGCGCGCCCGACTTCTGCGGTCGGGAGGGTCGGTCGGCCAGTGCCCCGTCCCACACTGGTGGCAACAAAGGGCCAACACAGTCGGGTTTCCCAGTCAGGGAACCAAAAATGTAACGGCAAAATCCGGGGTAATGTTGCCGAGAGAAGCACCGAGAGGTACACGACGATGCAGAGAGATCAGGTTCATTAATGCCGGTGGACTCAGAGGGGATCCTCTGCCAAATTCTGAGCACCCCCGGTCAGGGGGACTTCTTTTTTATACTTCAAGAGCAAGGCGGGGGGTACAGAGGGGGCTTATACCAGGAAGTGTACACATAAGGAAGTTACTGTAATTTACAAGGTGGCTGCTGCAAGGGGGAGCTGTTTATGGACCATGAGCTGCAGCCGTTAGTCAATTTCAGTTTTCTTTCTTAATAACATCAGTTTCACAAACATTCCTGTGGGGGTGGCGACAAGCAGTCTTACCAGAAGCAGATAAGCAAGTAACATAAACAGGGCTAGGGCTTCTCGTTTCAGGGTAAAAGGTTTTTAGTGAATTTCCATTTTTCCCTCACACTACAAGAATGATTTTGAAGCCTTGTTCTGATTAAAAAATCAGAAAAACGTAAATATTTAACAGTAAATTAAAATATGTCTATATTCTTTATAATATTATATAGCAATGTTGAATTTAAATATTTGTAGAGAGAAAAGATATTCACAATATATGTTAACTAATATGCTGTTTATAAGATAACAGTATAGTATACCCTCTTTTTTGTAAAAGATCTTGTATGTTAAATGGGTACAGAAAATTTTTAAGAGTTATTCATCAAGGTGATAACCATTAGAATATTTTAAATATCTTCTTTTAATTTATTTATGTTTTCTAATGTACTCATAATAAATATGTATAATCAGAACAATAAAATCATTTTACCTAAAAATTAAAAAACACAAAAGGTGACAGAGAGGAGGAGAGCTCTGTGGTAACGACGAGGTGGATTGATATTCATAAAAGAGATGAGATCCGTTGTATTATGTTATACTTATCTGAACTCCCAGTCCTATGAAGGGACGCAGGGATTCGTGATTTGACTATGCTACATTTTGCCAGCTTAGGGCCTGGTATGGAACTATTAGTCTCCCACTATGTCATATCAGTGCTTTGCAATGGCAATGTGTGTTTCATAGAATGTGAATTTCACAGCCAATTTATCAAGCTATAAGCAAATGTAAGTTAAATAGAGGCACAGTAATCACATGTGCAGTATTATTATTCATCCTAAATACTCGAAAGTGTATAGTCAAGGGTTTGGGGATAGCACCTTGGAGAGCCTTTTATCAAGGTCATGTATGCATTGAACACCTGTATGCAGGTAGGTATGATTAGGAGTTGTAAGACTTCGGAGATGACGAGGTCATAAATGCTTTTCTCAAGGTTCTGTTAATGTGAAGGGGGATAAAATACGTGTGCATAAAATGTGGAAATGTATGAAATATAGACTGTTGTGTCTCATAAGAGATATAGAAAGTATGATGGGGAGTTAAAAGGATGGTGGATTTCATCCAGATGGGAGGATCAAGGAAGGCTTCAAGAGATTTAATTGGGGATTGAAAGACAGATAAATTCTGTAAATTCAATAGTGGGGAAGAGGGCCTTTTGTATAAGGGAACGGCATGTACCAAAGCATTGAGATGGGGGAATTTTAGATTCTTGGTGGGAAATAGTGGAAATATATTTGGGAAAATAGAATGGTAGCAACTCTGAAAGATATTAAAGGCCAAGCAAAATTTCTGGTTTTATTCTCCAGCCATAAACTATTAAAGTTTATTTATTTATTTTTTAAGTGGAAAAGAGCTATAATCATAGATGCATTTAAAAAATAAATAAAAAATCAAAAGGGAAAAGAAAAGACAGATCCACATTAATGTGTAATATTGGTTGTAGAGATAAACACCAGAAGTAAGGGTGACTGGCTGGGAGGCTACAGATATCATGAAATTCAGTAATTCTCCATCTTAAATGAACATTGGAATCTTCTGGAAATTAATTACCCAGTCCCATCCACTGATTTTCTATTTTAATTGATCTGGCGTGAGGTACAGGCACCTATAGTTTTACATTTTTAAGGCTCCCAAATGATTCTAATGTCCACCTTTGAGAGAGAATCATGGCCATTGTCAGTAGGTATGAAAAAAGAGGAGTGAGCAATATTAGTGATAGATCCGTAGGACTTAATAATTGGTTGGTGGTGGAGGCACAGGAGAGGTCAGAGAGGAGGCAGTGGCTGCAAGTCTGGGTGTTTGGGAGAATGAGGGTGTCACAAACAGAAGTGGGCACTTGGTAAGAGAAGCAGATGACATGGTTTGTTTTTAATCCAACAATTTTGGGATGCTAGAAGGTACTCTTCCAAGCCGTTAGAAATGAGGACCTGACATTGAGAAAAGGTTCAAGTGGGAGATGTCTTTTCATTAAATCAAATCTCTTCATCCTGTCTTCTTTTCTTCCCTTCCTTCTTCTCTTCCTTTTTCCATTCCTGTCTGTCGGTGTTCCTGTCAATCTTTTGTCAACTTAAATGTTGATGGTTATACAGAGGCATAGACTCTGTTTATCCAATGGAGAAGGCTTTAGTAATCATTCTCGAAGAATTAAGAGTTGAAGCCTAAAGAAAGCTAATGGTGTAGCCATCCATAGGAATATGTTATTGAAGTGTCTTAAAAAGGAAAAGGCTAAATCAACGTCAAGAATTTTATTGGGGTATTTGTCTTTTTCCATCATGAGCAAATTGAATGTATAAGTAGAATAATACTAAAGTAATCTACCGTACTAAACTTGGAACTTAGTTGATTTGTTTATAAATTTTGTGCCATTGATTTTTGTCTGTTGGCCAGGCATCATAATCAGTTAATTTATCTCTGATTTCCGTTGACTCCTGGGAAGATGTTATGCTCTAGGAGAAGAAATTCCACAGGCAGCGTACTCTGGGTGAACTTTCTCACTTAACTAGTGAAAAATAATTGCTGTAATATAGCACAAAGTATTATACTTAACAAACCCTTGAGAAAATAATCAGCATACATTTTACAGTTAAATAACACAGATTTCAAAATATACAATAAATTGAGATATAATGTCTGTGCAGTGTTTTGTAACTTTCCATCTTTGGATTTGGCGCGGTGAAAATATAAGGGCTTCACAATTAGATTAAAAGCCCATGACTCACTCTAAACTTCAGTGAGCCTTCCTTGCTTTCTTTTCAACTTTAGTCCTCTTTCCTTCCTTCCAAATATCTGTATTACAATAAAGCTTTCTATAAATCTTTAAAATAGGGATAATGATAACATCATGCAGGACTGTTGGAAAACATTGGATGTTAGCTATATAAAACATTTAATCCGGTGATGGAACTCACTAAAGAGTAGTTATTTCTTTATTTCATTCTGAAGTATAATGGTCCTTAAATCAAATTTTAAGGCTAAAAGGTTGTTTTGTGAGTTGTATGAAAAACAAAATACCATAAATAATTCAACAAATAGTCTGTTGAAGATCTGTCCTGGCAATGGATGTCAAGAGGTGGCCCTATTCAGATCCCATGTGATAAGGTAGATGTCCTCACAGGACTATATCTGTACCATGATTTTTTTTTCCTAATGGATGGCAAAGGATTTTTAATGAATTAATTTTGGAAACATATATTATAATGAAAAAGAATTAGTATTCTTAAGTAGATCATGTAACAAGGCTAAGGGAAGGCCTGTTAGAAAGTGTGTGTGGGATTATACTCATTTTCTTTTGCCATAAATGGTAGCCCCTAGAATCCCTAGACCTGAGAAGGGGTCCTCAACCAGAAGAAAATGTATTCAATGGAAAACAAATGGAATGTATGCCATGATTTTGGCCCATAACAGTTTTACATCATCGACTTTGGGACCTCCCTCTTCTATCATGTGTCCATACAGCTGTATTGGTGTCTCAGGCATTGTCCTCACTACTCTATTCCCAGGGAAAATCAAGCTAATTATAACAGAAAACCCATCATCCACACAGAGTCTGAATGCTCTCTGTGTTTGGGGCAGTGGCAGTAGCATGTTCTGTGGCTGTACAGAAATGTAAAGCCCTGTGACAGCTCTTTACCCCCAAACCTTCAGACTAGGCCATTAACCTTAGAAACACCCCTAACTCTCCTGCTAGGCTCTGCATTTCCCACTGGCCCCCAGAGGCCCTGTTCCTGGGCTTTCCTTCAGAGCCTCACTCTGACACTTAGGGAGAAAGAAAGATCAGAGATGAGCTCATTTGATGTTCTCATAAATTCTACAGCCCTCATCATGAGGAAGCAGATTCCTAAAGACAGGACTACCTGCATATTCTCATGGAACATTCCCTCATTCTCTCCCTTAGTCTTACTTAAGAGGATTATTAACCTTCCCCTTTCAAGATTTTAAGTTCATTGTTAGGACAAACATCCCTTTAAAAACAAAGCTCTCTAATTAATGAAATGTTAATCAGCTAAAAGGAACAAAGCCAATTAGTTACATGCTGTTAGTTTTGTTCCCCATGTAACGTATTTTCTTGATGTCCACAGAAGCATCTTATTAATTAGATTTAAATTAGACAAATGGCACCCTCATTTTTTTTTCTGTTCACTTTTGTAGCATGTGACCCTTTCTATGAATCTGTTTTTAATGATTCTCAGTTAGCCAATCAAGTTAGTTCAAACCTGAGTTGTCCTCTTAACCTTTAAGAATTTCTCATATATTCTCTTCTTTGGATGTTACTAGTAGACTTTAGTGGCTCTCCCCTGTTAACGTCTAGCTCTGCTTAATGTAGTGTGCTAAAGGGAGAATTTCGTCCTCAGTACAGCAGTTTGTTAAGGACAGTCAAAGGCAGTTTTGCTGGTTTTGGTTGGTTCTCTCCTCAAATTTAATAGTCATAAGTGCACATTGAGCTTATCACCTTGTCTTCAGAGAGCCTAGCAACTTGAAACATGATATGCATCAAAATAATACAACCATTGCACAAAAAGGTACTGTGCATTGGTTATACTTTAAGGAACAATCTGACTTCTTAAAAGCAAAAATCAATCCACAGCCTGTGGCTTCTCTTGAGCTGAGTAGAAAATAATAATCTACTAACTTCCTGGAGCTACTGTCTGCTCTGTGAGTGCATCCTGAGAATGCACAGTCTTTGAAAACAGCAAGTGAGCCTGGCAGACACATTCTAGAATATCAACCATGCCTGTGTTCTGACGTGTATGCATGTGTAGCTTTTCTACTTTCCATTTAGAAAATAGACTTTCTGGGTCGAACAGTAATTTGACCTCTGCAGTGCTTGGCATTAATTTAATAAAAGATCATACTCCTCACTTGTCAAAACCAGCTTGTGCAGAAATGCATTTTGCAAAGCACAGTGTTGGCAGCTTCAGATGGATAGCAGTGGCAGTTAGCTAGAATAATGGGGGGATACCTCTCTAAATACTGGTGAGTGGAAAGTTCTAATGCTTTTCGCCCCATCTTTACACTCTTGATATTTCTTTTTTTTTCTTAGACCAAATATCACCTTGATGGTTGTATCTCGTGCAATAAAGATGAGGGTGTTCATTATTCAGATCTGAGGCTGTCCTATATTGTAACATTTTAGTGGACATCTTTGTTTTTTGCTTTACTTGGATTCTCTTCCTTTTTCCCCCATCTTCAGAGCATGACTTAAATTTGGGCAGTGTTTGTGACAAAAGAAGGCAGAGAATTCATCTAGTTCCTTTTATTAAGCTGAGATATAGCGAAGGGGAAGTGGGTGCTGTGTATTGTTATACCCCTTTGAGAATAAAGATTTTTACTTGCCTTGAGCATTTTTTGGAGTTATTAAGTTTAATCTTTTCTCTATAACATATCTTTCCTTTGGCTGGCTGCCTAGCACTGACAGCATCAGTCTGAGAAATTTGAGCAGCAAGAGATGTTTATTTATGCAACACACATGCTTACTGAAAGGATTTTATTTTATTATCTAGAATCTTACTTTGTGTCATAGAATGATGACATCTATCGTTTCTGTGGTTTGGATTTTGTGGGCAAATATAGGAAAATTGCTATCAGATCCAATAAGAAAGTCATTATTTTCTTGCCTGTGAAGGCCAATGTCTTTCAATAGGTTAATTCCATTATTTGACTTGGTCTTCAGAAATAAAATCCTACAGTAGCATCCAGTAGTCATGTCTCTGACAGATTCTTATATTGATACTTGTCAATATTAGCATGAAAATGTCAATGTATGACCAGAAAATCAATGAGAGAAACACCTGGAAAACATTGGACTGATACTCACACGTCTTCTCCAAGTATATGGGAATTTACCTTCTCTGCTTTTTATTTAGAAACAAGATTTCTGTGTTTAATCCTAATTTGACTTGTTTAGTGTCCTTACCCACCAGTTATTTCCAGGAGTGCTTTCCAGGAACCTAGGCCCTTACATGGCACCAGGACATAGGAAGCACTTGTCCAAGCAGCCATTGGTTGTTTGAAGATTGTCAGAATCTCCACCATTACCTTATTCTTTGGGATGAGAAATGAGATGTTATCCCTTAAAAAAAATCCAATCCCAGTGCAGAGAAAGTGGCATCCTATCTCTAGTTTTATTTAATTTCTGATTAATATGCACTCATTTTATACAACAGCCCTTTACTCCCTCCACACATTCTTGCAAGATATTTCAAAACAGAATTTCAGTGAGAAGCTGGGTTGTTACAATGGATTTTCACTCAGGGCTGACAATTTTTAGACTATGGAAAATAAAAGGAAGGTACCTAAAAAGGACAGTATTATACCATTTAATATAGCAATGCAATGCGTTTTGTTTTTCCAGGAAAATTTCCTAGAAATTTTTATTGTATAATTATAACTTCTATATTAGATGCTGACAAGCAAGTAGTTATTATCAATTTGCATTGTTTGAAACAGCTGAAAGAGAAATATAAAAACTTGTAATATTTTTATTTGATTGTTTTCAGAAAAGTGACATCAGTGTGGGGTTTCAAATTATTTTAAGTATTTCCCACACCTTTTTGTAATCATCTAGTTTGTACTGCGGTCCAGAGGTGCTGAAGAATGTGATATCTAGCAGAGTTATAAGAGCCTGCTTTCTTTCCTAATATTTATGAACATATACAGGCCCCTGTATTGCCACCAATTCTACTGTCACCAAGTTGAACTTGCTGATGCGGTGGAAACTCATTCCCCAGGAACAGCATTGCAAAGATGCCTTTCCTAAACTTCCCTCCTGTGGAAATAATATATTAAGCTAGAAAACCTTAAAACTAGAAGAGATTTCTACAAAATAATTTATTTCATATCTCATATTTTTATGAATATTGTTAAGAAACAATAAAGTTAGGTGATTTTTTTTCTCCAAGATCATCCATATCTATCTATCTATCTATCTATCTATCTATCTCATGGTGGAGCCGAGATGGGAATCCAGCTTCCCTGATTCCAGAAAAACCCAACTGAGAGTCAGAATACATCATCACGCCAGCAGGAGGATCATGTGGAAACATGAAAACAATGCAGAGGAAATAGTGGTGATGAACAAACAAGGATGAACTTTGTTATTATTTTCTCCTTTCTTAGAATCTAAAGACTGTTTTTAAAATCAATTTTAGCAATGATTACCTAAAACCATTTTTAAAGAACTATAATTAAAAAACAGTAGGAGGGAAGAGAAAACAGATCAGAAAATGGGAAATAAAATAGAAAAATAAAATGTTTTGGGGTTTTAAAAAATTCCTAACTATAACATAATTGTAAAAACTCAAGGATGTAAGAAAGTTGTAAAGAAGTAGGAAAAATAATTAAAATACCAACATTAGTATTTTAGTATACTTTGTTCAATCTGTGTGTGTGTGTGTGTGTGTGTGTGCGCACATGCATTTTTCTTTATCTGTTGTCCCTCAGTTATAATTCTGTATTACGCTTTTGTGGCTTACCATCGAATCATAAGTATTTCTCATGTCATATGATAAAAACTTTATAAATATAACATTTACTACTTCTATGATGTTCCATCATTCTGCCATAGTTTATTTCAACATCAATTCCTATATTATTTAATATTTGGGCTACTTACAATTTTTTCTAAACAAATGATCTGAATATCTTTGTGAATTAATATTCATCTACATTTTATAATATTCTTGTATGATAGATTTCTAGATCACAAAATACAAGATGGAAAATAAGTTTTTAAGGGGAGGGGAGTGAATATTAGGCACATTTAAAGGAGATAGAGGACATTTAAAAAGCTTCCAACTTCTACCCTCTAGCCTTAGTAATCTTTAAGTCTACATCTTTCTTTAAAGAAATCCTTTTCTTTGCTATGACTTTGGAGGCTTAGAGATTTATCTTCTTTTATGCAAATTGTGGCGTTAAGTTTCAAGTAAGGCAGCCCACAATATCTGGGTTAGAGAGTCACTTTACCATTTTCCCCTATTTCTATTTCTTGCCAAACCTTCTAATTCAGGGCTATATTTCTTGTCTCTTTAAAATTTCCTAGCATTTCTCTTAAATGTCACTAATTTTAATAGCTCAGCGGTGGCAGTGCTGCTTTCTGGCAGTGTCCTGATAGTGGCATCAAAGCAAAGAGCTAAAATTTTACTCACTTTGATTGATGAGCTCATTTTGTTACAGAGGACAAATTGGATTTTTTTAATACTGGTAATAAAAATTAATGTGTGATGTTGCTTTTCGGATGTTATTGGATCTCTACCTTAATACAGATTTCAGCAATAAAAGCACTAACAGATAACTTGACCAGAAAATTACTTTCTTCCCCTTTAAACCAAAAGTAAAAGGTGCTTTCCTAATTTTGTAATCTTAGTACATTTTTTTATGTATGTATGTATTTATTGGTGGGAATGGGGTTGAGGATGGGGGCGGAGAGCAGGGAAGTGGAGTAATAGTCTATATTTCAAGTTTCCATTTAATTGTGATTATTATTATTATTTTTTTTTAATTTCAGCACCTCCAAGGTTTACACGAACTCCCGTTGATCAGACAGGGGTTTCTGGCGGAGTTGCTTCTTTCATTTGCCAAGCTACAGGAGACCCAAGACCTAAAATTGTCTGGAACAAAAAAGGAAAGAAAGTCAGCAATCAGAGATTTGAGGTATTAGGTCCATTGTTCTGTTTCTCTGGGGGAAGAATGTATCTGCTCTGTCTTTGGTTTGTATGTTAGTTGTTTGCTTTACTCTGATATAAAGTGTCATAATCACTGAGATATGGCATTCTTTATGTTGCAAGTGATGGAAAACTTAACTCCAAATGGCTTTTTACAAAAGGAAAGTTGGGGGTTCAAGCGGCTGATCTTTGTTTCTACTTGTGCCGGGGCTCAAACAGTGTACCTAGTACCCATCTGTCAGCTTCATCCTCAGGCCGTTTCCCCTTAGGGTAGGTTACGAGATGGAGCCTCATATCCTTGTAGGACCAAGTCTAGAGGATGTGTGAAAGTGTGTCTCTTCCAGAAGCTTCCTATCCCATTGGCCCTAATTAAGTTACATGTTTATCCCTGAGCTGATCTGTGTGGACAGGTGGATGGTATAGGCTAATTAATTGGTTCCATCCAATCCCAAGGCTTAGAATGAGAGAGAACAGTGTTTTCCCAAAGGGAATTAAAATGCCTGTTACCAAGAAGAAGGGGAATGGATGCTGAATGGCAAATGAAGTTGTACACTACACCTTGCACCTGTGTTCTACAAGTAGCGTGACCTCGAGTGAGAAATTTGCTCCAGTATCTTAGTATGAAGTACCACAGTACTCTGAAAGAAACATACCCAAAAGGTTGGTATTGCAGATAGACCTATCGGAGAAATTGATTTTCTTTATTCAAGAAAGCTCAGTGCATTGAACATGATGATAAATCAGAGATTCTTTTTTGAGTGTTTGTGAGGAGCCTTATGGTTTAGAAATTTGCTCATTCTGCAGGGAAAAAAACAGGAATGACATACACAGAGAAAGTGTGGAAGAAGCATACAATATCTCATGCATATAATTTATAATATGACAAGAATAGCTTGATTTTTAGGGGGGTAACAAGACCCCCAAAGTGCCCACAGTTGTAAAATTCACTTTATTTTTGCCTAAGCTTCTTATCTACTTCATGGCCTAATTCACAATTTGGCAGATTAAAGGCCATTTCTAGTTAAAAGAAATACAGCAACTACAAAATTCACAACAGTTTTATTTTACTTATTTTCACAGGATAGTACAGGGTAATATAGGATTCCAATGTACAAAAAACCTAATTAATTACAGTGGTGAAATTTGAAATCTGGACTGTAATTTACAAATGATAAATTTAAAATTTGTTTGAAAATCAAAAACAATTATTTAAATATAAAAAATAATATCTTTATCTTTGAGAAATGTTTCCTACTTCATGTAGAAAATGATGTATATGTGCATCTTTGGTGCACCTTCTTTTTTTTAAATTTAAATGAAGTTAATTTAAAGAGGTGTTTGATGTGATGCTTGCTAGGGACAATGGCTTCTTGACAAAATCTTGTAACAAAGATGAAATTATAATACTAAACATTTCAAAGCATGATCTCTGCTAAGTAGATTATTCCTAATGAAAGTCATATAAACACATCCAGGGAAAATTAATTATTTTTACACAAAGCACCTTCATCAAACAATATCAAGTTTTGGGTTGAAAATCTTTAATATCTGTAACAGTGTATATAGTTTTTGGTTTTACTAGTGTATAAGGCCCATGAGAGCAGTAGATGAGACTGTTTTTGCTGTTTTTCTATCCCCAGTGCCAAATGTGGTGTCTGGTTCATGGTAGGCATGTAATTAATACTGGATATTAAATAAGATTTTCAAACTGGAAATTATAACACTAGTTTGTAATGTGTGGTATATTGTTTGTTGTAAGAGAACAGGCCTAAATCTAGGAAGTAGTTCAGAAATGGAAACATAAAAGGACATTTAACAATAAATTAATAAAAATTTAAGTTGGTGTTAAAGATGCTTAAACCTTTTTCTATGTCAAAACATAGGATTCCCATAAATAAATTATTTTTTAAAATTAGGAAATAATTACAAAGATCCCAATAACTATGCAACTTTTCTGTTGTAAGATGCATAGTAGATTCATTTTAAAATGTGTACTTAATAGAGTTAAAAATAAATTGTGGTGCATGGAGAAATGGGACATTTTGGATTTCTTTGTAAATTCTGAACAAAAATGGAATGCACAAAGGACTTGAAGTGAATATAATTTTAAAATATTCAGTTTCCTTCTTCTATATATTAACATATACACACACACAAAATATGGGATTAAGCATACCATAAATATATTTATAAGGCATTCTCAATTTATTCACAATTTAGGCACATGGAAATATTATTCACAGGGAAATGCAAGAGGAAAAAACACACCATCTCAGTGAGTAGCTGAAGAAATGCAGCATAGTTATAGAAAAGACAGGTAGAGGACTTTTCAGCTTTGTATGCATATTTATGAGTATCATCATCATCATCATTATCATCTTTTTTTAAAAAAAGTAGTACTTAAATTAGCTGAGAAGTGCCTAGGATTATTAGTGTTGCTAAACTGTTTCAGAGAAGAGTTCATAATGATGGTGAATTCAGGCTTAGTGTTTAGGACATTAATTTTCTGCCTGGTGAAGCAAGCCTCCATTTTATAGCAAGAATACTCTAAAAATGCAGAAAATGCTAAGCTAGAACAAATACTGGAATGATTTATGGCAAAATTAATGCACACCATCAGGCTTTTGGGTTGTGAAAGCCGTCTCGTTGGCTGCCTAAGTACTAGATTTATGCAGTTTCTCTTCATGGTTTGCTCATCTGTACTGCTCAGGATGAGACACTTTAAGCCAGCAGAACTATCTGTGGTGGCATGTATTAATTCTTCACCTCACAATCCAATTATTGAATGGATCCACATATGCATGTGTGCTGTCAGAGAAAGAATAATTTGAGAAGTTTATCCATCATAGCTGCAAGTCTCTTGTGAAATTAATAGGGTCAAATTGCCCTAGATGTACATACTGGAATATTTTTATGAGTAAACCCCTGGGTTTTTAGTAGAAGATAGACATCTACATTTTTGCATATGTAGTTTCATGTCTTTCTCTTTGTTCAGTAGACCATTCATTAAATTAGACCAACTATTCTGTTTCATCACTGTATCAAAATTCAGTTTTAGAATGATGCTGAGTTTATTCTGAGCCTAATGGCTGATTCACCATTGCATTGAGAGGTTTAGCTGAGGGGTAGACAATTGTAACAACACCTGTGACAGCTATTGTTTCCTCTAATAGGTAATAGAGTTTGACGATGGATCTGGATCAGTTCTCAGAATACAACCCTTAAGGACTCCGCGGGATGAGGCCATTTATGAATGTGTGGCCTCAAATGTTGTGGGAGAAATAAGTGTATCCACCAGACTCACAGTTTTGCGTGGTAAGTGCTCAAGTGCAAGGTTGTTTGTGGGTTATTGTTGCAATTCTATCTTTTGTAGGATCATTAAAAAGACTAGCATTGTCTTGATACTTAAATGGGAAAAGAAACTAAATATAATGTTTGTAAGTGTTGAACTTTAGTTAGGCAGTGGACACCTTCTCTCATTATGGGTCTTGAAGAAATGCTAATCAGGGAAAGAAAAGAAAAGCCAAAAGAAGTGTTGATTTCAAATGCCAGATACTGTTTTGATTTTTAGTAGAGAATCTAGAAAGGAAACAGGGTATGCTGTTCTTTCATATGTTAGCATCACTTGTGCGTGGATTTTTCATACCTTGTTCAGCAGCTACGTTTTACAAACTAACAAAGCTGACACTGATGTTTTCAAAATTACAGGAACAACCTCAACCTAAAGATGAGCTTCTCTTAAGCAATTGGTCTGAACCAAGAATAAGAAGGGCATCTTTCCAATTTATGTCAAAAACTCTTTTTATTTCCGTCTTCTGTCTTTCTTGAATCAAGATTTATTGATGCAAGTGAACTAGGATGGTGAATCCTTTTCTGTGTCTCTGTGTTGCTTATACAATTTGTCAAAGCATGGGATGACTTGCCAAATCTCCAGTACAGTGTGTTCACTTTCTAGACTTTCTTTACAATGACAGTCCTAGAGAATAAAGGCTACTGATTGGTACTCGGTTGTGTATCTCTAATTCAGTCTTTTGTGTAGAGATAAGAACATTGCATCTAGCAGTTGACGTTTCCAGATTAACACTTCTTTGCCTTTATCTCTCTCTCCCTCAAACACTTTTGTTTTGTTTTGTTTTGCTCTGCTTTGCTTTGAGCTTCATTTTGCTCTATTCCAGAATTTAGGAGAAAAGATATTCTTAAGATGAAGGGAAATTGGAAAAAAGGGATCAGAATTATAGAGGAACTTATATGGATTAAGAGCATTTCCTCTCCATTTGTTTTCCCATTGAGGGATATATTAATTTTGTATCTTTTATAAAATCAACAATATTTTCCTTTCACATCTGTTTGGTACCACATCATGGTCTCTCTCCAAAAAATGCACCCTACTGATATTTTCAACAACCTATTTATTAGCAGGTAGACAGTAATTGGTAATGTAGGCCAAATTTACTTGGTGGATTTGAGATTTTTAAAAAACCACACAAAATATCTTAGAAGTAAAATTAATTAGTTAATATAAGAAGCTGATAAAATGGGATTTTTTACATATACATCCTTAAATATGTTTTTAATATATGTGTTATAATATAAACACCTTAATAAGTTGCAGGGAAAATATTGACAACTGGAGTTACAGAATGCTGCTTAAAAACAGACAAGTCAGATTTGAACTACATTTCTAGCTATTATGACAAGCTAAGTTGATGCAAGAAGTTTCCCATCCTTTGACTAACACATAGAAATGTTGACAAAATATCTGAAAATAAAATTAAATGCACAATTAGGCTTGCAAATAAGAAAGAGAAATTTCCAGGTGCTAAAAACAAAGAGGGGTCCTCAGAGAAAAGACAATTATAATCTTATAACCTAAGATAATAACCGAACGGCCATATGCTTTACGGCTGGAGTTTTAACTCTTCAGCAGGATGTAGACATATGTAAAATAAGATGGGAATAAGAGGAACTAGATCAGCTTTCTGCATACAGGTGATACTCCTGGCATTTACTGTACAATACAAAGAACCCAGAAGCTTAACATAAAAGCTTATATAGTGAAATAGTGAAATCCCATAGAGTGTGGAACAGGCAGCCGTGAAGGCATTCACCCCACAGAGACATCCCCACAATCTAGGGCATATGACCCTAGAGAAGGTCATTCATATCCAGATGGGCTCATGGGCACCAATTCTAAAGCCTGCGAGCCAGCTCCAGTCCACGAGGGACAGGAGGCCCAAGCACTGAGGGTAGAAATCATAGTTTGTGAACTACGGATAATTGAACTGTACGAATGGGTTTTAAAATAAATGTGTTTAAAATATTTGAAAAGGGAAAGGGAAAGAATGAAATCTGTCAGGCAAGGAACATTGCCTGACAGATTTGGGGAAAAAAAGAGTAAGAGGAGTTAGAAGTCAGATTTTAGAACTGGAAGGAATCTTAAGAGACTGTGTTTATACATGCTATAACATGTACTACAGAAAGTATGCATTTATGTGAATATGCATACATATATTCACAAAAATTAAAAGGTCTGAAAATTGTAGTCATTTTTCATTTGTTCATATCTGAAGCAAAATCTGACCCGTTTCTTGATCTTTCAAAATTTTAATCTCTATTTCTTTACCTAGTTTAGAACCAACCAATGTTATCATGTAGAAATTGTATTATAAAAGGTATAAAAAAATAAACTTTATCAGAAACTTTTTGAGTTTTTCAACTTCTAAATCCCTTGAGTTCCTTAAAAGGAAATAATGGCAGTCATTTGCTTGACTTAATCTTTATGCATTTGATGAAGACATTAATAGCAATTTGAAGGAAAATATCACTTTACTTAGAAATTCACATGGATTAATGTTTTCCTGCCTCCCAGCTGGCTGGAGTTCCACCATCTCATCTGTTTTTTTACAGCTAGTCTCCACATAAAATAGATGCATTCAAAAATTTTAATATGATCTTGACTTTCTATGTGACTGTCATATGTAAGTAAATTTGTATGAAAATTTATGATTCAAGTAAAGTAATTAGCCCTTGCAATTTTTTTAAATTCTGTTTTTAGCACTTTTGGAAATGTTTCATGAGAGCTCAAATATATTTTGAACAAAGGAAAACTAGTCTAAACATACCCTATAATAGAATACTTTTGTACATCCTTATAGGATGAAATAAACAGACTTGGGAATTTTCTTTATTTCCTAGAGCCACCTCTTTGTTTAAAATTTCAAAATATTGATAATTCTATTAATAATAGTCTTTTAAAAATATTTCAGTGGTAAACTGGCATTCATAGACTTTGAACAGTGTCAGCACTCAAATAAATGAGAGCAAAGTGGTTCATACCATAGTGAATGAGCTTTGTGTCCATTTTAAGTTCACTTTCTCTTTCGAATCATGTTGGCAGACACTCAAGCTCTCTGTTCTGCAGTAGATGGAGACCACTTTACACTTTTCATCCAGTGGCCCTCATCAGATGCCCATTTTGTCTGCATGCATCATTTACTTTTTCTCCACTTTGCTGACAAATGCCAAAAATGTGCCAACTGTCATGATGGGTTTTGTCTAAGTGACCTGAATGGAGATCACTCATTTATGTCACACAAGCTACTGGATAAACTAATTAATTGCAAATTCAAACATCTGACCTGTGTGGTTAATAAAGATGACACTGAAATATTAATAATACTCTGACCACCCATGTGCCTTGGAGGGAGCATTTCAAGACACAACTATCCCTTAGTAGCTTGTTTCAAATTAGCTTGGCTCTCCAAAACTGTTTCCGTAAGGAAGGATGACTCCAAGCTGAGGCTGAATGTGCCCTCAGATGAGATATTAAATATTTGGACAATTAACCATTTATGCTGTAGAGTGTGGTTTGTGGAAGAAGAATTGGGAGAAAGGGGATTGAATGTGCTATTTATGTCCTCTAGGTCATTTTTATTTTTTAATTATCTTGACTGTGGAAACACAAGCAAATACTGCTTCCCCAGATATAGGGCACTTCAGGACACTGAGCATCTCCATTATGCACGTGTTTTCCTTCCTAAGCAGGACTTTAAGTGAAGGCTTCAGGACTCAGAGGTTATTAAGGGCTGAACCTTAACTAATTGTGGAATGCTGCTAAGGACAATGGATTAGCTTTTAGGCTTTCAGTGAGGCACAAGCATAGTACCAGAGAGGGTGTTTTAAGAAGAGGGATTATCAGCCAAATGAAATCAGTTCGATCTGTATCTTTGCTTTACTGGCCACAATTTCTTCCTGACCAAAAGTATCAACAGGAAACCATGCAATACAAATTTATGTAATGATAACTGGGGATGAAAATGTTTTCTCTGATATACGTTATTAGCCACTGGGCAGGGAAAATGAGATATCACCATCCATAGACTTTTCTTTCTAGTAAGAGTCAAGGAGTGTTAGGTTCGTCTGTGTGGATGTTCCCTGGTCCCCTGGTTCCCAGTGTCAAGAATGAGTAGTGACACCGAGTCGAGCCGATGATGGAGTGATCACAAACACAGAGCAACTTAATACAAAGAGTTTATCACATAAAAGAAAGAATAAAAGTAAAGGAAGCTACACAAAGGGAAAATATGTTCCAGGGAGAGTGAAACGGGTCAGTCTCCAAGAGTGGAGAAAGAAGCTGGGGGCTGAGCACATGTTGCCTTCTATACACTCACTAGTTTGTCCTGCCTTTCCCCTGGCAGAATTGGTTGCCGTTTCCCGCCTTTGGGGGTGATCGACAGGTTGGTGTTATATAACAGTGTCCCTCTCTGTGCTTGTGTCTTTTCTAGAATTCTCCATGAAGCTCCACCCATTTTATGCTAATTAGATGGTAGTGAGCTTTAAGTCAGTTAAAGGTAACTAGGGAACTTTTTACTGCGTATATCCCCCACCAGGGAATGGTTTCTAGCCACAATTTGGTTCCTAGTACAATTTGGTTCCCTCTCTCTGCCCTTAGCCACCTCCTTGCCACCTGTTTACCCTCCACCAGACCTAACAAGAGCACTTGTCTCTTTGGGACAAGAGGAAAAACATCAAGAGTCCTTTCTTCTGCTCAAATAATCCCCCTTCTCTAACAGAAAGATCTGGAAAAATTTAATTAATTTTGTCTCCAAGCGTATGACTAAATATCATGTTTCTTATCTTAGGTTTTTTTTAAGGATGGTAATCAGAAAATACATATTTTGTTGTTATCCTAAACAGCATGGAATTGGTCATTTTTTAAAGCTTAATGGATAATTTTTAGAAACTTGCCCATTCCCAAATAGCACTGCCCCCCTCCCCAAACTACCACCACCACTACCACAACAAAACAGGATTTAATATATAACATTGCTGCTCTTCTCTATTTATAGGAAACTAGCTTGTTCATAGAACACATACAGAGTATAATTAGTATCCTAAAATGTTAGCTGACCAGGTATGAAGCATTTTAGTTACATAGTTTAGCAAACATGTTTCATCAAATGATACTTATATATAAGTATCTGCTCTACATATTAATACATCATTTGTGAATGAGCACCCTCAGGATATAAGATAATATGCAAAGTACCCACACCTAGGTCTTGGGTAATTTGTATTCTGGTTCTGGTTCTTGTTAAAATAGCTGTGGCACCTTGAGTGAGTCTTTTACCTTCCCTGTCCTTTTCTTTTTTCTTTTTTGCCTCATAGGCACCAGGAGGCCTTGGATTGGTGATCAGATCACTCAGATCACTTCTCTCTAGCTTTCTATAATTCAGTGACATGACTATTTCAGCAAGTCAGTTCTTGCAAGATGAAAAAAATATGCTCCCTGAAGGTGACTATTACTGAGATAGTAAAACACACAGTGAGCAGTTGGATGAGACAGAGAAGGCACTGCAACGGGAAATAGAAATGTTTGCATAATATGTCTGTTTCAAAAAAAAATGTAAGCCATTATAGCAGTTGTTAAAACACACACACATACACACTCACAACTTTTACAATCTTTCAGGGAGAAGGCAGTCAACTATGTCTGCCATTGTGCAGTACCCTGTGATCAGAATTAGCATGTTCATTACAGTCTCATTTTATTAATGCCTCTTTTTGAAGATGAACACAGTTGTCCCCGCTGTGAAAATGGTACTTTGCCGGTTATGTTATAAAGTGGTCTCTGCTGGGGATCCAGGCTAGGAACATTAAAGAACAAAGCACAGCTGCTTGACTGTCACACAAAAGGAATTTTATGAAAGACTGAGACAAAAGGAAGGGTGGCCAACACAGAACAAACTTGCTGGCAATTATGGTACTGAGTGAAGATTACTGACAAGGCTTATAAAATAGTTGAGTACTTGGAATAAATTGTTACCATCATGATAAAGCCTTCCTGGGTATTGCATTTCCATGCTGGAAAAAGGTGATGATGGGCAGAGCCACTTTAAGTAAACAGAAACTCTGACTTTCAGTAGTGTAATCTTTAGAATTTAAAAATACCTATTCTTTATGTATCAGTATTCACAAGGCAGGAGCCCATGTGGACAGTCCACAGGAGACCCTTGTAAGACATTAAAACTGATAATATTTGGGAGAAAGTGTACATGTGAACAGAGGCACTTTATGTTTCCTTGTGATCCTTCTGAGGACCATGATGTGGGTGATGCCTGCTCCTTCCTTGGAACCATTGTCACTTGTTTTTCCACACGGAGGTTATATCTTCACGGGGCTCAGAGACAATGAGTGCACTTGTAAATCACTGCATTTAAGTAAGAACAATTTTCTTCTTTTGACCTCATATTTATATACTATTTTTAATAAATCTGAAATGAACATAAAGTCATGTGAGTGTTTACTGCTGATTGACTTGTTAATGGAACCACAGAAATATCAAGCTAGAAGGGAATTTACTGTTTACCTAGCCTAATCCCTTATTTTAGATGTAAGAAACCAAGGTCCAGGGAGTTTGAAATGATTTGTTCTTGGTCATGCAGCTAAGACTTTCTTTGGGTTTTACCAAGTCAGAAATAATCCCTGCTGTGTTATGTGGAGCAATGTATTTTCACCATTTAGATATTTACTTTTTTTTCTTCTGGTTTTTTTTTTTTTTAATTTAAGAATATTATGGGGGCACAAACATTTTGGTTACATAAATTGCCCTTGTACCATTTGAATCAAGGCCACAGTGTGTCCATCACCCAGATAGTGTGCATTGCATCCATTAGGTGTGAATTTATCCCTCCCCTCCCCACCTGCTTGATTTCTGATGCATGTTATTTCCATATGTGCACGTAAGTGTTGATCGATTAGTTCCAATTTAATGGCGAGATATTTACTTTTGATGTATAAGATACTATCTGGAGGAACAATGTTCTTCCAGCTGACAAGTCCACAGACAAGCATGGTGGGAAAGAAAATAATGCTAAAGTGCCATGACTGTTCAAAGTATGCAAAAATACTACCTGAATGACACATCATGGGAGGAAGGAGTCTGCTGGGTTGAGGCTTGAAGAATATGTAGGATTCTATTAGGCAGAGCTAGTGTGAGAGAGAATTAGAGACCGAGAAGCTTCATCAGCAAAGTTGCATGGGTAAGAAATTGCTAAATATTGGTCGTGGGTGTGGGTGGTGTATTAGGGTTCTCCAGAGAAAGAGAACCAATAGGATGTATATGTATATAGAAAGATATTTGTTATTAAAAAATGGCTAATGCAATTAATGGCTGACAAGTCCCAAGATCTTCTGGGTCTGTCAGTCAGCTGGAGACCTGGGAGAGATGATGGTATAGTTCTAATCCAAAGGCCAGCAGCCTCAAGACCCAGGAAGAGCGTATGTTTCAGATTGAGTTCAAAGGCAGGAAAAAGATGATGATGTCCCAGTTCTAAGATATTTGGGCAGGAAGAATTACTCTGGGGAGGGTCAACCTTATTGTTCTATTCAGTTCTTTACCTGATTGGATGAGTGTCACACGCTTTAGGGAGGGCAATCTATGTTACTCAGTGTACTAAATTAAACATCAGTCTCATCCAAAAACACCAATACAGTAACACCGAGATAATATTTGACCAAATATTTAGGTACTCAGTGGCCAATCAAGTTGACACATAAACTTAACTGTCATAGGTAGGTATAAACAATAGTAAGTTAAAATGGAGTAGAAGTAAAACAGTAGTAGAAGAAGAAAATGTGGTTGGGATGTACCTCATTGGCTAAGATTAAACTCCATAAGTGAGAAATCATATGATTAAGTTAACATAGACCATCTCTGTGTGATTTGAAATTTGCAAAGGAGTTTATTAAATTCTTTACTTAAAATAATATATCAAACAATTCACAGTCAATTATACATAATTGATGTTTATACTTTAAAACTGGATATTTGGTTGGCTTTCATTGATAAAATTTGAACAACTTTTAAAAACTCAATATTGTGGTTTTCAAAATTAGTTTTATTTTAAGCTATTAATTAAGATGTAATTTTAAAAGTTGTACGTGCATAATTTTTTGAGATTTGAGGCACAGATATACCAAATGCCCAATCTAGGGTTTAGTTATCAAAGTCCTAATTACTTGTCTCCTTAGAAGAGCCAGTAACTTATTTTATCTTATTAAAAAAAAATGACTTTTGAATTAATGCCACATTAAACACAACTATGATGACATACATCCTAGTATTCTTAATATATTTCATTAAAGATAGCAGGAAAATTTTAAGACTATCTTACTTGTCATCTTCCTAAATGAGCTGTTTTAATTTACATCTCACAACTTTCCACAAGCTTTTTTATCTTAGAAGTTTACGTTTGTTTTTTAAACTTTACCCCTTGCCTTAAATATGTATTATTTTCACCTTTCAACACAGAGGATTTTTTAAAACAGATTTTGGTCATAACTGTAACACTATTAAGATTTTTCTCACATGCCTGATGATGTCTGCGTTCATGTTTAAGATTTGATCATATTTTAGATTTTCCCAGAAGTGATTCTGCAGTTTTTAGAGTATAATACCACAAGAGCTATTTAGAAGAATGAAGCTATGTATTATAAGTGAGACTAGCAAATCAATATTTACATTTTTCAGATATTTTTTGCCTTCCTAAGTACTGACATGCACAATTCTTTTTGTTTGTTTATGCATTTGTTTAATTGCAACCACAGATCTATCATTTATGAGATGACTAGAAAATTAAATATAGTAGAAAAATATATGCTCATGAAACAGGATGGCTTTTAATAGAGTTAGTTATTAATTATCAATATTTATACATTGTATAATTAAACCAAAAACTCTGTTGGGGAGGTATATTTGCATAAATGTATATTTTGTACATGTAGTATATATAGTGTGTGTGTATGACCTGCTTAATTTGCTTCATAGCACTTTCCACTATGTGAAATTTTACTTATTTCTTGAGATTTTCATTTTATATATCCCCCTCCTTTGTGTGTAAGCTCCATTACAATTTTCTATGGCCTGGAAATATTCCTAGCATGTACTGGGCACTCAATCCATATTTGCGGGGTGAATGTACACATATAAAGGAGGATATATAGATATGGGTATGTGGACACATGCAATGCAGTCAGAGATCATTTGGGCAGGAATTGGTCTCACTTTACATATAATGTTAATAGACAAAGCGATCATTATTTTAGTTGCTGAAAAATATTAGTTTCCTTCCTTCTCTCTTTATTATCCCTTTGAAGCTGAACTATTTGGTTTGGCTCTCTCGTCCACTACTGAATCCCAAGCATCTAGAACAGTGCTGGACACAAAGTAACTCAATAAAGTTTCCTTATGTGAACACATGGCTGTGGTGATGGGAGGAGAAGGTCAAGAACCCTGGAAAAGAAATTTTCTGTGTGTTGTACAACTGGGACTGAAAAATCAGCTTTTTGTGTAGAAATAATGTGATATCAGAATCTGAATATATACATGTATTACCAAGTTATTGAAAGGTTGAAGATAATTTATTGGTGCAATGCTAATATGCCACCCCAAGAATTTCAGTTTCTTTTTTTCCCCCTCTTACATTTGTGCTTATTGTTGTGTTAACACACATTTCCGTGTTCTTCAGAATGCTTATACATTAGAACCAGGTAGTCAATTGCTTGGACTGCCTAAGTCAAACTAGGGTCATACTTAAAATATGATTTCTGTTCTGTTACATCTGTAGTATCCTAGGTCACATAATAGGTAAAAACCTATACTTTTTTTTTAATGCCTGTGAAAATGTAGCATCATTAGTTATATATTTTAAAAGAAGCTGGAAAAATCTCATAAATCATTTAAACATTTAACATGGTAATAGAAAAGGGGTTTTTTTTGTTGTTGTTTTTGCTTTTTAGATCATTTCTGTTACCAACTTTGGTGTAGGCAGTGATAGAAGCTGTAGTTATGAGTTCAAGTTCTGCAGATAAACAGACCCAAGTTCAAGTGTGGACTCCACTGTTTGCTCTATGGCAATGTGCACATTTCTTAACCTCTCTAAGCTCTGGCCTCCTTATCTGTCAAGTGGATATAATAATAAGAACTACTGCCTAAATTTGAGAGTATGGTTACAAGAAATGATCCACATTAAAGCTTTTAGCAAAGTTCAGGCACTCTGAAAATGTGAGTTGTTGTTGTGGTTATCATTACCATCATTGATATTATTATGATCAGTATCATTATTATAATTATCAAAAATTAATCTTAAATTATTTTGATTAAGTGGTACTGCCCCTTTGTGAAGCAGACTTTTCTGACACAGGCAGAAAAGTCAGGCTACCTTGTCCACTAAATAATCATGTGGTCCAGATGTGTGAGCCACCATTTAGCCACTGTGGGATCCACAAAATATTTGAAATTTGAATGTCATCCTCTTATAAGTGATTGGGGAGTGTATTTAAGAGAAAATGAGATGAAACTTTCCTTTTATCCTAAAGAGAGTTATCTCCATGCCTAGACCGGAGGAATTTCATGAAGGCAGAGCTTTGTTTTTCTTCAGATTGTGCACATGACAGTAAGCACAGTACTTGACACGTTATAAGTTGTCAGTAAATATTTATTGGTTGAGTGAATGAATGACAAATTTAAGGAAGAAGCTTCTAAATATTTTTCTTTTGGAACTACTGGATTTAAGGTTTTATTTTAAAAAATCAGAAATGTCAGAATATGTTGCTTCCACATCTAGAACATACATGCAATATGTATGAGAAGCGATTTGTATTAATTCATAAATTTATTCAGTTGATAATGTGGCTCTCTCTATGCTAGGGAGCGTGCTAGGTATTGGGAATAAAAAGATGGAAAAGACACTACCTTCACTTGCCTTCAAGGAAGCTACAATTTCTTTTTGATGGGAAACCATAATTTTGGTTAAAATGACAAGACAGTTATACATGTATTCTGTGGATACTGTGGTTGGGGATAATGAAGTCTATTTTTAGAAGGAAAGTGCTCTCAGTAATTCATCTTACACCTTTTCAAGCTAGTACTTGCTGTAAGAACTAATGTCTTCTTGAATATTCCATCAATATGACAGTAGGGTTTGTTGAAATGTAACATGTATTTGACACATGCAGCCTCAACTGACAGAAAAATTAAACTCACTTTTTTTTTCCTGATGAGTAAAAGTGTTCTGAGAGAAAATTATATTTCATTTGTAGGAAGATTTGGGGTATACTTTGCTTGCGTTTTGAGAAAATAGGATGCAATAAAAAAACTTAAGTAATTACCTTCAAAGTAATATTCCCATTTGTTTCTCTCCCAACTAATAGTAAAATGAGTTTTTATTGCCATACTTATTGAATTTTATGACTTCTTTTTTGCCTTAGGTGGAGATGCCAAAGCGTACCTAAATATGAAATGATTTTAAAGTG
This sequence comes from Daubentonia madagascariensis, assembly GCA_023783475.1. Classification (NCBI taxonomy): domain Eukaryota; kingdom Metazoa; phylum Chordata; class Mammalia; order Primates; family Daubentoniidae; genus Daubentonia; species Daubentonia madagascariensis. The sequence goes on along the minus strand of JAKFHU010000747.1, from coordinate 11,490,354 downwards.
TACTAGTAAATTATCTTGAAAGATCTTCTCCCTCAAAAGGCTTCATTAAGCAAAATTGATTTTCACAATAAAATATTTATTTATGAAAAATAGTAGTTGAGGAGTTTTAACCCTTGAGAAAAAGCCATTAACATATACCATATTCTAAAGCAATAACATTCTTAGTTAAGGCCTAACAACTTGGATTAGAGCCCCCTATCCTAAAGAGCCTTTTATTTACTCTCAGGTTTTTATGCATGTCATTATATCTTATGATGATAGATCTGAGTTTCCAGCTATTGCCAAGCTTGTTGTAAACCAGCATCAAGTGCCACAGTTTACTTACTGTGGTCCCATTAATCTTTGTTGCAAAGATGCATTGATAAACTTAACACTCACTGGCTTCATAGCAGATGGAATTCCCTCATCTGAGCTTATAAACAGGTCAATCATCATCTGGTAGGAAGAATTCACCCTGACTTAAATTATTATCTCAATGATTTGCCATAAACCCACTACAAAGAGCCAAGGAGGACATTAAATGCTGCCCAGTAGTACTGGGGTTTTGCCCAGTAGAACTGGGGTTTGGGCCAATCTTTTTTAAATTCCCTATTAACATGTTTAAAATATGGTTCTGATAATTTAAAAACAAACAAATAAATGTTTTCTAAATTAAAAAAACTTTATGGCTTAATAATAAAAATGCTGATGTGATATGTTTTAAACAAGCCTGGCTAACTACATGCTAACAGCATTGAGGTCGCCCAGGGGCCACTATTCTCATGTCCTACAATGATGAATTCTTGGTCTAAGACCCCCCACTACACTGTTGCCATTCACTGGTGCCAGAAAATCTGTATGGGAAAGGTGGAGGAAAAGTAATCTGGTGTGGCATTGAGGTAGAGACACATTTGCTCTGCAGCTAAGGAAATTTTGGAGTGAGGACCCTCACTTGCATGGTGCCTCCCAAAGGCCTGGGAGGGCCCAGCAGTATGTCCAGTTGATGCTGTGTTTTTCAAAATTTGCAAAAGTAAGATCGTTGCATTTGTTTTCATAAAATAGGACTCTAAAATTTCATAAACTTTAGACTATGAAATCTGGCTCTGCTGCTGGGATAAAACCAAGGGACAGAAGATTTGTTGTATTTTACATGTGACTGGAAAAATAATTACTTGTCCACATCAATGCATGAATGTGAGTCTCATAGAGAGGGGTGAATGTCCTTCCTGAATCACCCTCTGTGGTTTAGCATAGACTTACAAGGACTTTGTTCAATGTTTCTATAATTCTGAGCCCTTAAATTTATGGAGAATATCTTGGTCCTGTTTTCTATTAATACCTCCTTTGTTTAACACACAATACTACATAGGCAGTAGACATGGACTGCGCTCTGTCCTGTAACAGGATGGTTGTGCACATTAGACAGGCTTCCCCCCATTAACTGGACTTTATCTGGTAATTTTTAAATTTCTCCATTCTATAAGGCCAAGTTTTCCGTCTCCTCTTGTTCTATCTGAACATTACCACCACCATTACTTTGCATCACAGATGCAAAGTAATCTTTCCAGCAAGACACTATGGGTTCAGGATTTTTATTTTTATATAATCTAGCCCTAAAGTTTGGTGTTATTATTTACTAAAAATCACCAAATGAATTTCAGGACTTACTCTCTATGAGTAACATGTTGTCTTGTGTATTAAAGGAGAAGAGAGAGGAGCGGGCAGGAGTGGTTGGGGCTGCTTCTTTAAAGATTTCATCTGTAAAATAAATGTTTAAAATATCTTCAGATCTTTCTTCTCAATGAGTAAATATCACAGAGTCTATCTGCTTGTTCATGTTTTACAGGTGATTGGAAAAGTGAAAATAAAACAAAGAAAAAAATCCTAGAGAATTAATAATTACTAAGTTTGCAACACAGTTTAGAATGTATGAATTTTAATATGTAGGCGTTTCTCCTGTGAAATTCAGAGAGATTGTAACCCTAAAAGAGAGAACTGCTAAGTGCTTTACTGACTACTAAAGGAGGGTGTGTGCGCGTGGTCTAGAGAAGCTTCAAGTTCAGAAGGACAAAAGTTCAGAGGTGGCTTGACCAAACCCACTATTAAAAGTGGTGATTATCAGGTTTTCTGACTCCAAATTTTGTTCTTTATTTACTACATCATATTGCCCTTTGATGCTGTGTTGCAAAGGGTGCAATGTAGTATAATGTGACATAGAAGAGGATAGGGATCAATTTTTTTTTCCAAACCCATGGGAGAAGGATGGGGATGTGTGGAAAATACCTGCAGGAAGAAGGGCCACGGGGCTGGTTGTGTGAGGGGCATGTGTTTAGTCATCGTGCGGAGTTTCTCCTTAGCCAGGGCAGAAAGAGAGCTGTGAGAGTGTGGGAGAGTGGGGTGGGGTGGCATGTAAGAGAGGGGTGGTTAGGAAAAAGAAAATGCATTAACAGCTGTTCACTTTAAAGAAAACTTAGTGACCACCAAATGTCTGGTTAAAAGGGTGCTTCCTTTTTTTAATGCATTTGGTTGTTATGCCTCTTTGTTATCTTTCAAAAAATTGTGTTAAGTGAAATAAACCAGGCACAGAGAAACAAATACCACATGATCCCATTCATATGTGGAATCTAAATAAGTTGATCCCATAGAAGTAAAGAGTAGAATGCTGGTTACCAGGCACTAGGTGGGTTAGGGCTGGGGGTTGGGGATTGAGGAGATGTTGGTCAGAGGGTACAAAATTTCAGTTAGACAGGAAGAATAAGATCTATTATACAACATGGTGACTATAGTTAATAATATATTCTTAAAAAATGCTGAGAGTGGATGTAAAATGTTCTCACCACAAAAATGATAGCTGTGTGATATAATGCATGTGTTAATTAGCTGGATTTAACTATTCCATGATGTATATATAGTACTTCAAATCATCATGTTGTACGTGGTAAATACATAAATTTTATCTGTCAATTTGAAATAAATAAATAAAAGGGTGCTCCTTAAATATTTGTCTGAGGCAACCACAGGAAGTTAAAAGGTCAGTACTGGTCATTTCAGAGATGTTGGAACTGAGTCATGTTAGTGTTTTATGACCCCGTGACTTTCTCTTTGAAACCTCTGGTTGATGGAGATTACGGAGATCTCTCACCGTCTGTCTGATAATCTAACAAGGAACTAGTCCTCCTTCATTAAAATAATTGTCAAAAAATCTTTGATCACCATTCTTGGTTTTATGCACAATATATTTTCCTGAAAATGAACAGTCCAATGTTATGTTTGTTCTTTTTGAATATTATCAGTTGTTAAACTTGCAGAACTAATTGAACGGTACCAAGGCCTTCACGTATGTGGTTTTATTTAATCTTTATTAGATTAAGGAGCATGGTAATCTCTTTTTCAGAGCCCATATAACTTGTTATTGCAGGAAAATGTTCCTTTTGCTATGCCCCAGAGAGAGCCATTTTGTGAAGCAAGTTTTCTTTTAGTGTCTGTCTTGAACAGAGGTTGGTGAAAGCTTTACAGGTCTTATTGTTGAGGAGGTGACTTTAAATTTTATTTTAGGCATAGCATCTGCAAATTAAGACTGCAGAAAGCAGCAGTGAGAAGATCCTCACAGTTCTACTCAGTTGGGCAATTCTTCATTACACTGACAATTTAATTGGGTGTAAAAAGAAATGGCAATTTAAAATCAAGGGCTTTAAATGGGGCAACCTACCAGTTTCAAAGGTAGTGTTTTTAAAAAAAACAAATTAGCAAGACTCAAAAAAGGTACATCTTTAGTGCTCTAGTTAGTTATTTTCTATTGAGTATATTCTGTACTGAAAATGCCCCATCAGATGTGCCTTTTAATGGCAACTTCTGCAAAAGAGTCTGAAGATGAAGAGAAGAAATTGTATTCATTCTTTCATGCATGCGTATAGATACATGTATAGAAATGCCTATTTTTATGAAGTTTATTCACTTAGAGTTTTATTATTTCAATGATTCTAGGACTGTTTTGTTTTAATTGAAGACTTTTGGATTTTTAAAATTAAGAAGGTAAGATTTAAAAACAAAGTAGTTTTATTGGTTCTTTTACGTAGGAATGAAATCATATTGCACCTAGACAGGGGGTGCTACAGAGCAGGCACTCAAATGCTTACTGAAATAATATGTGTCAGTAAATTTTACAAGTTGAGATTGCCTACATGATAAATCTGAGGTTGATTGTAGCCTAGCAATCAGTAGTAGAAATAAATGACCTCTATCTATCAGGTATTGCACATCCATTTGATAAACAGTGATAAGATATTTCTCCAAAATGAGATGGCAGTTCTTTGTCCTGGGAAGCGTAAAAATCTCACCTGCCTCCCAGGTCACAACATGGGTGCTCCACACACCAGCCTTTATAAGAGGCACTGGGTAGGCATCTTCATTCTCCTGTTCTTTTTTCCTTTCTCTCTCCCTTCTTTCTGCAAATATTTTAGGTAATTGCCCCTAGTAGCCATCAATTTACTCTACTTCCCGTGACCCACCTAAGGTTCATGAGCTCTCAGTGTATCTTGGTTTGTACCAAATGGAAATATATTTTTATCTTTTATAAAGAGGAACCAGGTGAAAAAAAAGTATTTTGGACAAAAGTTTTAGAAAGTAGAGTATGGTTGTGCTCATGTGAGTATTTGAATAAATTCCATTTTATACACTGATAATCCTCAGTTAAACCATTACCAACTAAACTTCTATATAAGGGAATGACTGTGTTCTGTGCCAACTGAAGTTCTGGATGAGTCTCACATTAGCTGGTGAAGCTAGTCCCAGTAACATAGAGGGCATAGTCGCTCCAGCAAGATTAATAGCACAGTGAAATGTTAGCATCTCTAGCCAGAGTAATTCAAAGCCAAAACACCTAAGGATAAAACTGCCTAGACCCTCTGTAATAACATCAACAGTCTTTATCTCTCACTTGAAAGGTGGTTTTTATGTGAGATATGCTCTGGAAGTAGGATATCTATTTGAGTAGCTTTCAACTTTATGAATAAGATTGCAGATATGATAGAAAAAAACCCCACAGTCTTTGTTGATAAGAAGTAGTGAATTTCTTCTCACATTTGTCATCATTAATAATTCTGTTAACCACAGACCACCGTTTATTATCTCGTCTGTGCTTGTCATTCTGTATTCAGTCTGCTGTAGAATCTGAAGTAAGGGACAGTGTGGAATTTTGAGATACTCCATTCTTTAACACATCAGCTCTGAAATCCCACAAAGAGATGGTAGCTATCAAACTTGTTAAGGCAAGGCGTTAAATATTAAGTACAAAATGATGTTATGGAGACCATATAGTAGATGAAATTTTAAAAGTAGAATTTTCCTCTAGCTCATCTACCACATTACAATTTGAAAAGTCTCCTGACGTCTCAGCATTCCTATAAGCTCAGTGGGGGTACTATTGTCTTTCTGACAACTTCATTGGCCCATTGCCATTCAGTTGATTTGTACTTACGGTCCAGTACCTAAGATAACCTTCATTTCTTATGTAATTAGGAAGTCAGGATATGATGTTTGATGGTAAAGAGGACTAAGTGTCAATACTAGATCAATAATTCACTTGTATCCCTTTAAATTTGCTTGATTAACTGTCCTTTATAAAACATAAAAATTACCAGTCATAAATTTCTTTTTAAAGTTTGGGGAAAGTGTGTGAACTTTGGGGAATGGATTGTTTTAAATGGTACTAAATCAGTCAAGATTATTTTCTCCATGAAGGTGTGCTCAAGACTGTGGATGTAGCACAGACTAGCTAATTGATATTTTATTGATACATTGATATTTTATTGAAGCTGCAATATGTCTTGATTCTGTGTTGAAAACTATGGACAAGTCTCTGCAGAATGAGGTAAAAGGACAAAAATTGCTACTTCCCGATAAGGACAGATTTATTATTGAGGCATACGTTTTTCTCCCTAATCTATTTTTTTAATGCCAAATGGAGTTTTTCCTAACCTCAAATTAGAATAAAGCTAATAAGTAAGAGACAGGAAAAGGCACAGAGTGTATGTAGATGCAACGCTGGATTTTATGTGTAGGAAATTCACTAAGAATGGGTGTGGTCTTCTTAGACATTTCTACCCCTGAGGCTAGTCTTTTAAGCAGTGTGGACTAATGCTTATGAAAACATACAACTCATCTTTTAAAACAGAGGAGTGACTTTTCTGAAAACACCGTGAAAGGCCATTGTCTACACCTAAGAGGATAAATGGGATTAAAATAGGCCTAATTTAGACAGCTCTTTCTTCATGTTCAAATAGAGGTGATAGCTTACTTTTTCCCAAAGTAAGCACACTTGATTTTGCGTGAATATTTGGTGTGCTTACTACGCCCTCCTTGAAAAATTTGGGCCATAAGGCTTAATTGCATGCTCATCAAGCACACAGACTCGCAGGTATATTCTCCGAGCCCGTGGCTCCCACAGCTCCCATTAATGCTGATGGGAGTTGCACATGTGTATTGAGGAGAGGATAATATAGCCTTTGAAGTCGGAGTTGCTAATTGAGTGCCTTCTTCAGCTGTGCTCAGCTTCAGTGGCTAAGCTGAGTTAGAATGGTCTAAAATGTCATTCTGGTAAAGCCCCCAGAACATTATCAAAGCAGGCTGGCCGTGAAAAAGGAAGCTAAAAAAAAGTCTTTCTCTCTCCTCGAGTGGAGGAAGAATTAGCAGGCTGAACAAAAGAAGGGGCCAAGAAGTCTCAACAATGGACACACCTTTCTTCAAAAGTGGCTTGAGCTGGTTTATTTCAGAAAATGGGAAAATAGGAAGCCGTTTCCCTTGGGAGAGTTGCTTGCTCTGTGTGGATTTTGGGTGAAGTATGAGGACTGTTCATGGATGAATATTGTGCAACTCTCTCTTAGACTTTGGCTACCAGGCAGGCAGAGGAAGTACCTGTCTCTGGAAGTGACTGGATGCATGCCATGATGTCCTAAATGTCCATGATCCCAAAGTTACAGGTCCTTTATGTGCCCTCTTTTTTCTTGCACAGACTGCTTTGTGACAGTAGTCTATGCAAGGGCGTGAGAGAATTGTAGAATTCTGTCCTGTAGTGTTCTATGCAAGAGGGGAGTGAAGCTGACTCGGTCTTAAAAAAATGTGTAGGTCATCGTCTCCTCTATTACAGTCGACCCTCACTCCTCACGGATTCCGTATTTGTGAACTCACCTACTTGATAAAATTTATTTGTAACCCCCAAATCAATACTCGTGGTGATGTCATGATCATTTCACAGAGTGGTGAAAATATGAGTCACCCAATGCACACGTTCCCAACTGTGATCAAACAGGCAACAAGTTTATGCATTTGTTGCAAATGAGACTAATGAGGTCAGAGTTTTGATCATCTTATGATCGGGTATGTAGTTTTTTTCATAGCAAGAGACTTTCCTGCCTGTATTCAGTCTGATAGGACACCACACTGATTAATGCTGGATGTTATAAGGAAGGCCAGGACAAAATTTATAGGTAGCTCAGGGTAATGCTGTTGCTGCTTCTGGAGACACAGTTTAATTCACATTTACTAATAATACAATAATCATGTCATATTCATATCTGAATGACAGTATATTAAAGATAATACAACATCAAATAACAGAACAAAATAAGAGAAACTCATATTTTAACTAATTGCCTTCCAGATTTACCAACTATGAAGGGTGTCAATTTTACTATGTTTTATAGAAAAGAAAAAGCACAAGAATACCTATATTCTTCTTTAAATAAGAACTGTTTCTGAGAACACAGATGATTTATTCATTTAAGAAAGTTCTTTCAGGAAAGACAGTTGGGCTGAGAAGGTGGAAATGTAATTCTTCTGTCCCTCAGGGTGTAAGAAAAATAACGAAACCAGTTATGAAACTGGTAGTTGCCTCCATGGACTGTCATGTAGAAGAGGGATTAGACTCATTTTGTGTTCACTCAAACAGCCGAATGAGGATCAGAGAATGGCAGATTTTTGGATTGGTCCCAAGAAGAACTCTGGAATGATTTCAGCTTCCTGAAAATTACCAGCACAATTTTAGTAGGTAGAGATGAGTGATCATTTTCTGGGGGTGCTGGAGAGGCAGGAGATTCAAACTTTAGGTAGAAAACATGGCATGATGATGTCAGAGATTCTGTGATGCTATGATATTTTAATCTGCCCTTTATTCCCACTTGGATTTATTTTTAGTTAAAAAAAAATGTCATTAGCAGAATAGTTTCTCAGCTATTTCTAGGTATGGGCAAAGTTCCCCAGGAAGAAGGCATATTAAGATATTGTAATGTTTACGCCCTCAGCATTAGTATCAGGGATAGTGTCTGTCCCTCTCCCTCCTTGCTCTCCTCTCTTCCAGAAATGGAAGAGGCCACTAAGATGAAAGAATGCAACTTATCCTTTAAAGCATTTAAAGGGCAACTTTGTCTTAATGCATACATACTTTCTACATTTGTTATTCAGTCTATTGAAAAATCACTTGTTTTGAGTATCTGTTATGTGTTCGATGTAATAGAAAGCTAAAACACTCCACCCTTTGCCATGCAAACACACAAGATATTAAATATAAGTAAAATATAAGTCCTTTACTAATGAATAAATTTAGGGTTGTATTATTGACTGATATAATGTTGAATATAAACATACAAAGGTATTGACTTGATGTGATATTAATGTAAATTTTAATGTCTGCTCATTTAGAATGCACTGTGGTAGTTGGTAGCAATGCCATAGCCAATCATAGAACACATCGTGATTCAAAATCATTGATTGTAATTTTAATTAATCACACTTGAGACAATTGCTAAACCATGTTAATAGTCTTTCATAGAAAATAATGTGAAATTTCTTCATTGTTTTCTACTGGAGAAAGTATGAGGAATGTGCCACTTGAACTTGGATGGTCCCACCAGCCTCAGTGGGCCCCCAGAAGAAGTTTTCATTCTCTTCCCACCCCAGTGAGCTTCCCTCCAAGACACTGCATTCTTATTTCGGTCAACAGCACCACCATGCTTTTACCTGTTGTCTGGGTTTGAAGCCCCTGACTTCTATTAACTTATTTGTCTGCCTTGCCTCTTCTGACTGATGCACTCCTACATCATAACTGACATGGTGACCTTTGTATTTTTCCTTGTCTTTCCAGTTTTGCTTCCAACACCTTAACTGAACAGTTCTCTTTCTCTATTGTATAGCTTCTCGGGTGATCTATTTGTAGTCTCTCTTGCACCCCTCCATGTCATCCAGGTACAGATTCAAACTTTAGGTAGAAAACATGGCATGATGATGTCAGAGATTCTGTGATGCTCTTTGCATCACAGGTACACAGATGTACCTTTGCCCATAGACTCAAATTCATACACTTAATCTTGGCCTTTAAAAGAAATGTGTATTTTTTAGTGTTCTTTGAATTGATGTGATAAAATATACAAAAGTAAAACAATAGAATGTGAAATATAAATATTTACTGGGTGAATTATATAAAGTAAGTATGTTCTATAGGGTATTTAGATGCAAAATTAGTTAACATTGTTAAAACAGCTTTCTGAAAGTTGTAATATAATGCTGCTCCTGCCACTTCCTCCCTCCCTGCCTCCCTCCCTCCCTCCCTTCCTTCCTTCCTTCCTTCCCCCTCTTCTATGTTTTGGTCACTTCCATTTCCTTTACCTTTTAGGGATATCTTTATAAAGATGTCTTGCACAGTGGCAAGTCCTATCAATATTTGTGATAATTAAAAAATATTTTCAATGACTTGGACAAAGGCTAATTTAGGTTTGATCTTTTTGTTTTTCAATTGAACACTTAGCTTTTATTTTCTCACTTAATAGGAGTTGTGTTATAAAGAAAAGGGTTTTCAGCTATGAGAAGTTTAAAGAATTGGATCTATTTTAGTTATAAGAAGTGTAATCTTTCAGGTATATTGTTAGTTTCATCAGACATTTGAGTGTCCCATTATTTAAAAAAGAATAAATTGTGGTTTAGATGAAAGACTTGTAATGCTTCAACTTTGCAATATAAAACCATCATAGTTGTTGATGTGGAAAACTTTAATGTAATTACCTAGGCTTAGAAAAACTTACTTTCAGAATGTTAGCAGTTGGCTTACAAAGTTATTTTTCTGGGGCTTGTTTTTATTTGTTGTCCTTTCATCTGAACCGGATCAGTTCCTGTTATACAGTTTAATGAAATGGTTATATGGAAAATAAAAATGTCAGGAAATTAAAGCTCTTCTAAAAACTAAGTATAGAATAACACAGTAGAACTAGACTGAATAAAATAATGTCCCTGTGGCTTAAAATAGTGAATAAAGCCACAGTGATATACCAAGTAGTTACTTGGCATATGGCTATTAAACTGAATATTTATGAATAAATACCTTAAATGTCATTCTGTGGTATTTAGCATGTCCACTTCTTGACTTTCTCAGCTTTTTTATGTTCATATGGAATGGTTTAAGTTTTCATTTGCCTAACAAAGGAGGGAAGAGCCATCAGCCCTTGTTTTCTGTAGGAGGCCATGTGGTGTGGATGGGACACTAGCCTGGGCACCAGAGAACTAGGATCCCATCCTAGAATTGACACTAAATGTCAAAATAATGTTGATCAAAAACCCTAGACCTCCTGATGCCTCAGTTTTTTCCCTCTGAATACTGAAATTGATAATAGCCACCATTTGTTGAAGGCTTACTATATGCTAGACATTCTGTTAGTGCTTTACAAAAATGTCTTTTTCACTTTTCACAGCAATTCTGTGAAGTATTATCTCTACATAATAGATGGGTACACTGAGGTTCAGAAAGTCCAGTGTCCACACAACTAATAATAATAATCATCATCACTTACAAAAACTGTGCTACTGTGCCAAAATGCTTAAAATGCATGTTACTCTTTAAGCCATGTTAGTCTACATATTAGCCCATTTAATCTCAATGGAGTAGGTAGAAAATCAATTCTCCCATTTTACTAATGGGACGTCATCCTGAGATACAGTGAGCCTTAGTGGCTCAGCTAATAGTCAGAACTTAATATAAATCTAAAATTGTCGTATTCAGCATTTATGGGGGAATTTTTGATGTGGGAGTTATCTTGAATTTTTCCCCCCTCTATATTATTTGTATTAAGAAGGAATAGATATGGTTAAAAAGAAGGATATGGTAATCTAATAAATATGGTAAAAAAAAGGTCAAATGATTAAGAGAAAAATTTAAAGCATTCAAGGGTCCCTTCTTCCATTTCTGTGAATCATGAACAAATCACTTACTGTAGGTTAAGTACCCACATCCTTAAAAGGCTATTGGTAAAATAAAAGAGTTAAATAGTGATGTTCAGATGTGTATTTTGTGTGATTTAATGTTTTTATTTAATTTTACTCTTTAAGGGCCCCATTTTATGAGTGATTCTAAATTGCTCATGGTCTGTGGTTTCTGTGCATTGATGATCAGAGACCTTCATGTAGTAACATGAGCTTCCATGTATTTTGCATCCACTATGATTTCAGCATCCTGTTATGTGTTTGTCACATATTACCTCATTTTATTTATATGATAATCCTACCAGATAGGTGATGTTTTCCATGATCCGCAGAAATTAAGGTAAGATAAAATGACCAAAACTACAGAGAATGGAGCCCAGCCTGACCTTGAAGAAACCCAGACTTCAAAGCCCACATCCTTCTCCCATACTGTGCTGCTGACCTTTATGAAGTTACCTCTGAAACATCCAGTTTATGCTGTCATATTAACATGCTCAGGTCTTGGGACTTGACTTAGCCAAGCGTACATGAAGTTACAAAATTAATATGGCTCATCTTCCTGAAACGACAATTTACTCAGAGATTTAGGGAAAACAAGCATTATTTTAATATTGAAATAAAACTAGATTTATTAAAAAGGTGAATGTCTAATTCTCATTCACTTTCAAGATGACACAAGATGTGTGTGAGAGAAGTTTTGATGCTGTTGTTGGTTGCCTTGAACTTTGCCCACAGATGACCTTGGTCCTCTGACTTATGGAGGTAACGTGTGGAGAACACCGAGAAGCCTGTTTTTCCCCTGGTTTTTTCATTGTGAAGTCGTGTGGGAGTCTCACTAGTGTGTAAAATGCCCAACCACATTGACTTGTGGCTGATTCTCTCTCTTTGGGTCACTTATCCTTTCCCAATTATAGAGATAAAGAACATATGGCCAAACTCATCATGATCTCTCAAGAAAAATTCTCATTAAAGCCTCCAGAATTAAGAAAATTAAAGGATTACTTCTTTCTTTTTTTTTATTCTTTAGGCACATTTTCAAAGTTCTATTTACATCATCCATTTGACATCACTAATCTAATAGTGATTGCTAGTCATTTACTAAACCCAGTGGAGATTTTTCAATATTCCAGCTAATTTGATAAATGTGGGCAGTTAATTCAGATTCACAGATGCAGTAGAGGATGAGTCATGCCATAAGAAGACATGGAAGAGACTCTGAGCATCTCTGAGTGGTTCTAAGTGACTTCCTTGGAATACGTCAGTCACCATAGATGTGTGTGTTCTGGGTGAACAGGGAGCCCTAAAATGCACCACAGTGCTGCTTTGCTAAGTGGCATTCTAGGGTTTGGAAACATACCATGTGCCTCCTACCCAGTTTCCTTATTGGGAATATTTTATGCTATTTCTCTTCTAGTATAAGCAAAATACTTTGCTAAAATTTTATATTATGCAATTTTTTATTCCTGTTTAATGAGAGTTGGCCTGGATCATTCAAATCATGAAATTTTACTTTGGGACTTGAATTATTTAGTTTAACTATTTGTATTGTCCAGGTTAATAGGGAAACAGTAATATCTTCATTTTGCTGTGTAATTGTGTGGCCATATCCTACACAGAAATCCTTAAAAAAATTATTTAGAAACCCCATGTCCTATTCTGAGTTGTATGTGGAATTAAATAATGGAAAAGCGTTGTCCTGGGATATGCACTTACAACGTGATGCATGTTAAAAGCTGACATCCTATAATCACAGATATTTGCAGCCCAAGTGTGACAGGAACTCTCCATGGTAACTTGCTTGACACATGAGCACGTGGCACAAAAGTAATAGCTGTTTCTCTTAAAGTCCACCACAACATGAAAACATCCCTTAAGGTTATTGTTAGAGTTGCCTTAACATTATAGATCCTAGATTTGCATTGCAGTATAATGAAGTGAGTGTTTGTTTATATTATTTAAATGACTTTTCTGCTCATCTACATGAACTTTGGCATGGCAGCTCCACTAGGGCTGATCATCCTGAACAGGCACCACTCCTCGTTTATTTTACCATTGTTTTGTTTTTGTTTTTTGCTGTTGATATTACTTTTTCTTTTATTGACAGATAAAATTGTATGTATTTACCGTGTATGACATGATGTTTTGAAGTATGTATACATTATAGAATGACTAAATCTAACTAATTTACATATGTATTACCTTGCATAATTATCATTTTTGTGGTAAAAACACTTTATATCCACTCTCTTAGCGTTTTTCAAGACTGCAATATAATATTAACTATAGTCACCATGTTGTACAATAGCTCTCTTGAACTTATTCCTCCTAAGTGAAATTTGTGTGCTTTGACCCACATCTTCCCAACCCTCTTAGCCCCCCAACCCCTGGTAACCACCATTCTACCATTGTTTCTATAAGTTTACTTCAGCACCCCCCACCCCCACCCCCTTTGGGCTTCCACTGAAATCAAGCATTCAAGGAAGGTTTTCCTTACTGGGGCTATTATTTTCCTCCCTCTATAGTGAGACATGCCCAAATCAAGTCAAAGGGAAAACTGTGACTGATCTGTGAGGGAGTGTAGCTATAAAACAGGAATTTTATTAACCTGGATTCAATCATAATCTAAGCAATGTGCCCCGTGACTATGTTGAATAAAGTTCCTGAAACTTAAATTGTGGCAACTAAAGAGCAGAGGAGAGAGAAGATTATTGTATAGATGTAAAAACTGACCTTTCTCTAACATAAAAATAAAATAAATATAAAAAAAAAATTAAAAAATAAAAATAATATTTAATTTGATTTCCTCGGGCAGGAAGGGTGGGAATTGTTTAGGAAAAAGGGGAGAAAGGCAGGATGGATTTCAGAACATCAAGCACCACGTAGCAGAGTCATGTTTCATGCACAAAACAGTGTCTGGGGGTGGTTTTCTTCCTCATAGAGTTACTTCTTTACTCCTTGGAAATAAATTGAAAATGCATTTCATCTCTCTTATACATCGTATGGTCTGGATTCTTGATGCCTGCACATAAGAAACATATGTCTTTGCATATGCTTCACGTGTCTTCACTTGCTAGGTTGAGAGGCCCATGCAAGATACTATTCACAGGTAAGTGGTTTTCCTTCTCTTGGCCTCTGTTCCCAAAATGGCCTCTGTTCCTGACTGGTGTGATCTTTCTCAGGTCCCTCTAGCACTGGCATTCTCTATTTGTAGTATCATACTTGTTGGCTAGCATGAGTTTTCATTGTGTGTATGTATGTATGTAAAAACTCCTATTCAAACACTCCCCTCTCCCTCTTTTCCTCCCCTCGGAACTCCTTTCCTCCTTCTCTCATCAGTGCATCTCACCAAGGAATTCCTGGAAATACCTCTTCATAGAGATTTTGTCCACGTATGTTTATGGATCTACTCATTGTCTCATACTTACAGAGCCATGAAATGGAAGTGGAGAGAAGGATCCTTTTAGTTTAGGTTCCTGAAGACGATACAGTACCCTATGTCTATCTCCCCACCCCAACCCCCTAAAAAAGGACTCATTCATGCTATGGCTCTCCTGTGCTTCTAAATTGTGTGCTACCAATTGTATCAGAGAGGTTACTATAGTAGCGGTTAGGATGATCAACCCCTACCTAGTAAGTAGAGTATGCTTATATTGCCAACATTCATGGAAGTGAACAGAAAGGCCTTGAACTGGTGTAAGTCTGGTTGAAGCAGTAATAATGGCATTAATGCAAACGGGAACCGACATGCATTGACCTCACATCATGTGTAAAGGTATTCTGCCAGGTGATCTAGGTACGTTCTCTTTTCCTCCGTATGGTAATCTTGAATGGTTGACATCCTTATTTTTGAGGAAACTGAGGCTTCCAGAGGTTTAGTAACTTGCTCAAAGTCTCACAGTAACTAGCAGATCTGGAATTAAAACCCAGGTTTTCTGTCTTCACTGAAACTCTTCCCTTTTTTTGAAATGGAAGAATCCACATTCTTTGACCTAATGGTTTCAGGTCATCTCAACGATTGTTTTGGTGAGGTAGAAGGTGGCTCTCAAATTTTTTTCCTAATTCAGTTGAATGAGCTCAAAGAGCACACAAAACTATGATAATGAAGTTAAATTCACAACCCATTAAACCTAAGCCAATAGTTACGTCCAATTATGCCTAGCACTTGCAGCTTACATAAATATTAAATTGTCAGGTTTAATAAACTTCAAAATTTGCTCACCCGCATTCTTCCAACTTCATTATGGTCTGCTGAGGCATTTTATGTTGGTAAAATGCTTTCTTGCTGAAGGGGTTGATAGAAGAAGAGTTTATTTGTGGCACTTGAGTTGGGAGCATGGGCAGTTGCACGGTTTGACAGGCCATAGGTTACCTATAGCGATTCAAATAATAGATTAAAAGATGACAGTTTAGTTTTATTATTTAAGTAAATTGGAAATCCAGAAATCAGATTGCCATTGTTCCTAAATAAGTTGCTTGGTAAAGAAGTTGCTTTCTTCACCATACCTCCTCCTCCTTTAACTGGTCCTTAAATGTTTAGCCCTCGGGGTCCATGCTGTGGTTTTTGTTCCTATTTCCTGTGTGATGTCACTTGACTCTCCCCCCCACCCCACCCCATGCTGTGGGCAATATTTCCAATAGCACACTGGATATTTGCACCTAAATATATTGCAGCAATCACAAATTGTACATGTTAAGAACTGACCTCATTTTCTTTTCTATTTCTTATATTTTCCATCTCAGTTGTACTTCCAGTTTTGAAAGCCTGAAAACTCATACACTTACCTGATTCCTCTTTTCCCCCTTACTCCACTGAATTAAGTAGGTAATAGCTTATGAGGTAATTGATTACCTTAGAAATGTACCTTAAATTTGATCTCCTCTTTTTACCCTGTCTTTGACTGACTTCAATTAGGATTTCATTAATGCTTTTGGAAGGCTGTTGGGATCTGTTCATCTGTTGCCCATTTTGGTATCATTCCCTGGGGCCTGTAGGATATGATAGGGACCATGACCATACCATGGAGTTTGAATTTTATCCTACAGGGCCTGAGGAATGATATTGTTGGCCTCATCCTGGCCATCCTGGCTATCCTTGTCTGATGTAATGTACTTCGTGCTCTTGTCAGACTGAACTCCCTTCCACTCTCAAAAAATAAGCTGTGTTTCTATATTTCTCTGCCTTAGCACATCCTGTTCCTTCCCCACCCTACTTGTGATTCATTTAGTTAATGTTTACTGGGAAATCGGCTATTCCTCTAAAAACGGTCCAGCTCATATATTACTTCCCTGGCTATTTCTGAGATCTAATGGTCCCCTCTTGTGTGCCACTATGGCACTTTGTTCTTTACTTGATTATCCCTTAGAGCATTGTGTTTTACTTCTTCATACATGTGCCTGCCCCACCCTCCTGGGGGGATCTTGGGATTAGAGGCTTTGTCTTAATTGTTTTTTCGTTTCATCTCTTACAACAACAGTACTTGGCATGTGCTAGCTTGTCATTGAATTTTATTAATGGATGGCTATGCTGCAAGCTGAATGTGAAAGAATGCAAGCCCAGCAAAAGGTTTAATTTTGGATATACTTAGTGGTGACAATAAGTATGTTATGTTTCCAGGACAGTTCATAGAAACTTTGATACACATAGTAGAAAATACCTTTTAGTATCTGATACTTTTTAATTCAAAGTGCATGTTATTGTTATAACCCTTCTAATTTGTTGTGCTTTTCCATTAAGGGATTTCAATATGATTTCAGTACAACTGGGAAATATTTGTATTTGGAAACAATGTATAATCTTTTGTTTCCTCCAAAGTCCCCAGAATGTTTCTAATCAATATTTATTTATTGACAGCTCGAGTGGGTCAGTGGACAGGAGAGTTAGGGCATGTACTTTATGTCATTTTCCTTTAGAAGTAATAGCTATCATTGGATTTATAGTCTAAGTGGATTAATCATCTAATTGTTGAACTTTGGTGACTGTAATTGAAAGCATCTTCCTCTCATATAAAGGAAGTATTCAATTTAAAGAAATGGTGTGTGGGGTGCTGTTGTTCTCTCTTTTTATTCAGGTCATGTAAAAAAAGTTCTCAAATAAGTGAAAAGCAAACACATTAAGGGGAGGCAGCTCCAGTGTTACGAGTAAATAGTCTTGGAACTAATGACTGAGAAAGCAGTTTATAGTTTGGGAATCACAGCCTTTTTACCCATGCCAGGAGGTTAAACTGTGATCTAAGTACAGTATGATATTTATGAAAAGATAGATTTTTTTCTTTTATTTTTTCTATTGCAATTACAATAAAAGCAACCTTTAAATCCAGTTTAATCTAATAATTGTCTGTGTGGTTCCCCTGCTGATGTTTGTGAGGAATAATGAATGATTTTACTAAGACTGAATTAAGCAACTTATAAATGGTGAAACCTCCAAAGTCAATGCAATTTCATTAAAATCATTATTAGTTTCTGGGAAGGATTATAATATACTTTGCATGAATATGAATCAGCTTGCAGGTAGTAGAATACTATTTATGATTAAAAACCTCTCTTTGAAAGCTAAAAGTTGATTAAGACAGGTTCAGTTGCTATATTCTGTTGCAGTGTTGTTGGAATCTCTTCATCTTGTAATGGCAGCAATCTAAGGGAGGCTCAATAATTCGGTGGTGGGTTTGACTATAGGGAAATGTGTTGAATGAGTATATACAGAGCATAGAGACAGAGATGGAACTACAGCTATGATGCAGCTATAGAAGGATTTGCACACATTCAATTTAAATATTTGTTTTTATATTATTTCCTCACACAAATTCAAGGAATTTATCATCTCGTAAAAGAATGGTCTCTGTAATTCTCATTCCTGGTTATATCATATGGCAAGAGTCACAAGCAAAGAACAATAGAAAAAAAGAGCTGAAAGCCACCTATGTCATATTTAGTTCAATTAACAATTCTTAATCTGTTATATCCTCATCAAGTGTTTTGAATTTAGGAATCACTTTCCTGCCTCTCGTACATCCCGACTCATTTGCTGTTCTAATCCTATTCATAATCAGAGAGAGAAGGCACCACCACAGGCTTGTACATACAAGGTGGTGTGAAGTCTCAGAAGTTCTGGGCAGTGAGGAACGTGCATGTCAGTGATGTCTAGGGGTCTTTACAAATAGATGTAATCCCAAACAGCTTCATTGTGAAAACATGTTAATATTTTCATATTTAGAACTATTGGTTAGTTGAAAGAATAAAATGCCAAGGTCATTTACAGAAGGCATTTGGCTTCATGACTTTCCTTTCACCAGATCATTGGATATTGTGCTTCTAAATATGTGTAGAGGGAGTTCCCATCATGTTCCACTTCTCCCTGCTCTGCATCTTCTGTTTTCTTGCACACTGCTGAGCATCAGTGACTGGCTGCAGAGATGGAGGTCTGACCCCTTCCACCCTTCTCTATCCTTGCGTGCACTGTGTTGTATCATCATTGCTGGTTCTTGTAATAATTCTTTTCATCTCTAGGCTGAGGCCTGTTCAAGGATGGTTGTGTACCTTTTGTCTCTAGATTCCCAAACCTAGCACAATGCCTGGCACATAATAGGTAGGTGCTTGATATATGTTTCTTAACTGATTGACTAAATTAATAAATGAATGATTTCTAAGTTTTATTTTTCAACCCTGATAATATGTGCTTTTGATCATTTGAATTCTGTGCTATTAGTTTAAGAATTTACCGTGTAACAACACCATCAATCAAAAGGGACACCAATGCTACCATAAGTAGGGTAAAAGCGATCAGATTTGTAATGTCCCCCATAGGTGGGTAAACAGTGCAACTCATGATGAAATTTGCATGGAGTTAGGATGAACCTGCCAATGTGGAGGAATAATTGAATATGAATGTGCAGGGAAACATAAGTAAGGTAGTACTGTTTACTTCTTTACATATCTCAAGTCTCTTTTTTAAATTTAGCAATTTTAAAATACATTATGCGTATTGTGGTTTGTTCTCAAATGACCACAATTGATATAAGTTTAAGAGCATAGTAATTTATTCAAACACTAATTATTGTACAAATTCACTGAGTGAATTAAATTTATATGTTATAGCTTTTGTTATAAATAGAGTTCCAAAGCTGAGGAAATGTAAACAATTCAACATCTTTTGTGTTTTGTGAATTTTGTGTTTTGTGAATTTGTGAGTTTGGAATTGAGAAACGAAATTACCCCTCCCCCCAATTCAGTTCTCTGATCTTCTTATTTATATCAGTTTTGCAAATACAAAGTGTTTCATAGGTAATTTATGCTTAAATTGTCTTTGGTCTTCTTAACCCCCTTGGGACACTTGGTGTTTACTTTTCAATTAAAGTTCAACCTTTGTCTCTTTTTCCGCCAAAGGAGCAAAACCATACACACAACTGTCTTTTGCTATTTTGCCTCCAGGTTTTGAAATGTCTAGGCCTGGGATTAATGATTACAACTCTGCTCATAGATTGATAACCCAAGGGTTTTTTTTTAACTCCTTGGAAGGCAGCATTTCTCTGAGGAGGTCAGACAGTAGTTTCCTTTACAATGGCTCTTCCAATGAAAGGTCTTCTCTCTTTCACTATAGAGGGTACTTTATGGTGCTCTGAAAAATGAGCTGGACTGTATATTTGATTGGTTTTAGGGAAGAATTGTTTGGGTTAAAACCATTTTTCTAGCCAGTTTTCTAATGACCAAAAAAACCCCTATGCTGTCATGTTGGCTGATCATATGTACCATTCTTCTGGTGTTTTTTCAGTACTTTGCCATTTTTCAGATACTGATTATTTCTTTCATGATAACCTCATTGTAGACAATTTGGAGAATGTAGGAAGTTCTAAGGATGAAAATTAAAATAATCATGACCCGGTGAATGAGATAAACTCTGTTAACTTGTTGGTGGATGTCCTCCTATAGGATTTTCTGTATGCATGTTGGTATGTTTTAACCCTTTTCTTACTATTAAAGGAATAAAAAGGTCCTTCTCTTCCTTAGTGCCAAAATGAGAGATACCTAAAAATGGCGTAAAAAGGTATTAATGCGTCTGCAATTTTGTTCATGATAATGAGTCCTTTGTGTCTTTAAACAAGTTGGCCCAAGAAAAATGAGTATATTTTTCTTTTAAATAATATGAAATACCTGGAATAATGGATTATACTTGTCACAAAGCTTAATGAAGAGTGAAAAGAATTATCTGAGTGTTATTACCAACTCAGACAGATTCTGTATCTATGCCGAGCCATGTAAGTCTTTGGGCGTATGGGCTGTAGCTAGGGTTCACGGTGTCCAGGGCCATATTGCATAAAGAAACAGAGCTGCTTGGGAACATCAGTAAGCATGAAATTGATATTGATTTAGTGTCCAACAAAAAATATCCAGAAATCTGAAATGTAGTTCTAAATGTAAACTTGAACGCATTCTCTTTTTTTATTTGATCTTTTCTCTTTTATTCCCTTATTATTTTTCTCTTTGTCCTGTTTTCTTCTCCCAATTTTTTTGTTTTAGTTTATTTTTTTGCTTTTATTATTTGTATAAATGCAAAGAATGCTAAATTCTTTCTGTGAAAAAGATGTGTTAACAAGTATGTAAATGATTAAACAAACAAAACCTAAAGTAGTGCAGAGTGGAAATATTCCAAGTTTCCCTGAACAGAAATGAAATTGGTAAGAGGAGAAAACTTACTTTACAAAAAGAGGGATGGGTAGAAGTTTACACATTTGAATGTTATTTCTGCCTTCATGTTTTGTCTCCTTTCTTTCCAATTTTTGAGGTAAACTAGGATCCCTGTAAGCCATGTAGAGTGTTAACTCAAACTGTTCTTCCAGGATTAAATCTAGGAAAACAGAAAGATTTGCCCTTAACCCTTCACTTTGGGAATAAATGAAAAGAAAGAATTGATAATGATAGTCATTTGTAATGTATGATTGTAATTAAAAAAAAATACACTTGCTTGTCCCTGTTACAATTGATTTCTTTGGGCAAATCTACCATATTTTTTAGTGTAATTAATAGAAGCCATAAATCTTTGCAAGCTGTTGCTGTTAACAGCACAATAATATAGGAACATGAGGTTTTAGGATGACATCCTGTTAGATATTTAGCTAAAAATTGCATGCACCATTTAATAAATGTGTCAAATGGAGTCCAATCATAGCACATTAGAAACTAAAGCTATCACAAGTTTGCTTGGTTTCCTAACACCTTACGTAGTAAAGCTATTTTTCCATAATAGTTATTATTGTTTTATTTGCATTGCTTAGCTTAGATAGGAATTAAGATATTATAGCATTATTTAGGTTTCTTAATTTAGACTTTATTAAATGTAGTTTATGTGTATAAATATCCTGGTACTATTATATATATTGCAAGTACTTCTTTTTAATTGATCACAATGTTTTGATTAAGCTGCAGTTTCTTCCTTAAAATGGCCAACTGATGTATTTGATCCAACCTCATTCTTCAAAATAACTGAATTTTTTGTTTCTCACTTTCCACATTGCTTCTGCATTTCTAGAAGCCTTTGTCATATATTTTTTTCTTTCTATGCTAGTGATGCTTATTCTAAGTTTGTAACTAGAACCATGAACTCTATGGTAATATACATTTGGTTGAATAATGTAATATATTATGGATCTTATTAATTTTTTCAGATCTCTCCCAGAGTTACTTAAAAGTAATTATTATTTTGGGAGGCTAAGGCGGGAGAATCACTTGAACCCAGGAGTTTGAGGTTACAGTGAGCTATGATCGTGCCACTGCACACCAGCCTGGGCAACAGAATGAGATTCTGTCTCCAAAAAAAAAAAAAAATCTTTATCAGCCTTTTATTTCTTTTAAGAAACTTCATCCTGTGATTGATTAGTGGTGATGTACAATGGCATAGGCACAATATAGAATTGCATCTCTTATAGATAACTGTTAATAAAATAGGTGTCTATCCTACTGAGTATACACTAACTTATACCTTTAAAGAGAGTGATGTAGAGCTGGAATTTTAAAAAAATCAACAACACATGGATTAGTTAACTTTACTTTTTATTTATAAATTAGGTTATATGCTCTTTGAAGAGCACCTTCTGATTTATTTTTATGGCCTCCAGTACATTAAACATAGTAAACAATTTAAAAAAGACATGTTTATTGAATTAAATTAACTTTGAAATAATTAACTTTATATATATACATATCTATACATACATATATATGAAAGATCTGGGTGTGCATTGTTTTTCTCTACTCTTGTCTTATATCCAGATGGAAATGA
Organism: Daubentonia madagascariensis; assembly: GCA_023783475.1. Lineage (NCBI taxonomy): Eukaryota > Metazoa > Chordata > Mammalia > Primates > Daubentoniidae > Daubentonia > Daubentonia madagascariensis. The sequence goes on along the minus strand of JAKFHU010000747.1, from coordinate 11,467,865 downwards.
TAGTACAAGGGTTTAAATACCACTGTTGTACTATTGTTTTAGTCCCTGTGAGCACTGAATGCCCCTATGTGGCACTTAAAGACTAAAATGTCTTTCTGAACATAGATTTAGTCTGATTGACTAAAGCGTTCCATGTTTCAACATCTGTCTGATCCTTCTATTCTTACTCTTTCTAAATTTTTAAAAATTTTTTCAGAGTAAGCACATCATGTGATCTCTCCTGCCCTAGCTCTGTCTAATGCCTGCAATCTTTTCACACATTTTGACTTAAAATTTGTTCTATGTAATTTGTGATATTAAAAAAAAAACAGGTTTAAACTCTCAGGTGGATTTTTCAATATACTGTGGCATTGTTTGCCAGGGTTTATATTGTATATTTGAATTCTGATATATATTTCTGCCAAATATTTTCATAGTTAGGGAATGGTTACAGAATCATCAGCCAAGACATGTTTGATGAAGTAAACCTTGCCATTTCAAGAGTGTTTGACATTTCTTTATAAGTTTTCTATTGTGAAAAAGTGAGATAATTAGGATTTTTGTTTATTTGGTTTTGATTTTTGTCTTAAAAAACAGAAGACTTTGGAGCAGAAGATAAAACACTTAAAGTAATTGAGTGGTGGGGAGTAGGGATTGTAGAATAGAGATTAGACTTACTCTACATCATCATTCTGCATGTCAAACCAATCCAGATAAAAACACAAGAACTAGTGGGAATTACTGGGTATCATGTATTACATCAGTATAGTGCCTTTTCCAGTATTGAAGAAGGTAACTTGGGATCTGGAGAGATCCCTATCACTTGGATGTGCATATCTACTATATGTGTATGTGTGACGTATGTATATATGTGTATCCTACTGAGAGAGGTCTTGCAAGGTTCCCAGGGCCAACTCTTTGAGAATCAGAAATGAATGAATCAATGAAATGGTCAGAAAAAAAAAAGATGGAAGTTCTTTCTAATCAGGTTGCATCCATTTTACCAGCTATGGTCTTTCTCTGGAGGCCATTTGCCAAAAGTGCTGTGGCCTTCATGAGCACTCACATTACGCGTTTGCTGTTTCTAGAAGTTGTATTTTGTAAAGTGCTGTATGTCTCTTTCATTGAAAATCTGCCACTCCTCTTCTTAAGGATATGACCTCAAAACCTTTTAAGATCGAATGTTTCATACCAATACAGAATCAAATATCACAAGGCATTTCTGTCAGTGAAATACCACTGCCTACACAACATGGGTAAGATGTTTCTCCTGCAATACTATGAGGAATTAGGAGTATACAAGAAGGAGTTAATGTCATTTTGAGAAGATATAGTAGTTATATCTAAACATTTATAGTCTGGAAACTTGCTTTAAACTTAAAAGCAAAAATAGCAACAACAAAGGCAAGCTTCCAATAAACAAGAGTATGAGCTTTCACCAGGTCTGTGTATGTGGTGTTCCATACTGGTTCTCCAGGCATTAAAGCCAAATGGTCCAGGGAGACCATAGATAAATTATGAATTTATAGTCAAGCATCTTTCATCTCAGGTGCTAAAGTTTACCATCCTACTGTTCTTAGCAAAACTTGACCTCACAAAAGATAATCATCATTTTAAGGCCCATTTTAAGTCAAATACTTTCAGTTTAGAATTTTGTTCCTTATATGATTTTCCAACACTTCTTTGGGCATGATTTTCCCAAGAAGTCCTCATCTTTGAGAGTAAGTAAGGTCTTCCTAGTTTGGTCTCAGACTTTCTTTCCAGCCTTGTCTTCTGCTATTTCCTCATTTCTTCCTTTCATATCAGCCACATAAAATCATCCTCTCCTTCTCAAATGTACTTATTTATGTGTGTAGGAAATTGCTTTTGTATTTGTCTATATTTTCCTTCTTTATTCTCTGTGCCATACTTCTACCCATCCTTCAAGATTCAATTCAAGTGTTACCACTTCTCTTTCACTTCTTCAGTAGAGTTGTTTTCTCCTCGAGTCTCTATGACTGTGTAATAGCTCCGTTAGCATGTTATATCATGATTATTTGTTATCTTTTAGGCAATCAGCCAAGATCTTCAAGCACCGCAATCTTTATGTGCTTCAAGACATCAATTATCTCAGTGTCCACTGCTCAGTAACCAGGCAATTCAACCTTTGTCATGTGAATAAAGGAAAGACTTAAGGGAACCTGCTTATTATGTGGCTGAGACACATTAAGGAACTATGAAATCAGGATAGTCAATATCTGAAGTGTGAGTGCCATTGGTATTAACTCTAATCAAAATGAAGGATGTGCAATCCTTGGTGTATCTACTCTACAGATAAAGAGCTGTGCACATTCTCAGAGCTACTCAAGTCCTTGTATATGAATGACAAGCAGTTACTCACCTAAGAGTTAACTCTACTTCCTTATGAGCAATATGCACCGTTGTTTATCACTGACACACAAGGAGCTTAGACTGGTTTTAAAGTTTAGTCAGCTAAAGGAGAAAGGATATTATACTAATATATGACCATGTCAGGTTTTGTGTTCATGGGTTGAATTTGGGGAAGTACTTTGAGCTTGAGTGATTTGTTTGAGGAGTTAACGCCCATGAAAAGGAGGGGATTGAATTTAGCTGGAAGAGTTTAGTGTCAATACACATCTGTTTGGTTGAAGGTCTGAATGGTCAGTACCTCTTATTTTTAATTGTTCCAAAGAATTCTTTTAAAATTTAAATTTCCATGTTAAAGTCACTATATTTTAATACTTTTTGACCCCATGCACTTCATTTCAAAATTATTTTGATGAATATATAATATAAGGAGGCTGGACTTAAATTAATTCTTTAAATCAACAATTAGCTGTCCCAAATTTATTTCTCCTATGCATAGAAATTTTTGCTACTTGCATCAAATCTAAACTTGAAGGAAGAGAATTAAATGTATTACGGTTAAGCTCTTTAGATTGAAAACTATTAGGTCATTAAATATGAAATGTCCAATTTCGAATCAAAAGTGTAGTTTATTTTATCTCAAACAAGAAGCAGCACAATTAATCAAAGTATGCACTTAAACTATCGACACACTTTGGCCATCTTAATGGTAGCTTGTTTATGCCAGCAGCAAAGAAGCCTGGAGAGCGAGTGGCCATGAAATCGCAAAAAGCGTTTTCCACAGCTTGTGGAGAATTGAATATTTTCCCTTGCAAGAAGTGATCCAAAGCCTGGAAGAAGTGGTAGTCAGTCAGTGCAAAGTCTGTTGAATACGGTGGCTGACAGAGAGTTTCCAAGTCCAGCCTCTATAGTTTAAGCAGCGTTGTTTGTGCGACATGTGGTCAAGCATTGTCTTGCAAGAGGATTGGCCTGTCTCTATTGACCAATCTCAGCTGTTTAATTGCAAGCATCCTCATCATTTCATCCAATTGGTTGCAGTAAACATCTGCTGTAATCGATTGACCAGGTTGCACGAAACTGTAGTGGATAATACCAGTGCTGGACCACCAAACAGACACCATTAACTTTTTTTGATGAATATTTGGTTTTGGACTGTGTTTCAGCACTTCATCTTTACCGAACCATTGTGCCAAATGCTTGTGATTGTCAAAAAGAATCAATTTTTCATCACATATAACAATACCGTGTAGAAATGATTTGCCTTTATGTTGTGACAGCAAAGAAAGGCAAGCTTCCAGATGATTCTCTCCAGATGCTTGTTTAATTTATGCGGAACCCATCTATCCAGCTTCTTTACCTTGCCAGTTTGTTTCAAATGGTCCAATATTGTTGGAGTAGTAACGTCACCTTGCTGCTAATTCACATGTAGGTTGAGATGGATTCGCTTCCACTACAGCTTTCAGCTCATCATAATCCCCCTTGGTCTCAGGTCACCCACGTGGCTCATTTGCAAGACTAAAATCACCAGAACAGAACTTCTCAAACCATTGGTGTACTGTGCATTCATTAGCCACATCCTTCCCAAGCACTTCATTGGTATTTTGAGCTGTCTGCGCTGCATTTGTTCCACGACTGAACTCATATTCGAAAATAACACGAATTTTTTACTTATCGATGTTTTCACAAAAATTGCTCTAAAAAAATTTGAAAGATAATCACAAGCCAAACTGTGCATTTGAAAGAAGGAGGATGTACCTTCACAACAAAAATGAAAGAAGTGTCAAAATGAAATGTCAGAGATATCAACTGTCAAACTTAGTACTTAAGGAAATCGGACATTTCATACTTAATAACCTTTATTTTATATATATATATATTATATATATATAGTTAGAATGTTTACATAGTGAACGCAGATTTCAAATTAAAGCTCGACTTAGACTTGGATGCCATGTTTAATCTAAAATTCTGTGATATATAAGTGAGGTTGTTGTTACTAGTTTGGTTTGCTATCTAGGCTCACAGAATGGCAACTTTTTCATTATTCTCAGACTTGGTGCTTTAGCCAACTAGACTTACCCTTATGAATTTGAGCTTTAGAAAATCTTGAAATACTTGGAAAATGTCCACCTCCTCTCACATTCTTTCTCCTCTTGCTTTCATTTTTCATAAATTATTCTGTTTGATTTTGATTGCAATCAAGCAGTGATCTTTTGTAAATTAAATCAGACCTGCCAATAAAGAACCACCTTGGATCAGTGTATAGAAGGCACTGAAGTCAGAATGAGGTTGAACGAACTCTCCCTACTGAAGAGTGTCAGATGTGTCTTCCTTTGAAGAAGTTGTGGCCATCCACAGAGGAGTAACAAAATATGATTTTTATTATACACAGTTGTGGTAGACTGAATAATGCCTCTAACCTGCCCCTTCCCAAAGGTGCCCAGGTCCTAATCTTTGGAACCTTGTGAAAACATAAGGCAAAGGGAAATTAAGGTTGCTGATGGAATTAATGTTACAAATCAGGTGATCTTAAGATAGGGTGATTAGTCAGGGTTATGCAGGTGAGTCCAATGAAATCATAAGAGTCCTTAAATGGAAGGCAAAAGAGTCTGTGTCAGAATAGTGCAAAATGAGACAGACTCAACCGGCCTTTGCTGGCTTTGAAGATGAAAAGGGGTCACAAGCCAAGAAATGCAGGCAGCCTCTAGAAGGTGGGAAATGCCAGAAAATGGATTCTTGCCTAAAGCCTCCGTAAAGGGCTGTAGTCCTGCTGACACCTTGATTTAACTCACTGAACCCCATGTGGGACTTCCGACCTGCAGAACTGTAAGATAATAAGTGTTTTTGCTTTTAGCCATCAAGTTTGTGGCAGCCAATTATAGCAGCAATAGGAAACTAATTACCTGCTTTAATTGTATTCAGAATTATCCTACTATTTGGTTTGTAGCTTATTACGTTCCAATACAGATCTCTAGTAGTATTTCTCTATTTCCATCTATATGTCTTTGTGACCTCTTCTCTTGCACCAAAGAAACATTTTCAGAGTTCCTTTGAGTCATTCATTTGTTTGAAAACATCCATGCACTCATACGTAGTGCCATTTAGTGAACACAGTGTCTTTATTGTGTTTAGGTTCCAGGGTGGGAAAGCAGCTATAAGCATTAAATGTAAAAATAAAATCTCTAGGAAGAGAAGTATGGGAAACTTGGTAAACCTATCATCCATAAATGAAAAAGACTAAAGCATGTAAAACTTGATTGGCCACAACTTACTACACACCTTCTGATATGTCTCCTGCACACATATTTTAGGGTATGACACACAACCGTGTAAGTGTTCTCTAGATCTAACACTTTGGAAGGTATGATCAACCCAGTCCAGAACAAATCATTATTCTCAGAAGCCGACACTGCTGTCACCCCTGCTGATCTGTTATGTTGTGTTAAGAACTTTATTTCTTTTTTCTTGAGCTATTTTCCAGCCTACCTTAAGGGAGGCTATATCTGTTTCAGACACTGACCATCTGGTGTCTATTATCAGCCTTAATAAAATCAATTCCAGCTCACTATGACTGTACAATATCTATATACCCTTAAGTGTGGCCATATTCCATTTGCAAAAACCAATGCTCATAACCCTAGAGATCTTTGTTGCCTACAACTGGTCATTATTAGTTGAACATGTGAAAGCAATTTCTGTTGTTTTCACATGATTTGCATCCAGGAAATTTCTCAATTTACATGTCCCAAATTTGGAAATGTACGTTTGAAATTGCAGGTAGCCACCGTGAGACTTGAGTTGCGTTCATCACAGTCTACAGAATGCTGTAACAGGTTGTGTGGGAACAGTTCAGAAATGAGAGGACTGTGTCAAGTTTCTCATTCAGACGGAAGCATGACTTTGTTGATTTCTGAGGTGGCAGACGTGCCAAGGCATCCGAGTGCCAGGATGCTATCCAAGGCAGGTTTCTGGAGAGGAACAACCTCTGCTGGGAACTCGCTGTCATCTAGACAAATGGGATTGTGTTCTGAACTCCATGTTCTTGTTTTTCAGTCACAAATAGCTTATGGTGACAGTAAACCCCCATTGCAAGGGCGATCTTATTTTCAACATCATTAATTCAGATCATTAGAATTAGGTTGGAGGGTTTTCATGTTTTTTTCTTCCATGTTTCTTATGTTTCTTGAGGATACAAAGTATCCAGAGTCTTTATACCAGAGTCATAAACAATCAGGAGACAAGTCAAAACCTAACGGCAATTATGCTTAAGTGTTTATTATTTAATCCCAGGATTCATGAGAACCGTATCTAGAGTATTTTACTGCTTTAAATGTTGTTACATAAGATGTGACTTTTCATGTTTATCAGTAAAAAGTCATACTTACCCCACTAGCAGAAGAGTATATGTTTAGTTTCTTGAAAGAGCTTGTTTGGTTGATTGGTTTAGCACAACTGTTCCTCACAATGTAAAGGTTAACCAAAATAAATTCCTGTAAAAATACTTTTTTCCTCAAAATTTTATTTTATGCTAGAAATTCTGAATAATTTTGAGGTCATACACTTACATGTCACTCAGAATTTTCTACAGAGCTTTCATATTCTTTATATTTTAGTTTATCGCAACCCAGTAAGAATAACTTATATAAAAATACAAATTCCTAGGCTTCTCATTGGAAACTCTGATTCAGTTGGTCTGAAATATGGCCCACGAATCTCTATTTTAACAATTACCCAGATGATTCTTCTGAACAGGTAAGTTACCTAAAGACTCTTCTTAATAAGAATGAGGGTTATTATTATTTCTACTGGTTGATGAAGAAACTGAGGCAAAAATCAATAACTTTCTAAGATCACAGGACAGGGAGAATCGGGTGTTCTTTCCGTTGTCTGATGTTACTCGGTGTGTATATGTGCATGTGCACAGTTTGTATGTTATAAGAAGAAAAGGAAAATATCTTTCTTCCTGGGTGTTTTCTGATACCTGATTCCTTCAAATGTAATGAATATGGAATCTAAATTATCACACCATTTGTTGTTATAGATTGATATATGAATATACTTTGTCAAAGGATCGTTATTTCTGTGATAAAGCAAAGAACTTGAAGACTATGAAAAATCTGTGGTGAAAGAAACAGTTCATTCCCTTATCCACTGTTGTATCTTTTATGTCTTGTAGTGTTGGAGATTAGGACTTCCAAAACACATTCTGGTTATTGTGGTTGTCACAAGCTTATATGACTATGACACAAAGAAATGTCAGCTGGTAAGATTTTCTTCAAAATATAAAGACTACAGCTGGCTTCTTATTTTTGTCCATTCTAAAGACACCGTGGCTAGCCTAATTTGTATGGGCCCACTGGATCATGCCTAATTAAGTTAATGAAGCTCTTCTGTAACAAGAACCCTCCAAAGGAAAATAAAAACACAGAATGAAATTTCAGAATGCAAATTAGCCTAGCTTTGCTGGCTTTCACTCGCATGGGTAGAAGTCACAGAGTAAAAGAAAATCCTTAAATAAAAGCCAATTACACCATATAGTCAAAGATCAGGTTTACCTAAAATTGTCACAGGGGAGCTGCATGTGTTCTAGGGAGACTAGCCCAATCACTGGTAGATTGTTCAAGGCTATTGACCCTGCCTGGGATGCAAAGAGCTATTATTTACTGCTTAATTCTAGTGACTTGATTATTTCAAGTGCCTGTTGACATCTTTGAGGATTTATGTTTTTCATCTAATCAATGGAAACATACACTGTAAAAATTATTTGCCACAGTGGAGATTTCCAAATATGGATCTTTATTTAAGTTTTGTCCCTTCCTACTAGGTGGTTTGCTCCTTTCTTGTAACACGTTTCAAATTTCTTGGTTACTTGGCTGTAAAGTCCACATACAGCTTTCTAGGGATTGAGGTCAAGTATTTCAAACCTAAGTATATCTTTATTTTCCTTTTGGGATATGAGAAAACTTTTAGTCTATTAAACTTAATTTGATTTTTTCCCCTCACTCAACTGTATATTAAATTTTATATGATTAGGAAATTGTAAGGAATATTATAATAGAAGGGCTATATTTTACTAGTTTTACTCTAAATATTTTTAATTACTTATTTTCAAATTTCACAAGTATGTTTAGCCATAACAGTGACAAAATCCAACATAAATTTATTCTCTTTTTGAAGCAGGAAAAGGTCAGTGAAATTAGAAAAACCCTTGCATTACTTTAAATTTAGTCTGCTGGGTTTTTTGGTACTTTTTAGAGGTGAACAGAATTACTAGAAACCTGAGCAACCAAAGCTAAAATCTAAATAAACCAAATCTAAAATCTAAATATTGGTCAAAACAGGTGTCATAATATTAGCTGGTACCTCTGCAGATTTTTATTATTTGTAAGTCATTTAATTACCTGAAATAAAAAAAGTTTAACCCTGGTCTTAATATCTCTATGCCTCAGTTCCTTTATTGATTAAATGAGGAGTTTGGATTTTTTTTCTTTGACTCCAATGTCTACTAGTTTATATTTTGAAATCTTGTATTAATACAAAATATTGAAGTACATATTGGGTCCAGCAATATTGGTGGCAAGTGTGTGTAAAGCAATAGAAACCAAAGGCGTGGACAGTAATCTCAGGGGGAGCAGGCAGCTTGTTGTAGTGACCAGGAGCTAGAGGTATGGATTCTCATCCTCATTTAGCCATCTAACCAGCCATAGGAAAAGTCGTGCTATGTCTTGTGGCCTCACTTTTTTCAGTACTTAAAATGGAATGATGTAACCAAGTCAGCCTGTTGGGTACCCTTGTTTTGATAATTGTCTTTGATCCCAGTGTAGAACGCGTAGGTAGAACAAGGACAACACAGAGAACAGCGTAAGACTCCAGAATGAAAAGGGTGGTACAGAGTAACAGTGCTGTGGTGAAGAAGGGAATAAACATGGGCTGGAGCAGACTTAATGAAGAAGAATCAATGCTGTTAATAGGATCTATTTCTTTATAACCCACTGGGTATTATAAATTATTTTTGAAAATTAATGCTATTAATATTATATCCACAAATTGTTTATCAGTTTAGTTGGTTATATTAAAATTTTAATTGCTGTTTGACTGATGGAGCAATCATGGCAGAGAGAGGCCAAGTGGGTTTATGAGATGAATGGATCCATAACACCTTTTTGATCCATAAAATGAGGGTATAGTTTACCCCATAGGGCTGTTGAAAGGTATAATGAAATAATGCAGGTATAGGACTCAGAAGTGCCTGGCATAATGCAAGTATTTTATGAATGCAATTATAATTTACACCCATTAAAATTATTTTTAAATGTGGCAAAAATTCATATGGTTTTACCAGAATATATAAATCCATCCAAGCAAATGAAACTACTAAGGAAAGTGACCTATCTACGTGTATAGTAAGGACTATTTTTCAGTGTGTGGTAGCTGGTATGGAACGGAGTAATGGTGCACATGGCCGTTAATGTTACTCCAGTGAAATTAAATCCCACCATTCCCTAAACATCCTTATTGGATCTAACCCCTCTTCATGCCTGGGCATCATATTACAGACTTTCCTATCCACAGAGAAAATCTCCAAGTGACTTAAAAGCAGATTAAAATAGTGACTATTATTAGTCACTGTTCAGTAATTAAACCTTGCCAGAACCAAGACAGCAGAAAACGGACTCGAGAGGGAAGTTCATTTACTGTGCAGCCCCAGAATTACCTGTTCTTTTTATAAAGTGAAATGTAAAGTAAGTTTATTTTCCATGTATCTTCAAGCATCTGTCTACTCTTTCCCTTTACTTTTCTTTCTTTTTGTAACTCTGCAGTTAAACTTTAAAAAAATTCAGTACTCTTAGAGTTGTCTAACTCAATTTTACATCGTAAGATCAATGTTGAAAATTTCACATGACAAGTGTTATATTCATTAGAGCCCCAAAATATTCAATTATTTCCTGTTATTTTTTTTTTAAAAAAAGAAAAGTGTGATGTTTGTTATATTTACACACAACTTACTAGCAAATGCTGGGAGTAGCTTCCTTAAACAGGGTCTCTAGAATGTTGGAAAAATAGTAAAAAATTAAGTAAAATATGTGAAAAAGCATGAGTGCATGAATGATCAAAAACATCTTTCCTCTTAGCAATAATAAGATGCAGTGTTATTTTTGCTGAATACCAGAATGCCACATTTTGAAGGAATGGTATGATAAGTAAAGACATAACTGAGAAAAATGTAGGTTTTTCTTTTTCCCCCACTGTAACTGAACAAAAGAACCAAGCAGTAACAACACTGATATATACCACACACACACACACACACACACACACACACAGACACACACACACACGTTGGCAATCAAGGGGAAGCCAGGACACTTTGTAAGTGATGATTCCAGCCATTTAGTCTATCCCTAAAAAACTGAGGGTCCTGGAAATTTAACTATGTCAATGCAGTCTTTTTTACCTTATTAACTGAAGAGTAATATGTGCCCTTTAGAGAATTTTTTAAAATGATTGGTTTTATTTTTATTTATTTTTTAAATTTTAGGATATTATGAGGGTACAGATGTTTTAGTTACATGGATTGCTTTTGTACTGCTTGAGTCAAAGTTATAAGTGTGCCCATCACCCAGATAGTGTACATTGTACCCGTTAGGTGTGATTTCACCCATCCCCCCCCCGCATGATTTCTGTTGAGTTTTACTTCCATCTGTGCACATGAGTGCTGGTCGGTTAGTTCCAATTTAATAGTGAGTACATGTGGTCTTTGTTTTTCCATTCTTGCAATACTTCACTTAGGAGGATGGTCTCCAGTTCCATCCAGATTGTAGCAAAAGGTATTAATTCATTTTTTTTATGGCTGAATAGAACTCCATGGTATACATATACCACATTTTATTAATCCACTCATGAATTGATGGGCACTTGGGTTGATTCCACATCTTTGCAATTGTGAATTGTGCTGCAGTAAACAGTCTAGTACCAGTGTCTTTTTGATAAAATGATTTTTTTTCCTTTGGGTAAATACCCAGTAGTGGGATTGTTGGATCAAATGGTAGGTCTACATTTAGTTCTTTGAGGAATCTCCATGCTATTTTCCATAGAGTTTGCACTAGTTTGCAGTATAGTATAAGTGTTCCTATCTTTCTACATCCACACCAGCATCTATTGTTTTGGGACTTTTTGATAAAAGCCATTCTCACTGGGGTTAGGTGAAATCTCATTGTGGTTTTGATTTGCATGTCTGTGATGATTAGTGATGTTGAGCATTTTTTCATATGTTTATTGGCCATTAGTCTGTCCTCTTTTGAAAAGCTTCTGTTCATGTGTTTTGCCCACTTTTTAATGGAGTTTTTTTGATTTTTTTCTTACTGATTTGCTTGAGTTCTTTGTAGATTCTGGTTATTAGCCCTTTATTGGATGTATAGCATGTGAATATTTTTTTTAAGATTGGGGAATAAAATAAAAAGAAGTCAGAAGGAACCAAATCAGGAATGTAAGGTGGATGCCTAATGATGTTATCGTTCTTTGGCCATCCAGAAAGTCAACAAGCAAAATGCCTTGAGCATCTCAAAAACTGTTGCCATGACCTTTGCTCTTAACTGGTCTGCTTTTGCTTTGACTGGACCACTTCCACCTCTTGATAGCCATTGCTTTGATTGTGCTTTCTGTTCAGGATCATGCTGGTAAAGCCATATTTCATCTCCTGTTACAGTTCTTCAAAGAAATGCTTCAGGATCTTGATACCACTTGATTAAAATTTCTGCTGAGAGCTCTGCTCTTGTCTGCAGCTTATCTGGATGCAAAGGTTTAGGCACCCATCTACTGGAAAGTTTGCTCGACTTTAATTTTTTAGTCGGAATTGTGTAAGCTGAACCCATTGAGGTATCTGTGGTGTTGGCTATTGCTTCTGCTGTTAATCGTCTGTCCTCTTCAATTAGGTATAACCAAGAGTAATTTTTTTCTTCACACATCAATGTGGATGAGCTGCCACTGTGGGCTTCATCTTCAACATCGTCTTGCCCCTTCTTAAAACGAATTGCCCATTTGCAAACTGCTGATTTCTTTGGGAAATTGTCCCCACAAACTTTTCCTAAGGCATCGATGATTTCACCATTCTTCCACTGAAGTTTCACTATAAATTTGATGTGTGTTCTTGTTTCAATTTTAGCAAAATTCATTTCTCCAACAGCGGCTCTTTTCAAACTGATGTCTTATCCTTCTTAGTACCTCAAACTAGGTCCTGTTCAGACATGTTATAACAAGTTAGTATGAGTTTATTTTGATGGAAGAAATGTCTGAAATCCATGCATAGTTTTTTTTCATAATGCATTTTCCATAAACTTTTTGAGGTCCCCTCATATATGCACATGTATATATAGCTGCTTTGGTATAGCTGACTTTGTGATATCCATTTTGTTATATTTATAAGTGGTTCCACTGCCATTTAGCCATTTTCTATAATTAGATAATTTTCTAAATCATAGCTCACTACTTAGAGTAGGTCTGAAAATGGTGTCATAATGGACACCTTAAGTTTTAGACTATTTTTTATTAACCTGTCAAAGACATCCTTGATTGTGTGGTTCAAACCATCATGTACCTTGTTATTTTATGTTCAGGGGCTGTTTTCACTTGCACAAATAAGAAGTCCACCAGGGACTGCAAACTGCAGCATATGTAGCATATATTTAAAATCAAGGAAAGAAAATACTCATAACTTAGGTCAGTATTGTACAAGAGAAACTTAATTGCTATAAACACTCCACTTTTTAGGTCTATTGCTTCAGATGATTGTGCTGTTGTGTTATAAGCTATTTTCTTATTACTGCTTCAAGGTTTTAGAGTCATGTATCATTTTGAATCTGTCCGGGTTTTTCAATTATCTTAACTCCAGTGCTGATTGCTTTCTTTGCATATAACCATATTCCTTTATTTTTCCAAAGGCAAGCAGTTCTCATTTCTCATGTTTACTGCTATTGATAATACTTTCCATAAACATTTGTTTCATATATTCTGTCTTCATACCTGACATTATCATGACACATTTGTTATCAATAGAACTCTATTTCCCCTTTAGTATAACTTTTGTCAAAAATTTGTGGAATGGCTCAAGAGACCTGTTGTAATTCCTGCAAGCACTGGTAAATGTTCATGGCTACCGCTAAAGAGTGAAGTCCGATCATGCCACTTTCCTGTTTCACACTTCTGATGATTCACCATTGCCAGTGGGAGAAAGAATAAACTGTTTAGCCTGGCCTCTGGGCTCCCACCCACTTCACCAACTTTTTTTTCCCATCATGAACACTGTTGGTTCAGTCCTTCCAAACATCCTACATTCTTCCCAGTGTTTATTTCCATGTGGTGTTCTTTCTGCTTAATTTCCTGGTCTCCCTTTTCACCACCTGGTAAATCTTTCTCATCCACCACAATCTAACTCTTTGTAGACTTTCTCAATTCCTTAGGCAGATCTGGTCAATACTCTGCTTTGATCTGATACTACCTTTATATAAATGTTTTATATCCCAATAAAGTACTTTGGTTTGCAACTATATATGTGTCTTTTGTCCCTCTAGAGGGTGACTTCTTTTTATGACAGGGACTGTGGGTTTCTTATTTCTTTGTTGCCCAGGACTTATTAAGATGCTTTGTATGAGCACATGATCAATAAATGTCAGTATGAATGTATGAATGTAGACTGAATGAACAATCACCATTTTTTTCTTGGGCATTTTTGGTACAAGATTATCTATAACTAATAAAGATAATATATTTAGCAAAGTTCCAGTTTTGAAATTTCACACATATTACTTTTATTATATCTTTTTAACATTTTTTATTGAGCATTATATACCAAACATAGTGTTAGCATTAGTTCCAAGATGAAAAGAAGTTTGTATATGATAAAGAATAAGCCATGGAAAATATAAAATGGACAATTAGTAAAAAATCCTTACCTAAGCAATGCTTTCACATTTAAAAAGAAAATATTATGTCGTCTCTGTCAAATGATTTTACAAGGTACTAAGCCATAGCAATATACTTATTCTCCTTGATTCTTTGCCATGGTTTGTAATCAAATTATTATTAAGTTTTGAAATCAGTTTCCTTACAGATTAGGATCATGTAAACTCTAGACTCTATACAAGCAAAGTGATATCTCTAGGATGAGAACTCAGGTCTTATAGAGCCATTTTCTTTCTAACATCCCACATTATGCCAACACATGCTATAACACTAATTAATTAGTAATATAACATAATATAATATACATTATGGATTCAAGTTCATTTTTCTTGCCACTTAAGTGCTATCCTGTTGAGTAAAATCACCTATGAACTGACTCCTATCAAGCAACAAATAAAATTAAAAAGGAGAAAAATGATCCCGCTCTATAATATTTCCCTATATTTAGTTTAATCCATTTCAAAGAATGATCTTCATATCATCTAAATCTCAGCAAGTCAGTAAAGTGGTTAATTCCAATTCATTGGAAGTGTTTATTGCCTTCTTTCTCCCTTCTGTCCTTCCTTCCACAAGCATTATTATGCAACTTCTAAGAACTGTGTCAGTGCTAGACATACAGAGGTGAAAAATATATTATCTGTCCTAAAGAACCTCTTAAATGTTTATAAATCCATTTTTATAAATTTATAAATTGAGATCAGCGACAGAAGTACTACACAATAGTAAGTGCAGAATATAATGCTTGAGATGGACTGAGTTTTAAAGGATTTAAACTAATAATTGCATGTAATTTGAAAGTTTAACTCCTGTACTTTTTACTCAAAGTGTTAAATGGAGAAGAAATATAAGGAAATTCTGTTCTAGCCAATATACAAAACAAAGACTACGTGCAAAGATGGTGCAAATGACACTTGAGGATGGGGAATAAAGCATTGCCCAATCCTGATTTCAAACACTTTGCCATCGAAAAATATGTGTCTAAATATTTTGGCCAGCCTGGGCAGATCCTGCTGCCTTTCCACTTATCACCCTAGATCTATACTAGGTGATTATTCCTGGTACTCAAAGTCTCTGCAATCAAAATCTCTGCAATAGGCAGAGCATTTGTTGTGTTGACAGCTTAGAGAAAATTTCTGAGTTTTTGTTTGGAGAGTTTGGAACCATTGGATTAAATTATGAATCCAATAGTAATTATTATAGCTTCTCAG
The DNA here is from genome assembly GCA_023783475.1 of Daubentonia madagascariensis. NCBI lineage: Eukaryota > Metazoa > Chordata > Mammalia > Primates > Daubentoniidae > Daubentonia > Daubentonia madagascariensis. The sequence goes on along the minus strand of JAKFHU010000747.1, from coordinate 11,452,353 downwards.
ATATATAAACAATAAGGTTTTAAGAAGCACAAATATTAAACTGTGTTTAATAAACACACTATATATAGGGGTTGGAGGTGGGAGCTTTGTTTGATCCATAGTATCCCCAATTGATTACTTAAGGAAATAAGTTGTAAATGGCTCTTGACTCATAATAGCATATTATAAATTTTCCTGTCATCTTGCATGAAAAGAACTTCTTGTGATCTTACTCATTTTTCATGATGAATATATATTGTGGAGAAACTGTTCGCAGTTCATCATACGTACCATTATTTTGACATGATCAATTTCAAATTTCAAGTGCGTATATTATGTACAGACCTTTGATGTATTAAGAATCTAATGAGCAGGTCAATTAACTATAAAATTCCAAATTTAATTATCAGTTTATTTGCTCTGTATTCAACAAATGTGTATTACGTATTCGGAGGAAAGGAAGATGAAACCATCAAAGTAATGTCAATTACATGTAGAGATTGATATGGAAACACATGACTTCAATAGAACAGGGGCTCTCAAATATCACTATGCATCCGAATCATTTGGAAGCCTTGTTGAAACACAGATTGCTGGGTCCCATCCCTGAAGTTTCTGATTCAGTGGGTCTGGGGTGGGGCCCAAGAATTTGCATTTTCAGTAAGTTCCCAGGTGATACCAAGGCTGCTGCTCTGGGACTGTGCTTTACAACCACTGCACTTGCATGTAAATAGAATAACAAAAATGTGTTTAAAGGTGCTTCCAGAATAGAGACAGGCAATCCTCAGTCTACTAGAGAAGTTAGGGAAGGCTTTCAAAAGGAGGTAACACTTGAGCTAAGACTTTAAAGATCCCTTGGTGTTCTCCAAAGAGTTAAAAGTATACCAGGCAGAAAGGATGGCGTGTGGTCAAGTGATGTGGTATATTCACAAACTCTAATGTAGCTCAGATTCTTGAGTCCAGGAATGTTGGAGAAGCTGGGGAAAAAAAGAAGCTGGGGAGACTGGGGAGCCTTTGAAGAAAAAGACTTGAATCAGGAAAACCTTAGTAAAATATTTGCAGTTTTGAAAGATGACTCTGGCTGTAGTGTGGAAGAAGAATGAATTGGAGGAGTTCAATACTGAAGTTAAAATAGACAACAAATGATAAAGGTCCAGACTGCTCTAGTGACAGTGGAGATCGCAAGAAAAGACGTACAGTGTGACTCAAAAGGTAGCATCAATGGCAATTGAATGTTGCTACTAAGGAACAGAGTCAGCAAAGATGCTTTCTGGGTTGGCATTGTTTTTGTAAAGATGGCATATACGAGATTGGGCCTGCAGGGAACAGAATATATTTGTGGAGATTTAGTGGTGTAGAATAATTTATTTTGGCTATGTTGAATTTTGCTCTGTCTGTGAAACATGCAATTAGAGATACTCAGAAAAGAAACATGGTTATGCAAATATGGATTATTTTGTTGCTGTATTAGCCTTGATATATATCTAACAAAAATAAATACATACTTGTATGTGGGTGTGTATATATATGCACACAAAAACAGAGCTACACATAACCCTAACTTCATTATTGTGGCCTCAACCTACAGAACTTTTGTTTACTTTGTTTTTACAATTCAACCCAAATCTGAAATTTTAGAAAACAATGGAAAAAACATAAAATATAATAGATAATCTGTAAAAAATGCTAATCATGACCATAAAGCAACCATCATTTTCCCGTACAAATATCAGTAAGAGTCTTTGATTCTATTTGGAAGTCTGACTCAAATGCAGAATTATTCCAGTAAGTTGGAAATGGCACTATAACAAAACTTAATATCATGTGTTTAGAGTTATTATAGGTATTGACATTATTTTTTATAAATGTGATAGAATCAGAAATTGCTGCAGGTATTATGTGCCAACAATTGGTTGAAAAGTGTGCACATTAATATTTAAGAGGAAAGAAAAAAGCCTTCAATAATCTTCCAACACTTCAGGGTTTGGTGTTATAAGGATAGATAAACAGTTTGTGCAAACATTATCCCCTTCCAAACTGCATGCATACTAAATATCATCCATTACAACATGTGGGGATTTAAAGGCTGGTAGGGATCTCTCATTTGTAAATGTAAACTGACCTAAGTCATTTCTCTGCTGAAATCACTGTAGTATATCTCCTGTTTAGCAGAGCTGAGCTTCGTGCTCAGCCCTGTGAGGAACCATCCTAGCTGGTCTTTGCATCTTTAGTACCCAGCACGGTGGGTAGCACATGGTAGGTACTGTATTTAATAAATTTTATTTCATGCACTTACAACTTAAAGTTACTATATTTGTTGCAGTCATTTCCCGTTTGTTTTTGCAACTTAAACTCACTCTGAAAAACTGAGCCATTGCTTTTTCCCTTTCTTAATTTTTCTTGAGTAAAAGGTGAGCCTCCTTGTTTTCCTGATATTTTAATGAAAAATTTGTGATCTTAAGCACCTCATTGTTCTTGCAAAAATAAACATATATGTCTCTTCTGCAGGCATGTTTTTACAGACTGACATTATCATATGGTAAAGGCCGGTATGGTGGGGGAGGACAGAGTAGCACAGGATGCTTATTAGCCTGTAACTTATTTTGAAGAATTGAGAGAGAGCAGCAGACAGAAAGAGATCACCAGGACATATGAATTTTCATGTTGGCAACTCCGTGCGGAGGTATTTAATGAATTTGCTATTCTTGGAATTAAATCACTGCTTTTTCTATGAGAATTTGAGGCAAGGTGTTAGGGAGGGAGGAGAAAACTTGAGTGTGTTGGTTCTGAGAATTCAGCAGACCCTGTTTGAAATATATAAATATATAATTTGCCTTTTCTCTCTCATGAACACATGTGATCTGAGTTACTTTCAGTAAAAATCTAGCTTACTCTTGGTAAATGAGACATATAATGTATGCACCAACTTTAAAAACTTCATCCTGTTAAGTTCAAGGTCAGAAGTCTTCTACCTGTTTGCAATCTGAACTACTGAACAGGTATTCTCAGAATACAATAACAGTTTTACAAACCCTCTGAGGTGTGATCCATGTGCATCACTTTAATGAAATAGATGACCAGATTATCCCATGACTTTTGCCAAGGTTGGATTAATTTGCTTTTACTTCTTTTTATTTATATGATATTGATTTTCTAACTAATGAAAACACTTCCTCTCTTGGGCATGCATGTTCTTCTTCTTAATATTTAAAATTTGTGACTACTTATGAATCTCAGCATATCACTTCATTTTATAAGTTTGTTTGGGTTTCAGCAGTGAGTCATTTAATGAGATTGGCAATTAATTGAGCAATTAATTGAGTTTTAATAGCTCGGGGGGAGGAATGAAAGTCTGGCTGAAGATGGATATTTATTTTACTGAATGGAAAAAAAATGGAAAGAACCCACAGGAAACTATGCGTTGAGCTCTAAAAGTAATGACAAAATATCTGGAATGTCCAAGAAAAATATTTCTTCTCTCAGATATTAGCCTTCATTTTGCTATATATACCACTTAATAAATTGAATGCTCCCTAAATATTTTCAAATTACTGAGATTATAATGATTTAATGGACATTTTATTATTTAATTCCTTTTGGTATTTTATTTATTATTTAATAATGCTGGGGCAATTTCTAGAGCCTCCTAAATATCATCATCATGAATTAAACTGTTCAGATAATTCTATTGGCAGGCAACATCGTAACAGCTGTAAGAGTAGATGATGTTTCAAATTGAACACTTTAAAGGGGCACTTCTTGGGATGTAATGGTCTTCTGTATAGAAAATGCCATATATAGCTTATTACCAATTATTAATAGTTTAATGATGATCATTATTTTGGTAATTTTGAGAAACAACTACCATTTTCTTCCAATTTTTTCTTGAGGTGGATTGAGACATGTTTCATACAAAAAGACTACATGGTTAATGGTATAGCATGTTCTCTGCAGTGTCTATAGGTATTAATATATTTGTCCAGGAGTTGAGATGGAATCTGAAGCATTAATAGAATATGTCATAAAGGTTTTTGCCTTGAGGAATACAGAAGGTCTCTGGAACTTCCATTTCTGCCAAGTATCTGATAAGATAAGGATGAACGATTAATATTACCATAGTTGGCCCTAAATGAAGTTAAAATATTCATTAGAGAAATTATTTTCTGCCAAGTTCATGCCCACATGAATTCTAAAATTGTTCTACTAGAATTGAAATATAAACAGAATGTAAATATTACTCTCATTCATACTTTAGTCATAATATTGAACAGTAGTTACAAAATGTTCTGCCTAGGTAAAAAAAAAAAATGCAGAATGAACAGCAATGTTCCATAAATACTCCAGTAAAAAGCATTACATAATGCAATTTATGCAGCATTTTTAGGGGAGCGAGAGAATTTTTATCATTTCCATGCTGTAGGTAGAGGAAGTGAAACAAAGGCAGGTTCATGAAGGTTAGAGATATGGTTAATGGTCAAGAGAGATGGCTGCATCTATTTTGAATTGAAAAAAATTGAATTCAATCTGGCTTTAAGCCAGTTTTGATATTCACAAGATTTATCTGGCTGATTGCTGTTGACCTGGAGTGAACTGACTTGTGAGGAGTACCTGCAGCTTGCATGAGGTGATTCAGGGTCTCGCCAGTCTCCTAGCACTCTGGACGTTTACCTCTCTCTTCGTTCTGTTGAAATAGTCTAGGGTTTCTAGGTAATTTCTGGACTGTTTGCTTATTTTTTCATTTCTGGAATAAGTAGATTAAATATATAGTAGAAATATATATGCCTTTAGTAGCACCAATACCTACTTTAAGTTACATAACAGTGACAATGTTTTACACATGACTCTAGAATTTTGGGAACATATTTTAACCTTAATGTTAAAAAAAAAAAGAAAAAAACCCCAAGGGTATTAACAACAACAGTGGCAACTGTTGGCAACAGTGGCAACAAAACAAATAATGAAGCAAGAATGGCAACATGATTTGAGGCATATTTCAAATAAAAATGTGAAGCCCTTTCTTCAGAAATTCTTAAAAATTTGAAGATGGAAACAGTAGAGCATTAAACTGGGTATGGGGCCCTGTGTTAACCATGTAGGTTGTAAACCGGTGAAGCAAACCCTGAATAAACCAATTCAAGGGAAAATTTGTCCCCACTAGTGGTCAAAGAAATAGCAATTATTGAAGCATTGCTATATATTCGCAAAGGTATTTTAACATTAAGTTAGCATTGAACATTTTAATATTTAATGTTAACATTAGATTATCAGAGCATATTAAAATGGCAACCCTGAGTTGCCATTCATTCGTTCATACCTATGGCCTTAGAAGTAGCAATACATAGCAAGAGGCATAAAATATTCATATTCTTTGACTTGGTATTTCTGATCCTAGGAGTTTAAATTGAGGATATAATTTGATAGAAATCAAAAGATCTATGAACAAAAATATGTAGTATAGGAATTGCTGTAACGGTAATAAATTATAATCTAAATGTACTCAACTGGAATAATAAGTTATATGATGTCAACAACTTTGAATATTAACCAGCTTTTAAAATGTTACATTTATGATAATAGTATGTTTAAACTTTTGAAATGTTTATGATATATGTGAAAATAGAATCATGCAAACCAATATGGCCAGAGTACTGTTTAATAACTATATACAGTAATATAAAATATATGTAAAATGAGGGAAATAATATACAAAAAGTGAAAACTTAGGTAGTGGAAATGTTGCTACATTGTCCTTTAATTGTTTTTTCTAGTCAAGGAGTGATACATATAATTCAAAAAGGGTCTTTTCTAGACTTCCTACTAGGTTTCAATCTAATCTATTTCTGAATGCCTCTGATGAGGATGACTCAAATACCTCTCTGAACAGTTAATTGTAGTACCTAATTCCCCTTGCAGAAATGTCTAGTCTTAATTTCTTCCTTTTTTAGCTTTACATTACTCATTTCAGTCTTCTCTTACCATTTAAAAATATATTTTTCTAGTCTTTACAAATTTATCATAATTACGTTTTCCCCTAAATGAAGAGTTTCCCTGAAGTTGTTTTATGTGCATAACTGCCTTGTGGACTCAGGGTAGAAAGTGTTGTCTCTGCACTGCTGTTAAAATGCAAAGACCTCTGTCTTCGGATCATAAGACTGGGATTTTTTTATGTTAAGAGAATGTCATAGAAGATTTTGAGGAGGGTTTGGTTTTGCTTTTTTGTTCGGTAGAAGAGCCCTTGGAGACTACCTTCTGACTCTTAATTTTACAAATAAAACCAAAGCAGAAAGATTATGCTTTTGTTCAAAGCCACACCTAATTTACGGCAAAATCAAGAGTTTGTCCATTTAACTGACACCCAGAACCTACCTATTATATTTAATAAATGAGCTCTTTGAATACTGTATCTATTTATAAGTTATGTGAAAAATGCATTTTGCATTGTAATGTCAAACTTAAGGGTTGACAGATTTTGGCTTTAATCTCTATATTACCACTGTGCAATTTATTTTTGCTTCCACCAACTTTAATTCTTTCATAGTTTTATTCCTTCCCATGCCATGAAATCAGTCTGAAAGAGACCATGACCAAACCATCACTAGAAACTTTCCTCTCTTGATGCTCTGGATGAGTTTTGGTTTCATGTTGATAAACTATTGTCAGAGTATGCTCTTGGAGATAATGGGCAATTTCCGCAGCTTCCAGAAGCAGTTTATTTAGTTTCACAAGTTTGAAGGCTCTACTATAGGAACAAACCACAACTGCTACTATGAGTTACCCTGAAAACAAAACAAACAAAAAAAGCCTTGTGTATCTATTTATCAAATATTGTTTTTTTAAAATTTAAACCTGAGGTTTTTAGGATAAATTCTAATAGGACTTTGCTTAGTTGTTGTTTATCCACCAAAATAGTAATATTCCTTTTCTCAACAAGGTTTGTGAAGAAAACCATTGATTTTGAATTGCTTAACTCTCTGCAAAGTGCTTATTTCCATATTTTATGCATGGATATTATAAGCTAAGTCTTCATGGATGATTTTGATGGTGTCCTGCATGCCATATTTTAATAATTCTCAATTGCTGGTTTTTGTTTTTGTTTTAAATTTCTGCTTGGTTTACTGTCATTTAGATGTCTGAGATTGAATGTTACAGAAAATAGAGTGTAATTGTTAGCTATAAAGCTTTGTTTTTGTTGGAATTGGCTGTCCCTGCCTCTTAACTGAGACCTTAAACTCTTAGGCATTCACAAGGTGAAGTTAGAAAGTGAATGGTAGAGATAGTATTAGTAGGAAAGCCTTAGAAGAGAAGTTTACTGATGACAACAAAGCATAACTTGTTCACCTGTAGTGATAAACACCAAATGGGTTTATTGCTCAAAGTAAAAATTGATAAATGGAATATGCCAGGGAAACTTGTGAGCAGGAGCACTTTGCCCACACCTGTGGGCACTCAGCAGCCATGTGAAAGCTTGGTGCTTTTATGTGTTAGCCTGTGGAAACGATTTCACTTCTGAAATGCTTCAGGAGTGTTTAAGTATAATGGACTTTGTACTGCCTGCCTGGTCTGTACCTGGTAGAGTGCACTCAGCCCATTCAGCTTGAACTCCATTTTATCTAGCTCTTTATCCATTAATTTTCTTCTGACCTTGTGCATGAAATATATGCGCTTTTTATGCCATGGTGCTTTGTGCGGACAAAGAGGAATAGTATTACCAATCCATCACCATTATGAATGATACAGCTTAAAACAAACACAGGTCAGAGACAGATATTTTAAAAGCAGATTTGTATTGATTCCATCACAACATTGAGCTAAAAGGAAAAGAACTCTGAGACTATAAATGATGAAGCAAGTTTTGACAAATAGCCGCAGCCAGGCAAGTCGACTTAAGAATGTGCCTCACGGGCAGTCATTGGTAAGAAAAGAAAATTGTTATTATTATTAAAATCCTCTCCCCTTAAATGTATTTATTACTGTACTTTACACAGCACATTTTAGCATGATAGTGTTTTCTTTCTCAGTGTCTCTGATTGACTCTTGAAAGCTTTTTTGTTAAAAGAAACAGAAAAGCTTATTAGATTCCTTAATCTTTATTAAGTTGTTGCTTTTGAAATATTTAAATTACCCTTTAACAGTAGATGGCAGCTTATTTGTTTTGCAATTTGGTTTTGAACACATCTGTTTAAGATTTTGAAAGTGTTTGTATTATGGCAAATAACATGTTATTGAAGCACAATAAATTATGATTAGTGTATTTATTATCACCATTACTGTTAATAATCTCAATTCACATATAAAGAGTCCTCCTATTTAATATAATAGAGTCACTTATACTATCAAGTTATGTGGTCTTAACCCATTTTGCAGTTGTTGAGATTCTAATGGACTTGATCTCTGCTCTAGGAACAGTCATCTTGGCAGCCATAGAGGCTGTACAAAACTGAGGATAACATCTACTTAGGCTGCTGGCATTGTAATTCCACTACAACTTCATTTAGGGAAACAGTGTCTTTTCTTTCTAACAATTCACTATATTGTGTACCCAATTGTTGTTATATCTTAGATAACAGTGGATAGATGCATGATATATGCTGAAAGCAAACATATCGGGCATCATGTGTATTTTTGAAAATTCTGAAGGCACAAAGGAAGAAAGCTTTTTTTTGAGAGTTGGAAAAGTCCAAAATGTTAAGTTATTTTTCTGACACTAAAGTATTATTACCTTATGGATTTTATAATTAAAACAAATGGATTGTCATTGCTTAAAAATTGACAATATTGACCATACATTTTAATAATTTTCACCTAATATTCCTACCTACTCCTGTCAGGATTATGGTGGCAAGAATGTACACACCAAATTTTGTTTCCTTTGTATGTATAATGTGACTTAAAGTGTGTGCAGTTACCTTTTTGTCCAGTCTACATTTTTCAATGCAATACTGAGTGTGAGTGTCTTTATTGATAATTATCCTCTGGACTTAATGGTTATGTTTTCATAATCTCACATGGTTTCTCCTATGTTCAATATGGGATTGTTATTAAGGTTCTAATCAGTAACTTGCCCTTTAGACTTTTCCAAGTTTCTTTTAATATATTTACAGGTCAGATCTGCAATGGACTGTAAAATAGAGGATTTTACTTTTGGTACTGGATCTGTGATTAGCCAAAGACAAGATCCTCACAGATAAAATTCAGGGTTGAACCAAATCTCTTCCTCCTTCCTTCCTTTCTTCCTCTTCTCTCTGCATGTTCTCTCTCCCTCTTTTCCTTAAAATATAAAATAACTACTACCCTGAGATGTGCTGAGAATCCAGCAATAATGTATGAAAAAGGATTCAGACGGTATTTGGAATATAGTACCTGCTCAATAAATGGTAGCCACTACTAGATGACATTGGGTGCGTTCAGGGTGGTGTGGCCACAGACAAGTAGCCACTATTATTCCTCCTACTTTCTCTTCCCCACCTATCTTGATGTGTTCCTCCCACAACCCTCATGCGTGAGTGGCTACTGTGTACAAAGCACGGGGTCAAGTGCACTATGAATCATTTGCAGAATGATTCATAATGCCCTCAATATTCATGTTCTACTAGACAAAAAAAGAAAACCACTTATTTTATACAGATGTACTCTTTAAGGTTAATTTTCTTGTAATGTTAATTAATTGACTGTTCTATTGTGGGACTAAAAGTTAATAATCTTAAAATTGTTTTATTTACTATTGGTAAATTATATTTTGTTCACAGACTTAAATTTTATCTATGAGACTCAGTGTTGACAAAAATAACATTTTTAGTTGTTCTTGCTTGACTCTCAGTTATTTTAAAATTAATGTCTATTCCAAAGCCTTACTTAAATCTTCAATGTTGTCAATATTATTTATTATTAATAAGCAGAAAGTTTCTTCTGTGGTGGTACTATTAACATTTCTCTCAAACATGAAGAAAAGACAAATTAAAAATCAGTACAGGCTGGGCACGGTGTCTCACACCTGTAATCCTATCACTTTGGGAGGCTGAAGTAGGAGGATTGCTTGAGGCCAGGAGTTTCAGACAAGCCTGAGCAACATAGCAAGACCCTGTCTCTATAAAAAATAGAAAAATTAGCTGGTCATCATAGCATGGACCTATAGTCCCAGTTACTCAGCAGGCTGAGGTAGGAGGATTGTTTGAGTCTAGGTGTTGGAGGTTGCAGTGAGCTATGATGATGCCACTGCACTCTACCCTGGGCAATAGAGTGAGACCCTGTCTCAAACAAACAAACAAATAAATAAAATTAAAAATCAATCCAAATATATATTTTAAATAAAATCTCTCTCATAATTAAAATTTATTCTTGGCTTTTATCTAGATTAAAAATAATGAAAATTTTTCAAAATAAATCAAGAAAATATTTGTGTTGAAATTTTTTAAAAGAAAAACCTACACTAGTAACAAATACAATTTAAGTATATACTAGGCTGGATTTTAATGTGAAATGGCAAGAGTCTAAGCCCATCGTGGATGACACAAAAGTGAGATATCTGCAACTGTTGTTAAAACATGAATGTAGTCTATAGCAGCACCGTAGTCAAACCTCCAATATCAATTAAGTACTTTAGATACTGAGAGGCTAAGAAATGAGTTATTGTTTGAGGTATGTTTAAAATTCCTGATACATGGCCCACACAAAGAGGCGACACATGGGCCTCTGTTCTGTTCATTTTCTTTCCTTTGGATGCACATTGAACACTGTGGTAGGATCTCCTCTCTCCAGCTGCCTCGCTGATCCAGGGGGATCCCTTTCAGAAATAAGTAGGCAAACACAGGGATTATATTTCATTGCAGAGATACTTGGGTAGACCATGTTATTCAAAGTATGATTTCATAATTTGTCAGGAATATGACAAAAACAAAAAGCAAGATGAGAAAAAAAGAAGGAAAAAAGTGTTACTGACTTTGTTATCTCAAATTGTGTGTGAGTGTTGAACCCTTTGGGCTTCTTCATGATATGCTTGTGATATGCTTCATGATATGTGCACCGTAGTCAAATGTCCGAAGTTTGACTGCATGGGACTTCTAAAAAATATTATCAAATTTAGATATCATTTTGGGTGATATATTTCTATCATATTTTATATATTCTTTAATTATATCAATCATCCTACTAAAGACAATGATTCACTCTTATAGAAGGTCTGATTTTTCCATCTGCATCTTAATTTTATAAATTTAATAATTTTTTTTATCATTGGTATCTGTATTTTTATTTCACTGGTTTTGCTTATAAAATCATAAGGGGCAAATCTAATAAAAGATTTAAATAATTGCACATAGAGTGTTGTGTAAAAAAGAGTTGGGCTGCAGGCAGGGTTACAGCTAGTGTTGGTTGTTGAATGCAAAGGAGCCTTATGAATGGTGCAGGAAAGTTGTATGTTGTATGAAGGTTGATTTTACCAAAATGGAAAGCTTTAGTACAAATGAGATGATGTGATTTAGGCATTAAGATCAAGGATCTCTCCTTCTGTTCTGTTTATATTCACTGGATTTTGTTTTCTGAGGAAGAGCAACATAATGTAGCATTTATCATCAAAACTCATTTGCTTGGGGATGGCCCTTCTTTGATTCTTGAAACTGATGCATCTCAAGAAATAAGTAGGAAGAAAATTAGCAATTCAGGAAAGGAAGGGAGGACAAAATAAAGGAAGAGAAAAGTGTAAATCGCTTGGTTTTTTTTTTTCCTCGAAAGCATATTAGATGCAATCTTAAAAAAATAAAACATCATGATAAAGTTAGAAATATCTATTCTGTATCTTGCAATGTGCCAAATCTGGAATTTTCATTGTATTTGAGAAAATATCTAAATGTTCTCTTTCGTTGGTTTTCATCTTTATAAATCAAGCGGGAATTTTCCAATGTTTCTAATTAGTAGTCTTTTTTGGCAAATTAATATCTTTCTTAAATATTAAGCAAACTGTCTTTGATAGAGGAGATTCATAAGATTTTTTTTTCAGGGAAGTTTTTAAGCATTGAGAGTTTTAAAGTCTCTTTTCTTAAGGATGTTATATGACTGCTCAGTTTAGATAAATGAATGAACAAGCCAAATTACAAGGTGTGATTCCTCTTAATTTTCATCCTTTGAAAGTAAATCACCCCCACATGAAGGACGCTGTAGACACACCAGTTGTTGAGGGGAAGGGAGAGGTACGATAATTGGAGGGCTCAATTTTTTTCTCTCCAGTTTTTATGGACAGTTTTCTCAGAGATGTTCCTCTTTAAAGAGAAAGAGAGCTTTTCTAAGGGAGAGGTTAGTAGAGATCTTCCTCTCCACCTGTCTGTAGCAGAGGACTACAGGCATTTTCATTTTACCGTTAATTTCTACAGGTCCATAATTTCAAGTATTGCCCACCTGATATGATTTGGGGAACATCCGATAGGGTGGGCTTCCTTCTGCAAAATATTTGTCTTGCTGCCTGTAATTGCTCTAGCGTAGCCTTTTCTTATGGAAGTTTTAAGGCTTGAAGAGTTAGCAACCCTTGGGGTAGAAGGAGATGTCAGATGTCAAGTCCCTATTAGAAGGCACCTGAAGAGTTTCACCTAAGTGGGTTAAAATGAACTCTCTAACTTGAAGAGAGAGGTGCTTTGGTCTGGGAGAGGAGGCCTCTGGAAGTAGGAAGGCAAGTTTCTAGGAGAAAAGATAAAACACCGCCACAAACATAATGATTTTGTTTAGGATCAGATAGGTTTTTGAACTTAAACTTGGGAAGCATATTTCTATGTAATACAAATGATATCAGTATTTGTACTGCTGCATCTGAAGTATTAGATTTGTGCTAATGACACACAAAAGCTCATAGGGAGGCAACTGTTACTGTATTTACTTTAGGTGGCACATATAATTTAGAAGAGTAACATTTATAGACATTTCCTAAAATACTAACATTTCTGAATTATATAGAAAATAGAGCCCCTTATACTTCTAAAAGAAAATAATTGGAGAACTCAGGTTTATCCTGGAGTTTTTCATTTGGCTTTGGATTCAGAAGTCATTAGAATTAGTGACTGTGATCAGATTAAAAATCTACGGTGTCTAATAGCAGTATAGAAAATTAAATCTACCAGAGACACGTAGCCCTGACCTTTCTCTCCTGCTCAAGCTGAGAATCAGGCTGGTGTGTTCTCTTACTTGTGTTTTACCAAAGGTTAATAATCAGCCTTTCAAAACCACTCAGTTCAAAATCTGTTTAGCCCAGATGTCTCTAGGAGCCTAATTACCAAATTCTTTATAGGTGATTTAGAAGTGATAGGAAGGAAAGGTTTCAGAGAGATGAAGGCTAAGTCTTTGCTGTTGACAGGTACTATGCAAGTTGCTGTCACATCGCCTTGAAATCACTGTTAGCAGAGAGGGAGAAAGGAAGGAATGCTCCACAGTGTTCGTGAAATTCCTGATCCTAGTTTAATGTCTTTGAGATTTGCATACCTAAGTGGTATTAATTATAACTTAGTATCTCCACAATGTACAGAACACTTGTATGTAATAGATTTTGCTGACTAAACAAAAATCTGTTGGATTTTAAAATTATTATTAATGATTAAGTTGCAGTATTTTAATATAAAATGCTCCTATTTCTATTTGAATGAATTGCTTGTAACTATCAGCCCCTCATACATATTAGGAGAATCCATAAAAAAGGTTGGCAGCAAGTTTTGTTACCATGAAAAGAGTCCCCTTTAAAATGTCTATTCATAGGGATAATTATTTAATATTTTAGTCTTCAGATAGTGTTCTGATAAAATATTATTTTTCTTAGGTAAGGGAAAAATTACTTACAGCTAGGGTAAACAGGAAAGACTCATTGAAGAAGGTAGCATTTGAGAGGTGTGGTTTTATGGAGTTTATGCAAAGAGATATGGGAAACATAGTTTGAGAAAGGGTATTCCAGGTGATGAGAAGACCCCAAGGCAGGAATGATGTTTTTACTGGGAGTAGCAGCCAGAACTGAGATGAGCAGAAATGTCTACCCAAGGAAGTGTTGAGTCTGGAGACTCTTTGAGAACTACAACATTAACATTTGGCCATTGGTATACCTTGTTTGGAATTTTCAAGTGGAAGAGACTGGAACTACGTTTAGAATCACTTTATTCTCTTAAAATTTATAGTTTCTGGGTAGTGCACCATGGGCATGAATGGTTATTTTGACTCTCCACTTGTCAGATAATCCTGGGTATCTAACATGTTTCAGGCTTGTGCTGGGCACTGAGCATCCCAACATGAATTGAACAGTCTCTGCCCTCAAGAAGCTTCAGTTAGTGAGAGTTACTTGTGGCCTACTCAGATCTGTTCCTTCAAATCTTGTCTCACCCAGAGATGGAGGTATGGCCATGATTTGCTCACCATCAGGGCCAACCTCTCTTTCGCTAAGCTGTTTTGCAGCGGGGATGTTATCACGGTAGTAGGGTTTAATGATCAGCTTGTGATACGCTATTAGTCTCATAGGTCAAACAGCAAGATGAAGAATGTGACTCCTAAATATGCCAGTTTCGCTGTTATACTCAGGAACACGAGTGACAAAAACAAGGGAGGCTCAGCTATTCCTACAGATTCCTAAAAAGTAATTCTTTGGCTGGCTTCCTTCTTGAAGTAGAATTACACCAAAACCCTAGAGCAAGCAGTTCTCCCACACACACCCCTCTTCATATGCTTGTAACAGTAGCTTAAAAAACTGCCCCTGCCAAAGAGAATGCATTGGTCTATAAATGAAGCTTACTGTGTATGTGTGTGTGTATATATATACGTTTTACATTCAGTGTATTTCTTTTCAGAGGAAATATTTTCAATTCCTGTTCTGCTGGTGATTTTTATTCTATACCAGGTTACCTGGGAGACCTGGTTTATAACCTTCACATATTTGATCTATAATACTTCAAAACTAGTCCTAAGGTACCTGAAATCTCATAAAGTTTGTCTTCCTGTTTTCTCTCTATATACAAACAACACTTGCACTTGAACTGCGACTTTCTCTTTCTATAATATACTGTGGTTTCAAAAGGTATACTTTTGCTATTAATACTGTTAGTGATAAAACTTTGATGAGTCCCCTTCCCCAATCCTTTGTGATATGCATCTCATACATCATGTAGAACAATTAGCCAGAAAGGTGATATATTTTAGGATGCATTTAGCAGTTTAAACTTATAATTAATGGAAGAAACTAAATTTTTTGGTTTTTTCCTTTTCTTGTTCCCTTCTTCTTGATGATTAAACATTTTAATATACTCTTGTTTGTAGAAGTTTTATGTCAAACATCTCAGAGTTTAGAACACAAACCTATTTGTCTTTTCTATATGGTGGCAATATAGATTTAAAATATAGTGTCAAGGGGAGAAAAATATTGGAGGAAAGTGTTTCCTGGAACACTACCCATGCTTGGGAATTGCATTTCAAATTCAAGTCTGACACTATGTGTTGCACATAATATGTGATAAAAAATGAATCTTATCCTTCCTCTGGGTAGTTAATTAATAGATTATTACTTAAGCAACCAAATGTAGTTCTCACATGAAAACCGTGATATAGGAAATCACAATTCTAGTAAAAAGTCACATTTAAAACAGCAGTTGATCACAGAAAGGCCTCAGGATAAATATTCATTGTGGGAAGAGTTGTCACATCTGGCAGTGCAAGCTCTCAAGTCTTCCAGCCCCAGTGCTTTCTAGACTTGCTCCATGTTCATATCACCATGATTTCTTGTGCTCAAAGCCACTGTGGTTAGCTTAAAACTCCACTACTGGGGAGCAGATCTCACTGCCACCTTCTCGTCTTTCCACCTTATTGAGTTTTTATTTCTAATTTTGTAAGTAACCTCATAATTACTGTCATTTGTTGGCATTTTTCAATGAAGAAACTGTTATATTTTTATAGACAAATTTTGCCAAGGATTTTTATTCAACCATTTGCTAGATTTTGCTAATCTCATGATTTCTCTCAACCTTAGTATTTATAGTGTGGCTAGAGTATGGGGGAAAATAAATGTGTTTAATTGGATACCATTGGATACTAGTTATTTATATTTCTTAGGTTATTTAGGTCTTCTAAAAAAACTTCCTCAGGATCTTCCCCCCAATAAATAAATGCACACCAACCAATCATACCTATATAGTCAATTGGAAAACAGAATGTTCCAGAGATTCTTGCCTAATCAAGAACAATATGATGTGACTTGATTGTGAATGTTAACTTTTAATTAAAGAAGATTCTGTTGAAGCACTTATGTTTTATACATATAAGAATTGTGCATGTATACACATGCTTCTCAGCTTATGACAGGGTTACACCCCGATAAACCCATCATAAGTTGAAAGTGTCATAATACATCTAACCTGCTGAACATCATAGTTTAGCCTAGCCTACCTTAAATGTGCTCAGAACACTTACATTAGCCTACAGTTGGGCAAACCAATCTGGCAACACAGTGCACTATAGAGCATCAGTAGTTTATCTTCATGATCGTGTGGCTGACTGGGAGCTGCAACTCACTGCCATTGCTCAGCATTGGGATGGAGTATCATACCACACATTGCTAGCCCAAGAGAAGATCAAAATTCAAAGTTCCATTTCTATTCAATACATTTTGCTTTTGCACAATCATAAAGTTGAAAAATTGTAAGTTGAACCATTGGAGCGAGGGACCATCTATATATACATGTGTGTATATATGTACATGAGGTCTGTCCAGAAAGTATCCAGCCATGTAATATGAAAAATGTAATATGAAATCTTCGTATATCTTTATTGAGGTATAATTAATGTAGATAACCTTCTCATCTTTAAAACCTGCAATTTGATAGTTTTAACATATGTATAGACCTGGGAAGCCCTCACCACACTTGTAATCCCTCTATCTTGCACCTCTCTACCACAGCCTGGCCCCTGATACACTTCCCAGGCAAACATTAATCATCTTTCTGTCATTATAAATTAATTTTTAATTTCTAGAATTTTATATAAATGGGATCATATGATTTGTACACTTTTTGTCTAGCATACATTCAGCATAATTATATTCATCCATGTTCTGTGTATCAGCAGTTCATTCCTGATTGTTACTGAATGGTATTCTACATGTATTTTTGTACCACTATCTGTCTTTAGCAATGCTAGAAGTAATCCTTGCAAACACATGACTTTGACTAACGCAGCAAAATTAACTCATAGATCTAAATGTTAACCATAAAACTTCTGCAAGAAACCATAAGAGAAAATTTGGATTAGGAATATTTCTGAGCTAACCGCAAACCATGATTCCTAAAAGAAAACATTGATAGCTTAGATATCCTCAGAATTAAAAACTTCTCTTCAAAAGACATTATTTAAAAAATGAAAAATCAAACCACAGCCTAAGGAGAAGTTTTCAAAAATACGTAATTTTTGAAACTTATGGAAAAAAGGACAAAAAGCAATATAATACCATTGTGTACATAATTTAGAGTGTGGATTTAGCTTAAAGTTTTGTTAAACTAAGTAAACTGAGGAATGATAATTGATAGTCCAGATAATGAGTCCTAAGTACTTTTCACTATAGAACTATTTTATCAAACCTATAGTTGATTGATGCCTATAGGAAATTCTGTTAGTAAATCAAAATGGGAAAATCAGGACCTTTCTGTCACTATCACTATAAACATTCAGTGTGAATTTCCTCTTCAAATGTATCAATTATCTTTGTTTCTATTTAACAGCATTTCCTATTGGTATAGGTTATTCACAATTTTGTGATTAAAAATTGTAAGTGCTCTAGGAAAGTGTTAACTTTTTAAACTCTAGTAGGTGTATATCAATAGCATTCTGGCGATCTGATATGCATTTTTAAAAAATAAATGGCCTTTCAAGTAGTTGTAGTTTTGGTAAGCATCTAACTTGGGCACTGGACCCTTACTATTTACGATGGAGCCAACACTCGTCCTGTACTGAAAAAGACCAAAGATCCCTTCCTAAAGATTTCATAAAAGTAACAAACTCCTGAAATTTGAATTTATGTATCACTATGACTATAGAGAATAAAAGGAAGGAATACTTTTTTGCATGTTTATTTGTACTTGTTTTAAAGAGCCCTGAAGAATTTATTTGTCACCTGAATCCAGCCTATAAACTGTAACCTGAAAAGACAGATCCATCTACCAGTGGAGATTTCCTTCTAAGCACTGGATAACCCTGTTTTGAAGAACACTTTATACTCTTTTTACAGGCACAGCATAAGTGCATCACTTTGAGAAACCACTGTTTATCTTAAAGTCTTTGAAGGGTATTATTTGTTTGATGGTTGGAGTGAGGGGGTTATATTTGTCCTTTGCATCACTATATCATCTGAGTACAATTGATTGAATATGACTTTATTCATCTCTTCTACAGGTTATATAGGCACTCATCTATACATACATATGTTTTGTTCAATTTAATTATATGCTGATTACTCTTAATATGAAAGAGCCGCTATGGCATTGAAACAGAGTATATATTCTTTAAAAAAATTAGTATTGACCATCATCCATTTGATTTGCTCCTGTCTAAATTACTTAGATTGTTTTCTCTCATACCTCATTTTCCATTTGGTCTTGTCATCAATGAAGTTTTAAACTTTTATGTTCAAATAGATGATTTTCTCTCTGCGTGATTTGCATGGATTTTAAAAATTCATCTCATCTTTATAACTTGGTTTATCTACATGTATAGATTATAATTTGTTAAACTGAGGGATTATAAAATATGTTGAAACTATAATAAATCCACAAAAAGCAAAATGATTATTCTTTGTTTTTAAGGTTATACAAATTGAGACATGCTTAAAACATAATCCTTTCCTCACTGAAAAGAGGAGAATCAGTTTTGGATTTACATCTCTCTTGACATTCTGCTCTCTTGCTTGCTTACTGCACATAGACTTTCCTAAGAAATTGCTGTTAATAATACAGTTGAGCATAGTGGGAATGAGATCAATACACTATTATTTTGTCAGAGATACAGAAAGGTTTTCAATAAAGACTTCTGCAAATTAATGTTAATTGCTCTAGGTAGACAGAAATGCCTTGTGAACCTATCCATTTACATTGGAAATGTATTTTGAGAGTCGAAATGGTATTCTTTTAAGCTGACTTCTCACAGAGCTTGCAAATTAAAGCTGTGAGAGTTAAACTGTGAGGGGCTCAAGCAGTCAACCCCAGGTGTTGGTCTGGAATGTGATGGAAGGATTCTTTCGTAGGCCCACTTCACAGCACATTTCTTAAAGTTGTGACTGAAGCTTAGGCATTGGTTCTATTGCCAACATGATTTTGTGTGCAGAAAAGGAGTGAATCTGTTGGGCTTCTCATCCTTGAAAATTGAAATTCATTACCTTGTCCTCATCATCGGAACATCCACAAAGGATGGTATTTAAGGATGATAAATTCTGTTTTCTCTATTCAGATGAAAGAAGCATAAACCTAGCCCCTAAGCAAGTTTTAAAGGGATAATGCAGTGTGTTAAATAAAATTTGATTGCATGTTATACAATATGAACGTTTGAATTTTTTTAAGAGATGGGGTCTCGCTATGTTGCCCAGGCTGGCCTCAAACTCCTGGGCTCAAGCAGTCCTGCCTCAGCCTCCTGAATAGCTGGGATTACAGGTCACATGACTGCGCCTAGCTTGAATTTCTTTGATATGCAATAGTTATGCATATTTTTGGGGTATGTTTAGTGTTTTGATACCTATATACAGTGTATAATGATTAAATCAGGGTAATTGGGTATCTAGCACCTCAAACATTTATCTGTCCTTTGTGTTGAGATCATTACAATTCTTTTCTTCTAGCTATTTCAAAATATACAATAAGTTATCACTAACTATAATTTCTCTACTGTACTATTAAATATTAGAACTTATTCCTTCTATCTAACTGTATTTTTATTGATGTTTTTACTCATTTCTTAATTTTTTTTCTTTTTTAGGAAAATTAATTAGGTATTATTTATGTCACCTCAATGAGAATGACAACAATTTGGCTTAAAACAAATAGAAATAAGTAAAACTTAAATTAACTATGAGATAATGTGCAACCCTGGACCTGTCATTCTGATTTTGAAAGCAGTTGTACTTCTTATGAATATTATTATTAATTCATGAAATACCATATTTTGAGTGCTTTTGAACTTAATCAATTAATTGATAAGTTCTGATAAGTATATATTGTCCCTGAAGTAATTTGAAGTAGATTTTAATTTTTTTATAACACCAAGAACCATTTTGTGGCAATTGCCATTTTGTTTTAGGTCACTATTGCAAGTAAACAAAGTCATGATTGCGTGTAAGATACATTGGTACAAATGAAGTTCACCCTATTTTGGTAAAAAAATTAATTTGAGCATTCACATAAACTAAACTAATGGGCAATTATGACAGCCAAAATAAAATGATAGACATTTCTGATTAGACAAAAGGTTTGTACTATAGCCCAAACCAGCTGATTTACTAGATCCAAGGCTTCTTCTGCCCTATTATGAAAACCGTTTAACTGTACCCTTCAGAGAGATGACAATGTGAGGCAATTTAAAAGGCTATTTCTGGGCTGTCCATCAAAGCAGGCCTGAAAGATATACAGGCTATTCCAGGTCTCTGGGCGGTGCTAGATGGAGAACCTGAGGTTAGAATGTAGCATAGCTCTGTGAGACTTGCATGTGTGGGCACCACACTCTGAAAGGAGGAAGAGAGTATGTCACTGCTACTTGGTAATGAGTCACTATTAGGGAAATACTTCAGATGATTCAGCTCACGTTTATCCTCCCTGGCAAGGCAGAATGAAAAA
Source organism: Daubentonia madagascariensis (assembly GCA_023783475.1). NCBI lineage: Eukaryota > Metazoa > Chordata > Mammalia > Primates > Daubentoniidae > Daubentonia > Daubentonia madagascariensis. The sequence continues at coordinate 11,431,561 of JAKFHU010000747.1, read as the reverse complement.
CAAAAAGAAGATTTGGGGCAAGAGAATTAAGCATCTTTAGTTGTCTCCATTTGCATAAGAAAATAGGTAATTACTGATCCTGAGGAAAATGCTTGAGTATTCAACATTTAAAGTTCAAAATGGTCAAACTTCAGTGGGAAGGAGAGGCCTTGTCTCTCTGTCTCTCTGTCCCTCTCGATTTCTACATTGTCTTACACACATTACCATTATTTCTAAATTGGGAGAAGAGGCAAAGTCTGACTTGCTAATAGTAGCAAAAATAATAGATTAGTTAGTTACGTAGTTGGTTTTTATTTCTTTCTTCAGGATCCACTCTTAAACTATAAAATGTTTTCTAAATTTACAATGGTGGCATGAAGGAAACAAAAAATTATAGTAAACATAAGTCAGGGGATACTGATCTTTACTGTTGTCTGTGTCACTTTATTTACTTATATATAAATATATATATATGTAAATATTTATAAATATATATTTACAAATTTACAAGTTACAAAGTTTACTTTTATAACTGAAGAAATAAAGATTTTTGCTTCTGAAATAGATTTTAAAAATGAAATGGACTATAACAGGTACCCTTTTGCTTTTAATAACAAGCCATGACATTTATTGAGTTCTTAATACATGTCAGACACTGGGTTAGTCTCGGACACGCTGCCAACTTCAGGAACTTCTCTGTCCTTAGTAATGACCCTTCCTTCTCAAGACCACTGAGTAACTTCAGTGTAATCACAGCACATGAGTGGCTCCCTTGTCCCTCAGTTGTCACAACCAAACTGCATTACTGTCCACTTCCCTTCCCTGTTCTCTGGGTGGGTGCCCCTCCTCTAATTGACCCCCATTTTCTTTACTACAAACCCGTTCCTAATAATCAACTTCTGCCATAAACTTTGCTGGTATGAAACAGCCAGTATCATATTAATTTCTTTAATGCGAAAATTTAAAGGTGCATATGCATATAAAGACAATAAAGGTCAACTCGGGATCTTTTACTGGTCTGTCTTGCTAATTCATTAGGCTGGTCACTTGTACTATCAGTGACAGACATGGGCTTGATTCTGTCACCTGTACTATCTCTTTTAGCCTCCTGACCAATCCAGATGCTTTAACTTCAGATTTCTACAGCTTTTACCCTTACATTTTTACCTATCAAAATGAAAAATGTGTATATTCAAAACCAGAATAAGCACATGTAACTTAGTGCATAGTGAATGTGACGCCTAATATAGCAAACTCTTATATATGTGAAAGTAGGATTCCTTGGATAGGAAGGAAATGCATGATTATATTAGTAATTAAATGCATATTTATTCCAACAAATGTAAAGAAATATAAATCACACACAAAAGCATGTATGCGTACAGACATGTATTTAGCCTTTGTTAATTATATGCTTTTAACACAGTATATTTTGGTGGCCTTGAAATATCCTTTATATAGTTTAACTCATTTCCAAGGATTAGAATGCCCTTGACTGGCCACAGATTTTTTTTTTTTTGGCTAGCATATATCATAGATTCAGCCACAGACTGTGAGAAAAACATTTTGGTTAAGTTTATTCTGTATGTTTTGCAATAGAATTTCATCTTTGACCCATAGTGTATAACCAAACATGGCCCAAATTAGTTGTGACATATATTCTGGACATCGTTAAGTTGAATGCAGCCTAAGAAATTGGGCATATGTGCACAAAATGCCTTTAATCTGCATTTCATTGTAGAGACCTTTGAATAAATTTTTAGCTTCCTCAGTGACAGAGTAGTATAAGAATGATAAAAGTCTTAAGCAGGGTGAGAGGGCTTGAAATTCTCCCTTTCTATGCTGCAAAACAATGTAACAGCCCAGATGTTTTCCCAAAGGGTAGCATGCTCTTTCCAGATCAGCCAAGACACATTTTTCACATCCATCTGTCCTCGTTCCACATCAGAGAAATGAAGATGTCTTCACTGATCTGTGTCTGCCCTGGCCCATTTCTGTATTCCCATGCTTCCTTGAGGGTGGCAGTAAAAAGTCCAGGATGGACTTTGATCTGTGGTCAAGTGGAGCATTTGTCAGTGTTCTTATTTGTTGCTCAGATTTAGTCCATCTGCATTCTGTGCTCAAGTGCTGCCTCTATACATATAGAGAGCCAGCCTCCCTCCCTCCCTCCCTCCCTCCCCCCCCTCTTTCCCTCCCTCCCTCCCTCTTCTCTCTCTCTCTCATGTGGTCAGGGCATCCTTCCCCTTACTTCAGATTTCATTCACCCCCTCACTGTCCCTGCCTGAGCATAGGAAACTGCATTCTAAATTGTGTCCAGAATAGAAACAAGATCCCATTTTGGAGAGGTGTCCAAAGGAAGATGATGTAAAACCAGGTGGCAGCGAGGCTCATGATATACTCTTCCCATTTAAAGCCAGTGCTTCTCCTGAGAAATTTGGATTTAGTGATTAACATCAAATCCTCCAAGAGGAAATATACATGTATTAAAATAAAAATCTTCCTGAATATAAGCATACTAACATCTTCTGCATTAACTCTCAGCTTCCTAAAGCTGAAATATAAGTGATCATCAAGTAAGAGTTTTGTTTTGTTTTCTCTTTGAGTATTAAATTTGAGGAGACATCTGACGTTTTTCTAGGAATTTACTATATCATAATGGGAAAAAATGTTATTCTTCTGATATAGTAAGATTTAGAAAATTAAAAGCTAATATCTTGGAGAACAATTTTATATTTATAGTATATATACACACAATTGGATTTTCAATAGGTAAGTCATAGGTACAAAGAGACTTCAGTTTCAAGATGATGGACTCTGATCCTGAATCAACTTACTCTTCTTACACTGAAGCCTCTAAAAATGATAGAAAAGGTACAAAAACACAGATATGTTAGTGTGTTATGAGGTTTGTGGACTTAAACATGCTTCATGTATTTCTTTGATACCCCCCCAGTGCTTCGGCCCACAGGTCAAAATAAACAAACATTCATTGGACAATGAACGAATTTCTATCCCAAGATTAGCTTTATTTCTTAGCAAAACCTTTATAAAATTATATTTCAGTTAATATCTAGCCATCTAAATCCACTTAAGTAGCCTGGCACTCAAAGTCCATTTCTTAGCCTATTAAAGAATAGGTGCCACCATTGGTCTTTGGGTGGCTTCTTTGTCAAACCACCTGTTGCACTTTTTCTAGACTGGCCATGTACCTCTCTGAGTAGCCAGCAGATACTACACTCCCAGTTTAAGTACCTTGGACCCGAAGGTTATTCATGGCTGTATTTAGAAGAGAAACAAAAACCTTTTCCCCTACTTTCTACTTTCCTATATTTGAAAATTCTCTATAATAAAATATATTTATACAATACAAAACACATGAAAATGATCTTTTTTCCATTTCCAACAATATCAGATTTATTTCTACTCTTTAAAACATAACTCAAAATCCTTGTTAATGAAGTTTTTATTTTTTTAAATCCTTTCCTCCTCATCTATAATCGTATCTCTTTCCCCTCTGAATTTCTTAGGAGGTTTGTCTCCTTCATTCTTGTATTATAGATGCTCCATCCCCTTAAGTGAGGATAGAATTCACAAACAACATGGTCACACCTTATTAAAGTAGGGTCGTATAGCTTCTCTGAGCATATTAATACATCTGTAAGAATGAGGATTCTTCTAGGATTTTGTAGGTAGAAAAAGATCATATATTTTACAATGCCTAGCTGTATACCTATCATAAACATACCCTCCAGTTTCCCTCTCCCATTTTTTTCTAAATCTGTCTTATTTATCATTATTATCTCCTGGTACATGGTGCAGTTGGTTGCATAAAGTAGACATCTATAATAGTAAATGATTGATAAAGGAGTGATTGAACTAATTAATTTAGAATGGAATTAATGCACTCCACTTCCACAGCTTACTAGAAGATAAGTTAAGGGAAAGCAAATTGCTGTTTGTTGTCATGCCATACCAGGTGACTCAGGCCCATTGTTTCAGCTGTTACAAACTGGTCAAGGTCAGAGCAACTCTACATAGACTATTTTCTGCTCCCTAGAGGGCTTTCTTATATTTGTGTTTTTCTTTTTTTTGTCTTCCACTAATATTTCTGTAAAGGCACAGCCTAACCAATACTGTGTCATAGCATGTTTGAGTTGATTCAGAATCTGAGTTTAGTTATTGGTGGGATCATATAGTATACCTTGTAAAGCAGGACACTCATGTTTTGCTGAACTTTTGGTTATAAGAAGATTAATATGGCATGACCCTTCAAATTCTGTGGTTTACCTGGGCAGTTATTCTTGTCTGGGCCAGCTTGACTGATTTATACAGGCTATCTCATGCATCTGTGGTTATGTGTCAGAGTAGCCGATAGCTAGGTAATATAGGATGTGCTCATTCACGTGTCTAGGGTTTGGCAGGCTGTTGTCTCTGGCAACAGAGGCAATTGGGCCACAGGTCTGTGGAAGTCTTATTCACATGGTGGTAGTAATGGGGTTCATAAAAGCAGCCCCAGTGCTCAGTGACTTGTCAAGTATCTACTTGTGACATTTACGAATGTCCCATTATCTAAAGCAAGTCATATGGCTGACTCAGAATTAAGAGTTTATGGCCATTTTCAGTCTACCATAGAGGGCAAAGGGAGGGATAATTATTCTTGTGATCGTATTTGGCTTTCTCTTGCCTCCAGTATTGCTTGTGACCTTCTCAGAGAAGGTTAGTCATACGTATTCAGTCCCTGCCATTGTGCTTCCTGCCTGACCTCTTCTCTGGTTAGATTTCCTGTTACTTGGCCTCTTTATCATCATGAATCTTCTCATGAAGCTATAAGAACTGCTGCATGCCTCTTCTCCATCCTCTGAGGAGCACAGTGAAGTGGGTTGGTGGGAATGCCTCTATCTGCTTTATATACACTACATTGAGCCTTCTTTCTATAGCACTCTGGGAGGAAAGTGGATACCAAATCCAAAAACACATGTCATACTCTCTCAAAAACTCTCTCACCCTGGTCAACTCTGACATAGCAAAAAGAGAAACCTGTTAACACTTTCCTTTTTTGACAGGCATCCCCAAATCATGCAATGACTTTCCCAGAGAGAAAGAACCCTATGTGTTCCAAAGATCTACTGACTTTTCTTCTTCTCCATTTCGTGTGTAGATGGAGATTGGATTTGGATGTTCCTGGGGTTGTGGTTATTGGTAATAGGGCAGTTCTGTCACATGTTAGAAAACCTGCAATGTTGTTGGGATGTTGCCCATCGCCTTGAGTCTGCGTCATTGGTAGCTTCCTTTAAAATAAATGGTGAGAGAGGAGCAGAGTATTGCCATTATTTGTTTTCACCTTGGGCCTTAGCTACAAGTGGTATACAACCAGAAAAGTTGTACTCAAATCCCAACATACATTTTTTTTTTAATCTGTGCTTATTTGCTTAGTTCAACACACAATTTTCTCTTTAATTGGAACGGGATGACTAGATCCCATTTCTGGTTTGATCTATTTCAGGGCTTGATTCTGCTGATTATATATCAGCAAAATCTGTGCATGTTTATTCCAGGCAAAGAGACATTGCTTTGAGTTGCCCTCAAAGTCAACTTTTTGAGGACTTTCTTTATTATGTTTGGAAAATTGAATTATTATACCTGTAAGTTTTATAGAAATATTGTTAACAATTTCCAGGTAAAGCCAGTTAATGCTTTTCCTTTATGATGGAGTGATTGAAAATAATCATGTTATCTCCCACACAGATTATGATCTGAAGCTACTTAAAATGACTGGTTCTTCAGGCTGCTGAATAATTATCATTCTTGCATTCTGGTTAATCTTTTAAAGGATTCTTTTTCTTAAAGAAAAAAAAAAAAGAGGCTGGGCACAAAGGCTCCTCGCCTGTAATCCCAGCACTTTGGGAGACCCAGGTGGGAGGATCTCTTGAGCCCAGGAATGCGAGGTTACAGTGAGCTATGATCCTACCACTGCACTCCAGCCTGAAAGACAGAGCAAGACCCTCTCTCTACAAAAAATAGAAAATTAGCCAGGTGTGGTAGCACATGCCTGTAGTTCCAGCTACTTGGGAAGCTGAGGCAGGAGGATCGCTTGAGCCCAGGAGTTAGAGGTTGCAGTGAGCTATGATGACGCCACTGCACTCCAGCCTGGGTGACAGAGCGAGACTCCATCTCTACAAAAAACAAACAAACAAAGGAAAAAGAAAAAAGACGTGCCACACACTCTCTTACCTATAAAAATGAGGGTTTTAATTATTGAAAACAGCAAAAGGATTAGGTACGGAGCATATAGGGATGAAATTAAATGGGTTTAAATTATAAAAACTTTCCTATTGAATGTCACTTGATAGGAAAGATCATTTTAAACAGAAAATTTCTTTTGTGGCTTCTGGAATTAAAAAAAAAACTTTAAGTTGTAAAATGTTTGTGCTGTGAGTCTGTAGGGCCCAAGATCTACAGAAGTTAAGATTACTTAAGGAAGGGATTGCCAGTTATTAGAAATGTGCCTTTTGAAATAATTTACTTAAGAATGAAAGATAAAATGCTCAGAAGGAATAAAATATCTGTTGAGCAAAAACTACCCCCAAGTTATAGTCTTATCATTGGTTTTCATGGGAATGCCAGGAATGAAGTTTATTCAACCATACTGTCAAGGCGGAATTCACATTTGCTGCTGGTGGTGAATAATTGTTATGACAGCTATAGAGTAAGCTCACTATCACAGGCAAGTCCATGTAGAGAATATTCTTTTTATACCCTGCTTTGGTACGGTCGTTTTCTTATTTCTCTAGTCTAAAGTGCTTGACCCAGGTCTGAATACCAGAACAGCTGAACACTGGATCTATCTTAAGTGTTCTTGTAAGGAATTCTCGTGGTCAGGAATTAGACCATGCTACAAGTGGATCCTTCAGAAAATCTAGGGGATGGGCTTTTATAGTATCAGTTATATAATTCCATATTTCTAGCTTTCTCTTTGATATGCATTCACCTTTAGTTAGGTGGTTGAAAAACATGGTAACACACAAAAATATTGCATTCAAGAATATGTGTTCATGTAAGCACACATATGTCTGTGTGTGTGTATAGCCCAGTAGGTCATTTAACCGATACAAGGTAGTGGTAATAATAGTAGTAACAGCAGTAGTGGTAATAATAATAGTAAAATTCTTAAGTATTTATTGTATGACAAGTCCACTTTTGAGTGCTGTACATGCATTAAATCATTTAATACTCACAACACTTCAAATGTGAGGGCTACCATATCACGTAAAATACCTGTATTAGTCTTAGGGACTTGAAAATGTATATATTGGAATGTGGGCCTATTATTTTATTTTATTTATTTGTTTATTTTGAGACTGGTTCTTGCTCTGTCACCCAGGCTGGACTGCAGTGGCGCAATCATAGCTCACTGCAGCCTTGAACTCCTGGGCTCATGAGATCATCCTGCCTCAGCCTCCTGAGTAGCTGGGACTACAGGTGCATGCCACCACACTAGGCTAAATTTTTAAATTTTTCGTAGAGACAGGATCTTGCTATATTGCTCAGGCTGGTCTCGAACTCCTGGCCTCAAGCAATCCTCCTGCCTCAGTTTCCCAAAGTGCCTAGATTACAGGTGTGAACCATTATTCCTGGCCAAGGCCTATTATTTTAAATGTGGAGCAATATGCAAGCCCATATAGTATGCAGAACATGTTCTTGTATATGAAGTACTTTTTTTTTTAAGAATATAGATTGGGCCTTTAATTTTTCAAGTTCCTGGGAATATGATAAAAAGTAGACAGGCCTTCGGTTTGTTCTTTTCAATTCTGAATGATTCCCTATTATGATTTTTGCTTTGAGCTTGGTTCAGTTCAAGTTAATCAATGATGTTGGTGTTAGTATTATACTCCTGCATTAACTTACTCTTCTTTCAGATGCTTCATACCAGGTTAATATGTGAATGGAGAGCTGAATATATAATAGATATTTCATTTAGAATAAAGTTCTTGAAATGGCACCTTCTCTGTATGATTGCATGGCTTGAAGCAAGAGTTAAGAATAGCATCTTTCTTTTGGAATGATTAAAAAAATTGGCTCAATATCTTAAGCTAACATTAGAGTTATTGGGTGTTTTTTCTGGATAATTTACAATTTGAATAATTTTATACTGTGTATTTAAATAATTTTCCTTGGGGTTTATTTCTCATATTTATTTTACTTTATCTTTCTGCTCAAAGTTGTATTATTTTCTAATATGCTCCTCCTAACAAGGCAAATATCCACACACATTTTTCTCTATGTTTAAAATTTACAACTCAAAAAACATAATTTCTTTTATCACTTTTTTATTATTTCATGGGAATAAGCAAAAATATTACCCTATGAAAAATATACCTAGAACATTTTTCAACAGATTTCTTAATTTACAAAGTATAAAAGTATTCCACATGATAAAATGAGTTAAATCCATATACAACAAATTAGATTACTAAAGGAAATTATTTCATCATGCAATACCCCTTAAATAGGGCTTTTTTCCATACCCTATTCACTATAAATTCCTTGCTGAGTCATTTTACCAATCTACATGATTTCAATGTCACTTTTGTATAAATAACACTCAAAACTATATTTTAAATCTTGAGCTTTCTCTATCTCTTCCTGTATCTCTTATATTAGGTAACATCATTCCTGCCTACCTACCATTGTTCACGAAGGACCTAAGAGACTAGAAACTTGGGATTTACCCCAGTCTTTCCTTAAGTAAAATAAAAACACCCTAAGGCCTGTGGAATGCTTTTTTAACATGCGTCTAACTCATGTCTTCCATTCTTTTCCTATGAACATAATTAGAATCACATTGTATCCTAACATAGACTTCATCATCTTGCATTAAAACTAATACAGTAACCCTTAACTGGTCTTTTTGTCCCTCATCACTGCACACCCTTGACAGAAACTGTGTTTTAGAATGTGAAGATTTTCCTCTTACTTTCTTGGTTGAAAAATATCTGGCTCCATACTGCCTACAAAATGAACCCCACATTCCTTCCAGATTCTCACAGTTGGGCCCAGCCTGCCATCTTCCCATATCATACTTCAATATTTGTGGCCACACTGTCCTCCAAACCCTGTCTCCAAATGAAAGCATTCAAGGAGTGGCCACGTGTCACCCTGAATACATCTCTCAACTTTTTTATATTTTCTGGCCTTAGATCATACTTTGCCCTGTGCCTTGAAGGCCCTTTACTATATTTCTTCCTATTAAAATTATATTCATGCTCTTAGGCCTACCCTCCCTGATCTCCAGCAAAATTCATTTCTTGCCCCTTCATTCTCCCTTAGCAATTGATTAGTTCACACACTTCCTTGTGTTCACATGCATGTTCCCACCCTTATATTGTAAGACTTTTGAGGAACCGTTCTTGGAGCCATCAAGTGCTAAACAATGTTTTATACAGAGAGTCTGAGAGGTTTGTTAAATTGAACAAATGTTTGTTAAATTGAACAAATAGTACTGCTACTTAATTTTGTTAAATGTGAATATAATTTTTTGCAAGTGATGTAAAAATGTGCTTTATACCAACATATATAACTATATATGTTTATATGTGAATATGTTTTTAATATATATATACACACATATATATTTATATATATTAATATATCTTTAGGAGATTCATCATTCAATTTTGTCATGGACTAATATTTGAATTAAAGTGATTTTCCTGAAATAGAAACAAATTACTTCTTTAGTTACTCTGTCCTTTTATTCTTCTTTCCATCCCTTTATTCCTTGCTTTAAGTTAGTGTTTACCAAATCAAGTGTTTTTATGTCTTACTTTCTTACAAGCTTACTTTAATGAGTTTATTGGTTTTGGTGTATCATAAGAGCAGATAATTTTAACATTTCTCATACTGTTGTGGGAAATGTGGATTGATTCATTTGGACGTCAACTGACATCTTGAAAATCATCATGGTTGTTGATTTTACATTTTTAAAAAATTGGATCTACAATATTTATGTTTATGTCTATCACAACTTTTCTTCAAAGGGATATAAGATAGCTTATAGAGGAATTTTCAGTATGACAAGATAAAATGGTATGATGATGGAGCAGAAAAATATTGTAGTAAGACAAGTTGATGTTAGGAGTGAGGTTGGAACACACATAACAGCCCATACCGAGGACTTCTGTGTCTTTACTAAATGGACCACAATTTTAGCTCTAAATCTCCTAACAACTCTGGAAGTGAGAAAGTAGAAAACTGTGACACAGATGTGCCATGTCCTTAAAATAAAAATAAATCAGTTCTTCAGAAAAACCATAAGTATTCCTGAGACTGAAAGCAAGGGGAAAAGATTTCTCCCATAATTCTTCAGAATGAGGACATTATCATACAGTAAAGAATATTCTCTGCATCATATGCATGTTTAACTCTGCAATATCATAGAATTGTTGCTTACTAAAGTCCTTCAGGGTAACCTGTGAAACTATACCAAAATACCATTCAGTTAAATCTGTTCTCCAGCAGACAAGAGAAAACAGTCCTGGTATGTAGCTTCCTCATTTTTTAGCTAACCAAAGGACCATTTTTGTATTATGTGGAGGAGTAGATGGAATTGCAGTTTTTCAACTAATTCTCCATATTTATTGTTTCTCTGGCCAAGTTGTTTTGACCATCAGTTTTGAGACTGAGATCCCTGATAAGTACAAATTAAAGCAACACTATGTAGTTGGTTAAGTGAAGAGTTTTAGATTTTATCACTGATCTGTGTTAAGGCCAAGTATGTACATCTTCTTGTGAAAAACTAAAAAGTTAGTAGTAGTGCTTGGATAGGTCAAAAGCCTTCTAAATTGAGGTGGACAAAGTTAGCACCCACAGTTTTAGCTAGAGTTTGTATAAAATATGTTGGATTTCTTCTTAAACAGGATTAACGGCAAATTAAGGAACTACTGATCTACACCATAAAGTATAGCTATAATTATTTGAACCTGAAAAACTATTAAGAAATTATAAGCAAGTGTCCATCTCATTCATTCATCTTAAAACAAAAGGGCCTCTGTGAAACACCATTTGAACATCTAACAGTGATCAGTCAGTAGCAATATATGTACTTTAGTAACTAAATGAGACAATGTTGGTGTAGATTAAGTCACTGAAAACGGTTAACACTTAAGAATATCTACCAAAAAGCATGATTTTGACTTTAGAACAGTTCATCTGCATAGTCCTTGCCTTCTTAAGAATCACTGTGATAAAATCTATGATAGTTGACTTTATAGTATCATATGTTTTATCAGAATGACATAGTTTCCCTCAGACCTATCTCAAGACCTACAATTCATGAATAATTTTGTTCAGAAATTTTCCATATAATATCTACCTTTTGAAGAATAATCCAGGAGGAAATAGCTCTTCTCATGAACTTAGTAGGGATCCTGGAGTCCAAGTATAACTGATTAAGTCTGTCGTGAGTTGAATTCAGGACAGCTAAAATTTAGATGATAAGAAACGTGTCACTCTGTGTCTGAACAAACAATAGTCTCCTTGACAAGGGTTGGAATAAATAAATAATAAAATAATATTAAATAATACCCACACTGCCAAGGAGTGAATTCAAAAATGAAAAAAGAAATTATATCCGGGGAGTGAAAGAGAGATGAGGGTAGACCAGGGTAGTCTCATATCTATCACTCACTGCATTTTCCCCCCTCACAACTGAAGAGATAAACATTTAAGAACTATGATCTTGTGTGTTAGGATGTTCTTATATCTCTGTCATATTATTGCACAAGGAAAGCCAATATCCCAGGAAGGTTTGTTTTTTTGTTTTGCTTTGTTTTGTTTTTTTAAGAACCCTACTTATCATGCTTTAGGAAAGTAGATTAAGCTTTAAAAGAGGGGTTGTATTTAAGTGCCTCCTGAAAATTAAAATAAAAAAATACTGGCTTTATTGCATGACCCAGCTTTTATTGTCAAAGGAGCAGATCTGTCACAATTCAGACAACTATGTGTATATGATGTACCCAATAGCTTCTCAGTGAATGGAAGTCTATGAGCTTTCAAGTCTGAGTCACCAGCACTAGAGTGTATTAGAAAAAAAAAAACTAAATTGAAATGTCTTTTTCTCACTAGGTAAACATTCTTGATTATATTTAATGTTATTCTGAGTTAATTCCTGAAAAAACTATAAAATATGGCCACATAACTAATTTGCCCACAAAACTTGTCATGTATAATTTACAAAGCTGTATTGCATAGTATTAATATTTTATCTTTATAACAACGATCACTTAAATAGCATTGGTTATATTAGGGTTCAGTGGTTGAAATACACATTCTTCCTTCCTTTAGTGAACATACACACGTTATTTACTGAGCACTCTCGTAGGCATCATCACTGAGCAATTGAAGGAGCATTAATCTTGCGGTAAACATAAAAACCATCCACTTGTGCTGTGGGGGAGCAGTGGGACATGTTGGCTTGCTATGTCAGTGAATTCAAGGCTGAGATAACTTTTTTGCTTGTCAAGTTGCTGTCACTTTGTTAAGAATTAGAGATTGTATGTTTCCTAAATTTATAACAATATATCAGTCTGTTACAACTAAATGAAAATGAGCAACTCTGGCTTGTTTTCAATATGAAAGAAAAAGGTTTATCACATCGCTTCAGAGTATCTTATCATTGGAAACTTGTATCTATTTAATTGGCATGTCATATATTAAAATGTGACAGCCATGAGTTATCTATAAGGGGATTCCTAATGCTGTGTCTTCATAGGAGTACAACTCAAGTTATTCATCCTTTTTATTCCATAGGCCATTGACTATCATACTGTAATATTTCGTGAGTTTCTTCCCTGGCTGGGGAGAAACTACCTTGGCGTGCTGAGCTGTCATCAGATTGTAGGAATTGAGCTGTTTGTGGAGAAAACTGATGCAAACCCATGAGTACCTCCAACCTATTCTAGACTGGTGCCCAGGGAAGCCCTGGCACATCCATAGTGAGGATGCTGAGCTCACATGTATAGGCAGAAGCAGATATTTCCTGCCTTCACTCTGAGAGAAAGCACATAAGGGGGCAAATGGCTTAACAGACCAGCCCCTTCTGCCAACTCCTGAAGGTAAAATTGAGTTAGTGTTCACTTGGCATATAATGCCTTGTGCTTGGGGCTGTGCTCCACCTAGGGCAGCTACCCATGGGGCGTACTGTCTGTTTCAGAAGTGCCTCAAATATATGACATCGTTTCCCAAGGGAAGACATGACCACAAATATATCGTGCAAACCATCATATAGTTTTACAAAGCCATCCCTGATGATTTTCCTTCATTCCTCATCTTCAAAATATTACCAAGCTTTATAAAATTGACCTTCAAATTATTCTCAACTCTTCACTTTTTCCCATCTCCTTCACTACTTCCCTGGTGCAAATTTATCTTGCCACTGGGCTATCTCAGTAGCCGCCTAAATGGCCTCCCTACATCATTTTAAAATTTTTTTTTTATTTTTTGCTCTTCTGCAGTGAATTTTTCACACTGCAGTTACAATGGTGTTTTTCAAAATGTCAATTTGATGATAAGCGACATGCCCTCCCAATACATATGCCTGTGGGCACTTAAATGCTCACATATTTGTATCTACCTTTAAAACTTTTCTTTTGCTCCTGCTTGCTTTTAGGAAAAAGACCACACTCCTTTATGTATGCCCTCAGGTTTTGCCTGAAACCCTTTTTCTAATTTCCTGGGTTTAATCTACTATTGAAGAAGAAAGTCAAGCTTCTAGAATTTATGTGGAGACTTGTTATCTCTTCTGTCTAGTAGCAAAGGATGTGGGATTTCATTCACATAACTTCTGGTGGTGGTTTTAGCCATTTTTTGATAGTTTTTCTTCTATCAGGTTATTTTCCAGAAGTCTGACCTCCTGTTGAATAGCATGTTAATATTTTTGATATTTTAAATCTTAGTGAATTAATTTCTACCAGTGTTTGCTTTTAAATATGCTATTATTTTGATTGGTAAGTTTATATAAAGAAGGAGGGAAATTCAAAAATTATAAAAATAAATAACTCATAAACATCTTTGAGCAGTTGCATAAATTGACTTCAAAGATTTCAAAGATTTTGAAGAAAAACCTACAATGATAAACATAAACTAATTCCTTTTGGTTATTCTTTGGTGTTAGATTCAGGCTGAATTTTGCCACATAACTAGAAAATTATTTGTATTTATAGGAAAATTTCCCCCATAGACACAGAATATATTCTGAGACACATAAGTTATCTTTAAATGTTCATTCATATACTCTTGTAGTTTTCATTCTTTACAGTGAAACATTTTTACGTATGATGTTTGGTGTTTTAAGATTTGATCTTTTTATTTGCCAATATATCCCCAAAAGAAAATTGTCATTACCTCTGTTTTCAGAATCTATCTTCTCCCTTCAAATAAAACAAATACCTACCACAGTTTGTCTTTAAAACTATAAAACCTGTTACTGAATGGGATAAAATGGTGAAATGTTCTCTTCAGAAGAATTATTTAGACATATCTGAGTCCCTTTATTTTGTTCCTCTTGCTCCCACTCCGTTGCATTATTAAAGACCATGGGATCACAAGCATTTTTCTTTAATATGCTCTAGTTCCAGGGCAAAAACTATGAAGAGCTGAGGGGAAGGTGGACTTTTTTCTAAAAAATTTTGAAAGTTTTGGTAAAGAAATAACATTTGGATTTCTGAAGCTATTCTGGGTTTTAAGTCAAGTTGATGATGTTTTAGTTGGAAGGAAGATTCTCAAAACGTTTATCTTCTATCATGAATTTTCTCAGACACTTGGAAAGAAAATCAATAAGGGGTCTTTTTAATTTCTCTAAATAAAAATCATAAACATGGGATTATTTTATTAAAATATTGATTTCTCTACATTTTCTTGTCATGAATTAGACCTTGCTCTTGAGTTATTACTCAAATTTTTTTCATTGTTTAGGGTTGGTAATTAAATACTTATAAGTCTTAATTTCATAGGAATTTACATATTCCCAGATGTAACATTTTTTTCTGGTATTGTCATTATTTGTGTAAAATTGATAATAACAGTTGAAATGTTATTTACATAATCGTGGTGTTCAAGAGGGCCTCAGAGGAAGTGTATATTTGGGAATCTTTTTCAGAATGGGGACAAAATTGCCTGAGTATATTGAGTATATCTAGCTACCCAGAAACTTTGGGAATAAATCTATTTATTTATGTTAATGTAAATTAACTTACTTATATATGATTTAAAATTTTGAAACAATCCCAATCTTACAGAAAAGTGGAAACTACAGTACAAAGAACTTATTGTTCTTGAAATATTTTACAGTTAATTGCTAACATGATGCCAGTCATCCCCAAATATTTGTATTTATACAAACAAAGACATTCTCGTACACAACTCTAATGCAGCTGTCAAAATCAGGAAGTAAACGTTGATGCATCCTAACTATCTAATTCTCAGACCCATTCACCTCAGACCACATTTCACCAGTTGTTCCCTTTTGGGTTTCACCAGTTGTTCCAAGTTCGGGTTTCTCTAACCATCCTCAAAGGCTCCAGCTCAGAGTTACATTTTGTACTTAATTGTTGCACTGGAAGAGTTCCTCCGTCTTTCTCCTCAGTCTTTCTTTGACATTTTTGGACTTTATAATTTTGAAGATAACATGCCTGATATTTCATAAAATGTTCTCATTTTGGGTTTCGCTACTGTTTACTAATGATTGTATTTAGGTTATGAATCTTTCACATTAATGTATGGAAGTGATGTCATGTTTTTCTCAGCACATGATTTTGATTTATCCCATTACTGATGTTGTTAACTTTGATTTCTTTGATCAAGGTTGTTTCTGTGAGCCTTCTCCATTGTGAACTTACTCATTTTTCCTTTATGTTAAATAAATTTATGTGGGGAGTTACTTTGAGACTATGTAAGTACACCATTTCTCCAGAAACTTTTTGATTTATTCATTTATTTGTATCAGTATGGACTCATGTCTTTTTTTTTAATTCAATATGTTGTAATTTGTTAGTGTTTTCTAATTTGGATGTTCAAATTGTCTCATATTTGGCCAATGAGAGCTCCTTCAAGCTGGCTTCTGTGTGCATGTAATGTGTCTCTTTGAGTACTCTCTTATACAACAGGATAATTCCAGGTATGTCTTCTACTTTCCTTATCCCAGTGCTGGCTAGAGTCAGTCATTTCTGTAAGGCTCTCTGTTTGCTTTCATTAGAGTTGTCCAAGATCTGGACACTAGGTATGGCCATTGCTATTGGGTGTCACTGCTCCCAGCCACTCTTGGTTCACACAGCTAGGGAAGATATGTCTGGTAAGCTTATATAAAGATTGCATGCATGTCTATGCACATTTATTTTGAAATCATTTCTATATCTGCGTCTATATCTATCTGTAGAACCATGTGTTCACACCAATGCCTCCAATTCTTATTGAACACCACACAGTTTATTATGGTTTTCTTCTTTATATAACATTTGATGGCTTAGAAAACTTATTTATGTTTGTTTACATTTACCACAATACAGTGAAGCAGCCATGGTGAATGTTTTTTGTAGCCTTATTTGATTTGAGCTTGTTGGAGTTTCTAACTTTTGCAAAGCTGACAAATAATGGAAGCAGAAGCAAAACCCAATTCTCTTTCCATGTTTACTGTTTTTGTCTTTATGGCTCTCTTTCTAAAAAACAAGAATCAAATTTTTGAACTTTAGTTCCATTTTCTTTTAGAAATAATAAAAGCTGGGCACGGTGGCTCACACCTATAAACCCAGTCACTTAGGAGCCTCAGGCAAGAGGATCACTTGAATCCAGGAATTTGAGGGTGCAGTGAGTGTGCAACTTCAGTCCAGCCTGGGAGACAGAGTGAGCTCCTGTATCAATCAATCAATAGATCAAAAAGAAAAATAATAAAATTCATAGTATGGCAAATATAAATAAAGTGGTTAATTATTTTAATATTCAAAGTAAGGCAAACATTTGGATAGATGTGCAGGGTATCATGACACCTGCTTGTTAGTAAATATAAATTAATAAAAAGTAATCAGATTTGTGAAAGTGATGGTTATTAGATTTTATCTTAATGAGATTTGCATCCCTAAGAAAGAAATAAAAGCATTACCCTGTTTCCTAAATATTTATTTCAAGTATTAATAGGGTTGCTAGCTAGGAGAGTGTACTTCCTTTTTTTCCTCAATGAATTTTTTAAAAATTATGAATCACAAAAAGCTGATCATTTGGCCAAATGATCATAAGGCCATACACTGATAACAATATGAGTTAACTGACTTAATGCAATGTGAAATTGCATCTACCACATTCAGACAAATGATAATTTAATCTAACTGGGGTTTGTGTTCTGCTGTGTAGACATTACTTTGCAATTTGTACGATAATTGCATACATTGCTTCTAAACAAGTTTGTTTTATTCTCTGCCAAGAGGGCCTTGCATACTCCTCAACATGTGAAGAATATTTCATAAAATGGAGCTTTGCTCTGGAATGCTCTGTGGGTAGCTGGTTGGTATGCTGAATATTTAGTAGCTGCTCATGAGACTCTTATCAGCTTATCAATGTCCAATTTTCTATTCCTGTATGGCATAATTCTATGAGAAATCTTTGGAGACTTTTGTGTCTAGTAACTGCCCTTAAGAGATACCTAAATCTGCTCTGAAATAAAAGCTTCTCTGATTGATTTATAGCCATATTAAGACAAGCATACCATCTGTGCATAATAACTTGCAAAGAGGACCTTGGAATTAAAATTTGTTGTATCTTATTCATAATTACTTTTTGGGGGGGCCAGATCTTATATTTATTAAATATTCCATTTGAATATTTACATCATTTACTACCTGGCAGTTTTTTCTTGCCTTAAATAGTTTCTTTCTGACTTAGAGCAGCATCTGACTTACAATTAGAAACTACTTTATTTATATGAATTTTCTTTCAGTTTCATTCATATGCATATCATTTTGATAATGGCCCAGGAGCCCAACTTTGCTAGAAAACATTGATTTAGCTTTTATTTCTTTGGTCTTTATTTTTCTGTTTTCAGTCCTTTATTCAATTCACTTGCAGGAAGATTGACTTTGAATAATACGGTCATGATGTCAAAACAGTACAAATTATACCCTGCTACCATCTGGAATGGTGAAAATAAAAGCTTTATTTCCACTGTTTGCCTTAAGAAAAGATTGTTTTTTCCCTCCTCTTCAGGGACGGTATTCTGGAAAGCAAATGGTAGTTCTTGTTTGTAGTCTGACACGGTGGTTCATTCTGAAAGATAATGACTTAAACTCATTGCTGTTTAACAAATTAGCAAACACACCAACCATTAACCCTCTGCCTTCAGTCTCTGAGACACTGATCCATCTTCCCATTCAGACAGAGCTTCAGGATAGTTATTATTAGCCCCATATAACAGGCGAGGAACCTGTACGGCCCAAGGTCATAGGGTAGATATGTTATAGCTACTTAAGTCTGATTTTCTGGTCTGTGTTCTGACTTCTGTTGTCTGCCCATGGCAGAAGTCCTGCCATTCATAGCCTGTCCTAGATAATTAAATAGAAGTTACAGAAAGGTTAAGGATGTAGGCACAGTGCTGAGTTTGAGCTCTCCAGGGAAATTACTTGGTATTTATCAGGCTTTTCACACTCTTGCATTTCTCATACACCTTTTACTGGCTAGCAAACATGGCAGAGTTCTGACTCTATGTATGGCCAATGCTAAATGAACGAGAAGCCAATTGATATATATCATAAGGTGGATTTTTACAATGTAGATCTATTTTTAAATTATTATTACATCCCACGGAACTTTAGTGTTTAGTCCTTTCTGCTTAAAAAATTAAAAATGGCCAAGTATTCCAAAAAATTTTTTTGTGCCTTTTATCATAAGTTGACTCTGATCAAGAGTTCCATTGTTTATGATAAATATTTATTTGAAGAACAGCAGTTGGCATAGAGAAAACATAAAATACAAATATATCAAATCTAGAGCTAAAAGGCATTCTTCAATTTTTACTATGTGTATGACCTGGAACAACTAACTTAATTTTACTGATTCTTTGTTTTATGTCTATAGAAAATGATAATGATGTCACCCTTGCCTACCTCAAGAAACAATAATAAGGCTTAATACCTGTATTTTGGAGATACAGGGCATCATAGCACATTGTAGGGTGCAAATGTTACATTATACTAAGATGATGTTCTTATTAAATTCCATTCTATTGTGGGTGTTTATCTATTGAGAGATTTCCCCCTCTCAAGAGCTGAACAATTAATGGGGTTATTACAACTAGCCTGTGGGGACTTTGTGCGGAGGTATTTTTTGATTTATATCATGTTGCCCAAATACTTGTTTTCTGAGTGTGAAGAAACTTTTGGAAGAAAAAAACAAAAGTCTCTGTGACTTCTTGGCTTCATCTTTTAAAAAATTATTTTCTTTAAGAAAGCCATATAAACTTCTTAACATGACCTACTCCTCTAGATGATGAATACTTAATTACCCTTCCTTGAATAATTAAAAGACAAAGACCTCCCATGATACAAGGAAAAACAACTAGTTTCAGTCATTCACGAGAATACTTTGCCATCCCAAATACATAGAGCTATTTTTAAGATTCATTTTTGGAAACAAATCATCTGACAATATAAATTCTCTTTATTCATACTGTTGATTAATCAGAGAGCCTAAAATCTTGTTAAAAGGAAGAAATGATGTCATTTATGAGCTTTGAAGCGGTTACTTGGCACAGATACTACCCTTTAAATTTATTTGCATGTTTACATAATTCCTGTTTTTTATGATTTGCATAGAGCATTTTCTCACTTGCAGTTCATTGCTGCAATTCTTGTTATATCAAGCCTTAGAATTACATGCCTCTGTTTTACTTAGCTCTATTGCTAGTGCTTGGGATGCAGTAAGTACATATATGCTGATATTTTACTAGATGCCAGGCACTAGTGCCAGGCAATGCTAGGCACATTTAAGGCATTGTCTCATTCAGTCCTCCTGTCTATGAGCTGGATACTATTATTATTCCCAAAGAATCTAATTATTCTGCAGATACAATTAAATCACAACAACATAGAGATTCTCTAGATTACTTCATACCCAGTGCCTGGCCCAGTCTGGCACAAAGGAGGCCTTCAATAAATATTTGTAGATGAATAATGCCATCTATTGACTATCCAGTAGATTTTTAGAACTAATAGTTCAAATTCTCTTTTTCTTTTAACATATAGTGCAACTTTCATAAATATTTTATTTCATAAATATCTTATTTGGCCACTTTAAGACCGACATATATTCAAAGTATGAGAGAATTTGTACTTTTTTCTTAAGTATAAAAACCCAATTGATTTTATGCCACATAGAATAATACTATTTCTCTATCAGGTGAGGAAGCCTTTCTATATATGTGTGTGTGTGTGTGTGTGTGTGTGTGTGTGTATGGTCTAGGACTTTTATTTAAGAAAATATTCTGCATATTATCAGTCTAACATTTTCCTTGTTTTCTTACATTATTGAAAACTTTCTTCACTCTGTCCTTTCACCCTTAAAAGGAAAAAAAAATCACTTCTGCTCTCTATAAGATTGTATCATGAATGCCTAAAGCCTTAAGATGTCCTGTCACTTAGAAATCTTTACTCCTATCAGTGCAAGGAAACCCACAGTGTTTGCCTCAACATAAAACTGAGTGATTCACTTATTTTGTCATTAGTTGAATTCCGTTATTCTATACATAGGATAACAATAGAATATAGATACATGTTCTACTGTGTTCTTTTCAGTTTCATTGTGTTCACATATGAGGTTTTACCACGTGGTTGCAGTTTTGACTTTTTGCAAATGACAACCGATGTATGAGGGAAGACCTCCTATAAAATGAAGAAAGCAGAAACTAAATTGTGTGCTGCTTGTGTGGCAACTGTGATAAATTGAAGAAGGAACCAAGCATAAATTGTACATCTCAATTAAATGAAAATCCTTTCCTGACTAAGTAAAACTAAAGATTGTGAAGATAAAGTCATTAACAACCATTTTTGTAAGTCTCTAAGTTTAATACTACTTATGACACTGTAAAAAAAATAGAAATTGGTTGTAAGACAGTTTTCCCTCTTGATAGATGGATACTCAAATTGAGAAAGCCCTTGAGAAAGCCAAATATATTGCCACGAAACAACTGAAGGAGGGCTAACTGTTTCAATGAGTGGCATTGAGTCAGCACAGTAGGCATTCAGAGATGCCTCATGAGTGAGTGCTGAAATGGTTGTCAAGGCATCATAAACATGTCTAACTACAAGTATCTGTGGAACACTGGGAAAGTTACAAAGGAAATAACACGTAGCTCCTGCCTCCCCGTGAGCTTATAAGATTCACACTTATATATTGACTATAAGGGATTTATTGGTAACACCAGTTGGGGGCTTTTAAAGAGGAGCCAGTTGGAACTGTTTGGCACTCAGAAAAGTGACTCCAAGGGAAGAATTCTCCAAGGAAATAAAGCTGCTTGTCTCTTCCTCCAGGTTCTGATTTTGCTTTATTGTACTACCATTCTTGCCAGAACCTTTGTCTTGTCAATGATATCTAAGTGTTCAGGTATACTTGCCAAATCTTTTAATAATGCATTTGGAGAAGCATACCATTGATGTAACTGACATACTTTTTATTCATAAACATAGTTGTGGTAAATATGAAAAATTGGGATTTTTCCAAAGATCATGGCAAATAGTCTTTTATTGAAAAATTCTTTAAATCCTTTGGGACCAGAGTCAAAGAACTAGTCTGGTTGAATTCATTCAGCAAAAGCCCTAGCAAGATTAGGGAAGAAGAACTAATTGGGGCCACCTTGGAAGAGGGCTATGGCCTTAGCAGGCAATTCAGAATTTTGTGGCTTCCTTTCCAATTTGAGAAGTTCAGTGTCTGTGGAACTGAAGAAAAGTAAAAGCATCATTACAATTGTTTATGGATTAACAATGATGACAGTTTGAGCAAATCATTCAAAAGCTATTACTCGATCATTCACAGACAGCTAAGGCATGACTGCCTACCAAACAGTGTTACACTGCTTTGCCTGTAGATTCTTTTCAAGTCCTGGGTAGGTCAGGGGTTGTTAACAAGTTCTACAACAATGAAAGTTAACTGTGGAAAATGCTGACGTTCATTTTTCTCTTTCCTTACTAGAAGTGAAAGTTTCATATCAGCATATTTCATTAAGACACCAAACAGATTCAAAGAATGTGCTATATTTCCAGGTCTATTACAGCTGCCATTCCAAACGAAATATGTGTGACTCTACAATTCACTAAGCACAAGTATGTAGTAATCTGCCCTGTAATGGCCTCTCAAAATGACAGATCAAATGGCTTTGTGAAGGTCAAGTGTGATTTAAATTGTTGATGAATTAGTAGCTAATTGTGCATGATTGAATATTAATATGGAACTGTGATAATTAAGGCACTTTAAAGCTTAATGAGCACATTAATGAATAGGACAAAATGTTTTTCTTTTCACCTCATGAAAAAGTTTAAAGCTACTAACATGTTGACAATTTGTTAATTTTTGCTAGCTGCTTTGTCCTGTGAAAGTTTATATGGTTAAATGTACTAAGGGTATTGATTTGATTCCCAAGTTCCTGGTACCACACATTTGAGGAGCTGTCAAAATTGATGTTATCAAACGGCCAAGGCAGTTTTATATAAATCACTAATAAATGTAGAGGGTAAGAAAAAAGCAATTAACATCTTCTAAACTACACCCACTGAGATAAGCATTCCAATTAGAAATTTCATTATTTCTACAGTTTGTTTTATGTTGAATACTGAGTTTTATTGCCAAATACCTGACAGTCAAATTGGAAACAAGCCACAACTGTCAACGTGTAACAGCTCTGGCTATTTGAATCTGTTGCATTGTGATGTTTCTCATGAAAATTTAATGAAGAAAGTGCATTCAAAGGGGTTCTGTGCAAATGGGGGATGGATAGAATTTAATTACCCTTATTAAAAATAAGAAAGGAACACTCTTTACATTCTCTGTCCCATTAGTATGCAAGAAAGATTATCTTTCTTGTGCACTCCTGTATATGAAAAGGGGGCTCTGGAGTGTTCTTTATGAGCCAAGAAGGAAAAGAAAGGTCATGAAAATGTATTAGACTGCATTCAGGAGGGCACAAGTCAATTTGGTCAGCTATCCCCATGGTGAGGACTTCATTTCTTATAAATGGTTATTAAATCTAGGTTTCTTTGGTAAGAACCTTTAGTAAGTGGCTCAGAAATCTTAAGGCTTTGACACTTGCCACTGATCAGCACTGAATATTGGCTCAGAGAGATGAACTTGTAGAAGAAAAGTAATGACTAGTAGAGTGATAGTTACGCATGCAAATGCAACTAGTAGTTAAACAGCATGGGGAAGATACAGTGCCCTGGGAAGTACAGAAACCACTGAGGAATCCCAAGGTGATTTCTTATTAACCTACGTTGGTTGCTTTAAAAAATGGAATATAACAACAAAAAAAATCTAAGAGCTTTTTCAGAAGCTCATTTCTGGATGATGAAGGCAGTATAGTTGACTTTGGAACACTTGAGGTAAATTATTTTTATCCTTTGAAGCATTTTGTGTCAATAGCTGCCAAGTGAGATATTTGATAATATAATGTGTGTGGTACAGCAGCTATTGATCTTTCTGCTTTTCCTGCCTCAAACAACATTAGAACCACGCTGTAGATATAAATATATTGGCAAAACCTTTAAAGACGTAAAGAACAGCCTGATGAAATTGAGGTGGAATAGATTATTAAAATTAGCATGGCCTAATTTGCAAAGTATTCCTTATCCCATTTCTAATTTTTAACTTTCTCTTGGAGCCTTGAATAATCCTCTTGAAATTCCATTTTCACTACTGTTTCTGGCACTTGTCCACTGTAGACCTCTGCTTGGCTGATGATGTATAAGCATTCAGATAAACAGAATGTATGACTGCTTCCTCAAAAGAGCCACGTCATTCAACTTAAGGAAAATATGGCTCATTGAAGTTAACTATTTTTATAAATATTGTTTTAGTCCCTGGCCATAATTACATGGTCTGATGGGAAATAATTCTGTATTGAATCCAGGTGTCAAGTCCAACTTGCCACAGCTTCTTTTCTTCTTTCACAGACTGTTAGTAAAAGACCCATAGTCTCTATCCTGCCCAGGGGAAGAGCCAGAGTCTATACTTTTCCTTATTAGCTCATCAATTTTCTTTTCTAATTAACAGGACCTGTTTACTGAACTTTCTGTTTCTTGAGAGCTTTATTCTTTGGTAGTATCTTGACATTCTTTCAACGTTCACGTTCAAAATCTCTCCAGTCCTTAACTGTTTCTGATTATCCTTCTACCAGAAGTTCTGTGTAGGAGGAAAATAATATATATATAATCACTGGTACATATTCATACTTAGGCTTGGGAATCACTGGAGTTTCTCTTAAAATCTGGAAATCTAGGCTAGGAGGATGGCAAGGGATTTGAATACAAATGAGATATGGAGGAACTCATAGAGGGATAAACTAATGATAAGTACAAGACAGTGGATTTAGGCACCCACTGCTATGGTAGTTCTGAGGAGGAAAATATTAAATATGTTTGAGAGAATTTGGAAAAGCTTTGCAAAGAAGGTGATCTGGGCTGAGTGGCTTCCCCAAGGCACAGAGTACTCAACAGGCATGCTTGCTGGGGAATGGTGAGAATTTTAGTATGGGCAGAAGAAAAGTTTCCTATGGGAGAAGTGATCTACGAGAGGCTGGGAAAATGGGGCCTGATTTAAAAGGACTACTTTGCTAGCCAGGTTCATGAGATTGAGTTTACCCTATAGGCGACAGAGGGGAGAAAGTGTAGGACACATAGGGTTTACTGACAACACAGTGGAGACATCAAAATGGAGCTTTTTTACTAGAAATTGTAACTTAACATCACTGAGATTCAGGATCCACTGTGGATTCATAGATCGTAGTGGAGCTTGTGGGGGGCATCCAAGGAGAAGCTATGTGCCACATTTGATGATTTCTAATATTTTACTCACTGGTCTTTCTGCTTTTGAGTCATTTTAGAATTAGTAGCTCATGAGAATTTATCAGTGGTCATGGGGAGTGTTGATTAAATTAACACCAGACCCAATTGGAAGTCAATGTTTCATAATGATCTTCAAACAAATGGCCACATTATAATTTGGATAATTATCACCCATCTAACTAAAACTCCTTCGATGCTTAGATAGAACACACCTTTCTAATCCTGGCTAGAAGAGCTGGCAATGTCGGTTATCAATGTGGGCTATGATTGTGGCATTTAAGTGGACTTTAATTTCTCAAGGGTGGGGGTCTGGAACAATTAGATATGGAGAGAGAGAAGTGAACTTTGGATGAGTCAGAGATTCAAAATTTAGGAACTTGAACTTTTTAATTACTGAAATGGTGCAGGCCTTTGGGATGGAAGAAAGTATTCCCTTACCCTAAGGAACATATGCTTTTGTGTCATTAATGGGGAGCTGCTTTTGTTGTTCTTTCATAAAGCATTCTCAGACAAATTTCTGGTTAATTGAAACTCCCTACAAAGGAATTCATCTGGGTTGAACCGTGTGCTTCTGTGAAAAAATACAGAGAGAGTTATAAGAAAAAGGTGTCAGCTCTGAATGCACACAGCTTGACCAGCTCCTGCTTGTTGCCTGTGTGCTCCTCAGGCCAGCCCTGCTGCTTTTCCTTTGGTGAAAGCTTTTTTGACTCAATGCTGTGCTTGTGACATTCCCATCTTCCTAAAATCCCCCTTCCTTTTTGCAACGCGGCCAAAGCTACTCATTCCTAAAGGCCTATTTCAAATAGGGGCTTCCTCTTAGTACTCACTGACCTGCTCAGGCACGAATGCTATAATTACTTCTCCATCTGTGCTCTTAGAGAGGCCACTGTGTCCCCTCCTCATAGCCTTTATCACACTGGTCTGACTCTGTGTTAGTCTGTTGGCCTCTTGCAAAGACTGTTCACCCTTTTGTCAGGAACAACATTGTGACTGTGTCCTCATCTAATAGTGTAATGGTGCCTGGTTTGTGTTAGGTTCTCAACAAATGCTGAATAAGGGAATGGGAGAGATTTATGGGCAAAAATCTCTTGAATTTTGGGCATCTGGCTTGTTAACATGATGTTTGTATCACTTTTTGTCTTGCAGAGGATCAAATTCCCAGGGGCTTCCCTACCATTGACATGGGCCCACAGTTGAAGGTGGTTGAGCGTACGCGCACAGCCACCATGCTTTGTGCAGCCAGTGGTAATCCAGATCCAGAAATCACTTGGTTTAAAGATTTCTTACCCGTGGACACGAGCAACAACAATGGTCGTATTAAACAGTTACGATCAGGTAGGGTCTTGTTACTGTTTCTACTAACTCCTAGAAGTTTTTATTTTTATTTATTTATTTTTTAATCTTTCTCTTTACTTTTTGTTTTTATTTTATTTATTTTTAATTTTTAGGTATTGATTTTTCTCCCTCTTCTCTTTCTCTGTTACTTACTGTGTTGTCCATGTTTGTGATGTCATAGCCTGTTTCAGAGTCTGTTTTTCTCCTCCTCTCTGTGTGTTTTGCAGCTTCTGTTTAATCCACATTGCTCACTGCTGTGACTGTATTTTTGATAATTTTTTAATTTACTGCTTTTCCGCAGTATTTGATGGATCCATTTTCTCCTCTTTCTTTCTCCTTTCTCTGTTTTCTTTTGAAACAAATTTATTTCAACATTGGACTTCATTCAGAACTTGCAAGGAGTTCCAATGGTTGTATCCATTAAAAACAAAATGTTCATATTAAACACTAAAATGATTCAATTTTATGAAAGTCTGTTTTCTGCTGTCTTTTCTACATTTGAACTCATCAAAGTACCAAAGTTTAGTAAGTTGGGGCACATCTGCTTTCTTTGCACTAATACATAAAACACAGAAACGTTATGTCATGAGTAACCAGATGTATTTTTTAAAAAGTCCTTTATAAAGTACCAATGAAAGGAGGGGATTTTTATTAATACTATTATGATATCATTGAGAGTGAGCATTTTCTACACCTTAGCCACAGTAGTGTGCGCCCACACTAAAGGTTTTTGAACCCTCCAGTGACTGGATCTACAGAAGTCTGCTTTTGGTGTAGACTCCAGCTTTTGCTGTTTTCTCTCTCTCTTTACCCTTTTCTTCCTTCCCATCCCCATCCCAAGTTTATTCCTTTGCTCTCTTTAGATTAAAAGTAGAGATGATTCTAAATTTCTTAAGTCTTACAGCCTGTCCCTAGGTAATTTCATGGGGACATATATTAATAAGCTGCTTACTTTGACATTGGTAGTAATATCGATATAGAATTCTAAGTTGTTTAACTGCCTGTCTTCCCAGAATTCTCAGCTTTTGGCCTGTCCTGTGATGTTAAAGCGTCTTGTTAACTGCCTCTTTTGCTTGTTGTCAGCAGAATTGTGTAGATTAGCATTCTGTTATTGTAAATAAAGAATTAATTATTCACATGTAACATAGATGATTTAGTATATAAAGCTTTAACTCTGAAAACTTTGTACCAAATTATAAGGAATATAATAATATTTTTATGCTGTCTTTCTTCTCTCCGTATTTAAATCTCCAGAATCTATTGGTAAGTGCTTAGTTCTGAAGCGCACTTCACCCCCACTAATTTCCATATTCAGAATATTATTATTATTATTATTATTAATAAAATGCATGGCATGCATTTTACTAACTGTCAGTGTAGACACCAGCTCTCCATAGTGGCGCGCACACGCACACCTCCACAGAACTGTTACCGTTAAGAACACTGTCTGGAAAAATAAAATAGTACACAAATTATATCACACAAATGTAGCATCGTACATAAGTAGCGTAAGATATTCAATCAACAGTGTTTGTCTCTAGTTAGTCTTTAGTATTTCCTATGACAGTATATATATATGCATATCTATATATATACTTAAATAGATTAGCTAGTAGTTTCCTAAACTGTCTTTAAAAAATATTGTATAGTTCTTTTTTTTTTTTTAAAGGGATTTTGAGGCATATAAGATATAATTCTAACCCTGTATGACCCCAGACCTAAGAACTCAGTTGCTTCTCTGAGAAAGGCAATGCTGCCTATTGTGGTCTTTGCCCTCTGTGGTATAATGCAACTTGCTTTATGATCTAATAATACTACCTAATATATTCCTGTTTTACCAGTATAGTAATTCAAGTTTCTTTTAAGACCTTATTTAATTCTGTATTAAATCTAATTTAATTCTTCTCCCCAGCCCTAGCCTCCTTCTTCTCGTACTAATGCTTCTTCTTTCTAATCTTATTTGCATTCATATTATCCACCCAGGTGGTACACCAATAAGAGGTAAGAGCGCTGAACTAACGTTCACAGAACGATCTTACTCATTCTTTCTGTCCTTTCATCCCTTTCATCTTTGTCCTGTTTTCGGAATCATTCCAATAACGTCCATCAACTTTATTTTTTTCCTTTGTACTGTTTGGTTATGATCCGTGACTCTCATATTGTGAGCTTTCCTTTCCTTTTTCTTTTTCTCTTTGTTTTGTTCATTTCTTTCTTTATGAAAATGATTATTTAAGTTGTGATATGCTTCAAAGAAAGCATATCCCGGTCTTTGGACCACAGACCAGTCACAGCGTACCATCTGTCCCTCTTTTTTTCCTTTTCTTCTTCCTTTTTCCTTTTTCTCTTTTTTTTTTTTTTCTTCTTTTTCCTTTTTTTTTGTCCAACCGGAGAAAAAAAAAGATCATTTTTTTCTTCCTTAGCTGTTCTTGTTCTGGACCAAAGCCAAGGTGGTCTGGAGAACAGTGGCAGACATGCAGAAGACAGCCTGGAACATCTGCTTTTTGTCTTTATCTTTCAAAAGGTTTTTGCTTTTGTTCTTCAATTCTTTTTTCTCTTACTGTCTTAAAAGTCAAAGAATGACCCCCCTGTCCACCTGATCCCACCCGCCTGCGGTCTGACAGCGATGCTTTTTTCCCCACTTCTTTTTTTCTTGGATTACTCGTCTCTGGATTTTTGGATCTTCCGTCCTTCAGGCTATGGAAACAAAAGGTGCTCAGTATTCTTGGTGGTATGTGGTATTGCCGGTTTTTCATACTTTGACTCGGTGTGCATTTCTTTTGTAATTCTTCTTTTGTATTTTTCTTGGGGTTTTGTGACACCACACTGCTAATCCCACTGGTGGATTTTGATGGGTGTCTTAGGGGATCCGTCTCGAGGTCCTCAAGCAGTGGTTGGTTGGCTCTTCCTTGTGGCACGGGCCGTGCTTTTTAACTTTTTTAAAATCTTCTAATTCAACTGCTCTTTGTTTTTCAGCAAACGTTAGTAAATGATTGTAAGTCGTGGCAAACTGTCTTTCTTTTCTTAAAAATCTGCATGTCTTAAGGGAGTTTTGTTTCTTTAAGTGATATTTTGATAATTGTTAATGACTAATTTTAATTTTTCACTTTGTGCAGCCTTTTTGTACTCGCTGCGTATTTTTGGCTTTCTTCCGCAGAAGACTTTCTTGAAAACCCAGCCTGGTTTTTTTTCAACATACCTATCTTTTGCGCCACTTTTGGTACCAAAATGAAACAAAACAAAACCAAAAATTAATCTTTTGTTTTATTTAAAAGCCATACTTCCTTGAAGCAGTCTCACCCATCTTCATTTATTAGTCTAGGAAATAAGAGTGTTAATTATGCCTAGAAACCTTGCTTGGGAAAAGAGATATTGTATCCTTATGCTAGCATTGATGATGTTAAAAAAAAATAATCTCTATATGTTCTTCTCATCGCATCATTTTCTGTCTGTGCACCTTAGCGAGAGATTGAATCGACGTTGAGCGGACCTTCGCTTTGCAGGGCTTTTCATGTTGTTAAGAGGTTTAGTTTTCTGAAGTGAGAAAGCCTTCTCTGACCGTTTCTTTGGCAATATATTTTATATCCATACAGGAGCCCTTCAGATCGAACAGAGTGAAGAATCTGACCAAGGAAAATATGAGTGTGTTGCCACCAACAGCGCGGGCACTCGCTATTCCGCCCCTGCCAATTTATATGTCAGAGGTAGGAATGATACAACCCTGGCACCGCCTCTTCATTTAGGCTCAGGGGGAGTCGAGACACCCGCAGGGTCTGCGTTGTTATGTAGGTAGTTAACAAGCTCATTTGGTAATAGCCGAAGCATTTTAGTAAATAGAGAAGTAAAATAATATGTTGTTTAAAAAAAAAAAACAAAAGACAGCTCTTGAGTGTAATCTCCCCTGAGGCTTTAAGTTGTAAGTATATTTGCATTTTTATACCTGGATTTCTATTTTTACCGCATTGATTGAACTGTGCTTTGCATTTGTTTGAGGTTTTCTTCTTTTCCTTCCTCTTTTTTTCTGTTGTTTCTCTTCTGTTTCCTTATCAAACCCTGAAATGATTGCTTGGTGTGCTACTAATCAGTTCCCTGTGCAACTCCAAGCATAAAGGTGTTTATGTCTTCACGACCTCTGCTGCTGAACTGTAAGGGTAAAGCTGCTAACTTTATAAAGTGGGTGCTACATGCAAATAGCGCATTGTATTTTCTTCCTTCTTCCTATACTTTCTTAATTATAAACACATAGTATTATATATGTGCACATATATACACATTTGTTTAAATTATTAAGACTTACGGAAAAGTTTAATTTTTTTCCAATGCCATGGAACACTGATTTGTATTTTAAAATATAACATTAGTTGTCCTTGGAACAAGAATGATTTATGAAGATGCATTCATATTTTCTCATAAATTAATAGAAATGATTAAATTTTGAGCTTATGTATGGCTGTGCCTTTCATTTCAACTAGAAAGAAGTACTTCCTCTTCCCCAGAGTTCTCAAAGCCAGTTTTGTCCAGTGGAAATGTACTTATTCCCGGTCTACCTGTCTGTGAATAACCACAAAAGTTGTGGGTGGGGGTGGGAAGAGATGAAAGACTGAGAGGGCTTTCAGTTACAATAGGATGGGTTCCCTTAAGAAAATATCTAGCTTGATTTTGAAATTTTTGTTAGAGATAATTTTGTTTCCCTGGGGATGTTTTTTTCTCCTTTCTTTCTGTGGAGTGTGGGGTGGGGAATATGAAGAAAACCGTTTCTTCTCTAAATTCTTTGAAAGCCCTTTGATCCCCTTTCTCACGATGGTGACCTCCTTTGCTGCATGAGGCATGTGTACCTTCTTCCGTGGAAAATTTCAAAATGATGCTAGCTATTGTTTCTAGTACTTGTTAGTCCATGAGATATTGCTGACTTTTCTAGCTGAGGTAGGAAGGATGAACTAGGGCGAATAAAGATGTTCAAGTAGCAGTTGAAAGCCTTGATACGGCCTTTTTACTCTCTCTGTGTTTCCCTTGTTTTTCTCCTTTCCTCATTTCATTGTGTTCTGCATCAAACCCCCTACATCCCTCAGAGCTGCGAGAAGGTTGGTGTGTTTTTTACTTTTTACCCGCCTTACAAAACTATGAATTAAACCAATAACAAAGAATACAAATGAAATGAATGTAGCTGCATTGTGGTCTTCTTTTGGTTAATGGTATGTTTTAGCAGAGAATGCCCTGGCCATGGCTTCTGGTGCTTGCTGGTGGTGTCTAACTGTGGCGCATGATGGGAGAGAATGTACCCGGGTGCATGGTAACTGGTAACACGTAACTCTCTAAGGTCCAGTGAACTTGGTCAGTGTTCCTGCTTTCCTTCCTGCTCCACTTTTCCCATCTCCCACCCTACCTTTAATTTCTGTTTTATAAGGATGCCTGCTGCCCATAGAATGACGTTCTATAGTTGTTCCCCTAATCCCAAGCATGAAGACTAAACTCTCCTCCATTTTTCTTGATATGTTCTTTGACACCTCAGAGTCTACACTGGCTCCTGCTTGCTTTGTGTAACCTCTGTGAATTGGCTGCAGGAGGCATGCTTAGCTCTCTCTTCTTCTCCTATGACTGTCATTCACCCATGAGGCCATCGCAGCGAGCCCTCTTGAATCAGAGGAGGTTTATCTCAACCTTGAGTGCAGCCAAAAAGTTTTCAGACAGAATTACTTACTTATCTTCTTCTTGGGGTTATGGGGTTGTTTGTTTATAAGTCTATTTATAATTTTTAAAATCACTTTGTTATCTGTATTTAAGGTGTAGTCCAAAAGATTATTCTCTGAAAGCAAATAAAATAATGAGCTAAAATTCTCATGGTATAATGTTTTTTGCCAATAAAAGCCCAAGATGAAATTTATTTATCTCTCACCCTCTCCTCGTACCATGTCCAAGACACGTGAATTTAAACACACATAAACATTCAGATTATCTGAAGCAGGAACACTGAACTGTAATCGCTTGGTAATTTTCTCTGTGTTATATTGCTTTAATATGATCTCTTCTCTTAGTGTCATGTCCTGTATGTTTGAGATCTGATGTCCCTCAATTTGAATGTAGGCATAAAAAGCCTCTTACTAGATTTTGTTGTGGTCATTTATGTCGTTTTACCTTAGATGTGAATTGACTGGAATCTTGAATGTGAAATACCAGCTGCCTTCCTGAATTTGCAAATCTCACCTTTAACAACCTGAGCTTCATCTAATATCTTCCAACTTTCAGTCCTATCATCCTCTAACTTCCTGTCTCAATCATTGTATTTTACCTCCTCCCTTTGTGTTTAGTTCTATTGCCCCATTATTTCTTCACTGTCATTGTTGTCTTG
This sequence comes from Daubentonia madagascariensis, assembly GCA_023783475.1. Lineage (NCBI taxonomy): Eukaryota > Metazoa > Chordata > Mammalia > Primates > Daubentoniidae > Daubentonia > Daubentonia madagascariensis. Next base: position 11,398,819 of record JAKFHU010000747.1, on the reverse strand, counting down.
GATTCCAGCCGTTCTCCCATTGTCCTTAGCACGGCCTTGAGATTCCATCTCCTGCATGCCTTGCATGACCCAACCCAGTATCTCTACTGGTGTTAGCCTGTTTTTTCTTCTGTGACTGTAAATGTATATATGTATATACACACACATTTCTGTGTTTGTTCCAGTGTTAGTGTGAGGCTGCATCCACTCTGAATCTGAAAGCAAATAAAGTGCACTTTCAGTGTACTCTCGATGATGTTTTCCAGGGCTGCGATGTGATAGTGTGGTCCCACACATATATTCACATCAGCTGGAAGTGCACAGTACTGAAGTTGGTTCTGAAACTCAACTTAAACGTGCTGATGACCCTTCCAGCCCCCTTTTCTGCATATACATGCATGCATAGAATCATTGTTATATGCATGCATGTATATGTTTTTGTGTTTATCTTATGCATGATGTTTGTGTATTGTTAGTATGTAGATAGTTATTTGTGGGGCCCTTGTAGGTCTGAATCAACTTTTGTATGAACGTGTCTAAGGTATCAATGACTAAACTAAATTCTTCTGTGTATACACACACCATACTTGTATGGTCTGTATTATCCACAGTTTTTCTTTGTTTTGTTTTTGGACAATCCACAATATGTTTCAATTGTTTGTGTCTGTACAGTGCATGTCATGTGTTTAACAATCCACTTTTTTCTTGCCTTGTATATGTTATCATCTTCCCTTGTGTTTTGTTCCAGTTCGCCGTGTCCCACCAAGATTCTCTATCCCACCTACTAATCATGAAATCATGCCAGGTGGAAGCGTTAATATCACCTGTGTGGCCGTGGGGTCACCAATGCCTTATGTAAAATGGATGTTGGGGGCAGAAGATCTGACACCTGAAGATGATATGCCAATAGGAAGAAATGTCCTAGAACTGAATGACGTAAGACAGTCAGCAAATTACACCTGTGTTGCTATGTCGACACTGGGTGTCATTGAAGCAATAGCACAGATCACTGTCAAAGGTATGCTCAATGGATCATGCTTTGAGGATCTGGGTACACTCAAGCCACCTGACTCATGCTTCTAGAAAGCCTGTCCTCAAAATTCTAAAATGAACCAGTTCATCATTCAGTGTTTCAAATGTGTATAACCTAATCATATCTATGGTGTTATATAAGTTATACGTGTCTAGGTGGGAAGATTCTTTCTTAAAAGTATTTGGCAGCCTAAATAGGAGGTAATCATCAAAATATTTAAAAACAGACAGAGCCCAGGCGCTAACCAGACAGAATTAGGAATGCTAGACGTGGTCAACCATTACGGTAGAACTGATGTGTATGGACTTCGTACTAGAGCAGAACCTTGAGAAGAGTCGCCAAAAAAATCCAAATAAGTTTAAATAAATACTTAATATCCCTGCAGACAAAATAAAAAAAAAGAGAAAGAGAATTAAAATTAACATGATCTAATAATAGATGCTTTAAATTTTTGGTAGACCCTACTATTAAAAATAAAAATGTAACTAGCATTATATTCTGTTTTACTTTTGTTTTTTACCTTGCTCAAGAAATATTGTCCTTTTCTTAAAATACATGTACTAAATATAACCAAAGTACTATATTCTATGGATATTTTTGAATCAAAAAAAGAATGCAAGTGTGTGGGGGTATCAGTTGTTTTTTTACCCAGTGTTTATAGAATTCTAGAAAATGTTTACAAATTGGGTCAGTCAGATTTTCTTCAAATGTTTAGAACTACTGAGAAATTATCTTCCGTTTCTAGGAAGTATGATCTTAGAAAATGCAACATACATGTTATAATTGGTGTTATATCTCCAACCAAGCATGCATATCAAATAGATGCCATATAAAACTGGTAAAGTGACATGAGCACAAAAGTACACCTTAACATTTATAGTCATTTGAAATAATATTGTATTGCATATCCTTAAAATAATAAACATGCTTATCCATACATTACAGACACAAAACCTACACTGCACAATAAATGTGACCTAGTGAAACTAATAATGTCAGCTAAATACCAGTAAACACAACTTTAATTAGCAATATTTTTATTTGCCTTGAAAGTTCAGTAAGACATGTAGGGGAAATCTGGATCACTCACTTCCTTGAAAAAAATGCCAGGTCAGAATATTTGAACAAATGTCTTTTTATTATTATTTTCAGTACATTTCTTTGGCCAAATATTATTATTCTGTAGTTCTTCAAGTAGTATGTAAATATTGAATCACCTTTGTTCATAATGATCATTTCAGCTTTAAATATTTGAAGGTGTGCTGAAGACCTTTAAAGAATTCAAAAGCAGGAATCATATTAAACTCTGATAGCTTGTTCACCTTCTTATCTTTGTTTTCCTGACTCTTGCCACTTCCCTACCCTTTCCACCTCAAAGATAAATAAATAAAACATAAAGGTGAATCTTGAAGGCAAAAAATTAAAATAAATCCAAACAAAAAGAACAGGCTGAAGGGAGTGAGCAGAATGGGTACTGACTCATTCATTCAATTAGTCATTTAAGAATTGTCGTTAAAAACCTACTCAGTGCCAGGTTGTGTGTTCTAGGCATTGGGAAATACAGCAGTAAGTAAGAAGTATGAGTTTGCTGCTCTCGAAAGGCTGCCATTTTAGGGGATGTTATATTTTTGCATTTATGTTGACAAGGAAACAAGGATACTAATGGGCTGATTATATGAGTGTTACCTTCTGGTTTTTCTCTAAAAAGTCAGCTGGTAGAATTCCCCTTTCCACCCTAACATCACTGCCTTTCAGAATCATTGTTTACAGTAAGGCACTTAAATATGAGGCTACCATTGTAGATGGTTTGTAATCTTAATTAGTAGTATTTCAACTTGTGTTCTTCTGCTAAAAGGAAAGAATTAGATCTCTGAAAACATGGATTTAATTGCAAATGTTTGTCATGCAGCTGTAATCCCAGATATTTGTGGTGTAGATATAGAATACATATTATTATGACAGTAAAATCCTTTAAAAAGTGATTTGTGATTATGCCAATTTAGTACCTTCAGCATTTTTTAAATATTAAGAAAAAACCTTTGATTTGAAATTTCTATTCTTTTTTTATGTTAAAATTCTTGGATTATTTATAAGAAAAGTTTAGTAACATCTTATAATAATATAGATACTATTCTTCCATAGCAATTTAATTCCATTTCAGTATAATCCAAATTTTGTTCTTTTCAATGTTTATTGGCATTTCAGTTATATTATTTATTTCTTAAAGCAAAGGGTTAATTGGCCAAGCTTTCGGTATAATACTAATACAATTACAACTAATGTTTTGTGAGGGTTCCAGATATATTCTAAGAGCATTACTGGATTAACTCATTAATATTCATAGCCAACCCATGAAATACAGTTACTCAGCTGTACAATACAATTCTAATAATACAGTTTTTCCCATTTTTCACATGAGAAAACTAAAGCAAAGAGAGGTTAAGGAATGTATCCAGGATCACTTAGCTAATAAGTGGTAGATTTGGATACAAGCCTAAAAATACGCTACCAAGCCCTTCTAGTAAAATAGGATTTGTGTCACCCATGTGTGTTTTACTGTACATCTCAACCACTTAGAAAACTGTTCTTTGCTATAATTTCATCTAATTAAATCTTCAGTAGATACATAATCCTGTCATTACAACAGTAGAATTTGTCAAGTCATAATATTATGGAGATGTTTAGAGAAGTTGGGTAGTGAATGTCTTTTTTCTCCCCTACCCAAGCCTTACCCAAACCTCCAGGAACTCCCGTAGTGACAGAGAGCACAGCTACAAGCATCACACTGACATGGGACTCTGGGAACCCTGAGCCTGTCTCTTACTACATCATTCAGCATAAACCTAAACATTCTGAGGAACCTTACAAAGAAATTGATGGGGTAGCGACCACACGCTACAGTGTTGCTGGACTAAGTCCCTACTCAGATTACGAATTTAGGGTTGTTGCTGTCAATAACATTGGGCGGGGGCCTCCCAGCGAGCCTGTGCTAACACAAACCTCAGAGCAAGCACCATCCAGTGCCCCCAGGGACGTCCAGGCGAGGATGTTGAGTTCGACCACCATTTTGGTACAATGGAAGGAACCGGAGGAGCCCAATGGACAGATCCAAGGATACAGAGTTTATTATACGATGGATCCCACTCAGCATGTCAACAACTGGATGAAACACAATGTAGCTGACAGCCAAATCACCACTATTGGCAACTTAGTGCCCCAGAAAACATATTCTGTCAAAGTCCTGGCTTTTACCTCAATTGGAGATGGCCCTCTTTCAAGTGACATACAAGTCATCACTCAGACAGGAGGTAAGTTTGGTTCCGGATGGGAAGTAGGGCAGGAGGGAGGTGCTAGGGCCAAGAGGTGGGAAGGACAAATGCAAAGAAAGAACCAAGTTAGTACAAATTCTAATTTTTGAGATATAAGGCTTCAAAGTGAAGGGTTATAATAAGACATCTAGAAAGGAATAGGCATGGACATCAGAAAGACTAAATAACCATTTAAAGCAGAAGGATGTATCTAGCACCTTTGTAACTTGTACAGAAATGACTTAAAGACTTTTCTGCGTGAGTTAGAGGAATGCCTCCTTCATGTACTATTTCAAGAATAGAAAAATTATGCTTCTTTATACTAGTGACTTCGGTAAAAAATTAATTTGTGTAAGATTAGATGGTTCAAGACAAAGTTAAAAATAAAACTGTTTTCAAGGGGCATCAGATATTTAAATGGCTTGTGTTTGCCAGGAAACTACTACCTTAAATAAACATTCTCTGAATGGCTTTAATTTTTGTTTTAAATTCTTCATCCACTAGCTTCAGTGGATGAAGAAACACAGCAGTCACGATCTCAGATTGAACTTTGGGGCCTGATTCACTCATTTTACTAGGTGCTAGAGCAGATGTCAAACTAATTTATGAAGAAAAACTTGGCCCTACCAGTAGTTTTATTTTCATAAGAGGATATCAAACTTCTTTGGTCTTTTATTCAGGGTGATAAGTTTTGCCCTGGGCTAGGCATGCAAAATATCAGCTCTCTTCTAAAATTTATTCTTAAAAATCTGAGAGCTACTCATTTAATTCCTTATTGTGGCACCTTTTAAACTTACATTAATCTATGAGTATTTTGGCCGCATGCCATTGGCTTGTTTTGGGAACCTGTGTAATAACCATATTATTGGAGACAGTATCTAAAATGTATACGTGTAACTCATTGCTAATCTTGGCAATGAATTAATGTATTTTCTCAGATATCAGAACTAGACAATGCATCCATTATCTGGTTTCACTGATACCTGTGTTTTACTAACTACTGACTTGTTTTCATGTCATGGGCTTTATAAATTGTATGACTCAGTATGTTTACCTGTTTGTCCTTGCTACTAGGAATCTCAGAGCATATTTACAGCCTGCCTGGCTTTGTTTTCACACTGTTATTTGTTTCTCACTAGCTTATTCATGGATTTACTATTTTCTTTACTGCATTGTATGAAAGCTAACTATAAAAATATATGTTTCACCACAATTGTACTAAAACCCATCCATATATCTTCTCTGTGTGTCATTTGCAGTTCTTTTGTATTTATTTGCTATATTAATATACAGAAAAATATTGTAGATTGGTTTTACTATAAAGGCTTCTCACTGGAAAAAGTAGAAATCTGTGAATCTTATTTTACTTTTTTTTGACTAAAAGTGGTCAACTGTTATGATATTATTTTTTATTATACTATTTTGTAACTACATGAATTTTTGTGGGGTGCAATCAAACTTATAACAGGGGTATAGATTAGATAATGGATAGAAACATTTTATAAGGTTATAGGTAAAATATAATAATAGCAGCTAACATATGCCAAGCTCTATGCTATGAATTTTGCATGTATTAATTCTCACAACCCAATTAGGTTGATGTGGAAAAAAAGATTCAGGAATTTGCCTTGGGTCATAAGGTTACTAAGTGGAAAAGCAGAATTTAAATCCAGGGACCATGGATACTTTCAACCGCCATTATCTTTTAGATTAATAATTTGCTAATGTGATAGTTTTAGTGTTTTTGTGCCTACTAGGTATTCAATAAATGAATAGAGGAAGAAGAGACAAACACAGTGTGTCATTTATTCATGTCTTTATTTAAGAATTGTATATAATTTACTTCTGAAATACTTGAGGTGGCTGTTAGATTATCCCAGTGCAAAAGTACATTAAAATGTTTAGATATGAAAAAATAAGTTTATCTGAAAGAAGTGGAAGAAATAACATTTTAAAAAATTTATTTATTTATTTCAGAGTATTATGGGGGTACAGACATCTAGGTTACATGTATTGCCTTTACTCTGCCCAAGTCAGAGCTTCAAGCATGCCCATCTCCCAGAGAGTGTGCTCTGAACCCCTTAGGTGTGAATTTACCCATCCCTTCCTCCCCTCTCCCACCTGCCCAACACCCGATGAATGTTACTTCCATATGTGCACATAAAAGTTGATCAATTAATGTGTTACTTCCATATGTGCACATATAAGTTGATCAGTTAGTATCAACTTGATTATGAGTATATGTGGTGCTTGTTTTTCCGTTCTTGAGATACTTCGCTTAGAAGAATGGGCTCCAGTTCCCTCCAGGATAACATAAGCGGTGTTAGTTCACTGTTGTTTTTTGTGGTTGAGTAGTGCTCCATGGTATACATATACCACAGAAATAACATTTTTCATGAAAAATTATTATACCCAATCATTAAATGTGGCTCTGAGTTTTATAACCACCAACTTAAACTTAGAAATTTACAACGTTTCACATCTTTATTTTCTGATGATTGAAGGTTCTATCTAAGAAACAAAATTTTTTTCTTAAACTAAATTCAACCAAAACGTGAATACTTGAGAATCATGAAATTCCTTGTATTCAGAACATTGAATGACAGACACCGATGCCTTCAATCACAATTTATTGAAAAATATAGAAGTGATGTTTACATAGACCATATTTGGATTTTTAAAAATATTTCCAGTGGACATAATGTGACATTGAATCATAATTCTGGAAAGGTAATATTGTGAGAGAGGCAATTGAGTTACTGTGATTTAGGGACTCTGCTTTCAAAAGGTCTAATTTAATTTAATGACAGAACTTAGAAAATCTAGATGAATAGGTCATGGATGTATTGGAATAGTTATTCCCACTCTCTGTTTGACTAACTCTTTTTTACATTAAGATATTTCAAGAACCTTCCATAATAGTTATACTTTTAATACCTATTGATGGAGTAGATATGTAATGACATAATGACTTGTGCCTGCCAAGATCAATAGGCTAAAAAAACCTTCCAAAATAGCACAGTGATTTGGTCTGTTCTATAAGTTTAGTTAAGGCCATTTGATATTAGTGGACACCTGCCATATACAGTGATGCCAATTCTGATATAATTAATGGTAAGCTGCTCCTTTTTCTTGTAACTAACCAGCTAATTCTTAGGATCATTGCAAAGCAAAAACATACAACCATTACGATATATTTTTTTAGAGAGAGAGAAAATTGAAGGATATGATTATTTTCATTGCAATTTTATCTCTTCTAAACCTACAAAAATTTATTGATGAATAATATGTATGAATTTAAGTACATTTTAATTACATATACACAGAAATGTACATGTTGATGTCTTCTGTGTCTGAAAGGTGCTCATTTCATTTTACCATCTTTAATCGCCTGACACTCACTTTCCTATTTTTGTTTAAAATCAGACTCTGCAGAAACAGATTTAGAAACAAAGTGAGTTTAAGAGGGAAGTCATCACTTTAGATCTTATCTAAGATGACTGTCACACAGATTGATATAAATAGATGACTGATGTATATATTTTATATATATCTGGTAATATAGAAAATCAGAATATTATCTATTTTATAGTCAATCAAGAGAGTATTTCCCCTTGATTGTGAATATTAGTGAGTTGACTATATTAAGTAATCTTTAAGTGGTTTTAAATATGAAAATATTTTAGTTAAGATGATTATTTTCTAGAAATATGATTCAATCTTCCAAGTTCCCCATTGCTCTAACTTCTGGCATTACAGTCACTTGTAACTAGTTTACCTTGAAAATATGAGGAATGCATGGCCATTGGTATGGGAAGTGTTGTGCTAGAAAAATATTTCCATTATTAGAAAGCACATTCAGGAAGGAAAAGGGACATCCTGTGGTTTTCTTGTATGGATAATTATCGTAAGAACATAGGGTAACTATATTTTACAGAAAGTACAAATAGAACTCTGATAAGGAAGTGTAACAAATTACATCTTAAATCCTAATATGTGTTTTCTCTTCTGAATTTTCTTTAGAAAACATACCAGACTTCTAATTCTTCCATGCATTTAATATATTCTTGGAAAAAGGCTACTGATTTATATGGATACACCTTAACAGTCAGTATAGGCCTTCAGACAATAAAGAATTATGTATATTTACCAAATAAATACTAATGAGTAGTATCAACTTTAAACATTTTAGAGAATTTAATTCCACTACAAATTCTGGGCATTGCAAAAGTGTTAAAATTTAAGCTATGACATTTAGAGACAAACTGCTTTAGGTTTCCAGAACTTCATAAATCATTTCATTAGTATGTGTCAACAGGCCTATATAAGCAAACTACAAAAAGACTGCTTTCCAATAGCCAAAATTACGAGTCCAATTTAAATGCTTTCTCTGAGTAGTTTTAGCAATGTGTAAAGGAGCACTGGATGTAAATACAACTATAATAAAATTTAACTTTTTCTTATTTATATTTAATAACAGTTGAGAGTAAGATTTGTGCAGATGCCTGTGTATTAAGTACCTGTTTTGTCAATGACGTATTTGTGGCAGTTACAGATCAGACTCCTTGTTTTGAATTTTGTTTTGTTTTACTACCACTATGATTCTGGCTGTTGCTTTTATTGTTGTTATTATCATTTATCAATATGCTAGATATACACATTTTAAAATATGTACCTTATTAAAGTATTAGATATTTTAGCAATAATGGGTTTTCTAGTATCTTTGGTAATATATTTATAATACAGCAAGAAGAAATTGTTGTTTAGCAGTATAATATATGCCAACTTTTCTTTAGAGACAATCCCTAAATTTTACTCAAATACTGATCTCTTTTAATATATCAGCATTTCAGATAAATGTGAAGGTTTTTCCTTTTTTTCTTAGTCTTTTTGCATTTTCTGTCTTTGAGTTGTCTTCAGATATTTATATAGAGTACACTGTAGTAATACTCAAGTACTTGACATTTATCAATGGGATTATAATCTTATTTCAGAGACTTTATAGCTCATATTTCTATTTCCTTGTGGACATTAAATAAATAATCAAGAGGGAGGATATAACTTTATAGGAGATAAGGATTTCTTAGATGTAATTTCAAAGAAAAATTTTTATTTCTGCTTTTATTTCTGCTTTCCATTTCTGATTCTAAGCTTAGTTGATGGTCAATATGGTATGTCCCCTTTTAATGTAGAGTGATAGTGCTTAAGGTTCTGGATGTGTTGTTTTTATTTGCCCATTAATTTCCAAGAATCTCAGATCTTCTCATAAAATTTGTGTTCAGTTAATTGGTGAAGGAAATGTTAAAACACAGAAAAGCCCTTAAATAAAATAGAAATAAAATACACACAAAGAACTAGTAAGTGAAGGTAAAATAATACTAGTAAGAAAGTGTGATGTGTAAAGACTATGAGAGCATGGAGATATACATATACATATATAGTTAAGTAAATATTTACGTATATGTTTGTATATGTAAATAATGGAAACATATGTAAACACATTTATGGAGACAGCATTGATATAAATGTAAAATAGAACCTCTGTAGCCACAATATTGGCTATAAAAATTCAATTGACAGATAGTGAAAGTACTCCCTGTGTCTCCAAGTAGTACAGAGAAAACAAATATGACAGTCTGGCATCCCCTGAAGTGTTTTCTTGTATACATATACTATGATCATTAGAACTAATATGTTTGGGAATTTAAAAATACATTCATTCATTTCATAGCTTTTAAAAAATTTCTTTGAATCCTCAGCTTCATGGTGGCTATTTCAAATGTACCAAAATGACTCTGAGGAAGCGGTATCCTTAGGTAGACCCTCAATTCCCAAGAAAGTTTGAGTAGTGGCACTCTTTAGCCATTTATAAGCCTAGATCCTGGTATAATAAAAAGATAATTTAAGGCACCAGTCCATATGCTGAATCTAGCCTGTAGGCGCATTTTGCCCCATACAGTGCTTTTTTGTTAATTAATTTTAAATCATTAAAAATGGACATACTTTATCTAGAAGATTTATTATCAATCTCTGTGGAAGGAAACAGAAGCTGGGGCAAGACTGGGCCCATATTTCACAAGGCAGCAGTCTGCTTGTACTGAACATGACCTGTCATCCTTCTGCAGGTAGAGCAGGTTCTCCCATTGGCTCCAGGCCGAACATGGCCTTCTCCCCCATCTAGATCATCTAAATGATCTGCCTGACACCTCTAAGCCTTTGTGTTTCTGCCACAAGTTTAAAATCTAGTAAATGAAGCTACCCTCTAAACCACTTTAAAGGGAGGACCCTGAAAGAAAAGGAGTGAACCTCGTATATATTAGATAAGGACACCTACCATCAGGGTATCCAACTAACACTTACTTTGTGCAAGAATAAAAAGGACAGCATACCCTCTGAGACTGTGATGTGCCTATTTAATTCATTATTTAGAAGGAAGGGGCTTGTAATAGAAACAAACAGAATTAGAAGATCAAACTAAGCTTGTGTCACTAAACAAGGATTAAACATTGAGACCAACTGGGAATTTGCTCAAGACAAATTAAAAGCAAAAAGTAAACAGTTTAAGTAATAAAAAGTGAATCAGGTTTCCAAGATGTTTTCAATCATTGTCAATTTATTATTAGCATTAGGCAACAAGCAATTATTATCCTGAGAGCAGTCCTTCAATGGTTGTCCCTGTTTCTCATTCTTGACAATACTGTGTTCTGGTTTGGTTGGAATCAGGAGTTAACACAGGCTTTCTTCTTTCTCAGACTTGTGGAAATTGGGGGAGAGAAAGAAGCAAATATAACTAGGGAAAAATGAGTGACTGCATGCATATGCGTATGTGTGTATTTTTAGGCTGAGAAACCCTTTCATCATGGGCAGGGCGTGGTGGCTCACACCTGTAATTCTAGCACTTTGGGAGGCTGAGGCAGGAGGATCGCTTGAGCCCAGGAGTTGGAGGTTGCAGTGAGCCGTGATGATGGCACTGCACTCTAGCCTGGGCAACAGAGCGAGCCTCTGTCTAAAAAGAAAAAAAAAGAATCCAATCGTAATTTTCTCATCTGTCTGATCATTCTTGGCTTCCATTGTTGCTTCTGTCAATGCTTTTGGTATTTCCCTTTTAAAAATAATGCGTTTTCCAATTTGCTTTGCAATTTGCCTATTTGTCTTCTTTATTCCCCTCTATCTCTTCTTCCCTTGCTCTTCGATATTTTATCTTCTTTTGTCTCCACCTCTCAATCTAAGTGATTGTGTTGGGTCACGCACTGGGCAGGTACTGGAAACAAAAACACTGATACCCTGTTCCCAGAGTAAGTTCCCAAAGGCGTGAAGTTAATGAGAATCTCAAGGCCTCTGATTAAAGAGAGAGAGAGAGAAAGAGAGGATGGTAATGGTGACTAGAAATAGGAAGCACTGATTATTTGTAGCCTTAAGCTTTAGTACAAACATGAGTGCATGCCTGTACACACACACACACACACACACACACACACACACAGAGGTTGAAAAACCAGGCAGAGGAATAAAAATGATCATTAGGAATCCTAGATATCATTCTTGCAGACCCCTTTAGACTTTTAATCTCTCTTTAAACAAGGGCATTTTTTTAGTCATACTACAGAGAGATGACTATAAGAGAAAAAGAAAGCAATACATTTTATATCTCCAAAGTCCTCTTTTCCTGCAAAAGTGATGCTTCAAGCACTATTTTTAAAATTATGATGTCATATATCAGCTATAAATTATACTATTTTATATGTCTTTTAGAGTGTTTATGCTCAAGTTGCCAAAAATATATTTTAGGTGTTCTTTTTTCCTCTGATGTGAAGCATTATTGTTCTTTTTTTTAATTAAATATATATGGAATTCTCATTTAAAATTGCAGGAATGTGGGTGTATGTTCAGCCACAGCACATTGAGACATGCTAATAATATCAAGGGTAATGCTTAAAATATTTAACAACTAGCAAAGCATGGGCAGCAACCAATCAGAGCAGACATTTGGCCAAGAACAACTTAAGATTGGACTTGCCAGTGACACCCTTATGTACATCAGGTTTGTGTATAATGGATAGAGGGCAATGGATGGGGTTAGGTGTTGACTAGGAAGTTTGGGTTAGTAAAACTCATTCTAGTACAACATTTGTGTAAGGTGTTTTAAACTGAATAAACTTCCTATTCTTTATTACATCCGATAGAAAGCTCTTCTAAATTGCTTATTGTGTAGATTATGTGACTAACATAAGAATTATAGATGACTTCTGTTAAGTTACCATATTTCTGGTAATAAGTGTATTCTGTAAACTTTAATTTGTTTAGTGGTTTAGCTCCATGCCACTAGGGAAGATATTATGTTTGTATTAGGTGTAGGGCATTAAATAGTTTAATTTAGGGATTAGAAGTAATTATTTGTAAGTGATAGGGTTTTTTTTTTTTCCTTTTATTCACCTCTTTTTTAAAATTTGGGTTGGTAAGAAAAAATACTAGGGGATTCTGGTTGCCTGTAGCTGTTGTTAATGGAGTAAAGGCGGGATTTTATAAACCTAATTGGAAATAGTTTTGATTGTTACAGGTAGTGTTAGAGAATAAGTTCTCATTCAGTTGTAAACAACAATAGCTTTTAGGAATTTAGCACTTGTTATGTTTTAGGCAATATTTCAAGTGCTTTATATATTATATCATTTATTACTAACAACAGTATTATAAAATCAATAATTTAATTATCCTTAAAATTGAATTCAGAGGATGACATATTCTGTATTTGGGAATTCCACTATATTTTGAATAGAAATTAAACTACTCAAGGATGAGGACAGTATTTTTAACATTGTTCTTGCCTCTTAGAGGAAAAATGGGCCGCATACAAAGAGGCTAACTTGTACAATGTAAGGGAGCCTAGTTTTCCATGAAGCTGATACATGTGGACATATTTTGAAAGGTTTAAATGGATGCACTAATGGAAGAGCTTGTGAATACTCATGATGATGGTGAGTTCAATCCTTTGCCTTCTTGTTTTTAGTACCAGGGCAACCACTAAATTTCAAAGCAGAACCTGAGTCTGAAACAAGTATTTTGCTCTCTTGGACACCTCCACGTTCAGATACCATTGCCAACTATGAACTGGTTTACAAAGACGGGGAGCATGGAGAGGAGGTAAGACTGAGCTTCTGGCCCTCGCAGTCATTCATTACATAGGGCCACTACTTTACTTTTATGTACTTACCTGAGTTCTTGGTCAGATATCTATACAGGACCTTGGTAGAAAAGATTTATTCATCAAATGACTTTTAAATTAAAAAAAAAATTATTCAACAAAACAACTACTACTCTTATTGGAACTTCTTTCTGTTCAGGTCTCCAAGTTCTATAGAAGTATCAGGTTGTAGAAGAATAGATACTCAGTGAGACTTGAGGACTTCCGCTCTTTCTTTTCTACATTGAAGTACTTGAGTCACTGTGCAGACTCATGACTAAATTAGCTCTATAAGTTAATAAAAGTCCTTGGCCAGGTGAATTTGTCCAGAATTGTTTCAGAGAAAGATTCCCCATAGCAAATGTTTGTTTGTATACTGAAAATTATTTTATATGTGTGTGAACATATATAAAGTTTGAGTGTGCTGTGCAAATACATAACAGTAGATTATAGAAGGTGTGAAAATTGCTGTCACTGAAAAGAGAAATGAAAATTGATATAATGAATATGTAAATTAATAGACACTGTTCTAAAGGTTTCACATTCATTAACTCATTTAATTCTTAAAATAACTCTATGAGCTAGCCTGTTATTAATCCATTTCACATATAACAAAATAGAGGTACAGAAACAAGTTAAATTATTTGCTCAAAGTCTCACACTAGTAAATGACAGAACTAGCATTTGAATCTAGATAATCAGGTTCCAGAGTCTGTGTTCTTCACCATTGGGATCTATTGCCTCTTGAGTGCACCTTGAATAAATTGTAGAAATTGATATTGAGATACATCTAACCTTTTCAGAATGGGAATATATAATAATAATAAATATGTTTCCTTTGTTATTGTGAAATCCAATAGATATTAGGACAGAAAGAGTTAAGGACACTATATCAAAAAACTCAATTCACACAGCTCAGAACTCTTAGCATTCCTTAACTAAAAAAGACCTTCATAAAGGTAAACAGCCTCTAAGTTCTAATAAAGAATACCTTTTTTTAAAAAACTCATATACTGAATGAACAATTATCAATTAACTTGTGGTACATTAATTTGAATGCTATAATAAATTAATATGTTCTTATAAAGTTCTGTTTTATTACATCTGCTTGAATTGGGCAGAATCTGTGAAGAATAGATTTTAAGTGCAGTGCTTTTAGTTTTAACTAACAAAACCAATATAAATTAAGCATTTAAAAAGTTATATGACTGAAATGCAGATATGACTTAAAGTACTCATTGTACAACTTGAGCTATTGGTGTTTTTTTGTAAGGCATAAATCAGCATTAAATTATTTTAAACCTTCACCACCACCAAACTAAAATAAATAAATAAATACAAAGAGTGAAGGAGAATGGCGATCCTTTGAGAATACTGTGGATGCTTGGATTGTTTGTTTAGGGAATCCCTTTTTTTCTTATTTGGTGGATCTAAAACTTCTGAAAGCTTTTGTATGTGCAAGCCAAAAATACCCTAGGGATGTTTCCTCTAGTTTTGTGTTTGAATTCCTCTTGACTTATTTGTTTGTGTGAATAGCAAACACTATCGGATAAAAAGCCTTAAGATTACTTACGCTACTACTAGATTACATATTTGCTCATATTTTAAGGTTTATTGTAGGATAATGTTCAATCCAAGATAGATTACCCATAGACAACTATATTTTTACTAAAATGCAAAGGCAAATTTCAAGCATGAAAAGTAAGAGTTCTATCATTTGTTTAAAGAATCTTATTTCAAAAGTCCTTTATGATAATAAAAGCTATAGAAAAGTTTGTGAGTTTTTTTTTTAGCTGTGGGTTCTATATTCACAAATTAAGAAAGGAAATTTTCCAATTATTTTAGATCAACCTAGAGTAATGATATGGTTTCATAGAAATTTTTCAGCTTTCTTTAACGACTAACATCTGATTTTTATCCCATCAGAATTTGGCAAATTCAGATCTCTTTTATGGCAACCTCTTATAAACTGTATGCTAGTTACTGTTGCTACTTCTTATCATATTTTCTCTACCCCCATTTAGATTGCAGAAGGTCATGGGAGATGAGCTAGACATCTGTTCAATTGAAATTGGACATGTTGGGCATATTCCACTATCCAGGGGCAGGTGTCAGTTTCTATTGTGGTCTGTTGCAGAGCAACATACACATTTTTACGGATAGAACACACTCATGGGGTTGGCCTGTCAGTTTCCCTCCCATCCGATGCATGTGCATAACTGTGTCAACATTAAAAAGATCTCTGGCTTCCCTTAATTCCAGTTACCTTTTGTAGAAACTTGCCTTTTAAACTCTGATATTTTCATGATGTAATTCCCCTAGTACAATTCTTGATACCACTGTTAACTGCTTTTGTGATATTTTGATGAGATTAGAATCCTGATGACAGAAATCTGATGTTCCAGACATTGTAATAAAAGAATTTGCATAAATCTTAATGAAGATGACCAGATTCTCTTGTTACTCACAGCAACGAATTACCATTGAGCCAGGAACATCTTATAGGCTGCAAGGGCTGAAACCAAACAGCTTGTACTACTTCCGTCTGGCAGCACGCTCTCCTCAAGGCCTGGGTGCTTCTACTGCAGAAATATCAGCTAGAACCATGCAGTCAAGTAGGTGTCTCTCTTTGCTTACTTTCTGCTCTTTTTTTCACTAGGAGATGTTACTAGTTTTTACCCTCACCAACAAGCAAACCTGCTAATATGCTTAATAGTCAGTAGTCTCTGTGTTAGGCAGCAGCCAGCTTTGGAGTACATGATTTATGTAGGTTTCAAACTTGGTTCAAATAACAGACCTTGTTTTCCCACTTCCTAAATTGAAGGAGTTGCAGAGAAGTTAGTAGACTTCCATGGGTGAGAAGTAGGTGAAAGGAATTAGATCAGGCCCTACTTAATAAATTTATAAGGCTGTAAAGCAAAATTTAGGTTGAGAACACTGCAAAATAATCACAGGAGGGCTTGGCAAATGAAAGAGGCAGCAAAAGACAAAACTGTTATCTTTTTTAAGCACATAGGTTTTAACTGTGTTAACAAGTCATTATGTCACGTGTTTGTTCCTACTCAGAGAAAAGCTCAGCTCTATGATTTGTTCCTTTTTAACTATGCAAGTAGTACATGTGAAAATTTGAATTATTCATAGAAAATCTGTATTTGGACAATATCTGTATTTAGACAAATTCCTGTGTTTAGGAATAATGGAATAATTGCAAGCACATTTGCAATCCTCAATTGTATTTTATTTCCTCAGGTTCAATTTCTTTTTGGAACTGTTACCCTTAAGCATAACTGTGTTTATCACAATGGGGTTCATTGTGCCCAGGGAAAATTGTTTTGCAGAAAGTATTATATAGAAGATTGTGTTTGATGGAAAATTCGGTGGCTTGTAATTCTATTGTTTGTTTCTTATTAATAAGTATCTACAATTCATCTATAAATAACTATTTACCTTGAAGAGTTTTATGGAGTTATTTTCTTAGATTTTTTTTGTGATATTTTATCTGTGCTTTTTGACATAGTGACATATGAAATAGATACGTAAAATATGCATACATTGAATTTTGTCAGGAAGATGTTCTGTTGACCTATTTAGACCTATCAGCAAACATGAAATTTATATTTTTAAAGGATTAATTTCCTTTCATATAAGCAAATTTTCCATCATTTTATTTTTTTGTAGAAACTTGAAATCTTTCAAGGTTTGTTGATAATTCATAAAATTATTATATTATATGTTAAAATTATATGTTAAAATTCATATTCTCCCTCTTAATCAAAACATGATTATTCATATGAAAAGTGTTAGGATCCTGTTACTTAATCCATTAGTGATTATAGTTTATTCCCATAAAATTTCTTTGCATTTGAAGCATGTAAATTAATGCACTTTCTGTATATCTGCTTTGAATTCCAGGAAGGCTAATAAATAATAATGTAGAAGATAACTTCATAAAACCAGGCATTTAATTAAAAGAAATGTTACGTGCTTCAATATTATATTTTGCATGGTTTACAGACCTCACTTTTTAACATAAATACATACATAGATTTTGAATGGACTTTTAATAACCACATCAAAAGCTTATGTACTCTTTATTTTATTAAAGTGAAAGTTTCAAATGGTGTTGAATATATACTCACAAAAACAGGAGGTCTGAAGGTAGTCCTAGTGAAAATCAATCATCAGCTTTTTAAAAAGAATTACATACGAGTCCGTGGTGTTACATGAATAACTCGATTTATTGTGAATAATTATAATGCATATAAAATAGTTTTATAATTTGATATAAGAGCCTCTAGTCAGAATCAATAAAAATGATATTCTAGTGATTTTGCAAATCTTATTCCAAATTTACAAGGCTGTCCTATGAAAATTTCTTTTTTGTCAGTACAGGGAGCTTTTTATTTTGATTGACTATAATGATGAACACAAGGTATGTAAATTAAGAAAGACCAATAATCCTCTAAACAATTGGATACACCTGGCACTCCATAATATTAAGACTTACAAAGTCTAAGGAAATTCCCAAACTACAAAAATTAGGATTGCTTTTTTCATTCTACCATATATATTGCCTTAAAATATATATGTGTGTATATGTATTTATATATCTTATCCCACTTGTTTGTTCTTCTTTGGGAACATATATTAACTTTAAAATAATTTATGATAATAGTTGTGTTGTTCTTTATTGATTTTTAATTTTTTCAAATAATGATATGTTTGGTAATTTGATAGGAAATAATTGCTCAGAAAGTGACCAGTTTATTTTAGAATGGACAGTAAGAAAGTATTTCTTTTAACTCTAATGTAAACCCTACTTTGTATGAGTAATAATGTACAAAATGAAAGAAATTATGCCCATAAGTCATATCTTTTCCAGATGATCCTTGATTTTTTTTTAAAAAACTTCTTTTTAATGGCTATGTTATTGGCATTTTGTAAGGGATAGATGATTATTATTGATTTTACCAAAATGTGCTGGTGGGATCTAATTCTTCACTAGCAATGGTGTCTCAAGAAGAGTTATAATAAAAAAGCTGAAAGCTGACGTAGGGTAAGTACAAGTTACAGTCAGAATCAACAAGCCTGACATTACCCTCGGGTAGGTAAATCTTGGACTATGCATTTTCATCCTTTATTGATTCTGCATGTTCACCGTATATGGGCTACGATCAATGCTAGGTTAACACTCTACATTAAAACCGGTCAGGCGAACTCAGTTTTTCAGATAGAGTGAACTCTTTTGATTTTGGGGATTTAATTTTATTTATTTATTTATTTTTAATTGGAACTGGTGGAAGGGCACTAGCAGTTATTGTAACTTTTCATACTTCAGAAACCTTTCACAAATGAATCCTATATATATAAATTATCCTCATTCTAGAATGTAGAAGTGAAAGTTTGGAACAACATCTGTGAAGCATCATCAGACTGTCAAGTAAAAAAATACTAGCACTATTTGCAGCTTTTTTGAAGCTGGGTAGTCAGTATAGCGGGGGTGGGGATGCTGAGGGATTGGTTTAGAAGAACAATTTAAATTGCAGGTAGGTAATTTTATTTGAGGCTCTATTATCTCAAGGTTTCATTTTCACATATTCCCCCCACCCATTACTTAACAATTATTTTTGGTCATTTATTCATTTTTTTTTTGGTTTATTCATATTACTAAGCCAAGGTACATAAATTTATCTTTAAAATTTAAGTTTCAAAGCCTTAGTTTCGTTTTGTTACCCTTATTGTTCATTTATTTATTTTTGCCTTTTCTTTTGTTTTATCATTTTTTTTTTTCCAACCACTCCTGTCCTTTCACTTAAATCCTCCTTTAACTCACTACCAAAATAAGAGCCGTCAGCTCCTCCTCAAGACATTAGTTGCACCAGCCCAAGTTCCACTAGTATTTTGGTAAGTTGGCAACCTCCACCAGTGGAAAACCAGAATGGCATTATCACTGAATACTCCATCAAGTATACTGCCGTGGATGGGGAAGATAACAAGCCTCACGAGATTTTGGGAATTCCTTCGGACACTGCCAAATACCTTTTGGAACAGCTGGAAAAATGGACTGAATACCGGATCACTGTGACAGCCCATACGGATGTCGGCCCTGGCCCTGAGAGCTTGTCCGTGTTGATTCGAACCGATGAAGATGGTATGTTGCCTCCGCTACGTCAATTTGCACCCTCTGACACAATCTTGGTCTGCTGTCTTTTGATAGGCTAACAGTAATCCATTTTTCTCTGCTCGACTTTTTACTCAGCATTTCTATTACTTCAGTATTTTTGCCAAAGACCTGTCTTTGCTACAGCCTGGGCATTTTTCCTTTTTTCAATCTCAATGCAGTAATCTGCTTCCCTTTAAAAGAACAGTTTGCTTCTATGGTTTTGTAATCCAGCCATTCTCTGTACCTCCACCTAAAGTCTTCTGTGTTTTTCTTGGCTTTTGGTAGCCACTTCTTTTACATTTTGAAGTTAACTTTTCAAAACTGTCTTCTTGTCTTTTTGTTGCTTTTTTGTCTTACATATTTCAGAGACACTGATGCTCGACATTCAATTTTTGGCATCTGTTGTATGGAATACCTTTAATATGAGAAAAAAAAAGAAGATAATCCATATAATCAAGAATCTTTTTATTCTGCTATTAAAAAAGAAACCTTTAAAAAAACACACGACAATCAACAGCCAGTTTTTGTTATTATTTCAATGCTATACCTCTTTGTGCTTTCATGCTTTGAACCTCAAAGCATCTTCCTTGGCTTTTGTACATTTTTTACATGTTTTTCTATTTCTCTGATACTCTTTTTTTCTTCCATTTTTTTTTTTTTGCATTGGTCATGTTTTTTGATCTTTTCTTAAAAGGTAGAGCAGATTGGTTAAGCATTTTCATTGGTTGAAAATGTTTGTATTCTTCAAAGGAAATGTAGTGGGTGTACCCATTTTTTTAAAAAAAGCCTAAGTAAAGAAAATGCAGAAAATGCTCTGACTGGGTGGGACAAGTGCCTATAATTTTCTTTTATCCAATGATGTTGTTCCAGTTCCTAGTGGTCCTCCTCGCAAAGTCGAGGTAGAGGCTGTCAACTCAACATCTGTTAAAGTCTCATGGCGCTCACCTGTGCCCAACAAACAGCATGGCCAGATAAGAGGATACCAGGTGCATTATGTGAGGATGGAAAATGGTGAGCCCAAAGGCCAGCCCATGCTGAAAGATGTCATGCTGGCTGATGCACAGGTAAGCCTCTGAAATTATGTACCTGTTTTTATATAATAGGTTTATCTCAGTCCATACCTTGAAATGGGCCTTATTTTTAGTTTTTTGACATTTTTTAAAAATTGCAGTATTTAATACACATTGATATGTATTTACCTTTTTAATCAGAATTGCCATCAACATAAGAAGTGAATTGCAATGAAATGATACTCAAATCTGATTGAAAATGTGTTACTGTTTTTTAAAATATGGATATTTAACTCTTTACAACTATATCTGAGTTTGCCTTTCTGGCTTCAAAAAATGATTGAGTTAGTTAAGTCAAAGGGAAAAATTCTAAGGTGCAATTTTGTTGATGGGATCTACTTTCTGCTATGCTAAAGTACTTGGAACTAAGTTAATCTAATTTCTAAATGTATGACTTCTTCCATTGAAGAATAGACATTTTTATGCAGGGAAAGGTACCCATGTAGTTTATTTTATTTAGTACTTCTTCATCAAGTCACATATCTGAGGAAAGTAATTGTTTCCTGTCCCAGAAAATAAAGATAATGACTAATAATAAAAATTAGTGTTTCCCAGAGAATAAATGGGATCCCCCGTGTTGAGCCAAGTTAGGAAAAGTGCTAATCGTGAGTAGTTGAGTATGTAAGAAATTTTATTGATTTTAGGGCCATGGTTTGCAACCATGGTGTCACAACTTGTTTTTTTAATTAGTTGTTTAAAACAGAGCATTGAAAATTTTCAAATTTGTTTTATAAATTGGAGGTTATTCAAAGATAGTCCCTCAATAATTCCATTTGTATTTTGCACATTTTCCCAAAAGGAAGATTTCAATTTATAATTGCCATGCTGGGAAATATACATAACCCATGGACT
The DNA here is from genome assembly GCA_023783475.1 of Daubentonia madagascariensis. NCBI lineage: Eukaryota > Metazoa > Chordata > Mammalia > Primates > Daubentoniidae > Daubentonia > Daubentonia madagascariensis. Next base: position 11,377,236 of record JAKFHU010000747.1, on the reverse strand, counting down.
AGCTTCCCTTGCTGTGTCGAATGGTGATGGATATTATGAATATTAGAGTGCTTTACTTATCCAGCAAATTGGTGGCTGGGCAGGGAAAAGGACGGAGTTGGTAGAAAATTTGAAATTTATTTCAAGTGAAAAAGTCTTCTTTTGTGTGAAAGTGGGAAAGATTATGAAATTAAGTTGAAAACTGCTGCACCAGGTTGCCCAGTTTAACATTCTTGTCTGTGAAAATATGAGAGCAAGAAATATCCCTGTGGCTCTAAGGAAAGTGTTTATCTCCAAAGTCTTAATATAAGTCAACTGACAAAAGTGCTTATGTTTGCTTCAGTTTGGAAACAATCTAATTAAAAGGATATGGATTTGTGGCTCACCTGTCTCCCCCAAACCCAGTTCTATGGTTGGTTTGAAGACCACTTCTGTAAATGTAGGTAGAGATTCATAGCATCCCTTCAATGCCAGAAAGGGGCCATTGACTTAATTTTTATAAATATTTATTTTGTAGTGCCTATAAAAAAGAAAGTTTTCATAGTATAAAATTAATAAAGCCATTATTGCTATGTTGTAAGTCTGCAATTATGAAAAAGAAAACGATATGACCATCATGCTTTGATGTCCTTCCTTGGTTCTTAGATATTATACATTGCGGAACTGTAATTGTGTCTCCATTTGCATTGTGAATTATGGTGGTTAATGGAGTTATATAAAACCACGTACATGAAGTGGCAACTCTGTCTTTTTTTCTCTCTTTTACTTTGGCTTTTCTTCTTAATTGCTGATTTTCCATATGCTTTATTTTTCTTGCCCATTTCATTTATTCTCCTTGACTATTCACTGAAATTTCATTACATCTCACAGGACTTCATTGGGGCTATAAGATTTCAATATAATGAACAATATTAATCTAAATAGTGACTTGAATTAATTGTGTAACCGAAGAAAGAAGTCAAAGTAAATGTCATGAAGTATGGTATGATTAGAAACATTAGCTTTTTTCCTTTGCCTTATTGATTCATTTCAGTGAACCATGCATTAAAAGAAATATTAGGTGATTTTTTGATAAAAGTAAAAAAGCGTATTTAATTTGACTTCCTAATTAGGGGTGGGGGTGGCAGCAAAACACATTCTTTGGAATTTTATCGTACACACTGCTTCAATCGTTTATTTTTTTCTATTTTTTTAATCTAAGGAGGGCAACATTGCCTTTATAAGGCTACAAATATCTCTTCATTTCTTTTTATTTTGTTCCCCCCTTCTTAATCTCAATCAGTGGGAATTTGATGATACTACTGAACATGTGAGTAATTTTCAATTGCTTTGTCAAAAGCAGACTATATGTGCTTGTTTTTTCTGATATCCTTCTTTCACTTAGTTATGATTCATCATCACAGTTTGCTTGGATGCATGAACTAACAAATTATTTTTAAGTTATCTTCATTATGTGGTGCACTTTTTATTTTGATGTTTGTTTTGTGAAATTGGCATGGTGCTGTTGATTGCGTAAGACATGTCATGGGCTCATGATATTTGTTTTGATGGCCGCTACTAACTCTGCCTTATGACACAGTCAGAGGAGGCATACCTTAAATGGAGGGAGATGGTAAGTCGTTTGATGTAGGCTGCTCCTAAATCCTACACCAGGATTACGCACCAGTCGATAACAAGGCATAGATCTGCCACTTTATTAACTCTATCTAGAAGTGACTATTCTGTGTTGCACCCATACAGATTTGAGTGAAATTGAATGGATCATGCCAAGAAGCAGAAAGTATCTCACTGAGGGAGGGATGTTTTTAAAATATTTGAGTGAGAGGTTTATGTTATTTATTGAGAGACTGTTATATGTGTGGTACTGCAGAAGGCACATTATGTGACACCTGCCTTCCGAGTGTTTACAGTCTAGGTGGCTAGAGAAAAAGTAAAGTTCTGAAAAGTTTCATAAAATACAGCAAAAGAAGTGGCCCAAAGCAATGTGTAATGCATTAGTAAATGAATGAGAATATCAGTAAGAACTGTGAATTCAGAGACAGTGATCTAGGGCAGTAAAAAAAGTCCTAAAGCTTAGTTGAGAATTTGGGGGATGACTAGAGATTGAATAGGTGAAAAAATGTGTGTGTGTGTGTGTGTTTGTGTTTTCATGTGTGTGTGTTGGGGAGTTTGAGGTGGGAACATTTTTTTTTACAGTTGAGCACAGCAGGAGCAGTCGTTGGAGAGTTGAGTGTGTGATATAGTCAGGTGACAGCAACTTGGCCAATTTGACACAAATTGAGGCCTCATTTAAGTAAGTTAGTGTTAAGTACAGTTAGAGGTAAATTATAATATAATGTTAGGAAAACCTGAGGTATCAAGCTAGAGAGCTGGTCAGTCTTTAACTTTTTTGTACTAGAGAGGTGTAGAAAAATATTAACAAGAGCAATGAGATAAAAACTGACATGAAGGTGTTCATTCATTCTGTGAATAAATATTATTGCCACAGCACAGGGCTTTTGTCGGGAATCTTAGTAAATATATGTAGGGTATCGATTCTCATGGAATTGACAGTGTAAAAGTGTTTTATACATTTCTTTGGCCATGATCTGTAGTAAGAAAAGCATTATATGTCATGATTCAATGCACATATATGCTTAATTAAAATTATATAAAACCATACTTTACCTTTAAATACATAATAAACCCTCACATTTTATATTCAAGCCTATTCCATTTTTTGTTTGTTTGTTTAAATGCTGGTCATGACCGACTAAATTGATTTCATGGCCTACTAAATGGGTCATTACCGGTAGTTTAAAAACCAGTGACTTACTGGATAGACTGGAGAATAAAAAGGTAGCAAATAGAAAAGCAGGTAAAAAGAGATATTTTACTACTTTGGTCATGAAGTGATAAAAATTCAACAGAGTTGAAGCAGCAGAAATGAAAAAGGGATAGAGTTATGATCAATAAAATTGACAAAAACTTGCTGACTAAGAACTTGGGGAAGAGAAAGAGGTCAAAGATAGTGCATAAGTTTTGCGACACATTACCACTCATTAAAATATGGAAGTAAGGAGGGGGGGAGTCAGCTTCTGGGAATGATTTTTCAGTTTTAGTTAAGTTGAACTCGAGGTAACACTGGGAACACTGTGTGGTAGTCACAGGAAAACGTCCAGCAGATATTTACAATGCATTTGCCAATGGAGCTCAGACGGGAAGTGAGAGTTGGAGATAAATTTGGGATACAGGCAGAAATACTTATTCAAGGTTTGGAAATGAATGCAGTTTTTCCAAGACTAGAGAGAAATGCAGCAGACTAGTGACTGTGATGGAACCTCAGGAATGCCAACTTTTAACAGGCAGGGACAAAAAGTAGAGTGGAGATGGGCAGGAGGAGACAAGGAGAATGAGGAAATGTGGCCCTCATTTCAGACAACCACCTCACAGAGATACTGAAACAACCAGGGAAGTGTACCTTCAGCTTAAAGAAAGAGAATGTAACCCGAGATTGGATATGATCATGGCAGATAGAATTGTGCCCAGATGAGATTATACCACTGCAGAGGACATGACTAACTTTAAATTGTGTTATTTATGTTATACTATAACAATCTGGGTGAGAGGATGGATACATGTGACTAACCTGAATTTTATGAACGAGAAACTCATATAAGGCTCAGAATGCATACATTTCCTGATGTAAAATTTGGTGATAGAAGCAAGTCCTGCTTCTTTTTCCTGCCAGTCTCGCCTGCCTTTCAGCAGTAATCCAGTGGCATGTGAGAGGGACCTTGAAACAACAACATTGGCATTTACTTATCATAGTTTTTGGAATAGCCAGTTTGTCTCCCATAATTTAAAATGCTGCTCTCAGGTAGTTTACTTGGTTTTTGTATCCTTTGTAATGTTAGTGAAACCATTCCATGGTCTTGGAAATAAAACACCTCTCCCAAATAGTCCATTTATCTAGCAGAATAAAACTTCCAGTGACTCTACAGGATGGTATCTGAAATTCTTGAATTTCCACAATGATCATATTCCTACTCTTTTGAGAAAGCATGTTGTCAAAAACTGTCATATTTGGAATCAGCTTCAACAATTGAGTTCAATGGTACCTGATACAGCCTTGCTTTAAGGAAAAAAAAAAAAAAAACCCCACTGTATTCCACACAATCCAGTCTATTCACTTAACATTCACATTGTCTTTAGATTTGGTAGACAATGACATTATATGTTTTCTTAAATTTACCCATACTCAATTTGAAAACATAACTGTCAAAAATCTGAAAGGGATTTTATATTGCTGTGTGTGTGTGTGTGTGTGTGTGTGCAGCTTTAAAGAAAATACCAGAACAAGTTAATAGCCACCACTCTAAAGAATCATGCAACCTCCAATTTAAAGGAATAGATCAAAGATTATCAGTCTGTATAACCACTACAGCTTTGGCCTCTTATTAAAAGAAAACTAAGAGTTTTGATAGTTTGTGATATTTAATATTTTATAAATAGAATTAATTGAACACACATTAGTTAAGTGGTAAAACTCAAGTCCTGTTATGTTCTTTGGGTTTATGGCATGCTTTCTAATTTGCCAGAAAATTCTCCTCAATTCATAATGATTTTTGTTCATAGCCTGTACAGTTAACCAATAATAAGTTCCTAGAGTCCTAAGAAAATTCTCTGGCTCTCAGGATAGCTAGATACAATATCAACCATTTGGCAAAGTACTTAGAGAGTGGTAAACCAGACTATGCTGGCACCAGCCCCATCACCAGCCTGAGGACCTGGCTACAATGGTTGTATATGGGGAGCTATAGGTATCACAGCTAATTTGTGGAGTGCTCACTAAGAACTAGGCATAATTCTAAGAGTTTACCTGATATAATGCATTTAATCCTCCAATAACTCTATTGGGTCCTTATTATTATTCCAACTTTCAGATAGGAAAGGAAGGCATAGAAGGGTAAACTCACTTGCCCTGGATTACCAAACTAGTAAGGACAGGCAAGTTTAAGTTCAAGAATTCATGAGTTCTGGCTCGAGTTCTTGTTTTTAACTGCCTTAAGAGCTGCCTCTTAGGATGCCTAAAACTCCACCCCCCTTCAGTGTCAGCGTGAAGACAGATCTCCATAGCATGAGCTTCAGGCATGAAACTCCCAGTGCTTAGCATGGCTGTAAGGGATGCGCAAGCATGCACAGAATGAAGATGGATGACCTTCTTTTTCCTCCAGAGCATTCGTAGCATGTTTTGAATCAGTGTTATTCTATCGTATCATTTCAGGACATGATCATTTCTGGGCTACAGCCTGAAACATCCTACTCCCTCACAGTCACAGCCTACACCACCAAAGGAGATGGTGCTCGCAGCAAGCCCAAACTGGTGTCCACCACTGGGGCAGGTAATCATGTCTGTGCATATATGTGCTATGAACAATAATACTAACTTTCCAAATGGTTTAGGTGGCTTCTATCAGGCTTTTATTATGATAAAATCAGAGGAAATCAATGGACTGTGGTCAACTTTTGTATTTTTTAGTTTAGGAGAAAAACTATTAATAGAGTTCAGGGAAGAAAAATTATTCAAGTACATACTTTGTCCAAATTATTCAATCAGTCACTCAACAAATATTTTTTGAGTATATATTATGTGTCAGGTACTGTTACCAGTGCTGGAGATAGAGCTATCAACATGACAGAAAAAGACTACTCTGCTTTTGTGAAATTATTTTGTGACTATGACTAAATAATTAACAAGTGAACAAATGAGTATATAATAAAATGTCAGGAAGGGATAAGATGAAGAGGAATGGTATATAGGCATAAAGGATTAGGAAGCCCCTAAGTGGGTTAAGAAGGTCTCTTAGAGGAAGGATATTTAAGCTAAGACTTGAACGATGTGAAGGAGAAAGTCCCATGAGATCTGGAGGGCAGGCATCTAGGCAGGGAAGTCACACAGTTCAACCTCTCCCAACAACAAATCCTTTTAGAAGAGCTGCCGTCTTGAACTGGGGTCATGATTTATCCTTTGTCATTTTCTCCTCCTTACCCCTTGCTGTGGGGATTCTAAAGAAGCCAAGTTGTGCAAAAGATGGGAAACAGAAAAGAGAATGAAAAAAAGCAAGAAATCTAAAAATAGTATAAAATTGCTCCTTTCTGAAGAACAAAGCTTCTTCAATGCTCTTTAGGGTTACTTTGTTCGGTCACATTAGGAAAAGCCAGCATGAAGGAAGACCTGGCATTGTAAAATCAGTAAATTAAGAGATAATTACAAAAGGAATCTCCTCCATTCCCTGTACATAGCAATCTCCCATGGAACATTTAAACTGTGATTTGATTTACTCCTCCTGAATCACTTCTCACACAACTTTTCAGGAACACACCTCTATGTAAAGGCATAAAGTAAAGAACAGCTGTGATGTTGAGTACCCTCCTGGGTGCCATGCTCACTGCCAAATTTGTCTAAATTTCATAAGATTTGCCTCGCTCACATCCTGCCACCTGGAACTGCCTCAAGCAGCAGAATTACAGATGGCAAAACTCCTTCAAGGCAGAGTCTTTTGGGTTTTCTTTTTTTTTTTTTTTTCAGGAATACCATTGTATCAAGCTACTTTAGTGCCCTGAATAGGAGATACGTATTCAGTGAGGGGCATGATGGCATAATGACTGTCTGGCTGTGGAACCAGTATCTATTGGAACATAGACAACCATGGTTAAACTCCTGAAATGGAATCCCAAATTGAAGAAAATATATTTCCTTCGCTCACATATATAACTATGTCTTAATAAGCCTGAAATGTCTTATATGACGCATCAAATTCCTATTGTCCATAAGATGGGATCATGTAATGCGGAGAAGAAAGTAGAAGATTTATAGCCAAGGGATATGAATCCTAGAGAAAGGAATGATTTTGTCTATTTTAGTGTCATTAAGACTAGCTCTTCACTTTTTAGTCACCGTACAGAAGATTATTTAGAATCGTGAATCTTATTCATATATAGAATTCTTTTGGAATTTCCATTCACAATTTCAGATCTTTCTTAATCAACAGAGACTTGAGTATTGAGGTAGCAAATGCTTATAATTTAGATGCCCGCACATTTACTTTCTTGAGACCTCCCCACTGAGCCTGGGATGAAGGTGGGAGAATTCCAGATTTATAATTCTTTTCAGAGAAAATCTCTAGTTTTCCTTTGCATAAGCATTCCCTACTCATGGTTTATCACTATGTAATTAGCAAATGAATCAATTTGCTTTGTTTTGTATACTATTTTTAAAAATCCTCATATTTATGTGACTATGAAGAATTACAGAGTTTATCTCACAGATGTGAGCTCCTAATAACCACAATTATAAGGGTATTTAGTTACAGCTTCCATAGAGAATTCAGGAATTCTCATAAAATTTTATTTTAATAGTAAAATTCCTGATCGTGGGATATGTTTATTTATATACGTTGTTCCTAGACTCTGTAAACAATCATATCTTTGAAACAAGAGTACTGGTCATAATTTAAATAATCTACGTAAGATTCATATAACCTGAGGGATGCTTCGGAATAAAATGTTGGCTTTTATGTTTCAATGATTATGACATGTTTGCAGTTTCTTTGTTAATACTCCCATTGTTCTGTATGATAATAATCAGTCTACTGCCTGAGGCCTTGAGGTTAAAGGCAATCAGAAAATTCACGGGTCTGACATTTTCTGTATATTTTTACATGAATTCCAGTACTATACTGAGCAGCTATGTTTAAGGATGATCAAAAGATGACTATGACATGGAGAATTTGGAAATAATAGGCTTAGTCCAGTCAATTGTGGTTTTTGCTGCTTTGGTGCTAGGTTAAATTGAGGCTAAATTCAGAGCTGTTGGGACTGAATGCCTTCGTTGATCTCCAGTGATGGCTATTGCTAAGAAGTAAAGGGCATCTGGACATAAGTACCATTTCTGAAGTCTTAAAAGATTTTTAAAAGGAAGGAATATAATAAAGGAATAAGAAAATGCAAAAGGGAGAATAGTTTATATGTCATGATATAAATTAGAATTAGCTTATTTACTTTGTCGCTGGACCCTCTTTGTTTCTTCCAATATGTTCACTAAGACACCACTAAAAATTACCTCAAAGAGTAAAAGACTCTTTCACCTAGCCAACCCTCCAGCTTCAATGCTGGAATAAGTAGAACCACACACTAAGTTGGGTCCGCACAATAACCCTATTTGTTAGAAAACTTGAGCCGGACTACACACCTAGCTAGCATTATCTACTCTACCTCTTTATTTTCTCAGCTAGAGTATGCATGTATTAGAGGACACGGACCCTGTTGTATCCATCTTTATTTACCTACTTAAATGCCTGTGTACCAGTATACAAATCTTTGCACAAAATGAATAGTTGGTAAATATGTCATACATATAGAGTTTCTAGAAGCCAGAAATTGAATAGGTTCCATTGCTAATATGTGGAGTTTAGGAGACTTCTTTTTAATCATGTATGCAATGATGTACAAATCTCCTCATTCCTTTTCCCTGTTTTATCCTATCAGTTATTCCCTGGATGAAATATCACAACTGTCTGGGACACTTACCCCAACATATTAAGCTACATCTATTATTTCCATTATTCACACACTTCTGGACATTTTAGGTATCACTTCACGTGAGGTGGTATTGGGAGTTCTTCCTCAAGCTGCCTCAGCATCCATTTCTTTACTGAATCATTCACTTCTGCATTCTGGTGCTTCCAGGCTGGTCATCCCATAATTTTCAGGCTTAGTAAAACTTCTGCCCAGGGAAGGAATGACTGTTGTGGGTTTGGCAATAGAGAGCGGACTGAGATGCTCCTGGCACATCAGTGAAAGCCAGTGGGTCAGAGCTGATGCTCTGACTTCTAGAGCATTACTTTGTTCTTGTGAGTCTAAGCCCACAAGCCTTTATATCCCAGAACAGGAAAGGTCATGCCAGCATCAAAAAACAAAAGACATTACTCTAACCTAAGCTTTGACTCCCACAGAAGAATAAATGTACACTTTCATAAAATCAGGTTTTTTTCTTAGACTTTACCAGTCCATTATATTTCTCTAAATTTGTACCATAGCAATATTATAAAGTGAAACATCAGATAATAACATACTCATATATAACTTTGCTATACTATTAGAATGCAATCTATATTTGTGGTTTATTTCAAGAAATTAAGTATTTTTATTTATCTTAGCTTTACCTGCATCTTATAGAAGTAAGATGCACAGTGTACATACTATTATACACTTCCTTAGAACCAGAATTTTGGAAAATTTTAGTAAATATATTTAATAAAATTTTTTGTCCCTGGAGAATGTTGAAAATTAATAGTTAATTAGTTTTAACCGAGTTTCACTTATTGAAGGATATATTCTCTGCTGAAAACTCCATTTCACTATGCGTTTTTCTCAGCAGAGACTCAAGTGTTTAATTCTTGACACCATCATGGACGTTTTCATGGACAAATCATGTAAATGCTGTATACACATGAAGGGGAATTAAAGATGTCTGCCAATGTCTACCTTAAAGTGCTATTTTAAAATTTAAATAACTATAAATATATTTAAAATAAAAATAAATGGAATAATTCAAGCACTCTCCAACTTATGAGCAGGTTGTGTTCTGAAGTGTATTAGTTGGTTAAGATCTCTGGATACATTTTTTCCTGAGGAAAAATGAGAACATGCTGGTGTGGTTCCTGGGCCAACCTTCACCACACACGTTACATATGTACAACACACGTGTTGTATATGTTGTATAATTGCCATTAGAAACTTTAGGAACTATTCTTTTCATACATTGTATGGTAGCAGAGTTATATAAACTCACTGTGAATCTCTCTAGCCTGTGAAACAAAATCATTGCTCCATTGGTTAAGGATAGGAATACTTTAATGAATGTGTTCTTGAGCAGAGCACATGCCCACTTGGGTATCAACTTTCTGAAATATAAAAAGAAAAGGTTAATCAGATAATTTCTGAGTTTACTATTCTAAGTATTGTCTCATCGTCCTTCCAGTATTTTTTAATCTTTATCTGTATTCCTGTGATACTATTTCTTATCTCCCATTACTGTAAACTTCCTTCCTACCTTCTTTCTTTCTTCTTTCAATTAACTTGGCTTCGTTTTGATTCTGATAATGCTATCTTCTCCCTCCCTCATCTTTGGACCATTCCCAAAGAAACCCATGGCTCTGTATTGTTTATCAATGCCTTTCTCTGTGGATTCCAGGAATAATTATTCTCCATCAAAAAAAAATACAGACATAATAATGCATTGAATGAGTAGATTAGAACTCTTCACATATCTAACTTAAAAATAAACAAACTCTATACTATGCGAAACTAGCCCTCGGCCACAAAAAGCTTAATATTCCAATTATTAATAATTGTGGTTACTATTAACAAAATATAAAACCTTATGTTAAGAGTTCTACATGAATTTCCTCATTTACTATTCACAACAACAATATGTAGTAGGTCTTAATATAATTCCCATTTTACAGATGAAGAACTTGATAAGGATAACTGGCATGGATAGTAAAGTTAGACAAAATGCACAAAGTAGAACCTTAGTAAGTCAAATTGACATTATTTTGTACTTTTTCAAAAAACTTTTAAGCAATATAACAGCACAATAAAGCATTTAAGCTATGGATTCAGATAGACCTGGATTTGCCTTATAGATTTCTCACTTGTTACACACCTGATCTTAGACAGTTTTCTGTCCAAAATGAAGTCTCTGGGCCTCATTTTCTTATTACAGAAAATGGAGATAATAATAACTAATCAGAGCATGTATTGATGAATCATGAATGTAAATCAAATGAAAATACCTTGTGCAATGCTCCTAGCATGGTACCCAGTACATCGTATGTAATCAATAAATAAATAATTGTTATTCTTATTAGCTATATCTAATTGGCTAATCTTTACTTAGATTAATTCTCTGTGGCATGAGTCTTTATGTGTGAAGGTTTAAGATGTGAAGGTCTTAAAAAATTCCCTTAAATTATTGTTTCAATGATAACTCCTATTATGTGTCCATTATCAAACTCTAGTATCTCAGCTACTACCTTAATAAAGTAAGAGAAGGAGCATATTTCCACAAAGGTATGTAGGTCAGGCATTGCTTTTTTAAATTTTTCTTATTTTTGTAAATAACAAAATGGGAATACCCGTAGTGTGGAACTGTCATTTGGCAATGACTGAAATGTGAACGTTCAATTGGTTGGTCTTACCATTCCATCCTATGTGCTCCAGTTCCAGGGAGACCCCGGCTTGTGATTAACCACACTCAGATGAATACTGCTCTCATTCAGTGGCACCCCCCTGTAGACACATTTGGACCCCTTCAGGGCTATCGTCTAAAATTTGGCCGCAAGGATATGGAGCCGCTCACTACTCTTGAGTTCTCTGAAAAAGAAGATCACTTTACAGCTACAGACATCCACAAAGGAGCATCATATGTCTTCAAGCTCTCGGCCAGAAACAAAGTGGGCTTTGGGGAGGAGATGGTGAAGGAGATTTCTGTTCCAGAAGAAGTACCAACTGGATTCCCTCAAAACCTTCACTCGGAAGGCACCACTTCCACCTCCGTCCAGTTATCTTGGCAGCCACCTGTCCTGGCAGAGAGGAATGGCATCATCACCAAGTACACCCTTCTGTATAGAGATATCAACATTCCCCTCCTTCCAATGGAGCAGCTTATTGTTCCAGCTGACACCACTATGACACTTACTGGCTTAAAACCAGATACCACATATGATGTAAAAGTACGTGCTCACACGAGCAAAGGGCCCGGGCCATATAGTCCCAGTGTCCAGTTCAGGACACTGCCTGTGGATCAAGGTAGGATTTGTCTGCTTATGGCCTTCCTCCTTTAAAGGAATGTCAGTCTTTGGAAATCGGTATTTTGAAGCTATAAATAACTGATCGACCCATTCATATTAATAGGTTCAGCAAAAACAAAAAGGTAAAGTATGTAAAACTTAATACATTTTGGATACCTTAGATTTCAGTTATAGAATGTCAAGCAAGTCTGGCTGACAGCACTCCAATGTCCTCAGGTAAGGAGAACACAATATAGTTGGCTGAATGAGAGAGAAAGGAGAGATTTTATGAGAATGGGGTATTAAAATGAATGCTCTAAACAGGTAGGCAAATCATCCTTTTCTCTGATCAAAGAAGACAGCATCTAAGCCTAAACCCTGTGGTCCATGGTGGAAAAGGACAAGCCATATGTTTTTAGGAATAGTTTAAATACACTGTTTTTCCTTTTCCAGCAGTGTTTGCAAAAAATTTTCATGTCAAAGCAGTAATGAAGACTTCAGTGTTGCTGTCTTGGGAGATTCCAGAGAATTATAATTCCGCCATGCCTTTCAAAGTAAGTTGTTTTCTAATTTGTAAGAAATCACAGGTAAAAGTAGAGGGGACAGTTTATCTGGGTAAGTTATTTGCAAAGCATACAGACCACTTTGATTCAGCCACATGTACTTGATATTCTCATTTGTGACTTTCACGTAAGAGATTGAGTTGCTTTGGCAGCATGATCTTTCCACTCTAGAGAGGGCCAGAAGCTCAGACCCGGGGCTGGCGTTACTTGTAGATTACTTACTTCTTTGAACCTGAACTTTTTCCATCTAAGCTAGTGCTTTTGTTTTTCTGCTAGAAAATGAAATTTACATGGTTTCTACCTATTTGTAATGCAATATCCTGGGAGTTTTTGAATTTCATCAGTCTGAATTCTTGGCACATTTTAATCTCTGGCTTGCCATTGTGACATACTGAGAGGTGTTAGAGAGAAGTACAAGTTTATGAAATAAGGAGTAAAGAAACATTTTTGAAAGTAAAAATATATTTAGGAACAGGAATTGAAACCTTTATAAAAAAGGTGATGTGGACAATACATTGAAAACCTAGAGCATTTCTATACACGTATCATTAAAATCACATACAGCTGACAGTTGAAATATTTGAAAGTTATTGTACGTTATCTTTGTTGTATATTTTGATAGACTTAGAAGCATTATATCATTACACAGTAAGAACTGACAGGAAAATTGATGCTTATTGGCTTAGGAATTGCCCAAAATTAGAATTGACCTGATACACATTTTTCATAAGCAAGTACATATTGGTTTAGAAAATATATTTTGCTTCTTTGATAACAAAAATTCTTTGATTGGTTGGATCTCTTTAGATTCTTTATGATGATGGGAAAATGGTAGAAGAAGTGGATGGACGAGCCACACAGAAGTTAATTGTCAACCTGAAGCCCGAGAAATCCTATTCTTTCGTGCTGACAAATCGTGGAAACAGTGCTGGTGGGCTTCAGCACAGGGTAACAGCAAAGACTGCGCCAGATGTACTACGTACCAAGCCTGCCTTCATTGGGAAGACCAACTTGGATGGCATGATTACCGTGCAACTGCCTGAAGTACCTGCAAATGAGAATATAAAGTAAGTTGACTAAAGGGTTAGGGCTGAAGAAAAGAACTGCATGCAGGTAAACAAGAAAGTTACATCTCAGTATTATAGTGGTTCTAGAAGAATGTATTGCTCACTGTAGAGTGAAAGATTCTTCCACATAGACTCACAGTTTTACTTTCCAAGTTCTGTTGCAATGTGTTGTGGTGTTCCTTCTAACACAGATTCTCATTAATTTAACATTGAGTTTTTTCTGTGTTTCAGGAACATTGTTACCTAGAGGAGATAAAAGACAAATAGAGCATGGTCCTTACTGTAAAGCAGTTTATGTCATAGTATATGGAATAAGGTGAATAGTTGACTGACTCTAATATTTGGCAAAATATTGTTCTAATTGTGAGGAAGTCTTACAAAGTGCTATAAGTTTGAAACTTTGGGAAATAAAATAAACAAAAATGATATATGACACTGATGTTCTCTGTGTATGCTAAAAAGTAGGAAAAATTTTAACAAGTTAAAGTTCAAAATGACATTGAAAAAACATAAGCATTCAAAAATGTAAATTTTTTGTCTTGAATGGAGCACAGTGTAGAAGCCAATGGGCCTAAAATGGAAAATTAAATCCAGTTAATTAAGTAGTTTATCCAAGGCCATTATAGCCAGTTAGTTGCATAGTCAATACAAGGAGAAAGTATATTGACCAAAATCTATTAACTACAAGTATTGTAGTAGGCCCCAGGGAATATAAAATGATATAGTTCCTGTCTTCAAAGAGTGCTTATCATAGAGTGGGTGATATGGAGAAACAGATGTAATAAGTGTTAATGATAGAATTATGCATTATCTTAGGAGCAGCTAACCCAGAATGGAAGTTTCTGAACTTAATCTTGAAGGACAGACAGGAGTCATATGAAAAATAAGAGACAGATTATATACAAAGGGAGCAGTGTATGTGAAGGCCTGTTAGTAAAGTCAGCAAGTGGTGCCATAAGGCTGGAGCCTGCAGTGTCTGGGCAGGAGTGACGAGAGGAGGACAAGGGAGGCATCTGAGAGCCAAGGCATGCTCAGGAGTTGGTCTATATCATGTAGGTGATGGGCATCCATTAAATGTCTTTATGCAGGAGATTAGCATGATACCATTTCTATAACACCAAGGTTTCAATTTTTTCCATTTTAAGAAATACCTATTGAGTATCTAAACATTTATTGAGTAAATAGATATTGTGCTACCTATTTGGGATAAGACTAGACCCTTTCTCATTTCTTCTGTCCTACACCTTTAAGTTTAGATGAAATTTGCTATGAAAAGCGTGAGGGTCAAGAAGAGAGGCATTTATATACAGTTCATGTGCTGTTGGAATGTTGGAGGGATTGGAGCAGCATAGAGATAATGGTAAGGAAAATCTGTGGGAAGTCGTCACATAGTTGACTCTAGGCAAGTAACAATGTTCTAAAGGAAGATGGTGATGGTGATGGTGGAAAGACGCAGAGACAGACACGCACTATTACCAAAGCACCACCATTAGTGCGGCAGGAAGTGGCAGTTGCTTTAATGACAGGATCGGAGCAGAGGAAAATGTCATAGATGCTCTGGTGTCCGAGCTTGGATGACAGTAAATGATACTGCCATTCATCACAGAGGATGAAAAATCCAGAAGAAGTTAATGAGTTTAATTTTGTGTGTATTTATATGAAGTCTAAGTGAAATACCCAGTTAGAAACGTGGGCTCGGAGAAGTTACCAGGATTAAAGATATAAATTTGCAAGTCATTAAGAGTGGCAGTGTTTTTATGGAAGGAGACAGAATCACCAAGGCAGTGAGGTAGAAATATGAAACAAAAGACTAAAATTAATGTCTCCGTTAGAAGGAAGAAAAGAGCCAGTAGGGGACACAGAAAATAACTAGTTAGAAAGTTAAGGGGAGAACCGAGCCAGCATAGCATGGCAAAGGGCTTTTCTAGAAGGAGAAAAATTCAAATAGCACGGTCAGAAATTTCCGAAGCTCCAGAAAACTTAAGATGATTGAGAAAATCAGGCATTAGGAATTAGAATCATGAACAGTAAGTTTTAAAATAGTGCAGTTTGTGAAATTTAGGAATAAGTAATCAGTTTGGCTGCTTTAAACTCAGCCAGAAACAATCCGTCCCAAGAAAACTTACAATTATTGCTTATTTGATAAAATAATTTGTGGATTTCAACCAGGTGACAGAATTTCCAAAACATAATTACTAAGAAATTCACTGAGAAACAAGATCTCCATTTTTGTCCACTCTTCTTTTTCTATCATTTAGAAAACTGAAAATGAGAAGTTTTAGTACTCTAGTGTACTAGTGTAATTTTTATCCCCCCAAATTTAAAATGATGTTGAGATTATATTTATCCATTGATTTGTTTATTACTCAAGCAGTTTTTTGTTGATATTAGCTGATATTTATGTGTTTTTTCAAATCACTTCATTGAAGTATGATTAATATGTGAAATGCTGTACAAATTTAATGTATACAACTTGATGAGTTTGGGGCTAAGCATTTACCTGTATAACCATCAAGGCCATAGATATATCAGTCATTTCATTTTATTTTATTTTTTAAGGCTACTCGAGTGAAATACTGGGAGTGGAAAAGAAACAAAGAAATCCGTAACTGGTTGTGATCAATTAGTTGTAAATTAGAGCGGCCCATATTGGTTATTCCTCAATCACCCACCGTAGTGCCGGACGATGTTTCAGAGATTCAGTGGAGCTGATGTGGTTTTTCTCCTTGCTCTCATACGACATAGTTAACTTGGGAATTTGGGCCAGTGAAGGTTCGGCTGAAGCAGAGTCCTATGATAGAGATTTAGGTAGACAAGGGAGGCTCTAGTCAGGATTCCTAACCCCAGTGTAGCAGTTCAGGGGAGGGGTCCTGGAGAAAGTGACAACAAAGCTGAGGCTTAGTGAGTGACAAGAAGTGAGCTGGGCCATGGGAATGAGGATGGGGAGACAACTGTTCAGGCAGAGGATACAGTGTATGCGACGGTGCAGAGGCTAGAGAAAGACTAGTGCTTGTTGTTCGTCCTTGTCGTCCCCGTGTGTTAGGACTTTTCAGCTAGCATCCAACAAACTATTCTATACATACTATTTTGCCAGTGCTATGGCTGGGAATAGAAAGATAACTGAGAAAATAGATAATGTGAGTATAGTAGGAGAAAATACATAATGTGAATATAATGGGATGAGTGCTGCCAGTTACTATGGAAACATAAATATTAAGTCTTAGCCCAACTTAGGTGTCAGGGGAAGCCTTCTGAAGGAGCTAATACCTAACCTGAGTCTCATAGGATGAGAAAGATTTAAGAAAGGTGAGCAAGTTGTGAACAATGAAAGAACAGGGAAAAGATGTGGACTATAAATTCATTCCATTAGAAAACATGCATGTCTTTTCAGGAAAAGAGCAGTTGAAAGAAGAAAACAGTCTAGTATATTCTGCAGCCTTTACTATTATTTTAGTTTTCAAGACTTTCCTTTATTTACATAAAAAAATGATCTTTAGAGGCTATTTACCAAATTGTCTTAGTAAAATGTGTTAGCCATTATTGGGAATTGGCATTTTTAGTTCATTGGAGATAAACTTCAGTTTAGTTTTTCAATTTCTGAGTGAGTTGAGAATGTTGCAGAATGTATTTTGTCTTTTAGGGTTTTCTTTAGCTTGTTCAATTTTTTCTCTTTGTTTTATTTATGTACGTCCTCCTCCTATATTTGAAAGTGGGAGTAAGGGAAAAGGGGCAAAACTTTGGTAACAAAGAGACAAGACTGTTATAAAGCAGAAAAAGAAAGCAAACTATCATCGCCAAATTTTGTTTTCTAGAAATTAATTAAGATTCTCGGAAATATATTCTAGCCACCCTGAGGATACAAAGGAGGGAAAGACTAAAGTAGGAAAGTACTTGAGTGGGAAAAGTATCAGAGCCATAGAAAATGAAAAGCAAACCTGTTAATTGAAAAATCTTAGATAATTTATATTTACTGGGATTCTTAAAGGGATAATAGCATAAGGTTACCCATCCTGTTTTCTAGGTTGGTTCGTGTGGCATGGTCAGGGATTAGCAGAAGCTCCGTGCCATGCTTCACCATTTGCAATAGTTGACAAGTTTAGAAATTAGAAAAGATTATATACAATAGCTTTTTGTTCAGTATTCTATGGGAGAAATGAGGGTGAGGAAACAGAACTCATTCCAGAACTGTGGCCAAGTTGCTAACTTTTATTTAGGTGAAAACTATCCAGAAAAATGTTTCCAAGTAAAATGTAGTTTTGGTGATTGAAGCCTGTTTTGTTGACCCACAGAAACCATACTTTCCTCATTTCTGGCCATGTTAATTGAGAGGTCTTGATTCCTGCTCCCTCAATTAAATGAAGACACAGCTTCTTACTTTCAAATTCTTTCACAATTGGTTTTTACATTTTTTGTGTGGCAAAGCAGGGGAGCTCCCTCAGGGAAAGGCTAAATTTCTCTTGAAGCAGCCTTAAGGATACTGCAGGTTCTGGTACTGCGGATTCTGTGGTGTTTAAACTTTTTATTTAAATAGACTTGGGGTGCAGAATGCCACCATTCTTCAGAAGCAAGTTGTGATGACAGAGGGACCTTCTGTGACTTTATGGAGCAGATTTTACTCTGGGTGTTTAAAAAAAAAAATGTACTGCACAGACTGTACTAAAAGAAAAAGCTACCAGCAGACACGCAATGTAAATTAATTCCTAACAACCATTTTGTGTTTATATAAAATGGAAATGAAGAATAAGAGTATTTTATGAAATTGTAAATTTCTTGGTCTTACTAACTTGGCTTTCAGGTTCTCTACTTTTTCTTCTTTTGAAAAAGATGATTTTTGTGGAAGCATAGCTTACAATGCTTACAATGTTGCTTCTTAAAATTTGTGTACCACTATTAGCATTTTAATGAAGGCTAATTCATCACAGTTTGTCAATTGCAGCAGTAAAAACTTAAATTTGTATAGTGCTTTATAATTTACTGAAAGTATTAGAAAGCTTCATTTAAGCCTCACAATAACCCTGTATGGTAGGTAGTCTTCTTTCAGTTTACATGTGAATAAAGTGAGGCCCTGAGATGTGAAGTAGCCTGGCTGAGATCATACAGGTGAGACTAGTGATAGTTAATATCAACAGAGGGCTTACTGCGTGCGGTTCAAATGATATTACACTAACTGAGGTAACCCTCACAAGAAGATGCTTCTCATTTTACAGCCGAGGAACTTAAGAGGTAGACTATCTTGCCCTGGCACACGATATCAGAACCAGAGAGGAAGGACTTGAATCCAGGTAATCTGGCTGTAGAGCCCATGCTCTGAACCATAACCCTCCATCTGTGACCATAGATTTGTTGGTCAAACCAGAACATGTTTTTTCTAGGAAAATTGCTAACTCATTAAGAACTCCATAAGAAGGAGGCATAAACAGGACTGCCCCAGACAAACCTTAGAACCAAGAATGACCAGGCACATATGCTTGGGCACAGAGCATGGAAATGTATGTGAAGTGTCATGAAGCAATAAAGTCAATGGGTTGCCATCAGGCTTATGGAAGACATTCATCATTAAACCCCAAGACAGATTTTTCACCTCCCAATTGAATAACACGTTTGAGAATGCTAATACAGACTGCTAATACAAAATGCCTGTCTGAATTTGAAGAGGGACTGCCACAAAGACCAGAGCTCGCCCCTTGATGATAATATATTAAATGAAATTAGTAAAACTTTACTTAATATAATTAAAATTCTGAAGGTTAGATTTAACTTATCTAATTAAATCTAATGTACTGGGAAAACACAGCTTACTTTATAGCTAATCAAGGGCTTTCCAAATATATTGATTCTGAAGTTATTTATTTTTCTATTACTTTAATAGTTAAAGTCTGTGCTGAAAAGATGTTTTGAGTCTAAACTCCAGGCTTGAGGCAAGCAGGCAAAGGAGAATGTTGAGTTTAATTTTACCCATATAGAAAGCTAGCTCCAAAAGCAATTTACCTTTTTTTTCTTTTTCATTTCATGCAAGCTCTTTCAGTTCGTATGACTTGGTTGATGTGAATTTGTAGGGTACACATTCACTCCCCCTATCTGAGTCATGTTTCTTAATGCCCCATGAGATTAGAACGTAGGTCACCATTAGGCCAGTAAAGAAAAGACCTTCTGCGGTAAGGAGTTATATTTTCTGTAAACTCTATTTGGGCATGTCATTGCTGGATTGGAGAAAGGAGAAAAAGCTTGATGGGACTGAGAGTTGGAAATTCTGACAGAGGAGAAGAACCCCCAAATATTTTTGACTACCTGAGTTAGGGTAGACCGAAGTTCCTGAGAGCCACCTACCCCCACCCACTTCTACTTTTCAGTGGAAAAATAACTCAGTGATAAAATGACAAAGTTAAGCAAATTTGGGGGAAATTATATGTACATCTGCTTTATTAATATTTTTGTAAATATATAAATATGTCTTGAACAGTATAAGAAAATTATAGACTAGAAATGGTTCATTGAGACCCTATAATAGGGGTAATTGATTTAATGAGAGAAAGCAGGGAAGGTTTCAGTTAGGAAATAATAAGTGAATAGATATTTGAGGAAAGAGGGTAGTTAACTTGGTTGGAGTGACAGAAGGTTCTAGACAAGTGTAACAGAATGATCAAAGGGTCGATGACAGGAATGGACCATCGTAAATTCAAGAGATTGAAAGCCTGTCAAGCTATAGCTCAGAGGACATGGAGAGATGGAGTCAGGCAAGAGCCTTCTGGGCCTTAGAATACCTTTTGATCTTTATTTTAAGAAAAATGAGGATCCACTAAAATCTTTTAAAAAGTGGAAATGGCACAATCAATTTTGTATTGTGTATTGGAAATTTCAGAGACTGAACTAGAAGGGGCTGAAGTCAACGAAGAGAGAGAGAAGAGTAAAGTAGGAAGGTGGGCATGAGACAATGGAGTGAGACCAGAGGTGTGGCAGTAGGGATAGGAGTGAATGCACTGGAGATAGAGTTGGGAGGTTACAGGACTTGGCAATAGATCGGGTATGAGGGAGGGAGAGACTAAAAGCAGATTGTCAGTGACAACACCTAGGTTTCTGACACAGGCACTGAAATAGATTATCGTGCAATATTGGAGGAGGATTTATTTTTAAAGGTATATTATTTGTTTTGTTTTAACCACAGTAAGCTTGAGGGACTTTTGTGACACTGAAATGGAGACAAAGTTGAAGTAGGATAAACCTATGGAATTCGGAGGAGCATTCTTGAGTGAAGATATGAATCTTTAATCATTTGTATATAGCTAAGAACTGATGCTTTGGGCTGGAATGAGGTCTCCTAGGATGCAAATAGGGCATGAATAGAAGTTCTTGGCCAGAGCCTTGAGGAAAACTTCACCGTGATAGCTAGGTAGCACATAGTAAATTCTGCTAAGGAAATAATATTAGTGTGATGAGAGATATAAGTAGGAATAACAGGAGAGTTGCAACAGAAAAAGGGCTGAGGCTATTTCATGGAGGGTCTTATCAACATCTTAAGATTCTGCCGAGAGGTCAAGAAAGAAAGAAGAGGATCTCTCCTTTCGATGTGACACCATGGAGGTCACTGAGAACCCCAGCAGTGGCAGTGAAGCAGGGTGAGGAGGCAAGAGCTGGAGCATGGTGAGCGGGGACATGAGTGGAAGGGAGAAGAGAACAGCAGGAACACACAGCTCTTGGCAGGAATTTGGCAGTCAGGGGTAGGGGAGAGAGAGGTGACTGCCGTGGGATGTGGTTAGTTTTGTTTATTAAATGACAGGTATTTATTGCATGGTTGAAAGCTAATGGATAGGATCCAGGAGGGAGGGAGAAGTTGAGATACATGAGAGAAAAGGGGTTCTTTTACTTCTAAGAAAGTGAGCGGATGAGAAACAATTCAAGAAATAGTTATTGGCTTTAAAAAGTAGGGCCAGTCTTCCTACTGTACCAAAAGGAAATTTTATGACTTGTTTACAGATATAGATAGGCATGTACTTTGGTAGACAGATGATTCCCAGACATCATTCCCAGACAGGGAATTCTGGTCCGAATGTTTGCATTTTCTCTGTATATAAGAGGTAAGACTATCTTCTAGTAGGGAGGTATGCATGTCCAAGGTTTTCAGGCTAGAGGCAAAAATTTGAAAAAATTGTATTGTGGACAATGGAAGGACTAGGCAACTGGAGAAGTTACTAGGTAGGTAGGTAGTGGTAAGATTGGCAGGCAGTGTGGAAAGCCTGATTGAGTTTGCTGATTCTGAATTTATGGCATTATTCTGCCCCGTGCTTTGTTTCTCAGGCTGTATTCAGCTCCGTGGGTTCAGGCACAGAGAACAGCAAGCATAGATTTCAGCTGGGGTAGAATGGAGGAGGTGGGCTTTGGAAAGGGAGAGTTGAAGGATCTGAGAGCCTTGGGTGGTGCACGGGCCAGCCCTGTGAAGGTTGCCATCACCCAGGCTGAGAGCAAAGTTTGGGAAGAAAGGAAGCCCGTGAACCACTCAAAAGAATCTTTCCTAAGAGAAAGGAGATGCGGGGGAGCTGCTAGATGACAAAAATCAGCCAGAGAAGAGCCTAAGATACCTGGATTCTGTGAAATTCAAAAAAAGGGGTGTGTTTCGTGGTTAGCAAGAAGGTGGAGGGAAAATGCCTGCAGGAAGCAAGAGGAAGCCAGGAAAGAACCCCCAAACCCTGACTCTGAGGTTCACGGGCAGGGGAGGAAGAAGGAATCAGCAGCTGCTTGAGAAGGCTGCAAGGGAAGCAGTATCCTTAGAGAAAGCCAGGCTGCAGGTAAGGCAGGTAAACCTGGATGTTTACAAAGCCGTAGTTGCAGAGAACACAGTTGAAATGTGGCAGGTGGTCCTACGCAAAGCTCTCTATAATATAGAGTTCCAATTGCCACTGCTTCCTTTCTTTCAGTGTGTGAGAGCTGCTTTGAAGCAAGCTTCACTTTGACTGCCCTCGATGAATGCTTTAGAGATCAGTGGAGAGAAAAGGTTATGGATGTTTGGCCACACTGTTAATTAATTGCTGTGGGGGAGGCTGTTCAATTCTTATCCCCGCCACCAGTCAAATGAATAGTTGGGGAATGCTGCAGAAGAAAGAATGGATTCTTTTTTCACGTACAAGAATGGCAAATCAAATACGAAGGCAGAAGAAAAATTAATAAAACTCATCAGCTTAACCTTGATTTGCAAGATGCTGATAGAGGACAAAGGGAGCTCTCTGATAATAGACAGTATCGTTACTTCAGCGTAGAGCTCCCCTGGCTTTGTGCAGTTGGAAGCGAAAAGCAAGAAGTTCCTTGACAAGTGTGTTTATCAAGCACATCTGCAGTGTTATTTTGTACGCTCACTTGCAGCCTCTGTCATTCTCTTCCACGCTCATTTAACGTGATGGACTTGTTTGGCAAATCCTTCAGATGGTGGGAGGACAGGAGGAGGAGGAAGCTTACTCTGGATCATAAAGTAAAAGATATTGGTCTCTCTTCGCGCACACACACTGACTCTTCCTTCTCCTCACCCGCCTTGATCATCGTGATTACTTGTAGTAAAGAAAATGAATGGCTAGGTGATGTAATACTGTGCATCTCTTGATTAGTTGCTCAGAGCACCATGGAAAAAGGATTGTGGTATGATTGTCTGATTTGACTTGAATTGTCGATTAGGAAGAGAAAAAACTTTGACAAGTTCTTTAACCTGCGTCTCGCAGAATTTCAACTGGTCCTGCTGAATACGAGTTCAGACGCATCACTCCTACCGCGATGGTTGGTCCTGGCCGGCAGCAGCTGTCATCTGTAGTGCTATGTGCGACACACACTGTGATGAGCATTTTGGGTTCATATATTTTTTTTCCCCCAAATACCAGCCTGATATTTTTTACTGTCATATTTTAGAATATATAACTGAGATTCTGGAATGTAGAATGATCAGTCCAAGATCACACAGTATGTTGGTATCAGAGCCCAAATTCTGGGCCAGGTGCCACATTCTTTACCAGAACACTGTGGAACAGCACTGTCCAACACACATAACGAAAGCCTCATGTGAAATTTTAAATTTTCTAGTAGCTACAGTGAAAAAGTAGAAAGAAACAGGTGAAATTAATTTTAATAACTTAATATTCTAGATATATTTAACCCAATATGTCCAGAATATTATCATTTCAACATGTGATCACTATTTTAAAATTATTACTGAGATATTTTACATTCTTTTTTTTTTTTTTTTTTGTCATACTGAGTCTTTGAAATTCAGTGTGTCTTTTACACTTATAGTACATCCCAGTTCAGGCTAGCCACATCTCAAGTGTTCCGTGGCTCCGAGGGGGCTAGTGGCTGCTGTACTGGGCAGCCCAGCTCTAGACTGTAGGGAAACAGAGCTCTTTATCACAGAGGATTTGCTGAGTTTATTACAGGTTTTGTTTTGAGATGAATAGAATGAGGCCTTCCTGTGCATGCTGTTGGTCTGTGTAATACAATGTGATAAGGGGTTAGTAGCATCCTTCCTCTCATCCCTTTGTCATGAGTGGTAGCCTTCTCTCTTAAAGGTGTGTGGGTATGTTTGTGTGTGTGTTTGTGTGTGTGTCTGTGTCCTCGCTTTATGATACATAGAATAAATGAAAAAAAGAGACAAACCATTGCCAAGGTTAAGATAAACGTAGGTTTGAGTCCCTTTGCTATCTATGTTAACTTGGGCAATTATTTAATCTCTCCGGATTTGTCTTTTTGTCTGTGATCTGTTCTTACAGTTTTATAGCCTATACCTAGGCTGTTCTTAAAGGATTGCCATATAGCAGGACAAAACCAGATTATGCAATTAAGGTAATACCTGAGAAGTAGGAAGCGATTAATGTGTTTATGGAGTGATTATTATCCAGTATGTTAAAAGTCCTTGTATAGTTACTACCAAAGATTGGCATAAGCAGAGTCCCTAAACAGAAATATAAAAGCAGGCTATACACTATACTGAAATTACAAAGCAACTTTACAAATAACCCATATCTATTTTTGGACAGGTGCCTTTATATATAACTTAAATTTTATTTGACCATTCTTAGTGTTAGAACTCAGTTACTTTTGTCTCTTTGTATAGATATCATTGCATTGAGATATATTTTGAAGGTCCTTAGGTAGTGATCTTCTCCAAATTTCTGCAGTACTTGAGGTTTCTAATTTGATGGGTAGAAAGAGGGGAGTTTGTATGTCTTACTCTATGTAATTGTTGTAAGATTATATGTAATTTTTATGCTTTTAACTTTTATCTGAATAAAAAGTATTTTAGGTTTATATAAACAGCTTAATAGGTATTTATGTGAGCTAAGAGTAATTTTTATTATATATGCCCTCTTTTAAAAAGCCCTCTTATAAATTCATGTCACAGAAAATATTTGGTTCAGCAGCTTGTGGTGGTGGATTTCAATATCCCAGCCTTGTATGTGTCCAGCTCCAGGGCTGTAACAAACTATGCCTGCTCTGTTTATGATACCTAATAAAGAGCAGTCAACCATGGTGATATTACCATACAATACCATCGAAGTCACACATAAATGTCTGCCCATGTTGTTTTTAAAATTGAACAAACAGGTGGTTATTTGTCATTGATATAAGAAATGGACAAGTCACTTCATATCCATAATTTGCCTTCGTTCTCAATCGCTGGCCTGTGGAAGATTTAAGGGTATATCCACTTTCTTTCCCCTCAGAACTAACCTTATTTGTGTCTATTCATTTCTGTACAGAGGTTACTACATAATAATTGTGCCTTTGAAGAAATCTCGTGGGAAATTTATCAAGCCATGGGAGAGTCCAGATGAAATGGAATTAGATGAGGTAACTATGTCTTTGTTGGTTGTGTCTTTCATTAGTCATTTAACTTACTAAATATCCTCCTTCTCCCTATGGAGGCCTTTCAGCATCTAATCCAGGTGCTTGCTGGCTTGTTCACTGCTGGCTGGTTAGATGGTTCAGTGCTATGGGCATGTTAACTTCTAGAAATCTCAGCAAAGATCCTTTTGTTTTAATTTAAAAAAATTAAGCTGTTATAAAGCTTACAACCTGTCTAATCTTTGATGGCCTTAATATTTTGCCCCTTGCCCCTTGTAAAACATGATGCAGATATGTGGAAGGTGAAGTGAATTGTCGGCAAAGACTTAATCACCATTGATATAAATTCTAAGGTCTGCTTCATTCGTGCAATGGTTGCTAAGGCTGTTACAAACTCCACATTGCAATTTGCAGCAGAGTTCATTTGACCTACTGTGTGGTCTTCACCATTTTCTTAAAGAATTCTGTTGATTAGCAAATGTTTGCCTTATTCCATATTCTGTAGGTTTTCAGAATCAAAAGTGCATTTAACTACAGAGGAAAACAAAACAAATCAAAAATTTTGAGCAAACCAAGAAATATAGAACAACAAACAGCAAATACCAAATAGTATGATTTTAATTTTCAAAATCTTACAATAGTAGGTGCATTTTAATTGATACTCTTTGTAAAAAGAACTTTTTGTTTGAAAGTTAATACGTAATATGAAGAACAAGACCTAATTATTACATGCCTCTATTTAGATAAGAAAACTATGATCCAGGAGTGTTAAACTAGATCCCCAGTGAGCCAAAGCAAGATAATGGCTGTAATTGACATTTTAAAATACAGAAGAGACTTTGTTATTTTAACGTGGTGCTGTTTTGAATCAGTTCACAAGGCCAACAACCAGGCCCTCATTTGGGGAAATAGGAGATTTTAATTTATCGGGCTTATTTACAACATAGACCACGTGTCGTATTACAACCGGTTATTTCTAGGTATTTTCTCTACCTTGAATTAGTACAAGTGAATCAATGAAAACAATAAATTCCCTAACTGCATTACAGAGAGATGATATTTATTTCATACGTGTCTGCACAAAGAAGTCTGTGCTCTAAAGAAAAAAAAGGATGCTAGCTTCCTTTGGCAGACATAAGTCATCTCTAGAAGTGGGATTCATTTTCACTTACTTCATTTATGTGAATTAAATTCGATCAAGTTCAGAAGAGGAGATGAGTTCAAGGTTAGCCCTATGCTTTTGTGTCATTATTTAGTGATGAGATGACCACTGGAGGAGTGTGGCATTAGACATCATTTCAATAATGTTTTCAAGTAATTTAGGTATGTTATCAATTTAATTTTTTCTGTTGATAATAAAGGAACAAAATCATTATTCTGTGATATTGGAGAAATAGTAATCCTTCATCTGAAGATGCAAAATGATCAGCTGGTCTTCTGTAATCATTTTGAAGGAAGACATGATTTTACTTGCAACTGTAAATTAATCAGTTCTCAGCTGAGTTGCAGAATTGTCACCATCCCATTTTAGTTGGAATTGAATTTAAAATGCAAAGGCAACTTGTAGAATCTATGAATCATTCTACCTATTAAAAAAAAGTTTTCAAGGCATTGAGATCTATTCCAAAATGACATCAACTACTTTTAAATAATAAGCTTTCCTTAGAAGTAAAGCCATTCGATAGTAATAGGAAGTGATTCTCTTTTACAGCCAGGTTTTAACCTCCAAAATGCACAGCAACACTAATGGATTAAAGTATAGGGCTATATGACTTTGAACTTTCTTGCAATTAAATTCTATGGGTCTGTGCTTCTGATTCCCATAACAAAGGGTCATTTTAATCATCCAAGTTGTGGTGCATTAATCTGTATAATAGTTTGATAAAGAACATTTTATTAATTCAAAATTTTTGGGTCAGGATGGGTTGTTTCCCACTTTTCTTACTGATATAATTGAGACCACATTGTAGAATTAATGGTGGAAGAAATAAGATATGCATTGACTGGAAAATGAAAATTATTTCTGATAAAGAACTAAAGCCCCTGATATATCTTCTGGAATTACGTCCAATACATCTTGTAACTATTGCGGAGGGGAACAAATGAAAGTAGGCTATGGCCTCACTTTATGCTTACTCATCCAGTTTCTGATCCCTATAGACAGTTTTTTTTTCTACTATGGATAATAGAAGCATTGTAGTAATTTTATCTCTAGCTTGGTACTGCCAGCTTTGACAAAGCAGTGTTCCTCTCTTAAATGTATTTGACCAAGTAATTTTTCAGAAAGGCCTATAATTCAAATTGTTGGAACCATGTCATCAAATAGAATGGTGGCCTAAGGGGATTTCCACATGTATGCCTCGTATCTAGGCCCATAAAAAATTGAAAGAGGCCTTCTAAACAGAGTTACTCTCAAAATTACCTTCTGAGCTCATTTATCCTTTGTCTGGGGATGCTCTCCACATGATAAATTCATAAACTGGAACTCCTGTTGTCAAGGTCAGACTGGGCAGAGCAGATATTAATAGTCAAAGTGAATTTTGGGTGGAATGACTCCCAAAATGTTAGTTATATTTAATTCAGAGCAGGTCGTGTAATATATCATAAGCTTTTCATTGCATTGTACTTCAAAGACTTGCCGTAAAATAATGTAGTCATTTGTGGTTATAACTTCAACGTACTGGCTAACTTCGGTGTCATCTGAGCTCACTTGAACCATTTAAAATATAACACAGGAAGCATCCTACAGAGGTTAGAACAACCTAAAGGGGCAGAGTGATATTCCAGGTTTGGCCTTAATAAATGAGTGCATTGGATCTAAGGAGCACCAAAAAACTCAAATATTTTGTTCTGAAGTACTTCCTCTAAGTCTTCTAAGGAAACACGAGCTAAAGGTACTCGTTGGAATGACAGTGATATGGATGAATTTTGACTGTTGCCTACATTTGAAATATGAATAAAATCAAGATGGGGTTTGATCAGTGAAGTAGAAGAGGGCACACAGTCCCATAAACAACTGATGGTAAATGTTTTTGATTAACCAACCTTAAACAGCTGTTTACCTCATCCACAGTGCATTTCTCCTTCTCAAAGTAATGGGCACTGTCATTTACTGCATATCAACATTAACCTGTGGAATGACTTTTCAAGTATAATATTGCACTAAATATCTGGCATCAGAATTTTTTTAAATTAGCATGTTAAAATAATCCAGGAAAGGGAAATAACACATACATCTATGTTAATAACGGTGGATGCACAAAAATTATATCTAAATACAGACTGAGTAAAACGATTTAGGTTATCAGAGTTTAAATATCACATTTATGTTTCTTTGATATTGAGCAGTCATTAAGTATAATATAGTTGAAAAAATCTTATGCATAATTTCATTTTATTTCACTAATTTAGTCTGATACATTGTGACTTTCTATTGTGCTTCAGTTTCCTCATTTACAAAATGGGGATAATATCAACCTATCTTACAGGGTTATTATGAGGAGTATATTAGCTAATGTATGTTTAGGCCCCTTAGAACAGCATCTGGTACCTAGTAAGTGCTTAATAAATGGTAACTATTATTATTATTATCATTATCATCATCATTATTGTAAGTAAACCTAAATTTGACAACAGGATTGAAAGATAGTGCTAAGTTTCTGGCCTTGCTTTTTTACTGGCCATTTGGTGCATAGTTGATCAGTATACTTGAATTTATTATCAGATGGTCCAAATTTGCTAAACAAGTGATGCCCAATCTCCTGTGGTTTTCATAAAACAGCATCTATTTCATGTAATTTTAATTGCATCAATAAATTCAAATTTCACAGAAAATTTTAGAACATTATAAATTAAATATTATTTAATAATAACATGGGTACAAATTATTTATATAACTAAAAGACTGTTTTTTACATTTTTTAGGGTACAATTTTGAACCAGCTGAGCACATTTATGACTCAGTGTAGAAGGGACTATAGTACACCATTAGATTCCTAACAGAGGGATTCAGTGTTTATCATTTATATAGTCTACAGCCGTTATTATCACAGAAGCCTGGCCTTGGTTATGCCAGGATCTCATTCTACTAAGTTGAGATCACTACTTTGGTTTTTACTATATCATTTCTATATACAAAAACAAGGGTAGTAAATAGTTGTGCTGCACTGTTAAGTACCTTAATTTTGTTTATTGAGATGAAGACAGGGTTCATTTCCTTTTCCAGTTTGTCCTCAAATAAGTAGTCTTTTCTATACAGATACTGAAACAAATGAAACCAAAATTACTTCCAAGAAACTGTTAAAAAGTTGCTGCTTACAGCAAAAGGCATCTCAGACTGATACAGACCTTTCCCTGTTAAACTCTGTGAAATATTAGTATTTAATGGGAGAAGACAAAGGAAACTTTGACATCATTTTGAAATCAATGTTTATAACATACCATTAATATCATGTTCTCCTAATAAAAGAGTCAATACAAAACAATAGATTATCCATAAATAAATTCTGCTGCTTTTTTTTTCGTACATGAAGGATCTGTATGTACGTGCATATGTTTGTTTTCTTTTGGGTAATATTAAAACTAATTTTTATCCACACTGACTATATTATCTGCCAAGGCATTCAAACCCCCCAGAAAGCTAGATTCTAGAAAAAATAGGCTCCATGATAAAATGTGAAGAATTGCACCCCAGTCGGTTAAGCAAGGAGCCAAGTCAAGCCAGAAATCATTAAAAATGAGTAACAATGTCTATTTAATATACGTAAATTGGAAATTATTCACTGGAATCTGCTTCTGCTGATATTGATGGAATTTTGTATCATATGAAGTATTGCATTACTAAAAACAAACTAAAATGGTACTAACCTCTCCTAAAATTTGGTCGTATTTCAAGATTTAGATGGCTTTATCGGAGGTTACTACTTGTTTAATGAATCTCCTGCAAGGCAAGGCTTTTATGAGTCAAGCTGACTTTTTTTCCTCAGACAAGTTATGATGCACTATTGCCCTTTGAGAGGGTTTCATTAGTGTAGGAAATGAAAGGAGCCACCAGTGAAGGATCTAATTGCCCTATGTTTATAGCCTGGGCCTTGCAATACCAGTCCAGTATCTTACCTGAACAGGAAGACGAGCGTTGGAAGACTGCGAGAACTGAGATTGAGCGATGCTGACATGCTGCATGAAATGTGGACAGACTGCATTTGGGTTGTTCCCAGTTCTGAATTAATTTCTCTCATTAAACCATCCATAAGTTGGCTCGTTGTTGTTTACAGTTCTTTTTCTGTTTCCCACTTTTTTCCCTCAAGCTGCTTAAGGAGATATCTAGGAAACGCAGAAGCATCCGTTATGGGAGAGAAGTTGAATTAAAGCCATATATTGCCGCTCACTTTGATGTCCTTCCCACTGAGTTCACCCTGGGAGATGACAAGCATTACGGTGGATTCACAAACAAGCAACTCCAAAGTGGTCAAGAATATGTCTTCTTTGTATTAGCAGTAATGGAACATGCAGAGTCTGTAAGTTAATTATGATGACAACTGTTTCCTGTGGTATGCTTATACATTTTCACTGGAATATGGTTATTTGAGGATTTGTAGGTATATCCATCCTAATTATTTCTCATGAGCTGTTATTAACTTAAATGTAATAATAGGCTGCCTACTCTTTGAACATTGCTGAATATACTGCTTGAGACAGCATTACAAACAAGACTGTCTCTGATGACAGGGAATTTAGATGGACCTCTAGTTTATGAAGTACCAGATTGATAGAACATGGTTCATGAGACCTTTCAATGTAACACAAATAGCGTGGTGTTAGAGCCATAACTGCTCACTATCTTCTTTCCTCATCCTTTTAAAATAACTTTTCTCAAAAAAAAAAAGACTGTCCTCATTTTGCCTAATACCTGATAGACATTAGCGCACATCATTACAATGGGAACTAACAAGCTCAGATGTTCAACACAGCATATTTCTAGGTATTTGAAAATATTGAATCGGGGTGGGGGGTAATTGTATTTATTCTCCTATAACTGCCAGTGAGACCACAGTACCTCTACGTAGATTCACGGGGAAGGTCTGTCTAGGAAGAGGTAAACACAGCAGCTTCCTTAATTATAGCATTTTATGAGTGACTTTATCAGCGAAAAGCCAAGAAAGTTGGAAAATAATTCAATAAAAGGGAGAATTCCTAAGGTACTCTAAATAATGAGTTGTCTTTTTGATGTAATTCATCTTGCTCATATGTTGTTTTGTGCTTCAGTTGCTTTGAATGTTTAAGAAAAAGGAAGAGAAATTGTAGATAACAAGTGGACATGGATTTTGAAGTGGCAGTTCATAGTAACATTTAATATACATGTTCTAAACTGTATCTTTCTAATCGGGGCCTAAATCTGACAGGCGTGGCAACTCAGTTGAGCCAGTCACTTCCCGTATTTAAGAAGCCCACGATGAATCAAAGGTTTCTCCACATCAGGTGTTAGCATGTACAGTGGGGCCTCTCTTCAAGGAACTGAAGGAATTCCCCCATGGAAAATCAAAGTACAAAGGCAGCCACTCTGTCTGGTTTACCTTTGTGCTCAGAATGTCATTTGAAAACAAAGTGATGGTCTTCCTGGAATTTTAATGTGAGGATATGCTTTCTCTTTCTAGTTGAAGGTTTTAAGGCAGAACATCAAGGGAATGGAATGTTAGAAATCATCTTTTTCTTTTTTTCAAAAAAATGACTTTTAGATATTTGAGAGGAATTTTCTTTTAATAGCTCTAGGAATGCTTCAGAAAGTACATTCAGAACATTGAGGTAGATCAGAGAATCCAGCAAAGGAAAATCTCATCCGATCATGCAGACCGTCAGAGCCACTTACACACTCTGGTTTCTAACGTCTCCCAGACATTTCTGCCGGTGTTTAAGTGTAGCACCGTTGTTGAAGGGTCTGCCCCTTCTTTTAGTATGTCCTCTCACTGTTTCATTAAGAATTAAGATTTTTTTCCAAATATGTTATCTGAATAGTCCCTTTATCATCTTTCTGGACATTGTTCTCAAAGTGAATAGCATTTCCTTTATGTTTCATACATGTTTTCAGGCCAGCATTTATTTTATAGAAGAGACTTTTGTGTCCAGCTAGGATAATGTTTGCAGTGATGATGTCCTTTTGTAAGCCTCTAATTTCTACGATTAATTGTTAATAATGTGTGTAACCACTCCAAGAGTGAACTGGTAATTTGTGGAGAGAAAATACTTCTCCCTCCCCTCCAAAAACACAAGCTTTCCCCCTGTACATTGCCTCATATTAAGAATATCAGAGAACAGGTTTTGAATGATCTAAAGTTTAATCTCTTCTATTACTCCCACACACTGAACAAATTCTACCTTCTATGAGGCTGGTATCATGTTATGTTTTCTTTTCATTTTCATGTCTCTGTTTCTTGATTTGGGTTGGAAATCTATGTGCTTTGGGAAAACCTTTGCTTAGATTTCCATCTTTATTAACCAAGATTAATATTTCAAAGGCTCTTGGTAAAGAATTTCAAATCAGAGAATTTTGCTTGTTTCTACCAAACAATTTGGGCATGACCTCCAAAATGGAAGGGGAAAAATATAAATCAAAACAATTATAGAAAGGATCATGTTTCTTAGATATATAGTCTCTTTGCCAAGTCCTTTGTGTCAATCCTTACACCATAAATATCCTTTCTTTTTCTTTTTCTTTTTTAGTTGCTTCTGTGAAGGTTGGAAATACATACAGAGTTTTTATTTCATTTTGATACATGAGAAAATCTGAAAGTCTAGTCAGTGTCTTTCCTGAGCATATTGAAGATAGTGGGAAGGAAGAGTAGTCTACAAGCACTCAGAGAAGTGTATGTTCTCTTGCTTGACTGCGGAGGTTGTTGTACTTCAATTTGGAAAATATGCCCTGAACTAAGTTTTTAAAAGATGCAGGTTAAAAAAAATTAAATATTTTTACTGATCATGAAAAAATGAGCATATACACTCATGTCTTGATAAGCTCAGCCATTTGAAATGATGAGCATTTTATTTTATTCAGCAAAGATTTGCTGAGAACTCACTAAGTAGAGTTCTGTGCTAGCTGCTTTAAGCATGTCAACACAAATAGTGTATAAATGCTTAGTTTAGGAATTTATAGTTTCATTAAAGAAAATGAAGCATACACAAAAACGAAAAACCAAAATAGAGTTTGGTGAGTATCATTAAAAAAGGAATAAAGGACTAAATAAAATTTTTAAATTTATTATTTTTACCTATATCTTTTGGGATGACTGGTTACCACCAGTTAAGAAGAGGTGGCGTCAATGGAGGCAGTCTTAAAGTAGGGGATTGGAGAGTTGTTTGGTTTCAAGAATTAAATGTAGAACTTGAAAGGGAGTTAAGGAGCAAGAATAGAGCATTTAGGAAGTAGTAGCAAGAAGCTCATTGTGATGAAATATGTTGTATGTGCTAAGAAAGTTTAAAGCAAAATTGTGGATGCCCTTGAGAACCATGCTAAGATATCTAAGTTTTATTTGGGAATCACCAGAGAGTATCTTGAAGGTTTTACAATTGCGGTTTAGGACAATAACTTTAGCAGCAGTGGAGACTATAGAGGAAGGAAGAAACTCTTTTTATGGTTAGGAGAGCACGGATAAGGTCCTGAAGAAAAATGGTACCAGTGAGACTGGAAAGACAGCAGATGGTCCTGAGGGTCATTGATAATGTAAAATCAGTGTTTCCATGCCATCCCTGTCTCCATGAGGTGAAACCAGTGTCCATTCGTAGACACGGAGAGGATGAGAAAATTTGGGAAGTCAAGAGGAAGGGAAGGGGTATCTGGGAAGAAGGGAAATAATGTATGCAATTCTTAATTTGAGCATGCATGTAGGAATCTCTAGAAACAATTGGAAATGAAAATCTGAAACGCAGTAGAGTTTCTGAGTTTAGGAATAGTAATGAGGAAGTAATTTGCATAGAGACTAGTAGTTAAAGCTGGGGATAACCTCATCAGATAAGGGAGGAAAAGAGAAACTAATATAGAATAGAATTTAAGAATGTTGGTTCATAGGATGGAGTCAGAGGCAATTAACTCAGTAGGGTATGAGCAGTTGGAAAAATTACGAAGGTCCAATTGAGTACAGAATTAGGAAAGCCAGAGAGAGCAGTTTTAAAGAAGGCTTGATCAACTGTGGCAAATCTGGAAAAGATGTCTAGAAAGGTAAGGAGTAAATAAAGACAATTGGATTCGGCAAATGGAAGAAAAAGACCAACGATGGTGTGGGAGTGAGAACAGATGAGAAGTGAGTGGTAGGAGAAGCAGGACAGCCAGTGGGTATGGATTGGTCTCTACTGGAGTTGGAAAGTACAAGGAAAAGATAGGACCTTAAGCAGGAGGGAGAGTCAAGAGAATATTTTTCTAAGATAGGCTAAAATAGGGCAGAACAAAATAAGATATTACAGAAATAAAATTCATAGACATTTAATCCATTTCTTTACCAAGTTACTGTATTTTTGAAAAGTACATTTATTATCAATTATCTGTTGGCAACAAGCATGCCAACCTTCGAGTACTAATTATAATAAAATTAAATAAAAACTGCTAAATTCTTTTAAGTTCTAAAAATTCTGTTTTAAAAGCCATATCATCAATTCTGTACATCTTGCATCTATAATTGAAACATTGGAACTCTCATTTGAAATTGTAGACTTTATGTGTCCATTGTTTGGCCTCTGTTTCCTAACTAGTATACAGTAGTACTAAGTAGTACTAAGGACTATTGACATCATTTAACATTTAATTAAATATTGACTTATTTTGCTCTATGAATATTTACTTTGGTCTCCTTAACTGGGTGATAATGCTTGAGGGCTGGAACTCTGAATTTTTCTCTTGATTTTCATGTAGCACCTAACACACTGGCACAATGTAAATACCAGATCATTTTATATCTCAGTGAAATATCCCAGCCATATTAGATCTCAGTGAAAAAGTATCTATGAATTAATTGATGCCATCAAAATGATTTTATTATAAAATATTTCACTTTATAAGGAAAAATTTTGCAAAACCTCTTTTATTTTTTTTCCCCTCCCTTCTCCTCTTATTTTGCTAACATTGCTTCATGTACTTATCATCGAATCTATTATGTCCTGGATTTTTTGCCTCTTCTAATGCTAAAGATATACTCTAGAAAGCCATTATTTTACAACTAAAACAGACTCTGCTTTTCCTCAGAAGATGTACGCAACCAGCCCCTACTCCGACCCTGTTGTGTCAATGGATCTGGACCCACAGCCAATCACAGATGAAGAAGAAGGCTTGATCTGGGTTGTAGGTCCTGTCCTTGCAGTCGTCTTTATCATCTGCATTGTCATTGCTATTCTTCTTTATAAAAGGTAGGTTTGCCCAATATTTCTATTGCAGTTTTGCGGGCTGCCTTATTTTTGAAGACTTGGTCATTATTCTACAGTCGCTATGTGGTTGATCTTAGTAGAAATACTTCAGTACAGCCCCAATAATTGTTGGAAAAGTGTTTCCATTAGAGTTAGATCAAAAGGCAAAGACTGCACTGTTTAGAATCTTGTTCACCGTGTGGTACAGACTTTTGTTGTCCAGCATGCATGTATCCTAGGCTCCATCTCCTGGGCTGCTTTATGAAGGTGAGCACTTCTCATGACATTTGAAACATTAGTACATTCACAAGAAAATAATTCCATGCAAGTTTTCATTTGATTGTTTTAGATGATTAGTTGCTTGATTTCAACATGTTTTTGAAACACTATTACAGTTTAGCACATTTGTATACATTTCGTAAGTCTAATTTGCACAAGTGCAGAAATATTTCCCTGTAGCTATTTCTGAAAATTTAGCAAAACCAGCTAAAAATTAATGATTAAAGAAGGAAAAAAAAAAGAGAGACATGGAGAATGAGTTTTCTACCACTTTTTTTCTTCCACGTTTTTTGTAACCCCTTATTCCATGTCTTCACTAGTGAATTTTCCTAAATGTCCAAGAAGGGGATGTAAAGGTACCATTTTCCTTTTTAAAGGAAAATAACTTCAGTCTTTATATTCCCAAGTATCAATCTTGGGGATCAAAGTAACAAAGATTAGTGTCTTTGACTAAAATTAGGATACAAATAATCCATATCTACTCAATTTTTCTTGATCTTCCACTCTTTTTTCAATCCTATTTCTGCCTCTATTATATATAAGCAAGATTTTTTCCCCCAGGTCACTGCCTCGTCAGTTGGATAGAGAACATTAGTAATTATTCCCCTAAATCTTTTCTGACTTAAAAATAGAATTATAATGTTGTACATATATAAGATTATAAAAATTAACATATATAATATACTCTTAAACATTTAGAAAGACTAAATTCAAAATTATCTCCCTTTAAATCAATTTTTATTTTTTTCCAACCCAAATTTTATTTTCATAAAACATTAATCTGTCCCTTTGTTTTTTTTGTGGTATGTCATGTTTTGAAATGCTGCTATGAAGATGATCTCCTCCCTCTACTACGAGATAGCGTCTCTCTTTCTCTCTCTTTCTCTCCCCCTCTCCCCCTCTCCCTCTCTCCCTTCCTCCCCCTTCTCTC
This sequence comes from Daubentonia madagascariensis, assembly GCA_023783475.1. NCBI lineage: Eukaryota > Metazoa > Chordata > Mammalia > Primates > Daubentoniidae > Daubentonia > Daubentonia madagascariensis. The sequence continues at coordinate 11,340,383 of JAKFHU010000747.1, read as the reverse complement.
TCCCTATATCCTTGGCCTTCAAAATCAAAAGAGAATGTGTTCGTTTTGATTCTTTCTTATATGCTTAGTCTGATAATCTTACTTTCATTAATTCTTTTTTCTACCCACATAGCTCCCTTTTGAGGGTTTATATTAATTATTTCTACCGATCACTCCTAGTTCTTCTTATGTTCCTGGAATAGCCTTCCCCCCACCCCAACCTCTCGATTAAAAAGACTTCAAAACACTTCTCCTTTGAAAAACTTTCCTTTAAAAGGCTCTATTTCATTTTGTTCCAGCGTGAAAAGAGGGTTGAGAAAATAAAGGACAAATGAAAGAGGTTCATAACCATAACCCGTTAAATTGCCTGTCCTATTTTAGAGTTAGAAAGAATGAAAGAAATATCCATCATTATTTTTTTTCCTGATCACTGCCATTATTCAATTATCCATGCCATAAAATAGCTGAAAAAGCAAGTGATTGAAAACCAAAATCTCCTGTTAGTTGATAGTTCGAATCTTCCATCCCAATCCATATCTTGTGAGTGTGTATCTTAGGGAACCCGTCATATCTTATTGCCTCTCTCTGTGCAAGAAGAACGGGAAGGAGGCATGAGGTACCCACAAGCCCCAGGATAATCATAGGTCCTGTTTTGAGTCCAAGCTGGTACCCTTGGCTGTTTGTGGGCTACACTTATTACCAGAAAAGAATGCAATAATAAAAAAGCAAAAGGAGAATTTTAATCATTTCCTGGGAAATATTTATTCAAGTGGTCACATTTTGTGGGAGTCAGATCAGAAAACAAGTGCTTGTTGACAGGTGCATTTCTAGACCATATCCCATGATGTTTTGTGATTATTCGAAATGGACAAAATGCATGCCTTATTTTTTAAGTTGTGTCTCATTTGGATGTACCTAGCAATCATTAAATCATACCACATAACAGAGATTTGTGTGGTATTTGTGAATCAGTTATGTAAATGTGAAGAAATAGGATTATAGCCTGATAATTTTTTAAAGATTTATAATTAAGTTTTCCTTTCTTCATCTGCGTGTGCTTGAAAAAAAATCAGCTCAGTTATAATTTTTCCTAATCCTGCAAAAAAAGGCATCATATTTAGAGGTTTTATGACTCTGTTAAAATAGAGTTGCATTTTACTGTGTGCATATGCAGGCATCGTCTAATGCAATTGTTGGGAAATGCACACATCCTCGAATGCTAAGTATATTTAGCTAACCATCTGAAGGACTATGAAGTGTTTCTCAAATAGAAATGCTTGCTTCAGCAGTAAAGAACATTCCTGACTTGAAATTCAAGTAGACCCAACAATGTCCTTCTTGATTATCATGAGGCTGTGCAAGAGAAAATCTTCCGTACCCAATGAATAGTGTCTTTTATAGCTTGGATTCTGAGCAAAGTTAATTATATAATAAATACTTAATTCCCTCTTTTTAGATGCTTTTCAGTTTATACACAGGTCATTGGTAATGACTCAGAATTGAAAGTATCATTATTATTATTATTATTAAAATGTTTCACTTCCTGTATGCAAATAATGCTTTGAGAAGGAAATGAGTATAAAATATTGTTGACTCACATTGTCTTGATAATCCCTTTTATCATATACACCTGCTTATAAGATGCATTTGAAGTAAGTGTGTAGCTATGGATAGTTTTAGCATATAAAGTATATTTTAACCAGCTATCTGAAGAGACTTTGAGACTTATTCCTATTAATTATATTAATAGGGAAATAGCACACTCATATCTGGCATTCTGTTCATTTGACTTTGTTTTTAATCTAGTAAGTCACACACCTATGATACATTGATAATTAGTAACAAAAAAAAAAATCACTGATGCTTTGTATGGGCCCTTCTGATCCATCAGAAAATCAAAATATGTTTGGTAGGTCTTTAATGTTATAAATTTTCTTGCACTGTGAATTTTTTTGAAATTTTGTACTCCATATGTGATATGTGCCATGATTTAAAAATCCAAATTACAGAGATAAGATGGTAGCAAGGTTTGGACAAACACTGGACTAGGATTCAGGAAACTTGAGTTTGAGTCCCAGCTCTGTGACTAGCTGGGCCTAGATTTCCCAATTTGTAAAGTCAGTGGATAGACTAGAAAATTAACCTTTTTAATAATAATGTTCTATAATCTGAGAACATTAAAAACCAGGTAATAGAACTGATACTGTACATCCATCTATGCCCATGAAAAAGAATACATAAAGCAATTGAGTGTTCTTAGATATTCTGTGTATCTGTTACATATGTAGAGCTTTCCAGACATTCTTTCAGAACTGTTCAAGAATTATTTATATAGAAAATACATATTTAAAAATGTTAACCCGACTCTCAGAAAAGCATTTCAAGATGGACGAGAAATGTTTGTTATGTACTATGGAAAAAAAATGTAGACTAGGAGGTTGGAGAAGTCTAAGGCACACTTTAGGCAAAATTCACATCCTTGAATGGTAATAGTCCAACTTGAACACACACTGTGGATAGAGTAAATACTTTCCTTCCTCATCCCAAGATGTTTATGTGCAGAGGCCCCAAGGTAGATGTAACTGAAATATAGACTTTAGCTTTTCCAGGTTTTCCCGGCTCCAACATTGGCTTTCTGCAGGATTTACTTCTTTAGTCTTCTCTCTTTTTTTTTAATCAACCCTACATGTATTAATATTTCCAAGCTCTCATAAAAGAAAGAAATGCAGTCCAGAATATTTTGAGATTCTGTGAAGAAATATGCAGCCACACCCAACCACACTGGACAAAGCTAATTGATTCTGCCTTCCAGCCTCTGAGTAGTCCCGTCCCTAACTAAGTCTGGACCCCTCTCCTCAACTCCTCTGTCGCTCCTTTTGGCTTGACAACCTCTAACTCATCCTTTGGAAGTAAGCTAAGATGCTACCTACTAAATCAGGTCTTTCCAGGTGCCTCCTCCTTCCTCTCCTCTCCTCGCTAGCAGTTGAGGCTGCCTTAGGGTCCCCTTTTCTATGCTTTTGAAGTACTTTCTACTTGTCTATTATAGAACCTACTGCATTACTGTAATTGCCCGTTTTCTTGACTCTCTTGCCCCCATTAAACTGTAGGTCAGAGACTCTGTCTTATTCCTCATTGTATCCCTTGTGTCTAGTAGAGTGCCTGGCACAGAGCAATATTGAACAATTGAATTTATACAAGTCAAATAGTTTTAAACTCAATTCCCTTCACTAGTTTACTCCATCACTCAATATCACACCTTTATCTTGGCTGGCAAGAGTTATTGTGATAAAACCCTTGGCCTATAATTTAAATTTACCAGTTCTGAAAGCCTTCAAACTTAGATATTTGTACCAAATATGTTCCTATGTGTATGGTGAGGCTGGCCTTTCTAGAGAACTATGCATTTGTTCATATGAGCACTCAAGCAGCCGTCTAATACATGAAACTAATAATTCACTAAAGGATTCTCTTCCATCCAGAGGCATAGATTTTCCTATGACTGATTTCCTGATAAAGTCATTGCTGAAACATGAGTAAATTGGAAACATATATGTGGCACTTTTTTTAACCTGGCATACTAGGTGGATCACTTTAAAATTAAGAATAAAAAGCATCATCCAGTGTGTTTGATATCATTTTCATCATTTACTTTTGTATGTGTGTGTTTGTACAATTTAAATGTGGATTTTTTATTTTTGAAAAGAGATGGACTAGATTATCTTATAGTGCCAAATACTCCAGCAATGTGGGTATATATTTCATTGACATAAAAAAGACTTACTACCTTTATTTTTGCAATTGGGAATTCACTAAAAACATTGCAAATTGCCTCCAAGTGAAGATTGTTTAGATTAATTCTTTCCAGGAAAAGGTTATACTCTCTGCAAAAATATGGTTATTTAAACAATCAACATATCCTCACAGGTGAAATGAGCATGAGCTAGCGGCACCTCTTTGAATAGGAAAATGTCTGTCCTGTCAATGGCTGGTAATGACATGTTCTTCTGGATTGGCCCAGCTATATAGATGGGTCATGCTCTGTGGATTTATAATGATGAGTATTACATTTTCCAAAACTGAAAATGTATTTGATCCTTTATTGGAAAAAAGATGAATGATTGCCTTACTTGTCAAAAGATATTTGAAGAAATCATTTATGTCACTTTATTACCTCATGGTGTATTATTCAATTGTGCAAATTTCTGTGCAGTTCAATACAGTTTGCAGATTTTTTTTTATCGTTAAAGGAATAACATACCTCTTAACTGAAGACTTTTTATTTTAAATGAATGAATTTCTTCTGTGGAATGATGTTGTATTCCCATTAAGTACATTAGGAGTTTTCTCATGGCCTGTTTTGTAAAAATCAAATTATATCACTATCATCAAATGCTTCCTGAGATATAATTAATTGTGGCAGTATTTTGTAGGTGATGGCTAAAAGTGAATGTGGCATTAACATACACACATGTGCACACACACACACAAATTTTTTATTCAGTGATGTAACCTCATGTCTTCCATTTAGTTCATGATCAGAGGCCTTTAAATATTTTGATACGCTGTCATTTCCTAATGTGTGTCAGTTGTGTGTCCTTGCTTGTGAGCACTATTTCTTAAAACTTGGTTGTCATGGTTACTTTTGTTACCATTGGCCAACTAACATTTAGCCTTTCTTTTTCCTTTTTTGCTGCATTAAAATGGAGCAGTAAACCTGACAGGTGAGGAAGAGAGAATAAACCTCTTTAATGCTCAGTAAGGAAAAAATAAGAAACTGGTAGACTTTTGAGCTATTGAAGAGGTGAGGGTGGGGGCTGGATATAAAACATAAAAATACCTGGCAAGTAGGAGATGGACAAAGCCTACATGTATACAGTAGTTTCGATATTAAAATGATTCTGGGGGAAAATAAATAAGATATTTTGTCTACATAAGAAAAACAACCATTACCTTTACAATCAAATTTAAAAGCTAGTAAAACCAGTCTCTGAGTTTTGTTTGTGGTCAAGATTAAATGAGCATTTGTATGTGTTAATGTGTTTATAGAGCAGAAATGTGAGGTGTCCCATAAGACTTTTTGTTTTGTTTTGTTTTGTTTGTTTTTACCAAAGATTAGTTTTCAAGTTTAATCATGGATCACCTCATGATACAGGAAGGAATACTAACATTTTCAAACCTGCAGATATTGATGGCAGTGCTTTAGTCAAAACACTTACCTTATTCAAAATTATTATCCATGTCTTCCAGCCTTGAATAATAATAATCATAATAGCTAGAATATATACTGTGTGATCATTGAATGATTAGCCCAACTAACCTTCTCATTTCCCAACCCGTATATATACATGTACACATATACACTTATGCATATATAAATATTTATACACACATATACATATATACATTATATAAGTTCCTGATTAAAATTAAACTTAGAAAATTATCTCAAAGATGATCTGCCTTCCTCCCGATATTGTATTGCGGTGGTTCTCGTTGAGTAGTCTCTATACCAGTAGCAATAGCATCAGCATCACCTCGGAACTTGATAGAAACACAAATTCTTGGGCTTCACCTCAGACCTACTGAATCAGAAACTCCAGGTATTGGTCCAACAGCCTGTATTTTTACAAGCCCTCCCAGGTGATTCTGATGTATGCTAAAGTTTGAGAACTGCTGCCACATTATTTTCTCTAAAATAGCTTTACATTGGTCAGCAAGCCACATGTTCAGTGATAGTAATCTTAAAACCTCTGTGAGGGTATCTTTTTGTGTGTGTGGACATCTCTAGTTGCCACTAATCCAGCAGGAAAACACATGTGATAGTTTTTTTTTTTTTTTTGTAGGCAAAAGACAAAACACTTTGAATCCACTTAATATACCCAGAGACCTACTTTCCATTATAACACTTTCCATATTTTACAACTTATTTGCTGCCTTCTTATTCTATTAAGAAGAGAGAGTTGGGCCAAAACTTTGACATCAGCTTCTAATTCTCCACTATTTTATAAATGAAGAAACTGAGAAGAAGGTTTGTAGTTGACATACACCAATAGTGGCAGAGTTGGGATTACATTCTTAATTTTATCAGAAACATTTGAATTGATTTCTTAAGAGTAGAGATTTCCAATGAGTGTACCTTTCTTTCAAAAGCCTGTGCCCATATGTCTGAATATCTTTGTTCTAAGACCATAAATATGATCTTCCACAGAGCCTCCCTTTGTTCTTGCTTCCCCCCCCAGATGAGAACCAGGTGAAAGAAGTGAAAATAAAACACTCCTTAGACCACAGAGTAGCATTTTTATTGTACAATATGCATATTCCAAATAACCACACGCTTTTATACTATTAGTTTCTGCCAGATCTGAAATGTCATGTGATCTTCCATTTCCTTTTCAACCACATGACTCCTGCACGTGGTAGATGCTTCTCACTGCAAGAAATAAACTTGTACTTTGTAAGGGTTTTGTAATCTTAATAGAAAAAATATGATGTCACAAGGCAAAATTTAGGATTTGTTTCTAGTCATTTGAATATTACGCTTTTCTAATTGAAAATGAGAATGATGAGACCTGAAAACTTACCAGGAAAATGTTGCTACTTATATTCATGTTGGGCCTGATTTAGACAATTATGTCTTTTAATATTGTATGACAATAAATTCAACTTTTAGAAGCTCTTTACCATTATTACCAATGATAACCAAACTCTTACTCTTCCAAATCTTGCTTAGAAATTTTTTCTGCATTAGAAAAGAATTCTAGCCCATAAGTGTTTAAAAATAATGTGATAAGAACATAGGCAGCCAGAATTGTCCATGTTGTGATCATAAAAACAAAACTAAGCAAAACAAATTTAAACAGCTGGTTTTCTATCTGGTTAGGATTTGGGGAGTCTGAGGTCTTGGAGGTCATTTCACGTGAACAGATAGTAGAGGAGAAATTAGTTATTAAATGTCAGCACACCCCTCCCAGTTCATTACAATTATGAATTGTAATTTTAATCCTATGACCTGGGTTTTCTGAGACTCATATATATCTTGACAACAAGATGTGATTTCCAACTTCCCTAGTACCAGAGAAATTGGCAAAATTTCTTTAAAGAGAGTTCTTTTCTATCTCTCCAGATCAGTGTCATTCAGCCCAGCCTCAGGGAAAAAGAAGATAAGGAGGTTGTTCTACAATACCTGCAAGAGTGAAGTAGTTTTCTTGCCCAGATAGTTCTAATTCTGGTTCCCATAATCTCAAGAATGACGGTAGAGCTACCTTAGGAAGGGAGAAAAATGCAGGCATTAGTCATCAGGTCTGACACATCAGTAAAGAAATGCATCGGTGCCAACTTACGCAAAAAGACCAAAACCTAAGAAGGGCCGCTGGTATTATTTGAAGTGAGAAGACCAACCATATGTTTCAAGTGGGATTGATTGGCTAGCCGCGTTTAGTGACATTTCATTAACCTATTTCAATTTTGCATCTTCAGCAGTAAAATGAATCTCAGTGTAGTGAGGCAAATACCCATAGCATGAATATAGTGACATTGTCTACTCTGAAACTGGTCATCTCCTTTCACATGGTCTTCTGAGCCCCTCTTTTTGTTCCTTCTCATAGCGTTCTCACCAGGACTCCGTCTCTCCCTTTCCTTTCCTTTGTATTTTCTACTCCGTATGACTGGAGCTGCCAGTACCTTTGGCACATCTCAAAATCACTGCTCACTTTGACGGGTAGTATGGCTTGGCAGCATATTCTGTCCTAAGGCTGCACCTGACACTTTTAGATAGAAGGAGGAAATCTTGAGACAGGTTAATCCAAGGTACTGAGGAAGCAAGATGTCTAATAGGACTCACCCAAGAAAATTTATTCCATCAGGGATGTTTCGCCGAAGGCATTGCACTTAAGCAAATCAAGTACGCTTCCCCTTTGCATCAATCTTCCCTTCATTCCCTGGTTAGTTTTATTTTATATGGATGAGCAGAAATGGGAAGAAAGGCTATTTAACAGGAACCCTCTGGGTAACCATAGAACAGCCTGGGTGGCATTGAATGAGAGCCCATTGCCACAGCAACACTAATGAGCTATACCACAGTCATAACGAACAGAGGAAGGGAGAATTCTAAACTCTTTGCAGCACCCTTTTACCCAAATAAAAATGCCTTTGCTTTGAGCAGGGGTGAGATGCTAGAATTATGACTCTAGCATGAAGATTGCTAGAATTATATCTGGAGAAAAAGCACAGTTTGAAAACAGCTTCTGTTGGTTAAATGACTTTTAAATCTAATTCAAGCTGGAAGATGATAGATAGTTAACACTTGGTGATTATTTGTGTTTTAAAAAAATAGATAAAGAAATCTTATGTACAAATCTGACATTTCTTGTTAGAAATTTGTTAAAATTACATTATGATAGCTTAAAGATGGGTACTTAATAAAGCTAGCGGGTAGCTTTTAAAACAGATAAAATGCATTGTGTGAAGAACCACATTTATAACAAGGCGCTGTTAATGGCACTTTGAATGTTCATCAGGAGTGTTGATCTACCCACTAGGTGAAATTATTTTTTCTCTGATCTTTCTGTGATTAACTTTCATTAATAAAATATCAATCACAGTTAGCTTAACACTGTAAACAGCCAGCACTATTTTTTCCTTCAAACTTGAAAGAGAAAGGAGATGTTGGTTAGGTGTGGTCCCAATTCTCCTTCTAGGTATTAGGGTAACTTGATATCTTAAAAAGTCACTTGTATTTACCTGCCTTGTAGGAAAATCCAATGCAGCTCCACTTTGTAGCCACCAGTTATATATACTTAGAAAGGGGTAAGGGAGGTGGATTTAGCTGTTCAACTTGAGGCCAGGTAGTTTCTCTATGGTAAAAACAATCTTAGCATTGGCTACTAAGGATATCCTATCCTTCCTGTTCCTCACAAATAGAACTAGTGCATAAGAGAGAAGTGGTCAACAAGGGTCCAAGCATATGTCACCAAGACCCCCTTAAAGCCTAAAGGCAGGGTCACTGAATTATTTAATTCTAGAGTTGAAGGAGGACTTCAAAAGGAGGTCTTCACTTAAACAACAGTTCAAGAGGACTTCACTTAAAAAAAATCTTTAGACCTGAGGAAACACTGTAGGCCAAGAGAGAAAAAGCAACCTGAACGAAGTCACAAAGCTAGCCAGGTTAAAAAATTTTCAAACTGAAAACTTGAGGGATGGAAAGAGTGTGGATGCAGCTCTCTGCCTTTTTATGTTCCAGTCGGTTTTTGTTCTATGCTTAAATTCTTATCTTCTCCTTATAGGAAGAGAGCAGAGTCCGACTCTAGAAAGAGCAGCGTACCGAACAGTAAGGAGGTCCCGTCACACCACCCAACAGACCCAGTGGAACTGAGGCGCCTTAATTTTCAAACACCAGGTAAGAGGCACAACACATCTTATCCATAATAAAGTCTTCACCGAAAGTTTTATAGCCCAATTGATATTGTCTCGAGAGTTGAATATCTCACTTTATTTAGAGCCAATTTTTTTCATCCTGATCTTTTATTTTAATATTATTGAGATTTGCCCAAGCAAAAGTCTGAAAGGAAATTAAATTCTTTGTACCAATCTGAAGTGGGATGGGGAAAAAAAAGAAATGTAATTCTCCTTCAAATTTTGGAAGAGCTCTAGTCTTTACAGGAATATCTACCATTTTTATGAGCTTAACAGTTTATTATTTTCGATGACGCCAATGTGAAAAGAATTTAGTTTCTCATCTTATAAAGTAAATGAATGAATCAATGGATGAATGTATACATCTGTCACCCCATTGGGAAAGCGTAGATCTGTTCTGTATTTTCCTATTTCTTTGTGTTTATGATAACCTGAAAGAAAGCAGAAGGAAAGAAGAGAGGAAGGGAGGGAGGGAGGAAAATACAGTAAAATTGTGTATCTTTTAAAATGTTACCTATACTAAATCTCACTGACCAGTTCAGGTTTCTTACTAGGGAGACATATAAAGTGACTGAGGATAAGAAAAATATGCTTGTTTCTTAAAATAAAGAACATTAAGTGCTTCAACAGAGGAAAACTACTATTCTTGCTGAGGGGCATTTGGTACAATATATGTCAAGCCTAGATCTGTTTTGCTTTCTTTCAAATAAAGCTTGTTTATACCAAATGAATGGCAAATAATGAATTGTAGAGGGAGCTAAATATATACAACTGAGTGTCACTGTCTTCATACTGTATGATAATGAGCAAAGTAAGAAGCTGATCTAAGAAGTCTCTTGGGTTAAAATTTGATCATAGTATTGTACCCCAAATTGTTGGCAAGTTTCTCTTGCGTTATATGCATGTTCTAACTTACAATCTGATACACTACAGATTTATTAAACTACACATTCACAGTGAATTACTTTGAATTGAAAATACATGGTTTATTATGTTTTGCATATTTTCTCTTTTACATGTAGGTAGATATATCATAGTAACTAGTAACTCTTTAGTTGAAAGAAGTGGTCAGGGTTGGTGGTATAGTGGTGAGCCTAGCTGCCTTCCAATTGAAAGAAATGTTTAGCATTTTCCATGTGGCTATATAATCATCATTAAAGTGAGTCTGTTTGAAAAAATTCTAACTCCAATGAGGTTAGACTTTTTTAAAAATTGTTTTTTTAAAAAGCAAAGCTATACCCTCATCAGCATAAAAATGGAAGAAAGTGTTCAGGTAGCCAAAAATGTCCCGTATGCATTAAAAAGGCAGGGGGCTGATAAATTTAGCCTGTGGAAGTGTGCATGACGATTCAGCAGCCTTGTGTCATCCTCCAGGGTGATTGTAGTCCCCTTGTTGCTTCCTGTTGAGTTGCTCTCTCAGAGCTCCATTAAGGCAACTTGATATAAATTAAATTGCTGTAGTACATTTTCTTAGTTGAGGACTTTTTGAAATAGGAGTATACTGACTACATCAGGTTACAGGCAACTTCTTAATAATGGACCCAGGAATTTGTGTACCTTTCAACTTGGCTAACTCAATGTATAGAGGACCCAAAAGCCAAAGAAATTATCTGCTACATGAGTCCTTTTCTGTCTTGCCTCGTCACCCTTTGCAAGAGCAGCACATTGTGGAAATAGAGAAAATGATCAGGTTTCTCAGTACCTTGCTGCTGCCCCTACTTCTCTGGCTTCCATGTAAAGTGCCAGCTGTGCTGGAACCAGCCTTGGTCTTCCACCCCAGGCAGAAACACAGCATTGGGTTGAGTGGAAAGGCAAAGGTAGCTCCCAAAGAAGAGAGCCAATAGGAGTGCTACTCCTCACCTCCTCTAGTACCGACAGGGAGTATTTCCAAGCATAAATATAAGACGTGGATGGGAGCTGTGGAGAGGATTATTAGGAGTGTGCTGGTGACTACAAACAAGAGAGTAGGAATACCTTCAACTAAGAGACCTCTGTCTGCAAGTACTTCTTACTTCCGCAGGTAATTTTGCAAATGTGGCCTAATCCAAGGATTCTATTAAAGAATTTAATTTTCTAAATATATGTGGGAATATTAGATCCATTTATAGAGAGAATCTGTTAAAGTTTATATAAGACACTGGGAGGAAGAATAAATGTTACAATTGCAGTGACATCACTTGTATCACCAATGGCTTTACAAAATTAAAACAGGAACCTAAGTATATAGGAAGGTATCATTTAACTTTAGGTTTTTATCACCTCAAATGGATAAAGGAATAAGTGGGCAAAAAGAGTAAAGAAAAAGAGAAGAGATGTAGTAGAGGAGGAGACTAGAAAAGGAGAAATTGTCCTGAGATCCTAGCACATCTGTCCACTCAGGAAGCAGTGTGTTGTGCCCTTTAGCTCAGGTAAGCAATCCACTTAAGCTTGATTTGTTGAAATAGTCTATTTGCCTCCCAAAGTTTATGATGTGTCCTGCTGTCCTGAAAATTTTACCATTTTGCAAAGGAGATAGGCTCAGCTGCTAATGTGAAATTCATAGAGATGTGACCAGGCGCTTCAGACAGTATGGATTTCAGCCAGTGGCCGTGAATTACCTTAATTACTTGCCAATAGGATGAGAGCAGAAGGTGGGATTGTTACCCAAGTAACCTTTTTGTGCTTTTTCCTCTCCTCTTATTCACGAAGAATCAAGGGTTTTCCTGGATGATTAAATGAAATGATCCTTTCTTATAGCAAGTGCTATGACTTTACTTAATTTTTAGATTTTTAAATTCCTTCCATTTCACTGTCTAAAATGTGCTTTTATATACATCATACCTTTGAATGTGTAATTACTTATCCCCAAACATTATAACACTTGAGAATATTTATTAGCAACATGCATAAGTAGGGAATTAATAATCTATGTCTTCAAAAAAAATGACTTTCAATGAAATAAGAAAGCTGTGACTTATGTAACTATGCCTAGCACAGAACTTGTTAATGAAAGCAAATTGATTTCCACTTCTGATGGGGCTGCTGTGAATGATAAAATGCCAAACAAACATTACCATTTGAAATTTAGCAGGCCGTTCAGCAGGTAAAGGAAGCACATGGCTTAGTTCAGTGATTCTGTAAATTCTACTTTGTTAAAAAAAAATCGCCTTGTAAATGAAAGATTCATTTACATTTTAAGTTGTGTATTCTTGTAGGAGAGTCTAGATTTAAGGAGTCACATCTTTTTTCCTCAATTCTACCTGACATTCCAAATTTCATATAAATACAGAATTCTGACAATTTAAGTATGTCAAAGAACTATACCCTTAAAGGCAGGACCACACACACTTTGGTCAGGAAAAAGCCAGAATTCTGTCCACTGTTGCTGAGTGAAGGCACAAAGAGAAGACAGAGAAACCTAGTGTGTTCAGTATAACCTTTTTTTGAGGTGTGGGGGTGTGGGGAGGAACATTGCTTTAGGACATTTTCAAACTTTTGGACAAGAATCAAGTCACTCTGTTAATGATATCCTGTATGCAAGCATCTGAACAGGTCGGAGAAGCTCATGTTTTCACAATCGAGAGCCGGCACCTCTGCTTTAGGTATTTTCCATGATTGTGTATACCTGTCTTGCTAAGGTTCGGAGGGCCGTAGATAGTCAAGTTATATTTGAGAGAACCTGAGCCACCATAATCTCTTAAAAGAATAATGGTTTAGGACCGTATGTCATCGATTATTGGTGTATGGGGACAGTCAGAACTAATGTGGAACAAGCAAATGAAGAGGCATTGCTTGTATCATTAATATTTTTGCCAAATTAAAATGGGGACTTAAGTATATAGGAAGGTATCGTTTAGCTAAGGGCAGATTTATCACTTCAAATAGAAAATGGAATAAAATCGGGACTATAAGTGGAAGAGAGGAGATGTAGTAGAGGAATTTGCTAAAATTATTAACTGCTGATCAAGTTTTACCAGTCTTTAAGATCTAAGGAGGAAGGGAAGAAAATAGTCACTTATAAAAGATACTTTTAAAAGAAACCTCTGTTAAGCCACACATCTTTGTGAACAGCAGTAACTGAGTGTGCATTAGGATGGGTTGATAGATGTGTTACATGTTGAACAAAAGTGAATTGTGTTAGCCTGGGGTTGAAGGAAAGTTATTCTTTTCTCTTTCTAAACAAAATTGCCAACTTATTTTAGTTCTCCCTCCCAATATATCTTGTTCTTAATTACAGAAGCAACACATACTTATTGGGAAAATTTTGGAAAATAGAAAATAAGCTTGTTAACAATTGTCTATATAGGTGTTCATGACAGCATTCTTTAATGTTTTTGTATGTTTGAAAATTTTTATAATTTTAAGTTGGGAAAGAGGCCAACAAAAGCACTTTTAGAAAAGAAAAATTACTCTTTATGTCACCACTTCGTATTTTTTCTTTTTTCTATTTGACATATGTAAAATAAAAATAAAAGATTTTCTACCATTACTCCAATTTTACCCTCCAGAAATATCTACCATATATAGCTCCATACATATCCTTCCAGAACTTTTTATTTGTACATACAGTTCTTCAAATCAGCGGTCCTCAACCTTTTTGGCACCAGGAAGTGTTTTCATGGATGACAACTTTTCCACGGACTGGGGACGGGGGGGATGGTTTCGGGATGATTCAAGTGCATTACATTTATTGGGTACTTTATTTCTATTATTATTACATTGTAATATATAATAAAGTAAATTATACAGCTCACCATAGGTTGGGGACCCCTGCTTTAAATGATAAAATATACAGCAGGTAGATAGATAGATGTATATACATACAATTTGCTGTTTTAATATTTAACTATATAAAAATAGACCTTTTTCCAAGTTAGTGTATTGGATTTTATCTCCTTTCTAATAGCTGATGGTAGTAATGGTATTCTGTTCTGTAGATATCAAAATGTTTTGACTCATTCCCTATTAATGGAGGCTAAGTTATTTCCATGTTTTGCTATTGCAGATACTACTGTAATGAATAGTACTGAGCCCAGATCTTTTCACACCATTATTGCTATTTCTGCATGTTAGACACCTGGACATGTGATATCAGGGTCCTAAGATAGGCAGATTTAACCTTTTGATGGAGACTGCCAGTCACAGATTTTTTGAAACATTGTAAAAGTCCTTTACCGATGGTTTGACCTCTTTGGCCTGTGGCCTCTAGAATTGGACAAAATGACTAAGATAAATATAATATTGTCAAAAGATGGTGATATATAAGAAAACCAACGAAATTACTGATATGTATTCCTTTTTCTACTTTTTCCCAACAAAACAAATTTAGAAGTTCAGCATCTTAGAGGAATACTCTTTCTTTCCAGTACAAAGAAAGGTGTAAGAGAAGATATAAGTAATAGCATCAGCGGGGCACTGGTCACCACCTTCCTCTGTGCCTACAAATTTGATCTTACAGTATCTGCTGTCTCTGCTCACGCACCCCTCCCTCCAAGAAAATGCCTGCAAACAAAAACAAAACTATAGTGGTTGTGCTAGCACCTTTAACAAAAAGAGATTTAAAACTTGATGATTAGATGTTATAACATAAAAGCCTCATTTTCATTCTGTGGATGACCTTAATATGTTTTGCCCTAAAGCATACATGGATGGTAGGTGATTGATGGACTGTGAAAAACAAAAACAAACTCGTAAAAAGTTAACGTATCAGAAATAGCGATATCAGCAGCAGAAATGTCTGCACAGCAACTGAACAGGCTTTGAGAACTCTTGAGGTATCTCTTCTGATCTATTAGTACTATTAATTGGATCAATGCCGCCAAGATCCATTCTTATCTATACTTTCTTCTTCATATTTTATTTTGTACTATAAGGAACTTAGGCATATTACCTAGGTTAAGAATACCAGATGTGTTCTTTGTGTTTTATATTTTGAAAACCCTGATTCATTAAATCTAAATACCAAATTTCTGATATAAAGGAATGTGATTTGCTCAAATTCCTGTCTTTTGAGAAATTCTACATAAAAATGAATTTTAATTATGCCATTCATTGCTTACTTGAGAAAGTACTTTTGGAGAATCTTTTACTTAATGAGGAGCTGAGTTACGGATTAAGTCAAATTGTCATTATTGTTTTACCAAGAAGCAATTATACCTTACAAATCAATGTTCTCTTTGTCTTTAATTTATCTTTAGTTTGTGAGACAAATTATAAACATAGCAGAGTATTTGTATTTCAGAGAATTCTAAATAATGCTTGAATTATGTTAAAAGTGTGACAAATATTTAACGAACTCAGTTTTTCTCTATAACTGTTAACTCAGTGAAGTACACTTTTTGACAAGGCTGTGGTCATTGATTTGATGAACAAATTAACTTCTCCTTGGTCCATGACCACAAACCATCTTCAGCCTTTATAAAAATCTGTTGGAAAGAAAAATCATGAAGAGAGCATTATTGAGTCATTACAAACACACATATATAGTGACAGAAAAAAATCATCTAAAAGAGGTAGTACTGTTATTAGTGACCTTAGAAACTCTACTTAGTGAAATAGTTACAAAGTGCCTATTGCCATTTAATGCAAGGTTTAAAAACATATGAAAATAAAGCAAGTGGTTGATAAATACTTCTGTATGGATAATAAAGTCATATGGAGCATAACAGTAGTAAAATATAGCAGAACATTTGAAAAGCAAAAACAGTTTTTAAAAAATATCCTGCCAGATAGCACTATAGTTTTTAACATTTTGAATGTATACCTTCAGTTCAAGTTTTCGTGGAAATTTATAATACCTTGGCAAGAAGTAACTGGAAAAGATCAGCATACTTTACCTCTTCCCCGCCATCAAAACAGATGCTCTAAGTGCAGTAATCACGTTGACACATTTTCTCAAACTGGGGCTGGTTTATGATCTCTGTGTTGCTGCAGAGATAGCCCAAACAGTCCTATAGGCCCAGTTTTACGTACATGTCCCTACTCTTCCGGACATGAGATGACTTGGGAGACAGCGTGGTATAATGAGAAGTGTGCCCAACGAGAAGTGACAAGGTCTGGGATCAAATCTCCCGGGAAGCCATAGCTTTGCTAATAATGACGACCTTGATCGAGTCCTTTAACTCCTCTAAGCTTCATTTTCCTAATTGGTAAAATTAATGGGGGCAGAGGGAGATAGATGAACCCATAGAGGATGAACCAGGCAAGAAGTATACATCTTTATACCCCAAGCACAAAACTCAATATCTACTCCATTGCCTTGTGGCTATAGCATGCAATCTGTCACTCCGAACATTCTTTGATTTTAGTGCACACACACCCACACACACACACACAAGAAAGATTTTATTCTTTTAAAACAGAGGTCACAATCTAATTGGCCAAATGTGGCCTGCATAAGGTCCTGTCTTTGATGCCCACTGAGTTTCAACAAAATTTTGGGTCAACATTGAAAACTGAGGAAATGTTCCATGGTAATCTGGATGGTTAGTTGCTATTGAAAATCTGACCCTAATGGCCCTGCATTTCCACTTGGAAGAGCGAGCACTGGAGATGAATAGTTTCACTTTTGCCAGAAGTTCCCCATGTCTGCACCAGCCCTAAAGAAGACTAACATAAAGACTATCAGTCGTTACTTATCTCATGCTCATGGCCGCTTTTCGTGTAAGACAGCGATATTGCTCCTTCTTGAGTCTCCATCAAAAGTAGGGAGGCAAAAGACTTCCCTAGAAGCCTGCTCATTGAGAAGAAATGGGAATTCGTGCATTTCTTTGTGAAAGCGTTTACCATATCTAGGCATCTTCAGTCATCTGCCTTATCAGCCTGGCCCCTTCAGTCATAACTTTGCCCACTGCTTTAGAAAGTCATAAATGCCATTCTAGAAATAGTACAGTAGAAAGATGCCCAAATTGCATGGTAAGATTTTGTTATTTACTGTCTGGGTTAACATGCACAAGTCATTGAACTTTTCTGGACTTTACAGTCCTCTTGTATAAAATGAAAATGCTGGACTAAGTCATCTCTGAGGTACCCCTCAGAGAAAAGTGCCATGATTTTAAAGTTTTACTTCTTTTAGGAGGCCACCATGACATTACTATCACAAATACGTACCCTATTAAAAGGAGTCGTCATGTTTTTTCCTGCAACCTAAGGCAGATTTCAGTGACTACATCTGTCATTTTTCATGTGGACACTGTATGTTGTGGAGATCCTAGCTTCAGAATGAAAACTCTGCTCAGATCTAATGTGTGCCTTCAAAATGCATTTATTTTGTACGTTTGTAGCTTTGAACTGATGAGGTCATGACACTGGCAAGTCCTCACCAGTTGTTAGTTGTGCTTCAAGTTCTTTGCGGCTAACAATAGCTAAGGTACTAAAGCTTGCTAATGGGAAGTCAGAGGGGATTCAAGGATACCACGAGAAGAAAGCTCATGTCATTCTCATAAATCCTGATATGATTTTTAAATAGAAAAAGTAAAAACAAGTAATAAATGGAGTTACAGGCTCCCCCCATCCTGATTTCCCTTAAGACTGAGAGCCAT
The DNA here is from genome assembly GCA_023783475.1 of Daubentonia madagascariensis. Classification (NCBI taxonomy): domain Eukaryota; kingdom Metazoa; phylum Chordata; class Mammalia; order Primates; family Daubentoniidae; genus Daubentonia; species Daubentonia madagascariensis. Next base: position 11,322,474 of record JAKFHU010000747.1, on the reverse strand, counting down.
CGCTCTAGGGAACTTTAGAAATGTCAGTATCTGGCTCCCACACCCAGAGTGAGATTCTGAGTTACTTGGCCTGGTGTATAGCCTACAAAAAAGAATTTTAAAGCATCTCAAATGATTCAAACATGAAGACACTGATCTAATAAAGACTTTGGTTTGTAGAACTGTGAGCAATGGCCAGGTTTCCAGATAAAAGATTGAAAGCACACCACAGTGAGGTCAACTTCATAGTTTTTTTAGTGTCTACTTTTTCATTCAGAATCTAACATACTTGATTACATCATATAAAATTTTTCAATGTTGGGCAGTGGAGAAGTTTCTGGGGAATTATATAACAATATCTTGAAGTAGATCCTTGCTGATTATATTCTGATATGAGTTAAAGAGTTTCATCTTAGAGAAATTTTATCCCAGATTTATTCTTTAGCATAATTATTATGTTGACATTCAGTCTTTTCAAATATATGATATAACATCATAATAGAATGTATCTACTTTTTGGCTAACTAAAAAAAAATCATTAAACTTAAATAATTCAAAAAATAGACAATTCAACTGTATACTAGTTTTCCATTTTGTAAAAAGTGTTCCCCATCCCTCAAAGAAAAGGTACAATAACTTTTAGAACACTTAATATGAACCGTGTTCAAGAGACCCTTTCTTTCTGTTCATATATCCTATCTATGTGGTAGAAATGAGAGTTATGAAGAAAGTAGTGACTCCAGAATTCATCTAGTTCCACACTCTTATTTTACAATTAAAGAAACTGAGGTGCTTGACAACCACTGATTTGTCCCTATTAGGAGATGACAGAATGAAAAGTAGAATTCACGTCTCGTATTCTAGGCCAGGATTCCTTCTCCTGTACCATTGGATTCCCACAAGGTCTCCTCCCTTTTTTTTTTTTGAAACACCCATTTTTACTTGTCATTGAAATTTAATTCCATATGGTACATACTAATAAGCCTTAAATAATGACTCTTTAATGCTATGGTATAGTGAATGTGATAGATATATGTATATATATTCTGACTTACAATGTGATGAGACAGTGCAGGTTTGCTTGGATTTCTCTGTAATTAGCTTCCAAAGTAATACTTCCAGACCCTGTGCCAGTGCATGCCAGAAGTGAATATGTCGATCACGTCTTTGGTTGATTATTATGGTCTTCTACTGCTGTTATACTAATACTTTTCCCATTTCCAACTGGCTTTACTTTTTGCAGCTTTGAGCAGTAATTCAGTCCCCTACGCCTCCCTGATTGGCTCTGTGTCCTCCCTCTCTAGCCAAACCACCACTCAGTCCATATATGATAATAACTCTCTCCCACGATTCGCTCGAAAAGGTCTAAACATCTTTGTCTCTGTTATTTTCTCTGTTAAAGCACTGTGCTGATGTCCATGTCAGTCCATTTCCATTCCCAGATAAGCCTAATGTCTCCGGTGCCTTTGCATTTCCGTCCTTTTCATTGGGGATGCCTCATCTGGATGAGATCACTTAATTATCAGGTTACTGTCACCCACCCACGCCCTCCACAGAATGTGAATTAGTTCAATTCTACCATCAACACAGAAAGGTTTCAGAAAGGGCCCCAAAATTTTGGTCCAAAGACATAATTATATCACCAGCAAAGTTTCTACTTCCAAGCAACATATTTTTATTGGATCTCCACTAAAAATTTAGCTGACTGGAAGCAGATCATCATAGCCATGAAAACTAAACCACCGTGATTCACAGCACTGTGCTAAAGTGAAAGTCTTCAAAAAGCAAAGTAGTTTTTTGCTTAACTTACCAGAACCATTGATAATCTGGCATTTGAGATAAAGGAATTTACTGGGTGACTTTCAATAATGATACAATTTCTAAAATGTCCATAAAGTAATCACATGTCATGTTGACTTAATGGTCATCATTCCACAGGGTGACTCCTTCCAGAGAGTCACAGTGACAGCAGAAAGTCAACAAGGCTTCCAGTTTGAGCTCCTCCTTCCTCCTTTTACTGCTTCAGAGGCTTCCCTGGGGGCGTGCTAGTTCAGGTTTTTCTGGCCAGCTGGAATTTGTGTCTGTAAGACACGAGTCAGCAGTGCTCTCCCATGCTACTTTGGCAAAATTAATCAGAAAGAAATAAAATGCAAATTATATGAAAAGTGAGAAAACATCAGAAAGACGCGGGGTCACCAAAATCAACAGTGGATTATTTTTAACAGAATCTATGAAATTAATATATCTTCCGCTGGCCGACTGAACTAAGATGTGTCAGCCCCTGTCTCTGCTTTCCCCCTTTTTCCACCTTCCTTCCCTCCTTCTCTTTTCACCGTTTGCTCACTTTCCTGAATCCATTTCCCATTAGTGGACAAAGATGTTTACACCTGAAGTAGATTGTAGGTTTGCTGGGGGTTGAATAATGGGGACCTGGGGCAAAATACCACTAAGTTGTTAGTGTGGCCATCTGTAAATGTCCAGGAGAAGGCTGCAACCCCAGCCTCTACAATCTGCTACTAGTGGAAACATTTTTGAAGCTCAGTTTGGTGTCTGATTGTGTCGTCAGTGATTATCGTCGATGAGCTGTGGTGCATGTCATTCTTGGTGTCTGTGTTTGCATGTGAACGTCAGTCACCTACAGGTTTGTGAAATACTAAAGCAATCTTAATCTAGTCACAATGTATAGTGAATCCTGCAAAAACTCACAGCATTTTTATTAGTCTTTTTTTAAGTATATCAGGCTATCCATATCATTTTTTTTAACAAATCCGTTCTATTTTATTTTATTTACACCATCATTTCCTTTGCAGGTTCAGATGATTCCGGTTACCCTGGTAACCTTCATTCTTCAAGTTAGTTTTTCTTGATTATGCATAAGTCATTTTATGTTTCCTATCCAGCTAGTACTCTTTCCCTTTTAGGCCTTTCTCAGTGTCTGTTTTCTTAGTTCACTTTATACCATTTAATTCCACACAATTTCCATTTCACACAGTGCAGGAGAAGGAGTTTGAAATGACATAACAGTCATTACTCAAAGCAGAAGTTGACATCAAGCCTGACTGGCAGTTTTCTCCGCTAGCTAACCCATTGATTCATAGCACAATAACTCTTTCTTTTACACTAGGAGTGTTAGTTTGGAGATTATGCTTGGTGACTTTTCATTTGGCTACAAAATCCATCCTTCCAGAGCATGTCCTGCTTTGAGTAACCAAACTATTTGCCTGCTTCCTCACCTAAAACATCTTTACTACTCACATATTTTCAGGCCATTTCTAACTATAGTATTCTTTATATTTTGGAATAATTAGCATCATTATCATCTATTTTCAAATGTGTCTCTTCTTTCCTTTTTTAATAGGTATGGCTAGCCATCCTCCAATACCTATCTTGGAACTTGCAGATCACATTGAAAGGTTGAAAGCAAATGACAACTTGAAGTTTTCCCAGGAATATGAGGTAATTCACTGTTTATACTTAATAGTAATTTCAAGAGTTGCCACCCTCTTCTTTTTGACCATATTCTTGAAAATTAACTTCATCAGCTTTTCCTTTTAAATATGACTCAGAATCTAATGTAAAAATTTATAATGAATAGCCAACTTAAAAGTGTCTGTACAGTCAACATAGTAATTGTACTTTAAAAAGGTGTTGATTTTACATTTGTTCAGTGTTACTAAGGTTATATACTTTTTGTTTTGTGAATTTTATTTTTAATCGATAAATCATTGTATATATTTACTATGCATTATTATTTATAGTCACTATTCTGTGCAATAGATCACTAAAGCTTATTCCTACTCTCTAGCTAAAATTTTGATCAACATCTCTCCCATTTCCCTGGGCACCCTCTGGTAACTACCATTCTACTCTCTACTCCCATAAACTTGACTCTTTTAGATTCCACATATATTAGGGAGATCATTTTGTATTTGTCTTTTCTGTTTTTTTAGTTCAAAGAATATACTAAGCTGATATACTTCCCAGTATACCAAATCAGTGCCATGTACATGGATTCATGATAAGAATCCTCATCAAAAAAGAGAGATTACAGAGATTAAGTAGATTTCTCAGTACTCTTAGTTTTAGAGTTTATGCCTTGAAAATTCTATAATTATTGAACACGCATATATGATTTTACCCTTCAGTTTAAATTAATGCTAATGCTAATATTAATGTAAAAATGTATTTCCAGAAAGTTGCCTGTTTTTGAAGGAATGGTGATCTGAATGCTGTCTTAAAACTCCAGAATCCTTAAAGATTCTTTGTGAATTCTTGATGGCAAATGAAAAGCGTGTGTGTGTGTGTGTATTTGGATGTTGGGCTTTTATCAAGCAAAAAATTGTAAAACTGGATATTTCCAGTATTCACCAGCAACAAGGACCCATAGTGCAGCCAATTCATGAATTACTGATAACTGGACAACAATTATTCTTTTCAGCCAAGTTTAACTTAGTATAAGATTAAAATGTACAACTAAAATCGTAGAGTTGTACCAAATGACAAAAGGTGGTTGGGTACCCAAGCAGCCCAAATTTAACCATAAAGGGTTTCTACTGATTTACCGAATGGGAATCTTTAAACACATCCTTGTTAACTCTCTTAGTATCTGTTTTATCAGCCTTAATTGGGGCACATGCACTAGATGACCTCTCAGTCCCTACCAGCTCCAACATTCTGCCCCATCACGTGACATTCAGTAAGAACCTCTAAGAGAAGCCCCAACCTCCGATGGCTAGAGAGGTAGCAAAAGTATTAAGAAGTACCATGTAGGAGAATGTGGAGCAGCGGGGCCTGCAGCAACCTGAATATCTGCATAGCCTTCCTAAAACCTTCAAATTTTCAAATTTTAATTATCTTAAATTACTGTGCTAGGTGAGCAAAACCTGTGTGTCATCGCCTTCACCTCCTCTCTCAAGAGCTAGACGGCCTTTAATTCAATTTGTATGCTCCAACATCTTTGTCAAATACTTGATAGAATGCGAAGATTTTGTTTGTTTCCTTGCTTCTTGGTTAGGTTATATTTTTATTTATTCTGCTCCAAGTGTTCGGGAGAACACTTTCCATTTGGGGAAATTCACGCTGGATTGTGAGTTGCCTTGCTCTCTCAGAAGATCTTCTTATTTCTTTCCTCCTCTTTCCCTTGATCAGAATGGCTCTTTTTAAATTATGCAGTATCTTTTAAAACAGTGTCTGTAGTTTGGGCCTTCAGCTGCAAATGGAGTTTTAGAAGAGAAAACAGGGCAGAGGAGGAGCACTTCCTGCGGCATGTACTGGCTCTTAGTTAGGCGTCAATTTTAACCAACCAGAAATCTCTCGCAGCTCCCACCTGCTCTTTATTGGTATCATGATTCTTCTTTTTATTTTTCTGCGTGATATTTTCTTTGTGGCCCCACTTTAATTCTTTATTTGTGATTTTGAGTAATTTAATGGGTCACAAAAAGATAAAAATGTGATAACCTGTTAATAAGCCGTTAATTCACTCTCCACCAACAGAACTTTAAGCCATTGACAATAATACTGTTATGTGTCACTTAACAGGGGTACTTTGTGAGAAATGCATCACTAGGCAGTTTCATCCTTGTGTGAACGTCATAGAGTGCACTTACACAAACCCAGGTGGTATGGTGTACTACACACCTAGGCTATGTGGTATCACCTATTGCTCCTAGGCTACTCACCTGAACAGCATGTTACTGTACTGAATGCTGTAGGCAATTGTAACACAATGGTCAGTATTTGTGTATCTGAACACAGAAAAGGTACAGTAAAAATACTGTATAAAAGATAAGAATGGTACATTTGTGTAGGGCATTTACCATGAATGGAGCTTACAGGACTAGAAGTTGCTCTGGGTGAGTCAGTGAGTGAGCGGTGAGTGAATGTGAAGGCCTAGGACATTACACTAGTGTAGACTTTATAAACACTGTATACTTAGGCTGCACTAAATTTATAAAAATTATTTTTCTTTCTCAATAATAAATTAACCTTAGCTTACTGTAACTTTTTTACTTTATAAACTTTTTGATTTTTAAACTTTTTGACTCTTTTATAATAACACTTCGCTTAAAACATAAACATATTATACAGCTATACAAAAATATTTTTTCTTTATATCTTTATTCTATAAGCTTTTTTCTGTTTTTAATTTTTTGTTTTTACTTTTTAAATGTTTTTTAAAAAACTAAAACATGAGCACACACATTAGCCTAGGCCTACACAACGTTAGAATCCATCAATATCACTGCTTCCACCTCCATGTCTTGTCCTACTGGAAGGTCTTCAGGGGTGGTAATAGGCATGGAGCTGTCATCTGCTATGATAACAAAGCCTACTTCTGTAAAAGCTCTGGATGGACCTGACTGAGGCTGTTTTGCAGTTAATTTTTTTTTTTTTTAATAAATAGAAGTCATGCATTCTAAAATAATGACAAAAATATAGTGCAGTGAATACATAAACCAGTTACATAGTCATTTATTATCATTATCAAGTATTATGTACTACACATAATTGTATGTGCAATACTTTTATATCACTGGCAGCACAGTAGGTTTGTACACCAGCCTCACCAAAAACACATGCGTTATGCACTGTCCTAGGACATTAGGACAGCTACCATATCACCAGGGGATGGGAATTTTTTCAGCTTCATTATAATCTTACGTACCACCATCCTGTAAGTGATCCATTTTTGACCTAAACGTTACACAGCACATGACTGCATTAGCATCACTCAAGCAATCTGAGTTGCATCCATTGAATACAATAACTGGCTTCCTTTAAATATGGAATTTTCAAGAAATGCTACATGTAAAGATACTCTACTCTAATGAGCCTCATTTAGCCATTAGATCAGAAGTGCTCCTTAATGCGGCTCTGAACTGCATGCTTGCAATGCTGCCATGAACAACTTGCACAGTAGCCTTAGCCGTGATAGCCGTGATGTGATAGCCCAGACAGACTCTTCACGGGTTATCATGATGATGATCTGTGATTAAAGCTCCCTGGGCATGAATTGACTCTACTGTGCCTTACAGCTATAAAGGAGATGTTTAAGTGTTACATTCTTCTGTGATAATAGGATTAAGGCCTCTACATAATATTTTAGACCATAGAGCAACACTTTGGGGGGAAAATTTCTGTATTATGTTTCATATATAAATTTGAATAGATGTTTACTGGCTTTAAGTGAAGAAAATAGAGGAAAGAAACTCACGTTACTTTCAAACACCTAATTATTTTGGTGTAATTACTATGAATTAATGTTTACTCAGACCTCTTAAGATACATAGAGCTGAATTTGTCACTCTGATTCTAAGACTCAGACACAAGCTAAAGGCATGAAAGCTGTTTGCACTGATCCTGAGGTTGGAATAGGAGGAAATAGTCAGATTGTAACACAGTATTATTTGATCGTGTGAGAGACCTCCTTTACTGTAAAGGTAATTAGACTCTGACATTGGATTCAATGACAGTTAGAAGAATGGCCCTGGGAAGTTTGTGTAACCCCATCTCTGAAGATCTTTATAAACACTTTAGGTGTTCATTTTCTGATATGAGACTGGAAAGTTCTACTAGAATATAAGTAGTCACAATTTGAGAATGCCATCTAGAATGCAGGAAATAAAGTCCCCCTTAAAGCTGGTATGACTATTAAAGTCAATACGTTAAGCTGGCATATCTTTAGACTAAATCAGAATAATATATGTAGGTCTTACCAAACAAAATCTTAGGCTAGGTGCCCAAGGATCATTTGGAAGCCTATTTAAAATTTAGATTCCCAGTTCCAACCCCAGACATGCTGGTTCAGTAGGTTAACTCTGGTATCCAGGAACCTCCATTTTAAAAGAGCACTTCAGGTGACTTTGATGCAGGTGCTCTAAAGCCTTCAATCTGAGAAATGTTGTTGGTTTAGGGTAACATATTACAGATCATGATCCCCCGGTCGTCATTTCACCATTTTCTGGGATGGCATATAGACTAGTATGTTTGAGATTCAATCAACAGGCATCATCACAGATTGTAACTACAGCCCCCAGAATTTACTGAAGAGAAAAACAGAAAAGCATTTGATTTATTACAGAGCCAAAGGCTAACACTTCAAGAACTGTCATCTGGAACTCGTTCTGACCTTTACTGAATCCCAGTAATATTCCATTAGCACTTAAGCTTATCACCTTGGTGTAAATCTTATTTATATTTGATTGCATATATTTGTCTTTGCCAACTAGATATCCCAGAAGTACAGGTTTCTTATAACTTCTATGTTCCTCCCAGCACTTAGCACAGTACTTTTCTGTAGTAGTGTGGTGGAAGGCTATGGCAGTTTCCTGACATCTCTGGAGTTCTCATCTTTGTGCTTTCTCTGGGCTGGCTTCATTCTTCCCTTTGTGCAGGCCAGCTTCTTCTGTTCCTCCCACTCACACACAGAAAACGTGGCCTTTGATTATATTTTCATTTATATATAGACCCCCTAAAGAAGGAGACTAAATTTTTCTTGACAGTCAAGTTCCAAATTCCAGAGAGCAAACTCTGAACTCTAATTGACTAAGTTTGTTGTGGGAACACACATTAGGACATCGCTCTGACAGTCCACTCATATAGATCTGGGTCCTTCCTTGGATTAGAGAGAGGGAAGTTTCTGTGGAAGGGGGCTTCTGAGATGGGAGCATGACCAATAATCATCCACCACACTACTACAGAAAAGAAACCTATACTTCTGGGATGCCTACTCGGCAAAGACAAATATATACAATCAAATATAAAAGAACCAAGGAGCTAATTATGCTAATGGAATGTTATTGGGATTCAGTAAAGGTCAGAATGAGACAGAGAACTGAGAAAGATATTGAAGAGAAGGTGGTACTCTTAGTGGAACTAGGAAGAAGAAGAGTGAAGGGCATTTTGTCAAGGGAAAGGCATGTAGGAAAAGGATGATCTGGTACTTTCATACTCAAAAGTGTGGACCAGCAGCAGTGGCAACACCTGAAAAGTTGTTAGAAGTGCAGAATTTTAGGCACTATCCCAAAACCACCGAATCAGAATCTGCATTTTAACAGGAGACCCTGGTGATGTCTTTGCATGATAAATAGGCATCCCACTGGTCACTATCAAGAAAAGCTACAAAGTTAGAGAAGCTGTAAAACTAGCTCTCAGTTTGGTCCTCAAGATGAAATTTCCTATAGAAATAAAGTCCTAAATCACACACTGTATTTAAGGTACATTCTAGATTTTATACGTTTTGTGGTCTGGTTTGAGATAATAACCCCCTTTTAAACATAGTTACAACAACAAAATTTCTTACAAGTTCTATCAGCTCACTTACAACTCACCTTTTGGACCACAGTTCATCCTGCTATGATGGTTACACAGACATGAATTGTTATCGCAAATTTAGTTTCAAATTTGTCACCTCCAGCCGTCTTAGAAGTATTATCTTAAAACTATATATTAAAACTACTCCGAGTAATCTTTCCATTGCAAGTGTGGAGGGGCAAGAAACACCGTGGTTCCCAGAAGTCCTCCCTGAAGAACACCTTTGACCTAATGTGTTCTCATCACAAAGCCTAGTCCCAAGGTTTTTGCTTTCCTCTGTGGAGGTGGGTTATCTCTGATCTTAGTGCTCGTGTGTCGCCCACCATTTAGCATCCAAACATGCTAGGAGTTTCTTTCTGTACTCACAGCAACACTTTCACATCTCCTGTCTGTGCCAATGATAATGAGCCTCTTATAGGAAACATTCCAGATTTCGGAGCCCTGTCCTTCTGTTTTTGTAACAGCATGGTTATTGCACCTTTGTTGAATAAGCTAAAATCTTCACAGCACCCAGTGAGACAGGTAAAGGAAAAAGATGTTTTATTTTCTTGATGAATAATGAAATACATCGAGATAGTGCTGAGACATTTAAAAACATTGTTTAGATCATGTTTTTAAACATGGGCTAGATAGACCTCAGAGATCATGTGTTTTTACTCTCTCATCTAGAGATAAGGAACATGAGGTTGAGAAGGGAGTGACTTGTTTAATGTCACATACCTACTATGTGTTAAAACTAGTTCACAAATTCATGTTGTCTTGAATTCTTCTTCACTGCGCCTTAACTTACCTGCTCTAGAGATTTAAATCTTTTACTCTTTGTTGCTTGCTATGTCCTTCTTATAGGGTCCAGAAACCTTAGCCTCCAACTAGGTAAAAATATTTATACCTAAAATTTCTGTGAAAATATGATAGTTACCAATTTGTATTGCATGACTATCCCTGGGAAAAACCAGGGGTTTTCCTATGACATACTAAAGATGCATTTCTTTTCTCCATAGATGTTTGTCTGTTCCCATTGGTAAATATTGTATTGCTACATAGAAAGGACAAAAATTGTCTGCCATCAAAGTAATGACTACAAAGAAAACATTTTTATTTTCCCTTGGAAAAGGCAGTTGGTGTATTTGACGGTGTGTGCCAGAGTATATTCTCAGGCACAAAATCGTCATTAGTAAACATTTTGTAAACCTCCAAGTATTCATAATGCAAAACCACTTGTCATATCTGCTTTCAATTAGTTTCTAATTTATGTGTAAACTCATGAGGGTGGACATGCATTACAGCATTATACAGACACCAGTAAGAAACCAAACACACACACACACACACACACACACACAAACACACACAATTTTTTTTTTTTTTACCAGCTTTAAATGCACTGGATTTTTCTTGAAGGTGATTGCCTCATTTTCCTGCAGGAAGAAAGTGGTAGATGACAGAGATCTGTTTTCATCTCTCATGCAAAGTTGAAGAGTGGAACAGACCAAGGAAAAGCCTCCATTTTTGAGTATTTTTGACATATGAGCCACAAGAGATAGAAGTGATATTTTTAAAATTCTGAAAAAATTATGGTAGTTTAGGTAGGAGAATGAGAAAAATGAGTGATTTCACCAAATAAAAAACCGTAGCAACTTTTTTGTACCTGGGCTGGGTAAGCCAAGTTGAGGGAGATGAATGGCTAGATTTACCATCCTAAGTCGGAATCTCCTGGTGCTCTGGGCTTGGAGGTGAGGGTGAGGGTCATTACCCACTTCCTTAAGAACATTGTAGTTTTCCTGCTTCTCAGATTGGGTCCAAACTCCTCTGCCTGCCACTTGGGGCTTTCTACCCTTTGAGCCAGCAGTGGGACTGGTGTGGCAGAGTGGCTAAGTGTATAGGCCCTGGAGTCAGCTGCCTAAGTTCGGCCCCTGGCTCAAGTTATGTGACTTTAAGCAGTAACTGAACATCTCTCTATTTTAGTTTTTTTCATCTCTACAGAAGAAATGATCATAGTACTTTGTAAAGTCACTAAAAATAATAACACATAAAATGCTTATCAGGGTCCCTGATAGAAGCACTCATTAGTCATAAATATTACTTATTTCATCAAATCTAAATTCATCAATTTTAAGATGCCCTATCATTATACATACCACTAGGAAATCAAAGGCATTGCCAATATAATTGTAAGATGCCATCAATTTTAAGGTGGCCATCAATTTCAGAGATGTTAGAATGTGAAAAAATGTATGTCTTAGAAACCCTGCCCCCTTTCTGTCCCTATCACTGGCCAAACTCTAGGGCTTGGCTGAAGTCAGTAAAAAAAAAAAATAGTAATTAAAGAGAAAGTAACATGTGCTAGTTTAAACCAATGCAATTAGCACTTACAATGTTGCCCTTTCTTACATTCCTGTCATTTGCCACGTACAAACCTCTCCTGGTCAGGTGTTATTGGCTCCTCTGTGTGCTGTTGGCCGCATGGTAACAAGCTTACCACTCAGCAGGCAGCAGATGATTAACCAAAGTGTGTGTCTGGATCAATTTCTAACTGAATTTACAGTTCACAGAAACTCTTTGTTGTGATCAAAATTGCTAGTACCAACAACAGGAGCAAACAGAACAAAGAATGTCTTTCTGTAAAAAGAGCTGCTTTTCCCGGTCGACAGTCCCACCTGATCTATCAGCAGTGAAGCCTTATTTTCCGGCCCTTTTCTCTCAGAAAATAGACTGTTATTATCTTTAGACAATACAGAAGTGATTACATTTTAATGTAGACCCCCTCAGATTTAACTCAAAAGTACCTACTGATTAAACTCCCAGTGCAGCTTTTATAGTGAAGATGAGCCTGCCAGTTGGCGATCTGAGAAGATGCTTGCTTCATTCCGTAGTTAAGGACCAACCTCACCAAGTAAGATATAAAAGTACCGAGAGTCCCTTCCCAGCTGGCTACATTCTGCATCTTGTAAACAAATCTGATAGGACACAAAGACACAGCAGCTCACCTTGGAAGAAATGTTGCATCCAGAATCAGGGAGTCTTATTCTTTCTGAACTTCTGTAGTTGTTAGAACTCAAAGTGCAACCAATTTCTCAAGTTTCAAAGCTTATTTCTATTTGGACCTTTTTTTATGTTTGTTCTTTCACCCACTTCCTTTTAAAAAAACTTCAGACATTTTCTTTACCATTAAGTTCCGTATCTTTCATATTTGAGCCTCTTGGTTTTTTCTTCTGGGAGTCCTCCTCATCTTGGGGGACTCTCTCATAACTCTAGTTTTCTGTTTCTCACTCCTTGTTCTCGTACAATTTTGACTCTAATTTTCTATTTCTCAATCCTTGTTCCCCTACACATTCTCCATAACTAATTGGCCCTTGACTATCGCTGGACATTGTCCAAAATGTCTTTCTACCTGCTCCCATGTGGAGCCCAAGGCTCTCAAGAAACAATTAATTCTAAAGTGTCTCTAGTTCCAAAGCAAACTTTCAACTTCAAAGAGACTACAACAAGAACTAAAAAAAAAGACATGGCTTTTTGAGTTTTATTTTAATTTCAAAACCAAGTTGGTATTTTAGGGCCCGAGTGATAAGTACATACTTAGAGGGATAGCATAGCAGATGCCTGAAAGGACCTTGAAGTCAGGGAAAACAAGGTTCATATTTTGACTCTGCCAATTAGCTGTGCTGCTTGACCCTGAGCCAGTCACTTCGCCTCTCATGGCCCTGGTTCTCTTATTTAAGAGGATAATATTAGTATCTCCTCATGCTGTTATTATGAACATGTGTATATGCATGTATGTTAGGCACCTGGCCCCTTTCCCTCAGTACTTAGTAAACAGAAGTGGCCCTTGTAATTGTGAACTTCACTACTCATGACCAACCTGTTAGTCTTTTCATAACATTGAATTTTTTTCACAAGTTATTTTACCTTTCATAACATTCCCTTCTCATTCTTCCAAAAAGGAGCTCTATGAAAGAAATTAGAAGGTAAGGAGTGATGAGGATGGAGGGTGATTATAATATCTGCAGAGTTCTTTTCACATTTTGTACATAATGTTATTTCTAGAAATTAAATTCACATTAAAATATCCAGGGAAAAAAGTGTTTTCACTGATGAGCAGAAACTTTCCTGGTGTCCCTGCTGTGCATTTTAATGCCCCTAAACACATCGTTTAACTCCCCATGTCAACTTTTTTGTTTGTAAGGGGAGCAGTTTGAATGTCTTTATCTGTTTGACAAACATTTACTAGAGAACAAAAAATGATCAAGAAATAAGCTCTGTCCTGGATGAGTCCATAGTCTTCTAGGAAAAACAGGGGGAAAAAAACCCCAATAAATATAAGTGCATCTTGGGGGTGGGACAATAATGAGAATAGTCTTCCCAGGAAACATCTGATGTGGAGAGTCACTGAAGTTAGCTAGAAATACAAGACCGCAGGTGGAGGGAGATGTGCATACAAAGGCATGGAGATGAGAAGCATGGCTGGTTCAGGAGATCTGGACGTGTTCTGTAGCTGTCATTGCAAGGTCAGGGTCATGCTGCTGAGGGGTAGGTACAAAATTTGACTACACCCTTCAAAGGTCGTGACAACATGTTAAGAAATCACTTCCTGCAACTACTCCTAACGTTCCAAGTACCTGAGGGACCAAGTGAATACACCCATGTTTGCGTTGCTTCTGAACACAGCTTTTGGGGAGAATTTTAACAATGCTGTAACAAAAGATTGAAGCAAGGCTGCAGAGAGCTTGTTGCTACCCAGCGTTGTAGGGATGTCTTTAATTATTTATGTATTTATTTTTAAAATTAAAAAGTGGTAGTGGCAGTATTGTTTGTCATGGTTTTTCTACTGTGGCTAAATAGTTCGTCGTTCTTTTTGAAAAATAATTTTTGGGCATACCACCGTGTTTGGGGAGTACATAAAGAATTAAAGAGAAAGATGTAAGCATTAAGACATTACATGAATTTGTGGATTTGGCTATGCCACGGGAAACATTAGTAATTTCATCATCACAGATGCAGCAGTTTGAGTATTTGGCTTTAGTTATAAAGTTCATGCATGAAGCATAATCAGAACTTCATAATTTCTCACTTGCTGAATAAATTTCCTTAATGGCAGGCATTCATCAGTCCTCCAAACTGTAACCAGTGGCTCACGGAGACCCTTGATTTAATTCATTCTTTCCTCTTTTGCTCCTTCCTTCCTTCTGTCCCCTTCTCCTCTCCCCTCCCTCCTTTCTCCCCACTCGCACTGCTTTTTCTACCAGCTTTACAGAATATTTTTTCATATCTTCTTTGGTATTAAACTACATAATATTTTAATATCATAATAATAATACCTAGCCTTTCCAGAGGGCTTCACAGTCTAGATAGTGCTTTGCAAAGATGATAATAATAGCAAACATTTGTATAGCACTTACCATGTGCCAGGCACTCTCCTAAACACATCACAGGAAATATTAATTCATTCGGTCCTTGCAGAAAGGTATCACTAGTATCCCCATGTTACCCAAAAGGATAGTGAACCACAGGAAAGTTAAGTAACTCTCCCAAGGCAACACAGCTAGTAAACGGCAGAGCTGGGATATGAACCCACATGATTTGAGGTTTGGGTGATGTTCTGACCACTATAAATAGTTGCCTCTGATGTTTGATTTTCTTTCATCACAGTTTTCACTACGGATAAATTTTATGTCATTAACTTTGACTATTAAGGTGGTCACATAGTATTCATGTGATCCCAAATAAGGCATATTGGCCCAAATTTCTGAATAGTGTAATTATATTTTTGTTTTTCAATGTCAGAGACATCCTTTCAACAATAACAACAACAAATGGACTTATTTTAAAATGCTTTCGATAAGAACCTTTATTAACTCATTTGAAGATGGTGAAAGGGTTACAATTTATACCTGAAAACAAATAGCTAGCACTCCATCCTAACCTTGTCAAAGAGAAAAATATATTTGATTGGTTAAGCTAGAGATAATTAATTCATCAACTTGGTTCCATAACTACCTGTAGAATAGTGACTGCCTTTGACTTCTGATCTTCATCATTCACGAGGAAAATAAAGTGGAAAGAAGAAGGAGAAGCAGATGTTTGAAGGGACTGGAAATGTAAAGACCCAGTCTTAGCTCTCCAAGGGGATAGTTGGTATTGAATTGTTTCTGGTCATGACATTTTAAAATGTTAACCAGAGTCTACTTACTTGTCTAATCCTGAAGATTAAAAAAAAGTAAAGACACAAACTGAGAAGGTGCCTTGCTCTCCACATGGGACTAGCTAAAGTCCAACTTCATTTAAGTAAGACTCATGATGAAAGAAACTTGTTCACTACCGTAAATTAAGCTTCATAAGTCTATTAAAATGATATAAAGTAGTGGTCCCCAACCTTTTTGGCACCAGGGTCTGGTTTCATGGAAGATAATTTTCCATGGATGGGGGTGGGGGCAGGCGGAGCTCAGGCAGTGATGTGAGCGATGGTGAGCAGCTGTAAATGCAGATGAAGCTTCCACGGGCTCGCCTGCCGCTTCCTAAGACGTTTCTGTGGCCCGGTCCCTAACAGTCCATAGACTGGTACCAGTCCGTGGCCCAGGGCTTGGGGACTGCAGATTTACTTTTAAGATTTTTAAAACATTCTTTCATGTATGCAAAATCTTCTTTTTTGTTTCTGCAACTTAATTCCATATAAAAGCTGCTAAATGATTTGAAAAATACAGGAGCTGTTACTTTATAACCGAAAGACGTTTGCCGTATTTCAAGATGGCAGGAGCATACAAACTCATTGCCTGTCTGCATTTCTTTCCATTAACGTAAAAATTTATTGTAGTTATTGTTTTGTTTGCTTTAGCTCCAGCTTTTATTTCTGTTAAAGTGAGCAGTATGTCAAGTGGCATATAACTTAATGAGCTGGATTGACAAGGCAGGAGCTCAGCATCAGATAGGTGACTAGGGGGACCTTTTTAGATTCTCTCTTCTCATCCTGAAATTCTGTTTTTCTGATTATTATGAAGCACTATTTAAAGTAGATGTTATGAAGATCCTATTCTGATGCCAGGTTTCCCTTTTGGTTTTCTTAGTGTGGCGAAGCCCCTACCCCCATCCCTGTAGGCTTAGGTCGAACCTCTTCTACTGGTGTTCTATAACTTGGGAGTGCAGAGTAGCTGCAGTGATTGAGAAACTATAATTAGTTAGTTAATGAACAGTGAAATGCTGCCTCCCTTTGTATTAAGAGCAGTTAGGGTGCTGCATTAGGGAAGGTAGAAGAATTTAGTCTCTCCCTCCCCCCCAGTAATTAATTGACCTTGTCATCAGTTGAGTCATCAGGAGAATAAAAATTTTCAGCCTAAGTGTTGGAGTTGGTGAATGTTGCTGTGCAACTGAACATTGATTTCCTTTTTCGTTCCTTTTCTATTCCTTCTGTATTGATCTTTGTTGTCACAGCTCAAGGAATTCTCCTATTATCTTAAAAAAAATCTTTCATAAAATTTTAGAGGTTTGAATTCAGCGTCACAAACTTTCCACTGTGGAGTTATATTTGAGGATTCCTAGAATCTCCAAATCTAGCTCATTTCTGTCATTTTACCAGAGAGAAGACATTTTCAGTGCAGTTAAGTGATGTAGCAAAAGTCACTCAACAAGTTTCATATCTAACGCTATGCAACAGATGATGTTTTCTAGGTGACTCCCTAGATAAAAGCAAATAAAGGGAAATGCTTTCTAGAAAAAAAAACTTATAGTAATAAATCTTAAAGTTATGTTAACTTGAAATATTAAAGATGTTTTGCTTTGTATGTGAGAACTCAAATTATAAACAGTACTAGATATTTGGGTAGCTGTCAAGGATTGTGATAAAATAGATAATTTCTATTTATGGAAAGAAACAAAGCAGTATTAGGAAAAATATAAATTTGTATGATACATTTTATGTATTTTTCTTTATGTATTGACAAACTATAGTTCATGTATAAAATTCACTTTTTTAAAGTAAAAACATCAGTGGATATACTTTATATTTGAATATTAAATGAGTATATTATAAAGAATCAAGGACACCACTAGGCTTTTTCTCCCCCTACCTTTGGTGAATATTTATATTTCTTTTGTTTGTGTTGCTTTTAAACATCTGATGGAGGGGACTAATGGCACTGAGGAGTTGCATGAAAAGCCTGTATCCGAATCTGGGCTAAGCTCCAGCTTGAAGCTTGAGTACAAGGCCAAGATTAAAGTGATACAAGTACCTGTCACCGTGTATGTGGCAAATTTGATTTGTTCCTTGCTATATTGAATCCATGATATTACAAGGTCTTCACTGTTTTACTTGTGTGTTTTCCACTAGAATCAAAGCTTCCTCAGGGTATCTTATTTATGGTAGTATCTCTATGACTAGCATGGTATATGTTTCTGGAATTAATGTATGCATAAGTTGGGGAAAAAAATAAAGAAACAGGAGCCTGGTTTGCTCTTTGCGTCTCCCTCTTTGCAAGCATAGTTACATATGTATAGGTATACATATAGATACCATTTATCAAGCCATGAATGAAAATGCTGTAACTACTACTGTGCTGCAGCAGAGGTCCTGTGGGGAGAAAGGAACAACAACTTCATAGGCAATGGTCCTCTCTCTAGGTGGGGAATCCACCTTTGACTTTCCGTGGTGGACGTCCCTTGGCCAATGTATTGTCAAGACAGTGCAGGAGATCAAGCTCCCTGACAGTGATTCTGTACGAAGATGGGGAAGCCATTCTTCTTCCTGAAATAAAATAAGAGAAGAATGCCGATCACAGAACTCACTTTTCCTACTCTCTCAGTGTCTGTAAAGAAAAATGATCTGTAATATTCATGTCTCAAGGCCAACTGGGGGGTAGGGGGGATGTCATCTTTCCCCAAAGCTAAAAATCTGCTAAGTTTCACAAAGACTACCAGCTTCAATATTTATCTCTCTGCAATTGTATTATAAAAATATTTGCATGAAAAGAACATCTTTGTTTCCTTAAGACTTCATCTGCTCTTGGTACTCATTTGCTCTTGAAAAGGGATATGATCTTTTTGTTTTTGATGTATAATCATTCCCACAGCAACCAATTGTGATGCCACAGACCAAGGATTATAATTTTTGCTAGAGAGTAAACAAATGAACTCTGTGAAACAAAGCTGCTCATTCCTCCCAAATGTCCCTGAGAACAAGACCAATTCTAAAAACGTTAGCTACCTCTAAAATAATTTTTAAGAATATTAATATCATGTCTTTAGAAGTCTGTTTTTTTCCAGCTTTTTATTCATTTCAGCTCACACAACAGACATTTACTGAGTTCTTACTGTGTGCCAGGTACTTTGCTAGACTCTGGGGGTACAAAGATGAATAATACATAATTTTTGCCCTTGAATTCTGAGTCTAAAAGTTCCTTTAGTTTTTTACCCAAACTTTACCAAAGCCACAATAACTAGATTTTGTCAGGAGTCCAATATCATGCAGCTATGAGTTTTTCTCCAGTGTAACAGGACTTGGATTTTGTCTGTATTTGTTATGTCTACCATGTGAGGGGTGATGGGATTTTTTTGTTTTCTGACATTCAATAAATTCAGAGATTTAGAAATTCAGTAGGTCAGTGCAGTTATACTACTAGCAACTATCTAAAATTTGTTCTTCAAAGTCTGTATTTGCTAATTTCTTGGACAGAAAAATAAATCTTTCAAACTTTTAGGTTTTTGGACCCATTTTAGAGAAAACTCAAATTTCTCTTTCTCATATTGTGTTAGTTGAATTATGTAAAATAAGATTAAGGAACAGCATTTGTTATTTATTGTGCTTCCCTGGCAGAACTTCTTTATATTTCTCTAAGCTATGGGAGCAGTTAACAAGCAGAGTAATTTGTGTTATAATTTCATCCAAAATTTCTCTAGTTGGATAAAATATATGCCTTCAGAAAGAAATGTGGGGAGCCAAAGTATCATATAGATCTTTTCCTGTTCTGCCCTTATTATAAATCATTGGTTTAGGGTAACCTACTTATATTTTAATATCTATCTTGGTAAAAGAGGCTCTATCTGTTAGAGCATGCCTTTTATGTTTATAACTTCACCCACATTACTATTTATGAGATTGTTTAGCCTTTTTGTATTTTGTTTTTGCTTTATTGTTAAATTTCCAAAGCATACCCTCAAGTTAGAGTAAGATATTCTACTAAAGAGCAGAATTTATCACCTAATATTTTTTCTTAATAAACAATAGGTATTTTAAATGAACTCAAATTATTTGTCTTTTCCAGAATAAAATTCTGTTTACTTTTATTGGATAGCTTGATTGATAATAGTTTTGATTTTGAAAAAGGAAGTCATTTTTACAGTAACATTACTAGTAAATAGATGTACATAAATCTCCTAGGAAGGGTATGTTTATTCAAACTTTTCCAACATTGGATCTGAGAAGGGGTATTTTTATTTCTCCAGTATACTCTGGCCTTGTTCAATTTGTAGAATTTTAATGGACGATAGCTTAATCAATAGGTTATTTTCAGTAGTCTTGGTAATCAGTATAAATTGCTGTAAAGTCAATGAATTTACAGCTATCAGCATTGACAGAAGATAATCTATTAACAAATAATGCATCATGATCTTTGTATACACTGAAATTCAGGGTGTGAAAGTATAATTACAAAATAAATAAGTTTCCCAACCTCAAAAGACTCATAGAAACTCAGACAAAAACCTGAAATTGTTAACATTATAAAACTATATTTTACATACATTACATGCACTGGGCTAGCCATTTTATAGACTACATAGACGTATAGTAGACTATATTTCCATTCAGGAATTTATAATAGATTTGGAGAAATAAAGAATTGTCAAATGAAAAGATGAGTTAAAATAATGAATTTTTAAAACTTTCAAAGAAGAAATGCTGCAAAGCTAAACATAGCTAATTGCTAATGGATGGCCCACTCGTAACGTATGATGGTGGGCACATGTGGAAGTGTGTGGGAGAGATATCTAGGCAGGAGTGGATTGGGAAAGTGGGATTTGAGCTGAACCTTGAAAGAAAGGTAGGATTTAGAAAAAGAAAAAGGATAAGAAAATGCTCTCCAAGCAAGAAGTATGCCAATATGAAGAAGTCAGAATTGAGAACCTCTGACACAGACAGAGAAAAACAGAGCCAAGGGCTGGAATTCAGGATTATTCACTACAACTAATTATAGCCAATTCCACATTTATATTGGGGTGGCGTGTACCCTGAGGAACCCAACACGCAAATCTCTGACTTTATGGTGTCCCCCTCTTCCTGTCCCTCACACACCATAAATTCTGCAAAAAAGAGAGAAAGCTGATGCACATTCATTTCTTGGAACTGAATAGCCATCCTGGAGCAAAAGGTAGAGGAACATTGGCAGAAACTACTGAGAATGGCGAAGTTCTCAGTACAGGAAACAAGACAATACAAAATAAGTATGAGACAAATGTAGAAACAGAGTGCTATAGATGTTCAAAAATGAATCACCCAAAAGAATTTAATAAGCTGTCTCAAAGAGAACTCCACCTAGTTTCAATTTTCACGTACCTATGTGTTTGGATTGCAGTTACTGTTCTTTTGCCTTTGCATATACTGTGACACTCGTGAGCTTTCTATTGTATTTTGTTTAATGTCTACTGCATCTTAGTATAAATTTGCCTCTCTTGCTGGCAACCTACATTTTGAGCATGTAGCTGTCTCTCTCACAATAGTTAATAGAATACTCGAGATGGCGATGATAATACAAGACGACAACTGCCATACTTCTTTTGTGTTCAGATTCAGTAAACTATGGTTATGTGGTGAAGCAATCCAGTTCTTTGTTAATGACAGATTTATTGAAGACAAGCTTTCAGAAGGATTCTACTAGAAATCCTATTAAAGTGCTATCCATTAAACCATTAGAATAGTCATTAAAACTGTTAGTACAGACTTGTTATTCATGAATTATTGGTCTCTCACCATTCTCAGTAGTTTCTGCCAATACTACTCTACCCTTTGCTGCATTATGGCTATTCAGGATCCAAGGAATGAATGTGCATCAGCTTTCTCTCTTTTCCTGCAGAATTTATGGCATGTGAGGGAGAGGGGGAGGGGAGTACCATTGGGTGGGGAGATGTAAGGGAAAAGAGGTCACGTGTCTTTTTGTTTCTAATTATAAAGGGCAAATATTATACTTAAGATCCCACTCTTTTGGATTTGATAAGAATCATGTTAAAATCTAACCATATAGAAAGCTATAGCTTGTCTTTCATTGTCAAAAAATGTTTGAAATGAAAACTACTATGAGATGAATGCATCATTAAAACAGAACTGACAGAGACGTCTGGTGTTTAATCTATTTTCCTTACTGTCCACAGTTTTGAAATAAGGACTTAAACTTTATGATAGTAAATTTATAATTTATGTATATATTAGAGTATAGTGGTTATGAGTTCCGACTTCAAAGGCAGAAATCCCTGGATTCACATCCCAGCTCCCCTACTTTATAGACTGCCAGGGTGACTCATGGAAAGTGCCTTGACTCCTGTTAAGTCTAGATTTCTTTATCTGTAGTATGGAGATAACAGTATCTAACGCTAAGTTTGTTCTAAGAATTACGTGAGATTTAGTGTATAGTGATGATACATTCACCATCATCAAAATCAGAGGTAATTTAACCTGATTACTTCTCACTACCGTTCTTTGGTGAGTTCAGAGTGAAACAATCTAGTCTTGTATTGGCCCTTCAGTAGTGTTCCTTGGTCATAAATCTACATTGAACTTTGCCTCATTAGACAATAAAAACCAGCTGAAATACTTGCTATGGATTTGATAAAATACCCTCCAGAGTGTTGAGTCCTATAGTCCGCTCCCTCTGCCTCTAACATGACAAGAGAAAGTCAAGTGTACAATTGTGTAAGGTGTTCTGCAATTCTCTGTTTCCCTCATTTTGGAAAGTAGTACAATTTTCACAAATTGAAAAAATTTAAAACACAGATAATGAACATAAAAAAATTAAAATCATTATAAATGCTCACAGCCCGGAGATAAGTGCTGATAGCATTGATGTCTAACATTCTAGGTTTTTATATATGTTTGTATCCATACATGCATGTAGTATGTATGCATATATATATATTTTTTTAACAAAAGTACTGTTTTATAATCTTTTATTTTACTTCATAGTAAAAGTATATATCTTTCCATGTCAGTAGATGCATAGCAATTTCAATAGCTTCATACTTTTTTATACTATAAGTCGTTTAATCAGCCTCCTATTATACTAAGATTATTTCCAAGCTTTTTTTTAATTATTGTAAATGATTCTACAATGGCTGTCCTATACATTTGTCCAGGGAAATCCTTCTCTCACTTTCAAGGCTTTTAGGCAGAGTTTAGTATCTGACAATGTATCTGAAGTCTAACCCTAGGAAATAGATGAATCAATGACTAGCTTGGTTTTTGAAGAAGGTGCACAGTGGGATGAATGTGATTCAGCTGAGGAAGGCAAAGTGATCCCAAGCCAGGCCTCTAGACCGTGAAAGTACCTTGATAAGGTTGCTTTACTCCAGAACCTGTTCATTAGTTGTGTGATCCTAATGGCCATGTAATTAAGCTGTGATGACTGAACACTGCCATCTTTCTGATGGTCATCATCCTTTCTGGCCTTCCATTTTCTATGTGTCTATGACTTACTTCTTCTTTTCTACTGACTGACATTGCATTTCTTTACATATGTTATTGCAGGCAGATTTTTAAAAGACATGTTTGTATATGTTCTAATACTTAGAATAGATTATATTTGAAGCCATGTATGATGGTTGAATTGTGTAATACTCAAGCAATAGAATAAGTCTATGATTTCATTTCCAAAACATTAAAAAGAAAAAAAAAGAAATTATGGCATAATTTTACCTAATATTTCAATCATAGTCTTAAATATTATAAATATTATAAAATACTATATTAGATACAAAAGATTATCTATGGAATGAATTATCAATGTATAAAATCAGTTCATTAACTTTGTTCTTTGCTCCACAATTGAATACATATCCAACCAGCTTATGTACCACCACATTCCTCCTATCTTCCATGCTGCCCTACAAGAAGGAAACAAGTGATAATCTAAATAAGCTAAGTTGCTTGTTTATAAGAGAGCTGGTTAAATTAGAGAGTTAAGAAACACATGTTCTCCTCTCTTACTTTTTTTCTCTTCTATGCAGCTCCATAGATAAGTTGAACAAGCGTGAACCATTGAGCCTGGGCAGCTACCTTCTCTCATTCTGGCTTCAATTTCTAATTGTCACCTCAACAATGTTAGATAAGTGGAGAAGGTGTCGTAGTGTAGAAACTACTCTTTACTTTTTCCCACCCACCTATCTATGTGATACAGTTTGTAAATGGAGTTAGTTTTTAGCAAAACATACTATCTCTCCCTCTCTCTCTGTGTGTGTGTGTGTCTCTCTCTCTCCCTCCCTCCCTCCCTCTCTCTCTCTCCACTCTCTACACACACACACACACACACACACACACACACCTGACTGTGATGCTCACCTAGATCCAAAGATATGGATGTGAATATGAGGAAGTTAGGGATGGCCACATAATTTATTGCCCAAACCTGGGACACTCTGAGAGTGACAGAGGGTCCTACTAATAATTACACTGGGACAGCAGGTATAATCTGGGATATAGGGCCCCCTTAACTCAAGCCCAGCCCATTCCAGGGCTCTTTTCTGGGATATTTATCCTTCCATCTGATCAGAACCATTCCATTCTCCCCACAATTCCCAACAGAAGTGGCTCTGAGACCTTTGGGGAGCACAATTGTTAAAACAAGCCAAAAAATGAAAAAAAAAAAACCCTATTGTATTAAAATAGTCAATTAATGGTATAAAAACATACTGCTGTGCAGAAAATCTGGTAATATGGTCCATACAGAACTGTCCCCTGGCAAGTAGCCTCTATGTGACCAAATAGTAAGTAGATGTGCAAAAGTTGGAAATCATGGTATGAAAGGCTGTTACACGTGTTAGCCTAGAATGAATTTCAAATGTGCCAAAGTCAAGGATGGCTTTTATAAATCAGGTTGCAGCCAAGTGTGAACTGGGAGTCATTCTGTTTATTTAAAATGATTTCACACATCTCTGGTCTATTCCAATGTGTGTTTACTTTATCATCACACTTTCAGAGGGGAAACTTACTTAACTATTTCTAAGGTTGTAGGGCAAAAGTAATTGTTGCCCTATATTCTGCCTGTAATACGTTTTATTCATTCTACAAATACATTTTAAAATCTATTATATGCTAAATGCTGAGTATATAACATCAGATAAAACACAACCCCTATAGTGATATTTTTCAAGTCATTCCATTTTTTTCCCAAAGGGCTTATAAAATCATCAAAGGACTGATTTTTTTCCTAATATAATATTTTACTTGTAATAGTCTCTAATTTTACAATATAAAACCACTGTACATTTTAAACACAAAATCTTTTAAGGTAATCTTATAGTTTGGAAAGATATTAATCTCTAAAATTCTAGATTGTGTTAATTTGTTGTAGCCTTTCTAGTTTGCTTATCATACGTAAGAGAGAAGTATACGTTACACTTTAGATTGTAAATACTTTCTAAGATAGCTGAGCACCATGGGTATAAGTAGTAATGATCAACCTGTGTGTCTTCTTTAATTAGAAGGCTATATTTAGTGCAGTATGTTGTTACCTTACCTGCAAGGACTAATGCTATTAACAGCAAGGGGTTCTTGGTATATATACTGTTCCCAAAAAACACATGTGGTATTCATGTGTTTAAATTAGACAGTTGCATTAAATACATTTGGTGATGAAACGGGGTTGGAGAGGTTTTAAAGTAATTATTTGGGATTTTCTGTATTTTGTCACAGACATGGAGAAAGCATTACTTTCTCTCATTTTTTTTGTATGTAGAATTTTTATTTTTTCCGAGTTAGAAAATACAGCTTGAAAGGCACTGACTAAACATTAACCAAAGTTTATCTATATTTCAGTTTAGGAATTCATCTGTTTTTCCCCTCACATCAGAAACTAAATATGGAAGA
Source organism: Daubentonia madagascariensis (assembly GCA_023783475.1). Classification (NCBI taxonomy): domain Eukaryota; kingdom Metazoa; phylum Chordata; class Mammalia; order Primates; family Daubentoniidae; genus Daubentonia; species Daubentonia madagascariensis. Next base: position 11,297,129 of record JAKFHU010000747.1, on the reverse strand, counting down.
CAGAAAGACTTAAGAAACTTTTTGTTAAGTGACAAGCAAGGCAATGCTGAAAGCTTAAAATATTAAATGCATCTTTCTATAGGATGCAGAGTAAAATAAGAGGAAGAAAAATATTGTGTTTAAAATTAGGCTAGAAATTTCTATATTTGATAAAGAATAATTACTGATATTACTTTAAAAACTCAACTAATCTGACTTGTAAAAACAAAAATGATGATTCATCTTTGCTATTTTCCTTATAGTGTTGTTTCTTAAATGCTGTTGTAATATGAGTCATATGACAATTCTGAAACCAAGCTATTCATTCAAAAAAATTTTTTTTCAATTACTTATGTACTGGATTTTCTAAATGGTCAGGTTGCCATTATCAAATGAAATGGGAAAAGTGAGAAATATATGTAGCTGTGTTCTTTTTTGTTATCTCTGCCAAAAAAAGTAGATCAGATTCAAAATTATATAGATAGATATATGTTATATAGTAGGTAGGAGGGCAGAAATTGATTTCTTTGTCTAAATTAACTAGGCAGTTTTATGCTTTAATGTAAAAGGAGATAGAATTAGCATCAGGGAGAAAGCAGACATTCCTTGAATGCTAAGATTGTCTTAGATCAGGGATATTCTTATACAAATCAATGCATAGAGGCAGGAGAAGGTAAAGCATCTAGTGTTCTTTTAGTGATAACTTTGCATTAGGTGCTTTACACTTAATACTTTGGCAAGGAGTGACAAGGAATTAATGCATCCATCTTGTTAATTTGGTGCTGAGAACTGGTACCTTGTTATCCATGGCAAAGAAAGGATGCAGCTGTAAATTATTTAGTTTAAAGCTGCATATTGATTGTATTTACAAGATAATTTTATTTTTCTATACACAATAGTATACTCTTTAATATGGCCCAACTCTTTAATGTTCCTAGATGTACACAACCTATCTTAATTATTAAATATTTTATTCTATAAATGATCTTCTGATCAAGTGCATACTTTTTATAAATCATTTTAATTAGTTTTTACAAATTCAATCAACTTTATCTCTTTAATCAGAGCAGTTTAATAAATTTCTAATAACATTTTCTTCCCTCAAACTGTCTGAAGTCTTTCTTTTTGCTCTTTCAAATAACATCATAAATCCTAATCTGTGAACTATATTTTTAAAATGATTCTCTATGACGCTCTATTCTTTAAGAGCATTAACTACAAATCTTCCCATATCTTTCTTACTATTTGCTTTATTCGATGCAGGAGATAAATAGCTAAAAACTAAAACGTTAGGATTAAAACATATCCCTGCTCTCATTTCTCTGGAACGTTGCCTTTGGAAACTAGAATGTCTTTCTTCTGTATTTAATAGTGTTCATGAAAATGTTGGGCATATTAAAAAGGAAAGTATAATTAAAATTCTGGACTTTTCAATCTCCAGATCTTAAAGGTATATGTTCTTTTTTGAACTCTTATTTGGAGGGATCTCTCAAAAATAATCTCTTCCACAGCCACACGCTTAAATTAGTAACATAGCTTATCTGAATTCTAGAGACTACATTGTCTTGCCCTACTGAGTTGAAAAAGAATCCAGTGTTTGTTTTGTTTTTGTTATTGTTTTTCATCATTTTTAATTCATGCTAAGTTACGATAATTTTTATGTACTTCTGGGAGTAAATAGTATCCTCAGTGAAATAAACTCATCTTTAGTACCACAATATAATTTAGAAGAAAATGTTTATCAAAGAGTTGTTTCAAACACTTACCTCCCATGGCTGAATGATTTATTCTGAGTATAGTTTATCCTTTTTGCTTGCCTGCCTATCAGTTCTAATAATATAGAGATATTATCACTTTAGGTGATTTTCTATAAGTATTTGTTACATAATATGTTGTTAGAATTTTAAATCAAAGCATTAGACAACATATACAGTTGATGCAATTTTATCACTTACCTGAGGACAAAATTTTAACTGTATACAAAAATCTGGTTGAAAACTTTTTGGTGCCTTCGATGAATGTGATACATTATAAATTCTCTGCCCTTTCTACTGTTAAAGGTGGAGCACCCCCATACCCATTTATTCGTTACCACTGAGAGTCTTGAAAAGCATCTATTTGAATCCTTCACACTCTAATGGTGGCCTAGATCAGAAGTGCTCTTATAGAGAGAAACTCAAATTTGATAACTAATTAGATAAAGGGAGATAAGAGAAAATGAGGGCACAAACCTGACACTGGAATGACATTCGTAGGGAAAGGGAAGACAGAACAAAGACCTAAGTTACATGACCTACCAAAGCTAATCGGGGGCAACGAGAAAGCTAACACCCTGGTTTCTGACTTGCAGATTTTTCTCATCACCAGACTTTCTACCCCTTCCTCACGTTCTAGTTTCCAAAGCCTTGATGAATTCAACTGAACTCAAACTCTTCTCTTTGAAGAAAGTATTCATTATGCCAATAGCAGGCCATGAATTGTGCAAAATATAGCCCTTCCCATCTATGCAAACATGAGTCTTTTTCAAATGGGTGTATATTAATTTACCATTTTCAAACAGAGAGAGGAGAGAGAGAATATGAATGAGCATTAAAAAAGGCCTCTGCAGAAATATACAGTCAATGGCAGATAGCTCTTCTAAACCTCAGAAAGGACTTGAGAATATCTCAGGGCAAACCACACTAAGTAAGAACCAAGTGAACCTTCTGACGGGGGACTGTGTAAAAAAGATAGTATTTCTCTGGAAGTTAAGGTCATTGAAAGTTCAGTTCCCTGTAAAAAGGATGGTTAGTCTGACCCATAGTTTGGCTAATGAAGTAGCTGGTCTGTTCCTTCTATATAATTAAATTTTTGCTAGTGTTTTAAAAACACAAAAACAGGATGACGCTATCTTTTTTGTGGTTTCTCTTTGATGAGTTTCTAAAGGGACTATTTAGAGGTTTTTCTTTTGATGGGGTGAGGGAAAGTAGAACACAGATCAACTAGTATTGTGTGGTGTTTTGCATATTTGAATTATATTTTTCTTGTGAGTAAAAGGGTTGAATTTTGTAGAAACATTAAAGGACTTTGCTTTAAGATGATGACTTCAGCTTTATTGAAAAAGGGCACTCTCATATCAGGATATAATTTTACTCAATGACTATAATTTGATGTGCAAATTTATGATCACTGTCTTGTTTTGGGTTTAGAATTATAAATATAGATCAGCAGCACTACATAGATTTTTGTTCCCAGCCGTCTTTGCATTGTATCTCAAGAGAATAGTTGAAAGGCAAATGTGAAACCATCAAGGAATCTTTTCTGGTCAGCTAGAGAGAAAGCGTAACATGATTGGCTGGGCCCTCAGGCTCCAGGACCAGAATGTCTGGACCCCATGCTTGCCTTCTCTACCTAGTAGCTGTTTGACCATGAGAAAGTTATTTAACTTCTCTGTACCTCAGTTTCCTCATCTACAGAATTGTGATAATAATGGTAACTACTTGTAGGGTCTTTGTGAAGATAAATGAGTTAAATATATGTAAAGAACAAATAAAACATAGTAAATGTTATCTAACTGTTAGTTATAACTATTGGATATAAATATTTGTATTTTAATTCTGTTTTTTTATTAAGGATACAGCGCAAAATTATAAGTCCATCTGCTATAGACAGGTTATTTTTCCAGTTACTTTGTTTAAGACAAAGTTCTAGTTGATTAAAAAAAAAAAGGATAGAACTTTCAGACCATCAGGGTAAAGACTACATAAATACAAAGTATTGGATATTAGCAAGTGTCTACTTGAGATATTCCCTTTCTTCTTTAAATCAGTCACAAGGGGGATTTTTCCCTCTATTTGGTCACCTTTTTCTCAGTGAAGCAAATCCATTGAGTTGCAGATCCGTTGTCAGCTTTAGAATGATTTAGTCAAAATCTATGGTGAGGAGTGATTGCCAAGTGTACAGGCAGGGAAGCAATGTAAAATGGTTTGGCATGTTGGTAAATTTTCAGTTGCTACATAGAGTTCATCCAGTATCTATCTTTCAAGGAGCTTTTTCATAGGCTGGAGAAACAAAAGTTAATATGATGAAGTAGCATTCTTGTTTATGAGTTCTGTGATAATGTAATGTGCAAATTTCATATAGCATATGATGAAGTCTGATAATCAACTTTTAGTTGAATAAATCTACCTTGCTTCATTTCTTCCTTGCAAAATACTTCTTAAGGGAGACTGAAGGAAACATGGCCAGGATTCCAGCCCAGGAAAGTAGAACTTCAGATTGAGCGCTGGAAAGGAAAGGGTATCCCACAGGAGATTATTTGGGCAGATAGAGCCAGAAGGATAAATAGACATAACTGAGAGTCAAGCTTAGGAAAACCAAATATTAACAGCAAGCCCAGAGGAAGGAATTGAGTACATTAGGTACAGAGGTGCTTATTTCAAATTGTTTTGGATAATATTGGGGTGACCTCAGCTCAACTTTATAATAGAAAGATGCATGGTGAGGGTGGACAACCCAAAGTAAGAGGTTGAAGTAGAAATGAATTCTTATGTCCCTCAAGATCTACATTGCTCTTTCTTCATGTTGGCAATGTCACTCTTCTCTAAGAGGACAAGCACCAAGAAAAGCCAGAGAACAAAGAGGCAAAGTAATTTTCACCACCAGCTATTACGGTCTAGTTTATATGTCGTATCTTTACCTTATAAACATGAATAATTGAAATTTGATTTTCCTCAACCAGTTTTATTTTTTTCAAAATATGAAAGGTCTTAGTATGCCTCCCCTACTTTCAGTAGTTACCCTTCTTTACTGAGGTTACTTGCTCTCAGCATTCTGACATGCTCCAAAAATGATAACCTGTGGTGTGTGTTGTTAAACATTCAGTCAGGCAGCTAGATGCAGATGGATGAGTGCTGTGTTGCACAAAGACAAGTCACTATTATTTAATCAATGTTTGATTCGTGTAAAACGAGTATAAATGTAAGCTGCATCCCATCTGTTTTATCATCCATGTGAAGCCAACCTCATTTTTAAAACTTGATTTCTTATGTAATTGCCCCAGAATGACACAGTATGATAAGTTGGGAAGAAATATCATTTGGATGGGCAAGATAAAGGCTAGTCATGTTTGGGTGTGTTTTGTATGTCAGGCTTCTTCATTTTGCAGTGGCATTCTGGATAGTTGGGTAGCATCGTGGGTTAGTAATTACCAGCTGGTGTTAACAGCTGAGCTTTGGAATCATGAAGACCTGGGTTTGAGGGTAACTGTATGAATCTAGCTGTGGGAGCTTAGCCAAATTACTTAAACACCAAGTAGCACAGTGCCTGTCATGGAGAAAGCCCCGAATAAGAATTATTGAATTCATCTTGCTTTAATTCAATTTCCTTACCTGCCAAATGGAAAAAAAAATAATACCTACCTTCCAACAATTGCAGAAATTAGACAGGGTACTGCATGTAAAAGCATAATGATCCAGAAGATATTATTATACTTATCCTGTTACTTATAGTTCTTCTTCTCATGGGCCACACTTTAAACCTAAGCATATTAACATATGTGGCACACAACTCATGTTTCCATGACCAGTTTTTATACTCTTCAATGTAGGTATCAAAAAAATCATGCAAAGGGCTGAGAACATATGGCAAGAGTGGAAATGGACACGAGTTAACAATGTCTTTGAGTTGATAGATGCAATTTCATGACTATAATGAAATGCATGCCATCTTATACATCTGTGGGTAATTTTAGGCTGAGTAAAACAAGGCTATCAGAGGTAGTGATATCTTCCACCAAAAGCACTGTACATACATCACTGAGCTTAGCTTCTCGGGATATTTGAGAAGATGATGTGTAATCAATAATGTACCCAATAATGTTCATCAGTGTAAAGTGGAACATCAGTGGTAGTTGTAATTTCATGACCACGTTCTTAATTACTAAGCTGTATGATAATGGATGTTAAGTATTAAAATTTTGGTGCACTGTATACTGGAGTTTCTATAGTTTGTTCTCTAACGCCCACGTTATGCAGAGGCATTACTGCCATGATTTCTCTTTATGAACTTTTCTCAAAAATATTTATTCATTTAATTCTTTTCATTTATTTAAAAAGCATCTGTTGAACCATTGACTGAGCCAAATGTAGATGCGAAATGACTAAAGCTGCGTAGGTAGGACTGTGGCTAAGGAATTTAGACTTTAGGCTATAGTTCACACAGAGCCAGTGGAAATTCTTAAACAGGGACCTAACCTGTCCAGGACTGTGCTTTAGAAAGACAACTTTGGCAGCAGAATGAAGAATGGAGTAAGAGGTTAGAGGAGAGATTTCAATTCGAAGGGAGATACTATAGGTCTGGATTTAGAGAGTGGCAGTGGGATTGTAGATTTGGGATCAATTTGGGAGACTTTTAAGGCAAGTCTTGGTCACTGAATGGACCTGCTCTGTGTGGACAAGGTTCCAGGCTGACTTGAAGGCTTCCACCTTGGCATCTGAATGCCTCTCTTCTTTTAGCTCATGGAATACTTGGAAAGAATTATATTCTGCAGGGGAAATGATAAATTTCCCTGGAAAAACAAACTAGAAAGTCCCTTAATTATATTATTCTTTAGACTTTAAGGCATGGGCAGTTATTTTCGTGAATACTGTTCATTGATTGACTATTTTATATATACATTAATAGAGACTAAGAAAGGGAAAAGGTTTTATAATCTTTAGTAAATTAGAGGCTGCAATTTATACTGCTGAGAATTTTAGTATGTTTGGAGGTTATTCAAGACTATTAATAGGCTTGACTCTTTACACGTGTGAGTCTTACTGTTGTGCTAAACTGTCCGCCTTTTAACAGAAAGTGTACACATCATTAATATTGTGATAGTTGTTGGATATGTTTTACTTTCAACTTCTACATATACACATAAAGGCATGGAAAATACTCAGCATCAAAAATAACTGCTAAAAATTCTATTAACACAATAGTGTCTTTTTAAAGAATTTCACCTAGATATAAACCTATGTTATCATTATTTTTGAAAACTTGATTTTGATCATTTAAAATAATGTTTATATAATTATTGAACTCATGTTTCCATGTATCATGAAATTATAAATTTTAAAAAGGCGTCAGTATCCTATGACGCAGAAAAAGGTGTTTTGATTTCCATAACATTGCAGGAAATTAAAAAGTTCCCTGGCATTTTATAATCAAACCTGAAATCAGTCTTGTAATAATGGTTCTACTTAACTATAAAAAAATTATATATTTTATATCTGCAATATTTATTTTAGATTGTTGAGTAATTTTAGTTGCACTAAGGCATCAAAGACAGACATTAAAATCAGAAAAACTAAGATTAAAGTAGGGAATACGAAGAAGCAAACCGTAAACATGACAACACATAATGATAAATGGAAAAGATATAATAAATAGAAAAATAATTAGGCTCTATCTGTATTGGGTTATAAATTATTATTCTGACTAAGATGATTACTAGATCTAATTGACCTCCCTTCTTTACTATTATTGTCAACTGTTTGAATTGTAGGAATTGCCTTGTGATGTTGGTCAGAGTGGGTTATGGGAAAATAAACAAAACAAAGTTGCCATTAAGATGTGAGCATGTAGGTGAAGAAGGAACAGTAAAGCCTGTGTCCAGTGAAGCCAGTGAAAGACCAATCAACTTAAAGACTGAGCTAAGGTCCAAATAGGAAAGAGTAGGGAAAAATAATCAAGATAAAATAATGTTCACAGAACTGGAAGGAATATTGAACCTACATAACTTGTAAACTACAGCAGCAGAGAGGGAAATAGAAAAGTAAAAATAAAAACCTGCCTTTCCAATATTAAACAGAACATCTATATTGATTTTTTTTCTTTTGAATCAATATTGGTGACTGTCATTGTTTCTTACTATGATTAATCATTTCATGTTATGCTGGTTGTATTAGTGTTCAGCTTCACAGTTAGGATCATCTTGATGAAGTATGGCTTCAGAATTTTCTTTTTAAATCACATTTGTTACTTGTGATAAATGCTTATAATCCTGTGTTTTTGGTATTGATTTTGTGTGTGTGTGCTGTTTTTCTTTTAAAGTCAATTGACCCTGGCCAGCAGTTCACATGGGAACATTCCAACTTGGAAGTAAACAAACCAAAGAATAGATATGCAAATGTAATTGCTTATGATCATTCCCGGGTTCTTCTATCAGCAATAGAAGGTAAGGAAATGCAAACATTATTCATACTTTTATTTTCATGGATTTAAGTATGTGCATGAGAATATAGTTTTAGCTAGGATATTGGCCATCTATGAAAATAGTTACTTAAGATTTAGGCAAAGCTCATTCTCACTTTTTCTTTCCCACTCAAATACATCATACACAGGCACACAATATCCCTGGCACCACATGAAAGAAGAGCTTTCCTCATTACCTTCTTGCCTCTACCCTAGATTAAAGACTTGATAATGTGGTTGATGTTTTTATGTGGGAAGCAAATTGGGATTGCCCGTTTTACTGATGGCTGTTAATTGTTATGAAGGAACAGGTGATTGTCAGAAGAGGCCCATAAACTAGCTGGTTAATTAAAAGGGGGCATAGGGGATTATTGGTTAATAATTCTGGATATCCACTGAGGACAGTCTAAAGGTTAGGAGTTGGTGGTGTGGTGAAATTCATCGTGAGAATTTTAGAAAATATATCTATGCCATTGAAACATTGGCGATATCTGTTATTTCTAAGCACATTGGAAGTGTCTGGTATATGTAATGTGTGGACTGCTTGGTGTGTCTCACTTCATTTCTACTCTGTGTCTCACAACTACAGTAAGGAGTGTATTCCAGAGGGAACGATGGCTCCTAAAAGATGAGAGCTACTCCTCAAATGCATCTTAAGTATTCATGAGGAATCTTTCCATTTACCTCTTTCCAGTGATAAATGCCTTTCACGTGGCTTATTAAAACAATTAGGAATTCATGCTCAACGCTTAGCACATTGTTAGTCTTTTTGGCTACAGTAGCACATTGGATTGAAAAGTCCTTAGAAAATGGTTTACAATGCCACTTAAATCCTTCTCTGTGTCATCACAGCCAACCTGGGCCACCACTTGGCACAGACCACATACATCCTTACTGGTACCCAGAAGAGTTTTGTGTCCTCCTCATACTTGAAAGTTTACTGTTTAGCCTCTTGCAGATGTTTTATAAAACATTAAATAATACGAACTTCAGACTCAATCCTTCTTAAAACTTTGCAGTTGAAACACTTCCATCCATAATTGTTCAAGTATCTGTCCCTTTTTTCTTCTTCCAAAATCTATGACGACCACCACTTTATTTCATAACTCTGACCAAGACCTCCCTCCCTCTTAGTGTCTAAAATTAATTTGAAAGCAAGGCTCTGCTAAAAAGCTTTCCCAGTAAGCACCAAAGGCAACTAATCCGTTTATTTCCAGTGTTTTGGGAAGAAGAACTCTCAGCATTGGAGCAAGCCCATACACACAGCCACCCTTGCCTCAACATCATGTTCTTTGGCATAGATATATTTTGTAAAATTCTCACAATAAATTTGTTTTTGATGGTGGAAAATGCTATAATACCTTTTTTAGACAGCCAAAGATACTAAGTGTTTAAGAGTTAACCTTTTTCCACATTGAAAATATTGATTAAATTTATCAAAATTTCACCAATGCTAGTTCAGGCAGGATAGTGGCAACTAGGTAATTGCCTCTTTTCAAGCCTTGTTTGAAAACTGTAATTAATATATGTTGGTGATTAGCATATAGGGTTTATATTTTCTCTATCTTTTCGATTTTAAAATGTAAAAAAGGATAATAGCAGTTTCTTGTCTCAAGTCCCTTAAATTACATAAACAAAAAAACTAAACAAAAATTAAATTATATAAACAAAAACTAAACCAAGTCACAAATAGAGGAAAGAAATCTTTTTTCCATTAGCAAAAGCAAGGTAAATTATCAAAATAAGATAAATGAGTGCAAGTTGAGAATGTATTTGGCATAATCTTGCCTGGAGAACTTGTCAGTCTGCCTTTGCTGTATTGTAGCATTGTTTCCACTAAGAATTAGGTCATTCAATACTACCACTTCCCTGTACTTTTGCCCACTCTGTCATTATTTTCCTTAACCTGTTATTTTCCACATCTTAACAGTAAAGTATGTCAAGGGACAAAAAAATATACCTCCTTGTGCCTTTATTATGATAGTTGGAAACTATGCACATTTCATTCCTATGCTATTTTTACAGTATAAAAGCAAAAGCACTTGAATCAGACTAAAACCTGCCTTTTTATAGCTCTATGCCCACAAATATACCCTAAATCTAGAGCTGACCTAGAAACCAAAAGTCTTTTGATTTTAAGCGTTATGCAAAAGGTTAGAAGCATTTAGTTGAAGTTTATGGGCTATACAGAGAGCTTTAATCTAGATTACAACCATGGACAGTATTTTATCTTAGATTAAGCCCTAACCAGCAGGTATTTATGACGGCAGTCAACCATCCTATATCTTAAGCACAGAAGAGAAAATGCTGGCAACTGGAACCACAGAACCACTAACTGAGGCTTCTCCTATAAAAGCAGCTTTGATAACATAGGAACAGATTTTTTAAGTATATCAAAATGGTAGGTGATTTCATGCACAATTTATAAAACTTAATATGCTTGTTTTGGGTTCCAGCTATGTTACTAACTTAAATGACTTTGTTTGAGGGTTTTAATTTGGGCATTTTTGTTATTCTTCTCTCAATGGTGCTAACTACTTTCTTCATATTACTTTGCAAAGTGATCTGACAGACTGTAGGGGGAAAAAAAAACCCTAGAAGTGGCTACAGTGATTCATGTTGTCTTTATCTTTGCTTAATAGAGCAAACTTATACCCTACACTCTTTGAGAGGATAATAGGAGAAAAAATTAAAAGAATAAGGAATTGTATGTGGGCACCAATGTGCTTATTGAATTTCTTGAATATAGTGAAACTTTGTGTCATCTTTCCAAATCACCATAATTTTATTTCTACCAGGAAAAATGCAGAATGAATTCAAGAGAATCATAATTACAAAATGCTTTCAGTTGTTAAATTATAGAGTAAGTAGTATGGAAACACAGTTGAATTTTTGACAAAGCCAATTACCATTAGAGTCCCCTCCATGTTTAAGCATTTCTTAAGAGCAAATAGTAATCCCTGAAGAAGAGAGGTGATAGGATTTATTTTAATGACTTAAGATAAATATTTTCAAATAAAGACTGAATGGAAGCTAATACTTATATGTGCATTAACACTATTTATAATAATATGCTTAATCTTGTAGAATCCAAGTTGTTCAAAAAATATACTTTTACTAAAGTAGGAAAAAAGAAATTGACAAATACAAAATATGAAGAAAAAGGAAATCTGAGTTTGGGTCATAGCTCTGTCACTAACTAGCTAGGTAACCTTGACTTCTCTTGAGTATCAATTTTTGCAGCTGTAACCTCTTTCATTTCTGACTTCTAAGAGTTGTCTCTATGTAGTTTTTCTTATCAGTTTTTTTAATTTACTGTACACAACAGTTTAATGAAGCAGCAGTATAAGTATTTTACTAGATAAATAAGTGTCTATATTTAGAGAGGAGAAAACTGAAGCTCAGAGAACTGGCCCAGAGTCACACAGTGTATAAAGAATCTAACTCACATAAGAATCCAGCTCTTCTGATTCCTCAGCCAAGGGTCTACTGGCCCACATCACTAATAATACCTTCCTACTGATGCAGCATGTGACAACACCTGCGTCACTTAGCTTGGATCCAAGAGACTAGCCTTATCTTTCTGCCTAAAATGCATTTTATCATTTGGCACTAGCTTTATGGATAACACAAATGTTACATTTTAGAATTTCATTTCCTATTTTGTGGCATAACTAACCTGAAGCAGTGACACAGCATGGGGAATCATCAGTGATCCAAATGCATCAGAGTCATAAAATTGCAGAAGAAAAGTTAAGTGCATCTATACCTAACTGATTCCACAGGTGATTTACTTACCTCAAATATCTTTTTATGTATTTTAAATTTCTTATCAACCAAGGGATATCAATTATTGGCAGGTTATTTATCATAGTGCCTTATAATTAGCAAAAATTAATTATAGTCCTGGATATAAAAGAGGTTTTTGTTCTAAAATATAATTAATCTTCACGGCTGCCAGTACTATATACTATGTAGTTCTATCAGTAGGATTATAATTAACATTTTGCTTTAAAAGGTATATTGACATGGATTTTTAAAAAATTGTTAGCCAAGTCTAAATATAAAGCAGAATTAAAATGCTACTTTTCAATTTAACAACAAAGGCAAGCAGTTATAATGGATATGATTGTCTGGGAATTTATTAATGTTGAGCACCATGTTATGGTTTTTATATACATTATCTACAATGTTGAAAACAACCCCCAAAGCAAGTTATCTGAATTTAAAGATTAGAAAACAAAAACATTTAAAAAGTCAAGTAACTTATTTATGATCAATAGTTAGTAAGTGGCAGAGCTAAATTGCTAATACATGTCAGTTTCAAGGCTGCTGTTCTCCCCAGTAGACCACTTGGGCCTATAGGCCAAGTTTTTGAAGTCATAATGGCTGTGCTTATGCACATCATACCTAATTCAAAAATGGTGCCTCTTTGACTGGGAAGACTGTCTAGAAATTTTGAAATGTACATTTTGAAACACTTATGATAGAAATCTTAGAACTAGAAGTCATCAGTTATGTTCTTAGACTCCAGTCAAAGTGAATTTTTCCAAACAATAAACAACATATAAATGATTTTCAGGTGCGTTTTTTTGTTTGTTTAATATTACTTCCCAATATATTAAGGTATATCGAGAAGAAGACAGACTGGCAACTAAATCCCAGTCCAAACAATTATGTGACCTTGAACATGTCACTAAGTGCAGTTAACAGTAGCTCTGTGGGGGAGCTAGATCCTTTTGATAATTTGATGAACATTTTAAACCCCACTTAAAAACAAAAGGCACCTAAACACTTTATTTGCACACTAATTTCAGATAGTTCATGGACACACAAGCCTTTCTATAAGCCCACTCTCCAATTAAGGAGGCTTAATGTCTTTTGTTCTATTTTCACATAAAATGATGATGTGTAAGACCATTCCTACCATCCCCAGAATTGGGAACCTTGATTCTAAATCCTGAGATCAAAAGATAATATAAGTAGGCAAATAAATATTAAATGTTGGACATTAAGGGATTAACTTCTTAAAAAAAAAAAAGCCAGAGGGTTTATTCTAAATAGGATTATTGGCTGGTGTGTGACTCTCTCACCAAAACAGGTATAATGAGAGAGTGAGAAATTACAAAGAATAAACCACAGCATGTTATATGCATTCTTTAACACTAATGCTTATCAGTCTGATAAAAAAATAAGCCTAGCAAAATATGGGTCTATGTCTTAGTTTGTTTGTGCTGCTATAGCAAAATACCACAGACTGGGTAATTTATAAACAATGGAAATTTATTTCTCACAGTTCTGGAGTCTAGGAAGTCCAAGATCAAGGTGCCAGCAAGTTCACTGTCTGGTGAGGGCCCAGTCTGTCTGCTTCTAAGATGGTACCTTGTTGCATCCTCCAGAGGGAAGAAGACTGTATCCTCACATGACAAAAAGGGATGGAAAAAGGGAGAATCTAATCCCTCAAGCTTTTTTATAAGGACCCTAATCCCAACTCTGAGGGCTCTGCTCTAATAACTTAATCACCTTGTAAGGCCTCAGCTCTCAATACCATCATGGTGGTGATTAAGTTTGAATGTATGAATTTTAAGGGAAACATTCAGATCATAGCACTCTGTTTTATTTTTTCTTATGGGAGGAGGCATATATTTAAAGTTTTGTAACTTAACTTATTTACTTCATCTCTTTAATGAGTACCTTCTTAGAAGGAACCATATGCCTTTCAAGAACTTCTTTTATATTAAAGCATCCCAAGCTCTTCTTGCTTCTGAAGAGCTTGCTTGGACAAGTTACTATGCTTCCATTTCCTCATCTGTAAATTGAGATTATTAAAAATACCTGCCTCCTAGAATGACTAGGAGGATTAAATGACTTACATGTAAAGCCCTTAGAATAGTCCCTGGCACAAAGAAAATGCCTAATAAATATTGGGAACTGTTAAGATTATCATTACTGTTATGAATTTTATTACTACTATAGATAGGTCCTTTTAACCACAGAAGGAATTGCTTTCATATGTGATCTATGGAAAAATTAATAATATACAAATGAGAAAGCTGCATATATTTAGAATACTCTGTGAAGCAAAAGAAAATATTGGTGCTTGATAAATGGAAACCAGACCCATAATAGCATTACAAATTTCAACAGGGGGAGGAATGTTCTTTTAAATGGAAATTCAAAATATATCATCTGCTGTTTGATTTGCATAGTAGGAGCAATTCAAAAAAATCCAAGTGTAAATAATATAGATGATGTTACAACAACTTGATTATTTGTGAGATGGGCAATTTAGCACCTTTAAAATGAGAAAGCTGCTCACAGGGAATCACCGCCCCTAAGATAAATCTAGTTAAAAATAAATAAATAAAGACAAGAAACTACTATTCCTTGGTAATATTGATTCACCATTTGCCACCACACTAGTGCTCTATGTTTAAGTCCTATCTTAGCCTCTCTTCTGCGGAATGTTCCGTGGGAAAGTCTGAGGCAATTCATTTAAAACAGCTGTCAGCATATGTTAACATATTCTCCAATTTCACATTGTACCCATGCTATGAAATATCTTTTCCTTTTTTTTTTCAGTCCATATCTAGTAACCTGATATATCTTCAATAAGTAAAATCAAACTCAAGAAAATAAATTTATACATTCTACCCAACATTTTCTAATAGAGTCTTAATTATAGTGAATATAAATATTCCATATGAAACACTAATGTTAGGAATTAAAATTATAAATTCCTTTGATAATTGCCACGTGCTCCTTCTCAAGTCACCTTTTCCTCCCTCTGCTTCTCTATCTCTCCCTCTTTCCTAGCCACTCGTTTGCGGGCAAGCTGGTGTTTGTTTTGTTTCGCTCTTGAAATTCTTCAAGTACTGTAGGAAGTTTGTTAGAATACATACCCTACTTAAAAAAAAATTTGTTTTATAAATCCCATGCAATTCTTGGTTGAGTTCCTTTTTCTCACCATGTTCAGAACATCATTCATTGATTTAGACGGATAGCACAGTTTCTTTAGCATTTTCGTTCACTTTTCAAGTGAATCGTTTGCAAGTGTGACAGAGTTTAATCCTTTTATTTCAGGGTTTGTTTTTTTTTTTTAATTACATAAAAGCATCTCTCTTTTTGAGGAACAGTGAACAGACAAATTTTTATGGCTTAATTTGTCTTAAACAGAAAGCTAGATGGGACTTAGCCTGGGAAACTTGGAACAATTTCACCGGGTGCTTGCAGTCTTTGTAACAACTGATTAGAGCTGTTTAATGGCATCTTTCTCTTACATGTAGCCGAGCAAGCGGTGTGGGGATCTGTTATTCCCCAGCTCCTACCTTAGCCTATACTTGCTGATTCTTCTTACCCAGAAAAGAGAAAAAGCACTTTTAAGGGATGGCGGGTTGTATTGTGGTTTTTGGGTTTGTTTTTTTTTTTTTTTTTCATTGTTCTCAGGAAGCTAATCAAATAAAATCAAAAAGCTCTGGGAGTGAGTTTATTTTTATGTCTATTGTCTTTGGTCCAGTTATTGGGATTTTTTTCCCATTTTTATTGTACATCTATGCAGATTACTTTAATGAATCTACACTCCATTATTCCTAGATTGTAGAGAAACCTACATCATCTGTGGTATGGCTCTGTTGTCAGAACATAAATATAAGTTGTAGGTTGCTGGGAAGTTGGAAAATAACTATTTTTGTCCTCTCTGATAATTTTTTTTTTAAATATAGAAGCTGGAAAGGCACCTTCCAGATTTGGAATTACTTTTCATCAGTAGAATATTTAGGAATGAGTGAACTTATTTTGTTTCTGCTTATTACATCAATCATAATAATAACTAATATACATATGGCATTTTAGAAATTTCAAATGCATTGACTCATTTGATTCTCACAGGAGTATTGGCTTAAGGACTTTATGATCACAATGTTCATATGTTAGTGATGAGGAGAATGAGGATCTGAGTTACTGCCTACAGACTGAACTCCTGATTCTGACTACTCCCTGGCTAGATAAACCCCTATAATAATTGTATCCTTATTAATATAAGCTAATTGGAATACAACTCTGTGATGTGGCCAAAAAGGTGTGCTTTGGACCCAAGATCTGCTTTATTTCAGGGCAAAGTGCTCCCTAACCAGAAATGAGTGCCCTCTGTCGCAGATTCTGACAATTCCCCAACAGGTATAGCTGATCCGGCAATGTATTCCAACAGTTCAATTACCCACCTCCTTTCCTGTGTCCATTCTCGAAGCCCAGCCTCCTCAGCAGGGTGGAGGTATGGAAAATCAAGGAGAGGAGGATACACAGCTATGAGAAGTTGCAGGTTGAGTTCACATACTCTGAAGGTTATCCATTCCCCCATTAGCTCGCTATGGCTATGAGCTACAATGCCCACAAAGCAACACATGCTTTAAAAAGAAAATTGCCCTGCATTCTATAGAAGCATGAAGGGTAATTTGCCAAACTGCAGCTACATCAGGGGATACTGTGGCAAATAATATACTGTGTCTTTGCAAGAAATGTTTGTTTTCTTTGGTGTGTTACAAACAGAATCCTTCATTTCACCAGATCTGATGCAGGCATGGGTGGCTGCCATAGTACAAGTAAAAAATAAAATGGCCTGTGTCCTTTAGAATTAAATAAATTTACTTATAAATTTTTATTAAATTTTGTTTTTATGAGTTCCAATTTTGCTGGTGACCACAAAGTAAACATTTTTTTCTGCATTGCGAGTTATAAAAATTGCAATATAGGTCTTAACCAGTAATTTGATGTTGTTCAGGTTTTTTGTTTGTGTGTTAAAGTGGAGGAGGGGACATTATTTACTAAATAAAAGGTAGCTTTTGTGTTCTATTGAGTCTTGAGTACTTCTATCTTAAAACAGGGAATAAACCGGTTTACCAAAAAGCAATTTCTTTTTGACACAGTCCTCACTTCATTAAGGATTTGTAGAACTTAAAGGAAAAAAAAGTGCCTGGGTTTTGAAGCCACGTCGTGAGCTAGAGCAGAGTAAGCCACTCAGCCACCCCCATCTCCACCTCTGCGGTGCAGCAGCAGTTTGTCCACTGGAGCCATGCATGGGATTCTACCCTCCTTGCAGGGCTGCCTCTTATCCATTCTCACCTCCTAAACTCCAAAGAGAGCTTCTTTCCATGAACAGACCACCTACTAGCCTAGTACCACCACTTCCTGTTGTTTCTTGTTTATTTTTTAACCCCACCAGGTTCCAATCAAGATTTAGCCTCACTGAAATAAAAAATCTCATCTGGGCACATGAGACGTAGAAGCAATAGGAATCAGCTTGAAAGAGTATCAAAGTGTGTTCCTACCTAATCTGAGAGACACAAAGCCTTTATTTATCTTAAAATAACTTTGCAGAGATTTTCAAATCCAAGAAGGTTAAGAAAAGCACAGAGAGACATCTTATTTTAGAACTCGAAAGGACTTAAGGGAATCAATTTGTCCCACACGCCTTGTTTAGCAGATAAGCAATCACAGGTCTGGACAAGTTGAATAACTGCCAAAGGTCAAAAAGCAAACCCCAGCAGCCCTAGACAAGAGCACAGGTTTCCTGGTCAGTTCCTCTAAATTCTTAGCAAGTGCTTGGTATTGTTCCAAGACTTTCAAATGCACACGTGACTTTCCCTACAGTATGGTGTGATGCAAAGTATGGACATTGCTCAAAGGAAGTCTACCTTTACAGGTAAATTTTTAAAAAAGAAAAAAAAAAGAAAGTGTGAACCACTCCCTTTATGATTACTTAATTTCACGGAATACTTCACGTACTATTTTGGGTCCTATTTTCACTTAACATGAGGTCATAAAGCTTTATTATAAACCTGTTATAATTATAAACACCCTTTCAACAAGAGGCAACTTTTCAAAATCAAATTATCTTCTGACCCCAAAAATCTAATTCACAGCAAGTTGGGTGGTTTTTTGTTGTTATTTTTAAGAAAGCCACATGGCCCAATTAGTCATCCTCAAATTAACAAGAAGAAAACCTTATTCTAACCCTTTCATGACAAAACAGCTCGGACAGTATATTCTTTGACATTACAACATGCTTTCAGGGTTTTCAAGCAGTCCTCAGTAATTAATTATTCATTACAAATATTCTTTCGAACAGAGTAGCATCTCTTTTCAAGGATTCCCTCTCCTTCTGTTAATATTCAAAATACATGCAGAAACAATGTCATGAAGCCCTGTCCTCTTAATCCCATGCTTAGATGAAGAAAAAGCACATTGTCCTTGCATCTTGAACTCATGATAAAGTTTCCAAAGTTTTGCAGACAATTAAGAGAACAGTTGAGTCCGAAGTCCATTTGCAGGCTTATTTTTCTAGTGAAAACTAACTAGCAATTACCAGCAAATAAAACGAGAGCCTAAAACTTGCCTAATTCTGTTCAGGTAGCTGTTTGCTATGGCTTATTGTGTATGAAGAACACAGAAGCACAGCTCTACCAATCATTCACCTCATCACAATCTGTATTAGTTTTGAAGGCTTGAGTTTTCCAGGTTTGGTTAGCCCCAAATACCAAGACCCAGTATAAAGCAAGTAAGTGATATTTTTAAGTGCCACAAGAAAGAACAGTTCATTAATGGAGGAAATATACTATAACACAGGAATGGTGCATATTGGTAAAAAAATGAAGTTTATAGGGTCTAGCCTTAGGTTTCCATGTATAAAATTAGGATGAAAAACAATTATTTATGTTGTTAGAGCTGTTTACATGACTATCATTAATTGGAGAAGTCACAGGAAACAGTACATGAGAAATCATGAAAACTCCTCACTTTTACAAAGCCATGGATTCCTAGGAAAGAGCAGGTCTTGGATCTAAACTGCTCTTCTTGAACAATGACATCAAGACCACTGACTTCAAGAGACAGTTCCTACAGTAAGGCCAATCTGTCCTAAGATTTTGCCTGTGACCACCATACAGTAAAAATCTTTGTCATGCTTTTGTTATTTTAATAATGCCTCCCCCCACCCAAAGCAAACAAAAACGAAAAAACAAACCAAACACTGTTTTTATAGTATTGGAAGAAGGTCTCTTTGAGAAATAAAAACAATCAGCTAATTTATAGCAATTCTGTCTTCTTTCAGTACTGCATTTTATGATAGATTTCCATCCATCATAGCCCCAGAGGAATTCAATTAATTCTAACACACTTCTTTTGGATTAATAGTACACTCTGATTAGTGTTGCATTAGCAGATGCAAATCATTTTCTGGATAAGGCAGGGAATTAAAAATTAAATAAACAAATGTGTATTACTTAGAGAAGATCACCCAAAAAATGTGAAAGAATTGTTGTAGATCCAGCCTCCTAGCAGAAACATCCCAAACAAGAACTACTGAAGAAGCATTTCATGGCACCAAAACATTTGGAAAGCCAGCCTGTTGTGTATTTTCATAGGATTGGTTGAAAAGTCTTTCTAAATATGTCACATTGAAAACAGGGATCTCATCTACTTGAAACAGACTGCTGTTTAACTTTAGATTCCAATCTGGGGTTAATATTTTTAGGACACGCCACCACTCTTTCCAAAATTTTTTCTCATTCGTCTTTTGGCACAGCTTGTTATATTGAGTTGTATAAATACAGGACTCATTAGATCTTAGAACTTCTGGAGAACATAGCCATCTCTCACATGTCCACATTGCAAAGGATGTGTGAGAGAGAACTTACCTGAAATGTCTTTTCGCCATAGTAGGTAAAGGAGTTTGCCAGAAGGAGGCTTTCATTCCAGGTACTACCTCCTTACAAACAAGTGTCAAAATAGAAGAGGAGCCTCAGCATTATTTTTGGGATGTAAAACATTGACCTAATTTTTGCTTTTAACTTTCTTCTTTTCAAAATAACAGTTCCCAAATTCTTGATCCCAGGTGTTGATCCCGGTGTTGATCCCAGGTGCCTAGTAGTCTTCAGGCAGAATTTTTGTATTCTTATCCCGGGGAGCGCAACCATTATTCAGTAAGAACCCATCCTCCCCTTAAAAACAAAGAAGCAAACAAAAAAAAACCCAGAGAATTTATTATTCAAACTTGAGCAGTACATCAACAAAACCCAATTAATTTGTAATAATTGATTAAAATTTATGCAAAGAGGGTTGGATGATGGGTCTAATTCCCTTCATTTAAGGATGATTCTCACATGTACCTTCTCTGTCCTTAGATGCATTATTCAGATACATTTGTTATCCTTGATAAGGGGGAAAATGGCACAGTGCCAAGTTGATGCATTTTCTAAGTCATTTAACCCAGATTTCTCCATTCTGATTTTTCCTGGGAAGAAAGTTTTCTGTATATTGGCAGCTGAGTGAGGCTGTTAGCCAGAATCCTTTTTATCAATTCTTTAATGTTGCTAACTGCTGAATTAAAAATTTTGAAAGCAGACTTTTCCTGTGTTATAAAGTGGGTTCATTCTTGGCTCAGAACCAAATCCTATGGACATGTAAGATGTGCGTACTTCCCAGTGGTTGTAATCTGAGGATTTTATTTAAATTGTCCTTTGAATCTGCAGTAATTTGGTGTTGGGGAGGAATAGGATCTTTATCAACAAAGGGCTGCCAGAACCCCAACTGCTTCTTGAGTAGCTGTAATAGGTGAATAATGTTACAACCAACCGTGCATTTCAGTTTTTGCTCAAAAGGCTTTTCAGCTAATGCTGGTAGTATTCCATATCCATGTGTGCAGTAGTTTCCATCTGACTTTCATTACCTTTCTTGAGAGGATCAGTTTTACAACTGGAATCAGAAAACCAGTCAAAGTAATTACAAGTGGCAATCAGTGAAATATAACAATTTTAGCTTGGGAACATACATTCCATTATGAGAAAAAACGTTTTTTTCCCATGATTCCAAGACTCATTTTTCCAGGGCTAAAAGGCACCATGTATATGTTCTAGTGCTACCTCCCATATCATGCTGCTATTCCTATAAAAGTGCTTGTTTCCTTCTAGGGATAGGCAACTCATTCCCCCCTCCTTTTTGATTCATATTATTTGAAAATGCTTTATTATATTGGAGATGAAATTTATCTCTCGATAGTTACATCCTTCAGAATTGAAAACTTGGAACTCAACAAAGTAAATCTAAACCTCTCTTCAGATATTCAAGGCAGCTTTCGTCACCAACTTCTACCTTTTCCTTTACTGGGCTATAATATGTATTTCTTTCTCATATGGGATAGCTTTGATTTCCTTAATCACTCTGGCCACTCTCCTTGGAATAAGCTCAAATTTACCTATCTACCTCCTAAAGCCATTTTGCTGAAGGAAAATTAGACTTTAAATCAGAATATCTGCACTAAATTACATTTCTGCTACTTATTAAATGTTGGGACTGGGGCAAATTATTCTTTTTTGTCACTAGAGTTAGCAAAGGTGAGTAAAAGAGACATGGTCTTGTGGTCAAAACAGGCAATAAGCAGGTTAACAAACAAATATATAATTACCTGTAATAGGTAGTATAAAGAGTTGTCAAGGGAGTTTTGAGGTCCCAAGGTACTCAAGAGCAGGCCTTCTGAGAAGGAGGCTCAGTGCTTCACGACGGGAAGGAGACAGAGAGAGAGAGTATTCTAGGATGCAGATTGTGTTAATGTGGGAGAGAGATGTTTTCTAACAATTGAAGTAGGCTACTGTCTGGAGCTGAGAAGGCAAGGAGATGAGTGGAATGAGATGAATCTGAGAATTGCAGAGCTTGATGGGCAATGCTGAGAGTTTAGATTTTATTTGAAGTATAAAGGGAAGTCATTGGTTGAGGAAGAGAAGTCACAATGTCTGAAATATATTTTAAAAAATTGCTCTGATGCTGGATGGAAAGCAGACTGGAAAGGACAAAAGTAGAAGTGGGACAACCAATTAGGAGACAATTGTTCTAATGGAAGGAGAGATTCATGTGCTACTTAAAACAACACATGAGCTGTAAATGAGCAGCACTACTCTACAGAGGTTAAGACACAGACCTAGCAGACATGCAGCCTATGATTAAACCTGAATTACCAACTTGGGCAACTTGGCCAAGTATTTTGAACCTCTTTTCACCTCCGTTTTCTCCGCTGTGAAAGAATAATTATGACAGTACTTACTTCATAGGGTTGTTGTGAGGATTAAATGAGTTTATATATGAGTTTCCCGTTAGCTAAATCTGCAAAGGATTTTTCACTATTATGACATGTTCCACTCTATATTGCATTTTCAGGCTCAGGTATTTTTTATTTAGTTTTTGTCTAGGAATGGGGAATAACATTGAGTGGGGATTATTACCAGATTGTTTATTGTCTTTTGCAGACTATTTTTTTGCTGGTGCAGTAGAAAAAACAGATAGCCTGTGAGAGAAAAAGCATTCTATGGACTGTTCCTTTGTCATAGTATAAAGACCTGATGCATTGTCTTAATATGAAGACCAGACATCTTTTTTTGTACACATTTTTTTAAACATGATGTTCCTGATAGGATCTTTTTTTAATCTTGCTTAAAACCTGACCTCCAATGTATTGTGACTCCAGTAGCATAGGGTGGAACAATAATGTTGAATTGCCATTAGGTCATGTCACAGGCTGTTTCCTCTTGTGATATGTTCACGTGGTTGAATAACATTCCTTGTTTTACAGGCATCCCAGGAAGTGACTATGTGAATGCCAACTACATAGATGGTTATAGGAAACAAAATGCCTATATTGCAACACAGGGATCTCTCCCCGAAACATTTGGGGACTTTTGGAGAATGATATGGGAGCAACGGAGTGCCACAGTTGTCATGATGACAAAACTAGAAGAAAGATCCAGGGTAAGAATAAATATCCAATCCTTTCCTCTTAAAAATCTTCCTTCAGAGTCCCTATGTTGCATATTTTATTCTATTCAGAATCTAACCATTCCCTAAGGTTTAATATTCTAACAGACATTAACTGTGAATGGGCATCAACAATCCTAATTAAACCATTCTTTAAAATTCTTCTGGGTCTTTGCAAAAAAGATATTCTCCCGTGTTATGATATGATTGCCAAAAGAAAAAAAAAGCAGTATTCAAGGAAATAGACAACTGGGTTAGAGAAAATAAATATTAGCTTGAACCTCTTTCTAAAACTCACATTGAGCAAGACTCTACAGGCTTTGGGGAGAATCCCACCAAGATGTTTTCAACTTTTTCTTTCTTATAATGTGCAGTACAAGATATAAAATTCTGTGAAAGAGGCTCTTATGTAAATTATTCACATTAGCATAAATTAAGTCAGGGCAGCCAGAAAAATGATGTGGCTTAATACACAGCTGAGAAAACATATAAATGTATAGAGGGCATTTTGCTAGTTTAAATGTCTCCAAAATGAATAGGTTTTAATATGGATTCATTGCTTGGTGAAGTCCAAGAAAGGAGTTTTATTCATCATATGGGTCCAATATTATGGTGCATAGCACATTAGTTAAATGCTGTTGATTTGGAAAACTAAAACATAATGGGTAAGTCCTGTGCCATATTCCATGTGCATGTGCACATATTGTAGCCGTCTGATGAAAATCAATCTCTAACCTTGAGAATTGAATGAAGGGATCTCTGAGAGCTCACTGAAGACAGCACACACTCTCACTGAAGAGTGGGGCATATTCAAGGCAGATTTTGAAACCACAGGTGAGAGGTCTCTTTCACTGAGGTCACGGTGTTCTCAGAAAGGATATTTAGAGGGCAGCCAAAAACTAATTCCCCATTTACTGTGTGACTGTTGAGATTCTTTAAACTGTCCTTCTAAGCTCAACACATGGCAGTTTCTCTTAGCCCAGGTGTGTATATGAGGGAAGAGTTAAACGCTGCCCAGGGGATTTATAAGGGAAAAGCTCAGATGTAGAAAAATATTAAAAAGCCACAACTGTTACCTTAAAGGTGGGAAATAAAAAGGTGTGGTACACAGCTGGTTTAGCAAACCTGAAAAGCAATCAGATCTTTTCAAAACATCTGAATCGTATAGAGACTTGAAATATTGTCTGAAATGTGGATTTATATAAAAATGGCACTGACAATGAAGAAAAATATCTGTCATATTTTGCATGCAAACCCCATTCCACAGATGTAAATGGATCCACTATTGATTTGTACTCAGGATAACGCCTATATAGCAAGCAATTTCTTTAAAAACAACTCCCCTTCCAAATGATCTTGGATATAATAGTTAATAACTATAACAATGTATAACATATTAAGTACATTGACATTTCACAACAACTCTGTGAGATAAACGCTACTGTGATCTCCAGTTTACATATAAGTAAACTAAGGCCCAGAAAATTACAGAAGGTCACCCAAGGTCATTCAGCTACCAAGGTCATGGATAAGAACTGAAGGCAGACAGTCTGGCTCCAGAACACACGTGTTTCACCATGAGGCCATACTGCCTGTTAACACTTCTGTGAAGCTGAGACAGCTGAACTATTATATTACAGCATCCATGTAAATCCAACCTACCCGGTCTGTTCTGCCTGGAGATACCTGCTGGTAACAAGCAGTCATTTGCAAAAGCTGTTTTCAGTAAAACACACATTTTATCTTGACACTGCAGGCCTTCATTAAACTGTGCACAGAAACTTGTTTTGAAATAACTAAATGAAATTCTGCCCCTTTTCTCCCTAATTGCTTCTAATAATAAAGTTAGTTCTTACTGGCCCCACTGCCACTGCAACATCTGATGGTAATGAGCAGTTCTTGGCAGAAGGCATTGTGACTTAAATACCTACCGTTTATCTCTCTGTTGCAGGCTACCTTCCCCTCCCCACCTCAGACAGAGGAACTTATTTGGAAGTTACTAAATGAACCTCTGTTTGCTCCCTTCATTAATTACTCTTTGCTCTTGCAAGTTAGCTTTCTCCTTTGTTAAATGGCCTAAGGAGACCAATTAAAATGCTGTCTTGTGATTTTTATTCTGTGATGGTTCAGCCTGGACCCAGACTTGTGATGACCTGCCTAAGCCAGTAGGCAGTTGGGGAGTCTCAGTCATCACCAATCTGACGGTACAAATGAGCCCTGACCCCAAGGCCCGAAAGCCCTTTGTTCCCAAGTCTGGTGTACTTGGGAGTAAATGACCAGATGTCATGGAGAGATTGAACAAAGCACTGGAGCCTCAGATTGTCTCATCTGTTCGTCCATCCTCCTCCTTCACCTCATTTCCACCTCACCCTTTTCCTGTCTAGTTGCTTTTTCACCTAAAGTAGCGGGAAGAAAGGGGAAGGCATTCCTGGATTCTCAAACAAGAACTTGAGTTGAATTTCACTATAAAAACAATGTTATACATAGTGGTTAGTTGTTACTGAAATCTATAGCTCCATACTTTAGGAACGTTGTGGGTTCTGTGGGCTGACCTGGGGGACTCTGAATTCTCAATTCCCAGCAGCCAGTGTCAAAGCAGGCGTTTGAACTAGCCTGGCTCTAATTAGGAAAGTGCCTGTCGCCTCCTCATAAAGGGAGATGGTCCAGGTAGTTTAAACAAATCACCAAATCCAAGGGCTAAAGCTTGAAATTTCATTATTTAGATTAAGGCTCAAGTTCTTGAAATAATACTCATCCCCGTGGTATAGGAAAAAAGTGTGTGTGTGTGTGTGTGTGTGTGTGTAAACACTTCAGTGAATTGGAAGTCTGCTAGCATACCTGTTGACCGTAGATTTGCGGTGGAGAAGAAAGGAGAAAAGGGAAGGGAAGATAGCATGACATCACACAAGACTACGTGGGGACATCGACCTCGGAGAGAAGGGCAGCTCCCTGCCGTAGTTCCAAGTACGGGCACTTTGTGGTCAAATGTCTGAGTTCAGATCCCAACCCTGGCCTTACTAAGCTGTATGACAATGAACAAGTTACTTGATCCCTCAAAGTTTCATTTCTCCTTGTTGGATCATGTGTGGAAGGGTTACTATGGGTATGACTGAGACAGGGATGTGGTGAGGTAGCTCAGTGAGCCTCAACTATTATTGTTTGGTAAAGAGGCTGGGGGCTTCATTGTCACAACTTTAGTTTCCCCAGAAGCTGGCCTCCAAATAATTCAATTTTTGTTCCCACATGAAAAGTGTTTGTTTCTCTGTGATTAACAGTGAATCCTGACCAACCTCACAGAATCACTGTGCATGGTTAATTCTGCCCACAGTTCCCAGCGTAACACACCCATGCATTTTGGTCAAGAGGAGAATGGAGCTCAGACCATGGGATTCTTTTGCACTTGCTTTGTTCATCAGTCTGGGAATAGACCAAAATAGAATATTCTAGCTGCTACTTTTACTGCACCCACATCTTAAAACAATATAAAAATCATGAGTAATACTAGACATGGGTTACATGTAGTGATAATTATCACTGAAGATAATACATTCTTGACACCACATTTCCTTTTAGTTCAGTTTTGTGTTTCCCCTCCCCTTTCTTATTTATTTTATGATGCTAGGGAATTCAGCCCTTAGAACCCATCTCTGTTTTCAAGCTTTCTCTTTTGCCTAGGCCTGGTTCACTTCACTCCCAACTTGTCACTCAGGCCTGAGGTTTATCAGCATGCTTGTACCTTTGCTGAGTTAGAGCAGCTCACTGAAACAAAAGGCTGCTGAGTTCGTTAGCATGCATCAGAAGTTTGTCCTCTTTTTAGAGAACTAACCATTCTTAGCATTTGCATGGCTAAAGAAGCCCTTATAAATGTGGGGTGTGACTTTGGACTTAAGTTGGTCATTTGAAAACTCAAGTTCTTTGATTTTTCAAATGCCATTACTCTCCCTTAAATGTGGACTTTAAAGAATCCCAAACTTAACTGAGAAGACAGCATAGTGCATACATTCAGTTATCGACCCTGTAGAGAAAAGTGTAAGTTGGATATTTCCTATGAGTTTCATTTGTAAATATAAAGAAATAAAAATAAATAAGGCTAAAAACTGGTGATTATGAGGGTAAAGTATGACTGATGCATGAAACACACAGATCAATTTAAAGCCATTGTAGAATGGACTGTGTGATATGAGATACTGTTAGTGTGTTTTATTCCACAGTTTCCATCTTTATTGCCAAATCCTCTCAAGTTCTGCGTAGTTCATTGATTCTGTAGGGAGTCATTCTCATGCCCTAGAATGTGGTCTTTAATTGTTTCCATGTTTCATAACATGCCAGTAAGCACATGAATTGGTCTGGGCAACCACATGGAGGGAAGAAAAAAGTTTGGAAAAAATGAAGCACTGGTAGGGAGAGTAAAATGTGTACAGCTGGGATTTCCACTCTAAGGATGTTATTTGTGGGCAACTACAGCACATGGTTGGCAGCCTCGCTTGAAGAATTGGAATTTCCAAGGTAGGACTTGCCAAGGTAATTCCTGGCCCAGGAAGCTCTATTATTTAGTGGGTGGTTGTCCAGTTCTTTTTTTCTTCATCTATCTGCTTTTGGCTGTTTCTCTTCTGCTTTGTCTACCATCTTGAGGTACACAAGACAGAGGGAATGTGTAAACATTATGCTTGGAAAATTCTTGAGTAGCCTTGATTAGTGTTAGGAGCTGAAATGGCTTAACCAAGGTTAGAGGATATATCTGACGTTCACTTGTCCTCACTTCCTCACTTGTCCTCAGCCTGCTTTCGTTCCCTTCCCATAGTTGAGACTCATTGTTGCTTATATTGTCTTGCAAGCTTTATAGTGGGGATTGATGCACTTATAGAGCTATTACTGTGGCTCTACTTAATGCTATAAATGTCGGGGATGGGGAGTGAAAATTTGATACCCAACAAATGGGACATGATTTGTATTGTCATCCAATGTGGGCTGCATTGATTAGTAGTGAAAATGTAGGGCTAGAAGTGAAGAATTCTATTCTTGGTTTCCAAACTATCTAAATCCCATTTTCTGTTCCCAAATAGAGAATCATGCAAACCTATTGATGTCATCCATTACTAGAGCAGATCAGATGTTTTGTGCATCATGATTTTAGTTGTATCTTAGGCCATATATTGGGGAAATCCCTGCTCCACTCAGTTTTGTTGTTTGTGCTAATGTGTGGAGGTTAGATGATGTCAAGGCCAAAGGGACGGGGCTGGTGTTAACTTCCCTCTGTTAACAATTTAAGGAACTTGACATTTGGCTGGTGGAGCACTTCTGAACTAATGACTACTCACTCTTCCTCCTTTGTCTTCCCGAGGCCTTAAATGTCACCTTAGTAAACTTCCCCTAACAGAGAGTTAAGGTGAGATGGAGACACAGTCCACATTTTGTTTTGTGGCTAAGAGGGCAATTCTGAGCAAGAAACAGTGAAAAAGGAGATTCTGGTCAAACATTTTCTTTTTTTCCCATAAAACAAAGCTTGAGATTCTTTTCAGATCCTGAGGTCCTTTTGGGTTAAAATTTGACAGAATCCCATTGAAGATTACAAATGGCAGTGTTATTGTTTTCGTTGCTGTTATCGGTTTTGGAAAGCCCAACCTTGGCCAGTGGCAGACTAATTCTTGGCCCCTCTGGTTTGTTAAGGTTCGGTAAGTTTAACGGAGAGCAAATGCTTTCCAAATGCCAGGTCTGTGTCCTTTTCCAAATAGAACTGGAAGCACGGAAGGCCTTGAACATTTAATTTCTCAAACTGCAGCCTAAAGCGCTGCCTATCTAGGGCAACAGAAACTGTTTTTTTCCTTAAGCAACTTTAGGACCAGCAGCACAAACATTGCCTTTGGAGTCTGCATGATGTATGGGATTGTTTTTGAAAGTGGTAGATACTTAATGTAAATAGGACACTGGCAACAGAAAGAATGATGCTCGTGTTGGCAACCTAAAGGATGTTTGGGTTCTTATCTAGCCAGTTCCACGCTCTTGGTTTTCTCTCTTGGTCAACAAACACAGTGTCAGATAAAAGAGAAAGAATCCCACCAATTTCTTGCTGTTTGTTAGCTTCCTGGATTTTCTACCTTCATTCCCCACCCCGTCCCCTCTACTTAGAATGGCAGACTACAGACTCAGGCTCAAAGCATTCCTCTTAAAGCCAATTAGAGGCCTCATGGCCCAAGTAAAGAGCTGGGCTAGGAGTAGGAGATGCAACCTCGCTCCTGATGACTTTGTGCAAAGCCTCTCTCATTCTCTGCATTCACATCTGTAGCACTTCTGTTCTGGATTAGGTCATTTCCGAGGTTTTCAGAAGTGTGAATTAATCTCCATGTTATCTGGTGTTTAGGGTCTAGTGTATGGTTTTTCTCTGTCCAGCTGCTCCTCAGTAGTGATTAGGGATGAGGTGGATACTCTAAGGGCCCAACCCGTGTGGGAAGAGCTGATATCCAAGCGCTACCTGGCCATGACAGAGGAGTACCTCACACAATTATCCTCTGGTTATGACAAAATGCCACAAACCTGAGACTTAAATGGCTATCAATTTAATGGAGGAAGTCACTGGAAAAATTTAGGGCGGTTCCCTATGTCAATTTCTGGCAGCCACATCAAACAAAAGGAAATAACTTTTTATTAAATTAATAAATGGCTTGGAAAGTGTTAGAATGGTTCAATGAACTAGTAAGCAGTTTTATGACATACAATTTGGTTTATGTAGAGAATAATATTTTTCAGCTTTATGGCTGTATATGTGAAAAGCTATTATTGTACTGGTGGTCAAACGCTTAAGATGACTCTCATTTCAAATATTCCATTGCCTTTTGATCCTCCACTAAATACTGGTCAGTAGAGATAGAATAAAAAGGGGAAATACACAAACCAGACTATTTTGCCATTTAGGAATAGAAATGGCAAAATATTAGTGGAGTGCAGAGAATGGCATTATTATTAAAAGAGAAAGAATCATTGATATGGTCTCTGTCCTTATTATGGAAAATCAAGTATTAAATCTGGCTTTAAAAATTGCCAGGAGAGTTACTATATAACCCATAGAGATAAATAGTTCAGTATATAATTTTTCTGCCCACTAAAATATATTCTGATATTTACTTAAATCTTTTTTATTGTAGTACCCCTTATTAAATGGGTATTGATAAATGGATATCGATATTTCCTTATTCCCCAAAATAACTGTGATTTGTATTATCTGTTAGCATACTTGTTGTCCAGTTCTTACAGAAAAATCTTGACTCTTGAACAACCACTCTGCCCAAACTTAACTAGGTACAGATTTACAGTCACTTTTAGCAACAGTTGCAGTGTCCCACACATCATTTATTGCCTATTCTAAGCCCTTCTTTGGCTAAGTAATCTGGCCCTAAGCAGGTTTTTCAAAGTACCATGTGGCAAATGCATTTTGTATCAGTGATGCTAGAACCCTTTGGAGGTATTGGTCTGTTATAATTGGAATTCTGATGCTTTGCCATGCTGCTATACTCAATAAGTCCTTATTAAATTGAAGTGAGGAGGTTTTGTTTTTAGGAAGTTTTAGGCAATTTAAAAATGAGCCAATCTAGACTACAGTTAATTGATTATAAAGTTGGCTACCAATTGATGAGTGCCTACAATGCTCCAAGCACTTCCAAGCTAAGCCGTATGGGAGTAAAAATGGACCAGAACAAGAACATTCCCCCAAAGCATAGTCAGCAGACCTACTGGACCAACACTTACCAGATATTTGCAATAACAAGAGTTTCTTTTGAATACATTTAAATATGTTTTATCATTCCATAGAATTTCTCTTAATAGTTTGTCGTGAAAAAGGTAAAATAAATTAATTCATAGCATAAATTTAGCAATGGTCAACTGTTCTTTCCATCATTATAGAAAAATGAAAGCTCCACATAAGGATGTTTTGTGATAATAAAAAGAAATTCCTTTCCCCCACCTCCCCCACATTCAGCCAAAAGTCTGGATTGTCTCATTCAGTTTAGGCCTCAAATAAAGTGACTGGGCAATGTTTCTGAACCACAGCCTGGGTAACAGGTTCTGCTCTTCTCCCTTTTTAAACCTCAGAGTCTGTCTAACACACTCACAATAGACTGGGGTCCAAGTAGATTAAGGGAGTTATTTGGAATCTCACAACTACCTCTTTGAAGAACCAGGAATTCTAAACACACCTTCAAACTTGATCAATAGGGTTGATGGATTGGGGCAGGAACTTGTCCCCTTTCACTGTGGTGTCCCCACAGCTGCTAACACTTTGCCTGGCACCTAAAAAATCCTAAATCAATATCTGCTGAGATTAATAACATGTTCCCATTTTTCATATTTAGAATAACTTAGGTAATTTATAACAACAACCACCAAAAAATCCAGAACATAATCTAACTGACAACCAGTAATAGCTAGTGCTTGCTGAGTGCCTGTTTGTACCAGCCATTAGGTTAAGTGTTCTGGGTACATTATGCGTCATTTTTAATCCCTACAATAGCCCTATAGTGCCGGAGGTATTATTCCCATTTTGCAGATGAGGCAGCTGGGCTTTGGTCCTGGAAACACAGCAGCAGCTTTCTGAGCATCCAGTGAGACTCTGCCTGACCGTCCATGAATCAGTCCTGAGGGACACTTGTCATTTCAAAATCAAATAGAAAAAGGCAAAAATCAGTATTTGTATTCAGTAGTTCCTGCCTCCTAGTTCTTGTATACTCAAAGGGAGCCACCTTCACTTCCCATCTCCCACTCAGCTTTGTGTGTGAAGCCTAACAAACCGTAACTCTCTCTAGAAATAACGCGCAAGATTTTCTATCAGGAAGAAAGGGTGGGGGAAGGGCTCGTCGAAGTAAAACATTTCAAGAGAGGAAAAAGGAGCTAGTTCATTTGCATTAGCTAGTTAGGGAAAAATTATGGCTATTGTTCTCCTGTCTTTTTTTTTTTCTTCTTACTACATTCCATACTTTTTCTCTAATGTTGAAATCAGAAATTATACATTTAGTGTATGGGTAAAAATGAAAGATTTAAAATACTATTTGTCAGTAAATCTAAGCCCTTAAGTTCAGCCCTCCCAAATCAGATGAAACCTGTGCGGGCCACTCAGAGAATGAGGTTAAAAACGGGAGTGCTGAGGTGCTTACTAGCAAAGGGGAAACTGTGTGCTGTGGCTGCACAGATAAGCTCAGGGAAAGCTTCTAATCCCACTGCTGAGACCATATGTGTGCCTTTCCACATACACTTGGGTATTTATTTTTCATAAGATTCCTTTGAGTAATATTTCCTGAGAGAAAGTGGTAGTGTTTAAATATATTTGCTTTTTAAAAAAATGGTCCTGATTTTTGCAGTTGAGCTTGAAACATTTGGGGGACAGGGGGATAAAGAGTAAGATTAAAGTGCATTGTTTAAATTGAATGCAAAAGCAACTTTTTAATTCTTGTCTGGGCTAGAAATTTTCACAGCATTTCATCTTCATGGTAATGTTTTGTGGTTTTTTTTCCTAAAAGGGTCAGAGTCTAAGCCAGTGATAGCTGCAGTTTCAAACTTATTACTAGAAGTGTGAAAATAATTTGTATAATTTTACTTTTTCCTGCACCTTAGGGATGGAGCAGGTTTGTAGATAAGAGTCATTAAATAATGGAGTGATTTTTCCAAAAGTTACATAAAAGCTGGCTTCTAGTTCTTTCCTTCCTCTCCTTTGTTTTACCTGACTAAAAGGTCTGAGTATAACCAATTCAGTTTTGAAATATAATTATATTGAATTTGGTTCAGAGCATCAAACTGACCTTATAGATCATTTTGTTGTATTAATGTGCTTTTCTTGTGCACATCACAGTGATATTTGTCCTCATGGGATTTGATCAGTTGGTTTTGAATTGAAAGGGTTACTGTCCAGCTGAAACTGTTAAATAATGGATTTTAGTTTCCCTCTTGATTCTTTAACTCAACACATTGCTGGTGTCCTCTTGAATATTACAATCGGGAGCATCCAAAGTTGCTTTTGTCCTCCACAGTGAGACATCAACCTGACACCTATTTCGTGGTTTAAAACAAAGTCTTTGGCCTAATTTTCCTGATTATTTTTTTTTTCGTCTGAATCATGGTTACTTAAGTAGTGTTGGTTCTATTCAAGTGGCAGCCTTTGCTAAACATGTACCATATGACCAGGGTTTTGGTCAGAGAACATATAGAAGTGCCCACCCCAGGTTATGCTATATCAATATTCTACTTAAAGATTTGTCTCTCCCTTGTGTTGTTTTCTCTTTGAGTTAGAACAAATGATAGAAATATAGAACACAGGAGAGTATTCTGTGCATCTAGGAAACATGCAAAGTATTTTTTTTAAATCCTGTTAAGATAAATTTTTCATCTTACTATGAGCCATTTTTGTTTGTTTTTTATCAAAAAGATATCTGTGTGGTCTCAAAATTGAAATAAAGGCACAGGGATTAAGCCTTGTGAATTCAATATCTGGCTTACTATATAACTGTAAAGTGCTTTCTTTCCTTGTCTAGGAAACTGTGTAGAGGGTAAAACCTCTCCCTCTTAGAAGGTCCCGTATCTACATGAAAAAAGCCTCAGTCCTCAGGGGAGCAGGTGCTGCCTCTGTGAAACAGAAAATTACAGTATTATTCACAGAATGCTACTAATATTTATATTAAACATAAAAGCAAATAATTATCTAATAATTCTGTTCACTGGGCCAAAAAATTCTAGTGTCTATGATAATAATGCCTTATTGCCTTTGTTGAAATCCAAAGATTATGACTTTCAATTCTTCCTTTTTCAAGTAAAAGGTGTGCTCCCTAATATAAAATACTACCAGGAACTTTCTTTACCTAGAAAAATGCATTTCAGTTGGTTTCCATTAAGAATTACTCCCCATTTGTTGGCCGGACGTGGGGGCTCACGCCTGTAATCCCAGCACTTTCGGAGGCCACGGTGGGAGGATGGCTTGAGGTCAGGAGTGCGAGGCCAGCCTGAGCAAGAACAAGACCCCATCTCTACAAAAAATAGGAAAATTAGCCAGGCACGGTGGCGTATGCCTGTAGTCCCAGCTGCTTGAGATGCTGAGGCAGGAGGATCGCTTGAGCCCAGGAGTTTGAGGTTGCAGTGAGTTTTGATGACGCCACTGCACTGTAGCCAGAGTGACAGAGCGAGACTGTGTCTGAAAGAAAAAAGAAAAAAAAAAAAAAAGAAGAAGAATAACTCCCCATTTTAAAAAAAAATTTGAGATGAAAAGCATAAATATATTCTGGTTTATGGCCTTAATAGAAAATATAGTGCTGTGTTTGTCATTTTTTATTTTACTTTCTAATGCCCAACGGACACATTCAGCAAATTTTGAGGCTTATTGCAGACTTGGAATTATTCTTTGTTGTGTGATAAACTAATTGGGTTGAATACTTTTTGTATGTTTTTGTTCTAATCCACATAGAAATCGTAGATTATTCATCTCAAATGAATGAGTTTCAAATTATATGAATTTAGCACTGCTATTGTATGACCCTCTGAGACTGTTTTTAAAGAACAGACAACTCTTTTTCCCCTAGACATTACAGATTTAATTTGCTTTGGATACAAATAACATTTATCTTGTATTCTTTAAAAAAATGCTTCTCTTATTATACTTAGATAGATTTTCCAATTATTTTACTTTTCTTTAAACAAGCATATTTGGAAATTGTGATAGCTCAAGACGAAATAGCTTGAGCCTTTTAAATCTTGATGGATTAACACTATTTTACCATGTAGTTTAAATGCCTAAGTGTAATCTTCCTGATTCATAACATCTATCCCAGAACGAATTTATATTTTCTTTTCAAATACTCAGAAGTTTCAAATACCTCTCTCTTTATTTTACTCAGCAACAATCTGCAACTTATTTTTCTCCTGGAAAATTGAATCTGTTACTGCTTAGTATTCCTACCAGTTTGAAAAATGTGGTTTATATTGGCATCAGAACAGTAATTTACATATATTGGGATAACAAAAATGCATGCCAGAAAAAGATCAACATAAAATGAAATGCAGAAAAGCTGTTTTCCTTCAAGAGCAACTCAAAGTAAAGTTAATAGAGAAGTTGATGAACATCTGCCCTGACTGTGTCACTTGTTACTTGTAGGTGAAGTGTGATCAGTATTGGCCCAGCAGAGGCACAGAAACCCATGGACTGGTCCAAGTGACGCTGCTAGATACCGTGGAGCTGGCCACATATTGTGTTCGAACATTTGCACTTTACAAGGTTTGCTTTTTATTTTTTTCTTCCCTTTCCCCTCTCCATTATTTAAAGAAAGCTTCTTTTGAGAAATCAAATCTCTTCAGGCTTTACTTAAATCTTGATCCAACTGGCAAGAGTGAAGAATGAAATAATTCTTCCATTATCGCTCAGCAATTTTTCTTCTTGTCTGGCGATTTATCAGTAAATATAAAACTCTTTCTCTGAAGGAAAGTTTCAGCGAATGAAGAATAGATGAAGAAGAACTACTTCTTCCTGTAAAATATAACAGGAGTGCTCCTGATAGTTAAACCTGAAAAATGTAATGCTTCTCACCTAGGAATTTTATCTTCCCCAACAAATATTTGTCATTTACGAATAGCTTGGGGTTTGTATCTCCAAAGAGTGTGTCTTCCCAAAGGATATAGGGTGGGAGGAAGGAATTAAGATAGCACATTTTAGTGTTACCTCTCCCATGTTATTCATCATTACCATCTGAGACTAAGAAAACGGAATTTCAGCCAATATTCCTATTTCACAGAACGGTTCAAGTGAGAAGAGAGAAGTGAGACAGTTCCAGTTCACCGCCTGGCCTGACCACGGTGTTCCAGAACACCCTACACCCTTTCTAGCTTTCTTACGGAGAGTCAAAACCTGTAACCCTCCTGATGCAGGTCCGATGGTTGTGCACTGCAGGTAAGGACCACCAAGAGCGTTTGTTTTACTTGCAGTCAGAAGGTTTTCTAGGAAATGGAAAGCTGAATTGTTTCTCTCATTGCGTGTTCTCTCTGCAACATGTTTATACTCTGGGGTAGTAAATCCCTTCATAAATAATACAGGTCTCTTTTGGTCAAATGAGGCCTATCCTACGCTAACGTCGATAGGAAGGATTTGATATAGATGCATATTCCCACTGAAGATAGTAGGCAACTATGGCTCATTGCTATTTTCTCTTTGGGGTGAAAATAAATAAATAGATAAACACAAAATGAAGTGTGCATGTGGCCATAAATATATAAAATGGAAAAGAAGAAAGAATTAACCTTGTAACTGGGGTCAAATTTCACCTCTTATGTGGAGAAATATTCTTAAAAACTTATTTATATGAATTGTTTGACAAGTTTGTGGGCTGGACTGATACAACCTTTTTACTATTTACAGAAAAATATTGCTGAACAAAATACTATAATTATACTACCTCTCAGGGAGAATGTCTTATTGCTTAAAGATGCCTTCTGCACATTGATAATATCAAGTCACATGTACAAAAATACACTAATTTGATTTTTAAAAATTTATTTAGCAAAATCTATACAAAGACCTATAATTTGGAAGAAGTTATTGTATGTCCTTGGAGATAATGAGTCTATATTTCTCTTAAAATGTGTAATTTACATTTTGTACTTAATTGTGACTAACATCTTTCATATCACCACTCAGATTCTACTTTATATAAATGTTTATACATTTTTTTAATATTAAACTGATTTCTTCCAGTTGCCTGAGTTCCTCTCAAGTACCATTATTAACAGACTACTCAAGCTATCTAGTCAGATTCTATTTATTTCTTTATAAATATGTAGTTATAACTTCATAACAGCCCTTCATAACCTGAGCAATTCAAACATGAGAAAATATGGCTCCTTGCACAGATAAGTAAAATTGAAGTGTGGAAGTATATAAAAAAGACAAGAAATCATCTATCACAAACCACTTCTATCATGACTTAATAGCATAACTCTCTTTCATACCACATATTAGACTATAGCATAATGCAATAGACCCTAGAAAGGGGGCTATTTTTTGCAAAAAGATGGAGACAATGGATAGATCAGAATAAAAGCGATAACATTCACCTCGCCAATTCATGCCACAATGGTAATTATTAAACAATAGCCTGGCACATTCCAAACAAAATAAAGTTTCTCTTTTCTAGCAAATGTTTTCCCTGATAAAAACCAATAATAACATTACCTTGTATTTATGTTGAATGTTTTACTAATTCCAAAGCACTCCCCATGCTTTGTTTCGTGTGATGTTCGTAACAGTATGTCAGGTCAAGAGAAGGGTGCGTGAGAGGCTACGGGGTTTGCTTCAAGTACTGATTGCCAAGAAGGTGGTGCTACAATTGGTCTTATACCTTCTTATCTAGTTCTTGCATCCCTATATCCAGGACAGGGGCCTTTGAGGACTGGCCACTTGGTCGCAGTTTACTGCATGATTGTGAAACACCAGAAATTATTTTTATTAATTTAAAGAAGCGCTTTTGCATTCATGAAAGCATATTTCTGGTTCTCCTTCCTGTTGATCTAAAGATCAGGCCCAAGTTTGACTAGTCTGCATACTCTATTGTACACACTTTGCATGCCTCAAAGAGCCAGCTTGGTGAGAGCTGAACTTGATTATAAAAACCACACATGAAACACATGAAATGTTTTCAGATGAAGTTTGGCCAAAGGATAGAGGAACAGGAAATTTAGACTCATAGAAGAAATGTTGCCCTTACATGCTTAATGGCAAAAATTCAGTACACACACACATACACATATAATTACATATTTAAAATAATAGGAACAAAAGTTAGGGAAACATAACTTGGAAGTTTTCATTGAAAAAACAGAATTATGATATTTTCACTGCATTTTAAAATACCACATCTTCCTCTCTCAAAATATGCTTCCCATTTCTGTAAATTAAAGTGGAGGCCCTGGAAAACTAAGATAGATAGATGGATAGATAAATAATTTTAAAAATGCAGTTCACCCTCTGTAGCTCATAAGCAAAGTTAGGCTTTGTGTATGATGAGGGATCAAAAAAAGTTTACAAGCAAGCAGGAGAGATAAGGTGGATAACTATTATGCCTTATTTTAAGAAAATACATAACACACATGCACACACACACAGAGACCCGTACACCCATGTTATGTTAAGCCACCTGGACTCACCTCTGAGAGATATAGGCTACTCAGGAGAAATAAGGGGACAAAGATGAATGTGCAGAGCTAATAGCTGCTGACATTTGGAAGTGCTGCGCCCAAGGCTCTGGAGAAGCTGCGTATTGAAACAAACAACAGAAGAGTAGGTATATTTGTGGACAAAATTTGTGAACGACTTCAAAACCACACAGAAAAGATACAGTATAAACTGAGCTCTGTGAAATAATTACTATTAGGTAATTTCATGTGCCTGGTAAGA
Organism: Daubentonia madagascariensis; assembly: GCA_023783475.1. NCBI lineage: Eukaryota > Metazoa > Chordata > Mammalia > Primates > Daubentoniidae > Daubentonia > Daubentonia madagascariensis. Next base: position 11,258,728 of record JAKFHU010000747.1, on the reverse strand, counting down.
AATCTTGGGCTCTTTATGTAGGAGAGGCAATGTCAACATTGTCAACATCCAAACCATCATAAATCCTTGACTTAAATACACGTATGTTAAAACTTGCCAGCATAATTTTTGGTGACTGAGCGGCAGATTAAAGTCATTCTAGATGACAGTTACTTGTGTGGTACCCCAGAAATGCTAGTTTAGAAACCATTTCTAAGCAGGAAGGAACTATGTAAAAAGCCACAATGGCCAAGTCACAAAGGGATACTGATCACAGTTAGCCATGATCATGTTACAAATAATCACAGAAAATACTCTGGAATGTAAATACTATATTTGGTGTTGTGATTTCTCTATGATGAATTCAAATTTTTTCTCTCTAATACAGAAGTAGTGCCAAATCAAAGTAAATCCAAACCTTCTTCTGCTAAATAGCTTCTGTGAGAATGGAGGAGTTTTTAAGAGAAGTCAGGTAGTAGCTCCAAAAAAGAGAGGGACAGGTCAGAAAAAGAAAATTATGCTTCTTCAATGGTCCTGTCTAATAATAAATGTGGTATGACTAAAATGAGCCATTAAATAAAAGAAATTCTAATAATCAATAATAAGAAAGAGTTACAGGGTTAGCCTAGTGCAATAAGCATAGATAAGACCTTGGAAGGCCAAGGAGAAGGATGGAGCCCACCACCTTCCTAAAAGAAAGAATGTCTGGTTCAACAGGCAAAGAAGGAAAGGCCAACTCTAGCTGTCAGTCACTTCATACAGAGTAAATAATCACAACACTGAGAGTGCACGCTTTGCAGAGATAGACTGCCTGGGTAAAATGTCAGCTCACTTACTTACTGGCTGTGTTCCTTTAAGCAAATTATTTAATCTGTTTGTTCACCTGTGAAATGGGGTAACACTATTCATAGCAAGGAGAATTTTATAAAAATTAAATGAAATGAATACATAAAGCACTTAGAACAGTGCTTTATGCAACAATGTTAAATTATGAGTCATTGATCATTATTGAGTGACTTTTAAGAGCTATGTGTATATTTAGAACTCCAAGGAGAAATACTCAACATGAACATGGATGTCATCCATATGATCGCAGCCATCCATTTTATTAAATAAGCACATGTTTATAAATGTCCAAATAGTTAATTGAATGGATTTTTTTTTAATTTACATATTTTCCATCATGGTAATTTCACCAGATTTTTCTCAGTGACAGAAAACATTTTAATACTGTGAGTTAAATAGAATCACTTACAATAATAAATCTGTTTTTATAAAGACCTGTGAAACCCTTGAACTTTTAAAATGATGCTGCTAAGGATCCATGGAATTAAGGGGTTTTCCTTCAAGATAAAGTCTGTACTTCTTATCATTGTGTTCAAAGCCCTTTATAATCCAGGCTGCTCTCGCCCTTCACGCTTCATTGGTCACTCTTTTGGCCGTCTACTGCTAGCTACACATTCCCAGTCCCTTCATCTCTGGCTCTCAGCACACAATATTTCTGAGTTGCTTTTTCTACCATTTTACCTCTCCTGTCTTTTCCCACATGCCATCCATTCCATGATGAAATATAGACATAGCTCCCTGGTTTTTAGCCATAATAATCGTTAAGGATGCTTGAACCCTTATTCAACGTCAAATAATCTTTCTTGTCAACTGGAGAGGCCCTAGTCTAAGTGCTCCACATATGTTATTGCTTTTTCTTCCCAACGGTCTTTACAAGTAGGAACCTTACTCTCCCATTTCACAGAAGAAAAAACCAGAGGCCAGGAAGGGTCAGCTTACTTGCCGGGGCTCATACTACTAGCGGTGGCAAAGCTATTATATGGCCCCAGATCTCCTGGAACTACAGACCGAGCAAATTCTCCAGACTTTAGGTCACTTGATGGATTTCAGCTTCCCCATCTGCTGCCCACTGGGAGGGCATTTCACTGTCAAGGCTTCCCTGATGACCTGGTCAGAATGAGCCACTCCTTCCTTCCTTTCTGATTCCATATCACGTTGCCATATTCTAGCCTTCAGTCACTCTTTCTAAATCAAAGACAATTGCTAGCATGTGAGTCTCTTCTACCCTTTAATCATTTTAAAGTAAATAATCATAATAGCTACCAATTACTGAGCCATTACTATTTTCCAAGTATTACTAAGCACTTATGATATACTCATTTGATCCACAAAACAATACGTTTTACTTGTGAAGAGAATTAATCACAGGGAGGTCATAGGGGATTTGTTCAAGGCCATACAGCACGTAAATTTAGGCCAGATTTCAAAGCCCTTGTCCTGTTCTGACTCTTCCTATTGCAGAGACCACCTGGTTCCTTACATTTATCTCCTCACTACATATTTGTTGAGTAAATGGTTGTCAGATAGATATTTTCCATTGCCTCTTCACTGCATAGATATCTATGCAGTACGTTGGTAGAGACATGCAATATTTTTTTCATTTTATTTATAATTTTTTTTGAAAGAGACTAAGGAAGAGACCTTTCAAGTTATTTATTAAGCTTAGATTTTCTTAGAGGTCATGCGTTACGTTTTCCTGTATTATTTTAGTCTTCCTCTTGGAAAATAAAATTTTGTTTCCTTTTTTCCCTTTTCAACCCTATTCTTTATGTTGTTTTATAGAAGAATCTGTGGCTTATATTCTAGCCCACATAATCTATAAAGTCTATATTCTAGTGCCAAAAAGACATGACAACTGATTTGATCTAAGTATTTGGATCTTGTTAGGAATGAATAAATTTAGATGAAGCTATAATTTCATTGAATCGATTATAAAACCTTGACCTGTGATAACTAACTCTTGAGTCACGTTAACCCCTTTTAAAAGACAAAGGGAATACTTTTTCTTCATAAGAGAAATTTATTCATTTATGAATAAATATGAAATGGGGATAGATCAAGACCCCTGAATCTGTCTTCTCAATGGAACAATCCCAAAGAGAGTAAAGTAGACCTCCTGAAGATCACTTAAATCTATCCCACTATGGAATCAAACCAATCTTCAAAACTGGAAGGAGCAGGAACTTCATGCCAGATGTAGACCAATAATAACCTAGAAGCATCAATAGGCTACTAAAGGTGGCCCAACAAAAATCAGATATTAATCTGTGGTTGGAAAGATTCCTAAGTTCCAGTCTTTGTAATGCTTTTTGACTTTTCATGTGAAAGCACAACCAAGAAACTACTTAGGTCATATTTATAGCATAAGCATGTATCCCTAAGACCAACCCAATAATAAGGAAAATAGCCTTTTTAAAGTCAAAAGATTTTGGAAAACATTGCATATGAGCATAAAAATAAAAGACCTTGTGGGCACACTTATAACTTTGACTCAAAGTGTACAAAGCAATTCATGTAACCAAAACATTTGTATCCCTGTAATATTCAGAAATAAAAAAAGAATCTAATGGTAAAAAAATTAAAAAATAAAGTCAAAAGATTTTGGAAAATATTGCATATGATCATAAAAATAAAAGACCTTGTGATCCAAAGACATTGCGAGTGCTGCAGAAAATTGTTTAATACATTTTTAACCATTCATCCTAAATTCCATTCTTTATTCCTCCCAGTGTTTCTTTCAAATGTCTCTTCAGATCAAAGACCACACTATTGCCAAAGCATGTGATAGTTTTGAGAGGCTGACAAGTGTGAACCATAGACCCATATTTTCCTTAAACCTGGGATTTATTTTCATGTGTAAATTAAGTAATAGGAGATGCTAGCCTTCTGTAGATGAAAGACTGGATTGTTAAAAATGCAAACATAAGAATAAGGGTGTAATATACAAATTATGTCCTTATTTATGGAAATATTTTAAGGTGGGGAGAAATAATTATACCATGTGGAACCTATTATGCCAGGTTCTGTTCTTATATACCAATAATTCTACATAAAAAGCAATGCTTACTTTATGAAACAATATGGTGATATGAAATGGAAGACTAGGTCTTCAATATTTTGATGGCACAATCCTATAAGAGAAAAATATCGTCCACTGAAATAGTTTGAAAGTAATAGAACCAAAAAAAAGCATTTAAAAAGAATTGCAGAGTGGCCCCAGTAGATATAAAGTGTAAAACTTAAAATGGAGAAGGTATTTGGAGTACTAGGAGGTGCACTCTGGCTGCCTGATGAAATGGAGAATTTATTTAAAAAGAGGCATTACAGATATAAAGGCAACAGAGGAGAGGTGAGGCCAATAGTATGAGAAACTATCTAACTTCAAAGTCATTTATCAGGGTTATATCATGAAGGTCCCTTCAAGGGCAACCAAGAAACTATCACCACCTCGTTCCCATTCCGTATTCCCAAGAATAGCAACCAACTGACTTTTGTGTAGGAATATGACCATTTGCAGAGCATCTCCCCATCATTTATTTGATGTAATGTTTTCGATAAGAGGGGAAGATGTGCACTGTTACTGCCTTCACTCTTCAGATAAGGAAATTGAGATTCTGAAAAGTTAAGTGATTTGCTGAAGACCACATACCCAACTAGTAAGTAGAGTCTGGATAAGAACCCGTGCTTTCTGATTCAAGGTCACTGTATATACCATACTGCCATTTTCTTTATTCATTTTTATTTTTATTCATTTATATTTTATTATTTGTATAGATTTAGGGGATATAAGTGAAGTTTTGTTACATGGATATATCCCATGGTGGTGAAGTCTGGGCTTGTAGTGTGGCCATTACCCAAATACTGTACATTGTACCCATTAAGCAATATCTTATCCCGCACCCCATCCCACCCTCCCACCCTTCCAAGTCTCTAGTGTCTGTTATCCCACACTCTACTTTGTAAGTGAGAACATGCAGTATTTGACTTTCTGTTTCTGAGTTATTTCACTTTAGATAATGGCCTCCAGTTCCATCCATGTTGCTGCATAAGACATAATTTCATTCTTTTTTATGGCTGAGTAGTATTCCATGGTGGGTGTGTGTGTGTGGGTGTGTGTGTGTCTGTATACATACACATATACATATATATACACACACACACACACACACATTGTCTTTATCCAATCATCTGTTAATGGACACTTAGGTTGATTCCATATCTTTGCTAATGTGAATAGTGCTGTGAAAAACATGAGTGCAGGTATCTTTTTGATATAATGATTTCTTTTCCTTTGGGTAAATACTCAGTAGTAGTGGGATTGCTGGATTGAATGGTAGCTCTATTTTTAGTTCTCTGAGAAATCTCCATACTGTTTTCCATAGAGGCTGTACTAATTTACATTCCTACCAACAGAGTATATGCATTCCGTTTTCTCCACATCCTTGCCAGCGTCTGTTATTGTTGCACAGTGTGTTGCTGTGCTGTGTGACTTTTTAATAATAGCCATTCTGACTAGTGTAAGATGGTATCTCATTGTGGTTTTAATTTCATTTCTCTGATTGATTAGTGATGTTGAGCATTTTTTCATATGCTTGTTGGCCATTAGTATGTCTTCTTTTTAAAAACGTCTGTTCATGTCCTTTGTACACTTTTTAATGGGGTTATTTGGGTTTTTTGTTGTTGTTGAGTTATTTGAGTTCCTTGTAGATTCTGGGTGTTAGTCCTTTGTTGGATGCATAGTTTGTAGATATTTTCTCCCATTCTGCAGGTTTTCTCTTCACTCTGTTGATTATTTCTTTTGCTGTGCAGAAGCTTTTTAGTTTAATTAAGACCCATTTGTCTATTTTTGTTTTTGTTGCATTTGCTTTTGAGGTCTTAGTCATGAATTCTTTGCCTAGGCCAACGTCCAAAAGAATTTTTCCCGGGTTTCCTTGTAGTATTTCTACAGCTTCAGGTCTTACATTAAGTCTTTAATCCATCTTGAGTTCCTTTTTTTATGTGATGAGAGATAGGGGTCCAGTTTCATTCTTCTGCATATGGCAATCCAATTTTACCAGCACCACTTGCTGAATTAGGGTGTCCTTTCCCCAGTGTATATATTTGTCAACTTTGTCAAAGATCAGTTTGCTATAGATATGTGGCTTTCTTTCTGGGTTCTCTATTCTGTTCCATTGATCTGTGTGTCTATTTTTATACCATTACCATGCTCTTCTGGTTATTATAGCTTATAGTAGTATAATTTGAAGTCAAGAAATGTGATACCTCCAGCTTTGTTCTTTTTGCTTTGCATTGCTTTGGCTATTTGGGCTCTTTTTTGGTTCCACATGAATTTTAGGATTGTTTTTTTCCAATTCTGTGAAAAATGACATTGGTATTTTGATAGGAATTGCATTGAATCTGTAGAATGCTTTGGGAAATGTGGTCCTTTTAATAATATTGATTCCTCTAATCCGTGAGCATGGGATGTTTTTCCATTTGTTTGTGTCATCTACAATTTCTTTCATTGGTATTTTGTAGTTTTCCTTATAGAGATCTTTCACCTCTTTGGTTAAATATATTCCTAGGTATTTTGTTGTTTTATTGTAGCTCTTGTAAATGGGATTGACTTTTTGGTTTGTTTCTCAGGTTGATTGTTATTAATGTATAAGAAGGTTACCGATCTTTGTACATTGATTTTGTATCCTGAAACTTCACTGAATTCATTTATCAAGTCTTTAGTTTTCTAGGAATAAGATCATATAGTCAACAAACATAAATAATTTGACTCCCTCTTTTCCAATTTGGATGTTTTTATTTCTTTCTCTTCCCTGATTACTCTGGCTATGACTTCCAGTACTTTGTTGAATAGCAGTGGTGGAAGTGTAGGCATCCTTATCTTCTTCTTGCTCTTAGGCAGGAATGCTTTCAACTTTTCTTCATTCAGTGTGATGTTGTCTGTAGGTTTGTCATATATGGCTTCTATTATTTTGAGGTATGTTCCTTCTGTGCCTAATTTGTTGAGGATTATTATCATGAAGGGATGCTGAATTTACAGAATGCTTTTTCTGCATCTGTTGAGATGATCATATGGTGTTTGTTTTTAATTCTGTGTATGTAGTGAATCACATTTATTGACTTGCATATGTTGAACCATCCTTGCATCCCTGGAATAAAACCCACTTGTTCATGGCATATTATCTTTTTGATTTGCTGTTGGATTTGGTTGCTAGTATTTTGTTGAGGATTTTTGTATCTGTGTTTATCAAGGATGTTGGTGTATAGGTTTCTTTTTTGTTGTGTCCTTGTCTGGCTTTGTTATCAGGGTAATGCTGGCCTCAAAGAATGAGTTAGGGAGGATCCCCTCCTTCTCAATTTCTTGGAAGAAGTTTCAGGAGGACTGATGCCAGTTCTTTGTACAATTGGTAGAATTCACCTGTGAATCGTCTGGTCCTGGGCTTTTTTTTCCTTGGGAAATTTTTTATTACTGATTCAATCTCACTGCTCATTGTTGATCTGTTCACGATTTCTGTTTCTTCCTGGTTCAATCTCAGGAGGTTGTATGTTTCCAGGGATTTATCTGTTTCTTCTAGATTTTCTAGTTTATGGGAGCATAGTTGTTTGCAGTAGTCTCTGATGTTCTTTTGTATTTCTGTGGTATAAGTTGTAATGTTTCCTTTTTTGTTTCTGATTATGTTCGTTTGGGTCTTCTCTTTTCTTGTTTAATCTAGTTAGTGGTATGTCAATTTTGTTTCTCTTTTCAAAGAACCAATTTTTGTTTTGTTGATCCTTTGTATTCTTTTGTTTCAATTTCAGTTAGTACCACTCTGGTCTTTGTTATTTCTTTTCTTCTGCTTGCTTTGGATTTGCATACTGCCATTATCTGAATTCCTCAATTTATATTATACAAATGAAAGCAGAACTACCCCTAGCCTACAAAAGATATGGCTTCTTGCAAATAGAACTGCTCCTAGGGGCCAGCAATGCATGGTAGTGAAGACTGTGCACCTGAAATCATTCTACTGGAGTTCAAATCTCAGCTGTTTGATTTATGACATCTATCACGTGGAACAAGTTATTTCCTGATCAGTAATGTAGGGATATAGTAGTATTTCCTTAATAATATTGTTTATAAAGATTAAATAAGATATTTGTGATTAATTAGCCAGGTACTTGTCACATAGAAAGAAGTCAATAAATGTTTACAGTTATTGATCTTTTTATTATTATTGTGTTTTATTCCACATAAAATATGTAGTTATTTAAATTGGTTCTATTAATACAAAAAATGCTGTTATAGTTTCTGAAGTGTGAGTTTTATAGTTGAATGTAATTTGTGACTTAGAAGAGTAGAAGACTCTGTGTATATGTAAACCTAGAAGATGAGCGGCAACTAGAATATTTAACACTTTGAAAAATGCATAAGCACTGCTATAATTATTTCATTGCGCTAAAATAAGTGCTTCACTTATTAGAATGGATTGTGTCTATAAGGCCAAGTTTCTCAACTTCAGCAGTTTTGACATTTTGGGCGATCGAATGTTTGTTGTGAGAGCTGTCTTGTATGTTGTAGGATATTTAGCAGCGTCCCTGGCCTTTGCCTACCAGATGCCAGGAATGCACACACACACACACCGCCGCCCAGTTGTGACCATCAAAAACGTCTTTAGACATTGCCAAATGCCCCGTTGTGGGTAAAATCACCCCTAGTTGAGAACCACTGCTATATGGTGATAAACCTGATTTTTAATTTTGGCAGAATTATTGTTTTGAAATGATAACCCACCTCAAAGCTTTTACCTTTTACCTTTTTTTAACCTTTTCTCTCTTTAAAGAAAACTTCTTTGAATGGCATCCTTATTGTAAACATTTAGAGAACTTCTCTGTGAGACTTATCTTAATAATCACCTCTTAATGCATATAGATAACTAGGCTCATTACTTCAAAAATCACCCAGTAGTATTCCTTACCTTGATCACCAACCATACAAACTAAACACTTGGCTCTAAATGTCTCTTGGCACTAGGAAAAGAAAATTGAATCCACTTACAAGGACAAAGATGTGCCACCATTAGTGAATTCAAAAGAACAAGCCATAGGCTTTTAACTCTGCTGCCAACAAGAAGTCCCCAAAATATTTTTGCACCATGGTAGCATTGCTGCAATAAATCTTCAGCGCCCCCCCGCCGCAAGGTGTGGCTACTTTTAAGAACCGTGTTCTTTGCAATTGATAAATGCTAGTCTTTTTTGCTAAGGTATCAGTCAAATTGCTTTATATTCGTGCTTGGTGTGACATCTAGCATTTTGGCGGTTCAAAACAATTAGCCCCAGGAGTGCCCTTACATGACATTTTGACTTAGTGAGTGTCCCTTTTTCATTGTTTAGTGGAGGCCAAAGATAACAGACTAGATGAATAGAAGGACAGTGAGTCACAGTGTCAGACCTCCTGCCCAAGCTTGCAGGTTCCTGAAATCCTTTGCCCTTTGATTTTTGGGAGTATATATATTTCTGGGACAGCACACTTCATTTTTAAATCAAAGAATTTTACTGAAGATAAATTGCTTGTGAAATACTTAAACACTTTGCATTTATGTTTTCCTACACCTTCTTCCAAGGGGCTTGAGCAGCCCCTTTTTCTCTCTCTTCCCATCTCACCTCCCTCTGTATCTCTCCCACCTCCCCCAAAAATCCTCTTCTACATTGCAGTTCATCAAGTGAGAGTCAGCAGTTAAGTGTCTCATGAGTGCACAGTGGTGCTTATAGAGTCTATGGTTTGTCATATATCTAAGCGGATAAAAAAAGGTGAACTAGATAAAATGGGGCAGGATTAACTGCAGCTCTTTCATTCTGATGATAAAGGCTAAACAGCTACTTGTTCAAATTCCTTTTGACATTTGAAAGGAGAGGATTATGAGAATTATTATTTTTAGAAATTATGCCTTGTCTCTCAGTTTTCATTCATTTGTTTTGATTTGGGTTGGTTTTGACCATCGTAATATAATTTTAAAAAATTATAACCATATTTTTGTTTCTGGTACACCTGTGTGCCCTAGGAGTTGGCAACCTTTCTGAAATGGAGGGTACACCTATCAGTTAGACATTGCTGCCTGCAAATACCAAGCCACACATAGTGGCTTAAAACCACAGCGGTCTCTTATTTCTCACTATTCTGTGGGTTGACTTGGGGCAGGACATAGGTCGTCTGCTGGTCTTTCCTGAGCTCTCCTTCACAGTCAGCTCTAGGGGCTGGGAAGTCTAGGCCGGGCCTCCCTCTCCCCGAGGCCTTTCATCCTGGTCAGGTGGTCTCAGGGTTCTGAGAGTATCAAAGGAGAAGCTACAGGCCTTTTGAGGCCCAGACTTCCACATCATTCTTTTGTTCAAATCAAGTCAGGGGCCAGCCCAGATTCAAGAGGTGGGAAAACAGACTCCACCTTTTGATAGGAGAAGCAACAAATAGTCTGTGACCTCATTTGTTCTATTTACGGGCTGATGGAACTCTTTTCTCCACTCTCACCAACCTGGCTAAGTGCAACATGAACGTCCTTCACCAGGCAGGATGAAAGGAGCAAAGACTCCCAAGCTCACTCCAAAATACAGAGTTTTGTAACTGCTACCTGATTGTTTTTGCTAAAATATCAGCTTGTAGGCTGGAGAAACTTGTACTCTTAACTCCCCTTTGATCCTGACTCAAAAATATTTCCTTTATATCTTCCTGTAATTCAGGATTTATTGGGGTTAATGGGCCTCTTTTTAAACTCAGAAACTCCAGGAGTATGATTCATTCACAGTGAATCATAGACCTGGAAGGGACATTTTGAGCCTCTCAGACCACCTCCCCTCCCCACCCCTTCCCTTTCCTTTTTTTTTGTTTTTTTTATATTTCAGAGATGAGAAAACAAAATGAGGCCCAGTGCGGCTGACCGATTTCCCATAGACTCTTGTTGGACTCAAGTCTTTAGACTGCTGGTCCAATATGTTTCCCACTGCAGTACAGTCCTTTAAATTTTGTTGAAATTAATTTGATTAAAGGGTCCCTTAACATTTTCTAGATGCATTAGGAAAATAACCAGAAAGCATCTATGTAATGAGAGGAGGTGTTATGTTTGGAACCAAGATGGTTGGAGGAGGTAATTTTGACGCATTAGAGCCAATTAAGCATCACAGATCTTCAAGCCCATGACTAATGGAAAGAAAGGCTGATGGGTAGTCAGGGAGCAGCCTGAATGCCCTGGGCACCCAGGCAGTCAGTAATGCTGTGGCAACAGAAAATAATAGAGGGATGCCAGAGGGAGATGGGAGAGGATGTCGGAGATAAATTTGTCCTGCTTTGCAGTAGTGCCTGGAGCTGTGATGGTGGAAACCACTTCGGGCCACTAAAAATTACTTGACATGCTGTCTTGGCAGCCCTTCTCTGGTTCACAGTGGCTTGTGTATCTGCCGCTCCCATCAGAGTGCTAGCCTGGATGTGCCATGGCTGTAGCACGAGGTTTTTAGTGTCCATATGCCTGGGAGTCTTATCATCCACAATTTCCTCATCCCAGGCTCCAGCCAAGCGCAGCAGATGCCATTGTTACCTCTTCTGTTGAATAAAGTAGGAAGCAAAGAGAGAAAGAAACTTGTCGATGTTGTTTTTCTACTGGAACTGAAATAAAAACTTTGTGTGGTATATTGTCCAATAGTAACCCCTGTGCCAAATCCCCATTTTGTGTAACCCGCTTGCATAAGATAAGATTCTATCCCTGTATTTCTTGACCTAATGTAAATGACCTTCTTCATTTGCCTGTAGATGTGTTACAATTATAGCCATTCAGACTTCTCAGTTTGGATGTGTGCTATTTCTTGCACTTGCAAACCCTTTGCTTCTGACCATGCCATCTGCTGGAATCATTTATATTTCTATCACACACTCACAGTGTTTGTTATATGCCTAAATCTAGCTGTGCAAAACTCTGAAATCTTTCATATAAATAAACAAATGTTTAGCAAGTATTTTTAAACCCTTTGCCTTGATAAGTAGCATTAATAAGGTACATTTGTGCTTCTAACATAAATAAGTACAGCTGCTGAGAGAATTTCTTCTTGCAGAAATGTATGAAGTGACACCAAAATCAGAAGAGAATCCCTTTTGAAATAAAAGCCTGCATATATAAGCAGTCTCTGTGCTGACGACAAACTCAATGATGATACATTAAGCAAACAAAAAGGCTCTTTTTGAATACAGAACATACCTGGATGACAGGGGGTGTTGTCTTCAGATGCTACTAGGTCACTGGACCTTCCAACTTACCCTATCAAACCTCTGTTGGGCGCGAATATGACACTGAGGAGCCTGCAAAGTCTCTTTGATCTCCTCTCTATTTCTCACTGCTCTGCCCTCATCAGCCTGGTCAAATGCACTGTAGATTTCCTTCACAGGGCTGGGTGAGAAAAGCAAAACCTCCAAATACAACCTAAAGTACAGGTTATTTTGTCAATCTATAAAATAGGTAAGAAAGTAGGAGGAAAAGGCCTTTTAACTTCTTTCAAAACTGCTACCTGATTTTTGTTGTTGTTTGTTTGCTTTTTTCTCTTGTATCCATAACTACCCCCATATTTGTATGTAGGAGATGTTAATTGCAGTGTCTTTTTTATAGCTTTAATTTTTCATCTTATTGCAGTGGTCTCTGGTCATAAAAAGCAAGACTAAGTGGTCAGAACCCCTTCGTGTCACTGAGGCACAGCTTATACTGAAATTTGACCTGTCTGTTGCCTGAATACAGGTTATTTGAAGATGCTGGGGGTTTGTTTGTTTTTTTATTATACTATCCTTTAAGCTCAGGTCGAGTACTATAAATGAATATACAAGATAAATATACATAAGATGCAACCTCAGTTGGCTACAATGGTAAGCCTCTAAGTTTTATCAAGAGCTAGGGTTGTTGGATTTTAATATGGACAAAGGAGGACCATGGATGGTCTCCAAATATGAGCTGTGTTTTGCACATGTCCTAGAACCCTCGTAAAAATCAAGCTCTTCCTAAAGCAGTTCATATATAGTGAGAATTTTAAAATGTAAAGTGATAAACAAAGCTCCCAGATGTTAAAATTTTCATTTTAAGTGTGTGCTAATAAAAACAACTCTGAATTTCATGATTTTCACTACATACTTGGCTTTCAGGATAAGAAATGGGAATTGCAAAAATGAAGAAAAATGAGAGATATTGGACTGCCCTGAAACCATGTGATCTTATGCAAATCACTCACCTAACTTAGTTTCTATTTCTCTAAATAGGTAGAGAACAATCTGGTCATTTGCCAATGGCATCTTCTCAGCGGAAAATTGCATAACATTTGTAGATTAAATGCGGGTTTACTTTGGTGATTATAATGAAGATGATTGGAAATGTTGGTTTTATGGAAGCCATAATAAAAATTTTTCTCTTGTTTCTCTGAAGAAACAACTTCAGTCCAAATTTGGGTTCACAGGTAGTCAGTCTTGCTACACATCTTAAAAAACTTTCACTTTGTCAACCTGAACCCAGTCCAATTCCAATCAATTGAGCAGAGAGTCTTTCTCAGTCTGGACTCATGCTCACTACTTACATTTGAAAAACCATAACCAATCATGTTACAAACCACAAAAATCCTTTACAACCTATGGTTAACATTTCATCCCTCTTTTCTGTGTCTGAAAATGATTGACCTGGTTTCAGAGTATTTTCTCTGATGTACTACAGTCTGAAATTCATTTGTTATCTTGGTTCAATTAAACTCAAACTTATTGGTTTGTAGGGTACAATAGTAAAGCCACAAGCTTAGCAAAACCTTTTCCAGAATTCAGTAAGAAGCTCTGTGAATGTAGTCAGTTACAAGAGATGAGTATGTATGCCTTTGTTGGGTTTATATTTCCTAAAGGCTTAGGAATAAACACATTTTAAAAATATGAGATAATAATTCTGCATGGAAGTCATTTTTAGAGTGAAGCTTTGTGGCATACATAATGTACAAAGCTACAGCTAATTCCTAAGGTGGTCATCCAATCTCCTGCTGAATTCTCTGCGTGGTTTCCACATGGATAATCTTATCAAGTAGCACTTCTGGAATTATCACTTTTATCCACAGTTTCCTGTTAAACCTTCATCACATCACAGTCTGGCTAGAAACTTAGGCCCAGTCCTAGCTATTGGAAGGCAGTTAATGGATCTAAAAAGGATCTTCTTTGTTATTTCTACCCTGTGGGGGACCAAACATTTAGAAAGAACTTTATCTGAGGAGGAAAAAAAGAGACTGTTTTTTCTAAACTTTTTTAGTTTGGACATTTTTAAACACACCCCAAAGTAGAGAGAATGTATAGTGAACCCCCAAGCACACATCATACAGCTTCAGTTATCAACATTTCAGGCAGTGTTTGTTAAACGGCAATTCATTTTCTATTTTTTGAAGAAACTCATTACATAACTGCCATTCAACATTTGAGATTTTAATAGCCTGGGCAGCCTTATCTCAGTTAAATGTTCAATTTCCATAGACATATTTAATGTAAAGGGCATTCATTACTGCTTTCCCAGCTCCAGGTTGAGTGTTCCTGGACTGTGTCTCTCACACTGCTATAATTTGATACTTACACTGCTTTTCTAAATCTGAAGTCTTCTGGCATCGAGTTTTAATATGATTCCAGAGTATTGAAACCACCTCCCTCTTTGGAAAGATTATACCCAAAACTGTAGTCACCGACATTTGGCTTGCAGACTTTTAAAATTTGTATTCAGCACTTCTTATTTTTAAAGGTTTTTTTTTAGGCTCAGTTCATCATAAGCTCCACCACTTCCTGTTACTTGACATCCTGTGCTTCATAGTCCCCTGTTGAAACTTTCTTCTTTTCATCTGTGAAAGGAGAGCTGGATTCACAATGTTCTGCTACCTGATTCAGAAGAAAGAAGAAAGTGGGGGAAAAAAATAACAGCTTTACGAATCCAGGTTTTACAAATCCAACTGTTGACTATTTCCCAGCCAATTATTGGCATAAATAGTCTTATTCATAATCGGTATCCATAATTCATACCTGTTCTGGGTTCTACCAGAAGTATGAGAAAGTATATGGAAACAGAAAAATGGTTTGAACATAACAAGGCAAGTCACTCAGAGAATTTGGGATACGTTATCAGTGTATGTGCACATTGAGTCATGGGTTAATAGATTTGGGGGCGTGGATTTCTATAGTCAAAAAAGTATGGGATAAGTTAAATTGGTTTATTTACAGCAGGGTTTCTCAACCCTGTAAAATACTAATTTCCATTGTGAACCTCCAAGAGGGAATTTTTGAAACTTACTTAAACATGGAACTCTTTTTCTCCCCCTTGGAATTTCTTGAAGGACTCCAGGAAGTCCTATCATAAAAAAATATTTCATAGCCTGGATAATTTGGCTCACAGTAATAAAACAGGACCATGGATTACTAAGTATAATGGGCTAATCAATCAGCAACACTCAATTAAATGTATATGTAAATATAATCAGTAAATTTTTATTAAAATTACACTGTGCAAAACTCCAGGCTATAGGGTGTGGAGATGAAACAGTATGGCACCTCCCTCAAAAAGCTGATAACAACATATATAAAGATACCTAAAGCAGTCAAGACCATTCAGAAAAAAACTTGATTTATGTGTTAAGACTTAGTCATTTAGAGAAAATTTCAGTTAAAGCAAAGAACCCAAAACAGTTATGTATACAATTGACATTAATTTCAAATATATAATATTAGATTCGTTAGTTTTTTAAATTTAGTACTAAGAACTCTTCTTTCAGAATGACCTATGATATAAATAAGTTTAGAATCCTGCTAGATTTTTATAAATATTTTTCCATTGATTTATAGTTGTCTCACTCTTACCTAGTGCAGTAGTACTTTATTGGGGATGACGGGCACAAATTACTTTTACTAAGTCTTTCCAAAGCAGTTAATTTGGTTTTCACAGAAACAACAACTCTTTTATTTTGTAACTCTATCTCATTAGTTTATTTAATATTTAATTAAGTTATTTAAATAAAATAACTGATTATTTTGGAATAAACCCTGTGACACCACAAAAGATCACAGTCATCCTGGAGAGTAGCCTGCTAGCCTTGAGCTGGCCTAGTGCAGTGAGTAAGAGGCAGGAGCTTTTTGGAAGAAAAGAAAAGTTGAGTTAGTTAATTTGGTTAAATGGAAGTCAGATAAGAACATGCATATTGATAGCCATGTACATATGGAAAAGAATAAATGATGGAACAAATAATAAGCACTATTTGAGATAAGGGGAAGAAAATAGAACTTTGACATAAGCAAAGCAGTGCACCTGAAGTTGAGAGATTTTATTTTAGTCTTGAACAGCTCTCTGTTCCTCAAAATGTAAAGGGTTGACTTGATGGGTAGTTCTTCAATGTTGTCATGCATCAGGACCACCTGGTGGCTTTTTCAAACTCGGGTTCCTTAGCCCCACTCGCAGAGTTTCTGATTCTGTTGGTGGGGATAGGGCCCAAAAAATTGCATTTCTAACAAATTCCCAGATGATGATGCTGATGGTCCTGGTCATGAGGCCACATTTTGAGAGCCACTGGATTACATCATCTCTAAGGTCCCATCCAAGTCTAAAATCTGATTCAATTGTATATTACGTTTTTTTTTTTCCTAGGACGGTATAAATCAGAAAATAAAGTTGAATATTGGTTTCATTAAATTCATTAGTATAAGTCTTCAATATAAACCATGCAAGAATAGAAAGGTTGCATATCTACTCTGCCATTAGGCCAAATGAATTAAAATATTCAACTCTAGGCAGGCCTTCAATTCATAGAAAAAAAGAATAAGGAAATTAATGTTTATCAAGAATCTATTATTTAAAAAGCATTTTGCTGACAGTATCCTTATAGTAAACTAAAGGAATGAGTCTACATTTTACAGGTGAGAAAACAAAGGCTCGGGAAGATAAATAAATTATGCAATTATGACACAGCGTGCAAGTAGAAGGGCCAGAATTTGAATCTTTAAAGTCCATGATTTTTCCATTTGCCAAGCTGACTCTCTCATAAAATGGGCACATCACAATTAAAGATCACTTGCCCTGTCATGCTTACATGAAAACAAAATAGTCAGTGTCATCCATTCAGTCAGTACTTTAATTATGTTTAAGCTGTTTTAATCAGTAAAAAGTGAAACTTAAAGCAAAAAAAAAATGGAGGGATTTTTAAGTGTGGCAAGTCTTTAATTCCATAGGCAAAACTGAATTGCTTCCCTAGACTGTAACTTTCAACCATTAGAGATATATAGTTAAAGATAGTGTCTGTGAGTTCACCGTTGCGTCCTTTTCCCTTTGAACTATGCCACACATGAAACAGACATTCAATAAATATTTGATGGATAAGTGAACACTGAAGTAGAAGTGTCACAATCTGAAACAATACCAGGAACCAAGCCATGCAAGAATGCTAAAGGGTATGTGATGATACCCTTTAGCAGGGTAATGATCTGTATGTGCAGATTAAAGAAAAAAATAAGGGTAGTTAATAGCATTATTCTTAAAGGCAAAATAGAATGGTTTCCACTGTTACTTGTGGGGAGAGAGGGAGACACTGGGAGGATGCTATTGACCAGATTTTTTGGGTACCGAACCCTGTAGGATTCTTTACATTCATTATGTCAGGCTTTGTAAATGTTGAGTTTGGGGCTTGCATTCTAATTAACATTATGTCTAGTATTAATGGAAATGTATGCTGCATCCCTGGTAATTATCAGGGTAATAAGCATCCCATTCCCAGTATCTTCCTCCCTATATGAGGTAGATGAAGTCTGCAAAGAGAAGCATTTAGTGCCCCCAGAAAGGAAAGCACTATATAGTGTCCCTGATGTTAAGAAAAATTTTATTTTCCTTGAATGGGTTCCTTACTAAGGAGCAGTTTGCTCATCCCTGATCACCACATTCCTTCCATTTCTAGAACAGACAGAGAGCAAATAAAGGGAACTATTGCTCTTCTCAAATGCAGTATGTTTGCTGCTTATATGGTCTTCTATGAATCCAGTCCTTGGTTTACTCCTGTTCGGGGGAATCTAGTCCACTAAGGAAGGCAGCTTGGGATCCCCAAATTGGCCTGGTCTCCATGCATGAGGCTGCCGAGGCATTTGATGCAGTGAACGCTGCCAAGCTGTTCCTGTGTCTCTTGGGGAGCTGCTAAAATGAGGCGTTGCCTTTGAAGAGACTCTTCCAGAGGGAATAGCGTTGACGTCAAAGAATTTGTATTCCTCTTCTGGTAAAGTTAGGAAAAGCAGCTCATCCACAGCAGTGATTGGAAAATGAGGGAAAGATTTGGTTTGTCCCTAGACACTGTACTCTCCAAAGAAGGATATATCGGCATAGCAAAATGATCCTGCAGCATGCTAGATTCCTCCTGACCAGTGGCAGTTATGGAAGTCTTCTCAGGTTCCGAGTAGTATATAGTTTATGTCAAGTAGATATCCTCGAGTTAATTTGCCACTGGATTAAATGCCTTGCCAATTACTCAAATATAGTAATTTATAAGTTTCTTTAATGAGAGTAAATTTTCAGATGCTGCCACTCATCGTCAATATATTTTAGTGCTTTTGAGTATTTCCATATAATTATATTTAATACTATAAACTATAAGTGTTGTAATTTCCTTTGACCTACGTTGCAGTTAGAGACGTTACTCGATCAGAGCTCTCAATGAATCGCTTTATGCCCACGTATTTAGTTAATTGGTTATTTTTTTCCTGCCTGTGTTTATATGTAATATACTCTATAAGCGAAAGGAAATCAGCCTGCGTGCAGCTGAGTCTGGTAAAAAAGAGCAATTAAGTTCTATCAGAACAAACAGCTGTCAATAATGAGTTCTGAATTAAAATTACTAGCAAAGAAAGGAATCTAGACATCTGCAGGAAATGTGAAAATATTTTTATAACCTAATAGCTGAGATCTGGACAAGGGGTATCACTGAGTTTTCCCAGGTGTACCTGCGATGTATTTTGAAATATTCCCAGACTGAAAGAACACTGAAACTCATTGCATAAACCAGTCTGCATTAAAAAAATGCTGGCCACCTTTGAACAGTGTGTATTTTGATTTCATATAATCAGCATGAAAACTTTGTTTCAAACTGTTTTGCTGTGCCTCCTGGTCATAAAATGAACCTTAAAAATAGTTCTGTTATCTTTGTTTTGTGTCTTTCCAATCAGGGTTCTATTGCTTGGATATTTTTCTTTCCATCTTTGCAAAAATACTTTTGGGTCTTATTACACAGTATCTGATTTGCTCGCATCTGGGATTGTTTCTTGCAAAGAAAACTTGCAAGGTGGGCTTCAGGCATCTGAGTTTTATTACAGGATAAACCCATATATTTTCAGTTATCTGGAGATAGTAAAATATTTGGGCTTTAAAAAAAAAAAGCAAAGTTTATGTTTTTGAAAGCAACCTTTGCAGTCTCTCCTTTCCATTGAAGTTTTACATTGTTAAGGACAAAAAAAACTATATGAAAGATCAGGATTTTTAACAATTTATATACATGTACATAACATGTACATAAACACATATGCATTATTGTGAGTATATTTGGTGTGTCTTTTTATCCTCATATACTTATAACAATATTAGTAGTGTATCCATATCCTTGTTACTCAAAGTGTAGCCCATGGACCAGCAGCATCAGTATCACTTTAGAGCTTGTTGGAACAGCATAATCATTGGTCCCACCCCAGACTTACTGAATCAGAACTTCTGGAAGAGAGCCCAGGAATCTGTGCTTTCACACTCCCTAGCAGTGGGTCCAGACCACTTGGACATATAATATATAAATGCCTGAGGGTACATCACATGGTGATTGGTAAATAGAAGAGGAATCTCTCATTTTGCATTCATTGAATTATTGAACATTAACCTTCATCTCTTTGGTGTCACAGTCTCATGGCTGTGTTTTCCTTCTTCCCTGTATTACTCTGCATGAGAGGCAAACCCTATCCTCTCCACTCCCATCCTCAAACATGACCAGTAAGTCATTCTAAATACACTTAGTAATAGTTTTCATTAATTAATTATCATGTATGCATACCACACTTACTGAAAGTCGTCCATAGACCAAAACATTCTGAAAGAGATAGAGCTGACATAAATGTAATTAGTTAACACATAACCAGATACACAAAGATCTATTTAGACAGTGCTTCAAAAACCACTTAATTCATTTCTTTTTGAGTAGTTAAAAAGAGTGGGGGATCTAATGTTTCATTAATAAAGGCCAATTATAGGATCAACATTTTTCTTTTGGACCAATATTCTTGCTGCCTAAATTAATAGAATCATGGACCTTGGGCCCATCTCGGAGCTCTAAGGAAAACTGTCATCTGTTCTCAGTAAAACTCCCAGTGGTAGGAGTATGAGTCTGGGAAAAGGGAGAAATGGACCCAACTCCTAGCTCCCTAGTAACAACCACATGATCTTGGTCAAATTCTTAGACCTGCCTAAGTCTCAATACAAAAAATGAAGGTGAGTAGGCAAAAGGGCCGGAAGAGGCAGTAGCAGTACTGATTCATAAATTCAGAAACCTATGAGTTTAAGAAGCCAGATCAGGCCCTTGGGGACACCAACTCAAAGGCCTGCTGGAGGTTGGCAGAGTGATGCAAGTGAGTGGAGCAGACCTGGTGTAAGGCATTAGATAATTTGATTGTAGTAAGAATAAGATTCTGACTGCCTTATGAAAGCTTGCAGGAGTCAAAGAAAAGGACCAAACAAAACAAGGAACTACCTACCAGTTTGTAACTACTGATTTAGATCCTTCAAAACTATTGGACTATTTATGTTTAAATAAAGACAATAGCATTTTTAACACATTGACTGCTACACTAGAAAAAAAATTTTTCCTTGGGGCCATGGTATTTTATTACAAAAACAGAATAAAAACTTTGAAAACAAAATGATCTTTTTTAATTTAATGAAAAATTTGTTATTAATTTCTATTCATTTAATCCATGTTTTTAGAATTAAATTGTCAATAATAATTGTAACAATAAGAACATCAACAAGTAAGATTTTAACAGACCAACTGCAGGATTTTGCCAAGGTTTTGCTTCATGAGGCCCCGGGCTCAAAACTAGCATGAGTTAAGTACAACTCACATGGCAGTTAATGTGTTAAAAAGCAAAAACAAAGAACAAAACCAACATCTTGCACTTGTGGGAAAACATTGATATGCTTTGCAAAATAATCCAAGTTGCTAAAGTTTGAATGTCTTCCAAATATCTTCCAATGCCTCTTCTATCTGACTCTTGCATAAACCTGAGTCAGGAGTAGTAGCATTTATGTTGCCATTGGCAAGCCTGCTGTGTGGACTGAGCGAGTTGTATGTAGTATATGTGATTGTTACTCCCTTTGGGTTGAGCAGTACAGAACCTATGCAGCTTTACTTAGCTGGTAAATGGTGGTATCCTCCTTCACAAAGTGGACAATTTTGTATTATTCTAAACAGAATTTAGAATATGAACTGAACTGATATGGCCATTTACAAAGAAAATCTCTGCATGAATGATACAGTTCTTTATACTTTCATAGCATCATTCAATTGACCTCTATTCACATTCAAGTCAACTACCAATTATCGGAGCCAGCTGAGCCTATTTCTGTCCAGGCCTAATAGTCTCCTCTACCCATCTGTAAAATGAGACCTGTATGGCATGTTCAGGTGTTCTTTATATTAACAGATTAGTCTTCTAATTTATCTTGAGCATTACATTTTAAGAATAATAGGGAATGTGTTTGGCAGATAATGTTGGGATGAAGCCAAGATCATGCAGAAGTCTTTGGAAGATTTTTACTTGAGTCTATATATTTGAAAAAAAATCTGATTAGGCCCATATGGATTTTGAGTTTTGTGGGCTTATTCCTTTTAAGAAATTACCCTCCACCCATCATAAAAAAATAAAATGCCCTGAGGGAATATAATCTGGTAGGTGACCCTTGACCTCTCAATATTCTAGACTAGGATCCTTACAAGGCAGATCAGGGACTTTGTGCTTAGTCTCTGCCTCTCACTGTTGATGAAATGCAAATGTCTTTTGATCCTCAAAGGATGCCACTGAAGCATACAATGCACTTCACCTTTCTAGAATGATCAAGGTTCTGGGTCGTCTCAGCCTAACTCTATCTTTTTCAAACTGTTTTGCCAAGCATTCTCCTCTCTATGACAACTCCAATATCCCCCATTTTCTAAAATCCCCTCCTTAAAGCCTGCACCAGATGGCAGGACCAAGTCTGGCCTAGAAGGAGCTGCCAACATCACCCAGACTTCTGAGAATCCATCTCTGTGCAAGGCAATATTCCTGAGCTAGTGTGAATGGGGTTCTGTCTTCTCTTTCTGCCTCTTTGGAGCCTCAACTGTTTATTGATCTTTAATCATGATTTTTATTATAGTAACTTTTTATCCATTGTTTTATATTTCCTTTTAATTCCTTCCATTATTATGTGATTATGTTGTCCTTATTTTAAAAAATCAAACACTTTAGTATTCATGATATTGATATATTAATACAATAGTTTCTTTAACTATTTCTCTAGTCATAGTGATTGTTTTACCCAGTATTTGCTAAGTCAAATCATGCTGCAATAAAATCTCTTTCTGATCTCTCCGTGCGTATGTGTACATAGACCTCCATGACAGATTTCTAGAAGTGGAGGTGCTATGTCAAAGAACATGTGCATGTAAAATTTAAATGAACATTGCAAACTTGCCCTTCAAAACAACTACTATAACTGCTATATATGACTACAGTAGGCATATAGTATACATTTAATAGTATGGATAAATTTGACTGCATTTTGATGACAATTCATTCAAAAAATTTTTTTAATTTTAATTTCATAATATATAAAAGTGAATTAGGCAGATGAATATTTATGTCAAAGAAACCCATATAATTTCTCTGGCCATTCTCGGTAAAAGAGATGCTAGAAGATACCAAATTATCAGGGGGTCAGCGTATTGTAGGCAGCCCCAAATGTTCTAGAGATGCCCAGTATTCCTGCATATTAAGTCAAATGTCGATTTTTAACAAAAAACGAAATAAGTTTCAGAACCAGCAGTCTTATCACAGTCATATCACAGTTTTATCAGGACAGTCACCTAATTAATCTTATAAACCTGAGTCGTAAAACTCAATCTATTCTCATAGATGCCCTTTTTTATATACTTGCAGTTCATAAATGCCATTCTTATAGCTTTTTGTAAACACCGTGAATGTTTTTATGCACTCAATTTTGCAATTTTTTTTTATAGGCAAATGTGCAAATTTGATTGCTGAAGTACACAATAAGTGTGCAATATTTGATTGCTACGAGTCACAACAATAGGATTTATTTGTGTTCTGATTCTCATTAGTGGAATCATTGTCCTCACTGGAAGGTAACTTAGAAGGTTGATTTTACTTTAGGGATAGCAGGTACCAACATAATGCTAGACTTGATTTAAAAGTGCTGTCCTCTTCCCTTTTTGCTGGAATTTTCTGTAACATAATAAATGCACTAAATTGTGCTGGCCTCAGCCTGAAGCACAGGGTTATACACTCCTTTTTTTAAAGATACTTAGAAAAATCTGTCTCAGTGCTTGGCAACTACTCTGACAGAAAACAGATAAAAATAAGGGTGGTTTATCAGTTTTGCTGTTCTTACCATGTTTCAGGTTGAAGGCTGTTGAAATGATGAAAAACAAACAGCACTAAATAGGGTTCCGTCATTATCACTGCAAGGGGGGAGCTGAGTTTTTCAGGATCAAAGAAAAATGCATTTGCTTTTAGAACTACAATCCTTCATTTTGAGAGGTGCACTGCACTCAGATACTGAGGGGTGAAAAAAAGAGTAAATTGGCGAAGCAAATAAAATAAATATGTGCTGCTATGGGAACTTTGAAA
This sequence comes from Daubentonia madagascariensis, assembly GCA_023783475.1. Classification (NCBI taxonomy): domain Eukaryota; kingdom Metazoa; phylum Chordata; class Mammalia; order Primates; family Daubentoniidae; genus Daubentonia; species Daubentonia madagascariensis. The sequence continues at coordinate 11,235,003 of JAKFHU010000747.1, read as the reverse complement.
TTCAAACAAAAGTAGGCTGGCATACTTTTAAAAGCTCTGAATTTTCAATGTTCAATTTCTTAAGGAAAAGAAAATAGCGCCTGAGGTTTGTTATTTCTGAGCAACTGGAGTAAAGCATAAGCTCAGGTTGTTTCCATCTCATCAAATTATAAGAACTCCCTTTATCTTTGTAAACATGTGTCAAAGGAATTTTTCCCATGCTGGGGGGTTTGGGGAATGTTTCTGTATATGTTGTTATCTAAGAGAGGGCTTAATATTTTCAAACCTGTATTTTTTAATTTTGCCACTCAAGTTGAGCACCTTCAATTTCTCTGGCGTGGAAATTGCCATGGGAAATTGTCAAATGTAGTAGAGACAAGGAAGCTGTTGTCCTTTCGCTTGAGGGGATTATCAACTAGCATAGGGATAATAACCAGAAAACAAATATAAAGTAAGGTAGTTGCTAAAAAAGAGATCTAAATTGCCATAGGAGTCCAAGGAGGAATAAATCAAGACAGGAATCTTGATCAAACAGCAGTTGAGGTACATCTTGAAGGAAGGCAAATGTCAACAGACAGAGATGTTAAGGAGATGGAAGGTCCAGCACAGGCAAAGTCCCAGAGGTGGGAAAGCTTAAACATGTTTAATTTGATTGGCACGGAAGGAAAGCCATGAATCTTATAATAAAAATATTACCTGAGAGCTGTGTGGTTTTAATGGTGAGGCCAATGCCTAAGAAATATCTAGATAAAATTTTTGAACCTCCAAGTTAAAGAAAAACCCACAATTACTTGGGGCAAAAGTTCCTATTAAAGGACCAAAAATCCGACTGGCCTATGTTTTTTGGTTTTTGTTTTTTTTAACTTTATTTGTTTATTTTAAGAGACAGGATCTCACTCTATCGCCCAGGCTGGAGTGCAGTGGCACAATCATAGCGCACTATAACTTCAAACTCCTGGGCTCAAGCGATCCTCCCCCCTCAGCCTCCTGAGTAGCTAGGACTGCAGGAGTGCCACCACACCCAGTGAATTTTTTACTTTTTTGTAGAAACAGCATCTTGCTATGTTGCCCTAGCTGGTCTCAAACTCTTGGCCTCAAGAGATCCCCCCACCCCAGCCTCCCAATGTGCTGGGATTACAGGCATGAGCCACTGCATCTGGCCTGGCCTATGACTTTTTCAAAATGCAAAGGAAGACCATGAAGCAATATTTAGAGTTTGATAATATAATATTTGAGCCCAATAATCCTGCACAAAACCAAGTTATTGATCATATGTAAACGAAAAAGACAATTTCTCAGAAATTTAAACCATAAAAAACAATGCCATCCATGCATATTTTATATAAAGTATTATTCAAAGACATATTCCAGCCAACCAATAGATGTATCAAAATAAAAACCTCAACAATAGATGAGTCATGTCAGGAAGATAAACTATGAAACATGTGAAACAGAATTATTCTAAAAAATTGCTGTTGATATGGTTGTAAGTTGAATAAAAGTGTTATAAACAATCCCTAAAATGAAAAATAAATGTGTGGAATGTGCACTTTTTTCCCTCACTGCCTTCCAGCCATTGGCCTTCTATTAGTTATTCAAATATGCTATTTTCTATTCCAGCGCCTTTTCTTGGACAGTCTTTCTTTTCAGAAGCTTTTCCACCCTCTTCACTTAGCGAACAGTTACTTGACCTTTAGGTATTGTATTAGTCTGCTCGGGATGCCAAAACAAAATGCTACAGACTGCGTGGCTTAAGCAACAGAAATTTATTTTCTCATAGTTCAGGAAGCCAGACATCCAAGATCAAGCTGCTGTTTGGGTTGGTTTCTGGTGAGGCCTCTCTTCCTGGCTTTTCGAGGACTGCTTTCTCACTGTGCGCTCACGTAGCCTTTTCTCTGTGCATGCATGCAGACAAAGATCCCCGCCTCTTCTTATGAGGGTGCCAATCCTATCTGATTAGGTCACCCGTCTTATGACCTCATTCAACTGTAATTAGCTCCCTAAGGACCCTATCTCTGATACAGCACACTGGGGGTTAGGGTTGCAACATCCAAATTTTGAGAGACACAGTACAGACACAGTTCAGTTCATAACAGATATAAATTTGAATGATATTTCCTCAAAGGTGCTCTACCAGCATCCTGCACATTTGCCTAACAGCAGTTGTTGAGATTTGTAATTAGATGCTTATTCATGTGATTATTTATTGTCTAATTACCCCACTAAACTGTAATCTGCAAGGGAAAAAGATCATGTTTATCTTGCTCACTGCTTTTTCCGTGTCTTAGCACACGATAGGCACTCAGTAAATACTTGTGGAATAAGAGTGAACAGAGTCTTATGAAAATACAGCAAATGTGGATGGCAGAACAAAGTAATGAGCATTTTCCTGTCTCTCCCTGGGTGGTGGGAATGGACAAATTAGCATAGTCAGCATGTGCTGGTAAATGTGTAACAACCAGCTCTCTGGAGAGAAAAAAAAGGAGTATTTGCTGATTTTCTTGGTGTAAATATTCCCACCATGGATGATTTCAAGTTACAAACGTGAGGTCACTGGAGAGAGATGATCAGTAGCACGTCATTACAGTACCCCCTCCTTATCCTCAGGGGATACCTTCCAAGCCCCCCAAGTGCATGCATGAAACCTCGAATAGTACAGAATCTGATTGACGTCAGTTGGAACATGTTTCTGTTCATATCTTCCACCCACAAATTTAATGCTTTTTCCATCTTGACTAAGCACTTACAACACACTGTGGCCATCACTTTTGCAGTTTGAGGTGCAACGACAAAACTAGCATGAATTTCTTTTTCCTTCTTTACAATTTCACAGATAGAAGATTCGTTCTTACCATAAATATTACAACCTTAGTGTACAATATTTTTTTCTTTCTTTATTAAGTTGAGATCTTTCACCTTTTCACTTAAAGGAGACCCTTTACAGTTTCTCTTTGACATATTTGAATTGCCGGAATCACTACTGTTGCACTTTGGGGCCATTATTAGGTAAAATAAGGATTACCTGAACACAAGCACTGTAATAGCAACACAGTCAATCTGATAACGGAGATGGCTATTAAGTGACTAACAGGTGGGTGGCATAGATAGCATGGATAAGCTGGGCAAAGGGAGGACTTACGTCCTGGGCAGGATGCAGTGAGAGGGTGTGAGGTTTCATCACACTATTCAGAAAAGCACATAATTTAAAACTAAGTTATTAATCTTGGAATTTTCCATTTACTATTTTCAGACCACAGTTAACCACAGTAACTGAAACCTTTGAAAGTGAAACCACAGATAAGAGGGGACTACTGTATATATTTTCACCTCAAGAGTGTAAAATACTTAAGAAGCAATAAGTTTTGAATATTACCTTTATTTTTAATCTATTTAGGCAAAATCCCTGAAAATTTAGTAGTTGGCTTTTGCCAGCTCCAGCACACCACTGATAGATAGTTGAATAAAATGGTGGAGGTTGAATACATAGAAACTTATAATTTATTATTGTGCAGGGAAAGAGGCAAAAACAGACCAAGGTGATTTTTCAGCTTTAGACCTGAGTGTCGAGGAGAGAGCAAGAGTGGGAGGAGCAGATTTGACAGAAGACGACGCTGATTAAGCTTGGAGTCTGTTTATTTTTGAGAGACTTGAGGGTGGTTTGAATTATGGGTCTCCACTTGTGCTGAAAGGGTCATCACTTTAGGAATCCTTTGTTTGGAGATTATTACTGAGCCATGAAGGGGAAGGGGGAAGGAGGAACAGAATTTGGGGGCATTATCCATATCTGGGGGGGCTGGCAGAGGTATATAAATCTGGTAAAGTGGTACAGATGGAACAATCCAGAGAGGCAGATGGATTTAGCACGAGTCAGATGAAAATTTTTAAAAAATATACTGAGGCATGGTCTGAAGGGGTGCCGGTAGATTTCTGAAGATGACATTTAGAGTTCATCTTTAATTTTGGTTTCCAACTTGATGGGAAATCTCTCTGTTACAAAACCAATAGAACCATGATACAGGACCACGGTGTAATTCTTTTTGGCTGATTTCATGTACTGCATGTTTTGGGGTATTTTGTGTTTGGGATAATTATAAATTCTCCTCCCTTCCTCCCATTAACTCCAAGGAGGTATCTGATGTTTCTCAAACCCCCTTAACTAGTGTCACAGAAACCAAGGAAGAAAGGCTTTTCAAGGAACCTGCATGGGGGGCAGTCAAATGCTGCTAAAGGAATGTTATAGAAGAGTGGGCTGTAAGAAAGTCACTATATTTGGCAATTATTGCTGACCTGAATGGTAGAAAGCAGCGTGAAGCAATAGGGGTGCCAGGAAAAGGGGTGCTAAATTTTAACGTCTCAGAACGTGCATTTGAATGAAGCCTGCTCTGCCACCTACCATGAGCTGTATGACTTCAGGGAAGTTCTCAAATGTGTCAAGCACAGTGGTAGAAAGGCCCTTGACTGCCATCTCCTCTGCCCTGACAACAGGTGTGAAAGCAGAAAGTTCCTCTCAGATGTAAGGTATATTTATTGCAAATAGGTGGAGAAAAGGAAGACCAGCTTGAAGGGAAGATCAAAGCAAGATTTTAAAAGCCAACTCTCAAATGATTCTGCAGTGATTCTGTCACAGTTTTCCCTGCATTACGTTGCCTGTTCCTTGTTGTCAGCTTTAGAGGTAGAATTTAAAAATGGAATATGTACCTACAAAGTAACTGCCTCTTCCATTATGTTTGGAAAACACTTGGTGTGTTTAATTCAGCCTTAAGATTTGCTAGATAATTAGACTCATTAGGTAATTAGCTAGAGTTAATTGTCACTATTATGATTTAAGAAAAACAGCAAAATAGAGAAGAGGTTAAGTGACTTTCTCAAGGATGCACAGCCATTAGTATCTGAAAAAGTGCTTTGAACTTCATGGTCTTGCTTCAAGTTAAAACACATGTCCAATATTTAAAGCCGCCAAGAACCCCTCACCCCAGACAAGAGGTAACACATGAGTTCTGAGGGTCAGTCAGCTTCTTCCCTACATTCCACATGAATAGCAAGATTGGGCAGTGAACAGTATTTTGTGTTTTGGGGGGAAAACAGGTTTTGTTCAACTCATAGCTTCTCTTTGGTTTCTTTCCATCCCACAGTTCATGATTTAGACTAAGGGACATATTTGAATTTTTTCCTTCTTCATTTTTTGGGAAAAATACATCATTGCCATCACAAAGAGATTGATACTGTTTAGAGTGGGAGTTATTTCTACCAGTTTTGCAAGATTCTGTGGTATCTTTTTCCCAGAATATATAGTAAGGATGCATTATCCATTTGAATGGTCCCTGATGCATATTTTGAGAAAATATTCCTGCCATTATCTAGAATTGACTGGATATATAGGGCTCAGTTATAAGGTTTACAGTGTGGTCTCCACTGGGAAGAACTACATGAAGCTATGTCCTATTAGAAGCAATGCACAAGTGGAATGCAGACAATTTAGAAAGCCAGCACAGAAAGAGTGAAAGATGTTGCTTATAGTCTTAGAACCTGCCAAACACAGGAAGAAACCCAGAAAAACAAACCCTTTCCTGGTTAAGTCCTGCTTAGATTCTTTTAACTGCAATCCGAGAGCATATCGGGAGACCAAGACACACAGATGACTTAAAGCATTTTCCTATCTCCTTAATCCCCATCAAACACTATGCAGAGCAGTCTTCAGATATTCACGCATAGTTCTAAACCCTTGCCAAATGTAGGATTTCTTGTACTGAGAGTCCTGCTTCGTAGGTAGGCTTACCTAACCTGGATGGGCTGCTCACTGCCTAAAGCCCCTCAGGCCCATCACTAGTTCATTCACTTATTCCACACACACCTACTGCACACTTGGTGCAGGACACACAAAGATAACAAAAAAATGCAGTTCCTTCTCTCAAGATGTCCACTGTTGTTTATGGATGGCTGCCCTAAATTAATAATATGATTTGGCTGGGACTGTAGTGGAAAGGTATTTGAGGCACCAGGGGATCTGGGGCAAAGGGTGATTAATCCCACCTGGGGAGGGTGGAGATGAGGAATGACAGGGAAAAGTTGCCATTTAGTAGGTTTTTTAATAGAACAAACTAAATAAAATGGGACTTCATGGATCTCTGTGCACTTAAACCAACAGGCTAACAGAGCTCTATATTAATGCTTGCATCAAGTTTCTAATTGGTTCTGTGCTAAGGTATGTGCTGTTGTTTTTAAGACTCTGTGTTTCAGAGGGCTTTTGCATGCTATCTCAATGTCATGTCAATTTGTGTTTTTAAACTTTGAATGGAGTCTTAGAATCAGTATCCAGGAGCCCTTTGGCATAGGACGTAAAAAAAGTAAGCAATTTTAAAACAGTCATTATGTCAAATTCTCACTTAGCCTACTCTACAAACCACCCGGCTCCTGTATGGAAGCTGAATTTGATGAACACTGTTCAGTAATTAAATAAAAGTCTTAGTTTGGTTTAAAATAATGCCCCCTTACCACCTTGCAGCCATTTGGTACCAGAGAGAAATTGCCATTTCACTTGAGACAGGAGCCCTGGTATTCGTTAAACTCATTCATTTGGGAGTTCTGGTATATTCCTCTGCACAGGAGCCTATGAAAAATTTCACATGTAGTTCCCAGAAACAGCAGTATTATTACAAAAGCCATTCCTTCTTTTTCATTATTCCAGCATCCTTAATTGCCCATTCTTCCTGTCCTTCAAGTCCCATTTGAAATGCCACATCATCCACAAAACCAACATATCCTTTTTTTCCTTGTATTATAAATAGTTAAGTAGAGCATGATGGCCCTTGATAGACTCTGAGCTCTTTAAAGGTAGGATCTAAGTCATCTTTATTGTTGTGTCCCCTATTTCACTTAGCAAAGTACATCACTGATCATTGAATGAAGAGGTGGACAGATCAATGGATGGATGGGCAAATAAATAAACACACAGATACACAGATGACAGAAATAGTGACGTGTAGCAAATGAAGGAAGCTGTCTGTTGCTTGGTGTCTAGGGTGGTGATACATACCTATTCCTGTTGATTACATGTTTACCAGGCAAACAAACATGCAAGATCAGGAGAAAGAAAACATTTTAGATTGAATCATGCTTGACACATAAATGTACTCAGCCTGAAAGGTTTGATAAATAGAAAAATGCAAGGCTTACCTGGAGATTGTAAGAACAATCTTTATTTTTTGTATTTTGAACTTAAATAGACTGAGAGGGTTTATTTAAAAATATAGCCTAGTTAGATCTTTACCAATATTAAAAAATATTTTCTAAACAGCCTAAAGGTATTTTTTTCAAAATGGTTTCAAAATAATGTCTACTTTGTACTGCATGATCAAGGAGCATGGTAATTATGGATTTAATGTTTTTTATATTTTTAAACCAAACTAATTTTACTCAGTATTTTGTTCCCTACGCTCTGGTTATGGTGCCTAGATAATACTTTTGACTTTAGAGTGTTCCAAACTCATCACAATAGCTATTTGAGTGGAATTAATGGGTGTAAGATCTAGTTAATAAATAAAAAATAATAATACTTTTATTGTATGTTGACTTCCTGATAGGTTTATTTGGGCTTTTCTATTCTCTTTATTTTCCTTATAGTGCGGGAGTTGGCCGGACTGGTTGTTTCATCGTAATAGATGCTATGTTAGAAAGAATAAAGCATGAAAAAACTGTAGATATTTATGGCCATGTAACTTTAATGAGAGCCCAGAGGAATTACATGGTTCAAACAGAAGACCAATACATCTTTATCCATGATGCACTGTTAGAAGCAGTGACTTGTGGAAATACCGAAGTGCCGGCTAGGAACTTGTATGCCTACATTCAGAAGCTGACACAAATAGAAACAGGAGAGAATGTCACAGGAATGGAGCTCGAATTTAAGGTATGGTATTGGATGTGATGTGGTTATTCAGGAGCAAGTCATTCTGGGATTGTCTTTGAGTAGTGGCTTTACTTAACCTTTCAGATCTGTGAAGTACAAGATTCATTTGACCTTTTCCTCAGGTGTCTGGTTATAAAACACTTTCTTCCTCTCTTCCTCTTCTATTCTTTGTTTCCTAACCTAATAATACCATGAGTCTTTTGTATGCTAATTTAAATTGAGAGATCATATTCTCAGAAAATATTTAAAAATTCAATAGGCTATGTGGAGTAATTGGGTAGAAGTGAAAAGCCATGTAGTTTGAATAGTCATTTACTTTAAAGTAAACAAAAGATTCATATCTAAAAGGGAAATCTTGGGTACATTGCATTCAAACCATAGGCTAAAATTATCTTTGTTGGATTTTTCTTTTTTTCTATTCAACAGCGTCTAGCCAGCTCAAAAGCTCACACCTCAAGATTCATCAGTGCCAATCTTCCATGTAATAAATTCAAAAATCGCCTTGTTAATATTATGCCATATGAATCCACAAGGGTATGCCTGCAGCCTATCCGAGGAGTAGAAGGATCTGATTACATCAATGCCAGTTTTATTGATGGATACAGGTATATATTCTTGTTCCCCTGACTATCCAAAGCCTTGATATTCACATGTGCCCTAGTTTCATAACCAGAATAAATTTCATCTCAATTCAAAGCCATTTTCTTTCTGCATAGGTCAGCATTTAGTCCCTTGGTATTTGGTTTTTGTTATTTTGGATAGGAGTAAGAAGCAGTAGTTATGGAGTGTTTAATCTGGCCTTCTGTACTCTTCTTTCGGAAGCCATTTGGATTTGGAAGGAGTTAATAGAGAATCTCTTTTGCAGCATATTTCATAAATTTAATAGATTGTGGGAGAGTCATTTCTAGAAAATGAAGCTGCACAACTGTTTCTTAAGTGATTTGTATAACACATGAAATTGAGCTATTAGCATTGCACTAAAATTTAAATAATAATGATAAAGACATACATCATAATATTAACAAAGCAGTTTCTTTTACAAAGTCCCCAAAATGTATTAAATGTTCTTATTTGATTATGTAATCTTAACGGGAGTTTACTACAATTGCATCAATAATATGATTTCATTTTATATTACCCGGTTTGATGTTTATGTATCAAATGTGAGCTTTTGCATGTTTTCTAAATACTTTAACATGCTCTTTTCATTCTCTGTAATTCAGACAACAGAAAGCCTACATCGCTACCCAGGGGCCCTTGGCAGAGACCACTGAAGACTTCTGGCGGATGCTCTGGGAACACAATTCCACCATCGTTGTGATGCTCACCAAACTGCGTGAAATGGGCAGAGTAAGTGTGTCACCCTTGTGTGTCTCCTTCTAAGACACATTTACTCTATGGAGAAATGAAGGTTTAATCTTAATAACTCAAGTGCCAGTGTCATTTTTTCAAAATACAGAGTGCTGGGGACACAATCTGTACCATCTATCACTCCTTGTTGGTTTCTAATTTGCAAAGCCACATCAAGTTTTTAAATTTATGTGTTTTGAAGAAAGATCTAGTGCTTTGTTTCCAATGAAGCACAATCATAGGGACAAATCAGTAAGCAGGTGTCGCTGTTTGACTTATGTCTGACTGTTAGCATATTCTTATTTCTTCTTCTCTTAACAGGCTGGTGTTTCATGAGCAAATGTGCTATCATTTCTCTTATGTGAAGGAACTTGACTTTCTTTTATTCTTGAGGCAAATTCTTACTTGCTTACCTTCCATTGCCATTGAACAAAGTGTTAGAAAGTTACATGGTTTTTCTAAGGATAATATCCTGTAACCCCAGATCCACTTTTAAAAATTGATTGTTCTGAAATACCCATAAAATAGTATTAGAGATACCTAAGGTGTCTACTATTACTACTATTAATACTGCTCTATTATTACTTAATAGTATTAGAGATACCACTTAGATTCAGGAGATGCAAGCATTTTGTCATGTTTGCTTGAGATGTTTCTCCCTTCTTTGTATAAATTAAATAGTAGAAGAGTAGCTAAAACCCAACTTTTAGAGCCCACAGAGAGAGCAAAAGGAATATCAGACTAGAAAAGTAAATGACTATTCTGATTTGGCTGCTGACTCTGCAGGGTTTAGCCAACTCATTAAAACTGCCTGGGTCCCAGTTTCCTTGACAAGTAAGAGGGGAACAAATCATTTTGGAGGTTTCTTTCTGTGTTCACATTGATGGTTCTCTTCATTCCAAACCACAGTGGTACCAGTGTTCTGTGGTGGTGCAATGCGTGATTGACATGACTAGCATTATCCAAGGACTGATGTAATTATTGGGATGTGTAGGTGTGAATGCTTACCCTATCAAAGTAGTCAATTCAACTCATGTGTATTCAGCAGCTACTATATGCTAGCACTGTGCTGGATACCACAGGCAAATAGTGAACCAGATGGTTTCCCTATCCTCAGGGAGCTCATGATTTCAAAGAGAAAATGAGTCACATACAATTGGAATTACCTTGAAGTTTGAAATTTTATTAATGAGATAAAGAAATTGGATAAATAGAAAGACAGATGATAGACAAAACTTCATTTATACTTTGTGTAGTTTAACACTAATATTCTCTCCTTTATAGGAGAAATGTCATCAATACTGGCCAGCAGAACGATCCGCAAGATACCAGTACTTTGTTGTAGATCCCATGGCTGAGTACAACATGCCACAGTATATCCTAAGAGAATTCAAAGTCACAGATGCCAGGGTAAGTTGGCACCTCCTTCAACTCTTAACCGTTAGCTGAAAAGTAGTCTAACATATACCTCTCTGAGAGAAACATTTGCCAAGTAACCATACTCCCAAAGAGAAAAGAAATCACCCATCCTGGAAGACTGGTTTTTTTTAATATAAGAGTGGCTATTCCTCTGTCTGACAAGCATTCTCACAAACCCAAGTTTGGCTTCTATTCAAACATAACATCTGGCAGCGCAGCTTTGGGGATGCACTTAGTGAGTGTTTGTGCTGGGAAGCATTTACTGATTGGTTGGCTGTGCTTATATTCACCTTCTCAGCTCTTTCTCTTTGGAGCTTTTTTTGACTTCTTCATTACTTGAGGCTGTAAATATGTTGTTGTTTTGCACAGCCCTTTAGGTCATGTGGGCCCAGAGGTTAATTTGGTATGATTTTAAAACTGCAGAGCAAATGGCATTCTTTAGAAAAATCTGACAAGCTTTGCACATTCTAATTTGATTCCTGGCAGAGTTTATTCCTCGGTGTGCTAATGTGTCTGTCCATGAGAGCTGTGCACCCACGACCCATGTTGGCTAATTTTCATTCTGCATTTCTTATCTAGATTGCCGAGTCCAAGGTTCAGCCCTGATATAAGATGTTCTATGCATAAACTTTAATATATTTGCCTTTGGCCAATCTCAAACCATGATTACAAACACATCTGAGGGGAGATCGGGTCAGTTCAAAGACCTGCTTTTTTTGGGAACTGTCACAGTGGGTGGGTTGAATAAAACTTCAGGACAGAGCTATTTACTTGATCCATTGTTTTTTCTGGAAAGCTGCTTTCTCTCAACTTATGTTTGGAGATTGTTTTGCTAATCCCCAAAGCCTGGCCCTAGCTGTTGACCTTAAATGAAAGAGAAATTGGTTAGCAGGAGGGTTGTCCCAAGTAACAGACCTGTTAATCCCAGAAAGTTTAATATATTAACTACTCTGAAGGTGCCTGTTCTCAAGGCAGCAGTTAAGTCCCTAGGTCTCGTTTTTGAGTTGCCCAGGCAAGCATGCTTTGATGACCTGCCCCATTGTTTTTTTAAAAAAAAAATCGTGCCCTTTCTGAATTTAAAGCTAGGTATGTGAATGGAAATCTTAAGCGCATTTCAGGTAAACTCACCAACTATTCCTGATGATAAAAACTAGGAACCAAGCTCCACCAATGGCAGTGACACCTTTACCACTCCCCACATGACCAAATTAAATCTGATCACAATAAGCAAAAAAAGATTGAAACCTGAACTTGCTCACACGTTTAAAAAAAGTCTCCCTGGGACTGTATAATTTTCTTAGCTACCATAGCACTTGCTGTTTGCACTCCTGGTGTGTTTCTAATCTCAACTTCCCAGTTTAGAAAGCAAGTTGGCACTTGAGAATACAGTATTGTTAAACAGGTAACCTTTAAACGGAGTCAGGTGGTCTCTCCTGCAAATAGTAGGGGTTCGTGCACATGACCTCTTCTTGCTATTAAAAGCAACTGTGGTCAGAAATGAAATCCCCAGGACATTCAGAGGAGAATAAATCTGTATTACCTGGCCTGTGGCTTTGCTTACTGTGCTTTCTGAATCTTTTCTAGAAACAAAGGGAAGTAAATCATGCTTCCATGGTAACCATCCACAAGTTAGTTATGGGGCCAAGTAGTTATTTCTATATTCCTCAGTATTCTCACAAAGTTGGAATAATCTCCCTGTTTTACTTCTGGTCCCCAAATAATGTCAGTCAGAAGCCTGCCCTGTGCCTGTGAAAACCACCAGGCTAGTTGATGTGCCCACCTTGAGTTGAGCCACTCCCCCTTCTCAGTATGACTGAATGAGAAAGATTGAGTCTCTGTCCACTTACCCAGAATGTTGGGAACTTGCACACCTGTATCCAGAAGAACTTTGATGGGGAAAGACCTGTTAACAAAAATAAAAAGTAGGAACAAGCTGGAGCCTCTTCAAAGGGAAGAGGCCATTTGGGAGCAGGGCCTCTTCAAATGGAATCAGTCCCTCTAAGCTTACAGTTTGGATTATTTCTCTCCTCTGATGAGTCAGGGGAGAAGGTTGATGGGTATAATTGTTACTCCTGGTTCTGTAAATAGAGGGTTTCTTCTGCTCTTGTTGTGCTTCTAAAAACACCTTAAAATCCTAGAAGGAATCATAAGGGACTGAGTATCTTCTTTTTAACCCAATTATACACTATAAGATAGCAATTTTGCCTAATCACTCTAGAAAAGGAAGACCCCTCTTGCATCTGGCTTGTTTTTCTTTTTTTCTGCCTTTTGGTTTATCCATGTTAAAGCCCCCCACAGCCTTCTTAATTCCTGTGGTCAGCCAGGAAGAGTTCTGTTTCAGAAAGGGGCATTTATTTGCTGATAATCTCTTGTCTCCTTGAGGAATGCTTCACTTCCTGCTTAACAGCATAGTCACGTGGCACATGTGGTGTCCCCTGCCATGGCTAGAAATTGTGTTCCTCTGAGACATGTGGGGCATCCAGGTTAACAGCAACTACCCGGTTTGTGTCAGATCCTTTAAATGTCACCATTTGTCATTTGACAATGCTAGAAATAAGCAAGCACAGCAGATGTGAAGTTATCATGACAACAGCAAAATCTCTGGTCTGGAAGACATGCCTGGATACTCCTTTCCAATATCGAAAAGTTATTTGATTCTGAAATGTTTGAAATAGAGTATGTAAGTTTCACTTTGGAAAGAATATGGACGTAGTCAATGGTAATGAAGCCAAACTTTGAGTCTCAGAAGCATTTGCTAATAGGGGAACTGTATGGCTATTTACTATCTGAGAACCTATGTCTTTAACAGGGCATTTTGAGAGTAAATAAATTTGTGATTTAAGTATATGTGAACATAGATAGTGTTAATAGCAGATAAGACACACACATAACTAAGTTTCCAGTTAAACATGTTTCTAACTTTTTCTGCCCCTTTTACTTTTGAAAAAAAAATATTATGATTGTTCTTGTGGTCTGTGCGCTTGCTGAATCCTCCTGGCGACCTCCTCTGTGGCCGGGTATGTGGCTTTCCCTCTAAAGGACGGCCAGTCCCGAACAGTGAGGCAGTTCCAGTTCACTGACTGGCCAGAGCAAGGAGTGCCAAAGTCTGGAGAAGGATTTATTGACTTCATTGGCCAAGTCCATAAAACAAAAGAGCAGTTTGGCCAAGATGGACCCATTTCAGTCCATTGCAGGTAAGTTAAAATCAAGAATGCTAAGTTTCCATTTGTGATTAAAGCAATGATAGCTATGAAAATAAGTGTTATTTATTCATTGTCCATACAAGCTTGTTGTAGTGAATCTGCATAATTGAAATTTTATTCTCAGAAATGTATTGTGAAATTTAAAGCAGGATTCATTTCTCTTCCTTTTCATAAAATGGAAATAATCAGAAGAAAATTTTTATGCCCAAAATTTACTTCTTGTGAGAAAAAAAACAAACTGCCCAGTTTTCCTTGTCAGTTTTACCTTAATAGGAATTGTTGGTACATCCCATAGCAATAACTTGTTCTATTAATCATTTATTTGCTTTGCTTTCATAGCAGTGCACTGATAACTATCTTTCTATATCTTTCTTTTGTGTTTATCCTCTTGGGAAAACCATAAATAGCTATCAAGCCTTAATGACAATACTAATTCTTGCCAGTCAATAAGTGATTAGAACGGTACCTCGGTTAAAAATGCAATTTGCTTTTTTAAAATTGTTGCTATATCAGAAAATGAAGGACCTTCAAGTTAATTATTTTCAATAGTTTCTAGAGCATTTTATAATTCAAGTCATTGAAGTTAATAGAAATAGCAAGTAAATGGTTTAGACATTCACCATAAATTTAGTGCTTTTGGAAGTTGCTATGAAAAAAACCTAGCAAAAGGAATTCACCTAATTTTACTTAAACTAACATATTTTAGGATTCTAGCAACAGAAGTGTAAGTTTCTAATCTCTTTATGGTGAAAATCTAGAAAGAATTTATTTTAAAATATGTTTTTCTTCTGCACTTCAAAAAAAAAAAAACCCCTATAGGTTCTTAATGAAATAGGAGGCAGGACCTCAAAATAGGGCAAATATTAGACTTGGGCCAAGATATCTGTGTTCTATTCCAACTCTACTATTATGTAGCTGCATGACAGTAGGGAAATTTTCCCTGGACCTCAGTTTACTCAGCTGATGTCTAAGATCTTTTCTAGCACCCTTTGTTTCTCAGACATGAGAAACATGAGAAACAGACCTTATTTATACACATTTGCATCGTATTGAGTTATCAAAAATCCTTTGCACTATACAACCAAAGAGCATGTAGAAAATGATATAAGGATCAAAATACAGGCATACCTCAGAGATATTACAGGTTTCATTCCAGACTATGGCTATAAAGTTAGTATCTCAATAAAGAGAGTCACACAAATTTTTTTGTTTCCCAGTGCATATAAAAGGTGTATTTACACTATACTGTAGTCTATTAAGTGTGCAGTGGCAATATGTCTAAAAAAACAATGTATATACATTAATTAAAAAATACTTCACTCTAAAGAATGCTAACAATTATCTGAACCATTAGCAAGTTGTAATTTTTTTGTTGGTGGAGAGTCTTGCCTTGACACTGATGGCTGCTAACTGACCAAGATAGTAGTTGCTAAAGGTTGAGGTGGCTGTGACAATTTCTTAAAATAAGACAACAATGAAGTTTGACACATCAATTGACTATTCCTTTCATGAGAGATTTCTCTGTAGCATGCGATGTTGTTTTACGGCATTCTACCCACAGCAGAATGTCTTTCAAAATTGGAGTCAGTCCTCTCAAACTCTGCTGCTGCTTAATTAACTATGTTGATGTACTATTCTATAATAAATCCTTTGTTGTCATTTCCACAGTGTTCACAGCATCTTCATCAGGAGTAGATTCCATCTCAAGAAACCACATTCTTTGCTCATCCATAAGAAGAAACTCCTCTTCCATTCATGTTTTATCATGAAATTGAAGCAATTCAGTAACATCTTCATGTTCCACTTCTAATTCTAGTTCTCTTGCTGCTTCCACCACATCTGCAATTACTTCCTCCACTGAAGTCTTAAACCCTTCAAAATAATCCATGAGGGTTGGAACCAACTTCTTCCAAACTCCTGTAATTGTTGTATTTTGACCTTCTCCCATGAATCATGAATGTTCTTAATGGCATCTAGAATGGTGAATGCTTTCCAGAAGGTTTTCAATTTTCTTTGCCCAGATCCATCAGAGAAATCACTGTCTATGGTAGCTATCGCCTTGTGAAATGTATTTCTTAAATAATAAGACTTGAAAGTCAAAATTAGTCATTGTTCCATGGGTTGTAGAATTGGTGTTGAGTTAGCAGGTGTGAAAACAACATTCATCTCCTTGTGCATCTCCATCAGAGCTCTTGGGTGACCTTTGTGACCCCGGTGCATTTTTTCTGAGTAGTAGTTCTCCACAGTAGACTTAAAATATTCAGTAAGCCATGCTGTAAACAGATGTGCTGTCACCCAGGCTTTGTTGTCCATGTATAGAGCACAGGCAGGGTAGATTTAGAATATTTCTTACGGGCCCTAGGATTTTCAGAATGGCAAATGAGCATTGGCTTCACTTTAAAGTCACCAGCTTCCTAACAAGAGAGTCAGCCTGTCCTTTGAAGCTTTGAAGCCAGGCATTGACTTTTCCTCTCTAGCTATGTCCTAGATAGCAACTTCTTCCAAGATAAGGCTGTTTCATCTACATTGAAAATCTGTTGTTTAGTGTGGACACCTTCATCAATTATATAAGCTAGATCTTCTGGATAACTTGCTGCAACTTCTCTACTTCACCTTGCACTTTTATGTTATAGAGATGGCTGCTTTCCTTAAACCTCATGAACCAACCACTGCTAGCTTCAAATGTTTCTTCTGCAGCTTCCTTACTTCTCTCCACCTTCATAGAATTGAAAAGAGTTAGGGCCTTGCTCTGGAGTAGGCTTTAACTTAAGGGAATGTTGTGGTTGGTTTGATTTTCTATCCAGACCACTCAAACTTTCTTCATATCAGCAATAAATCTGTTTTCCTTTCTTATCTTTCATGTGTTCACTGGAGTAGCACTTTTAGTTTTCTTCAAGAACTTCTCTTTTGCGTTCACAACATTGCTAACTCTTTAGTACAAGAGGCCTAGCTTTCAGTCTATCTTGACTTTTGACATGCCTTTCTCACTAAGCTTAATTATTTCAGCTTTTGATTTAAAGTGAGAGATGTATGACTCTTCCTTTCACTTGAACACTTAGAGGCCATTGTAGGGTTATTAATTGGCCTAATTTCAATATTGTGTCTCAGAGAATAGGGAGGCCTGAGGAGAGAGAGAAAGGCAGGGGAACCACTGGTCAGTAGAGCAGTCAGAACATACATAATATTTGTTGATTAAGTTTGCCATTTTATATCGGCATGGTTGTAGTATCCCAAAACAGTTATAATAGTAACATCAAAGATCATTGATTCATTGATCATAGATCATCATAACATATATAATAATAATGAAAAAGTTTGAAATATTGTGAGAATTACCAGAATGTGACACACAGACACAAAGTGAGCACATGCTCTTGGAAAATTGGTACCAATAGACTCGCTTGAGGCAATGTTGCCACAAACCTTCAATTTGTAAAAAAAAAAAACAAAAAACTGTGAAGCACAATTAAAGCAAAGCGCGATAAAATGAGTTATGCCTTATATATTGGGCTTGAATTACCTGGATATTTCTTTTAATTTTACACATAATTTTCCCAAATGCTAATTTAAACTTTCCCAATATAATCTATAAAGAAAATAATCCCTTTAATTTAATCCATATTCTTAGTTTTAGGCATTCCCATAAGTCTATAAGTTTGTTAGCACATGTGTGTGTGTTGCTTGTCATTGCTTTTATCATCACAAAATGATTTAAACACTCCTTTAATATAAATGCTATGGCATATTATTCACATATCTGTATATTGAAAACTTCTAAATATTTTATCTGGGAATGTTCTGAAAATACCACTTATTTATAATTTATTTAACATGATAAGGTTAATAAATTTAGAAGTTAATAAGGTCAGTGTCTGTTCTTTTCTTGAAAATACTTAGTAGAAATCCAGAAACACCATATTTTTGTTACATTTGAGCAACCAAATCAAGGTATGATAGACTCCAGAGTACCTGGACCATTCAACAAAAAGGTCATAAATCACAGTTTCTCGTGACTAAGAAAGACTTTCAATGTTGAAAGGGACCTTCGCAGTCATCTACTCCATCCTAACAGACACCCTGACTGCTGCTGGATATTCGCAGTCACTTTTCTCAAGACTGCCCTGGATTTCAAAGCCTCACTTAACATTTCTGTTTAGATTCTTTAGAAATCCCCATTCACAAAGGGCCATGTTACTTATATATGCCTGTCAGCTACATCCCCAGTCTGTGCCCGAGTGTTACATATGACGTTTAATTAGGATTCCAAAATGTAGGGATTTTTCAGATTATTTACTGTTTTCCTCATTACCTAACCCTCCAGATGCTTTCCTACTTCTTAAGTGCATAAGAGCTATGAATTAATTTTCTTTCTTGCTGCTGTGAACATTCTGGAATTATCTTAAAACAGTGAAGACAACAGAGAGAATCTCAAAACCTTGCTAATGTAGTGGAAAGAATCCTGGGGTTTTAGCTGCTGATCATCTAAAAATAGTAGATAAGTTTAGAGATCAGTGGCTCTTAACCATTTTTGTTTTTAGATTAGAGACCCCTTTGAGAATCTGTTGAAAGTTATAAGCTTCAGGAAGTAGGGAAAAGTATAGCATGTGCACAATCTGTATATATATACTTACAGGATAGTCATAAATCCTCCTGAAGACTATGTGAAAATTCCATATTTTTTTAAAAAAACCCTGTTATAGAATCTCTTTTCTCAGGTCAAAACCAATGTCAATATTTGAATCATTTATGTATGTTGTTATTTACATATATGTCTAGGTGATGAGACATCCTGCACGGATTTTAAGTGACTATAAAAAGTGAATAATGTGCTAGAAAAGTTGAAGATGACAAACTAATTTCACCTTATTCTGAACTATTTCATACTTTAAAAATATTAAGTAGGCAATGTCTAAATCAGGACCTCCATGAATAGTATAAACCTGTATTTTATTCATGCTTTCTTTTTTTCATTTATGTTATAATACTTATATTTTCTTGGTCTTTCTAAAATGCTGTATAACCCTAGTTGAAAAGTCTTTTTATTTTATAAAACTTAATTCTGATTACTCCACATTCATTCTCACGTGCTATCAAACTCACTATCCCAAGAGTAATCATAGTGAACTCAGTACCACATTTTTCTGAACATGGTTGTGGAGAAACATGGAATATGGAAGCTGGTGGAAGTATGTCCACCTGCAAGCAAATGAGGCCGGGACCATGAGCATGTCACCCAGTAATGTTGCCTTTGTTGTTGTGGCAGTGCGGGCGTTGGAAGAACTGGAGTCTTCATAACATTAAGCATTGTTTTGGAAAGGATGAGATATGAAGGAGTCGTAGATATCTTCCAGACCGTCAAGATGTTAAGAACACAACGGCCAGCCATGGTACAGACGGAGGTGAGAAAGGTCTCCATGAGTTTTTCACATCTCAAAAGACTAGATTTTGCTAGTCCTAGAGTCCAGGGACATTCATCTCCAGAGACAAAATACTATAGGAAAAGCATCAAAATGTTTAATATTTTTGAACCTCATTTTTCCCCCTCCTTAAATGGGGTGGCAGTATCAATGTTGTTGTAGTGGAAATTACGTGAGATTACACATTAGGTTTAGCCACGATAAATGGTCACTATTGGACCAGTTTTGACCTATAAAATGGCAAATTCATATAATTCATTATATTCATATTAATATAGGTTGCATTCTAACAATAGCCTCAGCCCATTTTACTTCTCCATTGTCTTTCTGTGTGCCTACGGGGACATGAGCTGCTCTGTATTTCATGTCTTAACAGTGGTCATTTAAAATGTTTGGATCCTGGATAACCCTATAGAAATTAGCCCCTCATTTTATATTCCAAGAATTGATATGAAAATTTGGATATTTCTCATAATAATATGAGTTCAAGATTTAGCCAGTCTGGTCTATCGAGCATCATTTCTAAGGATAATATAAGTAATAGTGTTTATGTTCCTCAAAAGGCCACCAAATTACACAATTTCTAAATTCAACATCCACCATATCTTCCAGACTTTAATTTCAAAGTAGTGCAAGCATTTGGCTTGCAATACTCAAAACATTATGTCAGCCTGACAAACTTAATGGGTGTTGGGGGTGACAAAGGGAAATTGGACGTTTAAAAAGCCTCAACACTTAGCCAAACAACTCACTGTGACAAGATAGGAAAGCAAACTCCATTTATATTGCATTACCATTTTTATTGTAGAAAAATGCACATTTAAGCAAAATAGAAACTATCTACTTTCAGCCCCATTGGCTACTGAAAATAGGTTTCTTTTATGGGGAAAATCGTACTATCTCTCATCCCTATAGTCCTCTGTAAATTGTAATTTTTTCATCTCTCCACCAATGCTCCGATTTATTCCAATATGACAGCATTCTTCCTTGTCTGAAAAAAGGCCATGTTTCATACTGTTTTATTTTAGCATGTGCCTTTCTAGAACAGACAACTAGCAATCACGCTGAATTAGGCCAAATGGCACAGGTATTTTTTGATGTGGGCAGCCAATCTTGTAATGCCATTTTCAGAAATGAAAAGCTTGAAAGTCCAGCACCCTGCATAAATGGTTTTGTGTGCCTGATGTTTCTTCCTGCCTACCTTTTGGCTGTCTCTCTCACTTATATATGAATATCAGAGATGATGGTAATTCTGATTGCAGGCAGCAAGGGTCTACCATCCGATCATAATTTTTTTAAAAAATTCAAATTCTGTTGGCAGTAGCCCAGAAGGTAAATAAATCCATATTTTTCTCAGAACAGTTTGCATCTGTATCAGCTTCTCCTAAATATGCAAATTGAGAATTAGTTATCACAAATAAGCAAATATTTATAAAAGGTGACTTCTAAGGCAAATAGGAGTTTGTGTGTTCCACTGGTGGTGATTGTTTGATACTACTTGGAAAACACTTGTCTGGAAGGTACTGTTCACTCAACTCGCCACTATTTGGAATTAGGAGACTATGTTAGTCAAATTGATTGAAGTTAACAAACACTCCATGTGGCTAATTGCTCTTTGTTCACTATAACCGTTCAGTCATTGGATTGAATTGACTGACAAAAGTAGTGATTTTGCCCCCATATAGATGTAACTGTTTTCCAATATTGATTTTAATTTTTCTATTTTCCAAATATAATCATGGTCCCTTCTCATCTTTCTCTCCATACCTTGTCTCCTGCAGGATCAGTATCAGTTTTGTTACCGAGCCGCGCTAGAGTACCTGGGCAGCTTTGATCACTATGCAACGTAGAAACCCCTGACCCATTCTGGATTTGTACTACGGGCCCTTCACTATCCACGGAGTCTCTTCTGAGCCATACAGGGCACTTGAGAAGTCCTTCTTAACTTCTAGCTAACAACTACTTAGTGGGACTATTACACACAAACAAATTAAAAACAGATTATCCCAGGTGGACCAAGAATTCAGTTTAATAATCTAACCTGAAAAACAATAAAGAGAATCCTGACTGATGAGGCATCTGAAGGATTTTATTTACAGATACCTCAAGGATTCAAAAGCAAGGGAAGAAGAAATCACAGCAAAGAACCACCATCTTGTTCAGGATTGCGCAATAGGTGCAAGGAGAAATTGCCAGAGTGCTGCAGTTCAGCGCACGGTGTGTGCCGGTGTGGCTTCTCACCGCGAGATGGACTCGGCTTCAACATCGCCCCTTCCTACCATACTGCTCATAATAACATTTTAGGGGGAAAGGTGGGGGGGAATGTTTAAAAAGAAAGTCCTTGATTTAGTTTTTTAGTATTGTAAAGATACTGCTGACCTGTGCTTCATTTCTAACTGTGTAAACTTTTTTTTAACAAAATGTATCATTCGATAAAGTGAATTTTAAAAAAAGTTACATAACTCTTCATTTTTTTATTTCCAAATTGTAGGTTTTTTTAAGCTGTAGAACTGTTATCTGTAATATCTTGATGTAGAAATATCAAATAATTTGAAATTTTTGCACATTTTTGTGCAATACTCTTAATCTACAGTATCGGTCTCGTCAGATATTACTTTTACACTTGTGTTCAGTTTTGATTGGTGAGAAAGTACCCATTCTCTTCAAATAATCAAAGAGAATTTGGTTTTTTAATTTGTTTTGTTTTTAGAATCAACAGGGAGGCGCAAAGTATAAAGTTGCTGCTAACATATATACATATATATCCATATTTTATAAGGGTGTCTATGTATATATAGACAGTGTGTCCACACAAAAAGATAGATATAGCTATCATTCAGTTCTTCCATGATTTAGTTTTTTTTAATAGTAGAAAAGCTATTGTAAACATCTTTTTCAATTTATTCTTAATTTTATGATATATTGATATTTCTTAATATCACAAAACTTTAATTTTTTAAAGGGAAATGAGGAATGCACATCAGTGATTGTCAAACCTCACCCCCTAATTTCCTACCCAATCTCCCCCTACCTACCCAGTCATATTCACAAATGCCATTTTGTTAGCCAGGCTTCCAACAAAGTTCAATATTTCTAACACTCTAGTGCAATAAAAAAAATTATTAAATATCTAAGAGGTGTGCATGTGGGAAAGGTCAGTGCATATCCCTTTAGGAGGGGAGAATGTTGTAATATATCAGCTATCAAGTTGTTTAAAAAAGTGTATTCAATCGTATATTGTCTATAATATGTGCTATGAAATTTGCATTTATGATATGTAACAGGGGCAAAGCCAAACTCATGTTACTCTGTTCGGTCAGAAACATTTTGTGGCATACAGCATTCCTAGGAAGTGCTGTACTTTGTTTTGTTTTGGTTTTAGTTTTGCATTTAGAGTGCCTTATAATTGATGCCTATTTTAATAGCATTTCTTTTTAGGTTTTGGTTCGTATTTCCATTAGTTCTTCGTATCTGTTACTCTTCCTATTAAAGCATTATCTGTTTACCACATGTACAAAAACTCTTTGAATAATATGCATTCCTAGTTTTCAGCCAAGTCGGGGATGTTAGTGATTGTACCAGCCCAAAGCACTTGGATAATCAGGGCCCTTCTTCCTTTTTGTAATTGTCCATATCAGGAAAAGCTACTTGTTTTATTTATAATCCCTTCCAAATCTGCTCTGGAACATGCAGTAACTGCACCAAACTTATTTTAGTAACGAACATCATTGGCAACTTTGGAATATATTTGATATTCCATTAGGATTTTTCTAAAAGGGGAAATAAACAATATATAGCTCCCCTAATTCCTCCAACATAACTTCTATAGGAAGCCATGGATGATGGCATGAGTTTGCCATATTTTACAGAATTCTAAAGAACCCTCAAAATATCCAAGGAACTCTTGAAGAGTTTTGGTATAGGTATAATACTTTGGTTTAATTTGAGCTTCATGGATGTTCTTCATGGAAAGATTTTTGTTTTCCACATTTTCCCATTGCTAGCAGAATGAAATCCAAGAGACCAAACACTTGCAAGCATTGTATTTGAGCACTTTTGTAAAAAACAAAGAAAAAGAAAAAGAAAAAAAAAGAAAAAGAAATATATATAATACTAAAAAAAAAAAAAAAAGTATCTAGAAGGCTACCTCAGAATGAGACTCTCTAACCTACATCAGAACCAGAGAAGAATGTGCACTATGTGGGTGTGTTACTGTTTTCTTTTAGTTTGTATCTTTTGGAGATTTATCCAAGTGCCAGATTACTCAGTGCTATAATTTTCTTTTCGTGAAACAAAGGGGGTCAGACAGGTACATTGCATCATCCAGACATGCCATGTTGGACATGTAGAATCCGATGGAGTATTACACACCAGAATGATTGGCCAATGAGCAGCTTCTCTCCCTGAAACAAAAACTGCCCATTTGGCAGGGGAAAGATGGCAATATTCACAAGAAGAAAATGAATGAGATGCATACCATAGACGAACAAGGCGCAGACTATTCCAGGAATCTCACTGTTCAGGAGCTGTTCCTAGAACTAACTCCCTTACTGTCATTGATGTGCATTCCACTCTGTGCTTTTCTGTACAACCATTCAAGTTTTAATTTCCCGGGTAAACATCTTTATCTGTCATTACCATACACCTTCAAGTTTCCAATTATTTTCATCATCATAACCAGTACGGTGCTATTATTTACCTATGTACGTGTAGTTATGTATAATTTTGTAATTAGTTACAATGGTAAAAAAATCAAAATATATAAAAAGTGATTTGTACAGAACTTTATTTTAGCTCTTTTTTAAAAATGATTTGCATGGTTAGACAACGGCAAGGACAGCCAGGGGAGGGAAGGGCCTCTAGGGAACTTTGCACTTTCTATACCTTTGTACTATGCACTGCCCTATTGATTCTACACCCAATAATGTTATTACTTGAACCCATCTGTAAGAAACTGCTTCAGAAATTCATTTGTGTGTATGTAAATAACACAACATAGAAACAGGAAGAGAAAAAAGTCTGCAGTAATGCACATATTTTTTTCTTCCTGTTTATTTTTGGTTTTTCTTTCTTTTAGTCCCTCCTGTTATGTTTAATTCCCTTTTCGTTTTTCTTTTTGGGTTTTGGTTTTCTTTGGGTTTATGGGTGCCCTGATACTCCAGCAGAGATCAGAAGGCTACAGATCCATCCTATCCATCCGTTGTGTGGCTTTGCCATCCAAGCTTGGAGTGTCTTTACAAAGATAATAACAGTTGTGTTCTTTGCTCTCGTTTTGGATGCATAGACTGAAAAATTTAAAAAAATAACTTGTAAAATGGCTTGTTAAAAAAATACAATTACCTCTAATTAGTAGTACGCGTAAAATGTTTTACAGAATGAAAGGCGTGCTTTTTATTTTCTTACTTCGTTACATTGGTGGCGAAAGAAGTCTGTATGAAAATCAGTTCTTTGCTGACACAAGTTCCATTTGTTACAAATGAATTCTAATAAAAATGTCAGTGTTATGCAGCCCTCGCCTTTGCTTTTGTCCACTCAAGTACTTTGGTTTTGAACTGATTATATGTCCCCTCTGTTCTGGTCATCTAGTTAGTTAGTTCCTTTGTACTAAACTCTATTTACTGAGAGCCTACTATTTAATATTTACAAGTGTCTGCCTTGGGGTAAGCTTCAGACTGAGGCTCAGAGAAATAGTTTGCCCAAATTTACATAGTGAAGAAAGTGGCATTGGTTTCATTCATGTTAGAGATCATAGGCAATCTTTAATTCTGTGGAAGATGACTACTACCCGTGAATTTAAGCGCATTATTTATGTATGTATTATCATCTTCTTGAAATAACTGACAGCTCTCATGCACATAAAACTAGCTCCCTGGTGTTAATTTCTTAAAACTTTTGGGAACATGGCTAAGAAAATACTTGGCTTGGATTATTTACTCAGTCATTCAATATTATTGAGTATGAACGATGGGTCAGAACTATTGTAGGTATTGAGGATACAGCTCTGAACAAATGAGATACTGCTGGTGTTTGCATGGAGACTGCAGTCTAGTGAGAGAGGTAGGCATTGACGTAACAGTACAATTACACTTGCATAGGTGCTATGAAGGACAGTATAGGATCCACAGGAGTTAGGACTTTCAATTGTGAGTGACAGAACATCAACTTGGCCTACAGAAAAGGACAGTATTATATATATAGGACAGGCTCATATATACTGGCTCATATACTAGATTAGGAATAGACCACACTAACAGAGTAGGAATATGCAATCTTGAGACACAACTGGATTCAGGGCTCAGGTGATGCCTTCAGAACTTGATGTCTCTCCCCATCTTTCAGCCTGGCCTCTACTTTCAGTTTCAGTTTTAAGCTCTTCTTTTGCGGTCCCAGGAAGTTTTGGGGTAATAACACCACAAAGCAGACCAGTAGAAGAGTTTACTTCCCCAACAGCACAATCAAAAGTCCTCGGAATGGAGTGGGTTCTTGTTTGGCCCTAACTGACATAACATGGGATAAATGATTATCTCAGGAACACAAGTTTGGACAGGAGGAGAGAATGTATACATTGAGTTTTCAAATCAAGAAGGATTTGGATTTAAGGTGGCTGTCACTTTGCCAAATAGTAATGACTATTATGGGCCCAACAACTGATTGCAAATCAATCCAATTAGTTAAGGTAAGGCAAAGCATAGGTATGTTTGGCAATGTTACAACTACTTGAATATAATGACAGAATAAAACAATCCCACTAACCAAAACATTATTTTGGAAATTTTGATACTGAATAGACAGTCAGACTCTTCTTTCTTCCTCTCCACATAATTGACCTTTACTTTTGCAGATTTGATCACCCTACTGATTGTGTAAAAACAGGACAAAAATTCAAGATGCATCAGATTTGATATTTTGTTCATTGTGATTCATTATTTTAAACAGATATCTGATAGAAACCAAGAATGACAAAATATCTAATTTTAAACATGTACACGTGCAGAAATTATTAGTTAATAATAACTAGTTAATAATTAGTTTAGGGCTCTTTCACTTAATCACATCTGTGAAAAAATTTATAATTTAAGAGAATTTCAATAAATTAAAATATTTGTAAAATTATAAATCTGAGAAATATTTAACTTTATAATTTTAAAAGGGTTTCTGCAAATTCTAAGGAAATGTAGTAGGCAAATATCTATGAAATCTGGTATTGTAGATTGTATCATTTCTAGTAGCAAAATAAAAATGGGAACACCTTTAATGTTCAATAATAGGGAATGATTTTAAAAATACGTGAAATTGTATATATGTAAAATTATGTATTACATTTACATACACACCATGATGCCACATATAATGCATTACCATTTTGCTACTAAATAGTTTTTGAGAAAAAGACATGACATGAAGAATTATTGTATATTTTTTAAAGAAGGATATAAAATTGTGTACACACATAGAAACAAGTAAATGACTGGAAATGCATCAATTAAATGATACTGTATGATAAAGTTATTTTTCTGTACTTTCTACATTTTCTAAAATTTTTATAATAAGTTTTTAAATCGCAAAATAGGGGTGCTTTGAAACATATGGGAAGATGGAATAATTTTTTAAAAATCAATCTGAAAAGGCAAGAGTGGAGAGAAAAGAGAACTTCAGGTAAGACAAATAGGAAGCAATTAACATGGTAGATTTAAACCAAAAAAAAATCAATAATTACCTTAAATGTAAATAGAGTATATGCAATTGCAGATTGTCGGTCAGTCTAGATATATAATGCTTATAAGAATATACTAAACGTAAAAGAAAGCAAGGGATATACCAAGCAAACGTAGCTAAAAGAAAGATGTACTGAGTTATATTAATATCAGTCACAGCATTACCAAATAATAAAAGAGTCAATTCCCAGTGGAAAAACCTTCAGTGTACCAGGAAGATATAACAATTCTACGCTTGTATGCACCTCATAACATGGCCTCAAAATATAAACAACAAAAGTAGAACTAAAAAGTTATATACACATCCACAACCAGCATAGGAGATTTTAAAAACACTTCTGTCAGTAATTGATAAAATAAACAGACTGAATAAAAATTCAGTAAAGGTATAAAAGATATGAACAAGCTGATTAACAAAATTGATCTAAGTGACTTATGTAGACCACTAAACTCAACAACTTAAGAATATACTTTATTTTCAAGAGCACATGAAACATTTACCTAAATTGACTAGGGATTGGACCATAGATCAAGTCTCAACATATTTTAAAGGTTTTGCTTACATAGAGTCAGTTCTTTGGCCACAGTATAGTTCAACTAGAAGTCAATAAAAAAGATAGTTAAAAAAAACCTTAAGGGTAGTTATTAAGAAATACCCTTCTAAATAGCTAATAGGCCAAAGAAGAAGTCATAATGGAAATAAGAAATTATAACTACAAAAATATGAAAAGTGGCATATCAAAATTTGTGTGATAAAGCTAAAACTGTGCTTTAGAGTTAAATTTATAGCCTTCAATGCATATGTTAGAAAAGGAGAAAGGTTGAAAACCAATGATCTTGGTTTTTAGAAATTAGAAAAAAGACAACGAATTTATACCCCTCCCAAAAGAAGGAAGGAAATAATAAAATTGAAAACAAATACATAATAGAGAATATCAACAAATATTAAAGTTAAAGGTTGATTATTTAAAAGGCAATGAAATTGATAAACCCTTGCAAAATAATATAAAGAAAAATGATGGACAAATCATTAATATCAGAATTTAAAAAGGACTGTAAGACTTTAGATATTACCAATATTAACTAATACAACAAAAGTTCTTTGGTCACGTAAATCAATAAGAACAAGGGCAATAACCCAACATAAATTAAATATTAGGCTTGAATAGCTACTTCACAGAAGAAGGTTAGCTAAATTGCTCAAAAACATGAAAAAGTGCTCAATTTTATAATAAGGGAAATGCAAATTAAAGCCACAATGTGATACCAAATACAGACTCACAAGAACAGCTAATATTAAAAAGACAAACAATATCGAGTGTTGGTGAGGATGTAGAGTAACAAATCTGTCACATTCTGCTTGTTGGAGTGCAATTTTACAAACACTCTGGAACAGTTAAGCATTATATAGTAAAGTGGAATATAGAGATGCCTTATTCAGTTGTTATACTGGTTGTAGCTATATAACAAATAGAAATGCATGCATGTTTAAACAAAAGACATGAATAAGACTTTGTCCATTGCAACATTAATAATTGAGCCCAAAACTCTAAATAACATAAATGTCCATCAATAATTGAATGGATAAATAAATTGTGCTATAGTAACCCAATGGAACACCATACAGCAGTGAATGAGTTTGGCCAAAATAACACTAAGCCAAAAAAAAAGAAAGAAAGAAAGAAAAATGCCATACATAAAAAACTCATACTGTATGTTACCCAGTCGTTTTGGGGAAGAGAAATGTAGGTAGTGATTAGGAGAGCAGGAAGCAAATTTCTGTTCTGTTGTGCTGGTAATTTCTTGATTTAGAAGTGATTCCAAAAGTGTGTGCTTTTTGATAAACTACTGAGCTGTACCTTTACTTTTATGTATTTCCGTATTTGTTATATGTCAATAAAGTTTTATTAATGACTCTTAGCTATGCACATATATATGCATGGGTAAAATAAATTTGTTATCAAAATATGAAATACTGCCATACTTAGAATGGTGAACATTTGTTTGTTCTACATCATTACTGAGAATTGGAAAAAGCAGAGCTATACTTTAAAAAAAAGGTCTTAAATTTGAAATATAGAAGGATGTCCAGCTGATGATAACTATCATTGTAATTAGTTACAAGCATTGCTATAGACCCCTTACTCTTTTGGGCAGCTGGCAAGAATATAATCATAGGGTTAGACTGAAAATAACTGATGAAAATGTAAGAAAAAAAAAAGCAACTGTTCAGCTGTGTTTGTCAATGTACAAAATCAATCCCACTGTTAGGCCACAGGGGATCTGGGGAATGACATGCCATTACATAGAATGTTTATGTGGTAGGCTCAATTCATTCATAACCTGGTGAGCTATTCAATGATGCTAAAATATGTTGCATAAGTTTTTGTTGTTAAATTTTGGTACAACTAAAATTATTTTAGTCTATCTAGTTCTTTAATATCAACTTTTTTTTCCTACTGGGAACTAGAAAGTGGTAGATTGGACCAAGGCACTTTTAATCTATGTTAGACCACTAAAGTGTTGAGTTTGAACTGACTGTAGGTTAAAAAAATTTTACTGTGCTTCATGGTTTTAGCTTATGCTACTAACCTATCCAGCAAGTTGAAACTGTGGACTATTGGGTAATAACAGACAAGCATGAGAGTATGGATGGATCAGTGCTAGATTTATATCATTTGGGAAAAATTAAAAGTACAAAGTCTATTAACTATGACAATGTCATGTAGAAGGAAAAAACAAAAACCCTGATGCAGATTCTGGGAAGATGGAGGAGTAGGAAGCTCTAGTAATGTGTCTCCCTATCTATAAAAAAATTACACTGACAGAATCTGATGTAACAATTTTGGAACTCTGGAGTCTAATGAAAGCTTGCAACTTCCAGGAGAAGGTTTGGACAGTAAATTGTGATTAATTTCTGTCAATTTCAGCTCTTTGCCCAGTAGCAGACACCAGTCCCTCACCTTCAGCCCCATGGCAGCTGTACACATGTTCCTGAGCCATCTACACATAGCTTGTAAGAGTCAGGGTGGGCAGAAAAAGACCCTATTCTCCAAATATCAAGGATCTGTGCTCTGACTATTGATTGCTGCATCTGATCACAGAAGTTCAGACTGAGAAGCTAGTGGCTATTGTACCTCCCCCTATTGTTGCAAGCCCCTCTTTCTCCAGCTGAATTGAATTCAAAGAAATTTAAAGGGCCAATTCCTTTATTTCCTCTTTATTTTTCTTTTTCTCCTTTTGGGAGCCAGACATTAGAGAAAACATTAAAAAAACTGCACATACAGAAAAAATTAGAAAGTGTGCGTAACCAGGGAGAGGCACAGGATCAGAAAAGACCTAAAAAGACGTTAAGTTTACACCTCAAGTTGATCAAGGCACAGAGAGAGCCTACAACAATCAAGAGAACAAAAACAATAAAGAAAAACAACAAAAATCAGCAAACCCTAGGGAAAAGGGAGAATTATGATTTCTAGAGTTATGACATTATTAGATTCAAACATCCAGTTTTTTTAAAAAGCACACACCTAACAAAGAAATGGGAAATTATGGCCCATTTGAGTGAAAAAAAATAAATCAACAAAAAATGTCCAGGATCTACTAGACAAAGACTTTAAAACAACTTAAAGATGCTCAAAGGACTAAAGGAAGACATGGAGAAGGTAAAAAATTTTTTTAGAAAAGGCTATGAATGAAGTGGAAATATTAATAAAGATATTGACAAACTAAAGAAATTCTGGAGCTGAAAAATACAATAATTTAAATGAAAAATTGACTAGAGGGTTTCAAAGGCTGATTGAGCAAGTGAAAGAAAAAAATTAGCAAAATTGAATATAGGACAATGGAAATTATTGAGTTGAAGAAATAAAAAGAAAAAAGATTGGAAAAAAGTGAACAGAGCCTAAATGTACCTGTGGTACATCATCAAGCAGATCAACATACACATTATGGGAGTCTCAGAAGGAGAAAAGAAAGAGAATATTTGTAGTACAGAGAAAATTTGAAGAAATAATGGGTGAAAACTTACCAATTTTGATGAAATACATGAATAGAAACATCCAAGAAACTTCAAGTAAGATGAACTCAAAGACAGCCACATTGAGAAACATTATAATCAAATTTTCAAAAGACAAAGACAAAGAGAGAATCTTGAAAGCAGCAAGAGAGAAATGACTTGTCCAATACAAGGGATTCTAAATAAGATTATTCATAGATTTCTCATCAGAAACTTTGGAGATCAGAAGGCAGTGGGCCAATATATTCAAAGTGCTGAAAGGAATAAAAAAAAAACCTGTCAATTGAGAGCCCATCTGGCAAAACTGTCCTTCAAAAATGAGGAAGAAATTAAGACGCTGTGAGATAAACAAAAGCTAAAGAAGTTTGTTACCACTGTACCTGTTCTGCAAGAAACAACAAAGAGGGTCCTGCAGGGTAAAATGAAAGGTCACTAAAAAGGAACTTGAAGCTGTATGAAGAAATAAAGATCTCAATAAATATAAATACATGGGCAATTATCAACACTTGTATTATTGTAACAATGGTTTGTAATTCCACTTTTTGTTTTCTGCATAATTTAGGAGACTAACATATTTTTAAAAACAATTATTAGTCTAAAGGAAGTATTTATTGTAACTTTGGTTTGTAAATCAACATTTTGTACATAATTTAAGAAACAAATGTATTCAAATTAATTATTAGTTTATGTTTTGGGTTACACAATGTATAAAGATATAATTTTGTGACATCAATAGCTAAAGAGGTGAGGATGGAACTGTTAAGGGAGTAGAGTTTTTATATGTTATTGAAGTTAAGATGCTATAAATTTAAATGAGTGTTATAATTTTAGGATGTTAAATGTAATCTTCATAGTTACCACAAAGAAAATAACTATAAGCTATAGATAAAAGGAAATGGGCCAAGAGCGGTGGCTCACACCTGTAATCCTAGCACTCTGGGAGGCCAAGACGGGAGGATGACTTGAGTTCAGGAGTTCGAGACCAGCCTGAGCAAGAGGGAGACGCTGTCTCTACAAAAAAAAAAAAAAAGAAAGAAAAGAAAAATAGCCAGGTGCGGTGGCATGGGCCTGTAGTCTCAGCTACTCGGGAGGCTGAGGCAGGAGGATAGCTTGAGCCCAGCAGTTGGAGGTTGCAGTGAGTTATAATGATGCCACTGCACTCTAGCCCAGGCAACAGAGCAAGACCCTGTCTTTAAAAAACAAAAAAAGAGGAAATGAGAAAGGAATGTAAATATTTCACTACAAAAAAGTCAACTAAACAGAGAAGACAATGATGCAGAAAATAAGGGACAAAAAAAGCAATAAGAAAACAAACAACAAAATGACAGAAATTAAGTCCCTCCTTGTTAGTAATTCCTTTCGAAGTAAATGAACTAAACTCTCCAATCAAGAGACAGAGACTGGTAGAATGGATTTAAAAAAAAATGATCCAAGTCTATATTGTCTATGAGACTGACTTGAGATGCAAGGACCCAAAAAGATTAAAAATGAAAGGATGGGAAAAGATATTCCATGCAACTAGCAACCAAAAGAGAGCAGAGGAGGCTATGCTAATGTCAGACAAAATAGACTTTAAATCAAAAAAGGTATAAGAGACAAAGAAGACATTATATACTAATAAAAGGTTCAGTACAGCAAGAAGATATAACAATTATAGATATATATGCACCTGATAACAAACCATCAAAAAATATGAAGCAAAAATTGACAGAATTGAAGAAAGAAATAGATAGTTCCACATTAATATTGGAGACTTCAATAATCAGCTCGCAATAATGGATAGAACAACCAAACAGAAGATAAGTAAGGAGGATAGAGGACTTAACACAATAAACCAACTATATTTAACAAACACATACATGACACTGGAACCAACAATACCACATACATTTATCTACAGTGCACGTAAGACATTTTTTGGGATAGAACATACGTTAGGCCACAAATTAAGTCTCAGTAGATTTTAAAACATATGTATTGCTCAAAATATCTTCTTTGACCAAAATAAGATAAAGTTAGAAATCAACAGAAGTAAAAGAAGTAAAAATTTAAAAAATCACAAAACTGTGGAAATTAAACAATATACTCTTAAGCTATCAATGGATCAGAGTAGAAATCACAAAGGAAACTAGAAAATACTTAGGGATGAATGAAAACAAAAATACAATGTACCAAAACTTATGGGACACAGGGAAAGCAATGCTAAGAGGGAAATTTATAACTATAAACACTTACATTAAAAAATAAGAAAGATTTTAAATCAACAACCTGACTTTACAACTTAAGGAACTAGAACAAGAACAAACTAAACCCAAGGCTAGCATATGGAAGGAAATAATAAAGAGCAGAGATAAATGAAATAAAGAATAGTAAAATAATAGAGAAAATCAATGAAACCAAATGTTATTTCTTGAAAAAGATCAACAAAATTGACAAGTCTTTAGGTAGATGGACTAAGAAAACAGAGAGAATATTCAAATTGCTAGAATTGGAAAGGAAAATGGGGGAATTACTACCAATTCTAAAAAAATAATGACAAGATGATTACCATCAAAATAATAGAAAATAACAAGTATCGGCAGTGATGTGGAGAAATTGGAACCTTTGTGCACTGTTGATGGGAAAATAAAATGGTACACCTACTTTGGAAAATGGCATAGCAATTCCTCAAAATATTAAAAATAGAATTTCCACATAATCTAGCAATTTCACTTCTGGGTGTATACCCAGACTCTTCTGAGCCTTGATTCTCTCATCTGTAAAATGGAGGTGAAATTACCTACCTTGTGGGTTTATTATACAAATTAGAAATGCAATCAACCCTCTGTGTCCATAGGTTCCACAACCAACTACAGATCAAAATATTTAAAAATAAATTAAAATAGCAATACAATAATAAACATAATACAAATTGAAAACAATACAGTGTAACAACTATTTACCTAGCATTTATATTGTACTAAGTATTATAAGTAATCTCGAGATTATTTAAAGCATACAGAAGGATGTGCATAGGTTATATCCAAATACTATGACATTTTATATAAGGGACTTAAACACCTGAAAATTTTGGTGTTTGAAACCAAAATTGAACCAATCCCCTGTATACCAAGGAACAACTGCAATTTATGCATAATAGTTACTATTCATGGAGGATTAATGCTCATTGTTGATAAAACTCAGCATTTCCTTCTCATTGAAAAGGCACACATGTCTTAAAGAACAATATGAAATACACAATTATTGAATAAACAATATTAAAAAAGAAAAACAATATTTATCTACAAAACATCTTATGATAAATTCACATGCATAGTTTGATACTCTTTTCTGGCTGTGGACCACTTTGTTAAGATACAGAGGCAATAGCCATTTCTGCAAAGTCATGTAGGAATTGCTCTACTGATTTCTTCCTGATTGGATAGCAAGTTAATTACTGTGAAATAGACTTGGTTTTGTCATATTGGTGTTTGTATAGTGCTGTGTACTGCCAAGTGTTTTCTAGCTATTAATTATTGCCCTTATAATATCCCTGGGAAGTAGACCACTACAACCTTCTTGGTGCACTAATTAGAACTCTGGCATAGAAAGATCATGTAACTTGCTGAAGGACAGTCACTGAAGAAGGCAGTTGAAAAGTGCAGGGGTGATGGGGGACTTAGTTTGCTGAAATGGTAAGAACTACCAAATGGAAATCCAGAGGTCTAGGATCTGATCTCCTCAGCTCTGCCACTCACTTTGTAATCTGGGCAAGTCACATAATTTCTCAGCCTCATTTTCATGTGACAAAAAGTCAGATGGTCTCATCTGATCATTGATATCTGAATTCTAGGATTATGATACCTAAAAATTTCCTGAATGAGAACATAAATCAACAATTTTATCATTAAAATATGTATCTCTGTAGTTAATAAAGTGAGGAAGTAGCCATCTGAAACAGGGCTCAGTTCACCAAATAGGAACAAAATTTGAGACTGAGTGGAATGAGGCTGGGTGGAGTCCTATGGAATTGTGTTTAACCTTCAAAAGAGAGTTTTGTCTAGGGAACGTGGGATTTAGAGCAGGGCAACCATGATGTATATCTGGGCTCCTCCACTTAATACTTGACTTGGGTGATTGACTTAACCTTTAAAAGCCTGTTGAAAGGGCAGGGGTTGTCACATTTAAATACTCAGATTATCTGCTATAGAAAGCACCCTGAGATGTGTCTCAAAAAGTCCAATGAATCTGACAATTGATAGCAATTGATTGAGTCCCACGTACCAGACGTTTTTGCTTGCTGAGGATGCAGAGATGCGTTAGACAGATACAATATTTGCCTTAAAGGAACTTTGTATGTAATAGAGGAACTATAAGTGGTACAGACCTGAATGTGAGAAGAACCTTAAGAGAGGTACAACTAGAATATGATATGGTGTTGGGGACATGTAGGGTGAGGTCAGAAAGGTTTATTTTGGCATACTAAACATCCAACTCTGAGATTTGAATCCCTCAATTGAAAATGTTTATCTCGTGCACAAACACCCTCTATTCCAGATGACTGTAAATCTAGGAAGAGAGAATTGTAGTGGAGGAAGTAAGTGAGGACAAAATTTGAAGGCAGGAACTGAGTCATCTATCCTCATAGCCAGAAGCATCAAGCCCCAATCCAGAACACCTCTTCTCCTTGTCACCTCCTAGTCCACCCTCCCTTCTTCAGGAGGTCCTCAGTCTCTCTTCCAGTTCTCCCACTGTCTCCAACAGGCCAGCATATCCCCAGGCTTTTTCCAGTTTGCATCCAGATGACACTTTATAAATTGTCCTCTTTGCTCTTTAACCTATCCTGGTTTTCAGGAATGGGCTCCAACTCCAAATAAATATTTCTTAGGACTTTTCTCTCAAGCTCCCCTTCTCTCTAATCAGATTCTTGGAAGGTGTACAAAATAAAAGGTTCCTGAGACATGAATTTTCTATAAGCTTCCAGAACAATGTGTCCTTAGAGAAACCAAATAAAATCGAAAAAAAAAAAAACCAAATCGTGGACTGTTCCAAAAACACTTTATTTAGAAGTGCACCTGTGATGGATATCAAGTTCTTATGTTAAGGTAGGGTCTGTAATAAAACTAGGAGCCTTTGACCTGTGAAAACCCCTCTGGGTGGATCCACAGCCTACCTGGTCTCTGTGGTTCGATTCAATGTCAGCTCCATTCTTTATGCAGTAAGAAGGACTTTGTTTAAACCCCCAGGATATTTTCCAACCTATCCTCAGAAGGTAGCCAGAGACCAGACAACCTCAAGATTTCCCTTTCCTGCCTCAGCCACAAAGGCCCCTTGCATACATCTGTGCCTGCCTTTGTAGACGCAGAATTGATAACCTGCAAATCCAGCATTGTAATGAATAGAGATCATTTGGCAATGCGGCTATAAATAGGGTGCTTTAGAACCCAAAGTGCATTCAGCCTGCTTCTGTCAGCAGAGAATAAGAATGGAGGCTTTATTATTATAGCAGGAACAAGTAAACAGGCTTTCCTTGCCAGTAAAAGCAGCACATAATATACTCAACATGCCTATTGGTGCTGGAACATAAATCACATGGTCAGTTCTGAACAGCATAGAAAGGGCTTTCCCTTATCACAATTATTACAGCTAAAGAGCACACATGGGCAGCTCATCATTGGGAAAAAGAAGTTATTTGGTCTTTTTTTTCCCTAAAGTAAGATTTATTTTATTTTTTTTATTTCAGAATATTTTGGGGGTACAGACGTTGTGGTTCCATAAATTGCTTTTGTACCATTTGAGTCAAGGTTATAAGTGTGACC
Organism: Daubentonia madagascariensis; assembly: GCA_023783475.1. Lineage (NCBI taxonomy): Eukaryota > Metazoa > Chordata > Mammalia > Primates > Daubentoniidae > Daubentonia > Daubentonia madagascariensis. The sequence continues at coordinate 11,198,201 of JAKFHU010000747.1, read as the reverse complement.
ATCCCCCAGATAGTGTACATTGTACCTGTTAGGTGTGAATTTACCCATCCCCTCCTCCCCCTTCCCACCTGCTTGATTTCCAATGAATGTTATTTCCATATATGCACATAAGTGTTGGTCACACGAACTCACAAGAATGGTGAGTTCACGGGGTGTTTTTATTTGGTCTTCTATATGCTCTTTTGCTGCTTTTATTCGGTGGATAGGATGGATGTATATGTGTCTTTATATTCTTCAGTTGAAACTTCTGGGCAAACGAGAGGACGTAGGTGAGCAGATGAGACACTGGATACATCAAAGCAGGGATTCTGAATATTAGAAGATACATCAGACTGTTCTAGGTGACCCCAATGAGTAGAACTAGGAGCTCAGACCAGAGTAATAGATGGAAGAATTTTCTATAAGTAAGTCAGACTTGTTTGAAGAAGAATTAACCTTCACTGGAGGTATATCAGCAGAAGTTGATTGGCTACTTGGTCAAGGCTGCTACGAGGGGGACTGAGGTGAGAATGGGTGGACTAGGTGTTCACTTAAGGCCTTTTCCATCTTCACATGCTCTAACAAATCAACTTCCTTCAGAATACAAATTAAATCGCTGTTCTCATGGAAGAGCTCATTCCTATTCATTCAGGAAAATATGCCCATTTTGTCCATAGCCCCAGATAATTTCAAAGCTCCCTCATCCACCCATCAGGCAAAGCCAGGTACTTCAACTGCTCTCACACTCAAGAACTTGGAATATTTTCATCCTTTATGGATGTACGTATGTGTTTATGGGGGGATAACCTATTTTAATGAAAGTCACCATTTATATATCTACTAAATAAAAAGGGAAAGAAAACAATAAAAATAGATATTACAGCTTAATAAAAAGTGCAAGTGAGTGCTGTGGGCTGCAGGTGGGATACCCACCCAGCAGCGTGCCCACCCTAATAGGCCATCTGAGAACTTGTAGAAAGGACAGCAAGGAGACAGCAGGCTTAGCCCAGGATCACCCCTGTTCTGCTCCTCAGGGGTCCATCGTACAGAGTTTGGTCCTGGCATTCAGCCCTTCTTGCCTCTTCCCTTCCTCATCAGGAAGGTGGTTGGGTACCGCGGATGGGGTAGGGGGCACTGGGACGTACAGAACAGGATGGAAAGAGTAGAAGAGGGATCCTGAAGGGGAAATTAGGGTGAGTAACTAGGGTGTTAGACAGGAGCAAGGAGCTTCTATGTGTCATCCCAGAATGCAGCATGGGTAGGGAAGAAGAAGGAAGTAGGAAAGGGAGATGGGAAGGGGGTGTTGAGGAGGGGAGGCGGCTTGTTTACCCTGGAGTTGCCTCTACTTCCACTATGCAGAGGGATAAGTTCTGGGAGGTGTGTTTAAATTGTAGACCATGTTTTGAATACACTATGGATTACATAAAGGAATCCTGTGAAAAACTCATCATGGTTTTAGGGGGGTCACTATTTTATTTACTATATTTTGAATCCATGTTATGGTCACCTGAAGAGCAGAAGGACCCTCACCCAGGTTTGGTTCAGATGTTGTCACTGAGGATACCACACACACTCCCGAAGAGAGTAGGAAACAGTTACATGATTCAGGTCTGTGGGACAGCACAGTACTCCTCCCAAGCAAGTCTGAAATGGCTTAAGTCAGCGGTCCCCGACATTTTTGGCACCAGGGACTGGTTTCATGGAAGACAATTTTTCTACAGACTGGGGGCAAGGGGAGGTGGGGTGTCATGGGTTGGGGGGGTGGTGTGGAGCTCAGGCGGTGGCACACGGCCCATTTCCTAACAGTCCACAGACTGGTACTGGGCCAAGGCCTGGGTGTTGGGGACCGCAGGCTTAAGTGATCAAGGAAAGGAGACTGCCTTGGTTTTTATTGTAATCAGGAGGTAGGGCTGAGGTGAAAGTTTCTTCATGGCAGGGGCCTGGTGGTTTGAATCAAAGGAAGGAGCACCCAGGCTTTCTTCTCTGCTTGTCCAGACATGGGGCACAAGAGGGAAGACGGAGAGGGGAAGCTTAAAAGCTATCAGTAGTCAGGCATCAAAAAATGGAGTCAGACTCCTCATTACAATCCACTATAGTGGATATCTGCTGCCTTTGCTTTTGGTTAACTCACATTTGAAACTCTTCAGTTTGGAGAAGCCACCATCATGTGAATTTTGTACAGAAAGAACTAGGGACTTGACTTCCAATGTCCAGGAGCCAAAAAAGCCTAAACACTGGTTGTCTCTGAACCCTGGAAGCTTGAATATAGACAGATAATCTGAACTAAGTCAAGAAGGAGGCAGAATTCACTCTGGGTACATCAGAGGTGACAGTCAATGCTCAGTACTGCCAGGAGCAAAAAAAGAAGTAGTAACAACTAGCAGTAGTGGTTTTGGTGTCCTAACCAAACTTCTCTTATCAAATCATTTTAGTTACAATCCTGGGAACCTGCCTCCCTTGATTTCTGCATCTTTTGTAAGTTTGGTTCTCCAGGCTTTCCATCTGTCTGTGAGGCAGATGACATCTCCCCACAAATTATTTTTCTGCTTAAGTTACCCAAAATTAATTTCTGTTGCTTGCAATGAAGAATCCTGACCAGTTTGACTAGCACATACACATGTGCACTCACACATGCATGTACACACACACACTCTGAATAGGGTTAATATACTTACACAGCACACATAAGGATAGATTAAGGGAATAAATAACCTAACTGACTTTTCAACAAGTCTCTAGTATGTCTTTCAATAATTGGAGTGGCTACATCTTAGTGATATTTTCTAAAAAGGAAGTATGGAAATAGAAAATTATAAGCCCCTAAATTTGTATTTGGCAATTACAAAAATCACTTGTATTAAAACCACTGACTACAAATCATAATTGTGGTTAGTGAGAAATCTCTGTAGGGTAAGAAGATGGATGACACAAGTACCTTTGAGAATGCAAAGCACTGGGTGGTTGAATATCCTGATAAAGGCGCATCTGAACATAATCTTATAACTTGACAATGTAAGATTGAGTTTATAGGTAGCTTGTTTGCCAAGAATGACCAGACCTATCCTGTAACATTCTGCTCTTTAAGTACAATGTTTTATTGTTATTTCTTATAAAATATAATACTTAACCTTGAGGCTACAATTACTGCAAAAAACTTTATATATTTGTTATTGGGTATTGTATTTACTCTCTGTGTGTATGAAATTTGAATTTGTTCTAAAATTGATTTGTCTCTAAGTTGAATGTAACATCGTTATGTGATTTCTTGTTAATGATCCTAACTTATTCGTGCATAAAGCTGGGTACTCTATTCAAGAGCATGACCCGTTGTTATTCTTTTCCAGTTCAGAACGAGTTTGAGCTCAAGCTTATCTTAAAAGATTGTAGAAGCATGAACTTCCATACAAGAAAAAAATAACCCTTATTATACATTATGAAAATTAAGTTATATTAAGCTTATTTATTGACGGATTAAACTGGATGAATTATTCTGAAAACTGGATACTTCTCTATTCTGAAAAGAGCAATTCCTTGGCATTCAGATGTTCAAAGCTTCTTGGGCTTTCTTAAACGATGTGTTAAGCACTTCCATCGATGAATGAATTAGTCTGTAAAGGATGATTTCTTGTAAAGATTGTCTCTTGTAATGAGATTGTCGTCTGATTATGAGTACCTGATAGCACGTTGCTTTAAATGGTTTTTCTCATTTAACGGTTGTTATTTCAAGCTATTTCCTGCATTCGCTTAGTCATTTCCGGATGTCGCCTGCAGTGTCGATAGGGATGCAGACTGTTCCAAGGGAGATAACAAGTAATGTCCAGCTGACCTAGATCTCCCATCTGACCTTTGCTCTTCATGCAGTCTGGCTTGAAGAGTATTAGACAAGTCCTTAAACATAATTTGGACGGAAGTGCTTAGTGAAGAGGACTTCCAATTGCATGTTGAAGAGATCCACTTTCAATTATAAAAAATTGAATTTTACGTGATGGCGCAATATAAAATTTCTCACTTGCCATTAGCTCTCTCTGCAGTAGTGAGTAGAAAGCCGCGAATAGATCAGTGGTGAAAGTGTGGGGAACAGATCTGGGTGACAGTGTGGGAGAGGCTGGGGATTAACAGTGATTTTGGTGTGATTCAATTTTTGTTTTATTGTTTCACTTTTGTTGTTTAATGATATCCTGGATTGAACTTTTGGGAAATAAGGGAGGGAACTATTTCCACTGTCTCAACACTTGGCATAGATTACAGAAGGAAACGTAAGAGCAACAGTAGAAGACCAGAGTAAGATGCTATCAGTGGAAATCAAAAATATTTGTGACAAATGAAAGAATTCCCCAGAAAATGTTCATAAACACATAGGCATGAAAACATGATAAAAGCTCTAGCCATATGACTTGGTCCTCCATTAGTTGTTAATTAAAAGGAGAGTGGCTCATGAAGGCTGGAGAAATTGGGATCTCTAAATTACACAGTTGTACACATGGTATAAAATAATATTTCAAAGTATGCATTGCCATGCTAATTTGTCCTGACTCACCATAGCTGCAGACCCCTGCTCACATGGCAGATAAACAGAGGGGGCATCTTTGCAGTAGAGACAGCCCTCATACAAAAGCCACATTCTAAGCTTTTAAGTTCAAAAAGTGCCAACATAGTATGGGCCAGAAGTGATTTGCTCAGAGCTACTAGCAAGGAAAAATCATTTTCTTTCTGCCCCAGAAGAGCTCATAGAGGAAGAAACCATACAGGGATGTGTCTTGCTCACCACTCCTTTTCTGTACAAATAGAAGAAATTGAGAAGAATAGTAGAGAATACCCAAGAAATTTGGGTGTTTCTGGAGTAGAGAGATTGGTGCCCTCCTTCCCTTATGAAATCTTTGAGCTTTTTTTTATTTTAAGAGCTGCAGTTGGCAAATATACCCCGCACTACTGCCTTGGTGATGATAGAGATCAATGGCGATGGTGACAGGCATATCTTGGCATCAGAGGGGCCTAAGACCACCATCTTGTATTTCCCTCCTATTAATGGGAGACCCATAGAAGTCCATTATACCCAGAAGAAAAGGATTTTGTTGAGAGAGAGCCTGAGGGCCTTCTTGGGATTTCCTTGGCTGGGCTAGGGAAGACTCCATAGCAGAACAGATGAGCAGACTACCAATCCGAGCACTGAAAGGAATGTCAGGAAGGTGAGGGGGTACTAAATGAACAACTGCATCCAGTCTAGTCCCTACCTCCTGGAGCAAGCACTGGACATTCCCAGGGGCAAAAATCATGTTGGAGTAGGACCTGACCAATAACTGAGAAGAGACAAGAGCAGGAAGTGGACCAAGCCCTCTCTACCATCACGACTGGGCTGCTGCCAAAGCCCTTCAGGCATCTGAATGGGGACCTAGATGAGGAGACTCTGGGGAGGCAGGGGGTTGGGAGAGACTGATTAGAACTAAATCAGAAACTGGAAATACTTGAGTTATTATTTTTAAATCAGCTTTTTAAAAACTCTAAAAGTGATTGCTATGTTCTACTATTTAAGAAATGGGGATTGATCAGGTGCTGGCTCTTTTGGCATCCTAGCTTTATGATGCAAGGGCCAGATCTTCTGTTTAAAGCCAAAGAGCAGAGTTAGGCAACAAAAGGGTGGTATATTTTGAAAATGAATAGGGAATTGTCTGGAAGCTCAGGTTAAAGCCAGACCATAAACGAGGGGCGTGTGTGTGCGCACGCGCGTGTGTGCAGGGATCAGAGAATGAAGATCTGCTGGAGAAAAGGTGAGAAAGACGACATCGCAGACTCAGGAAGTAAAGATTGCCCAATCCTGGAATGGGCAGGCAAATAAGGAAGTCAAACTTTTCATCTCCTCCCTTTCTTCCCGTTCTCTCTTTCTCTATTTTCCTCCTTCCCTCCTCTCTCTTTTCATTTCCCAGTAGAAAAGGCAACTGAAGACCTGCATCCCAATAGTTGAGCTAGGTGACCTCCCTCCTTTTTGTGCCTTCTCAGCTGGCTGACAGCCACCCTGTCAGATTGCTTGCAGTCTTCTTTGTTGTTTCTTCCTCAAGAACACTACTGGCAATGTCACTAATTTTCTGATTAATCTGGAAAAGCCATAAAAAACTCCACTTGAATGAATTTCCCCATTTAGAGAACTCCATCAACAGAAAACACACCATTCCTCAGCTCAGGTCAAACTCTCGATGCTGAGATGTTGTTGCCCAGAGATGTAACGGGCAGAGCCAGAGAAGCATTTAAAATTCTTGGGTATTAACTCCCAGAACGTGGGTGTCATGTCAGAGAAACCTCAGCAACGGAGGTGAACAGCAGTGCTGGGGTGGAGGGGAAAGGGCTCCCTCTCCTTGGGCTTTTCACTCAAAGAGATGACAAGGAGAGATACAGAGGCAATGTCAGTTCTGAAAAGAAGCACGGCCAGAGATCATGACAAGCAAGAACAAGAGATGCTGCCCAAAGAAAAAGCCCTTGTTCTTAACAACAATGCTTTCTTTCCTGTTAAGGCTCATCTTAGATGCCTCCTTAAAGTCATCTTGAGTATCCATTTAAATATTTCCTAATCAGCTTTCTTTTCTGCTGGAGATCTTAGAAATTTGAACGTGTCATGGGACATCCCTTAACATCCTAAAAAATGCTGAGATGCCTAAAACTGATTGAAGGTCTCTCAGTGAGAGGAGAGGAGTGAGTAAATGTACAGTTTTTCTTAATCCCAAATTTATTTGACCTGGAATCCATGTAGAACTCCTATTAATCTCTTGTGGAAGTCTAGTGCTCCAAGGTATATAGCTTTGAAAGTTTTGATAAATATGAAGCTCTCAAGAGAAAGAATAAATCCAAAACCTTGATTGCAGCATTTCCCAAAGAATGTCTCTTGAAATTGTATCCATGCCTACTATTCCTCTGCAAAATGATTCTAAGCTTATACAGGTTTGGGTTAAACTGCCCTTGTTAAAAGTTATTTGGCTTTTTGTCCCCCTAAATTCTTATGGATTAATCTGTATCTTTTGATCATGTCACCTTATCTTTGCAACGTAATAACTTGTGTTTCTGCGAGCTTCAGGAGAGGTCTTATGTACAATTCTTCCCTCTGGCCTCCTCTCCCTCATAACACTTTGAACACAGTAGGTGCTCAATAAATGTTTGTTAAATAAAAGAACAGAGGATAATGTGGGAGCCACAGTTGGCAATAAAATATAGTCCTGGATAGAAGAGAGGCTTGACTGCTATATCTACCCTGATGGTAGGTACATAGCAGTCAACAGCGCCCTGCCATTCATGACTGTGCCCAAACTCTTCTAAAAGTTATAGTATGGCTGTTACTTTCTCTGAGGTGTGCATTCTGCATATACCTGGGGAAAAGAACAAAACCATTTGAGATTAAATGACGTCCAGAGGCTAAAATCAAGCTTCTAGGATATTGTCCAAGGCTGGCCTAGCACGCAGAGTTTTCACCTTGAGGACTGGCGACAATATCTCCTCTATGGAGATAATTGATCCTTAGCCCAGTGAGCAGATGTTACTGGAGGGATGACGTGAATAGCAAAGAAATGCCCCAGGCCCTTGACAGCTTCCATGGTGGTTTCAACAGGAAGCTAAAGAAGCTATCACTAGTGGGCAGCCATTATCTGCTTGCCTGCGTCATCCTTGTGCTGAGAAAGCTACCCCAGTTAACATGATGAAACTTCTACAAGTTAAACCCTATTACCTAACTTCAGTGTAATTTTGTTATTCCTCTGTTCAAGTTATGACCATGAAAGGAGTAAAGAACAGTTAGAGTTCTTGGTGATTACTATGTCCAGGAGTCAAAATTGTCCCAGGTGCCCTGATTCCTGGTATTTCTAACTATCAAGTTGTTGTGAAGAGAAAAAAAGGCAAGTGTTGATGGATTCATTCATAAATGCATTCATTTGTTCATTCAGCAACATTTATTGAATGTCTGCTATGTCCCAAGAATTGCTAAGATGGTTCACGCAAACCCTGGACGCATAAAAATCCTTGAGAATCATTTGCATTTCACCTCTGAAAGTTGTATGTTTCTGCAAACCACTTCCTCTGGTATTCCTTGTTGCTTAGCTTGCCAGTTTTTTATTCCCACTTTGGCTCTATAACTCAGCTTCTACTCTTCTTCTAACTAGTTGGTTTGTGTGTCAGTCAGGGTTCTTCAGAGAAACAGAACCAAGGGGATATGTGTGTGTGTACGTGTGTGTGTGTGTGTGTGTGTATAAAGATTTATTTTAAGAAATTGGCTCATGTGATCATAGGAGCTGGCAAATCTGAAATCTGTAGGGCAGATGGCAGGCTGGAAACTCAGGCAGGAGTTGATTTTGGAGTCTTGAGTCTGAAATTTTTAGGACAGCCCAGCAAACTGGAAACTGAAAGTTCTATGCTACTGTCCTGAAGCAGAATTCTTTCTTCTCTAGGAAATCTCAGTTTCTGTTCTTTAGGCTTTCAACTGATTGGATGAGGTACACCCACATTACTGAAGGTAAACTCCTTTACTTCAAGTCAATTGATTGTAGATGTTAATCACAACTATAAAATACCTTCACAGCAACTAGTGTTTGACCAAATAATTGGGCGCCATATCCTAGCCAAGTCTACACATAAAATTTAACCATCACAGTTTGATATCCTGGATTATGTCTTATTTTACCCTAGTGATAATTTAGGATATGAATTCTAGGTCTTGTATACTAGTTCCCCATCATTAAGATAGTACCCTATATCACGTTTGGGAGTAGGAGAGACTCTATTAATAAAATTGGCAATGTATATCTGAAATAAATTTAGACCCAACCCTGAAGGAACTTCTGATTTAGGTAAAGAAACATCATTTTGAATAAATTTATTTGATTATAAGTCTAAGTCTCTCTAATAGGCAGGTATATGCAAAATGCTACAGTGTCGTAGTAGGAGGAATTAGTTCCATCTGTCAGAAGATGAAAGGAAGGGAATGAATGAAGTTGAAATTATGCTGTGTATCTTGAGGATGAATACAATAAGTCCTCACTTAATTCATCCATAGGTTCTTGGAAACTGACTTTAAGCAAAACGATGCATAAAAAAACCATTTTTTCATCAACATTGTAACTAAACAACCTTGAACAAAAGGGCATTATTGGAGATCCTTCTATATGTTGGTTCACTGTAAGTCACAGTTTCCAAGAACCTATCGACCATGCTGCATGAGTTCTTACTGCACAATGATGTATTCATTGGTTGATCAGGTGGAGAAGCAGCAAGAAAATATTCTGGGTGGAGGAAACTGCAGGAATAAAGTCATGGGTGGAATACTATGGCCTCCAGACACTTGCCTATCTGGAGAGAAGGAGTAAAGTGGTTGAAGGGAAGGTGGGAAAAGAAAGTTGAGAACCCTCTGAGAAAGGTTTCAGATGCCATAACCAGTGGGTGTCACCTTACTCTACAGGCAATAAAAAGTCAAAAGACTCCATACAAGATAGATGGTGAAGGCCACCTAAATACAGGGGGTGTGAGGGTGTATGGTGATGGTCTTAGTAAAACAATGGTGCCAGAAGGAAGGAGAGGGCTGCTCCACCTGATTTTCTTGGGCTGAAATTACAACTCATTATCATAATCAGACATGAGAATCAGCCAGCACCTTCTCACAGGAACCCTGTTCTCCTTCACCAGGAGGCCAAAGGCAGCTCACCTAATTTGTAACTTGTCAGCTGTTGAGATTCGTAGATTCACCTGACCTACAGCCTCATTAACGTTATGCACAAACGCCTTGGGATTTTTATGGCTGGTGTAAACTTTGTGACTGCCCTGGAGGTGAGCTTAAGTTTGTGAGTTGCCCCTGACTCACCAACCCCCTAAAAAACCTTGAACTAATCAACTCCGTTTGTAGAAAGGAAGCTGACTTTTTCTTTTCAATTAAAAAAAGGACTTTATTTTATTCACTGTCTGACTTGGTGCTGATGCAGCATAGAAGGAAATTAATTGTAACCTTCTCAGATATATGTCGTTGTATAACTCAGGCAAATATTAAAATACTTTTTCTGAGATAAAGTAATACCTGGAGGCTAAAATCAATGCTAATGCCAAGTGAGGTTTTATGTTGCCTATTTAAGGTGCCACCATAGAACGTTTCTGATGATGTGAGCTTCTGGCAGTTGACCCCAGGGGCCAGGTGCATGTGGAACAGTGTAGCTGGGAATTAAAGGGCTCCTCCTGTCTCACCTGCTCCCTTTGTCTGATAACTCAGAATATGGACTACACATCTTCTTCGTAAACTCTTAAATTTAAGATAGAAGAGTTTGAATCATTGAGATGCTTTGAGACACAACAATGTTTCTCAATTTTCTTCAAAAGGTTTCAGAGTAGAAGAATTGTCATTTTGCTCCCACCCAACCCAGAACCAATCACTCTCTCTCTGTCTTCACTTGCTTTGGGCCTTACTGAAAAAAACTTCAAACTTACAAATGAGGTCTTCCCAACTACAGAGCACTCAGTATGATCCCTACAATATTCCTGATGACTATAATTCAACTGGGGATCCCACATCTTTAAAATGGAGTTCAAGAGGGTGGGTGACAAAATCCAGACTCATCACTAAGTTTTCTGACTGCAAAGTCCGCCTATTTCCATGGGACTTCCTCACTTTTAGAAGGATACTATTCTTAGGAAAAAAGGGAACTCTTGCAATTATTCTAAAAAACGACTCCTTTTCTGTTCCTCGAGCTGTAGACAAGTAGCAGTTTGGGGCTCCTTAGGAACCGGGCCACACAGCAGGAGGTGAGTGGTAGTCAAGGGAGCAAAGCTTCATCTGCATTTACAGCTGCTCCCCATCACTCCCATCACCACATAAGCTCTGCCTCCTGTCAGATCAGTTGTGGCATTAGATTCTCACAGGAGCACAAACCCTACTGTAAACCGTGCCTGCGAGGGATCTAGGTTGCACGCTCTTCATGAGAATCTAATGCCTGATGATCTCAGGTGGAGCTGAGGCAGTGATGCTAGTGCTGGGGAGTGGCTGCAAATACAGATTATCATTAGCAGAGAGGTTTGACTGCACAATAAATGTAATGTGCTTGAATCATCCCAAAATTATCCCCCCCTCTGGTCTGTGGAAAAATTGTCTTCCATGAAACCGGTCCCTGGTGCCCAAAAGTTGGGGACCACTGCATCAGGCAACACAATGGGTGATAAGTTGTTAGTTTAAAAAGATGAATAAGAAGCAGTGTGAGACCAAGACTGTGTTTTTCATAGAAAAGATCCCCAAAGAGGAACATCTTTTTATGTCCTTAATTTCCTACCAAATAATAGTGCAAGGCCCTCCCTAGTTCTCCCACCTTTGCCTCCTCTAATATTAGAACTGACCACTCTTTTTTTGGGGAATAGTCCCATAGGTGATTTGCTAAATGCAGAGTTGCCCACAGAGCATAGTTCACGTTGAAAAAGTGCAATTTAACTCGGCATTACCAGAGCTTCAGTTTGTCCTCCTTGTTTTAGTTTGTGCTCAAAGATTAGAGAAGTAAAGACTTACAAACACCAATTCTACCACCTGAGGAATATTTCAATGAGCCAATTAGATACAAATAATGTATCTTTTCTAAAAATTACTTCTGCTTATAATAGTTTCCAGAACAATCTTTGTCTCTATCATGCATCTATTTGGGTGTAGTTTTTCCCCAGAAGGCAGTATGTAAAACTACTTTTCTATTTAATATAAATTGCAGTTTCTGGGAAATGCAGGTAACCGTTCCTTGTCACGGGCTGTACTAGATCATTACACTGATGTTGGCCAATGAGTCACACCTTTGGGGACCCACACCCTTGTGTCATCCCCTCCCACATGGAGTCTTGCCTTGGCTGTGTGGCTTGCTGTAGCCAATTTGGCATCAGCAAATGTGTACTTGACATGTGCTTGCTTATTGGGGCTTAACGGCTTGGAACACACAGTTGCCACGTGAAGAAACTGCCTAGCCTCCAAGGATGAAAGACTACATGTAGAGAAAGGCCTGGCCTTAACTCATGCCTCAGAGAAGCAGATGCCAAGATGGTATCAGATGTGCGAGACCCTTATTGAGGAGGAAGCCTAAAGGGAACAGGGGAGGAAACCAGAAGAGGCAGGGGGTGCTCCCACACTGTGATATAGGTCTAAACCCCTGAGAAGAGGAAGGAAGGAGTGTGGATAGGTAGAATTTTGGCTACATGCCATTCCAAGAAAGCTTCAGCTATGCTGATGATGAGTCCTGAAGCCAAAGTTGCCTGGCTCCCAGAAATGAGTCTGTATTCCCACGGCCGCTATGCTCAGTCATCAGCTGAGAGCAGTTCAGCCTCCATGTGAACAGACAGTGGACACAGAGCCAGCAGCTGGGGCTGTGGGTCAGGTAAGTGACAGTCCCCTAAGCAAGAGTTCTGAGTGGCCTATTTTCATGGCCACCACGATTACCAACAATTCTCAGACTTCACATTCTTTAGTTCCCACCATCAGAAAACAACTTATGCTTTCCCCTTAATTTTGGTTGAAACAATCCAATATAAGAATATAAGTGGCCCAACTTGATTTGATGCCAACACCTGGTCTAGTTAGCTATGCCAGATAGGCAGTGTCATATGTGGTTACAGAACCATGGCAAGGGCAGTCCACCTTACCTGTTGGAGAGACCATCCCTAGAGGAGGGGAACTCATGAGCCAGGCAGTCACCCTCACTGAGAACAGGAGTAACCAGATACAGCAGGGGAACTGCCACTCACGCCACCTGTTTTATGTGCCTCGGCAGTTAGGGGACCCCTGAGATCAGGTTTGGAAAGATGGTCCCTTCAGGGTATGAGCTCCCAGCTATGACAATAGTCCTTGAAGCCCTCCTAAGCTCCCACTTCAGGATAAACTGTTCCTTCTCTAAGTGCACAGAGTTTTCCCCTTATTCCAGTATGCTTTATATGAGGATTAAATGAGTTAATACACTTAAAAAGCTTAGAACAAAGCTGGGCCTAAGGCAAGTAATTGTTTAATAAATGTTAGCTATAATGATCATTGCTATTGTTATTGAAGTTAGTGGTATGCACACCTGTCTCCTTCACTAGCTTGTGTGTGCCTTACAATCAGACACTCTTTCCTGGGCATTTCAGTGCACTGCAGAGCGAGTCAGTCTCACAATGAATGCCTGGCAAATTGAATCAAATCTATCTTTCACGATTTCTCTGAGGATAAAGCATCTGAAATGCTGGAGAGCCCACACTGCACAATGTGCGAGCTTTTGTTCTGCAGTCAGATCTTAATTATCCACGTGTAGAGTTTCCACTTCTTGAATTAGCCACAGCACATGTTTAATCCCCTGTCACCAAAATGCTTCTGGGACTCTGCCCTGAATTGGGATCAGTTGGGAAAGGAAAAGTAATTTTAGTAATTAGCCCATGCAGAACATGATCAAAAAGGTTAATTTTCTACTCCCAAAAGCACAAAATGCAGACAGAAATGATTTTTAGATTCTCCACTGTTTTCTCTCCCTTGCATTAGTATGAATGATTGAGGGTTTCCTGTAAAAATCGCAAGTATTGTTTAATCGATGAAAATGCAGGAAGTGATGATCTCTAGGTAGTAGGATTAGAGCTAATTTTAATTTTTTTAGTTTTGTGGACATAATGTTTTCCATTTTTTAATGAGAATATTCTCTGTGTATAAAAAGAGAGTTCCCTGTACCTAATCACGTTTAATTATGTTAGAATGAATGTCATAGTGTCATAAAAATTCCAGAATAGATTAATCAAAATGAAATAAACCACTGTGTGATCTTGGTTACGTCTCAATTTTCTAATCTGTAAAGTGGAAATAAAATAATTAGCTTAAAATCCTGGTATTAAAAATAAATAGCACATAGCACAGCACATAGTTCATGCTATTTAAATGTTTTAATTTTCTCTTTTTAAAAAACTGAGTGATTGTGAAGAGCACACACCTCCACAGAGAAAATTCATGCATGTCAGCTGTGAAATTGATAATAAAGACATCATATGATATATCTAAACTGCAGGAATTCACACAGACTTTTTCTGAGATATTTTAATAAATGTAGTGTCTCCAGTATGTGACATATGTGGCCCAGGGTTATTGTTTACGATTCTGATTCTTTATCTAAAGAAAGAATGTGTTCTTTTTTTTTTTTGATAACCTACTTCTCTTTTATTTTTTATTTTATTTTTTTATTTCAGAATATTATGGGGGTACAACACTTTGGCTATATATATTGTGTTCTTGAGGCAATTGCTAAAAGGAAAAGAGGCTTGTCCCACAGTTTCTTTGCCTCACCCTGTACTTTCTGAAAAGAATGGAAAGTGGCCCTCCAAGTCTTATAGATTTAGAGTGTTGTAGAAAGCAGCAATTTTACCTGTATGGAGACTAATAATAAAATAGAGACTGGTGAGAAAATACTCCAGATCAGAGAAATTGCTTTATTTACTTCAAGAGTGCTAAGGCAGTCAACAAAAGCAAATCAGAAAATTTTACAAGAGAACAACCACAGCTTCCAACAATAACATTAGTAATGATTGAGGATCAACATCCCACCTGAACATTTATTGAGTGATTACCGTGTGCCATGCACTGAGCCAAGCATTTTACATGCATTATTTTATAAAAGTACAAGAAGTATCTACTATCACAATGGAATGAATATTTGTGTCCTCTTCGCTCCCCAAATTCATATGTTGAAACCTTAATCCCAATGTGATGGTATTTGGAGGTGGAGCCTTGAGGAGGTAATTAGGTCATGAGGGTGGAGCTTTCGTAAGTGGGATTAGTGCCTTTAAAATAAGAGATCAGAAAACTGGCTACCTCTCTTTCCACCATGGAGGAAGAAGGCAGTCTGCAGCCTGGAAGAGGGCCCTCACTATAACCAACCATGCTGGCACTCTGATTTCAGACTTCCCAGCCTCCAGAAGGGTGAGAAATAAATTTCTGTTGTTTATAAGTCTATGGTATTTTGTTTTCACAGCTGGAACTGACAACTATCATGCCCTTTTGCAGATGAAAAAGTTTAAAAGGTTAAATAACAACTCTAAGATGATACAACTAATAAGTGTCAAGGCCAGATTTGCCTGAGCACATACCACAATTAATGTGGGGTAGAAGAACTGCATAGACTTTGGAATAAATGGCACTAGCTTAGCATACAAGAGTGGGCCCATACAGAAGGCAGAGATTGTCCCAAGTTGGAGGAGGGAGACAGCTTTTGTACTGAGCCATGCAATATGTGTCTAGTAACTATGTGTGCTCTGGGTAGCTATTTCTGGAGGTAATTTAAAAGACTGTGAAAGTCTCTTGTAGGAGAGGACTGTGGCAGGTGGGTCTGGGGTTGGGGAGCAATCTGGTTGGACCTGATAGCTAAGGGATCCGTTTGGGAGCTATGTTTGCAAAATCTGTTTGTGCTCAGTTTGTGTATTGGGAGTGGCTTGTAGTGGCCTATATTAGTTTGCTAGGGCTGCCACCATAAAGTAGCAAAAGCTGAATGGTGTAAACAACAGAAATTAATTTTCTCACAGTTCTGGAGGCTAGAAGTCCAAGATCAAAATGCCAGCAGGGTTGGTTCCTTCTGAGGGCCATAATGGTAGGATCTGTTCGAGGCCTCTGTCTTTGGCTTGTAGACGACTGCCTTCTCACTGTGTTGTCCTCACATGGTCATCTCTCTGTGCATGTGTGCCCCAGGTGTCTCATCCTCTTCCTGAAAGGACACCAGTCATGTTGTTGGAACATCAACATACAAATTTTGAGGGGCCATAATTCGGCTCATAACATTGTCTGATAGAAATAATTAGGGAAAGGGATACTAGGTACATATATGCTGTGCCCTGTGCAATTCCAGTTATGCAATACCTCAGCCACTGGGGGACACCATCCCTTGGGGATGCCCCCACTGTTTCCCTCTCAGATCCCACTGTGCACTGAAAATCTACTGGGATGGGAGAACATATTAGAAGCCAGTTCTTGCTGAAGTCTTCTAAAAGTCCATAGAGAACCATCATCAAGAAAAAGTGTGATATATGGAGGCAGACTCAGTAACCTGGCAGTGGCCTGAAATGAGTAGTTTTCCAGGTATTATGGAATTTGGATTCAACC
This sequence comes from Daubentonia madagascariensis, assembly GCA_023783475.1. Lineage (NCBI taxonomy): Eukaryota > Metazoa > Chordata > Mammalia > Primates > Daubentoniidae > Daubentonia > Daubentonia madagascariensis. The sequence goes on along the minus strand of JAKFHU010000747.1, from coordinate 11,182,144 downwards.
CAATTCCATCACTTGGATGGTGTTTATGTATGCAGGCAAGAAATAGGCTGTGTGTGTGTAATCTAGAAGAGATATATCAGTAAACTCTAAAACACCAAGCAACTCTGCATGACAGAGCACAACCTAGAGGTTGCAACCTCCCTCTCCACTACTTGGATGACCCCACACTGCCTCTGCACTGTGAAAAATTAGGGCCAGTGAATGACTAGAGTAGAGCCAGGATCTATACTCAGAGATGCCACCTGAACCTGGTAAAGACAAACACTGTGGTGGCTGCAGCACAACTCCATGTGTTCACACAGAACCTTCTGAGGCAGGCATAGAGCCTTTATGGGGACTTAAATAACCTGGGGCACTTTATAAGCTATCATTTTGTTCAGGCTTCAAGCTAGCAAAATTCAGGTGTAATGTTTATGTGATAACCTCTCTCACCACATGCTGGCAAAGCCTGGGCATATTGAGATCATCATTAGCAAGAGCAAAGTTTCTTTCTGCCTTCTTTCATAGTTTCTTTTAGGAGAAAAGGTTTCTCCTTTCTAAACTGTTCTTATGTCCCATCAGAAATAAACTCTCCTTTTGCTGCTAAACTTTAAGGCTAGGATATTCAACTTAGGAAGTTAGGACAAGATTATTGTGAAATAAGCATCATGGCAAAGAGTAAAGAGGAACCCTGAGTCTAGGAACCTTGGGCCCTTTGGAGGACTCCTAAGAATCCAGTAAATGAGAAGAATAAAGTACTATGATGTAACACTTAAGCAGTGCTTAGCAAGTCTTGGCACAAGATAAGTATAGCATGAATGTTAGTTCTTAATGTTATGACCAGGTACCCATCTGTTCATTCTGCCTTTTCAACCACCACCAGACCTCAAGACCTAGGCTTTTACCTGGCTTTTACCTCCTAGTAATACTCAAGATATCTCAAATTAAACCCATTGTCTTCTACAATGAAGCTTCACATGTGCTTGTAAGGGCAGAATTAGGATTCAAACCCAGGAAGTTTGATGCTGAAATTTACACACTTAATCGTTATCCTACACTGACTGTCCAGCTTCGTCAACTTCCTCATACCCCAACTTCTCTTAAGTCTGCTTTATTCTGTCCCATTTCATATTTTTCCTTAGCCTGGGGGATGAATGTAGACTGGACTCTACCTTCCTGGAACTCAGCCAGTACAAAGGTGAATATATTAAGTGGCAAACAGACAAGTTCCTCAGAGAGAAAAGGAAATGTGTTTTTTTAAGGCCACAGTTTTGTTTTGTTTCCTGCAGAGACTCAAAAATAAGCTCTCAGCTCCTTAGCTCTGTAAGAGATTTCTTTTATTCCTGAACTTTCCATAGGCTTCTGATTTATAATGTGTGTTCTCTGTAGATTGTCATAGAACAAGAAACTTGGCAAACATAATGGAGGCACCAGACCTCTGCTGACATTACTGGGGAGCATGGGCTTGCCTGCTGTAGGGTGTGAACAGTTATTCAGAAAAGGAGAAAATGACATAAAGGTCGGGGGAGACAGACTCCAAAGGCAGGAGCAAAGTGTCTTGCATAGTAGTTCTGAGAATTCTTTCCCGGGTTTGTCCGTGTTCTGGTTTGTATGTAGCAAGACCAAGAAGATAAGAAGAAGAGGGTGTCAGTGCAGTATTGAAAGTAAATGGCATTGGATTCTAGCTCTGTTTCTTTTATTACTTAGTGTTGTGACTTTGAGAAAGACCCTGACCTTGTTTAAGACTTGATTCCCTCATTTCTCAAACAGATATGGTCATATCTGCTATGAGGATCAAAAGGTGAAAACAACGTAAAAGAGTTTTAATTCATTCATGTACTACACAAGCATGTATTGAGCTCAAAATAAGAGTCCATCTCTGTGGTCTGTGATTGTAGGGGGAGGCTTGTATTCCAGAACCTGAGCAAGTCATTGAATCTTGCTCCCTTACATTTCCTGTGTCTAAAATAAACCCAATGATGTTGTCTTCCCTGACACTCATGATGAAAGTATTTTAAATGTAAGAAAGAAAGTTGAAAAAAGCAAAGCTTTGAAGGATATATGAAATTACTATTGTTTTATCTGTATTTGTATACATTTGAAACCACTTCTGAAGAATCTAATAGTCTTGTCAATAGTACAATTTCTGGAGCGAGATTACCTAGGTTTAAATCTCACTGTGTATTGGCTGTATCTGCGGTCCCCAGCCTCTGGGCTGCGAACCAGTACAGGTCCATGGCCTATTAGGGACCAGATCACACAGCTCCGCCCCCTCCCCACCTGGTCCGTGGAAAAATTGTCTTCTGTGAAACTGGTCCTGGGTGCCAAAAAGTCTGGGAACCACTGGGCTATATAACTTTGGACAAGTTACTTAGCTTCCCCAAACCTCCTTTCCCCACCTTTTTTAAAAAAAGAGAATGAAGATAATGTCTATATCATAGAATTGTTCTAAGGATTATACAAATATATTAGTAAGTAGAGATAGGGAAAGAAAGCAGAAAAATTCAATATCCTGCTCAAAATCTGAGGCAGAATAGGACCTGGAATATATATACTCAGTATATCTCTGGCTAAATGCCTAAAAAGATATATCTTTGTGGTATCTATATTCCCAATTATAGGAATTATATTTTATATGTATATAAAACACATTGCTCATGTAACAAAGACATTAAAGCTATGTTGAATGTACTCCAAAGGAGTCTAACTACAACTTAAAAATCATGACGATGATAGTAATAACTACAGTACTTTCAACACCACGTGCTAGGTGCTGTGATAAGTACTTTACATACATTGTCACCTATAATCCTTTAAAAATGTCAGTAAACAAGATTATTACCATCGATCTGTAGATGAGAAAACGAAGGCATAGAAAATTTAAACAGCTTGCCCAAAGTCTTACAAATGGCACGTAGTAGAGTCAGGCTTTGGACCCAGGTGGTCTTACTACAGCATCTGAACTCTCAATCATTGTACAGGCTAAAAAATGATCTCCTTGTGAGCCTTCTGCTCCTGAGGCCTGGCATACTCTACATCTTTTGAGCAGGATGGTGCCACATGAGCGGTTCCTGGGACAGAACTCTTAACTGCTCAGCTTTCTCAGTTAAGATCTTACGCTGGGCTTGGGCTCCTGCCAAGGAAGTGCAAGGACAGTCTGGAATCCCATTCCTAGGAAGGGCAGGGCAGCACGGGCAGAGGGGTGGGAACAGTGGTGAGGGGACAAGGGTGACGAGAGGGACAGCAGCATAGCTTTGCTTTGGAGTCAGCTTCTAGAACAGAGGGCAGTAATGTCGTGGTTAAATTAATTATTCAGCAGTGCAGCTGAACGCTCAAGAGCAGAGACTTCCCTTTGGTGGGGCCTTGGTAAAAGTCCTTCAAATATTTGAAGATCAAGGTGGTCTACTTCTTAAAGGTGGTTACCCTTCAGGGAAAATGACCAGTTGTCTCCCAGGAAGAGAGACAAAAACAGTCTAAAGAAGTGAATAAGTTTAGAATGAGTTAAAAGGCAAAAAGTCAATAGGTTAACTGGTCAGATAACATAAAATGAGAACCACGATTATAAAATTTACTACTATATACTGTGGAAATGAGATATAATAAGAGGGGAAGGAAAAGACTGGGCAGACAGGAAGAAAGAATCAGTAAAGCAGTTAGTTGAGGGACTCCTCGGACTTCCCCCTGAATTAAATTTTGTTCCTCATTGGCCAGGAGGCAAAAGGGCAGGCAGACACGTATGACTCTTCTCCTCTTCAACCTTCAGCCTCTGCAGCTGTTTCTTCCCACACTGATTGGAGGCTTTCAGATCTGCTTGAAAACAAAGGACAAGAGAGAACATCTTAGAATCCAGCATATATGCTGACCATCTCAGCAGCTCCAAACAACTGTCCATAGAAACTTCCTCTGCCCTGGCCACCATCCAGCTAAACACAGTTGTTCCAGCTCCTCTTCCTTTACCAACCTCTGGATTGCTTAAACTGAAAATGGATGATATTTTACAGTAATAATAATAATAGCATTTGACAGTAGGATGACGGTATTATTTACTGTTTAAACCACAAGGCTTCTGACAGAGAAAAAGTATGTCACGACAGGCATGAACCAAGAGAGCCCTGGGCAAAGACAGGGCATAGTGTCACTTGGTTTACTGAGCACTTATTTTGTGCCAGGCACTGGGCTAAGGGCTTTAAAAGGTTTTATCTCATTTATTTCTTTTAACAATTCTCTAAGGAAAGTGTTATTATGACCCTCATTTTACTGGTGAGGAAACTGACATTTGGAAACTTAACCAAGGCTGCCGTTCAAATTCAGGCAGAAGTGCAGAGTGTGCACAGTACCTGGGAGAGCCACCAGCCTGGGTGCTAACATGGCTCAGTGGAACCATCTGATCAGCTAGCCATCCCATCAGGCTGCCAGTCCATTTCTCAGCCCTGACCCAGTGGCTCTCTTTTCCATCGGTGTCCACCTCCCAACCCCTACCTCCTGTACCATGTTCACAAGATGCCATGAATGACAACCTGATGGACCAAAATTGATCTTGTACAGAGCTCTGCAGCCACCTGATTAGGAATCCCTATTATTCCCCTCATAAGCACAGAAACTCTTGAAAATCTCTCTTTTCTCCTAGAGAGTGAGGGGGAACTTTTCAGAAATGGTTACACTGTAGCCCAAGAGACAGCAAATAGATGGAATGTGAGAGGGGTAGTTCAAAGGAGAGTCACATCGCTCTTGGAGAACACGAATTAATCTTCAAAGGATGCTTTCACCTGTTGAAGAAATAGCATCCTTGTGGTAACTTCTGAAGGCACAATGGAGAAGGTGCTGTTGAATGGGAAAAAAGGGGAAAACACTAGAATTCCTTTTCTTCATTTATACACTGAAGAAAAGTATATGGCTCAGCTATTTAGCAGCTTTGTATGCATGGGCACATCAACTTAATTCTCTGAAATTCAATCTCATGGTCCCTATAAAGGGGGTAATAATATCTATGATATAGTAGACAGTATTATCTTCTATAATAAGGTTCAAGGACATAATCTATATAGAGTGCCTTACTCAATAGACAGTAGCTATACGTATTTCTCATACAAAGAGAGGAAGAGGCTCTAACTACGTTTTAGGGTAAGCACCTGTCTGTGGCCTCCCAGAACACAGGCATCACAAAGACCAAGTCTTTCTGTATAAGCTGACCAATGCATGTTGCAAAGTGGAAGACACTCCCTAACCCTACTGACTGTGGAACTTGATGCAGGCCTTTGCACATTTGAAAAGCACATGACACCCAAGAAAACAAGAATAGAAAACCCATCAAGCGAGATGGGGCTGCATTTTGGAAAGTATTTTAAAATCAGATAGATGGAATTTTGAATCTCACTAAGTTCATCTACTTATTAGCTATGTTTTCCTGAGCAACCTTCCCAGATCTTACTTTTTTCATCAGTAACATAGGATGAAATAAGCAACAGGACAATTAGGAAGATTAGGGAGAATGTGTATAAAGTATCTGCAGATAAAGTATTCAGACAATGACTTATGAGCATGTTTTTACTTCATTTTTGCAAACAAGGGGAAAAGGTTCATCTTAGAATTTAAATATTCTCTTGGAGTAGCAACATATTATATAAAAAGAGAATAGTTACACAATCACTAATAAGGTTAATATAAACAGGCAAAAATGTTTGGTTAAGTCATTAAACTTGCCTAATAACAGAATGTCAAAATATGTGAGGCAAAACTGATATAACTGCAAAGAGAAATAGATGAATCCACTATTAAAGTTTGAGACTTCAACACCACTGTATCAGGAATGGACAGATCCAGTAGGCAGAAAATCAGTAAGCACGTAGATGAACTCAATAACAAAATCAACCAATTGGATATAAAGGACATCTATACACTACTTCATCCAACAATAGCAAAATACACATTCTTCTCCAGTTCACACAAAATATTCACCAAAATAGACCACATTCTGGGCCATAAAACGTATCTTAACAAATTTAAAAGTTTAGAGATCATACAATATCTACTCTCAGACCACAATAAAATTAAACTAGGAATTAATAACAGAAAGTAGCTGAAAAATATCAAAATACTTAGAGATTAAACAACACTTCTAAATAACACGAGTCAAAGAGAAATCTCAGAGAAATTTAAAAAATGTTTTAGACTAAATGAAATTGAAGGCACAACTTGTCAAAATTTGTGGGATGCAGCAAAAGCAGTGCTTAGAGAGAAATTTATAGCATTGAATACATATATTATAAAAGAAAAAAGATCTAAAATCGATCATCTAAGCTTCCATGTTAGGGAACTAGAAAAAGAAGAGCAAGTTATGTCCAAAGTGGGCAGAAGAAAAGAAACAATAAATATTAGAGCAGAAATCGATGAAATTGAAGACAGAAAATAGAGAAAATCAATGAAACCAAAAGTTGGTTGTTTGAAAAAAATCAATCAAATTGATAAGCCTCTAGCCAGGCTAACTAAGAAAAAAAAGAGAGAAGACACAAATTACTAATATCAGAAATCAAAGAAGGGATATCACTACAGATCCCACAGATATTAAAAGAATAATAAGAGAATACTATGAACAACTTTATGCCCACAAATTTTAAAACGTACATGAAATGGACCAATTTCTTGAAAGACGCAATCTGCCAAAACTCACACAGAAGAAACAGACAATTTGAATAGGCCTGTATCTATTAAAGGAATTGAATCAATGATTAATGACCTTCCAAAACAGAAAGAATCAGGCCCAGATAGGTTTATGGGTGAATTCTATCAAATATTTTAGAAAGAAATCATACCAGTATTCTACAATCTCTTTCAGAAGATAGAAGCAGAGGGAACACTCTCTAACTCATTCTGAGGCCAGCATTATCCAAATACCAAAGCCAGATAAAGTCATTACAAGGAAAGAAAACTATAGGCCAATATCTCTCATGAACATAGAAGCAAAAACCCTCAACAAAGTATTAGTGAATCAAATCCAATAATGTATAAAAAGAATTATATATCACAGTCAACTGGGATTTATACCAGTATGCAAGGCTGGTTCATCATTTGAAAATCAAATATAATTCATTCATTACATCAACAGGATAAAGAAGAAAAATCACATGATCATATCAACAGATGCAGGAAAAGCATTTGATGAAAAGCGTTTGACAAAATTCAATACCCATTCATGATAACAACTCTCAGTAAACTAGGAATAAAGGGAAATTTCCTCAATTTGATAAAGAATATCTACAAAAAACCTACAGGTAACATCATACTAAATGGTGAGAAACTTGAAGCTTTCCCAGTAAGATCAGGGACAAGGCAAGAATGTCCCCTCTCACCACAGCTTTTTAACACTGTACTGGTAGTCTAAGCTAATGCAATAAGAAAAAAAAAAAAAGAAGAAATAAAAGGGATACAGATTGGGAAGGAAGAAATAAAACTGTACACAGATGACATGATCATGTATGTAGACAATCCAAAAGAATTAACAATAACAAAAAAATCCTGGAACTAATAATCAATTATAACAAGATTGCAGGATCTACAAGGTTAATATACAAAAGTCAATTGCTTTCCTATATACAAGCAATGAACAAGAGAAAATTGAAATTAAAACCACAATATCATTTACATTAGCACCCCCAAAATTGAAATGATCTCTAATAAGTTGAACAAAATATGTACAAGATCTATATGAGAAAAACTAAAAAGAAATGAGCTATTAAACTATGAAAAGACAGGGAGGAACCATAAATGCATGTAACTAAGTTAAAGAAGCCAACTTAAACATGCTACACATTATACAATTCCAACTATATGAAATTCTGAAAAAGGCAAAACTATGGAGACAGTAAAATGATCAGTGGTTGGGTTAGGGGAGAGGAAGGATGAATCGTCAGATCACAGAGGAGTTTTAGGGCAGTGAATCTACTCTGTATGATATTACAGTGGTGAATACATGTTATTATGCATTTGTCCAACCCACAGAATGTACAACACCAGGAGTGAACACTGATGTAAACGATGGACTTTGGATGATAATGATGTGTCAATGTAGGTTCATCAGTTGTAACAAATTGGTGGGGGACAATCGGGGAGGCTGTGCTTGTGTGAGTGGGGGAATATATGAGAAATCCCTGTATCTTCCTCTCAATTTTGTTGTGAACCTAAAACTGTTACCTAAATCTATTTTTAAAAAGTCACTAGACTCTTGACTGATGGCTGGCTGACCGTCAACTGGGTGGGTAACAAATTGCTCTTAAAGTACATCAGAAAATTGTTTAAGTATTTTATTGGGCATGATATTATCCTCCCAGAAAAATTGTGACTTAAATTATGGAAAAAGTTTCTGATGAAATTGCAAACAACTTTTAACCTGCCTAACACAGTGTCTGGTGTATGGAGATAGTAAATAACACGGTAGCTATTTCTATAGCAATTAACAATGTGACTGGAGGACCATTGTTATGCATTTAAGTCACCAAAATAAAAGTATTTTAAATATGCATTAACAGAGAAGAGCTGAAGCATAGATAATGCAAAGCAGGAGGAAACTAAAAGAAAAAAGGATCAGGATATAGTTTAAGAAAGAGCTAAATAATTGTTCTTGCTGCAGAGTTAAATATTAAATCTGTCAGATTTGGCCAATATTTAATTAGTAACTGTTCCCTGTACATATAACAACTTATAGTGAAGTGCAGAGGGAAGTGACTTTGGTTTTTATATTTTCCCTAACTATAAAATAGAAAACCTATGTGAGTAAGTAATCAATGTTTCCTACACCATCAGAATATCTGAGAAGACCATGGGCCACTCCTATGACCCTCCACCAGTAGGACTTCCAAGGATTAGGACAAACAAGTATGTTATGGGAGTGAATTCTTTTCCAAAATTCTTTACCCCTGCAAAAACTCTTGATTTTTCCTCCCAACTGCTAACTGCAATACCATTATGCCATTCTCCTTGTTGAGCCTACCATGCCTTGTTTCACTTGGGAAACTTTCAGAATTGAAAATGTGGTGAAAAGCACCAAATGGATTTTTCTGCCCCTAAGCCTTCCAGAATGATGAATTGCAATGGTTTAAGGTCTTTTAAGTCCACCACATTATTGAACCTGAGCCCAAACAGGACAGGATGTCTGAGGACATCATAGCCATGCCCACTTTTGATTCCATTGCAAATACTTTCATTCATTCATTTGTGTATATTCATTATATATGCAAACTTTCCTTAAACAAAGATATAGTTAATAATCTATCATTTATTTTCTCTCTATGTACTTACTCAGGGGATGGATTTCCCAACTTTAAAGCAATCAGTCAGAGACCTGACGTGACCTCATTGGTTGTCGGTTTCCTCAGCTTTCAATTGTGGCTCAGCTCTCAGTTTTGGCTGTCCTGTTCTACACTGTTGTCTCAGGGCATAGCACAGTGCCTGACACTCAATAGTCGATGAGTGAATGTTCTGAGCAACATCTAGCCATTTTGAATATGGACAAGAGAATGCACACTATGTCCCAGAGGCTTCTACTTACCAAGTGCCAGTCCTTAAATCATGGCATTTGCTTGAGGCATATAGGTACAACCTTTCCCAAGATTATCATGTATGCCCCCACATCCCACTCTGGAGCGATGGGATGCACCAGTAATCAATCTTTCTGGCTAATCCTCATTCCTTCTTAGAATCCTTCTCAACATAGGGCTTCAGAGAACCACTTACAAATCAGTTGACACATGAGAAAAAGCTTATTTACTATAGCTACTTGAGAAGAAACATGGCATTTTCACCACTGTCTACAGCAAAGGAGCCAGAAGGCTTTCCAATGGAAAACTTTAACTCTGAAGCTAAGTAATGCCTACTTTAAATTCTGTATCCCTGTCGCCCTACCCACCCCTGGATACATGTGCATGTGAACATGTGCACTTGTATTCATGCACAAAAACACATTCACACAAGACATGTGGCCAAGTATCCTGCACACCTTCCTCCTGAAGTGTAGTGTGAGGCAAGAGAGACCAATCCTGTGGGAAGTCAACAGCTACATTTCATGGTTTGGCCCAACTTTGCTCAGCCAGATCATCATGGGTGATTATGTTCTTATTTCTACCCTCAGATTGCAAAGGGAGAAAGGTCAGCTAGTCTGGGATCCTTTACGTAGCTGTCACAGATGTTTATGGAAGAATCTGATATTCCAAATACTTCCCAAAAGTTTTTTGTAAAAAAGACTTGTGAATGAGATATTGAAAGCTCTAAATTAGTGGCAGTGAGAAAACAGATTTCTTTGTTAACTGACCCAGAACATTAAATTGATTATGTAATTTAACATCACTGTTCTATTTGATAGCTGCCTATTAATACTGCACCCTCCTACCTTATAGTCAATTGCAAACTCTAGAAATGGAAGAACATATTTATTTTGCTTGGAACTTGCAATTTTCTGCCATATGAACTATTAGTAATTTGTAATTTCTTTCTCCGAGGGGAACCTATTACCCCAGGAGAAATGATGATCACCCGTATTTGAAACGTGAAGTCTTTGGTTGCTCTCTCTTCTTTTCTCATGCCTTGCTGCAAGTGAATACAGGACTTAAGGAGCTTGAAAATCTATCATATGTAGGGGTGTGCTTTCTTACCTTAGGAATGATTGTGCCATACCCAAATTCCCTGTCCTCTGTCTCAGGGAAAGTCAGAAGGCATGAGAAGAGAACCTCCTAGGGGGGCCACCATTAGCTACCTAAGAGAGAGCAAAAGAGCTGAAAGAGCGTTCAGATTCTCTTAGGGTGCTTGTTAAAAATTCAAATTCCTGGATCCAACTCCACATCAACTAGTCAGGATCTCTGAGGTTTTAACTGAGTTCTCCAGATGGTACTTATGCACACCGAATTTGAGACTGACGCTCACCTGGAGATGTGATGCCTGGAGAAGGACATAGGAAATAGAGAAACAGAAGAATTTTACTTAATAAGGAGAAGTTTTGGGTAAACCAACCCTTTGATAAAGTATGTCATCCTCAGCAGACCAGTATTCCAGATAATGTCTCCCTCGGGTTTTTCATTCAGAGACCCATGATCGTATGTGATTCTGCATCCTGATATACCTTTGTTTCCCTTGAGGTCCCTCTAAATTAAACCCCAAATTGAAATAACATCTAAGCCTCTCCAAGGATGGCCGTTCTCTAGCTGGTTATGTGTTGTATGGGCTGAGTCCATGAAGATACTATTTCTTGCTTTTACTTATTTTTAAAAAAATGCTGAAAACTGTAATGAAAGTCCCTGCTGGTATTTTCCACTGTGGGTATTATCCTTTTATATTCTGTTTCAGCCAGTGATGATGGGTCGGACTTGACCCTAGGCAGAGCTCTCCAAAGAATATACCAGCCAAGTTATGCTTCCAAAATTCCCAATAACAGTTGAAAAGAGCCAAGGAGTCCAGGTGCTGGGCAGGAGGATATTTTAGGCTTGGCTGATGGTCCAAACTGGATACTTCCTTTGCCTACCAGAACTATCCATTAAGAAATAGAGTCTCATATCTGTCTCTCTGCCCTCCCATATCCCCTTCCCTACTCTGTACTCTGTACCCTCTTCCATTTTTATATGAGTTGTGTGAAACTGGTTTTGTATCATGTAAAGCACTGCACATATGTAATCATTTAATTGACAATGTGAAGGATCTGTGTGTCCAAAAGGAGAGACCAGTGGCTTGTTCCTCTAATGGTGCTTCCTTTTTCTTGGCAATGAGTACAGACATTGGATGAACACTGAGGATGAGAGGCAACTGATGGGCAATATATGGATCTAAGAACTGAAAGTAGCCCTAAAATTTATCAAGCTCATATGTTAAGAACAAAGCACTCAAACACCTTAGTTGTTAATGAGAGTCATCCAGTATAATGAAAGTTAATCTCTATTCTCTCTGTGCCGAAAGCTTTTCTAGAGAGTGTGAGGATTCTCTTTTATCTCCTATAGTCTACCACCTTCCTGAGCCCCACCAATTTGTTCCAACAATGTGCTTTCAATCATGCCCTTTCTCTCCATTCCCAGTGTCACAGTTTCATCGCAGGTCCTCATTACCTTTTACACGACCTTTATTTTTTTCACTTGCTGAATGAAAAAGCCTCTACACTGGTCTCTCTGCCTCTGAGACAAACCCATCCATTCCATACTGCTGCCAGTGTGATTTCTTGTAACACATTTCTTATCATGTTCAGCTTAAACACCTTGGATGGCTCTCCTGTTGCTCAAAGGAAAAAGTCTAAACTCTTCAGGCCTTCACCAACTTCCAAAATATCTTTTCAAACTTATCTCCTAAGACCCTTCTGCACACCCTGTGTTTCTGCATATCCAAAACTTCAGTCCTCCCCGCAAAATCTGTTCCCTTTCATACTTTCACAGTTCTTTCTCTCTTGAATGACCTTCTCACACCTCTAAGCATTTTGAAATGCACTTACTCTTTAAAGTTGAATTAAAAAAAAACCCACTTCTTCTATTAAGTTTCCCTGATTTCCTTGGTAAGAATTAATTATTCCCCACTCTATGCTACTACTACATCTATCTTCCTGTCTATTTCAATATGTCTTACACTATAGTTAGCTGGTTATCTGTCTACCAGCTAGACTATAAACTTCTACAGGTTAGGGCTGGGCTTATTCATCTTTGTACGTGTGACAGTGTCCAACACAGGGCTTGTCCATAGAACAGCCCAGTATATGTTGGTTTGTAATATATGAATGAATCAGGCTCCAAGCAGGCAGGTACTCTCCACTGCCTGCATAACTGAGTTGTCATTTTCACTTCTGCAGAGAGCCTGCAGGATAGAAGAGGAAAAGCAAGCCCAGGGTGGAAATTTTTGAAAGACACCTGCCCTTGCAGGCCTAGCTTCATTACTCCCCATAAGACCAACACAAAGACACTTTTCAGTTGTCTCTCTCACCTCCTTCCAGCTTCTGGGCTTCTTTCATATTCTGATCTCAGTTGCACATGACTTCTTAGAAGTGGTTTTATTAAACTGTATTTGAGGCAATCGCTGGTCCATTAGCACCTTCTTGCATCCAGCTGTGTCAGCTAAGCACTGAGAGACCTTAATTCTTCTCAATTAGGAAAAGCTATAGCTCCAGAGACAACGGAGAGGCTTCTGGGTCTACCCAGGATGCAGTAACGCCAAGACAAAAATGATACAGTTGCTACACCTTGGCGGCTAGTGTTCACGTAGTTATATCAAGACCCTGAGCCCAAGCCAGGGAAACTTCTGCAGCAACCATATCCTCCTGGAAGATCTACAGCAGATTCTAGATTCTGAAGATCAATGAGAGGATTCACCTGTAAAGCTGAAAAAAAAAACAGCAAGAAGTGGAAAGATTCAGGAGCAAAATCAGCACAACAGAAAAGTGCTGCTAATTATAGCCCCTCCAGGAGGGCGGGTAACATTAAGTACAGGACTCTTGCTTCTTTTGGGGACCTTGAGGGATTGGGTACTAGAGCTTGGGGCAGGAACCAGTCAAGGCTCAAATACTTTGCATAATAGAAAGGAAATAATTAAGAGTTCCCAGATAGCAGCCCACGTAGAGGAAAGAAGCAAAAAAAGGAGAGGAACAGAGGGAAGGGAGTTAGCAGGTGGTGGAAGACCATGTCTTCTGTCATGTGAGAAGATTTCTTATGGAAATTTATGGACGGTCTGAATTTCTCACCCCAAGTTAAAAATGAAAGAATTAGAGATAACATGTATGGATACCAGAGCCAAAAACAGAGAAGCCAAGGGCCTCGACAAATCTTGCCTCAAAGGCCAAGGACTTTGAACCTCAGCCATATAAAAACCCTTTCTTAATCTGAAAAAAATAATGGACTTCATAAATCATTTCTAGTGTTTTTCTAACATGGAACAGTTCAATAATTTGTGTACCTTACAACAAAGGAAAAGGCAAAAAACTCAAGATATTCCACAAGTCTATTTTAAAAAATCTTCTCCTCTGCCCTGAAATATTACACATGTTGATTATTTGTAATATTTCTCTCAAAAAAATAGGAAGTTTACATTTCAGAGACCCAGATAGCAAAGAAGAATTGTAATCGGATACCACTTCTGCTAATTATCTTGACTCTTAAACTTGGAGTCTGCTCACCTTGAAAGGGAACCATTTTCTCAAAAGCATTGATCGTATATTGCTAATGGCTTTGATGTCGACTAACTCCTTTTTGTCTGCTCCTCCTAATACAGGAGAGATAAGCCTCCGCTGTTTGAATTTTTGAAACAAAGATAGAAACCTCCCTAGCAGAGGCCTGACAAATCAGGATGGGAAATATTTTATTATTACATAATATTCTTTTGAGTCAAACATAAAAGAAATGCTATTGGAAAAATTTCTTTGATTGAGTCTATATCTTAGAGATCTGAAACATTTGCTCACACATTTGAGAGCCAACTAATAAGGTGAGGACCTGGAAAGAAGGGAGTCTCCCTGGATTTTTTGCCAAGAATGTTCTTCAATAGACCACAGGGGCATTACCCCCCAGGACTCACTAGACATCCATGGAGAGCTGTAGATTCTGTTACACCATGGGATTGAATCAAGGAAGTCTTGAAATCTAGGAGGAAAGGGGCCCAGCTGACATGGAGGTTACATAAAAAAGATTAAGGGGCATGAAGAAGAGGCCATCATGTCAGGATAAGAGAAAATGGGGCAAATTGCAATCATTAGCCAGCAATACAGACAATTTAATGTAATACCAGAATGTTATAGATAAAGGAGAGTTTCAGAAATAGAAGATAATAAGATTCGGGAAGGGATTTGAAGGTCAAGAGTAAGATTTTGACATGTGTCCCTTATTTCTCCAGACCTCTCTGGCCTTTGGGACATTTGAGTAATTGTGTGCCAGGCCCCTTCCCAATTTGGCTGTTGGTACTGCAAAGCCCCGCACCCTCTCTTTTTCCTGTGAGCCTGAGATACTGAGGCCTCCTGGGTAGTTGTATTCATCCTTCCTCCAAACATAAAGGGGATACTTTCTCCCACTTCTGATCGAGCTTGCACAGGATGGGCCTTGCAGCAGTTGTAGCTCTTTAGGCTTCCATTCTTCCTGGGTGCTGAAAGTAAGGACCCTGGGGGGTAATACACTGACTGTAAAAGTCCTCAGCATGGCTGGGGAAAAGGCACCTCCAGCCCACGGCTTTCCCTCTTCCCAGCTTTGCAGTGGGCAGCAGCCACCATTCCCTATCCAGTTGCTGACATACTTCTGAACAGCTTGACATTGTCACCTTATTTTTGTTTGACCCCGGACTTAAGTACACATTTAACTACACATACATACACATATTACGTGACTTACACAGATGACGGAGAGTTCCATGCCCCGTGTAAGGCAATTGCTGTGGATTCTCCTGACCGTGCTCTCTGTATATGGTTCCAGTACCCAGCAGTTTCTTCCCCTTCATCTCCTGGTTCTGGACACCTTCTTTTACCACCTTCTTTTGTTCTCCAGACTTGATAACTGCTTTGGCTGCTAGGCTATGAGTCCCCAACACTCCTAGGACATATTTGACTTTTCCCCCTGGCTCCTCACACTTCTGGCCGGACAAGTATCCTGTCCAAACCTCAGCAAGAACCACCTGGCCAGCACTCCTGTGAGAGCTCAAAGTCGGTTAGGACCCTGGAGGGTATGAGGCAACTGGACAGACTGCAAGACTTTGTACTTGGAAGGGCGGTATTACTACCATAAATAAAAAGGATACCATCTGAAAACATTCATAAGATTGAATCTCAACACAGGGGGAAGAAATTTAAAAAATACAAGAAAGCTCTGCCACGTTGTCAGCTAGAGATTGCACAGAGTCTACCATCAATTACATGTGGCTAAGCTCAGAAAATGTTTTTGCAAACTTTTTTAGGACAACATTTGGGGCCTTTTGAATTTCTTTTTTCTAATTTTAAATACCACTTCAAAAACATTTCAGGAACCACCAAGTTGGTTAGAACCCCACAGACTGCTGGGATCCAGTGACAGAAGCAATCCGAGACAAAGAATCTGTGTGTGAAGCCGACAGAGAAGGGAGGCGGGATGCAGTCTGAGCAGAACGCTGGGGGAATATTGGGAATCCAGACGCATTGTAAAATGACAGGATTTCTTGGCCTCAGAAACCCCAGCAATCACGACAGGCAGTGTTGTGAGCCTGGGAGTCAGGCAGCCTGTTCAGGATCCCAACGCTGCCATTGACCCGCTGTGACCTGGGGCAAGTTACTTAGCCTCTCTCTGTCCCCATGTCCTCAGCTGCAACCAGGACAATGATAACAAGGGCTACCTCGTGGGGTTGAGCTGGGATCCGACGACCTGCTGCATGCAAGGTGGTGGGCACATGGCTTGGCTCACGGTGAGTGTGAGTTAGGAAGGTCAGACAGATGGGGCTAGGACTGAAAGGAGGGGGCAGAGGGAGCGGTGACTGGATAGAGAATCAGGAAGCGCCCTGAGGCCTCGAGGCTTTAGTTGCCTCTTACTCGCTCCCTAACCTCCTCCTCTCCAATCCCAACTCCTACTCCCACCGTCACCCCCAGCCCAGGAGAGCCTAGTCACCTGAGACAGGTTTAAGCAGCTTGCATCTCTCAGAAACTTAGAAAGTGTCTCGTTTTCCCAAACAGCCCTCTGCTCGTTTGTCCTGCACAGGGAGGACTGCCTCTCCTCACACAGCATTGCCTGGTAGCAAGCCCGTTCCAGATAGGGGCATTAGATGCCACAGCCGAGCAACTGGGCCTGGGCCTTGAGAACTTTAGGGCTCAGAAAGGGGAGGTGCTCATGCAGAGCAGTAAAAAGCTTTTGATTAGTGCCTGAGGCTGCCTTGCCACAAGTTGAGAGCCAGATCCACACAGGCCATCCTGCAGAGCGGGAAGAGCCTAGGCTTCCGTGCCAGACAAACCTGCACCACAACACATGCTCTGTTTCTTATTTGTGCACTGGGAAAAGTTCCTCTGCATCTCAAAGGCATCCGTTTCCTCATCAAATAGGCACAATAGTGGCATCTCCACACAGAGTTGATATAAGGGTTGAATGAGATCACAGGAGAAAATGCCCTGGTTCCGCATCTGGCATTTAGTTCTGTCATTTCCTTCATCTCCAAAATTTGGCACTGCCTCCTCCACCTCCATGCCCATCCCAGCCTCCTGACCCTCCACCCTGGCCTTGGCTCAATCACTTCTGATTAAGTTTGCAAACTCACCAACTCTTTTCAGGCCCTGCTTTGAGTACCAGAATAAAGTGGACTGTGGCTTTTGAAAGCATTTCCAGCAAAGTTATCCATGGAGACTTGGTTAAGCCTGGGCTCAATGCAAGAGTGAGACTTTAACTGCCTGCATCTTTACCCTGCCCCAGACAGTTTTGTTGTAGTAAAATTGTCACTTGAGCCCTCCTGCTGCAGGGTTTGTGGCAGCCATTTGCACAGTGAACTGGGCCCATTTCTTTTTTCCTGTATTAAATACCCACAGGCAATAATCCTCATTATGGGCCAATGGCTTGGAAAATGTTATTATTAAATCAAAGCCATTTGCAATAAGGGAAAAAATTCATCTGCAACTATAAACTCTGTTGCTTATAGCTGGGCATTAAGGAAACAAACAGTCGCCAAGTCCCTTTAAGCCCAGGACTTTCAAGCTTAATCACATGGCAGGTCCTCCTGGGCCATGCTTGAAGAGCGGGAGAGCTGACCCACGAGGAAAATTCCAGGGATGTGGATGGTTTCTTGTGGGAGAGCTGACTCAACTCCGAGTCTCAGAGGCAGTGGCACCAGCAGCATGGGCAAATGACGCCCTGGCTATGGCTCGGAGGATGCTGCTTACTCAGTTTGTTTTCTAAAAAGATGTTAGGAAGGTTAACTTGTATGGTGGGGCTCTGTTTCCTATTATAAAAGACTGAGCACAGCCTTTAGATCAGACACACCCGGTGGTGATTTTAGCTGTATCACTTACTAGAATAAATTTGGACAAATGACTCAAAGCATGCCATTTCTATCCCTCAGGGTTGTGATGAGGTTATAGAGATTGTGGAGTCAGAACATGTTTTATCACACCTGAAGCCACACCTCAGGTTATATTAAATAGATCTTGGATCTTAGAAAGAGTCGGTGTCCTGTCCCGGCTGTGCCCAAGTTATTCTGGTGCATGCTCAGGGGGTCTGTGCTAGGGTGGAGGCTGGGAAGACACCTGAGACACCTGCTTTTCCTCCCTTGCCCAGTGGCCCAGACACTGCAGCGAGACTGACCTCTGCTAAGTCCCAAGGGTCTTAACCACAGGTGCTAATTAGAACCTGGGGAGTTCAGGGGAAGACTGTGGCCTTTCCTTGAACCAATTAATTCAGGATCTCTGGAAATGGAGCCCAACTATCTGTATATTTTTAAAAACTCCCTTACTTATCCTTTGGGATTTTTTTCAGAGGATTTGTTATCTGACCTCCCACAGTCCACAGTCTGACAAAACCTATACCTTTGTCTATGAAAGTTTAACCAAGTAACTGATGTATGTGATGCCCTTCCTGTGCGGCAGTACCTTAAAATACTAGAATAATTTTATTTAACTAAGTTTCTTCTAGAAAAGAGTATGGGAAAGATGCTGGTCATTTTATTGCCCAGACAAAAGGGAACTCAGGTGCCGGAGTGACCCTGGGGTTCTCGGATTCTGGGGTGGGCAAAAACGAAAAGCAGAATCACAAAGTAGGAAGCCTGATGCATTTCTATATGCAACAAATAATTGTTCTCTGCCTACTGTGTGCTGGACACTGTGCTGGATGCTAGAGATATGGTGGTAACCAAGACAAGTTTTCCCTGACAAGAGGAATTTATAATCTAGTTGGTGGAGAGACAATACACACAAAAATAAATACATCAATTTTATCTGATATGAGCTAATCTCAGGGATTGTACCTGTGGATAGCGAGGTGGATAGTTCAACTAATATGTAATCTGGAGAAGCAGAGCCAGGGGCAGAATTCTGGTTTGGGACCACTTAGTCAAAGCACTATGGACAAGAAGGATGGAGGAAATATGCAATCTGCCAGAACCTGTTTTGAAGGCCTGCACGAGGGTGAGACCAATGGAGGTATAGACATCTCCCCTCTACAATGTTGGAGGACAGTCAACATTCCTCACGCTGATCAATGGGACTGTGAAAAGGCACCGCATCCAGCTGAGCTGTGAGGAATGTGGGCCCTGCTTCCCCAGGCCTGCTTCTCTGGGGTCTCTCTCTGTCCCCAGCCTCTGGGATGTTTCCTGTCTCTCCTGTTTGTCGGGGGCCGTCCTGAGGAAACAGAGCCATGCAATGCAGCCTCTCCACCCCATTCCTTAAGTGAACCCAGCTGTTAGTGCAGTGCATGCTGAGAAAGCTAATGCCTGCTGCAGGCCTCGGCAGCACGCGTCCACCAGCACCCACGGGGTTTTCTTGCTCCTTTCTCTACTCCTTCCTAGTTGCCGTTCCTCCCCAAATGTGAAGTGTGGCTCTGTGCCCCAGTGATCCTGGCCACTGTCCTTCAACAACCCTCTGTTACACTTCCCATTGATTAGTTACCACATCAGCCCTGTCCTTACCAATGAGGGGCTTGGTGTTAGTCCTCTAGTATCCATACTCCCAACCCCTCCTTGCCCCACATTATTCCTATTTTAGCCCCAGGGTCTGACCACCTCTGGGCCTGTCCTTTGCTGTGGGGCCACATGATAGTAGGAAGCTGTGAAAGAAGGCAAAGTAGAAGCTTCAGTCAGGAACTGGGAATAAGCTACTCTTTGCCTTTGGCATGCTGGTAAATTAATAAGATGACAAATAGTTGGATCATGAGCAATGACACATGAGATGTATAATGGAGCCTATGAAGCTTAGAACTGACACCAGGAGGTCATCATCATCCACTTTACTAATTCTCTCATTCTGTAGAGGATATCACTGCAGCCCAGAGAAGCTGCTTAATCAGGGTTGCACAGCTTGTTATTATAAAAACAGTTCTCCTGTTTCCCAGCCTAGTATTCTTTCAACTAATATTAAAATCTTTCAGGACCTAAAGTATCACCCCCAAATGCCTAAAACAGAAGGGTTACAACTGTCAACACCCATTCCTGGTAACTTCAGGGGGCACCAGTTACAAGGTAAGTCTCCAGAGCCCCTTTTGCACAGAGAATCAGGGAATGGCTATCCCTGGAGTTGTACAGTGCAGAGGTCTTGTTTGAATAGAAACTATGCATCAAGATTGGAGGGTTTTCAGGATCCTTTACTTTGGTGATGTCACCAATGGTCTAGGGTCTGGCTCTCGGGCTCCCACTCAGAAACTGATTATTGACTTAGAAATGCTGACTCACACTAATTTATTTACATGGGTCTGGAATATATAAATCATAGTGTCACTTTTTCCATTTACTATCAGAAACACAACTACCAAGCTGTTAAAACAGGCTCCTGGTTTAGCTAGAGGAATTAAGGACAGGGAAAAACATAGCCTACTTGGATTAAGATCTTTTCAGGTCATACACACTAAAGAATATGATATTCCAATCCTAAGTCATTCAATATAAAATAAATGTCTCACTTTTCCCACAAAGAAGATGTTGATACTTTTTTCTTTAAATATCAAATTCTTTCCAAAAATCTTTTTCTTGTTACTCTTACAATACTGGTGCCTGGACTGTCTATTGGGGAATATAGTAGTAAATGCTTTTCATCCCAGTATTCCTAAACTCTCACACAGGAACCAGTGGAATTGACCAGTCTTAGCATCAGGCTTTTAAAAATGAAAGGTACATATGCATTTGGGTTCAGTGAACAAAAACAGAAGGAATGGTACATAGTGCTCATGTTTCCTCAACCCCCTACCCTTGTCTGAGAGCAGGAGAGTCTACCGGGCCAGGTGATCTGTCTCAGTGTAGAGGAGGTTGATGTCATCTGTCTCCTCTTCTACCCCCATTTAAATTGCTTACCCAAGGGGAGCTCGTGGGCCAGCTTGGGTCTCAGCATCTCACTCTGTTGAACAGAATACAGATCAGAGCTGTGACACCACTTACCCAGGGTTCAGTCCTGCTCATGTCATAAGGAGCAAGACTGTTCCTCACTGAGTCATCCCCCCAATATTATTACATTACATATTACATTTCATTTCTTGTTTAATTACATACAATAAATAGCCACCTTTCTCCTCCTGAGTCCAAATTAATTGAGAAATAAGACATTAAAAAGTGACAGATGGAGACAAAAATGTCAGTTTTCAATATTGATAAGCTGATTAGAGACCGGGGCTTTAAATCTGCGACCAAAAGAGCTTGTTCCTATTCTCTGCCCCATTCTTTGCCTCCCACTCAAGTCCTAGGGACAGCTCACCTGAAGGAAAGTTTGATTCCACAAGATAGACATAGACAGGATTGCTGTCTCACACTGGGCCATGGTGTTTAGAATTATCATCTTCTCCATGGCAACATTTTTGGGGAAATGCTCTTTATCTGTTAATAAATTTTGCTACTGTGTGTGTGTTTAGATATGTGTGTGTATAAAATATACATACAACTATACACACACACACATATATATGTTTGTTTTTACCTTTGAATGAGCTGGCTTTCCCGGACCAGTAACTTATAGGAGTATAGAACAACCAAGGCAACTTTCTAGGTTAGCAGGTTTTTATAATAAAAGGCTCTCAACTTCTCAGTTATTATAAAAATAGTCTAATTCCTTCAAATACAATTTTTCTGTAACAGTTCGGGTAGCCTTGCCTGCTCTGCCTCTCTTTGCAAAGTGGGCTGAGAAGGGAGGCTTCCGTTTTCACCTTATTCATCCCAACTTCCGTGCCCTCTGGGGATCAAGCAATATAGTTTCAGTTCCTCAGCATGTTCTGCTCACTGTCAGGAAATTGTATTTTTTGTGGCCAGTTTCTGAGAACTATTTTGGTGGGTTCTCTTTCCACTGAATTTCTCCTCTGCTTGTTTTGACTTAGGGGGCTTCCGTGCAAAGTCAGCTATTTTTGGTTGCTTTTGAAAATATTTTGGAGTTTCCTAATTTCACCAAAAATGGAGTTTTCAATACTTTCTCTTCTTTTTGTTGCTTTTGGATGGTTTCCAGAGGAAAGGGAAAACGCTATATCTCTGTAGCCGGTCTTTACTCTTGATATAAACAAATAGCCAAGGATCACTAGACATTTGAAGAAAGTGTTTAACACTAAAGAGAAAGATGCAAGTGAGGAGACAAACATAAATAGCCTTGAGAAAATAGAAACAAAGAGCAGAAAAAACCTTGAAAATAATTCCTTAGAGAGATAAGACAGAATGTTACATCCATGAAATAATACCACGGTGCTACATGTAGAAATAACCAGAGAACTACAAAAAGATATTGAAAATTAAAAATTAATATTGGAAAATTTAAAATTCAAATACAAGAGGGTGTTTGCTGCAAAAATCTTTCAACTTTGCTGAAAAACTGAGAATTTTTATTTAAAAAGATGGGAAAAATTCAGTATTAGAGCTGAAATGTAAAGTTGAGAAAATTTCCCAAAAGGAAAACAAAGAAAGAAAAAAAGGAGGCAGACAAGAAGGAATTTAAGGACTCAACTCAGGAGAACCAATGGCTGATGAATAGACATCCTAGAAAGAGAAGCAAAGGAAAAGAAGAGGAAAATGGTCATGAAATTATTCAAGGGACATGTTGCAGAATCGAAGGACATGAACTTTGGATTTTGAGTACCTAACACCTGGTGATGGCATAGCTACACCAAGGCACCCTGTTCCAACATTGCAGAACCAGTGACAAAGAAACCATTTAAAAAGTCTGAGTAAAGAAAAAAAAAATAAGAGTTTGCATAGAAAATAATAAAAATTCAAAACGGCATTTGACTTCTCAAGCGCAACATTGGACGCTGTTAGACAACAGAGCAATATCGTCAAAATTCTAAAGGAGAATATTTTTCAATTTAAAGTACTTTGCCCATACAAATTAACACTGAAGTGGGAAGGTAGAATAAAAATGTTTTCAAGCAAAATATTTCAAAAAAATTATCACCCATGCACATTTTCCTAGGAAACTCCTGGAGGAGATATGTCCCATCAAAAGGAGGGTCTAAACTAAGAAAGACAAAGATATGGTATAAAGACAGAGGGCATGAGATACATGAGCGAGGCAAAGGGATTTTCTCAAGATGATGGTAAAGGAAAACTGCCAAGTGACAATGTGGAGCAAGCAGGAGGTGCAAGGTGTCACCCAGCCTGGAGTGCAGTGGTGCCATCACAGTTCACTGTAACCTGAACTCCTAGGCTCAAGCAATCCTCACACCTCAGCCTTCCGAGTAGCTGGGATTACAGGTATGTGCCACCACGCCTAGCTAATTTTAAAATTTTTTATAGAGACGGGGTCTTGCTATGTTGCTCAGGCTGGTCTTGAACTCCTGGCATCGAGCTATTCTCCCACCTCAACCTCCCAAATTGCTGGGATTATAGGTGTGAGCCACGTCGTCCAGCTGAGAAGCATTTTATACTGTGGAAGAGACTCTAATGATGAGTTAGTGATAAAAAGAGAGACAAACCAATGTCCCATGCAACTCTTTTGCCAAAGCAATGATTAATTCCAGGGAAAACAGAAATTTTATAAGAAACAAATTGTAATCATACTACATATAGCATGATGTAAAATAAATCTACAGTCAACATAATTTAAACACTGAACTTTGATTTAAAGAAAAATTACCTTACCTAAACCATCACTCCTTGTCTACCATTCTCTATGACCTTACCCTGCTTTTTTCACCTGGTAGCTGTTGTCTATCTGATAGTATATATCTACATTTGTTCATTTTTGTCTGTCTCTCTCATTAAAATATAAGCTCCATGATGGCAAGGACTTGGTTTATTTTGGTCACTACTACATCCTCACATTGCTTACTTATGGCAGTGCTAAGTATATAGTGCATCTCAATGATTTTTCTTAAATAAATGAATATCTAAATACAGAGGTAGTAGAGGTGTGTGTGTGTGTGGGTGTGGTGTTGGAAACTTAAATCTTTATGCATATCCTGCTCCATAGATAATATTCTGAAATAAAAAATAAAAAATAAAAAACAGCAGTAAGCCTTGCCGTATAGCAATATGATGGTGAATAACAGAAAAGCTAAAAGAGGTAGGAGTTGTTCCTCTGGAGAGCAGAAGAGGGAAGTTTGGGAGAGGGGCTGCTATTTTTTTTTTGTTTGTTTGTTTTAAGACTTGTAGCATTATTTGACATTTAAACTGGCACATGCATTTGTTTGATAAAAAACATAAATTCAAAAAAAACCTACGAAGGTCTAACACTCATTTCTTATATATATCATTGTTAAAGATCTGTGTTTCTTTTAAAAGTGAAAAGCCTAATAGGAGATTTTAGGTTTGCTCCCTAGAGTAGGATTAATTTCTAGGTACAACAAACCAATTTTTCAGCCCTGCTGAGAACAGCCAACTTTTTGTGAGCCCTTCTTTTTTAAAGAAATAGGGAGAGATGTCTGTTAATGTTAAATACTTTTGAAGTTCTTATCTATTTTATTTTTTCCTTTTTTTTTCTTTTATTTCAGAATATTATGGGGGTACAACACTTTGGTTATATATATTGCCCATATACTGCCCATGTCAGAGCTACAATCATGGACACCCCCCAAACTGTGCTTCCCGCATCCATTCAGTGAGAGTTTTCCCATCCCCTCCACCCCCCTCCCACCTGTCCGCCCCCTGATGAATATCATTGCCCTGTATGATGTTAAGTGTTGATCAGTTAGTACCAATTTGATGGTGAGTACCAGTGGTGCTTGTTCTTCCATTCCTGTGACACTTCGCTTCGAAGAATGGGCTCTAGCTCCAACCAGGATAATACCAGATATGTTAACTCACTGTTGTTTTTTGTTGCTGAGTAATACTCTGTGGTACA
The DNA here is from genome assembly GCA_023783475.1 of Daubentonia madagascariensis. Taxonomy (NCBI): domain Eukaryota; kingdom Metazoa; phylum Chordata; class Mammalia; order Primates; family Daubentoniidae; genus Daubentonia; species Daubentonia madagascariensis. The sequence goes on along the minus strand of JAKFHU010000747.1, from coordinate 11,157,276 downwards.
CATATACCACATTTTATTAATCCACTTGTGTATTCATGGGCATCTGGGTTGTTTCCACATCTTTGCAATTGTGAATTGTGCTGCTGTAAACATTCTCGTGCAGATGTCTTTATTATAAAATGTCTTTTTTTCCTTCGGGTAAATACCCAGTAGTGGGATTGCTAGGTATAGATAAGAACTTCAAATATTTTATATTCAAATATTTTATATTTGAAGTTCTTATCTATACCTAGTTAGATTCTTTTGAAAATCAAGTTGAAGAACAATGGAAAGACAAGATTGTGTTTATCTCTGACTCTTAACACCTCCAATTTTCTAAGGTGTCAGCTTTAACAACCCATTTAACCTTCCTGAACTCTCTCAGTTCCTTCTTTGCAAAATGGAGACAAGTATATGCACCTCATTGGATTACAGCATTTATCAAATAAGATAGCAAAGTGAGATCCCAGTATAAGACAGATATCTAATAATCTGCTGGTTTTTATTCCTCCCTTCCTTCTTCCCCAGGACTGATTAGAGTCATGGCTGAATTAGCTAATCAGAAAGGGAATTTCTTTGCCATACCAGTGACAGGACGTAAGCTTCTGCTAATCTAAAAAGAGTATGAGGGAAATTTACACTTCTTTTCACATTATTATTATAGATATTTCCTTGGGAAGGCAGGGTCCATGTATTTTAGTGTCTGAGAAGGGACCGTTCATTCACAGGATTGGTTTTTATTATGAAGGCTGTCATGGGAGAACAAGGGTACACCTGCCAGGTATTGTTCATCTATGCATTCCCCATGGCACCTAATGCTTTACCTAAGTACTCCATAGGTGTCCCTGAACTTGGCTTGTACACTGAGACTAGTCAATATGGATGAGTTTGTAGACCCACTGGTATTCCTGTATGGGTGTCATTTGGGACAGAAAGTAGGCTCAATTAAACTACAATTGTGAGAAGATATGTTAACACCTCAAATATTGAATTAAGTCACCTTGTTTGCCAAAGAGATTATAGTGACCCCTTCTCTAGCCAGTCCCTGCATAATGAATTATCTAATAGAACCGTGAGCTTCTCTACAAAAGGTTAATTTCATTCTCCACTACTAAGCCTTGTGAATGGTCCCCAGGGCTGCCTTTGGTAAAAGAAGAGAAGGTCTTGTTAAGTATTAATGATCACAATGGTAGGTTCACAATATCACCTCCTCCCTGGGAAGGAAAAGATCACTTCATTGACATTTATCAAGGGACTTCCACTGGGGACAAAGAGCATAGCCATCATTACTCCCCATGATCGGCATGGTAGAAAAAGGTGCTTCTTTCCCATCTCATATTTGCTAAAATTTCTTAGCCCAGAAACAAATGAAGCTACAAATATATAACAGGGATGGCAAGGGGAGAGAACCAAAATTTTAATTTAAAGAGAGATTATTCTAATTCTACTCCTATAATTTAAGAAAAATATTTGCTGATAGAATTTGAGGTGATACTTTTCCTTATTTCCCATCTTTGCATTGGAAAAGCTTTTTTTGAAATCCGGGAGAGTTAAATAGTCACTCTCATGCCATTTTGGCATTTCCCAATTAGGGCAAATAGGCAATCAAGTCTCCTCTACATGGAGCACTAGATAAGAGACATTTTATAAGAATGTGGCAGAATAAACTGAACATTATCCCTGCCCTGCCCTTTTCCGATCAGAAAATGAATTTGAAGTTCTGAAAGAATTTATAAAAATTTATTTGGTGAGGATCATTATTGGCAAGGAGTTTTTTTTCCCCCTTCAATGATGTAGGAGGTATTATTTTTGACCCTTAAATAGAACTTCCTATAGATATATAAAAAAGAAAGTATTATGTGTTCTTCTGGGCCCAGCCTTCCCACACCTCCACCCCATCTTCCTTAGCCTGGCTGCCACAAAAGAAGTTAGAGGATGGACCTGGCTTAGGGGGAGACTCTTCCCTTTCCCTCCCCAGATGATGTGGTCAGCAGGACTTCCCACAGTTTTCCCTAGGTCGTCTCCCCCACTCCCCACTCTGCACATAGGTAAAGGGCTCCTGATCACTGCGGGTTCCAGGCTGTCCTCCTACCTAATCTCCCTGCCTTTGTCTAGTGCAGACCTGACTTGTGTTAATAACTGAGGGGCTAGAAGGACACCAGAATCACATTTCCTCTGTTGGCCTCCATGCTGGTTGCCTTGTCAGCTACACTCTAGTTGGATTACTTGGTGGCAAATCATAGCTTGAACATCATTTTTATAATCTGTGTTGTTGAGAAATTAATTAGACTTCACATATAAGATATTCAGCCATGTCTGGCACAAAGTAAGCACCAAATAAAAAGAAGTAATTATTTTTTCCTTCTGAATATGTGTTTTAGAATATTTTTCTAAGTTTTATTTCACTATGACTTTCACTCTTACAATAGATAGATAGGCAAATATCTACTGATTCCTTAAAAACAGAATATACTTTTTAGATTTTGGAAAACCTACCAAAGCATACCAATGTCTCTCTGTCTCTCATTCTCTCTCTCTCTCTCTCTCTCTCTCTGTATGTGTGTGTTTAGGGTATGCATGTTCTACAACTTCCAGTTTTATAATTGAGAACCCACAGTCCATACCCATGTAATTTATTTCCATGGTTTCAAATACTCTCTTTGACAAAACACGCTTTTGGGATAAATATCTCATTGATCCCCACGAAGGAAATACTTGCAATGGCGATTCAGTGAGGAGACAGGTAATCAAAGCTCTAAAAACACCCATAATTTAGACATTTGGAAGAGAGCATTGGTGAGCAGTGCTTGTAGAGTATAAGCAGTAGTAGACCTTTCTTTTACCCAAAATAAGTCCTTTCCTTTGAATTCTATATTTTTGTAATTCTTTTAAGCAATTAAAAGCTTAAAATAGCAATGAGTAAGCAAGCCCATTGAGAATATTGAAAAAAGTTCCACTTCTTAATAATTCTAAAATCATTTGTATCCCAGTGCCTACATTGTACTTGGCAAATATTAGGTGTACATTTATTAACACAACCATTTAAGAATTGATTTGATTCATTGACTACTAAATATGGTGCAGGAGTGGAGAAAGGTGGAAGAAAGGGTAGCTATGCGCTGGCGTTGGCTAGTGTCCCCACGCCATATGTGGTCTTCCTCCTCTTAACTGTTGCAGGCAACAGTCTGCCTGCATCAAGGAAACTCTCAGGATTCCCAGAACTCCAAGAACATATACTGTAGGTATACACAAGCTCTCTTACCTGTACTCATTGTTTTGTACTCCCTACTCTCTAGGACATATAATAGTAGATGCTCAGTTTCTTTAGGTTGATATAACACCTTCAACCATGGCTTTCAGCTTTTGATCTCTGCTTTTCAACACTGTACCCATTCCTAAAGCATGGCTCTAGTCCACGGAATGACTGACAACATCCTTTCTAAATTGTTGTTTACTTTTATATATAACTTTTTCCCCTTTACTGTTCAGGTAATGTGACTACAAGAAAGTGAGTGTGGGAGAAGAAATGTTAGGAGATGAGGTCTGAGAGGACCAAAAGCCACATCATCTAGGGCTGCTGAGGGTAAGGACTTTGGTAATCATTCTAAACGTGATGAGGATTTTGAGTAGTGATAAAACCATTATATTTTCAAAAGATCCCTCTCACTGCTGTGTGGAAAATAAGCTATAGGGATACAAGGATGACAGCAGAAAAGCAACCTAAGAACTATTGCACTAATCAATGTGAACAGTGATGGTGTTTTAAGCTTGGTGGTAGCAGTGGAGTTAATAAGAAAAGGTTGGATTCTAGATATCTGTTGATGGTAGGACCAACAGATGTTGGTAATGGATTGGATATACAGGGTGTGAAAAAAGAGAGGAGTTAATAACAACTCTAAAATTTTTGAGCTGAGCAGTTGGTTGAACTTTTTAAGATGTAGAAAGAGGAAGTATAGAAGGTAAGAATTAAGGGTTCATTTTTGGTTGTATACATTTAAATGCTTATTAGGCTTCTAAGAGAGATATCATGGGATCATTGCCTATATGAGTCTAGCATTCAGGGGAAAACATTCTGGAGCTATAAATTTGAAGTCTTCAGTGTGTTAGATGGTACTTACATAAATACATCCTACAGGTCTGGAAAAAAGAGTGTATAGACAGAGAAGAGAAGAATCCCTCTGAACTCTAATGGTAAGACATTAGGATTTTGAAAAGAAAAGGCAAAGGAAACTGAGAAAAAGTGACCCATGAGATGAAAAAAAAACAAAACCCCAACAGAAAATTGTGATAACCTGGAAGCCAAATTAATACATTGTTCAAGGAGAAGAGTGATCTGTTGAATGCTTCTGGAAGTTCAAGTATAACAAAAATTGGGAATTGATCATCAATTGGATTTAGCAATAGGAAGTCATTCATGAACTTGACAAGAACAATTTCCATAGAGTGGTGGAGGTCAAATCACGATTGGAGTGAGTTGAAGAGACAATGAAAGAGATGAATGGACCATAGCAAATATGGACAACTCCATCTGGCAGTTTGCTGCAGAGGGTAACAGAGTGAGGCAGTAGCAGGAGGGCAGAGCCTGGAAGGGGAAGTGAAGGCAAAATGGAAAAGTATTGATTGTGTATGTTTAAGATAAGAGAAATAACAACATGTTTGTATGCTGTTGAAAATAATCCAGTAAAGGGAGTAAAGTTCCTTATGTGCTTTTGGAGCAACACTTTTGAGAAACTGGGGGAAGGAGAACACAGTAGACAGCAAGAAGAATTGGCCTTAGATAGAAGCATGAAAAGCTCGTTCCTTGTTTGAATCGACTAACTGGTTGATTTAACTGGCTTTTTTAACTACAAGACTGTTTTCACTAAAAGACCATTACATATATATCAGATTGCATTTATTTATTTATGCACGTACGTATTTCTTTATCTATTTTTAGAGACGGGGTCTCACTCTGTTGCCCAGGCTGGAGTGCAGTGGCACGATCATAGTTCATTGCAGCCTTGAACTCCTGGGCTCAAGTGATCCTCTCACCTCAGCCTCCCAAGTACCTGGGACTACAGGTGTGTGCCACCATGGCTGACTAATTTTTAAATTTTTTATAGAGATGGGGTCTCGCTATTTTGCTCAGGCTGGTTTCAAACTCATAGCCACAAGCTATCCTCCCACCTGTGCTGGGATTACAGGTGTGAGCCACAGTGCCTGGCCCAGATTGCATTTATAATGGTCATTCATTATATTTTCCTGCTTTCCAGCATCTTTTGAAGTCTTACACTTTTTTGGAAGTTTTTTTTTTGAGTGCTGCCTCCTTCTCGTAAAAGCCAGACAACTCATTTCCCAGCCTTTGCTCCCAGCTGGGGTGTAGTAATATGACCCAACTCCTCCAACCAGGCATACCTACCAGAGATTTAAAATTAGAAGTGGTCAGCGTGATGGGCAGAATCCATTTCCTGGCAAAGATGATGTCAGCTGTGAATACCCTGGTCATAAGGCTGATATCCTGTGCGGAATTTTGGCATTGGAGTGGCAGACAATGTGTGCTTGCCGTAAAGTTGAGTTCCTGGTGCTCAAGAGGCAGAGATACAAACTGTAGCATCTAGAGCTTGATGGGGGAAGGGTTTTTATCAGACCAATTCTGTGGAGTGATTTTGGGTGTTGTTCCTGGAAACACAGTATTGAACCTAATTTTCTAGCCCTCCCAATGAGTCTTGGGGAGCTACTCATATTTTAATTTGAACTTTTTCTCCTTTATCTGCCAGACTTGGTTTCTATTGAAACCAAGAACAAGTTCTTGGTACAAGTAAGACCTCTAGAGTAAGCAACAGAAACTGAAACTGAGTCTGGCTCATCTAGCAAAATGATAAACTGCTAAACTATTCTCCATAGGTTACTTTTCGTTGTGGGTTATTTTGTTGTTTAAACAGATACTCTTTAAGAATAAGGAAATAAACTGTGATACTGAGAAATGACTTTTCAACATAGGCAAAACTCTGTTAATTCTCAGACCATTTGAGGATAGTAGGCTTGCTATATCTGTGATTTTCCTTTTGTGATACATGTGAAATCATAACTGCTGAAGAGAAAATCATGATATATAATCTAACGATGAGGGGATTAATGGAAACATTGGGACAGAATACATGAAATGAGTACTTTAGTAGACTAAGACTTCAATATACAAGCATGTGTGCACATGCATATGTAGATGTGCACCATGTGCACACGTGTAGAGCCTAAAAACAAAGATGACTTGTAAACAACTACCCCTACCCTAGCTGTAACCATAGCAACTGAAACCATTCATTTTCTGTCTCAAATAATGTGTGTAGGTCTATCTCACTAACAATTCAGAAGGGGACATTGACAAATGATCACTATATTCACCCAGCCATTTTAAAAAGGAAGGCATTTGGCTGAATTCTAATTTGACCAATGAATATTTAACTGATAAAGCTGCCAGATAAGATACTGGCCAAAAGAGAAAAAAGAGAAATGAGGCTGCAGTTGCTATCATGCAAAAATCCTTTAATGAAGGACATGAAAGGGACATTGTGAATTCTGGGCTGAAAATCTATTCTGTACTGGGAGATGGGAGAGCAGCTAGCCCACAATTGAGAAACTTTGAAGATTCTGTGACCTCTAGAATGCCTAAGCCATGGAAGGTAGTTTTCCTCCTTTGTTTAATGTTTTGCATTTTCAAAAAAGTAAGAAAAAAATGCCTTAAAATGTTTTCACTTCAAAGCAACAGAAACAAAATGACATATTGGAGTAATGGAAAATTCAAAGACTCTGCCCAAGTGCTAAGCTTTGTCGAAATTTTCCTCTTCACAGATTGCATTACGTCATAACATCCTACACAAACTTTTTGATTTATTCTGAACCTTCTCTAGCCCCAGAAATGTTGCTTGATACCAAGGTTCAAGGAGATCCAAATTCAGGTTAATTTTTTCAAGCAGATTTCATAATAATGATTAACATTTATTGAGTATTCATTGTCAGGTCCTGTTCTTAGTATTAATATATTGGATCTCTTAATTTTTTACAAAAATTGTCTGAAATAGATACTACTTTTAGTTCTATTTTGTAAAGGATGAAACCGAAATTCAGAGATGTTAAATATGTCGCCCAAGGTTGTACTACAATTAAGGAGAGGAGGATCTGGTAGTGGAATCCTGGAATCTCTTTCTAGAAATCCAGTACTAAGCCATTCCATTCTGCCACTTCCTATGTTTCTATTTCTCTAATCTCTATTTCCTCTGCCCTTCCTTCTCTTTTTTCTTTAATCAATTGTTTTTATAAAGCACAAAGAAATATAGAGGAGGAAAATAAAGTATATAATGTATATAGTTGTGCCTGACATATTGTTACCATTCAATGAATTTTACAGATAGTTATTGCTTATATGTGCACACACGTATTACATATAGTATTGGACTGGGATGCTCAGTGCATTTCCTTTGTGTAGGAAAGCTATTGAATGGTCAAGTTACAACAAGAGGATTTTTTTGAAACATTAAATAGGAGCAAGACCACTTAGTAGAAAATCACAGTGGCTACAGCCATCAAGCTAAGAGAAACCAGGCCACCATTCCCGGGCTATTCTGTCTATTGCACCAATAGATACAATGCCTTCAGCTAGGACCTTCTCAAGGTCTTACTAAAATGATTAAATCCTGAAAAAATGTTGGCTCCAAACACAAAAACAAAATTGAAAAATCAAAATTCTTACATATTTATTTAAATGTCTACAAAATGAAACATTATGTTGACTACACTCATTATTACATTTTGTTATGGCTAAAAATAATTTGCCAGCCTCCCAGAGAATGTGTGATGAGTTCTGAGAAATTACAGCCAATGATAAATTAAATGAGTGACCTATAGCCACATATTTTTGAAAGCAGAATATAAATAAATTCGTTCCAAGTTACCTTAAGAAGTATGGTAGAGTTTAAGATGTTTTGAAATGATGAGGGGGTGTAGAACATATAAAGTCTGAAAATGCCCTTGCGTGCGTCCTCCATGTAGGGATATTTCTGCTGCTGAGTAGAAAAGAATTCTGGAATCAGCTGGTTAAGAATCCCTTTTCCTTGGATAGCTAAGGGGACATGCTGACCATATAATTTTCTTGAAGGAGAGTTAATTTCCTTACATGATTGGTGGTTACACTGATGGCTAAATGCTTCATTTTTCCCCCAAAAATTTACTTTCCCCATTTCTTTTCCATAGACCTGTCCGTAAGGCTGGTTAGGTGCCAAATAGATTGATGGTTTCTGCACTCCAGCAAATATTATTAATTGGTTTATAGAATGCGGCTCCTGCACATCTTAGCGTTCTATGAAGTCCCCTCAGTATTAACTGAGGCTACATTAGCATAACAATAACAAATAACAGGCTGCTTTAACTGCCCAGGAAAGAAATTGTCAGTTTAGTTTCAGAGGCAGATTTCTCTGTAAAAAGTCTCCATAGGCAGACTTACTGGGAGACATTCAGGCAAAATGTTGGTCAGTCTGGCTCACTGAAAAGACATTCATGGGTAACCCAGACCCTATTATATTTAAAAGCTGTGCTCAAAATGGCATTTTTGTTGCCTTTGGATTATTTAGTGCTTTCAACATATGTGGTCTGTACTTGTGCCCCTAAATCTCCTTAAGAAATGATTCTTTACAGAGGTTCCCCATCCTCTGGATTCAGACCTGCCCGCTATTCATCACTAAGGGGTCTGGGGCCCTGGGGATTACAAATTCCCACCTGAAGATCAGAAGGGGATGGAGCCAGGGTTACCCCAGAATGACAAACCTGGCCTGAAAGAGGCTTCTAAACGAGAAGAACGTCTAGTTGAAAATCTTAGAAGACAGGCCTAAAGGGAAGGGAAAGTAGATCAGGAATCAAAGAAACATAAAAGGAATCTATTTAATTATAGAAAAAGAAAAGGAAGAGGAAACAATAGGGTTCTAACAATGGAGATGAAATAGCAGGTAGGTTTATTAGACACCTTTGGGCACAATTACTGTGCCGACATTGAATGTAGTTACTGAAATGAAATATATTGAAAGTTGCCCCCATTCCCAGATACAGAGGCCTAGAAAACTTAGCACAGATTTCGGGATTTGAAGGACTTGGCTTAGAGTTCCAGAATGGGGATAACAACACCTCTTGGCAGGGTGCTTGTAGGATAATGGATGTAAAGCCTTAGCAAAATGTCTGGGACATGTTGAGTCCTCAGTAAGTGATGGGTAGATTTAAATTTGCGTATGAAAGTATATCAAACATAAGTGTACTAAAAAAAAGATGAAAATACTAAAAGGAGAATTTTTCCTGTTCTCCAAAGTCAATAGCCCTTTCTTCTTATTTCCATTGCTGAGATAGAAAGATAGACAGACAGACAACACAAACACACACACAGAAATTTTGCTTGAATAGACTTGTTTTACTTCATTCAATGAGCATTTGCTATTAAGCTCCTACTATGCTCAAGGCATTGTTTTAGTCCTACCCATGGACCAAGGAGGGCTAGTATTGAATTAGATCAAATATTTGAGTTCCCTAATTGATTTAAGTGGAATATTACTAAGAGCACAGCTGCAGGCATGGCATGGAAATTACTGCCCTAGAAAGCTGTGAATTTGGTGGCAGTAAAAGTCAGCCCCCAGGCTTTTAGAATGACTGCTCTAGCTCCTACCCCTGTGTGTGGACTCCTATATTTGTTGTGTCTTGATGATTCTCTCATGGAAACCATGAGGCTGCTAATGAATCATAGCAGGAAAGTTAAATACCTCCCTCCACCAGAATTTTCTCCCTCTTGCCCAAATAAAAACTATCTACCCATCTTTCAGTACCTGGTCCTTCTTTGAACACTTACTACATTCACATTATCACATAGTTTGGTGTTTCATTGAGTAAGATATGTTATTATTTTATATTTGGTTAATATGTAGTTGTGCCATAACCCTAAATGGATTGTCAGCCTCCTGACAGGAGATCATACCTTATATTTTTTATGCTTAGCATCCTTAGTAACTAAAATAATATTTAGAAAAGTAAGTAGTAAGAGTAAATAAAATAGCTCCTTTTTTTTTTTTCCCCCAGAAACAGTGTCTCACTCAGCCTCTGGAGTAGCTAGGATTCAGGTGCATGCCACCACGCCTGGCTAATTTTTTCTTAAATTTTTTTTGTACAGGCAAGGTTTCACTAGGTTGCCCAGGCTGGTCACAAACTCCTCGCCTCAAGCTATCCTCCTGCACGGGACTCCCAAAGAGCTGATATTACAGGCCTGAGCCAGCACACCTGGCCTAAAATAGCTCTTGATTGGTGGATTACACATGGCTGCTCTTTGCATTATGCACCTTTGCTTTATAGCACTTTCCCAGTTGAACTTTTATATTTATTTGTGTGATTACTAGATTAATATCTGTCTCCGCAACTGAACTATAAGCTCCACGAGGGTAGGGACCAGCTCAATTTTTGCTCACTGTTTGTAGTGGGTTGAATAGTGTTAGCCCCCAAAATTCGTCTCCACCCAGAACCTCAGAATGTGATCTTATTTGAAAATAGGGTCTTTGCAGATGTATTTAAGGTAAAGATTGAGATGGGATCATATTGGTTCTAAAGCCAATGAGAGTGTCTTTATAAGAAACAGAAAAGGACACAGAGACACAGAGAAGGTGACATAAAGGTGGAGGCAGAGATTGAAGGAATGCGTCTATAATTCAACAAACACCACGGATTCCCAGCAACCACCAGAAGCTACGAGACAGGCATGAAACAGTTTCTCCCTTAGAGCCTCCAGAAAGAACCAACCTCACTGACAACTTGATTTTGGACTTCTGGCCTTCTGAATTGTGTGAAAGAGTGTATCTGTTGTTTCAAGCCACTCCACTCAGTTTGTGGTAATTTGTTACACCAGCCCTAGGAAAGCATTACACCATTGTATCCCTGTTAGGTAGCAAAATGCTTGGCACATAGCAAGGGTTCAACAAATATCTGCAGGAGGAAGGTAGGTCAGTTCTTCCCCTTCCTTTACATCTTTTGCGAATTTAGTGTTTCTCTATATGTAATTCTTGGAGCCTGCTCTTTCAGAATCACCTGGCTGCTTATTGAAAATGCAGATTCCCAGGGCCACCCCAAACCAGCTGAATAAAAATCTCTGGGGCTGAGAGTATGTTTCTTTAATAAGCTCCCATGGCAGGTGTTAGGCTCATGAACATTTTTCAAATGGTGCCCTTTTTTATTATAATTCTTAAGGCGCTTTGAATTCTATCAAAGGCATTTCTCTAGCCCGTGTGGACAATGTACCTGATGGGAAGGAGCTTGCCTCCTTGCAGCAGGTGTGAGGCTGACCTCCTCATTAACGCTGCTGGGAGTTTCTGAAGCAGAGAGCTCCAGCTGTCAGTTCCTTATTTCCTTGAGGATACACCTGGCTGCTTGACACGACCCCAAATCTTGTCTAGAGGTGAGGTTTTGGTTTCCATAGCAGTTTCCTCAAAAAAGAATCAAAGTCAGAATAAGACAGATGTAGAACCCCTCCACTCTTAGGACTATTTTCTCCAAAATAGTAACGTTCTTGTAGCATTACATTCAAACTTTTGCAAACTTCAAACTTCCAACCTCAGCCACATTTCACCTCTCAAAAAATGTGTCTTTCAAAAGACAAGCGATCGTTTATTACAAACATGATATTTTGTGTTCCGTATTCATCGCTCATTTATGACTTCCTCCTCTAATTTTCTGAGTCCTCAAATCAAAACACATACCAGGCTGTAAGCTCAAATTGGCATCTGCAGATCAAGCTGTGAGCTTTCTGCTGAGAGCCTCCCTCCAGGAACTCGCAGAGACCTAGAGTTGTCATTCATGTGGGTGTGAACAGCTCTCTGGGCTCCGTGGCAGGGCCAACTACCCTTCCAGGAGTTTTTCTCTGTGATTTTAATCCTGTCGCTCAGGATACATTCTTCCTGCACACCTGAAAGAGCAACCCAAATGTCAAAACAAGAATTGGTGAGGTTAGTTCAGCTCCATGACTTTGCACTAAGTCTGGGAGGATTTGTGGGCTTGTCAGGAGGGATTTGTCGCAAAACCCAAGTGAATCATGGAGTGGAGGAGGATATCAAGTCAAAGAGGCAGAGGAGATGAAAGGGAAGCATCGAGAAACATGTTAGAGGCACTTTGAGGTAGCCGTTGTGTCCTGATCTGTGTGCATTACCAAAACTCTGGCTTTAAATTAGAACTAGTAGTGTCCTCTTAAAACAAAATAAACCAGAGACACCAGAGTTTGAAATGGGTTTGAAGCCACGTTTCCACCACTAGAAAAATAAAGCTTAGGCAATTCTTGCTAATTTTTTTCCCTGCAAATTAAACAACACCATCCATCCCTGTCACACTGCCTTGAAATCTCAAGGCTGGCTTTAGCTTGCCCTCACTGTCTGTCATCCCCTCCCATATCACGTCTGTCACGAACTACCATCAATTTTTTTGCTATGAAACACTGGTCCCATATGTCCTTTTCCTAAGGCTGGCCCAAATGCTCTGGGTCAGCCACATGGCTCTGCTAACTCCTTGATCTTTTATGACATTTGCTGCCTACACCATTCTTTTGAATATTTAATCACCTGCTGCTTAACATTCACCCAGGTGGAGAGCTTGGAGTTGTCTTTGACTCGCTCCTTTGCTCTTTCTTCCTTTCACTCAAATTGCCAAGGCCCCTCCTTTCTCTTCATTACCGTCAGCACCACCCTCATCCGAGCCTTCACACCCGCGCTTCCCATACAGCTGCCCCGATATCGCCTTTGAAAACTAGGAAAAATCCTGCCATGGGTTTCCATTTATTCCTTTTTTTTAAAAGAAGGTATAATTTGTTTAATAGTTTTACTAACTTATCATAAAAATAGCTGCTATTTGTTGAGCACTTAATAAATCCCAGACATTTTGCTAGCTTAGCATAGAAACCAATTCAGTAGATCTTCCATGGAGACTAGGAATCTGCATTTTTAGCAAGGACCCCAGTGTGAGTCACTTTTCTAGAAAGATTGCTATATCCTGCAGGGAAACAAATGAAACTCTGAAATCCATGATTTTATCTATTTGGTGGGGGACAAGAAATTGTGGGTTTTTTGATTGCATTATTTATATTGTTCTGGCTTAGCTGTTTAATCTGTTTAATTCTAATAAGAAAATATTTTACTTTTTGGATTTTAAAACTCTCTAGCTTTATGCTCCTGCATTATTTTTTCAATATTCCTTCTTCCTTATTCACCACTATTAAAAAATGGGAGTTGATGCCAATGGTCATTCTGCAGAAAAATGAGGGGTAACTTATGGCCTAAAACACACAATGGAAAGATTTACAATCACATCATTTTAGGACTGGAAAGCTTTTAGAGATCATATGGTCTTAGATTTTTAGAGTCAGAAGGGATATTATTCATCAAACTTTCTCATTTTAGAAAAGTTGGTCAACAGTGATATATGGTATAAATATGATGGGTAGCCAACCGAAGAGCAATATAGGCAATAGGTACTAAGAAGATAGGAAGGAGTAAGGAACAAAATTGAAGTATAAAAATGTGACTTGCTTTGACCAATGAAATGTGAATAGTAGGGATGTAAGTTACTTTTGATTAGGAACTATAAGTACCATGAGTAATTCTCCTTGTCCTCTTTTTCTGGTTCAGCAATCATGGAAGCACGTGATGAAATGCAGCCTCCATCAACCTACACCCCTGATAACATTAACCTACACCCCTGAGTGGCTAGCATGAGTGGCCGATGCATGCTTAAGCCACTGAAATTGGGAAGTTATTATCATAGGAAAATTCTGGCCTCTCCTGACCAATATACTGCTCTTCCCCTGGTTCTTTAAGCTGCGTCAATTCACTAATGATGATGATGATGATGATAACAACAGGAACTGTGCTATGTGCTTTACGGGTTTTATGCCATTTAACCTTTATAACAACATTTTAAGATAAATGCTATTGTAAGCCTTGTTTTATTGATAAGAAAACTGAGGGATAGAATGTTTAAATGAAAAGTCCAAGATCCTATCTTAAACTGAACTAAGTTTGAGAGCAGGCTCATACTCAGGCATTCTGATTCCAGAGCTTGCCTTCTTAAGCATTAAATTACTTCAGCTAGTTCATAAGTCAAAAATGCAATTCCCCAAAGTGTATTCTACAAAATACTAGTTTTATGGAATACTAACTGGCATTACTTAAGAAATGCATTTAAACCTTATGCTTAAATATGTTTATGAAACACTGAATTAAGCAAATTAAAGCAAAGTTAAAAAAATCTCCAAACTTTTAGATGTCTTTAGGACTGGAAAGACATCCTTTAAAATCTCTACTTGAACTTTCTCACATTCTCATTTCTGACCCCAGGTTTCTTGTTGCACATCTACACATCTGTTTCTATTCCTGTAAGTAGTAATCTTCTCTGTTCCCCTGTTGTTGATTGTAACCTCAAAATTCCTGTATGATTTTCTATTTTGCTAGCTCTTTGGACCTCCATATCTCCTTATGTTTGGGCTGAGAATTCTCCAGGACAGCCTTTTTGCTTCAGAATTTATAAGTCCCTTTGTCTATTACCCAGACCCACCCACTGGTGCATAGATAGCTAATGCAGTGAGAATTTTTCCTGATCTACTGTCTAATTGTTGTCCTTCATATACTCTCAGAAGCTTCTTTCATTGCTGTTCTTTCCATAGCCTAATTGAGAACATTCAGTTTCCAAGTATGCATCACTTCCTTTTCCATATTCCACTTGAAACCCTCTAAAACAATTTGCATTATGCCTTCCTCCTTTATCAGGCATTGTACACCTAAGGCAGCGGTCCCCAACCTTTTTGGCACCAGAGACTGGTTTAATGGACGACAATTTTTCCATGGACTGGGGGCAGGGGCGGGGGTTGGGGAGAAGTTTGGGGATGATTCAAATGCATTTGTTGTGCACTTTATTTCCATTATTATAACATTGTAATATATAATGAAATAATTACACAACTCACCATAATGCAGAATCAGTGGGAGCCCTGAGCTTGTTTTTCTGCAACTAGACAGTCCCATCGGGGGGTGATGCTCAGGCAGTGATGCAAGCAATGGGGAGCGGCTGTAAATACAGATGAAGCTTCGCTCGCTGGCCCGCCTGCTGCTCACCTCCTGTTGTGCAGCCTGGTACTGGCCTGCAGCTTGGGGGTTGGGAACCACAGACCTGAGGGACCAGAGAAAGGAACTCAGGGGTCTGAAAGGAGCAACATTTGATATGGATGGATATAAGAGTAGATTTATGGAGAAAAGATTTGATAACATTCACCAAATTCTCAAAGTGATATAGAAACTTGAATTGTACTATAACTACATCAATATGATCAGTTAACTCTGTTTCTCTGTTGTCTATGAAATGATTACTTACAGGTACCTGCAAAGCACTTACTGTTCACCTGGTGGCAGCTAGCTGCAGGTGTAGCACTGGTATTTTTAAAGATCTCTTATGTGCTTTCTTCTGGCACATTCTTCTGGTCTTCTAGTCTTTAATCAAATATATTTTCCTTATTTTCACAAGTTACAGGTGTTTAAAAAATTTGATAGTTGTAGTGGGAATTTTAGAAATGGACTTTATATAGTCTAGAGTCTTTCAGTAATTTTTCAGTAGAAAAGACTAATGCTTTCTTTAATCTTTAGAAAGTCAATAGTCTCTAGAAAGAAAAATATTACTCATATTGATATATTAAGGGACTTTGGAATAGTCCATTATGGAAACATAACTTTTAAAAGTCTTTTAGGTAGGACTCAGAGACCTAGAAGGAATATGACTAAAGAAAAACCTTAGCAAAGTCAGTAATCTATAGAACAATTCAAGTTTTTATATAAATTTGAGAATCTGGTGAGCGTTATTAAATATTTCTCTATAAATCTACCCTTAAATCCATCCATATCAACTGTTGCTTCTCTCAGATCCCTGAGATCCTTTCTCTGGTCCCTTGGGTGAACAATGTCTGATAAAGGAGGAAGGGATAATGTAAATTGTGTAATAAATGAATGGGAATGTCATGAGCACATTGTCCCCTGAAATGGTGAACTGAGGCCAGACTATACCACTCTATACTGAAGGGAATTGAAAATCTTGTGCCCCTTCCAATCTGTGTCTGGCAATCAACGTGTCTACAGCAGTGTTGGGGAATATGAAACAGCTAAGTCAAAGTTTGAGGGTTATCTTATTCTTTTTTTTAAAAATTTTTATTATTTCAGAATATTACAGGGGTACAAGTGTTTAGGTTACATACATTGCCTTTGCACCGCCTGAGTTGGTGCTACAAGCGTGTCCCTCCCCCAGACAGTGGGCACTGCACCCATTAGGATTGAATAAACCCATACCCTACTCCCCCTCCCACCTGCCCGACGCCCGATGAATGTTACTTTCATATGTGCACATAAGTGTTGATCAATTTGATGGTGAGTATATGTGGTGCTTGTTTTTCCATTCTTGTGATACTTCACTTAGGAGGATGAGCTCCAGCTCCATCCAGGATAATACAAGAGGTGTTAGTTCACCGTTGTTTTTTGTGGCTGAGTAGTACTCCATGGTATACATATACCACAATTTATTAACCCACTCATGAATTGATGGGCACCTGGGTTGTTTCCACATCTTTGCAATTGTGAATTGTGCTGCTATAAACATTCCAGTGCAGAATGTCTTTATTATAGAACATCTTTTTTTCCTTTGGGTAGATGCCCAGTAGTGGGATTGCTGGATCAAATGGTGGTTCTACTTTTAGTTCTTTGAGGTATCTCCATACTACTTTCCATAGAGGTTGTACTAGTTTGCAGTCCCACCAGTAGTGTATGAGTCCGCATCTGTCCGCATCCACACCAACATTTGTTGTTTGGGGATTTTTTGATAAAAGCCATTCTTACTGGAGTTAGGTGATACCTCATTGTGGTTTTGATTTGCATTGCCCTGATGATTAGAGATGTTGAGCATTTTTTCATATGTTTCTTGGCCATTGGTCTATCTTCTTTTGAAAAGTTTCTGTTTGTGTCCTTTGCCCATATTCTAATGGGGTTGTTTGATTTTTTTCTTGCTGATTTTCCTGAGTTCTATGTAGACTCTAGTTATCAGCCCTTTATCAGATGTATAGCATGCAAATATTTTCTCCCATTCTGTAGGTTGTCTATTCGCTCTAGTGATAGTTTCTTTGGCTGTGCAGAAGCTTTTTAATTTGATAAGGTCCCACATATTTTTGCTGATGCTGTGATTGCTTTTGGGGTCTTCTTCATGAATTCTTTTCTGGGCTGATGTCCATAAGAGTTTTTCCAACATTTTATTCTAGAATTATTATGGTTTCATGCCTTAGGTTTAAGTCTGTTATCCATCATGACTTGATTTTTGTAAGAGGTGAGAGGTGCAGATCCTGTTTCATTCTTCTACATGTGGCTATCCAATTTTCCCAGCACCATTTATTGAATAGGGATTCTTTTCCCCAGTGTATGTTTTTGTCTGCTTTGTCAAAGATCAGATGGCTATATGAGAATGGTTTTATATCTGCGTTCTCAGTCCTGTTCCATTGGTCTATGTCTCTGTTCTTTTGCCAGTACCATGCTGTTTTGGTTACTATAGCCTTGTAGTATAGCTTGAAGTCTGGTAAATTGATGCCTCCCAATTTGTTCTTTTTGCTTAAGGTTGCTTTAGCTATATGGGGTCTTTTCTGGTTCCATATGAAGCATAGAATTATATTTTCTAGATCTGCAAAAAATGATGTTGGTATTTTAACAGGGATTGCATTGAATCTGTAGATCACTGTGGGTAGTATAGACATTTTATTTTTATTTTTTATTTTTTTCCCTTTTATTTAAGAATATTATGAGGGTACAATACTTTGGTTATATATATTGCCCATGCACTGCCCATGTCAGAGTTACAATCATGGACATCCCCCAAACTGTGTGCACCACACCCATTCAGTGATAGTTTTTCCATCCCCTCTACCCCCCTCCCACCTGCCCACCTCCTGATGAATATTATTGCCATGTGTGACATAAGTATTGATCAGTTAGTACGAATTTGATGGTGAGTACCAGTGGTGCTTGTTTTTCCATTCTTGTGATACTTTGCTTTGAAGAGTGGGTTCTAGCTCCATCCAGGATAATACCAGATGCATTAATTCACCATTGTTTTTTATTGCTGAATAATACTCCATGGTATACATATACCACATTTTATTAATCCACTCGTGTATTGATGGGCACCTGGGTTGTTTCCACATCTTTGCAATTATGAATTGTGCTGCTATAAACATTTGCATACGGATGTCTTTATTATAGAATGTCTTTTTTTCCTTTGGATAAATACCCAGTAGTGGGATTGCTGGATCAAATGGTGAGATTGGCTCATATCAAAAAGTCCCAAAACAACAAATGTTGGCGGGGATGCGGACAGATAGGAACACTCATACACTGCTGGTGGGACTGCAAATTAGTACAACTTCTGTGGAAAGTAATATGGAGATGCCTCAAAGTATAGACATTTTAACAATGTCGATTCTGATGATCCATGAGCATGGCATGGTTTTCCATCTGTTTACATCCTCTCCTATTTCCTTCCTTGGTGTTTCATAATTCTCCCTTTAGAGGTCTTTAACGTCCTTTGTTAAATATATTCCTAGTATTTTATTTTCTTTGTTGCTATCGTGAAAGGTATTGAGTCTCTGATTTGGTTCTCAGTTTGACTATTGTTGGCGTATATGAATGCTACTGATTTGTGTACATTGATTTTGTAAACTGAGACTTTGCTGAACTAATTTATCAATTCCAGTAGTCTCTTGGCAGAATCTTTGGAGTTTTCTAGATATAAGATCATATCATCAGCAAAGAGTGATAGTTTGACCTCTTCTTCCCCCCTTTGAATTCCCTTAATTTCCTTCTTTTGTCTGATTGCTCTGGTTAGGACTTCCAGCAGTATGTTGAATAGGATTGGTGATAGAGGGCAACCTTGCCTGGTTCCAGTTCTAAGCAGAAATGATTTCAATTTTTCCCTGTACAATATGATGTTGGCTGTGGGTTTGTCATATATGGCTTTAATAATTTTGAAGCAATTCCCATCTATGCCTATTTTGTTAAATGTTCTTACCATAAAAGGGTGCTGAATTTTGCTGAATGCTTTTTTTCTGCATCTATTGAGTGGATCATATGGTCTTTGTTTTTACTTCTGTTTATGTGGTGAATTACATTTATAGATTTGTGTATGTTGAACCATCCCTGCATCTCTGGGATGAAGCCCACTTGGTCGTGATGGATTAATTTTTTGATGAGCAGCTGAATTTGATTTGCTAGGATTTTATTGAGAATTTTTGCATCTATATTCATGAGGGATATTGGCCTGCAGTTTTCTTTTTCTGTTGAGTCCTTTACTGGTTTTGGTATCAGGGTGATGTTGGCTTCGTAAAATGGTTGGGAGGATTCCTTCCTTCTTGATGTTGTGGAATAATTTCTGCAAGATAGGCACCAGTTCTTCTTTGTAGGTCTGCTAGAAATCAGGTGTGAAACCATCTAGTCTGGGACTTTTTTTTTAGGGAGGTTTTTTATTGCTGCTTCAATTTCGGTACTTAATATTTGTCTATTCAGGAGTTCTAGTTCATCCCGATTGAACTGCTGGAGGCTGTGTGTTTCTAATGATTTGTCCATTTCCTCCACATTTTCAAGTTTATGTGCATAGAAGTTTTTATAGTACTCAGAGATGACATGTTGTACTTCTGTGGTATCAGTTGTAATTTCCCCTTTTTCATTCCTGATTGAGTTTATTAGAATCCTTTCTTTTCTGCTTCTGGTTAATTTAGTGAGATGCATGTCAATTTTGTTTATCTTTTCAAAGAGCCAGCTTTTTGTTTCGTTAATCTTTCCTATAGTTCTTTTGTTATCGATTTCATTAAGTTCTGCTCTAATCTTGGTTATTTCTTTTCTTCTGCTCGGTTTGGGATGGGTTTGCTCTTCTTTTTCTAGTTTTTTGAGTCGATTCATTAGATTGTTGATTTGTGATCTTTCTATATTTTGGATGTAGGCATTTAAGGCTGTGAGTTTTCATCTCAGGACTGCTTTAGCTGTGTCCCACAGATTTTGATAACTTGTGTCTCCTTTATCATTTAGTTCAAAGAATCTTTTGATTTACATCTTAATTTCTTCCTTGACCCAATAATTGTTCAGCAGTAAGTTGTTTAGTTTCCATGACTTTGTTTAGAGATGAGTGTTTCTGTTGGAGTTGATTTCTAAATTTATTCCAATGTGGTCTGAGAAGATGCATGATATAATTTCTATTTTTAAAAAATTTTTTGAGACATGTTTCATGGCCTAGGATATGGTCAGTCTTAGAGCATGTCCCATGAGCTGATGAGAAGAATGTATATTCAGTGGTTTTTGGGTAGAAAGTTCTGTAAATGTCTGTTAGGCCCATTTGTTTTAGAGTTCTGTTTAAGTCCATTGTTTCTTTGTTTATTTTCAGTTTGGAAGATCTGTCCTGTGCTCTCTGTGGGGTGTTGAAGTCCCTGGCTATTACAGTGCTGTTGTTTATCATTTTGTTTAGATCAAGTAGGATTTGCTTTATCAATCTGGGTACACTGGTGTTGGGTGCGTAGATATTTAGAATTGTTATGTCTTCTTGTTGAATTGTTCCCTTTACCATTATATAATGACTATCTTTGTCTTTCATTACTTTTATTTATTTGAAGACTAAGTTATCTGATATGAGAACTGCTACCTCAGCTTTCTTTTGGTTTCCATATGCATGGACTATTGTTTTCCATCCCTTCACCTTGAGTCTGAATGAGTCCTTGTGGGTTAGATGTGTTTCCTGAAGACAGCAGATACTTGGTTTGTGTATATTTATCCATTTGGCCAGCCTATGTCTCTTCAGTGGGCAGTTCAAGCCATTCACATTTATTGAAAGAATTTATAAGTGGGGTGGATTTCTTTTCATCCTGTTGAGTAGAACTTTGTTGGTTTGCTTTATGTCTTGAGCCATTGTAGCATCCGGCCTTTGACTTTTAGCTTTTGGATGATTTTACACTGGTGAGTGTCTTGTGCTGAGCCATGTGTAATGCAGTTCTGAGTACTTCCTGCAGGGCAGGTCTTATTTTGACAAATTCCTTCAGTGTTTGCTTGTCTGAGAAAGACTTTATTTCCCTGTCATATGTGAAACTTAGTTTTGCAGGATACAAAATTCTAGGCTGGGCATTGTTTTGTTTGAGAAGACTGAGAATGGGGCCTCAGTCCCTTCTAGCTTGTAAGGTCTCAGTTGAGAAGTCTGCAGTTAGTCTGATGGGTTTTCCTTTGTAAGTTACCTGCTTCTTTCACCTTATGGCTCATAGGAGGGTGTCTTTCATGTTTATTTTGGCCAGTCTGATGATTATGTGTCATGGTGTTTTCCTGTTTGTGATGAATCTCCCAGGAATCCTTTGAGCTTCTTGTACCTGGATATCTAGATTTCTAGCAAGACCAGGGAAATTTTCCTCAATTATTCCCTCAAATAGATTATCCAACCCTTGTGTATTTTCTTTTTCACTCTCAGGGATGCCTATGATTCTTATGTTAGGCCTCGTCACATAGTCCCATGTTTCTTGTAGGTTTTGCTGTTTTCTCCTATTTCTCTGCTCTATCTCTGCAACTGACTCATTGAATTGAAATGTATTGTCTTCAAGCTCTGAGATTTTTTCTTCTCCTTGATCTAACCTATTTCTTAAGGCTTTCCACTGTGTTTTATAATTCCTTGAATGAATTTTTCATTTCCAGACATTCCATTTGATTTTTCTTTAATATTTTAATTTCTTTAGTGAATTTTTCATTCATTTCCTGAATTCTTTTTGTGGTTTCTTTGTGTTGGGCTTCCATTTTGTCTTACATTTCATTGAGCTTCCTTACAATCCATGTTCAAAATTCATCATCTGTCATTTCAGTGTTCTGATTTTGGTTGATATCCATTGCTAGAGAGCTGGTGTTCCCTTTTGTGGGTGTCCTTTTGCTTTGATTCTTCATACCTCTGGAGTTCTTTTGCTGATTCCATCTCATCTGGAGCAGATGTTGCTTCTCACCTTTGGATTTTCTTTTGTTTAGACAATGCCACACCCAGTTTAATCTCTGAGCCAGTAGGTGTTGCCTGTTGGTGAGATTTGAGCACACCCTGTATGATGAGTCAGTAAATGCAGTAAAGGGCAAGCAAATTGACCTCCCTGTCAGTAGGTGGTGCTTACCAGGAGGAACAAGCTACAATGTTGTTTTTGGGTCCTGGGACCGGCTCTAGTTCCTCAGGAGAAGCATTGAAATGCCACAGGTGGTCGGTGGGGCCCTGGAACTCCCAGGTGTCCTTATTCTCCACCTCAGCAGAGGCAAGTGGGGAAGTGAAGCTGGGTGTGTCTGGGTTGGGTGAGCCTGACCTCAAGCTCCACAAATGCTTTTAGCATTTTAGCAGGGGTCAAAGGTCTGTTCCCTGCCTCTGGGCAAAGCTGCCAGGGAGGGGCTGAAGTGTCCCCACTCAGCCAAAAAGTCTGGGTGTGGAGGCAGGGCTGTCTGAGACCAGCAGTCTGGCAGTATGGGGCAGGCCTTGTTCCTTTCCCCCCTCCCCTATTCCATGGTTTCCTTCAGGCTTCTGCCAGCAGGCAGGACCTCAAGCCAGCTGAGCTCCCCCATGACTGTGATGTGGGCTGGGAGGTTCCCTGCCCAGGATCCCAGCCTGAGTTGGGAGCTCAGCCCTCCTGCGGGAGGAGGGGTCCCCTGCCAGCACACCACAGCTAGGACCCACTCTGCACTCTCACCCCTGATCGGCCCCTGCAGGCACCCAGACCTCATGAGACTAATTCACAAATATGCCCTCTGGGTGTATAGGATCGAGACCTGGGTGTACAGGATCTGGCCTGTGGGTCCATCTTCTGGGCCCCAGAGATCAAACCCTGAGCATGCCAGGGAGAAGGATACTGGTTCCAAGTCTCTCTCATGGGGTGACCAAGCTGATTCAATGTCTCTCCACCTCAGGGTGTGCCCTGCTTTCCTGGAGTCACCGGGCAAGCAGCACCAGGGAGGGCCAGCAGGCAGGGAGCTCACAGTCTGAGCACCCCTTAATCTGCTGCAGGACCCCAAAAGGAAAGGTCTGAGCCCTGTTCCCTGTGGAAGCCTCTGTGTGGTGTCTCAGTTGTTTTTCTCAGCAGCTGTGGGTGGGGGAGGGGAAGGGGTGAAAAAGCGTCCAGGTGGAGAAGAGTCCACCCTCTGGTCATCTCCAACCCTCTCTCCAGGAGGCAGTCCACCCAGAATGACAGGGCTCTGGAGTCCTGCCAATCACCCTGGATGCACTGGACCCCTGTGGCTCTTCCTGTTTGGGCTGGAGTTGGGAAATGTCTGTGTGGGGATGAGCAAGACAGATCCTGAGGGGTTGAGGCTCCCTGGGGAGGACAAAAGCACCCAGTAGAGAAGCATTATGGCGCTTGCTTTCCTGGCTCAGGTCTGTGAGGCGGAAGGTGCCCCAGGGGGGCTGGCAGCCTGGCACCCTGTTGGCAAGAAGCTCTCCACTCACTGGTAGCAGCAGTCTTTGGGCTCCTGTCAGCAGAAAGTCTCTCCAGCAGCTTGGGTGCCCACCAACAGTCCAAGATGCGAGGGAGGGGGAAGGTAACCGATCCACCTACTCTTCTTGCTGGTCTCCTAGCCTCTTGGGGCTTAATTGCCGCCAATGCCTTTCTCCTTCCAGTTCTGCTCCACAACCTCTACCCATGGAATCTCCTATAGGTTCAGGCACCCTTCCTTCACACCCTCATCCAATCTATGTTTGTCTGTCTGTTTTTTCTCTTTCATCTAAAATTTCTCCTTCTTACAGAGATGCTCTGGCTAGTGGTACCTTTGGTCCAACATCTTCCCCCTATCTTATTCTTAAGGTAGCATTTTTAAAAAGGAATTTGGCAAAACCATGCAAGTAGTGACACTTTTATAATTCTGAACCAAGCACTCAACTAATATGAAATGTTAAAAACAACCTTGGTTTTCTTCCCTTCCACTGAAATCTTGTTCCTTATAAATGTCATCAAAAGAGAATACATCTGGGTTGAATGTAAACATCACAATGCTTTGCTAGGGTAGCAATTTGGAATAGCCCCTTTTCTGCCATTGAAAATCACTGATTATTCAGAGCTAGTTATAGAGAGCAAAATATCCATGTGATTGCATGGTTTCGATTACCATCATCATAATGTTATGTACAAAGACTGATTGCCTTCCATTTTGTACTTCTTGTTAAAACTGGGTTAATAAGAGACTTTACAAGGATATTCTACTCTTTACATGAAACTGTTCACAGAAATGTGATGTAATAATTAAAATGATTTTATTGTTAAAAAGACTTGGCCTATTGTACAATTTTTGTGGTGGTTGAAAATATCTCATCATTAATGCACTCATGAATTAAAATGATTATTTTGTATGAAGCAAATTTTGGTTTTTTATATATGTATAATGCTGATCTCAGTGAGACTTGTGTCCAATAATTTAGAACTATATTCAACTTAAGATTGATAGACTTAAGGTTATCATTTTCTTTTTATATATGCTATCAGCGGTAAATCAACTATTTCAAGTGTAGTTTTGTAAGGAACATGAGTTATTTGGGATAGGTTTTTTTGGGATTAGCAACTTCTTCATTAAAAAAATACATTTTTTCTTCATAAGCATTCAACAGGCAAAAAATGGAGTAAAGAGCAGGAAACATATTTGATGTAAGTAATGTTTCTTGAAGGGTAGAGAAGTAGAGGGGAGTGGGCTGGGAAATTAGATGGGAACTTTTCATTTCTAATCCTGAATTCATTAAGTCCCTTCTTTTAGCCAGACCACAGTCTTCCTGTATGTAAAATGAGAGATTAAGCCTGATTGATATGAAAACTCCCCAGCTCTATGACACACTTCAGAAAAGCAAGACCACCAGAATGACAAAAGTATAGAAAAAAGAGAAAGAAAAGAGGAAATTTTCATGTTTTACTATTCTCTGATAATATATAAGTCAAATCATTACAGGCTATTGACTTTGAAGGATATGCTTAAACTACTAACTAGTGGGAAGTGATGAGAAGTAATTGACATTTAGTAAAAGGTGGAAGAAGCCTGTTTGCATTTTTTTTGAAGATGTTGTTTATTGTGATTTGACTTGTGAAAATTAGTGTTATACTTGGAAGCAAATAAAATCATTGGGCAGTTAGGAAAGTTTTAGGAGTTACAACTGTATCAAAATGTTCTGTTAATTCTGCTTCTCTATTATCTATGTAACACTTACTTATACATACCTGCAAAACACTACAGATCACTTGGGAGCAGCTAGCTGTAGGTGTAGCACTGGTATTTTAAAGATCTCTTATATGCTTTCTTCTGGCATATTCAACATCAACTGTCCTGTCCCACAATAATGAGCTGCAGTCCTACTGAATTTGTTAGCACTGGGGGTAGAAATATCATTTTTCACTATAAAAACCTAGTAGTTTTAGGTGCATAATCAAGTGATATAGATTACAATCTGTATCCCTATTTTACTTTTCTGGGGGCAAAGAGACCTGGAACTTTGTAAACCTAAGTGATGGTGTTCTACACTATGCCAGGAGAGAAAGGGGAAAGAGGGGTGATGTATTCTTGAATGATAATGAATGAAGTATTGGGAAGACATATGGAAGTTTTTCAGAATTAAATATCCATTTAATATACTAATAGACTTAAAATATGTATGCCTATTCACTCCATCAATCTACTTATATGAATCTTTCATAATCTGAAACACCAAATAGACTTTACATTTAGATGTTCATGGTAGCATTATTTATGGTAGTGAAAAGTTGAAAACAGCATAACTATAGGTAAATGGATGTGTTAGGAATTGCATGTATTTGATATATTATGTGTAATTATAATAGTATAAATCACAATATGAACTAATGTGGAAATGCTTACAAAATAGCATCAGGTTAAAACAATAGAATTGCAAGTTTTTACAAATAGCATCATCCCCATTGTGTAATGCAAACCCTGGCATAGAAAAGCAACGAAGAAGGCCATGTACCTTGATGTTGGCAGTGGCCATGTTCGGGAGGTGGGATGACAGAGGATTAGATGGTGAGACTACTGCTTTTGTGCCCCAAATTTTCTGTATTTTCCACATTTTCCATAATCAGCATTCATTTAGTGATTAAGTTGAAAAATATAAACATTCCATTTAGATTTTTATTTGAATCCCTACAGTTCTCAGGTAGTGAAAAAGGTCACTTTAAAAACTCAAGCCCCTCTGCACAGGCTCCTTCTCAGAGTCTGAATCCTCACTAACACCCTCCATAAGCAGCTTAGCCCTAAAGCTGGCTCTGAGAGCTCTCTTCCCACCCCCAGCCTTTCTGCTCAGCAATGCCTGCCTGCTTTTCATCTCCGATCTGGAATCACATTAGAATCCCTTCTCTCTGAGCCTGTGCCCTGCTCCCCAGGGACCCAGCAGTGCCTTTCTTCTCTCCTTTCTTGATTTCCCTTCTGAATCTTCCTGGCTTTCTCATTCCAAGGCCAGATGGCTGATTTTCTGAAGCATTGACACGTCCCCTCTGCTGACTTAGAACTGTTTAAAACCCATCACCCACACCTCCCTGGTAAGCAGGCTTCTACCACAGCAGGCTGCATGGTGGGATTTGGCAAGTGTGGGGAGGGTGGGGATGGAGAAACCGTCCAAAAAGAAATTGACCACTATACTAGTTTGGTTTTACTTCATTCATTTGGAATGCTTGGAAAGCATGGAGACTGCTTAATGAGGACCCATGAAAGGGAAAGCTGAATGGTTTAAAGAGCCATTAATTGTGGTAAGCCTGGTTCAGCAATTCAGAATTTGATAAGTAGATTTTCTGTTTTTTAACTCATAGGCATCACCGTTGCTTACGTCAAAATAACCCACAGATATAAGACTTTACTGAAATTTATTTCACATGGGCTTAGGCAGGGTTGTAGTTGCTGATTTGCTTTGACTGCTAGTGAATCTGAAAAATGTGAAAAAGAAACATCGAGTCCTTCAAAATAGTGGGCACCACGCCTTTGGTTTGGTTTCAGAATACCCGTAAATAAATTGCACCTGCTCTGGGCAAGTCGCTACGCAAGGAATGGTGAATGATCAATATGGATAAATGCAGAGTCTAAGTCCTCAAGAAGGTTACAATGTAACTGTGGAGATCCCCCCTGCCTGTATCCATTAAGTTTGAGAGCAGGCTCATATTCAGTCTTTCTGATTCCAGAACTTGCTTTCTTAACCATTAAATTGCTTCAGCCAGTTCATAAGTCAAAAATGCTAATTCCCCAAAGCATATTCTACAAAATACTAGTTTTATGGAATATTAACTGGCATTATTTAAGAAATGCATTTAAATCTTGTACTTAAATATGTTTATGAAACACTGAGTTAAGCAGAACAAAGTAAATTTTTAAAAATCTCAGAACTTCTAGATGTCATTAGAATCTGTTTGATCCTTTAAAATCTCTGCTTGAACTTACTCTCATTCTCACTCTTCTGGCCCCAGGTTTCTTGTTTCACATCCCTACACCTGTTTTGCTCCTATAAGGGAAGAGCACAGAAAGATTGGAATAGGGCTAAGTATCAACAGAGAATATCTGGCATAGCTGGATAACTCAGCAGTTCAATAACGTCATCAAGGACAAATGTCCTTTTGTCTTTCCTCTCTGCCATCCTCAGGGATGGGTGGCTTGTCCTGTTAGTCTGAATTTTTTCAACACTTCAGGATGGCTGAATATTGAAAACAACATTCAAAGGTGGAAAATGGAAATGTTCCTTTCGTTTGTTCCGTTTAAAGAGTGAGATAAACTCCCAGCTGACTTGCTCTCCCATGTTATTGGCTAGAAAATGTAACATAAACTTTCTTAAACCAATCATTGGCAAGGGTTAAAAATGAATCTCATAATTGTCTCATGAATAACAACTGTATAGCACCATATTATTTAATGGTAAAAAGATTGATTTATCAAGCATAAACTTTAAAATATACTACAACTTTTTGTAATTCTGTTTTGCATTTTTTCATTTGTTTTCTTGTTATACATTAATATTGTGACATTGTATACTCAAAAAGTAGAGAAAGCCTAGCCTCTCTCGACCTCTCAGGAGCTCTGTGGGGAGACTGGAGTAGCCCAGGGAGACTTATGGAAAAGCACGACAGTTGGGAATCTCCCAACCGACTCTGGCCAATAATATGATTTAACCAATAAGAAACAGAATAAATTCACCAGTAGAGAACCATCCAAGCCCAAAATGTCTCTCAAAATTACGAAATGTCTTTAATGGTTTGGTTGCCCACACTGAGTTCTGGTGTCATTTTGGCAAGATGAGTAGGAAGGAATCACAGAGTGAGCTCTTTGATGCCAATAATGAATGTAATGGAAATTGACTTCTTTCCATCCCAGCTGTAGCAGCAGGAGTAGGTATTCCTGCCAACAAAAAAACTCCATTATGTTTTAGAGTTGAAATACTGGTCAATCAAAGGGCAGGGACGGCCTTCAGTGCAGTCGCTACATGTCAAATTGCTAGTCTCATGCCCAAAGGTTTGCTCCCGGTGTCACAAAAACCCCTTCTTTGAAACTGTTTATCCCCTTCTAGCCTTTTGACTAATGAATATTACTTGTTGGTAATATTAACAACTATCATCTATATGTTTGTTTGTGAAATGCTTTTCCTTTTACATGATCTCATTTAATCCCTATAGCCACTTGGTGAGCTAGCTATTAAATCTCCTTTTTACCTGGACAAAAATCAAATTCAGAGATGTAACCTGGACAACTTGCCCTAAGTAAAACATATAAGCTGTGAAATAAGAGTTGTGCCTACTAAAAACCCAACATTGGACTGAGTTGGGTAAGATACAGTTCTGGCCTTGGGGGAACTTATTTTATAGCTGGGAAAATAATGGATGCAGATAAAGAACATCCAGCTGGTTGGTAGATGTGCCAAGTGAGGGGTCCATACAAAAAGCACAATGCAGGTGAGAGAAAGAAAAATCCATCATTTATCGGTGTGGTCCAGACTATTTATTTCTTTTCAAGGTGGAGGTAAATTAAACAATAGTTTCAATATCTTTAAGTGCTAACAAATCAGATTTTGATATTCTATCAGCCTCTAGATGACATCATATAATCTTATGTATGGTCTATGCCCAAAGGTGGAGCAGAGGGACAGGCTCAACTTTCCAATCCAGATATCAGAATAAATACTGTGACCTCAGATAAACCTTAACTCTTAGGGTAATTATGTGTAGATTTTTTTCCCAGTGATGGCCATGAGGGAGAATTAAGGGAAGACACAGTAATTTAATAACTTAAAGGGGAACAGCAATAGCCAGGAAACAAATACCACAGAAACACAGAAATTCAGAATTGAGCTTTTAGAATCCTTTTTCTTTTGAACTGGAATGATCCTCCTTCTCATGCTTGCCACATACTATGATGGTATTTCTATTTCTAGAAATTGACCACTTGATAAATTAAAGGAGCCTTTCAGAGGATATTTTTTACTTCTAATTTTGGCTTATAATTCATCACTGAAGGTATGAGACTTTCCTCTGTGGAACCAACCCACACATGATCTCTTTCTTCTGGTATTAACTCTTGGATTTTGGGGTTTATTTTGAAATGACCTGTGTAAAAGTGAGTATCAGACTGATTATTCAAATTGTTCACTAATAATTGGATAATGAGCAAACATGAGTCTCACACCCTAGAAAAATCTGACAAAACTATCCCCAATGTCTGTGGGATCTTGAAGAATCATAATTTTGATAGCTATCTGAACTCAAATCTATCACAAGTATTCAACTCTTCGGAGAAAATCACTAACTCACTTCTGGAAGTATTGTTTATTGAAATATGGCTTTCTGAATGTCTTCTATGCCTATTGTGCAACCAAGACCCCCTTCCATTATGTTGTCTTCTGTTCTGAAGCCGTTTATCTGCAATTCTGAGAGTGCTTGGCATATATAGGGCTTTAGGAATATAAGACTTTATCAGTAATACCAATGGAGTGGATAAGTGATGGAAGAAATTTGAATTAAAAAGCTTGCCATGTGCAAAATAGTCTTTAGCCATGGCTACACAGCTTATACCAATGCTTGAGTGGAGGCCTTCTGAATTCTTCTAAGTTGTATTTTTTTCTAAAGAAAAGTAAAAACAACAACAACAAAGTTCTCCATTAGTTAAAAAAAAACAAAATTGAAGTTAAGACATTTTGCGGTTGTATCAGAGCTTTGATTCAGGATTGGTAGAAATGTATGAAGGTACTTTCAACTCTATGCAAATATTATGGATTTGTCCTTTGAAAATAGCAAATTAAGGAAGGATGGAAGATAATCAAATGGTCATTACAATAATATATTTTTGTTTGTGTATTTTCAAAGTCAAATAAAAGAAGAAAAACTTAAAATTAATTTTCAACTTCTGCTAAATTAATCCCCTGGGTATTCTTTTCAAGAGCCTTGGTAAATCAACTGACTCTGGGCTTTTCCTGGTACCCAGATATGCAAACTTTGAGCTCCTTTTATCCTTGGTGCCCTAAGGTGAAGGTCAAGAGATGGCCTGTGACTTATTTAAAAGTTTTCTGTACCAAGAAAAGTAAAGCAGAAACTGTGCAGAACAATTGCATAAGCCTAAAGCTTACATTTGATGTTGCCTGTACACATTTTAGTATTTATTATTATTTAAATTTGATTCAAGGGTGGGATGAAGGAGGCAGGAAGAGATACCTGCAGACTGATTGTACCATAAAAGCTCCAGGCCTGGGAAACCTGAGAATCCCCTCTTTGGTAGCAGACAGTGGTCAACCTCCCAGGGGCACAAAGCAGAGTAGATGAAGGTCAAATAACAGACGTGTGGGCAAACAGGCCCAGGACAGCAGAAGGTTCTAATTGTCATCATGGAGTCCATTCTCCTTCAGACAACATCCAAACCACTGCTTATGTACAAAAGCTCAGGCTTTAGGAAATCAATAGGATTCACGGTGATAAACAGTGAGCAGAATCCGTTATGTCTTCCTTACACACTAGAGTTATCTGGAATCAGTGTTGGCAGTTGACAAGAAATCATGAGAACAATGCAAATGCTTTTGCTGAATCCAACACTGTTTCAATCTCTTTTTTAATATTTTACTGAACCCCCAAAATGATAGAGAGGCTGGCAGAATTTCTGACTCAGTCTGGGGTTCTTCAACATCTATTACTTTTCTCATTACTACATACATTTATAGATAGGAAAGGTGTTCCCCTTCAAGTACCCCCCCTTTCCCATTTTTTTGTCAGAATTCAATTTTGCAAAGACAATAAATGACAGTGAAATGTGGTTGCAATGAAATAATAATCACTAAACAAGCTGACTTTGGCACTTTTTAAAAAACAAAATCTTGTGAAGAGTTGTGTTATATTTGCAGGGTGTCAAAATGTAAATGTGATCTTTTGTAATAAAAGATGACAGGGAAGGAAACTTAAGACAAACTGTCAATAAATACGGTGTGCAAAATTAAAGACTTAGTGACGTTATGATTCCACTCATGCAAACACTCTGCTTTCAGTTGTTGGCGGATGATCTACTTAGTTCTTTTTGCTGTGCTATGTTAAGGGTGACCATTTCCCTTCACCAAAACGGAAGTGAAAAAAAGTCTGAAATTTCACTTTGAAGTACCTCTTCCTCATATTTCCAATTCTCTGGGTTTTTCTTTCCTAGTATTCCTTTTCCCATTAGTTTCCATTTTCTTTCCTCACCACTTCTATTGTCCCAAATTCCTGAATTTCCACCACATCCTGGACACTGACTTTAGTTAACGTTGGTCATTCATCACACAAACATGTTTTCATTTAGAGCATGGTATGTTTTAGTTGTTGTTGTTAAGATCTCCTCTCAGTCTTCACTTCATCAGAAAAGCCTTTCCTAACTTCCTGATCTAGCTCAAAGCCCCGTTATCTGTATTGTACCTTTCTCTCTTATCACTCTTCCCAGCTGTAACTTTACATTTATTTGTATGACCCCTTGTTTAATGGTAGACTTTGGGACTAGCCCTAAGCTCGAAGTGTGAGCAGAGTGCACGTCTATTTTTGCTTTCCACTGTGTGCCCGGTGTCTAGCACATAGGAGGTGCTCAACCAATATTTGTTCAATAAATGGATAAACTAGAGAAGTTTTTCTGTGTATAACATTTGCTGGATAACAAGCATCCTAAGCATAACAAATCCACAACTGAGCTCTCAGTCTTCCCTTCCAAGCCCTCTTCTGTGGTCTTCTCCATTCTGATAAATGGCAGCTTGGTCTCTCCTGTTCCTTAGCCCCACATCCTTTGTGTCATCTTTGACTCCTCTCTTTCTCTCATACTGCATGTCCATTTCATCAGCAAAACCAGTTGGCTTTACCTTCAAAATTCTGTTTATCCAGAATTCAACCACATTGTGCCATGTCCACTGTTCACCTTCTAGTCTAATCCACCATCCTCTTTGGCTGGATTAGTACAATGGCCTCCTGATTGGTCTCCCTTCTTGTGCCTTTACTTCACCATATTTATTTTCTACTCAGCAGAGTATTCTTTTGAAAACATAAATCAAGTCATGTTACTCCCCTTCCAAGCTCTCCAATGATTGTCCATCTCATTTATGATAAAAATCCCTATGATGACTTACAAAGCCCTACACGATCTGCTGCATGACAATAGGCTCTTTGCTCTGTTCTCTGCTATATCTGTGTGCATAGCAAAGTCAGTGGCACAAAGTAGACACTAAATATATATTTGTGGAATGAATTTGTGCACCTACTAGTCAGAAGCTTTGTTAATTAAAAAAATATTTTCTATCTCTTAAAGCAAAATCAATCTCTTCTATAGGGTTCCAATGGATAAAATTACCCTTTAGTTAACTCATACTAAGAGTGTTCAATGTATAGCATGGCATTGTGAACTTTTGTTCCAAGTCCTGCTCCTGAAAAACATACATAACAATACTTGCATTGTGAAGTCGATTTTGACTTGTCAGGAAAATCATTATTGTGTTCAATATTAGCTTAAAGAATCGTTCAAGGATAAAGAAAATTCATAGTTAGTAAGTAATTTCCCTAAGATCACATTTTCATTTGTTTCAGAAAATGGAAGGCAGAAAGGAATGAATTTGGGGATAACACTTTGCTTTAAATAAATTTTGCCACCACTTAATATAACAAAATGTTCTTGAATAAAATAAATTGGGAGGTATTGAAAAATCAGGTCATTATACATGCAAAACTTTTTTTATAAGTCATCTTAAGGATTGATTTCTATAGGATTTGTTATGTACATAGACAATATGAGATTAACATTAAGATTGCTAAAACATAAACAAAAGAAAAAAAGCAAAACAAAAAACAATGGATTGGCTTCTCTTTATTAAGTGACTTTTGCCATGTAGACATGAGGAAATGTAAAGCAATAGATCAATAGATTTAAGTGCCGCATTTACCAGCACTGAATCCAATCCAAGGAAATAAATCCAAGGTCCTTCTTGCTTTTCATTTCTTTTATTGAAACAGTTGTTGTGGCAGGAAATTCAAAGAGATGATATACATTCAGAGGGAGGTGAGGTGGTCACTCGAAAACAAAAAACAAAAATCAAAAGAAAACGAAAAGCAAACAAACAAAAAAAGTAGAAGAAGCATTCAATCAAGTTTTACAACTATTGGAAAAAGAAATACTATGAACCCTCTAAAAACTAGGGCTCATAGAAATATACCACATCCATATTCAACATTCAGATAAACACACTAGATCCTCAGGCATCCTTTAAAGGCCCATATGTTTGGTGCAATTGCACCAAAGATGTATTTCCAAAGCCTAAGAATGTTTCCCTTGTTTTATCCCAGGAAGGAGGCTGCTCAAGCAATAAGACCCTCTTCAAAAACCCCCTTCTAACCAGGAATGGCCTGGAGCCCATGCTGCTCACCCATAGCAAATGCCTCGCAAATCAATGGGACCTATTGCACTATGAAAGACCAACTCTAAAATAACAAAAATTACTTATCCTTGAAGAGGATTAAACATATCCTCAAAGCAGAGAATTTGAGACAGCTGAAATTCTGTACATTTGCATGTATACATTTAAGCAATAACAGTTAACCAAAATGCAAACTATCAGAAACACATCACTGAGCAACCTAGGAATTTCGCTGTCAGCCACGATGCTGCAGTGGGAACCTCATATTGTATGTCACCCTGTCTTAACTCTGCTCATCCAAAGGCCATCACCAAGCAGTGAACAATTCCCCAAGAGAATGTTAGCGATTTTCTTCTGGAAAAAATAAAATCATGATGCATAATTACATGTTAGACTTAGATTTTTGAGAACCCCCCCCACATACCTGTCATGAATTTGAATTATTCTTCAAAGTACATAGCTAAGCATGTCCTACTCTATGCAATGTTCTCTTCACCAACTTTTTAACTAAGTAAATTAAGGTGAAATGAGTAACAGTGGGGACATTAAAAGGAAAATCATTCAATCCAGGGACTTGAAGGGAGGAGTCTGAAAAATAGCTAAGGGCAGTTCCAACCCATTTTCTTAACCTGCAGGTTAATAATTGTAGCCAGGGTCATCCTCGCTAACCCTAAAGGAGATTCGAGTTTAAGTGCCTGTGCTGTTGAGGTGTTGAGCACCGCTGGCCCCTGTGGTCTATGTGCCTGCGGTGTTTTACTTGGGGACGTTTGTTGGTTGTTTGAAGGAGGAAGGTGGAATGGGAGCTGAGACACTTGGAGTGACAGAAGAGGCAGAGACTCGTAGGGGACATGGTGGCATCTTTTCTCTCAGTCCTCATGGGCTGAGGAGTTTTCCCTGTATGTAAGCATCTGCCCTGAGGGGAGCAGGGCCTTCAGCTTTTGACGCGTCTTCACGAAGGAGAGGGGGACACCAGCACCAAGTAGACAGGCATAGGGAAGGGGACTGTCCTTTTATGTACAGAACAGGACACCAGCCTGGGGCTGCAAGGACGGGTGGCTTCCCATTGCTTCTCCTTCTCAGAGAGTGGGGAAGATGTGACCATTCGATTTGTAGAAACTGAAGTGCTCAGAGCCTTAGTCCGCCTTTCCAAAACCCAGGGAGCTGATGTGTTATTTCCGCCACTTAACGAGGAGGCAGGAATCAGCTTGGTGGACACATGTTCCTTTCATGCCCATGGCCTCACCAGACGTCTCCTGGCTGCCAGCCACGGGACACTGTTCACCATGAGTCAAGCATGAGTCTTTTCACAGGTTGGCAGAAAAGCAAGCTAGTGCTGTATTTCCTGGCCTCAGAAATTCCTCCTTTAAAGGAACATATTTAAGTTTTCTTGATTTATTCCACATATGGTCCATGTGGTTAACCACGGTTCTATTTTGTCATAATAGCAGTAAAGAGAGACTCATCATGACCCTTCTTCAGGCTCATCACTTGCTCAGACCTATAATTTATTAGGAACATCCTCTGTAGGGAAGAATGTTTCAGCTATTTGGTAATAGGATATGGAGCTTTTATACACTGTGAGCTGTGCTGCTTAGGGCCAGATGACAGTTCTGGTAAGTCAGTGAGGGAAGTGAGAATCTGTCTTCCTTCCTGGTCCATTGAACAGGCCAGGTAGGTCCCAGACTAGGTCAAGAAGGGCTGAAGTCTTCCTCCTTTGCATACCTTCTGTGCTGTCTGGAGGCCTTATAGAAATGGCATAGATAACTTGAGCCAGGTAGACTTGTATTTGATTTCAGGAATCTACTGAAGTAGTTCTCAACTAGGGTCTATTTGGCCCCCAAGAAGACATTGGCAATGTCTGGAGACATTCAAGACTGTCGTGACCAGGAGGTGCTAATGGGAAGAGGCCAAAGATAGCGTTAACCATCCTACGATGTGCAGGAAAGCTCTTCTCTCCCTGTGACAAAAAATTGCCCAGCTCAGAATGCCAGTAGTGCTGAGGTTGAGAAATCCCACATTACTGGTTGATACTAAACAAGTTTTTTAACCTCTTCCAAGATAAGAGATAATTACTAATCCTATAGGATCATGAGAAAGATTAAAGTAAAAAATAATGAGTATAAAATATCTGTACTAGGTACAGAACCATGAAAATTCCCATCACCTTCCCTTTGGTATCCCAGATCCTACATGTTCTCTACTTGTCCTCACCCTCTCCTCCCCAATACAAATCTGTTTTCAACTTCATTTAGGTTAAGTTATGTTGAATTATTCTAAGTTATTCTGAGGCAACAAACAGCTCCAAAATCTCAGGGCCTCCCAATGCTGGCTTCTAACTTGTGTAAACGTCTGTCAACGTTGGCTCCAGCTCTTCAATCAGGCCCAGGCTGATGGAGCAGCCTCTTTCTTGGACATTGTGATGCCAGATGAAGAAATAGAGAGGCAAAATTACTTTCTGGTTTTTTAAAACTTCTATACAAATGTATCCAACATCACTGTTTTAATTGTTTCCTATTCACCTCATCAGTGAGGGAGGAGTTCCCTTCCTGGGGTTATGGAGAGGGCAGGACACATGACACCTGACACTGGGCAGATGAGATGGACAGCAGTTTGTTAGTCACATATAGTCACAGCCCAGGGGAGGATGACACCGCATGTGATGGAGGGCCATATGGGGGTTGTGCTCAGGAACAGAGTGAACAAGCAGGGGCTGTTGGAGGCAGCCACTGTAGTGTCAAGAGCATGGGTGGCCCCTGATTCACACAGGAGGATGCGATTGGCTTATTTGAATAATTCCACAAGCTGGTAAGGAATTGAAACCTGCTATTCAGGGAAAAGTAGGACTGTCCCTGGTCCCTTTGATAAGGAGGGTTGTTTGGTTAGGACACCTTATCTGTGGGAGCAAAATAGGGAGGAGAGCTTGGGATTAAGCCTTTCAAAGCCCTACTGATTTTGCCAGATGTCAAGATAATACATAATACTGAGCCTTAATTTTAGACCTTAAACCCCAATCACTTCTGCTTGCATTACTTCAGCCCACATAAGTTACATGGAAAATTGAATTCAGTGATAAAAAGTAAGTTAGAAATCATTTATCATTTTAAGCCAGTGGTTTCTAAACTTTCATTTCTGCTCATGGACATTTTTGTTCATGGAACTTTATCTAAACATCGTCATTTACAACAACAATGACGGTATCAACCAAATCAGATCTAGCGGGCTCACAGCAGGATGAGTGTCCAGGCATCCCATTCTCTTCCCATCCGCTGACATAACTTCACTGCCCATTTCACAAATGAGAAAACCGAGGCTCACAGAGGGGTGAGTGACTTAGTGAGCTGTACAGCAGAGCTCAAATCTTCTGGTGTGAACATATATTTCTAAGCCAGAAATAACACATCCCATGGTGAAAAAACGTAGGGAGAAAAAAATAAGACGGCAGTGGATTCTAAAAGTACTTACGTCACAGAGGAGGGGGCAGAGGAGGAGAGGAGGAAGGTAGGGGAAGAGGGGAGGTGGGAGTAATCATGGGGATGAGAACAAAGAAAGCAGAGAAAGCGAGCTGGGGGCAGCAAGGCCGATCCAGATGTGCGCAATGCTGCGGACTCCCAAATCTCTTTGTCCCACCAGAGTCCTGAGCTTCACACTTGGGAATCCAACTGCCCACCTGACGACTTGACTTGATGGCTGATGGGCATCTTAGTCTTTTACATCTAAGACAGAACTCTAATTCCTCTCTCTCCCCCACCCTGTTTCTCCCTGGTCTTCCTGACCTCAGGAGGCTGGACATCTACCCAGTTTCTCAAACCAAATATATAGGTGTTAATCACGGACTCTGCTCTTTCCCTTGTGCCGCATGGCCAATCTGTTAGCAAGGCCTATCGGTGCTATTGGTGCGCCTTCAAATACATCCAGAATCTGAGCCTCCTCCGCGGGCCTGCAGGCTCTGCCCTCCTCTGAAGCCCTGCCGTGGCCTCTTCTCTGGCCTCTCTGCCTTCACTTTTTGATCCCACGATCCGTTTTCTGCACAGCAGCTTGAGTGATCTTCATAGAACGTAAACTAAATCATATCGCCACTCGGAAACGTTATAGGAAGTCCCCATGTGTCCATAGAATAAAGCCCAAGCTCTGTACAAAGACCTCCGGGCCCCCCTTGTCGGGCCCCAGCCCAGCACTCCTGGCTGCTGCCTTGTCTTGGCCCCCCGGTTCACTCTGCCCATGCGTCTGCAGCCACGTTGACCTTCTCGTCGTTCCTAGAACGTTCTGAGATTGCACTGTTGTATAGGCTCCTTCCCCGGACTCTCAGCAGGCCTGACTCTTCTTGTCATTCACTCATTCATTCGACTAAGGTTTATTCACGTTTGAAAAATATGACAGGCTCTCTCTTCGGCACTGTGATTCTCACCTGAAACTTCTCCCCCTCAGAAAAATCTTCCCTGAAACTTGCCATCTCTTCTATTACTTTTGATTTCTTTTATTTTTAAATATTATTTTAAAAATAATTTAAAAAAATTATTGTACTTATTACTACATAACATTACATCACATATTTTTTAACTTGTTCTTTTTTCTTAAATAGAATGTAAATTCCTCAACTTTAAAATATGCTCCAGGAGCATAAAATAATCCAATCCTGAGTAACTCACTGATGGGGAAGAGAAGAATTTCAATATTTTAATTATGTTCAAATATGCCACTATAACCAGAGGAAAAGTATATGTTTGAGATGTCAGAAAATGAAGGTGGTGGTGTAGATTATTAGGGAATAGGCAGCAGGAATTAATTTACTGAGCTAGTCAATTTATTACTCACCACACTCTACTTCCTGTACAGGCACATGAAAGGAATATACTAATCAAAATTTAAGGAAATATAAAAACATTGAAGTATTGAAGTAATTCCTCAATATCCTTGGACCGGTAGCTGGAGAAGGGTGGTTTACTTCACTGGTCCTCAGACCTAGCTGCAAATCAGAATCTTTAGAGGGTGATCTTTGCACATGCCGATTCTTCAGCCCCATCCCTGGAGATGCTGACTCTCTAAGGCTGTAATGGAGCCTAGGAATCCGAATGTTTCAGAAAACCTTGCCAAAACATTTCTGATGGTCAGCCTCACCTGGAAACTACCGGGCAAGTAATGTGCCCATCCTGTATGTTTTTACTAGACTAAGAAGGTATTTGAATAAACTGGCCACATGGGTTACTTTGGGTTTGAGCTTGGACATTGTTGATCTGGAACTTCAATTTTTTTTCCCATGGCTGCATACTAAACCTTGAATTCAGTGCTACAAGGAATCCCTAGATTATATTAGATCCATGAAGGCAAAGTGAAATCCTTGATTATCTCTATGTTGTGAACATTTCCTTTTTTCAGAATAATTTTAGAAGCAAATAAACTAAAGCAACAGCTTCCTGCGATTGAGCCTGCTGCACTATTTATTAATAGTGAAATGCAGGAAGTTGAGCTTTGTCACCCATCTCTCACTTTTTTACCACAGAAAACTGACCCCTTAGTTCCAATGTGTTCTTGGTCAGTACCTACTAACTTGGAACACAGATTCATTTGATTATACTCAGAGATGTGCCAGAAACAATTGCCATGATTAAATGCATCTAATGGATTTAAACATCCCATGAGGAAATAAGACAAAATTCTCAGGCTAGTTTTTCTTTTCTAACTGAGAGTTTATTCTCCACTGGGATGGAATACAAATGCAAAATAAAATTCTCTAGCCTACAGCATGATAGTTTTTGTTGTCCTGGACTCTTTCATGCCCCAGTGCCATTTGCTGATTACATTTACAGAGCACAAGTGATTTTCAACTCACAGTACATTTGGGAAGTAAACCTAATGGGCATACAAACAGCCAATTGCAGTGTCAGGGAAACTAACTCAATACGTTTCCAATCTTTAAAACTCAAGTTTTCTGAACTATGGATTGGCACAGCAGTACAAAGGTTTGAGTTTTATGTGGCTGGATGAAAACTTTATATTACTGTAAAATGGAAAGAAATAAAAATTTTTCTTAAGTTACCTAGGTATTTTATTTGAAGCCATATTATTCCCAGTTCTAAAGCTGCACCTATAAATCCAGAACATGACCATGAATATAGGTGCAGTGGGGTGGGAGTTTAATTGCATAAGTCCTCCTTGACAATGTGTTGATGTACTAAGCTGCCAGCAATAGTCACCAGCTGAAGGAGTTTCTATTGGCCTGCTAGTTAATCTGAAATGCAAATGTTACCATGAGACGGACTGATTTTCTGTGAATGCATTTTAGGTGGGAAGAAGCACTGCTAGAAAGAAGATGGAACTCTCCTGCTTCTATCTAATGTATGCAAATACTTTAAACTTATTCCTCAGTTCAGCAGGCAGCAAATAAAAAACATCCCTGTGATTCCTTACTCTAGTCTTGGCAATGGATAAGGGGCACTGTTTTTCCCTCCTAATCCTATAGTCCTCTTTGATAGTTCATCACGCACTTCAAGAAAATCTGAGCAGTATTCCTTGAGACAAAAATAACAGCTTCCCAAAGAAAATTAAACCAGCTCCATCCCACTGTTGCTTTTGATAGGTTAAAACATGAGACCCATTTACATACTACTGCATAATTAATAAAAGGCACAGCAGAATAACTGACAGAAAATATGAATAAATACATGAAATTTCACAAGATATCCCTTCATAGAATAAACACAAATGAACTGTCAACAGGAGAACATTAGAAGTGACAGTTCAATCTTAGCCAAAACAAAGCCCCTTAGCTATTATTTCAATTTTTGGGAACCAGGAGTAAGAAATGGGATAAAATAGGCTACAAATAACTACAATACAAGGCAACAAATGCCATGAAAAGGTAGCAATAAAGTACGGGAGGAGTTCAGAGATGAGAACCCTCCCCACAGGCCACATCCCGAACCCCACTCTTCTTGGATGCTTCCTGGCAAAGGTGGAATTTAAGATGAACCCTGAGGTATGGATAAGACTCAGCTATATGGAGTCAAGGACGAGAAAGGTGCTTCAAGCCAAGAGAACATGATCACAGTCATGAAATGAAGAAAGTGCAGAGAATGTGCAAAGAATAGTAAATAGTAAGAGTTTCTTCACTTTGTTTTTGTTTTTGGCCTTAGAGAATGTGGCCAGAAGAAGTATCTGAACTTAGATTATACTTTTGGCAAAGTAAATTATAGTCAGATTCCTGAGTAATGGGAATAGTAGGTAAAGAACTCTTGGTGCAAAAGAAAGTCATTGAGAAAGAAAAATTTGGGTACAAAGAAGTAATAAAATTAGGACTTATTTTAGGAAGATTCATCTAGCAGCAGTATGGATGGGACGGAGATGAGAACTAACATAAAAACCTTGTTTAATATATCTTGATATTTTTCAGAGAGTTTAATTGAAATTTATGCCTGAAAATATTTAGAATAAGATACAGAGACATTTCTGGATTAAATTATTCATTGGGAAACCTTAGACATTTAACCACTAAAACCTCAGGTTTTCCATCTTGAAACAGGAACTACAGTGTCTTCCTCTGACTTCTAAAATATCATTCTAACTTCTAAAATCTCATTTGCATAAAATAACAAAAGACCCCAAATGGCCAAAGCAATCTTGAGCAAAAAGAACAAAGCTGGAAGCATCACAATAACTGACTTCAAAACCTACTACAAAGCTATAGTAATCAAAACAGCATGGTACTGGCTTAAAAGCAGACATATAGACCCATGGAACAGAATAGAGAGGCCAGAAATAAATTCACACATTTATAGTCAAGTGATTTTTGACAATGATGCCAAGAACACACAATGGAAAAAGTGCAGTATCTCTAATAAGTGGTGTTGGGAAAACTGGTTATTCACATGTAGAAGAATGAAATTAGACTCTTACCTCACACCATATACAAAAATCAACTCAAAATGGATTAAAGACTTAAAAGTAAGATGTGAAACTGTAAAACTACCAGAGGAAAACATAAGGAAGTAGCTTCGTGACATTTGTCTTGGCAATGATTTTTTTTGGATATGATCTGAAAAGCAAAGGTGACAAAAGCATAAATAGACAAATGGAATTACATCAAACTAAAAATTATCTGCTCATCAAAGGAAACAATTAGCAAAGAGACAACCTGTGAAATGGGAGAAAATATTTGCAAGCCATTTATCTGGTAAGGGGTTAATATTCAAAATATACAAGGAATTCAAACAACTCAATAGCAAGAAAACAAATAACCCAATTAAAAAGTGGGCAGTGGATCTGAATAGACATTTCTCAAAAGAAGACATAACAATGAACAACAGGTATATAAAAATATGCTCAACATCACTAATCATCAGAAAAA
The DNA here is from genome assembly GCA_023783475.1 of Daubentonia madagascariensis. NCBI lineage: Eukaryota > Metazoa > Chordata > Mammalia > Primates > Daubentoniidae > Daubentonia > Daubentonia madagascariensis. The sequence continues at coordinate 11,114,999 of JAKFHU010000747.1, read as the reverse complement.
TGCAAATTAGAACTACAAAGAGATATCACATCTAACATACTGGTTAGAATTGATGTTATCAAAAAGATAAGAGATAACATGTTAGTGAGTGTGTGAAGAAAAGGAAACCCTTGTACATGGTTGGTAGGTATGTAAATTAGCATAGCCATTATGGAAAACGTTATGGAGCTTCCTCTAAAAATTATGACTAGAACTACCATAAGGTCCAGTAACCCAACTACTAGACATATGTCCAGAGGAAATGAAATCAGTATGTTGAAGAGATATCTGCACTCCCATGTTTTTTGCAGCATCATTCATACTAGCCAAGGTATGGAAACAATCTAAGTGTTAACTGACAGATGAATGGATAAAGAAAATGTGGTATATACACAATGGAATATTCTTAAAAAAGAAGGAAACCTTGTCATTTGTGACAACATGGATGAACCTAAAAGACATTATGTTGAGTGAACTAAGCCAGGTACAGAAAGACAAATGCCATATGATTTCACTTATATAGATGCTCCTCGACTTACAATGAGGTTATAGCTCAATGAACCCACGATAAAGTAAAAAAATTGTAAGTTGAACCACTGTTAAGTTGGGGACCATCTGTATGCAGAATCTAAAAAATTCAAACTCACAGAAGCAAAGAATAGAATGGTAGTTACCTGGGTCTGGGAGGGGTGGGGGCATTGGGGAGATGTTGAGGAGATGTTCAAAGGATATAAAATTTCAGTTAGATAGGAAGAATAAGCTTAAGAGATCTATTGTACACATGGTGACTATAGTTAGTAACAATGTATTGTTGTCTTGAAAATTGCTAGAAGAGTAGATTTTAAGTGTTCTCACTACAAAAAAATAGTAAGTATGTGAGATGATGTGTATGTTAAATTAGTTCAATGTAACCATTCCACAATGTATACATATTTCAAAAACATCATGTACACTATAAATATATACAATTTTTATTTGTCAATTTAAATAATTAATTAACTAATTAAAATTTCTCTGGAGGAAGATACTGTACCTTCAAGATGGCATTAATAATCCTTAAATTATTAAGATAGAACTTGGCCCAAAAGTTTTCAAGGTATGCTTTGTATTACAACTTCTCCATAATAAGGCAATGTTTCCTGGAGACAGTCATGTTGTGGGAAAAAGAAAGAAATAAAAACTAACAACAATAATAAGACTCCTCAATCAAGACCAAACCTAAATAAACAAACTAAAACAAACAAAACGTATTGGTCTGGCCTAATGTTCCTAAGATATTATTTACCTTGTAAGATTGGGTAAACCCCTTATTTAGGTATACGTTTCTTCAGTTAAAAAAAAAAAAACAAGCAAATAAACAAACAAAAATGGAGGCATACCCTTACCTAATTTTAGCCTTCTTTCAACTTGTCAAACTAAATAACAAACAGAGAGAGGCTGTCTAAAAGAAAATGGTATTTATTTGAGAATAGGGCATTGCAATGGGAATACACGTGCTATAGTAAACTATGTGCATATAAAGAAAAAGAAAGGTTTTTAAAGGAAAAATGAAGAATGCATAATTGTTTTGAGATAATTATCTGTAGCTACAAGGATCAATAACAAGGATGACTCCAGTCCAAGGCTGAACAGGAAGTTTCTGGGCAGATGTCCTTGCTGAAGTATTTTTTTTGTATAAGGTTGTGATGGCCTTTGGGCAACGTCGTGGTTTTTGTGGTCTTTTGTGACAGTTTTGTTATCAGGCATCTATACATGAGAACCCTCTCTTCATGACCTTCCCTGGCTCTCTTTGTCAAGTTTTTGTTTGTTATTTCTTTTAACACAAGTGACTACATTTTGATTCTGACAACTTTCACAAACTGTTAAGTGTCCATGAATTTCAGCCAAATGTAAGCCAGTGAAAATTTCATTAGTTTAACTGTTGGCACCAGAATTACTTTTGGAGAAGAAGTTGTCTTTACTTGAGAGAATACTTTGACAAAAAACCTAGGAATATAGGGTGAGACCCTGAAGTCATGGATCCCAGGTGCCAAAGCCTCAAAGGGAGAGCAAAACTCTTATGCATTAAAAAATAAAACAACAGGAGAGGACTAAAGGGAGACTAGACTAGAAGCTAGTAGAACCTAGAAAAATGATGGGAACTTGTGTTAGTTTACTAGGGCTGCCATTACCAAGTACCACAAACTAGGTACCTTCAACAACAGAAATTTATTGTCTAACAGTTCTGGACGATAGACGGCTAAGATCAAAGTGTTGGCAAGGTTGGGCTATCTGAGAGAGAAAGAGGGAGAATCTGTTTCATGCCTCTCTCCTAGCTTCTGGTGGTTTGCTAGAATGTTTGGCATTCGTTGGCTTTTGTTGCATCACTGTGATCTCTGACTTTATCGTCAATGGTGTTCTCTCTGCATGTATCTGTGTCCAAATTTCCTCTATTTATGCGGACACTAGTCAAAATGGATGAGGGGCCCACCCTACTCCAGTATGATGTCATCTCAACTAATGACATCTGCAACGGCACTATTTCCAAATTCAGTCACATTCTGAGATACTCCAGGTTAAGAATTTAACAGATGAATTTTCTGGGAACACAATTCAACTGATAAGAGAAACTGAAGGCAAAACTGTGGAAATAACCGAGGGACTTTTAACATGAAAAGTCACTGACACTGAATTTCAGGCAGTTTGTGTGGAAAACCACACAAATACCCATATAAATGGCCTGTTGGGTGGGGATTAGGGAAAAGATATGAATGGCAGCTATGGTCAGCATGGTGGAGAATAGGGAGCCCCTGAACAGAAATAATTTAGGAGAAGCAGCATCTGGGAGCCTAAGGTGACCGTGAGAGGGTGAGCACCCCAAGAATTGGTTGTGAGGATCTTGAGGAGGATGCTGGACTCTCTCAAAATCTAGGACATAAATGTTAAACCTTAACAGACAAGTGACTACAACTGACATCCATGTTCTATCATGTTCAAGTATGCACAGTATTTCTATTATACATTTTGAGACCTGATAATAGAATATTAGAAGTTTAAGGCTAGAAGGGACCATAGAAAATGTCTAGAATAAAGTTCTCTGAAATGTGTTATGACATTGTCCTTCAAATTTCTCGGCCAAGTAATGGTGCTGCAGGCTCTATCTCCCTCTTGGGCTAGAGCAATGCCTGCTAAGGATTTGGAGATGTCCTCTTGGAAATAAACCTGTTTAATTTTGTCGTACCATTGTTCCTAAACTTATTTGACTATGAAATTCACGTTTGCTAAGAAGAACTTTAGTGTTCCAGGAATCTTACTTTCCTCAAAATACACTTTTTAGATCACCAGCATAGTATAACTCCCTGAATTTAATGCTGAAAAGACATCACTTCAGAAAGGCTGAGACTGCTCAGGGTTTCAGAAGGTAGAGAATGGTAGAGCCATAAATTGAAAACAGGCTTCCTAATTCCTAGTCTAGTGTCTTTGGTTTTGTCTTCACTCTTTAGCTGAACCCCTATAGAATGATTCACAGCAGTGCTTAGGGCTTGTGCTCCAATGTCTCAGCTCCCTCACTTAGAAGTTTTGTGAATTTTGGTGAGTTATAATACTTCTCCATGCCTCAGGTTCCTCATCCTCACACAGTTGTGAAAGCTTTTAAAGGGCTCCGTTAAGCGTTAGAAAATATACAGTTCTGTTATATGGTGTCTAACATTACGAGGTCTGTCCAGAAAGTATCCACCCATTGTTAATATAATGAGAATGGTTTGCACGACCTCAATGTAACCTGGAAGCCAAGGAGAGTGGACTAGGATGTGCATGCGTGAACAATGATGGTATCACTGCACTAGTCAGTGGGGCACTAGGCACCATTGAGTGACCATGTGCACTGCAGGGCCATCACATTCAAAATGACTGAGCAAGTAGGGCAATGATTCTGCATCAAATTTCATGTTAAGCTTGAACATTCCTCCGTGGAAACTATTCGGATGATTCAGAAGGCTTTTGGGGGACGATGCAATGAGCGCAGTGCAAATAAAAGCATGGCACAAATACTTCAAAGATGGTCAAGAATCTGTTGAAAGTGATCCATCTTCTGGAAGGCCTGCAACAAGCAGAACACCTGAGACTGTTGAACGTGTACGGGTTAGGTTAAGAGATGCTGGGAGAACTGTGTGAGGTCCCAAGTTGCCTACTTTGAAGGGACCTAAGGCGTCATTGCCCTATGTACAGTGTTTCTTGTATCTTCTTCAATAAATGTTTCCATTTTTCATATTACATGGCTGGATACTTTCCCGACAGACCTCATATTCTCTAATTGTTTCATGTATGTAAATATTGCCTTCTCTACACTAAGCTCTAAGAGAGCAGTAATTGTTTTAGATACTTACCTTAATTTACCCCTCTCCCCATGGGAGGAAGGGAGGGAAGGATGGAGAGAGGGAGAGAGAGAGAGAAACTAGGTCCAATTCACACACCAAAGTGAATTCAATGGTTTTTATTTTATTCACAGAATCATGCATCCACCACCACCGTCAATTTTAGAATATTTTCATCACCCCACAAAGAAACTCTGTGCTCATTAATAGTCACTCCTACTTCCCCCCAGCCCCTCCAGCCCTAGGCAACCATTTATCTTTCTGTCTCTATATATTTGCCTATTCTGGATACTTCATATAAATGAAATTACAAAATATGTGGTCTTTCGTGACTGGCTTCTCTCACTTAGCATAATGTTTTCAAGGTTCATCACATAGAATCTGTCAGTACTTTATTCCTTTATTAACCCCATAATATTCCATTTAATAGATATACCACATTTTATTTGTTATTCATCAGTTAAGGGCATTTGAGGTTTTTTTTTTTTCACTTACTGGCTATTACAAACAATATTGCTGTGAATATTCATGTGCAAGTTTTTGTGTGGGTCTAAGTTTTCATTCCTAGGAGTAGAATTGCTAGGTCACATGGTAAATCTATGTTTAAACTTTTGAGAAGCTGCCAGGCTATTTTCCAAAGCAGGTGCACCAATCTGCATTCCCACCATCAGTGTCTGAAGATTCCACTTTTTCTGCTTTCTTGCCATTTGTTGTTTTCCCCAAATTTTTTTTTATTATAACCATCTTAGTGAATGTGAATTGGAATCTCTCTGTAGTTTTGATTTGCATTTCTGTAATGACTAAAGATGAGCATCTATTCATGAGCTTATTGACCATATTTATATCTTCTTTGGAAAATGTCTACTTTGATCCTTTGTCTACTTTTCAATTAGGTTGTTTGTCTTTTTATTGTTGAGTTTTAAGAGTACTTTATATATTCTGGATTCAAGTCCCTTATCAGGTTCATGATTGTAAATATTTTCTCCCATGCTGTGGGTTACCTTTTCACTTTTTTTTCCTTGATGATGTCATTTGAACCACACGTTTTACTTTTGAGGAACTACATTCTATCTATTTTTTTTTCTTTTTTCTCTTGTGTTTTTGGTGTTGTGTCTAAAAAGACTTTGACTAACCCAAGTTCATACAGATTTACTTTTATGTTGTCTTCCAAGAATTTTATAGTTTTATCTCTTATATTTAGGTCCATAATTCATTTTGAATTAATTTTTGTGTTTGGTGGGGTCCAACTTCATTCTTTTGCATGTAAATATCCAGTTATTCTAACATCGTTTGTTGATAAGACTGTTTTTGTTTTCCTCACTGAGTAACCTTGGCAGCCTTGTTGAAATCAACTAAGCACAAATGGTTTAGTATCTGGACTCTCAATTCTGTTCCTTTGATCTATATATTTAACGTTATGCTGGTGCCACAATGTCTTGATGGCTGCAGCTTTGTAATATGTTTTGAAATTGAGAAGTGTGAGTCCTCCTACTTTGTCCTTATTTTTCAAAATTGCTTGGCTTTCTCTAGTCCTTTGAATTTCCATATAAATTTTGGATCAGCTTGTTAATTTCTACAAAAAGTTTGGCGGGAATTTTGATAGGGATTGCATTGAATTTGTAGATGACATTGGGTAGTATTGCTATCTTAATATTAAGTCTTCTAATTCATGAACATGGGATGTCTTTCCACTGATTTGGTCTCCTTTAATTCATTTCAATAATGTTTTATAGTTTTCAGAGTTCCAGTTTTATACTTCTTTTATTAAATTTATATCTACGTATTTTGTTCTTTTTCATGCTATTGTAAATGGAATTGTTTTCTTAATTTCACTTTCAGAGTATTTATTTCTAGTATATAGAGATACAATTGACTTTTGTATATCTTGTATTCTGCAATCATGCTAAGCTTGTTCATAAATCCGAATAGTTTTTTAGTTGATTCCTTAGGATTATCTATATACAAGATCATGTTATCTATGAATAGGGATGGTTTTACCCTTTCATTTCCATTCTGAAAGCCTTTTACATCTTTTTCAGGCTTTATTGCCCTGGCTAGAACCTGTCATACAATATTTAATGGAAGTGGCAACAGAACGTCTTGTTCCTGTTCTTAGGGGGAAAGCATTCAGTCTTTTATCATTAAGTGTGATCTAAGCTGTGGGTTTTTCATAGATGTCCTTTATTTGGCTGAGAAAGTTCTATCACATATTATTTTTTGTAAGAAAAATTATTTTAAAAATACATACATAAATGAATAAATATTTTATTAATTGACTTGGATTTTGTGGTTTCATTCTTAAAGCAGATACGATATTACTCTTAACCTCAACAAAGAAATCAATTGAATTCAGATTCTTTTGAGAAAGTAAGTTGAAAACCTTAAGGCTTCCATTTCACCCAATTTTGTATGATTCTTTCTAACCAACCCTGCTACCTCTTTTGTTCGTCTGTTATCCTGGTCTTCATTATGGCTGTAGTAACTTTTAATGATATAATTCCTGTCTCTAATGATGGCTCTAATGCTAATGCCTAGCAGTTTCTTTCACATTTTTCATTATTGAAGTCTGATAAGCTCCAGGTGAAGATTCAGGGCAGTATCTTTAGAAAGTAGAAGTAGTAGCTATTAATGAGGCTTAGCCATTTCAGGAAATGATGAAAACTTGATCAAATGGAAACCCCAAGGAGACTGTCTTCCAGTAGTTTCTTACAGCCTCCACTAACAATGAGAATTCAATTAATAGAAAAGTTACACCTATAGATAACGTTAAAACATCAGACAGCTCATTTTGAATGAAGCTTATTGTGCAAATATATCTATTAACACTTTTACAAAGAATGGAAGCTCAGACAACTGCTGTATCAACAAGATTGCCCAAGATCAATTGGGTAATCTATATATGAATATATATATATATATATTCCCCTTCTCTAACCCCTTACATATTTCTACTCATTTAGCTGGCCTACTATTCAATAAAGAGAAGGCACCATTTTTTGTATATCAAATCCTATTTGAAATTAGAAGACATAAATATTTTGCAAGGTTCATTGGGATAAGTCAAAAGAAAGGTCCCAAATGAAACATTTTGGCCATAGGAGTTTGAGAGGAGGGCAAGGGACAGCTATCTTCTTAACATAAACATTTTTCTTCTTCTTAAACTTAATACAGAGTTTTGTGAGAGGGCTCTACTAAGTCATAAAATAACATGTTTTCTTGTTCTCTGTATTGTTAATTAAGTATGAAGTGAAGCCTCAAGCGTTTTTAGAGAATTGCATTTGAGGTTTGGGCCAAGAAAATACGAATTAGGGTCGTTAGGATAGGCATTTTAGCAGACAACAAATTTTACCTTCTTAATTTTGCCCTAGCTAAGATTAGCAATACCCCTGTGTCAGAGAGCCTTTTCCTAAGCAAGAGTCACACAACCTCTCAATTGCTAGATAATACAGAAAAAGAAAATAATTTAGGCAAATCAGAATTACTCTCCTTGACTAACAACAAAAAGCTCTTTCTTAGTAGCTGTCTAGAAAATCCCCAGCCAACATCATAATTAGCTAAGTAAAAGTAACTAGAAGGAGATTTTTGAACATAAATGATCAAGATTTGAGATGGCATCAGTCCTGATTTACATTTGATACAAGTACACAGTTGTGACTCTAATGTGATATATGCAGGCCCCATCAGCAAAGCACAAAAGGCTGCCTTCAAGGTGGATCAGAGTATTTCTTTTTTAAAAGATAAGAACAGGACTTCCTAAGCAAGTGTTCTTCAGATGGAATTTGGAGGGCTTACGAAATTGGATAAAAAGACATTATATTATTATTTCACTAATTATAACTGAAATTAAGTATTTCCTTCAATTAGTAATCCACAGAAGTATTAACAAAAACTGTGACCATGACCAATAGAAACTGTACATTTTTTACATCATTTTATATTTGCAGATATCTTAAAAATATTTTCATCAACTACTTTGAAATTATAGTAGCTATTAGACGTAGGATAAGTCTTTTATGTAAACCATTAATGAAGAAACACACGTAATATATACCACAAATTTAGTTTTTTAAACATTTTGATAGCTATTGCAATATAATTTTTGTAATCATATATATTTTCTTTTATTAATTTAAAAATATTTATCTGGAAGTGGTCTTTTGGTAATCACCAGACTGCCAAGGTCCATAAAACACACATAAGAACCTCTGGTGTGGTGAAAAAAAGGAAAGGAGGCTGTGTATGGGTGCTTCTTGCCTGGGCAAGAGGAATCTGCTACACGCTCCACCTTTGGGGTCGTCCAGCATGTATCTGCCTGGCCTTGTTCTCTCTTTGCATCTCTCCTCTGATACTTCTAGGTGATTGAGGATCACCTGCAGCTCACTGAGGATCTAATTGGAGATCCTGAGTCTATTTTTATCAGAGAAGATTTTCTTGAAAAGGAAACATAGAAAATTTACTCCAGCTTCAACAGAAAGGAAAATGAGTAGCTCACATGACAAGTCCATAGATAGAGCAGCTTCAGAAGAGAGATGAAAAATCTTTGGCCCTGTTCCACCAACACTGTGGGATCATTCCTCTTTGTCCCTCCAAGCCCTCCAAATTCCATGTGAAGAACACTTGCTTAGGAAGTCCTGTCCTCTTACAGGAAGCCAGTAAGAGGCCTCCAGTGATTCTGGCTGTCTTGTGCAGGTACTGCCTTATCCAGGGGAAGTAAAAGAGGAGTGTCTTTCCCCATGTTCACTACTTAGAAGCAAGAAAATGCTTTTGAGAACCTCCCATAAAGCTTTCCTTCATGTCTTACTGGCCAAGACTAGATCATATTCCTGTTTCTAAACCAATCATTGACAAGGGGACTCTGATTCTCATGATTGGCTTGGACTAAACTTTGAGGGTAGAATGGATATTGTAGGTACCCAGTAGGTACCATCTCACTCAATCACTTTCTACTAGAAATACAATATAACAGCGCCTTTATGAGGGTGACAATAAGAAATTAAGCAGACAAATATGGTGTGTTTCAAATAAAAATATTTCCGTTTTTCTCCCATTGCATTAGCTTTGTTTATCTTTGGACAAATGCTTTAGCCTTTAAATTTCAAGCTTCTAGATGAGAACTACAGTGTGAACCCATTGGTGGCCTTATAGAGGTGTTCTGAAGGTGAATACCATGCTCTGAAAACAAGCTGACTCTTCTGAAAATGGTGCCAGGCCTCTCTTATTGTTCTCACCGACAGACAAATCTCGCTGACAGAGAAGCTGCCCAAATCTGCCAGTTCAACTCTAAGACTTGTCAGGCAATGTTGGATTGGAATTCTCAGGTTTTAAACACCTTGGAGTGTCTACAATTTTCTTACTACAGGTCAAAAAATTTTACAAAGGGAGGGGATCTTAATGTCATTAATTATAACAAATGCCTCAGCACTACTAAGGGTCAGAAGTATCTAAATCTAACAGACAAACCTGAAGTGTATGACTCCAAATCATTTGAAATTTTAAGTTTTAGAATGAAAGTCAGGACTTTTATGAAGTCCTGGCCTACCAGGGACTCAAAACCTCCTTGCTCAGAAAGAAAAATTTGAAAATGAGTGAGAAATATGGTCAACTGTGCACACTACCTGCAAACTTCAATAAAGGAGACAAATGAAAGATCTGTTCTTAGGAATAAATGGGGGAAACAGTGAAAGTAGAATGGGCAAATTGAAAAGCATAGCGTGCACTCTGTGAAGGCATCCTGTGGGGGATTCGATAAAGGAGCACAAAAATGTTTCAGGGCTTCATTTGAAGCTGGGGTATAGGTGCACATGTAGCTGAGATGAGGACCCTATGTTGCCTGCACGGGGGTAGAGGGTGAACTTTGGAGAAGGAGGTTGTACTGTCTTTTATCTGGATCTTTTTACTAATGCTGAGTCCAAGCTATTAGACCTGGCTTTGGCCTTGTCTCTTGGTGGCTGTGGGAGATGACAACATAATGCCTGTTCCAAAATGCTGATCCTGCAACTGGGAACTCCTCACATGTCTTGGTAAGCTTTTGCTTCACTTATGCTTCACCACAGTAGGCCAATAGGAAAGCCAAGGGAAAAGGAACTAATATTTTGGAGACCTGTAGTGGTGTTTCAGATTCTGTGTCCTTAATGCTCTTCCCTCTGCCTCATTCTCCAATAAGCCCTACTACCCTCACCTGCCATCTTTGCCCAGATAAACACCTCACTCCTTACTGTGCTAGGTGGGGTGATGCTTTTCTGGGATCTCATAACAGTCTTCATGTACCTTTAATAGGGTTCACGTTACCTTGTTCAGAATTTATCTAGTATTTTTGTGTCTCTCTCATGCCAGAATGTGAACTTTTCCAGCGTGAGCAACATTTCTTATTCATTTGTGTATCCAGCTCCTAACAGAGTGCTCAGCCCATATTAAGTGCTCAAATAATGTTTGATGTCATTGAACAGAAATTGCTAGAACAATAAAATGAAGTGGCCTCACTTTTCCAGGAATGTTCACAGTGCCCTTCCAACCTACACCCCTGCCCTATTCCACTCTACAAGGTACATCAATCAAGGTGTTTTGATGACATGTTTTGGTGGTCTGCCATAGACATTTGTATGGAGCTTTTCCACAAGAGTACAGGAAAATGAAAAGAAAAATCTCTAATGCTTCAGCTCAAAATGCATTATCAAATCTCAGGCTATTAATATGCAGCTAGCATGATGATCAGGCTTTGGTATTAAATATCATTATGATTTTTATTCATTCTAAGGTCACCAGTATCAATCTCTCAATAAATCAAGTCAAATTTAATGTATACCAAAAAGCATGATTAATAGTAAGAAGACACTATCAACTAATAAAGATTCCCAAATGTGAGTTTGAGTGAATCTGAGACTAAGAAAATTCAATGAGAAGAAAATTATTTGAAAGATATTTTTAACCTGATGGAAAAAAGCAGCAAACTAAAATTACATCATCTATTATGATATTTCAAACTCAAACATCTGAGTTTTTTTTGAAAGAAGGAAACTCAAAATGCATCCTTCTCCTAAAAGAGTAGAAACCATGAGATCCTCTAATCCTCCCATGTCAATTAGTCTCTTCCACTCATGCCTGATTAGAAGGCAGAACATGGAGTTATTAGGAGTTGTTGTGGTGGTTTTAGAAAGGCGAGGGCAAAGGCTTTGATGTGAGAAGTCAGGATCTCCTTGAAGCAATGTTGGCTATTTTCTAGAACAGATACACATAGCATGTTGGAAGTGATGGTAGCCACACTGAATGGGAAGGATTGAGCCCAGGCAAGACACAGATGTCTGATATTCTTCAATATGTGAGCTTTCCGTGCTCCTTTATACCCTCTTATCTGACAGCCAAGGGGCAAAAAACACCCAGGGTTCCCTGATACAATAACCAGGTCCTCAAACCTGTCCTCTTGGGCTATGGCCATTTTGAATCTAAATATCTGAGATGGTTCTACTTTGTTCAGGGAACTACTTTTAGCTGGCAAAACAAATTCATGAAGATAGTATAATATCTTAATCTTTTACCTATCCCAACAGTCATATTTACACTGAGCCATATATTTCAATACCTACTTAAGCCCATGATATGATTCATGGTAGAACTGTCTAGAAAGCCAGAGGGAGTGCTGAGCAGAAAGGGATTCTTCACACCATGGAACAACAAGTTAAAGTGCATTCATCCAGGGGGTTGCTCAAAGTGCTCCATTGGGAAGAAAAGGTAGGCATTTTAATTTATATTTTTGTTTATGTTATCCTTTTAAATTTATTTGATAGTGCATAATTTATCAGCATAGTAGGGTACATTTAAGATTTAGAGATAAATAGATGTACACATATTAGGGTTGCATGCTCTATGGTTTGTTTTTTTTTTCCTGAAAATGATATGCCTTGTTCCATTCAAACCTTGCTGTCTTGATGGCTACATACATTATATCAGGCTGCAGAAGATTTTCCCATTCTGATTCAACTGCTCCAGGGGCTCTGGGCTTGCCTGTTTCTGCTCAATTTTGGTAAATGATTAAGGTATCAGCATCCAGTTATAAGGGCCATTTTCTTTTCTGCACAGAAAGAACACATGGCTGATTGAGTGACGATATCTCTGTTCTCCATGAATTGTAAGTCCAGCAATATTGATCTGCATAGACATTTGGTCCCAAGCTACAGATTGAGCAATGCTGAAGTGGTTATGTTTTTTAGATGCATTGTCTATGAGTGTTTCGTGCATTTCCCTCTTCATGATGATTATTATTTTTTTTACTCACTTAAAGCCATCAGTTTGAAATGATAATCTTCTCCTGGTAAAGAATTCCTACCCTGTCTCTGTCTGCCTGGGGAATGTAGTTAAAACCATTCAAAACAGAACTTCAATATAATAAAAACACACATTTAAAACTATTTAGAAAAATCCCAGATTCCAATTACAAAAGTACAGCATGGAGATGAATGGAATCCAATTTCTAAAGGGCAGAAATGCATCCTGACAAAGCAGGAGGAAAGCTCACTGACTATTCAAAACAGAATACACTAGAAGGTTGAAATAGTTCTTAATTTCCAGTCCTGTGCTGCCAGTGTTTTATAAAATATTTTCTATAAAATATGTTACCAACTACTTGAACTATTTGTTTTTTCAGTAGCTTTGGGTTAATGACAGGGCTAGGATGATGTGAAAAAAGGAAAAGACTCATCTGGGTCATAGGCTAACTGTCCATCTGAATGTAGAAAGAACAAGGACCTGGGCATCTCTAGCTTAGCTCCAAATGGATATTATGAATTAGGCTTATAGATAGAAAGAAGATAAAAATAAAACTCTCTTCTCCTTTGCATTCCTTTTAGTGACAGAGAATGGAGTAAATATTGTATCGTCAGGAGAGAGAGGAGAAATCAGCCTGCCTGGCACTGTGATTTTCTATTTTACTTACAGGTGATTTTCTTGGGAGATCCCTTTGTACACGCTTCTTTTATTTTCTTAGCATCTTGGGGAATTCAGCCTGGATTCTTCCCTATGCCCAGCTTCAAAAAATTATATAAGTGTAGAAACCCTATAGATATTGCTAAAATTGGTATGACCTGGTCTTACCAGACTTGAGAGTCAAATACGATCACAGCACAGTTATTGTTCCCAGAGTCTTGAGGGGTTTCTAGCCTCCTTTATTCCATGTAAATTCAAATCCCTTCCTTCCAAGAAACTCCCCCACTCTATTTGAAAAGTTGTAACCACTGATGACACTTTTGAGCTTTTTTCAGTTACTGATGGTTGGATATAAGAAGCAATGAAAGGGTGAAGATTTGCCAGATCTGTGGCTTTATGGTTTTCAAAGCCTGGAAGTAATCTCCTCTTTCTTTCCTGGAGCAAGGCCTCAGGCCTGAGATAACTAACTCTGCTACAGAGGATTCATTTGAATTAAGAGTAAACAAAATTATTCTTTAATCTCAGCAGTGAACTGAACCATTTCAAACTCAAATTGGCTGCAACTATTAAAAGGAGACAAATGAAACCAGAGAATCAGAGAAGCAAAGACTTTTGGTCATCTAATGTGGGTCCCTAAGGATACAGCCTGCAGAAGCCTGAGAGGCTTCTGGGAGGTAGAGAGGCTTGTTCTGAAGATCCAAGACCAAAATATTAATATCTTTGCATAAACAATTCATTCTAATACAGTTTGAGATGTCATTTCATATTGTACCTAAAAGAGTAAAATGTAAAGGTGGAGTAGACCTGGGTGGGGGATGGGGTTGGACACATTCTTTGCAGCCTGTTTATTTATTTCCAGGGACATCCTTTTCCATCCTAAGTTGTTTCAACCATTGAGCTATCTTAGGCTGATATGTATTATTATGAATTTCTTTAGAATTGGTTTTCCTATTGGTAGAATTGTGTGCCTATATGTTTCCATCTAGACAGACCTATTTTAAAATCTTGAAACCTGTTATTTGCTGGGTGTCATTTAAACTAATTACTTAATTCCTCTTTCTTTTTAAAACAGAAGCAAAAATATGTCTTTCAAAGTTTGCTAAGAAGATTAATTTGGAGAATACTTGTAAAGTGATTTAACTCACACTGAACACTCAGGAAATCTTTGTTCTTCCCCATCCCATCCTTGAACGCTTCACAGATTCACAGGGCATCAGAATCTACCCCCACACCTCCACCCCAATTTCCTTAATTCTTTGAAACACAAATTCAAAAACTGGGCAGTCTTCCTTCTGTCAGTGAAGTCCTACCACAGGAAAAATGACTAAGAGAAACCTAGAAAAAGAAAATAAAATAAAACTGTGGGGCAAAAAAGAAAAAAATAAAGGAGGGAGCTCTATTTCTCTAGATTCAAAACAACCAGGCAATTGGATTAATTTAGCCAAGCATTAAATCAAGTTAATAAAAAAAATCATTAGCCAAGCAACTTTTTGAATGATTGGTTGAGGTGATGCCATCAAAGGAATTTCAAGCAGAGGTTTTTTGGTGAATATCTCACCTTTATCTTTACTGCTTCTCCTTTCTATTCTGTTTGTCTGTTGTGTTTTTTGAGGGGCTTTGGAAATTATAAAATACTGTAAGCTCATTGTAAACCAAATAAACGAAACAAAAATATACAAAGTGAAAAATGAAATCTCCTCTTTCTTACGCCATCATACTCCTTAGAGAAAGCCGTAATACTAATATTACAATGGTAAGTCCTAAAGGACTTTGCACATATTGTTCTTCAATCTACTCTTTCATTTAGCAACATATTCTGATCATCTTTCCAAAGAGTGTGTAAAGAACTCCTCATTTTGACTGCAGCTAGTATGATGTTTTTAAATGTACCCTAATGTATTGACTCAATCTCCTGATCTATGGACATTTTCCTGCTCTTCTTTGATGAAGTTCTACTGAATCGTTTATTTCACGGGCTTCTGTGTCAGAGGGAAAGTTGGAATATCTCTACCCCAGGTATATCTTTGGGTCCTCAAGAACCGGGAGGCCCCAATGATACTACAATCATTTTTCTAAGTGGTTAAATGGTCAATGGGAAAAGTCTCATTGGGCCCTGTGATTTTAGCCATGATGCATTTTTGTGGGCTCACCAGCATTTCCGTGTGCATGATAATTTTTGGAAACACCTCAAAATTCTGTTAGATTTACTATATATTATCTTTAGCTCTCACAATGTTGTGGTTGATGATCTGGCTCTTGTCCAGCCTCAGTTGTCACTCTTTCTCCACATGCTGTCCAAGCTACAGTCATCCAAACTGCTGGCTGCTAAGCACAAAGGCCATGTACTCCACCCCTCCTTACCTCTACGTGTGGTGTGCTCGGTGACACAAATCCTGCCTTCCTCGCGTCTCTCTAGTGACATAGTCCGTGTTCATAAACCTTTGGTTATTGCTTCCTCTGTAAATTTCTTCTTCCTCATCTTATCCCACCCAAGACAAAATACTCTTTGTATCCTATTGTAACAGTGTGTTTAAAGTCTCCTTCTTTTCTATGGAATAGGATTCTTGAGGGCAGTTACTGCATTGCGAGTGTTCAGCCAGTGTCCAGCCCAGAGAAGCTGCTGCCTTGATGTCAGATGATCAGGTGACTCTAACCCACCTGACTCAAAGGGCAGCTACCTAGAGATACCCTTTTCATTTAGCATAGGCTCTAGATGCGAGAAACCGACAGGGCACTACTATGATCTGGGAGTACATGTGGACAATTTTATATGATGACAATTTCAAAAGTTGCCTTTTCTGCGTAAGCTGCCATCACACTGAAAGTTGATGGCACAACTTTACTGTACACTTTTCCCACTGCTAAGTAATGCTCAACAATGTACTGTAGCATCCAGTACAATAGCAGGTTCCATATGGCTCCTCACCATTTACTTCTACGTTCACTGGCAATTTAGAATGGCATTGTTCATTATATTTCAGATGTCAGCCTGGCTGGAGCCCATCCAAGGATATGTACTTAAACTGTCAGAAAGCAAAAGGCTGACATTGGGCATGACTCATTACCGTGCAATAGATGTGAGAGAGCATTTCAGGGGAAAATCAGCTTCAATCAGTATCAGTAGATATCGTGATTTTCCTCAGCACTGATAATGATGCATCAGTTCAGAAATGACAGCTGCTGGACACCTGTCATTGCGTCATTTATACTATTCCATACCACCAGCCTCCACGCTCCAGTCATTGATCTAATTTTCTTCTGTTTTTGGAGGATCAACAACAGTAACAACAAAGGTGTAAATAAGTATTCTTTCTAAAGAAATTAGGTATGCACCAGAGTGATTATCACAATTGTAATGGGATACTGGCCTTTGTGTTCACAGGAAAGGCTCTTTGCTTACCTACTGCTTGCATGGAGAAAGCAAGATTTTCCTATTTCTAGAGCTATCTCTAAAGGTAACACCTCATGTGCTTTCTAATAGCTTAGCTTATTTAAGCTTTGTACAAGCCCTGTAAGGTAGATTGATATCATCATCTCTATTTGGCAGCTGAGAAATCTGAGGTCCTACTGGGAATCAATGAAAGAGTCAGGAAGGCTCAAACTGAGGTATTCTGCCCCCATGGCTTTCCAGAGGAGAACTCATGACAGGAGAATTCTGGATCAAATCCTTCAAGAATCCAGGAGCCAAATACTTCAGAGAGCTCTAGAAAAGAACAGCCATTAAAGAGCTGAAAGAAGACAACTTTTTCCAAGGGCTTTCCACTTTCCTACTATTGGCCCTAAACATTTGATGTCTTAAAATGAGCCCAAGAAAGGGAAGCCATCTCGAGCTTCACACAAGTTGCCACAGAAGCACCTCGACAAAGTATCAAGAACTATATAGTTTTCCATTTTGTTGCTACCATAGAAATACTGCCTGTTCAATTCTTATCATATTAGTTCCCTTGGTAGTTTCCCAGAAGGAAAGGCCAGATGTATCTCTGTTTATAATATAGCTTTGTAAATAGATAATCAAGCATTTCTTCTGATGGTGCTGTAAAAAGTGAACAAAGTTATTTGTTCTTCAAGGGATAGACCTTCTGAGGATGCTACTAGGTAGACAAAAACCTGAGGAATTATGATGTTGTGCTATCGTATCCTTGCCCCTAGAATACTTAGTATGAAATCCTTTTTCTTCCCTTCCCTGTAACTTTTTTTCTTTCTCTTGGTATATCTTAATAATGCTGAGAAATGGAAAACCTGAACACCATGGCTGTTCCAATTTACTGGGATTTTTAAAGACAGTTTCATGAGGTTCCCAAAGGTCATCAACTGTGTAGCTGTTGGATTCCAGTACCTCTCACACTAGTAAAGCTCCTTGCTTTCTATAGTCATCTTTGAAAAGCAATAAATAATTCCTGAACACTTTGGCAAAAACTTGATTCTCACTAGAAAACAGCATAGGAGCAAACCCACTCACTAACCCACAAAGGTCTGGCACACACTTATTATTTGTATTAAAATGAGATTAGGAGGCAAGCAGATCAAGATAAGGTGATACGTACAGTTGCTTCCCTTCAGCAAAACATTTGGCAAGGTGGATATCCTTGATGTCTTTAGAACAAAATAAAAAACTATCAATTGGATGATAATATAGTTAGTATATGTATAGCTTGTTAAATTATTTTATCTAATATGTTGATTACAATGTTGGAGGGAAGCTTAGTGTATGTATTGGTAAGAATTGACTAATTAATGTTAATAGGTTAATAATCATAAGAAAGGGTTTTTTTTGAAGTAATAGTACTGCATAGGCAGTTGATATACTTCTCAGTTGAAGATTTTTACCTATTTAAAGTATTTGAATTCGTTGTTAGAGAGTGTGTTAAAAATGACTAGATCCCCGCTTACCTCATGGCACCACTGGCAAGGCTTGTGGCTGACATAAGACACTAAACCTTGGGATATCCCTTTCACAGAAGAGGGAACAGCTGACCAGTAAGGGAGTACAGCATGGTTAAATAATTAATTTTATCCAAAAGGATGGGAGAAGAAGTAATATGTTTCCTGGACAAAGGGATTAAAAAAAGAGTGCTCTTTCTCCATGTTTTCTTTCCCCTTCCACCAGTTTGATGAACGTGAGTATGGATAACTTGGAAACTACACTGTTATGATAAATAGAACCAGAATATGACTAGGACCTGAGTCTCTGAATCACTAGGTAAAGAACTGCCCACTGACCTGGAACTGTTATGAGATTGTTATATGAGTGATAAACTTCTGTTGTGTTGAGACACTGAAATTTTATTTTGTTTTGTTTTCATCAGTGCTGGTGTAACTCGAAATAATATAAGTCAAAGCTCTGAAAAGCCATTGCCCATTAAAACGGATCAGACAATCTGACAGCAGCTTGAGTTCTAGACCTAGTGGTGTCTTGGTGATAAGCTCTGGCTGGTGGCAATTCTTCTTTCACCCACTGGAAAATAGATGACCTAGTATCTGGAAGGTCAATATTGCTGGGACACCTGTCCTTTCTTCTTTAATTTTATCAGCTACAGGAATATCAGGAGACTAAACACATTTCATATTTTGTGTTGTGCTAAAGCTTTCAATACTGACTTAGAAAGTAGGTTCTTGAAATATAAGTTATTAAGTGTATGAATGTCAATTTGTGCCATATGAATCATTTTCTTACCATACTATGGCATGTAGGAGCCTTAAAACTGCATAGGCATATATTAAATATTTCATCAATTACTTGGATGATGTAGAGTGTCTGTTAATCAGGGTTCTCCAGAGAAACAGAACAAATAGGAGATATATATATATTAGAGGAGATTTATTATAGGAATTGGCTCATGTGATTACAGAGGCCAAAACCTCCCACAGTATGCCATCTGCAAACTGGACAACCAAAAAAACCAGTGGTGTAATTCAGTCTGAATATGAAGTTCCTGAGAACCAGGGGGAGGCAATTATGTGACTCTCAGTCTCCGGCCAAAGGCTGAGAACCAGGGACAGGGGGAGAGGAGGGACTGCTTGTGTAAGTCCTGGAGACTAAAGGCCTAAAGACCTAGAACTCTGATGTCCCAGGCAGGAGAAATTGCATGTCATAGCTCCAGAAAAGAGAGCAAATTTGCCCTTTTGCTTCTTTGTTCTATTCGGGTCCTCAATGGATTGAATGATGCCCTTGCACATTAGTGAGGGTGATCTTATTTACTTAGTCTACTGATTCAAATACTAATCTCTTCTGGAATCCCTTCATAGACATACCCAGAAATAATGTTTTCCCAAGTATCTGGATATCCCTTAAGCCAGTCAACACCTAAAATCAACCATCACAGGGTACCTGTTTTTCACACTTGTCATAGAGACAAAGATGAAAGGGGTAGACAGGTATTACAATAGTTGAGATAATATATCTTTTGCTCTTATGCTTCCAAACTATTTCCTATGTCATTTATTTGGCCCAAAATTCCCTTGTCCTTTCTTTTTCATCTAGCTAACCCTCCACATCTTTCAAAGTTAATCTCAATTCTTACCTCCTCCAGGAGGCCTCTGTCCTCCACTCATAGTTTATTTATATGTCTTTTGTCTGTACTTTCTTGATGTCTGGGCATGTCTTCGTCCTTGCATTCATATATACCCCTGTAATTTGATTTTATTTATGTTTCTTTGTCTCGTAGTCTATATGTCTTAATTTACCTTATTCAATGCTGTGTGTTTGAAGTCTAGCACAGAGCCTAGCACTTTGACTGTTTTAGTTATATCCTGTCCTGTTCTATGACTGATTTATGTTGATTGGTACCCTGAATGAATGAAAGGCCAAATCAGTACATTTTTAAAAAAATCAATAATCACAAATGATACACTCAAATAACTGATGTAAAATAAAAGTGATACCAAGGCAGAATTTCAAGCTTTTGAAAAAATAAACACAAACAAAACAAAAACAAACAAAAAATACCCTTTACTGCAAATAAAGAATGCAGGCTTCGTGATTTTCAAAAATTAACGTAAAAAAGATCTGGAGTTTTAGAGGACCACAAGTTCTGAAGGAACCAAAGAAGAGATGTTGCATAAATACAAGTAGAGGGTCCTGATCAGTGCAGAAGATAGTGCCATATACTGTCTATGGTAAGGACACCTCTACAATATTCTTTACAATAACAGGTACCATTACTCAGAAGAAACCAAAGGATGCCCAAATGACAATGACCAGGACAGTGATCAGGATAGATCTAGGAAGACCTTTCAAAATATCTGAGGGCTTGAATATATAAAAAGAAGTTGAATTACTCTGTTGGATGTGATAGGTACAAACTAGGACAAACACATAAAAGTTACAGAAGATAAGTTGTACAGTTTTGGAGAAATATGTTCCAATAATTAAGATTTTTCAAAAATGTCAAGGGCTACCTTGGGCAGGTTGTAGAATTTGGACAAAAACTGAATGCTGTTTCATCAAGTTGTGGTAGAAGAGATTCCTGCATTAGGAGGGAAGTATAGGTGCTATAGACTGAATGCCCCTCTTCTCAAATTCATATGTTGAAACCTAATCCCCAATATGATTGTATTTGGGGATGGGGTCTCTGGGAGGTGATTAGGTAATAAGAGAGGCGTCCTTATGAATAGGATTAGTACCCATAATAAAAGAGACCTCAGATAGCTCCCTCACCCTTCCCCTAAGTGAGACCACAGTGAGAAGACATCCATCTATGGACAAGGAAACAGTCCTTCACCAGACACTGAATCTGCTGGCACCTTGAGCTTGGAATTCCTAGCCTCCAGAACTGTGAGAAATACATGTTTTGTTGTTTATAAGCCACCCAACTGATGGTATTCTATTATAGCAGCCCAAACAGACTAAGACAGTAAGTAAGATAAAGTTATTGCCCTTAACAACCTGACTATCTTCGATTGGCTGCAGTCAGTTAGACTAATCATATCTTACTCCAGTATGTGCATGAAACTGTCCTTTTTTCCTGCCTCTTTTTACTTCTTCTTCCATATTCTCTTCCACTTTTGCTCTCTTCCTCTTGCTTCCATTTTCCTTTCTTCTTTCTTCTCACTAATATCTACCTAGCAACTGCTTACTATAGGTCAGGTAATGTAGTAAGCACTGTGAGTTCAAGAATGAACAACTTATACAAGGTTGCTGCTCTTACAGAGTATACCATCTACTGAGAGATATAGACAAGTAAATAGGTAAATATGATACACGTTGTAAAAGCTATGGTAGGGGGTTTAGAGAATTCTTATTAACCCAGGCATAGAGTGCTTAAGGGAAATGGCATCAAGTCCTGTAAGTCTCTTGGAGCGAGCTCAGCCTTGGAGTCATTGGTAGCATTAACATTGTAGACCCAGCGTAAGCTGCATTCACCTGGCTCTTTGCATTGACTTTTTTCCAAGATGCTTCAAGCATTTTCCACATTCATTTCTCAATCATTAAATGTTGCTGTGAGAGACATAGACATCATATTGTTTTATATCCATCTGACAACCATCAGTGCTCGACAAGTGGGTTGGAAGGTGAGGGGTTGGAGGGGGAGAGAGAAAGAGAGAGAGAGAGATAATGGGAATAAGAGAGAGACAGAGTTGAATTACCTAAGTCTTCCAGGAGACATTGCCTCTTGTGACAAGATAGATTTTAATTTCAGGACTGGGTGTAAGCTAGCCTTGAATATGTAATGGCTAACATGATTGCCTACCGAGTCACCGTCAATCCAGATTTGAAACTCATTACTGTAAATTGCTTTGGGATACCTTGAGCATGAAAAATGCAATAAAAAACAAAATTTATTTTGCAAAAAAGGTGGCAAAACCATAAGGACATTTTTAGAGCACTCCTCATGGACGTGAGGAGCCAAAGAGAATAAAAGAGACCCTGAATCTGCCCATGGGGAACAGTGGTATCTGTGAAAAAGAAGAGAAAAAATAAGATTAAAGTAGTTTACTTTGGTCCCTGAGAAACAATGAGGAACTAATTAACTGAGCCAGTCTCAATACACCAACCTTTATTATTTGTTGTCCATTAAGATGTTTCTACCAGAAGTCAGTGGTGACACATGCTAATTGCATCCTGTTTGTGTTGACTACCATGCCCTCTATAATGATCATTTGTTTCTACAAAATTACCACATGTCAACACTTCAACCAAAGAGTCCAGTAAAGCCACATGTGACCTCCAGTAGGAATAATTTGGGTCGGTTTTCATTCTTTGTCAATCTGTCAAGGAAAGGCAAAGAATCTGGCCAGCACAACTGGAAATAACATTAATTTAGTACCAAAAATGTATTACAGATGTTGTACCCCTTATTCTATCTGGATGGCTTTCCCACCTTACTGTAAGAAGACTGTTACTGAAATAATTTTTAAAGCATGTGTTTTAATTAGTTAGGGATTGATGTTGTATTTTCTGAAAATAAAATCTTTACTAGGAACTATGATTAGCCTAGGATTGTTCCAAACTAAAATGAATAACTTCATTTAAGAGCACTATATTTGTTGTAACAGAGAAAGCAGTAGGCAAGAGTTTGAGGGTACTGGATTGCAGTTCTGGCTCTGATACCAACTAGCTGAGTGATCTTGAGCAAGTCAGTCTCTTTGATATGATGTTTCCTCATCTATAAAATGCAGATAATCTGTCTGCAACTTCACATTTCCTTTATCTGATACTCTTGGAGCTTTTTGAACTTTTTCTTTATAGCACTTATCACAGTTGTATTTGTACCATTATTGTGTGATTCTTTGATTAGTGACTTTCTTCTGCATTGATACTCCATGAGAAGAGGAATCATGTCTAATTTTGCATAACATTTCATCTCTAGCTTCTTGCACAAGCTTCTGGCAAAAAATAAGTACTCAATGAATACTTCCTGAATAACCAAATAGATTAACAATGTTTAGAAAAGATTCTATTATTTTATGAGTCTTAGAAATGGCACTCTCTCAAGACTTACTGAATAATCCAATCTCCACATGACTCCTCTGAATTTCCAGGACAACTTATCTATGTCTTTTTTAGAGAGCTTATACCATTCTCTTTCATTATAATTATTTGTGTAAATGCTTGTCACCCTACCTAGGATTCTGAAAGATGCTCTGAATGACTAGACATCGCCTTATGTATAATAGGACCTCAATAAATATGTGTTGAATGTGAGACAGTGTCTGTGCTTTATTTATCTTTATATCTAAGGGCAATAGATACTTTATAGTGTTTATTAAATTAAAGTTGGTGACATTTCACTTGTTTGTCAGGGATATTTAGGCTATAAATAACAGAAAGTTTAACTCAAACTTGCTTAATCAATGAGACAGTGACTTATGACTCACATAACTGAAAAGACTAGGATTATGGTAGACATCAGAAGGGTTAATGTTATCATTGCAGCCCCAACTTTCTATTTTTTCTCTCTAGCTTCCATAAATTTTGCTCCTTCCTAGGAGTGTCTGCTCCTAAGATGACTGCCAGCGGCTTCTTGGAACTATATTTATTTATTTTTTAGTAGTGCTTATGATGTGCTAGGCATGTTTTCAAGTGCTTAAGAAGCTCATTGAATGCCCAAAACAATCCCATGGGTAGGAATTATTAATATCCCCATTTTACATATGAGAACATTGAGGGACAGAGAGATTAAATAACTTGCCAAAGGTCATACACAGTGAAGTAGCCATGATTTAAACCCAGGTCATTTGTCTCCCTAGTTTCTGCTCCTAACCACCATACTTTCTTATTCAGTACAACAGAAACAAAGCTTCTTTTTTATTAGATCCTAAGGAATTAAGCTGAAACATCCTCCCCAGAAGAACCAAGCAAATATCTCTTTGCACCTCATTGACCTAACTGGATTAAGTGCTCATTCCAATCACCTTGTAGTCAATGACAGCAATGTGAAGATTGACTTAAGTCTACTAGGACCACATTCTTTTTCTTTTAATTAGGACCAATTTCTGAAGCTGAGTCATATGAAAATGTTATGGTCTGAATAGGACAGGGTAGATATCTAAGAAAATTCATTGATACTGTTATCATGGGTATGAGTGAGGATACATTGTGTAGACAAACAAGGGCAAATGGCAGCTGTGATTGGTAAACCCAAAAAGGTATTTTAAGAAGAGTTAGATATCAAAGTTTCTGTGTCTTCAAAGAATATATGGAATCCTAGGTAAGTCCACTGAGTAATAGGAATATTAGTTTGTGTACAACAGCTCTTGAACAACTTCATAACCCTGATCAGAGGAAGTCTATCTATAATATGTGGCAGCCAAAGTTAAACAACTGTATTGGCTAGGTGGACCAAGAGACTTATTTAATTAAACGTTAGAATTAGAATTGTCCTATAACTGTCCTATAGTTGGGTTTGTAGAAATAGCTGGTCCCTGGTTTAAGAAAACTCAAGGAGCATATTTACTAAGCTTTGGTCTGTAATAATGTAATGGGTTAACATTAGAATAAAACCAGCTGGTACTTAGTTGTAGTTTGAGAAAACTAAAGAGGAGCAGATCATTAAGTAACTAAATCAACATAAATCAGCAGCTTAAAAAAAAAAAGATGATCTCTCCACCAGTTTATCCCTGTAAATTGGCTCCTTCGCACACAATCTAGAATGTATCTGATAGTCCAAAATGCTTAACTGAAAAGATAAGAGATCTGGATTAGAAAATAGCTGATCTGAGCTGAAAACCAGATGCTTGCAACTCAGCTGAAATTTCTGGGGTAAATAAATTATGGACAAAAACAACATTTTAGAAATTCTGGTGTCAGTGAGCTAATGGACAGCTCCAGACAAAGACTGGAGAAGAAAAGCATTGTTATTTGAGGATGGTAATAGAAGTAATTATCTTTGTGCTAGGGGGAAAAAATAGCACTAAAAGGCCATGATGAGTCTATAGAATCAGTCAACAAAAGAAATTTTCTAGAATTATTTGACCTAATTACAACAGAGGATTTGCTGGCGGTTTTTGTAAATATCTTAAGGATGTAGCACTCCCCACAAAATGAGCTGGTTTCATTAATAGGTCATGAAATGTAAACTTCAGAGCTTAGAGACTCTGGACAAAGAGCAAACAAAGCACTAGGAATAAAATGAGCAAACCAGGCACATAGAATTACAACACATTGAAAAGAGTAGAAATGAAAAGAAAATTTGAGGCTCTGACTTTGCAAAACTAAAATACAATAAAATAAAGGCAGAACCAAAGATAAGTAGTAAGTGAAAGGACCTTCTAATTCTAAGTTCAGTTTGGGTCATAATCTTCATTATCTAATTATCTCTGATTTATTTTGCATCTATGCAGACACAAAAAGAAAAAGGGACTGAAGTCTCTTGTTACAGAGTAATTAGCAAAAGATAGTATTCCTGCTCCTACGGAATTATTTTAAGTTAATTAACAATCATTTATTAAGAGCCTAGACATTTGAAAGTATACAACTACTATTAAGATGTTACTTGTGGCTGGGACAATTATTACAAACATATCTTAACCCACGTGCTTACCAGAATCCTCTTCTGGTAAATGCACCTTTCTGAGAGGTCCCTTATTCTGGCAACCCAAAACATCTGTTTTCTCTGATGCTGTTCTTCGGTTGCTGAATGTTACCTGACAAAATCATATTACCATGTAAGTTGGTTCCCTTACAAATTTGTAATTTTGAGATTCAATTTGTTCTTTAGTGCTGTCTAACAATTACACATCTTTCTTTTGTCTCAACTTTTTACTGCTCCAAATTTTACTATCCTCTTTAAGATCTGTTCTATTTATCATTTTCTATGTTCTTCCCCATCCTCCATGATAACTTAGCCTCCTACTTCCCAGGCATAAACTCCCCTAATACTCCCTCATCCGCCTCTGACACATGTCCATATTTTTCCCTGTTGTCTTCCTTCCTATCTTAGAAGGGGAGGGGGAGTGGTGGAAATCCCTTCTGCTGTCCAAGTTTTATCCCTCAAATATGGTCTGGAATATTCGCTTCTGTCTCCATCAGACATTACTTGACCAACTATGCTTTCTTTATTTTTTTCTCTGTCTCCCTCACCTTTTCCTTCTTCCTCTTTTTCTTATGCTCAAATATCCTCTCTACACAAACATTTGGTGTTTCCTCCATAACATGCCACCATCCTCTTTCTCTTCTCTTCACAGCCAGACTTTGAAGTCTTTGTCTAAAGCAGGATTTTTAACCTTGGCACTATTGACATTTTGGACCAGATAATTTTTGCTGTGGGAGCTGTCTTGTGTATTGTGCTATTTTTAGCAGCATCTCTGACTTCTACTTACTAGCTGTTAGTAGCATTTCCCTAGTTGCAACAACTAAAAATATCTCCAGATATTGCCCAATGTCCCCTGGAGGGCAAAACCATTCCTGGTTACCATCTCCACTTGTTTATATCCCAATTGCTATTCAGTTCAGTGCAATACGACTTCTGCTCTGGACACCTCTATGCAAACTGCGTAATTGCAGAATATCAGTATTCTAATGGCTAAATCCAATGGCTTATTTTCAGTTTCACCTTTTTGACATTTAACTTTGTCAGCAATTTCTTTTTACTAAAACCTCATTCTTCAATGGCTTATATGGACCACGCTCCAAGCCCCTTTTCAGTCTCTCCTGTTGGTTCCCTTTCTTCTACCCTACTTCTAAATTCCACGTGTGCATCTCTCCTTGAAGGCTTAGGTCTTCTTCCGTGACCCTAACTAATTAACTTCATATAGGTCAATGACTCCACAAACTTACCTCCATCCAAGACTGCTTTCCCTAATTCCACACACACATTTGTACTTATCAAGAATCTTATTTCTAGTGGATACCTCAAATGCACTTCAAAATGCAACTTGTCCAACTGGACTTCTCATATACATCAAATATTTTCATTTTTCACTATCTCAGCTTACTAAAACACCATCCACCAGTAAGCTAAGCTAAAACCTTTATAGTCAATATAAACTCTTCTCTCCATTCTGAATTCCTAAATTTGTCAGTCACCAAGTGCCTTGCACTCTAGCTCTGATATCTCTTTAACTGTTCCTTCCTTTTCATTTCTATGGACATTGCCCTACTTCAAATAATATTCCACTTTTACTTGGACTCATGCCTGTAAACTTGTCTCTAATGCACCCTACTCATTGTCAGTTATTTTTCTAAACTATACATCTGATTTTACCACTTCCATGTTTATTAAGCTTTTGGTGGTTCTCATTGTCTATAGCTGTGTTTTCCAAACTGTGGTGCTAATAACTTTTGGTGACACATAAAATGATTTTGGTGATATGTACATGTTTTTTAATTTAAAAAGTTTTGTATTTATTATGATTTGTATTAGGAAAAGTATTGCTAGCACATCAAATCTCTGATTTCACTTACATATTGCTGAGAATGTGCAATATGTCATTGCCCAAGTAAAAACATTGGGTCTAATTAAAATCACTCTAAGAAAAGAATATCAAATATGTAAATAATAGTATATGGTGGTGATAAAATTTGTGCCAATGGTATATAGACATCTGAAGTTTGGTAACTATGAGCCTACTAGATAACATCCAAAGTCTTTAGTAGGTCATAAAGTTGCTTTCACAATCTGGTCAAAACTTAGTATAGTGACTTCTCCCACAATTCTCCAATATCCACTCTACATTCAAGCTACATAAGAACTTCTGTTACTGAATATGGTCCATAATTTCCAGATTTCCTTTTTTCTTGCTGTTTCCTCTGCCTGGAACAGTACTATGGCACATCCAGTGGATTGTTCCTCTCCATATCCATTCCAAGATTTTTCTAATGTGGCTTCCTGTGTGACCAGTCTAGGAGATTTCCCACTCTCCCTTGTGGCTGGAGGTCTGGATGTGGTTTAGGAGCAGCCAATCAGAAACACAAGCATGAGATTCAGAAGTTTGAAAATGATTCCTGTGAGGCTGATCTTCTGTTGATTCTGCTCCTTCTATAGCAAGCACAGTTGCGAAGATGTTTGGTTTTCTAAGGAAGCAGATGGCCCAGGGTCTAGTAAGGGGTTGCCATGCATGGCAGAATTCAGGCATTTGTGGCAGGTTTTTCATAGCAGAGATGGAATGGTCCCAGGAGCAAGAAATAGTGAGGGATTTCAAACTCTCTGACTTCTGGATCATTCTCTAGATTCTTAATGGTAACAGAGATATTTGCTATTCTGTCAGCCAGTTCCATGGTATTGCTCTGATAGTTGGTCCTGGAAACTCAGCCTTGAGCCTGATCCTCCAGGCTCTGCAAGGTTTCTGTGAACACCTAGTTCTTTGTATCAAATGACTTTCTGCTTAAACTATCTAGAGCACTTTGCCCATCTGACACTGAATGCTGACTAAAAAAGGTTTTGGCTTCTAAACACTCTCTCCAGTTTGATTTTTGTCCCACTTTTCTGAACTTTTTATAATAAATTTTTATTACTTTGGTAAATAAGAAACTTTTTTTGCATGTACTATTTGTAAATATTTACACTTGCATATGGGTAAATATAAATATGTGAGTATATATGAGGGCTGTCCAGAAAGTATCCAGTCATGTAACCATTCTTGTTATATTAACAATGGCTGGATACTTTCCAGACAACCCTCATATGTATGTATGCATAGGTATATTCAGAAACAAAATAAATGTTCCCGCAGAAGAACCTAAAAATCCTCACAGTAAAAAAGGCCAAATGCCTGTGTTTCTCTCACCATATGTTGCACAAAAATTACAGCTTGTCTTTTTGATCTCTGCCACAACCCTGTACCATAGCTCTGGTTATTTAAAATCCATAATTCATTGAGTCAGTGGGTGGCCTGCTATCTCCTACATACTATCAAAGTGTTGATTATGAATTCCTACCTTCTCAAAATAAAAAGAAGTTGTATAAGAAACCAAAACTCTAGATGAGAGTCCCTGTCCCCTTCCCAAATTAAACAGGAGTCCTCATTGCCACAGTGAGTTATTTGCATCCAGAATAAGCAAAGAGTGAATTTCTATCTTTCTCGCCACATTTTGCTAGTTATTTCAAAGTCTTTAAGGGAAGATGTTCTTGTTTATTTACGTTAGGTTTTCAGCACAGTTCTACCAGGCGCTGCCTGTTTGAGTTCAGCCTCTTTCTTGATGTTTTAATTCACTGCGAGCAGAGATGCGTTTCTTAGCAGCATGCAGGTTGAAAGGCTGACCTCAGCCTGGATGCTGCTACTAATCAGACTCCCTGGTTTGGTCCAGCATTTTAATTTATTTCATTTATTTATTTATATGTTTGTTTATGTTTTCCCCTGCTTAGAAGTTAACTATGGCTGTGTCTACCTAAATACACAGCTTAGGAAGTAAAAATTCAAAGAACTGATTTCGACAACTTTTTTAACTACATTCCTCCTCCAGAGTCTCCTTTGTTGTTTGGGATTCATTTAGGCATCCTATTACTCTAAGGCAAATAAAACATAATATTAGTAGCTAACATTAATTGAATATTTAATAAGTTCTAAATGAATCACACAAAAAAAATTATTTAATTCCCCCAAAAGTCCTATGAGTTAGATCCTAATTTCACAGTTGAAGAAATTGAGGCTTAAGAAAGCTAAATAAAGTTTCAAATGAATATAAAAGGTTCCCAGGTGCATATCTATGAACAACACTGATATTTCTCAGGACATATCACTCTGGAGGTAAACTAGTCTGCTCACAGTTTTAGAAAAACTATACATCTCTTGTTTTGACTACATTCTTAGAATTGTTGTGCTTTGGAGCCCAGAAAAGCACCAGTTCTCCTGTGCTCATTGTCCTCTGGGATACTAGGGGGTCCTTCCATTTCCTTCCTCTCCTACTATTTCTAGTGCTCTTCTGGCTAACATGCTTGCTGCTGTTTCTTTCTAGTCCCTATTCCAGAGGTGTGGGTACTGAATCTATACATATCCATTCGGACAGCAGTGGTCTATGTTAGAACCTAGAACTGAGAAGTCAGAGCCTTGAGCAGTGCCAATTTTGAACTGGTATCAAAACCAGTGGTGTAAAGTGGCTGAAATCCAGATGGATGATCTAGTGGAAGACTAAAAGATGGAATCCAAATTGGTGTATGATTGGCAATACCAAAACCATGGAGAAATTAGCTGGAGGAAACATAGTGAAAGACCATGATATCAAAGCTAGGTCACTGCAAAACTCCTTTATCTCAAATGCCCTTAGAAAGTACTCATCTCTCAGCCAGAGGAGCCTCAGTGTTAACTCAGACGATGTCCACAGACAGCCAATTTAAAACAGAAAAAAGCTCTTTATGTTTCCCTTTTTGATAGAGTAGTACCTGATACATAGTAGACCTCAATAAATACTAGTTGGAAGAAAGTACATGCATTCTGGGTTGGAAATCTATTAAGATCACGTGTTGTTAAGTCAGACTAAGGGAATGTGGATTGCCCAGAATAGGTTCCCTTGATTTTCAACCATTCTGAGCTTAGAGTTGCATCTTCTGTCTTTTGGCATTTGATTGCTATTTATGGCTGGCTGGAAAAGATTTATTGGTTTAGAAGCAGAAGACATGCACACCTTTGCACATGAAGGCACGTGAGGCTTCCCCAGACATCAAATAACTCTGATGAAGGTTTGATGAGTTAAGGGTAAGTGAATCAGAAATTTATTGATTCAATTTCATCTGTAATACACAAGGGTTTAAAAATTCAGGGAAAAGCTCAATTTGAAGATATCAAGTTTAGAAAGTAGAAAGCAAAACTTTGCCAAACCATAGTATAATCATTTTCTCTCAGTCCAATCTGGGAATGTCTATGAAATGAATCATCAATACATTTAAGTTTGGTTTTTAATATAAAAATAGTTGAACCTGGGTTATTAACCTTGGGCCTCAATCCCTGCTTTTATAAAATGAAGTGATAAAACTAATAATAGCTAATATTTATTCAGGACTTAGTATGGGTCAGGCACTGTTCTAGGTGCTTTATATAGATTATCATATTTAATTCTCACAACAGTCCTATAGAGTAGGTACTAGTATTATCACCATTTTACAGATTAGACAGGGGCACATGGAGATTAATGAATTTGTCTCAGGTCAAACAGCTAATAATTGAAAAACCTAGGATTCAAACCCAAGCAGTCTAACTCCAGAGCCACAAACCAACTGTCTGTTTCTTTTCCATGGTGCTGTTAGAGACATCAGAATACCATGTCTCCAGCCTTGGAGGACATACAAGAGGAAGATAAGACTTTTACCTTTAACTGTTTTAATTAATATTCAGAAAGCCAAAATGAAGTATCCAGGGATTCATGCATGGGACACATGCCTTTTTGGAAGATGGGTATGGGGACTCAGAACTGAAATATGAGCTATATTTTCCAGGTCCTCCCAGAACCCCAATGGTTAGAGCATGGCTTATTGATATGTACTACCGGTTTCTCAACATTGGTCAAACAAAGGTTTGATGTTGCTTTGACTTACCCTGTCTGCGATGGTGTGATACCACTTCTTCAAAATGCTCTGAACTCTAGAAAGCACCAAACATTTCCGGTGACTTCAAGTTTGAATTTTATTACCCAGACACATAGGTTATAAATAAAGAAAAGTATATTTAATTTTCAGTCTTCATCTGGGGATGTGGTATCCAGTTTTAACAGGAATAAAGTAACTAAGGGTAACTAAAATGACGAAAATTAAATAAATTCTGATAAAGTCCTAAAATAGAATATTCTTACACGTTAATAATGTAATCCTGGTAATCCTATGTTTCTCAAAACATGAGCATTCATAATAAAACATGTGAAAAGAACAGAATAAAATATTGAACCAGGTATGACCATAATAGTGAAAACAAACAAACAAAATAAATCAAGCACAGGAAACAAGACTGGGAGGAAATTAATCAACATATTAATAGTTTTTGTCATTTGGTGGTAAAATTATGCTTTATTTTTTATTTCTTTTAAGGACTCTCCTTTCTCAAATTTCTTATAATAAGCATGTATTTTCATTATCATGAAATAGAATCCCAATTTTAAAAATGTAAATATTTTCTAAAAGGGTCTCTGAAATTTTTAACAAAGTCTTTACTAATACAGGCAATTCTTATGAATGCCCTAATGATGGCATGACATACGGCAGAAGAAATATGTAAGTGGAAGTATAGAGAAAAAATATATGGAAAGAATAGTACATTATCAAGCAGATGATGTGGTTTCTTGGCTTTG
This sequence comes from Daubentonia madagascariensis, assembly GCA_023783475.1. Lineage (NCBI taxonomy): Eukaryota > Metazoa > Chordata > Mammalia > Primates > Daubentoniidae > Daubentonia > Daubentonia madagascariensis. Next base: position 11,082,599 of record JAKFHU010000747.1, on the reverse strand, counting down.
CTATTCACTAGCTCTGTAACCTTGAAAAATCATTTAACCTCTCTAAGCCTCAATTTCTTCATCAGTAAAGTAGAAATAATAATATTTGCCCTGTATACCACTGAGAATTGTTGAGAAGATGAAATGTGTACAGGAATGCTTTGGAAAGTTTAAAGTAACATACAATAAATCCTATTCTTATTAAAGAGTGATAGTTAACTATTTCAATTTCTGAGAATAAAATATGAATTTCTAAGTTGCATATTCCTTAACTTTGATTACTTTTCCAAATTGCCTCGACCATTAGTGAATAGTGCTTTAAGTGAAGGCTAGAATTTACTTAGTTCTAATATGATTGGTGATAAATTGGGGAATGGAAACCATGTGACAAATGATTGAAGAAGCATCACCATACCCAACATTCTCATTGTAATTCCTGGTAGACTCACAGGGCAAACTTTACGACTATTGAGAAGAACAGACATAGAAGATCCTCAGAGGCAGAATGTGCCTATGTGAGACAGGATGTCAGGAAAAGAGGATCACTAAATTAGAGGACAAATGCCTTCTATCCTGTCCTATACAAATGTCTTTACAACCACTTTGAAAACAAATCATCACAGTGCAGTATGCTTAGTGCTATAGTGGCAAGTGTAAAGGGCTTTCGATCATGGAAACGGATGTGGCTGATTCTGCCACAAGTTGACGAAGGCTTCCTAAGGTGGGTGATGATGGAGCTGGATTATGAGAAATGTTTAACGGGGAAGGAGGGGGAGGGTATTACAGGAAGAGGGAGGAGGGAGTATAATGACAGGGAAGCACAAAAGAGCGTGACCTGTTCATGGGACTACCCTGGATTCTGTGTCTGGAGCATGGAGTTAATTAGAGAAGAAACGGGAAATAAGCCAGATAATAATTTGGCCAGTGTGAAGCGCCTCATATGCCTTTATTAAAAGTCTGCACTTTAGTCCAAAGTCATAGTAACACAACTAATGTTTTAAAGCCATGGAATTACATGGTCATATTAGGCTTTTAGAAAGATATTGAATAACATTGGCAGCAAGGCAGTGAATGGACGAGATGGGAATTTGTCTGGTGGGCAGAGACCAGACAGGAAGCCACTTTTGGGTGAGGGATGATAAAAACCTGAAGGAAATATCAGAGAGGACACAGGAACAGAGTGGCTGAAACATTCAAAAGACAATTTGGAAGAAAATAAAACTAGCTCACATTTATAAATAATTACTACGTGCCAGCCACCGTGAGATGTGCTTTACATGGGTTATCTTCTTTTATTCTTAAAAAACACTATGAGGTAGCTGTCATTATGATGGCTATTTCGCAGATGAGGAAAACAAGGCTGGCGATTGTATGCAACCTGACAGAGGTCATAGAGTGGTGGAGGTGGAGTATGAACCCAGGCCACCTAATTTTATGGATTTGGCATGGAGACTGGCTGCTTGGGAAGGGTTGCAAGGACATGAGAGAGGTCCAGGTGACCTCCCATGGTTCCAGATTGAGACAGTGGGTGGACAGAAAATGAATGATAGAGAAATCAAAATATGTATGTATTTGAGGAGACTGATACTATAACCTATATTAGAATTGTTGAATATAAGATATCTGAGTAGAAATTACAAGAGGCAAGTGGAAATGCTCGTTTGGCATCAAGGAGAGAGATCTGGATTAGAGGTAAATGTTTAATTAATTACTTGGCCATTTAAACTATTACTAAAAGAAAATGCCCATAAAAAGTCAGCTGCATTAATTGAGAGAAAGAAGAAAAGACAGGAAGGAAGAGTGAGAGAGGTTGAGAGAGATGAGGAAGGAAGGAAGACGGAAGGAAGGGAGGGAGGGAAGGAGGAACAGAGAAAAAAATCTATAGGAAAGATGCCAGACCACCAACCTCAGAGAAGCAGAACCCCAGGCTAGAATGCACTTGTCAAGCTACATTGAGGACTGCTGGACCCAAAGGACACATTTTCTTAAGTCAGAAAATAGGCCTAACGAAATGCAGGCTCCATTGTGAGCGTGCCAGTGTGATCTGAGGTTGACAAAGAAAATGTCTTGCTAACCTCTGTGCTTGGGGCAGCCTCCAAAACCCTGAGATATTGTTGCAATCCATTATTTTTCCCCACACAAAAGAACACTGCTATTCCATTTGAACTCTGTATTTGATCAGTTAATGAAGAAATCCAGTGTTTATTCTGAGACACAGCTAAAGCCACATCTTGACTTATTGACTGTTCTGGCTTTGATGGAGCAAATTACATACCACCATGGAGCAGTCAGCTGTGCCTCTCCAAGAACAGTTACCTCCCCTGCTCTCAAGTACCTCTCTATTGATTTTGTAAAAAACCACAATATCTAAAATAAAACAAGGAAACCAGTCTTCATTTACATGGGTGAGGTATTTTAAACTCTGTGCACTCCTGAGTAATATTCTCCAACGTGAAAGCTATTAATCCTTTTTGAATTTTAACAAACCCCAAAAGCCTCTCCATCAATTTCATGTGAGAAGGGCTGGTGAGGGACGCTTTCCACAAACTTTAATTTTATAATAGAGTTCTTCAGTTCAAATAGGCTTTTGACCTAGCTAATTTAATTGTCTTTGTTATTGATAGCTGCAGAGCTGTAACTAAACTTAGTCTGAGAATGTGCTTGTGAGGTTTACTTTCCAAACAGCTTTTTGGATGACCCTCCAAGTGGTAATGCTTCCCTTGTTTCTGCAAGGGTATACTGTTTTTCATCATAACCAGTATAAGAGGGTGATGTGAAGTGTTTATTATGACAGAAGATGAGGCATCAAAGTGCTTTCCTCCCCAAGAACCATGCTCCCTCTGGGATCATCCAGGGCTGGCTCCATGACTACTTTGCCAGGGGAAAATGCACATAGTTCAGCAAATTAAAAAACCCAGTTTTGCTGTACACTTCTGTTCCATCTGACTCATTCCTCTCCTAACTGAGGGAGGGCAGCGGCTAGAAAGTGGCCTGGAGGGGAATGGTTTTGCAAAGGCAGGGTTAAAGGAGGGCATCTGTGAAGGGTAAGGTCTCTCCCTCACTGTCACCCCCTTTGAAGGTTGGTTGAGACATTGGAGCTTCTGGAGGATGGGATAAACTTAGGGGAAAATGGCTAGGGGCATAGTCTGAGGGATGGAGTAAACATTCATATCCAAGATCTTTCCATTTCTTGAGGGTTGGCTTTTTCTGTTGTTGTTGTTTTTGTTTTTTCTGTTTTGTTTGTTTGGACTTTCCTAGAGAGAGTTGAAGAAATCATAGCACATTGCCATCCTGGTCTGAGCAAGATCCCTGCTAGTTTTTCCCTCCCTCCCTACCTCTGTCCCTTCCTTCCCTCTTTCCCTCCTTCCCTCCTTCCCTGTTGTCTCCAATCCTTTCTCCCATTTCCCACCTCACCAACAAAAATGCAGCCATTCAAGCATGTTCGATATGTACTCTGTCATTTATATACATTCTTATAAAATCTGAATTGTGTGTATTTTAGTGGAATTACGATCTAAATCATATTATCTCCTTGATTCACTCAGCACTGTTTTTTAAAGATCTATCTATGTTGCTGTATGTACATTTAGTTGTTGCTTCTAAGTGCTCCATGGTGTTCCAAAGGGTGAATCCACCATGTTTTACTTTTCCAGTCCCTCAAGTGGGCCTCCAACCCCCCCATCTCACAAAATCCCACCTTTAAATGTCCTTGTGTATATCTGTCTGCTTTTCCTCTTTGATATGCATCCAGGAGGTGGGTTGCTAGTTCCTAAGGCATACTGTGTGGCGTTTGCTTTATTTTGGCTGGAGTGGTTTCCAGAAGAACTCTACCAGTCTGCAGCCCACTGACCATAGATGATGGTTTTGCTGTTCTCACAGTCCCGCCAATACTTAACATTGTCTGGAATGATAAGTTTAATACATCTAATTACTGATGAATATGATTATCTCTTCATATGCTTGCTGGACTTTTGAATTTTCTCATTTGTGAATGAACTGTTTATATATTTTGTGCATTTTTCTATTTATTTCTTATCTTTTTCTTCTTGATTTTCAGGACTTTTTTGTATACGGAATATGTAAGCTCCTTATAAATTTTGGAAGTTACAAATAACTTCTCCACATCTGTTACTTGCATATTAATTTTGCCCCTGATGTCCTTCATTGAACAGAAATCTTTCATCTTAATGAGATAAAATTAATAGTTTCTTTTGCTTTAAAAATCATCCTACACTGTCTTCTATGATATTTATATTATTATCTTTCACATTTAGGTCTTAATCCTAAATAAGGGGGGTGGGGGAGAAAGTTTTCTGAACAATCCTTCTTTCCCCATGGGTTTGTGGTGCCATTCAATTATATATTGTATTTCTATTTTTAAAAATTTTTTTATTATTTTTTATTTTTAAATTTTTTTTAAATTCTAGAATATTATGGGGTACAAACGTTGAGGTTACATACATTGCCTGTATGTCGTCCGAGTCATAGCTACAAACGTGCTCATCGCCCACCAGTGCTTACCGCACCCATTAGGTGTGAATTTACCTTCTCTTCCTCTGCCCTCCCTCCTGCCCAACACCCAATGATTGCTGATTGCATGTGTGCACTTAAGTGTTGGTCAATCAGTACCGATGATTGATCAATGAGTGTTGATCAATGAGTACATGTGGTATTTCTAATACATGTGATTTTATCACTAAGCTCTTATTCTGTTCCAGAAATCTATTTGTCTGTCTTTATACCAATGCATGAATGATTTTCACTACCATGGCTTTGTAATATATTTTAGTAATTAGTAAGTCAAGTTTTCTCGTGCCTTTACCTTTTCAAAGTTGACTTTTTCCCCTTCTATACACTATCAGAATAACTTTATTAGATTACTCAAAAAATATTAAGCTGAAATTTGTTTGGAATTACATGCAACTCACAGATTCATTCAACTATCTAACAACAAGTTGTCCCATTTAGAAGTATGCAATTTCTTCTTTTAATTAGTTCTTTCATTTTCTTAAAAATAGAAGTACATTTTCATTTCCACAGAGAGTTTGTGTTTTCTTTGTTAATTCTTAAAACCTTTGAAGATTTTGTTCCTATTTCAAAGGGTATCCTAATCTTGGTTATATTTTCCATTTGTCTCAATTTGGTTGTCACCCCTTCCCCCCTTGGTTTACACTTATATCTGAAAAAAATCACACATCAGCATTCTCCCTTCATAGAACAGCCAGTATTTTCTTTATCTAGTACATCTAAGATACACCGAAATCCAAAATCTGGCTGAAGTTGAAACGTTTATATCTGTGTCTAGTCTGGGGTTTAGAACAACAATGTTTTTATTACTAGAAAGATTTGAACTTTCTTCTAGAGAGCCTCAAATACTTTGCAAATATCACCCTTTAAATTGGCAACCAACTAAATGTACATACAGCAATTCCAAGAGATAAGGATGTAGGTAGTATGGGTAAGATGATATCAAAACCTCAGTCATCTAAGGCCACATCTTGGGGTCATTTGATGCACCAATCAGTGAGAATCATAGGTGAGCCTTTCAGCAATGAAGACAACTCCCTAACTAGTACAATCACCGCATACACATGCTTCTCCATGGGCTCAGAACTTAGGAACTAGTGGCTGAAGCCAGACCAAGTTTCCTCTGAGGAAATATTTGCTTTGCCTATGTTTGTTTCAACTTTTGCTCACACTGTTTTTCCAGCCAACCCTTTCTCCTTTTTTTCTTTTTTCCAAATCCAGATAGAGAAAAAAGTAAAGTTAATCCAAAGCAAACTGCCAAATATATTTTATAGGCTTCAATGTACCTCTTAAAATGCCAGACTATTAAACGCCAGACATAGAGTGCATTCACAGGGGCAATGACTGTAGGAGAGATGTTTTCACCAGTCTTTAGCCAACAACTTGTGATTTCACTGTCTGCAAGTATTATTTCACTCTCTAGGGAAAAATTGAAGATCTTTGACATTGTTGTCTTCTTCCTCCTCTTCCTCCGCCTCTTTCTCCCTCTTCCCTTCCTCCTCTTCCTAGCTCATAATTTACCTTTTTAAAATGAGGCAATACAGGCAAACAAATTTTATGAAAGCATAAACACATATTATGACTATTTTTTAATCAATAAAATAATTTTATTTTATTAATCTCCTTTATCAAAGAAGATTGATGGAAGAAATAAAAGGAAAATATGTCTTCAAATTTTGTCCAAGTATAATTGGAAATAAATGTTTAAAAATATAAAATAAAATGCATTTGTTGTATTTTTTTAGGAGTTAAATCAATGAATAGACTTGAGATGAATTTAAATTTTTTTTTTTTAATTTCAAAATATTAAGGGGGTACAAATGTTTTAGGTTACATGGATCACTTTTGTAATGCTTGAGTCCTGGCTAAAGGTGTGCCTGTCACCCAAATAGTGTTCATGGTACCTATTAGGTAGGTTTTTGCCCCTTCCCTTCTCCCGCCCCCCGGTTGATTTCCACTGAGTTTTACTTCCCTCTGTGCACATGTGTGCTCATCGGTTAGTTCCAAGTTAGTAGTGAGTACATGTGGTGTTTGTTTTGCCATTCTTGAGATACTTCACTTAGGAGAATGGTCTCCACAAGTGCTTCTGTGATATTTTCCCCATAAGATGAAGACAAATGCTCACCACAAAGAATAAGTATGTGAGGTAATGATATAACAATTAGCTTGATTTAGCCATTTCACAATGTATACATATTTCAAAACATCATGCTTTACACTATAAATATATGGAATTTTTATTTGTCTCATCAATTAAAGAATACATTTTAACAGATAAAGACAAATGTATCCTGATCACTTGATCAAAAATCTATAAAGACAATAATTCTTCCTTGTATAATAATTATACCACATTCTAGTATACACACATTTGATTCTGTGTAGATTTTTCAGATTTATAACGATTTAGCTTTGCATGCCTTTAATCTTAAACCACTCCATTTGGGATGATTAGAGGGAAAGAGCATGAAGGAAAGAGCATAACAAAGTAGAAGGTGCAGTTTCTGCAATGCAGACTTGGAAGATATGAAAGCATTTAGGATGATTTTGGTTTTAGAACTCATTCCAGCCGCCTGCTTACGTAGTGGGGATTGAACCTTATGGAGAAAGGGCAAATGTTGCAATTCTGCAACATTTCAGTATATTCTGGCTTGAAGTTATGATGAACAGAGCAGATACTGTAAGTAACCCTGTCTGTAAGGACAACATTGGAGAAATAAAAGTAAACGTATTAAATAAAGATTGCATCAATATCTTTCCAACTCAAGTATACAAGTTACTCTGTATTCTTGGGATGAATTGTAGAACTCCAGAGAAGAAACCAATAATTTCAAACCATAAATCAGAAAGGTATCAAAACTGGAGAAAAATTATACCAATATATTTTAGTATATGTATAGATCAAGTACAGAAAAGGTTTAATCGACTTGAATTAGTTGCTTTAAACAATGTGGAGTATCTTGAGGAGTAGGCACTAAGCAGAAGTTCCAGGAATAAATCTGCAAGCAATACTGCAGAACTGATCCACTAAAGAAGTGGCTGCCTCAGCCAAATAAAGACGGTGGGGGATGACCAGGAAGTTAAAGGACCACGAAGCCAGTGGCTTAACTGTGGGCTTTGGACCACACTCCTTCTGCGACCATCTGAGGGTTAAAAAGCTGCTGCTCAAACAACTGGCTGCAGAACCACATCATCACAGCTACAAGCCAGCCCAATAAAATAGATATCCTACCAAACTCCCAATACATACAAAAACAATGGACTGGATAATAGGATCCCTGCTTCTGCTGTGGCTGAAAGGCAAAATGCTTCCATGGCTACACCCACTAGCAAAAGTCTCCCACCTCACATTTGCCTGCCAGCCTGCCAGTTCTTGAATGGGTGCATCTGCTTGGTAGGAACCAAGCACTTGCAGAATCTAAGCTATAGGGCAGCCATACAGTAAGACATAACACAAGGGGATTAGAACAGAGTTGAATGAATCAATACCTACTGTATGTCACAGTATGCATATTATCTGCAACCAAGCAACACAGATTTATAAGCATCTTATAAAAACTGTTGTGGATGGAAGATCCTATAAAGTTATCAGTGAACAAAAATGACAGCAGCAAATTAGAGTTTCAATTTGTATTAATTTTAGATGTATAAAATATCACTACACTATTCTTTATATATATATTTTTAACCTTGACTAAAATCATATATATATGATTATATAGGTTAAAAATATTCAAAAGCTTCCATGGGTTCACTCACCACTTTGACCCTCCTTTCCTTATTTTTCTCATAAGTTCACTTACTTATCACCCTATCATGGGAAGTTTGAGAAACCTAGCTGTCAAAGTGAGAGACGACATATTCAATAGGAATTTTATTATTAGTTAAGAAGTTTACACTTCTAGAAAGATGGTTCTTGACATCTACAACTTTATGTTTATCTTTTTTCTACTATATTGTATAGGACTTTGTTCCTAATCAGTTAGAGGTATCCAGGTTGTCTCAAAACATATTTTTAAAAATGAAAAGTGAAGGCCTAATTACAGAAAGACGCACAGGCCACCCACCCATGGATTTAGAGACTAAAGCTGGGTAACCTGGGCTGGAGAGTAAGGGGAGGGGTGTGTGACCTCAGTGGGATCTAGCCTAACATGGGTGAAGGAGGGGTATTTGGCAAGAAGTAAGGTCAACATTGTCCAGTCTCCAGTGCGGCCAGTGCAGAAAACTGATTGGAATCTAAGCCAAAAAATACAAGTCCAACTAATGTCTGCAGAACTTGTCACCATTCCACTCATCACCTGGGCAGCACTTTGTGTGTTCACTAAAGTGAGGGCCTTCCTCCAGGTCATGAGTAAGAAGCTCATCCATGCCCAAGGCTTTACTGAGCTCCATGTCAACCACCCTTTCAGAAAATTTTGTTCATTTTATATAGCCCAGAACACTCATAATCCCTGAATAATGAGTGTGAGTGGACATGGTGGTCAAGGAAAAGGTTGTATACAGGGAAAATCTTACACCTGGGTAGACTTGAACATTGGTGCCACACTCGCTTACTGTACGGCACACAAAGGGTGCTCATATACATGGTCTCCTTTAACCCCACAATATCCCGAAGTAGAAGGCACAGAAGTTATCTTCATCTGACAGATAAAGATATGAAGGTCAGAGAGGTTTAAAAACTGGTCAAAAGTCATGCCACTCATAAATGACAGAACGTAAAGTGGAATCAAATTTTTCTAACTCTAATTTTTCTAACTCAAATTTTTCTAAACACTCATTGTGTCTTCTCAATGCACTGATTCTGTGGATGTACATCCTTTGTAGTGGGAAAAAAAGCAGAGAAAACTGTATCACACAGTCGAATTTAATCAAAAGTGTTATTCTGACTGCAATGGATTGAATTTAGTAAGTAAACTGCCTTATTAAAAGGAAGAGGATTTTTAAAACCTGAATTCAACTTGTTTGAGTAGGACTATCCTGAAGCTATGTTATCATAAGAAAACAAATTTTTAGAAAAACATCAATGTCAAAGCAATGGCTGATGTGGTCAACTCAATTAAATTACCAGTTAATTACATGAGAAAAAACGTTTAAGACTGGGAAAAGATGCAGCCGAGGTAGTTGTTTGATGTTGTGAAATCAGATCAACAATCATCACGTTGTCTTTTTTCTCACTTTTCAAATAATGGTGCTAGCACGGTGCCGGGACATAAACTCTGGACTTCTAGAATCCTATGTTAACATTTCTCAGTACATTGTGTACCATTTATTAAACTCTGCATATTTCTGCACCAAGGCTGCATTACAAATCCTGATTTTATTACCTTTCCTCTACTTCCTGTGCTAGAAGATTAATTTGGACAATTTCTTTGGTATTCATTCATTTGTTTATTCATTCATTCCATACAGTCTCAAGCACTTCCTAGGTAATGGGTACTGAATGATTGTTATAATGAAAATTGAATGGTATTTCCTCATGAGAGAAAATATGACCCTGTGGAACTGTGCTTGAGGCAGAGATTTGGTGTTTCTTTCTATCTCTAGGCAGAAGTTCTCAAGGGACACTAAAGAGAACACTAAGACCAAAATATTATTGGGAACACTGGCTGTGATAAACAGGAAAGATTCCTGGCTGACTGAAGGAAGTATTTTATTATGGTTAAGATATTGGGATCTGAAACACTGGAAACAACCCAAATGCCCTTCTATGGGTGAATGCGTAAACATACTATGGTACATTGATAGAATGGAATAGTACTTGGCAATAAAAAGGCATGAACCACTGATTCCTGCAACAACATGTATGAATCTCAGTGAATTATGCTAAATGAAAGAAGCCAGCCTCAAAAGGCTTTTAAATGCTGCATGATTCCATTTATATGACATTTTGGAAAAGTGAAAACTAAAGAAAGGGGACATATCAGTGATTTCTATGGGCTAGAGATGGGGAGAGGAATTGACTACATAGGAGCATGAAAGAATCTGGGGAGGTGATGAAACTATTCTGTATCTTGAGTGTGGTAGTGGTTACATGACTGTGCATACGTGTCAAAGCTCAGAATTGTACACAAAAAAAGATGACTGTACATAAATTATACTTGACAAATGATATTGGGCTCTGGAATTTGATTTGTTAGGTTCAAGTCAAATCGTCCCTCTGTCATTTCTTATTTGTGTACCTTAGGCAAATTGCTTTGGTTATTCAAGCTTATTTTAGAGTCGTCATTTATAAGTATCATAATAATATTTCTTCACTGAGTTGTCATCAACATTAAGTGAAATAATCTGTGTAAATTGCCTAGCACAGTACCTGACATAGATTTACTTTCAGCAAAGAGAAAATCCACATCCATAAGTTTGTGCAAATAACAGCAACATATTGACCACTGCTGCCTTTTGCTATGCCAGTGATCCCTCCAGTCTTCCCTCGTATCCACACAAGTTCTTCCAGAACCACAGTTTATGTCCTGGGCTTCCCCGTTTGCCACCTAGATCAGGATGGCTACTGTGGGCACACACCATCATCCCAGCATCCCATCCTTCTACTTTTGCCACTCACTGGTGCTCAGAATAGCTGGTTCCATGACAAGGTAATGGCAGCCACACACTGTGCTGAGATGACAGTACACAATTCAATCATCTCTCACTGCTGATTTATTCATGATGACTGACTTTTTCTATTTTTTTGCCTCATCTAAAATATCAAAGAATGTCATTTACAAACAAAAATAAGGAACACTTGGAATAATATATGCAACTCCTTCCTTGTAAATCATTTCAAGGCACTACATTATTAAGTCCTGAAAACTCCTCTAAGCAGCATTATGTGGTAGTGTAGAGAGTTCAGTTATTTTGAAGGTCAAAAAAATTAAAATTACTTTCTTCCAATATCAGGCCTAATCATGAGGAACCATGGCATGGATCTACTGAAACAATGGATAGTGCCCAAATTCTCTACACGGTACAGTGCTTCATTTTGGAAGGCATTATCATTTCTTTTTCCAACAGATTGCTTTTCTAATTATATTTTGCTTATGTCATTGCCATTACTTTGCATTCTCTAAGAACTCAACAAAGGACAGTGGTGGTGAGAGGTAGCAAAATGATCTTGAAATATACTGGATTCATCCTTGGGAAGTCATAAACTCCAATGCATGATTTTACTTCTTCAACTTGCTTAACGATTCCCAAACGCAAAGGAGAAATGCATTCATATTATAAGCCTTAGTCTTATGTTAAAATGCAAATGATTCCGGACAGAACATAGTCATCCTTATCAGTCATTTACACCATAGTGAGAACAAGTTTATATGATGATTATTGATGGGCCTGGGATGGACAAAAAAGAGCTTTAGGCAACTGTAGGGAGTGAGGGAGATATACTTCTAAGAGTTGTAATGATACAGAAAGAAGACACTGGGGTTACTAAAGCCCAACTTTCCCTACTTATAGTTGTCAATGTTTTCAACCTAGGGTCATACAGAGGCTTTTTAGAAAAGGTTTTTATTTTTAATTATTATGGGTATATAATATTTGTATATATTTATAGGGCACATGTGATGTTTTCATACAGGCATACAATGTAAATTAATCAAATCAGGGTAATTGGGGTATCCATCACCTCAGGCATTTATCATTTCTTTGTGTTAGGAACATTCCAATTCCACTCTTTTAGTTATTTCAAAGCATACACTAACCTGTCAATTATAGTCACTTCATTGTGTTATCAAATATTTTCCATTCTATCTAACTACCTAACTACATTTTTGTTCCCATTAACTATCCCCACTTTGTCCCCCCTCCCCACTACCCTCCCCAGCCACTGGTAACCATCATTCTACTCTCTGTCTCCATGAGATCAATTGTTTATAATATTCAGCTCCCACATAGGAGTGAGAACATGTAAGATTTGTCTTTCTGTGCTTGGCATATTTCACTTAACATAATGCTCTCCAGTTCTATTCACCTTATTGCAAATGGTAGGATTTCATTCTTTTTATGGCTATATAATATTCCATTGTGTATATGTGCCACAATTTCTTTATCCATTCATCCATTTCTGGATGCTTAGATTGATACAAAATCTTGCCTATTGTGAATAGTGCTGCAATAAATATTGGAGTGCAGATATCTTTTCAATACACTGAATTCCCTTCTTTTGCATATATATCTAGCAGTGGGATTGCTGGGTCATATGATAGTTCTATTTTTAGTTTTTTGAGGAACCTCCATACTGTTCTGCATAGTAGTTGCACTAATTGACATTCCCACTAGGAGTGTAAAAAAGTTCCCCTTTCTTCACATCCTTGTCAGCATTCATTATTGCCTGTCTTTTTGATAAAAGCCATTTTAACTGGGGTGAGATGATATCTCATTGTAGTTTTGATTTGCATTTCTCCGATGTCTGTATGTCTTCTTTTGAGAAATTTCTACTCAGATCCTTTGCCCATTTTTAAATTGGATTATTTGATAGTTTCCTTATTGAGGAGTTGGTGTCCCTTATATTATATATTCTAGTTATTAATCCCTTGTCAGATGGGGAGTTTACAAATATTTTCTCCCCTTCTGTGGGTTGTCTCTTCCCTTTGTTGATTGTTTATTTTGCTGTGCAGAAGCTTTTTAGCTTGATATAATCCCATTTGTCCAATTTTGCTTTGGTTGCCTGTGTTTCAAGGGTATTACTCAAGAAGTCCTTGCCCAGAGCAGTGTCCTGAAGCATTTCCTCAATGTTTTCTTTTAGTTGTTTCATAGTTTCAGGTCTTAGGTTTAAGTCCTTAATCCATTTTGATTTGGTTTTTGTATACAGTGAGAGATAAGTGTCTAGTTTCATTCTTCTGCATGTTGATATCCACTTTTCTCTGCATCATTTACTGAAGAGACTTCCCTTTCCCCACTATATGTTTTTGGCAACTTTGTCAAAGATAAGTTCACTATACATGTATGGATTTATTTCTGGGTTCTCTATACTGTTCCATTGGTCTATGTGTCTGTTTTTATGTCAGTACCATACTGTTTGGGTTGCTACAGCTCTGTACTATAATTTGAAGTCAGGTAAGGTGATTCCTCCAGTTTTGTTCTTTTTGCTCAGGATGGCTTTGGCTACTTGGGGTCTTTTGTGGTTCCATATAAATTTTAGGATAATTTTTTCATTTCTGTGAAGAATCTCATTGGCACTTTGATGGGAATTGCATAGAATCTGTAGATTGCTTTGGGTAGTATGGACATTTTAACAATATTGATTCTTCTAATCCATGAGCATGGAATATCTTTCTATTTTTTTGTGTCTTCTTCCATTTCTTTCATCAATATTTTATAGTTTTCATTGTAGAGATCTTTCACTTTTTTGGTTAAGTTTATTCATAGGTGTTTTGTTTTATTTGTAGTGACCGTAAATGGGATTACTTTATTAGTTTCTTTTTCAGATTGTTTGCTGTTAGCATATAGAGATGCTACTGATTTTTGTATGTTGATTTTGTATCCGGCAACTTTACTGAATTTGTTTATTAGGTCTAATAGATTTTTTTGTGTGGAGTCTTTAGGTTTCTCTAGATATAAAATTATTTCATCTGCAAACAAGGATAATTTGACTTCTTCCTTTCCAATTTGTATGCCTTTTATTTCTTTCTCTTGTCAGATTGCTCTAGCTAGAACTTCCAGTACTATGTTGAATAACAGTGGCAAAAGTGGGCATCCGTGTCTTGTTCCGGATCTTAGAGGAAAGGCTTTTGGATTTTCCCCATTCAATATGATCCCAGCTTTAAGCCTGTCATATACGGCTTTTATAATGTTGAGGTAATTCCTTCTATACCCAGTTTTTTGAGTTTTTGTCATGAAGGGATGTTGAATTTTACAGAATACTTTTTCAGCATAAATTGAAATGATCATATGGTTTTTGTCCTTTGTTCTGTTGATATGATGTATCACATTGATTGATTTGCATATGTTGAACCATCCTTGTATCCCTGGGATGAATCCCACTTGATTATGATGAATAATGTTTTTAATTCCATCCCCCTCACTTTTTAACTTTTTGTTGTTTTCACTTATATCTTTTTATACTATCTATCCCTCAAAAAGTTGTAGTTATTTTTGATACTTTTGTCTTTTAGTCTTCCTACTCAAGATATAATTGGTTTATACACCACAATTACAGCAATATAGCATTCTGTGTTTGCATACTTACTGTTACCAGTGAGTTGTATACCTTCAGATGATTTCTTATTGTTCATTAATGTCCTTTTCTTCCATATTGAAGTACTCCTTTTATTATTTCTTGTAAGACATGTCTGGTGTTGGTGAAATCCCTCAGCTTTTGTTTGTCTGGGAAAGTCTTTATTTCTCCTTCATGACTAAAGGATATTTTTGTGGGATATAATATTCTAGTATTAAGATTTTTTTCTTTCAGCACGTTGAATATGTCATGCCACTCTCTCCTGGCCTGTAAAGTTTTCATTCAGAAGTCTGCTGCCAGATGTATTGGAGCTCCTTTCTATGTTATTTTTTCTTTCTTTTTTCTTTTTCTTTGCTTCCCTTAGGACCTTTTCTTTATCTTGACCTTCGGGAGCTTGATTATTAAGTGCCTTGGGGTAGTCTTGTTTGGATTAAATCTGCTTGGTGTTCTATGGCTTTCTTATACCTGGATATTGATATCTTTCTCTAGGTTTGGAAAGATCTCTGTTATTATTTCTTTGAATAAACTTTCTACCCTAAGTTAAGAGGCTTCAAAAAATATAATTGGAAGTTGACTATACATTGAAACGTTTTTGAATATTTTTTACCACATAACTAGTTACATAGTCTTGTTTGATACAATACAACCTTACTTGAGACTTTCTGGAGAGCGCACACACACATACACACACACACACACAGCTCCACAGACCCTTTGCCTCTTTTATAAATAGAGCCAAGTTTAAGCTGTCTCATTATCTGTAACCTGTTCATAATCTAGCATTTGGGTTGATGGTTAGTAGGTAATAGAAGAAGAATGCACACAGATAACAATGTGCTTTAATCACCATATACCTCAGTTTTATTTCAATCATGAATCAAAGTCCTTTATTCTTGGAAGAAGATAGTTTTCTGGCAAAAATATTTTTATAGGTTGCAGAGTAAATGTAAATAATTTAGGACACACCTACCTGTAAGAACAGTACAATATTCATTCTATAGTAGTCTCTGAAGATGGTCAACAGCAATTTTTCCTTCCCTGTTCATGCACTCTGCTCTACCTATCAAGAAGCAGAGTATGTTTCCCCCTTCTCTTGAATTTAGATGGGAAGGCTGACTTGCTGTGACCAGCAGAGTGTGGTTAAAGTGATATTTGGGAATTATGAGGCCAGACCTTAAGAAGAGTGACAGACCATGCTTCCTCCCTTTGGGAAGCTGGCCACCAAGTAAAAGGTCCAGGCCATCATGTAGGAGACCATCATGCTGTGAGTAGCTGGTCCCATGGAGAGACCAAATGGAAGGGCATCAAGGACCATACATGTGAGTGAACACTAGTGAGTCACCCTAGTTGATCCCACATTGGACAGAAGAACCATTCAGCTCAACCTATTCAACTCACAGAATCAACAGTAAATTGTTGTGGTTTTAAGCCATTAAGCTTTGGAGTGGCTTATTATGCAGCAATACATAACTAAAACATTTTCCTTCCCCACTTATTTCACATGTGTCACTTTCAACAAAGATTAAAAAGAAGAAGGTCAAATAAACATTCATGCTAATAATCAATTAAGAATGCACACACTTTCATTAGTAATACTTTTTATTGTCATGACCCAAGTAACCAAGTTGGGTCTTGAAAATTTTTCAACTTAAATTAATCTTTCAGTTTAAATTAAACCATCATGATCAATAATTTTTACATTAAGAAATCAGCCTCCATGTTTATTAGGTTTGGAAGATCCCCTTTCTATGTGGTATCTCATTCTTCTAATATAAGCTGAAGGCAGCAATAAAATCAGAAATGCATGTAATTGAAGAGTACATTCATCTATTCATTCATATTGTTTTCTCTGATCCACATTTAAAAAAATTTATGAGCTCATTTAGAAAATGTGAAAGAAAAAAATCAATAGAGTAACCATGATTTATAAAGGTGAAAGCATCATGTCATGAATATTTCATCAGGAAAATGTGGAAGCCATCAGATTTTATCTGAGCATATTCCTCAATCTGATGTGATTAGTTCATAAATGAACTGACACCATTATTAATGGAAATGATCACTGGGTGCATAGGAACAGCACAAGGGCTACAAAACAAACATCACTTTTAGAGGGTTTTCAAGAGTTTTGGGGCAAAGGTGATTAAAGGCCATTGGTAAGGAGAGGACAACAAGGAGAGGCCATGATATTCTGCAAGCCTTGAGGAGGAACATCAAAGTAAGTCAGATTCCATAACCTGCAGGAGAATTGGGCCAAACTCTCCCTCTTCTTCCTAGAGATGGATCAGATGCCTCTCTTGGAAGCTATTTCAGTGGGGAACCCAGTCGTCAATAGTTGTCATGACTGTAACTCAAGTTTCCCCAAATATCCAATTGTCTGTAAGCTCTTCCACTCAGTTCTAAAGGCTCTGGAGAAATTAATATATGAAATGGAGAAAGCAAAAGACATTCTGTGGAGAAGAAATAAGCCAGCCGCATTCAAGAGGCTCATAGTCAAGCAATTAGTAATACAACCAGTGGCATAATAAACACCCATCGATCCCCAGCAGAGTGGGAGGCAGCACAAAGAACAAGGTAAATTAGAAGCAGATCAAAAGAGAAGCATATTCAATAAAGAACTCGGGCAAAATGCTGCCAAGACCAGCTCAGCACCAAGGTTTCAAATGGCAAAGTCATCAGGGGCTGGATTGTCCAAGCTGCACACTGCCCTCAATAGAGTTTTTAAAGGTGGCCTGTGGTGATGTGATTTCATTCTCCAGCTATTGATTTCATTGAAGAAATCTGAAACTTTCCAAGAGTCATTGGGAAGGACATAGAAAGGTCAGAAGTTAGTTTAGCAGCAGGGGCACTCACTGAGTCTAACATGTTTCCTCGCAGAGGAAATTAATCATGGATTTGAAGGCAGTCTTTTCGTGGCTCTGAAAAACAAAGTCTGTCCAGGTGTTTGTGCCTCCATTAGTGAACTCCTCAACCTGAAACTGAAAGAAGTCTACTTACATTGATGTCAGATCAGCATAAAGCTGCAAAGAGGGTGGGGAAATAGATTCAATTATGGTGAAAGAAACAGAGGACATACTGAGGATATGTATCAGTGAGGAGGAAGTACGTATATGGTGTGTAGCGGCCTTCTTGATTCTAATTGGCTGTTCTTTGTTGGACGGGAGAACTGGTAGTTTTCCTTACCTAAGAGATTGACCCATGCACATTCAAGAGTCAGATGTGGATAGCAGAGACATCTAAAAACCTTTTAGCATGCAAAAATATTCCTTAGTCTTTTTTTTACTATGAGGTCAGATTATATTTATCACACATATGTAAATGTCAACAAATATAAGTATTTGTTAAATAAACTCTATGTGAGGAATGTTGAGTCTGATTTATCTGCTCTTCTGTCCCTAGTACCTAGCAAACAGGTACTCAATAAATTTTTTCTATTATAAATGAATGACATAAATGAATAAAGCTCTTGGGTCTTCCAGAAATACAAGGCACACTAATATTTTACTTAAATATTTAGTTTTCCTCCTTTGATTGCAGTAACTAATATATTCTTGTATACTAGAATGAATTTATTTACAGCCAGAGTGGTGCAGAAAAAAATACATAAATAAAAATGCAGCAAAGCAAAACAGAAAACAATGAACTAGACAGACAAAGATTTATATTTTTATTTCTGAAGTTTCACTAACTTTCTGGGGCCTTGAGAATTTTACCTCTCTGGATTTTAGTCTCTTCAGCATAAAAGCTGGGAAGGCAGGTAGGGGGAGTGCTATTATGTTCAAAGTGCTTTCCAGGGACAATATTCTATAATTTCATTAAGAAGGTATATTTTTAGAGTATGATACGGGACTTATTAGCAACTTCCTGAGATGAAAGAATCATAACATGTGAGAACTAAGGAACAATTTCAATTCAGAAAATAGAACAGGAAGAAAATATTTTAAAGTATCTAATCGAACACAATACCCTCAGGAAGATAGATGATTAAAACATACAGGATTATTGGTGGTCCTCTCTTTCTTAAATATTTCCAGTTATGCCTGTTTATTTGCCAAGAAGCTAATCTGGGATTGCTTAACTGATTGATATGAATTTTAAAGCTCCAGTGGTATCCTCTCTCTCTCTCTTTCTGCATGTCTGTCAGTCTTTCTGTCTTTCTGTCTTTTATACACACACACTTACACACACACACATACACACACACACACAACACAACAGAAAAATCCCCAGGGCCAACCTTCAAACAGTAGAGAAATTGAAAGCAGTACATCGCCTGTGAGATGCTTGCCGGCTGGTTGCTAGCCAACGGACCTGAGGAACAGCATCTTCTTTTCTCTCACTATCCATTCATCGAGCAGCATTTATTTGGATTTTATTTTAATGTAAAGGAATTTGTGAATAAAAAAAATTGCACCTGTATGTCTTTTAACAGTCCCATATTTTTGTTATACATATGCCATTCTATAATCTTCCATACAGTAATCTGCTAATTGGAAGATAACTTGAAGCTAAAGTTATGAATGAAGTTAAAATGGACTAAGTAAAACAAAGCCTAATTCCTTTGGCTTTCCTCATTCCCCCCACCCTCATCCTTCCGTCATGAACTGGCTGTTAGTGGCTCAAATTGTAAACCTGGATGAAAAGTGTGCAAAATGTCCTTTTAAAAGAGATGTTGGCTGTTTAGAATATGTCATTTTAGGTTTATGGTCTCATGTAACATTTGATTCACCTATCAAAAAGGAAAGACCCATGCTAGTTTTTTTCCTTTATTAGTAAAATCAATTTTAAGGTCTCCAGGAGGTAAATTATTTTTAGAATTAGTTTTTATTTTATTAGTCAGGTTGCAGAATGTCAAAATTGCACTGAAGCCAGTGGCACTTCACTGAGCTTATTAATATTGATACGATCACTCTGTGTTCTGTGCTGAGTGACACAGCTAACCTTCTGAGACGACGAAGATTCTTTTTAAAGAGACCACACAATATTTATTTTTTTTTGATTCTCAGTTATTTTCTTCTGGTGTTTGTGAAAAGAGCAAGTAGAATGTGTGCATCAGTTATCTATGATTCAATGCATTTGACCAGTGTTTCTAAATACCAAATTTGGGCTAATGCTAGATGCTGAGATGTTTGGGTTAACACTAGATGCTAGAAGCTGAGGCTGCAAAACTCCAAAATGTGACCCTCCCCTTCATGGAGCTCACTGTATTCAGTAAAGATTTCTCTAGTACCTATTATGTGCCAGGCCCTGTGCTGCAAAAAATTTTTAAGTGATTGTAGTATTATCTCTATAGTCAAGGGACTTACTAAGTAATACAGAGGATGAAAGAATTATTCCATTATAGAAAGCACCAAAGGACCAGTGAAGTGAGAGATTATGTCTATAGGGAGTAATTTTTCAAGGACAGATGATATTTGAACAAGGCTTGGAAGGATGGGTGGATTCTAAGAGATGAATATTAGGGTCACAGGCAGGGAGTAAAGGACTAAGGAGAACAATATGAGCAAAAGGAGCCAAATCTAACTAGAATGTAGTTAGAGAATAGCAAGTAGCTCCATTTAAATAGAAAGACTATGCTTGGGGATGTAGGGATTGATAGGGGAAATTATGTTGTGGCCATATTGCTGAAGCTGGAATGTCAGCTAAAGTAGTCTGAACTAAATTTCCACAGAGAATGAGCATCTAGCAAAAGTTTCCAAGCAAGGAGTCAAATCTATCACTTATAACAAGAATTTTTGACACAAGGTTGGATTAATCCTTCCATAGGCAGGCACCATATTTGGGATAGTATTTACTAAATAATTCTGAGTCTATTTTTTTTAGAGTAACTGGAACCAGATTGTCATTTCTGGTATAGCCTGAGAATCAAATAGTGTCTAGTAATTATGGAAGGTGAGAGTCAGTAAGTACTTACTGTAGAGGATAAGAGGGCATTTTGCAATTTACATTAAATATATAAGCAGGAATCTCTAGTTATTGTTGACAGCATATTTTATACCTATAACTGAGATTTAGGAAAGAGGATTCTGAAATCTTCTTTTGTAGCATGGGAGAAGAAAGTCTGAGGTCATCTTGTTTTGAGTTGCTCAGGAATGCAGTCTGGATCCAAGAAAGGACTTGGGAAACCTAGTCTCTAATTATAGCTTTTCCAATCTCTGTGTTAAATGGAAAATGCATGCAAAAGATTACAGGTTTTTTTGCATTTCTTTCCCCAATACTCCTTCTACAAAATAGAATAAAACACTTCAAGTACCCAGAATAGACGTTATAGGAATTAACCGAACTGAACTCAATATAACAAATCAATATTAGAGACAAAATTCCCTTTCCCTGTAAAGCATGACACTGTGAAAGATGAGGAAATGTTGACAGTTGACTCAGTTCTCATTCTCTGTTAAATATTGGCTAACAAATAAATTATCACAGCATTGATATCAATTTTGCTAATTGATTGTTCCTATTGGCTGATGTACCAGGAAACCATTCCTATTTCCATTTTCCCTATATGGGTCAGTGCTTAAAATAATAGCAGCAAAGGAATAGCAAGGAAGGCATCAGGGAACTGGAAAGGAAGGATAGATACAACAAGGTTTTACCTTAACTGACCCCAAAAAGAAGCCATGTCCATTTTCTTTCTTGATTGCCTACCCACTATTCTTTCTCCAAATTAGAAGTCAACAAACAAAAGCAATGACTGTACCTGATTCCATGAGACACATCTTGTTTATCACTGGTAGAAAAATATCTTCTTCACAGGAAGTGGGAGAAGATGTTCAACATGGTCCAGTAGAAAAGGAGGGCAGGATAGGAAGTATTGT
Source organism: Daubentonia madagascariensis (assembly GCA_023783475.1). Taxonomy (NCBI): domain Eukaryota; kingdom Metazoa; phylum Chordata; class Mammalia; order Primates; family Daubentoniidae; genus Daubentonia; species Daubentonia madagascariensis. The sequence goes on along the minus strand of JAKFHU010000747.1, from coordinate 11,061,104 downwards.
GGACCACAGCCAAGGACATACCTGCAAGTGACAGAGCAAGTTATGAAATAGGGTATACCACACAGTCCCATTTTTGCCTGGATGGCAGGATCACGTTGCCAGGTATTCTTTTTCTATTTTTTCCTGTGTATTTCCCTTCTTGTCCCTCTTATTTTTACCCTCAGAACCATTTTCCCCACTCCCCAAAGCCTATTCTACTTCCTCAAGTTCATGAGGAAGCAGAAACAAGGAATCAAGAATAAAAAGACAACTCTACCTATTAGACACAGATTCTTTCTTTGGAGTCATACCTAAAGGTTCAGTTTCTCTCTTCTGAGACACTAGGCAGAACAGATCTGCAGGAAGAAAAGAGAAGGGGGAAGAGCAAATAAAAAACACGAAAGGAAGGTTGGGGTGTGCTGGTGGGGCAATTGCAGAGGACCCAGGGGCACAGAGGAAGAGTCTCAGAGTTGTTTCCAGTGGACACTCTTCTCCCTCCCCTCACCAGTTCCTCAGCTGCCTTTCACACACTTGGACACTAAAAGGTTCTCAGAACAAAGGGTTCTGAACGTGAACACCTTATGTTTGGATGAAGGCAGGATATAATCTTGGGTGGAACGGATCTGAATCCGTGTGGGGAATTTCCCAGGAGCAGAGACAGAGGTGGACTCGGTTGCTGTCACACACACTCCTAAAAGAGCTAGGAGAGAGGACCTGGGAAAGGAACTGTGCATGGGTAAAAATACTTTTTTGTTAAACAAAAAACCGAGAAGATAAATGTGTTTACACCAATATGTTAAAGTTATCTCTAGGAGATGAGATAATCATAGTTTTAAATAATTGACACTTTTATGAATTGTCCTAATTTTAAGTAAGTTAATATTCATTATGTGTACAAGGGAAAAATACAGTGTGTGTGTGTTTGTGTGTTTTTAAACGTTGTCAACTATGTTTAACTTTCAGTTTTCTCTTCCTATCATACTGTGGCAGATCACATTATTCATCTCTTAACATCCCTGTGATGTCCCTTACTATGGGAAGCTTATACATTTCATCCATGATAAATTTAGGAGTGGCCATGTGACTTGCTTTTGCCAATGAAATGTAGGCAGAAATGATTTATGTCACCTCAGTGAAAAAACTTTGAGAACCAGCCCATGGTTCATGTCCTTTTTCCTTCTGCCTCTGGAAAAGCAGATAAAGATTGTTCTACCAGCCTAGACCCCATGGTGACCTAGAATGCCCATGAGGAGTGAGTGAGAAATAGTCCAAGGATATTGCAAACTACAGACATTTGGTGTTTCTTTGTCACCCAGTATAATTTGTCCAACCTGACTGATAAATACCTCTTTCTTCTATGTTTCTATACTGCTCTGCTGAAATTCTCTGAGCTCTGTCTGCTAACTGACTCTGCTATTTGACTGCTTTCTCTCCTAGAGGAAACCCTTGAAGTGTGCAAGTAGTAAGCCACCTGAAAAAGAGAGGCCAATGACTGAGGCTTATAATTTTTAATCAATAAAATTTAATTACTTAGGTTAACTCATTCAATGCACACTCACTGAGAAGAGACTACGTGTCAAACATCAAGCTAGGCTCTGGGAAGAAATGGAAACATGAATAAAATTTAGTCCCTGACTGTATATGTCTACTAGGTCAGCCTTGACAAAGTATCACTTACTGGGTGGCTTAAGAAACAAAAATTTATTTTCTCACAGTTCCGGAGGCTGGAAGTCTGAAATCAAGGTGTTTTCTGAGGTCTCTTTCCTTGGCTTGCAGATCACCATGTTCTCACTATGTCTTCACACAGTCTTTCCTCTCTGTACGTCTGTGTCCTTATCTTTTTATAAAGACACCAGACATATTGAATTAGGACCCACTCCAATGACCTTGTTTAACCTTTATTATCTTTTTAAAGACCCTATCTCCAATACAGTCATTACCAGAGGCACCAAAATTCAGGACTTCATCACATAAATTTTTTGGGGAAAGACACAATTTGGCCCATAACACTGACCTAATGGTTCTCCCAGTCTATTTGGAAAGACAAACATGAGAATTATAATATGCTGAGTTGATAAGTGCTACAGAACATATATATAAGGCATTATGGGAAGACAGATGAAGGACACATAACCTGCTGCATGTCTGATTGACAGGATACTCAATACATCTACAAGATGCTATTCTTTCCTGAGTGATTCATTAAGGAGAATTAATGAAAACAATTCTAACAGTGTTCATTCTGGTGTAAAAGCCAGCATCTAAGCCACTATTCTCTAGCCTTATTTGCTTGAGTGTTATCGCTCTAACCTATAGCAAAAGGAGTCTTCTGGCTTTCTTGAACTGGAAGTTTCTTTGTCTGCTATCTGGCACTCAGTGCCCTCTAACTCTTTGTTAGTTTTACATGATCGCCACCAGAAACAAGTCTTTCATTAAGCCTCTATGTGATTGTGTCACTGCGGTGACACTGCACAGAGGGAACTCAGAGTACCCTCACTTTGAATAAACTAGATATGCAAAGACAAACACATCTGGTAATTATAAAAATTGAAGGACTGCATCCAAGCCAAGACTAAGCAAAGGATTCAGCTGAGCAAATGGGATCCCAGAGCAAAGCTGCAGGGCAGCCAGGAACATGGTCTTCAGGAAATTCTCCAAATTGCCCAAGCTCCATACCCTAAGGTATGAGGGGAGTTGGGGGAAACAGTGGATGCGCTGGCCTATCCATCATTTTCCTAGTCTTCTCTCCTCTCTCTTTAGTCTCTTCTTAGGGTTTTTCTTCCAATAGATCCCCAAACCAATCCAATTCACCTCAAAATGAGAAAACATTTATATATGTGTGTATTTTTTCTTTTCTTAGTTATATCATTTATATTCCTAAAGTGAGACGAAAAATGACTTTATTACTGTAGCATGTACAAGACTTAACTTTCTGTGACTTTTATTTAGTTTCCACTCTTTCTGATGAAAGTTGTGAAGGCCCAACTCAGAGAGATTGAACCCTGAAGGACTAATTATAGTGGAAGGTAAGTAATACTGAACAATAAGATACAATTATAAAATAAAATGATATGATGGAAAATTCCCTTTTCTCTTACAAACATGTAATTATTTCAGATTTTCCTAATTGAGAAAGTGGTGTGTTTGTCCCTGATTTGTTGGAAAGGAGCAAATATTAATACAACAGATGCCAAATAGTGTAGATTAAAAAGCTCTGACATGACTTGATATAATGTAGATCTTATTTTTATGATGTAATTGTGAATTATGTACTTTATTCATTGGTAATTAGAGAGCAGAACAGATGGAGAAGGTTTAGCTTAAAGTGATGTGTTCATTAAAATAACCTGCACTGCCAAGTGTCTATTCATGTTCATGAGTATGGCAAATTTGTTCTATTAAAATATGATTGGAAGATAAGGACTTACTGTCATTGTGTTGGAGTCATCCATCTAATAATGAGAATGAAAATCATCTGTAAATGTCAAATCCACCTATTATCCTATTTTCTTTGTAGAGGGTCTTAACTGGACACATTAGCTGCTATGGAAATTCTAATTTTGGCATCTCTATCTGTTTTCCCATTATTTAGACATTACAGTACAGAAAATCAAACTAGCCAACAAATGAAAATAGCAATTTTAACTATTACTTTAAGTGCATATATTTTAGTTTATCGTTGAAAGGACAGATGGAAATTATTTTTTAATGTGAATATTTTATTTTTCTATTTTCACTAGACATATTTGCTTCTATCCCTCACATATTTTCCCCAATATTTTTAGATGGTAACTAGAGGCTGCTTTTCCATTCAGTTTTAATCTGCTTTCACTGGGATGAAAAAATGAAATAGTCCAGATTTCTCATGTGCACCTTTTGAAGATAAGGCCACATCGAAGGCACCACAATTGAGGTTAGAGTGAGGCAGGCCCTCTTATGCATTGTTGGTTGGAGTGTAAACAGTGTGCTCTTCTGTAAAGGAATTTGGCAATGTGTATCAGAAGACTTAAATAATTCATTACTAGAAATTCCAATCTTGTGAATCCATCCTATGGAAATAACTATAAATACAAATACACACAGGTGCAAGTACAGCCAAAAAAACAAACAAAAACCAAACAAACAAAAAACCAAAACTTTTTACCTAAAAATGATCACTGCATTCAATTTATGATAACTAATGATAGAAATTAAACTAAATATACTATAGAGAAGATGTTTAAGAAAACTGTGGCATAGCCACATAAAAAACTCCTGGGTAAAAATTTAAATTATTATTATTTTTTTTGTATGTGAGACAGGGTCTCACTCTGACACCCAGACTAGAGTACTGTAGTGTGGTCAGAGCTCACAACAACCGCCAACTGCTTGGCTTAAGCATTCCTCCTTGCTCAGCCTCCTGAGTAGCTGGGACTACATGTACATGCTATCATGCCTGGCTAATTTTTTAAATTTTTGTAGAAATGGGGGTCTCACTGTGTTGCCCAGGCTGGTCTCAAACTCCTGGCCTCAAGCAATCCTCCTGCCTTGGCCTCCCAAAGTGCTGGGATTATAGGCATTGGTCACTGTGCTCAGCCTAAAAATTTAAATTATACATGTGAAGAATCTATAATAACATAGGAAAATGTTTATATTATAATGTATAGTAGAAAAATAGGGCACTGAAAATACTAATAAATAAAAGTAGTTAATAATTACTGACTGCCTTTTATATACCAGGTACTCTTCTAAGCACTTTATAAGATGGGTACTATAAAATGTATAACCCACTGAAGTAGGTGGGAGTAGAGCTGGTGGAGCTGGGAGGAGCTGGGATTTAAACCCAAGTACTCTGATTTCAGAGAACCTGCTTTCAATTTTTATGCTTAATGCCTCTTCAGTAAGATAACAAATACATAAAAATAATACTAAACACACATTACCACAGTAGTGAAGAAAAACATTATGCAGTCTTTCATGTCAAGAGCTAAAGTCTATTTTGCCACCCTGGAATCCAAGGTGGCCTTATGACTTGCTTTGAAAATAAAATGCAGTGGAAGGAATTCTGTGTGGCTTTTAGGCTAGGCCTTAAGAGACCCAGCAGCTTCCACTTTCACATTCTTGGAATGTTGCCCTGAGATGGCCATGCAGGGAAAATGGTTTACCTTACTGGAGGATGTGGGGGAGAATCAAGGTACCCCCGCCCCAGCCAGCACCGACTGCCAGACACATGAGTGAGGCCACCTTGGGCCTTCCATCTCAACCAACCCAGTGGCTGAATGCAGTCGCATGAGTGAGTCTAGGTGAAATGAACATAGAAAATACAAAGTCAACCCATATAATCATGAAAAATAATGACTCATTACTGTTTTACTTCTTTTAGACCTTAGAACCTGACATTTGACATTCTGGAATAGAAGGAACAGTTTTCTCAGGTTTCCCAGACTCAGGTGGAAGTCTTTCCAAAAAAAAATCTGACCCTTTTGAGATGTCTTTAGTGTGCCATTCCATGGTCACTTAAAATACACCTTCCTGGATTGTGTAGTGTGAATGACACAGAATTTTGTGAGCAGCTGTTGGGCAGTTGAGTGGTAAGATGAGGAATCTGCCATCTGGGTGACAAAAAATGCTATGAATATTTCCCCCCACCCCCACCAGCAGTGATAAGTGCTGTGCCAAGCCTCAGGGTGTATACTAAGCTGGGGACAATTTCACATTGCACCATGTCTCTAATTTACCATCCCTGTAATTTTATTGTTGGTGCCTCTCTCATATGGGAAGGAAGCTGCAATTCCACTAGTACCTGCTCATGCTCTGGCAATTCTGCCTCCCTTACTGAGGGTAAGGCAACTGTCAACAACCAAATTAGGAAGTGGGTATTTTACTAGAGAATTGTGATGAGCTTTAAAATGCCAAGCTGAAAGTCAATTGCCAGCCAAGTGACATTTATTCGTGTTGATCACTTATTTCTCTTGGAGAACTCCCCCCACCTTGGCTTCCATCAACATTTCTTATGACTTTCTTCATGCCTCTCTGGCCATTCTAAGTATTCATCAATTATTCCTTTCTTAAATGATCATCCCAGGAATTTAGTCTCCATTCTTCTCACCCTACACGCTTTCCTTGAATCCACCTCTGTGGATTTAATTACTAATAACTTCCCAACTTGCATCTTTGGCTTCTGAGTTATATCCAGCTTTTCACTAGATATCTACATCTGGACCTTTCCCAAGCACCAAAATCTTATCATGATTGAGCAAAATTTATTTATATTTTTCTCCCAGGTCCTCTTCTCCCCCATTATTTCTATCTAGCTTCTTAGCCTCTTTCCAGATTTTTACCTTCACATCTAATCAAGTTTTATCCATTTGTTCTCTTTAATATTTCTTGAGATCAGCATCAAGTCCATTCTCCATAGCACAGGACACATGGCTGTTCATGGTCTGGCCCCTGCGTACCTCTCCAGCTATTCTGTTGCCCCTGTTATGCACTGTGCTGTACTTATATACAATAAATTTCAGCCTGTAGTGTGCCTCACACCTTCCTGTACCCCCTATGAGGAATGCTCTTTTCTTCTGCCTTCCTCTAGCCAACACCTTCTCATCTTACAAAACTTGGTTCTGAGCAACTCGTTTGAAGAGGCTTCTCTGACCTCCCTTCCCTCCAGCTGCGTAAATCAGGTATTTCTCCTCCCATAGTGCTTTATGCCTAGCTCTGTCATTGCATTTATCACACAGCTTGTAATTGACTCTTTGCTTCTGTCTTGCTTAGAACACCTGCCTATTTCCTGAGAGCGGGGACTACGTGTTTTTTCTAAGTAACTCTATTATTTTATTTAATACTTGCCTCTTAATAGGTGAACACGGCAGGCTTTTGTGGAACAAGTGAATGTGATGTAGCCAATCCATAGGTGAGGGTTCTCTTTGTAAGTGATCCAGCAGGGACAGGTATTGGCTCAGTGTGAGCAGATAGGGTGTGACAGAGAAATCAGGAAGAGTTCAAATATAAGACCGAGTGACTCAAGATGCTCAAATATAGGGCTGGCTATGTTTCAGCATGAGTTAAGTAAGTAATCTGTGTCCAATCTAGGATGCTTGGCCAAACAATCACTTGACTATGGTTTTGGTAGTCACATCCCCAGATATGAGAAAGGGATCCTACCTTCACCCTTGGTTATAAGGTCAGGTGCTTCACTCCATGCAACTTGCTGGTCTTGCAAGCACCATGGCAATACCTAACACTTACCACACAGACTCTTCAGAACTTTCTCCCCTCTGTGCTCTGGCACTCATCATGTGACTCTAAGAGAACCTGTTGGTCTCCACTACCCCTTAGATCGCAGGATCCCTGGATTTACACTGAGCATTCTGGGAGGGATTATTTTTCTAATCTTTATTGACTTGAATCTGCATATAAAATTGCCCTTTCAAGGCACAGCAGACTCTTTCATCTGTGGTATTTACTTCTTTTCACTTTATAAACCTTCTCCCTTCTGCCAGAGTTCTGGAAAAAGCCATTCAAACTGCTGAATTTTTTTCCTTTCAACTCTCTGTGCTATGTCATTGCCACATTTGCTAACCAAAAGAGAGTGCTTATGTGTATAGGCTGCATCGGTCTCTAGGATATAGCTCTGTTCTTTCTTTCAAAGCCATTTACATTGATTAAATCATCAACCATCAGTCTACACTGCCTGGGCAGCTAAGATTTGCAAAGCACTAAAATAGGTTTTAGAAGGTATAAACACAAGTAAATAAGACACATGGTCTTGATGGAGCTTAGATTATCCTTAAGGATAAAGAACATATTGAATACATAGTAAATAACAAGGTAAGAGAGGATATGATACATTGCTGGGGAGTATAAACTCCCCCAAAATTTGGGTCTTTACCTATGACATTTTAAATTTAATCCTTATAACCATTCCACAAGGTAAAGTATTACTAGACTAGGATTACAGGTGAGGAAATTGAGACTCAGAGGTGAAAGGGAACCTTTCCAACACCACACAGCCAGTGGGAGTCCTGGCTGAAATGCAGACCTATGCTATGATTTAATCATTAGGCTGGATTTTTTTCTTCTTCTTTTTATTTTCTTTTTTTTTCCTCCTAGAGCCATAGGAGTTTGGAAGAGGATGCAATTGCTGTGGCTTGGAGTGCTTAGGCAAATCTTCACAGAGGAGGTGAAATTGAATCTAGGCCTTAAAAATTTTAATTGCCAGAATTTAGAGAAATTTTCCATTTCTCTAAAGGAAACATAAGGATATTTAAGGCAGCAAATATCTTTAATAGCACCCTTTTGTAAAACAAAGGATGGAGATGAAGCTAAGGATTCCTTGGCTACCCAGTGAGCCCTAAGAATTCCCTCTTCCAAAATAACAAAATTCCTTCAACCTGCAGCCCCACTAACTTGCCTGTGCATTCTTCTCTCCACAGTTGTAACACCAGGTTCACCTGGTAGCTCTGGGGGCCCCATAAACTGAAAGAATATTTGCAACTTTACTCTGCTCTGATAACTCTGCTTATTCTCCAAGCCTGTCAATTTGATATCCTCCACTAACACTGAACAGGATTTAAAATAAATGTGTCAAATAGCCATTGCTTGCAGTTTATGCAATATAAAAAATGAAATCCTCTTGAAATAACACTAGCTGAAGAGACCAGCCATTAAATAAATACAGGTACTTTTTTCCTGACCAACAAGCATGGCATTGAGCTCTGAGAGGTCTTTACTAATGTGAGTCAAATTTTGACTGATTGGGAAAAACCTAATATTCAGATTATGAGGCTTTTATCCATAACTGAGGAAGTCTGAAAGGGTCACAGTGGTATTTGAGCTATAACTTTGTTTGCTTGGTGAAATGAGTTCAGTGGCAATGTCTTCCTGGGTACACCTTGGCAGTGAATCTGAATTTCCTCCCAATAGAGGTTGGAGGTGAATGAACTCCACCATAACTATCTGATCTGGGTAGCAGGATAGAAAGTTGACCAAGTGGCTTTGAAATACAAAGATTAGAGACCTATACTGGCCTAGGCCTTTGTCTCACAAGGAATTGAGGGTCCCTCTATAAGCAGGCTCTCTTAAATGTGTCTTTCTTTAAAAATATTTGCTCTAATTTCCAGTCTTCACTTCAGTAAGTAATTTCAATTAGTTTTTAGACCAACAAATGTAGGTATCATTTTGTTCCCTGTTCAGGGCAGTAAGAAATCAAAAGCCTGAATCATAAGCATTTTATTTGACTTCAGCCTCAACCCAGGTCATTCTGGAGCTGCCTCTATCAGTAACCTCTACTTCTGCAGCCTGTGCTGTTTGTCTTTTTCCATATACAGAAAGGATCACCAAGAGTCAAGACCACAGAGTGTCTGTTCTTTCAAGTGTCTATATTGACTCAAACCGTGATATTAGGGTCACAGAGCTCTTCCCAACCACCACAAGCACAACCCTACTTGCTTTGCTCTTAGCTCAGTTTTTTAGGTAAAACAGGCAAATACCAGTATACCCACTTTTCCAAACCACTTTTGTCAGCAGCTCACTGTGAACATGAACAGAAAGGACAGGATTAATTTAAAGAGATAACCAACACTGGACATTGAGCACCATGCCTAGAGAATAAATCCTACTCAAGAGACTTAAAAGCTTCCCAGAACTTCTTGGAGAATTAACACATTTGACTCTAACAGTGAATACAAGGTTGCATTTGCATCTACCTGTAGTTACACTTGCCCATCTCATAATCTATTAAGTTACTTAAGGGCTGGAAAATCTTGTAAAATTCTCAGCCTCTCTATAAAGGCTTCACTTCCAGAGGTACAGATATGACTATCAAAATTAAGCCACTTGAACTTCTTTAAAAGGTAGAAGTACATCAAACTCAATTTCCAAGATACTTGTGTCTTAAAGAAAATTTAAAATCCATGGGCTAATCTCCATTTAATCTACAAAGTATTCACATTTATATATTGGCAATTCACTGTAATTGGTCTATTCCTGAAATTGAAGGAATAATAGGGCTCATTGTGGTCCAGCATGCTTTCCTTTCATGGGCACTGCCTAGCACAGGGCAGTAAAACAGTAATTGAAAGTAGGTCTTTGAAAAACACTGAGTGATGAGCACAGAAGATGCAAGCCAAGTTTCATTTATGCTCAAATTGCTGTCATCCATAGACTTTCATTTTTACTATTTTCCCTTCAACTCCTGAATTTTATTATAGGTGTGTGTGCATGTATATGTGTGTATGTGTGTGGTGGGGAGAGATGTTTTAGTAATTGGGTTGAAAACTTTGCTGATCTTTCTGTCTAACCCATCTGGTGGTGTGAACAGAGATGGATGCAGTAGAGGTGAAAGCATTGTTTTTAGGAAATATCATAAAGGGAGTAAAAGGTGGTAGGGATGGGAAAGGTGACCGGCATGCTTGCTGTTTACCCTTTCCTATAAAGCAGCAAGGACTCAATATGGTTTGACATCAGTGGAATCCTTGCTCTGTGGCCTTGGCCAAGTCACATGACCTCGCGGACTTGTCTGCTCATCTATAAAATGGGGTAAATATCTTGTGGGGTTTTGGTGAGAATTAAGTGACAGACCATATATGAAGACATTTGGCAGATTCTTAGAGCATATCAAGTGCTCAATAAATATTAGCTTCTTCCTCCTTGAAGCTCAAAAGCAAAGTTTGTGAGAATGGTCCATTCTACTGAAGGAGACCAAAAGGCATACATCAAATTCTACTTCTTCTGCTAGAACGTCAGCATGCTGGTAAATGTGCTATATTTGTGCAAGGAGAATGAATTGAAACGGTTCATGCAAATTCTATGGAGATTAAAACAAAAATCAAAACTGCAGGCAGGATATACAAAGGAGATGATTTCCTTTAGATCTGAAGCCTGATTTTCTTTTAACACTCTCTGATTTCTTTTAAATCCTGGGCACCCAGGCATATGCTTATATTTTGGCTACTTGGAAGCATAATTGGTTTTTCTGGTGACTTGGCATCCTTCTTTTTCCAGATTTCTAATTTATTCTCATCTAGCAGAAGCACAGCCATCCTTCTTTCAAGTAGTAGGTGCTTGATACACACTCCCCAGCAGTGACCTGTGGTTAGAAGGCTGACTTTTCCTCCTTTTTCTACCCATAGGTAGAATGTGTTCTTTTCGTGATACATGAACTTGAGATTGCATAACTTTTGATCTCATTCCTTTATAGCTTCACTGGGTAAAATGGGTGAAAGGATTGGAGTGAGATTTGGGGGAAGAAGGAATGAGAACATTTCTCCCTAATTCCATGAAAGACCTGATTTAGAATATTGCCTTCTGGAGAGTGCTGCCGTAATTATACATTGCATTGATGAGGCCTTTCTTTAGAAGGCACTGAAGTCAATTCAAAATTCCATTTTTTCAAAAAGTGAAGCAAGTACAGAGCATTTGTACACTTTGCTCCTTTACTAGTTAGAAGGATTCAGCAAGATTTCCAAAAAAATAATTCAGAGATAGTGAAAACCTAGGCTGTCTAAAAGGTATGTTCTTGGTATTGTATTTTACTTCACAAATTATTGAAGCTTAGTCTGATCACTTGCAAGTCCAGCTGGAAATCTACTGGACTTCCACATTCTTATAATTTGTATCTTTGTTAATATTTTTCTATCAATGCTTATAATAATAAAATATCATAAATTTATCAGTGACTGTGTGCCAGGCTCTGTTTTAAAAGCTTTATTATATACATTATTTAATGCTCCCACCAACATTGTGATGAAGGTACTGCTGTCATTCCCCATTGCCGTTTTGTAGATGAGACTACTGAGGCCTTGGAAGGTAAGACATTTTCCCAAGATCACACACATATTAAATTTTAGAGCCAGGGTCTATGTCCAGGGTATCATCAGCTCCCCACTGTGCTTAGACATGTTTGACACAAGAGTATCATTGTCTAGTCCTTTTTGTTACAAAGATGTTAATACAAGTAAGAGTAGATAGATTGGCTTCGTACGTCTTCATTGCATTTTTTGTAGATTGATTGTAAAAATAACCTAAATTTTCTGCACTTCCCTATATTCACATTCCTTATTAAGGACTTTGCAGCTGCTTCCATAAGGAGTCTTTTTCCTCCTCGCTCCTGGAAACTGGACTGGGCCTATGACTTGCTTTGATGAATAGAATGTTGCAGAAATGATGGTGGGCCAGTTCTCAGTCCAGGCTTCAAGAGACATCGAGCCTTCCACTCTAGTGTCCTCTCCAAACCTTCCTGCCACTACGAGACCCAGCCTGAGGCAGCCTGAGGCAGCCTGTTGGAAAATGAAAAACCATGTTCAATAGTCATCCCTTCCAGTACTGTCCTAGAACCCTCAGACTCCTGCTGATCAGCCACTGAGTTTTGGGGTGGTTTGTTATGCAGAAATAGCTAACCAATGCAGTGCTGGTGTGATTGGGGGTGTTTTTGTTAGTGTGTTTATGCCCTTCGTTGCAGAGTTCTAGTATGTTCAAAACTCTCTTAATCAACTTCCTCATTAAAAAACAAAACAAAAACTAAAACAAAAGACCAGAATTCAAAAAACAAAAACAAAACAAGAGAAAGCAAGGTCCAAAGAGATTAGGAACTCTCACTCTTAGCTCCCTCTTTCCTGCCCATGGCCCTTCCTGCTGTTGTTCAGTTTCTATCAGTTAGAATTTATTAAAGGCTATTTTAAGGCTGCAGGTTAGAAACAGCCTAAAATTTTAGGTATAAAAAAATGCTAAATGGATTCACCAGAAGTAAGAGTTTAGCACATTTCTTAATGCTGAGCATGTATACTCAACTTTGTTCTATGTTTTGGTGAGTGTACAGACACATGACACTTGTTTTTTATTCTTCTATTGGGACCTCATGAATGGATTTGAAATATGACTGCCAACGAGGCTTAGCAGACCTTATAAAAGAAAAGCATTGTGGGACTTATTCATCTACTTAACACTCCCATCTCCCTTAAATCATAGAAATTCTAGAACTAGTATTTATTAGCTTGTTCTTTCTGTACATCAATTACCTTAGGCCCTATATGATGCAGCTCCATCAAAAGCATTAAATAGTTCCCAGTGGCAAATTCCTGGTTATCTTTAGCTCATGCTGTTAAGTAAGTTTCCACAGTCTTTATAGCTCCAGCTTTTATTGTATTTTTAAAATGACTTGGTTTCAGCTGTTAAAGCTCAAGACATTGACTTAAAGGGAAATGCTCACCAGCATGTGGGTGTAGAATTTGACTTTTCAGCTTTACCAAAGTCAGTGGGTTTGGGGCATTCTTGCTATACCAGAAAGTTTTCCAAAAGCTGTTTGCTTGAGTTTCCAATGTTAATATGTTACATGTATATTTCTAGCAAATTGATTGGCCCTTCTACGTTGCTGGGTCCTTACCCAGTTATCTGGCCTGCCTAAGCGTTCTTCATCTGAAGACTTTATACTTGGAAAGCCAACTTTCTGCCTCTTCTGAGTTTGCTATTTTCTGGACCACAGGACTGGAGGTGTTAGCTCCCCTCGTGCTGAAGGCCTTCTTCACGATGTCCCTTCTTCTCTTCCTCTCTTCTCTGGGCTCGTAATATGACCACAGTGATATTCCTATTTAATCTAGTAGTTGCAGGATGCTGCTCCTTCCTTGATTTTTCTCAACAATACGATTTTGCCTCTTTGAGAGACAGTTACTATTTTAGAAAGTGGTGGGGGTTATGGTGGGGGGGTGGGCAATTAAACTCAGTCAAGGTGATACCAATGTCTACAAAGTCTAGAGTTTTAAAATTGTTGTCATGTTAATGTCTATACTGATTTCTCAGTCAATGTAGCAAAGCAAAACAATTGACCAAATATATTATTATGTAATTCACTGTTAAAAAGTTCTGTGACTTTTTCCTTACAATTCCAGATTTTGAACTGCTCTAAATAGAAAAATAGGCCAATCAGTTAGCTTAATGATTCCCCTGCCTGCATTTTAAAATTTCTATTAGTATTGCAATTTGCCATTTCCTTCATTTAGTTATTTTGGGAAAATCTCTGTCTTCCATTGATATAGCTTTTTGTCTAAGTGATTCATTGTTTTATTTCCCAAATGATTTTTATACCTACTTAAAGCCTACTAGACCCAGGTGGCTAAATTATTTTTTTTTCCTCTTCTATGTATATCTTATTTTCTTAGAGCAATGGTTTATAAAACTTGAACACCCTTGAATATACCCCCAACTATATTGATATTTATTAAAAATATTTCTATATTTATAATATAATATGCATCCTAAATATATTTCTATATTTATAACATATAATATGCATCCAATATATATGTATATAGATGAATACATCCTGAGCATTATAAAACATTATAAAAATGTAAATCAACTGATAAAGATGCAAAGTACTTGTGTTTTCTAATATATTCTTCCTGGATCTCTTACATAGCCTATTTTGGACACCCTTGGCTTAGAGATATTATTGTGTTGCATGTTATTTATTTGGTCAAAAATTTTAATATAGACCATCTCTGAAATGGTAATATAGGTAAGAACTTGGAAAATAAATAGTTGTCTTTAGACTCTAGATTTACTATACACAGGTTAAATTAAAATAGCATCTAATAGCTTTTGGTTTTTTTACAATTACTGATAGTTATTGATATTCAACAAGCTACTTGCTGCATAGAATTCTGTTGTAATCTGAAATCCCCTGTACTAGAAAACAGGTATCATTTTTTCTATAGTAAAAAATTTCATGTCCTCTCTAAAAGATATTACTTGGATTCTCTTTAGTTGACAACCTTTCAAAATTGTTGAAGCCAAGTACATTTTGCCAATAGGAAAATACAGCTCCACTGAGCATTTTCATGGACTCTGATTTGAAACAGCTTAGCAAGTATAATACAGAAGTGTCTGAGGATGATTGGAAACAACATAGACTTAAAGACATTATAGATCAAATGTTTATGTATATATGTATGTATAGCAAGGAAAATGGGAGTGGTTTGTTACCATTTCACTGCAATTGTACAAATACCAATAAATTTAACTCTCTTTAAAAAGCCACATTAGAAATATTTGATATGTTTTAATAAATTTTCTAAGCTATGACTATATTCAAAACCTGTACAAATATATTTTGCTCTGTTGATTTCTGACTTTAGTCCATTTAATACTAAATCATTTTAAAGGGAAATATATATATATGTGTGTGTATATGTGTATGTGTGTATATATATATATACACACACATAGAAAGAGAGAATTTGATGTAACACCCAGGATCCCCAGGTAAGTCTATTGAAGATAGATCAGGAATTTATCTTTGATAAAGATATATAACTTCTTTTGATTCCAAAGGAAACATAATGAGTGCATGAAATTTTATTTCAGGGTTCCTTTTAGAAATATGAGCAAAAAACCACATTTATTTCAGGACCTAATATGTGATAGTTATTTTCTGATGACTACCCTAGTTGTATGTACTTTCCTATATGTTAAACATACATACCCCCGTGTTTCCGTCATGCCGCTGTAATATTTTAGACAGTACATAAGTAACAGCCGTCAAGTGAACCTGAATATATCAATTAGTTTCAACATTACTTTTAATTATGCCTAGCAGCAACTATAAAAGGGAGAGATGCAAATGACTGAAGAATTTATTTTTGGTTTCTGCTACCAGACTACTTTCCTTATTTCTATCCCTCCTTTCTCCAGTTTTCTGTTGTTGTTACACTTGTTTTTCCTTCCTTATTGTATTTGTGATTAGATTAGAGCCACCTGTATTATAATGGAACGTACCAGAACTTCAAGTCACCATTCCTGGGTTCAAATTCCAACTCAACTACTTGCTCTGATTTAATCTTTTTATGATTCACCTCACCCAATTTCTTTGTGTTTTAACAAATATAAACATAAGTCATAAACCTTGATAAAAACAATTTAGAAAAGTATAAGGAAGAAAATTAAAATTATCTATATGCCCATCACTCAGATATAATTACTGCAAATGTTTTGGTGTATACCCTTCCTGATTATTTTTTAGGCATAAAAATTGCATACTTAAGCACAAACACATATTTATAAAAACAAAATCATATTTTATTAATACATACTGCATTATAACCTGTATTTTTACTTCAACCTATATTGTAGTTATATGATTTTATTTTAATTGACTATATTGTATCTTATTTTGTAGATGACCTTTTTTATTGATTTCAAATGTGCACATTTCAGAACAAGTGGTAGAAAAGATATATTTGCATAGTTGTGATACAAATGTAATCAGAGAGGTATATATCTGCAATTTCTCCCTATGGGTTAATTTCAGTTAACGGATTTCTTCTGCTTCACCAAATGAGAAGAATTGCAAAAACTGTAAGGTTTTAAAGGGAGGGGAGAATTTTCCAGACAAACAAAAAAAGCTGAGGGAGTTCATCACCACTAGACCTGTCTTATAAGAAATGCTAAAGGGAGTTCTTCAAGTTGAAACAAAAGGTTGCTGATTAGTAACATAAAAACGTATGAAGTATAAACCTCAATAGTAAATGTAAATAAATAGTCAAATTCAAAATACTCTAATACTATAATAGTGGCATGTAAATCACTTATAACTCCAGTATGAAGGGTAAAAGACAAAAGTATTAAAAAGAACTATAGCTATAATAACTTGTTAATAGACACACATTATAAGAAGTTGCAAATTGTGACATCTAAGACATAAAATGTGTGTGGGGATGTGGGGAGTAAAAGTGCAAGGCTTTTGCATGTGATCAAAGTTAAGTTGTTACCAGCTTAAAATAGACTGGTGTAACTACAACATATTCTATTTAAGTCTTATGGTAACCACAAAACAAAAGCCTTTAGTAGATACATAAAAGAGAAAGAGAAAGAAACCAAAGCATATCACTACAAGAAATCATCAAATCACAAAGGAAGACACCAAGAGAGGAAGAAAAGAACAAAAGATCTACCAAAACACCAGGAAACAATGAACAAAATATAGTAAATCTTTACCTATCCATAATTGTTTTAAATGTAAATGGACTAAATTCTCTACTCAAAAGACATAGAGTAGCTACATGGATAAAACAAAACAAAATAAGACCTAACTATACACTGCCTATAAGAGATTCACTTCACCTTTAAGGACACACACAGACTGAAAGTGAAAGGATAGAAAAAGATACTCCATGCAAACTGAAATCAAAAGAAAGCAGGGGTGGCTATACTTAGACAAAATGGACTTTACATCAAAAACTATCATAAGAGACAAAGGAGGTTACTATCTAATCATAAAGAGGTCAATTCATAAAGAGTATATAACATTTGTAAACATATATGCACTCAACATCAAAGCACCTAAGGGAGAAATAAACAATACAATAATAGTAGGAGATATCAATACCCCATTTTCAACAATGGATCCAGAGAGAAGATCCAATAAGAAAATATTGGACTTGAAATATATTTTAGACCAAATGGACCTACTGGACATATACACAACATTTTATCAAACAGCAGCAGAATATACATTCTTCTCGAGTGTACTTGAAACATTCTCCCAGATAGAGCATATGGTAGACCACAAAACAAGTCTTAACAAATTTAGTAAGGTTCAAATCATATCAAATGTCTTTTCTGACCACAATGGTAAGAAATTATAAATCAATAACAGGAGGAATTTCAGAAAATTTCAGAAAAATACATGGAAATTAAACAACATGCTCCAGAATAACCAATGGGTAAAAGTAGAAATTTAAAGGGAAATTAAAAAATATCTTGTGACAAAAAAAAAAAAGGAAACAGAACATAGTAAGACTATGGGGTACAGAAAAAGCAGTTCTAACAGTAAAATTTATAGTGATTTGCCAACAAGAAAAAAAGAGAAGGATCTCAAATAAAGAACCTAATGTTAGACCTCAAAGAACTAGAAAAAGAACAAATTAAGTCCAAAGTTAGTAGAAGGGAGGAAATTAGAAAGATCAGAGCAGGAATAAATAAAATAGAAAAACAGTAGAAAATATCAATGAAACTAAGAGTTGGTTTGTTAAAGATAAACAAAATAAACCTTTAGCTGGACTAAGAAAAAAAGAGAGATGACTCAAATAAAATCGGAAATAAAAAGGAAACATTACCAGTGATACTACAGCAATGCAAAAAATCAAAAGAAACTACTATGAACAATTATACAACAAATTGGATAACTTAAAAGAAATGGAAAAATTCCTAGAAACATACAACCTATCAAGATTAAATCATGAAGAAATAGAAAACCTGAACAGATGAATGAGTAAAAATTTTCAATCAGAAAAAAAAAAAAAGAAAAGAAAACTCCAATCGAAGTCCAAGACTTGATGGCTTCATGGCTGAATTTTACAAAATATTTAAAGAAAACTATACCAATTCTTCTCAATCTCTTCCAAAAAAAATTGAAAACAAGGGAATACTTCCAAACGCATTCATTTTATGAGGCTAGCATTATCCTGATACTAAAACCAGACAAGGACGCTATAAGAAAAGAAAATTACAGGCCAGTATTCCTGATACATAGATACAAAAGTCCTTAAGAAGTACAAAACACTAGCAAACCAAACTCAACAGCACATTAAAAAGATCATTCACCATGATCAAGAGGGATTTATCCCTGGGGTGCACAGATAATTCAACATACACAAATCTATAAATGTAAAACACCATATTAACAAAATGAAAGATAAAAACCATATGATCATCTCAATAGATGAAGAAAAAACATTTGACAAAATTCAACATCCTTTCATGATAAAAACTCTTAGCAAATTGGGTATAAAAGGAACGTAGCTCAACACAATAAAAGTCATATATGGCAAACCCACAACCTATATCATAATGGTGAAAAGTTGAAGATTTAACTTTATGATCAGAAAGAAGGCAAGGATGCCTACTCTCACCACTTCTATTCAATATATACTGGAAGTTCTAGCCAAAGCAATTAGGCAATAAACAAAAAATAAAAGGTATCCAAATTGGAAAGTAAGTTGTTAAATTGTATCTATTTGCAGACGACATGATGTCACATATAGAAAAACATAAAGGCTCCTCCAAAACACTGTTAGAATTATAAATGAATTCAGTAAAGTTGCAGGATACAAAAGCAACATACAAAAATCAATAGCATTTCTATACACTAACACCGAACCGTCTGAAAAGTAATGAAAAAAAATCCCATTTACAATAGTATTAAAAAAAAAAACCTTAGGAATGAATTTAACCAAAGAGGTGAAAGATCTGTACACTGAAAACTATCAAACGTTGATGAAAGAAATTAAAAAGACATGAATAAATGGAAAGATATTCTGTTTGTAGACTGGAAGAATCCACAACAATCTTGACCAAAATGAACAAAGTTAGAGGCATCATACTGCCTGATCTGAAAATACACTACAAAGCTATAATAGTCCAAACAGCATGATACTGGCAACAAAACATATATATAGATACATGGAACAGAAAAAAGAGACCAGAAATAAATCCACACACTTATAATCAAGTGATTTTTGACAAAGTTGCCAAGAACACAATGGAAAAAGTACAGTCTCTTCAATAAATGGTGCTGTGAAAACTGAATCTTCATGTGTGGAAAAATGAAATTAGATCCTCACCTCACCACCATATACAAAAATCAACTCAAAATGGATTAAAGACTTAAAAGTGAGATGTGAAACTAAAACTACTAAAAGAAAACATAGGAAAAAATCTCCATGACATTGGTCTGGGCAATGATTCCTTTGGATATGATCTCAAAAGCATAGGCAACAAAAGCAAAAATAGACAAGCAGAATAATACCATACTACTTCTGCAGAGCAAAGGAAATAGTCAACAGAGTGAAGAGACAACTTTTGGAATGGGAGAAAATATTTGCAAGCCATACATTTGATAAGGGGTTAATATTCAAAATATGTAAGGAACTCAAAGAACTCAATAGCAAGAAAACAAGTAACCCAATAAAATATGGACACAGAGCCAGGCATGATGGCATGTGATTACAGTCCCAGCTACTGGAGAAGCTCAGGCAGGAGGATCACCTGAGCCCAGGAGTTCAAGTCCAGCCTGGGCAACATAGCAAGACCCTTTCTCTTAAAAAAAAATGGGCACAGGACCTGACTAGACATTTCTCAAAAGAAGGTACAAATGGCCATCAGGTATATAAAAATATGCACAGCACCACTAGTCTTTAGGTAAAATCTAATTAAAACCAAAAAGAGATATTACCTCATACACATTAGAATGACTATTATCAAACACAAGTGATAACACATGTTAGCAAGGATGTGAAGAAAACAGAACCCTTGTGCACTGTTGGCGGGACTGAAAATTAATGCAGAAAACAGTATGGAGGTTCCTCAAAAAATTAAAAATAAAACTCTAGCATATGATACAGAAATCCCACTACTGGGTATATTTATTCAAAAGAAATAAAATAAAATTTGTGTGTCAAAGAGGTACTTGCAGTCCCATGTTCATTGTATTTTCACACTGACCAAGATATGGGAGCAACCAAAGTGTCCCCTGACAAGGTGAATGAATGAGGCAAATGTGGTATATATACACAATGGGATACTATTCAGCCTTACAAAAGAAGGAAACCCTGTCATTTACAACAACATGGATGAATCTGGAGGACATTATGCTGAGTAAAATAAGCCAGGCACAGAAAGGCAAGTACTGCATGGTCTCACTCATATGGGAACCTAAAAAAGTTGAAATCATAGAAATAGAGAGTCGAATGGTGATTGCCCAGGGTGGTGGTGGTGAGGGTTGGGAACAGGAGATGTTGGTTAAAAGTTACAGTTTCAGTTAGGATGAGTAAGTTCTGGAGATCTATCGTAGAGCAAGGTGACTATAGTTAATAATAATGCATTGAATACTCAAAAATTGCTAAGAGAATAGATATTAAATGTTCTCGCCACACACAAAAAAGAAGTATTTGAGGTGATGGATATGTTAATTAGCATGGTTAAGCCATTTCACAGTGTATACATACGTCA
Organism: Daubentonia madagascariensis; assembly: GCA_023783475.1. NCBI lineage: Eukaryota > Metazoa > Chordata > Mammalia > Primates > Daubentoniidae > Daubentonia > Daubentonia madagascariensis. Next base: position 11,040,146 of record JAKFHU010000747.1, on the reverse strand, counting down.
AACATCATGCTGTGTGCAGTAAATATACACAATTTTTGTTTGTCAAGTATACCTTCATACAGCTGGGAAGAAAAGGAGGAGGGCCATGAGCAAGGCAAATGCGATGCAGAAGAAAACCAAGCGAACATAAGAAACTTGTTTTCTCCTTGCTTATTCGTGAGTCTTTGGTAGATCTGCTCATTCCTGAAAGTTAAGTTTACTTTGTAAAACTAGAAAGTGAACTTGGTCCATCATCTGTAGCATATTTCCCTTCTCAAAACCCAATCTATTGTAAGATGCTGACAGTTCTAGTTCATCTCTTATAGTTCTTTCTGGGGAGAAATAGCCCTTGGTGGAAACTGGAAGGATCAGCAAAGAGAAAGTAGGAAAAGAAATAAAGATGATGCAAAAGTAAGAGGAAAAGGAGTTTAGTTCACTACTTTCATTTTTACTTTATATACTTGTTTTTTTTTTTTTTTTTGAGAGACAGGGTCTCGCTCTGTTGCTTGAGCTGGAGTGCAGTGGTGTGATCCTAGCTCACTGCAGCCCCGAACTCCTGGGCTTCGGGGATCCTCCCACCTCAGCCTTCCGAGTAGCCGGGACTACAGGTGTGTGTGTGCGACCACACCCAGCTTCATTTTTACTTTAAACATGCCAAAATAATATCATTATTCCGAGGGATGTTTCGCCACATATTTGTTTAATGTGGGTTTTATATCTAATATTTTTGCATATAATCTTTTATTTATGTTTATGTTTATTATGACATGTGTGTTCTCTCCCCAGACTCTATCATTAGGAAGAACCATCTCCCTTGCAGATATTTTAAAAATTGCTTACATTTGTATCAAGTATGGTAATAGATGTCAAATGACTTACGTAGGTCCTAGAGCACAGCACTCAAAGATGTTTATGGAAGCAAATTCTGAATCTTTTAATGTGAGCCACCACCACCATCTCAGTCCCTTCCTTTTATGTTTAGAAAACACAGTTCTAGTGGCATAAACTGCTTGTTAGCTTGTTTTCCTGCTGAATGGATTACTAGCTTGATGTCTACACTTACAGAAGGGAATGCCTTTAGGTCCTCATGTACTTTAATAGCTATAACATTTGCAGAGGCTCCTGAATCAATCTTCTATCTTTCTGGCTTGTTGTCATTTAAGAACAGATTTGAATTCCTCTCCTGTGTGAAATTTCATGGCTGGACTCAGCAATCCTTCTCTCTGGGCCTACAATTCGTCACTCTGTTGGGCTATGTTGAATTCCAATGTTGGGATATTGCTATGTATTTCAGCAAGTTAATTCTTTTTTACATCTCAGCTACCTTTAGGTATAGAGAAGACACCCATGAATAGGAAGATTTAGTTTGCATCAGCATTTAACGAAAACTTCACTATATTTTTTCCTGAGCCCCTCCCCATGACTCATGAAATAAATAGTATAGCATCAGCTTCTTATTTTTGTCTCTGTTAATCTTTCTCATTCTAATCAGGCACTGCTGTCAAAACTGTGGGCTCACAGTGGTAAGTGCTCATGAAGTAAATAGACAGTCAAACTCACCCTGCTTAAGTGATCTTTTGCTGCAGGGTATAAACATTTGACTATGTTTTAGAATTTTTTGCATTCTTTCTAAGCAGACAATTATTGAGTTATTTTATGCTTCTGCTTCTATTTATTAATCTTATATATTTGGAACTGCTTAAATATCTAATCATGTACATTTAATTTTTTATATAAGGATATGCATTTATGACAGTGGAGATAATACAGCAAAGTATCTGTCTCTATCTTATCTATCTTCTATCATTTATTTAACATTTTAAAAAGTGTTGAGAGCCTGCAAACATATTTTTGATTACAATCTGTTTCCAGTGAATGTTGGTCTGATAAAAATTTTTACATTTTTGTTTTTTCAAGTTCCATTGAATGATCCATAAATGTCCCCAATTTATAATGGAGAAACCACTTTTGAATCATCAGCCATATATGGGAAACATCTTGATCTTTTCCATTTTATTTAGGAAAATAAACAAGCATATAAACATAAAGACATAAAACATGGAGATGTACACACTTAGCTTTTCCAATCTGTTTAAAAAATGTGACAGGTTTACTCAAAAATGAATACCTCTTTCTCGTTTTGTATATTGAAGAAGCCTATAGGGTTCATTGCTAGGCAGCATAGTTTAAGAAAAATTGACAGAGTGAAATGCCTTATGAGGAGATTAGATATTGAGAGGCACTCCAAAACATGTTATTGAAAGACCCGGAAAAATATATCTCTATAAGGAAAAAAAAAATCTCAAGGAGTGGATCACAGCAGCTGTCATTAAATATTTCAAAGGTTCCCAAGTGGAAGTGAGTTACTTCTTTTATGCGCAAAATGTAGCATGAACACAACAGGATATATAATATCTTAGATGACATTCAGTTCTGTTATAAATATTCGGTATTCTGATAGCACCCTAATAAATAGCATCCTCTTTTCCTACTAGGGTTCTGAAGTTTTGGGGAAGAAAACAAAAGACTGGCAGATAAAGATCAAGGCATTATCCTTCCTAATGATGGAGTTCCACTGGAAGTACATTGGTCGTGTGAAAGCCAACCTCAGAATTAGTCAGACTTCTTGTCCCAGGCAGCTTCCCCACAGAGGCAGCACTCCCAGAAGAAGGAGGGAGGTATATTTCCATGTGTTGTCAGCTCTCACTCCCAAGAGGAGGAAAGTCAGGGCTGAGCCACACACACTCCTTTATGCATGCCAAATGTGTCAATCAGAGAAGCCATCTCCCTCCTCAGATGTGAGTGAGGATATGGGGCAGAGATAGTACAGGCATGTATTTAGGGAAACTACCTTTATACCGAAATCAGCAGTGAAGAAAACAACCCCTCTAATGATAAGGAAATTCTTTGTGTTGATCGGTACTCCTCAAGGTTCCATGCACTGCTTTTTGAGTGCATTGAAGATTTTCATTCATTCAATCAATAATTGTTCAGTGCACACCTGTTCTAAGGCTCCATGCTAAAGGCTGGGGACACAATGGTGCAGAAAAATAGGCACAGTTCCTCCTCTCATGGAGCTTAAAGTGGGAGAATATTTCAACTCAGGGTAGAGAATGAGTCGGTGAGAATGTGGTAGACCAGTGGCTCTTGACTTTGGCTGCACTTTGAAATCACCCAGGGAATTGTAAAAAATATTAATGCTTGGGCCCCACCCAATTCTGATTCCAATTTAATTGGTCCGGTGTTCAGCCTGAGCATGAGGATTTTCAAAAAGTCCCTAGGTAATTCTAATATGCAGTCAAGGTCGAGAACAACTGCAGTTTGTGGATGGAATAGATGCATCTGCAGATCTTGATCATGTTGATATTCCCAGGTCTGGCACCTATTATAGGTGCTCAAAAATGCTTGTTGAATTCAAGTCAATGATTCTCAACCCTCTCTTGTGCCCTTAAAGTCCTTATTATTCTCTTTCATGTTTGACTTCTAGACAAGAACTAACATATCTGAAACATTTTCTCCTTCATTCATCAATTTTTTACTTCATTGCCCTTCACAGCTTCACTTTCTGGGAAGATTCCAAACTTTTCTGCTTTGTGGCTATCAGTGCTCGATCATCTAGAATGGTTCTAAATTGATTTCATGAGAAAGATGTTGAATTAGGCAGATTAACCACTATGAAATAGTATGTGGCAGAATTCTTTTTAACCTGCTTATATTGATTCCATTCTCTTATTTATTCATCCATTCATTTATTCAACATGATTCTATTTTCTTGCCTTGTTGCTAGTTACTTGGCAATTTAGAATTGTTCCAAAATTTCATCTTCCAGAAAGATGTTAAAGAATACAAAATTAAATATTAAACCTTCCATGGCTAAATCTTTTATGCCTTATATACATTGAAGTAATTAATTAATTCAGATAATAACTATTTATTGAAAGACTCTTCTGTATTTATTAATGTTCCAGGCTTACACAATACCATAGTAAATCAGATCATCAGGGGCCCTGCTCTCAAAGATTTCACAGTATGAAAGGTGGAAATGGCATTCAGGAAGTAAACAGAAAAATTGAGAAGATAATTTCAGATAAAGAAATGTAAAGACTACAAAATAAGATGATAGGATAGGAAGTAATTGGGGATACCTCATTGATGCATCACTTTGGATAGAGTGATCTGCAAGGGACTCTCTGTTGAGAAAACATTTGAGCTGAGACCTAAACTCTAAGAAGAAAGTATTAGGAAAATAATGTTCCAGGTAGAGAAAACAGCAAAGTGGAAATGTGCTTGGTGTATAGAAGGCTAGTGGCTGCGGCCTGGCGAATGATAGGGGTGGAGTGCCAAACAAACATGTGCCTTTCGAGAGTCATAAAGTGGGCCATTGAATTGAAAAAAATCTATAGGAACACTTACATTTCTGACAAGATAGAAGACTAAAAACCTTGAAAAAAAATGCAAAACATACTTTTAACAGCTAAGCTGTTAAGAAAAGAAAGGAAATTTCCAGAAGCCAGAAATTAACAGGGAACTGGAAATCAGAAATGTAAACTAAAGATGAAGCCTCTGCTTCCCTACTGGGGGAGAAAGGGAGCCGAGGATGGGAAGGGTGAGTAAGTGTGGGGCTTGTGTTTTGATGGCCCCCTTCATCCTAGGAGACAAGGCAGGCTTTTGGCCCATGTGGTGGGGAGTTGGAATTGACAACTCATAAAACCAGAACTCATGAAGGGCTACACCCTCAATTAAAGGATGGATTAGTAAAAAATCTGCCCACTGGGAAAGGAAGACAACTAGGAATCCATCCTGTCTTGGGAAATGAAGGTTAAGTAAAGGCATTGAGAATTTGTAATGGCAAGTCTGTCTCCAAGGAGGCTTGTGGTACAGGTTTTTATTATAGCATGATCTGGAAAAGTGCAAATAAAAAACTTAAGTATCACAGATTAGTTATCTCTGATAGAAAGGAGATGAGGATGAGGGAGAGGGTATCTAGAAGGCTTCAAATATATCATTAATGCTTTATTTCTAAAGCAGAGTGATAGTAGGAGTTGGTAATATTACTCTTTAAATATATATCTGAATTTTAAATAATTTTAAAAATAATTAACTCAATATGAATATTAAAATAAATGTAAAATTTTTTAAATGATGAAAAATGATAAACTTTCTAGAAAAAATAATCAGTTGCTTAACATTTTGGTCATTATGTGAAATCCTATACTTTGAAGACAATTCTATAGATCTACAACCAAGTATAATTTACTCCTAATTATCAATGCACAAACATTCCTATAATGGGTTGTCTATTCTAGGCAACCTTTGGGTCTTCTTAACTGGACAGCACATGATGTCTTTCCTATTTCCTCTATTTTACTGTTAGTTGTCATCAGTATCATTATCATCTTCTTCATCATCAGCAGCAGCACGCCTAAACTCTTAACTCTTACATTAGACCATGAGCTTCCTGAGGGCAGACTCCACATCACATTCCCCTCTGTGCCAAGCACGGGGCTTTGCATATGGTAGCTGTCACCATCACCAACCAGCCTTAATAGTCCTTAGATTGTACTGAGCATTAGGAATATTAAATAAGAATGGAAACTAATCTGGCATAGAAGAGCTGGTAACACAACTGTATAAGGGAGGGTGTCCAGTAGTGGTATGGAATAATGCCATCTGAACACTGGCATGAAATTCTCTTTGGGAAGAAACTGTCTTTTAGGGAAAAAATATCTTGATATTTTGTGACACAAAATGAGACCCAGGTAGCATGAATATCCAGGAGCCAAACAACAAAAGTATTCTGCGTGAAAAAATAAGAGATTGTTCTGTTTGTGACAAGAATGGAAGAAAGAGTGACAGGGAGCAGAGGTGTGAGGCTGGGGCATGATCTAGCCGACAGAAAGCCCCTAGAGGTGAGGGGACTGAAGGGACAGTCCCGTGCTCCCTCCGAAGCTGTTGGTGTGGCTGTGAGGTGGGACCTCTCCCCATTACCCTCAGTCCTTCAGTGAGGGCCGCTGCACTGTGAATGCTTCCAGTGAGGGAGGGAGGCTCTGGAAACTGAGAAGGGGCTGAAGTTTATCTTGAGGTGTGTCCAAAACAGAGCAAAGACAGTACTCTGGGGCAATAAAATGATCTATAATCTGAAATATTTCAAAAGAGGGATAAGCCCATATTCAGCAGTGACCATATGAAATGTAAGCCCCTCAAGTACTTTGAGGAAATCTTGGGGAGGCCTTTGAGTTTTTACCAGACGTTAAATGGAGTTTTAAATTGATGCTATTTAGATCTAAAACTGCCAAGAGACCCTTGTTAACAGCTGGGATACATTTGCAAAAGGCAAATAGCAAGGTAAGGTAGAATATATTAAGAACCAAATGAGTGATACCCAGTGTTAAAGCAATGTTGAGGGAGGAAATACTGAAGCCTGTGAGAGTCAGGGATGGACTTCTAGAAGAGTTAGGACTTGAGCTGGATCTCCAAGACACAATAAGATGGTGGGGGGAGGCAGTAAGTAAAGTATTTGAAGCAAAGGGAATAGACTGAACACAGACATGAAAACAGGAAGGTTGGCCACCAGACAGCTTACATGTGCTCAGAGGAGGTAAGCAGATTTTAACAGTAGTCCAAGCAAAAGGTAAGTCTACTAAAAGAATTGTGTACTGCATCCCAACTCTAAATATTAATGGTGTTAGGAGTTTTGGTCTTTTGGAGTAACTACTCTATGACTTCCTTCATTAGTGTGTATAACCACTTCTATGACTTTTAAGGTACCAACCTGCACACACAGGTGTTGACAGATGTGGGAAATCTATGTGTGCGTGTGTGTGTGTGTGTACTGTATACATGCAGATCACATATTTGGGAGCAGATAGCAAACCAGCCTGTTTCCTTGGCATCATCCCAGAGGACTAAGGGCAGATAGCAATGGAACGAACGCTAACGGTGTTCTAATAACTGCTCTCTAGGGGCGGTCCTCATCAGCTGAGCAGCTGGCACTTTGCTTTCTGACAGGGATAAGTTGGGAAGGGTTGACATGAGGCCTGAGATTCACAACATTGCTCCTGAGGCTGTGAGGAGCTGAGCACCATCCTGGTAGCCCGAGAGCCAGGCTGTGGTCCATGTGAGGTTGGCAAGAGGTAGAGGCACCCAGAGAGGACTGAGTCACGAAGGGATGCTTGCAGCATCCCTGAGCACACATCAGTAGTACCCCCTACAAGAATAGTAAGGCTAGTTAGCACTTATATGGAACTTTTTGATCCTTAATTAGTTAATTCATGCAACTCCCCCATTATTTTTAGTTCTTTTTTATTTCTAGATGAGGAAACAAAGGCATAGTGAGGTTAAGTGATTTGTCCAAAGCCAAACATCAAGTGTATAAATAGCAGAAGTGTGGTGAGAATGCAGAGTTTCTAAATTCCTTACTTTGCTTAGTTCATAAATGACACTTGGTCTTTGGGGAAAGATGGTCAAGTTGACTCTCAGAGAGAAGAGACTCTTCATTATAGTAACTGGGACATTTTTCTGCTAACAAGACCTGCTTGGAGAGATTTTCTGTTTCAGGAGTTGATGTTTTTTGTTCCCTCTGAAGCAATAAACCTGAAATAACATCCACTGTCATGGGGCATTTGGGGTTTACTGAGCTGGGGTGCAGGAGTTGCTAGAGTGCTCCACCTGTCCAGGGTCTGAATCCATTTCAAATCCCCTTGCATAACAACTCATGGGAGTAACAACTTGCTTATTGAGAATAAGGAAAGGCTGAATAGGGAGGGGGGAAAAGAGGCAAAGATGGAGTTCACTTCTTATCCAACCCTTTGGATTGAGTCTGTGTCTCTGTGGCTTGAGGTATGGGCACCAGAAACTGAAGGAAAAATTCTCAAGCGCTTGTGAAATGCTGGCACAAACATTGTTGCCTCGAGGTTCACCAGACCAGTGTGGTTCAGGAAAAGGAGGAGGCTGTTCTGTCTGTTCTTCAGAGATTGAAAGCATTATGAATGCTTGGATACAGTGACCTTGGCACAGACTTTGGCCTGTTTCTCACAGCACCGTCAGCAGAGGCAGTGGCAGGGCTCCTCCCAGCTGCTTTAGAGACAGCCGCGTCTAAAAGAGGGAGCAAGAGCAATGGAGAAGAAACTGAGCAAGGCCGTCAGGGACTCTGAATGATGGACTGGTGTGGAGGCACCTTTGAGGGTTTCTAGGAGTATGTGGCAGGCACTTTGGGGGTGTGCAAGTCGATTGCTCAGAGTCACAGCATAAATGCAACAATGACCTTAAATTTATGGGAAAAGGCTGATGAAGGTAGGGGCCATTTGGAGTTGACCACACAGTAGTTCTTTTTCTCCTTTGCTCCGCATCTTGCCTTCCTTCTATCTCAGTGAGTAAATCATGATGTTTTTCAATTTTAAAAATGAACAGCAACTCCATATGATTGATGATTGATGGCGGTATCTCACAGTTATGTCTGAGAATGGGACTTTCTTAGTTAGAAACAGTATTACAAAGTGGTGTGGTAAGTGAAGAACGTGGCTTTGGGCTCAAGAGGCCTGGGTTCAAATCTCAAACCCGTTATTTGGTGCTATAAAATTGTACAGGTCATTTAACTCAATTAGCTCCAATTTCCTTAACTATTAAGTGGGAACATAATGTTAGCCTCCTGTTGTACACGTTCTGAAGACAAAATTAGATGGAATATCCAAAACTCCTTTGCAAAGTACAATTTATTATTTGCAATTACTACTTTTTAATGATTGCTTGCTATTAAGCATGGTCCGTGGGTTACCTCCTCAAACAAGAACTCCAGGAGGTAGATACAATTGCTGTATAGATTTTTGTCCATCAGGATACTGGCAATAAACAAAGAATATACTCAAATAGGCATCATCTGAAGAGGGTTTAAAAAAGGAGCTATTTACAAAGTTGTGGGCATAGTGTAGGGAGACTACATGTGACAGTGCAGTAACCTTGGGCTGCTAACAGAGGGTGCAGTTACCACCTCTAGGCCTGAAGAGGGGAGGGAAGAAAGCAGTTATAGGAACCTGGAAAGAGCTGCATGGCGAAACCCACCTGGTAGCTCTTTAACCCCTGGGGTGATGGACTTAGCTAGCCCTTGGCACTACCACAAAAAGGAAGTTGAGGAAAGTCAATACTGTAGCGTCATTCTCTTCTCTCTTCCAGTCTCTTGCTAGCTATTCAGAAGCCAGGAGCAAAATGCGCCTGCTGACATAACCCATTTAACAGATGACCATATTTCCAGGTTTATCTGGAACAATACCAGTTTACACCCTTTGTCTGGCATAAATATTAATAGTCCCTTTTTCTTACATCCAAGCATCTCATTTTGGAGCATAAATTAAACGGCCATTCTGCCATTGTGTCCGTGATGATTTGCCTCCAGGGGTTGATAAGAGGATGGAGAACGGTGGTTAATGGATCTGGAGGGGGAAATAGAAGAAACCCCACGCATGATTTTACGGAAGGAAAAAATCAAGACTTAGAGGTTAAACAATCTGCCCAACGTCAAACAGTGAGTGAGGGGCAGAGTGGTGTTGAATGCAGGCATTATAAAAGCAGTTTAATTGCAGAAGCTAAGCTTTCAACGACTTCTACCAGAGACACTTGGTTACTTGGAGGGGGAGAAAAAGGTTTGCTTTAGGACTTAGTAGCTCATACCAGTCAGTATTACAGGAAGAATTTTGGTGGTGTTGGTAAATCTAGCATAGCCAGAGACTATATTTTGTTCTTATTTTATTACATTCAGCTGACATGAAGCTAACTCCTTACCAGGAAAACATGGGCCAAATCTGCAGTTCCCATGTCAGGAGAATTTTCTGGATGCCCCCTTAAAGGAGTGTGTCAAATCTGCTCATTTTCACATACCTCTTAGATGTACTAATTCAACACTTGTACAAATAGAAAACCTTCAGTTCACCCCATACTTCTGTTCCATTTTAGTCAATTCTCCATGGTCCTTTGGTGGAGTGAATCTTCCTAATGACTTACACTCATGGTAATAAGTGAAAATGAAGGCAATAAAGAAAACCCAAGGATGTTTTATGGTTTTGGCTATTTTAAAATGCAGTCCCCTGGAGAAGAACAAGTTGGGTCTTACAAGGTAATCTATGAGCCTCCCACAGTCTTTTAAGAGGGGCTCTGCTTTCCCTCAGCCTGCCTGCTAGAGGCTGGAGGCAGGCTGTATACAACCATCACAGCTCTCAGCAGGAAGTCGAGGCCTCTTTAGAACTTGTTTATTTAGATCAAATAGAGGAAGACTGAGCCTATGTAAAACAGTTTTGGAAGCAACTCATTATCATTGTCAGAAAAAATTAACTGAGTACTTAACACTCGTTGCTAAATACTCTTGCTAAAACTCATTTGGTTATGTATGAAAAGAACATAGATTTAAAAAAAATATTAAGGAAAATGTGGATAGAAACAAAGATAATATATATCTACCTACCTAGAGAGAGGGAGAGAGACCACCCCTAAGTCCTATATGCACATATGAATATATATATTTATGTGTGTGCATATATATGTGTGTGTGTGAGAGAATTTATTTTGGGGGTGGATAATAGGGCCAATTTTTATGAGCAAGATGAAACTGGAGGCTTCTTATCTGGGAATCAAGGCCATATTTCCAACTCTTTAAAGAACATTTGTACTTAGATGTTCTATGGTCACATCAATCTCAGAACTGAAAGCAAACTCTTCCTCTTTTAATCAGATCTCTTTCGCAAAAGAACTTCCATATTTCAGAGTTGGGAGGATTTATGCCCAAGGGTCATCCAGCTGTGCCTGATTTCCTCAGTTGTCAAGCGGTGCATTTCAGTGCTGACTCAGGCTCTGCAATCTCCTCCAGGACAAAGTGGACTCAGAGCGTGTTCACAGAGATCTCTGCTGGGCAAAGGGGGAAAGGGGAATGATCTTGCAATTTATTGACTATGGATTTCAAGGTGATCTCAGAGGTGGTTCCCAGGTATTAAAATAAGATTGAAAGCCAAGGATACAGTCCAACAGACTGTCCCGTTGACTAGTGTTTGAGGGATAAGAGCCAAGTCTGAGGCAATGAGGTCAATGCACCAAAAACAAAACTGGATTAAGTGAGTCCAAACTGTGAGTCACAGGCAGCTTGTAATGGAGACACTTACTGTCAACTCCCCACACACAATTTATATAACTTTATCTAAGCGTCCAATAACCTTGTTAAAACATTAAAAGAGATTAAGCCAACAATATCTGAGAGGGAAAATAGAAGTGTTTTTTGCCCCTTGGGCTAATACTCCAGACTTGCTTTCATAGTGTTCTTACCCATTTCTTCTTCATCAGCTATTCCCACGTCTCTTCTATATCTCCAATCTCTTTTTTCCACTGATTTCCTTCCCTACTCATATAAGGTTGCCCTGAGGTCTTCTTGCCAATTCTCTTGCCCCCACAAACTAGCATGGTACCCTTTCTTACTTTCAATGGTAAACTCTTTGAAAGAGTAATTGTAACCTCAGTAACTTTCCTGCTTTGTTTCCTATTTTTTGGTCACCTGGTATAATTTGACTTTCATTCCCACAAGTTTACTTAAAACTACACTCTGCTAAAGTCACCACAGGCTTTCTGAACGTGAAATCCAGTGATATTTCTCACTCACATGGCTAACTTAGCAGTATATATGACCAACCAACCCCTTTTCCCAGAAAACCTCTCAACGAGTGGCTTTAATAATACCACTTCCCATGGTTTTCTTCCTAACTTTTTCTCTAACTCCTTCAATGGTTTCTCCTCTTTTTTGCCCATTAATTTTTTTTTATTCCCTTGGCGAGGGTCTAATCCTTAGCCCACATCTTCTATGTTCTCATTCTGGAGTGATCCCATTAAATGCCAGAAATTCAATATTAACACCCTTCTGTGGATGAAACTCATTCTACATCTCTAGTCTTGAGTTTTCCTCTAGGTTCCAAGCAAATATTTTATTTGCCTTTTGGATATTTCTGTAACAATGGCCTACCAGAACCTCAAACTTAATATGTCCCCAACAGAATTCATTATCATACTTCCCAAATGTGCTTTAGTTCCATATTTCCTATTTTAGTTACAGATGTAACCATCCACCCACTATGCTAACAAGAAATCTTAGTTGTATGGATACCATGTTATTGCCACTCAATATTATGTCCAATTCATAGTCAGGTTTTTAAAATTCTTCTTTTGCAGGAACTCTTAAATTGTTTTCTCCACTGTGACTGTTTTCACAGTTTCCAGCCAACCTTACTTCAAACTGGGCTCCTCACCACCAGTCTCTCCTCCAGTTTCTTACCACAATCCATCTGGATCCATGATCAGGGTTATCATTATCATGATTTGATCAATTAATTTTTATACAAAAATTTTATGACTCCCCTGTAAAGGGAGTCTTGATAAAGTCTAAATTTCCTCCTTGAGAATTGGACCTTCCATAATTTGTGCCTCCCACATTTCCTGCTTTATTGATGCCCCCCCATCCTCTTCCCTGAACCAATCTTTGCCCTAAATTCCAATTATGCCTTCCATTTCTCAAGTATGCTATGCCCATGATGTTTCTAGGTTTTTTCCAATCTTCATTTTTTATAGTTCTAATGAGCCTTCATGAAACTGTGCCTAATTACCATGGGCAAAATAAATACCTAGCCCCTCTGCACAGCTTTAATGCTTTTTTGAAAAGCACCTAAGGACGTATCTTACTCAGTACTGTACTCACTGGTTTATGTCTGTACCCCCCCCGTTCAGACTTTAAACTAAAAAGACACAGGACTGCCTTGCTCATCTTAAGGTTTCCTGCAGTGCTTGTCATGGTGCCTTATACATACATATATTTAGTAAACCTTTATTGTATTGAATTAAAGTCTTATTGTTGGTTCCTTTAAATTATGTATTGGATTTTCTGAGTTTTCTTTTTCTCAGTAGTGCTACCTACAATGGAAGCCCTAGTCACTGCCCATATTTTTATTATCTTCATGGACTTTCCCTTTCAACCTACCTCATGTAAATCACCACATTCTTTATGTTATTCTCCATACCTAATCCCAAAATGACCTCGATTGACTTTTGTGCCAAATCCTGACTCTTCTGCCCATATCTCCAGGTCATGTGAGATCCACATTCTCTCTCTCCAACCCAAACTGACTTTCCACCACTCTACAAACTGCATTCTTCATGCCAGTCCTACCTAATCCCCTCTTAAATTTCATATGTGCCATGTTATTTCCACCTTCCTGCCTTTGCTCACCCTGTATCTTCTACCTACAATATCAACTTTCAAACCTACAACTTTCAAATCATGCAAAATCTAGCTCAAATTTCATGTTTTCTCTGAGGCAATTCCTCACTACTATTCTATGCATTACTATTGTACTTAAAATCAATATCCCAGATGAACAATTGTTTTCTCATTGCCACAGGTTAGTTAGTTTTTTCTCTCCAACAAGATTATGGGCTCTATGAGGCCAGGTACTAGCATACATTTACTTTTATATCTCTTCCAGCACTTCTGAGCACATTGCTGGTCACAGAATGCTTATTATTAGATCAAGAATAATCAGGGATGGGGCTCAATTTCCTAATAAAATGGATAATATATGGCATGTAATATTCCTGGATATTGCTAGTAGTGAGTGGCTTTTAGAAGGGCTACCATGCTGTGGACTGGGATGCCCAGCCCAAGACTCAGGTGGACACAATGCAGGGCCAGAAGAGTGTCCAGCAGAGTCTGCCTAACTCAATGTGATGGTGCATTGTGCCAACTTCATCTGCTGATCCCATCATCCCTAATTATAATCAACTAATTCTATTAGCTTCTTAAACCTATTTCAAGAGAGAGTGCATTATACTGAGCAACCATCATTGAATAATGTAGTTATGCTCCTTCTACATTAGGCTCCATTCTAGCCAGGCAAGCAGAAAGAACGTTTTGCACTAATGTTCTCATAGAAGTATAGAGTTTTCACTTTTTTCACTTTTTAAACCTTTGTTTCTTTATTCAATTATTTTGGTCTATAAAAGCCCAAAACAATTGTGATATTTATTAATATCTGCTGGTTTTTTAAGAGGGATGGACAGAACAACATAAAAGGAGAACATTTTATTTTAAGCTGTTAGGGAAGAACCAACCTTGATTCTGCAAAGCTTATTAGCTGGAGGTAATAGAGAAAGAAAGGTGTCGAAATGCTGTAATTGCTGCCTTTATGCTGTTATGTAGAACATTGTGCCTTTGGGCTATTTAAAAATATTTCCCCAATCCAGAAAGACGCTATTATTCTCCACTCCCCAGAGCTCTGACGCGGGTTAACACAAAATTTAATATGATTATTGGGATGAAATTAAGCTGTAGAAATAAGATAGGCAAACACACTTTCTACTTATCTTCACCTTGGCAGGTGCAGGTGACCTTGGTGACAGAGTTACTTACCAGATATGAATCCCTAATCTTCAAACTAGAAGAAAGTATTAAAAGATAATTTTCAAAAAAAGGTAGAAAAACATGATTCTTGCATAGATACAAAATAAACATATGTAAAAGATTTTACTTAACTCCTTAATGAGGGAACTGGTCAGATGTTACAACTGGTTTGAAGGAAAATCCAAACAACAGATACATTTATTAGATCAGGAATAGTGAAAGACAAAACCAATTCTTCCTCAATGGAGGAGAGAAGTCAGTTGAACTTCCACTGGATACAACTTGCTTGTCTCTAGTCAAGAATGATTTTGCATTGCTCTCGCCTAGCTACAGTTTATAGAGTTGTAACACAGCTACCCTAGAATCAGAATCAAATAGCCCCAAAGTATGTGATCTAGACAATGCACAGTTTTCCATGGAAGCGCTGATTTTTCCCTATGACAGACTTCTAGGGCAATATGTGAAATATAATGTGTTCTTTCTGAATTGAGAAGTGGGGATTTCTCTAAGAAATTCAGAAAGGAGATGGTAGTATAAATGGTTCTCGGTGAACACTAGAAGCACCTAAATGTCCAGATCCCGATTTGAAGTTTATTCCTAAAGTTAACCCCTGACTACACATCTGAACCTGAACCACATCTAAAGAAAACTTCTTGGTGGATGAGAGTGACTTACAATGCTTCCTGTCTGACTCCTTAATTCCTTTTCTATTTTATTTTTTTGGTTGATGTTTTCCTTATATTTTTCCAACTTAAAAGAAAAGAGAGACTGCTCTTATAGACAGAACAATGGTTAAAATGATCCGTCAGCAGATTGCTGGAGAAGGAACAAGTGGGAGGGAGAGGTGAGAGCCCAGCCCCGTGGTTCAGCTACTCTTAACTGGATAGAACAGGCTTGATTTTGCCCATAGAGTTAATCAAGCTTCTCCACCTAGTCTAGATCTTAATTTTAGACAATGACAGAACCCTCTAACAGGATTTTCAACATTTGTTCCAATCTGCACTAGAAAAAGGGAGGTACTGACCTGATATTTAGAAAAATTCTTGAAATTGTGAGCTGTTTGAGAATAAAAATCTCTCTCCATACAGTATATAAACCTGTCATAACACTTAATGCCTGGTGTACGGACTTCACAAGTGTCTCTTTGATGGTGAGCAGAATGCTTATGTTGATAGAGTATCAGTAAAAACAAGCAACGGATGCACAGACTTTTCTGCTTGTCTTTTCTTTATTGCTGATAAACTGCTTACTCAGGCCTGAAATCTGTCTACTGTCCTTCCTTTCTCCTTCTCAGCCCCCGCGGTACAAGGTTAGGCTAAGTTGTGTTGCTTACCTTAGCTGCAAAGCTTACTACATCACAAAACTAGAAGTAGCGTTAAATGGGCTCTCAGACATTGACTTCTTTGGTTCCTCACCATATTCTTTCAAAATGATGATTGTTTCTGGCTTTCTCTTCAGGTCCCGTCACTCTTTCCAAGAGTTCCTCTCTCAGAAATGGGTTATTTCCCCCTATTGTATGGTTACTTCTTGTTCCCCTCAATGGTCAATTTCTGCACCTACTAGGCCCCCTGTGGACTGGAAGAAAACCAACTCTAAAAACAGGGAACAGTAAACTGTGGCCTGCACATCAAATACAACCCATTGCCCATTTTTGTGTGCCTATAAGCTAATGAAAAAAGTCAGAAGAAGAATATTTTATGACATGTAAAAATATATGAAATGGCAACTTTAGTGTTCATAAATAAAGTTTTATTGGAATACAGCTATGTTCATTTCTTTATGTATTGTTGACAGATGCTTTCACACTACAAGTGCAGAGTGGAGTCACTGTGACAGAGAGCATCTGGCCAGCAAAGCCTAAAACACTTACTATCTGGTATTTTACAAGGAAAGTTTGCTGATCCCTGGTATAGAATCTTGTCTCTGCCACCTTGTCATCCCAGTGCCTTTGGGCCAGTTAGCTTCCCAATTCCTCCGTGTCCTCATTTGTAAAAGGGGAATAATAACAGTAATAGAACTCCCTCATGACTTTCTTGTCAGGACTAAACCGTGAAAATGCAGAGTGTCTGGAGTGTATTAAACACTATATGGACATTAACTATTATCATTAGTATTATTTCTATTATTATCTTTATTACTGCTGCTGCTCCCATTATTGATCTGATCCCCATTTACGGGGTGCCTTCAATGTGTCAGGTTCTGTGCTAACAGTTTCACATGGGATTTCTGTCCTCCCCATTTTTGAAAATGAGGAAGCAAAGGCCTGGTGAGATTAAACAACTTGACAAAGTCACTCAACAAGTCAATAGGTTCAACCCAGGGGACTCCAAACCCAAGTGTGTTTCACTATACCAGTGCCTCTTAACCAATTTACTTTTTTTGTAATGGAATCTTTATTTTCTCCTAACCAAATGTTACCCAGCATCCTGAGTTCTCTGATGGTTGAAAATGTTCCTCCTCTGGTTGATTCAGAGTCGGCCACTCTGACTGCATCTTGCTCCTTAACTGGCCCCTGAGTCGGCTCCGGGGAATTGTGGGTCTTCTGGAACAAAGTATGACAGTGGCTGCCCAGGCTGCCATGCTGTTCCTCCTTCAGGAGCACAGAAAGTTTAGATCTTCTTGCAGGACAATTGCTTGAGGGTAATGAGGTATGGACGTGCGAGGTCAGGTCAGTATTCTACCTGCAGTTTCCTCAAACGCAACTGCTGTGATGATATCATAACGGGAAGCCTCAGACTCTGGAGCCAGCGTTGCCTGTTTTCAAATCACAGCTCTACCACTTTCTGGCTTTGTGATGTTGGATAAATCACTTAATTTCTGTGTTCCTTGATTTCCTCATCTGTCAGCCTACATCTAACATTTGTGCAACCTGAGGAAAGAATGGAAGTGGAGGCCCAAATACTATATGTTTATTTGAAGGTCATAAATCAAGCTAGCACACTGTCATATCTTCCGTCATCCTGGAAAGACAAAGTACACATTTAGTATTCTCAGAATACCAGGCAGGATCATGGTGGCCCAGGACAGCTGGTGACTAGCACACATTCCTTTCCTTCACCACACTCTTCCTTTACAAGGAATTCTTCCTTACAAGTACTCTTCAAATGTACTTGATTATACCACCATGTCCCATGGATGCCTGTGACTCCCACCAGCATCCACGCTGTGGCCATCCCTTGACCATGCCTCTGGCTCTAGGCGGGCACGTCCCTTTAGCCCCATAGATTCTTTGCTTATGATAAGGGCACAACTGGAAAAGGGCCAGAGCAGAGCCCACTAAAGCAATTGGCTCAGGGCAGGAACCCTGCTCGCTCTGGCCTAAGAGTGGTACTATTTATACTTTTATATGGTACTATTTATAAATACTTCAGTATTTTGAAGATAATAATGGAATATCTATTCACTGCTATGAGAATTAATAAGTTAGTATGTTTAAAGTGCTTAGCACAATGCACTATATATATAATTGTTTGATATTATCATTAATTTTAACCCTACCATAAGTGACTAGAAATCTATGCTTTTGCAAATAATTAATGAAGAAAGTGACTGGTCTGAAATAGATCTAGGAACAAATGCCAATTTAAAAAGAAATTGCATAAGATGGAATGAGTTTAGATAGTCAGTGTAGATTTTTGGCCAAGTCTTTTTTTTCAACAACAACAACAAACAATGGGAGATATTATATGAACAAATGCCCAATACTATAGAACAGGAAATATTTGCTAGGACAGTTGAGAGTCTGGAGATTCAACTCAGAGTGGCAGTGATCCAAGGCCAATCAGTTGAGTTGCAAATCATACCCCTCTAACCAAGTAACTACAAACTCTGGCACATTTTGTGATTCTCTACTAGTATCCCTAATAAAGGGAGGCCATTTCTTGATCCCTTTTTCTATTACCAATCCTGTTAGAGCATATCTAAAAGCAAAAGGCTAACCTTTTGGAATTGTATGTAGAACAAATCACCTGAGAAATAAGCATTGTGAACAATAAAAAGTAAAGTTAATATAAACCCTATAAAGTCTTTTTAGAGTTAAATAATAGTGGCAATGATGACTGCCATGTACCAAGTGCTTATATACTACCAAATTAGTACCATTATTATTGTCATTTCACAGGTGAGGAAACCGTGGTTCATCAAAGTTAAATGAATCTTCCAAGGCTATGCAATTTGTGAACAGCAGAGTTGGGATTTGAATCCAGAACCAACTCATGCCTAAGCTGAGATAGTTCTGTTTTTTGACCTCAAAACACACCGTCTTAATGCTCAATGCACTTGAAGAGTGCATGTCATTGCATGTACACCATACTGCCTAATGACTGTCACCCAATGCAATAATCCCTGTGTTGCAGTGAACTTCAATTCTGTTTTATGTGCCTCTGCACGTGTGGTTGTTTCCCTTTTGGTTAAGTCCCCAGATTGTCAAACTCTTCACTAATGTATCCATCATGGTTCCTGGATTAAGTTGTCCTATTAAATTTTCATATAAGTGGTACTTTTATGAACATCAAAGATGCCCATTATCAAGCATTAAAAAAAAAAAACCCTAGTAGAAACCACATTGCTAACTCTATACATTCTATAGTGTTTCTTTGCCACTGTCCTGGATAGCAAAGCTGGTTAATTTATTTCAGTTCTAGGAAAGGATGGCCAGACTCATGCCCTGGACTTGACATTCTTCACACAGACCCTTTTCTCCTCAGCAAAAGCTGTGTCCTCTTTCATCCCATGTTTGCAGTGTCTCTGCCACCTGGCTGCTTGCAGAAAAGGAACAGATTCTAGAACATCACTTCCCAAGGTGAAGTATATCCATTTCAATCTCTAAATGAGGAAACTGCTGGTGCAGAAAATCACTAAACAAAAATGCATCTCCTTCAAATGTCCTCATGAAAGGACATATTCCCTGGCAGTGGAATGAGGAAGGAAGCAATCACTACAAAGGGGTACCAACACAAGGAAAACCTGCTTATTCCAAAGTTATGTGCCAATCTTCCAGCTCTATTAGCCTTGGGGTAGTGTGCCAACAGGGAGGCACTGTCAGAGGAGAAAGATCCCAGGATTTACTACAGGGTCTCAGAAATCATATCAAGAAAAGTCCTTGCTGTTAGCAACCATAACCTCTGAGGTCCAAAAATCTCTTGTTTACCCAACCAAAGGCCCCTCACCTCCTTCACAAGCACATCCCAGTCTACCCTGGCATGATCACCCAGAGATGATTTTTTAAAAAACACAGAGCTTTGTTTTCCAGAAGGAAGCTATGCCATAGTAGAAAGAGTATTCTAACTTGATGTAATATTTCCATCAATTTCTAACTTTTGCCTTTTACTTATTTTCATAAACCCTACTAAACTCTGTGAGTTTGTTCCCCCATTGATGTAAGGTAATAATAATGTCTTCTTTTTGGTGTTCTTGTGAGAATCAAATGGATATAGTATATGAAACCTCTTTGTAAAACTTATAATATTACCCAAGTCTTTGCTGATATAGTCTAGTTACTCCTGTTTTACAAGTTTTCTCCATTTTAAATTGGCTTTTCAGTTTAGAAAGAAAACAATTACCAAGAGCTGTGGAGAGTCAAGAAGTCTGGGCCCCAAATCTCATTTCTTCTCTCTTAATCTTCTGGCAGTGTTTCATAATAAAATGGTTGTCACCAATCCACTCTTAAACAACAGAGATCCTCATGTTTAAGGGTTGTGTTAAGTGACAGTGAGATATGGGTAAGGCTTGTTAAAAAGAAAGGGGAAGCTCCTTTCATATCTGACTTCTGTGATTAAAATTATACCTTGCCGTGAATCTTCAGTATTGTCACATGGTTTAGCTGTTATCCATCCACTGTTCACTCCAGATCTGTTCCGAGGACTGCTGGCAGAGCGGTTGCCGACCGACAAGCGAGTCTGAATATTGAGGGTGGTGCATGATTGACATTCTTAAACACGGTAAACATGAAGACTTTTCATCCAGAAGATGCTGATTTCGCTTCTGGCAGTGATGAGGGATGGGCCATGTCAAAACCAAATGAGACTACAGTTCTGTGAAAAGACAGACTCCTGAGAAAGGGAAATGCAAAACAGAATCTGACTTAATCAGTCTTCACCCAAAATCTGCTTTCTCTCCTTTTCCTCTTCCTTTGTCTTTCCCTTTAGAGGGTTCCCTGTGCCTGTCTCTCTCCACTCTTGTCCCATAATCCACAGTAGAAGGTACAGCATGTAGTCAACACATCGTATCCTAACTGGCTTACATTTAAAGTGTCTCTTGAGGACTTGGGTCATTTAAGTCTCAGCTCAGTCACTGATGTAGTTGTATGACCCTGAAAAAACTGATTTTACCATTCTCTGATATGGTGTTGGCAAGGCCACAGGCTTCCTTTGCCCAATCCTCATGCACATATACTCACACAACATTGGGGCAAAGTTAAGAAATACCAAATTAAAAATTGATGATACTGAAGATGGAACTAGAATCTTGTGTCTTCCAAATCAACAGGAAATAGTTGATCAAATCTAATTAGCTTTCCGCTCAACAAAAGCAACGGAGCTCCACAGGCAAGGGCAAGGATGAATGACTTTGAAGAGAAAAAGAAAATAGCTTGAATTTAAGAAACCTCTTTGGTAGTTATTTGTTTGCTTTCAAATTTGCAGATTTTTGCAAATACTAAGCACATTTTATGCCAGGCACTTTCTCCCCTATTTAAATTCATTGACATTTATATATAATAAGCTGGCTCACCAAGTTTCTTTGTCAAATATTTTATGAAAATATAGAGCTAGAAAGGGCCTTAGACATCATTGAATCCAGTCCCCTTGTTTTACCGATGAATACACTGATGTCTAGAGATGTAAATTGACTTGCAGAAGCTCACACAGTCCATGGGAGAGATGAGCTTAGAAACCACGTCTATGGAGTTCTAATTTATGATTCTTCTGACCACACTATATCTCGTATAAATAAGCCAAACATTTTGGTGGGAATCAGAGTGTTACATCTTTTCCAAAGAATGAACAGAACATGAGCCTCTTAGAAGAAAATTGCTGAAACTTAGTGTTCCTAAATTCCTGTGCAGCCCCGCAACATGGCACATACCTTCTCCCATCCCTGAAGACTTGTGCTATTAGCAAAAGGATAAATGGGTGGCTACTTAATTAAAACATCACTAGAAGAAAGGAACTTAGGAAAGTGTGACCACAAATGCCCTTGTGTCGCACAGCCAATATTCTCTATGAATCTCATGCAGAAGTCAGTCTTTCAGGAAGGGCCAGATGAACTAAGGGGGTGAGTTTACATAAAACTCACAGCTTGCAATCCACAGTTGAGCCTTTGAATTTTAAATTCTGTGCTGTGACAATGACATAAAGAAAGTTTGTTTCCTTCTTTCTTAAAAGTCTAATAAAGACATCGTACAGAACTCATTATTGAATCTTGGCTGGAGTCTCTAATTTGAGCTCTGATCCCCTAAGAGTTCAACAACCATCAGATGCCCACCCCAGCTGGTAAGTTAATCTGAATGGCAAGTCACAGAACTGGCAACATTGGCAAAAGGACAATAGCTACACATGCACATGCGTGCGCACACACACACACACAAGATGTTGTATAATGTGTGTACGTGTGTGTATATGTGCAAGCTCTCTTCATTCTCTTTAATAATAAGAATCTTTTACCCTCTGAAAGCTGCAGAAATCTGAACTACTACTGTAGCCCTGTTAACAGCTAACTCTGTGACAAGGGCCTAGTCAAAAGAGAGGAAAGTCAATAAAAGTAAAGTGTAAGTGTACTGTTAATGAAAGGTTCTTGCAGGCACTTTCCCCCAAATTATACCATTCCTATTCAAATACCATCTCAAGAGTCTCAGACAGTGTCAAGTGCAATCATTGTTATTGCAGTTGCCAAGGTAATCAATTGAAATCATAATGAAGGGAACAGAAGGAAATCAATAGAGTCTGAAATTACAAATAAAGAGAAGCTATCGTTTAAGAGCATTTGGCTAAAATCTTCCATATTAATGGAGTCAGAAATGGCTGTGTCATTCAGAAGCAGTGTGGTGCATAATTCAGCTGAGTGCATTAGAATACCTAAAAGCGATTGCAACAATTAGGGCTGCCTACCAAGAATCTGTCCACTTCAGAAGGCGCATTGCTGAGTTGTTTATTATAGTTCCAGTGTGTTTTTATATCTTAAAATTTTCAATCATCTCCCAGAGCACCCTTAGGCAGGAGGCAGGATTAGCTTATTCAGAGACAGCAAGAGCAGGTTGTTAGTCCAGTTTGATTCTGTGATCGGGAGATAAGAGAGGTTAATTATGAATTTTATTTCAGAAGTACCTTCTTTTCCAAAAATTCTATTGATTTGTGCAGAGTGATATAGGTAGTAGGGAAAGCAAGGGATAAGTATAAAGACAGATTCTAGGAAAATTGATTATTGGCCAATCTTTAATCACATGCCTGGAAAGTTCATTGGGCTCTATTAGAGTGACATAAAATCTTTCAATTTCAATGTTATTTGTAAAAATGAAATGAATATTGCAGAATTGTATACTACTTATGATCAACTAATCTCGCCAAGGAGAGACCAGGAACCAAGTGACAATAAATTGAAAAGCTATCTCGTTCTTTTTACTAGAAAATAGTCCATAAAGGAGATAAGGAATTATTAAAAAATCATGTAGACTTTGTTCTATTGGCTTATTGTTAGAACCTGAAAATGGCAGGTTTATGGATTTCAGCAGAAATATGTTTATTATGTTATTTAATATTCTATGACAGGGTTTCCGTATTATACTTCACTGCTTTGCAAGCCTTGATTCACAGGCTGTCTGAGAAATTCTGAACTTTTGATCTTAAGCTACAGATGGCAGGAATACACAAAAAGTTTACATGTGTTTGGCACTGATATTATGAGAACACTGAAACTGCATGTATACAATTTATACATATTTAACTACACTCATTCATCAAAAATAGGAAAATAGAGGAGTATAACAATGAATCAAGTGTGAGTTCTGTTCGCCATTCCACTCAGTGAACCTATGCCCAAGAGTGGGCATGAGATGAGAGGTTAAGTGGTGCTCTTCCCACGTCCATCTTAGCTCCCACGCACCTCTCAGGATTGTGATCATTGTAAGTCTAGTGTTTAAAGATATTTATTTATTTACCTACTTTTTGAAAATCATTTATTTATTTTCATACAACATGACCCCTACATGTAAACTGACACCTTCATCTGGTGCTCGACAAAAGGATTATCAATCAACACAAACACTGAAGGCTCAACCTAAAGTCACATGGAACTTACTGAGGGCAACTGTGATCTTCTCCACCATGGCACCTTCTTGTTGTACTCTCAAAGATAATTTAAACTATATGCAGTGTTGGCTAGTTTTGGAACCCAAACCTCAGCTGAGATATAAATTTTTGATGTATGAATGTCCTGCCAGGCCTCAACACTCATTCAATTCACAGCAGTGGAAATACGTTTTTCAATACGTTTTACAGATCATCAGTATTGGCATCTCCTGGGAGCTTGTTAGAAATAAATGGATTCATAATGTGTTCATATTTTACAATATTGAATCATCTCCCCTCCTACCTCTAGACCAGAAAAATGCACATAAACAAATAATTAAAAGGCAACATGATAACTACGGGAATAGAGATATAAATCAAGTGCTGGGAAAGCTCAGAAAATAGAACCATTCATTCTGCCTGAGGGATTGAAGAAAGGCTTCCTTGAGCATGTAGTGATTGAATTGGATATTGGGAAGACGGGCATTCTAGACAACAAAAATACAAGAGGTACTTGCCATTTTGGAGTTGCCAATAGCTTGAGAGTACCTAGAGTTTATGGTGCATGTACTTTTGTGATCTCTTTAAGTCAGGGGAGGTAGGAGAGAAAGGAATGAATAGGAAGAGATGAGGCTGGAAAGATAAATGGGGCAGAAGGGGCTGGACCATAGAGCTGAGGAATCACTACTAGGCATAAGGGTAATATATTAGGGCTGTCAAGCCCAAGATTCAAACTTAATGCTGATATGGTCAGTTTTTTTTTTAACAGTTTTATCAAAACCACTTATATAAAGTTGTACTTACATATTAAGACTGTATCACTGAAAATCAATGGCTGGTCCATCCAATAAAATTAAAAACCTGATTTTCAGAACACAAAACAGACTGCAAGGTTTGATTTCATTTAAGCAGTATATAATACCCAAATATGTACCCTATCTTTCCTATGTTAGGTGTGGCTGCTCCTTTGTTTTCAATAACATAATTATTCTTGGCTTTAAACCTCCAACTCTAAAGTCTATGGATATTCAAATCTCTGTCAACATCTATATTATTTGGGAGATTTTTTTTTGTATTTGTCTCTGTGCTTGGGCTCTGTGCCCTCATATGCTATCTGAGTATAGTACCATGCAAATCTAGATAAGAAACTTAGTTCTTCCACAAATTCTTACAAAAAGAAGCTGCTCAAAGCATTCCTAAATGTTTGAGGGCTCAAAAGGGAATGACCCACATTCTTTTCTCTCTCCCCTCTCTTCACTGCCCCTTCCCAAGGAAGGTATAAATACTTTCTCCTCTATTGCAGAAGGGAGATTTCTTCCCCTCAAGAGCCCTCCTTGTACTTCAAGCACTTACAACAGCAGTTTTTAAAACTAAGAATTAATTTTTCTCTTAAAAGAATTGTGACATCAACTATAAGAGAAAAATTGTTTACTTTGTTGCACAATATACAATCCAGACACTATATATATACGTGCACACACATATGCTATATATAAGTATGTAGTGTGTGTGTATGCATATACATATATACATATGTATGTAGACAGAAGCCTGGAAGGATGTGTAAAACAAAGTTAACCATGGTTATATCTGGGTAATAGGATTATGGGTAATTTTACCTTCTGACTTTTCCTTATATATATTTGTTACATATAGGAATATATAATTTAAAAATTGATTAGCAAAAGCGAATATGTTCAATAGCTAATTTTATTTGAAGGAGCAGTTTCAGTTGCATAGTGAACAAAAGCTGAAATGCAAGGGCTTACTGACTTAATAGATGCTGAGGAACTTAGGAAATCCATGTAAACTATGGTTTGGAAAGGTTGTGCCTTGAAAGGAAGGGACAATTGGGATGATGTTTCTAGAATAGTATTTACTAAAGTAATTCCAGAGTTGGTGTCTAGGAAAATACATATAGGAAATACTCTCATTAAGAAATTTTGATCTATGTTTAACCTAGCATTTCTAAATGTATTTGACCATAGAATCCATCTTTTCCACGGAACACTATACCTTGAAAGACTGACATTCCATGGAACACATTTTGAGAAATCCTCCTTTACAGAATAGTAGAGTTAGTAAAAGGTTATATTTGCTAGGCCTGAGCATGTTTGTGGGTGTAGGGGAAGGAGATGGTGGAAAGGAAGAGAGTGAAAATGTAAGACAAAAGGAATACAGTTTCTTTGGCCAAGTTCCAGTGAAAGCATAAAGAGTTTAACTCTAAGACCTTCCTACTCAAACGTGTTTTCTAAACCAGTGACTTCAGGATCACTTGTTGGAATTCCATTTTAACAAGGTTCCCAGGAGGTAGGTTTGTACATTAACATTTAAGAAACATTGGTCTAAGAAGAAGTGAGATCAGAGGCCTGAAAAGTGTGGGAAAATCTTTGAAACAGCTATTGTGGGGGAAGTGACAGGGAGTTGACAAGGGTTCAGTTGCTACTGAATCAGTATTTTGGTTTGGTTGTTATTTAAGTTTGTCCAGTGAATCTCAGAACCCAGAAGTGGAGAAACAGAACTGTGGTTGTGACCCAGGGCTGGGGATTGACAGAGGAACATGACTGAAGAGCGAGGGCGCAAGAAGTTCTAAAGAGGGTGAGACGATGGCATTGAAGGAGCTGAGTTAGAGTTCCTCAGAGAGCCCAGTAAAGCCAAAAGGAAGCTGATGCATGGGGGCTTTGGGGAGCAGGATCAGAAGAAACCTTGAGAGGTTGTGCAGTTGAGCAAAGTGACAGAGAAAGGAGTGAAGTTCTAGGATGTAGATCACAATGGTAGAGCAGTTTTGAGTGATGATTTTATTCAACTTTGGGCAGCTAAAGTGAAATGGGAATGCAAATCTCATAAACTCAAAGTCACAGAGGAATTTAGAAGTTAGAGCTCTAATTTGCTCATCAACCTGGAAGTTGAAGTAGTCAAAAATAAAGGTAGGGAATGGGGTGGGAAGGAGAAAGGCTGTTGGTTGGATGTTGAATCCAGCCAGACTCCATCTAGAAAGAGAACCAAACAAACACAAATTAAATTCTTTCCTATCTACAGCTCTCAGGAGGATGAGCTCAAGAAAAGGGAAGACCTTGGTGAGAGAGAAGGTGAGGAAAACAGTGAGAGCAGGAGAAGGTGAAGAGGTGACAGAAAAAGTCCAAAGGGAAGAGTTTTTCCTACTGGCTGCAGAATTGTCATGTAAAGTGCTGTGTGGATCTGCATCTCCTCCCCACTGTGGTCCCAGATTGGGTAGCAACATGCCAGTGTAACCACAAATAAAGAGCCATTGGTGTATGGTTCTAGATTTTATATGCAGCCTTAACAAGCTAACAGTAAGACACTTGGGTTATGTTACACTGGCTTTCAGGGATCAGTGTGTAGAAGTGGAATTACAGGGATGAAATCACGTTTCCTTTTAGGAGAAGCAGCAGAGAAAACTCAAGGAAAACTTTCAGCGCAGAGAGGAGTTTGGACACAAAACAAGAAAGATAGCTAAAGGAAAACATTATGGCTATGTAAGATGTTCCTACTACTACTATTACTGCTACTACTACGACTAGAACATTTACTATCTGCCAAGTACCTTCAAGCACTTTGCATGTGTATTATCTCTTTCCATCCTCAGAAGAACTCTATAAGGTTGATATCATTAACACAGCTGTATTGCAGATGAGGAAACTGAAATAGAAAGACATTAATTTGTTTAAGCCCATGCAGGTAGTAGAGGTACAGCCAGGATTTGGACCTATGTATCTAATTCTAAAATCCATGCTCTTAATCACCCAATATCTATATCTCCTCTATGCCCATGCAGTAGTCATTTTCATCATCAGCATCATCATTATTATCATCCTTCATAGCTTTTAAATAGTGATTTATAATTTATGAAATATTACCTTCATGGGATGAGGAGGTTCTTAGAGCTTAAATCAATACATACAATTTCAACATCCAATTCCTTGTGCTCTACACTCTTGCTATCACTCAAAGTGTGCTCTGGACCAGCAACATTGGTGTCACTTGGGAGCTAGTTACTGAATCAGAATCTGAATTTTAACAAGCTTCCCAGGAGAAACTACATTAATGTTTGAGGAGTTCTGATCCACATATTGCAATGTATTACCAGGTAAGGCTATTGCTAGGAAAAATTAAAGTAAAAGTTCTTATTATCAGAGCTTTCCTACTTTCCCTTCTCATGACTTTATTTTTTCTTTGTGGAACTTGTATCAGTTTGAAAGCTTCTGGCAGCAAATATCAAAAAACCTTAAGTAAAATGGGCTTTAGCTATGAGGAAATGGATTATCTCATGTAGCAGGAAGTCAACAATGCGGAGTTGAAGCCTTATTAAGTCAGTCATCTTATCCATGTCATCACATATCCAAGTTCCTTCCATGAGTGTTGACCTCAGGCTGGTTCCCCTTGGTCGTAAAATGGCTGTGGCAGTTCCAGACTTTATCTTCCTTCAGGGAGCCATTGAGAAGAAGAAGGGGACACCCTCTTCTTTGTGTGATGAGGGAAACATTTATTAAAATGCTCCCAAATGATTTCCTCTCATGTCTCCACCAGAATTGGCCCATTTTTTGCTATCTAAACAAATTAGTAGGCAGGGGAAAGGGATTTCTTGGACCACACTCTAGTTCTTTCTGGGGTGGACTGGACACTGTGGAATCAATGAATGTGATCACTGCAAAATCCAAGGCATACCTGCTGTCACTTGCTACTAGGACATTACTGCTCAGACCTATCACCCTCATGTCCTGGCCTTCTTCCCTCTTTCCCTAGAGGCTCTCAGCCTACTCTCAACCTACTCTTATAAACTGATTTATACGGTATTAATGACCAGCCAGATTTTGCCAGCATAACCTAGCTGAAGAGCTAACCTAATTCCAGGTGACTGGTTCCAGATGTTTAGACACAATATCCCTTAAATAGAAAAACTGAGTTCATCAGACAACCATAGCTAGATATAAATACATACATACATACATACTTAATGACTTCCATTGCTTTGATGAAGCATGGAGTTCCAAGAACACAGGGGCTAAGGGATCAGGAGTAAGGCTGCTAAGATGGAAGCAATATGGTGCTGTGCAGACATGCACAACGAATTACACCTGTCTGAGTCTCAGTTCATCCATCTGAAAGGTGATTATTCTTTGGCCTGGTCCACCTCATATCATGAGGATTGTTAAGTGATAACGCATAGGAAGAAATGTTAGAAAGCCAATATTGAGTGTTACCATCACTATTCCTCTGGGTTCCCCCTTCCACTCCAGTGCAAAGAACAACGTCTCATTCTAAATGTTGAATAAAAGTTTTTTGAATGAATGATTGACTGTGCTGTCACCTTTTCAGGGAGAGGCATTTGAATTTGACCTGACCATGCATATTTTACAGTGACTATCATGCATAGGTAGCAGGTGTCCAGTGGCCTCTCCAAAGCTCTCCAAATGACTCAAGTCCATTCAGAAAATTTACCTCTACTCTGATCATACAGAAGGAAAATAGGCAGGTTTACATTATTTTGAATAAGGTGAAATACTTATGAAATTCAAAAAAAGTTAAAGACATGCCCTTCATTTATTTTTTGAAAATACATTTTTTGATTATAGACAGTAGTAAAGTAGTACTCATTATAAAAACAAGATTGGAAAAGTATAAATGTACAAGTTTAAATCTCATATAATCCTATTGCTGAGATGTAATCACTAATAAAATCTTAGCACCTTCAAGGCTATTGGCTTTGAATATATATTAATTTACATTCTACTCTACCCATGCACACATATGTACAGCTGTATAATTAAAGTAGAATCATACTACATATGTGGTTTATTAATAACCTTTTTCACTAATCAATTGGATTATGTATATATGTTCAAATCAATATATATAGGTCTACCTTATCATATTGTATGGTGGTCCGGTACTTCTTTTTGTAGACATTGGATGATTAATTTAGACAATCCTCTATAAGTGGAATATTAGATTTCTCTATATATGACCCCTTATTCCCTCCACCAGAAGGCAGTACTTATGGTCATTTTAAGAAGTATGTTTTGGAAAAGGAGGTGAGCTTCAGAAATCTTGCTTCTTCTTACCTGAACGACAGTGTGTGTTGCTGCAGAGATCAGATGTTTAGGAGCCGAAGAGATGAGCAGCATCTGACCAAATAACATCTGTGTATTGGCAATTAAGCAGCAGCCATTATCTGAAGTGTTATTGTGGCTCTGAAGAGCAGTAGAGAAACAAACACACATAATGCAGCCGGCCATCAGCCCATCAAGCAGAGCCTGCTTATTAGAGCACTACAGAGATTAAGTCATTTCAGAAGGGAAAAAAAAACCCAACCAAATAATTTTCCCCCACTTTTGACATGTTCTCTTTAAATGCAAAACTCGTCACAGATAATTTTCAGATATCCTGCTTTACCCAATAGCACCACCATTTAGCTACAGAGCAGGAGACTGAATGTGGAGATTCTCTAGACTATTCAATTCTTTTTGTCCCTAAAATTGGAGTGTGAGTTACCAGTTTCAGAGTTTGCAAGAACAGTTTTGCCTCTATAATTCAATGGCTCTGGCACTCTTAATTGTTTCCAGACCAGAGGAGGTTCTTCTTTTGTCATTCAGGGTCTCAAGGAAGCCGTACAAGCACCAAATTGTGCAATAGGCATTTGCTCTCTTATCCACCAGTGTCCAAAGACCTGATGTGCACATTGTCATTTCTTGGGCCTTCTTCTTCTACTTTTCTCTGCACTGATCATATTCTCTGACTTCTTCCCCATTTCCCTTATCAGAATACATCGAGCATCCTTCTTTTTTCACTCTCTTATCTACCAAAACTTTCATTTATAAAGAACCCTACTGATTCATACACACTGTACTATTTAACAATTGGAATAATATTGTTTTATTATACCCCAAACTCAGAGGCTTACATTAAAAATCATTTATTCAGGGTCTGTGAATCAACTGATATAGGTTAGGTTAGGCTGGGCTGGGCAGCCCTGCTTTAGGCTGCAGGTTGGGTTCAGGTCTGTTCCACATTTCTCTTATCCTCTTTGGACCAGCAGACACCAAGCACGTTGTCCTCATGGTGAACAGCAGGAGCATGACAGGGCAAATGGCAATAGGCAATGCCTTTGGTGGCTTTAGTGTGGAGCCGGCTCTCTCTCACTTCTTCCTTATTCCATTGGCCAAAGAAAGTCTTATGGCCAAGCTTGACATCAAGCTTGGAAGGAAAGAAACTCTGACTCTAAAAGGCAGAGCTGCAAGATCACATGGCAAAGGACATAAATGTATAATTCTAATACAGGGCAGGTGTGAAGAACAGAGGAATGATGATCTAGCCCACCACACATCCTGAGGCTGCTAACAGATAGTTGGCCCTTCTTGTGGAAAGTGTTTTTAACAAAGGGAACTGGCTTTAAGCTGAATTCCAAATGAAATTCTAAATGTGCAGTTTCAGGCAGCAGTATACTCAAAATGAGAGCATTTCAAAGTCCCTTCAATGGGCACCATAGGTAACTCCTTATCTGCTTCTAAAGTAGAACCAAATGGATAGTGAATCCCTAGAAGGATGAAGAGGCATCCCACTGGGGACCTGAAAGCATTCTCAGGAATGATTTTGGGTTTGGGATTATAGATGGAGAGTTAGGTTTAAATCTCACTATTGCTGGCTGCATGACTTAATATTTTTAAGCCTAGGTTCTCTCACCTGTAAAACAAAGAATTAGTAATAAGTACTTTTTAGGATTGCTGAGAAGATAAAATGAAATACTCTATATAAATTGTCTTGTTTTTACTATAATAAAATGCCTGGCACATAGCAGTCATATCTGTAACTTTCCCTTTGTTTCTATTTCATCTTTCAGAAAAGAATTGCCATGTATACTTACATTTTAAAAGGTGAAATAAATTGTATTTGTTAAATAATTGGTCCAGAAGCACACAGTAGGCTTTCCTTCACTTGCCTTGTATATTTCCTGTTGGTTCTGGTGTCCTTTTCATTGAAAACGGCTCTAACACTGCTCTCTAACCTATGTAAATATAGTTGCTGGTAGATGGCCTTTAGGTACACGCTAGAACTTGGGGACTAGAAATAATGGGTTAAAAATGCAGTGACACTTTATTTTACTCCTAGCAAGTAAGCTGAAAATCATTCCCTGTGTTTTCTCTTCCATTTCCAAAGCTGCTATACATTGGCAAATACTTAAATTAGGAAGCTGCAGCAGCTTCTGCCTCAAAAGCAGTAACTCACTATTATTTCCGCTTTCTCCAAATCCTCATAAATTATTCTACATTAATTCATTCTTTAATCTGGATGCAAAATTCAATGCAGCTCTTATGGCTTAAATAGAAGTGTCCTAGTGAAATTGCCTAGCGTAATGCCTACCATGGAGTAGGAGCTCAAAAAAATCCTTTTGAATCTGGAAAAAATCTGAAAGGCCTGCTTAGAATTATTAATATAAAAGTAATAACTTACACATGTATGATGACTTGCAGTATAGAAATCTGCATATTATCTCATTTTCAATAATGTTGAGAGTCATGTCCTTTCAACTGGGCAAAGAGACTCAGAGAGGTAGACAACTTTTCTGATGTCACACTGCCGAAGAGCGGTAGAGTTGGGACTTGAATGCAGGTCTTCACTCTAAATCCAAAAACCTCCTCTACTCAGCCACTACTTTTCAGATGACAAGTTGCTGATTCAGTCTCGATAGATCACAAAACTACAGAATGGCATAGAATGATTCATGCTCTACTAACACCCATTTTAGGAAGGATCAGCGCTTTTTAAAAAGCAATGTGCTTTTTACTTATCAGCATAGCTCATTGAGCAGCTAGGGGAGTGTGACACCAATAGGGAGAGACAAGCTAGACAGTATGCTGAATTTCATAAAAATTGTTCTAGATAATTTTGCAGGTTTGGGGATCTGGGAAATACCAACTATGATTTGCTGAGCAAGTTTCTGTTCTAGTTTAAAATACATACATTTTGTGGGGTATTTGATTCTCATGTTAATATGCATGTACTTTATGCAATGAATGGAGGCCTAAAAGTTGTGTAAAATAATTTTATAAGATTATTTATTATATGCATACACTGTGGTTACTGACTTCTTAAAATCAGTGAATCTGAAAGCTAGCAAAAATCCTCGGAATTTATATCTAAAGCCCCATTTTACAGATGGACATTCAGACCCAGAAAGTTAAGGAAATACACCAGGTACAGGTAGTTAGCAGTAGACCAGAACCCCAGTGTTCTGCATTCTAGTCAAATATTTTTTCCATTGTGCTACTAAAAAACAAACAAACAAGAAACAAACAAAAAAAACCCCACAAAAAACAAATGGATTAAAATCTTTATGGTAAATCATTATGCAAAGAAAATGATATTTTTGTACATATTCAATCTTACCACATCTCTTATTCTGATTCTTGATGTTATATATTGAATTGTTTTTAAGTAGAATGCATATACATTGTATATACAAATGCCTGTATCTATATCAATTTTGGTTTCCACGGTAGCTATTTGCTTGCTTAAAATCATTAGATCTTTCCCAGCATGGGCTTATTTATTTTTTTTAATCCACAATAGTCCCCGACACACTTATGATATTGCCACACGCATACTGG
The DNA here is from genome assembly GCA_023783475.1 of Daubentonia madagascariensis. Classification (NCBI taxonomy): domain Eukaryota; kingdom Metazoa; phylum Chordata; class Mammalia; order Primates; family Daubentoniidae; genus Daubentonia; species Daubentonia madagascariensis. The sequence goes on along the minus strand of JAKFHU010000747.1, from coordinate 11,006,844 downwards.
GTGCTTGATAAATATTTGTGGTTGCTGATGAAACCGCCCCTGCTGATAAACTACTGTTGGAAAAGCCTGAGGTCTATATTAGAGAGAAGCTTTTCTCTTCTAAACTATCGATTGACTCTTGCATGACATTTAATAAAACCTTTCCATTACCAGTTGCATAACAGCAATTAAAACCCTCATCAAATCTATCTTAACTGCTTAGAGTCTTCCACTGGGGAGCATTTTCCTTGGCAAACATCTGCAATAAAAGGCTATTTAATCTTCATAACTGAAACAGTCAGTTATGCTAATTCGTCTCTTTTATTGTCAGTTTACACTGGAGTCACACACAGCCCTGGTCCTTTGGAGAGGTACAGAAAAGAGCACAGCTCCTCTAACAGAAACAGCAAGTAGTGAGGTCCTTGTCATTGGAAGCAGTTATACCCGGCTCAAATGATCATTTCTCAATAATACTATAGAAGGGATTTCTTAATGATAGTGATGTTGAACCAAGGAAGGTCTATGATGCCTTCAATTAGAGAGTCTCCATTTCTCTGCTCCCCCAGCCTAAGAACAATCCCTTCTCAAACACTGGGGAGAGCCATTCCACATTAAAATTCTGGAACTAGGTTTCAGAGGTAGGTAAAACCAGCCTCCATTTATAATTCCTTTTCCTTTTTAAAATACTTTAAACTTTGTTTAACTTTATAATAAGATGGTAAAATGCTCATTTTTTTAAATTTCAGAATATTATGAGGGTACAACACTTAGGTTATATATATTGCCTATGCACTGCCCAAGTCAGAGCTACAATCATGGACATCCCCCAAACTGTGCACCCTGCACCCATTAGGTGTGAGTTTTCCCATCCCCTCCACCTCCCTCCCACATGCCTGACCCCTGATGAATATTTCCATGTGTGCACATAAGTATTGATCAGTTAGTACCAATTTGATGGTGAATATCAGTGGTGCCTGTTTTTCCATTCTTGTGATACTTTGCTTTGAAGAATGGGCTCTAGTTCCATACAGGATAATACCAGATTTGTTAATTCACTGTTATTTTTTATTGCTGAGTAACACTCCGTGGTATACATATACCACATTTTATTAATCCACTCATGTATTGATGGGCACTTGGGTTGTTTCCACATCTTTGCAATTGTGAATTGTGCTGCTATAAATATTTGAGTGCAGATGTCTTTATTATAGAATGTCTTTTTTTTCTTTGGGTAAATACCCAGTAGTGGGATTGCTGGATCAAATGGTACTTCTACTTTTAGTTCTTTGAGGTATCTCCATATTACTTTCCATAGAGGTTGTACTAATTTGCAGTCCCACCAGCAGTGTATGAGTGTTCCTATCTGTCCGCATCCCCGCCAACATTTGCTGTTTGGGGACTTTTTGATATAAGCCAGTCTGACTGGAGTTAAGTGATATCTCATTGTGGTTTTGATTTGCATTTCCCTGATGATTAGAGAACTTGAGCAATATTTTATTGTTTGCTGGCCATTAGTCTGTCTTCTTTTGAAAAGTTTCTGTTCATGTCCTTTGTCCACTTTTTAATGGGGTTGTTTGCTTTTTTCTTGTTGATTTTCCTAAGTTCTATATAGATTCTGGTTATCAGCCCTTTATCAGATGTGTAGCATGCAAATATTTTCTCCCATTCTGTAGGTTGTCTGTTCACTCTAGTGACAGTCTTCTTGTGCAGAAGCTTTTTAATTTGATCAGGTCCCATTTATTTATTTTTGTTGCTGCTGTGATTGCTTTGGGGGTCTTCCTCATAAATTCTTTGCCTAGGCCAATGTCTATAAGAAATTTTCCAATGTATTCTTCTAGAATTCTTATGGTTTCATGTTTTAGGTTTAAGTCTGTTATCCATTGTGGATTGATTTTTGTGAGAGGTGAGAGGTGTGGATCTAGTTTCAGTCTTCTACATGTGGCTATCCAATTTTCCCAGCACCATTTTTTGAATAGCGATTCTTTTCCCCAGTGTATATTTTTGTGTAATTTGTCAAAGATCAGATGACAGTATGAGGATGGTTTTATATCTGGATTCTTAGTCCTGTTCCATTGGTCTATGTCTCTGTTGTTGTGCCAGTACGATGCTGTTTTGGTTACTATAGCCTTGTAGTATAGTTTGAAGTCTGGTAGATTGGTGCCTCACAATTTGTTCTTTTTGCTTAAGACTGCTTTGGCTGGATGGGGTCTTCTCTGGTTCCACAAGAAGCATAGAATTGTTTTTTCTAGATCAGCAAAAAATGATGTTGTTATTTTGATAGGGACTGCATTGATTCTGTAAATCACTTTAGTTAGTATAGACATTTTAACAATGTTGATTCTACCGATCCAAGAGCATGGTAGGGTTTTCCATCTGTTTACATCCTCTGCAATTTCTTTTCTCAGTGTTTTGTAGTTCTCTCTATATAGGTTTCTCACCTCCTTAGTTAAATATGTTCCTAAATATTTAATTTTCTTTGGTGCTATTGTGAAAGGTATTGTCTTTGATTTGTTTCTCAGCTCAACTGTTATTGGTGTATATGAAGTCTATTGATTTGTGTGCATTGAATTTGTATCCTGAGGCTTTGCTGAATTCATTTATCAATTCCAGTAGTCTCTTGGTTGAATCTTTGGGGTTTTCTAGATATAATATCATATGGTCAGGAAGTTTGATCACTTCAGCCCCCATTTGGACACCCCCGATTCCTCTCTCTTGTCTGATTGCTCTGGCAAGCACTTCAAGCACCATGTTGAATAGAAGTGGAAATAGTGGACAACATTTTCTGGTTCTAGTTTTAAGGGGGAATGCTTTCAATTTTGCCATGTTTAGTATGATATTTGCTGCGAGTTTATCTTATGTCATCTTCAAATACTATAAAAATCTCTATGTCCAAAAACATGAGAATGTGGAGGAATTAGATAAATTCTTAGAAACACACTACCTCCCTAGGCTCAATCAGGAAGAAAAAGAACTCCTAAACAGACCAACATCAAGCACTGAAATTGAAGCAGTAATAAAAAATCTTCCAGCAAAAAAAAAGTCCTGGACCAGATGGATTCATGCCTAAATTCCACCAAACCAACAAAGAAGAACTGGTGCCTATACTGCAGAAATTATACCATAACATAGAGAAGGATGGAATCCTCCCAAACTCATTCTATGAAGCCAATATCACCTTGATACCAAAGCCAGGAAAGGACACAACAAGAAAAGGAAACTACAGACCAATATCCTTTATGAATATAGATGCAAAAATTCTCAATAAAATCCTAGCAAATTGATTCAAATGTACATCAAAAAAATAATTCATCATGATCAGATGGGCTTCATCCCCAAGATTCAGGGATGGTTCAACACACACAAATCTATAAATATAATTCACCATATAAATAAAAGCAAGAACAAAGACTATATGATCCTTTCAATAGATGCAGAAAAGGCTTTTGACAAAATAAATGAAATTCTCATTTTCAATTTTTTTAATGACATATCATCCTCTCTGTCCCTCCTCTCCCCTCTGCTCCCCTCTCCTGTCCACCCTCCTCTTCCTCCTTTTCCTCCTTCTCTTCTCTCTCTTTCCCTCAACTTGTAGGATATTCTCTCCACCTTCATTGCTGCCAAAGTTCATAATGTTGTACCTTGATAAGAATATATGTTTATTCCATGTCATGGGTCCTTAATTACCATTTTAATCTGGAAAATTACTCCCTTTTTAATTAGTATGTTTGAATTGTCTCTTTGATTTTTTCCCCTTCTTTCTGTTCTTTCTTCCCATACTTTCTTAATATGTAAGTCGGATCTCCTGGACAGTTTTTCCAATTGTCCATCTCTTGTCTTTTAATTCTAGTTTCTGGGAGATTTTTCTTAACTTTAACTCCTAACTCTTCAGCTTTTCATTTATTTATTGTATTTTTAATTTCCAAGAACTTCTTTTCATATTTTTGAGTATGGCGTTTTTATTGCAACTTGTTCTTCTTTAAATGTTGGCATTATCTTCTATCTTTTAAAGATTATTAATAATTGTTTGACTCACTTGTTTTATTTCTCTTTTACATTTTATTCTCTCTGCATAGTCTCTGTTTTGGCTGGTAATTTTTTTCGCTTTGTTAGTTTGGCTTCTTTTGTCCATATTAGAAGTTTTTCTAACACAGCAATTATAATCTTCCTGGATTTGGTACAGCACTCTTATCCTCAACTTTACTGAGTCTTCTTGGACAAAGGCCTCTGTTTTATTATTCCAGGGAACAAAATTCTCATCTTCTGTGTGGACAGGGAATAATAGTCACCTGGTTGCTCAAAATTAGAGAAGAGATCTAAGGCCTTAATTACTTCTTAAACAGACTTTGGATAAGTGTTTCTTTGTTAACCCCATATCTGTCTCCCACTTTCACAATTCATTTGTTGCTTATTCCTTAGCCTTTGGAAATTTCAAAGATATAATTGTCTTCCCCGCTTTCCCCATTGATGCCTTAGGATTTAGTTTTCCTAAGACGACTGATAAATCAGTTATCACTCACACATCATCCTTCTTTATAGCTACAAAATTGTATTAATATTACTTCTTTTCCTTTCTGTTTGTCCTTACAGATTACCACCTTAAAAATTTTTCAGTATAGCTATACTACTGTAATTTGAAGAGAGAATAGATCTAAATATCCATTTTCAATTTATCATTTTTAATCCAAAGTCCAGCCCAAATTAGAGGTAAAAATTGCCAAAAATTCAAGAAACATAAATTCAAGTTATTTAAATATTTCCAAAATTATGTTTCCCAAATTTGCCAACTAACAAGAGTCTTTAGATAGTTTGTCAAAATACATATTCCTGGGTTTACTTCAGATTCACTGAATTAAAATCTTCAGGGAAAATGAAAAGGAATTTGTATTGTTAACAAGTGAACAAAATGATGGCTATGATCAGCCAATTTGTGAAGCACCATTTCAAGACATGTGAAAAGATGAAAATTTTCACAAATAATTTTATAGCCTTAATACCAAAAATAAAGAAATATTTGCACACACATACACACAGAGGCACACACACAAGCTATAGGACACTCTCAATTAGAAGCATAGATTCAAAAAATTTAAATAAATATTACTGAATTAAATGTAACATTATAATAAAAGAATAATAAATTATGACCAAGTCACAAGTCTTTAAAAAATTGTGAGGATAGGTCATTATGAGAAAGATTTTTGTTTTGGTTCATATAAATCACATTAACCCTTCAAAGAAGAAAATTTATGTAATTATTTTAGGATAGCCTGAAAATTATCAAATAATAATCAACATACCTTTCAGATGATAAGCAAACATTCAAAAAAAGTTCCTTCACCTGAGTAAATGTTATCTTCCAGAAATCACCCAACATCTTACTGAATGAACAAATATTAGAATCCTTTCAATAGAAGACACAAAAAAGACAAAGAAGTCATGATCTTCTCTACTATTGAATATAGTCCTGGAAACTTCCATCAATGCAATAAGATAAGAAAAAATAATAAAGGTATAAATATTGCAAAGAAACTGGTCTGTAATTTTCTACTTAGAAAATCCAAGAGAATCAACTGAAAAATAATGAGAATTAATTTAAGTGTCTGGATAAAAATTAACATTAAAAATTCAATAGAATCTATAAATACGTACAGTAATTAAATAGAAAAAAGAAAAATGAGAATTCAGAAACAATACATGATATAAGTAAAATTTCAGATCAGTGGAGAAATGATGGAGTATTCATAAAATTATTTGGAGAATATAGTTTTTTAATTTAGAAAACCGCATCCAACAAAATAGAAAATGTGCTAAGTATATGACTGGGAAAATTGATGGTAAAAGACATAGAAGTGACTAATAAGCACATTTAAAAATTAAATCTCACTACTAATGAGGGAAATACAAATTAAAATATTAATCAGATATTTGTCCATCAGATGGGCAGACATTTTAAAATATCGATGCTTACTTGTGTTTGTGAGAATAATGGGAACAACACATATATTTTCACAGTAGCACAGAATTTTAAAGTCCATTTGGAGGAATTTGACACATTTTACCAAAAATTAAAATATATGAAATATTGGCTCAGGTGTTCTACCTCTAATAATCTCTCATATAAAAATACTCTCACATAAGAAAATATCTATGTCCCAAAATGTTAATTGAATAATTGTTTGAATGGCAAAAAATATGCCTTCCCAGGTTTACCAACTGGACCCTCTTTTCTGTCCAGTTAGTCCTTATCCCCGTTCTCATATCCTGAGAGATTCCCACCCCAGTATTTTCTCTGGGCCAGATAAAGCTTTTATCAAGCAGAGAGAATTAACTTTTACATCTGTGTGCCCTATGTGCCGTCTCCCTGAGGATGTCCAGGTAAGCCATATCAGAGAGGACACTTTTACCTTGTAATGGGGTGGCAGAGACGAGAGGGGACTGAGGAGGAGGCCTTCCTTGGCCTTGCTTCTTGGCATCGGCTTTGAAGAGCTGAGTCATCTTTGCTACTTATGACTTACTTAACAACTTACATGCGTGTCCACTGGCCTTTCTTTTCCTTTTTGTCTCCTTTTCCTTTATTCTGCTTTCCCTTTCACCTTTTTTTTTTCTTTTTTTCTTCTTAGCACCTTAACCTTTAAAGATGAAATACAAACAACTTCATAGGCCAGATCTGGGTACAACTTATGTCAAAACATGAAAAGAAGATGGGAAGGGGGAAGCCAAATAAGAGTAAAACTGTGTTACAAATGTTTGGATATAGGCCAAAAATAAATCAAATAGGTGTTTACATGTTAAGTAACGTGCTGAATGTTTCTCTACTGTAAACCTTTCATAGCAGATCAATACTGTTTACACCACTCACTTGTAGCAAGTAGTAAATGTCTTTCACCTCATCTCTTCCCAACCATTTAACATTGTTAAAAATATGGCTAGAAACATCAATTGGAGTGATTTCTCCTAAACTAAAAATGGGTCAATTAGTCTTGGTGACATTCATTGTATGGTAGCAGAGTCTAAAGAAGGAAAGGGTGAGGGAAAATCACACAATGAATGTAAATGTGTTAGTTTTCCAAGTTCATGAGAGTTAAGCTGGACGTCAGGGTTCAGCAAAACATACTGGAAAAAGGAAAAAAAAATTCTGTTCTTGTACTGTGCTGCTACTGTGTTTGGTACATATGCACTATGGATTGCCTAAAAAATTGATTATGCTGTAAGTATATCAAGTTGAACAATAACTCTGTACTTCCAGTTCTGGACATTTGTGATGTCAAATTTGCTCAGCAGCAGTGAAAATTGGTGATCAATGCCATTTAAAAAGGAATAGATATTCATTATTAATAAACATGGCAAGGCTGAAATGAGGTAATTAAGTAGAAATAAATTAAGTTTTACTTTATTCCAAGGGGAAAACCTGCTGGGATTGATTGCTGAACTCATTTAATTAATGTTTTAGTGCAATTCAGAAATAGTAGAAAAATTGAGGAGTGGTACATATTATATAAAGTTCCAAAAAGAGGATGGGCATACTTTACAATTAGAAAAATGCTACTCTGCCAAGCCTCACATTGCCTACATTAATTGTTTAATTCTGGCAGCATGATGTTTATTTGAGTAAATTTTTCTCTCTGGGGCCCCAAATCCATTTCTGCTATATAACCTGGCTAAAGGAAGAATGAAGCTTTAACTCTTGGCCCCAGTAAATTATAATCTAGTTGATGCCTCTTCTAGCTTGTGAATATGTTCAGTTATCCTGAGGTCCAATGGGAAATGTCCAAACAATCCCTTAGCAACTTGGCATGACCCCAGCTCCTTCTGATTCACCACTGCATTGCCGTGGAGAAGGTGCAACTACATTTCCCAGAATCCCTTTCCCTCTAGTGTTCCAGTTTAGAGTCAGCCAATAAGAGGCACTTACATAAGAGCTGGAAGATGTTAGACAAGGGTGTGTGAGATCAAAGCAGATATCCAGCTAATCTTTGAAAGCCACCCATTTTGCTCATGTAGACTAGCTGGTTAGCTGGTGCAAATTTCCTAGAGATTCTTAAGATTTGCAATGGCTTCCAGGTGAGCTGTTGAGAATCTTCTGCATCAGGTTTAATATATCCTCTGGTACTCCTTGATCTTTATTCCTCTGTACTTTTCAATGGTTGATAAGCTTAATTTCCTTTTTAAAACACATCACACTTGAAATAAATAGAGTTGCTTGTATTTTCCTTACCAAACTTCCTTGACTGATATAATATCATTGTTGGAGTCATTGTTGGATCATTGGAAAGGAGTCCTTTGCTATAATTTTTATATATACCTTATCCACAGCTGAACACTCTCTTGGATGCAAAGCTAGAATTAAAAATACTAGAATCTTTCCAAGTCTCTTGCCTTGGTCACTCTGAGCATGATATGACACCTCTTGTGATCAATAAAGAACATATGATACCAATCAACATGAATATATTTGCTGAATATCAGAGTTGCTTCTGTCTTGAAAGTCAGAGAGAAAGAACTACAAGGAGCAGTAGTAAACTCAGGGGAACACGAAAGTGAGGGAATATTCAGGATGAAGACTGAGACTATGGAGGGTGTGTTTACCAGGGAAGATCCTGGGGGGAGGTGATAGGAAAAAATAAGAGAAGAGGAACAGTGAACAAGTGGGTCAGAGGTAAGGAGCATAGTAGAAAGGAATAGGAGTGAGAGAGGAAAACAGGAATGTGAAGCATGAAATGTTTAGCTGGCACAAAACTTCATCACTAAAATCAGTACAGTTGAAATTCTTCTATTAGAATAGTCTGACTAAATGAATTGTAATCAGAATTTATTCATTTAGTCAGAAAGCACTCATTGAGCATCTTCTGTGTTACAGTAACTGTGTTGGATGGTGGGCTTATAAGATAAACAAAATAGACATGACTTTATTGAAAGTGTTCTCCAAAGAGTGAGGGGTTACAAAGAAGAGTTAATGTAATTTTATCTGAATTGTACCAATTCCATTGAACCTAAAAGTTATCTCCTTTTCTAAGGGAAAAATTTAAGAGCATTCAGAATCTAATCAATCAGGATGTTCTCAAAGCTGTTAAATATCCTGGCTGATCATGCCCACTGGGTAAATATTGGAATGTCTTAATTAACAATCTTGGTTGCAAGCAACAGAACCACCTCAGTTTAGGTTAAAAATATAAAAGAAAATTGTTGGTCATATCTGAGTGTTGCACATTGCATTCTCCAGAAGCAGATGATGAGATGGGATTTGGCATGTAAGAAATTTATTAGGGATCCACACCTGTGGAAATGAGAAGATGGAAACAGAAATGGTCAGAGGAAGAAGTTGAACTGTGTTATAGATCTGGCAAAACCTTGGTCAAACTCCTGATGAACTCTGAAGCATAAAAAGCCTATATAAATCTTCCTCTGATGGGTCTGTTACTTTATCCCTCCCCCAACCATGGTTAGGAATGGACACAGGCCATCCTGGAAAGGGCAGGCTTTGAGGTGAGGCAGCTCTCTGTGGCTGAGGCAAACCCTGAGCGAGCTGATAGCATTCTCAGCAACTGGAGCAATGGAGTCCTTTTTTGAAGAGGGATCTGGAGGGCAGATCTTCATGTGCACCACGTTAAGTTATCTTATGTGGTCCAAGAAAAAGGAGAGTAATCAGGTCTTCCAGAAGGGTGGGAGGCAGGGCAACTTTAGAATACTGCAGTAGAATTTTGTGGACTTTGTTCATGTATCTCTAACTTTAACTTTATTGACCTTTCCATCGCTAATCCTTTTGTCTTCCAATTCTAATTCCAAAAAGAGAACTTGATTGGCTCAGATTTTATGAGGTGATCCTCCCTGCTTCAGTCATTTGTAGCCAAACTCATGTAGTTTGAACATGACTTCCAGGGTTCTGTGAGTAGGTAAGATGATGTGGGCAGTGAATTGGCTCTTAGGGAAAAGGAAGTGGTTCAGGGACTGGGAAGACACCTTAAAAGATGGTCATGTAATCAGTAGCCATTAGAAGTGTTCTGAGTTTTTTAAGGGTCATTTTATGTCTGTGGCCTACCATCAATCAAATGCCTTAGGATACATTTTCATGATGTAATCACTGTAGACAATCTCTAGGAAATAACATAGAGCGTCTGTGATGAAGGTGTCTAAATGAGAGTGGAAAGAGGGAGAGTAATGTGAACTAGGAACATAGAGCATCATATTCTTTTATTATTGCTTCTGGCATTCATCATGGAAATGTTAAGATGTGACTACTCCAAAAATAAAGGAAGATCTACAAGCCTTTTAAGAGATACTCAGTTTCTAATATGTTTTATGTACATAAAAGACTATAATTGAAAAATTCCATGGCCTACCAGATAAAAGCAAGAGACTGCTCAGCAGAAACAGAGAATAGCAGAGGTTAAGTAGTCCTTGAAGTCTGAGTTTGTGCTAGTACATTATGATAAATAGAAATCACTGTCCTTTTTTTTAAGCACAGATACTTTACTTTATAGTGTGGAAGCTATGCTTCTCCAGAAACGGCCAGATGGCAGAGATACACCAATTGTTTACTTCTCAAAAACAATGTCATTTATAATATAAGAGTATGCAAAAGGCCCATCAATCAAAAGCTATTGCCTCAAGGCAGTAATGTAGATTAAATATGCTGAAGGTCCCTCAATTATAAAACAACTGTATTTGGGTAAAGTAGAATTTTTAATGAATTGCTACGGCAAAATAAGAAAAATCACCAAGTAACTAAAAACAGTGAGTTGAAACAGTGAGGTGAAACACATGCTTTTCAAGAGGAAATAAAAATTCACCATTCACTTTTATAAAAATTCACCATTTGCTATAACATAAAACAATTCTCAACACATTTCAAAGGATTAAAATCATGAAAAGTATGTTCTCTGACCACAGATTAATTAACTTATAAATCAATAACAAAAGATAACAAGAATATGCCCATAAAGTTAAAAATAAAGCAATGCATTTTAAATAATTCATGGGTCAAAGAACAAACAACACAGGAAATAAGAAAAAATACTTGAAGTGAGTGATAATGCAAATATAATATATTATATCAAATGGGTAATTAACTGAAAACCATGTTTAAAATGAAATTTATCTCATCAAATTTATATATTAGAAAAGAAGAAAAACTGAAAATCAATGAGCTAAGTACCTGTCCCCAAAACTTAGAAAAAGAGCAACAAAGTGAATCCAAAGTGCCAGAAGGAAGGAAATAACAAATATAAGAACAGAGATGAATAAAATAGAAAACAAACTATAGAGAGAATAAAAAAGGGTAAAACTTGTTTCTCTGAAAAGACTGATAAAATGGAAAAAACTTCTGGCTAGACTAATCAAGGAAGAAAAGAGAGATTCACATAATCAAAATTTAGAATGAAAATGGCAACACTACTACAGATCCCACAGGCATTAAAAATACATTATGTATTATTTTTGCTCATAAATATAAATATATAGGTGAAATGGATAAATTCTGAGAAAACCACAACATACTAAAGCAGTACAAAAATAAAAAGAAAATCTGAAGAATCCTATATATATTAAAGAAAACCTTCCCACAAAGAAAAGTTCTAGTATACATGGCTTTCCCAATGAATTCTACCAGATAATTGCGGGAGAAATAACATCAATTTTGCACAAATTCTTTGGGAAAACAAAAAAAAGGAACATTTCCAACTAATTTCATGAGACCAGTATAACCTTGATATAAAAGTTTGGCAAGAATAGTACATGGAAAGAAAGTTACAGGCCAAGTTCAGTAATGAATAGATGCAAAAATTCTAAACAAGTTAGTAAATCAAATCCTGCAGTGTGTTTTAAAAACTTCAACATGACTTACTAGGATTTCCCCAGCAATGCAAGAGTAATCTAACATTTGATAATCAATTAATGTATTTCACAACATTAACGGTATAAAGAAGACAAATCTTATGTTCCTTATAACAGAGCAGAAAAGGTATGCAATAAAATTCAATATTTATCTGTGTTAAAACTAGAAATAGAAGAGACTATCCTCAATCAGATGATGGATATCTACAAATACTTATAACATTATTATATTTAATAGTGAAAATTTGAAAGCTTTCCCTCTGAGATCAGGAGAAAGACAAAGCTGTCTGCTCCCAGCACTTCAAGTAAACATTGGACTGGAGGTCTTACGTAGGGCAATTAAGCCAAGAAAAAAGAAATAAAAGGCACAGATTAGAGAGAAAGAAATAAAATTGCCCTTATTTGCAGATGGTATGATTGTGTATTAAGAAAATCCAAAAGAATGTATGGATAAAGTATAAGGATAAATAAATAAGTCTGAGGTCACTAGGTGGAAGGTCAATGTATAAAAATCAATTATATTTTATATATTGGTCAGCAATATGAAATGAAATTTAAAAATAATATCATCTACAATATCAAGAAACATCAAATATTTTTAAAAACTTTAGTGAAAGACATGCAATATCTGTATTTAGAAGGCTTTGAAACACATGTTGTTTGGTCGTCCAGAAGATGTTGCAGGGACTAGCAGTGTGTGTTGAAGAAAGATGTGGGGGCAGTGGGGTGGTGACTATGGTTTCTTGGGGCAGGCAACAAGTGGCCTGAGGCATAGAGGCATCTAACAAGCAGGGAAGGAATTTTCTCTAGCATGTTTTGCAATCTCGATTTTCCCATCTCCCCTGTCTTTTCCTAGTCTCCACCACTATTTCTTCCTGTCTGCGTTACAACTGCAGGTCTCCACTGACTTCTTTTTGTCTCGCTGATCTATTCAATTTGAACACAACCGTTAGAAGAGCTTGAGATTTGAAGAAACAGATATGGGTTCAAGATGAAGTTCTACTGTTGGTCTTGGCAATGCTTTCATGGATATGACACCAAAAGCACAGACAACAAAAATAAAAATAAATAAATGAGACTACATCAAACTAAAAATCTTGTGCACAGCAAAAGAAACAATCAACAGAGTGAAAAGGCAACCAATGGAATGGGAAAAATATCTGCAAGCCATATGTCTGATAAGGGGTTGATATCCAAAATTTATAAGCAACTCAAATAACCCAATAGCAAAAACAAGTCTAATAAGCTTATTTTTAAAATAGGTTAAGGACTTGAATAGACTTTCTCTAAAGAAGATGTACAAATGGTCAACAGCTATATGAAAAAATGTTTAATATCAATCGTCATTAGAAAAATACAAATCAAAATGGCAATGAGACATCATCTCACACCTGTCATAATGGCTATTATTAATTTTAAAAAACCCCAAAACAAAATAAAATGTTGGCAGGATGGGGAGAAATCAGAACCCTTGCACACCATTGGTGGTAATGCAAAATGGTACCGCCATTATTGAAAACAGTATGGAGGTTCCTCAAAAATTAAAAATAGAACTACCATATGATTCAGCAATCCCACTTCTGGATGTTTATCCAAAAGAATTGAAATCAGGATCTCAAAGAGATATTAGCACTCTTGTATTCATTGCATTTTAACCAAGAGAGGAAAAACCAAATGCCATCAACAGATGAATGGATAAAGAAAATGTGGTCTGTACATACAATGGAATACTATTTGATCTTATCAAAGAAAATCCTGCAATATTAGGTAATATGGACAAAATTTGAAGACATTATGCTATGTGAAATGAGCCAGCCCCAGAAAGACACATACTGCATGACTCCACTTATATGAGGTATAATGGGCAATTACTGTTTTATAAGCATCAAGTTTCAGTTAAGCTAGATGGATAAGTTCTGGAGATCTGCTGTACAACATCATACCTACAGTCAACAATAGTGTATTGTACATTTAAAAATGTATTAAGAGGGTAGATGTTATGTTAAGTGTTCTTACCACAACAAAATAAAATTTAAAAAGAAGTTTAAGCTCTTATTGGTCTTGGGAGATGTGCATCACCACCAGTCTCCTGAAAGTACTTAGTCAGCTCTAAACACATCACACCCTGTATAAAACAAGCCCAGTCATTCACAGTGAATTTGTTGGGCATGCCTGGGTATTAATGGAATCCCTCTCTTGACTACCTCCTAGGATTTTGCTAAGTCTTCCCAAGCTTCTTTGGGCTTAAAATCTCTGCTCCAACTACTTAGCTCTCTTGTGGTAGCATGAAAGCAGCTCAATCTTTGTCCTTCAGTCAAATCTTCAAATACTATTTTTTCTCTGGCTTTCATGAAATGATGCTCTGTTAGTTTTACCCTTGTTTGAGACAGCTTCTTTTTTGTCTCCATTATAGGCTCAGACTTCTATCAACATTGAAGTTCCTCGAGTCCCAGTCTTGTTTTACTTCTGGTTCTCTTTTCCCTCCTTAGGTAACCTCATCCATACCAACAGTATCAATTAATATCTATATGCAGCTGACTCTCACATTTACATCTCAGCTGTGACCTGCCATATATCAAAATGTAAATGTCTACTTCACCCCTCTACTTGGATGTCTCAAAGGCCCCTCAAATTCAGACTGTTTTCCAGAATTACATATTTCAGCGGATTTTGTCACCATTCACCTGGTTCTGAAAACCTAAACTATGCTAAATTCCCACTTGGTGCCTCCCTTTCCTTATTTCCCATCACGTCTATCAAATGATAAACTTGTCCACAAATATCTTATCCCAAATATCTCATATTTATCCAACTCTTTCCCTCTTCGTACCCTTTGGCCAAACCATCATCATCTGTTGGTTGGATCACTACAACAGACTTCCAACTTCAACCCCAGCCCTCTTTTTGCCTTTTTCCCCATTGAGAGTATATGTTTAACTACAAATTTATGCTAAACTAGATTTGTGCTTCACCAGATTTGAGGTCTATGAAAAGCAGAGAGCAGGCTTATTTGTTTCATTATGGAAACCCCAGCACCTACCACCATGTGAAGAGCATAACAAACATTCAATAAATATTTGTAAAATAAATGAATGGAAGACCAAATGGAATTGAGGATTTTTAAAAGTTGGAATAAACAAACCATAAATTATACATTTTAAAATTTATATACTTATATTTGAAGAGATTAAAGGTTTGGATTAACTTGTATTTATCCAAAAATTAAGGTAACAGAAAAAATCAATTATTAATTTTCCACAAGTCAAGGAAAATAGTAAAATATTTCTTGAACATTCATTTTACTAGGCAGAATTGGTTTGCTTATTTTTTTAACAGCTTTATTAAGATAAAATTCACATACATTATAATTCATTCATTTAAAATTTACAATTCTAAGTTTTTAGCATATTCACAAAGTTATGACCACCTTCACCTTCAGCCCTAAGTGACCACTATTCTATATTCTGTCTCATAGGTTTGGCCATTCTGGACATTTCATATGAATAGGATCATATGTAATCTTTTGTGATGGGCTTCTTTCATTTAGCATAATGTTTTCAAGGTTAATTCACATGTTAGCTTGTATTAGTACTTCATTTTTTTAATTGCTGAATGATGTTACATTGTATGCATGTGTCATATTTTGTTTATCCATTCATCAGTCGGTGAATATTTGGGTTGTTTCCACTTTTTGGCTATTATAAATAATGCCACTATAAACATTTGTGTATAAGTTTTTGCATGGGCACATACTCTTGAATATATACCTAGGTGGAATTGCTGGGTCATATAGTAACTCTATGTTTAACATTTTGAGGAACTGCCAAACTGTTTTCCAAAGCAATTGTACTATTTTACATTCCCACCAGCAATATATAAATGTTCCAGTTTTACCACATCCTACTTTGTCACTGTCTGCCATTTTGATTGTAGCTATTCTAGGTCTATAAAGTTGTATCTCATTGTGGTTTTGATTTGCATTACCTTAATGACTAATAATGCCAAGCCTTTTTTCATGTAATCATTGGCTATCCATGTGTCTTCTTTGGAGAAATGTTTATTTAAATCCTTGCTGTGAGGTATGAAGGAACAAGACATCATTGACCTTAGCCCTTGCTCTACTAGCAACGTGAAATAACAATTGGAATCTTGATTTTAATGAGCTCACCACTAAAAATCAATCAGCAGTTGAGACCAAATTTTGAAAGTGGAAAAAAATATAAGCTATCAGCACTCATAAAAATTCTGCCTTCTTTAGAGCTGATGTTCCCATTTTCTAACTACTTAAAAATGAGACCTCAGCAAGCAATTGCTTTATATTCAGTGCATCTAAATGAATGTTTGATATAAAGGAAAATTAACTTCATAGAATCTTTTTCTCTACATTGTATTAAGCATGAGGTTTTCAGTTCTGCACCGCATAGTAAGGCAAACACACATACAGAACATGAGGACTGAAGCAATGACTATTGCATTCCCAAGGACCATGTAAGATGATGTGGCTCCATGCTGCTCCATATAGAGAAAGAGATGTGTGCTTACGGGGAGGAGTAGGTTTAGGAGGGGGTGTCAATCCAGACTCTCTTGAACCCCTGAGGTATTGAGCTAGTCATTGCTGCAGTATACTTCAAATGACAGGTACAGCAGACTGCACACCGAGATAAGAGGATACAGCAACATTTGACATATTTTCAGAGCCTAATTGATGGCATAGCCGAGAATGCCGCAGGGTAATTCTTGTGTGCTGAAGTAGGATTTCCAAGTTTGGGAAATATATATTTTATATATATATGCATATATATATTTCCATATATAATTGGTTTGTATCATTGATAAAGATTTCTTTATCCTGTGTTTTTGTCTTCACATTCTGGCACTTTTCAAGTAAAACTTTGAAGACATTCAACTTGGGAAAAGAGAAAGGAATTTTCAGTTCATAGGTGAAATGAAGTTGGGGAGAGAGAAAGACAGTAGAGTAATTTTAATAATAATGAAAATAAGTGTATATTGCTATGGATACCATTGAGACTCTGAGAATTATTATTTAAATTTTGTAGCATAAGAAATATGAAACAGAAAATGCAAATGTTACGGCACTATTCATTGTTGTTCAGTTGGTTTTTAAGGAACTCCCAGGTGGGAGTTCAGGCTAGAAGAGCATCAATATTGGCTTCTATCCAGTCATTACACAAACAGTGATGGTGCTGTCCTTTGTGCTGAAGCCAGTGACATGTTTCTGGCTCTAGAGAAAACCACTTGCATCTTAATGTGCAAACATGGTTGTCTTTCAAAATAGTGAACCTACTGGGAAGAAAGTTATCCCACTTGAATCATGGAGAAGAGAGTCAGATTTGCTCTGACAGAAACAGTTATAGGGAAAGAAAAAGAAAGGAAAAAATAACTTGAGAGACATTTTTAGAAGTGTGTGGATTTATGATGGTCATGTTGTTTCACATGATGGTCTCTGTCAATTTTTCTTCTTTTAAATAATTTGGCCAAATTTAATAGAAGCTTGTGGTGTGTAGTTTTGTGACAGAGAATAATCAAAATAAGTGGAATGCATCAGTGTCATTTAAGGTTTGGGGGCTATAGGTAAGGATACTCATGTGATGCTCTGATGATGTTACCGTAATAGGTCATGGCTCTTTCATTCATCTCTTAACATACATTGAGCACCTACTATATATCAGACTGTGCTTAGTGCTGGGCATATAGAGATGAAAGATGATTTGATGAAATTTTAGTGCAGAGATTTTTTTTTTTTAAACAACTAATTCTAACAATGATATAATGTGATGAAATCACAGCGTGACATATGAGCACAAGAATTGGATGTGTGGATGAGGGGAAGAGATAGGTTAATCATGAAAGAGTTCCTGGGGGAAAAAAGATGTTTGAACCAAAGGGTAGGCAAGGGGAGATGAAACAGAAGAGGTAAGTAAGCAGCAAGTGAGATCAAGACGTTACTCTTGGTTTAGCCCTGTCTGGTTTCCTGCTTTTGTAGTTTGCTGCAACTGAGCTATGAATTCTTAGCTTCCCTCTGTTCCTTTCCTTCTTACTGTTAGCCTTGCTCTCCCCTGAATTGAGACATCCATTTCAAGTTCACTGGAGAGTCACATGCACATGTGGCCCCTTTTCCAGATAGGTAAACATTCTTGGAGCATGGCAAGACGCTATGTAATATTTGTAGGAATAGTTCAAAATATCTTACAGAAGTTTCTTGAGTTTTTTTGAGGGAAAGTCTATTATAAATAAAGTCATACCCTTAGACATAGTGATTCCACTTCTATGAATATATCTTACATAAATTAGTATACATAAATTTTACACACTCACAAAACACACTACATATATGGTATATGCCTGCTCTGACTTTTCTACATCTTCCTTAGCCCCACCCTCCAATTAGGATCATCTTTTTTTCAGAAAGCTTCTTTGGTTTTTAGTGGCACAGAATATGGAGGTGGAGGGAATGGGGGGAAGAACAAGAAATATATGTTAGGGCAGAGGAAGTACTTTAGAGGGGAGTTTTGAAGAACTCCCATTTTTATAATAAAAAAGAAACTATACATATTTACTTATGTAGATTTAAAGAACTGTCTACTCATACACATTTACATAGTTTCTTTAAAAAATATTTATTTGTAATATGCATTTATATACATATATAAATAGGCCTGCAATGTTACCCTCAATATTGTTAACCTGTACTTTGATGAATGACATTTGGTTAGGGGGCTGATTTTCACATTTAATTTGTACTAATTTTCCAATAAGCAGGTATTAACTTTGTAATTTACTAAAACCAATAAATTGTTTTTAAAGAAAGGCACAGATTCACAATACTGAAAAAAAATCCATGGCATTCCTTTCTCTCCACAGAAAATCATAGATGCCTAGAGCTGAAAGGGAGCCCAAGAGACCACCTGATCTAGAGAGGCTGTGTGTAGTCCATCCAGCAGATGGTTGCATGTTCTTTTCTTTATGTTCTCCAGGAATGGAGAGATTCCCATGGTAGTCTATTCTTGGGTTCAATTATCCTACCTCTCTTGAAAATTCTGCTTCTGAAGAAATTGATTCCCAAAGCTAAGAGATATTGTTAGTAAAGGATTATTTTTAGTTATTATTCTAAAGCATATGGGTTGAATGATGAAGGGTAAAACATTCAAATACCTGATATGTGTGCCAAGGAGAAATTATCTGTTGAAGGACTTCTAAGTGACCAGTATACGTCATAGCATCTGAGACTGGATGAGCAAGTCCTAGAGGGAAGAATCTGACAGTGAACTGGACAGGTTTCTAACTATGACTTAAAGCAGAGGTCTCCAGAGTCTTGACTTAGTTCTATTGTACTGCAGATGCCTGCAAATTCTAGCATCTATCATTGCACAATGAAATTAAAGGCAGCCACTAGTTCTAATCCAAGAAATCTTCATAGATAAGTAAAGAAATTTCAGAATCTTCACAATTCAGGAAAGAAACCAGAAAACTGATCAAATTTCCTGAATGCATTCCTAAAAATTGGCTTCTAGCATCTTTTTCTACATCCTCCCATATCTAGTAAATATTCTTGTGGTATTTTCTGAATACCAGAACATAAATATGCCAATAAAGTCATTTCTAGCAAATATATTGTCACTTCCAAGGAAGAAATGATGGTTTAAAGATGAAAGGAGATCCCAAACCATTGAGGCCTCTTTATAAAGTTGATCTTGATTAAAGTTACACCCATTCAAATGCAAGTCCTCTTTCTGGTTATTCTCATTAAAATGGCAGCACCCGAAATGTCTTATTAAATTATTTATTTTGCAGCAGATAAAAGCACCTTCCAATTATGTGGCCTCAGGAATTGTAAATCACAATACTCTAAAGAATAAATTATTTGTTAATATCGTATATAGGTTGGGAAATATTTCAAGAGGGTTACTATGGATATACATTATTACTAGCAGTCCCTCACCCTTGTAGCCTAATTTAAATCTACACATTGTAGTCAAATATTCCAAATCCAAGCTGCATGCAAACCTTTCATCATTGATGACACAAAAGAGACAGTTATTTTCAATTCAATTGTCAGGTACTAGAAATATAAGGCTTACTTAATGAAATACATCGAGAGTTAACTTTTATGAGTTCAAAGAAACACAGTTTTACTTTCATTCCAAGTAATTATTATCCTGTTAGGATTATAGTAGGGGGTTACATATTTCACCTGGCAAAGCAAAAGCTCCATAATATTGCTTCGTATTCTGAGTAGAGAAATAAAGACATAAGCCTTGAGACTTAGAAAAGGAATAGTAACTGACACTAGAGGTTGGAAGCCTAGGAAGTTGGATCGTTATTTTTTTCCCACAAATCCAGACATTATATTCTTGTCAGGAGGTGGATGGTGAGGTCAAATGATTATCCAAGAAGACCTTAGGAGTGTTGCTTGGGAAGAACCACAAAGATCCTCCCGACACTTTTTATTCCATATAAACTACTCTCCTCCTTGTTCATTTACTGGTCCAGGCATTCTCAACAGGGGACGATTTTGTTCCATAGGAGATATTTGGTGCTATCTGGAGATGTATTTTGTTGTCACAATAGGGGGAGGGGTGTGACTGGCATCTAGTGGGTAGAAGACAGGGATGCTTTTGAACATTCTATAAGCACAGGACAGCATTCCACCTCCCCCAACAACCAATCAAAGAATTAATTATCCAGCCCCAAATGTCCACAGTACTCAGGTTGAAAAGCTCTAAACTATCACACTATTTTTTTTATTGCTCAGAAAATCCAAGGCCTTTTCACTTGTTGCTTCCTATCCAGGAAAGGCTCATGGCCTGGTTCTCTATGCAGCCAATAAAGTAGCCTCTCCTCTTCTCTGCTCAAATGTCACCCCTCAGAGAATTTTTGCTGACTCTCTACCCCAGATTCTACCCCAACCTCACAGTCCAGGCACTCTCTACCTCACTGTGTTTTTTTGTCTTCATGGCATGTAGTACTTATCTCTTGTCTGTCTTATTCATCTCTGTATCTGTTGTGAACAGAACCTTGCCACATAATAAGCTCTCAATAAACATTTGTAGCAAGAATGAATATATACATGTTTATATTCATTCACATTCACATTTGAAATTAGTTAGCTAAGTATTTATCCAGGAGCAATACTTATAGCTACTATTTATTGTGCACTTGCTATGTACTCTTCTAATAGCTTTGCATGGATTACCTCAATTAACCCTCACAAAAACTCAATGAGGTAAGCACTCACAACAATTCCCATTTTACCAATGAGGAAACCAAGAGTGAGATAGTTTACTAAGGTCAAACAATTACTACCTGAATAGACAGATTCCACCTAGGCAGAGTGTGTGCTCTTAATCAGGAAGCCTGTTCAAGGTCCTCCCTTATGAAATATCAGCCAAACTTTGCTTAAGGGACATATCTGGCTTTCCATGGAAGTGACCAACGCCATAATCATATGAATTTTATTCAGTTCATTTTAATTCAAGAGAAATTTATTGACTGTCTTCCCTTTGCCAATGCTGTACTTGGCGCTACTGAGCACTCAAGATAAATGATCCCTCCCGATAATAAACAGACAGACCCTAATCATTCTCTGGCAAATGACAATCCATAACACTGGGTGGTCTAAGAGTGCTCTTGCAATATAAAAAGTTGACCAAACAGAAGTCTCCTGCTCTCTCATTTTATCTTAAATGTCATTAACATGCACACAATGTACATATTGTGTGTGGGTTGGTAAAACGGTTTATATATAATGGAGCAACATAAAGTGCTGAAAGAGCAGAGTTTACACTAAAAATTGCTGCCCATATCCTGGGTCCCTCACATACTTTTAAAATTAAGAAACTTTTCTCTTTCAGCCACTTATAAATACAGTGCACAATTATATTGAATAAAGCCACAGGCTGTTATTTGGAAACATAAAACAGGCACATGAACAAATTCACAGCAAGCTAACAATTTTCTTTTTCTTTTAACCTCTTGCAAATGCCAACTCGCCATCCCCAAATTGCTCTTTGGAGAAAATAAAGGCGATATAGTTAAAACACACTGTCTGAACTCCTAAGTGTGCTGTCGGGAGCGAAGCACTGAAATACACGCAGCCATCTCGGTTGTTTTCTTTTCTCATTACAGAACAGAACCACTTTGAGGGTCTTTGCCTTCACCCAGAGAACCCAGTTGTGCAGGAAAGATCAAACTATTTTCCTGACTACATGAAAAATATTCCCCCCAAAGTGCATATGACCACTACATCCTATAAAAGGACTCCTGGCAGTTATGAAGTTGGTATTTGAAAAAAGTATTACCAAGATTTCTTTCTCTTTTTCATTTCAAACAAAAGAAACAGATGAAGCACAGCCTTTGAATTTCATACATACACTTTGTCACTATTGGATCTTCCTTATCAGAGATATCTATTTTTTCTTCCTGCTTCAAGGAGCAAACTGTGCTATATACATTTGTCTTCTTAAAATTCTTTGGCTGAAATACTGTTTTAAAATAGCTTTATTGCTCCCCCACCAATATCTAAGAACCCTTATTATCAGAAAGTTGATTCTTTGGTAAGATGAAATTCTTCTCCTATTTAATGTAGTTTCTCTGTCCTGGAGGAAGATGGAAAAGCACACAAGTTTCTCTTAGAAAAGCACCTTCAGTTAATAATAATGAACATTTTTGTAGCACTTCAGTTGTTTACAGAGGACATTCACATACATTGTCTTATTTGGTAGTCAAAACATCTCACATCATTTTAGACACGAGGAAAATGATGCAGGGGACAAGGCCATGTGACTACACCAGCAGAGCTGGAATTCAACGTCAGTTATTCTAACTCTTTCTCTTCAGAAAAAAAGAAAAAAGAAATAAAGAAGAAAGAAACTGTCCTTTATTTGTTTTAATGGGTAATATTAACATTATGGCACCATTTTCTCATTTCCTGAGGTTCTTTTAAAAATTTTGCCAAATATTCCATGCCTTAACTTATGCAGAATTACTCCAGACATTGCTGAGGATGATAGGTAATAAATTTACATATTTTACACTCTTCAATGTGTGTGTGGTTCTTAGCTAACAATATATTAGTGGTATAAAATGCAGTTTGCAATAATTATCTGTTTTCTGCTACTAATTAGTGATGTAACTTTGACAAAGTTCTTCTGTCTTGGGTTATCCCCTGAGAAGTAAAGAAGGAAGTTTAGAGTCACTGGTTGTGAGTTATAACTGCAGATTTGGAGACTATATGAGCCAGTCTCTTGGCCTGACTGTTACTCAATAACGGCTTGTTGAATGTCATTGAATTTGCATTGTGCATCTTAGGAAACAGAGGCCCAGAGAGAGGGAAAAATTTGACCAAAGTCAGATAGCAAGACCACAGGATTCTGGCTCCTGGTTCCTGGTTTGTACCCTACAGTCATTCCTTCCGATCTCTAAGGACACCTTTTAAAAAAAAAAAACTGTGATTATTAAATGTTTTCTGTCTAGCTAGCCATTCTCTAAATTGTATTCTGCTTATTATTTCTCTCTTTAAAATGTCTTGCCCATTATTTGTCTATAATGAGCTTTCTAATGCTTACTCAGACTATAGCTCTATGCTGGCAAATTCTTTTCTTTTCTTTTTAAGGTGCAAGTCATTTATCCCTACTTAGAACTAACAGTAAATCCCAGACTGATTTCTTCTTTTCCAGAGAGAAGACAAACATATTTTAAAGCCCTACCTAAATTATTTTGGAAGTTTATGTAAGAGGAGACCTAACAAAACACTAAAGAAAGTAGGTTTATCACAATATCTAGTGTAACCAGAAATCTGAACAGCAACAGGCTGCCTCTTCCATTTCATGCATCCATTCAATAATACACTACAGAGGTTAGGAGACCAGTTCAGATCTGCTGCTTTCCTCCAGTTGAAACTTGGGCAAGTCGTTTGCCAAACCTAAGCCTCAATTTCCTAGTCTATAAAATTGAGAATTATTAGTAGTACCTAATTGTGGGGTAGATTGTGAGGATAAACAGAAATAATGCATATAAAACACTAGTCATAATAGAAACTTTCATAGCAATTGCTCAGGAAACACTGGCTACTTAATGAATAAGTGAAAAATATTTATAAGGTATCTTCTTAAGCCTGGTGCTATGCTAGGTGCTTGGGGTACAACTGTGTTCAATGTGGACAAAATTTATTCTTTGCCATGGAGGAATCCACAGTCTGATAGCAAAGACATATATGGAGTCCTATGATAAAAGTGGTACCAGGCCCCCAGGTGACATAAAGAGAGATATGACCATCTTGGCTCTAAGGGAGTCACAGAAGAAGTCTTGAAGGGTAAGTAGTATTGGTCAGACAGAGAGGAAGGGCCAGAGCATGGGAATGTGGAAGGAAATATTGGGACATCAAGCTGGATCTGGCATGTTGAGGCCAAGTTGTAAAGGGCCTTGAGGACATGTTCTCAAGGAGTTTGGACTTTTATTTCGGATAGCAGTAATCCCATTAAACAGAAGAGTGATGTAATCAAACATGTTTTTAGAAAGATGACTCTAGCTGGGTGGAAAGTACCCTGGAAAGGAAAAAGACAGATGATAGGAAAATGAGTTCAGAGGCTATTGTCCTGGCTCAGGTAGAAGATGTGGTGCCCTGGACAGTGGCATTGGCTGTGGGTGTGGAGGGAAGAATGTGCGGACTGGAGCTTTTAACAAGGAGCATGAATGTGTCAGCAATTACAGTGTATGCTGCAGGCTAGAGACCTCTTCAAATATATCCAAAATATCAGAGCTCTCCAAAAGATGCACTGGGATGCTTTAAGACAACTTTGATGGTGTTAAGAGGAAAAAGTTTAGATTATGTGGAATATTTTTTTTCAATGAAAACTTAAATTAGGTACTCCAACTTCCTTGACCACTGCCAGTACAATTCTAAAAGGTAAAATTACATGGATCTACTCATTTCTTAATGACTTAACTCCCACCACTTTCCAAGGCTAGGTTCTTCTTCCTTATATTTCTGCAAGGCCCTGAGCATACCTCATTGCATTAGAATCACCTTTTCACTCACACCCAAGCCATGTGAGTGTGAGGGCAGGAATTCCCTGTTGCTTATCATTGTAGTCCCAGTGCCTGGCACACAGAGGTGCCCTATAAATGAACATAAAATAAACAAATAAAAGAATGAATGGAAGAAACAATGTCTTGGTTAGAAAGATGTGAGAAAAGATCATACCTGCCATAGGCCCTTAATACAATAATATATTTTCTCCTTTTTTGCATAAATTTATACCTTTTCCATCACTATATGAACAGCAGAGATATACTGGATTTAAATTGCAAGCTCAAGCAAGTCTCAAATTATCCTTTCAATGCAGTGAAAAAAACATGGTTTCTGAAGTCAGACATCTGTGTTCAATTCTGCCTTGCTGGATACTATTAGTTAATTAGCTCCGAGACTCAGTTTTTTCATCCATAGTGTGTTGATAAATAGTGACTATATCCCAGGGCTAATAAAAGATTGACATATAATATGTTAGATGACATAGTATGTGGTAGATGATCTACACATGGTGACTATAATTATTAGGCTTTTTAATGGTTTCTAATAAGAAGAAAAGTTTAAAAACCTTAAAAACAACTAAGAGGTTACGATCGAAGATGCTATTCCTCTGAGCAACTGAGGAAGCCTCACCAGTGAGAACAAAGGTTTTCATGAAAGAGCACAGTAAATTTTTTTCTATCAAACTTGCTCCGTGCAGTCAACTAAAAAACGAATATACTTCTCAGCAAGGCACTTACTACCTGCAACTTGCAAGTTGGAAATATTCTGAATATAATTTTATACTTGAGGAGCTAAAATTTCAAGAAAATGGTAAAAGAATGCCCAATAGCCAGAATTTGGGTTAAATTTAACATGTTACATGTAGAAGTTATAAAATTAGTTCCATCGACTGAAAAAAAAAGCATAAAAGACAAAGAGCTACCATAGATTCAATAATACTCCTCAGTGGGTTAACAATTCATTAATTTTATCAGCTTGAAAAATAACAGGGCATTTATTCAGCCTGTAAGCAATGTTAGGTAGGCATATGGAATTGCATAGTATCTAAGAGTCTCTTAGGCTCTTCTGCTGACAGATTGGGATCACTGATGTGGATTAAATAAATAGTGAAGGAATTTAGGACACATTTAAAGTATAAATTGCTACTTTTTGTATATGCTTTTGTACATTTGAATCAAGGGACCTTTTGTTAAATAATCTGGAGTAGGACAAAATAGTAACAAGACCCTGTGAGCATCTTTCTTTTCTTGAACTGCTCTTATTCTTAGTCTACTCTGTACATTTTACAATGTCTAATTTTCTATGAGCTTCCCCATGTATTTTCATATATATTCATACATATATTTCATACTTTGTGCATAATGTTGTATTCATCACAGGCTTATCTCAACAACAAGTGCAATTATCAGGAATCTTTGTGGGTATAAATATACACACACTACTTTGTGGGTAGTATCCTTTCTTCTATATCTCCAACAACTTCTCGTAAAGTGTGGGAATAATAATTGTTAGGTAATAGGATAGCTTTTTGATGTTGTTAATTGTTTTATGAGTGTTTTAGATCAAAACACAGTTCTACTTTGGAATATAAGGTGAGTAGTGGGCAAAGACAGGGAGAGACTTTATTCCTGAGCTGTAGCTCAGCTTTGGGATGTGGGAGAGAGAAAGAGCAGCTGATGGGTGTGGGACACTGGGTCCACATGGCCTGCAGTCAGCATGGTATCCCTACCTTCTATGCTGACAGCTGCCAAATTAGTCTCCCTCCAGTAAAGATCCCCAAGTTAGCTTTAGTTAATGAACTGAGAGGAGCTGCAGGTACCTCTAGCCATTAACTGCCTTTCTTTGTAGCTCTGTGAGCTTGCAAACCTTCTCTCGGCCCAGAATCCGATGGCAGCCACCAAGGGGCCTGCTGTGAGGCAGATTGCAATGACAGGCAGCTTCTCTTGCAGAGCCCTTGCCAGAGCCGAGAAGCTCATGCTTTAAGTTTTAATTAAAGACAAACTGAGCCATTTTGGTGAAAAGTTTGGGCACTCCTATCCAGGAAGACAGCCATATACTTTGTGTAGCTGGGGTTATCATGGGCTTGTCGCCATCTGCCTGGTGGGATGCTACGGGCAATGCAATTATCAGGAATCAGGAACTAAGATGTCGCTTCAGTCTCCAAAGAAATTTAATACAGTAGCTCAAAATGGACAAAGACAAAGAAGACATACAGATAAATGCAAGTATATTTCCCACACAAATATAGACAAATGCAAAAATAAAAAACTTCAGAGAAGGGGGAAAAAAGATACCATAAAAATCCCAATAGAAAGTTTTCCTTTTAAATAAGACTTATTGCATTGCATGAAGATGCAAGTTGGAGTTTATGAACTGCCTAGGTCAGCAGTGTCCATGGTATAAACAGAGTCTCACTTTCTAGAAGAATCCTCATATCTTCATACTTCTATAGTCAATACTTAGTGCCTAGAAAGTAATAAGCCTTCATTATATATTAGTGAATGAATGAATGAAAATGGTATGTCTGTGGGTCACAGTAGCAGGAGCTCCCTCCAGTACACCCCAAGAGAGTGGGCAATGGAGAGTAGAGGGCCAACCTCAGGCCAAGTGCAATGACAAACCAGCTCTATGTGCTCTTGGCAAATGAAGGGCTAAACAGTACAGCTGAATTCATCCAAATTATAGAAAATCATTTATTTTAAAATTTAGACACTTATATCCAGGCAAGACAGATTCCAAACCAGCCTGGACATAGAGTTTTCTACTCTATTTGCAATATTTTCAATGAAGAAGATTCAATGAGCTCCCTCAATGACTGACTGTAATATCTGGCCAACTTCACTGATTACCTCCTTTCCCTTGAAGCTGTTTCTCCTTGTTCTGTCCTTTGTGGTAATAGGAAATAGCTAATAACCACCATCTACACATCCAAAGACCTTTCAAGGTAAATTATAGAAGACACAGTTCCCACTTCCAAAGAGCATACAATCTTTACCAAAGGAAAAGAACAGATGTATTAGCTATGCTTGAATGAAAGAGAGCTATTTAGGGTAAGGCAGATTAAATGACTCCTTATATATGGCAGCAGACATTCTGTGGTATATTGTGAATAGCTCACTGTTTATCAGTAAACCAACACTATTTCTCAGGTTCTTACAGGCGAGAGGATCATGCAAGCATCCTAGTTAATAAATGGGAAGGACAGGAAATGTGTATAATCTCCAGATCTAGTTTTTGAAAGAGGAAAACTTCTATCTTATCTAAGCCACTGTTGTTTGGTCTCTGCTATAGCAGCTACAGCTATATTCAAACAAATTCACATATTTATGTCATATGTATTTGAATATATACCAATATATTTACATAGTCATTCCTCAGTATCCATGGGGGATTGGTTGCAGAACCTCCCACAGACACCAAAATCTGCAGATGCTCAAGTCCCTGATATAAAATGGCACAGTATTTGCATATAACCTATTCACATCTTCCCGTATACTTTAAATCATATCTAGATTACTTATAATACCTAATAAAATGTAAATGATACACAAATAGCTATTATACTGCATTATTTAGAGAATAATGACAAGAAAAAAGTATGTACATGTTCAGTTTGGATGTAATTTTTAAAAAATATTTTCAATGAGTGGTTGGTTGAATCCCACAGGTGTGGAACCCAGTGATACAGAGGGCCAATTGTATGTGTGAAAGTCTGTAGCAGAATGTTTTGCACATAGCTGATACCCAATATTATTAAGCTTCTCCTCCCGTTTCAGTTTGTGTCTTGATAAATACAAAGCAATGGTAGTTTCTAGACCCTATCCACACTTGAGGTTACCATTTTCAATTCACAAAATTTATCTTGAGTGGGTGGAGCTGCTGGTTTCATTTCTAAGCCTGTGTCTACAAGTTAGGTC
Organism: Daubentonia madagascariensis; assembly: GCA_023783475.1. Lineage (NCBI taxonomy): Eukaryota > Metazoa > Chordata > Mammalia > Primates > Daubentoniidae > Daubentonia > Daubentonia madagascariensis. The sequence continues at coordinate 10,978,068 of JAKFHU010000747.1, read as the reverse complement.
CACTGGTCTTAGTTAAGTAGTAGCAAAGTCAGGAACTCTGCTAAAATGAGGCATTGGTAAGTTCCTCATTAGGCTCACAGCAGAGGCAGTGGGTAGTCACGCATTAGGGACAGGGAGCCATGCCCAGAACCCAAAAAACACTCCTGCAAGGGAAAAGCAGGACATTCCCTCAAGGGAAAACCCAAGAGCTGAGCCCAGAAGCTGATGATAGAGACCAAGTTGTAATAGGAGGCCACAAAACCATACTCTTAAAAAAGCTTCAGCAGAAAGACCAGTTTGCATCAACATTCAGAAGAGGCAGCTAGATAGCAGAGACACTGAGACCATCAAAATTTCTAAACAAGAGGAGACAGAAACCAGGTGGCATCTGGAGCCAGTTCCAAAGCCTCAATGCACGCAAGGCTGAGTTTGATATCAAACCTAGTCTTTGCTTTGGGCAGGAAACTTCCTTAAGTTTCATGTTTGGTCAGGAGGTTAATTTTGGGCCAGTGTAAACCCTTGGCTGTGGAGGAAAGTATTGAAACAGAACAAGAATAGGGTTGACAGAACTCCTGACCCAGCCAGAGCTGACATCCAATCTTGTCATGTTCATTAGTTTCCATCTTTCTTCCTCTAGATAAAATCTAATAAGGGATTTGAGTTTTCCATCTTCTTTTCCCTTTACTAGACCTCTGATGGAGCTATTAATGAGTGTAAAATAGCCTCAGGGCAGGCAGCCTTGGAGAAGAATAGGGTGAAACAGATGGCAAGACTGATCCACAACTGGATAAGGCCATTAAGAATCCACTCATCATCACTATTAAACATTCAAGAGGTGGTTTTTCTGCACATTAACTTGACAGTATAATATGAGTCACAGCCTTTCTGGGGCTCAGTTTCAATAGCTGTAGAATGTGGAGCTTGGACCAGCTCAGCAGTTATGAAAACTTCCCTGAGGAGCCTTAGGATTCTAAGATGGTCCTTCCGGTCACCTCAGCAAACCAGAGGAACTCTCAGGTCTCTGCTTTAACTACACCGTTCTGCATTTATATGTTTTATGTGTGACACTGTAGTCAGAGTTCTTCTGGGGAAAAAAAGATTCCCTCTGCTAAAATAAACTTTGTGAATCATTGGACAAGGTAAATCCTAAGGACATCCCTGATTCTAACAATCCGGACTCTTTGCCGAACAAGTATTGCACCTCTTGTCTACAACTTCTTTTCTATCTCGGTGGCACTAATAAGGTTAAGGAGGGATAAAAGAGTTTTTGGCCCATTTGCAGGCAATACTTTATCGTATAGCCAGTATTCATCACAAAAACATAAATCTGCTGCCTGAATTCCCACTTTTCAAGTAGACAGGAAATAAATAATAAACTAACATTTTAAGAGAAATATAAACACTTATGTGCACATATGGAAGTAACATTCATCGGGGATCGGGTGGGAGGAGGGAGGAGGGGATGGGTAAATTCACACCTACCGGGTCTGGTGTGCACTGTCTGGGGGATGGACACGCTTGTAGCTTTGACTCGGGTGGTGCAAAGGCAATTTATGTGACCAAAGTGTTTGTACACCTGTAATATTCTGAAATAAAAAAAGAGTAATATATCTTGAAATTATGCCCAAATCAACCATGTTTACATTTTTCACTTATACCTGATTATCAGGGCTATAATTTAAAATTGGCTAGTATAAAATGGTGGTGGGCAGTTCACTTGGGCATAGGGCAGTGGATGTTTTGGGAAATTAACACAAACTTGAATTTTGGGAAAAAATGTGGAAAGACCATTGAGAATGTGTTCACAGCCTGCACCATATCCACCTCTCAGGCCCTTTTCTACCCCCTCCCTCCATCCTAGCATGTGAGAGAGTTGGTTGCGTGGAGCATAAGGTTAAAAACAAGAAGATTTTCACTGAACTCTGGTACGTGCTTGTGCTTATAATGCATTTTAATATGCAGAAGTTGTTTTAGTTTAAAACTTGTGTCTCTTTCATTCATTCATTCATTCATTTTATGTATATTACCTGGCACTTATATTAATAATATGTAAAGCCCCCTCCTATATATATAAATGACTAAGACAAATTCCCTTTCTGAGTGTCCAATGTGAGAAAAATTCTGAATTCTAAAACTAACATAAGCTCATTTCTGAAAACTCTCATATAGTGGTGACAGCAATGAATAAGAAAGGTCAGCCAGTCATAATTCTGCCTTTCAGAGATACGTACTTCAACACTTGGTATATCCTTCCAGATGGGTGTATCTATCTATTAGGATACTTATATGGATGTATTATTCAAAATTAGATTCTACTGCATATTGCACTTTTGCAATCTGATTTTTTCACATTAGGGGTAAATCAAAGGTACTACCGATATATGTAACATTTCAATGGAGCCAATTTTGTGAGTGATACCAAAGTCAAAAAGGCAGCAAAAAGCAGATACCTGGCCTTGTAACCCAAGTCAAACTGAGTTGAGAAGATGGAGCAGGGAGAGCAGAAGACAGAGGCACAGTCCTAAGGGAAGACCAAGTGACAATGCCCCAGTGCTGGCTCATGCCATGAACGGCATAGGCTTGGCCTTCTTCCACATCCACATTTATCCTTTTAAAGTTGTCTTGTTTTTGCCCTGAACTCTGACATCTTGACACATAGGAATATTCTTATCTTTTGGGCGATCTGTGGATTCATGACATTAACTCAGAAGCTACTAGAAACTAGTAGCCCATAGTCTAGATCAGGTCCAGAGGTAGTTTCATTGGCCTGTAAAATTTAAAAAGAAAGAAAAGGCTTAATATTTACAAATGAAGAGATTTCAAATAAGAAAAAAATAAAGCCGGACTGCTGACCATTCCTGGAAAGTTCAGAAGAATGGAGGTTGTCAATCTGCAATTCTGCGTGGCAATAATTAGCTGAAACCTAGGGCAGAGGCTCCCAAATTCTACTGCAAATTATAGTTACCTGGGGAGATCTTAAAATTCCTGATGCTCACCTCACATCCCAAGCTAATTAAATCAGAATGTCTGGGAGTGGGATTGAGGTGTTGGTAATTTTTAAAGATGCCCAGGTGATTCCAATGTTCAGCAAAATCTGGGGACCACTGTCTTAGGGCTTTTGAATTCACTATTTTCTCTGCCTGAGAGATTTGCTCTTTCCTCCTAAATATCCACGTGACTCGATGGTTCATATTCTACGAGTAATTCACCTCATGTCAGGCATTATTTGTTGCAAAAGTATTGAATGATGCTGAGAAGCAGTTGCTTTGTTTAGATGGGGCTTGTGTTCTATTTGCAACTGACTGTTTCACGCCTCTGAGTTTTCTGCCTCACTCCTTTATGAATCTGTGGCCTCGGTTTTAACTATTACCCTTAATGTCAAATGGAAATAAAAGTCATAGGAAATATTCAGTTAAGCTCACTGTTCATTTAAGAAAACATGCTAGAATGCTGAGGGAGAAAATACATGAGTGAGTAAAGAAGAACTTTCACAGTCGTGATGTATGAGTGTTTCTTTTTTATTTCAGAGTTACAAAAATGAATCATGACATTATCACTCTCTGTAATATCAGCTCAGTTTGGTTCTCCACATACAACAAATGTGGTGTAATCCATTTAATAAGTTTTTTTCTTTTCTCAGCCAGGGTCTGAACAAGTTCTATAGCAGAGCACTGATCAAAAGTGGCAAACGTCATTATCCTTGGCAGATTACCAGGAGTTCTGCAATTAACAGCAACATGAATAAAACTATTTTATGGACTTCAGAGTAAATGTGGCTTGATGAAGGGAAAACATATTCATCTTGCCACAAATTAACCTAACGTTAGAACTCTTCACATTGAATACATTTTAAGGTTACTGAGAACTGCTATGGAAAGAAAAGCAAATGGAAACAAGAAATAAAATAAACTGTCACCTTGCAAGCTCCACTTCTATAAGTTAATTATCAAGCAGTACTTATTCGGTAGCCCCTTGCACAGAGCTCTGAGCAGGGCGTTTAGGGGTGCAAGTAAATAGAGAGAATACTCATTCCTCGGCACTTATATAATGCAGGGAATGAGTCCATATGGCAATTTAGACTATGAGTACTATATGGGTAAAAACTGGATTAAATTATGAAGAAAATAAAATAATTAATTACTGATTGACCAAATGCAGATTATGAAACATACAAAGATCATTTTGTAAAATATTTTTAATTTTGAAATTCTGATCCCCTTCTGAATTTGTGTAGTGGGTAAATATGAAGAATTATGAATAAAATATTTACATTTGCATAGAGGAGTGTGAGCTGTAGGGGAAGAAGGGGGGTGATCCCTTTCCTCACTGTCATAAAAGGTCATGGCTGACACCTATATAAAAAAATTCATTACTATTACATGCACACATGTGCCCAGCAATCATATAAAATATGAACTCAAATAGGACACAAATGTTTGAGGCTTAAATGCCCTCTTCATGGGGAAGACAGAAATGAGGGAATGAATAGGACCAGTGCTCAGACAATGGTTAGTTATTTAGATAAAGTCCCCAAGGTAATCTCTCAGAACTGCCCTCAGAAGAATAGAAGAAAAGTCTGGGCATGGTGAGGACTTCCAGCCTCTTCCTAGGTGGCTGATTTTCCCTAGTTATTTGATGAGATTCCTAGGAAGGGAGTCTTGAGACTATTACATTTCTTCTGGAAAGAAGCTTTCTTAGTCAGATAAGGAAATTCCAAAAAGAGTCCCCCTGGGTGCTTCAGGTAAGAGGATCAGAGAGACAGGGAGGTGAGGGAAATGTCAGAGAGAGACCTTGGCTCTAAGGCTTATTCTGAAGAGTTTCAATTTCCAAAGCACTCAGTATGCTGAAGCACCATGTTTTGGGGAATTGTTTTCTGCACCCTAACAATATTCTATACCTGAGATCATATAATCTATACATCTGTTTTTTGTATGCAATGTATTACTTTCCTAAGGGTAAATAAACACATATGTATATGTGTCAGTCAATTATTTATTTGCTTCCAGAGATATTCCTTGGCCTCTTCTTCTTAGCTTTGTATTGCAGGGGGCTGATTGCTGCAAACTACATTTCCTAGGTTCCCTCCCAACCAGCTTTCAGGTAGTTAGTTTCAGAAAGAGGCCCCGGCAGGAATTGAGAAGATGGGGGAAAAGTGAGTATCAAAGATGTTTCTTCTTCTCTTTCTTTGCTTTGCTTTGCTTCTCTTTCTTTGCTTTGGGTGGCTTCAGCAGCAGTTTCCTGTCCTCCCTCACACCAGCTCCATGAGCAGTCGATGTCTTCAGAAGGCACAGGCTCATCATAGTCTAGCTCTGAGTAGGCAGACTAAACCCATTCCATCCTCCAGCCTGATGAGTAGCAGTGACATGCTGCTGTTGTTAATGTTTCGTTTGCTCATCCAAGACTTGTGTAACTACTAATCTATTGAATTTTCTGGCTTTTTTTTCTCAGTAACTCTAACTAATAAATATATACTATGTTTGTCTGTATTTATTATAAAGTTAGCCTGGTATCACCAAAATGAGCATGTAGTGGTGTTTTTCTACTTCTTTATGAGGAAGTAGAGAAATGCTAACCAAAAAGGTAGAATTCAAGATGAGATGGAGAAGTGAAAGCCAGAAATCACATACCAGCTCTTTTAGAAAATTATACGTTCAGAGATACATTTAAAAGTTGTTTCTCGGCTGGTCCGATGGTAGTGGGTTATCAGAACTTATTAACATTAGTGTCACTAAAGTTGATATACAACCCCCACTGCTGAATTTGACTGGCTTTAAAAAAAAATAAAAGTTGTTTGTCTATGTTTTTTAAGTTAAAAAAGATGAGTCATTCTAAACTTCTGATTCTTTCAACTTCCCCTACCGTCTAATTAGTCCTTGAGTTCTATCTATTGAATTTGTCCCTTTCTCTATTTCCTCTGACACTCCATTGGTTCACTATACTTATTTCCCTAAAGTGATGTCTTCAACCCATCCTCCACAAAGCTTCCAGTGTGTTTTCTAAACATTAACTATGATCAGGAACAAGGTAAGGATGCCCACTCTTGCCACCTCTATTCAACATGGTACTGGAAGTCCTAGCCAAAACAATTAGGCAAGAAAAAGAAATAAGAGGCATCCAAATAAGAAAAGGATAAGTTAAATTGTCCCTGTTTGCAGAAAACATGATCTTATATATAGAAAACCCTAAAGACTCTACCAAAAAACTGTTAGAACAATAAACAAATTCAGTAAAGTTGCAGAATACAAAATCAGCATATAAAAATCAGTAGCATTTCTATACAATAAAAATGAACTATCCAAAAAAGAAATTAAGAAAACAATTTCACTTGTGATAGCTACAAAAAGTACTGAAGGAATAAATTTAACCAAGAAGGTGAATGATCTCTATACTGAAAACTGTAAAACACTGACGAAAGAAATTGTAGGAGACACAAAAATGAAAAGATGTCCCATGTTCATGTATTGGAATAATTAATATGGTTAAAATGTACATATTATCCAAAGTAGGTTACAGATCTAATGGATCTTAATCAAAATTCCAATAATATTTTTCACAGAAATAGAAAAAAAATCCTAAAATTTTAATGGAACTACAAAATACCCCACATAGCCAAAGCAATCTTAAGGCAAAAAGAACAAAGCTGGAGCCATAATAATATTTGACTTCAAAATATAATATGAAGATATAGTAATCAAAACAGCATGGTTCTTACATAAAAACAGGCACATAGACCAATGGAGCAGAGTAAACAGCCCAGAAATAAATCCATTCATTTATGGTCAATTGATTTTTGACAAAGATGCCAAGAACACACAATGGCGAAAGGACAGTCTCTTCAATAAATCATGCTGGAAAAACTGAATATCCACATGCAGAAGAATGAAATTGGACTCTTACCTCACAATGTATAAAAAATAAACTCAAAATGGATTAAAGACTTAAATGTAAGAGCTAAAATTGTAAAACTACTAGAGGAAAACATAGAGGAAAAGCACCATGACATTGATCTGGGCAAAAATATTTTTGATATGACTCCAAAAGCATAAACAAGAAAAGTAAAAAAAGACAAGTGGCGTTACCTCAAACTGAAAAGTTTATTGCTAGCAAAGAAAACAATCAACAGAGTGATGACACAACCTATGGAATGGTAGAGAATATTTATTTAATTTTGAGACAGAGTCTCACTCTGTCACCCTGGCTAGAGTACAGTGGCATCATCATAGCTCACAGCAACCTCAAACTCCTGGGCTCAAGCGATCCTCCTGCCTCAGCCTCCCAGGTAGCTGGGACTACAGGCATGTGCCACCACGCTTGGCTAATTTTTCTATTTTTTGTAGAAACGGGGTCTCGCTCTTGCTCAGGCTGGTCTTCAACTCCTGACCTCAAGTGATCTTCCTCAAGTGTTAAAACAGTATGGAGATTCCTCAAAAAATTAAAAATAGAACTACCACAAAATCCAGCAATTTCATTACTGGGTATATATCCAAAGGAAATGAAATCAGTTATGTCAAAGATATACCTGCACTCCAATGTTCACTGTGGCATTATAATAGTCAAGCTATTAGGAATCAACCTTGGGACACTTAGGAATCAACCTAAGTGTCCTCAAGGGACCAATATATAGATAAAACATGGTATATATACACAAGGGAATACTATTCAGCCTTAAAAAAAAAAAAGGAAATCTTGTCATTTGTAACAACATGGATGAACCTGGAGGACATTATGATAAGTAAAATAAGCCAGACACAGAAAGACAAATATCTCATGATTTCACTTATATGTGGGATTTTAAAAAGTGGAACTCATAGAAATAGAGAGTAGAATGGTGGTTACCAGGGGCTGGAGGTGGAGTGGGTGGATTTGGGAGACAGTGGTCAAAATAGGCAAACTTTCAGTTAGGAGAAATAAGTTAAAGAGATATATTGTACAACATGGTGACTATAGTTATTAACAATGTATTGTATACTTGAAAATTACTAACACAGTAGATTTTAAGTGTTCTCACGACAAAAAATAGTGATAAATATGTAAATGTGAGGTAATATATGTGTTAATTAGATTTGAATTTGCCATTCCACAATGCATACATATTTCAAAACATTATGTTTATAACATAAATATATACAATTTTTGTCAATTAAAATATTTAAAAATTAAATTAAATTAAAAGTTAACTCTGCTCTCATAAATATTTAAAACCCTCCATGAAACTCATTTTCAATACAATAAAATTTAAATCCATTCACATGTCCTATAAGGTCCTTCAAAATTTAGCCCCTACTCATCTCTCCTGCTTATTTTTCTCTCCTCACTGCTCTATTGTCTTCTCACTTCAATTCTCCTGAACTACTTGAGGTTCTTCAAATAAGCCATACAATTGCTACCTTTGCATGTGTGGAATGTCCCCTTCTTCTTTTTGGTCATGAGAAAAGCTTACTTATCCTTCAAATTTCAGTTTGCCTCTCAACTCTTCTAGGAAGTCTTTCCTGGCCTCCGTAAGCATGATGAAACACTCTTTGGCCTTATAGAGTACATTTCAACTATTGCCCTCATTCAACTACTGTTGTTACTGGTTTGTATATGTTTCTTTCTACATGACTCTAGTCTCTATTCTATTTCCCATTCTATCTCCAGCGTTGAGCCCAATGGCTAGTACTTAGGTGGTATATTTTTATTAACTGACTGAATGGCAGTGTAGTAACATCTACTTTGATGTGCATTTCCCCAGAGCCTCTCTAAGGCCCCCCTCAGAGAGGGGAGGAAAGTTTTCCAGGCTGTTGATATAGTTACTTCCCATGCTTGCCTCTCTGTAACACCTTGAGGCCCCAGTTGTGATTGTACTCTAGGTTACCTTTGCCACCTACCCGTTTTTCTGTCCTCTCTAATTCTAGAAGTTCAAAAGATGAAGGGAAATATCTGCTGTGGCATAGAAAGTTGTAAGAAAAGAAGATAGTCCTCTGTGTGTGTGTGTGTGCGTGTGTGTGTGTAGGCACATGCATGCATGTTGCTCTGTAACTTAGTTTCTATGTGTACTGTGTTATTTCATAGTCAAATGCCTTACACATAGAAAACTCAAAGCAATTTTTGATTGAATGAATGATCTCTCACACTGCATCCTTCCATATACCCAGACCTGAAGCCACAGCAGATAACAGAACATTCTTGAAAGAGCTATAACCTTTTAATCCTCCAATTCTTTACCCCTAAGTTGTTGCCTCTGCCTGAAACATCCTTTCCCCTATTTTCTATCCACTCATCAATCAGAGCTAAAATCAAATGCCATCACTTCTGTGAATGTCTTTCTGATCTGTCAAACAGGATAAACAACTTTTTCTTTCCCTTCCCCATAGCTTGCTGTCACTATTTCTATTTGGCATTGACTTTGGTCTGCCTTGTATATTATTAATACTAGGTTCTTTTGAGTGTCTGCCTTTTGTATTTGTGATTTTCTGGAGGGGAGGGCACCTGTCTTCCTTAGTGTACCTTTCCAGAACTTGGCATGCCGGTTGGCACATAGAATACACCTAACAAATATTTGTAGAATTAAATTAAGTTGAAATAATTGAATTGATAAGAGAATTCACATATGGATTATTTTTCAACAAGTAAATATTTCAGATTGTGAGAAGCTGGGCTCTCAGCAAATTTGTGAGGTGTCAAAACTTGAATATGGCACCTTTGAGCTTTTGTTCCCACCACTTTTCTGCTACTCACCCCCAGCATCATATGACAGTGTTAGGTCTCAACCATTCAAAGCCTTGCTAAGGTCCTTGGTAATAAAAGCTTAATGTATAATCCTTCCAAGAGCAGTTGCATTTTAATTGGAAACCCTTGAAGGACATTTAGCCAGAAAAGAACCAAAGGAATAAATAATGGTAGAACTAAAGGCATCTTGATGATTGGTAGGGGAGGGACAGTGAATCAGAGGTGAGCTTTCAGAGTGTCTCTAAAGCACAAAACACCAGCAGTTATTGCCTTCCTTTTCGTCTGAGATGACTATATTTGGACTTCAGTGTGAATAAAACAAAGATTTCTAAAAACAAAATGTTAAGGGGATGATGCAATAGTTAAATTTTAATCCCTGTCAAAAATCACTAGTGTTTCCTTCAGAATAGAAGGCAATACTTAGAATAATTTAAGCATTTGAATATAGACTCCTATTATTTTAATTCATCACAATTGATGGGGAAATAAAATGAAAGCCAGGATGTACCCTCAACATGGAGAAAGCTATCAGGTGAACATTATTTGTTTCTAACTGACTTTGGTCCATTACACACCTGCTTTGCTGGTCCCCCAAAGGAGCACTAAAGCTGAGGCGTGAGTAGGGAATTGCTGATATTTATCAGGCAGGAGCAAGTTAAAATGGAAAAAAGGCAAAGTCAAAGTAGTAAAACATGTGGAGCTTTCACCAGCCATCTTTCTTCCAGGAAATATAACATATAATACCCTTTAAAAATCTCATCTCATTAACCTGTACCAGATTTTGTGTGTGTGTGTGTGTGTGTGTGTGTGTGTGTGTGTTTGTAAATACCCATAGTTTTGAATAGATGTGTGTGTCAGAATATATTCGTGACCATATTGAACAAGTAGAGCCAAAGACTTGATTCTTTAGTATTCACCTTAGAAAACAGCCATTGGCCAAGGCAAGGCTTAGAGAAGTCTGTGCAAAGCAGACAGGGAGGGTCAACGAAATAAGCAGGGGACAGGTCCAATTATTCTGCTTCTGTGGGTTGTCAGGTAAGATGAAATCCTCTGATTTTTTATGTTCAACAAGCAGTTTCTTCGTAGACACTTGCTTTGTGTTTTTTTTTTCTTTATATTCTACATATACAGATCAGAGAGATCAGACAGAACATTTACAAGTCTATTACTCCAACCATCATCTGATTTGGGAAAAATAATGAAGAAATAAAAATTCTTTCTGGTGGTATCCAATCTTCCCATTAAGCTTTGTCTCCTACATCTGGGGTCTCCTTTAAAGACTTGTGTGGCATGTTTTCCAAATGGTCAATACATAGATGACCTAAAGAAAAGACTAGAAACACTGAGACTATCACCCCCTCACAGAGTAATGAGGCTAAAAGTCCACAGGGGAAGAAATGAATGTATTACAGTGAGATTTCAGACAGCAGAAAGGACAAGGGCAGACATTACAGGAGCCACATAATTAGTGCCTAGATCTTCAGTGAGTGAGATGGTCCAGCTGCTAGGAATAGATTAACCAAAATACAAATTTGGAAAGCCATTGTGACTTACAAACTGCAGTGTGTGTGTGACACCAAAAACACTTACTTGCTTGGTCATTGGTGGTGTTGTCAGCAAACCTCAGGACTCTTTTCCTTTTGATGTATTTTCAGCTAAAGCTTGGATAGAAATTTGCACACCCACAAAGTCTGTTAATAATGTAAGTGGACTTTATCTATAAAGAAATTTTTTAAAAAACCTCAAACAGTGAAAACAAAAATATTAGCAAGTAATTATTTACACTGCTAAAAGGAAAAATAAAATAATAAAATTACTACCCCTATGTGACTATGGCATCAAATCCAGCATCTCTGAACATGAGACAAACACTTAGTATTGTCATCTGAGCAAATAGTTGAAGGGTCTGGATAAGATTTAGATTTTATGATCAGTCCTTGTTTTACATAACAGAGGAAATAAAAGCTTTTCTAAATTCAACAGAAGTTTCTGCTACTTTCCTTAGATTTCTTATTGAAGAATATTAAACATATTCATATTGATGACTAGAATTCCTGAATGTCATTGTTCATTTTTTTGAATACTCATTGAGTTATAATCTCCTGGTGGGGAGTAAGTTTTCATCCAATATCATGCCTAGACAACAGTTCATAAGGAGTGTGAAAATGGTCAAAGGTGTGACAAAGTGCTTTTTCAAGTTATTGGGATGGCTTGATTACTCAATTTCAATCTGAACTGAATCAACCAATTATTTTTTTAATTAAAAGAAAAAGTTGTTCTGATTTTTTGCTGTTGTCTGAATTCTTGTGCTCGCTGGCTGGCTAGTTTATGAGTGAAAAGAATAACTACTATAAGTGAGAAGTACCGAAGTGGGCATGAAATTGTTGCCCAGCAAACCTCAGCAAGGCTGAAAGAGGCACACTTTTAATGCCATCCAACAGCTGCATGGGAGTAATGTGTGTGTGGTAGGACCAGGGGTGGGGTGAGGGACCAGGAAAACATACAAACTAAACAAAAATTTCAAGAAAGTACTTAGAGAGTCTTCCAGGCTGTGTGGATCCTGAAATACATCCTTTGGATACCTGAAGACAAGGTCTATAAACACCCTTGGTGCTGAGGCTGTAGTGGGCATGCTACAAAAGACTTTTCACAGCAGACATTAGCAGGGCATGTTTACAGTGAAGCAGCATTTTGTAGGTTGGTGATACAGCTGGCAGAAGCAGGGCAGTAGACACACAGATGATTAATCCTCTCTATAGGAAGCATGAAGTCCATGAGTGCTCAAAACTTAACTTCAAGCAACTGAAGACGAATAGAGTGAGAATTTTTAAATTTAAATTCTCATTGTTCATATGAGAAAAATGAAGTATGTTGTAGAGTAGTGTTGGAGGTGGAAGCAGAGAAATCCCCAGGGCCCATGTACACAAAAATACATGTTACTGTGAAAGCTTACGATGGTAGTAAGTGCTGTCAGAATTGGAGACTAAAGCACACAACTGAAAACAGAAAGCACTAAGTTGTGAACATTATAAGTTAGTTTGGAGGCCAACCCTTTCACGGGGCCAGCTTCTCCACCACCGGGGTGTGCTGAGAGATGCCAGTTCAGCAGATCTGCCTCTGCTGCCACTGCCACCCCTCACCCCTGCCTTCATTTTACTCTGGTAGATATAAGAAGGTGGCTGAGAGAAGGCTGTAGAGGTCCCCTTTGGGTAGGGAGAGGGCAGTCCAATGTTAATGAAAAAAAGATATCCCTTTTCCTAAGTTCCCTGAGGGTGGTGGGGAGGAACCATGTAAGAAAGGCCCCGAAAGAACCACTTCCACTTACCATGCAGAAAGACTGACATTTACCCGGCAGCCTGCATGTCTGTTTAGCCCCTGGAGCTTGCTTACAGCCTGCTTTCCATCAGAGCCCGGGGGAGATAGTGTGGGCTGGGATGGCTGTGTGTGCAGAGGGCCAGGGCTGGCTCTCTAATTTCCCCGTGCTCCAGAAGTACCGAAGATGGGTGTTGCCAATGCCTGCAGGCTCCAGGGCTGGGGGGTTGCTGAAGATGCATGTGATGTTAAAACACCATAAAGAATGTCAAAGAGGCATGGGGAATGGAGGAGTGAGGCGTGATGTTGCCAGCTGGGGATTAGCTGTGAATGCGAACAAACTTCTCTGGGGGGTTCCAATACTCAGAAACACTGTTAATCGCAGGACTGGTTGGCAGTGCCAAGGCCACCCTTTCTGTACAAAGCCCATGGATGACAGGCAGATCAGGCTTATGGACGATCAAGGAGACAACTGAAACATATTCAGTGGCAGAATATCAGTTAGAAATGCTTTCAGCTACAAGTAATACAAAGCCTACTTTTCAGTGGCTTTAACAAATAGAAATTTATTTTTCTTACGTAACAAGACATCTGGTGGGACATTGCTACTGGTCTTGGTTCTCTGTCTCAACAGTTGTGAAATTCTCTTAGCCTTTCCCTCATGGCTACAGGTGGCTGTCCCAACTCCAGGAATCAGGTACACATTTAAGGAGGTAAGAAGTCTGGCGATGTGAGAGAACAGCCAAATCTTTTACTTTTGTCATGCCGCAACACCCTTATTCTGCACCCCTGCCCCAAGCAGGGGAGAGAGGGGGAGGTGAGTGGAGAGGGGTGAGAGCTGAGGGTAAGCCCAGAACTTTGCTTAGCCACCAGGACCCCAGATGCAGGCATTTGGCCTGTGCTGACTGCAGGCAGAAGATGGGGATGGGGGGAGGAAGAGAAAAGTCTTTAAGCTACATATATATATTTAATATAGTATTAAAATGAATAGGACAGAGTCTTGAAGAACCAAAATGAGACTGTTCTACTAATTGAAAAAGACAAAAACAGAAATAGAATTGGATGAGAGGTTGTTAAGGGAATCTTTCACCAGCTGGAAAGAAGGCTTTGACAGAATACAGTCAGTAGCAGTTATTAGTAGAAAAAAATCATTTTATTCCCATGCAACTAACAAATTCAGACTCCTTACTAAATTAGTTACACTGCCTTTAACTGTTTATTAAGTAGAGGATCCCAGTAGGTAGATTCAGGCCTTTTTAGCTAAACTTCTTTTGTTTTATAAACTTCTGAGTTGAAAGGAACACTCAAGAAGACATATCTCATTAAAATACACACAACTGATATTTGTGAGATCCTAGGATGGATTGCTAAATAATCATGTTTGTGCTTTATAAAGTTGCATATGAATAAAGCCTGGTTCTATTTGGGAATATTATGTATTTTCTATGTAGTAGACAAAACATTATTGCCAACTCATCCCTTTCCCCAAACTAACTTTAGGGGATTTGTTCCCACCTACCTCCCCATTCAACAAGTCCAACAAGTTTAACTATGTAGTATTCAATGCTTTCCAACTGTGATCCTAACACATCTTTGCACATCCTTCTTCAAAGAAGTGGATATGCTTTTTCAAGTCTAAACTCCTACTCAATAAGAAGTCACTTTCCAACTTTTAGATCTGTTCCAGCTAATTAAGGACAGCCACTGGAGCACTGTGCTTGTCATGCAGCCCACAGAAACTTTAGACACTTCTAATATTCAAAAGAAGAAATAAACTGATTTGACCTAGACTAGTTGAGATTTCTGATATTCAACTCCACAAACATTTATAGAGTTTCATGTATGTGCAGATACCATGCCATATGTTTAAGACACACACAGGAGGAAGGTGTACCCTGTCCTTGAGAAACTCAAAATTTAGCTTTGAGTATCCTAGTAGAAGCATAAGCTAATATCCACAACAAGTTGTGATAATTACCATGATGAAAATATTTATAAAGGGCTATAGAAACGCAATTAAGGGAATAACTACATCCGTGTAAAACATATTGTTTATTTATGAAGGAAAAAATCAATTAAATGAGTTGATCAAGGTCTCAAAGTCAGTAAAATTCTTCTCCGTGTTGGAGAAAGCAGCATGTCCTTCTAGGCATGAAAGGAAGAAAGCCATTCCTTACCCACTCAAGAAAAGATTCACAGCCCAGGTGCTGGCTGCCTCTGCAGAAACCTGCAGAGAAACTTTCTTATACTGCATCAGGCATAGCAGAAGGAAACAGCTGGAAGCTGAGGGGCAAATATCAGAAGCCCTGGTGTGATTGAAAAGAGTTGCCAAGTGTAGTAGGTACATTTCTCCTCTGCCCAGCAGTATCTCTTTGCATGGTTACGTGCTAAGTCTTAAAATAATAAATAATAACAGTTATCATTTAGTGAGTGCCCACATGTCACTTATATAAGTCTGGCACTGTAAAATGGAATTGACATATATTATTTCCAAATTTCATAACAATTCTACTACAAAGTAGACAACATTACCTCCATTTTACAGATGAGGAAACCATAAAATAGAGAGAAAATGATCCACAAGTGGAGGATTCAGGAGTTGAATTCGTTTTCGTCTGACTTCAGTGCCTGTACTCTTCCCACTGTGCCAGAGAAGAGACTAGGCCATTACTGATTTCTCAAGTTAAAGTGCAAGGAAAGGCATTCTTTCTTGTGCCTCTTTGTAGCTACTCATCAGAAATTGAAACGAAGCGGCCCCTCCCCTCTTGTTTGGATCGGGATGTCCTAGGCCAGGGGTAAAACCAATGTTAGAGTTCAAAAACTATGCTAGATTACAAAATACTCTTCTTTTCTTGGCTGCCAATTGATTTTTCCCCTCTTGAGTCTGATTTTGATTTTGCTGGTAAATATTGTTTCCATCTCCACCCTCACCAGCAAACACAGCTGGTGTTGGCTGTCAGAAATTCAAAGAACCTTCTGCAATAATTTAAAGTATATGAAAACAATCAGAATGAAAAGGGGAAAGAATGCTTAAATAGATAACATCTTAAAATACAGGTTTGACTTTGCTTTCATTTTTCGGAAGCCAATGAGAGTTTTAAAAGAGTAAGTATTTTTAGTGTGATTCTTCTGCAGTTCTTCTAAATAGAAATGTCCCAAGTGAATGATAAAGTCAGCAAAGTGAATATTCAATTGCTGTGTTTTCCAGTGTTTTACAACAAAGAAGCATGTCTTCAAGTCATTAGTTGGCTGCCAATTGACCTTAACCAGGTCCCCTTCTCTGAGATTCGAGTATAATATGAAAGGCTAGTCTAGATGACTGAATTATAGTTTTAATACCCCATTTTTTACATTTATAAATCATGGAAGTACTATTTTTTTCGAAGTGCAGTGATTCTGTTTCCTATAAACCCATGCTTCTGATAGCTTTTATGTACCCCTGTGGGTTTAAAGCTTTGTACCAATGGGTAAATGGAGCCACAGACTATACATGACAGAGATTTTTGGGAGAATCAATTTAACTCAATAATTTTGAAGGTAAGGAATTTTTAAAACATCTTTATTAAGGTATAATTGACATCCAATAAATTGCACTTGTTTCATGTGTATAACTTTTAAAATTTTGAAAAATGTATATATCTGTGAAACCATCACCGCAAGATAGGGAACATATCCATTACACAAGTTTTCTCATGCCCCTTGTGATCCCTCCCTCATCCTTGAGTACCCCCATCCCGACTGAATCTTCTGTCACTGCAGGTTAGTCTACATTTCCTAGGATTTCATGTAAATGGAATCATACAGTATGCCCACTTTTTTTTGGCCTAGGTTTTTCACTTAGAAAAATTATTTTGAGGTCTATCCATATTTCTACATGTGTCAATAAGTCATTCCTCTTTATTGCTGAATAGTATTCTGTTATATGGATATACCACCATGTGTTTATTCATCTACTGATAGACCCTTGAGTTGTTTCTGGGCCTTGGAGTTTTTCCACGCTTACCTCCAAGTGATGTCCTCCTCTGGCAGGGAAGTTGTTGGCTTTTACAGATTTCACAGTCATGGTAGAACTGTCATGGTTATGGAACTGGTGTTGGGGGTGGTTGGGATGGGAGCAGCCTAGGTTATAACACCACAGACTCCCACTGTTCTTACCTATGTGGTTCAGTAACTTTTCTTGAATAAATGCATTTCCATTTGTTGTATGCCTAAAGTCCTGAAACGGTTGTTTTTTAACAGTCTTTTCCAGTTTTATCACTGCTTCTTTGCAAGAGGGCTTGCCAAGCTGTTTACTTTGCTGTTCCAGAAATCCTCTGATTTTTATTTTGGCATAATTTGTCTGACAAAGGGCAGGACAGTCTCTACTTTTCAGAAAATTTCCATCTAATAAGTAAAATAGAATGTATGTCCACATAACTAAAATATAAGACAAAGACAAAGGCACTGCATACGTAAGCAACCACTGAATTCTGTAGGTGTCTGGAGGAGGGAACTATCATTTCTTCTGGAAAGAATTGAGAAAAGCATCAAAGGAGGGGCCGAATTTGAGTGAGGCTGAGAGGGTTGATAGGATTTCAATAGGGTTTGAAAGACTGAGCAACGCAGTTGCAGGAGTAGTTAGCCTGACCTGGGATTTCTTTATTATTTTTTTCCTTCTATTTTTAAATTTTAAAAGTAGTACATGAGTGCATTTTCACTGCAAAAATATTTCAGTAATACAGTAGATAATGTTACAGCATCACTATTTCCCTTTCCTTCTCTCCTCTCCCCCTTAGCTCCATCCCATTGCTTTCTCCATTGCTATTTCTAGGGCTTTTCCTCAGTACTGATATACACATATATGTAACAGTGGATCTCTGAAAATTTAGAATGAAGTGAGTTCATCTGTATGTAAATCAATAAAAAAGGAATATTTCAAGGCCTGGGTCTATGCTGACACAGATGAATATTTGTAAAGATCAATGACTTGAATGGGGGCTCCTGGCTAATAGCACCAGTCGTAGCAAAGAGTTTACTACCCAAGTAAACCTAAGCAAGCTATTAAGTAGCTAAAGACTTCGATTTATCAGTCAAGACAGGCTAGGCTATGCCATGGTGACAAGTAAGCCCCCAGAATGCCCAAGGCTTAATACAACAAGAGCTGGTTTCTCACTCACACAAAATCTAATGCTCTTCCAGGCAGCTTTTCTCTAGCAGAGAGGTCCTGCCCTTCCAGCCGAACAGACTGCTGAGAGAGACAGAGAGAAGATTGTGCAAGACATTCTAAGCTTAGGCTTCATTTCTGCCAATTCCATTGGACAGAATTCAGTAGCAAATAGGTTGAAGGAGGGCTGGCAAATTAGTCTTCTTGTGTTCCCAAGAAAAGTATAAAATATTTTAGTGAATTTATAGTATTGTCTGTGCCACAAGTTTTCTCATCTCTGAGAGGTAGTCAACTAGATGATGATTACAGCCTTTCCAATGCTGCTCTTTTATGAGTATTGCATTCAGTGAGAGAATCTGACCTCATTTTGGCATTCAAGAAGATTGAGTTTATTTTTAACCATAGTATTGTGTTCAGTTTCTCATCTAGTTGTCTTTATGTTGTGTGTCATATCAAGTTAAGACACTGACTCATACTTTTTCTTTCAGAATTCCTTCCAGAATTTCAAGAAGTAGTGGAAAATTGTAGAAGCAGAAAAAAATTCATTAATTAACTTCTAGGCAATGTGATGTAAGTGAGAGAGTCAAGATTTCTGAATTTAATTCCCAACTCTGCTATTAACGATGAATGATGCTGGGCAAATCACTTCTCTTATCTAGCCTTTGTAGACCTCCACGTTCTCATTTATTAAATGGGTATGATAATTATGATCAACTCACTGGGATGTTATGGAGATCAAATGTTTCAGTACATGTGAAGCTGCTTTGTAAGCTATAAAGACCCAAACAATTAAAGAAATAAACAAAGAGAGAGAGAGAAAAAGGGAGTACAAGAAGGCAAGCAAGCAAGCAAGAGAGAGCAGAGGGTTAATGGGGAAAATCCTAAGAAATTCACAATTCAGAAAAGAATCAGGCTTGAGACCTCTGCAGCAATTGCAGAAGAAACACAGGTCATTCTGGAAGTTAGCAGGGGGGGAGCGGAAACTGGGCAGCAATGGTATGGTGGGAAGAAGAAAGAATGAGACAGAGGAGGGGATGGGACATTGTGAACAAGGTTAGAAAGCAATGGTTTTTAAAAAATAGTATTTTTTATTTTGGAACAATTTTAGATTTACAGAAAGGTTATAAAGACAGCACATGGAATTCTTGTATGCCCCTCACCAGTCCCCCTCATCGATGACATCTTACACAGCCATGGTGCATTTATTTGTCTGCGCACATCTGCACATTGTCTGACCTTAGTACATTGTTGCTAGCTGAACTCCAGACTTTATTGGAAACCATAACCTCTTGATACTCGTTAATTCAGTTTACGAAGCTAAGTGGGTAATAGAAGTTTAAACTCTGATCCCTGTCTCCATGTGCCTTCACTTCTTCAGTTAATTTCTGGCTCACTGACTCAGTTTCTAAAAATATGTTGTAAAGCAGAGTCATGACAGAAGGCTTTCCTGTTCCTCAGGACAACACATACCTGTGTCCTCATGAACAGATGTTCTGGAAATAACTCTTTCATCTGACCCTTCCTAGGAAAGTCTTTGGTGATAGCAGGGTGAGGTGATTCACCCAGCTGTCAGTAAAGAGAGTGCTATTATTTTATTTTTCTTTAACGTAGTGACAGACCAGCAGGCAAAGAGCAATTACTTTTAACAATACAAAGCATATCACAGAAGGTGCAGGAAGAGGAGGCATTTTTTAGTTTTCCACATTCTACATAATTAGTAAGGCATCATAAGAGAAAGCTTAGTATAGCAGCCCTCCTCCAGAACGCCCCATGATAACATGAATATCATTCTTGAAGTCTGACCTCTTTGTAGTTGTTTTCAAATGGAGGTCTACAGAAGAGTTTGGAAAAGGCGTCTGTCGGGTCGTTGCAATAACTTTCGGCATTTAGTGGGTCAAGGGAAGAGGAGTGAGGGATGAGAAGCGCCCTAAAATCCTCAGGACAATCCGTACAATGAAAAATTGTCCTGTCTAGGATGCGGTCTCCAACCTTTTTGGCACCAGGGACCGGTTTCATGGAAGAAAATTTTTCCACGGACCAGGGCAGGGTGGGGGGGATGGTGAGTGATGGGGAGCAGCTGTAAATACAGATGAGGCTTCACTCACTCACCCCCCCACGCCCCATCCCCCCCACCTCCTGCTGTTCAGCCCAGTTCCTAACAGGCTGGAGGATCCGACAGGTATGGGGGTTGGGGACCACGATGCCTAGGTATCAAGCAAACATGGTGAATATGTCAAGAAACAGCTACATCTTTGGGACATCCATAAGGCAGATGCTAAGAATTCATTAACAGCTTTCCTAGGAATCAGCATCTCCTATTTAGGACTAGCTTTTCAGGAGAATACTAATTGTCAGAAATGTAATGCCACTTGTGTATACCTCCTTCTTAGGCATGGAGGAAGAAAGGAGGCAAATTTCTGGGAACTGTAAACCACAATAACATAAATAAGAACAGCCATAAATACTTACACACATTCCATGAATGGTTTCCTTTCCTTTGTGCGTGTAAGTGCTTAGCAGAAATAATTATACTCTAGTGCTTGCCAAGCTTCTTAATGCAGTAACGTTGCAAGTCATTCTCTTAAATTAATAGAATTCTGAGGAGCAAATATCACTAAATATAATGAAAATGCTTCTCATGATTTTACATATTTTCTCTCTGTATCTGTGTGTCTCAAAATGGCCCTAAAAGTTTCACCAGGGGCAGGAGTTCAGCATTTCAACACGTGTGCTTTTAAAAATGTTGGAAAAATTCATGAATTAATTTGCCAACTAAACTATGTAATCAGATCCTGATTTATTCTTCTGGAGCACAGCTAATGGGCTGCCTTTTTCTTTTCTTTTTAGAAAGAGGCAAAAAGACCTGCCATGATAACAAGAAGACTTCTACCAATATTTAAGGTTTGATTAAGGTCAAAATTGCAATCTTCATTGACTTAAGTTCATGGAATGGGGAGTTATAAAGATGGGCAGAAATGGTCATTATAAGAATAATTTTAAAATATATTTATTTCCTTTCTTATAATAGCCTTTGCAAATGCAATCCTATTTCTAACTCCCAAAAATCTTGATATTTCCTTTCTAGCCATTGTACCATTCAGAGAGTTAGACTACACCTCGATTTCTTGTAACAAACACAAACTGGTTGTCTCGTTCCTTTTACCACTCAAACCTTAGTACACTTCATTTTGGCTTTGATATTTGTTACCTTTGTAGGAGAGGGGTAGGACATGTAGTATCCTTTCTATTCCCATGAGCACATGCTAACTATGCTATAGGAACTAGAGACAATTCAGAACCTTTACAAAATTTCAATAAGAAGAGAAATTCATGCAATGAAATGGAAATTAGGCTCGGCTGAAATCTTTGCACATTCTCAGCATGATTTTATATTTAGTTAATATATTGATAAATATTTCAAAGACATTGCATCCCATTGGTTAATTTATCTATCCCTGTGCCAACACTACACTGCGTCCTCAGTACAGTCCTCATATCCAGTAGAATAAGCTCTCTGTCCTCGGATATAAAAGGAAACTTGATACATGACAGAGATCACAGTGGAGAAAACTGGAGAAAAGGATATAACGTGTTGAGACAATTTAATCTGCATAAAGACAAAACAATTAATTTGTATCCAAATCCTAGACCGTTGACAAAAGTCAATTCCATCAGGAAAAAGATAAATGGGCAAGCAAAATACTAAAATATTTAAAGAATATATAAGAGAACATCTTTGATATTTTGGGGTGGAAAAGGGATTTCTTAAATACAAATATTGCTAGTCAAAAGAAAAAGATTGATACCTTTGTTGAAAGACACCATAAAGGAAGTGAAGTGAAAAGACAAGTAACAATGTTGGAATTGTTATGTGCAATGGAAATAACTGAAAAAAAATAGTTAATAAAAATAAGAAAAATACAAAGCACATAACATAACAGTGGTCAAAACACATGGACAGGCATTTTACAGAGGAGGAAACGCAAACATCAAACAATATTCAAAGATGCTCTACTTCATATTAAAATGCGTTAAATTCAAAACGAGACCTCATTGACATACTATTTAACTTTCATTTGAGTGTGGTTATGGAACAATGGGAAACCTTACACACTGTTGATGTGAGTAGAATTTATATTTATAAATACAGTTGACCTGAGTTTCTCTTAGATGTTTTAATACTAAAAACAACATGTAAAATTTCATCTAAATAAATTCATTGATTACATATTTCAGATTAGATTCTAGGCTATCAATACAATAGGTTAAATCCTCTCACCCATTAAAAATTAAAAAATGCAAAAAAATATTTCAAAGACAGAATAATCTGAGTTTTAATTCAGTATACTAAGTGCTGTTGAAACAAGAGCATCTTTTGGTTTGGCTATGGATACAGAACCAATCCCTAGATTATTAACTTCACCGAAAGATAGATTTCATACCTAATGCTGACAAAGAATAAGCACCTCTACCAACGTCCATTCTATTTACCAAGGATAGATCTCTTCATCAAAGATATCCTTAAAAGATTCCAATTTCTGTCATGGAAAGTAGCAATTAGTAGTTAGCTATGATACACAAACAGAATATCATGTGTTCACTGACAATGGACAAGTCACAAGGAGATGAAACAGTATTATTTTAATATCTTAGTTGTGCTTATCATTTTCTTTGTACTATGACACTGTTCTTGCAATTGGGAATGTCTTGGCATTGGGGTTCTTAGTGCTAGAATGAAACTCAGAGACCAATTGGACCATTTCCTTTGCTTTATAAATATGAAAGTTAAGGTCCACTGAGGTAAAGTGTCTTGATCAAGATCATCCAAAGTGATAGATGACCTCTATCATAAAATTGCTTCTTTAAAAAAGACCTTTCTATTTTTTTCTTGGGGGAGGGTGGGAAACAACTTCAACATGGAGCAGTTGTAGCATTTATTGCCACTAAGGAGAAATTCCCTGTTGCTGGATTTTGGTATAGACCTTTAAGATAATTTAGAAGATGAATTTCAATTATTACCTTATACCTATTGTATCTGTTGCAACTAAGCTGACTTTGCCGGTTAGTCTCATATGAGAAACCATAAATGTTTTCATATTGTGATCAGATTCTAAGAATCTTCCTTTTATTAAAGGTTTATATGTTCCAAAGCCTCATACCTAAGATTCATGATATATGAGACCTCCACCTGACCATTATATAAGTTACAGTAAGATCTTCCCAATCTGATCTTCCATTATATCTTTCCCTACCTACCACATATCATAAAAAAATGATGACAAATTATACAACGTTGAAGTGGAGAGAAATTGTTTGTCGGATCAGGCATCTAATCTAAGCTTTTATAATGTATTTGTTAAGTATGGGCTTAAGTTATACAAAGTTCAATAAATTACAGCAAAATGTGCCTTCTCGGTGGTTAATGCTGCTTACATATTAAAAGAGATCATATTTCTGTGGCCTATGATAGTGACTGGCAACGTAAGCAGGTCTATTGCAGGAAGGCGTTTATTTTAGGGGCATACTTATCATAATTCTTAATGAGAAGAAAGTTATTATGCTGAGATGAGTTCAGAGATAGAAACCCTTTCCACCAGTAGCCCAATGGGATTTCATGACTTTTTTGACCTCAGCCATGAATATTATGGCTTCTAGCCATCTCCTCTGTTTTGGTCTAAGTGCACAGGTGGCAATATGAGAAATAAAACAGTTGGGGCACAGGTTAAAATGCCAGTGGCAGAATTTGAGCCACTGTAACCTAGGGAGTTGAGTAATCATAACAGCACCACAGCATCTGTGAATTCAGGCCCATGGCGCTATTCCAGAAAGTGGGAATTCAAAGTACCTTCCCCAATGACAGTTCTGTCTTTCTCTTGTGGATTTCCCACTTGTAAGAGAGGCTCAGGTTGATCCAGCCAATTCTGTGGTAATGACAGATAGAATCTTTGAATCACACATTCTGAGGTCAGTTGGCCTAGGAAAGTTGTACAATCAACATTCCTCTCGATTATAGCCATTTTCTCAATTTACACTAAAGCAGTAAACTCATTGTCTCAACAATTTGTTTTATTTTGTTAGCCTACCACTAAATAAATAATATATCTGAAGCTTATGTTTAATAACTACAATGTCTTATAGATTTAAAGCTAGTTGGACATAATTCTGGCACTACTGAATTTCCTATAGGAATTTACCTTTGAAGTGGGACTCACTATTGGATATCTTTTAAACATTGCTGATTATCCTACTATTTATAAAATGAATTTATTTATCTTCCAAGTTTTGTTTTATCAGTCCATGAAAGGACACTTAGTACCATAGATTTAAAAGGAAATAATTATTGATGTAGTCTTTAAAAAGCAGGAGAACCTATGTTCCATTTGCTTTGTGTTGTATTCTAACATACTACCTGGCGGGGGAGGGGGGCGGGGGGCGGAATACTGCTAGAATAATGATTCGATGCTGCTCCTTTGGGTTGCTTCACAAGGAAATGTTTTGAAATCTGAAATTCTACTTTGCCATTTTCACGAGTTATTTAAAGCATTCCTTCTGCACACTTGAGAATGGTGAGGATTTGAGGGTGCCAAGAACTAGCTTAAGCTGACTGGGAGTGAATTCTTGTTTTGGAGGCCTCATAGCTTCCTACCAACATCACATTCTTTTGAGGAATGCTAAGAAACTGTGTGGAATTTAGAGATTTTTCATATTGCCGTTTTATTTTCTTGAAAATCATGTTTGATTTCATTTTTCTCTCATTTTGGAAAATAACGTTTAAAGAAGTCCTGCTGTTGAATTCTCTGGAATTGATGAAAGACTCTCTCTCTCCCCCCCTACCTTTTTTCTCTCTCTTCTCTCTCTCTCTCTCTCTCTCTCTTTCTCTCTCGTCCCTTCTCCACCCTCCCCCCACCATCTTGTTGGGACTTGCTGTGACAATACAGAAGACAGACCTCAAGCCAATAAGTTGAGAGGCTGGCATTTGTTATTAAAATCAGAAAATATTTCTAGCCAGGCATATTTCCCCATGAAAATCTCTCTGTTTGTGTTGCCCCTCTGATGGTTGCTCCTAACATGATCCCTTTACCCGTGTGCTTAAGAATTGTTTTCAGATAGATCTCCTTCTGTTTACACATTATCCTTTGCTGTCTACCTTCTTTATCTAGCTAATAGCAGATGTTTGCCTACTTGCAAGGAATATTTCTCTAAGGAAATATTAGGGATGGGAAAGGAATCCTGATATCTTTAGCCCTGAATACCCAGTGCATTCTCTTTTTTTGATATATACCACTGCACATACAGTTTAATTAATCCCAAACTGCATTCAAAGAGGGGTTTACATGTCACCAATTATTTTGAATGAGGGTTTTTCTCTCCCATTTGATGTTAAGTCATCATCTGTGTTTCAGCATCTGTGGGAAACACAGCTATAATTATTGTAAATGATATATTTTCCTAAGTATGAATTTGAGATGTGGTCAATTTTGTTGACTGTCTTCTTTGTTTTCCTTTTTTTCTCCAGCAGCTCAAAAACATCAATTGTCTTACTATGGGTGTTTTCTAACGTACAGTCACAAAAAAGATTGTGAAAATGACAATGTTGTGTTTGATATTTTTTTATCTCGCATTGACTCCCATATCAAAACTGCTAAGTTGGGAAGACAAAGGATGCTTCCCCAACTGCTGGTAACACAAAGCTCCTTTGTATTCTGACTCTTCTCTTTTTCTTACATCAACATCAATAAGTATTTTGTGGGAGAGACTGAAATGTCAGTCTTTCTGTGGAGCAATGAAGTCCAGTTTATTCTTTGCTCTGTAATTAAAGCTTGTTTCAGTGAGAAAAATAAACCAATATCCCAGCAGCTGAAGATAAACTATGGTGCTATTTTTAATGTACAGCAACCCTTTCAACAATATGAACCCTTTGAGACTTGCTACAGTTTTGCATTCTTGAGCCAACACAAAAAGATTCAAGGAAGACAATAGCGGGTAGTCTAAAGGTATTAAAATTGGGTGTCTTCTTTTAAACACTTGTGTTTAAACAAACAGCACTACAAAGGAGCTGGATGAAAGTGGAGGATTTGATGAATGTGCTGAACCTCTTAAAATATGGATGCAGTCCTTCCTTTCATTCCCCAAGGAAGTACTAGTCCCAATCCTGATGCCTGACTTTGCTATAGACTTGAGAATATAAAAAAGGAAGTACAAGGCAGAAAGGGAGAAGAGCTTAACATTGGTTATTAATCAGCAGTTCTCTTCAATTCCCCCCAGGAGGAGGTCCCCAGAGCCAGCTTCTTCCTTAGCTCCCAGGTGGCTACAATGCTGTGCTGCTGGGCCACCCTCATCCTCAACCTGAAGACATTGAGCTCAGCTCCCTCCTCCCTGAGTCTTAGGCTGCTCTTCCTGTTTTTGCCCCCCTAGATTCTTTCTCTTTTAGTTTCTAATACTGGGTAAGGGATTCCTCTATTCAATTCCTCTCTTCTACTATTTGATCATTTATATAATCAAAAAGTACACTAAAAAGATTTCCTAAACCAAAGTTCAGGCTCTCCCTAAAGGTTTGTTGAATCAAACCTATGACATTTTTAAATAGTAATATTTTGAACAGGTAAGTCTTTTCTCCTCAGCTCCTGAGTCGTTATGAGCTGTTGCTCTGTCCTGGCTATAGAAAATCTGTATATGCTATGTGAGGATTTGTAAAGGATTTCCTGGGAAAAAACACTAGCCTCACCCCTGAGACTGTAATATGTCAATCCTCTAGTCCAGTGCTGTCCAATAGGTGTACAACGCAAACCACAAATATGACCCACACATGAAATTTTAAATTTTCTCCTGGCCACATTAAAAAAAAGTAAAAAGAAAGAAGCGCATTTTAATAATTTATTTTATTCAATCTAATATATTCTAAATATTATCATTTTAAAATGTACTCAATATTAAAAACACTAATAATGACATCTTTTTTCTTCTTTTATATAAAGGCTTTGAAATTCGGTGCATATTGTACATTTACGACACATCTTATTTCCAATTAGCTACATTTCAGTTGCTCAATAGCCACGTAAGGCTAGTGGTTGCTGTACTGGATAGTGCAGCTGTACATTTTACTGACATGCAAGTCTTTCCTTTGTATTGACTGAGAGACTGAATACACAGATGGACAATGGCCAGGCAGTATATGACAATAAACTCTGATCCACATAGGAAGCCCAGCAAGCTAACCCATGGCCTCTGCACCATTTGGTCCAGAATGGTCAGGACTTGGTCAATAACCACTAGTTTCTCTATCCTTCCCCACCCCACCCTTCCAACTCAGGACCAACCCAAGAAAGTCCAGTATGCCCCCCAATCACATGAGACACTCTCCTTCTAGTCAGCTGCCTCCAGCTTCACAGGCCAACAAACTCCCATTGGAGCATACCTGGAGCCTTTTCGTTTCTTTACTACAAAGCTTTCCCATGCCCCTGCTTGCCTTTCAGTTTTTGTCAAACACAAGTGATGGCAGCTGACTACAATGCTGTAAAATGCTCTAAATAAATAGCCTCAGTTTGCTATCATGTGGGTGGTCTTGGGCCATTTCAATAGGACTAGAGCTTCCCTTTCAATTATGTGAATATTCTCCCTCAAATTTGAAAACCCAAATATACAAGCTCCATATGTGAGCAGAGGGGGAGAGGGTGGTACAAGGAGCGTGCTCTTGACCAAGGCAATATGGGGGTAGAGCAGCTACATTTTCCTGGAAGCATACTCATTGAGGCTTTTTCAATAAACCACTTTCAGGTAGTGGTAGACAAATGTTCACCAAGATTAAAGCAGAATGTGGCATCGTGCTGGTCAGGACCCAAGAAAATGACCTTTCCTCATCTATGCTCAGAGGACAAACACTTTCCAACACGGAGAGGAAAGCAGGGCTTCATATTCCTGGGTTTTTCACAGTCCATTTCTCACTCTGTCACCTGGGCTGAAGAGACAGTTTAAAGCTGTGAGGAACACTGACTGGTGGCTGAAGTTTTTAGGAGGAGCTGGCAAGATGTATTCCCAACATGTGGGATTAGCACTTCATTTTTGACTAAAAGTAAAATGGGGAGAAAGCCCAAAGGAAAAGCCACTTCTGTGGCTGCACAAACAGTAGAGAAATATGTATAAATGTTACCCAAAAAATCTAGAGAATGTTTGCAAGCCCAGCAGTGTAAATGTTATTTTTAAGACTCTAATTAAAGAAACGTTTAATCAAGGCGAATAGGAAAAAAAAAAAAAACATTTTTTTCAGAGTTAAGTAAAAACATGTCCATTTCTTGTTAAAGAAATTTGAGGAAATTTTTCCCAAATAGTGACTCTCTACTTAGAATTCTGACCCATTAAAACTGGGTCAGATAATGAAGTGGCCAAAAACTCAAAAACCCTTCAGCTTTAAGGTTGCCATTAAATGGAAAGACTTCATTTTAGAAAAAAATAAAGTGAAATCCATATTCATAGCTAGGCTAAGGAAATCATGAGGCTTTCTAGAGAAAGCACATCTAATTATTTGCAAGGCATTTCCCATCTGAGAGTCCAGGGTTCCCTATTACTGTGTTTACCACATTATAGCCACAACTTGACATAAGGAGCTTTCGGAATTTGAAAGGCCTAAATCCCTTCCCGCAGTTCATAAATTCCCACTCCCACAGTAGCTAGTTATCTGGTATTCTCCCACCCAATCCATTTAAAAATTTTATATGAAAGGCACTATTTCTCAGACTCTATTAAAAAAATTTTCCTCACACTATGGTCCTGCTTTGAGATATTATTACATGGTGGGATGTGCCATTCCTGCCCTCTGAAAGATTTACAATGCAAATATCATCCAAAGAAGCAAATTACATCACCTCACTATGAAGATGAGCTTTAGTTCATCAATCACTAATTGAGAAACTTAGCCAACTATTAATAGAAATGTCATATCTCTGTCGGACAGGACACAGAGCGGAGGTTTTGATTTGGTCATAACTTCCATCGCCTGTGAGCCTTGATGTCTGCTATCTTACCCGTGCAGCAAGGGTCTTATCTAGGATGTGAATTTCATTGGAAAGCTGGCTGTCTTGAAAAGAAGTGAAGGGATGGGAAAGAAAAACTAGACTCAGAGGACTAACGGTATTTTCATTCGTGAGCAGTTCAGATTAACTCATAAACAACAGAAACATTTTCATGGTCAGGCGATGGCACTCTGTCTGCTGTCGACATTTCATTGGAGGAAGCCTGCCCAGCCAGGGTGACCTCTTGCCTTGGCAGTGTGGATATCCAAGCTGGTTCTAGGATATAGTGCTTGTCCCAGTATAGCTACATATGCAGCTAGATATTAGAGAGCACTGGAGAAATTTATT
Source organism: Daubentonia madagascariensis (assembly GCA_023783475.1). NCBI lineage: Eukaryota > Metazoa > Chordata > Mammalia > Primates > Daubentoniidae > Daubentonia > Daubentonia madagascariensis. The sequence continues at coordinate 10,948,572 of JAKFHU010000747.1, read as the reverse complement.
AATGATAATTCCCTCCTTTTTCTGTTTTAGACTTTTGGTATTTGTTGGTATTTACTGAAATAGAAATACTGTCACAAAGTGAAAAAAGAGAATAAGAGAAGTCCCTACCTGCTGCCAGGCAGACATACAACGGAAGAGGCACTAAGTGTGCCTTTTCCTGTATGGACCTGTAATCAGGAGATGTGGGCAACCCTCCACACACTGTCCCTCACTCTGCACTCTTCTCCTCTCTGACCACAGTTGTCCTTGGAAGGTGGACAATCTAAGTCCCTCCAGAACTGCATCATGTGTGATTTGATATTATATATAATATACATAATTTGACATTATAGATTATATACATAATTTGATATTATATATATTTTTGTATATATATGGCTTACATGTTGCTGATATTTTATCCCAAGTCATTTTTATGTATCAACTCAAATGAATCCTCACAAATTATTATCTACTTGTAATAAATAATATTCAATCTTACAGAAAGGGTGTTATCTATGACGTGTCTTGTCTAGGCACAGAGTGGTTAAGAAACTTGCCCAAGATTTCTCAGCTGGTAAATGTCCAAGCCAAGTTTCAAATCCAGTAGTTTCACCTCAGACTCTGAGCTCTTAACCACCCACAGACAATATTACCTTCCGAGGGCTGAGCCTATGTTTTCCTTATCTTTTTGTCCCCAGCACCTACAAAGCCTGGAATGTAAGAACACTGAATAAACGTTTGTTGAGTTGGGGATGACTCAAAGGCAGGGTCTCTCTGCAGCTCTCATCGTGTGGGGTGTAGATGCTCAGCTGACATGATACTTGGAGCTTACTATGTGCTGCATCCTCCAACAGCCTGACTCTGGTGTCGTCTCTGTTACTCCAACCTGGGATCCTCCTTCTTGCCAGTCTAGTCCTTCCTGGGATTATCAATAAAGCAAGGGTGATAACAGCACTGAGATCATATCTCTGCCTTCTAATCTTCTCCTCCCTCTGATATTAACTTATCTTTTTCTGTCACTCTTTCTATTTCTAAATGTGAAACCTCTATGTATGAAACAATGAAAAAAACATGACCAGCTATCTACACTAAATTATATAGCAAAGGGGCTGACTTAGGAAAATCTTCCTTGTGTAGGTCAGTTTAACTTCTACTCAGTCATGATCATCAGGAATGTCAGCGGTTAAAGAAGTCATTGTGATCATGGTACAATTATACTCCCAGACTTAATCCCTACCCAGTGGAATAAGTTGATTCCTTTTGCCTCATAACATTCTTACCTCATCTAGGCAACTAAAGTGCTTCTTATCCTCCTTGGTATACTTATTTTGGAAACCAATTGAAGCAGAAGGAATAGGCACATGCCTTCTATATGTTCCTGAAATATGATGAGTGCTAATAGTTTCAACATTGGGGAGGCAATGATGCACTTCCTGGGGTGAATATTCAGATTGCTTAGAGGTCAAGCACTTTCTCCTAATCAAAAGGCTAGTATGGAATGAAGAGGGGAGAATTAACTGAGCCTTGGGCTTCATCATAGATCAACAAATGAATCGCCAGCATTCCAGTAGAGTTTGATGGTGAGGATACAACAATGAATAAGACAATTCTCTGCCTTCATGGAGCTCATAATCCATCAGAGGAGATGGACTCTCTTTCTCAATGTGTTACTTGCTATAATAGGGTCTATGCAACATGCTGCATAAATAAACATAGCAGGACTTGCTACATAATTTTCAGGGCCCAGTGCAAAATGAAAATGTGAGGCCCCTTGTCCATAAATTATCAAGAATTTTAAAATGTGTCAAACCAAGTGCAAGGCCCTTGGGTTGCATACCCGTGAAGCCAGCCCTGTACCTATGGAAGGGGTATTGGGATCAGGGCGTGGGGCACGTTCTTTTCTTCAAAAGGAAGTGACACTAATGTGGTTCTTATAGGAAGACTAGGAGTTTGGCATGTGGAGAAGGAAGGAAGAACGTTCTGGGCAAGAAAAGAGAGTTAACAAAATAAGAAGGCAGGGTGCGTGAGAGCAGGTTATCAGTGGCCACACAGTGTAGGTCTGATAGAGTCTTGGACTGAGGAATGCCAGGAGACATATCCACAGAAGGAAGTTGAGGCCAGGGTGTCAGGGACTTAGTGAAATGAAACCATGAAAGGACAAGGCCAACCATAGTTTAATTATAGTTTCACCACTTACTGCCTTTGAGCTCTTGAGTACGTGGCAACATCCCTAAGCTTCAGTTTTGTCATCTGACAACTGGAGAGTTCTATTAATAATATTAGCTCAGCCATTACTTAGCTGTGAGACCTTGAATAAGTTACCTTCCTTCTCTGAGCCTCACCTTCTCCATATGTAAAAGGACAGACTAGGGCTAGATATGTGGTTTTCAAACTGGTTCTGAAGAAGTGCCTCAAGAGATATGAAAGAGATGGTGACACAGGGGAAAGCCCAGGAGACTTCAGCCCTTCTCGCCACCACACATTTAAACTAGAGCTTCATTTTCATCAATGTTATATATGTGTGTGTGAATATATATGTTTATACATATGCACATATACACATGCATAAATGTATTTGTGATATGTATTATATATAGCATATGCCACATGTTATAGTATGTATTTATGTTTATGTATATGGTATGTTATATAACAAACATATGCTATGTATTGTGTTTATATATAGTATATTATAACATGTAATTATGTATATATTATTTATTCAGAAAAGTATCTCAGTTTTCACATCTGTAAAAATTGGGATATTAATAATCCCTAACTTATAGGTTAGTTTGAAGATCAGATGTCTAAAATGTATGTAATGTACTTTAAAAAGTGCCAGGCACAGAGTAAATATCACTAAGTCTCAGCCCATACATTTTTATGAGCCAGAGGCTAAGCTCAAGAAGTCAGGAATATGTGTTTGTTTTGTTCCCTACCATTTTCCTAGCACCTAGGACAGTGCTGGAACTGTGTGGATGCTCAGTGTATTTGATGGATAGATGAACTAACAGGGTCTCCTGTGCACTGGTTTCTAAACTAATGTTTGGGATACAGAGGTAAACAAAACACACAGGCCGGGCCCTTGTGGGTGTTAAGCATGTAAACACACAATTAAGGATCAATTGGAATTTTGTAGTAAGTGTTTCATTAGGATTACAGATAACATTTAGTTTGAAGAAATATTAAATAGTTTCTACCCTACTAACAGTTTAAAACTTCCAGGAGTGAATGGTCCTAGCTGCCCGTTGAAGTTGAAAATTGTTGGATTTTTTTAATATGCGAGGAGCCCGCAGACTGGGGGAAAGAGAGAGGTCTCGTCAGGCAGGAAGGATTGACCTGGCTAAGACTTTGGGCAACTCTGCAATGATAGGAAGTAAGAATGCTTCTGATCTATGAAAATGACTGTTCCCTAATATGCTATTTTGTTTATATTCCTTCTGTGGTCACCCTGGCAAGGGAAGAAGGAAGAAGAGATGGGCACTGTGCCTGGAGAACTTACCATAGATTGGTAAAGACAGGATTAAAACACATTAATAAAACAGCAGCAGGAGCATTCCTCCATGCATGGCTGTCATTAGCAAAGATATTCCCAAGGGAACAGTGAGAATGGATGGGATTAGACTTGCTCTGTGAAGGTTTAAGAAACATGAGTTTACAACAGAGAAGGAAGAGACTGAAGTGGCTGAAAATCAGCATGGAATAATAGGTTAAGTGGCAAGACTTGCTTGCTTGGGGCCGAGGACATAAACAGGTGCTAGATGAGGCAGGTGGATTACCAAAGATCACATCAGAAAGCCATCACCCTGAGGGCAACTGAACAAGTTAGCAAACGCACCCAAGGACACTTCCTGTTACTCAGATGGCTGAGCATTTTCATGGCAACCCCATTTCTTTGAACCCACAAGGCCTAACCATATAACTATATCCATTTGTTAATATCTATGCTGCAGTAATCATTTAAACCTATGAGGGCAAGGAGAAGTAACACCAAGACTCCCAGTGCAATCATAATTCACCCCCATTGCTCATACATGTTCATTTGGTTTCTAAGTGGATTGCTTATTTTATGGCATGTGCACTATGTAAGAGTTTTCTTAGAATTAAATTGTCCTTAATCAGAAATATGTCATGCAACAGTCTTTCTCTCCAAATGAGGATTTTACTCAGTGGCACACAGCCTGTGTCATTAAACTCAAAATTAAAGAACATGAAACAATTAACATTTTTCATTCCTACTGGTTCTATTTTGCTGTGCCTACATTTGGGGGAAGGGGAATGCTTTAGCTTCTCGGGGAATCATTTGAGTAATGTTATCATTCTAACAATTTAGAAGTCTTATCTTTTTTAAACCATGTAATTGTCTACTAAACAAGGTGGGAGAAAATGCCTTTTCCCTCACATTTTTCCCAATGCAGAGACTGTGATGAAAATGAGAGAATAGAGATTTATGTCTGCTGGGTTGGCAGTCATTTTATATTTACTTGGGCTATGAGATTGAAATCAAATCAGAGACTCCCTATCCAGGAATGTGAAATTTGTTATCTAAATAACTATATGTGAGCAAACCAGATATGGATAAGATGTTTCCATTATCATTGTGTGTGTTAGCTCTGATTCATGAGGTCCTAGCTTTATCTACACTAGCTGTATCAAAGCTGCTCTTTTTTGGTTCTGTGTATTTACTATGGCTGGGCAGGAAATTCTGCTCTTGCTAATTTCCCAACTAGTAACAACCAATGAAAAATTTAATAAAAGGAATTAATGGAATTCATTTTATGTATAGTCTTGGTTAACAGAAAACCCATTGCTTGAAAAGGTATTATAGAGGAAAAGTACAAAGATTCATAGAAGCAGCAGGAGTTTGTTTTGTTCATACTACACAAGCTTCAAATTCCAAAATGCAAACTGGGAACTGTTTATATTTCCATTCTTTCTGGGGCCTGTTGTCAACTTATTACTAACAATATTAGCAGGTAGAAAAAAATATATGATGCAAACCTATTTTTGTCATACGACTTCGTAAACTCTATTTGACCCTAGCTTTGCAAACAGAAATATGTATATCTAACAATAATTACAGTATCAGTCAGGTTCTTGTTTGCAGGTCTACAACTGACTTTGCTATTTTAAACAAAGAAAAGGAATTTTTTGGAAGTAGCATAGCAAACACAAGGATCTTTAACTGGAACAGTCTGGCAAAGACACCCCTGACACTGTTGCAGATGCCACTGCTGCTGGTTACTCTCACAGTTACCACAAATAAATCCTACCCCTCCTTTCATTAAGGAACTCAAAGTCCCAGGTAGGACTGTCCAGCTAGCAGAGACCAGGTCTTGTGACTGCTTGTGCCCTGCTATAAAGCCATGGGGGAGAAAGAGAATCTTCCCTGATTAGATTCCATAATGGAAGGAAAAACACTATGTTCTGACAATTCTGTATCAGTGAGTGTTATCTCTCAAATGAGAAAAGGGATTGTACACTGGAGTCCCCCAAAATGACAAAGGCCCGCTACTACTTCTTTATTATTGATTTTATTTTCAAATAACAGATTATTAACATATTGATACTTTTTGAAAACATAATATTGAACATTTCTGTGTTCTGAGTATTTCTTGTGCATTATAGTAAACGTTTTGGGACTCATTTTATATTTAATGGGAAGATAAAGTTAGAGGGAGTTTTCGTCTTTAACTAGAATGCCAATATTACCTCTCAGATCTATAAGCACTTTAAATGTCTAACTCCTCTTTTTAATTCCAAGCTCCATGAATACCACGTTCATTTCAAAATGGAAAAATTGGTGTGAGATGGGTACGCATATGTACATGGGGGAAATTGAACCTCAAAGAGTCTAAATCAGGCTTTTTCAATCTCAGCACTGTTGACATGTTGGGATGGATAATTCTTTATTGTTGGGGGCTGTCCTGTGCCCCGTAGGTTGTTTTGCAGTATCTCTGGCCTCTACCCACCAATAGCACCACCAGCACCAATCATAATCCCAAAAGACAGACTACTGAATGCCATAGTCCCAAATGTTGAAGTCCTGAAGATTCAAATCCCTAACGTCTAATTGAATTCCCAAACTACAATAACAGATTTGGAATTAGGTGTGATCAAAGCTTCGAAAAGTGAATTTCAAGTTGTTACCAAAAAAGTTTGTTTTGTCCATTTAACCCAATGCATTTGGTAGAAAATTCAGATGTGTGGGTTAGGCCATGCAATATGGCAATGGCAAAAAATGAATGCGTCATTTGCCTGCATTAGCATTCCCTCCAGCTGATAACATTCCAGGAGCTTTTAATGAATTAAAGCCACTTTTTTTTTTTTTTATAATTTATTTTTTTAATTTCAGAATATCATGGGGGTACAACACTTTGGCCATACACATTGCCCCTGTTCTGCCCGTGTCAGAGCCACAATCGTGGTCGTCTCCCAAACTGTGCTCCCCACATCCATTCAGTGAGAGTTTTTCCCAGCCCTTCCATCCCCCTCCCGCCCGCCCGCCCTCTGATGAATGTTATTGCCCTGTGTGATGTAAGTGTTCATCAGTTAGTACCAGTTTGATGGTGAATACCAGTGATGCTTGTTTTTCCAATCCTGTGACACTTCGGAATTAAAGCCACATTTGCCTGAAGAAGCCAAAGAAGTTACTGACTGGTTCAAAAATAATTTTATGCACGGTAGGATAAGAAGACACTTATGCAACAGTGTTGCTGTTTGATCACCAGTATTGTTTTCACAAAATTTGTGGTCTGTATATGAGTGCATGCAAAATGGATTTCCTTGTGCCCAAAACAACATAGAAATATGACACAGATGATGGGATAATTTAATAGAGAATGTTCATGTTGATGTATATCAGAATCATAGAAGAATTTCAAAAGGAGCAGTGCCTTGTAGAAAATGAATGCAAATGTATTCTCCAAGGAGACATGTCCTAAAAGAAAAGAAGCAGCTATTTATTGTGATGCAAGACTTCAAAATATAGCTAATGATCATGAAAGCTGGCCAGCTCTTATGGACTAACTCTGTGCAATTGCTCATAATCTATTCCTATAATACATTTTTCATATTTTCTTTTTAGTGGTTTTTGGTTTTTTTTAGTTTTGTTCCCACTATTTTAAATTGTCAGCATTATTATTATTATTTTTTTACAATTCTATATGCTTTGTATTTCATCTTTGCATCATTGCCAATACTGGAGGTATAAAGTGTGTAAAGACTTTTAGAGAGTTCTAATCAGTTTATGCCTCTTTTGCAAATTGGATTCCACAGAGGTACATTACCACAAAGTTGACTTTGTGTGTAAGCATTGTGCATGTGCTTATAAACATCAAAACTTTCTCAATGAATGAAGAGATGTTCTTTTTGAACACCTGCCTGCATTTGTGAAAGATAAAATTTCTTGAGCCATCAACTCTTTAGGCGAGTGCATAATCAGTGGTGACTCATCTCGGTTTTTGATCGATCTCATCAAAAGGCTTAGGTTGTCCATCATGGTATTTCAGATGACCTCAGTAATGTAAGCCATTTCTTTATAAATATGGTTTGTCTGCTCATAATTGTTATACATGTGAGACTATTGTCAGTACACCTGAGGGTTTATGCTTGTAAAAATATGTATGTTATTATTCCCTATTTTATTGTGCAAAGTGGCCTGTGAAGTATCCTGTCATGTTGTTATATGTTTCTCAAATAAATCCCCTTTTAAAAATGTAAACAAATGTCTTTTAAATAATTTTTTGAATTATTTTTTATGGAATTGTATTTTCAGGATTGTAATTTTGTGGATTTTAGACTTCAGGAATTTTGATCTTTCAGGATTTCAACATATGGGATTTTGTTATTTAGTATTGTTTCTTTTGGGACTATGGTGCAAACCCTAGCACCACCTGCTTAGATCCTGCCTATAGCAACACAATCCTGAGTTGTGACAACCAAAAATGTCTCTGGACCCAACCAAATGTCCCCTATGGTGGGGGGACAAAATTGCTGCCCCCCATTGAGAATTACTGGTCAAGGTCACTTGTACGAAATAAAAACTAAGACCTCCACCACCTGTTTCCCCGTTCTATGCTCTTTTCCTTTGAGAACTTAAACTCAGAGGATAAGATTACCTAATTACTAAAGCCACTTTAATTCACAGATAGGACCGAAACCACTTTAATTCACAGATACCATTTAAAACATGCACTTTCCTGATACAAAATCAAGTCATCAAGTATTAAATAGACACCCAATGCATGAGAAGGATTACACGAGGAGCTCTGAGAGAAACTGTAATAATGTGCTGCCAATTTCATGTTCCTATTACTCATATTTCTCTTAATGTCTTCAATTGGGCCACCTACCCTAGATTCTGGAGCCAAACTTATTCCCAATAGGAGAAATTTAAACAACTGTATGTCAGGAAAGCACAATCACAAGATTAATTTAGCCTTTGCTGATGTTGTACTCTAGTTCAAGGCAAACATTTTTTGTAAAGAGCAAGATAGTAAATATTGTGGGCATTGCAGGACATAACGGTCTCTGTCACAACTACTTCACTCTGCATTTGTAGCTGGAAAGCAACCATGGATAATACATAAATGAATGGATGTAGCTCTGTGCCAACAAAACTTTATTTACAAAAACAGGTTGGACTTGGCCTGTGGGCTATACTTTGCTTTAGTTCAATGAACTGTGTTCTTTATTTCTTTACCAAATCTTTCTACTATCCATCCCAGTATCCAAATTGCAGTCCACAATCTCATAGGTATAGGAAATACAACTTTATTTACTTTAACTTAAATTAATTTCTGCATTCTGGTGAGTGGTAAAAACTAAATCACCCAATTCAGATTTATCTCAGCTTATTCATAATCAATTCAGGATTATCTCATTTAATTTAGGGTTTTGTCCATTGACTCAGGATGTTTCCTTCCTTTCAGCTGTGTGTGTTTTAGAAGGCTCTTGTAGTGCCATGCATCAGTGGGAAGGAGTAACTGGTCCTCTGCTTTTATCTATCCCTTGGTGTTAATATCCTTCTGGTTTCTGCTTGTTGATCTACAATGCACTCCCTTTTTAATATAGGTTTTATTACACCTATAGTATTTTATTATTTAGGTTGGGTAAGGCCAACAGATCAGGGGATGACTGCTATTGTTAAGATAATTTGTGATATTTGCATATCCCAAGAGGAAGGGGCATGTCATGCCATGGGGGGGGGGGCCTGGGGAAGCACTAAGCTTGGTCAGGAGGCAGAGGGAGAGAAGGAAGTTACAGATGAGAGACTTAATTGTGGTTTCCATGGGAAGAAACAGGCAGGCAGATTAAGCAGGCTTAGGATCTGATACTTTGAGTAATTTCAGAGGGCCCTGGTATGTAGGGGCTGTCCCTAGTTATTTGGTACCTGGCCCTGGGACAATTAGGTCAGGTGAATGTGAGAGCCCAGTGAAGGAGGTGGTTGGGAGTATGGGCTTTGGATTGGTTGGTTTGCATTTGAAAAGCCAGCTAGTTGGGTTAGCAAAGTTTTTACTGTCTTTAGGAATTGGCCAGCCCTGGTTGGAGTAGTCCCTCCAGGCCCAGCAAGGCCCCGATGTAAACATCAGAACACAGAAAATAAAAGACACGTGTATCACACTCCCCTGTTCAGACCGCAAGGCCTTGTAGATCCCTGTTCTCTAGGCCACATCTATGTTGCTTTCAGGCCCGTGGTGAAAGTTCTAAGCATCCTCATACCACGCGTAGGATACAGGAACTTCATAAGGTTACTTTATACTGTGTGAGAGTCTTTCTAGTCATCTCAATTCCTCTGTGTGACCCAGAGGAGAAAGCCAAGGCTGATGGCCTCTTCAAAGTCTGATTAGTAAGCAAGGCACAGATTGACTCTACCGTTAGACCTCCCAAATTGATCTGGGATTCTAAACTTCCAGCTCCCGGTCTTAGCCAGGGGGTTGGGGGCACAGGCACAGGACCCCTTTCACGGCATTTCATGTATTTAAAATCTTGCTTTCCTCTGGCTTAACTCTCTCACTCAGCCTGGAGAAATTTAACTTTGCTGTGGCGGTGAGGTGGGGTGGGGAAAACTAGCTCTTGCCAACTTTGTACTTTTTCCCACCTATTGCTTAGTACCTAAACTTCATCCTCTGTGTCCCTCAGGGCTGTGGATTTTGAAACTCAAAACCAAGGCTTTTGAAACTCATAACTCTTTTTCTCTTTCATTATTGTCTCTGCTACAATATTCAAAAGTTTATTTTGACACTCAAAAGCTGAGTTTTGACTCTTTTTTTTCTCTTGGCATTTTTTTTTTTTTTTTGGTAATATCTAAGAGAAAGAGATCTGGGAAGGAGAACCACATTGGTTAATATACCAAAATATTATCTTACCACACCAGTTATATCCACTGTGTACCTGCTTAACTTCTGCCTGGAATGCTTTGCTGGAACCCTGGTTCTTCTCCTGGACTTCCTCATCCTGCTCCTGATCATACCATCCTAACACCTTCCCCTTCTTCAGTGGAACTGTGTTGCCATTGCTGAATAATCTCCCAGACACACAGACATGAAAGAGGAGTTTCCGCCCTTGTGGAAATTACGGGAATTACAAATTCTGAAACTTTCTCCCCATGCAATTTCTCTCTCCTTCTCTCACAAATCTGGATAGTAGAACATCTAGATGAAGAGGGAAAAGTTCAATATATCAGATCCCTACCTTGCACACATTGAGGGGCTTCTAAAGTAAAACTTTGAGGGTAGGTGAGAAACAAAACTAACCAAGCTTAGTGTCTTTGTGTGCAGCTAAATGTGGTTTAACTATAGACGCTGGACCCTGCACACAAAAAATTATCGCCTGTCTTTTCATGCATTCATCCTTCCTTTATTTACTTGTTCAATAAATATTGAGCACTTGCTATGTGCCAGGAACTAAGCTAGTTGCAGGACATGCATTAGTGAACAAAAGAGACAAAATCTACTGCCTCTTATGGAATATACATTCTAATGGCAGGAAATAATTACATAACTGCTAATATTTATACACAAATATTATAAAAATATTCCTTTCTTATGTGCCAGACATTGATCTAGTCAATCACCTGATGGGATAGTTACTATTTTTACCATCTCCATTTTATAGAGAATGTTTAGTAATTTGCCCAGGGTTTTAGAACTAGTAAGAGCCAGAGCCAGAACTTGGACCCAGGCAGATTGGCTCCAGAGACCATCTCTCAGTCACTCGGGTCTACTGCTTATAAGTAAATTATAGAGGATATTAAAAGGCAATGATTTCTATGGGAAAAATAAGTAGAAAAAGAGGGTAGAGCATGCTAGGGGAGATTGCAATCTTCAATAGGTTAATTAGGGAAGACTTGACTAACGTGTGTCATTTGAGTAAAGTCTTGAACGAGGTAAGGAAGCTAGAAAGATAAAGATCGACAGTAAAGGCGTTCATTCAGAGGGAACAGCAGTTGCAAAGTCCTCAGGTAGGAGCACGCTTGGCATTCACAGAAGTGCTGCTATGCCAAAGTAGTTGATGTCTGTTTATCACAAAACACCCATCTTTGAGTTCTGCCGTTGCTTTGGGAAAATGTAAAGCATTCAAATATGATCTGTCTTGTCTCCTTTCTCATCATTGTAAAGCAGCATTTTTGTAACTTTCCCTTGCTCAATTAAAAAAGAGAGAAATAGATGGATGAGACTAAGAAGAGTCAAAAAGCGAAAGTGAGACGTGAAAGAGATTCATCGCTATTGTTCCCTTTTGCTGCAGATGTACTATAAAGAATTGGTAAAAATGTGAAGCAAACGAAAATGAAAACAAGCCCAGATTTTAATATATGTCTCTTTTAAAATGAGAATGATCATCTTCATTAATTTTTCTTAAAAATATCTAAACATGATGGGTTGAATGGTATGAATACTCCTCTTGGTAACATAGGCATCTGGCTAGAGGTAAACCTGAAGAAAGGGAAAGAATTTGCAGAGCTGGTCTTCGCTAAAGTTAATTTGGTGTTTGTTGTTGCATTTACTTTGCCCTAGACTTCTCCAAACTCTTTACCAACCAGTTAATATTGTTCCTGATTCACAGGAATTAGAGATTAAACAGCTTGCAACAGAGACTGCCCAGCCCGATCCTGGCAGAGCCGACGTGAGGCTCATGAATGCCTGGCTGTTTTGCTCTGCTCTGTAACAGATGGCTTGTTTCTAAGGACAAAGTTCTTTTTTTTCTTTCAAGTTTTCCTTGGGTTGTATAAAAAATGGGGGCCCTGGCAGCTCAGTGTTCACCCTCCTCAATCCTAGAAGACATTTATCAAGGTCTAATGAGAAGAGATCTTAGACTCAGAATCAAGAAAGCAGGACACAGATTCCAGCTTTTTCACTAACTAGGGATGCAATTTATAAAAACGGGCTTTTTATCCTCTTCAAACCTCAGTATCCTCATTTAAAAAATGAAGGCAAAAATTGCTGTTTCTACATTTTTCATAGGGTATTGTTAGAAAAAAGTGAGGGTAGGTTGAAGTGCATTAAAAATTAGTCTTTAGCAATAGAAGGGTTTACTATTATCCCATCTTATTTTTCCTATTTTTTATTTATGAATAAATCTTAAGATTTTCCCCATCTGGTTATTCTCTTGTTTAACTTCTTAAACTTCCCTAATCTCCTCTGACTTACTACTTAAGCTGTTCTCCTTCAAAGCTGACTTATTTTAAAATTATTCCTAATACTATAGTTTTCTTGATTCTTTTCCTCTGCTATGTCCTCATGTCTGCAGTCAGTTTGTACATATTCTTATATGACATTGGCTGGTGTTCACTTCAATATAGTACAAGGGCCCAGCAGTCAACTAGATTTCGTCCAAGTCTCTGACTGTACTTGTTTGGCCACACTGCTCCCATCTGCCCAGACCAAAGAGATGAAACACAAGCAGCTGGTTCTCCTGAACAGAAGGGATGCGTCTGCATTTGGGTGGAAGTATGGAATCCCTGCTGTGTAATGTCACAAAAAGTGAGGGGAGGCTAAGCAAGAAGCAATAGCTGAGGAGACACAAGAAAATAATGCTGTTCTGAGTTAGTTGGAAAGTCACCCGCAACTCTTTAAGGAGACTGAAGAGTTCTCTTTCCCCTATTTTTTCCTATTTTACCCATTTTTTTAGGGTGGTGTTTAACACCTTTTCCTAGAAATACAACCTAGTTTCAAAACAATCATATGAATATTGAGTCAAGAGAAACATTTCTCCTCTGATAACTCATCTGGTATCTTTGGATGCTAAGTTGATGTAGGTTCCTCTTTCTCCTTTGCCATTTATTTTCTACTCTGTCTCTCTGTCTTTATCTGTCTACTTATGTCTCCCAAGCCCTTATTCTTTTTACTTTTTAAACTTTTTTTTTTGGCCAGAAATACTTGGTTTGTTCAGTCTCTTACTCTCTCCTAGACTGTGATCTTCTTGAAGTCTGGTATTGTATTATTTATACAGTATTTCCATTTCCAGTTCTACATACTAATGCAAGTCCTCAATAAGTTGATAAATAAATTTCTCAGTCTTCACTTAACCCTGTATGGCCTCACCTTGTTCTCACTAAAATAACATTGGATACCAACAAAATAGTTGGGAAGTCCTTGCTACTTCTACTTCTGAAAGTCAGTGCAATGATTTAAGCTGTGTACCTTACAGCCCTGGGAGGGTCCTTAGAGTCTGGAAAAAAAATTGAAAAGCAACGTTTTAGTGAGAAATTATGGCCATGTCTAGTTACAGACTGGGATCTCCAGAAGCAGATGCTGAGATGGGGTGTGGGGGGCAAGATTATTAGGGATCGACACTCATGAAGGTCAGGAGAAGGAAGCACAGTTGGGTAGAGAGAGAGAGAGATGCCAAGCTGTGATGCAGATCCAAAAAGCCTCAGCCAACCTATGCCAGAGTAGAGGTAGAGGACATTGGAAGCAAATATGGCTTGGTAGAGTTGTCCCAAGCTGGGCCAAAATAGCTAGAGTTTATACTCTCTCATGCCCCACCATACAGGTATGGGTTGTGACCTCAGATGAGCAGGTTCTTTGCAGCTGTGGTTCGTGGCACTCCGCACAGCTGGGCAACAAGTCCCTATTCAAAGAGAAATCTGTGTTACATGTCGCCTCATCTACCACTTGACTTGTCAGAATTATAATTGTATGTATAGATTTAAAAGTGCATATGCTGCCAAGTTAGCCTTGAGGAGTTTAATTCCACACTGAGCAATATTAAGTCTACTATGGAAGTGACCTATGAAATATCCCTGTGATTCTTTCTTTCAAAGCTCACACTTCTTTCTTTGTTTATAGCTCAGCTATACCTTCCTTAAGGAGGGTTATAAACAAGTCCTAAAACTCAAGCCCTGTGTTTTTGTCAATTGCGTACAACAACTGGCTGATCTGTGGCAACCACAGTTGCAGAAGAGGCTGACATTATTTTGGGTGATAACGTTACTAGCCAAGTAACTTCTATGCTCAGTGTCACTGTCCTCATATGTCAAATACTAACAAAGGAGAAGGGGTCATATGTCAGACTGAAATAGGTTTCAATGGGTGTCTGTTGTTGGCTGTATTAGAAAGAAATGAATGGGAACCACAAAAATTAACCAGAGAAACTTCACAATTACTGAAACATGTATGAGAAAGCAGCTATAAACCATCGCAGTATGGTTTCCTCTTCTCTCTCTCTTTCTCTCTCTCCCCTGATCTTCTCTCCCCTCTCCATGCTGTGGTGTCTTTCCTTTCTTGTTTAGACACTTCTGATTTTTACAAGTTTATTCCCCTTTGGGGAATAAAAGAGGGCAGAGAGAATTGACTAGAATTGATTATATGAACTACACAGAAGGTCACCCTTTTGAAGCAATCTCATCTGTGAAAATCTGAAGCTATTCCCAGTGGTCCATGAGGATTATGTGGTTTCCTGGGAAGACCTGACCAAAGCTTTAGTGTTGTTTGAAGGTTCTTTCCTCCTGAGGTGTCACATATGTAGGGACATAATTCATTATAGCTGGAGCAGAAGTGTCACCAATAGTGATTAAAACCTAACTTAAATGGCTTGCCAGTACATCTGAGTGAAAAGAAGTCATCAAGAGTATAAGCCGTTTCCTTCCTTTTTCAGATGTGAGTACATTACTATATAGTTGTGCCTTCAAGAATCACAATGAGGAGGCTCAAATGGCATCTATATTAGTGTTTGGTATGGCAGTAGGCTACCAGAATTGGAGAAAAGTTGAGAGCAGGACTATTTTACTTTTCAAAAGCTTGGTGGGGAGGTCATCAAAGGCACTGCCTATTGCTCTGGGTTAGAGTTATGAAAGAGTTTTGGTTCATCCTAGGTTCAATAAGTGAAATCACCGCCATGACATGTTACTTACAGATACGATCCATGTATCTGTATCTACATCTCCATTACAAAGCTTCACATTTCTGGTGTGTGTGGGGGAGGGGGCACATGTCCACTTCGGGACATAGAGAGGTATCCCACTTCACCTGGCCTAGCACTCAGAATAAATACTATCCTAGATGGCAAAATTTCTCCCCGGGCTTGCACACATAGTTAAGCTCATAGAATGAGCTTCAAAATATTAGTGTTTGACCACGATTGTGGCTCTGACATGGGCAGAACAGGGGCAATGTGTATGGCCAAAGTGTTGTACCCCCTTGATATTCTGAAATTAAAAATAAATAAATAAATAAATAAAAAACAAAATATTAGTGTTTACTGAGCATTTACTGTGTATCAACCTCAGTTCTGAAAGCTCTAAAAACACATATGTATTATTTAACTAAGTCCTTACCACAACTATTATTAGGTGCTATTGCTATCTTTATTTTACAGATAAAGAAATTAATACTTCAGAATTAGCAACTTGCCTAGGATCCCTCTCCTAGTAAGTGGTAGAGCTAGGACTGAAGTCAGCTATTGTGGCTCCAAAACTGCTGGGCATCCAGCAACATTATGGGGTTGGAATGTGAACCCAGGTCTTTTGACTCCAAGGCTCATGCTTTTAATGAACTTCACAGCCTTGATATTTAGAAAATGACCTATTATGCAGATGATATATGGGAGCTGAACCCAAAACCAAATACACATACCCACAATACAAAACAAAATAAACAAAAAGCAAATTAGTTAAATATCTTCTGCCTAATTTATGGTTGTTCAAAAGGCAAAGAAATGACTTGTCCCAAAGGTTTTCTCTTCTTTTCCCTGCATTAGCTCAATGGTACCCACATTCCGGGTTCTCGGGCCTCTCTTGAAGATTCAATTGTGTGTTTTGTTTCCAAGATACCTGAGATACAAGAATTTTCTCCAATCTCCTTCATATTCTCAGCTCTGACTTCCCAAATACTCCAAAGTGAGCAGAGGAAAGGAGAGAAGAGAGGGAGGCCTCTGCCTCCAATCGTTTCCATGGGCTGCTGTTTGGTTTCTTTCCTCAAGAAAACCACAATAAAACCATAACAAACAAATCTAGCTACCACTTCTGAAAATCCCCAGGAAATTCCTTTTCCAGAGTTCTCACTCACTCATTTAGCTAACATTCCTTCTGCTAACAGACTCAACGAATCCTCCACAGTTGCTGCGAGTTGCACGGAGAAAAGACTGGGAGAAAATCTTCACTTCTCTTCTGCAACAGCAACCAGCAGAAACGAGACAGGCAGGGAATTTTGCAAAATGTTAGCTTTCTAGAATTAGGAACAAGAGCCTTTCTTGCCAAACCTATTCTATGCCATTCATTGTAGAATGTAATATTTTGCCATTTTATAGAAATCTGATAACAGTTTATGATAATTCCTAAGATCCTGTTTTGCTCTGCACGTGTATGTGTAAGGATGTGTGACTGTGTGTGTGTGTGTAAGGAGTGAGAAGCTGTTAGACAGCCACAGATGAGAACTAAATAGTTGTTGTTATTGTTATTTTTTCTCAGGATGACCCTTCCCCCCAGAAGAACAATGTGCTGTGATCTTTGGCTACCCGGGCTTTACATCATCCATATTACCCTCCAGCAGGAACAGATTGATGTGTATTTTTGCTGCCCCCAGAGAGTTACCATCTAATCCTTCATTTGCCACTGCAGCACAATTGCACAGAAGCAACAGCAGGGATAGTTAGAGTGCATACAATTGATTCCAATCTATCCATCACTTAAACTACAGTCTAGGACATCAGGAGGTCAAAAAACAAAACAAAACAACAAAAAAATCCAAAACTTTTGAATCAAGAAACGCTTTGTCCATTCCAGGTCAAGGAAAATCATGACGCAATTTGGCTTGATTCTTTGACTTTAGAATAGTTTCTCACTTTTCAGTAGAGAGAGTTTAAGGTTGGTTTGTGAACATTTAGTAATGAACTAATAGTGACAGTAGTGGTAAGCATCTTTAAACTGCACTTGGGGGAGAGCAGCTTCTACCTACCAAGATCTTTGGATTCTAAACTAATTCTTCTGATTGGGGCATTATGGAATTGTAAGTAGGAAAGATATTTAGTAATTCAAATAATTTTGATGCCAAATAATGAACATCTATTGTCTAAAGGACTGGTCCTATTCCTTAAGGGGATCAGAGATGACAGAGACATAGACACCACTAGCAAGCTGCTTATAATCTGGGAGTGGAGGGGAAAAGGTTACACATATAATGATAATATATACAAAGGGCTCTAAAGGGGCATCCGGAATTTACTGACTCATCTATAATACTGTATTTGAGGCCATGGGATCTAACTTTAAATTTTCCAAAGTCCTACCCAAACACCCATGGCTGCTGGAATCAAAAGATTCAATGCTAGAAATTGAAAGGCCATTAAACCTTGGAATTATAGGTAGAGGTAGGAGACAGGAAGGGCACTCCAGGCAGAGAGAACATACCAGAGTCAAAGAGATTAATAAAATGCTCCAGATGAGGCATTAAGAGGGTACACCTGGTATTCAGGTTTGCAGCTTCTTCAACAACTGTCTCTGGTTAAATACAACCTAAAAAAACAATGAAAAACAAAGGGAAAAGCCATCTCTACAACAGCACTATAAATATTCTTAAGCATTTTTTTCCTCATACTTCTAAAGAACAAGTCTTTGCAGTCACAATTTGATTTTAACTTTTTAAATGTGAAAAGAAATTTCATATGTGTATATACTTTTTGCAGCTTGTGTGATTTAAAGGAAAAAATACAACAGGCAAATCTATTGCTTTTGTACTTATATTAGAAATGCCAGATGCATAACCACAATTTAGGTTTGCTTTTTTTTTCAACTCAAACAATAGTGTTCCCTGAAGCAAAATTGGCTTAACTTGGAGAGTAAATGCTAAAATTTAATGTTTTGAAATCTTGCAGAAAAATTTGTTGGCAACTAAAGATCTTGTTTTGCCAAGTTTTACTCCAAAATAATTTTCTTACTCAGAGTTGATACAGGGAATGGCAATTCTCACTTGAATATATGGCAGTTAAACAGCTGAGCCAACTAGCATGCTGAGAGATGGGGAACAGACATCTTAGACGAGTAGAAAGGACCTGTTTATTTCAGTGATAAGAACTCTGAAGACCAGAGAGGTGGGTAATTAGTTCAAACCTGCACTGTTAATTAGTGGATCAGGCAGGACTACTATTAAGTTTAAGTTGATGAGCTTTCAAAAAATATTGCCCTAAAAAAAAACCATAGAGGGAACTCTAGGCAGATGGTGGCTTGAAGCATCTCACATCCTTCTACTCAGGGCTATGACCCCAACTCAGCCACTTCCTGTGGGGCCAATCAGCAGGATTAAGCCAAGGCCTGTTTCCATACTTTCTCTTCTTTGGGATAGAACTTTAGGGCTCAGTACAAAAGCTTAAGGCAAAGATCTGAAAACTTGGGGAGAAAGTCAATTTCAGCTCTCCTGAACTTTAGCTCTCCTGAACTTCAAGAACTTCCTGACCCTAAGAAACTGAAGAGAAATTAAACAGTTGGGTTTACTCATCTCTACCTCTGAGATCTGGAAAACAAAAGAGATCACAGAACAGAGAAGCTCTGCTTTTGTGCACCGAGAGAGGACAGATAGACAGTCTGCTGTGTGTACAATGAGCCAGAGGGCAGAGATGGTTGCAGCTTCCACCACTCTCAGAAGGGCTCCCATGTAAGGTGTCCAGATAAGCAGACATGGAAAAATGACATCCTATTAGCAGAGCCTGTCAGCCAGAGAGCAGACTGAACAGAAAAATCCACATAGACCACTAAAGAAATAGAGCTGCTTCTTTTAAAACTAGATTTAAAAGAAGTAGAGGAGTTTGTAAAAAGATCCAAATATAGCACGTGGCCCAGTTTCTAGAACTAAACCCATGTGATTTTTTGGATCTAAAGATTTAATACATGTAGTGAAAGAGAGGGCTAGCACCATGGATGCTCAAATTGGTGGCTTGGAGGACCAGGTGAAAGAATATGTTCAATCACAGAGAAAGAAAAGAAAAAACTATATGGAAATATGAGGGGAAATGTGTACACTTTTGAAGATATATTCATGAGAAAAATAGAATTTGCAGAATGGGGAAAAGATACAGATGAAAGAAAGACAATCATTAAACAAATACTTAATGAAAATGTCCCTGAGCTAAAGAATACCTGAATTAGCAGATTTAAATAGCTCATCAAGTTTCAGATAAGACTTCTGAGATAATACGTACACCTAGGCATATCTTTATAAAATTCCTGCACTGTAATGATAAAGACAAATAAATATTTAATGCATCCAAACAGAAACGTGTATTTTAAAAGGAAAAAGAGTCCGATTGGTAATGAAGTTTTGTAATCCCAAAGCTATGAGATAGTAGAACAATATCTACAGATGCTTTAGAATAAAAGACTGGATCTGTGATAAGATATTATTCACTGACAGCTTATAAGACTGTTATTTGCAGAGATTACTCCGCCCACATATCCCACCTGAGGAAACACTTAAGAAAGAACTCAAACCAGAGAACAAATCAATGTGATCTTTATGATAGATGGAATGAATGAAGAGGCAAAACTGGTGAGCAAAGAACTTGGTAACATATTGATAATTAAACATAACTGAATAATGATAAACAATCTGGGACTTTGTAAATTAAGTGATAAACAAGAATTCTAAAAACAGAAGAGGCCTACTGCAATGAAAATTCTAATAATTGTCAGAAACTAAAAGTACTAAATTATTTGAGACAGAGTTTGGATGGGAGAAAATAAAAGCATTCCAGAGGCCTCATATGGGGTGCAGATGGCATTGGGGGAAGCTAGTGGGCAAGTGGGAATATTCCAAAGATCTTGCCTTATTGGATAGAAGAAGAGAAGCAGTAAAACAATAAAGAATCTTAGTAGGGAAAGAGTTATGATCTGTTTTTCCTATAATATTAAATAAGTATGCATATAATTGTGAACACAAAGAAAAGGAAGGCAACCATTAATGAAAGATGAAATGATAGTAGGACTTCCAAGTTAGCAAGGAGAAAAAAGCAAATTAATAAATTAATAACAACTTAATCATACAAGCAAACTAAGGAAAAAGAAAAATTAAAATAATAAAGTAAGGAGAAAGAATAAAGTCAAGTATATCATGATGCAATAGAGAAAGAGAATGTTAGACTGGAGTGAAAATCAAAGGTAGGCTATATACCATGTGTTAAAAACCCAGTTAAAAATGAGATGGTAAAGTTTGAAAATAAAGGGATAAACAAAGACTAGGTAAATGTAACTTGAAAAATCAGGAGGGCTCATATTACTATCAGACTGAGTAGAATTTAAAGTTAAAATTCCTATATAGAAAAAAATTACACTATATTAAGTATAATTTATGAAGCAGGAAATACCATCATGACTCTGTGGATACCAAACAACACAATAGTTAAATAAATAAAGCAAAAACTATTGGTAATTCACAGAGAACTAAGTAAAAAATAATGATAGTAGCATATTTCAATTTGTGTTTTTCAGAATCAGAAAGATCTACTAGACAAAATATTAGGAAGGACACAGAGAAGTTGAATGATATAGCCAATCAACTTAATTTAAATCTGTGTGGAATCTTAAATTTGGGCACTAGAAAATATTTTTGTTACATTCAATGGAAATTTATAAAAATCAATCACATATTTGGATTCAAATAAGACTTCAATAATTTTTTATCATAAAGGCCACACTCTGAAAATAATCAAATAAAATAAATGAGAAAAAATCTTAAGTGGTAAAAGCTTATCCTCTTTGAAGTTATGAATCACTTTCCTATATAACCTTTGGCCTAAAGGGGATGTGAAGCTAAAATTGCATTCTATCTGGAAAGAATGAAATCAAAAAATTCCTTTATACTATCACATAAAAAACAGCAAAAGCAATATTCATGGCAAAAGCTATAACCTTAATTGCCTTTATATTAAAAAAGAAAGAATAAAACTAAGGGAAGTTAACATTCATCTTGCAAAACAACAGAATTTACCAAAGCAGTGTAGGAAAAGAGAATTAACTTAAAGCAATCTGAAAGTAATGAACTAGAAAACAAAACAAAATGAAAATAGTAGAAGAGAAATTCAAAAGCCAGCTCTTTGATGAGACCCCAAAAAGAGATACACATCTTATAATCCAAATTAAGGGGAAAAAAGTGAGAGAAAATGTAAAAATCCACAAGATTGTGGATGAGAAAGGAGACATAATCATATGCAGAAACAGAATAAATTCAAAGAGACAAGAGAATATTACATGAAACTCTATGGCAACAGATTTAAAAACCTAAAGAAACTGGATAATATAAATAACTCAAGTTACTTGAAAACTTGAATAGACCAGGTAATATAGATGAGGTTAAAAGCAGCTAAATACTTACTATCAAAAATAGCAACTGGATAATATTACAGCTGATTTTTACCAAACTTTAAAAAAAAAGATTCACTCATTCACTGTCCTGTTCTTTGTTCCTTCATTTCTTCCTTCCTCCTTTCCTACATTAGAGAAAAATTTATCAAGTGCTTAGTTTGGGGCTGTGGCGTACAACATTAAATAAAACAAAACCCCTGTCCTTAAAGAGCTTACCTTCCATTTTACAGCTCTTAGATAAAGATGGTAGGCTGCTCAATTCTTTTTATCACATAATCATTTTAAGACCAAAACCTATCTAAAATATTATAAAACAATAATCCTCTAACCAAGCTCACTAACAAATATAGATATAAAAATTTTAAATAAGATATAATCAATGGAATGTAGATGGTGTCAAAAGATACACTGACTAAAAATGTTTGTGTCAGGATTTTAATCATGGCCCCAAATGAGGAAATTTATCACTATAATTCACTGTATCAACAAATTAAAGAAACAGTATAAATATACAAATGGTATCTGAAAAAGTGATAAAATTCAACAATTTCTAAAATAAAACTCAAACAATAAGAACAGATGAAAAAGGATTATCTACATAAAGAGTTAAGATATTGGTTCCATATATATTTAAACTCTTTTCCCAAAATGCAGAGCCTTTTCCCTTCACTTGTATTAGCTCTACAGAATTAAAAATTTTAATCCTAGTTTTCACCTATTATCAGAATAATTGTGATCATATTAGTCACAAAGCAAATCAAGGATTTAGACATAGTCAACACTTAAACATCCCCTGCAAAATGAAGGTCCACAAGCCCAATGAGCTTCCTGTGGAATTTCTAGCCACTTAAGCCTTGCATAGGGGAAAGTGCTTAATAAATATTCTTTCAAGGTGAGCAAGTCATTTAATCTCCAGGAGCTCTAGGGTTTTTTTCATAGCAGAATAGGAAGGCATGCCCTGCCTATCTTGTCAAGTTGCTAAAACAATTTCATCATTAATATATGTGAAATTGGGAGAGAAAGGATTAAGATGGCGGCCCAGAGACACCAGCTGCCAGATTGTCTCAGAAAGAAGGAAAAGTTTTAGATGAAAAAGAAAGAAACAAATAAACAAACATAGATCAGGTGTAATTCCAAGGGATAAGCACCAGAACCTACAAGAGATTCCATGGGAAGAAGTTGCAGAACAGAACAAGAAGGAGCAAGATATCAGCAGAAGTCAACCCCCGAGAGACGTAAAGTCCAGCAAAAATGGTAGGTAGAGAGGTTTGTTTCTCCCTTGCTCACATCTCTGCCAGTCAGTAGGCTGCTGAGCTGCTAGAGATCCTTTTTACCCTCACAAGCCCCAAAGTGACTGCTGCCAGTGAACTGGGAGCTTCTTGAGGACAAAGCACCAGGCTGCCAGCCCCCTTGGGGTGTTTCCCATCACCGCAGACACAAGCTGAGACAGCAGGCACCATATTGCTTCTCCACCCACCGTGTGCCTTTGTCCTCCCCAGGGGGCTTCAGCCCCTCAGTTTTCATCTCGCTTGTTCCCACATAAACATTTCCCAACTCCTGCCCAGACTGCAGGAGCCACTGGGGCCAGTGGATCCCAGGGGATCTGCATGACCCCAGAGCTTGGACATACTGGGCAGGCTGCCTTCTGGAGAGAGGGACAGAGATGACCAGAGTGCTAGTTTTCCTTTATCCAGACTCTTTGCCTCACCTACCCATCCCCTGCCTGTGGCTGCCAAGAAAGAGGATTGAACCAGGGCTCTCAGGAGCAGCTGCTTCCTCTCTCTTGGAGTATCCACCACACCAAGGCTTCCACAGAGAGAGGGGCTCAAATCTTTCCTCTTATGACATGCAGCAGACTAAGGGGTGCTTGGACAGTGCACTCCCTGATCACCAGCCCTCCCTGATGCTGCTTGCTCAGATGCTCCATCAGGGCAGGGCACACCCTGAAGCAGAGGCACATCAAACCTGCTTGATCACACCACAGGCAACTAGGGACCAGCACACTTCTCCCTGGCACAGTCAGGCACCCGGGGACAGGCCTACAGGCCAGATACCATGCCCCCAAGACTCAGCTGTGTTGTTCAGGGGCATGGAGGGGAGATTTGTGAACTAACTTTGGGAGGCGAGAGAGCACACATGGGCAAAACTGAGAGGAGAGAGTAGCATGGGTCCCAGCTGCAGCATACTTGTGGAGCAACTCTCCCCCCACAGGAAGGCTGTGCTCTCAGCCCAGGGCAGGATCCTGGACAGGGAAACGCCAAGCCTGCTGTGCCATTGCTGGGGAGCTCAGCTAGTTTGAGCTCCTGTCTACTGGTAGATGCTAAAGGGAAGCTTCAGAGCAGAGGAGGGCAGAGAAGAGTGAAACTTGTTCCTGACAGCCAGATTGTGGATTTGAGACAGCCCATCTCCCACAAGCAGATTTTCTGGCTGGGTGAGTCCACTTCAGTCCCTCCTTGGAGGCCTGCCAAGACAGCTACATTACCAAATTTTGTGGAGCCTGAGGGCAGGCTCACCCAACCCAGCCCTGACCAGCCTCACTCCCCCACCCACCTCTGCCATGGCAGAGAATAAGGACTCTGGAAGTTCCAGGGCCCCACCCGTCACCTGGGGCCTTTTAGTGCTTCTCCTGAGGGGCTAGAGCTGGTCACAGGTCCCCAAAACAACACTGCAGCTTGTTCCTTCCAGCAAACAACACCTACTGACAGGGAGGTCAATTTGCATGCCCTTTACAACATTTACTGACTCAATCATACAAGGTGTGGTTGATACTTACCCACAAGCACCACCTACTATCTCAGATATTAAACTGGGTGTGCCAACACAATTCACATTGTTAAGAAGACCACAGGGCTGTGGAAAGAGAAAGGATTTCAAAGACCTCCATCCTCCCTCATAAAAGAGAGACAGGGAATGTGCACACACACAAAGGTCACCACAGCTACAGCCTACAAACAACTAGCAACTGAGAAAACCCATCATGCTAAGGATATCTATAACCAAGGCACCCATCCAGACCCTAGATCTCCACCAAAGCACCCACAAGCAAAGCCAAAGGTTCTTACCCATCATATGCTATGGTCACACCCTTCCAAGTGAGGGGGGGATAAATGCCCCAGCTAAACAAAAGAAAATCCAAAAATAAGAAGCAAAAGCTGCTCCAGATAAGAAGGAATCAGCAAAAGAACTCCAGAAATATGAAAAATCAGAGCAAAAGGACACCCCCAGAAGGGAACACCAACTCACTAGCAATGGATACCAACCAATATGAAAATCTTGAAATGACAGATAAAGAATTCCAAATATGGATTACAAGGAAGCTCAACAAAATCCAAGAGAAAATGGAAAATCAACTCAAATAAACCAGAAAAACAATTCAGAAAAGTGAAAAATTCATTTAAGGAATTACAAAACACAGTGGAAAATTTTAAGAATAGACTAGACTAGGCAGAAGAAAGAATCTCAGAGCTTGAAGACAACTCTGTTGAATTAAGTCAGCCAGTCAAAAATAAAGAACAGAGAATCAAGAAGAATGAACAAAGCCTACAAAAAACATGGGATTATGTAAAACAGTCAAATATAAGAATCATAGGCATCCCTGAGGGTGAAGAAGAAAATACACAAGGGCTGGAAAACCTAGTTGAGGGAACAATTGAAGAAAACTTCCCTGGTCTAGTTAGAAATGTAGACATCCAGGTACAAGAAGCTCAACAAACACCTGGAAGATTCATTGCAAAGAGGCAATCACCAAGACATATAGTCATCAGACTTGGCCAAAGTCAGCATGAAGGAGAAACTCCTGCAAGCTGTGAGGCAAAAATACCATGTAACTTACAAGGGAAAACCCATCAAGCTAACTGCTGACTTCTCAAATGAGATCTTACAAGCCAGAAAGGATTGGAGCCCCATCTTTAGTCTTCTTAAACAGAACAGCTCCCAGCCTAGATTTTATATCCTATAAAACTAAGTCTCATATATGAAGGAGAAAAAAAGACTTTTCCAGACAAGCAAATACTGAGGAATTTGTCAAGACCAGAACTGCCCTGCAGGAAATATTCAGAACTGCATTATACATGGATCAGCACAATAGACACCCACCAGTATAAAACTATCCAAAAGCTAAAGCTTATAGCTCATATAAAACAATTGCACAAGAGATAAAACAAAGCAACAATATACTACCCGAATGGATGAACAGAACAGCATCCCACATATTGATTCCATCAACCAACGTTAATGGTCTGAATGCCCAGCTCAAGAGACATAGGCTGGCTGAACAGATGAAAAAATACAACCCAAATATCTGCTGTCTCCAGGAACACATCTAACCCACAAGGACTCATACAGACTCAAGGTGAAGGGAGGTAAAAAAAATATTCCATGCAAGGGGAAATGAAAAGAAAGCAAGTGTAGCCATTCTCATATCAGATAAAGTTGACTTTAAATCAATAATAGTAAAGAAAGACAAAGATGGCCATTATATAATGGTAAAGGGAGCAGTTCAACAAGAAGACATAACCCTAAATATTTACACACCTAACTCAGAAGCACCAAGATTCATAAAGCAAACCCTACTAGATCTAAGCAAAGAGATAAACAGCAGCAACGTAATTGCCAGGGACTTCAACACCCCACTGACAGAACTGGACAGATCATCCAAGCAGGAAATAAATAAAGAAATGTTCAACTTAAACAGGACTCTAGAACAAATGGGCCTAACAGACATTTATAGAACATTTTACCCCAAAACTACTGAATATACATTATTTTCATCAGCACATGGAACATTCTCCAAGACTGAACATATCTTAGGCCAAAAAACATGTCTCAACAAATTAAAAAAAAAAGAAATAATACAATGTATCTTCTGAGAGCACAGTGGAATAAAACTAGAAATCAACTGCAAGAGAAACACTCATTTCTACACAAAGTCATGCAAATTAAACAACCTTCTGCTTAATGATTATTGGTTCAATAATGAAATTAAGGTAAAAATCAAAATATTCCTTGAACTGAACAACAAACGAGATACAAGCTACCAAAATCTATGGGATTCAGCAAAAGCAGTACTAAGGGGAAAATTCATAGCCTTAAATGCCTACATCAAAAAGACAGAAAGATCACACATTAACAATCTAATGACACATCTCAAGGAACTAGAAAAGGAAGAGCAAACCAACCCAAAGCCAGCAGAATAAAAAAATAACTAAGGTCAGAGCAGAACTAAATGAAATGGAAAGCAAAAAGACAACACAAAGGATCAATGAAATAAAAAATTGGTTCTTTGAAAAGATAAAGAAAATTGGTAGACCTCTTGCTACATTAACCAGGAATAGAATAGAAAGGACCAAAATAAGCTCAATCAGAAATGAAAAAGGAGATATTACAACTGATATCACAGAAATACAAGATGTCATCATCTGTGAATACTATGAAAATCTCTATGCACATAAATTCAAAAACATAGAGGAAATGGAAAAATTCCTGGACACACAACCTCCCAAGACTCAATCAGGAAGAAATAGAACTCCTGAACAGACCAAAAACAAGCAATGAGAGTGAAGCAGTAATAAGAAACCTTTCAACAAAAGAAAGCCCCATACCAGATGGATACACAACCGAATTTTACCAGGCCTACAAAGAAGAGCTGGTACCTAAACTGCATAAATTATTCCATAATATCAAGAAGGAGAGAATCCTCCCTAACTCATTCGATAAAGCCAGTATCACCTTGATATCAAAGTCAAGAAAGGACACAACAAAAACAGATATTCATAAATATCCCTTATGAACATAGATGCAAAAATCCTTAAAATATTTAATACTAACAAACCAAATTCAACAGCACATCAAAAAAAAAAAATTCACCATGACCAAGTGGGTTTCATCCCAGAGATGCAAGGATTGTTCAGCATATGTAAATCAATAAATGTGATTCACCAATAAACAGAAGCAAAAACAAACATATGATCATCTCAATAAATGCAGAAAAAACATTCAGTAAAATCCAGCACCCTTTCATGATAAAAACCCTCAACAAACTAGGCACATAATAATGAATGGGGAAATGTTGAAAGCACTCCCACTAAGAACTGGAACAAGACAAGGGTGACCATTGTCACCACTCTTATTCAACATAGTACTGGAAGTCCTAGCCAGAGCAATCAGGTAAGAAAAAGAAATAAAGGATATGCAAATTGGGAAAAAGGAGATCAAATTATTGTTTTTTGCTAAGGATATGGTCTTATGTCCATAAAACCCCAAAGACCCCACCAAGAGACTCCTGGAATTGATAAATAAATTGAGCAAAGTCTCAGGTTAAAAAATCAATGTACACAAATCAGTAGCATTCCTATACACCAATAACAGTCAAGCTCAAGCTGAGAGTCAAATTAAAGACTCAGTGCCATTCACAATAGCCACAAAGAAAAATACTACAAAGAGAAAAATCTCTACAAAGAGAACTATGAAACACTAAGGAAAGAAATCACACATGACACAAAAAAATGGAAAAAACATACCATGCTTATGGATCTGTAGAATCATTGTTAAAATGTCCATACTACCCAAAGTGATTTACACATTCAATGCAATCACTATGAAAATACCAATGTCATATTTCACAGACCTAGAAAAAATAATTCTACACTTCGTTTGGAACCAGGAAAGAGCCTGAATAGCCAAAGCAATCTTAAGCAAAGAGAAAAAATCTGGAGGCGTCACCTTACCAGACTTCAAATTATACTACAAGGTTATAGGAACCAAAATAGCATGGTATTGGCACAAAAATAGACACACAGACCAATGGAACAGAACAGAGAACCCAGATATAAAACAATCCCCATATAGCCACCGATCTTTGACAAAGAAGACAACAATATACACTGGGGAAAAGAAGTCCTATTCAATAAATGGTACTGGGAAAATTGGATAGCCACATGCAGAAGAATGCAACAGGATCCATATCTCTCACCACTCACAAAAATTAATTCAAGAAGGATACAAGTCTTAAATGTAAGACATGGAACCATAAGAACTCTAGAAGAAAATGTTGGAAAAACTCTTCTAGATATCAGCCTAGACAAAGGATTTATGAAGAAGACCCCAAAGGCAACTACAGCAACAACATAAATAAATAAATGGGACTTGATTAAATTAAAAAGGTTCTGCATTGCTAAGGAAATAATCAACAGGGTAAATAGACAACCTACAGAATGGGAGAAAGTATTAGCAAGCTATACATCTGATAAAGGGCTAGTAACCAGAATCTACAAAGAACTCAAGCAAATCAGCAAGAAAAAAACAAACCACCCCATTAAAAAGCTGTCAATAGACATGGACAGATGCTTTTCAAAAGAAGATAGATAAATGGCCAATAAACATATGAAAAAATGCTCAACATCACTAATCATCAGGGAAATGCAAAGTAAAACCACAATGAGATATCATCTTACCCCAGTTAGAATGGCTTTTATTAAAAAGTCTAAAAACAATAGATGCTGGCGTGGATGCAGAGAGAAAGGAATGCTTATACACTGTTGGTGGAACTGCAAATTAGTAAAACCTCTATGGAAAACAGTATGGAGATTCCTCAAAGTACTAAAAGTAGACCTACCATTTGATCCAGCAATCCCACTACTGGGTATTTACCCAAAGGAAAAGAAATCATTTTATCAAAAAACACCTGCACTTGAATGTTTATTAATGCACAATTCACAATTTCAAAGATGTGGAATCAACCTAAGTGCCCATCAGTTCATGAGTGGATTAACAAAATGTGCTATATGTATACTATGGAATACTACACAGCCATGAAGAAGGATGAATTAAGGCCTTTTGCAACAATTTGGATGGAACTGGAGACCATTATTCTAAGTGAAGTATCTAAAGAATTGAAAAACAAACACCACATGTACTTGCTATTAAGTTGGAACTAACTGATGAGCACACATGTGCACAGAGGGAAGTAAAACTCAGGGAAATTCAAACAGGGGGTAGGGATTGGGGGTGGGTGGGTGAAAACCTTCCTATTGGGTACAATGAACACTATCTGGGTGATGGGCACACTTATAACCCTGACTCAAGTCTAACAAAATCGATACATGTAACCAAAAACATTTGTACTCCCATAATATTTTGAAATTAAAAAAAAGAAAAATAATTTGATGATATTGTGCATAGTGATTGGAGAAAGAAATACATGAAAACCAATGCCATTCCAGTTCTACTTAGCAATAGAAAGCAGGTAAAATAAGACAATTATGCCCTTCATTTTGCTATTAAATAATTTCAAATATATATATGTGAAAATGTTTTGTGAACTAAAAGGTTTTCAGAGGGTTATCTGAATGAAGTAATTCTAGGCATAGATCCTCAAGAATGACTTCCTAAAAGAGTATACAGAGCTAGATTTTTATCCTCACCCTTTGCAGCCATCACTGTCTATCTGATATTACAGTCATTCATGGTATGATTGTCCTTGATTATTTTGAGGCTTACGTGGAATTTTATTCACTCAGTTGACAAATATTTACTGAGCACTTTCTATGTGCTAGGCTGCAATAACAAAATACCATAAACTGGGTGGTTTATAAACAATAGAAACTTATTTCTTCCAATTCTAGAGTTTGGGAAGTCTTAGATCAAGGCACCAGCAGATTCAGTGCCTGGTGTTTCTTTTCTCCAGTTCATAGATGGTAACTTTTCACTGCATCCTCACATGGTGGAAGGGAGTAGCTAGCTTTTTGTGGTCTCTTTTATAAAGGCAGTAACCCCTTTTATGAGAGTGGAGCCCTCATGACCTAATCACCTTCCAAATGCCCCACCTTCTAATACCATTACCTTGGTGATTAGGATTCAACAGTATGAATTTTTTGTGGAAATATTCATACTGTAGCAACATCCTACATTAGTTTTGAGTTAATCAATAACATTCCTGAACCACTGATTTGATATGCTAGTTCTACATTATTCCAATACATGTTAAAGAATACACACACACAAAAAATTTAAGTTCATCTGTGTACCGGCAATCTCCCATACCACCAGTAGTACATGCATCTTGTTTTTGGAAACAGAAAAGGAATATAAACTAGTAAATAGTAAATTAAAATGTACCTCCTATACTCTAGGAATAATTGAGCAGGACCAGATTTTGGTGGATAAAAGGAGAAGACTGTCCTCTGTTTCTAGCAATCCCCATATTAGGAATGCCCCTTGTTCTCAATGAATGAAGGAAGAGGCCCCCCACTACAATAACTGAAACAAGAAGCCGAATTTGTTGCTTACAAGTAAAGGCAGGGCTGTGTTTTTGGACATAGCTTACCAAAGCAAATTTCTGATCAAATATAGGGTGATGGGAAGTATGGAATTCAGGATTGGTGAGCTTTCAGGAGAGCCTCATAAAAGGCTCATCCATTGGCCTTTAGCCCGGAAGCCTGGTCACTGGAGCACAGCTATTGTTGATTAGCTGCCTCTGGGAAGCTGGGGCTATCACCGATTGGCTGACTCTCAGAAGCTGGGGCTATCACCGATTGGCTGACTCTCAGAAGCTGGGGCTATCACTGATTGGCTGACTCCCAGAAGCAGGGCTATAATGCACAAGTGTAACTGTTCATTTGGAAGGGGTTTAACACCAGTGCTGATGTAGTAAAAAGCAGTCAGTACTTTCTTAGGACAATAGGTGAGTTTTATTCATACAACCAAAAAAAGGAGATAAAATAAGTAGCAAAATGATTCCAAGGTGGACAATGAATTGATTTAACCTCAGGATTCCAAATATACCTATTGAAGAATTCATTTTAATTTTTAATTTTTAAAAAATGTTTCTTTTTTACAAATAGTAAAACCTGTCAAATCAGCAGCATCAGTTTATTCAAAACTGTTTGGACTACTAATAAAAGTTTAGGAGAAAACATAGCTCTCAATAAGTAAATAAATCTTTTCTGCTACTTACTCCTACTTGGAACTCACCATATAGAGCTGCCCATGTGAGAATCAACTTCCACTGGAATGTTTACTCTTGTGACTTTGCATGGTGTCTTAATACTTATGGGCCATCTCAGTTTGGGCCACCTATAGATGACTATCTGTTTGGAGGTGACCCTCATAGTTTCCAAAATAAATTTTGCATATGCCATATAGCCTTTATTTTAACTCTTATCACCCAAAATAATCCCTCTCAATTTAGACAAATACTGGCTGTTCATTTTTTCATGACACATTAATTAACAGACAGATACACACATGTATAGTGCACATGTGGCTTCAGAGGAATCCTCAGGTGTGCAGATGGCTTACTTACTCATTCAAAGCACATTTTTCACTAATACTTTAAATATGGAAGTTATGCTGTTCTGCCTCCTTACCTATCACCCTTTGATAATCTAAACATAGATTAGATCCAGGCAACAGGTTTATGATTTTTAAAAAGTATTCAATATGACTTCTTTTATATACATGAAATATGTGTACTTACATACACACATGGTCATATATATACATGCACACACACACGGCACTAACTTTTGTGTGTGTGTGTGTATGTGTATATGTGTACTTCTACTTGGCCTTCTCTTTAAAATAAACGTAAAATTTGGTTTATAAATAATTTCCAGAATTTAGTGTCATGATATAAGATTCAGGCCTAATTATAGGCATTGAAACAAATAGGTAAGCCTGTCATGTCAGCAATTCATATTGCCAACTGTAAATGTAGAAAGATGTTATACTTTATGCCATTTTATCATTTATGCCATTTGAATACAGGGTTCACTGTTTTAACTAATCCTGATCGACCAAGTTTTAAAACATTAAGATATTGGGACTGTTCTGTTTCAAATCCAATACTTCTTCAAACTTCTTGGAGTGTGATGCTGCCATTACCTTTCCATGTAGACGCTCACTGTGCTTTTTCTTTTCATTTTGGGAAAAATAATGTGACATAATTAATCAGTATTCTCTAGGTCTATATATTATGATATATAATTCACCATAGTTGCTAGGGAGTCTGGCTTTTCCTATTATATTATTAATATACAGATAATGATAATAGCAACAATAACTTATTTTCTTATATATTCTTTTATTCATATTTCTGAATTATAAAATAAAACTTGCTGAGATCCTCCTAGGTGGCAATATTTTGCAAGATGCTTGAAGAGATACAAAGATGACTAGTTTATAATCTAGTGAGAGGCTTATATTGTTACTCACAAAATCCTGATAATTTATAATGTGAACGTAAGCTATGAAATGCAGATAAAGTGGCCCTGACTCAACCACTTAAAGCCAGGGTGGTTTGTGGCAAGTTACCTAAATATTCTAACCTTCAATTTCCTCATCTGCAAAACAGAAACAGTACTAATAATCCTCTTACAGAGACCTTGTGAAGATTGGCTGAATAATTATGTGAGCAATTGGCTTAAGTACGGTGCCGGCACACTGTAAATACATACTCAATTTAAAAAAATTAACTTTTAAAATAAAAAAATTTAAATTGAGTATGTGAAAAAATATATAAGCTATTTTTATTAATATTTGATAAGGCAGGAATGGTTATTTCCTATTACACAGAAAGGTAACACAGCAAGTCATTGACAAGTTAGTATTAGAAGTATGCTAAGAAAAACCACGTCCACAGATGGTCGGCTTCAGTTACCCTGAGCTTCTCCTTAACTCAGAATAAAGCCTCTCAAGTGATGTCCTCAGGGTATGGATGATTCACAACCATTCTGGAGGAGCAAAGGACATATTTCATAGTTTTGATCCACATGCTAGTTTTGAACCCACCCGAGGATGGGATCTACCTTACCAGGTTCTGACTATAAGTTAGGGTCAGACAAGGGATGTGATCACGAAAGGATTTGCTTTTGCTTTACCACCTCCAGCCTTAGCTCTGGTTGCGCTGCCTCTCTCAAACATTCTTCGCCTCTGGGACTGGCCGAAGGAAAACAGCCCTTGCTTGAAAATGCCCTCCTGAGTATATCTGTGTATTGTCTTCTTTGAGACCCTTATTAATTCATTCTCTGTGCCACAGATTGCATTTGGCAAATCCCCAGGGGCAGGATTATATATAAAAACAAAAACATAAAGGTTGAGAGTGGAAACAAAATTTATCTCATTTAGTATTTCCAGCTCCCCACTTCTGCTGGTTTGTTTGGGTCATCTCTCTGGAGAGGGAAGGGTGGCCAAGGCACATGCCGTATCTTTTCCAGCTGACCTTCTGACATACTGTAAAGAAACAAACTAAATCGGCAAAGAAGAAAATTGAGCAAATTCTTGTTTCCTTTCTCTACCAAAAGCTTCTAGTTTTGCTCTCAAGATATTTTTCTGTTGACTAATCTCCCCTAGCTTTTCCCCCAATCTCAGATTTTCTTATATGCTCTTTCTCGGGCTTCTAGAACCAATCTCATCTTCCCTCCATAGCACTTACCCTATTCAACCCTAATGGAGGTTTCCATGTTCTGCCTTCCCCCTCAGGTTGTGTGCACTTCAAGGGAGTGTTCGTCATTGTGACTCATCTCACACGGTGCCTGGAACAAAGAAAGGCTGCCAGGTAGAGTAGAAAGAATATTATATCTGGAGTAATTCAGATAGCAGTTCATATCTGGTTTCTTATTGTTAATTGTGCTATATTAAGTAAATTGCCTAAATTATTTGAACCTCAGTGTCTTAGACTATAAAATAAGAATAATATCATCTTTATGGAGTTGTTTGGAAGACTAGAAGTAGCAAATGCAAAGTGCCTGTCACATAATAGAAACTTAATAAATAATTTATTATTACTACAGCAGGTGCCTAATCAATGTTTGCTGAATAAGAGAGATTATGCATTACTATGATATACTTATTCTTCCCCATGCTGCATTATAGAATGGGGAGAGGAGAATGGATTTTATTTATTTAAGGTACAAGTAGAACACTTATTTATAAAAATCCCCTTGAGTGAGTCAGCATTCTTTTTATACATATATACATATATATAAAATATATGTTTTTATATATAGTATAACAAAAAGTATATGTACTATTATACAATACAGTATATAGTATAGCCCAAAACTCTTACTAGATGGGAAAAGAAGTATAAAAAGACCTCCACGCTGCCCCTTTGCAAGAACACTGCTTTAATGGCCATGTGCAGAGGACAGACAGCAGCAATCTAGCTAAACAGCCACCATATAGTCATGTGGAAGAGAAAAACGTCCAGGTAAGAGGGCAGAACTGTTCCAAGGACATAGTAAAGTAGAGTTTCCAAGATTGTGGCAGAAAATGGGCTGAGATGCTTAGGGCAGAGATGTTATGAGGGCCAATCCCATACCAAAACAGCCAATATACCATGGGAAAGACTTATTTATTCATTTTTTGTTGCTGTTGCAATTTTTAAGCAATGTGTTGATGTCATTATTATTTTAAAACAAGATCTTGTTCTGCAGTGGGTTGTGGAAAGGGTTTGTAAAGTTAATAAAATATTAGTCTCCACACCAGCTGGGTTTTTAAATCGGGTCATGTTATCATCTATAACATATATTTTACTATTATAGTTTTGGCTCTCACCTGTGAGTGCAAATCCAAGAGACAGACATCACTATCATGCAGGTGTTACACTGCAAGTGTCTCTGGAATCACACAAACCTGTGTTGGTTTACATCTATTTCCTAACTAGGCAAGCTTGGAGAAATATGTGTGTGTGTGTGTGTGTGTGTGTGTGTGTATCTCCAATTTTATATATTATACATGCATATATATGTATATATACATAATCGAACTGTGGTGAGAATTAAATACAGTACTAGGTGCTTGGCAAACGATAGCTATGAATATTTTTTATTCATAATGGCACTCTCCCCACTGATGCGCGCGCACACACACACACACACCTGCACATGGCCCTGACAACTAGAGGCTATTACTTGGAGTAGCATGACTCCTGTCCTTGGGTTGACTTCCCACTCTGAGAGCTCCTAGTGCTGCTATAGAAATAAACCACATAGAGCGTCCCAACACTCTACCAGTCTTCTATTGTTCCTGCTTCATGCCCCATCTCTCACACAAGTTTTAAACACAAGTCAAGGACAAATAAATAAATAAATAAATCCTTGCTATTGACTCGGGTTTGCAAACAGACTCTGATTTTCACCAAAACAAACAACTCCCACCCACAAAAGATCATTAGCTTCCAGTGTACCATTGACATGGAGATTTGCATTCAGAACTTTAAACATTTAAAATTAAATGTTACACATCCATATTTTAAAAAGTCTTTTAGTAATTTCAGCTAAATTAGCCTTCAGCCTCCTTCCATGGTTGTCAGTCGTTGTCCTGTTTTCTTCCTTGTTCTGGCCCTCTCTGATCTGCTTTCTGCCTGTCTCTCATCAAGTTTCATTTTATATCTTGTGAAGAACAATCTTGCTCTTTTTCATTTGCTTCCTGCCAACCCATGCCTTCTAGGTATCTCTCATCTTCTACCTCCAAGTGGCCAAAGTATTTTCCTAAAAAAGATAGTTTCTTCCCTAAGAGGAACAGCTGGTGCCTAAGGTTACGATAAAGCACCGGACACTTGGGGGCCCAATCTCCTCTTCTCCCTCCCGTCAGTTACTGCCACTTTGCTCAGGTATCTACTTTAAACCCAGTTGTACGGTAGGACTTAACTCACCTTGTTCCGAGAATGAGCATGTAATCAAACTTGGCCAATTCAGAACTAAGGGAAAGAGTTATGTTGCATAGCTGGAGAATAAGTTATCTGACTGTCTCTCCTACTGAACATGACTCAGAAAGCATAACAGTCAGTTGCTACTGGCGGACTTCTTATGACCACAGTGAGAAGGTTTTGGAGAGTGGATTAGAGATGGGAAAACTCTGTTGTCTGGTAATATTAAACATTAACCAAAAAAACACCATTTTTCTGGCCTGACCTCTTTCTGGACTCACACTATAAGATGATACATTTCCTTACTGTTTGAACAAGTTTGACTCATTTTTTTATTATTTGCAACCAACAGCATCTTGATCAGATGAAACACTGTTTTAATGCAGAAGCTTCATCTGCACTTAGCCAAAGGTAAACCACACAATGTTATCCCTCCTCCCATTTTTGTCTTTCCCCATATAGCATTTGCTTTCATTTTAATAGGAGTGATAGTAGGGTTTTTAATTGATATAAAATTCACATATTATAAAACTCACCATTTAACTGTTTTAAAGTGTACATGTTGTGTGATTATCACCACTAATTCCAGAACATTTTCGTCACTCCAAAGAGAAACCCTGTACCTATTTAGCAATCACTGCACATTACCCCTGCCAACCAATCCCTGGAAACTACTAATCTGCTCTTTGTCTCTGTGTATCTGTCTATTCTGGACATCTTGTAAAAATGCAATCATATAATATATGGCCTTTGTGTCTGGCTTCTTTCACTTTGCAGCATGTTATCAGTACTGTATTCCTTTCCGTGGCTGAGTAATATTTCATTTTTTGTAAATACCATATTTTCTTATTCATCAAAAATATGATGAATAGTTGGGTTGTTTCTCCCTTTTGGCTATTAAGAATAATGCTGCTATGAATATTCATATATAGTTTTTTGTGTGAACGTATGTTTTCATTTCTCTTGGATGTATACCTAGGAATAGAATTGCTGGTTCATATAACTCTATGTTTAATTTTTTGAGAAACTGCCAAATTGGTTTCCACAGCTGCTGTACCACTTTACATTCCCACCAGCAATATATGAGGATTAAAATTTCTCCACATCCTAACCAACACTTGTTATTTTTTATGTTTCTTTAAAATTATGGCCATCAACTGAGTGTGAAGGGATATTTCATTGTGGTTTTGATTTGCATTTCTCTAACGACTAATGATGTTAAACAACTTTTCTATGCTCATTGGACATTTGTATATCTTCTTTAGAGAAATACCTATGCAAATCCTTTACCCATTTTTTAGTTAGGTTGTTTTCTTTTTGTTGTTAAGTTGTGAGAGTTCTTTATATATTCTGGATACTAGGCCTTTATCAGATTATGATTTGCAGATATTTTCTCCCATTCTTTTGGTTGCCTATTCTGCCATTCTGTGGGACATTTGATAGTGTTATCTTATGCACAAAAGTTTTAAATTTTGATGAAGTCTGAGTTGTGTATTTTTTCTTTTATTGCTTATGCTTTTGGTATCATATTTAAGCTATTACCTAATCTAAGATCATGAAGATTTAAACTTATGCTTCCTTTTTAAGAGCTTTAGAGATTTAGCTCTTACATTTAGGACTTTGAGTTAATTTTTTTTAATGGTGTGAAGTAGGGGTGCAACTGTATGGATTTATTTCTGGACACTAAATTCTATTCCAATAATCCACACATTTATATGTCTACATCCTTATTCCAGTACCACACAGTTTTAATTACTTATAGCTTTGTAGTAAGTGTCAAAATCAGGAAGTGTGTGAATACCACCACTTTTTTTCTTCTCTTTCAAGAGTGTTTTGGCAATTTGGGATCCCATGCAATTTCATATGAATTTTAGGATCAGCTTGTCCATTTCTGAAAAGACTATTGGAATTTTCTTAGAGATTTAATTGAATCTATAGATTACTTTGGTAGTATTGACATAATATTAAGTCTTACAATCTATGAACATGGAATATTTTTCATTTATTTTTAGCTCTTTAATTTCTTTCAACATCATTTTGTAGTTTTGCAGTGTAAAAGTCTTGCCCTTCCTTGGTTAAATTTAATCCTAGTATTTGATTGTTTTTGATACTACTGTAAATGGAATTATAAATGCAAATGTTCATTGTACATATATAAAAACGCAAGTGATTTCTGTATGTTGGTCTGTGATAAGTAGGTTTTAATCATCATAAACAGCATCCTGAATAAGGAAGTAATAGGAGACTGAGATGGATATGTGGAAAGAAGAGAAGTCCAACCTTAGCCAGGGAAAAGATTTTAGAATTTATAAGGCCTGACCCTGTACATAAGTTATTGTCTCTCAGCTTCAAGCCCAGTTTTCTGTACTAGGCTTTTTAATTCTGGGGCTGGGACTTTGCAAATATCATTTCAGCTTTGCCACCTGCTCCCTGGTAGGCTTTGCCATTAGAGGGTGTGAGAGAGAGCCTGCAAAGCTGGAAGAGGTAGAAGAGACTGGCTCCTTTCCATTTGTTCCCTGTAGTCTGGTCTTGTCACAGCTTCCTGTGAACATCACCCTGGCAATGCTTCTTCACAATGGCTGCAGCAGTTTCTCCCCATAGCAGCAGCTGAATCCAAACTGCAGTTTTTCCAATGCTTGCAAAAGACACCGGTCCCAAAAAAGCAGATCCTTTTCCTCAGAGTTCTGAGCTTCAGCTGCCCAGGGACCTTCCCCTGAGTTTCCAAGATTTAATATTTCCAATCTCTACCATTGTTCTTTCAATCCTAGGAATAGAAACTACTTCCTGAAGTTGCTATTTCCATGGTACCTTAGTATACTGTATATCTTGTTAATGATTCTTTATCTTAAATTTTCTATGTTCCTAAAACTGGTGTGGATTCTGTCTCCTAACTGGGCCCTGATAGATACAGGAGCTAACCTTATTGAGCACGTACTGTGTGTCAAGTATTGTGCCAGTTCTGTACATTTTTTTCTCAGGTAAGTGAGAGATTATGTGTAAGGGTATCAAATACTTTTAGCAGCAAAGAACTATAGTCTTTTCCTTGTTCTCGTTCACAGTTTTTGCTCAGCTGTGAGCAATGGGGGAAGAAGAAGTCCCCAAGGTCTACAAGGATAGATATTGTCTTGATCCACCAATCCCCAAGGAGAACTATGTTGCAGAGGACTCTTACTCAGATGCATGGAGAACAATGTTTCTATAATACTGCAGTCCCCAACCCACAGGCCGCGGACTGGTTCCAGTCCGTGGCCTGTTGGGGGCTCGGCCACGGGGCGGTAGGTGGTCATCGGGTAGGCGAGCAAGACGACTTCTGTGTTTATGGGCAGCTCCTCATCACCAGCATCCCCGCATGGGCCCTGCCTCCTGTCAGATCAGCTGGGGCACTGGATTCTCAGGAGCAGCGAACCCTACTGTGGACTGCCCTAGCGAGGGATCTAGGTTGTGCTCCTTGTGAGAGTCTGGTGCCTGATGATCTGGGGTGGAGCAGGGGCAGTGGTGCTGGCACTGAGGAGCGGCTCCAAGTGCAGATTGTCATTGGCAGAGAGGTTTGACTGCACAATGAAACAATGAATGTGGTGTGCTTGGGTCGTCCTGGGACCCTCTCCCCCGCCCCCGTCAGTGGAAAGAGTGTCTTCCATGAAGCCGGTCCCTGGTGCCAAAAAGGTTGGGGACCTCTGCTACAATAGCTACTGCATCCTGGACTATGCAATAGAGTTTTCTGCCATGGTAGAAATGTCCTATATCTGTATCATCCAATACGATAGCCACTAGTTACATATGGCTAATAAGCACTTTAAATGTCATTCGTGTGACTGAGAAGCTGGATGTTTAATTTTAATTAATCTTAATTTAAATACCTGTATGTGGCCAGAGATATTATATTTGACAGCAGAGTTAAGACTTTTCAGGGTAGCAACAAACTTGAGTGTGGCTGAAGAAGCACCTCCTGGTCTTCCAGCTGTACAATTTCTCAGCGAATACAAATGCAAGTTGGGATTGTTAAATTGGGTGCCTAGGTGACTCGTCAATGAGCTTTCATGTATGAAAAGACTGTCAAAAGCAGATCATTCATGCTGGAGCTCACCTCCACAGGTGCCAGGGAACGTCTTGCCTTGGGGAAGAAAGCAAATCTATACTCCATGATTAGCCTGTGATTATATTTTACAGACAGGCATCAATGCCTGGTGATTTTGATGCACTTGGCTTTTATCTTGTGAGATTTATTTAAAGAAGCACACGCGTGGCTTAGAGCCTCAGGGAATGATAATATATAAAAATAGGAAAGCATAAAAGGAAGCAAAAGAAAACCTGCTTCATTTGTAAAAAGGCTCATTCTCCTTTCAGGTAACTCCAAATCCTACCACCTGCACCTCTTCTTTTTTCAAATCCCTTCTTTAACTCAACTCTTACACAATGCTTTTCATTATTAACCCACCAGAGGAAGCTCCCCCATACACTCTGCCCTAGTACCCTGCAACTTTTAGTGGGGGTGGGGGAGGGCAAGAGAAAAGTAATGTTGACTGGGTGGTGGGGGTTGAGAAGAGGGACATACAATGGATTTTCATCATATTCATAGGATCATAGAGCATTCTTTCTTAAAAAAATAACTAGAAGTAAATATAAATAAAAATATAACTTATTTCTAGATGGTGGACAATGTTTACTTTTACTCTTCTATAAGAATGGAAAGAAAAGTAATAGTGAAAAAAACCAATGACCCCAGCCAGTATTCTGCTCCACTTTTTCATGTTGGTATTTTCAACTATTGAAATACCTATTTCAATATCTATTCTAGAATAGATGGATCTTTATAGTGTTTGTGTTGCTGAATTAATGTTGTCCAGTAACTATTTATGTTTAACTTTTTTTTCAAGTTCATTGGTATTTATTTGAAAATGCCCCTCAACAAGACTGTTTTCATTAAACATCCACGGGGTGGAGGGGGAACATATTACAAAATGGCCCTCAATTTAACCCTCTGCAATATCTATACATATAATTTCCTTGTGTACATTTGCATAGTACTTTATAGGCTGTTGAAAGTAAAACACTTCACTAAAGTGCTCACTATTTAAATCAAGGATAATGAATAGGTTAAATGTTTAGAACTAAGAGAATAAAGAAATCAGAACTCAGTGAAGCTATACTTAAACCAGAGTATTTGAAGGTACTTACTTCTTCAGATTGGTTTCAGCTTCAAATATTTGCCTTATGAGCCTCTGAGTTAATTTATATTCATCAGATTATATACGCCAGTTTTGGTTTGGAAATGATGGTCTTTGATATCTAAATATCAAATAGAACATGTCTACTCTTTTTTGAGTGGTTTTGTTCTAAGGCTATAGCCTTCTGGAGGTTGGACTAGTTCCAAAGGTGAGAAGAGTAGAGGCTCTTTTCCAAGAACATCTCAAAGCCTGAAACATGTTACTTGTGATAACATGTTCTTGCCTGTGTCCTATTTTGCTGGCGTTTGTTATATCACCTATTCTATGGTGGCTTCATTGGAAGTGTGGCAGTTGTGTTTCAAATAGAATAATAATTTTAATCTTCTTTCAGAGTTCTCATGTAGAACCATACAAGGTCTATCATGGATGTTGATGGGTAATGATACTCTTATTTGATATAAAAATTTTGGAAGTAACAAAAAAAAAATAAGACCAGACATTATTCCTACACAGATTTTCTACAGAAATTACAAGGAACTATTGCATTTTATATAAAATACTCTCACTTTCTTCCTCATCATGATAGACTTTTTCACTGGATGTCCTTCTCTACTATGTTTCTAAATAAATAGTATGCTAGTCTTTCAGCAAGTCATTTGTTGTTTGGAATTGTTGTACAGATTTTATTAACAATATGCATAGTTTTTAATGTTAATTTAATGTGTGCAATAATGTGTAAATAACAATGCATTTGACTCAATGTTAGGAGCCTTTTTTATTACTATTGCATATTCTGTTTTGGATATCACCTCTTCCACTATCCTTGTTTCACTAAAATCTGTGATCTGCAACCAGTATTTCTTGGCCCCAACACATCTGTGATAGGATATCTTATTTTTAGAAATGATGACATTATACTGATGATGGGGGGGTGATAAGTGATAAGACAAATATTACTCAGAGGCTGCCCTTCCCCAGTGCAATATTAAGAATCTCTTATTGTAAGTAACGAGTGAAGTTCATTTAGCCATTCCTAGGTCATATTAAACTATAAAGTTTCTAATACTAAATTATTGCAATCTGATATTTAAAAAAATCCAAATTTCTAAAATGATTTTTCCAACATTATATAAAATGATTCAGCAGAAATAAGAACTATACCAGCAGATGATCTGTTTCATAAATTGTGAATGTTGCTTTGATTCATCCCTGCTTTTGCGAGGTCAATGCCTTAGTGAAGGAGAGATACAGTATAATGACCTTAGTCAAAGCATGTAACTTCTTGGAGTCTACAGTGAGTTTCCTCACTTATTAATATAAAATAATTTAGGCAAGACAAGATTTTCCCAAAGTTTCCATGGAATGCTAACTACATGAAATGGACCTAAAAGCAATGTTTTCCATTGTGAAATACATTTGGGAAATATTACACATGAAACTCTATTTTTTGTGATTCATAATAAATATTGACATATTAAAATCTTGTTAATTTGATCCCATGATTCCTTTTTAAAACGTATTACCTATTAACAACCTGTAGTATTTATGGTGAAACAGAAAACTCACTCAATGTGGTAGGTGGCATTGGAATGTTTCTGATATAGCAGAGGTAAGCTCTGGCAAGAGTGATTAAGAAATAAAGAAAAGTCACAAATAAATAATCCTCAACCTGAAAAAAAAAGAATAGTTATAGTTATTACAATAAGAGAACACTGTAACGATTTTATTTGAACAAACTTGAAGGCTAAGATGAATTTTCTAAAGTTTTTGCCATTAATTTTTATAAATATTTTGGAAAAATGACTCAAGAAAAATTCTACAAATTAATAACCATTATTAAAATTGAAATCAGTGATAAAAAATCACAGTCCAAACCATTCCAAGACCAGCTGATCATATATTTCTTTCCTAAAAGTTTTCAGTAGTGCCTTACTAAATCTTCCTTCAACAGAAAACTCAATCCTATAAAATTGTATTATTAATATATATAGAAAAATAGGAAAAGCTACCTGATTTGTCTTATGGGGCTAGTATAACCTTTATAACAAAACCAAATACACACTATATGAAAAATAAAATTTAAAAAATTAAA
The DNA here is from genome assembly GCA_023783475.1 of Daubentonia madagascariensis. NCBI lineage: Eukaryota > Metazoa > Chordata > Mammalia > Primates > Daubentoniidae > Daubentonia > Daubentonia madagascariensis. Next base: position 10,904,896 of record JAKFHU010000747.1, on the reverse strand, counting down.
GAAACAAGCAAAAATTAGTGATCACAACTATGAAAATATTAACTAAAATATTAGCAAATAGAATTCAGCAGTTTATTAAATAAGTACCATAACATTACCAAACATAAATTTTTCCTAAATTTATGTTCCTAAAAACATAAATTTTTCCTAATTATAATACTGCTTCAAAAAATCTGTTAATAGAAATTAAAGGAAAGATTTCATACAACTATCATAATAAATAAAGAAATGGCATTCAATACAATTCAACATCCATGCTTCACTAAAAATAATTTTAAGAAAACACTATAAAATTTCTTGAACTTGATAAATACTGTTTACTAAAAACTTGTATCAAATACTATGCTCTATGTTGCAACTCTATAAGCAGTCCCAATGTGAGGATGTTCATAAGTGGTGATTTTATTCAATATTATACAAGAGGTCCTGGGAAATTCAAAGAACTAAGTTGTATGGGAACTATAAAAAAAGAGGTGAGCAATCTTTATGTTCATGTGACCCTAAACTAATATGGAAGACAAAAGGTCCAGAAAACAAACAAACAAACAAAAGCTAAGATAATTTTGAGAAACGAGGTTGGGAGACTTTTTGTGCCAAGGCTTAGTATAAAGCTCTAGTAATGAAGACAGTGTGGTACTGGAGCATGAATAGACAGTGGATCAGTAGAACAGATTAGAAAGCCCAGATAGAAATCCATTCCTATTCCTACTATATGACAAGGATAGCTTCACATATCAGAAAGCAATAGATGGTGTGAAATTGACTGTCCCCATGAAAAAATAAAGTGAGATCAGGTGGCTATTACACACCATGCACAAAATGAAGTTCCAGCTGGATTAAAGATCTACACGTAAAAAACAAACATATTAAACTCAAAACATTCATAAAACATTTTCTTCTTATCTCAGGGTAGAGAAAAAATTCTTAAACAAGTCATGAAAACACAATTATGATTTTAAAAAAATGACTTCTAAAATGGGTAACATCAGAATGTCTACTCAAAGTCTCTCTCTATAGATTGAAAGACAAGAAACAGACCAAATTGTTATAATGATAAAGATTAATATTCAGATTTAAGAAATCCACTTAGTAATTATGAAAATGTCAAACAACCTGATGGAAAAGAAGGAAAAGGTTATAAAAAGGGACTTCACAGAAGAGGAAATCAGAATTGATAATAAACTTAAGAAAAGATGCTCAACCTTACTAGGAAACAGGGAAATATTAATAAACCAAAATGAGATATCATTTCACATCCATCATATCAGCAAAGATTTTAAAAATTCCTAATGCCAAGAATTAATGAGAACGTGGAGAGAAAAGTAAACACTTTGGGGAGCAATTTGGCATTATCAAATAATTGCTTCAACCCATCAGTGTTCACCAGGAGACATACACAAGAATGTTAACTATAGCATTTCAAATATAGCAAAATCCTAATAACAACCTAACTGTCCATCAAAAGGAAAATGAGTAGCCTGTGATGTGTTCATACAATGGAACAATACACAACAGTCAAAATGAGTGAACCGTAGATAAGCAAGTTGCAGAAGGACACAAACAGTATGATGTGGTTTGTATATAGTACGAAATCTGTAAAACAACATTTTATTTAGATGCACACATGCTATGTTCTAAAAGCATGCATGGGAAAGATAGCAACTTAAAAGTAGCAATTACTTCTGCATAAGAGGAACGAAATTAAAAATATCTGAAGCAAATATGGTGACAAATTAACATTTGATCAGGCTGTGTGGTGCATACATGGGTGTTTGTTATGTTATTTTTCAAAACTTTGAATGTTTTTAATATTTTACAACCAAGTATTTTTATATAAGAAACAAAGGTACAGTTAGCTTTGTGGAACTCAAATATAAATAGAAACAGTAACGAATGACTATCCTAGCTAGTGATGATTTGCCTGGATCTGAAGGCTAAGAAATCACTGCATTTACTTTCTTTTTCCTAGCTCTAACTGGACCCTCCTCTTAAAACACCTCCTCCTTTCCCCAGCATCTACCTCTGGCTTCCAACCTGGCTTGCTTACTGGGTACTCCCTTTGTTTCCTTCCTCACCTCTACAGCAACACTCTTCTACAAAGCTTTCAGACTTCAGCAGCTGATCTTTAATCCAGATTTCTGAGTGCTGAATTATTTCCCTTGGCTGACCCATTCATACCCAGCTGCTCAGATTCTTTTCTGGATATGGGTAAACAGTGATATATTCAGACTGTGAAATACTTCATGGCAGTTAAAAGGAATGAACTATAGCCACATTTCTCAACATGGATATATCAAAACATAATGGGGAGCAAAAGAAGCAAATGCTCTTCCCAAGAACAATTTCTATTGCCCTCCTGGGCCCGGATGCTGCCCACAGCCTGGCCTCAGCTGGAGGTAGGCACTGCTGGTCCATAGCTGCCCCAATTGAAGATTGGGAAACAACACGGAAAAAGCTTTTGCTCTAATGTTTATTGAAAGAACATAAATAGAATACAAAATTATATCTCTACTAGGTTTTAACATTGTAAAAATTATATATATGGACCAGGGCTGGATAGAGAGAGAAATGAAAATAGATTTTTTAAAAAATGTGTCAGGATCATGGGTAATTACCTCCCCTTTCTTTTGCATTCCATTGATACTGTTATGTGTTTGTGTAACAAGTTATTTTAAAATGTTTTTAAAAAGTAGGTTGTAGGACAGATAGAATCAATCTGTAATCTCTCTGGTAATGAACAGTGAATTCTTTCTGAGTTGATAATGGGCTTCAATTCTGCTGTCAGAACCACAGTTTATCTACAATTCCAGGACAGCCATTTCCCACTGATCACGTGCTCTGGAATAAGAATGATATAGAACACCACTGTATTATACAGATGTCTGAAATTTTAATTACAAATTTCTTTTTTTCCAAAGCCTTTTATAGATTAATTACTTCGTTGAACATTGCAGGAATGGTGAACAAAGGTTGCAAGTATTTCAAAGGCAGCTGATGGAGTTGGTGTGAGCAAAATGCTTGCCCAAACCAACTAAGGTTTAAGATTCCACTTAGTGGGATCACCCTACGCCAGTACATGCTGCAATGGGAAGGTAATAACACCCTTCTGGGAGCAGGAGTGTAACGTCTGGTCAAGATGATGGTCCTGGGTTCCAGCCCTAGCTCTGCCGCTGGGTAATCTTGAGCACGTAAAAGTTCCAGTTTTCTCTTTGGGGAAACAGGGATGATAATGCTCACCTGATGGAATGGATGTGAGCATGAATTGAGGTCATGAATGTAAAACAGCTAGCTAGGGACCTGGCCCCTAGCGGATGCTCAGTAAATAGTAGCTTTTATTTTTCACCCTCCCTGAGCTCATTATATATGGCCCTTAACTGAGTAACACAGGTGGACCATTTCTGAGCAGGCCTATGGATAGAGTAGCAATTGATATGAAATGTAATTGTCAAAGATGTGGCAGGTCTGGTGAATACCGTTATTTGAAGGGTACCAGGCCTGTGGGTTTACAACACAGCCCAACTTTCCCTTCCGTGGATTTTTCCAGCCACAACAAATCTACAGATATGTATCTATATAACATAGTGCTGAACTGAGATCATCGTAACATTCAGTTCTCTTAAATATACCAACACAATCTCGTGAGTGATAGCACCCCACATGCTCTGGTTGGTAAATCATTCTGAAACCGGCAGTTTGTTAGATGTTCTTATTAACAGAAAAAGAATAAAAGCAAAGCAAAATGAAACAAACAAAAGGTTGGGAGAGAGGAACCTGTGCAAAGGGAATATATGTCCAGCCCATTGTTATGGAGCAGAATCCAATGGCCTGTGATGTAGGATCACTGGAACATGGGACTGCCAACTAGAAGAAACCTCCTGTTGCCCCTGCCACAGCATCAGAGAACCACTTGTTTTCCTTTTCCAGAATACATGTGTGTTTATCCACACAAAAGCTGCTTGATGAACAAGGAAGTAAATGGGAGAAGGAAGAGGAGGATTGGACCAATGATACTGAGCTGAGCTTAGAAAAACCTCTGAAGGACCAGGCACCTGTTTTCATGGAGACATCTCCCGTAAAATCCCAGGGAGTCTGCACTTTGCTCTTGGGAATATTCCAAACCAGATCCTATTGTTATAGTCCTGACAGGATGCCAGATCATCTAAAGACTCAACATAAGAAAACTTCCCTCCTCATCCCAGGTGCTCAATTTTTCTGTTTCTCTCTGAACTTTGCTCATTTTCCTTAAAAAATATATATACAATAGAGCTCACACTAAAGTTTTTATCTTCCTCCAGGGTATTTTTCTTCCATTTACTTGAGGAACTGTGCCCAGAAAATATTTTGAGAATGAAATTACACCAAGAGTGAAATAACTTACAGAGCCTCAACCTTTTGGGGCATGATTTTATATTACTCATTTTAAATAACTGCTGGTGTCTGGGATTGCTATAGATATTTGTCCTGTTGCGTCATTGTGGGACATCTGAAAAATATTTTACTGGCAGCTTGCAAAGGAAAGACAAGTGATAGAGACAAGGCTGTGGAAAGTATACAGCAGGGTCTGTACAGAGATTCCAACTCCTCTGAGCTCTCAGACTCACTTTGGATAAGTCACTTTACACACTCCCCATCACCCCCTCAGGTTTCTTGCCTGTCAAACAGGGATAATAATATTTTTCCAATTTACTTCTCATGGAGATCATGAAAAGTTTTAAAAATCTATATAAAGGTATTTTGAGAAAAAATATAAATGTACACATAGGTCATTCCTATTTTCAGCCTTCAAGTTCCATTTGGGAACTTACTCCATTAGAATTAACTGCTAGTGTTCACAGCTATTATCTCCCACTTGCTTTTGCAAAACAAAAATCATTAAAGAATGTTATGGACTGAATTGTGTCCCGCCCCCCAAATTCATATGTTAAAGCCCTAACCCTACAATATGACTATATTTGGAGATTAAGCACACCTTTTAGCAACAGCTGGGAATCAAATAAAACACAAACTTCAAAGACACCCATGTGTCTGCGTCTATTGGCTGCGTTAAAATGGCTTCTCAGCTTAAGAAAGGTCCCTAAGGCCTTATTGGGAATGTCCTGATCTGCCACATGCAACCCAAGTCTCTGGGGTTTGCATTCTTTAGGGTTGAGCCAAGCTGTAAGGTGACAAGTCTTGTACCTTGATTGTCCCTTACACAATGGAAAAATTTCCCCAACTTCATCTGAATTTTGGGGCTCTTTACTTTGGTTAAGATTTGGAGTCACACTAATGTCCAATGATAGAAGTTAATGTTAAAGTTTAAATATCTCATTTTCCTTCTATGTGTTTAATAATTTACTGCGCCTTGTCCAGCTGGGTCCAGCTATTTTACAGACTCTATTAAACTAATATGTTGTCTGCTGTCACTGCTTGCCAGGTGCTCATTCTGGACACCATGGGATGATTTGGGTCAGAAATAAAATAGTTTGTTTTAATAACTCTCTGTTTTTCTTTTCTTCTTCTTTTTTTTTTTTTTTTTTTTTTTTTTTAGGGGAAGTTGGACACATTGACATGAATCCCCCAGCAGGTGATTTTGTAAGTCTTGATGTGGCCTGTGCTGTTATCCAGACTGAAGAAAACATCTATTCCATTTCACCTTCGTCTCTCTGGTTGTGAAACTGCTCTCAGATCAACGTTACCGAAAGAATTCTTCAAATTAGTATCAGAGAGAGGATTCTGCCCTGTGTCTGTCAGAGCTGTTTTCTCTCTCCTTTTTCAGCTGTGCTTTTCCACCTGCAGAAAACTCCACCCACTTCCTGAACCAGAGCAGGCAGGACGTGAGGAGTCATGGCTTTGCTAGCAGGAGGGGTCTGAAAATAGCTGTTTAGCCATAAATTCAGAATCTGGTACACCTGGTGTGAGTGCTGGGCACCTGGGGCCTGACCAAATGGTAGTCCTCTTCTTCCCTCTGCATTCTGGGCCTGGTCCACATGGCCTGGCCTTCTGCCTCAGCATCCTGCTGGGACTTCAGCCCTTTGCCGAGTCACAAAACTCTGGACTAAGGCCCTACATGTTGCCTGGCTCCTCAAAGACCTTTCCTCTGGGGAGAAAACACATGCTCCCATATTCTCTTTTCTCTCTTCCTCCTTCCTTGTTGCTGGCAACCATTGCTTTGCCCACAACTGGCTAGGCTCCTGTCTGGACACAGACACCCAGAGAATGTAACTGCATTAAGAAGATTGAGCCTTTGGTGCCAGGTTTAAGTACGTCCTGGTGGAGGCATCATGGCTTGGCCAACTAGCCCCTATACATTCATCATCCCAAAAAACTGTATCTGGTCCAAACCACGTATAGATGAGGCACCTAAGACTCGAGGAAAAAGCTGAGGCAAGACTCTATGAATCATTCATTACTGATTAGCTTGTTCAATAAATATTCATCAAATCTCTAGTATGTACAAGATATATGCTGCTGTGGTTTCACTCTCCCAGTTCAACGTATGTCCCACCATTCCTATGTAACAAATTTTAGTGTATCGAAAAATGAGATGGTCATGATGTTAGGTCTGGTGGAGAGTGAACAGGTGGCAAGGAAGTGGTTAAGGGTGGAGAGCAGGAACTGAATTGTAGCTAGGAACCAAATTGTGGCTAGTAACTGTTCTCTGGTGGGAACATACATAGTAAAAAGTCCCTAGTAACCTTCAACAGACCTAGGGCTAATCACCATCGATTTAGCATAACACGGGTGGAGTTTCATGGAGAATTCTGGAAAAGACACATGCACAGAAAGGGAAACTGTTATATAACCTACCCTGTTATGTAACCTGCCACGTGATCTGTTCTATAACCACAACCTGTCAATCACCCTCAAAGACGGGAAACGGCAACCAATCCTGCCAGAGGAAAGGCGGGACAAACTAGTGAACTTATAAAAGGCAGCATGTGCCCCGCCTCCAGCATCTTTCTCCACTCCTGGAGACTGACCCATTCCACTCTCTCTGGAACGTATTTTCACTTTGTGTAAGTTCCTTCTGCACTTTCATTCTTTCTTTTATGTGATAAACTATTTGTATAAAATTGCTCTGTATCCGTGACCACTCTATCATCAGCTCGACTCGGTACCAGTGCTCATTCTTGACACTGGGAACCGGGGGACCAGGGAACATCCACACAGATGAAGCCAACAACGACACCAAGTTCTCCCTCTATTGAACCACAGGTTTTATGTGTAAAGACATTGAAGGGGGAGCTGTGAGACTAGTCTTTTCTTCTGCAATCTACAGGAGCCACTTATGGTGCACAACTGGAGAAGTGAGTTGTTATTCCCGACCGTCTTCCAGATAGTTTCTACACTCCACAGTTTGTGGATTTTCAATAGGCAAGGAATGCGGAGGCAAACTTGTAACTGGAAAATGTGACAGAAAAAGTCTATGAGGGAAAATTATGAAATATCATGAAAACCTTAGGAAAAAAATCCCTTGAATGTTAACTAGCGAAATCTTTGTTAACCGTATTTTAAAAACTCTGATTTTGTCCAGGCTCCTAGTGAATGGCCTTCTGGCAATTCTTGAATCTACAGGGTTTTTTGTTAATCCACATACCCCAAACTCAGCACAAGATTCCATGGAGGCTTAAAAGAATAATCCTCAACCAATGCTATGAAAGATTATGCAGTCTTGAGAAAATGGGGTCTGGCAAAGTGTAGGTTACTCAAATAGGGCTTAGAATTTATTATAATAAAATAGTTCTGCACTCATTTGTATCTGTTTGTCCTGTTCTCACACTGCCAGCTCCTTTTACTTGTGAAGTGATTGCTACAAAATGGAGGCAGAGTCCAGAGGCCTCACTCAGTCTTCTCTGCGATGATTAGAACTGTTTTCCCATCTACCTCTAGTCAATGTGCAGAAATCATGTAGTTACTATCTCTGTATTATTTGAATTTCACTGCAACAATTGGTTAAAAGACAGCAATAAAGAGACTTTCATTTTAAAAAGTATACATATATATGTACATGTGCTTATGTAGATATATAAATACACAGGTGTATATTTATCTCTATATGTATGTATATACATATATATCAGTATGTAGAGATATATTACACATAGGTAAGTGTATCCTCAAAGGTAAGTAAATGTATTCCATTTGCTTTTGTATTAGTTAATACTTAGACTATGAAAAAAAATTTAATAATAAACATTTTTGAGCATATCTATGCTAGGTGCCTTGTTAATTGCTTGATCATAACACTCTAAAGCAGGCACTATTAATATTCTTGTTTTACATATTAGGACACCAAAGCTTAGCAAAGTAAAGTAACATATCCATGGTTATGCAATTAATACGTCAAAGAGCCACCCGCAAATTGCCTTTGTATTTGAGGAATTTATCCAGTCTGCTGTATGAAAGTAGTCCATTCTTACATCGATTTGGTCCTCTTTTCAGCTTGAGAGGAGGTATTGGGGGCCTCTCTACTTGTGTTTAAACAGTTACATGCATAAAAAGATAAAGTTTAACACATTTTTGTGATGACGATCATGTTGAGTTGGCAGAAAGGGATCTATTTTCCTGGCTAATTGGATGTTCCTCCAATACATTACAGTGTGCCTGAGAATGGCCCAAAAAGAGCAATAGAGAACCCCAGAGCTTGTTATCCCCCAAAGAGCAGTGTTCTAACTAGTAATCTTAAGAGCCAAACCAAGAGCCAGACTTTGTCACTTGCACAATAGCAATATTCTAACTTTAATAATTTAAAGTACCATTTACTGTTGAATGGATGAGTAGAATAAATAAGCAAGTTCTATATTATCATACTTTCTATGAGTCCTGCTGTGGCTTCAACCCACATTCTGATAACCATGTAGTTGATCTCATTCCAAAGCCTGCATTTCCACCTTTTGCTCCAGTATGACATAATAGTAACAGTGCTGGAAGGCAGAAGACCATGTACATTGGACGAACATCCCTGTCTGTGCCCTAAGCAAGTAAATTATACTTGAGTCATTGACTAAGTTTGGAATAAAAAATAAAAGAAGGAGTTAATGTGGTTGACAGGATTTTTCCCTACACACACTAAAAAAGTTAGGAGCAAAAAAATTATTTCAGAATGTAGAGCAACTACATTGCAAACAATCATCCACCCTTGAGTCTACTGGTGTTCTACACTTTGCTTAAACAAGATCCTTCTTTTTAGGCACATGAATTCTCACAGTTTACAATTATTTTTAAACATGAACTCCAATTGAATAATCTGCCTGAAGAAGAAAATTCTGGATGGTATAAAAAGGGACCTAAACTATCATCCTTCATGAAATTTTAAATTTTCCTCTGGATGTTTTTTAAACCATATTTCAAGAAGATAAGAAAAATGAGAAAAATGGAACATCTGCTCAGTGGAACTTCAGGCAGAGAAAGATGAACTTTTAGATTAAGCCAATTGTCCATGGGCAGTTTCTCTTGGCTTTCTTTAATGACTTAGAAATAGTGTTTCCTTCTCCTCGTAAGTGATTTTGGCATCTTTGATTTGCATTACTTTGGAAAGAGCAAAGTTAGTTAATTAAAATCATAAACCCAGATGATCTGGATTAGGATTCTACTCAGCTAATAGCGTTAATATTTCATTGTGTTTTAGCCTATGTAACAATGAAGAAGTGACTACTTTATCTTTGAAATATTCTTTTTCACTTTCTTATGAGGTACACATCTAAAAGTTTTAGGTAAGAAAGAAGTCTTTGTGCCAATAAGAAAAAAGTAATCATGTTTCCGGGTAGATAAACATGAAATCTATGTAACAAATATTTTGGTAAAATATGTCTTTTTGTCACTGATTTACCTGGCAACAAAAACTCTTTTCCTGGGGAACAAAAGGTTTTGTGAAGGAAAACTTCTGTATCCTAAAACTGATTATTATAGAAACTGAATAAGTTGTAGAGTCAAAAATAAGAATCTCTTTCTCTATTCAAATCAGGAGATGCTTGGGTTTAAGTGCTACATTGAAATTGTGTTTGTGTTTATAGTTACATTACCCACTGTGTCTAGCCCCTTGCCAATAATTCACACTCACAAATCAGTCAGGTCTCTGTTACATCTAAAATATTGACACTTCGGCCAGAGGAAGGACAATGTGGTCAAATTAATTTGATTGTCCTTATATACTTGAGTCGTCAGAGTTTAAAGACTTTGATAGAACTGGCCCAAAACTATTTGTAAGTTAAAATAGGCTGCATTTCATTTTATCCTCCTTCAAACTAGGAGCAAAACAGGGAAAATCTTAATAATAATAACAACCGAAACTCCCAAAAAACTTTTTTCTGTTCATTCAACCCAGAAGAAAAAGAAACTTCAATCAGTGCCAACATGAAATAAAAGAAAGGGGATATTTTAAAATTCACTGAAACAAACAGTGTAGTATAGTGGAAATAGTTCATTAGTCCTGGACTTTCATACTAGCTCTGACATTTTAATTGTGTGAGGAGCCTCCTGAACCTCAGAGTCTTCTTCTGAAAAGTAGGTCTGAAAAGTTTCTTCTATCTACCCCACAAGATTGCTATGTCTCAAAAGTTATTGTGGGTGTTTTGAAAATATGTAAATACCCCAAGTCATTTTAATATCAGCATTATCATTTTTTTAAAGTTTTTTTGGGGAGTGATAGGAGTTGATGTTGTTTTGTTGTTGTTTTTGTTGTTCAGAATGACAACCTCCCAGGAGAACCATTTCCATTTTCACTGGGATCCCAGAGACAACAATCAAGGCTATTCTAATAATCTTTGTGTCATACCAGCAGGTCTGCATAGGTAATCGATAGTCCCTATTCTTTGATCCTGACAAAATGAATGATCAAAGCCTTCTAGTCAGTCAATAAGCCTGACTCTCTCTAAATAGATCAAGTATTTTATTACTTTTCTCAGAAGTGACTGCCCAAATCAGGTTAAGCAGGGGTAGCCATGCCCACAAAACTAACCAAGAGATCCTCAGGTTAAATCATCATGGAGCAGAATCGTTACAATTCTAGGGGCTTGCAAGCACACTTAAAAGGATTATATATCTATATATACCTGTTATGGCAATTCTTCACAATAGTAATGATTTAAGAAGGTAAAAGAGGGTAGATGGATGGATGAATGGATGGATGGACAGATAGGCAGAAAAACAGAGGGCTGATGGCTGGATAGATACAGAGATATATAGATATAGTATACAGAAATATAAAATTAAAAATATGATATATGCTTCCAGCATAGACTTTAACAATTCATTCAAATAGGAGATAGAAAAAAAATTACTCTTATTTCCATACTTATAGATAATGAATGTAAATGCTTTGACACTTATTAATGTTTCTCATAGTATTTTTCTGTGTATGGTTTCTTGTTTGTTTATTTTACAAAATTGAATTATACTGTGCTAATGGTTGAAAGTTTGTGTTACCCCCCAAAATTCATGTTGAACCCTAATCCCCAAGGGGATGATACTAGGGGGTGGGGTCTTTGGAGAGGGGATTAGGTCATGAGGGGGGAGCCCCCATGAATGGAATTAGTGCCCTTATAAAATGGGCCCAATCTCTTGCTCGCCCTTTCTACTAGATGAGGACACAGAAGGAAGATGCCATCTATGAATCAGAAAGTAGACCCTCACCAGACACGAAATATGCTGGTGACTTAATTGTGGACTTCCTAACCTATACAATCTTCAAAAATAAGTCTCTATTGTTTATAAGCTACCTAGTTTATGGTATTTTGTTATAGCAGCCTCAATGGACTAAGACAATGTATTAGATTTTAAAATCAACTTTGTTGAGGTATTATTACATAATAAAATGTATAAATTTTAAATATACAATTTGATAACTTTTGATAAAAATGTATTCTCTTGTAATTACTATCTCTATCAAGATATACAATATTTATATCACCCCAAAATGGTCCTTTATGCCCCTTTGCAGTGAATCCCCTCTTAAACCATGCCCCAGGCTACCACTGATCTACTTTTTGTTTTTATATTTAATAGATTAGTCTTGCTATTCTAGAAATTCATACACAAAAACATACAGTATGTGATTTTTTTTTGTCCTTGCTTTTTTTCACTTAGCATAATGTTTGTGAGAGATGTTCATGCATCTGTAGTTTGTTCTTTTTGTTGTTGAGTAGTATTCCATTGCATGAATTCACCACAATTTGGTCATTCACCTTCTGAGGAACATTTGAATTGTTTCTAGTTTTTTAGTATTAAGAATAAAGCTATCATGAATATTCATATATTATACGTGAAAGTTCAAATGATACTTTTTTTACTTAATATAAAACAGAAGCGTTTATCAATTATTTTAAAAATTTTCAGAAATATTATTTTAAGTGTCTGCCTAATTTTCATTCTGTAGATACATCATAAGTTATTTAAACATCCTCCATATTTGTGCATTTAAGTTGTTTCTAATAGTTTTCTTTTATAAATAATAATGCAAGGAACATCTTTGCTTTCTTTGCTTTGGGTGTCAGCAAAGTTTTTCAGAATAGTTCAAACTCAAGCTGACACAAAAAAATTTAAAGGAAATATTCAATAATGTTATTTTCATTCTATGATCTCTATTATACATGAAAATATTGGCCATTCCACCAAGATAATTAAAAATGCATTCTAAATTCTAAATGTTTTCTAAAGAGTTCCCTCTCTTGCTGGCTTTTTTTTTTTTTTCACTAAGAGCTTTGGAAAAGTGTAAGCTTCTAGCTTCGTGTGCTATTTTTCCCCATTTTCAATTGACAATATCCTTGATGAATAGAGGAAGCACCACATCTCCACTCTCTTTGGATTCATTGTAAGGAAAGAAACTGTTGAATGAGGCCAAATGTGTAGGTGTTGAGCATTGTTTGTTTTTTCTTAAGCTTGTGAAGTGTGCTTTTGCAACATGGCAGTCAAGCCCCACATCAAAGAAGTGAAATATAAAATAACAGAACAAAAAAGAAAATTCCTTTTGGAGCCAAAAAATGATCAAAACAAAGCTTCAAAGGTAGAGCCTATCATGAGAGAACTGCTGGGGACTGAAGCATTTAAAATACATCTGTGTTTGTGTTAATTGGACAACTCATATTCACCACCTCTGCAGTCCTTAAACAAGCAATATGCTTAATATGTGCTTCTGGTCTAAATGTCCCCAGTATGATTTTCCTGAGGAAGAGAACACTGGGTCCATTTCCACACTTTATCTTAAAGAACAAAGCCATGCTCAAGGTGTTTAAAAATTTAACTCATGCAACTTCTCCAATTTATTCCTCTGTTTTCTATACCAAGAAATGGATTCTTGAAATACTTAATTCCCCTCAATTCTTCTTTGCAATTATTGTGGTCATACTCATATAGTCTTCATAGTGGAACTGTATATTTGCATACTTTGTCTTTCTCTCAGGGATTGTATAGTACATCATTGAGTTTCCTTTGTCCAATCCACATTTCTCTTTTTCTGAACTTTCAGAGGCTGTTTCTCACTAACATCAGGCATGTGGATCTGGTACAGTTGCTCCCTCAATGCCTACCCAGCCAGTAAGGGGGAGGGTCACAAGAGCAAATATGGGTAATTGTGGTTACCCACACACCTAGCCACAGTGATTGTTCTAAAATGATAGTAGATCATTCAAATCAAGATAAAGCCTGTCCCCAAGATTTTTTTTTTTTCAAAAGCCTCATTACAGTGATGTACTAGAACTGATCACCGGGCTTATACTGGTTCATAAAAGCTGATTGATAAATTTTCAGGAATTTTGGAAGCCAATCAAAATAAATTGCTTGTTGCTTGAAATCAGCCATAGTAGGAATATTTACAATACAAAAATTGGAAAGTACTACAAATTGTGTTTTTGCTTTTTAAAAAAAAAATTTCAGAGAGCAAGGACACTGTCCTTTCTTCATAATCTTTCCTCCAAGAATGTATTCTGTGATGCTTAATGAACCCTTGCTGAGTCACATCATTAGGTTTTGATCTCTTGATGACAATATTAAAATGAATTGTGGTAGTATCAGAGTGGGAATGAAGGATTAGGAGTCGTGTTTTTGAGATGTAAGGTTTCACTTCTGCAGTCTAGCACTGAATGCTTAGGCTTTAGAATCAGAGAGACTTGAATTTGAATCCAGCTTCTGGCCCTCACAATCTAACTTGGGCATGTTCCCCAAGCCTATATTCAGGATGGTTGTATGTTAACAATATTTGGTAGAGAGGTATAATCTTTCTAAAAGGGAATTTCCTCTCCTCTTACTTCCATGTGCTTCCTGAAATTCATAGAATTCCTTGATATATATTTTTTTAATTCCAAATTTCTTGGCAGTGATTTCTAGACCACAATCTGTCTGCTGATAAACACTTTGTGTTTGTGTAGACTTTTTTACTTTTCAAACTATTTTCCTACTTTTCATTGCATTTGATCAGCTTCTGGAAATGCAGCCTACATCTGCAATGGCATTCATCTCAAAGAGCACAGTAGTTTGATGACTTCTTACTGAAATTGAAATTTGAAGGGATCTGTTCATTGTTGCCAGCAACGTCTTTTGTAGATAAAGTGCCTTATAAAGCTTTCATGGATTATGAACCCATAAACCCATAAGTACATATGTGATTATACAAGCCCAGTAAGATGACAAGTTTTGAACCCAACTTTTCCTACAGCTATAGATAGATAGAGGCATACATACATACATGCATACATATATATACATATATATATACACACACACACATACATAAAGACCCAGATGCAGAACAAAATCTCAACTTTGACAAATGCCATAGTCTGGTTGGCTTGGAGATTCTGGTACCTTACTTTATTTATGGACCAGGAGATTTTGATGGTTAATTTTAGGTGTCAATGTGAATGGATTAAGGAATACCCAAATAGCCAGTAAAGCATTATTTTGGGGTATGTCTGTGAAGGTGTTTCCTGAAGAGATGGACATTTGAATCAGTGTGCTAAGTAAGGAAGATTCACCCTCACTCAATGTGGGCAGGCACCATCCAATTGGCTGAGGGCCAGATAGAACAAAAAGGCAGAGGAAAAGTGAATTCTTGCTCTCTCTCTCTCTCCTGGAGTGGGAATAACCATCTTCTCCTGCCCTTGGCCATCAGAACTCCAGGTTCTCTGGCCTTTGGACTCTGTGACTTGCACCAGCACCCCTCATATTCTCAGGCCTTTGGCCTCAGACTGAGAGTTATACCATTGGCTTCCCTGGCTCTCCAGCTTACAGAGAGCATATCATGGAACTCCTCAGCCTACATAATTGTGTGAGTCAATACCCCTAATAAATTCCCTCTAATATATCTATCTATTTCCTATTGGCTCTATCTTTCTGGAGAACCCTGACTAATACAGAGATCATACTTAGTTTTCACTGTATGAGTCGATAAGTACTTATTGAGAATATTTTTATGTTAGAGGATAGAGACATCTATACTTAGATCTCTAAAGCAAATCTCCATCTTTAAAGAATGTAATCTGAATTTTTTGGTCATTTGAATCAAAGTATTCTAAAAAGTAACATTTAATATAACTTGTTAATTTTCCAATGATTCTTATTCTCAGAAATTTATTGGTTGCTTCATGAAATTACTGCAATGAAATACAATGACAAACCCTTCCCTGGCTATGTGTTCTAGTCTTCTCAGGCTGCTGGATCAGAATACCATAGGCTGGATGGCTTAAACAGCAGACACTTATTTCTCATAGCTCTGGAAGCTAACATGTCCAAGACAAGGGTGCTAGAAGGGTCGGGTTCTTAGTGAGGGCTTTCTTCCTCACTTGTAGATGGCCACCTTCTTGCTGTATCCTCACATGATACAGAAAGAAAGCTCTGGTGTTTCTTCCTCTTCTTATAGGGACACTAATCCCATTGTGAGGGCTTTACTTTCATGAATTTATCTAAACTTAATTACTCCCAAAGACTCTACCTCCTAATACCGTAACACTGAGGATTAGGGCTTCAACATATGGAATTTGGGGGAACACAAAGTTCAATCCATAACACCACTGCTATGATCTGAGTATTTGTGTCCTCCAAAATTACACTGATATCTAATCCTTAATGTTATAGTAAGAGAAGATGAGGACTTGGGAGATGATTAGGTCATGAGGGCTCTGCCCTTATGAATGGGATTAGTGCCCTTATAAAAGAAACCCCAGAGAGCTAGCTGGCCTCTTCTGCCATGTGAGCACACAGCAAGAAAGCACCATGACCAGGAGAGCAAGCCCTCACCAGACACAGAATCTGCCAGCCCCTTGACTGTGGACTTAACAGCCTTCAGAACTGTGAGCAGTAAATTTCTGTTGTTTATAAGTCCAGTTCATGGTATTTTCTTATAGCAGACCAAAATGACTAAGACAACTACTCATTGCCAAACTTCTAAGTGTGTTCCTTACAAAACTCCCTGAACTGGATCCCATCTGTGTCGCTAATCTATGTGTCAGTAATGGGAACAACAGCAGCAACAACAAAAAATTGCCAAAGGCAGGAAAATAGCACGTATTAATTCAAGGACTCTACCAGGGAAAAAAGGAGCAGTTTAAACTTCAAAATGCCACCATTGTTTTAACACCAAGCTGAAAGAGGTGGTGTCACTAGAGCTTTGGTAAAGGATAATCAGCTGGGGAAATGCAAAAGACTGAAGGAGGAGATTCCAATGTGCTCCAGGGTTTTCCTGCCAGCATTGCCTCTTGACCACAGGAAGGCTCTCTGTGCTCTCTTCATCAGGCCTTGTTCAGTTGTATGTGAACCCCAACTCAAACTGGCTTATGAAACACAAAAGTAAGCATAAAATCTATTGAGGCTTGCACCTGGGAGGTTCAAGGATCCAAGGTATGACTGGAGGTTTTGTACCTGGGGTTCAAATATTGTCCCTAGGCCTGTGGCCCTTTCCATTTCTTGGCTTTCAGATCTAAGCTTCATGTCAGGTGGTCTCTGACCACACAGTGACTGTAAGCAGCATTCCATTCAGTTATGATGGCCAGGGGCAGAGAATGCTCTGATTGGCCAGGCCTGTATCATGTGTTTACCCTGGGAACGAAGGGGTGGGGTCAGTTCCACCTGGGCCACATGACTTGGGGGTAGGGTCTGGTCCCCAGGAAAGATAAGAACATTTTGATTAAAAGAAGGGGAGAATAGATGTTAGGATATCTGCTCTCCATGATTCGTTTCTTCTGCAACACTGGGCAGGCAGTGTCCGTTATGACGTCAAGCTTTAGCGTCAAACAGACCTACATCTATATCCCAGCTGTGTCACTTCCTAGCTGTGGGCCTCAGGAAAGTTGCTTAATCTCTATGTATGTATATCTATAAAATGCAAATATTAATTGCACCTAGCTCATAGATTTCTTTGACGTTTATATAAGACCATGTGTGTATATAAAGCACAGCACCTCCAAAATGGTAACCAACCACTTAGATACCTAAAGAAGGCAATGTGACTGAAAAAACTAGAAAATTTAGAGTCAAAATAAATTTATCCCTGAATAGTCATGGATATCTTTTTAAATCATTGATAAGAAGATAGAAGTAAAATTCAAACTAAATTCATCTACGGGTGGTAAATGTTCCATAGGTTTACTCAGATGTTTCTCAAATGTTTCATAAGGATTTTCATCACTATGTTAAAGAATTTCTCAATGGTCTCAGACCTTTTGGGGTAACCACTGTTTAGCTTCTGCACCTTATTACAAGTACATGCATGATTTAGGAGAAATATTTTGAAACATTAGGATCATTTCACAACCCTCAATTATTCCTTTGTTGTCATCTGCAAATATAGGGTACCTGCTTACATATTTTGATGGGGAGGAAGGGAGGAAATTCAGAACCTACATAAAAGATTGAAGTAAAATCTAATACAAAATTGAGATTGCTAACACTGCACAGAGGTGCCAAAACTGCATGGATAAGTGATTTTGAAAATCATCAAATAGACATTCCACAAGGTCAACCAAAATGCAGTGTGCCTGAGAGTAATAAGTGATTTTAGTCCAATAGTTATTAAAATGCCTGAGAGAAAGTGTTTTTCTTCAGCTGGCTTTTTTACTTTATAGGAGAACATTATTTAATATATACACTTCATCTTGCTTTTAATTGCCTGGTTTAACTATAAATACTTAAATTATTTTTTTTTAATCATTGACATGCTGGAGGAGAAATCAGGCTTGGGGTTTGGGAGTCACTTGGTATCAGTGACAAGGATAAAGGTACACCAACCAAGCTAGTAAAATAAAAGGTAAGGTGCCCAAATCCAAAATCCAAAGAGATCCACTTACTTTTCTTCCTTCCTTCTTCCCTTCCTCTCTCCCTTTCTTCCTTCTTTCCTTCCTTCCTTTCTTCTTTCTTGGAAGCATAAACAATATGTGAATATTTTGTCACATTCAAATGATATTTTTACAAACAAAAGAGCCAGATTTGATAATATCCTGAAGTTATGTGCCATACAATTATATAATCTTTGATGTTCAGTACTGAATTTGCATTATTGATTGTAATGATTTTCTGTGTCAACTCTACACCAAAACACCTAAATGAAAAATCTAGTTGACTCTCTTGGTAATATCACAGCCAACAGCCACACACTTGCATGATTAAATACATTTTAAAATATATTTCATGGATATAATATAGACACTGTGTGTCCACCAATGTTCATGTGTTAGAAACTTAATCCCCAGTGCAGCAGTGTTAATAAAGTGGGACCATTAAGAGGTGATTAAGTCATGAGGGTTCTGTCCACATGAATGGATTATTGCTGTTATTGTGGGAGTGGGTTTCTGATAAAAAGGATGAGTTTGGCTCCCTTCCCTCCTTTCTCTTTCACACAAGTGCTCTCTTCCCCCTCTGCCTTCTTCTGTGGGATGATGCAGCAAGAAGGCCCTTGCCACGTACGGGCCTCTTGACCTTGGACTTCCCAGCCTCCAGAACTGTGAGCCAAATAAATTTCTGTTCATTATCAATTACCCATTCTCAGGTATTCTGTTATAGCAGCACAAAACAGACCAAGACAAGTAGTTTCAATTTTTTGAGATACGCTACCTTGAATTTTGAAGACTGTCTATGAAGTTTTTAAGCACATGAGCTTTGGTATCAAACACATGTGGGTTTAGCCTCAGATTTGCCATTTAATAATCGTGATTTTGAAAGTTACTCAATAGTTGTAAGCTCTGGTTTCTTCATCTACACAATGAAGATAATAAAAGTATCTACCTCAAAAATTGGTTGTGAGGATTAAATGAGATATTGCATGTAAAGTGGTCAGTATAGCATCTGACATACAGTTACCACACAATGCATTTAGCTATAGATACTTAGATTCCATACTTGTTTGAATTTAGTTTTGCTTATTTGTTTTATTATGTTTCTAAAAGTCTTGGATCATGAAAGATGTATTGAAAGATGGATCAAATATTTTTCTATTCAAGTCTCATAGATCATAGTCCTATTCAGCATAGAGACTTACTTAGTTACTATTTTAACCCTGGCCTGGGACTGAGTTAATGCTGAATAAATAAGTGCTGAGCTTGTCCTATGCTCCTCATTTTTATTTTATTCTTTGCATAACAGAGGCTTCCTTATGGGTAGGTGTGATTCTCCATAGTCAACCTTGGGCAGAACTCAGCAATTCTCTTCATTCTCAGAAGAAAATCTACTTCATTGGACCATGGTAAAAAATGGATGTTTTCCTGGAGATTTAACTGAGGGGCAAAAAAAAGGGATTTACACTACATAGCACACATTTTTTT
The DNA here is from genome assembly GCA_023783475.1 of Daubentonia madagascariensis. Classification (NCBI taxonomy): domain Eukaryota; kingdom Metazoa; phylum Chordata; class Mammalia; order Primates; family Daubentoniidae; genus Daubentonia; species Daubentonia madagascariensis. The sequence continues at coordinate 10,885,172 of JAKFHU010000747.1, read as the reverse complement.
TCCCCAGACCTTCTAGATCCCTTTTGGCCTTCAATCTTGTAGACTCCTATTTCCAAAAATGCTCTTCCATCTTTACTCTCTATTTCAGCATCTTTCCTCAGGACTGCTCTCTCTACCCATTTTATATACAAAATAATTTAGCTCTTGTAATCTGGCATCCACATTACTTAGTACAGTCATGTGTCTCTTAATAATGGGGATACATTCTGAGGAATTCTTTGTTAGGTGATTTCATTGTTGTGCAAACATCACAGAATGTACTCCCACAAATCTTGATGGTATAGCCTACTACACCCCTAGGCTATATGTTATAGCCTGTTGCTCCTAGGCTACAAACCTGTATAGCATGTTACTGTACTGAATACTGTAGGCAATTGTAACACAATGGTAAGTATTTGTGTATCTAAACATATCTAAGCATAAAAATGGTAGAGTAAAAAAATGGTATTGTAATCTGTGGGACCACTGTAGTATGTGTGGTCTGCCATTGGCTGAAATGTCATTATGTGGTACATGACTATACTCTCTTTAAGGTAAGTGAACAAAAGTTCTTCCATGTTTCTTCTACCTTCTCTGGATGGGATACTATAGATAGCAAATATCATTTTCCTTCACTTCCATTTTTTTCTTTTTCCTATAAAGATTATATTTCATTATCTAATTATTTATTGTCACACTAGACTGTAAGCAGTGTGAGCACAAAGACTGTCAGTTAAGGTCACCACTCTAGCATCAACTTCAAATATAGTAACAGGCACTCAGCAAATGTTTATTTGTAATGCATGTCACTGTAGAATAAACCTACTTTCTATCTCGTGGGCAGTATGTACTTAATTACTAATATGCTCTGTATCTAGTGAGTTTGCACCTGTGTGTACGTGCACATGCGTTACACATGCTTGTTTGTGTGCATGCGTGTGGTTGGAGAAGTGGTGCTCTCTTTCTCACACTCACATTAAAGGCTCCTTTAAGATATTCATTTATCAAAAGCTTGGTCCAATCCTGTGATGCTTTAGCTAACGCATAAGGATATTATACTCAATTCCAGATGTTGAATCAAAAAGATTATAAAATAGTTTGATCAAAGAAAAACAATGTTTTTGGTAATAACAACAAAGAAATACTAGTTCTGGGAAAAAAATTTTTTGACTTACCAATTCTTATTAGATTCAGACATAGACGCCTTACAGGTATCCAGATTGATATTTATATTTTATTTCCTTCATTCACATTGTCAGTTCTTTTGTTTTCTTGCATTTCTGTTTTTAATCATCTTTATATCGCTCTTATTCTGTGGCCAATTCCCCTGATTCCATTTCTTGTTTTCCTCCTATGTTCACTCCACTGGCTAACTTGATTTATCCTCCTTGCTTGGTATCAGTTTCTAACCTTTTCCCTTATTTTCCTCAGACTTCTTCTTATCCCCTAGCTAATCTTTTGACCTTTTTGTAATCTCTTTTCTTTCCACATTATCTTGTTTTCAGAGTTGTCCTTATCTTCTTAGCCCACAGTCAAGTTCAGGGGAACATCCAATCTGAAAAGTCTTTAGCCTGTAAATGGATTACCAGTTGTCTCAAGAGGGTTGGCTCACCCAGATACCTGGAAAAGAGCCCTTCTGGTTCCAAGGCCTTTCCAGAATAGATGAAGCCTCTGCATCTCTTCTCGGCTCTTTTCCACTATCCCACCTGCTCAGTGTTTTGAATTCTTCAGGCATGAATTCTAAGCAGAAAAGGCACATTGGCTAACTCAGGTTTTACCCTATCATTTATTGTTTTCTCTCCACTTCCCCTCACCCTTCTGTCTTAGGGCTTTTAAAGAGTGAGGGGCAACTTGGCACGGGCCTGCCTGCATCTTTCAGATTTCAATCAATACTCGAAAAAGCTGGCCACCTCCAAGGCAAATGTTTCCCAAGTTTCAATTTAGTTTTCATTAGGAACTGGGCAGCCCTGTGCCAGCCTGCCTGCCCATTTAAACAAGGCCTCTCTCAGGGGATTATGGAGTTGCAAGCTGAAACATCTATATGCAAATGAGCCTTTCTGTATTTGCTATCAGCTACCACAAAATTTTCCATTCCTTCAAAGCTATTTTTAAAAACACCAGAAAAATAGGAAAAAGAAAGAAAGAAAGAAAGAAAATAAGAAAATCTCTTTGGCATAGACAGAAAACCTGAAGAAACAGTGGAAGGTTGGCTCCCCCACTGCCCGCGGCCACTCCTTCCCCTTCAAACTTCCACTTGCCCCTTCAAATAGCTGCAAGACATAGAAAGTCCCCCAGCCCCAGCCCATGGAACATGAACATACCCTAAAGCAGGGTTATATTACAATTCTGAGTTATCCAAAATAAATAGAAGGGGAACCAGAGAAGTACGGAAGCTTTTCTTGAGGTGAAAAACATAAGGGAGGTCCAAACCAGTCCAAACTTTGTGAACGATATAAAATTTGATATTTTAAAAAATATTGAATTAACTCTATGTTATTACAACAAACAGAAGGGAACAGCATTGTGGATGTGATAGTGTATGTATCGTATTAACTTAAGGTATTCTGTTTTGACTTGCAAGGTATATTTGTGCTAATGTTGAATATCTTAAGACAGTTAAACATGGCTATTATTGCTTCAGCAGGTCTCTCTCTGGGTGTTAGTTTCCTCATCTATAAATGAGGGGCTGAACTAGATCCCTAAATTATTAGAAGGCTCCTCACTACTTTAACTTTGTATTTGGAAACAATTTCAAACTTAAAGAAAAGTTGCAAAATCATTTGAGAGAAAGTTGAATCCATAAAACCCCTTTACTTCTAAATTTCAGTACAATTTGGACTTCTTTCCAAGTGCATGTGCAAATAATCCACTGTAGGAAAACCTACCATTGTTGATTAAGACCCTAAGGACACAAATACGTCCATTGACCCTCTGTAAAGAGTCAGTGTGGCAAACACTGTCATTTCTAGTGACCTAGGGCTTAAAGCAACCTGATGTCTTCTCCTTGATCTTCTATTTTCTCATTTGAAGACGGGCATAATAGTGAACACTATTTATTATTTGATTACTTTGCACTGGGCAATTATAAACGTTACTTCATTTAGCCCCTAAGTAGCCATTATTAAATAAACATACAAACACAGAGAAAAATGGAGGAAATCATAGTGTCATTTTAGATAGGCCAGTCAAAAAAGGCTTTCCTGAGAAGATGACATCTAAATGAAGAATTCTTGTCCTATTGGAAAAAAATGATCCCTATTGCCACAGGGACTTTCTAAGTTAGGAACTATATTCAGTTGTTAGAAACAGAAACTCAGAAGCCCAAAGAAATTAGGGGGTCCTTTTCTTATGTGCAGAGAAAATTCAGAAGTAGGCAATGCTGGGCTGTTTTAGTGACTCTATAATCATCAGGGACTCAGTCTTCTTCTGTATTTTCATTATACATTTTTAGCACATGCTCTCAATCCTAAAATTAGCCTTATCTCTAAGATGGCTGCTGGAGCTCCAGCCATTATATTTGCATTCTAGACAGGCAGTAAGAGGAAAGACAAAAGGCCATATCTCCCTAAGGAGATCCCTAAGCCAGCTGGCTTCTTTTAAGTTTTTCATAAAGACTTCTGCTTACATCTTATTAGCCAAAGTAAGCTTGCAAATATTGGCTTTAGCTGGGAGCACTGCCACCCAGAATAAAATCAGAATTTGGTTGGCAGAAAGGAGAGAATGATATTGTGTGAGGAGTTAGCAGTCTTTGACTCATAGATTAAAACAGAAATTTGGGCTCTGTCTTGTATTGAATTCACCCAAAAGCAGGACTTGAGACTAGTTTATTTGAGAAGTGATCTCAGGAAGTAAGGGAGTTAGAAAATGTGAGCACAGTTGCCAGATTTAGCAAATAACAACACAGAATACCCAGTAAATTTGAAGTTCAGATAAACAACCAATAATTTTTTAATATAAGTATGCCCCAAAACTTGCATAGGAAATAGTGATACTAAAGAAATCTTCCACTGTTTACCTGAAATTCAAACTGAACTAGGCTACCTGTAGTTTTATTTGGCAACCCTGGAAGGTAACTGAGGTCCCACCTTCTGGGCTCCTTCTGAGAAACCTTATGAAATGTACCTCAGAACTGAGCTACAGCAGGACAGGGCGCTGTTCTGCTGAACACAGAGTTTGATTAGCAGCAGAGAAGCATGGGACTTCTTTCTTTCAGGCCTTTGACTAACTCTAGTAGCTACTATGAAGTGCTCTGGATCATGGTGTTAAATCAAAGGGTTGCATATTCTTCTTGGAATGTATAACTCAGAAGCTATAGAAAAGCAGTGCTCTCATGCATAGGTATACTTGAGTTCTATTTTTTTTTTTAATCTTGATTAGAATATGTGTTAGGCTGGGTTCTTCAGGAAGCAGACTAGCTTTTCCTGCCTCAATTGCCCTGCTTCCTTCACTCCATTACAGGCTTTACCCAGAAGTACCTCCTCCGTCAATCACTTGCCAAGAATCCCTGTCTCAGGCTCTGCTTCCATAAGTCTGACCTAAGACAGGCTTTGAGACAGGTGAGCCTGAGAGGCTCTCAGGTAGTGCACAAGAGGGAAGTGATGTAGAATGAAAGAATAAATGGATTATTTTCCCTAGGGAACCAGGTCTAAAAGACATAATTCAACATAGATGCACTGGAGTTTCCTTTGTCACTTTAAACTACCAATATTACAAACACCAGTTTGCTAAAACCTTCGGTTTAGCCCAAATTCTTAGTGCTAAGAACCCCAAACTTTATTCATGGAATCAAAGGATTAATATGCTACTAGCTACTGCATAACTTCTCTGATGTTGCAACCTTCAAACGAAAGTCTCTAATAGCATCTTTTTGCTGTGATTTGCTGGCATGCAAACCTCACTGGCTAATTTTAATTAGAATCTTAGAATTTTATAGCTGGAGCAAACTTTAGGGATCATCTAGTCCAACTCTGTTAGGTCCTGAACAAACAGAAGCCAACAAAATCCAGTTATTGCCCGGGGTCATTCAGCTACCAAATGGTAGAATTGGGATGATAATCCATTCTCATGGGCACCAAATCCAACGCTATTTCCAATGAACCATATATTACCTGGCCTTTACCAAACTTCATATATTTCAGATGGAAGAGAAAAAATGAGTATCCAACTTTTTCCCTGATTGTTCATTTAGTCATATCATTGGGTTTATAAATGAGTTACAATAGTATTTGCTTTCATCTCGTAATGAGTTTGCAAGGCTAAATTATAAACTCAGCCTCTTTTCTTACTCTTTGTCTGTTTAAGCTTCACTCAATTACTTTAAATAACAATAAACATGTAACTATCCATCAGAGAGAAGAGCTCACAGGCAGAGCTACTGAATTTTGTATTATTTCAGTCAAGATGTTGCTAGAATTTACCTGGAATAGACTAAATGGACTCATTTCCAATAAGGCTTAGGTTGTCTCTAAATGGAAGAATATTGTGGATAGAAGCATTGTTGCACACGTATGTCCACATATACATCTTTGTCTGTTGCCTTGAGAGATGGAATTACATGGAGTAAAAAGAAATCTTGCAGAGCCCAGCCATTTCCATGTGATCTAACAAAATCACTATTTGCTCTCCATTAATTATCCGAGCAAATTGACCTTTATACCTATTAGGTTGGTCTTTAAACACAAGCAGACCTGCCAGCCTTGAAAGATTACATACCCCAAAGCCACTGGACATTTGTTCTTTATTGAATTTTTTTTGTTTGTTTCTGTTTGCAACAAAAGTCAAACCTCCTAAAGGAAATGTTTCTTTCTTAAGTGATATAATTTGGCTACTGGAAATTTACATTTGATTCCCTTTTATAATGAATAGTTCTATAGGAAAAGGGAGAACATTCTCCCCTCAGGTGTCCATGGCTAATGATAGAATTTTTTCCCTACTCAGTGACTGCCATTTCCAAGGTCATAGTAAGTCTTAAAAAACCAATACTCTTGTTTACTTCCACTGAATAGGTGGGAAGGAGGGGAAGGATGTAACAGTTGAGAAAGTTCCCTCTATCCTTTTAAGCCCTAGGAAAAGAAAGCCTTCAGCAGCTTCAATTTTTGACCTGGTTATTTTGGCAGTTCCTCTGCTAAAAACCCCATATTAGAGTGAAGATGGTTTACCATTATTTTCAGACCTCCCAAATGAACCATTACTAACATCCAATTATAGCTAAGAATGATAGTGATGTTAATAAATTATATGTGCCTGACATGTGCATGGGATCAAGGCAAACTTGATCAGGTTCCATTGAGAGCCCGCTTCCAGGTTGCAGACTTCTCATTGTATCTGCGCATGGAGGAAAGAGAAAAGCAAAATCTCTCACGTTTTTTTATAAGAGCAATAATCCCATTCATGAGTGTTCTGAACTCACAACCTAATTATCTCCCAAAGACCCCACCTCCAAAAACAATTACCTTAGGGTTTATGTTCCAACATATGAATTTTGAGGGGACATCAACATTCTTCTATCACCAAACTAGCATTTCCCAAAATTTATTCAATGGAATATTAAGTATATATGATTTTTCAAAAACAGGGAAGAGTAGTGGAAAATAAGGAACACTCTAGAGACAAATAATTTTGGTTTAAACATAGTTAAATGGGATTCTTTCTTTAAGGATTTGTCAAAGTCTTCATGTGCTAAATCTCTATGAAACAAGCATAGTATAAGTGTTCCGAAATAGTTTGCGTGCTTATCTCTTGGGACTAGTATTCTGCTGAACACAGTTTTGGAAATAGTCCTTTTAAGTAAAGACTTTTACTTTGATTATGACTATTATTAAATTGTTTGCTTTGCAACAAGCCTTGAATTTCACAAGTAGCCAAAAGTACTTTTCATGCTATTATTTCTGAAAATTAAATTGTAAGTTCTGACAATAAATAGTTACCCAGTAACATCATTCATTTGTGCCATGGTTTGAATGTATGTGTCTCCAAAATTCATACGTTGGAATTTAAACCCCACAGTGACCGTACTGAGGGGTTGGGACTTTGGGAGGTAGGGGCTTTTGATTAGGTCATAAAGGCTCTGCCCTCATAGATGGGATTAGCACTCTTATAAAACAGCTTGAGGGAACAAGTTCATCCTTTTATTGCTCTTAGCCCTTCTGCTGTGTGAGGACACAGCAACAAGGCACCACCTTTGAAGCAGAGAATGAGCCCCTACCTGGTACTGAATCTGCCAGAACCTTGATTTTGGACTTCCCAGCTTGCAGATCTGTGAAAGATACATTTCTGTTGTTTATAAATTACCCCATCTAAGATATTTTGCTATAGCAGCCCAAATGGACTAAAACAATTTGATTTTCTAATTATTCTTCCACAACACAAACCTTAAATTGTGACCCCCACACATACACACATGTTGCATATTGGATGGCATTATGACCTCCTGATAGATTTGAAGACATTGACTGTTTCCTCAGTTCGTACTTACTGAGCCCTTATGAGTTTCAGGGACTATGGAGACAAATACAAATCAGATAGGAATTTTGCCCTTAAGGAGCTTACTGTTTTGAAATCAAGTACCAGAAATACTGTGTTAGGTGCCTTGTGTAAAATGTTTGTATGTATTTTCAATGTCACCTTCAGTGCTACAGCCAGAGTATTTCTTAGATTAATTATCTTATCTGATTTTCATTACAGCTCTGGGAGGTAGGCCACTGTCTGCATTTGACAGATGATGACACAGATACCTTTCCTAGGTGACATGCCCAAAGCATCAGTGCTAGATAGTGACTGAGCTAGAGCTGACACTTAGGCACCCTGACTCTGTCACGGGAACCCTCACCCTGTAGACACAGTTATAACCTCTTTGAAACTGGGCTGAAGTGCATAAGGCCACATGTTAGAATAGTCACTATCACTCCTACTGCCTCAAACCAGGTACCTTTCTTTTTCCTTTCTGGATTCTAAATTCCCAGAGAACATTAAAAATATAGAGATATTCAATAAGTACTTGTGGAACCCCTCTGTTGGAGGAATCTGAATCTACTTCAGCAGGAATGGGCACATGAGAATTCTGAGAGCGTGAATTGGTAGAACTAGTAGTCCAGGCTTTGGAATCCACAAACCTAGGCTCAAATTTTGAGCCTGACTGTGTAGCCCTTACTGTGTGGCCTCTGGGAAGTTACTAAACCTCTCTGTTTCTGAGTGACTTTTTCTGTGGAATAAAAACAGTTCCCTCACAGGATCATAATAAAGATTCAATGAGGTGAGTGCTGAGTTTTCACAGTGAAGCAGTTTTCACAGTGAGGTGCTTTTCATAATGCACAGCTCCCAGCAGGCACGGTCACAAGACATGAAAAGAACACTTCAACAGGTAATCTAGAGACTCCTGGTTTCACCTTCATTTCCACATTGAGTCACAGAACTACCTTCACAGCTCCTGAAAGGTATTTCTCTTGGGGTCTGTGTTCATAAATGCAGCCCAGAAAGGAAAACTAATGGGTCCCTCTACCAAGTGCTTCTTAAACTTTTTGGGATCATGGGTTTATAAATACTCTCCTGACAAAAATGCACAAAATTTTGCCTACAATTTTTGGGGGTCCATGGACTCCTGGAAACTCTCCATAGATCTTCAAGGGGAGCTTAAGGACTCCTGCATGGGAAAGATATTAGTGGTAAAATAGGTCACTCTACTCTTTTTCTCTCTGATGGAAATGTACATGAATTTTTTCTTTTCTTTTCTTTTCTTTTTTAATGTTTTTAAGTTTTCCTTTTAGGAAAAACACTTTAGCAAGGGGAGAGTGACTTGGATCACTTTGATTTCTGACAACCTTGGGGGCATCTGCCTTTCTCTGCCCTGACACAGGGACACAGCTCCTATATCAGCTGGCCAGGAGACTATCAGGGCTGTCATCCTCCAGTCAAAGTGCTGGCAATCTGTTTAGATGCATGATGTGCTTTGATATTGATAACCTTTAACCTTTGTTATTCGCTGGGTCCCACACCAGAGATCATTAATTCTAGTCACCAGAATGTCAGGAAGAGGGTGGAGCTTGCAGCACTTTCCTTGTGATATTGAGGGATGGGTGGACATCTGTCCCAGTGATCTATTCCACTGGGGAACAATGTGTCCATTTAATTGTAAATTCTCACAAACAGAATCTGGCATAACTAAATAGTAGTCTATATGGAACAACACTCCACAAATTTTCATTTATTCACTTCCATCTCTGAGGCCAGTATTAAAGCTAAGAATTTTGTTTCATAACAGTGTGGGGTATTTCACAGTTCTTTATTCTTCTTGTTCCAGTGAATTCCATTTCAGCTTTCCATCTGATAAGATTGATTAGAAGAGTCTTGTTTTGAAAGATCTCTCCCTCTGAATTAGATTGTAGAAAAGCCCCAGGAGCTTACATGTCCCACAGTATTGGAGAAGAGTCCTGGGCCCGAGGCTACTGTGGCCCCTGCAGAGATCCACATGTTCTGCTCAAAGGCAGAATTCTCACTAGATCTACACTAAAGGCTTCCGAGGTGGGGAGCTTTGTGCTAAATCACTTCCCAGTGTCTTTAGAGACACAATGCTAGTCTTTTTTATCCTGGGGTGTAAGAGGGGTATAGGGAGAAGAAAATACTTTCTCAGTTCCCAGTGTGTCTACAGTAGCAAACAAACAAAACAAAACAAGACTCATTGTTACATATGTGGCAGCTTTTTATGTCACCTTATCACGATGACCATTGCCCACCGGGCAAGAGGATATTCCTTTCTCTCAGGACTTTGGACCACTGCTTGGACTGCGGAGATGAGACACAGAGTGAATCTGTGATTATCAATGACCCCAGGAAATGTTGTTTTCTGGAGAAATTATAGGAATGTCTGCAATCACTTGGTGTTTGGTCGACTCCATTATTATAGTTATATTAATGCATTTGTTTGGACTACAGGAAGAGGTTATTCTTTCCATTCTCAACATGCCCCCATACCATATGATTATTTGTAATAATATTTTAAAGTGGCTTATACTTAGTAGCTTAAGTTTTTTTTATTTTTGTTTTTTTAATGTGGGCCACTGATGCATAGAAAATAACTTTACTGCTAAATAAATGTTCTTTAGAAATGACAAGTCACTAATGTACTCAGAAAAATGTGTTACGGCAGGGATTATAACTGCTGTTATTATTGCAGTGTCTTATATTATACCTAATATTTCTTTTAACTTTCCATTTGACAGCTGAGCAAAAGAGAGAATAAAGAGCGATATATGTTGGATCTCAAGCAGAAACTATACAATATTGTGGACTGAAAATTAGAAGCCAATAAGCCCTGGTTCTAATGACAGTTTCACTTGACAATGGCCCCATATCTCAGTTTCTTCAACCTGGGAAGATTAATGACATAGCAGATCTGACATGTCACAAGGGCAAGTTGGAAATATCTGTTGTTCTCTTTTCCTCAATATGTCTTCCCCCAATTTCTTCCCGTTTCCATTGAGTGACCGCCAGGGAAGGACTCTAAGGGGCAGGGAGGACGGGGGCAAGGTGGGGAGGACATTGCTCTTCCTTCTTTCACACTTAGATTTCTGCTTTACTCTTTCATTTTCTTCCTCCCTCTGGTGTCACTCTCTTCTCTGTTCTCCCTGTGTGTCTCACAAGTACTCCCTTAGATTCATGCCGGTATCACGCACGAATATTCTTATGGTGACCTCCCCGCCTCCTTCCTCTAGTGGAATGCTTCCAGCCATCATTTTATTTTATTTTCATACAAAAGGGCTTGGTATGTGATGGCTTGACACATTAACTGCCATGTGAGTTGTATGTAACTCATGCTAGTTTGGAGCCCAGGGCCTTATGAAGCGTAACTCACACATCTCTTTACCTTGGGAGCTGCGTGGTGCTCAGGCAACTCACGCTGCCATGCTGTAGCATATGTATTACATGATTACGTGATGGGTGGCCCCCTGGGCAAAACCCTGCAGTTGGTTCATGAAAATCTCACTGGTTGATGTTCTTATTGTTACAATTAATATCGACAATTTAACTGTGTATAACTCATGCACAGAAAAAATAAAAAATAACAAAATTTTCATTAAATTAGAAAGGATCATTTCGTTTTCAAAGTTTTTGTTCTATTTTCATAATAAAACACCATGGCCCCAAGGAAAAATTAAAAAAATTTTTTTTTCTAGTGTGGCAGTCAATGTGTTAAATAAGGATGCAGGGATAGAGCGAGCACTTACTGAGTAACTAGTAAGTATGTATATTCATTTCCTAGGGCTTCTGCAAGTGACACAAATTTATTCTGTCACAGTTCTGGAGGCCAGAAGTCGGAAATCAAAGTGTTGGCACAGCTGTACTTCCTCTGGAGGCTCCTTGCCTCTTCCAGCTTCTTGTGGCTGTCAGTATCCTCTGTCGCTGCATCATTCCAATTTCTGCCTCTGTCTTCACATGACCTTCTCCTCTTCTCTCTGTGTCTGTGTGTCTATCATAAGGACACTTGTCATTAGATTTAAGACCCACCCAGATAGTTCAGGATCTCATCTTGAGATCCTTACGTGTGCCAGACCCTTTTTCCAAATAAGGTCATATCCCCAGGTTCTGAGATGTAGGCAAATGTTTTTGTGGTGCCACCATTCAATCCAATACAGTGTATATTTAACTTCCTAAAATCTGTTAGGTAGAATATAGAAAATCTAGTTTTCTATATTCAGATGAGAAAACTAAGGTCAAGAGTAGTTAAGTAACATAGTAGGAAGTGTTGGACCCAGAATTCAAGTTTAGGTCAATGTGATGTCAAAGTTTACTAAACTGTATCTGAAAAATATACCAGTTCTTTCACCACTGTTCTTGCTTGTAACATCCAAAAATAGACACAAAACTACCTCAACAAAAAGGAGGTATTAATGCTAATAAATACAAAGCATTCTCTAATCTAATACATTTTCTTTTAATTTCAGCTATAATGGATTTTTCAGATAGAGTTTAGTATAATATATTAAAAGGAAAAAAGCCAGATTTTTAATTTACCATAAAGTCTCTTTTAAAAGTAAAAATGGCATGAAAGTAGATATTAAATTTCTGACATAGGGCTAGGATGGGGAGGAAAAAGGTAACCGTGCCCTCTCATTTTTGTACATTTAAAAAAAATTTGAGGTCCATGACCTCAAATGTATTCTCTACCGAATGGAATTTGGAAATCAAAGGACTTCGGCTAACCAGCTCAATTTTTCTATATTAAAGGAGGACACACTGGCAGTTTTGTTCAACATAAAACCCAATATTTCCAATGACCTTCTGAACATTTCCACACGGACCTCCTAGCATCACTTCAAATTCAACTCCAGCATCATTTTTCTTCCCACGTTGCTATTTCTACTTCCCCCAGTTCCTGTCATCATGTTTCCATTTACCAAGTTAAGAATACTTTGACTCACTGAATTTTGTTGCTCTTTTCTACATGCAATCATTTCTTCCCCAGGTGTTTTGAATATTTCCTCTGGGCCAAACACCACGCTGTGCACTGGAGATACAAAGCTCTAAAAAGGCAGATGTAATCGTGCCCTCATAGTGAGTTTTTAGTCTAGCAGGAAATACTGACACTGAGCACATAATTACATATTTGAATCTTGATATAAAAGGGAAAGCAAAGGTTGCAAATAGGAGTGTTGTTGGAGAGTCAAATCCATCCCTTTCTTCTCTGCCCTGCTCTCATTGTGGTCCTTATCAGATGGGGCTTCTTGAGGTAGCCCCTCTGCCTTTAGTCTGACCTCCTCTGATCCATCCTGCAGACTCCTCCTTGCTTAAACTTCCAACACCTCCACTAATCATACATTACTCTCCTCTTACAAACTTCCAATAATACCCTGGTGCTCACGGACTCTACTCTTTATTGTGGCATTTAAGACTTGCCTTCATGCGAACCCATCCCATTTCAATCCCAAATAGAGGTTTTGAGGAAGTTGGGGAAGAGGCTTAGAGTCCCCTCTCATCTTGGGAGCTTGGTGTTGCTCTATAACAAGCCCTATTAGCCTCATGAAACTTTTGCAAAAGTCAACCTGCCTACTCATTAATCTACCCGAAGGCATCTGACTCATCCTAATTCCTCAACATTTATTCAAACTTTTTTCCCCCCACAGCATGCCCCCTTTTCTCTTCTCTACTTCTCTAAATTCTATCCCTGCTTCAAGGAATACCACTCTGAAAGCTCCCTGACTCCAAGGGCTTTCTCTCCTTCCCCCCAAAGTCAAGGCACTCAGTGTCACATCTTTGGATGAGTGTGTCCATCTGGTTTCTGGGATATTATTTTTCTATGTATGCAACTATGCTGTATCTCCTCAATGAGATACATTCTGAAAAAGGGCTAGTGCTGTGGTCACTGTTTCTTTGCCACCTGCACCTTCCAATAAGTAAGCAATCGATATTTCATAGAATCATAGAGCTTTAGAGCTGGGCCCTGAGCATAAATGAAGCCAATTGAGGTAAAGGGTATGCCCCTGGTAGTTGTATAGGTCAGACCAGAACCTAGATATTTTGCTAGTGGATAATGCTCTTTTTACTGATAAATGAACACAATAAATAAATGAATATAAAGAGAAAAGAAAGTTTCATTCTTATTGAGTTGGTTCAGCCAGTTCTAAACCCTTTCCAAACCATTGTATTGATCTGCAGATGCTATGGTTTCTACAGACACATGGTCGCAACCTTAAGTATTGAATTCGAGTTCTGTTACCCAACTTGACATCACTGCGGCAGCCCTTGACTCCTCCCGCCTGCCAGGTATCCCCCGTTCACACTCTGCTTTATTCTTGGCTAAAACTAGGGGTTGATAGACTTTCAAACTTTGAATTCAAATTCGTCAGCTCTATTTTCCACTCCTGAGATTTGTGGTGTAGCAACTTGGAAAGACACAAGCACACACTCTATGTGTGAGGTAAGCTGTTCTGAGGGATGGTGAAGGCAGAGGGAAGATCACCCGGTGATTTTCTCTTGCCTTTGGGACAGCTGGGGCCAGTTCCAACATTTTATCAGGCTTCTGAGCTGTCAGTCAGGAACCTAGAGGTGGGACAGGGGCACCCCAGGAAATCAAAGCAAACTCAATTATTATCTATCTGCTGACAATGACAAAACCATTTCATTCCTGAGCTCTTCACAGAATAGGGTGGGGGATGAGGGCTGTGAAGAAATTAAAAGCGTGAAAATTTTTAATGAGTGCAATTATTGAATCATCAGTCACACAGTCCATCTGCTTCAGAGCATTCCAGAGACTGGTAAAATTCTAAAATACTGCATTGTATTTTCATATTCATGTAATCATATAAATGTTCTTTAAGGAACAGCTAATGATATTCATATATCATGCCTATCCCTTCTATAACTCAGCATTCTCCTTTTGTCTGTTTCATTTTATTAGCCACTAATTTCACATTCTGACACCAACTTGATGGGAATTTGCTGGCAACTGCACAGGTAGGAGGCAGCCCGGTGACATTAAGTACTGTGTTATGGAATATTCATTTGTAGAGATAAACTAATGCAAAATTTATCTCAAAGGCCCTGTTTAGCCTGGAGTTTTGAGAGCAAAATGAACTTGGTGTCAGAGCAGAGAGAGAGAACTTAATTTTAAAGTATTTTCCTAGAGATGATTAATCCACTGAAGCTAGAGATAAAGCAATGGCAGTGTGTCAGTGAAAGGACCAGGCATGTGGGTATGACTCAAATGCCTTTGCAAATTAGAAACATGAGTTGGGGTGGAGGAAGGTGGGTGAAGATGGAATTTTGGGAAGAGGACTATAACCAAGGAATGGTGTGCGGAAAAACTGTAGGACTTAGGTTGTTCAGGATTGTTAAGGGTTGAATTGTGTCCCCCAGAAAGAAATGTTGAAGTCCTAATCCCTGGCCCCTGTGAATGTGATTTTATTTAGAAATAGGGCCTTTGCAGGTGTAATCAAGTTAAGATAAGGTTATTAGGGTAGGCTTTTAATCCAATGTGTCCAATATCATCATAGGAGGGAAAGATGACAATGTGAAGACACAGACATACAGGTACAGCACTATGTGACAACAGAAGCAGAGACTGAAGTGATGCAGTTGCAAACCATGGAACTCCTGGGGCTACCAGAAACTTGAAGAGGCAAGGAAGGCTGAATAGTATCCCATTGTGTATATACCACATATTTTCTGTATCCATTTATCAGTTGATGGACACTTAGGTTGTCTCCAATAAAAAAGGGAAGGAAATCTTGTCATTTGTGACAACAGGGATGAACCTGGAGGACATTATGCTAAGTGAAATAAACCAGGCACAGAAAGACAAATATCACACGCTCTCACTCATATGTGGAATCTAAAAAAATCGAACGCATACAAGTAGAGAGTAGAATGGTGGTTATCATGGGCTGGGGAAGGGAGGTGGATGGGGAAACAGGGCGTGTTGATGAAAGGGCACAGGTTTTCAGTTAGACAGAAGGAATAAGCCTTCTTATTCCTTCATCCCTGCATAGAATGGTGACTACAATTAACAATCCTAGATCGTATATTTCAAAATTAGTAAGAAAGTAGATTTAAAATGTTCTCACCATAAAGAGGTGATAAGTATGTGAGGTGATGGTTATGTTAATTAGCTTGATTTAATCATTCCACAATGTAAATATGTACCAAACCTCACATGGTATCCCATAAATATAAATAATTATTTGTCAATTAAAAATAAAACATTTTTTAAAATGCAAAGAAGGATCCTCCCCTATAGACTTCAGAGGGATTATGTGATTTTAGACTTCTGGCCCCAGAACAGTGAGACAATAGCTTCCTTTTATTTTAAGTCACCCAGTTTGTAGTACAGTACTTTGTTGCAGTGGCCCTAGGAAACTAATACAAGGTGTACAGATATTTGCTGTGATTTAGATTTTCATGTATCACACATTATCAAGCACTTGCCTGTCTTTGCTTCCTACTGGGCTCAGCACTGCAAAGCTGGTAAAGGATCCATGGTGCTTTTACTTTGCTCTAAAAGTCAAAGGTGCACTGGTGTCACTTCTATCAGCCTGCTCAGGCACATGAATGCCTTCTGTTTCTTTGTTGATCACTACATTGCTATTCAGGAAAATTTACTGGTCTCTTGCATGGTAGCATCACCTGGAAACACCTATCCAGTGGAGATAACAGGTTTGAAAAGACTTTGAAAAAAATCACCAGAAAGGACACAATAGTAAGAGTATGTAGCTGTAAGCTAGGGTTCTTAGAGGGCACTTAGAGCTAATGGTGAATTCACTGTTTGCTTAGTTAGAGGTGCTTGTCTTGCCCACATGGCTACTGGGGGAGGGGGGCAGCCAGCCCCACTTACTTGATGGGTAACCTTAAGTGAGTTACTTAATGCCTTTGTGGCTCAGTTTCTCATCTGCACTTACCCCAAAGGTTTCTTGGAAAAATTAAATAGTTAATCCATACAAATTGCTTAGAATGGTACTTGGCCTATAGTAAGTGCTCCATAAATGTTAACTACTATTTTAGGTGTAAGCATTCTTGAGATCTTAGAAATGGATTTCTGTAGCAGAGTTATAAGTAAAATAATTTTCTAGAAAAGGATGTTTTTTTGGTACTAGAATTTTTTGCTGGTACGCTAATGCTAATGCATTTCAGAGATTTTTATGGGATGGGAAGAATACAAAACAACTTAAAAATAAGGATGGTTTGTTATTCAATGAGTTTTATAACATTTAGCATCTTAGTAGAGTCTGGAAAGAAAAAGACAGAGAGAAGAGGGATGGGATAAGAAATCAAGCCGAATGGAGAAGTGTGTGTATGGGTGTGTACATTGTGTGTGTGTTTGTGTGCCTACGAAAATGTGTTCAGGGGGAAGTAAATGAGAAGATAGACTCTATCATAGAGAAATGGATACATTTTTACTGTTCCCCTCTGTACCTTCTGGAACTTAGCTGGTTCCATATCTCTTCTGTACAACAACGACCAGAAAACCAATAGATTGAGCCTACATTTTAAAATCACGGTATTATTTACATAGAGTGAATTGCACAAATCTTAATTGTATACCTCAATGACTTTTTTAATATATGAGCAACCAAATTGCCAGATCAAGATCTATAACATTTCTATCATTCCAGAAAAGTTCTCTTGTATTTTTTTTCAGTCAACAGTACTTTAGAGGAAGATACCTAAACATATAATTAGCATTATATAAATGAAATCATAAAGAGTGTACTCTTTTGTGTCTCTCTTCATTAGCTCAACATAATGTTTTTGAGATTCACCCATATTGTGGCATGTATAAGTAGTTCATTCCTTTTTAATCCTGGGTCGTATTCCATTATATGAATGTACTGCAAATTGCTTATCCATTTTCCCATTCGTGGGTATTTGGGTTGTTTCTTACTTTCATAGTTCCAAACACAAATAAATGAGGTTAATTCAGTGGTATTCAATCTTTTTTTAAATCAGTTGGACTGTATCTTTAGCTGAAATCTTATGTGGAAGTCGAATGTATATAAAATATATTTTAAAAATCTACTCTAGATGAAAAATTGGGATTTGAAGATGCAGACTCCTAGTTCAGCTTCTCCCCTTCCCTCCCTCACCCCCAATCTGGTATCCTTTAAATCATTTGTCAAAAGAATAGAGTTCCAAGGGGGTTAAAAAACACACAACCATTAACATATCCATTATGTTTGTTTAGTACCAAAAAAATTAATAACAAATTATGACACAATTTCAAAACCTGAACAACTCTTTAAGCAGTTGTTACCTGAAATAAGTGACCTCTGTTTACAGACAAGGAGACTGGCATAGCCAAAGTTCTCATCTCAGGTAATGCAGCTAGTTACCTTAGCATGTTACCTAAGGTAATGTAAGGGTAGAGACTCAGAGCCAGGCTTCCTGGCTCCAAGTCCCATTCTGTCCTTTCTCCTCCATGAGTATTGACACCTGCTCATTGACACCCTGTTTGCACATCCAAAGGGTAGCCAGTGTGCTTAGCAATGTGTGGATTTTTGTCACTTTGTTTTGTTGTTTGACTTTAATTCAATAAATATGCAAAACACATTTATTCAGTGCCTACTATGTGCAAGATACTCTATGGGGATATCAAGGCATCTGTGAATATAAACCGGACTATTGGAGTTCCCTGAATGTATTAGTTTTTGGAATCTAGTCATGTCATCCACTTATGAAAAACATTCCAATTACAGCATTACATTCCAATTCATCTTGGGGTGTTGGGGATTCTCATTTTTCTGTTCAATGATTGTTTCTATGAAAAATCTCCCTATCCCTTTTGGCTCATGTATTAGAGTAACTGTCCTAGACAGGCTTCTGTGCAAGCATGGAGATCAGGTATCTGAAGGTTCAGGATGAATCTCAGAATCTTTTGTCTCAGCTCATAATGAGACTTGGCACTGAGTTACCATCTTTGGTTTATTGCTGAAATAATTATTTGTGACATTTTCAAATACCCTAATTTTGCAGAAAGAAACACACATCAAAGTCTTCCCAAGATCATCATTACCCTGTGTAAAGATATCTGGCTCCCAGCTGGTGGTCAATGAACTTTGGAGATTCTTTCTTTCTTTCTTTCTTTCTTTCTTTCTTTCTTTCTTTCTTTCTTTCTTTCTTTTTTCTTTCTTTCTTTCTTTCTTTCAGTTTGTCTTGACCTGTGAGGCAGCTTCCATGAGTGAGGCTAACAACATCCAAACACCTCCAGGTGTTCCTGATCCTGAACACATGACCCAAGGTCAGTTTTCAGGACAGATGAGAATCAGTTTGGGGTTTTTCTCTTTCCCCTGGCTTTGCAATGAGAGGCTCAGGAAGTGGCTGCTCAGTGTAGGAAAGATTTGAGAATCTTTAAATTTGTTAAAAAGTTTTATGCCTTTAAAAAGAACAAAAACAACAACAACAAAAAACCCACTAATATATGGGAAGAAGAGAATGTGCTAGTCCCCTGGGTTACCAATGGCTATAGAACCAGTGCTGCAAATGAGCCCTGAAATCTAAACTGGTTTGGAAATAGAAGAAATGGCAGTATTCAGTGCCATTTTACAATAAGTGCCACCACTTAGTGCTCTAGTTTGGCTTTTTATGTATTTATGTGAGTACATTGGGTGTCCATCTGGATCTTTTAATCTATCCAGTTATATGCTTGGGCGTGTTCTCTGCATAATATCCTTCCTCCCAGGCTTCTGGAAATGGATGAACAAATACTGACTTGGGGGAAAAAGAATTTTTGCTGATTAGAGAACAAAGCAAGGATGTTAAACCCAGCAGGGGATTTCTGTTTGCCTGGCATGGAAGAGCTGAGTGTATACTTTTGGATTGTGTCGGTCCTACATGGTTTCGGAAGTTTGACCTGCTGCGCTCCCATAAAGGAATCTCAAAGCCCTAGATGGCCAAGCACCACTCACTAAATTCAAGATCCTTGCAATAGTACAAGGAGTAGCATCTTTCATCTTCAGATGTGGGTGCTGCATTCTCACACAGATCTATGTAGCCCCTGGAATGCATCAAAAAATAAATGGACTTAAGAGAATTTCAGGAGAAATGTTAGGCAGAGAGAACACAAAGCAGTATCTAACACATCTCAATTTTTAGCTCATGCAGGAAATTTTTAGGAATGAAGTAATATGGTATCAGAAGCAGCTTAGAATAGTTGAGAACATGGACTCTGGAGGTGGTCTACCTGTGTTCATTTCATTTCTGTTGCTAACTAGCTGTAAAACCACTAGCCTTGGGTGAGTAGCCTAATCCCTCAATGCCTTAATTTCTTTATCTGTTAGATGGGCATGAAAAAGTGGTAGCTACAGTATATTGTTGTGAGTATTAACTAGTTAACTCAATATGAATAGTGGATACTCTTACTGTTTTTATGAAATGAAGGCATTTATACTAACAATTATTGAGGATTTGTTTAATGTTTCTTTTCTATTAATAAAAAAAGATAGAGGAGTAAAGTGTTTTCTCTTTCTTTCCAAGAATGTTAGACATGCTACTGACCTTATCTGTAGTAGTGGAATTTATCTGCAAGTGATGAATGTACTTTGAACAGTCAACCATAAGTACCACCTCTTTATATAGTAAGTAAATTAACAAGAATGCTTATTTCATTCCAAGTATTATGCTTTTTCTGGTACTGATATCTTCCATAACCTTTTTCTTTTAATGCACTGTATCCATGGACAACATTTACTACCTACTGTGAAGGTAGGGACCCCCTCTGTCTTATTCATTTCTCTGCCCCCCAAATAATCATAGCACACAGGAGCTATTCCATAAATATTCTTGGATTGAATAAACAAATTAATATTTCTTCCATACTCTTCCCAATTAAAAAGTCCCACCCATTAATTCATTCATACGTGCATGCCCACCACATGCAACATATGTTCATACTTGGCTCTCCTTCTATCCTATCGCCTCAAATGCAATTCTTATTTATTCCTCGGAGCTTAAACCAAAACAGCTCTTCCAAAATGCCTTTCCTCATTTCCCCAACTAAATGTGCTATATCCTTGAATTCCCATATGCTTCTTCTGTGCCACTCTTACTATACTTAAGATTTCCTGCCTTCATTACAATTACTCATGAAGATAACACATATCCCATAATGGTCAGGCACTGATTTGTATCTTACACGGTGGCTACTACTCAAAACATATGTCTTAAAACACTAAACAAAAATTTTTTAAAAAATACATTTTATTAAAATATATATAGTTTAACATATATATGTTTATATATCCATTTTAGACAACGTCAGGCTACAACCTGAACTAAAAAGGCTTATAATTGTAATATTAGAATTGAACTTTTCAAATTCTCAATTTTTTAATTTTGCCAACAGCAGGACCTGGTCCACTCTGAACTTACTCTGAGGAGTGGCTTGGTAACCTACTAACTTAAACATTACTTTTTTAAGCCAAGTGAATACTTAGTTATTAAACTCAATAGAATGTTAAGAGTAGTCTGCAGGATAGTTTTCAAAACAAATTTCCTGATGTGGGTATCCAGTTTTACTATGTACTGATCCTTGCTATCCTCCCAATTGTGACCCTACTCATGTCCCAGTTTTGAACTTACACTTGAATTGTGAGAATAGGGAGCTTTCCTTAGCGATTTTTTGCTAACATATTCTTCAGAACATGTTCCGTCAGCAAACAGCACAAATGCTGGATGGTGAAGTCAGAGAATCTATGGAATCACCCCTGGATTGTGTGGCCACAAGTAATCAGCAGCATCAGTTGGATCTAGAATGTCCTATTAGATAACAGATCTGCTCTGTTCCTTCCCAGGGTGGTGTGACTATTGGCAGCACTGCTACAGAGGCTGACAAAGGTACCTTCTTCAGGCATTAAATGTGATCAAGTCACTTGATCACAAGCAGGCAGGGTGTAAATTATAAATAAGTTGATTAATGCAATCAGATTAGTTTAGCAAGTTACTGATTATAGCAATGCATTTTTAAAAGTAATTTAAGGAAAACAAGGTATGATGGAAGGAGCTCCATGTAAAAGGGATTTAAAAACATAGATTGAGTCCTGACTCTGTCATCAACTGGTTGACTATTTTGCTCAAGTCATTTTCCTCTTTGGCCTCAGTCTCCCCATCTGTAAGATATAGACAGAAAAAATAACTCTCATAGGGTATCTTCCTGAATAGCAGGGACCTTCAGTGGCATCCTCTTTAATCCTCACAAAGGGGTATCACTATTATTATGTCACTGATGAGGAACTCACAGCTCAGAGAGGTTTCATCAGATACCCAATGGCAGCTATTATACCATGGTGAAGACAGAATTTGAACCTGGGCCTTCTCTTACTGTGCATTCCTCACTCTTCCACAGTGTATCAGACATCACCTACCCCAGTGACCTAGAGCCACAAGAATGAAGTGTGACAGTGGAAAAATATTTCATAAATGGCAATGTTTATTATTATGGCTGAGGCCTCCAATCAGACACTGTGCTCTCTCACCCAGGCTAGAGTGTGGTGGCGTCATCATAGCTCACTGCAACCTCAGACTCAGACAATCCTCCTGCCTCAGCCTCCTGAGTAGCTGGGACTACAGGTGTGCCACCACGCCTGGCTCATATTTCTATTTTTAGTAGACATGGGGTTTCACTCTTCCTCAGGCTGGTCTTGAACTCCTCACCTCAAGCAATCCTGCCGCCTCAGCCTCCCAGAGTGCTAGGATTACAGGCGTGAGCTGCCGTGCCCGGCCCTTCAATTGGTTTTATTCAGAAATAATTAATTGTCTATTAGGCCAAAAAATACAAAATACAAAAAAATAAAACCCCAAACCTACACTAAAATACAAATCTTAAATATGTTCACTCAACTATCAGTCACATTTCCATCCTCCATACCATGAGGAGGTAGTGGTCAGTCTTTAGTATGCAGTAGAGTCCTTGCATCATTTTCTCCCTAACCACACGGTAGGCTTCTCTATTAGTTTCCTATTGCTGCTGTGATAAATTACTACAAACATAGTAATGAAGAACAATATTTTACAGTCTAAAATGGGTCCCTATAGGCTAAAATTTAAGTGTTGGCAGGGCTTTGTTTCTTTCTGGAGGCCCTCAGGGGGAATCTGTTTTCTTTCCTCTCCCAGCTTCTAGAGGCTGCCAGCTTCTGGAGCAATGGCTGGGGGCCCTTCCTCCATCCTCAAAGCCAGCAATGACTGGTTGACCCTTGGTCACATCTTATCATTCTGACATTGACTCGTCTGCCTCCCTTTTTCACGTTTAAGGACCCTTGTGATTACACTGGTCCCACCAAGATAATACATGATTATATCCTTATTATAAAATCAGTTGATCAACAACCTTAATTCTACCCACAACCTTAATTCCCTTTGTCATATAATATAACACATTCATAGGTTCCAGAGATTAGAAGGTAAACACCTTTGGGGGAGGGACATTATTCTGTCTGCAGCAGCTCTCCAAATGAAGAGGCTGAATCTTAGATTTTGTTGATCAACTCTAAAAGTCTCACCATGTTCCTGGGTACTGCTATGGCATGGGACATTGCAAAAGAGCATTCTGGTTCACAGTGTGGTTCCTGGAGCCATTTGCCTGGGATCAAGTCCCAGCTCTGGTACTTACTAGCCGCATGGCCTTGAGCCAATGACTTCTCTATACCTCTGTTTCCTCATCTGTAAAGGGGAATAGGAGAGTAATAAGAGCAAATACTTACATGGCTCTTAGGATGTACCAGGCACTGTTCTAAGCCCTTTTACATATATTTACTTATCCATTGCTCAAAACAATCCTCTGAGGTAGTTTCTATTATTATTCCCATTTTACACATGTGGAAATCAAGGAATTGAGTTGATCAGTAACTTGTCCAAGGTCACATAGTTAATAAGAGGCAGAGTCAGGGCTTGTACTCAAGCAATGCTGCTTCCGAGTCCTACTCTTAACCACCACAGCAAATATTATGCAATTGTCATGAAGATTAAATGAGTTAATATTTGTTTTGTGTTTAGAATTGCACTTGGAATGTTTTAAGACCTTAAATGTTAGCTATTACAATTATAAGCAGTTTTCTATTTTTAAAACTCTGTTGAACTGTTGCACTTGGCAAGGGATATTTAGTGATAGATTATCATGTTTATCCCTTTTCCATGCACACATCACGCACTCTTGTATGACTTTTCCTTTTCAATCTTCAGCCTTCTAAGCCAAGTCTCCAAGCTGTTTCCCCAGATTCCTCACTTCATCAACTCACAACTAATTTTGAAATTTCTTCCCTGAGTCTAAAGCTTTTTTGGGAAACTACTATTGCTAACAAGCTACTTTCCCTATCTCAGTACTAACTTGTCCTCAGCTCTGCATAAATTCTCACCTTCTAGCCCAGATTCTCTTCACTCCACATCATATAACCCTAAAAACCCCACACACTACTAAAGTCTTCCTCCATAACAGATTTCTCTCCTGACCTGGGTAGTGATCACTTCCTTCTCTCCTCATCTTAGTAAAGGGACTTGTCAAATACTGTCACAAATGGAGCATTGAACTCAGACAACACTTCCAAGACTTTTGTTGAAGGTCTGGCAGAACTATTGGCTGGCTACAGAGCTTGGATTGAGTATTAGCATCCTCATTTTCAAAATAGGATAAAATTCTTGATAGAAGATTGTTAAAGGATGAAATGAGACAATGCATATGAAATTGATTTGTAAAAATGAAATGCTTTTCAAATTTGGTCAGAGTTAGTATTAACTCATACACACACTGCTAAGAGATACTGGCCATGGTTGAGCCTAAACATGGTGAACTATAGTTTTTGTTGTAATTTAAAAAACATACTGCATAAAAATGGCAACTCTGCCTCTGTGATCATCTCCATTGCGAAGAAGAGACAAAAATAGAGTGTGAATCCAGATCCAGGATTTAATCTCTCTCAACCTCATTTCTTGACCCTTAACAATTATACCATACAGAGTAGTCATAAGGACTAAGTAGGATAATGTATATAAAAATGGCCAGCTGCCAAGTCTAAAACTTAGTTAAGTGCTCATTAAAATATCAATTGTCATAGTCATTATTATTATTATCATCATCATTTGTATCATGAAGATGCAAGGAAAAAAGAAAAAAAAATGCTCCTCTGGACTAAAGCCCAAATCCCATTGTATTTGCAAATCTTTTGCCATGGTCCACCCTCGTCTTCAGGCCATCCTGAGACTTCATTTTTTCTTTTTGATTGGAAGTCTAAGCCTATAGAAGAGGCTAACAGAGATGAAATTTGCATTGCCCAAATAATAAGGTCATCAAGTTCTTCAAAATTGTCATGAAGATTAAATGAGTTAATATTTGTTTTGTGTCAAAACAAAAAGAAGTAACTGTTACCTGTCAGAAGTGACTGTTACCTGTCAGAAGTAACTTTTCAATAAATTCTCCCCAGTTTACCAGCTTATTCAAGTCTCAGTGTCTCCCCTTACCTTGAAGCCAACTTGTTCAGGAGCAACTCTGAGATAAGCATACTAGGGGAGAACACAAGGAAATAGAGACACTTACTAGGTTAATATTGAAAAGACTTGAGAAATCTCTGGTGCTAAGATGCAAAGGGAAAGTTAGCCTTGGCCCTGTCTTTATAACTATTATCATATAGAATTTTTTTCATTCTTTCTTTTGGGTTTTTGTTCATTCTTTCATGTGAATTTAGTCAACTGTTGGCACCAAGTGAGGCCCTTGGGGAAAAACAAAGATATTAGGACAGTGCTTGCCTACCCAGAGCTCAAAGCCTAGTTGCCACATGAACTGGTTATGATGTAATCAGATTACAAATTAATATTTGCTTATTTATGGAATAGGATGATACATTAAGAAGATGCAGCCCCATCAAAGCTCTTTGTGAATTTCTCTGCAACAGAATTCATTCATTTATCTATTTCTTCATTCAATAGTGAAACAAATATTTACTGGACACCTACTATATGCTGGCATTGTGCTGCTGGTCTCTGGAGATACAAGCTGGATCTAGACAGACCAGATCCCTTTCTGCTCTCATGGAACAAAAATTCTGATGGGAGCAGATGAATACTAATGAAATTTATGCAAAGTTATAACTGAGATCTGAAGGGTAAGTAAGAAAAAGGGAGGTAAGTGCATTCAAGATAGAGGGAATAGAATGTGCAAACGTGTAAGAAAAGAGGGAGTATAGTGAGTGAATGGGACTATGTTAGGAGGTGAGGCTGGAAGAGTGCAGATGAGAGACCTTGCGGGGACCTGTTGGCCTCATTAAGGAGTTCGGTGCTTATCTTCAGAGCAAGCGGACACATCGAGGGGTGTAAAGGATGGGAGCCCTGATTGGACTGGAGTTTTTGAAACATGATGTTGACTACAGTGTAGAGAAGGAATTGGAACAGGGCCAGATTGGAATCCAGGGGGGGTTTAGGAGGTGCTGGAGTAGTCTAGACAAGGGAGCGTGATGATTTGGACTAGTGAGCTGGTGATGGAGATGGAAACCCGGGGGTGGGGTAGGAGCTATCAGAGATCCGGTCAGTAGGGTTTGGTAATGGATTAGGTATCAAGGGTGAAAGGAGAGAGGGGTGGCAATCAGGTTTTACTGACGAGTTCAAGACAGAACTGAGAACAATCTGGACAGAGAATTCTGTTTTCAGTGGCCTTAGCCACTTTCCTTCTCCTTGTTCTCACTCAGTGGCACATTTTCCCTTTAGTTTCCTTTAGTATTTTTAACTTCTGGAATTTTCAAACTTCTCCAAACTCAATCTCTCTCTCTCAAACATTTTCTCTGAACTTGATAGTCTTTTATACCCACTTGCAAAATACTATGATAAGGATTAATTATTTTCTCTTCCTAATGCAATTTGCTCTTCATAGAGGAAAGAGTGTGTTGGTCCAGGTGTATATTACAAGGTTCCCAAAGATCAGTGATTTTAAGCCAGAGAAGATTTGTCACCCAGATGATAATTGACAATGTCTGAGGACACTTTTGGTTATTATATCCGCAAGGGAGCGGCTACTATCATGTAGCAGATAGAGGCAAGGGATGCTGGTAGATGTTATACACCACACAGGACCACTCCCCGCAACATATGAATACAATTATTGGGCCCAAAATATCAATAGTGCTAAGAGAGGCAAATTTTGCCCTAGATATCAACTCCTTATAAAGCTGGCCAAATATAAAAATACTGCAGGAGCTTCTCTAACATCTCACGGATCCTTTCTGTGTTTTTTAAAATAGATAAACGAACAAAAAGAAAATCCAGAATATGAAATATGGCAGACCAAGATGCCACTCTTAATTTTTAAAAACTAATCAAAATGGGTGAAGGGTGATGGGAGAAGGAGTTGGTCATTTCTGAATTGGAAGCAAAAACAAAGCCAGCCAGAGAAAAGTATAATTTAGTGCCTAATCAATTAGCTGATTAGATTTTCTATGAGATTAGATTTGAGGCCTAAATTGATTATAGTGGTGATCTGGGTACAGGCTTGAGCAAAAATAAGTCATATATGAAGCTGGGGCAGTGGGAGGATGTGAAATATTTAAAAGCTTCTGTAATCAATTTAATGAATTATAACAACAGGGGCTTCTGTAATTAATTCAATGAATTATAACAATAGGGGCAAGGTATAAAATTCCTTAACACAAGGGAGCTCCAAGGAAAAACTGGCAGATAATTCCCATCTCATCCTGTTGTGCTTGTGGATCTCAGCACATATGGTCCTGCACCAGGGGTTGTAGAACAGCAAAAGATTCTAACACCATATGTGTGGAAATCCTGTGCCTTTCAGAGAGTGAAGGAGCAGGGAAAGCTTGTCCTTGAATCCTGGACCTTTATGGTTATTTTTCTCCTGGCTCAATATCAGATTTTGTCCGCTCCATATGGTATTTTTAACTTATTGTATTTTGTCTTTAATGTAATCTTCTTGAGGATTTTAGTTGCTTATTTCCAATACTAATTTCCATTCCTGTGAATACAGAGGAAGTAGATTTGCTTCCCTTTCAATAATACAAAAAGAAAACAATTATGGAAACTATTCAGCATGAATAGTACTTAGTTTTCCAATGAAAGGTCTGTACTGTGTCAAATATATGCACCTGTGTGCATATGCATATCTTTAAAATTCTGTATTCAGATTTCTGGGGGTTCGCTGGAAGGAAATGCACTATTTAAAGCTAAGCTACTGTTGTTATTTAATCTAATAGTTTGGGACCTGTGGATTTTGGAGGGGGTAATTTTGTACCATTAGGGAAATTCTAATTATTCTTCCTTTTCACATTAAGCTGAAATAGTTAAGGATAGTAAAAAATTAAGAAGCTCAGGTAGTGACATTTTAAGGGGACACAACATGGAAATGTTTTGAGATTTTTCTATGTTACCATAAGGTTAGGTAAAAGAAAAAAAGGACTGAAGAATTAAAGTCATTTTTTATTGAAAGCACTTCAGCATCAACACTCTCAACTCTACAGGTCCTTCCCTTTGGCTGTATCAGGCAGGCGCAAAACATTGCACAATAGCGACCACCAATGCCCTGTAAACTCACGGTCTTCAGTTGGGCCCCTTGGCAGTTTCTTCTCTCTCTCACTTTACTCGCCATTCCAAATCTTCAGCAGGTGCCTCAAACCATGCTGACGATCTCAGCTCTAATTTTTTTGAAGAAACCGAGTCTAGCAATCCACATCAAGTTTTTCAGTATGGGGTTCCCCTGACTACACATGCACCTATAATTGCATTCTCTGCTTTCCTGCAGCCCCAGGTCAGCTGGATGGGGCTGGGCC
The DNA here is from genome assembly GCA_023783475.1 of Daubentonia madagascariensis. Lineage (NCBI taxonomy): Eukaryota > Metazoa > Chordata > Mammalia > Primates > Daubentoniidae > Daubentonia > Daubentonia madagascariensis. The sequence continues at coordinate 10,856,958 of JAKFHU010000747.1, read as the reverse complement.
CTTAGACTGACTTGTGCCCGTTTCCTCTGGAACCCGCTGCGCTGCATCGATGCTGTTCTCTTCATCCGACAACTTTTACACATTCTTCCACCTGGCTCTTTTCCTACAATCTATAAGCATGCTCAGGTCTCTCCCATACTAAGAATTACAGTCTTCCCTTTAGCCTGAGCCTTACAAATGCTCTTCGTCCCTTCTTAGCCAGGGTTTTTGTCAGAGGATTATCACAGCTGCCATTCCCTCGCTTCCCACTCCCCTTAGCAATCTGGCTTCCCATCACTCCACTGTAGCTGCTCTGGCTGGTGTTGCCAGCGTCCTCCTTGTTGCCAAACACTGTGGGCCTACACAGGTACTTATCTTTCTTAAACCCTTTGCTGCACTGGCACTGTTGATCCCTTCTTCCCTTTGGTCCCTTTTCTGCCTTGGCTTCTGTGATTCTTGTCATTCCTGGTTCCTTTCCACTTCTCTGGCTATTCCTTGCCAGTCTTCTCATGACACCCTCCCCCTCTCTCCTTGACCCATTGCGCTTTTCCTCTTCAGGCCCTATTTGGCCAGTTTCGTTGAAGTTCTTGTGGAATGCTGTCATCTTTGTACTGAGACCCACATTTTGGTCTTACATTCCCAAACCTCCTTTGAGCCTAAGACCTTTTGCACACCACCATTAGAGGTCCCATGGACTCTTCGAACTCACTTTATTCCAATCAGAATTCATTATATGCATCAAATCTCCTCACCCTCTCTCTTAATTAAAGTTGGTCCTCTCTCTATATTCTTGTTTCAAACAATAAAGCCTCACTCCACTTGTGCATCGAAGCTAAGCACCTGGAAGTCTATCTAGATTCTCCCTTCCTTCTCTATGCATCTAGTCATTAAGTTCTGCTTATCTGATCTTGCAAATGTTTCTTGAGTGTAACCCCCTCTTTATCCCTACAACCATTGCCATGGTTCACACCTTAATCATGGCCCCAATAGAAAAAAGACTGACCTTCCTGGAGGAAGGGGGAATTTTGCCAGCAGATTGCCTTTCAGTTCACACAGCAACAATTCCCTGGGTCTTCAGACTGCCAGACTAACCCTGCAGATTGTGGATTTACCAGCCTGTACAATTAAGTGAGCCAATTCCTTAAAATCTCTCTCTCTCTCTCTCTCTCTCTTTGTCTTTCTCTCTGTCTGTCTGTCTCTCTTTATACACACACACATACACACACACACATTCATCCTTCTCTGGAGAACCCTAATACAGGTCTCATATTTCCTAGGCAGTCCAGAAGGCAAAAGGTGGGGCTAGAAGGTCCATCCTTTATTTTCCTCAATATCCCTGATAACCTCTCTTTTATATTATTTTATTTATTTATTTGTTTATTTATTTTTGGCATTAATTAAATGTTTAATTGATGTCTGTGAAAGCTGGAACACTGGTTTTAGCTCAATAAACAGTTCTCAAGGCTAAAGGAACGTTCAAAAACTACTAGATATGATGTCAGCTAAATTCTCTATCAGCTTTCAAATCCTATAGCTCTTTTACTTCTCAGGAAGGTGTGTGGCTTTCCATTGGCTCAGGCAATCTCCTCCCATGAAAGGGTAGAGCCCTCTGGTCAGCAGACCCCTGGTCTGTGCTACTGGATGCAGCAGGACGTGGATGCAGGCGTACCTCCTGGGTCGGGGTTCCCTCCGGGCTGACTTCCTGTGGCTGCTTGCTTGTTCGCCTGCCGTTTCTGCTTCTCCTCCTCCAGTGCCTTCATCTTGGCTTCGTACTCGTCAGCAAGTGCCTTTCACTCCTTGCAGTTGTTAGTGATCCCATCCAACACGGGGGTGATCTCCTCGTGGAAGCGGGAGAATTCCTTGTAGACGAAGGTGCAAACAAAGTCAATGAAGCCAGCTTGAAGCTTAGGGAGTTCATCTGCTTTGTTCCTGTCCATCATGGGAATGGGATTCTGTTGCAGCACTGTGCGCTCCAGGTCACCTTGTTCCCAGAATTCGGCAGCAACCAGCAGAGCTACCTTGCTCTGCACCTCCCAGGGCTTGGTGATGGCCGAGAGATCACAGGCAGTCATCATCATGGCCCTGTGCGCAGGACGCCTCCATCAGTCCAGGGCCATTTATGACCGTCAGCACTGGTCAATTCCGTCTCTCGTTCCTTTCTCCACCCCTGCTAGTAGGTGACTTCACTCCATTGTGAGGAAAGGGCTCACTCCCCCATTGCATCTGGGGGTCGGGCTTTGAAGTTAGACAGAAATTTATATTCTACCTCTGTCAATGATCAGAGGTTTGACCTTGGGTTAAACCAACTTCTGTAAGCCTCCGTTTCCCTGTCTGTGTGATAATGGTACTTTCTTCATGGAGTAGGTATAAGGTTAAATGAGATGATGTATATAGAAATCTTAGTATAGGGCCTGGGCATAGTATGTGCACAATAAGCATATACTGGGTTTTTATTATGTACCCAGAACTGTACAAACATCAATTTCATTTAAATCTCATCACATCTTCAGAGTCCTTTATCTCTTGTCTAGTGCAGAGCAATGTTTCTCAACCTTTTCCTCATTATTGTCCCCTGCCCCAACTGCCAAAGAGCCTTTTTAGACATTTTTTTATAATTGCCCCCACCATGAACTTTTTCTCATTCAGACCCAAAGTATCAACATTCAACAGGTGAACTGCTGTTGAAAAATATTGCCATCATTGTAGCTCAGCATGAACTTTTAATACCACAGATGCACTGTCTGTTTGGAGAGCCACAGACCACTGTAATATCTAAGAGGTTTTGCTCGCCTCTCTCAAGAACCACTTTTTGCTCCATTGGAGGCAGTATGCCCAGTTTCCTATCAGTCAGTTAGCTTTTCTGATTTAGGAGTTTCATTGATACTGATGGATCCCTTTCCCTTCTGGGCTGTTCCTTCACCTGGCAGAGATGCTCACAAAAAAATTTAAAAATTAATAAAAGAAAATACCTGGTGTAGAGAGAGCTCCCAGTTGTAGTGAGGAGGCTTGTGTTAAGAAGTAGAGGAAGGAAAGAAAGAAACTCAAAGATATGGTAAGACAGGTGTTATTACAAAGGTAGGTACAGTATAAAATAGAAAGTGAGTAGAAAGGGACAAAGATTTGAACCACAAGGAGGGAGCAAGGGTTGGGGGGTATTTGAGAAGGCATTTCAGAGCAGGTAATCCAGGTAAATCCAGGTCCACATGGTGTGGGCCTTAAATTCCATGCTGGGGACTGTAGACTGTATCCAATAAGCACTGGAGAGTGGTTGAAGGTTAAGGGTGTGGTGATGACCTGTGCAAAGCTGTGCTGCAGGAAGGCAGTGGCAGCACATGTAGGATGGGGCAGGAAGGAGAGAGCAGGACAGTAATTCTGCAGGTGGGCAGGAGGGCCTGGCCTGCGGCAGTGGAGGTGGGGTGAGATCTACGGCAGGGGCTTGGGAGAGGGAGTAGGTAGAGAATGCTGGGACTCTGAAATCTGCCTGCTTGGATGATTTGACAATTAATCAGCTATTACAATTAATCAGGGCATATTTTACGTAAGCTGGTCTGGGAAGCCGTTAAGAATTGCTCATAAAATATGAACAAGTTTAAATAAAATCTTTAATTATATAAACTCTCAGAAATTCATATAATTCTCCACCTGTATTTATCTACCACCTAGTAAAGGAATAATTCTTTTTAATTCTAACCAATTCCACTGAAGACTTAATATGAAGTAGAGACATGACATTGTATATTGGAAGTGAAGATTGCTTGCTAAATAAGACCACAAAATTACATTTGTACCCCATAAATTTATACAAATAAAAAAAGAGCTATCTTAAAACAAACAAAAAGATGCTTTAAGTAAATAAGCTTTCAGAAATGCATACATTTCTTAGAAACACCTTTGTGCTTTGTGATAACCACAGAATATGTGTCCTATGCTTAATGCTAAGTGCTGCGGACTTGTTAAGCTTACGGTCACATAGATTAATGCTCAGCTATGCATACAAGAGTCACTGGCTCCCTGATATCTGCCAGTGTCCACATTTTATTTATTTATTTATTTATTTATTTTTATTTATTTATTTACTTACTTCAGAATATTATGGGGGTACAACAATTTGGCTATATATATTACCCATGCACTGCCCGTGTCAGAGCTACAATCATGGACCTCCCCCAAACTGTGCTCCCTGAATCCATTCAGTGAGTTTTCCCATCCCCTCCACCCTCTTCCTGCCTGCCTGCCCCCTGATGAATATTATTGCCCTGTGTGATGTAAGTGTTGATCAGTTACTACCAATTTGATGGTGAGTACCAGTGTTGCGTGTTTTTCTATTCTTGTGACACTTCGCTTTGAAGAATGGGCTCTAGCTCCAACCAGGATAATACCAGATGTGTTAATTCACCATTGTTTTTTATTGCTGAGTAATACTCCATGGTATACAGATATCACATTTTATTAATCCACTCGTGTATTGATGGGCACCTGGGTTGTTTCCACATCTTTGCAATTGTGAATTGTGCTGCTATAAACATTTGCGTGCAGATGTCTTTATTATAAAATGTCTTTTTTTCCTTCGGGTAAATACCCAGTAGTGGGATTGCTGGATCAAATGGTACTTCTACTTTTAGTTCTTTGAGGTATCTCCATATTACTTTCCATAGAGGTTGTATTAATTTGTAGTCCCACCAACGGTGTATGAGTGCTCCTATCTGTCCACATCCCCGCCAATATTTGTTGTTTTGGGACTTTTAAATATGAGCCAATCTCACTGGAGTTAAGTGATATCTCACTGTGGTTTTGATTTTCATTTCCCTGATGATTAGAGAAGTTGAGCAATTTTTTATATGTTTGCTGGCCATTATTCTGTCTTCTTTTGAAAAGTTTCTGTTCATGTCCTTTGCCCATTTTTTAATGGGGTTGTTTGATTTTTTCTTGTTGATTTTCCTAAGTTCTGTATAGATTCTGGTTATCAGCCCTTTATCAGATGTGTAGCATGCAAATATTTTCTCCCATTCTGTAGGTTGTCTGTTCACTCTAGTGATAGTTTCCTTGGCTGTGCAGAAGCTTTTTAATTTGATCAGGTCCCCATGTATTTATTTTTGTTGCTGCTGTGATTGCTTTGGGGGTCTTCTTCATAAATTCTTGGCCTAGGCCAATGTCCATAAGAGTTTTTCTGACGTTTTCTTCAAGAATTCTTATGGTTTCACATCTTAGGTTTAAATCTGTTATCCATCGTGAGTTGATTTTTGTGAGAGGTGAAAGGTGTGGGTCTAGACTATTTTATTTTTTAAAAATCTGTTGAAATGCTCTCTAGGCTATACATTCTATCCTAAGATTGTTTTGACTATCACATTTAAATCAATATCTTCTCACAGACAGAAAGTAATTGGAAAAATGTTCTTCCTTTATTCTGTGGAGTTTTTTTCTTTGCATTTGTGTAGGTTCAATGTCTTCCTTTACAGTTCAGAATGGCAAGTAGATAAGGTTTTCTTTGTACTTGGACTAACACTAAGCCTGTTTGGTAGCCTCTCTGCCTTCATTACAAATAATGCAAATGATAAAATATTCAGTATATATTTTCCTTTGCAGGGCTGCTCCTTCTTCTCATCATTTAAGTCCCTGCTTGAATTTAACTTCCTCAGAGATGCTTTCTCTGAATTCTTACCCATACCCTCCTTCTCTCCTTTCATCACATTGCCCTAATCTATTTTTATCATAGAACGTATCAAGTCAGAAATAAACTTATTTATTCATTTACATCTTTATTTTTCTCCTCTTGGATTATAAACTCCATGAAGCCAGGGGCCTTATTTCCTGCTGCATCCCAAGTGGTAAGCATCAAAACCCATTTCGAATGAATGCGCTGGGGATTTTTGTATTTATAACTATACAATGCTGGTGGGAAATGATTACAAAGACATGATTCTTGCTATTGAATATCTCCAAGCTACTTGGGGTGTTGAGGTCAACACTGCTGAAATTCTCAAGGAAGAGGGTGAGGCGATACAGGCCATAAGTTGTGCGATGCCGAACAGGGCTGGAAATTTTAGTGGAAAATGAGATCTCTGAGGCTGGAGACATCAGGGGGGATGCAGGACCGTGTATTGGCTCTGTTGGACAGAATCAGATGAGCATAGAAAAGACTGAATGGAGATGGAGAGAGCAACACAAAAGATGAATTAACCTGAGACTGAAAAGACAACAATTCTGACTGTAGAGGTTAATGGTGACCAGAAAGTGGCAGAAAGTAAACCTGGTGAGTGCAAATGAGGCGGGTGATAAAAAGCCAGAAATAAAGCTTGACATGGTAGCCAAGTGGGAGCCACTGAATGTTTTTGGGAAGGGAGGCCCAAAAAAAAGTAAGGTTAGTTCATGAAAAATTAGCCTGATAGTGCCCAGTAGCATGGGTTGAAGGGTACAAAGTCTGGAGTGAGGAAAGGCCAGCCTGTCTCCCTGCAGTCTATCCTTGCTCCAGTTCATGGCTACTTCTTCCTCGTGGCCCGACACATGGTTGGGACCCTCCCCACAGGCCTCTTTCACCCAGACATGAGCTCTGAGGTCTGGGTGAAGTATGTTCGGCAACTTTTCTCCCGTCTCTGCTTCCTTCTTCTCTTTGCCTCTTTGTCTAGTACAGTTACCAGGAGCTTAGTGCTGATCCCAGGTTGAATTGGAGTCCGATTCCAGATCTCTCCCCACTCTTTTGTTACATATGGCCCTACGTGTCAGGAATTGCTTAGCACCCTATTGCCAAGCCTGACGTCAACTCATGATAAAGGTTACTTGACTTCAACTCAATGTTTCATGTTTGTACCTCTTTCTGGGAATAAGCATTCCCTTATTCAAGAGGTTTGGGGGATCCTAATGCAATAATCTACCAGTTCAGGCAAAAGTCAGGCTTCTTGCCAGAGTAGCTGTGACCATAGATCCCAATTCTTGTAGCCTGGTTTCTGCCTTCTTTCCTAGGGTGTTGTGGGTCTAGCAACATGTATCTGTTCATAAGTGACTTAAAATATTTAATATTATTAGAATCAGATTGGTTAACTTTGAATTGGCAAGAAATTATTGGATCCATTTTGAGCTATTTTGAAATGGCTGAAATGAATACACATAGTCCAGGTAAAACTAAATTATCAAGACATATAAGAACCATTTGAAATCAAAACAACTTTTCAAGAGTGTAATTAATCTGTAACACAAAGGAACTAACCAGAAATCTTCGCTCTTGTTAAAACGGGTTCATACAGGCTTGCTGGCTTAAAACAGTTTGATCCCGTTTTCAATCAATCACATGTATACTAGTTTGATTTGGTTGAATTCAATTTGAACAGGTCAGAACTAGCTTAATCCAGTTAAAACTTACTTGGGATATAAAACTATACTCCCTGTACATATCTTTGAATCTCCAGTATCTAATTCAGGGCCCAACACACAGTAGGAACTTAATGTATGTAGTTAAAACCATGGACTACCAAAATAGAACAAGTGGACATTAATCTGGTGGGCTAGGGTACTGTGCACCCCAAGACAGAGGCTAATGACAAGGATTCTTCCCACTGAAGGTCCAGAACTGTTCTGTCCAATACCATAGCCACGAGTCACATTTATCAATTAAGCATGTGAAAAGTGGCTAGTGTGGATTAAGATGTACTAGAAGTATAAAATACATACCAGATTTCAAAGACTTAGTAAAAAATTTAAAAAGTAAAATATTTCATTTTTAAAAATATTCGATTACATATCGAAATGATAACATTTTGGATATGTTAGTTTAAATCAAATAGTATTATTATAATTGATTTTGTCTGTTTCTTATTACTTCTTTTTAATGAGACTGCTAGAAAACTTGAAATCACATCTGTGAATCTCATTATGTTCCTGTCGGGCAGTGTTGGTATAGAATCTAAGTCCTGAAATGCCATGTCCTGCCACTGCTCACTCATTAGAAGTGTCCATCACCATCTGTCCAACACCTGTGCTCACAATTGGCCCAGGACACTTTCCATACACATCAGGAACTTGCACTTGAGTAATCAGAATCCTTGGCATTCAAGGACTATCTTACCTGTTCTTCTAAAAAAAGAAAAAGAAAAACCCTTATCACTCCATCTGTTGTCAAATTATTCTGTTTTTTCTTTAAAATAGTTTCCAAATCTCTCCCACTAGATTCATGCACTCTTTGCTTCACCAACCTCCCCACTTTTAATATTTATCTAACTTCTGTCTTATGAATCTATCTCTTAAAATGAAAAAATAAAAAAGTAAATTTATATTAAGTTAAAATCACAGGCAGTTTGTGATACTCAGCCCCTCCCTGGATTTCCTTTTCTTTGTTCTGTATTTCATTTATCCAACATGGTATTGCTACACTCAACACTCTTCTAATGTCAACTCATTTGGTCATCATTGCAGTCCTATGAGGGTCATTCTACTCTTGTCTACATTTCACTGATGGGAAAATATCACAGAGAGGCCCAAGGTCATGCAGCTAGCGTGTGGCAAAGCCAAAATTTGGACTGGGCAATCTGGCCTTAGCGTGCATGCTCCTCACGACTTACTCAGCCTCCTGTAGGGGAGGTGGTCTTCCTCCCTGAATGGCGCCATCACCCCATGGCTTGAACTACCCCAGGCATGGCTGGATAACAGGTCTCAGTCATTCCCAGGCTTCCCCCGAGCCTCGTTCTCCTTGCTTTTATGATTCACCTGTCCTCTGCCTCATTGTGCCAGGGTCCTTCCTTCTGATTTTCAAGATAACTATAATCTAATTCAGATTTATACAAGTTATGGCACTAATGATATGATTCTTTAACACATCGCCACACTAGAAAAAAAATTTTTTTCCTTGGGACCACGGTGTTTTATTATGAAAATAGAATAAAAACTTCAAAAACAAAATGATCCTTTCTAATTTAATGAAACATTTGTTATGTTTTTATTGTTTTCTGTGCATGAACTATATGCAAACTTGAAAAATAGTTCTCACCACTCCTAAAGTGAAGAGATGTGTGAGTTACATGTGCTTCATGAGGCCTCAGGCTCTAAACCAGTGTGAGTTAAATACAACTCACATGGCAGTTAACATGCTAAATTTGTAAAGGGCTTCCAGTTCACAAAGTATTTGAAGGCCCAAACATAAATCACCAGTGTGTTGATGGGAGAAAATGTGCTCATTCTGACCCTGACTTTTTGGAGAAACTGACTCATTTCAAAGAAGCATATCTAATGGTGAGATTTCAGGCACTGGGAAAGATCACCACATGGTCTGGCATCGGCATCACTGGAATAGGGCTTACTCTCCCCACAGTTTCACTATGGTCCTCTATTCTTTCATTCGTGCATACATATCCTGTTTTGCTCACACGGGGATTTGAGCCAGTTTTCAAAAATAAATATAATCTAACAGGATTAAATAAACAGATAAGGAAATTGTGGCTGTTATTCAAGTTCTCTGTGGCAAAGATCCAAATCCCTGTTCCAATGGCCTAGCATCAACATGAGGGCCAGAGGAACAGGGACAGGGCATGCTCCAGGCCCACATAGACTCTTTTCTTCTAGTTAGGGCTTTGCCCCAGTCAACCTGTTGAGCAGACCTGGAGCTACACTGGGTACTGTGTAATCCCAACGGCTTTCAAAGGTGAGTCTAGAGACCAGTATGATCAGCTGATTCAAGCTTTCTTTCCTCTGGTCCCTGTTCAGATTTCCACTTTGCCTTCCAAAGCAGGGCACCTCCCAAGCAGAAGGCACTTTTAGTCCTTGATTTACCACATCAGTTTCTTGGGAGCTAAGATAGATTTTAAAAAGAAAAGAGAGACAGAAAAAAGAACTAGGAAATTACAATGATGTTGGAGAAATGTCTCTCTGTTTGGTCTGTAATTTAGTTAGTCCTCTCACTAAAATCTCCACATTCCTCCACCAATATGGTAGCCTAATTTAGTTAACCTGGGAATTCCATTTCGACCTTGAACTATTTTAGAGCTCTCCTTCCCTGTGGATGGAGTAAGATCTAGAGAATCTCTTGGGAATGGGAGTTGTTGAAGGCATGGCAAGGACGACCTGAGTAAGTGAGAAAAGAGATTGTACATGGAAAACAGGGACAGTGGGAGGAATACAAAATAAATCTAGATGGAAGATGACCAAACAGGAATACACATCTTAAGATACTGTACACATGCTGCAAGTGATGTACAAATTTGGTTCTGAGCTTCCTAGCAGCCAAAGGAAAGAGAGAAACACAATCATTTACAAGAATCAAAATGCCCATATTATAAAGTCAACACAGTTACTCAGAAGAAATACACTTTTCCTGGAACTGAGATCATACTATTAGATTTTGTCTCAAGATCCTCATTAAGGGACTCTTCCTGATATAGGACACAATGTTTTTACTAACATGACTTTATTAAACTTCCTAGAACGTATGACACCCTTGGCCATGATGCAAATCAGTAAAAACAAATCCAAAAGGGCTATTTTCTTTAGGTGAGGTGCTATACAGTACAGTCAATATATTTCCATAACTGATAAATTTCTGGAGTCACTAATAAATGAGATTTGGGTTTTATGCTATTTTTAAACTTTTTAAATCATTTCTATCAGAGAATGTTAATTAATGTGGATAATTTAGGGGTCCCATCCCAGCCCTTTTTCCCACTCCTGGAGTTGCCCCTATCATGGGGCCCTAACCTTGTAATCTGTGCATAGTTGATTAAACTAAGGGTAAGCCCTTGACCCTAGGGAAGCCCACTGCTAGGCTGAGCTGAGCTAATCAGATTGTCTCCACTGAGAAATTAAACTAAGAAACACAAATCTTGCTATAGTGATTCATTCTGGGCAAACAAGTTGAAAAAGGAAGAGTGAGTGTTATGGACAGCCAAACCATAAACACACCAAAGTTGTGGGGAAACAGACCCTTGAAGAGGAAGTCAACTCCTGCACATCCTTACTGCATAGCCTGCCTGTGTCTCTCTTGTCAGAGAGAAACAGCAAGACATTGTCTCTTTTTCCCAAGCCCTCTACTCTCTCACTTCTCCCGGCTCTCATACTTCAGACATAGCCCTGCCTCGGACATTCTTCCTAAGAAAATGGCAAGACAGCCTATGGGACATTGCCCTGGTGAGGACAGGGATAGGGAGGCCCTGGGGAAAACAAGTAATTGGTTGACTGAGGGACTATCATATTGATGATGACATCTGATGTTTACATGGTTAAATGTGTTCATTTATGGAAAAGACAAATCGAGCATTTCTAAATGAAATCTTTAAGAGGATCTATGCACTGTGGGAGACAATGCCCCAACTTCCTGAAGGGAGAAATTTGACACTCAACTCTCCAGGAAACAGGATGTCAAGTATTAATTCTAGCTCTTGCAGATTAAAATGGCAGTTTGTTACAGCAGGGGACCTGGGAAAATCAATACTGTAACAATTGCCTCTACAGCATGAAAGCATTGGCCAGCATAAGTACCTTTGAGATCCCATTTCATACTACAGACCAGCAGCTCCGTTTCCTAATGGATGAGCATTTCAGCTCCTACTGCTTAGATTTCCAAAACACTAATATCCTTTCAAGAGTGCCTGCAAGGCCCTCCTTGTTATTCTGCTAAATGGCTATAAAACAGCCTGCCCTGGGAAAGGGTGAGCACTTGCTTTATCAGGAAGCAGTATCTTAGTTGGCTGTGACAGTCAGGTACAGTTGAAGATGTTACCCTTTTTCCTGACCACCACCCATTCGAGGGTCATACCTCTTTCCTGCAAGGAGGTAAATTCTACCAAGCACATCTTCAAATTGGCAAGCTTTAATGATAGCTGCAATGCACTGGAAGGTGCTCTGTGACTTAGCTGAAGGGCCCTCGGTGCCAGACAGATCCAAACTCACATCTCTGCTGAATGCCCAGGGCACCCCTTCAGTTGCCTGGCTCAACAAACACAGACAGTACCAAAGCAAGCTGCCACTGAGCCCAGGCCTCTTAGAGCATGTGCCTAGAGGATCATTCCCCAACTCATTCTAATTGGCAATTTCAGAACTTCAGTAAGACTAGTGGCATGTTTCTGTCATTGAAACGCTATTCTTAAGGTTTCTGTTCTACTTCCCTTACATTTCTCCTGGTTTTGATCTTGGTGAGCTCACTTGGCCAGTTAGAGTTGGGTGAAGGTGCTTGGTGACCACAGCTATCCCTTTAAACTAGTTGAACAGGGACTGCTTTGGTAACTCCCAGAAAGCTGATGAGTGGGGAAGGTGTTTGCAGGGGTTGCAGAAGAGGGGCGCATCTGGATCTGTTGAAAATTTAACATAACTTTCTTCATGGGCAAATCCATTTTCATTCCATACTCTGTCATGAAGAAATTAACAAGAAGTATTTAGAAAAATCTGTTGTGACGCTTGACACTAACCCTGACTCTCTCATTTACTGGATACACTATGGGACAGTAAAGGGATACTTCCCTTAACAAGCTGATGCACTGGTGACTTAATACAATGAAGAAAAAAATGTTTTTTAAAAAGAGGAAGCTACTCACAAAAAGGATAATGGAGAAGATGCACAGAGAGAAGCAGAGAGGAGAGAGATTATGCAGCCGGTGAAAAAGAGATCACAAGAGAAGCTGTCTGCGAATCTCCCAATACCACACCCAGGAAGGCTTGACGTATCCTTAAAATAACTCCACTTTTTGTTTAAATGAATTTGAATGGGGTTTTAAAATTGACATCCAAACAGCCCCAACTGCAGCAAGAGCAATAAAATGGCAAATATTAGAAAGCCAGAAGGAAACAATAAAGTTTGGAAAATCAACCAAGAGGATATTTTGGTCCTGAATAATGGAAGATGGAAGAATTTAAACACATTGTTGGAATGAAGTGAAGTATTAGCTGAGCTACACACCACATTACTCTTTTTAGACAAAAGCATATGTCTTGTGGAGAAAGGTAATTTAATTCAAGTGATAATGGATGCTGGCTCTTAAGGTAGTCAATCTTCAAACTAAAATTCTAAAAGATTTGTTTTGGTTTGTGCAAAACTAAAGCAGTAAAATGTCTTGAAGGGTGCTCCATCTTTAGTGGAATCGAAACTTCAAGAAAGGGTTCAAAAGGAGTTACTAGATAGAAATGTGCCATTTGAGGCTGCTGGTCACAGTTTGTGGTTCTGTAAGATACTTTGGAACTAATAGTGCCATGATCACAATCAAACATACAGAAAAAGAAAGCATAGAAATAGACAATACCCAAAGAAAGTGAAGTGGATCCTGTAATTGTGATTAGAGAGAAAGCATGAAGTAGAGAAGTTGTTTTGCACTGTGGAGCTTGTCCTGAAGTGACTCTCATCCTTACAACTTATTAGACCCTTGAGCACATTACTTCGATCCTATAGCTCCTGGCTGCACATTTGTAAATAAGGACAGTAATATATTCTAACCAAGACTACTATATAGATTAAATGAGATCAAGGATATAAAAGTTTCTGATTTGTGAACTCTTTATATTATATGTATTTATCTCCCCATTTTGATATTGGTTTGATGATGTTAAGACACATGAATCACCACAGATCCTAGAATCAAAAGGAATATTCAAGATCTCACTAGAGAAGCTAACAGTTTCCTGTTAATCAGTTCTTCCGCATATTCCTTCCAAAAAGATCAAGCTCCTTCTACAAACACAGAGAAAGGTGATCCTTTGTTTTGTGTGAAACTGCACAGTGTGGTGACAGGGGCATTACAAGGGCATCTTCCCAAGTTCTCACTTACTGATGCTTCCTGAGATAGTATTTCTATGTTTGATTGCTTTAATTCGTAGCATATTCTCCCTATTTTCTCTGGGATTCTCATCTCCCTATGCAAGCCTGGTTCTGTCTCCCAGGAGAACACCTGAGTTGAATGTGCTCACACTCAGTCAGGGTTGAGAGCCTGAATTCTAGCATAATTCTTCTTTGTAAAAGTGGCACACAGTGAAAATGCTAAATAATTAATGAAAAATATCTTAATAGTTTGGAGTAAAACATTTTTAAAATCTCAAAAAATAATACAAAAGTTTGAAAATATACATATTGGCTATGACCCACTAAGGTGGTTTTTTTGACCCACTAACATGTTGCCACATGCATTTAGAAATACATTGACTTCCTCTAGTCAGTGGAGAAAGTGCTTCCTGAACAAGTTGGGCAGAAAAAATCTCTCCTTTCAGTCAAGTGCTGGCTTTTCCTGCAGATCTTTCTCTGTCTGCAAGTGCAGACCCCCTTCACACTGCTTCACAGGGTCTGGATCAGAGGAGAGACACCCTATCAGGTCAAGGCTTCTAGAACTTCTAGAATCTGCTCCAGCCACTGTCAATCCCATAGGATTTGGGGCTAGGCCATGTTACTAGCAATGTATTTTGAACAGCTAGGGCAACTGAGGGATTCGACAGAAGACCGGAATCTTGCAGAGGGATGGGAGGACAGCTAAGCAAAGCTACCAAGCAGCTGAGACTCCAAGCAGAGCTCATTGAAGGCATCAAACTAGCTAAGAAGCAGAATGGGCTCTATCTTGTCTAGGAAGTGGATCAGCTACAGCAGCCAAAGCAAAAAATTGTGGTTCATCTCATTGGCCAATTTATACATGTGCTCATTGAGGATGACCAGAGAGGATTTTGTGGCATTAAGGAAGTTCCTTAAAGTCATGAAATTCTCCTAGATCTTCTTATTTCATCTGCGATATCACGTCCACAAGCTGGGCTTTGGCTAGCCCCATTCAAATAATATCAGGGAAGTTATCATTATCTCAGAAAGTTCCAAATTTATGAGGAAATAACTATCAAAGGATGGAATCATGATCTGCAGATGCTCAGTGAATTTCTTCAATAATACAATGCTGTTGAGAGGATTTTCTTTGGAATTTGGAAATAGGGGTGAGAATTTTCTCTTCTTGGTGACCTCTTTTGCCTTGGTCATCCTAGTTGGTAGTCTCAGCTTTGTTCCATGTTGGGTCTATCCCTTGGGCGATCTAGATTCCAGTTTTCATTTGCTGTTTTTGCAATAATGAGCATTCTGGAGGGAAAATGTCACTCTTTCTTCTCTATAGGGCTTTCTCAGTTACTTACTTCTCAGCAGTAAGAACATTATACCTCTGATACACTTATCTCCCTGACCCTGGTTCTGTCTCCCAATAGGATGCCTATCTTACAGTGTTCACAGTCAGTCATGGCTGGAAGTCCTTAGGATCCTGAAAAATCTTCCAATAGAACCTTATAATAAACTTCCTAGGAATGCTTCCTGGTAAACTTCTTAAAAGATAGCTCTTTTATCTTTCAAATACTAATAGAACCATTCGTTATTATCAAACCGCGACTAGGTCCATAGCCTAAGGACAAGGTTTGCTCCCATCTTTCCATGGTCTTTCTTTCTGACTTTTTATTTTCCCCCAACTTAATTCCCAGAAGATCACATTAACTCAATCTGCTGGGGTGCCTTACTGTGCTCTCCTTGGACTGATAACACAATGCAGCATAGCTGTACTCACTTGCACACTGTTTTAGCAAGAATTAACTAGAAATACATCAAATGTACCTGGCAGGATTCTCCCCAATTATATATATATATATATTTAAAAATACACATTTAATTCTGTAATTCTTATCTTCCATATTTGAAGAAATAGAAGTGAGTGATTTTGAAAACTTTTAAAATATCACTGTCAGAGTTCAAAACAAGAAATATGCCTTCTGATCCTCATGTACTTTCAATTATTTCACATGGATTCCAGCCAAACTCTTTCCTACATCTTTGATGCGGCCCTTCTCTACCTCACCTCGTGGCCATTCCATAACCAGCTCCTTTTGCCTAGAATGCCCTCAATTCTCCCCTTCTCTATACTATACATTCTACAACAATTTCTGGCTACTTCTCTGATTCCCCACTAGATTATAACTCTCAGTTACTAACAAGAAGCCTTTTTTTTTTCCTTTTATTTCAGAATATTATGGAGGTACAACACTTTGTTTATCTATATTGCCCATGCATTGCCCATGTCAGAGCTACAATCGTGGACATCCCCCAAACTGTGCATCCCACATCCATTCAGTGAGAGTTTTTCCATCGCCTCCACCCGCTTCCCGCCTGCCCACCCCCTGATGAATATTACTGCCATGTGTGACATAAGTATTGATCAGTTAGTACCAATTTGATGGTGAGTATCAGTAGTGTGTGTTTTTCCATTTTTGTGACACTTTGCTTTGAAGAATTGGCTCTAGCTCCATCCAGGATAATACCATATGTGTTAATTCACCGTTGTTTTTTATTGCTGAGTAATACTCCATGGTACACAGATACCACATTTTATTAATCCACTCGTGGATTGATGGGCACCTGGGTTGTTTCCACATCTTTGCCATTGTGAATTGTGCTGCTATAAACATTCAAGTGCGGATGTCTTTTTTATAAAATGTCTTTTTTTCCTTTGGGTAAATACCCAGTAGTGGGACTGCTGGATCAAATGGTACTTCTACTTTTAGTTCTTTGAGGTAGCTCCATATTACTTTCCATAGAGGTTGTACTAATTTGCAGTCCCACCAGCAGTGTATGAGTGTTCCTATCTGTCCGCATCCCTGCCAACATTTGTTGTTTTGGTACTTTTTGATATGAGCCAATCTCACTGGAGTTAAGTGATATCTCATTGTGGTTTTGATTTGCATTTCCCTGATGATTTGTGTGTATTGATTTTGTATCCTGAGACTTTCCTGAATTCATTTATCAATTCCAGTAATCTCTTGATTGAATCTTTGGGGTTTTCTAGATATAATATCATATTGTCCATGAATAGTGAAAGTTTGACCTCTTCTGCCCCCATTTGGACACCCCTGAT
This sequence comes from Daubentonia madagascariensis, assembly GCA_023783475.1. Classification (NCBI taxonomy): domain Eukaryota; kingdom Metazoa; phylum Chordata; class Mammalia; order Primates; family Daubentoniidae; genus Daubentonia; species Daubentonia madagascariensis. The sequence goes on along the minus strand of JAKFHU010000747.1, from coordinate 10,840,159 downwards.
TCCTCTCTCTCGTCTGATTGCTCTGGCCAGATCGTCCAGCACTATTTTGAATAGAAGTGGAGATAGTGGGCAACCTTGTCTGGTTCCAGTTTTAAGGGGGAATGGTTTAAATTTTTCCCCATACAGTATGATATGGGCTGTGGGTTTATCATATATGGCTTTAATAATTTTAAGGTATGAGCCATTTATGCCTATATTGTTAAGAGTTCTTATCATAAAAGGTGCTGGATTTTGTCAAAAGCCTTTTCTGCATCTTTTGAAAGGATCATATAATCTTTGTTCTTGCTTTTATTTATGTGGTGAATTATATTTATAGGTTTGCATATGTTGAACCATTCCTGCATCTCGGCGATGAAGCCCACCTGATCATGAAGGATTATTTTTTTGATGTACATTTGAATTTTGTTTGCCAGGATTTTATTGAGAATTTTTGCATCTATGTTCATAAGGGATATTGGTCTGTAGTTTTCTTTTCTTGTTACGTCCTTTCCTGGCTTTGGTATCAAGGTGATATTGGCTTTGTAGAATGAGTTTGGGAGGATTCCATGCCTCTGGATGTTTTCAAATAATTTCTGCAATATAGGCACCAGTTCTTCTTTGTAGGTTTGGTAGAATGCAGGTGTGAACCCACCTGGTCCAGGATTTTTTTCTGTTGGAAGATTTTTTATTACTGCTTCAATTTCGGTGCTTGATATTGGTCTCTAGGAATTCTATTTCTTCCTGGTTGATACTAGGGAGGTAGTATGTTTCTAAGAATTTGTCTATTTCCTCCACATTTTCATGTTTTTGGGCATAGAGATTTTTGTAGTATTCGAAGATGATGTTTTGTATTTCCATGATATCAGTTGTGACCTCTCCTTTATCATTTCTAATTGAGCTTATCAGAGTCCTTTCCTTTCTGCTTCTGGTCAACCTGGCAAGTGGCCTGTCTATTTTGTTTATCTTTTCAAAGAACCAACTTTTCGTTTTATTAATCTTCTGTATTGTTCTTTTGTTCTCGATTTCATTTAATTCTGCTCTGATCTTGGTTATTTCTTTTCTTCTGCTGGCTTTAGGATTGGTTTGCTCTTCATTTTCCATTTCCTTAAGATGATTCATTAGTTTACTGATTTGTGACCTTTCTGTCTTTTGGATATGAGCATTCAAGGTGATAAGTTTTCCTCTCAGGACTGCTTTTGCTGTATCCCACAGATTTTGATAACTTGTGTCCCCCTTATCATTTAGTTCAAAGAATCTTTTGATTTCCATTTGAATCTCCTCCTTGACCAATAGTCATTCAGCAAAAGATTGTTTAATTTCCATGTTTTTGGATGAAGATGTGAGTTTCTGTTAGAATTGATTTCTAATTTTATTCCGCTGTGGTCTGAAAAGATACATGGTATGAATTCTATTTTTTTGAATTTGTTGAGATCTGTTTTGTGGCCTAGGATGTGATCAATTTTAGAGAAAGTTCCGTGAGCTGATGAGAAGAACGTATTTTCAGTGTAATTTGGGAGGAGTGTTCTATAGATGTCTGTTAGGCCCAAATGTTCTAGAGTCTTGTTTAGGTCCATTGTTTCTTTGCTTATTTTCTGTTTGGACAATCTGCCCAGTTCCGTCAGTGGGGTGCTGAAGTCCCCTGCTATTATGGCATTGCTATTTATTATGTTGTCTAGATCAAGCAGTATTTCCTTTATGTATCTGGGCGCTCCTATGTTAGGTGCATAAATATTTAGGATTGTTAAATCTTCTTGTAAGATTTTTCCCTTCACCACTATATAGTGTCCATCTTTGTCCTTCTTTACTTTTGTTGCTTTAAAGTTTATATCATCTGAAATAAGGATGGCTGCTCCAGATTTCTTTTGGTTTCCATTAGCCTGGAAAATTGTATTCCATCTTTTCACCTTGAGTCTGAATGAGTCCTTCTGTGTAAGATGTATTTCCCGGAGACAGCAGATACTTGGCTTGTATTTTTTAATCCATTCAGCCAGCCTATGTCTCTGCAATAGGCAATTGAAGCCATTCACATTTATTGAGAGAATTGACATTTGGAGTAGATTTCTGTTTATTCTGTTGGGTAGTTTCTTGTTCTGTTTTACCTCTTGAATCATTGTGAAATCTGGGTTCTGGAGTTTTAGCTTTGGGACTTTTACATTGGTGGGTGTCTGTTGTGCTGGTTAGTGTACAATGCAGGTCTAAGCACTTCTTGCAAGGCCAGTCTGGACTTCACAAATTCTATCAGTGATTGCTTGTCTGGAAAAGTCTTTATTTCTCCCTCATATAAGAAGCTTAGTTTGGCGGAATACAGAATTCTGGGTTGGCCTTTATTTTGTTTTAGAAGACTGTGGATGGGTCCCTGGTACCTTCTGGCTTGGAAGATTTCAGCTGAGAAATCTGCAGTTAATCTGATAGGTTTCCCTTTGTAGGTTACCTCCTCTTTTTACCTCACAGCTCTGAGGAGTGCCTCTTTTGTGTTTACTTTGGTCAGTCTAATAATTATGTGGTGTGGGGAATGCCTTTTCATGTTGAGTCTCCCAGGAGTCCTGTGTGCTTCTTGTACTTGGATATCAAGATTTCTGGCTAAGCCATGGAAATTTTCATCTATTATTCCCTCGAATAGATTTTCCAGCCCATGCAAATTTTCTTCTTCTCCCTCAGGGATGCCTATGATCCTTATGTTTGGCCTCTTTATGTAATCCCACATTTCTTGTATGCTTTGTTCATGCCTCTTGTTTTTGTGTTCTTTCTCTTCCACTGATTTATTTAGCACATAGGAGTTATCTTCCAGCTCTGAGATTCTTTCCTCTGCATGATCCAGCCTATTCTTAAGGCTTTCCACTGTGTTTTGTAGATCCTTGAATGCCTCTTTCATTTCTAGAATTTCTATTTGATTTTTCCATAATACTTCTATTTCTTTAGAAAAATTTTCATTAATTTCTTGCATTTTTTTGTGGTTTCTTTGTGCTGGGATTCAATTTTCTCTTGAATTTCATTGAGCTTTCTTATAATCCATAAATGAAATTCCTCTTCTGTTATTCTACCCATTTCATTTGAGTTGGTATTCATTGCTGAGGAACTAATGATTTCTTTTTGGGGTGACTTTTCACTCTGATTTTTCATGATTCCTGACTTCTTTCGCTGGTTTTTTCTCATCTGGCCTCTTGGTCTAGAGCTGGGGGTGTTACGGCTAGTTTATGGCCCTGTCTCCAAGCCCTCGAGGCTCATTCCTTGGCAGAGCCAGGGAGAGGAGTAGTGGCCTGTATTGCCTCAGGTGTATTTTGGCAAGTTTGGTGGATCTTGGGTTACCTCTGACCTGTTATCTTCTCCTCTTCCTGGTGGAGTGTAGTGAGATTGTCCTCCCAGCTTGAGCTCCAAGCTGGTGGATTGTACTTGAGGGGAAGGAATCCACAGCTCCCTAATAGCTAGGTATTCTGTTGTGTCCATGGCAGACTCTTATCCCCCAGGTGGGGTATACGAACCCCCAAGCTTTGGGAGAGGACTTGTAACTCCTAGAGGTTACTTTGACCCTGCTCCTCCTGAGTCATGGGTAGAAAAGCAATTGCTTTTGGCTGCAGTGCGAGAGCTGAATTGGAAAAATTCTACACAGCTCAGAGGTTGCTTATCCAGCTGCGTGTGTCTGGCCCTCTGATGTGCATCTCCATGTGACACTGGCTGATAGGGGATCTCCAATTGTGCACCCCTTTCACACCACTAGACCCCAAGACAAGGTGGGTGGGTGTCATTATCCCCAGAAGTCTCCGCCAGGGGGATGTTCCCATGGGAGGGGGGAATAGTGGCCACTGGAGGCACTCTTGGATGGAGCAAAATTCCCTAATGAAATGGGCAGGGTTATGGAGAGCTGCTCTGGTTCAGCCTGTGGCTCTTGAGGCATTTGGTTGCCATGAGAACCAGTACTTATACAAAATGAGTCACTATAACCAGCAACCTTCAAAATGACTGATCTCTGGGGTACAGGAGGACTGAGACCTGAAGAGCGGTCACTAGTACCAGCACCTAGAGGACTCGCAGGAGGCCAGAGCTGGGGTTGCAGGAACCGGATGGACAGGCTGCAAATTGTTTCCAATACACAAAGATTCTGCCACTACAGTTCTGGGATCTGTCCCACCTGGAACCCACAGATGCGGCTGTCACTGGCCCCTAAGGGCAAAGCCTGTTGCTCCCGGCGGAAGAGCCCCCGGGCCCGGGGCAGGGTGGAGCTATGGACCGGGCTCACAGCGACAGGCGGGAGACTTTACAGATGGCTGCCGCTGCCAGCCTGGCACACAGCAGGGCTCAGATTGCGCCCATGAACGCAGCTTTTCTCAACCGGCCTGGGTTCTGCGGAGGCAATTGCCAGCCACCTCTAAGGGCATGTCCCACTCTCTGTTCAACTCCTGTGCCCAGGTCCCACTGACTTCCAGTGCTGAGGTGCCTGTCTGCAGATTCCTGCGTACTGTCTGGGGAACCTATATCTTGGCCCAGTCCCTACCTGGCCCTGAGTGGTCCCTGTATATTGCAGCTGAGAGTTCTGTATGGCTCTTACAATTGCTTCTTCTCTGCAGAGCCTGCTGTCTTGAGCAACAGCTTTGCCCCAACTCTGGGCTTGTCCCAGACTGCGTGGATGGGAAGTCTGTAACCGCTTGTAGGTCAGGTCGCACTGCACTGACCTGGCAAGCTGGGCTTTATTGCATTCCCTGCGCTCACTCTCCAGTCTTTGTGAGTGAATATCCCCGTCACCTGTTTTCTTGGGCTAAGAGTCCCACGATGTTTCTCTGTTAATTCACAATGCTATTTTTGGAGTGAGCAATCCACAGGCACAGGCAGCTGTTGGCGTTTTTCAGCTCCTTCCCTGGGAGCAGTGAGGTGGGAGGACTCTATCAGATCACTATTTTTCTAATTTCTCTCAGTTACTAACAAGAAATCCAACAGAGAGTGGGTTCTTAAAAATATTTTCTGTATAGATCAATGAAAAAATTAATGCATGAAGGAAGAGCTATAAAAAGATCACAAAGTATTTCTAAGCTTTTGTCCTTGAATTTTTTTTTTTTCAGAATCATTATTGTGACATTTACTACTACAGGTAAAACAGTACACTGAATTACTTTTTTTCAATCTAAGGATTTTTCTTCAATTCTGGAAAACTCTCAGTCCATTTTTTTCTTATAATAATTCCTCCCCCCCATTTTAATTATTTTCTCATCTAACACACCAATTATACATATGTTGGAGCTTCTCAGTCTATCCTCTATAACTTCATTTTTATTTGTCTATGTATTTGCCTTGTTTTACTATATTCTGGGTGATTAAATATATATTCAGGATAGGCTATGCTATGCTGCACAACAAATAAACTCAGAAAGTAGAACAAAGGCTTATTTCTTGCTGATGTCACAGGTTGATGATGCTGGGTGTCTCTTTGAACAAGTCTCCTCCAACCTATGATTCAGAAGTATAACCTCTTATAATATTGTGACGCTGCCATCATCAATACGAGGTCTTCATGATCTCCAAGGAAGGAGGAAAGCAAGGAGAATCACCCAGGATGTTTTGTGGCCAGGCCTAAAAGTGGTACACATTAATTAATTCACATTACAAACACAAGGCCCCAATCTCACTGCAAGGGGATCCAGGAAATGTAGTTTTCTTATGTGCCTAGGAAAAGAAAATGCAATTTGTAAGTATCTAGCCAGACTTTATCACATTTATTTAGTTCTCTCCCAACATACTGTTTCTCTTTTAATTTATATAGTCTACTATTTAATACATCTACTATTTCACTTACTCAATTTTCATTTTCAATACTTTTGGTTCATATCTATCTATCTATACCTTTTCCAATGTAATGACATGTTCTCATTTTAACAATGTTATTTCTCTGTTTATGTCCTTGAAGATTCTAAACAAATTTGTTTTAAGCACTTTGACCATTTGCTCTATTATTTCTGTTTTCTTAGGTGTGACTTGTCCTAATTCTTGGGTCTACTAACTGGCTGTCACTATTATGGATTTGTTTATGTGCTTTGTAATTTTAGTACGAAAGCTGATCATGCATTGAAGTATTTCCCTTTTGTCATTCAAATTAATCTAAAGCCCATTACTATCCAAATAACTTTTCCTCCTTTGACATGCTACTTTTAAAATTAATATAGAAATACAAAAGATTAAAAAGAAACAATGGACTCTTAAAGAATAACAATAATTGGGAAGACTTTATCTATAATATTTAGATTAATTTGGTGGAAGAATTGACACATTTAAAACATTAAGTCTTCTAATCCTTTGCTATGGAGTCTTCTAATATTTAATTTTTCTTACTACTGTTTTTATAAATTTCTGCATAGAAGTTGTTATATTTATCCTACATATTTGTCATTCTCTTGCTATTATAAAAGGTGTCTTTTTAAAATTTTATTTTCTATTTGTTTCTAGAATATTGAAAATCAATTGAGTTTTATATATTGACCTTGTATCCAACAGCCTTGAAAAATTCACCTTTCATTCTAATAATTCTTTTGGATTTCCCATGTACAGCATCAAATTATTTATGAACAGTGACAGCTGGATTTCTTAGTTCCTCTGTTCCTTATACCTTTCTTTCCTTCTTCTTCTTCTTGCCTTACTGCCCTCTCTAGAATGTCCACAACATTGTTGAATAGTATTGTTGGCAAAATGCATCCTTATTTGTTTACTGATCCCAGAAAGAAAGCTTTTCACATTTCACCATTAAGTAAAATGCTTACTATAAGCTTTTTGTCACTAGACTTTATCAAATTCTATTTCTTCTATTTCTAGTTTGCTAAGTTTAAAAAAATATGAATGGGTATTTTCCTCAGAAGATCAGTTAAGAACAAAATATTAGTAGGTACTACTAAGAGCAATAAGAATAGCTGACATTTATTGGTGTTTATTTTGAGCCAGGTATTACTCCAGACATTTCACTTATGGTAAATCATTTAATGGTCATAACAACCACTGTGGTAAATTCTATTAACATAATGTCCTACAGATGAAAAGTCTGAGGCCCAGAGAAGTTAAGTAACTTGTATAAGATTATGCAACTTGTAAACTGAGAAACAGGAATTTGGATCTTGGCATCTCTATATGTTTAGAATGTCTATGCAATAGTGTCACTTCCATAACCTTCCTACATAGCACTAATATAAGAAATAAATTATAATAAGCTCTGGACCCAGAATCAGGTGCAAAGTAGGTGCTTCATAAATGCCAGTTTCTTCAGCTCATCTACTATTCTCTGAGTCATCAAAAAAGTCATATTTTCCGAATTTTAAGGCTTAATTTGAACTGACTGTTCCCTAATATCCTTTACTTCTTTGGCTGTGAGAAAAGAAGATACAACCATGAGCTTATTCTATCCAATTAGGCAAATGATCTGAGTTTCTAAAAATTCCTGACTCAGAGAGATGAAGATCCTGACCATACACTTTCCTTCCTTTATTCCCAACTTCATCCTGAGAGTAGCATGGAGTTTATAAGACAGGACATATGTCATTCCAGCTGCCTTACTAAAAGATTATTTCATCTTCAGAATCCGTGTTCCAGCTAAATGCAGCGTGATAATAAGAATGATATTTAAATGGTAATATATTAAGCAAGTTCCCAATATTCCATAAAAACTGGCCAGAAAGCCATACTAATTTCCCCCTGGACATTCTTATGGACTTCCCTTGCTCTCTCTTTTCTGTTACACACACATGTAGTTTCAAGTACTGTGTTTCTCCAGTTTTCTTCCCAATGCTCTCGTGACAATTTGTATGCTTACTGTCTACATTTACACATATTGTTTTGCAAGTGTTTATTTCCATATCTACCTCTCCCACAGAAATGTGTGCACCTTGATGGAAGGCACTGTGTCATGTTTATCTTTGTATCCCACCACCTAGCATAGAGAATTACACAAGTAATGACTAAATGACTATTAGTTGAATGGATGGATGGATCAATGTATTTGACCAAGAGTGACTTCTTAAACCTTCATTTTGGGTCTTCTGTGGACATTCTTTACTTCTGTTGCCCAGAGCACTATGGCCATTAAAATACACCTGTTTATCTTTCTGTCTCTGAAATATTACCCCCTTTCTTCATACTATTATGCTGAAATTTCTTCCCAGATGATGGACAATTCACTAGTTTACCTAACTTGACTCTCTGTGATCTTTCAAACGTGTTACCAGCCTTTTTTCTTTTCTTTTCCTTTGCTTTCTGATTTGCATTTGGCAAATGAATGCAAGCAAGGAACTGGTTCAAAGGATTTCAAACTCTATGTGTTGCTCCACAGTGCTTCTGGAAACCACAGGCTGTGGCTCACTGTAATCTTCTGCATATAAGCATCTAAATACTACAGAACTCCATGCTTATGCCATTTGAAGGCTTTAAATCAGAACAACAAGGAACAGACACTGTTTTTTAATCTATTCAGTTCCCAGAAAAAGGTCTGAGGAGGAATTGCAGCTGGTTGATCATTTTGGCTCAACATCTGGAGTCCTGAATCTGGTGCCTGGTAGATAGATAGAGGGCATCCAGAAAGCAATCCTATCAGCTATACCTTCAATCTAACAATGTATTTTTTGTGATTAAGTGTTTTGTGCGTGCAGCCATTGAGTAAGTGTGTGTGTGTGTGTGTGTATGTGTTTCAATAAAATATGGATGTTTTCTTTCATTCAGCTTGAATGTAAAAGCAGCTCTGTAAATTGCCTCAGGGTGCTTTTCAAATTCCCTGTGATATCACACAGTTGGAATTATGTGCACTTATTTTCTAAATTCTGCAAAAAAAATTGTTGAATTCTCTGTGACATTTGCCATAACTCTGTAAATTTATGCTGTTTTATTCTCCTTCTCCCACCTCTATCCCCTTTTCAAAAGCATACTTCTTCTCTTGGCTCCATCTCCTTGAGTGTTAAATGCTTTTTGAAATCATTCATTTTTATTATCAGCCATCTTGTTCTATTTTATTTGCCACAGAATTATTCCATAGTCTCGGCTGATTCTTGGCTATAAAAAGAGAATACTATTATTTGAGCTGGGATTCTGTCTCATATATGTTAAGTGTAGCTCAACAATATCAAAATCCTATCTCGATGAACAAAATCCACTCTAAAGTCCTAAAGTAAAAGAAAGCCAGTACATGGAATCCCAAAGTCTCATTTCCTCATGATTACTTAAATACTTTCCTTGGCTCTCTATCACTTTGACAGGCTTTCTTATACTATGAAGTACCTTCAAATCCCCCAGAGAGATTGTAAAAACCATGGATTGCCCACACACTACTCTCAGGGATTCTGAAGCAGGAAATCTGAGATAGGGCCCTGGAATCTGCATTTCTAAGAGTGCTCCTGGTGGGTTGGGTGCAGGAGGCACAGGGATCACATTTTGAAAAGTGTTGACTACCAGGTAAAATCCTAACTCTCTAGCATTGCACACCTTTTATCACCTCTCCCCTATCACTCTCTTCTCATTGCCTGACACTGCCCTAAGTGTTCGCAGTCCATCTTGGCTAATCTTCTTGCCACTCTTCCAGACATTCCCACACCCTTATCACTTCTTCACCTTTGAATGTGCCAGAATGCCCTTTCATTCTAACTTAGGGGAGAGCTACTCGTTCTTCAAGATCTGTTCCCCAGAACTCCTTCTCTGTATAGCCAAGGCTGAGTCAGTCACCTCCTGTTTTGAGAATCAATTAGTAAATGAACAAATCAACAGCTACTTACTGAATACCTGCTAAGTGCTAAATGCCTGAATATAAGCAATTTCATTTATTTCTCCCAATCCTACAAAGACCGTTTATTCTTCTCATTTTACAGATGAGGAAATTGAATGTTGGAGATGATAAGTGACTTTCCCAAGTTTTAGAGCTGTTAGGTACTAGAACAGAGAATCAAATCCAGCTTCAGTAACTCTACATCCAATACTCTTTTCCCTCCCCTTCACTGCCTTTCATTACCCCTGCTCACTGAGTTTCCTTATCACTTTATTCATGACTCATTGTGACCCTAATCACACTTCAGTCTACTTACTCCTTTACAGGCTTCTCTTTTCCGCTAGATGGTGTCTTCTTCGAGATCAGGTGCCAGGTAGGCTCTCTGCCCAGTAGCTAACAGTACCAATGCATTCTGTTAGTCTACTACCTGAATGAATGATGCACTGAATAAATACATGCTTGTATTTCTCAGCATTTACTGTGGTAGATGTTTGTCACCTTGGGGCCCCTCAATATGCATTCCCCTTTATAATAGCACCCTGATTTATATACTGGGATATTACATTTTCCCCATTGTATATAATTTTGTGATGTATATAATTCTAGGCAACTCTCTTATACAGAAGAATCTGGAAAAGAAGAGGAACTTTTGAGTGGGGGACTGAAAGACCAGGGAGAGCTTGCAAGTTGATTCATCTTAGCAATGGTGGCAGTGGTATGCCAACCAGACAGTTCAGGTTATAAGATAGCTGCCTGGAGCTCTGCTGGTTCCCATCTGTCCTCAGTCTCCATCCCCCAGAATCCCAGAGTTCCTGTGAATCTTCCATTCCCTGGTAATAAATTCCTTTTTATTAGACAAAGATCTTTTCTGTTGCTTGCAGTCAAGAATCATAAGTGATACACCTATTATTCAGAAAAGCCAATTTAGCTTTCTTTGCTGCAAAGTGTGATTTTTGCAAGCAACCAAAACCTATGGAATAGGACTAAATAAGTTGAAATTGTGTGTTACTCTTAGGGCTTGAGTTGTGATAAGTAACCTTTAACATCAAAATGCTTTTAAAGGCTTGTTTTGAGTTGATTATTCATGCTGACCATTCTTATGAGAGAGGAAACAGAGTCTTTACTCACATTTTATGAGACAGGCCATTTATGATATCCAGAGGCAATGTAAATTTGTGATTCATACTTATAAATGGCAACAGTGGCCACCAAGTTTGACATCATTTACCCGAAGGGAATAATAACATTTTATGAATTTTTGCCAATATTTGCTTACTTGCAGATGTGATTAGACAAGGGAAAGTGCCTTCTTAGTACAAAGACTGTATTGTGGGAAACAAAGCATTAAAATACACAGCATATTAATAGTAATAATAATAAAAGCTTACAGAAACTAATGTACTTTGAAAGGGAGTATTTAAATCCCCAGATGAAAATCTCAGATTTGAAAGGTGTTTTGTTGGTGCATGGACTAAGAGATGAAACTATTTTCAATAAACCTAGTGGCTAACAAAAGCTCTCAAAGCAGAGGATATTCATTCATTAATTCATTCCTTTAAGCAACATTTATTGAACACTCACTATATGCTAGGGTCTGGTAAGGAAAAGATGAATAAAGCATAGTCCTACAAAGGAGATAATATTTTATATGAGTCTGGATAGATGAGCAGGATTGTTTCATCCCACATAGCTTGGTACAGTGGAACCATTAATTCTATTTATTTAGCAATAATCCATCACAAGTACATAGTTAGCTTCTTCTCTGAGCCCATTACTATGTTAGGTTTTTTGACATAAGGTGATAGGCACATCAAAGAAGCTTAAATCATAGTTCCTGTTCTAGAGAAGCTTATGGACTATTTGGAGAGGTAATACTGAAGCTTTATAAAGCAAAAGAGAAAGAGCTAAGAGAGTCCAGATCTCAGTAGCACGTTGAGTAGTATAGGCTGCAAGTGCTCTAAGAGTTCAGAGAAGTGAAGTTAGTGTGTGCTAGTATGGCTGGGGAAGGCGTTGTGAAGGCCATGGGATGCAACGTAAAATTGAAAAAAAGAAACAAACCGCAAAAACCTCAGACTGGAAAGGTACTTAGCAATAGCTCATGCACTTCCACATACATGCCCTGCATCCTTTCTCGCAATTTTACAGATTTAGAATCTGAGACTCAGGGAGATTAAGTGATTTGTACAAATGTGAACAGCCAGTGAGTTGCAGAACCAAGATAGGGCTCCCAGTCTTAAAAGATTTTGATAGGAAGGCAGGAAAGGCAGGAGTTGTTGAGACTGCCCTGGGGAGTAGTAGGACATAAGAATGGAGAGTGATGGACTCCCAGGTGACCATGCAGGGCTTTGAAAGCACGCAGAGCAGCTGAGACGAGAGGTTTTAGGAAAGGACGCACAACTGAACAATTCTGAGCATACAACAGTTTTACCAACTTGGGAAGGGAAGTTGTATTGGAAAGATGAAAAGCAGAAGGAGAAGATTAATTTTAGACAAATTGAATTAAAGTCATGGCAATGGATCAGCAAGGTCTTTTCCTCATATATTATATTTTGACATCAAGACTGGACAACATGCAAGAGACCTGACCATATTTACATGTCATTTAATGTTTCATTTCAATCTAACTTTTTAATGTTCAAAGGCTTCTCGTTCAGAAATCCAACCGCGATAAAGGTGTAGCATCATCAAATAAAATAAGAATCTGGTAGGACTGATGAGGAGTTGGGGAACAATTACAAAGATAAGTGCCTTGAAAAATCAAGTCTTGGTGTGAGTTCTAGTAAAACGTAGAGCGCTTAAGAGAGAAAGGGAAAAGTAATGTACCTTTAACTACAAAAATTGCATTATATTCAATAAACACATATTTCCATATTTAATTGAACTAAGAAGCCATCTATTAGGAGAGACACCATCACTTGGTATATCATTAAAGAAAGAAAAATCACTGCTAGTAAAATATGACACAGTATTAAGATGCTGTTGATTGAAAGATATATACCAATTTTAGCAATATTAAAATATGAAAAAGTGAAAATGTTAGAATCAATGAACTACCGTAAGTGCTTAGTATCAATTAAACCACAACCAAGTAGTATGTATATTTCTCTTAGTAAAACCTGTGGACTATGTTATGGAAACAGCCTAATATGGAGGAACAAGGCATGGGTTACTTGAGACAAACATAAGAATAAACCCCAGCTATATCCCTTAATAAACCAATGACTTTGGTCCTAAGTAATAGACAAGTTACTTAATTTCTCTGAGCCTCAGTTTCTACATAAGTAAACAGGAATTGATGATTACTACCCCCAAACTATTATAAAGATAGAAATAAAATATTTAAAATACCTAGCATAATACCAGCACCTTATAAATAGTGCCCAAAAATTATCAGCTTAATGGGTTAATTCTTCTCACATTCTGTAATGCCCAGGGACTAGAAAAAAAAATCTAAGAAAAGATCAATTAATTTTTAAATTAGAGATTTCTGACACAATATGGCCCATACTAGGGCCTTTAAGAATATATTCCAATTTCAGGAAATTGGAAATTTGGGGTGAGAAAAAACATAAATTAAAGGATAATCATGCACATCACCAAAAGAATTCTTGATTTACAATTACTGTAATTTTAGGATTCCTTTAAATAGCAGTCCTTCCCTCAATTAAAGTTTATTTAAAATATTATGAGTTCAACTATGCTAGATTTAAGCAAAACCTTTTTAAAAAGCATATCTCTTTAAATAAAGAGAGGTGGATCTTAGAGTTGATGGGGATAGAGTTTCTAAACAGAAGCAGAATAATAGAATGGAAAAGAGAAAGAGTTTTTGATGGAAACAGACGAAGATTTGAAAATGGACTCTGAACCTTACTATCTTGTCATTTTAGAAAAGTTAACCACTCCAAACGTCGGTTAACTCATCTGTGAAGTGAAAATAATAACAGTCTCTACAACATCGTCCATACAAACATATGGTTGTTGCATGGATTCAAATTTAAATGAAATAAAACATACAAAGTGCAGACACAATGCCAGACACACACTATAGGCTCAATAAATGATTAAATGGCAACTCATTTCTTGTTTGTATTTTATCTTCTGAATACTAGGAGAGATTGAACCTAGATGTGTGTCTGGTCATAATTAATGGGTTTTTTTTTTTAGATGTTGTTAGTGATTTTTCAGATGTCAGGCACATAATAATTAAATCTATAATACTCTTCTATTTATGGCATTTTATGATTATCAGTCCATTATTTGATTTTTTTTTCCTGCCCTTGTCCTGGGAAGACCATTCTCTATTTTAATTGTCTAGGGGAGCACACTGGAAGAGGCAATGCCCTGATGATATCTACTGCATCAACTTAGAGTCACTGATTTTCTGCACCAGAGGAAGAGACCAATATCAAAGAGTCTAGATTCCTCTGTGGTAGGAATGCTTTTTGTCATTTTTTGACAGGGCTCTGAGTTCCATCAATGTACCTATCTAGCCTCCAGTATCAACAGAGTTGGGTTTCAAGGAAAGGAGCCAAAAGACCAAATTTATTCACAATATCTTGCAGAATTGGTGATGATGGCTTCTTTGAACAAATAGTCTTTTGGATAGACAGATGGGTAGATGGATGGACAGATGGATGAATGAGACAAAGACTCTCTCTTTTGACCAAACGTGAGTCAGTTTCCTTTGAACCCTCTGCTTGAACAGACCTGACCTGGGTCTTCCTTCTCTGTCCTTGTAGAATCCAGTTTAAGCAAGAATCCTGCTGTGTCAGTTTAGTAAAAATCCCCTACCCTTGGTATCTGTCATCATTTTCCACCCTCAGTATCTTTTCACCCTGGCTTGCCTTCAGCAAGAATTCTGTTGCATCAATCTAGCAATAATCTGCCTTACCCCTGATGTTTTGTCTTAGCAATTTTCTACCCACCGATCCCCATCCTGTTGTTTGGCTGTAAATCTGCATTTGTCCTTGTTGGATTCAGAGTCCAGCCTAATCTCTCTACCCCATTGCAGTGGTTTCCATACTTATTGTAATAGCCCCCCCTTAAATAAAATCTTCCTTACCGTCTTTCACAAGCATCAGAAATAATTTCTTCTTTAACAGATGGGGAAAGGTGAATACGAATCAAAAGTTACAATAGCAGAGTCTGGAGATTTATTAAACAAATTCCTTAAACATTATCTTCCTATAAGTGGCTAATTTTGTGTTTGCCCTCAAAAGTTAGAAACCTTCTAAAAAATGCATTCATTCTTCATGGAGATATCCAAGGGAATAGGAAAAATGAGTTTTATTTGGATTTAATTGGTGTTTATTTGATGACACTCTTACAGTAAGAGGCAAGAGAGGAAGAATAAATCAGTTGACTGCATAGTTCATAAACATAAACTCTGAAGTAAAACATAAATGTTTCAAAGGACTGTTTTATCAAAAGTAAGGGAGGACTTTTGCTATATAATAATTTACTATTGATTGCATTTGAGAATATCGACATGCACGATGCGAAAGATACCCTGAGATACATGAAATTTCTCTTGTAAATATTTCAATGTTCCACAGAGAGAATTGAAAATAAGTTGGTAGTTTAAGAAAAAACAAAAACTTAGGAAAATTTAAGCATTTAGTAGCTACTTGGCAAAATAGACATATGATTGAGTAGGTACTGAGAAACCAATGTTGATGTCTTACCATAATATTAATATTTGACTTGTTCACTGTGAGTATTCAGCTTGTTTAGTCACATTTAATAACCATAAAATGTAATTACACAGTAGTTACTAATGTCATTTTCAGTTTATTTCAAATAACCCAGATTTATTCTACTCTGCATAGAGCCTAAATCACAATAGAGCTCTTAGAATAATCAATATTTAATTAAGTTGTAATTACTCATAGTAACTGCCTTTTAAATGTAAATTAAATGCTACTGCATGACATTTTAAGAGATTATCACTTTTTCTATTAGGTTACTGTATAATATGTTTATTGCTATAATTTATTCTAATTGCTGGTGAGGGTATTTGTAGTCTCAGAAGATGTATAAATTTGCAGAACATTAAGAAAAACAAGGCACTAACAATTGTGTTGTATTATCTTCTAAAACCATAATTTAGAAGACAAATAAATATGGTTTTTTTAAATTTAGCAATCTTGATCTTGCTCACAGGGACATGCTGATTGCTTGGTACTCAAACTTTTCATGGGCTCAAAGGAACCCTCCCCCCCAATTACAACAAACATCCTGGTGTTCTGCAGCAAACAGTAAGGGTCCAGGTGTGAACAGATTACACTGCTCCAGTTCAGATGCTATCTCTACTTGCAACTGCCACCCCTTTGAGAGCTATAGATATTCTTTCAGGCCTCAGGGTGCCATTGAGGATGTGGCTGCTTCAGTGCACTATATGGTACTCTACTGATCAGAGCATTTATGGTCCGGTCGACAGCTTTAAGTAAGAGTACTTCAAGGTAGTGTTTGGAAATGCCTTCTAATTAGATTGTTAATTTCTGTGAGGGACAGTAGTTAGTCTCCTATCTTTGATATTCTCTAGGGTTCCTAGATCTGTGGGTGTTCTACTATTAAGCACTCATCTATTACTTAATTTGCTACATAATGGAAAATCCCAATTGGTTTTTTTAAGGAATCTTACATCCAGCACAAAGCTATCTTTAGCGGAGTCAACTCACTTTAAAATGAAATTTAAGATACCTATAAATCAAGAGATTCCAAAGGGAAATTGCCAGGTTTTCAGTATAGAAGAGCATTCCCCAATCCATTAAAGGAATTCCAGTTCCACCGGTTGAGAATGAACCATAGTTCAGAGGGTCATCTGGCAACCCTCAGGTGACTAAAGTTATGGTGTATGACACAATTGACACTTTCTCCATTGTTGCAGACACAATGAGGGAGAGCTGGCAACTGTGGTGACCAGGAGGAAGCATACCTTATCTATGGGAAACAACTGTTACTAACTTCAGCCATATGTTTGGAACATGTTCAATTTAAACAATTTTGAAATCCAGAATTTATGAGAAACTATGAAACTAATTCAGAATTTTAAAAATATCTATGAAAACAATTGAATTCAAACAAAATACAAAACTGGATTGTATGTAGCAAAACCTCTGTTCTGTTTGTCTAACATCTGTTCACTCCAACCAACGCCTCCTGGATCCAGGCTGTTCACTCCACTAGCTCCACATCCTTGATTCTCCTCCACTCTCTGAACAATTCATTTTTCTAAATCTTCTGTGTTCACGTTGTTCAATTAAGTCATTCTTCGGTCACCTTTCAGATAATCAAATCTCGTTAATCCCTACAATCCCAAGCCTATCTCAACAAACCCCAAGACATACCAAACCCCAATACATGCATTTTGCACCCAATAGGATTGCATAGTATACGAATGAAATACTCTGTTCCTAGTTCCTACTGGTAAAAATCCTACTTCGTCTTCACCTGTAAAATCCTATCCTCAGCCCCATTACGATTCCCCTTCTTAAATTTCCCACTTCTTCCATTATTTTATCCTTTCTCTGTGTTCTGTAGCTCCCATAGCACATACAACATGAGATTGTAAACCTGTATTTATCTGTCTCTCACTATAGTACTGAGAATTGGTTGAGAGCAAAGGACAATCCTCATCATGTTTGCATTCTCAGTGCCCAACAGAGTGCCTGGTCTTTATTACTACTTTACAAATAAATAGATAAATCCAATATTAACACCTTGATATTTCATTGGCAAAGCACAAATCTTGTAAAATATGAATTGTATTTTGGAAGTGTGCATTAGATATGTATATGTTCGTGGAAGAAACAAGTTAACAAGTACTATAGGGAAAAATATATCATCCAAAAAGTAGCAGATGGGCTACAAAAAGTACATGCCAGGTAATGGGCATTCCAGAGAGATGCTGAGATGGCTTTGAAGCAGGCTTGTAGAAGATTGTAAAGTAAGCTGGCTTTAAGGAAGAATCAATGGCTACAAGATAAGCTTAGATATAAAAGTTTGAGAGAGTGAAAGCAGCCTATAGAAGAGTGGTACCCAAGTTTTGATTCATCTAAGCATTCCACATCCTGTCATCCAGTAGAAGAAATGTCTCTGGAATTTTGAACCCAACCGTGAGGCCCACCCATAAGAAAAGCAAATAGGGATGAATGGCAGAACTTCCGGGGGTCTGGGGGGTGAAGCTAGATAAAGGGTGATGATCATGCTATAGCCCAAATGCTAGACAGAGATCTGGGGTTTGGTCCACACCAACTTGGTATGCAATTTGGGCAAAGCACTTTTCTTGGTCTTTATTTCTCTACTTGTAAAATAAAAGATTTTGATCAAATATTCCCTAAGATTAATTTCTTCTCACTAGTCTGTGATTCTACTTAGTCTATAATATGTTAAATATATCTGATGGAAGCTTCCCTGAACCTAGAACCCTAAGGGCTAAAGACACAGCTGTGCTGCAATAACAACAGAAGGTGAGCTCCATGAGGATAGGGATTTTTGTCTGTTAGGTTCACTTCTCTGCATCCAGAATATCAGTTGGCTCATGGTAGGCTCTCAGTAAATATTTGTTTATTGAATAAATTGAATAAATATCTTACTCATGTTCTAAGCATGGATATGCTGTCCACCTGCCAGTCTCATCAATAACCCAATGTGCGTTTGTGTATGTATGTGTATGTGTATGCGTATGTAAGCCTGCACTCTCCTGAAAATCAAGGTCATTCTTCCCTTTTCAACCAATTTTTGGCAAAAGAACTTCATTGTATTTTGAAATGATTCTGTGTCGTGGGTGGTTATTTGTGCTGCACAACTGCAACATGAGTGAAGGTATAGCCATGTGTCATATGAGTCCCATTCTGTCCTAGGCCCATTCCTAAGTGTCCAAGACTAACCAAGGCATTGTGAGTTATATTTCTGGAGCCAATAATAACCCAGACAAATAGATGATAGCACCTTCCCCACTGGCAAGTAGGGTTTGAACAATTCTTGTTCAGTAGTTTTCAAACTGTGCTGTCATGGCCTTTGGATTCCATGAAGTCTTATGGAGGGATGATTGGGCCGGGCTTTGGGTACCCCATTTCTTGTATCAGTGGAAGAAATACCATGTGTGTCTATCATACATGTTGAATTTCCCATGAAAATTTAAATTTTAAGAAAGAGTTTGCTATTTTTAAAAATGTTTGAAAACCATAGGTCTAGACCTTTAATGTTCTACTCAAAATGCCCAAATGCCTATAAGTGAATAACAGTAATAACTAACACTAATGAATATTTATTATTTGGTAGGCTCTGTTCTAAGAACTTTACATATAGTCATTCCTTAAATTCTCATAATAATTCTATGACATAGGTATTGCTATTATTCTCACTTATCAGATGTGGAAATTGGGGCATAAAGAGATTAAAAAACTTAGTCAAATTTATACACAGCTACTAATTGGTAAAATTGAGATTTAAAGTTGGGCACATTAGTTCCAGAATCCACGCTCTTAACCACACTTTTATACTACCTAGAATGCATCAAAGGTAAGCACCTTCTGCCAGCTTCAGAGTAGGCCTGGCTTCTGGAAATCTCTCCAGTAACTTTGCATGACTCTCCTTGATGAACAAGACTTTCAACTAAAAACAAGAACTGTTTCTGCCAAGAAACTTTAAAAATGCATCACGCTCCACTTCCCTTGGGTCAAATCTCTTGGAATTAACAAGCTGGTATGGAACTTGAATTCATCCCCACACCATTTAGACTTAAAGGTTCAGCCTAAGATGGAGATAGCACCTCTCCAGTACACCTAACTGGCCCTGGCTCTTTAAGGCAACCCAAATATTCAAGTGCCATACGCTTATCAATGAACGGTATGAGAAAGAGATACCCTAAGTTGCTCATGACAATCCCCCTAGATCTTGCTTGCTTGTATCTCCCCTGCTGCCTCTCTGAACCCTATCTTCACTCTACTGTGAACTCTTGGCTCTGGAATCCCTATTCCATTTTGCATCAGGACCTATGAGCTTGGTGTTGCTTCTTGGCTTGCCGGAAGCTGATGAGCTCAGATTTGACTTGCCTTTCTGGCTCTTCTTAGCCAAGTACTGTCTCATGTGGGAATCTAGCTTTAATCTTGTCCTTTGGAATACAATTATTAACACTAGCCAGTGTCCTAGTCTAGGATGCCCAAGCCCCTCTCCTCTAGGGCTGCATTCAGATGTTGCTGTCCTTATTTTAGGCCAAATTGTAGCTTACTCCAGCTCATATGCAGGAGTTCTCAGCATTTGCCACAGCCATAGCTGGGTCATTTATAACGTGATTAGAGCATCATGACAAAGTGAGACTGAAAGAGTCTTTTAGAAACTCTAAAAAATGAGTAAGAATATTGTAAAAAGAACCAAAAAAAGATAATTGGATTGCCTCACTTGCACATGAAAAAACTATGGAGAGATTTTAAATAGGGGTTTCAAAACCAAGGGTCAGAGAGAACTAAAAACTATAGACGTACGGTGGGAAATCACCTTAACATGGCAGGGTGAGGCACAGAAGGAGGCACTCCCCTAGATATTAACACAGTTATATCGCACCTACTTGGTGCTGTGTTATCTTGGGAATCAAACACTCTCCACTGGGAAAACATAACTCCAAAATTGTCAAGCTTTATTTTTCAGTACAGCAGTAACTGGTACTCCAGTGAATATATTTAAAGAATAGTATCAGAGCCTTATTTGCATGTCATTTTCCCCAATAGTCAGTGAATTAGAACATGCTGTCTACAATGTCCTTTCCAATAATATGAAATCATATTTTTCTCCCTCCTTTGGCACTTTAGGTAGCCTCAAAAATGTTATTGAAATTTTATTTAAATTAATTTTTAATGCAAATATTTACAATTCACCTGGCTACTACTGATCCTTAACTCTTCAGTCAGAGGAGAGAAAGATGATAAAAAATGGCCTGTCTGTATCTTGCCAAATGTGGAATTCCAAGAATTTGTAACTGTGTTTTCTAGCCCTAAAAGTCATTGGCCTTGATGCACTACTATTTACTCCAGAGTCGTAGGAAGATAAATTGGGGGTAGGATATGTGGAAATTACACTCCATTACAGTAAGAGAGAGCCCAGTGACCTATGCTGTCAGCTAACCTATGATGATTTTAATCCAAGTGTGATATTGACAAAATCAGTATGCCTGGCAGTTATGCATTAAAGGCAGCACCTGAGTGGCATTTGCAATAAATGATTAGCTGAATAGCTTGCTCCCAGCTGGGCCGGGAGAGTTTATTTTGCTTTATTAGTCTTCAATATTTAGAACATGTGATGTGAGTGCTGAAAGAGACCCAGGATGCACTCGTAATTAGAACAAAGAATAGAAGAGTGTGCAAGGTTTTTGAGGATGTTTGCTTTGCTTTCAAAAGAATAGGTCAGGTGGAAGTGGCATTAGCCTTTGTCGAAGCCCTACTAATTCTAGACACTGCCCTAGGCATTTGTCATGGTCATGAAAATGTGTCTCTCAGATTTCGGACTGTGAGGAGCATGATTGATCTAGACCTCCGCTGCTACGCTCCGAAATCCATCACTGCCTCCTTGTGGAGGCCAAGCTTCCTGTGGCTGCTCCTAACCAATAACTGACCATGGCTGGATAGTGAGGTGTGTCCATTCCTTGGGAGATGGGGGACTCTTCTTGTGGGTGACCTAGGCAAGGAATTTCTTAGAACTGTGCTGCAATCTAAGATGCTTCCCCACAACCTCCCTTCCTTCTTTTGCTTCTTTGCAAGTAGTGTAGTACAGGTCTTCACCGCAGTGCAGGTCCAGTAGCTCCCCCAGCTTCCCTTGCCTCCTTATCTATGTTCCCTAACAGTCATTTCCTTTAATAAATCTCTGGCACATCCAATCCCATTTTACTACCTGCTTCTCAGATGGCCCAGATTGACACAGTATTTTTATATACATTGATTCATTTCACTCCTCACAAAAATCTCATGAAACAGTTTATTAATCAGGGCTCATGTTAAATAATAGAAAACTGTTGGGTTTTTTTTTAACAGAAAACGTGTTCAAGTGGTAGAAGGGGTGGAAAGAGGTGTAATTTTTTTCTCATCTTAAAGTGCAGGGGAAGACTGTAACACATGGCTTGGTCTAAGGATTCAATCCATGTCATGAGGACTTGGTTTCTGTCCATCTTTTGACTGAAGTTCTCTGTTTAACTTCATTCTGAGAGCTTATGTTTTTGTATTATATTATTTCCAGCTTTATAACCTTCTCTAGCAATTCCAATGTTGGAAAGCGTCCATCTTCCCAACCATGCCAATGAAACTCCTGGACATCCTTACCTAAATCAGATCAGAGGTCCATGCCTGAAGTAATCACTGTGGCCTGGTGAATGGGATACACTGTTTGGCATAGCCCACTCCGAGCCAGGGGCAGAATCAGCCCCATCCAACCACCATGGACTGAGAATAGGGAAGAGGTGCTTTCCATAAAAGAAAATTACAATGCTCTTTGCAAAAGAAGAGGAGCAGTTTCTGAGCATCACATAGTGATCACAGAAATGTATTACATGTTGGAAAATGGAAACCCAGAAAGGTAAAATCATTTGTATAAGGCAGTAGTTCTTAAACTTTAGAGAATCAGAATTACTTGGAGGACTTGTTAAAACACAGATTGCTGGTCTCCATCCTCAGAGTTTCTGATTTAGTAGATCTGGATTGAATCACAAGAATTTTGCATTTCTTACAAGTTCCCAGGTGATGTTGATGCAGGTCTAGTGACCACACTTAGAGAACCATTGCTCTGAATAAATAAAATGTGTTAACTCCTTTGAGTAATTACTAGACTCTAGGCACCGTTATATAAGGTTTACATACATTATCTCATTTAATCTTCACAATAATGCTAGGAGGTAGCTACATTATCATCTCCATTTTAAATAAGCTAAGATTCAAAAAGACTAAGTGACTTTACCAAGGACACATTAGAAAGTGTCAAAGCTAAAATTGAAACTGAATTGGATCCTAAAATGAACTTTCCTAAGAAACAGCCAGGAAGATGACATCTGCCTAGGAAAACCAGAAATCAACTAGTTCCTCACTATTGGATTATCTGTGGCCTATGTGATTTAAAGTTTAAAAATCAATTGACTACCCTTTCTCTGAGATCATCCATGTTAATTATATCCCAAGCATATATAGGCATATAAAGTGGTTGTAAAAATGATAATGGTTTCACACCAATTTATAACCCAGACCATAATCTAAACCATAGAAACACCAAGGAAGGATATGCTTCTCTTAGATATTTCTTCTCCTTGAGCTCCTGTTTCAGTGTGAAATTTTAATATCTTATTAATTATATAGCAGTCATAAACTATTGTCCTTTTTCCATCAAGTTTCTAATGCAAGAAGAAGCACATTCTTAATAATGACCTAAACCTATCCCATGAAATAATGCTTAAAAGTGATTAAATCTAAATTATAAGTGATTATTTTTAAATTCATGGCAAGTTTCCTGAACATTTTTTCCTGTCTGCTTAATTTTTCCAGAAAACCACTGTCATTGTTGCCCATAATATAAGCAGTTCATCTATAGGAAGGAATTCCTAATTTTCTTAAAGTTTTATTGGATTTTAAAGAAGAAATTATCATCTCAGATCAGAGGACACCCTTGCTGCCAAGCACAATCTTATGATTACAAAAAGCGAATCATAAAAAATTATTAATTCTAGCCCCTAAACAGGCTATGGTTGAGGAAGGGAAACCACAAATGTCAGACATGAACGGGAAGGAAAAGAATGTATGACAACTGTTCTGAATGTTCTGAACCATGATTTAATTTCAATAACTGAATTTATTCAATAAAGAATTGTTATAAGTTTGTTATGCATAAGGCCTTGTGCTAAACATTGCAAAGGATGAAAAGAACATTAAAACATTAATACTTCCCTCAAAAGAAAGCATTATCTGATAAAGGAATTGACATGTACACAATACATATGGTTTTTGAACATCTATAACTAGCTGGATCTCATACTAGTTAGGGTAGTCTCATACTAGGGACAACTAGTTAGGGTAAAGGCAGTAGCGCTCTAACAAGGATATTAAAAAATGTAATATCTTAAACAAGATGAAGCTCATTTCTCATATATATGTTCAGGAATTCTCTGCTCCCAGAAATCAACACAGGACCCAAGGCTAAAGAGACAAATCTCCTACCTTCCAGGCCATTAAAGTCTAGGACCTTGCCATCTGCATGGACAAAACACAAAGGTCCCACTAGGTCCTGCTTCCACCCGGAAAGAAGACAGAACATGGAAGCAGCAGGCACACTGCCTTATGGCCTAGGCCCAGAAGTGGCACATATTACTTCTGTTCATATTCCTCTGGAAAGAATTTAGTCACATGGCCCTACCTAGCCACAAGGCAAGATAAAAAAATGAGGTCTATTACTGGGCCAAAGAAGGGAAGAATGGATTTTGGTGGAGAACTAGCAGTCTTTTCTCTAGTACTGTATATTATTTATTTCCCTTAATCCTCACAACTACCCAATGACATAGATATTTTTATTTCTACTTTATATATGATGTAACTGAGGCTTAAAGAAGTTAAGCCACTGGTTCAAGGTCACATTAAGCCACTGAACAGCACAGCTGGAATTCAAACCACAATGTACCTGACTTTAAGCCTGTGTGTGTAGCCACTATGATAGGAAACTACAATGACACACTATTTTCTCAACACTCTATACACATGAATGGCCATAATATTGGGTAGAGTGTGAAAAGAAGTGTTTTTTTGTTTTCTAAATCTAAGAGTAGTTAATAGTAATGAGGTGTATATAAGTTCATAAAAGTTGTGAATCTTGACAAGAAGCCAAAAAGTATAGTCCGTGACCCTCCTTCCTGGGACAAAGAGCCATTTATTTCACTACAGTTTGTCTCCTGCAAATCTTTTCTTCCATTTTGATATTTTATGGGGGGGTGATGTGGGCAATTTTATTATAAGTAAGTAGTTGCTAAATAGAAGGTGTTATTTAGTCAGCACCAAGAGGAATTGCAACCGAGGCAGAGCTGGCTGTAAACACTAAGTTGAAAACTATAGCTGAGCTGCCTGACATTTAAAAGATTAGGGAGTTGTTTTTATTGTCGTTTTGTTTCACAAGTGCAATTTGATTTCTACAGCCTTTTTATTCACCATATTTCAAATGTCTGCCACCACGTACCAAAGCAGACAGATATGTGCTGCCTGCAAAGGGAATCTTAGGCCGCCTGCCACTTGGAATGTGAAGACAGACAAAGTGACTCTATTCCAAAAGGGTATCAGCCACTTTCTGAAGGTAACTCATGACCATCATCTGTAGGATTGAGAACACAAAGGGGGTTCTAAAAGGAAGGATTGGGAAAGGAGTGTGGGCTGGAGCAAAAAAGGTAGAAAAGCTTGGCAAATAATGTTGTTTTAAATATATCAAAGTAAATATTAAAGAATTGAAGGACCATTTTGGATTTCTCAGGGTTTTTTGTTTTGTTCTGTTTGTTTGTTTTAGTTCCTCAAGATGAGAGAGAATTCAAAACCTGGTGATTTTTACTAGGCAGCTCATCTCTTTTTGTTTGGAAATGACATCTGCTGGGCATCTAGCATTCGGGGCTGGAAGGAGTGATTAGCTTGGGCTCACAACACGGTCATATAACCTGCCCATGGCTGGCAAAACACCTATCAGTGGAACAGCAGCAGCAACAGCAGTAGCAGTCCTGTCATCTTGCTGGAGAAGGAGGGATGGTGTTGGCCGATAAGTGACAGAAAGCTTGACATCTGGCCATTTACCATTTGAAAAACTCTGACAAACAAAAGGAAGTGCAGCAGCTGTGCAATCCTAGGAAAATTCAGGTGAAATAAACCATCAAACCTCCCCCTCCATATTCCACAGATGCATCCAGAGCAAAGGGCCAGATGCTACACTACGTTATTATCTTCCCTTGTGGCCATAACTCTCTTTCACTATGTTCTGCCAGGTAAGTGCATGGCCTTTCGCTTTCTTTTTCCAGTGTCTTCACCAAGGCTATGGCTCTACCTGAGGAGGCGGGAGAAACATTTAGGAAGTAGCTTTCCTTAGAGACGTCAAATGTCATCAGTGCAAAGGATATAGTCACTTAGTAGGTGAATGGCATTTCTGCCTCCCCAAATTTCTTCAATCACCCAGAGTATAAGGGCTTTTCCTTATTGCTTATATTGTGCACAATTATTTTCCAGCTAGAACAGCACCTTTTGTTTCTGTATGTCCTATCTAGTTCCTCGAGGCCCACCTTGAAAGTGCTGTGTGACACAACTGCATACTCAGTAAATTCCAAGATAGAAGACCCTTCCTTCCTTCCTTGCCCTTGTTGGTATATAATTCACTTACTTATTTGTTTGTTTATTCAGAGTGCTAGATATTCTCCTAAGTGCCGGGGATATTGCACTGAAACACACAAACATACTTCTCCATGGAGCTTACATTCTGATGGAAGAAGATGACAATATATAAAATATGTTAGTGAAATATATAGCTAGATGGTAGAAAGTGCTATGACCAAAAAAAGATGAAGCAGGTAAGGCAGTATGGAGGGCTGTGGAGTGGGGCAGTGGGCCGTATCGTAAATCAGGTGGTTGGGAAAGGCTTTACTGAGAAGACTGACAGTTGAACAAAGACTTAAAGGAGGTGGGGAAGAGAACACATGGCTGGCTATCTTGGGGAGCAGCATACCAAAGATAAGGAGCAGTAGTTGAGGTGAACACATACCAGATGGGCTCAGGAACACCAAGCAGGCCAGCATGGGTAGAACAAAGTGAATGAAGGGAAGAAAAGCAGGAGATGAAGTCAAAGAGGTGTGGGGTGTGGTTCAACACCGGCAAGACACCAGCTTCAAACTGGCTGAGACAGAAAGCTGTCTCTTCAGCCCCTCACCACCAAAAGGAGACCCAGCGCATGACTGTGTATTAGAAAGAGTAAGTGCCTCACTTGGGCACCCACTTGGTTATGTATATTGGCTAACTACAAAGCAGTATCTTTTGAATAGGGTCCAAACCAACAGGCTGCTTTGGAAGCAGTCCAGCAAGTTGTGACACCATTTTATCTTTACCCCACCACCCTAAGAATAACTTTGAGCTCAAGTTTCTGTGACTGATTATTTTGCCAACTGGAACCTCCAGCAAAGGGAGGCAGCCTTCACCCAGAGATGTTGCTTGGATTCGTCACCTCCCTGGCATGCCAAATTTTAAAAAGCAGCTACTAGCTTGCTACTGGGCTCTTGCTGAAACTGAGTTCCAGACCCTGGAAGCCTTGTGACTCTCCAGCCTAATATTCTCATTTTGGGACAGGTTGATTCTGACTCAATAACTAACAGAGTAGGGATGGCCTAGCAAGCACCACTTGTCAAAAGGAAAAGATCTATTCGATAACTCAATTTTTTAATTCAAGGGCTGGCTCCAGTGGCACCTTGACTTTATGTGAGCAAGTGACAGCTGTGCCTTTGGAGATAACTTTACATCCCAGTCTGCCACCTGAAGCAAAGCCATTGGCTCATGGGTCCTCGATTCACAGAGACAACTCCTAAATGCTTACTCCTGATGTACTGGTGGTTCGGCCAAGCTGAAACTAAGTGGTTTCCACCAGGAAGCTGTTCAGTCTCAGCATCAGCTATGCAGAACCAAAAATGGCCATCGTTGCTGTACTTAGTTGGCAGACTCCTAGTTCTCCTCATATCTCCAGCCAATATTCCCTTTGATAAACCCTGTTGTATTTTTACTTACTTTGACTGACTGTGGGCTGTTGCCAGTGGCTTAAATGTTTGGTTTGCCACTTGGAAACTTACAGACTGACAGATGAAAGACATCCCTCTTTGGGGCCATGAAATGTGAAAATGAATTATGGCTGCAAGTTAAACCATCTGGGTCTCTCATATAGATGCCCATGGTGAGTGCCCATTCTCTGATGATGCCAATGGGGATTAAGCTGCCGAATGAGCCTGCACTGCCCACATCTCTACCATTGCTGCTGGAATGAATCATTGTATCGAACATGGCATCAAAGACTAGGCACCATGTGAAGGATTTTATGTTTCTGATGTAGAAGCTACTACTGCATGCTGGACTTGTGATTGCTGCCAAAAGTTGACATGGTTTTCTCACAGTGAGAGAAGCCACATTGCGTAAGGCATTGCCCCCATCTGCTCCTGGCAGTTGTACTACATTAGATATTTGACCCTCTCTCCAGGCAATCCTTGGTGCCTCACCACTGTTGATACTTTTTCAGGTTACAGAGTTGTTCCAGTGTAATCAGATGACTCCAATAACACCACTGTGGCCCTTGAAACTAATCTGTGTCATGTTTGTGGATAACTTGATCATCTGCAGTCCAGCAATTGTGCATCTTTTATTGCAAAAGCTACTTGAGAATGGGCTGATAGTGATGGACCTTCCACACTCCCTACCAGCATTGGAATAGTCTCAAAAAGTGGCTCAAATGTATTTCTGACACTATTTCTCTCACCTCCTGACACTACCTCTCTCACTTCCTACTGGTCTACACACCTTAGTAAGGCAGCTTGGTCACTGAATGTCAGTTCTCCCAGAAAGAGATCATGACTCTTGGTCACTTCCTGGGTAATGGTTAGAAAGAAATGCATGAAGGTTACCTAGATGTATTTTGAAAATCTTGCATTCTGTACTGACCATTCCTAGGCATGATGTATCTTTCTTTACCTTGACATTAAATCAAGGCCAGCCTAATTGATATACCTTCCAGCTGACAACAAAGCCAAAAGAGGGCTGTATTAGTTTTCCATTGGGGCTATAACAAATTACAAAAAAATTAGTGACTTAGAACAACACAAATTTATTATTTTGCACTTCTAGAGGTCTGAAATTGGGTTTTACAGGGCTAAAATCAAGATGTTAGCTGAGTTAATTCCTTTTGGAGGCTCTAGGGGAGAATCATTTTCCTGACTTTTCCAGATTCTAGAGGCCACCTGCGTTCTTTGGCTAGTGACCCTTTCATTGGTCTTCAAAGGCAACAGTAAAGTACCTGCAAATCTCTCTGTACTTCCAGCATCACATCGAAATGCCTCTGAATTTGATCCTCTTGCTCCCTCTTATAAAGATCCTTGTGATAATATTGAGGCTGCCTAGGTAATTAAGGATAATCTCCTCATCTCAAGTTCCTTAACTTAATCATATCTGCAAAATCCCTTTTGCCATATAAGTTATCATAGTCACAGGTTCTGGGGATTAGCATGTGGACATCTTTGGAGGGTCATCATTCTGTCTAACAAAAGGGCCTAGAGTAATAAAACTTAATTCTAGTGAACTCTTATAAAAGTGTCCTTATTTTTCTTGTATGTGACCCTTCTGGATGAAAGGTCTAGGTAGAGTAGGGGATAATTAGAAAAAAAGTAAA
This sequence comes from Daubentonia madagascariensis, assembly GCA_023783475.1. NCBI lineage: Eukaryota > Metazoa > Chordata > Mammalia > Primates > Daubentoniidae > Daubentonia > Daubentonia madagascariensis. Next base: position 10,811,061 of record JAKFHU010000747.1, on the reverse strand, counting down.
GTTATAGCTACTGAAATGAGACACACTGATTTTGTGGCAGTGGAAGAAGAGAAACAATCTCAGTACCTGGGGAGGGAATGCCTAGACCCCAGAATACATGGGGAATAGATGGGCATTAATGATATTTGTCTTTCAGAATGTCCTCTGGACACTTCCTTACGAAGGCAAATGCTATGGTGCTGTGCTCCAAAACTCTGGCAAGTGTCTTGGATTTAAGTGATTGCTGGGTCTGCCTTCTGCCAAACAGTTCTGACAATAATTTGGTCCTTGTTCTTCTTAACCTTTCTGAGAAGTCTATCAGAAGCAGTAGAGTTGGCCCAGCTCATGCACCTGCCATGCAAAATGCCTGTCATCACCTCCAGATGTCTACCCCACCCCTATTCCCACAGCTGCTGCTCAGTCATTCCTTGGGATAGATGACTGTCATCTTCAGTGGCTATACAGATTGGACTTCATAGATGCCCTCCTAAACAAGGACTAGACACAATTAATCAAGCTGAAGTGAGATTCCTAAGGCCCACCAGCCAGCTAGGAAACCATATTGGAGGTAATGTCAATCTGTGTTCCTTTCTGAACAAGGTCCTACTTGGGGTGGGGGTGGGGTTGCAGAAAACAGTTATAAACACTTCCTTTCCATAGGCAGCATATGTGCCCTTGGGACTGTACTTCTTATGTGGAAGTAAGGGATTAACCTACCTCTCTCCTGAAAATACAGCGACTTGCACTTTAGGCATGGTCACTTGACTTTCTAATGTTTAGGGTAACACTACTTCAGCCCTCAAAGGCATTCAGTTCTGCCTCAATTTAATGGCCAAGAGTATATGGATGATAGAATTGTCCTCAACTTCCTGTTTTCAGGACAAGATAGAGCCTGTGCAATCAGTAATACATCCTGCCGTACCTGAGTTAATACCCTGGGCCAAAACGAAAGGTCAATACGAATGTTTGTGGAGAAAACTACCTGAATTTCTAGGGTAGATGCTGATGGTTTATGGGATTTGTTTAACTGGTTCTGGGGCACTTTAAGGCCAGGTCAAGGGCAACATTGAATGCTATCCTCACTTAACTACTTAGAATCTAATAGTTTTAGTTAAGTGTTGTATGAGACAAATTAAAGACATTTTATCTAATCCTTTATAGGTCAGATTAATCAGAGTGGCTGTACATATTGGAAAATACATCAAAACCCAAGATGGTGTGGATACAATGAGTGGATATTGTTAGAAGACAATTCTCCATGGTTCTGTCACATTTCTGCACATCTAGCAAGCAGAGGCACTGGAATATTTCATTCCAGACTATCTTTTCGAAAGTATCTATATAGCAAGGAGCCTTGCAAGATAGAGATAATTTCTCCTTCTGGAGCAGAGGACAGATTTGTTTACTGTCCAGTATAATGCAGATAATGTCTCCCTGGGGCATTATGTTTGTAGCCCATTATAAAAAATATGGATTTCCTAAGTTTGGGATTCCTCAGCTATGACACAAATCCACTACATGCAGTATTCCCTTGACCCTTCTGTGTCACCCCTGTGGGACTCAGGCAAAAAGGGGAACTAATGGTAACGTGAATCTCATTTTGTTTGCAACACCATGAGTAATAAAGCTCTTTGTCTCTTGTGTTTTTCACTTGCATCAATGAAACTGTAGGGGGCTAACTTGATAGGTTGCCAGTAAGGTAAAATTTCAGATGCTTCATAGTCTTGACAACTACCTCTGTAGTTTTTTCTACTACTTTAATCCCAAATCTACCCCAAGAAGATTTTATTTTTCTGTATCTATGTACCTCTGATGTGTGTACAAATTTTAGTATACTTATTAAAAATTGTTATTCAAGTAAATGTCTTTCTTTCACTTAGCTTTGTGCTCCTGAGGCAAAGGTACATTCCTTATTCATTTATGAAGCCTCAACCACTAGCATAAATTATAGGCTTAATAAATGAATTGAATTAGAGTATTTGAAACAGCCAAGTTGAGTCCTTCAAATATCAGTTATGTCTTTGGCATGGTAAAGCCTTCATCAGTTTCTTGTTTATGAATGAAGTTGTAGGATATTTTTGTCCAATTATAGATTCATATATCATGACAATCTTTAGGACAACCACTCAACTGCCCACAGTTTCCTCTGGTGGCTGCAGGACTACAAAGATGACCTACAGCTGAGAGGCAGAAAGAGGCTGTTGCAGTGGTCCTGATTGTTAGAAACCCTCAGCAAAATGTTAGGTATTTCTCCAAATGTCTTTACCTATATTCTAGGGAAAACACAGTATTGGAGTAAGCTGTTCTTACCAGGAATATGGCATTTTTTCTAAGTCCCAAATGTCCCTGCCATAGAGAAGATTAACAGTACCATGTTTCCAAGACTAACTAATTCTCCACAACTTTACCAAGAAGGATAATCTCATTTCTTCGTCTTCCCATAGTTCTTGATTCTCTTCAGCACCCTCTTACTCCCCCACTAATGGGTGGATTTGAACGACAGACGCTCAAGGAGGCAATAGTGGTTCCCACTGTTCCCACCAATAAAATGTAGTGTCATTTTCTAAAAAGGAGCATCAAGTGAGAACAAATCTCTGTGGGAAGAGATTTATAGTTAGAGTGAAATATAAACCTTTTCCTTTCTCAAGATTTTTTTAAAAGAAATAAAAATTCCCTCTACACAAGCATAGTTGGGTCATAACTATTATATTTGGCACACTTTGAAAACTCGTTTTCCACGAAAGTGCAGAAATATATTTGAAACAGCTTCCCCAGTCCTCTCCCTTTCACTATCAAGAAAAAGCAAAGCGTATAAAATTTTGCAGATTCTTCAGTGTTCTTTACTTAAAAGAAACTAGGCACATGTAAAACAGGTTTTTTGAGGTATGTAAACAAATTTTATTAAAATGGAATCAAAGACTTGCCATATTTGGTAAAAGATATTGATAAGTTCTGATGAAAGAAAGTGTCTTTATTTCCACCTGTGAACAGAGATTACACTGATTATATTTTAATTAAACAGCTCCACCCAGATTACTATCTTTTAAGAATGAATAATTCACCTTTATTGCTTCTGTTCCTTGCATCTCACTGCTAACACTGTGGTTAAAATAATTTGGGACACTACTGCTTTCTAATATGAACAAATGAAGGAAGGACAAGCAAACAAATGGTATAGCCTAACAATTTAAGAGCCAGGACTTGGCTCTCAACTTAGTCACTTACTATTTTGGGTCAAGTTTAAGTTTAATAAGCCTTACTTCTCTCATCTGTAAAATGTCAACTATAATGTCAACTTTAAAGGTTTTGTAGGTGTTAAATAAAATAATATTAAAGTGTTACTATAGTACCTGTTACATAGTAAACGTTCAGAGATTAATACTAGTTACCATTTTGTGAAAACTCACCACATGCCAGGCACAATGTAATTCTCACAACCTTCTGAAATAGGTAATACTAAAGGTCCTATTTTACTAATGAAGACACTGGGGGTCAAATTATATAGTTTATTTGAGGACACAGAACTAGTAACTATCAGCATAAAGATACAAGTCCAGCAAGGTTTTCTGACTCTGGGTCCAATACTATTTCCAGTAAATATAAACAACTGGGAATAAATATAAACTGATTCCAGGCATTTCACTGTACAGTCTAGCCACACACAAACTGCCATTTGTTTTCCCACAAACATACCCCAGTGTTGCATCTCTATATATTTCACAGATAAGTTTGATTTGGGATAATTTCTGATTCCGAGGCTGGGATTTACTGGTCTCTACATCCACCTTTGCTTCTTGTGGCAAAAATTGAGATCAAGAGCATCTTTAGTAATAGGTGGTAATAGTATACTTAGATCTGAGTTCAATAAAGTATCAAAATCCCCAAGGCAACCCCTTATCCTCAGCTATCTGCCCCTGAGCCTTAGGAACAATGTGGACCTACTTCTCCCATTCCTAATATCATCATGTTGAATCCTTTTTCCTATCCAGTCACATTCCTCTGAACACATTTGCTGCTTCTTAGATGTAAGTGGTCCTCTTCACAGCAATCTTACGGATAGTGCAGATGCTGCCCTAGTACTCTTATCCCTTACTCTGGGCTCTATAATCATCTATATTTTTAAATTTCTTTTTTTCAGCATAATATTTTTATTATTTTTATTGTTTTTAACTGTTATCTACATTTTTATTGATTGTGCCAAGGGTCTAAACTCTAGCCTGATCTCCCTTATGGCCAAGTGAATAGTTTCCTGTTCATATTTTTGGGGTATATTAAAACATTTGTCTAAAGGATTTTTGTAGTAAAAATAGTATATACTTCTCAGGAATTTTTTATTTTTTTAAATTTTTTAATTTAATAGCAGTTACTTTCTGATCAATGTTAGAAATTGTTCAGACAATACAGATACAAAAATGGAAATCTGCCCTCTTAACACTGTTCTATTCCTTGAAGGTGAATACTGTTAACTTAGTGCATATCCTTCTAGACTCTTCTATATATAAACATCTACCCAATTGTATATAAATGTGTGTATACATATATAGTATATATCTAATTAATCTAATTAATCATATATCATATATAATCATATATCTATATCTTGCTTTTTTAACAAACAATATATCATAGACACCTTTCTATGTCAATATATATAGAACGCCACCTAATTCTTTTTAATGGCTATATGATATTCTACTATATTAGTGTATTAGATGAAACCAGTTTTCTATTATAGACATTCAGGTTGTTTCCAGTTTGAGAGCTATTATATAACCAATACTGCAAAATGTATCCTTGTAAATAAGTATTTGCATACTTTTTAGAATATTTTTATAGGATGAATTTCTAGAAGAGGAATGGCTGAGTCAAAGCATTTATGCAGTTAACATTTTCATAGACATTACCATTACCAAATTGCTCTCTCACCCATTGTATTTAAGAGATTTTTTTCCCAACATATTCTCCAACATTTGATATTATCAACTTTTTCCTTTTTGACAATCTAATAGGCATAAAAATCCTTATTTTAATTTATATTTCATCAAATATTAATTAAACTCACTATTAGTTTCGATTCTACCTCTCTGTGAAGCTCTATTAGTGTTGCATCTTAATTCTAGTCTCCCGCTGATGTTTCTGCCAATTTGATCTATCACTATCATATTAAAGACAGACACTTTGAGGTCACCTACCATCCCCATCACTATAGAGAAAAAACTGAAGCCCAGAGAAGTCAAGTGATGTACTTAAGTTGATACTTCATGAAATTGGCAGGGTGGGGATGTCAGTGCAGTTATCCTCTTACTAGTTACAGGTTACTGTCCTCAGAAGATACTATGCTCTTATTCATTTTTATGTCCCTCTGTTATGTCTAGCGTAATGTAGTAAGTACTAAATAATTGTTTATTAAATAAATGAATTGAAAGAAAATAAACTCTTCTATTCTCTATTGATAAGATACATATTAGTAGATGTCTCTAGTGATTATAATATTGAAACCAGAAAGATAATACTAAGTTTTTATTTCCTGTAATATGATTCAAACCATATTTGTGTGCATGCAGAAAACAAGAGATACACACAAAACGTTCGACAGAAAAGATTACTTAACCAAGCAGGTAATTAAAAATCATGTAATTGTGCCACACTTTATTTAAGAGCAAAACCTTCAAATGTCATTACTACCTGAGTGAGAACCAGGGTCTGGTACCACAGCAAGAATAACTGGAATCAAAGGACCTGGTTAAATTTTTTAAAGCAAGAAATGGTTATTTTTGGAGGGATTTTTCCTGAAGGAAATCGGGAGCATAAAGTGGAGGGAAGGAATCTAGGTATGAGAGAAGGCAGGTAGGTGGACTCCAGGGGAACAGCTGGGAATCGGGCCTAAGAATCTCCTTCCGTTTTTCTTCCCATTCCTTTGTTTAATCCCCCACCCACACCATCCTCCCATGTTCTGTAACATTCCGCTACTCACGCCACTTCCCTCTTTCTAAGAGGATACCAGTTGTATTAGTTTTTATTGCTGTATAACAAGTACCACAAACTTAAAACAATATCCATTTGTTACCTCACAGTTCTATAGGTCCAAAGTTGGCATGGAACAGCTGGGTTTCCTGCTCAGCATCTCACAAGGGTGAAATCAACATATCAGACAGGGCTGTGTTCTCGGGTGGATCTTAGAGTCTTCTTCCAGACTCATTCAGGTTGTAGGCAGAGAGCAGTTCCTTGCGGGTGTAGGACTGAGGTCCCCATTTTCTTGCTGGCTGTTGGCCAGGGCTCACTCTTAGCTCCTGGACGCTGCCCTCAGGTTATAGCCATCCAACCCTCTCACAACATGGCAGCTTGCTCCTTCAAAGCCAGCAGGAGCATCTCTCTCCAGTTTACAATGACAGCAATATATGTCACAGAAGACACTCACAGAGTGAGTACCCCATCCCCTTTGTCATATCATGTAAACTAGTCAAGGGAGCAACTATCCCATCATATTCACAGTTCCCACCCACACTGAAGAAGAGGGCATTATACAAAGCATGAATTCCAGGGTGTGGGAATCTTGGAGGCCATCTTAGAATCCTACCTGCCACACAAATACAGAAGATAAAGCCAAAAGTGACTCCGATAAAATACACCCACATAAAACAGATGAGTAGTAGACATGAAAAAAGATGCCACGCCTCATTAGCAGCCTAGGAAATGGGAGTAATAACAATAACACTATACCTTGGAAAGGTTTTAAACAAGGGAGGATTTGGTCAGAAAACTTTGAGTGTATTTTATTGGTTTGAAAATGAACATCTCCAGTAAATCTTAAAACATAAATAATTGAGATTTCAGATTTTTCAAAACCCCAAATAATGTTATTGCATCAACATTTATATTAGAATTTAGTTACTTAAAAATCATCCATTATAGCAAAATATCTGAATACTAACAACCAATATTACAAAAAGTAAATGTCTCCTGGACGTGGGGAAATAAATCAACATCAATCTTCATAAATGATTCTCCTTTGAAAAGGGCTACATAAACATTAAGTGAGCTTATTCATTTTCTAAATATATAAGCTTTTTTTATACCCACGAAGACTCTGCCCAATTCTTTAGTCAGCTCACATTCTTTTACAATTGATAATGGAGCATTTCTTCTTTTTTGGGTACTCTTCCACATTTCATTAAATCTATTCCCTCATTCTCTTCTCTTTGGTTTTTAATGAAGTCAATACTTCCCTTTTCCAGTTAATTTTTCTAAATAGAATTTCACTGATGCTGAAACACCCACTGCCTGCTGTTACCCACAGGCAAAATACTTGCCATCCATGGGAAATGAATGAATTGAATATCTCAACCAAATAAACACAAACAGTCACAAACTTGTGACACATTCTGATTTTGGATTACTAATTCATTGGCTCTGATTCATCCTTGAGAGGCTGAGTTAAATTTAGTGACTTAACCCTGTTGCTCGGTGTAGAGTAAAAATGTAATGATAGCTTTAAGGGGTAAGCATAAGAGCTGCCAAAGATTGCTCCTTTATTTCCTTTCCCTCAAATTATGTCTTACTGATCAGGAGGTGTAAAAACATCCATTATTCTTTTTTAGTTTTATTTTAAATTAATATGTAAATTTTAAAACATCAAGCACAGTTGTGGCAATAGTATTATAATCCCATGTACCCATTTCATCACCCAACTTCAACAACTATTAATACATGACAAACTTGTTTCATTTATATTCTTATTTATTACTCCTTCAACTATTTTAAAGCAAAAGATACCATATCATTTCATATCATAGAGATATTTCAGCATGTATCTCTTAAAAATGAGATTCTTTTTAGAAGACATAAATACATAATCACACCTAATAAATTAAAAATAATTTCTTATATCATCAAATATCCATACAGTGTTCAGATAACCCTGGTTGTCTTATAATTTTTCTTTTACCTACATTAGCCACTTTATTATAAAGGATACAACTCAGGAACACCCACATGGAAGAAATGCCTAAGACAAGTATGGGGGGTGAGGTGACGCAGAGCTTCCATGCCCACTCCAGGTGCTCCACCATCCCAGCATATCAGTATATATAGAAATAGTCCATTTTTCTTCATCTTATTTATCTTGCCTATAATGAAAACAGAAAAACCTGCAGGAAAAAAAGTGTTCACCAACGTGGAAGCTCTTATAAATTTTTAAAAGAGATTATTCATTTAAATAAAGACCCAAATAAGGTCCTTACATGGAGATAGTTTAGATATTCCTTTTAAGTCCTCCTCCCTCTGTTTCTGTTTCTTGCCTTTCTTTTCACTGTTGTTGAAGAAACTAGGTAATTTATCCTGTAGAGTTTTTAAAAATTTATTTTGCTAATTACATTCCTATAAAGTCATTTATTGAGTTCTTTCATCAACTGTATTCCCATAAATTGATAGCTAAATCTAGATGCCTGATCAGATTCAGATTTTTTTTTCTTTTCTGGGCAAGTTTCCTTTATGGGAAACTCTGCATACTCCTGTCAGAATGCACATGGTTGTCTCTCTTTCTTAATATTATTAACTATTGATGATGATAACTTAGACCCATTAATTTATTAGGGGATTATAAAATATTAATAATTGTCATTTATTCTTCATCTATTAGCTAGAACACTTCTATATAGGGAAACTTCCCCTTATCAATTATTTGGTTACCATGAAGTACAGTCATGTAAAAGTGAAGAACAAATGTTTGATTCTTTCTCTTTAGAAGTTTTTAAATAAATAAAATGAATCAGCAAAAATTAATGAGGAGTTGTTTTTGGTACTATTATAAACCTGTAGATTTACACATATTTGATGTGATTCAATCCATTGCAGTTTTTGTCTTAACCGATGCCCAAATTATTTCATCTCCGACCAGTGAGAGCTAATTAAGGTTGTTTCCTGAGTCCTTTTGACATGACCTAAGTAGTCTTTGATAGATAACTTGCTTTCCAATATTAGAGGATACTCCGGATTCATTTTGTACATTTATTTTTGCCCCATACCTAGAATCAGACATTTCTCCAAGAAACACAAGCTCATTTTAATGGTAGTAATAGAAACCACAATCTGAGTGCTAAGGGTAGACTTTGCTATTAGGTTAGTCATTGATTTTACTCATTTTAAATGTACAGCTAATATAAGGTTTTAAAGATAATATACATCATTGGTTCAAATTGATAATTCCGGTTAAGATTTGGGTCCACAGAAAGGTTTTTTTAAAATAGCAGCATTATTGAGATATAATTTGCATACCATAAAATTCACTCTTTCAAGTGTACAATTCAATGGTTTTCAGTATATTCTAAGAGTTGTGCAATCATCACCACAATCAATTTTAGAACACTTTCATCACCACCATAAGATAAAGCCCTGTACCCTTCAGCTATTACCTCCCAAGCCTCTACATTTCCCTCTCCTTCACCAGCCCTAACCAACACTATTCTTCTTTCTGCCTCTACAGATTTGCCTAATCTGGATATTTCATACAAATAGAGTCAAACAATGTGTGATCTTTTGTGTCTGGCTTCTTTCACCACCATGTTTTCAAGGTTCATTTGTGTTGCAGCATGTATTAGTATTTCATCCCTTTTATGGCTGAAAAATACACCATTGTATGGATATCATATATTTTGTTTACTCATTCATCAATTTATAAATATTTAGCTTGCCTGAAGTCACTCTCCTATTTGGCTATTATGAATAGTACTGTCATGAACTTTTATATACAAGTTTTTGTGTGGACATATGTTTTCATTTCTCTTGTGTATACGAGAGAAGTAGAATTGCTGGGTCAAATGGTATCTTTACATTTAACTTTTTGAGTTACTACCACATAGTTTTTTGAAAGTGACTGTACCAATTTACATTCCTAATAGCAGTGTATGAGGTTCTGATATCTTCATGTTCCTGCCAACATTTGTTGTTGTCTCACTTTTTTATTACAGCCGAACTGATGGATGGGAAATGGTATCTAATTGTCATTTTCACTTGCGTTTCTCTGATGACTAATGATATTAAGCATCTTTTCGTGTGTTTATTGGCCATTTGTATATCTTCCTTTGGATAAATGTCTATTTATATTCTTTGACTATTTTTTAAATTGGGTTGTCTTTTTATAAATGAATTGTAAAAGTTTTTAAAAGTATATTTTAGATATAAGTTCCTTATACATGAATTTTTTAAATCATATTTTCTCTTATTCTGTGGATTGTCACACAATCTGACCCCAATCTACAGTTCCAGCTTTATCTCCTGCCTCTTAACATAAAGAACTCTATAGTCTAGCCTGTCTTACTTCTTGGCTCTCTATTTAAAATCCCTAAATTTTTGCTGAAATTTCCTTTCTTCCTCATAAACTCTAATAAAACTTTCAAGACAAAGTTGTCCCCATATGACCTCAAGAAGATGACAACTCAATTATCTTTTCATATATGTATCTGCTGTAATATCTAACCTGGTTTTGCACATTGTTGACACAAGTAGAACTTCATTAATTACAAAATAACCTGTATGCCATTGACTCTAAAAGCAATAGAAGTTCAGAAAAAGTTGCAACAAATTTGGCCTATAGAAGTCAAGAGAAAATGTCTTCCCATAGAATGTAGAACTTGAGCTAGAATTGTATATAAATAAAAGGTTATCTCTTTTTAAATATAGTTACATATTCCAATGGTAGCTAATACCCATCCTCCTGCCAACCCCATTGAGAGTTTAACCTATTTTCTAAGGTACACCCTTAGGAAGAATAAGTACAACTCATCCATAGCCTCTCTCTACATATGAAAACTCTTATTAAATTACTTACAGTGAATGTTTTTATTCCAAGCTAGTTCCAGCTCATTTTCTTACTCATCGTCTTAAAAGAGCCTACTAGGATCTCCCTTAGTCTGATTCTACAACACCTACTTAGGCTAGGAATGTTGGATTATTATTACATTTATTTGATAACTAAAAATGGCCATCTAAGTGAACCCTTCAGTTTATAAGTGAGATAAAGCATAGCATGACAGTTCTTGGGATGTGTTGTCAGATTTGTCAGACTTTCCAGAACCTTATCTTTTTTATTTTTTCCTTTTTAAATAACCACTGTTCATTAAGACTTGACCAAGACTGTAATTCTGCATTTACATCAGCAAAATCCTTTAGGATCCTAATATGCAATTTTTATGACTGAAGAAATTAGTTCATTTACAGCAGCAAGGCTTGATCTCCCACGTCGAAGCTTGCTTGAACTTCAAATCTCCCTTAACCATGCTTGTTCTGCTCTTTCCTCTTTGAAGTTAATTTCTGTAGAGTCAAAAAACAGAGTGGCTACAGTTAGTGGGAAGACCAGTGGCAAGAGCAGACGCTTGAGATGTGAGAAAGTGGGTTTGTTTTATTTCTTAGTTGAGCCGGACACGTGGTGTGTGTGACTTCAGGCAAAGCTCACAGTCAATAATGACCACATTTCTCATTCATATAAAGAAGCAAGAATTGGCAACTCTTGGATCCTTCCTTCATGTTTGTCCTTGGTAAATGTACTTTCCACTGTCATTCCTATAAAATGTTCTGTAACAACATGTATATCTATAAATTCAGAATATATATGTGTGTGTGTGTGTGTGTGTGTAGAGAGAGAGATATAGATATAGATAAACGGATAGACATAGGTGGCTGTCCAGTTGAGTCATATCTCTTTTAATATTCAAGTGGCTACAAGCCACCATCCTCTGGGTGAAGTCAATTCTCCTTTTGTAAGGTTTTTCTTCCCCCAAAATACTCATAAATCCTATGAATCAGTCATTTTCTTCATTCATGCGGTCATCTACCTAGAAATCTCAGAGACTCTTTCACAAGAAGTTCTCTAAGATCGCTGGCCTTTGCATAATTTAGATACCCTCACCATTGTTGCCCACCACGGCCATCAAAACCCACGCAAGTTTTGACCTGCAATGAATGGAGTTTGGAAGTTGCCACTCTGTCCTAACAACAGGTAAAAAGCTGACAAACTGAAAAGTCAACAACTCCTCTTATATTCATAAGAGAAGTGAGGTCACAGGGCAAACTCCCGGCCCCAAAATTGGAGTAACAGGCAGATACAGAGAATCACAACTTACCTGAGCAGAAACCCACAAGCAGAAGCCTCCATGGAAACCAGTGCCAGGGCAGGAAAATATATACTGTCATTGACAAATTGCTGGAGGCTCAGTGTGTCCAAATCTGAGAGTTAAAAACTTTAGAGGGACCCAGTGCTCAGTGGGAGGTGGGTCTACAACTCTGCGAATTTTAACTCCTGAAGCCCTACCAGGTTCTCACAGTGAAGGTCAGAGAAAAATTCCAGCACATACTTCCAGCAAGGAGAGGAGAAAAGGAAATATTTTGAAATAGCCAGATCTTCTTCTTAACAAGATCTGCTATAAGGAGAAACTATTTAACAAAAGCCTAACCTGCTGGGGTTTTATCAGAACTTAACTGACCTGGGGGATGGGAAATAAATAATTCCAGCCCCCTCCAGCCATCCTACCTCACTTAAGGAGCGGGGGCAGGGGAGACTCTTAAAAGACTGAGACCTAACCATAGGACTGTAGAACACTTCTCTGCCCCCACATCTTACCACCACCTTACTAAAGGCCTATTTACAGCAGTTCCTTGTACCCAGTGTATGTCCAGCTATCAAGGGAGACTTTTACTTTTTCTAATTTTTAATTTTTAAATTTCAGAATATTACGGTGGTACAAACATTTTGGATATATAAATTGCTTTTGTAACATTTGGGTCAAAGTTGTGTGTGCCAGTCCCCCAGATAGTGTGCATTGTACCCACTAGGTGTAAATATACCCATCCCCTCCTCCCCCCTCCCACCTGCTTGATTTCTGATGAATGTTATTTCCATATGTGCATATAAGTGTCGAACAATTACTGCCAATTTAATGGTGAGTACACGTGGTGTTTGTTTTTCCATTCTTGTGATACTTCATTTAGAAGAATGGTCTCCGGTTCCATCCAACTTAATACAAGAGGTATTCAACATTTTTTATGGCTGAGTAATACTCCATGGTATACATATACCACATTTTATTAATCCACTCGTGTATTGATGGGCACCTGGGTTGTTTCCACATCTTTGCCATTGTGAATTGTGCTGCTATAAACATTCAAGTGCGGATGTCTTTTTTATAAAATGTCTTTTTTTCCTCTGGGTAAATACCCAGTAGTGGGATTGCTGGATCAAATGGTAGTTCTACTTTTAGTTCTTTGACGTATCTCCATACTACTTTCCATAGAGGTTGTACTAGTTTGCAGTCCCACCAGCAGTGTATGAGTGTCCCTATCTCTCCGCATCCATGCCAACATTTGTTGTTTTAGGACTTTTTGATAAAAGCCATTCTCACTGGAGTTAAGTGATATCTCATTGTGGTTTTGATTTGCATTTCCATGATGATTAGAGATGTTGAGCATTTTTTCACATGTTTGTTGGCCATTAGTCTATCTTCTTTTGAAAAGGTTCTGTTCATGTCTTTTGCCCACTTTTTAATGGGATTGTTTGATTTTTTCTTGCTCATTTGCTTGAGTTCTTTATAGATTCTAGTTATCAGTCCTTTATTGGATGTATAGCATGCAAATATTTTCTCCCATTCTGTAGGTTGTCTATTTGCTCTAATGATTGTTTCTTTGGCTATGCAGAAGCTTTTTAATTTGATCAGGTCCCATTTTAGAAAAACTAACAATCTGTACAACACTACAATGGTACAACATTACAAATGTGTAATGATACATATCATTACACATTTGTCCAAACCCATAGAATGTACAACATCAACAGTGAACCCTAATGTTGTTATCAAAAACCTCAAAGGGGTTTCAGCCTAGGTCTAGTTGCTTGCCACAGAAAGATCCAATTATTGAGACAACAGAGATTGTGAAGGAAGAAAGGAATTTTTTTAATGTGAAAGATGTCTTTCTGTCTTTTCAGGAGACCAAGAAAAGCTGCTTCAAATCCATCTAACTAATGGACATCATGGGCTTTTAAAGGAGGGGCCACGTGCCTTGAGGCAGGTTGTGGCATAACTAACAAAGGGCTATTGGGAGTAGGTGGTAGGGGATGGTGAATCTTGGGTCAAGAAGTCTGCCCATGGGCCTTTAGAATCTCAACTCCTTTGTCTTGCAGAAAATCCACCTTTTCTGGGAAACAACTCAAAAGGTCAAGTTAAGAGAGAGGATTATTAAAAAACCTATATGGGTCATTGAAATTTGTTCATGGGGCTGGTTACAACGTAAACTCTGGATTTTGGGTGATGATGTGTCAATGCGTAGGTTCATCAGCTGTAATGAATGTACCACTCTAGTGGGGGATGGAATAGATGGAAAATTTGTGTACCTTCCACTCAATTTTGCTGTGAATCTACAAGTGTTCTAAAAAAATAAAGTCTATTTTAAAAATTGGAAGTAAACAAACATACAACTTGGGCAATGTAAAAGAGGCTGTAGCTTCTGTGTGGTGCCACAGTCACCAGAGGGGCCCAGAAGTTCAAGGAAAGACTTTGTACTCTCACAGCTATAGGCACACAGGGAATGGCCCCTCAAAGGGCAGGAAGGCCCCTTTTCTCTCTTCATCTTATAAGCACACAAAAATCAAAACTGTCTGAGGACAATTGCTTCTGCTTCCTGTTAACAACAACTTCACATCACACATACACACACACACACCCCTCACAATGTGGCTCTAATCTAATATCAGACATAAGAACCTCTAAAATTAGGTGCCTCAGAGAGCAGAGGAGACCCCTCCTTCCCTTTGCCCATATTTACTTTATTTTTTAACAGGTTTATTGAGGTATAGCTGATACACAATAAACTGAACATAATTAAAATGTATGATTTGACATCTTGACTTACGTACACACCTGTGCAGCCATTACTCCAATTAAGATAGAAAACAGATTCATCATTGCCAGAAGTTTTTTTTTTCTCCAACACTTTTAACCCTTCCCCTTTCTCATGCATCCCTTAGCACTTTGCCCAGACAACCACTGACCTGTTTTCTGTCACTATGGTTTTCATCTTCTAGAATTTTATGTAAATCAAATCATATAATATGTACTCTTCTGACTTCTTTCACTGAGCATAATTATTTTGAGATTCATTCATGTTGTTTCTCTTATCAATAGTTTATTCCTTTTTGTTAGAGAGTAGTAGTCTATTAATATGGATATACCACTCCTTGTTGATCCAGTTTATACCTTCAGATGAACATTTGGGTTGCTTACAGTTTTGGGCTATTACACATAAAGCTGTCTTCATATATGGACATATGCACTCATTTCTTTTAGGTAAATGCCTAGGAGTGGATGAGCTGGGTCATGCAGTAGGTATATGTTTCATTTTTTAAGATACTACCAAATTATTTTTCAAAGTGGTTGTGCCATTTTACATTCTCACTAGCAGAGCTCTGTAACTGAGTTCAAGCTCATGCCACTTGCCACAGAACAGCCAATAAGTCAAGAGGCAAGGTATTGGGGCAAGGAAAGTGACTTTTATTCAGAAAGCCAGCAAACCAAAAAGATGGCAGGCTAACATCCTTAAGAACTATCTTAAGTTCATATGAACTTTAGGTTCCTTTTTATCTTAAGGGAAGGGGAAAATGGGTTGGGTTGTAAGAGGTAACCAAGGACTGCAGACATCTGGGCATCAGTGAGAGACTGAGGAGGTTGTAAAACTTCTTGCTCTTGGTCAGCTAATTTTGGAGGACAAAGGTCAGGATGTTCCCAAAAAATCTTAACATAGCTTTATTATTTGTGTATATACCTTTATTATATCCCCTGGAGTTAGTTTTGGAAAAGAAATTGTTGTCACCTTTCTTCTAGCCTATGTACAGAGCTCAGTAGAAGCTTTTAACCTAAAAGATATCACTTCAGGGTGTCGGAAGCAAAATGGAGCTAGTTACGCTAAGCCTCCCTTCTACTGTTAGAGCAAGAGAGTTCTAATTCCTCTAAATCATTGCCAACACTTTGATAGGGTCAGCTTTTTAATTCTAGACATTCTAACAGGTATGTAGTGGTATCACATTGTGGTTTTAATTTGCAATACTTAACATCATTAGCTATTGTTTCCCTAAAGACTAATAATGTTAAGTATCTTTTCTTGTGCTTATTTGTAATCATATATCTGCATATCTTCTTTAGTAAAGTGCCTGTTCAAATCCTTTGCCTATTTTTCATTGGGTTGTTGATTTTGTTATTTTGAGTTTTGGTAGTTATTTTATCCTGATAAAAGATAGGAGTCCATTATCAGATATGTGAGTTGCAAATAATTTCTCCCAATCTATGGTTTGTCTTTTCATTCACTTAGCAGTATGTTTCCAAGAACAGAAGTCTTTAATTTTGTTGAATACAAATTATCAATTTTTTTTCCTTTAAGAATCATATCTTTTGGCATTGTATCTAAAAAAGTTTTGTCTACCCATGACCACGCTAATTTTTCCACTATGTTTTTTTTTTTGGAATTTTTAGTGTGTCATGCTTTATTTTTAGGTCTATGATTCCATTTGAATTAATTTTTATACATAGTACCCCTTTGTTTATTGTTCATATATAGAAGTACAATTGAGTTTTTGCACACTGATCTTTCATACTATCTATAATCTTGCTAACTTCACTTATTAGTTGTGGGAGCTTCCTTGTAGATTCCATAAAATTTTCTTCATAGATAATCATATTGTCTGCAAATAAACCAGTTTTATTTCCTCCTGTCCTTCCTCTGGATGCCTTTCATTTCTTTATCTTACCTTATTGCACAGGCTAAAGACTCTATACAATGTGAATAGAAATGATGAGAATGGTCTATGGCCATACCACCCTGAATGTGCCTAATCTTTTCTGAAGCTAAACAGGGTAGGGCCTGGTTAGTACTTGGATGGGAGAAATGGAAAGAATGAAAATCTTTGCTTGTACCTGATCTTAGGGAGGGAAAACTTCAGTCTTTCATCAGTAATATGTTATGTGTTGATTTTTCATAAATGCCCTTTATCATGTTGAGGAAGTTTTCTTCTATTTCTACTTTGCTGAGAATTACTCTCAGAAATAGATGATTAATTTTGTTAAAGGATTTTTTTTCTGCATCTATCGAGATGGTCACATCATTATTCTAATTTAGTCTGTTAATGTGGTGAATTATATCACTTTTTCTAAATATCAAGCTAACCTGCATTCCTGGGATGAATACCACATGGTTGTGATGCATTATGTTTTTTGTATATTGTTGGATTTGGTTTGCCAAAATTTTGTTAAAATTTTTTGCATCTGTGTTTCTGAAAGATAGTCACCTGAAATTTTTGTTTTCTTCTACTGTATTTTTGTGAGTTTAGTATCAAAGTAATGATGGTTTCATAAAATAAGTTGAGAAACTTTCACTCTTCATCAGTTTTTTATAAAAATTTGTCAAAATTGGTATAATTTCTTCCTTATATGTTTGGTAGAATTTTTCATTAAAGCCATCTGAGCCTGTGATTACCCTTGGAGGGTTTTTAACAACAATTTCAAATTTCTTTATATATTTGTGCAATTTGGGATTTCTCTGTCTTCTTGAGTAAATTTTGGTGATTTGTGTATTTCAAACAATTTATTCTTTAGTCACTGAATATAATTGTCACACAGCTGTCTGTAGTGATGTTATCTCTCTCATTCCTGATACAGCTAATTTGTTTCTTCTTTCCTTTTTTTCTAATCCATCTGACTAGACGTTTGTATTTTTTTTCTAGGGCTGCCATAACAAAATACCACAAATTGAGTGGCTTAAACAAAGGAAATTTATTTCTCACAATTCTGTAGGCTAGAAGTCCAAAATCAAAGCATCAACAATGTTGATTTCATTCTGAGGCCTCTCTCCATGGCTGACAGATGATCACCTTTGTGCCTACATGGTCTTTTCTCTGTATGCACATACATCCCTTGTACTTTTCTGCATGTCCTAATCTCCTCTTTTAATAAGAACACAGTCATATTTAATTAGGGCTTACCTCAATAGCCTCATTCTAACTTAGTTACCTCTGAAGGAGCCCTATCTCTAAATACAGTCACATTCTGAGGTATGGGGAGTTAGGATCTCAACATTTGAATTTCGAGGGGACATAATTCAATCTATAAGCAGATACATTTTGTCAGTCTTCTCAAAGAAACACTTTTGGTTTTATTGATTTTCTCCATTGTGTTTTGCTTTCTATTTCACTGATTTCTGCTCTTACCTCTATTGTTTCTTTTCTTCTCCTTACTTTGTGTATTATTTGGCTTGCTTTTCCTAGTTTCTTAAGTTGGAAGGTGAAAACATTGATTTGAGACCTTTTTTTCTTTTCCAGTACAGATGTTTTAGTAATACAAATTTCCCTCTAAATATTGCTTTTGCTGTATCCTACATGTTTATGTATGTTGTCTTTCATTTTTATTTTTATTCAGTTCAAATTAGTTTTCTGGCTTTTTTATTTCTCTTTGAACTATGGCTTATTAAAAAGTGTGTAAGGTGGGGAGAAGATGGTAGACTAGAAGCAGCCCGTGCATGCTTTTCTCAAGGAGAAGATTGAAAGTTGCAGGTGAATGCCTACCTACAGATGGCTTTTCTTGGAAAAAACATTGTAAAACTTTGGAGAAGAGACAGGGGATATTCAGAGTGAAGAAGAAGGTGATGGGGCAATTCATTCTACAAGATCTAGGGGAACTTTTGGGAGGTATTCACACATGGGAAGGATCAGGAAAAGAGAGCCCCAGGCTCCGTGCTCACCCCATGAGCTCTGTGCCCCAAGCTGTGGGGGGGTCTCAGCTACCACCACAGACCTCTGGACTGATCCAGGAGCTGCTTGGGGTCTGTGCAGAGACATTGCACCAGAAAGTGGGCACAGCAGGGATTTGGTGGCTACCAATCCCTTGTTTCTGCAACTGATGCCATTCTTAGCTCTCAGGTACAGGACACCAGGTCTGCATGGGGCTCAGCTTTGCAACAGCAGCCTCTGCATAGCCCCTGCCAGGCCAGGTAGGGAGCGGGCAGAGAAGGCCATTCCCCATGCTATGCCCCATGACTGTATGTCAGGTGCCCACCCCACCCCACCCCAACATGGGATCTGAGCAGAGGAGCTGCCTCAGACACCACAGACACCACCTAAGAAGACTTGTGACTCAGCATCTGCAGTCTCAGCACCACTGGATTATCCCCTGCCCACATGGCTCAACCTTGGTGTTTTCTGGGCAGTGGCCTGACCCTGCGGACCCACCCACAGAGCTCTTGCCCTGCCTCTAGGCCACAGTTCTGGTTCTGAGTCTCCCACTGTACCCAGACCTGAGGCTCCATCCCTGAGGCTTCACTGCAGCTGCTGGGACTACAGCTCCACCCTCCTGAGGCTCCAGCACTGCCCCAGGACTGTAGTAACACACTGAGGTCCAGCGCTGTGCCAGGGACCCCCCCAGCATTGAGCCAATATTACACCCAGACCTCGTTTGAGCGAACGCTCACAGCGCAGATACCCATGAACACTGCCTAGATTGCCTCACACAGCTGACACTGTCACCTCTGTGGAAAGACCCTGGATAACGCAATCCCCCACAATGCCAGCCTATGTGGGAGGGTCTCACCCAGTCCACAAATTGACCTTCCAACAATGATCTGGGGAACAACCCACCGTGCTGCACAAAGATTATCCAGCACCAGTACGAACTGTGACAATCACAGGAAAAAGGGACACAACAGGACAGCTGCATTATAGGATGTCATTGCACCCACCCCTCTCCTACTAGGTCCACATTCCTGGGTAGGACACAAAAGTGCCATCAGGGACCTCCCTTTCTTCTCACAAATTTTCTTCACCAGCCTGTGGTGTTCTGTTCTAGCAGCACAAGACAGACTACAGCACCAAGGTTTGAAAATCACTGCCCAGGGCAAGAAACTTCATAACCCCTTTGAAACATATTCCATTTTGGAGCTTCTATCCATGAAAGCGTATCTTTTTTCTCTCTAAATGTTTTAAAAGTCTCCTTTTCTAGTGCTTATGATGTATGTTCCACTATTCTCATCATTCCCTTCTCTTTTTTTGGGGAATTCCAGATAAGAGTAATCATATGTCATAATCATTATAAAAATATAGAACCATGATGTGTAGTTATAACAGCAGACAGGGATAATATGATTCACTAAACTTTACAGAGTTCTGAGAAGTTTTATAAAAGGCTCACATTTTATCCTATGGAATAGAATTTTCAAACATTTCTATTTACAAAGTTTCCAAAAATGCAACATATACATTTTCAAGAGACAGGATTGTTAAACAATTAATTTAGAAAATTACCTTTTAAAAAGAGTTTATCAAGATTTTATATATGAAAATTTCAAACTACTTGGACTTTGGTGATATGTAGTCATCCAGTACTAGTGGGGAATCTCTCAAGTGTGAGAATATATGGGACATCAAATGTTATCACCAAAAACATTAAATGATTTATATTAGTAATATTATCATTGCTGACATTTTTCTTTACTACTCTTTAAAAATGTTTCTAAAGAAAATCCAATAAAAGTATAATATTTGGAAAGTCCATTAAACGTGTTTATTATTTATTGTTGTATTAAAAGCAAACTGAAGTCCCACCTCCACAATTAGTGCTTTAAATTCTTATTTATTCTTATGATGATTACAACTCAGTGTAAAATTTGGTAAACATTAAAAATATCTTTAAATTTAAGACAGAAACATTATTATTTTACTGTCCAGTAAAGGAAAGCACTGCGAGTCATTGATCATCAAATGGAAAAATGCCTTACAGTAAATAATGTTTTCTTTTATTGTTGGCATAAAAGTCCTACTTCTGAAAGTAATCTAGGAGGCATTGTGAGTAGTTGCCTTTAAAAATAAATAAATAAATAAAACCGAATGATCAATACAGAGACTAAATTGTAACCCAGTCTCAGGATCAAGCAGGAATCTTCATATCTTAGTTTTTACAGCCAGACTGCCAAAAGATGTTAAATTATTTTATTTTATTTATTTAATTTTTTTTTTAAGACAGGATCTTGCTCTGTCACCCAGGCTTGAGTGGCACCATTATAGGTCACTGTAACTTCAAACTCCTGGGCTCAAGTGATCCTCCCTCCTCAGCCTCCCAAGTTGCTGGGACTACTAGCAGGCTCCATCATGCCTGATTTTTTTTTTTTATATTTTTGTAGAGACGGGGTCTCACTGTGTTGCTAAGGCTGGTCTTGAACTCCTGGCCTCAAGCGATGTCCCATCTCGACCTCCCAAAGTGCTGGGATTACAGGCATGAGCCACCATTCCCAACCAAAAGATGCTAAAATTAAATGGGATAAGTTAGAAATGAGGACATAACTAAAGACTTTCAGCTTGGTGTTTTCCCTCTCAAAGTGATGCAACCTCTCAAAGATGTTTGTATTACTGTTTGATTATACATTCAATATGCTTCTCCAAATTATACAGGATTATTAAATCTCTATAATAGAGTAGAGCACTCTCTAAAATACTTCTGTGATTTCTTGGTTCTAGAAGGGCCAAAGGGAAAATGGCAAGATCCTTGATTTTGACATTTCTAATCTAACCGACTCCAAGTAATTCTAAGATATCACCACAACATTTTACATTTAAATACATATATTATAATTTTGTTGGAAAGATTGATTCATTCATTCATTCAATGAGAGGGTATTTTAACTGCCCACTCTGTCCACCTACAGGGTGCTAGGAGATTTAAATCTCCTACTTCTTATTTTCACTAGACTAGTTTATCCATGTTTCCCTACAAAAAGAGAGCAAAAATATTTATTTATTACCTCTCATTCAACAGGTGGCTCTTCCATGAAGCTTTCCCTGATTGTCCCAACGAGAAATAATGCTTCTCTTCTCTATACCACAGGATCTTATATCAATTTTATATTTAATTTAATTTAGTTTTGTTTCTTATCTTTCTGTTTAGTCCATAAGCTCCTGGAGAGCTGGAGCCCTGACTCTTCACCCTAATTCATTCATTCCACAGGTGAGATTCTGGGCCAGGCATTATGTGAAATGTAAAGATAAATAAGACACAACTGCCATCATCAGTTTGGTTTTAGCTTAATTAGTCAAATAAGATATATAATTACCTCAACATGATTCCTATAAATTTTCTTACATCTAAAAATGTGTGAACTTGAGCTGAAGATTTTTCCCTGCTTTCCTGGCCCTTTCTTCTTTCTTCTTGATATACCTCACATAACTTAACACAATGTCACGGACAACATAGGGACTGAATAAATGTGTGCTGGGTGAATATTTGTTGAAAAAAGTTTTTAAGATTTTGATATTTTTGCTTATTCATTGCATAAAGCTATGCACTGTGATACTTTATTACATTTGCATTTTCAGATTCTGGTGGTTCATATCTCGTGTAGAGAGATGAAAATCTTAATAAAAGTACCACATAGTAATGTGTAGTGAAAAAAGCATTGAGCTTCGAGGCAGGGAATCTGCTCTTGACTTTGGCTCCTTCGTTTCCTAGTTGGATGAATTGTGTCATTAGTTAACCTCCGATTTTGTGTCTCGGTTTTCTTTTCTGCAAAACAGGAACAATAACAGCCACCCAACAAGGTTGTTATGAGGTCAATGAAAGAATGCATTTGAAAGCACTTGACAAACTGCAAAGCATTTTAAAAACGATATTGTGAGCTCACAGGCTGCTTATTTGTGGTCAGTAAAAGGGTACCATGTTGGCCAGGTGCAGTGCTGACGCCTGAAATCCCAGCACTTTGGGAGGCCAAGGTAGGAGGATCACTTGAGGCCAGGGGTTCAAGACCAGCCTGGCAACATAGTGAGACCCTGTCTCTACAAAAAAGTTAAAAACAAATTTTTTTTAAAGGGTACCTTGCAAACAAGCACAATAAAAACTTTCCTTGCTGCAATGCCTTGCCAGCCTGACCTGCCACTCATACCTTAACAATTTAGAAAAGTCATATTTTGTCATTGAATCTCAGTCTTTTTAGACACAACCTGAAAATATGCCTTATACAGAGAAAGGCCTAGAGGAATCCAGCATTCCGTGACTCCAACAATAAGTGTCAAATGTTCATAGATGTTTATAATAAAGGTAATAGGAAAATATACCATTGCTATTTGTACATTAATAGTAGCTTTCAATTTTGCAATGAATTTTATATTCTAGGCAGTATGCAAAGCACTTTATAGACATATCTTAGCACTGTATATGGATGGAAATCTCAAATTGCAGTCAGAAGATGCTACACTGAGTTTGACTGTACCACAATATCAAGAATAGGTCTGGAGGCTAAAGATCTGGATTCAAATCTGGGCTTTAACCCTTAAACTAAGTAATCTCTAATACCTGGTTCCTCATCTATTTAATAAAAACAATGGGGCTAGTGTGAATTCCTGCCTCATAAGTTCATCGTGAAGATTAAATTTACTAGTGCATGTGGAACATATGCAGTTTCTGGCTCAATGTTAGATGTTATTTTTTTTTCCCAGCATCTCTATCCACTAGCAAATTACTTTGGGCAAACTACCCATACTTCTAGACCTCAGTTTCCTTATCTGTAAGATGGAGATAACAATACCTATGTCATTGTACCATTGTGAGTATTAAATTAGATAATGTATAAACTGGAAAACACTATAGATATTTTAATTCGTATTATCACTTCATTCTTTTTCTCTTCCACTTTATTCTTCATGCTAACCTCAGTAAACTACAGAATATGCTCTGGAAGACAATTCTGGAATAAATTAAAATTCCAAGAAAACTGTGCATTTTATCACCAAGAGCAGTTATCTCCCTTGGGCTGTCTATGCTTCACATCAGCGGCAGCCCCAGAGCTATCTAACTTGACAGTAGGATGCTGTGTGGATTAGTGTCAGCAATCCTTAAGATGCCTTAAGATGCAGTGGGCTGCAAGTCACCTGGGGCCCATCTCCTCTTCTGCTGATTCACTGGACGGCCAAGGACAGCGTTCCCAGATGTTCACCCATGCAATACCCACACGGTCTAAAAAAGATTACGAGAGGGATCAATATGTGTTCCTTCCTCGCAAGAGTAATAAGGAGAGAGGGAGTAGAGAGGCGTCCTGTTGAAGTGGATAAGCGTTATGGGAAGAACTGAAATAATTAAACTATTTTTGGGTCACAGTTCTTAAGGCCTGTGCTCACTGACATGTACTTGAAGAGCTTATCCTCCCCCTTAACTGTGTGTATACATTTGACTTCTCTAAGTTAAGAAGACATAAGACATTATGAAGTAGCATTTCTTGAAGAGAAGCTGAGCTATTTATTCTTCATTTAATCAATACAAGCACTCAGGCCAAAAGAAATATACTGCTTAATAGCCCACATAGAACTTCTCAAAATCAACAGACATAAACATTATACTAGACCATAAGAGTGGTTGATCTTATAAGAACAGAATTTACTTAAAGAACATTTCAAATGATGTTTTTGTCTTTGGCTGTGGTTGGAATGAGACAGAGGTGTCAGTAGAATGAAGCAATGTGGCCATCCCAAGGGTGCACGAGTCACCATTTTGCATGACATAAACATCCTAGACACACATATACATGCAATCATAAGTTGAGGAATCAATGGGGAATTACTGTAATCAGTTTTGGTATACTCCAATTTTTAAAGCCTTTAACATTCACTATTTTCCAGGTTCTAATTACACAAAACCATCAATTAGTAGTAATACACCATTTAAATAAAGTATATAACCACACCATTTAACTGCAAAACATGGTTACCAATACAAGCAGTTCCTGGTTTAAGAACAACTTGATTTATGGTGTTCCGTACTTACAAACGGGCTCCCAAGGCTCCCCGTAAGGATAATTTATAATTAAATAATTAAATTAATAATTCTGGAACTAGTTTCTTCTGTGCATGTTAAGAAACGCACATGGTTTAAGCAGTTCGTTGGTGCAACATCTTTACGCTAGCGGCTGGTCTCGTTGTTTGTACAGTTGCTTATGCGCAGCATCACTTTCTCATTGACTTTTTAATTTGATTTTGTGAGTCTGTGTTTACCCTTACCACCATGCCTCCAAAGCAAAAGTCCACTGCAAGTCCAGGTGAGCCTGCAGCAAAAAGAAAGGTGATTACAACGGATGGAAACAGAAGTAGAAATAATCAAGCTTCCAGAGAAAGGCCAGATGCCATCATCCATTGGGAAATCATTAGGCTTCAGTTGCTCAACTATTGGAACAATCATAAAGGGTAAAGGCAGTGAAAGGCAGTGCTCCAATGACATCATCAATTATTACTAAGCAGCGTAGTGGATTAATTATTGAAATGGAAAGATTATTATGGATTTGGTTAGAAGATCAAAGTAAGCGTAACATTCCTATTAGCCTAGCTTTGATGCATCGTTAGCTGAGTGTTAATCTTGAATATTCTTTTTCGAAATTTCTCCTATCTCCTATCTAAATTCCTTGTATGAGTTTGTTTTTATGTTCTGTTTGAATTAAAAGAAAGAACACAATTGTTTCTGTAACTTATTATGACGTTACAGGGGTATTATTATTTTTACAGTATTACATTGTATTATTATTACCACATATGAACATTTATAGTATTGTTATTGTTATTATTACCATATATGAGCTGTTCATCAGGGATCCGAATTACATATAAATCTGACCCAAAGACATTCTCAGGAACGTATCTCCTCCGTAACCTGGGGACTGCCAATATTAGGTATTACACATCTTGACCCTGCCCTAGGACAAAGGAGTCAGTGGTAGTTATGTGTTATTCAGTGGTCCACACATTAGCCTTCTCTTAAGGCTCAATTTAAAGCATTAATCATTCCAGATTTAATTTATTTGCTTCCATCTAATTAAAAATACTCTCTTTTTCCTACATTCTCAGTAAGTTTTCTTATTACCTCTGTTATAACATTTGTCACAGTCCATAGATATCAGATTTATTTACATATATGCTTAGTTGCCAAATATGATCCCAAAAGCCTAGAAGGCAGGCTCTATCTGTTCATCTCTATGTAAGACCCCCCCCCCGACTCCTCCACTAGGAGTTTGCACCTAGTTAGTATTTAATAATTTTTTTAGTGATTTTTTAAAAAAATTGTTAGTCACCCCAGTTAGATTTTAACTATGGTGCTATTTATTTTCTGACCCTTAAATTATGTTTCCCACCCTCACCCCATGGTTATCTACCGGCCAGATTTATTTTGTGCCTGTCTCTCAGCTACACAGGACATTCCCTCCTGCAGTTCTTAGGGTGATACTTTCTCTCCACGCTGTCTGTGGTAAGTGGTACGTAGTGCTTTTCCCTAGTGAGAAGGAAGTCAATAGGCTGTATTTTACTGTGACAGCTGGGCCATTTGACTTGAGCCTTACTACACTTGATGGTTACCTTTAGGGATGTCTTTTTCAATTGTTTATTTTTCAAGTTTCTTGTCAGTTCAAACTACAGAAAGCAAAAGGGGGACCCTGATTTTACCAATGTGCACCCAGAATACAGAAAGCACATTTACCAAACATGGGCCCAAGAAGGTATTTCAGCCTAATGAAATCCACAGATATTTACTGAGTACCAATTACGTGCAAGGTACCATGCTAAGCAGTATGAGAATGCTACAAAAATAAATAAACTCTAACAGGTCACTCATGGGTATTATATTTAGGAAATAATAAATGTATATATGAACATTTAAAATTATCTGAATTACTTAAAATAGAAGACAATAAAAAATGCCAAAAATATCCAATTTGGACAAAGGTTTAATAATGAGCACTTTGTTTAGGAAATCAATTTGGCTGTACTTGTCAAGTCATTTACTGAGTTTTTCATGGGGGCTACTATTGGCATTTCAGGCAAAAAATCTTTATGGAATAGGAATGTTTTAAGCATTACCAGAGATTTAGTATCCCTGGCTTCTGGACACTATATTGTGACAACCAAAAATGCTTTCCTATATTTCCAAATGCCCTCAAGGGCAGTAATCTTACTTATGAACTAATTGTATCAGTCAAAATAAGGTAGGTTATGCTACAGTAAAAAATAATTTTAATTCCAGGAACTTAATACAACAAAAGATTATTTCTCTCTCACCCTACATATCCAAAGCAGGTCAAGAGGAGTATCTGCCCATTCTAATTACCAGGGAGCAAGGCTGGTGAGGCTCCATTGCAATATGTACATCTGTAATCACTATGGCATTGGTGATCACACAAGGGAGTGTTGGAGAGAAGAGACAGCAGAACAAGGGAATTACAGCTGCAGATAAGAGAAAGAGTCAGCAAAGTACAGTTCTTGAAAGTGAAGGGCACACTTTGAGATGCAAAACTTAAATCCCTAGATTCCATAGACTCAATTTTGTTCTATGGAGAAAAAAAGGTACAGTTCAATAAGGAAGCCTGCCTGCCAAGAAGGCATGTGTACAGGAAGCGCAGGGTCTCTGTGGCAGTAGAAGAAAAAACACTTTGAATTATAAAACCCCAAAGGTGCCTATTCCATTTACTAAAGAGAAAAGAAGGCTACTTGAACTCACACACCACTCCCTGAACTACGGGGATAATCCCAGCTATCCTGGAACTCGGTTCTGGTTCTGTCCTGATACAAATCTCCTCCTTATAGCTGGGAAAACTCAACCTTTCAAAGATGCTTAATTAAAAACAAAGCCAACACATGATATCCAAAGATACACTAAGAAATAAGGAAAAGAATGAAATAAGAAAAGTAAGTGATGGATTCATAGTAACAGCAGAAAAATATTGTCATGGAGCCTATAACATCATGACCAAAACTTTTGCCCTGAATTTTAAATACGTAAGGAAGCAATCAAGTCTATGAAGCAAGAACTCCAAGCATAAATAAAAGAACTTAGGAACTAAATGATTAGACAGCAGGAGAAGATAAAATGAGTTGTCAGAGCTCGATAAAAGTAGTGGAAGAAAAAAATGAAACTGTCACATTTGTAAGGACAAAAATGGAGGAATAAGGAGAACAGACACTTCTATGAACATATTAAGAAGCAAAGATAAAATAAAAAAGAAAATAAATGAAAAGGATTAGTGAGAAAATGAAAGAAGATACAACAGTGTATATAATTGAAATCCTTGAAGAAAAAAGAAAAAGAAATAGAAAAAATGTTTAAAGTGCATGCCCACGTTGGCAACAGTACAGGAGGAAGAAGTGACGTGGCTGGGCCCATACCAGGCTCCCAGGGCACAGGAGAGGGGCCACAGCACGTCGCACTCTCCTGTAATACCCCCTCCATGTGCCAGTGCTACAGCCCACCACTGTTGGTCCACTGCCAACCCCAAAGTCTATGGAAGTAATGAAGATCCCCACAAACAGATTGATCAACAAAGTAGAAAAGCAGACTGTTGGCTTCAGGGAAATATGTAGAGGTTCTTCCTCATCACAAAAAGGCAGACATATATCTTGCTGAGCCCATGAGCTGATATGGTCCAGACAGGCCCGTTTATCACTGGAATTACAAAGGGATCATCACATGAAACAGCTACTGCTCATTCTGGAGAGGTAGAAATGAGAAAACCATGTGAAAGTATGAAAGTCCAACAGAGTATGGACAAGGAGGTAGCTCTTCATCTGCAACATCACCCAGTGCTCTCCTGTGAAAGTTAAAATCCCAAGTCTTCTTCTTTTTTACAAATGGAAGCCCACCGTAGAGACACCTGCAGAAATTTGGGAGGGAGGTCTTTTATAGGGACCTATTTTTTTACTTCAGCAACAGAATAAGCCAAGAGAGCCACATATTAGAAGCGAACCTACAAAAGATGTCCAAACACTTACAAATGAGCAGACAACAAAAATTGTGTATCTAAGGAGGCATACAGAGTTCCTTGGGGCTAAGAATGAAAGAGTAAGAAAAGAAAAGAACTTACTAAAGGCTTAAAAGGCCAGTTTTCAAAAAATATCCAATAAAAAGGAACCATAGGTAGATACTGATTTTGTAGGAAAAAAATCAGAGTTATGGAACTTGTCACCACATTTAGAAACTTCAACAACCTCAGAAATCTGGCAGAGGTGTGCAGCAAATATAAGGAAAGCCAAGGACATTCCAATACCCAGTCTTCCTTTCTTTAATTTTCCATCGCAAAAACTTCTTTGCTTAGAGAAATTCTTAGAAGAATACTTTTCTTGAGAATATTCTGACAGGATGTATAATTACACAAAATAGAAGGTCACATGAGAAGAAAGGAAGAGAAATAATGCAGTTCACACACAACAACAACACATGGAGAAGCGCCACGCCAGGGATACTCCCGAGAGTGCATTCTCCGTCAGTATTTCAGGAGAAAAGGCAGATTCATAACTTAGGAAACAATCACTGTGAAATATGCAGTATATCTGCTTTGTTGACTCAAGCTAAGAAGTCCAGATTTGGTAGAAACTAAACTCTTAGAAGTTCAGCTTATCTGGACTTACGACTACTGGAATACCTTTTTCAAGAAACAATTATTTTTCTTTTCCTACGGTTGTACATGTATAAAAATATGTTCCGTGTAATAATTAATCTATAATGTCATAAAAGATAGCTCAACACCAAATTTTAACATGGTAGCCCAGGGCTCTCTGTATTCATTTTGTTATGCAAATTTTATTAAATCATATGAGGTATGTAAATTACATACCTTTCTAGATGAAACTATATGTACCACACTTTGCACTACTTTAACATAAAGATAATATTAAGACTAACAGAACTTTTTTGATTTCTATTTTATAAGGAAAGAAACAAATGATTAGTTCTGCTCTTTTCATAATTACCAGTTTACATAATTAATCAAAGTGTTTTGTAAATTTAACTTTTTTGTTTGTTGTGTAGTGCATTATTTTAAAACATTCAATGAATTATCCTCTTGCCTTTGATGAATCAGTGGAAGTAAGGCTAGTTGGCTGTGTTTGATTATTAAAAAGCAATAAAATAATTGTGTTTTAAAAAGATATAATTTATATATAAATGTTCCTGAAATAAAAGATAAGTATCTATTTATATAAAAAGGGTATTGCTTATGCCTGGGAAAACTGAACTAGAAGAGTCAATGGACTTCAACAATTTTTTTTTAAGAGACTGGGTCTTGCTCTGTCACCAAGGCTGGAGTGCAGTGGCCCAATCACAGCTCACTGCAGCCTCAAACTCCCAGGCTCAAGGGATCCTCCTGCCTCAGCCTCCCAAATAGCTAGGACTACAGGTGCACACCACCACATCTGGCTAAGGACTTCAACAATTTAAGGAAGGAAGGAAGGAAAAAAGAAAAGAAGGGAAGGGGAAAAAAATCATTTGGGCATTCAAGCAAAAACTTCTAGTCACAGCAGAAAATAAATTGGCCTGGCCTCAAAATTCTCCACAGCAATATTCAATGTCAGAAAATAATGGAGTAACACAAAATCTTTAAAGAAAGAAAGTCCTGTCCCAAGCAGTTATACTTTACTGTCTTAGCCTTAGGTACCTCAGAGTGCAGAGTCTGAGATAAAAGTTTAAATAAGTGAATGTATTAGTTTCCTGTGGCTGCTGTAACAAATTGCCACAAAGTTGGTGGCTTGAAACAAAAAAATGTGTTCTTTTATAATTCTGGAGGCCAGAGTCCAAAATAAGTATTTCTGACCCAAAATCAAAGTGTCAGCAGGGTCAAGTTTGCTCTAGAGGTTCTTGGAAAAATTTTATTCATTGCCTTCTCCAGCTTCTGGTGGCTGCCAGCATTCCTTGACTTATGACTGCATCACTTCCATCTCTACTTCTCTGGTCACAGTGCCTTTTCTTTTGTGTGAAATCTCTCTGTATGTCTTTTATAAGGACACCTGTGATTGCATTTAGGGCCTCACCACATAGCTCATCACAATCAATCCATCTCAAGATCCTTAACTTAATCACATCTGCAAAGATCCTTTCTCCATACTAGGTAGCACTTACAGGTTCCACACAGACTAAATAAATTAAATTAAGAAATTAAAGTAATTGTAAGGTGCCACTTTTCTCTATTGGATGCAAACAAATTTGAGAACTAGAAATAAATTGATAATATTCCAGAAATGTATAATTTACCAGAACTATTTGCAGCAGAAAATTTAAACAGATTTCCAGAATAGTAAAGAACCTCCTCAAAGAACCTCCCTCCCACCCCCCAAAATAATAGAGTGACTGGACTAAATAATTTCACAAGGAAATTCTACCAAAACTTTTTAAAAGCAGGTAATTCCAATAGTATTTAAACTGTTGCAGCATATAGCAAAAGAAGGAATGCTTCCAAATTCTTTTTATGAAGCAGACATAATGGTGATTTCCCCAAATCAACAGGGATTGCACAAAAAGAAAACTACCAATCACATTTCAGAGGTTCACCAGAATGCACTGATAATTCAATATTAGGATTTATGGAAATTAAGAGCCTTCTTATATTTAAACAACAATAAATTAGAAGATACAATAGAAGGGAAAATCCCTTATTTTCAATAACAACATAAAAGATAAAATGTCTGAAAGGAAATGTGAGAGATCATTATAAAAAGACTTTAAAAGTCTACAGAGAAAGTCAAAGATACGAACAAAAGAAAAAGCATTCCATGTCCTTGGATAAGATGACTCAACATCATAAAAATGTCATTTCTCCCTAAATTAACCTACAATTTTAATACGTCTAATAAAGACGTAAGCATCTTTTCATCAGAATAATCAAGCTGAGTCAAAAGTTCATGTGGCAAAATAAACAAGTAAAAATAGCCAAGAGAAGTCTGAAAGAGAAGATAATGGGAGGAATGAGTCTTCAGTATTAACAGGGATTTAGAAATTATAATAATGTAATACCGGGACATGGAAAAACAAGCAGATCATAGAACAGAATATGATATCCAGGCATGGACATAAATATATATGGTATTTTAGAAAAAGTGGCATTT
This sequence comes from Daubentonia madagascariensis, assembly GCA_023783475.1. Taxonomy (NCBI): domain Eukaryota; kingdom Metazoa; phylum Chordata; class Mammalia; order Primates; family Daubentoniidae; genus Daubentonia; species Daubentonia madagascariensis. The sequence goes on along the minus strand of JAKFHU010000747.1, from coordinate 10,779,173 downwards.
TTTTACATTTTGTTTTTTAAAATTTATTTTTAATTAATTAATTTTTTCGGAAGGGGTCTTGCTATGTTGCCCAGGCTGGAGTGCAGTGGCTATTCACAAGCATGATCATAGTGCATTACAGCCTTAAACTCCTGGGCTCAAACGATCCTCCTGCCCCAGCCTCCTCAGTAGCTGGGACTACAGGTGCATGACACCATGCCTGGCTAAAAGTGTCATTTTAAATAGGTGATGAAAAGATGGATTATTTAATAAATAGTTTTGAGACAACGGAGTAGCCTTTGAGGGGAAAAGAAAATCTGATTCTATTTCTGACAAATTCCAAATGCATTAAAGTTTTAAGTGTTAAAAAAAAAATGTCAGAATACCAAGAGAAACCAAAGAAGGTAGAAGGCCTTTCTAATTATGACATGAAACCCAGAACCTATAAAAGGAAATGTTGATAAATTCAATTACATGTTTTATAAAATGTGGATAGTAAAAAGCAAAAAAAGCGAAGTCAAAAGACAAATATCAAATTGGGAGAAAAATATGTGTACTTATATCACAGACAAAAGCTTAACCCCTGTAATGTATAAAGTCCCTAGAAGTTAATGAGAAAAAGAATCCAATGAAAAAATGGGCAAAAAATATTGACAGTTCACAGAAAGGGAAATATAAATTGCTGCTAAACATAGAGTAAGTTAAGAAGGTTACTCATAATAAGAAAGGGAAAATTAAACCAGTTTTCACCTACTAGATTGGCAGAAGTCAAAGTTCAATAATTCACTGTTTTGAGGAACAGGGTGAGGAAACAGGTCTTCTCATACTTGTTGGTGAGAGTGTAAATTGGTACAACGTCTATGTAGAGCAACTTGGTAATGTCCATCAAATTTATAAATACTATACCCTTAGAATATATCATATCCTAAGATATACTCATATGTTTGTGATATGATGTATGCACAAAATTATTTATTGTAGCACTACCTGTAATAGCAAAAGAGTGAAAGCAGCCTAAATGTCCATTAACGTCCACCAATATGAGGCCAGTTAAAAATAGTATAGTACACTCATAAAATGGAATACTATAGAGCCTACAACAGCATGAAGAAATTCTTTACATACTGACTGATATGTAATGGCCTCTAAAATCGTTGGAAGAAAGAATACACACATACACTCAAACATCTCTACAAAGACACACAAGAAACTGGTAACACTTGTTGTTAGGGAGGGGGAGTTGGGTGGCTGGGGGGGCAGAAGTGTGAAGGACACTTTTAGTATATATATACTCTTTATAGTTTTTGCACTTTTATATGTATAAATAAATAGGGAAGGTCACAAGGTCTTGTGAGTCATAAATGCCAAAATGAACTACAGAGATAATAAGTAGTGAAAGAAATAAATACAATAAAGAAGAAAATGAAGTGAAGTTAGCTTTCAGCCTTCTCTTCCTATTTAGTTTCCCCCAAATGCAGTCTTCCTCCAATTACAGTTTTGCTTGCTTTAATCAGCCTCTTGCCTTATTCTTAGACACTTCTGTTTAATTTATCTCTAGAGGTGTCTTAACACTTCCGATAATTTTCCAAGTTGTTAGTTCATCTCAATTTCAACATGTGCTATGTGTAGTTTTAGGATGTGGGTTCTATAGAAGCCATTGTTGAATTTTAGGGGACTATCACAATAAAATAACAAAAAACCTTGAAATAGTTCATTTGAGATAATCATAAGAGAACAAACATTTCCTTTGGAAGGTACTTTAAAGAAACAGAAATTAAGATAAAATCTTGCCTATTGTTTGGATATTGTGTGATGGGATATTTTAATAGTGTTTGTTTGGAGAATTAAAGATGTTCTTTCCTGGTATTCTTGGCTGTGATAAGCACACTACAGAAGGAAAGATTTTAGATAAAATATGAATTAATAAAATCACACGTTCGATAACCATGGTATCCATGGAGATGCACAAGCCCATGTATTGTGATGTGATAAAATATTGAAACTTCTATTTTTATCATTTTACCTTATTGTTATGTAAGGTAGCATATTAATATATAATTTATAAATAATAAATAAACATGCACAAATGCTAGTGTTTGCTCAATCTTTTTTATCTGTAGGGCGTATAATCAAAATGTTTGGTAACCACTGCCAAATGCTGAGTTTTTTCCAATATAAATAAGAAGAAATTACATGCACCATAAAATTTTATGTCAGACAATAAAAAACAACAGCCATAAATTATGAATTTCTAAGTGAAATAATATTGAATTCATTTGGTATGGTACTTGGCACAATGCTATCTGAAGAGAGATTACTAATAAATAATTGGATTTTCATGTCAGAAAAAAATATTAGAGACCACCTAGTCCAAATCTTACTTTAGATGAGGAAGCTGCAGAAGAAGAGTTTGAAGCTAGCAGAGGTTGGTTCATGAGGTTTAAGGAAAGAAGCCATCTCCATAACATAAAAGTATAAGGTGAACCAGCAAGTGCTGATGTAGAAGCTACAGCAAGTTATGCAGAAGATATAGCTTAGGTAACTGATGAAGGTGGCTACACTAAACAACAGATTTTTAGTATAAATGAAGAAGATACCATGTAGGACCTTCATAACTAGAGAGGAGAAGTCAATGCTTGGCTTCAAAGCTTCAAAACTTCAAAGGTCAGGCTGACTCTCTTGTTAGAGTTTAATGCACAGCTGGTGACTTTAAGTTGAAACCAATGCTCATTTACCATTCTGGAAATCCCAGAGCCCTTAATAATTATGCTAAATCTACTCCACTTGTGCTCTGTAAATGACGAAACAAAGCCTGGGATAATAGCACATCTGTTTACAGCATGGTTAACTGAATATTTGAAGCCCACTGTTGAGACCTACTGCTCAGAAAAAAAAAATTCTTTCAAAATATTACTGCTCATTGACAATGCACCTGATCACCCAAGAGCTCTGATGGAGATGTACAAGGAGATTAATGTTGTTTTCATGTCTGCTAACACAACATCCATTCTGCAGCCCACAGATTAAGAAGTAATTTTGACTTTCAAGTTTTATTATTTAAGAAATACATTTTGTAAGGCTATAGCTGCCATAGATGGTCATTCCTCTGATGGATCAGGGCAAAGTAAATTGAAAACCTTCTGGAAAGGAATCACCATCATTCTGGATGCCATTAAGAACATTTGTGATTCATGGGAGGAGGTAAAAATATCAACATTAGCAGGAGTTTGGAAGAAATTGATAACAACTCTTATGGATGACTTGAGGGGTTCAAGACTTTAGTGCAGGAAGTACCTGCAGATGTGGTGGAAATAGCAAGAGACCTAGAATTAGAGGTGGAGCTGAGATGTGACCGAATGCTTCAACCATGAAAAATTTGCTGGATAAGAAGTGCTTTAAGGATAAGCAAAGAATGTTCTTAGACAGAAAACTAATCTGGTAAATCTAGAACATTGTTCAAATGACAACAAAATATTTGGAATAATATATAAATTTAGATATTAAAACAGGCAGTGTTTCAGAGATGATCCAATTTGAAAAAAGTTTTGGGTAAAATGCTATCAAACAGCATCACATGATACAAAGAAAGCATTTGTTAAAGGATGAGTTAAAAGATGTGGCAAACTTCATTTGTTTATTAAGAATGCCACCCAGCCACCCCCATTCCAGCAACACAAACCTGATCGTAAAGCAGCCACACAACAGAGCAAAAACCCCACGCAAAATAACAACTTGCTGAAGGCATATCATCACATTTTAGCAATAAAATTTTTATCTTAAGTAACAAAAATTTTGTAAGCATCTTTGATATCTTTACATTGATCAATCTAATTTGCAATTGGAACCAAAAATTGTGACTTGCCGTATCGTGATATTCGCTTAATTGTGGTGGTCTGAACCCAACTGCAAATCTCAGGATGCCGATCTAGCACATAGCAAGCTTATACTTAACTCTTGATCACACACCTAGACAAGTGAGGCAGAGACCCAATTTCAGATTGTGTGAGGCAGGAAATTTAAGAACCCAGACTTGTCTAATGAGACTGAAAAATGGCACATTTAGAGAGTAGGCTAATACATTAGTTCTATTACAATGGTGTGTGGGGGCCGAACTGGCCTCCTCCAAAGTTGTTCCTGGAGAAATCCACCACAGCGGGCCAGCCTCCATCTTTTCCCCGTCTCAGGCAGGCGAGAACTTCATTTCCCAGCGGCCCTCAGGGGCTCTGCTTTCCGGCGTTGTGCTTTCCGGCTGTGTTTTTTACGTCAGTTTGAAGCAAAGACTCCCAAGGTTGAGGCCGCGTTTCAGAACATGGGTTCTTTAGCGTCCCAACCTCTTGAGCAGCCTAAGGTCGTCGCACCTCCCGAAACCGTCTCACTACCCAAGCCTGCGTCCCCAGCTACTCCCGGAGCGCCGACCTCTCCGGCGCAAGCCCCCCTACTTAAAAACTGCTGGAGTTGTCGCGTGCTCTCTGGGTTGGGGCTGATGGGGGCGGGCGGGTACGTGTACTTGGTGGCGCGGAGGCCCATGAAGCTGGGATACAGCCCGGGTCCAGGGACTATTACGCAGATGGTCATCGGCATCAGTGAGAGAGGGGCACAGCCACTTGGGCGGGGGTAGGGCGGTGAGGAGGGAAGCTGGGAGCAGCCACGTGGGGCGAGGGGCCGGTCGCTGGCGCTGGTCGATTGGTGGGAACCTCAACCAAGGTGGGGGGAGAGGAAGTTTTTGGAACGCCTTTTTTTTTTTTTTTTTAAATCACGGTGTTTCTTGGGAACTTTTATTGGGCTCAGTCTTTGTAGTCCTCATAATAGTTATTAGACGTAGGTATAATTGTAGTATTCTAGTTTCACTGCTGAGCAAATTGAGGCAAAAGTGATGTGTTCAAGGTCAGTCAGGAAGTGACAGTCACTTTTGATCCCAGGTTTATCTGGCCCTAAAGCCCACGCTTTTTCTCCAAGTCCTGGAGAATTCCTGAGCGAGGGCACTTGACCTTGGTTTAAGAAATTGGGCTTTGAAGCCAAATCTTTACAGGTGGCTTCAAAGCTCACCTACTTGGTACATCTGTGTAATGTGGCCCACAGTCCTGATCTGTAGCAATACTAAGTGACTGTCAAGATGTCTTCCAGTAAAATGTAGTGATTCTTTTAGCTTTTCAAACCAATTTTCTGTGTGAATAGAATTTTAGATTTTCAGATTTCTTACCTTCTTAACCAGGTTGTCTAAATCAATTCTGCTAAATATTCTTTTTTTTTTTCTCTGAACTTTTTTCCTTTTCCACGCTTCACTCTCCTATAAGAAAGATATAATGGTTTAATAATATATCTGCCAGAAGTGTTGTGAAGGTTAAATGGGATGGCATATATGAAGCACTTGGTAAACTAAAATGCGTCAAGTAAGATACTTTTGTTTTTTTCCTAGGCATTTTCTGCTGGGGTGTAATTATCCTGACAGACCCCAAAGGAAAGTCCTACCGTACTAGTTGAAAGAACTGCCTGTGAATTTGTCTTCTCTCATCACTGTCCACGCAACACACAGAGCAAGCATGGGGTTTGTGGATGTTCTGGACAGACATTTGGACATGGACAGACTTCAGTACTGTGGATACTATTAAGACTAAAAAGAGAATCATAGATTGTCATTCTTTGTGCGTATTCGTGGCCTTCTCAGATTTCACAGGGACCAATAAATCCCTCAGAGAAGAAAACAGGTTCTGTGTCTTATCTGGGGAAGGAGGGTATAGTTTAAATTATATTTAAATATAAAATATAATTATTTAAATATTATATGTAAATAATTATATTACTATGTTATACAAGCATAAATATGTTTAACACATTACCACACTAGAAAAAAAAATATTTCCTTGGGGCTGCAGTGTTTTATTACAAAAATAGATTAAAAACTTTGAAGACAAAATGATCCTTTCTAATTTAATGAAAAATTTGTTATTTTGTATTGTTTTCTGTGCATGAGTTATATGCAACTTGAAAAATACTTCTCGTTGCTCCCAAGGCAAAGAGACATGTGAGTTACATATGCTTCGTGAGGCCCCAGGCTCAAAACTAGTGTGAGTTAAACACAACTCACATGGCAGTTAATGTGTTAATAATTATGTTTCATTATGTAATTTTTAAAAATTTTTAAGTGGAGGAAATGATAAACTAATGGGAAAGTGAGCTATTTTATTTCATTATTTTAAATAGTTCTTTTTATTTCTCCCATAATTGGATCAACACCTATTACCAACCTAACCCTGGATGGATACTGTGCAATATACAGAAGTACATGAAACTTTATATCTGTGGACCACTCATATTTTCCAAGGCATTTTCAAGTCCATCACCTTATGAGAGCTTCACAGCTAATCTGAGGTTATTTCATTGGTGGTAAACCTTAAAACACAAGAAAAAGCCCAAGTGATTTTCCCAGGGTCATTAAGCAAGTCAGTGATGGAGCTAGAGTTTGTACTTGGCTATTCTTGTTCTAGTCTTTCAGAACTAGGATGGTTCTAAGAAGGCAAGAATAACCTTTATGAAACAATTAGATAATCATAAAAATCAGCATACAATGAAAGACTTAAGTGCAAAAATATTTGAGAGAAATTCAAAACCTTTAATTTAAAAAAAATGGCCTTTTGGTTCTTTTTCCGCAAGCACCAGAAATGTTTCTGTGATGGAATTGCAATGCTTTTGAGATAAGGACTCAAAATTAGATAGTTCATTTCTAAGAGAAGTCCATGCTTTCTACCAGTGTTTTGGTTTTTTTTTTCTCCCTGAGATTCTGTGGCTTCTCTGTAAAGATGTATGTTTCTCAAAGCAGAAAGGTACTCTTAAGTTCAGCTGCTAATCATAGTGTGAAAGTTTAGAATGACGTGCTCAGCAAGTAGTACCTTTAAGACTTGCTTTTTGTAGTAGTATGTAGAAGTGCCTAAGTCTATTAAGCCTCACAGATGACTTTAGACTTTCTTGTCTACATCAGAGTTCATAGTATGGATGGTGCTGTATATATATATATTATCTATGCAATTGAGAAGGAAAGCATTTCAAACAACCTATGGTAGGCAACAAGGTATTATTTATATAAAATGTACAATTCAATTATATGATGTTAATGAATATAGAAGTTTTAAGTTGGAAGGGACCATAGATAACCCAAAACAGGTCACATGTGGTCATTTGTCCCCTAAAATACCTATAAGGACAATTTGCTCCCTGCTTTAAAAGGCAGGCTATTCTATTGATGGACTGCTTTAGTCTGAACATTTTCTTAGGTTAAGCCAAAAACACATAAACCTAACTTACTGGTCTTGGCTTGACCTACTAGTAAAGAGAGTAACTCTTAAACTTATATACAGTTTATCTGTGAACGATACAGAGGTTCAAGGCAATGACCCTCCATGTAGTTGAAAATCTACATATAATTTTTGACTCCCCAAAAACTTTACTAATAGCCTATTGTTGACCAGAAGCCTTCCTGATGATATAAACAGTTGATTAACATATTTTGTGTGTTATATGTATTTATACTATATTCTTACAAGAGAGTAAGCTAGAGAAAAAATGTTAAAATCATAAGGATGAGAAAATATACTTACTATCCATTGAGTGGAAGTGGATCATCATAAAGATCTACATTCTCTACATGTTGAACAGGCTGAGGAGGAGGAAGAAGAGGGGTGGGTCTTGCTATTTTAGTGGCAGAAATGGAAGAAAATCCATGTATAACTGGACCTGTGCAGTTCAAATCCATGTTGTTTGAGTCAACTGGATTGTAATATCATTTTAACATTTTTCTCAGAATTTTACAGGTATGAACCTGTAAGCAAACAAGAGCTTTTTCCAAATAAACCTGCCTGCTCACCAGCTATATTGCCAAAGTGTGTTTGATTCCTTCCAACTTGGAGCAGTTTAAGTGGATATGAGCAAAATATTGTTCTATCATGTCCATAAAGTAGAAATAAGCAGAAGAAAAGTTAGAATTTATAGTTAAGAGGTTTTTTTTTGTTTTGAACTATACTCCAGAATTTGGTTTCTGCCAGTGCTAAGCCAGAAATTCAAGTTAGTTTTAGGGACAAGTCTGAACTTCATAGAGATGTTTCGGAGAAAAGACACATTACCTTAGTCCTTCAATACAGGAAGTGCACATAGTGCCCCATTATCTTCCCTTTTGTTGAGGATGAGGTGGGGTGAGCAGGATAAAAGGATAAACAGGCTCAAGAATCAATGCATTATAACTGAGTCATGTAAGAAAGCCAGCTTAATTGTGATTTATGGACTTTAGAATCCCTTTACAGCTTGGAAATGAGAGTTTAAGGGGCTCATAATTACCTTTAGCAAAGAAGAAGAGGAGAAAAAGTACAAAAATGAATAAAATGCATTTGCACTTTTCTTGGGACACTGAAACCAAAATGCGAATGTACATATAAACACTGACCTTTTTATCAGTGTCCAAGATATCTATTAGTTCAGCCTTTACATAGTGTAGACTCTGGTATCTCAAGATGATCGAGAAATCCTTACAACATCTTTTGTTCCTATTGTGTATCGGGTTGACTAGTCTAGAGTATTGTGATCAGCTAGCAATATGTGAACATATTACAGGACCTAAATATAGATAGATCTTCAAGGATCTGGGTAAGGTGTGGATAGGGGGTGGGGGATCTCTTTTTTTCCCTAAGCCAATTGTTGAGACAGCTATTGTTGTAAGCCTTGGAGTGTCCCAAATGCAGATCAGACTCAAAAAAGGTTCTTAAGTTTTACCTGGCCGAGACCAGTTACAGAGACAGCTGTTTCTGGTGGTCCTGTAAGTTAAGCATCTAACCATGGTTGGTACTTCACTTCCACTTGCAGTTTAGTATTTGTTCCTTGTTCCTTCTTATTACTGTTTCTCAGCCTGGCTGCGTCTGAAGTAAGAACCTCCTGAAAGAAACCAGTTGATTTGACAACATAAAATATGTTGCTCTTAAACTAAATATGTTCAAGGCAAGTATATGTTCAAGTACCCCCTCAAACAAGGCTTGGCCTCAACTGATTTATTGCCAGGACTACATTGATCAAACTGACACTTCTCAAATCTTTAAAAAAAAAAGAATAGTAAGCAATTTTAGTTGAAAAGCTGCTTTTTTGGTTTGTTTTTGTTTTTTTTTTTTAGATGACAGATAAATCCTTGCCTTGACCCAGTGATTATTTAAGCTTTAGGGGCACAGGTTTAGAGGTGAAGACCCATAATTACACATCATTCAGAGGTATCCTAAGAGCATGGGGCCAAAATATGTCACTCTTATAAAGTACATGTCTCTTGGCCTTTTAGATACTCAACTTGTCATTCAAATATAAATGGAATGTAGAGAAATAGCGAAAGGGGCAAATGTTAAATGCAGCAGTGCCACTAAAAGTCACTGCTCAGTCCTGTGACTGAACTTGCGTATGCTTCAGGAATGTGGTAGACAGGATCTTAAGATCATCCCGAAGGTTCCTGGCACCACACCTTCCAGTTATTCAACCAAACACCATTCTAGGTGCTGCTATGAAGGGATTTTGCAGATGTAATTAAGGTGCCAGATCAGTTGAACATAAAATAGGGAGATTATTCAGATGGACTAATCATGAGCCAATTAAATGCTGGTCTGGAAGTCTGAGATAGGATAAGTCAGAGATTAGAAGCTTGAGGAAACTTCAATGCTCCAGAAGTTCTGTGCTGGCCTGGAAAATAGCAAACATGGGGGCCACGTGGCAAGGAACTGCAGGTAGCCTGAAGTTGCTGAGAGTAGTCCACAGCTGACAGCTAGAAGGGAAATAAAGACCTCAATTCTATAACTGCAAGGAAATGGATTGCTGCCAATAACCTATGAACTTGGAAGAGGGTTCTAGGAGAACAAAGAACCACAGCCCTTGTCAACAGCTTGGTTTCAGCCTGGTAAAACCCTAAGAAGAGTATCCAGTCATGCTGTGAAACTGTGAGATAATAAATTTGTGTTGTTTTAAGTTGCTGAGTTTGTGCTAATTTGTTAAACAGCAATAGAAAACGAATACAAGGAATCGGGAGTGTTTCTGGTATCATAGTCACAGTAGGTGGCATGTCAGACCACGTACACATCCCCATTCTGGGTATTCAGGAAGAGCAAGAAGAGGCCAACTGTTTGAATAGCATTTGTCATTATGGTAACTGTCTTTACTTGTTCTTTTACCAGTGGTTTTCTTGGACAGTTTTAATACGTGAGTTTAGTTGTTTATTTTCTGCTTTCTAGCACAATCATTCCACTGATATATACAGTAATATAAAAAAAAATTACAGCACCCATTTTATGTGTCAAGCATTATGCAAAGTGCTTTATGTGAGTTGTCTTATTTAATTCTCTCAGCAACCCTGTTTTACAGATGAGATGACTGAGGCCTGGAGCAGTTAAGAATTTGCCCAAAGAAGGTTTCAAGTGATGAACCAGTAGTGGCTTGGCTAAGAACACTAATGGGGAATGTATGTTGCTACAGTTGTTTTATTAGCATCCATTCTCAAAATATTCAGGTATCAAAATTAGAAGTTTTGAACCCTAGTTTTCACTTTTTCCTTGATTATCCCTTAGTTTAAGATGTATCATTAATCTCTTGGTTTCCTCTTCTTTATAATTGAGGTTTTATCACTCTGACAGCAATGTACATGTTAATCCAGGACAAGAAATTCATCTTCTTTCCCTGAGCTCATACTCTTCTGAGACTTTACCCTAATCTCTATCATGACCTTGGACCATTCTCCTGAACATTAGACTATATTTCCCAATCACAGTGTTACCAAAAGTTTGGTACTTGTGCCCACAGCCAAACAAAGAACGATGACAAGTGGTTTGAGGGAAAGGAAAGGATGGTTTATTATTATAATTTGCCGGCAAATGAGGAGGTTGGCAGACTCCTGTCTTAACGTATAATACCAATGTCCTATCTATAAGCAGAAATACAGAGCTTTTAAAGGGAGGGTCTTCGGCTTCAGGCTATTGCTGTTTAAGTATAATTGATGGTTCTGATCCACCCCATCTCCAGCAAAGACAATCTCCTAACCTCTGCCTGGACGATTCTATTGAGCAATCTCCTATGGTACAAAGAACAAAGGACACTCCCCTACCCTTCTGATTACTGGCCTTGGGCAGGGAGGCAGGTTTTAATTCCCTAAAAGAGTGGGGGAGGTTTTAAAGAGACAGCTCAAAAAACATTTTTACCGTTTTTCAGGCCGTACCCTCTGTTACAACAGCAGGACATCTCCATCATTTGTCCCCCGATACCAGAGTCCCAACATGTCCCAAATGAACCTCTAGTTCTCTCCTGCCAACCTAGTCTCTATTTTCTGTCTCTGTTAATAGTATTTCCATCTCATCAGCTGACCAAGTTAGATACCATGGTATTACCTGTGATTTCCTCCTTACTCTCATTCTTTACTTCTGATCTGTTGACAAGTCCTGGTTATTTTAACCCTTTAATTCTCTTTCCTGTTCATTCCCATTGCTATTGTTTTGCACCAGCTGTAATCATTTCTTATGTATGTTGCTCTAGTAGATTCTTAATTTCTCCTTGCTTTTAGCAAACCCCTCTCATCTACCCTCCACTATAGCTCAAGCTACTTTAAAACATGTTTCTGCTTAAAACTCCTCAGTATCCTTGCTACACACAAGATGAACCCCACTCTTTGCAGAGCATGAAATGCCTTTCATTGATTCACCCTCCGTGTCTTTCTGTCTTTGTCTTCTTCCACGCCCTGACTCCGGTTCCATACACCCTGTGTTCCTGCCGTTCTTACTTAGCCAGTTCTCCTTCTACGGTTTTGCACATAGTATTTCTTCAGGCTAGAATATCTTTTTGTCCCTGCTTCATCTGGAGAAATCCTACTTGTCCTTCAAGGCCCAGACCAAATGTCACCTCTCCTGTGAAGCCTTCCCTGAAAAGACTCCCCTTCCGTTACTTTGAGGACTGTGCAACCGTTAACTTTGCACAGACTTCATCACTGCACTTAAAGATTGTCTGGTAATTGCTTGTTTATGCATCTGTCTGTCCCCACTGTTTGTAAACTCCTCAAGAAGAGGACTGTGCTTTTGTCATTCTTCATGTTTCCCATTTCCAGCACCAAATGTGCAAGGCACTTGCTTGATGTTCAGTAAATATCTGATGATTGAGTGAAAAAAGGACTGACCAAATAAATGAGAAAGGAAAGAAATATTTGTTCCATTTGATAACTTTAGTGGTTCTCAAGGTTTGGTCCCTGGATTAGCAGCATCAGCATCACCTAAGAACTCATAGACATGCAATTTCTCAGCCCTTGGCCAGATTTACTACTGAATCAGAAGCCCTGGGGGTGGCACCCACCAATTTTATTTTAACAAGCCCTCCAGGCTTAACACTTTTAAGTTTGATGAACCGCAGGTGTAGCTGAACCTGACCTTTGTACAGCAGTTCTTGATTGTAATGTAATGGAAAGAACATCTGATTGAAGCCAAGAGACCCAGGTTCTAATCCCAGTTCTGCCACCAGCTCCTAATATGCTCTTGGGCAAGTCATCTAGCATTTAAGAACATAAATTTTACCTTCTGTAAAGTCAAAAGATCAGACTAGGTAATTTCTAAATTCTTTTGCAGCTCTAAGATTCTCTTTTTCCATAATCTCTATCCAAAGAAGGAGATGTACTCTCCTTGATTCCAGAGGACTGAGAGAGAGAAAACTGAAGTAGCACTCTGCAGTAATCGTGCAAAGCTGCCACAGATCAGACCATTGCTCCATCAAGTCTACTCCCCAGCATCTTGTAGCTGCAAATGTCTGATGTTTCACAGGAATTTAGCAATCCTCACCCCAACTAGTGCACCTGGCCAACCAAACAATTATATGGGGGAAGGAAGAAGTCCTTTCTGACCCTTGAGATCAGATCATGCCTGAAGCATGAAATGTGATTACCCTCTCTCAGCCTGCATAACTGCCCAGACATTCAAAAGAAATACAGAAAATTGAAGGAAAGGTTGGGATTGGTGGTGGCAGTGATGGTGTGTGTATATGTGTGTGGCCCCTTTCTATTTCCAAAGAACCCAAATAGGAAAATCCTTCCTTCAGTTTCACTCTGCATAATACCAACTTAGTGATGTGAATTAAATTAAACACTTTATGTTATGCATGCTGTGTCTAAAATAACAACAAATCTTAGCAAAGGAAAAGATGCTATCAATAAGTAGGCAAAGCAGACCAATAAAAATGCGCATTCTATCCTGTGCCTGGAGATATTCAATGATATATTTTTTTAAAAAATGGGATGCACCTATGTGTAAAGCTGAGTGGGCACAGTAAAGCCCACAGGTGACTTCATTACTATAATGGCCAACTACAGAAATAGCCATTAAGCCTGGGACCAGGAGTCAGTCCTAGTCAAAGTCCTAGATTCTGATCATGTTATCACCAAAAAGGTTTCAATAACTGGAAGAAATCTGGCCTTATTTCCTTTAAGGAAACTACCATTTTCAGGTACCTCAGATGCATTGTACTAAGATTCAGTTCAATATATATTTATTAACCTTTGTTTTATGGCAGTGTTAAAATAATTAATTGGGAGGCCATTAGGCTGAGATAACTCCAGTGCTTTTGATTCCTACATAAGCAAACTGAGACCCAAATCACTGTAAATGGTCATATCCTGGAAAAACAAAAATGAAGCTTAACCAATCAGAAATTGCCAACTAACTTCTTACTAGGGACTTTACCAAATCAGAAACTGACCACTAACCTCTAACTATGGACTTTACACCTTAATGAAATATTTTCTTTGTCTTGCTTCCCTGAACACCTTATAAAATTGTCCCTTGTGCCCCATTGGTGGAGGCCAAGCCACTTGTGGTTTGGCACTGCCTAATTCATGAATCACTGTCTGCTCAAATAAACTCTTTAAAATTTTAATGAATGGTTCTCCAGGGGTTTACAGAAAAAAAATTTTTTTAATGTGCCTAACTTTATCTTTTAACCAGGAACTCTGCTATGTGTGTTAGGAATATTGTAGGGTCCCTGCTCCCAAAGTTGAGAGTCTACTTGGGGAAACAGACATTTAAAAAGGTGATTATGATATAGATAAAGATTATACATGGGGTACATGGGAGCAAGGAGAAGGGATGTTTTAGCACTTAAAAAGGCACAAAAATCAAATCTGACTTCTAACCCAGAGCAAAACCCAATTACCATCAAGACAAAGTTTAATCTGTGTGCTAGCCCATCAGGAGGATGAATGAAGCAGACAGAAGTCAAGAGGAAGGGCTACCAACACTCATACTCCAGACATGCTGTCAAACAGACACTTTAAGAGGGAATTCTCAGAGTTCCATACTTGGGGTTGCTTTAAGCAGCATGCTGTGCAGCCATGCTTAGAACTGTGTGACAGAGAACTGCAAAAGGCCTGTCAAAACCCTTGACAAGTGAAAGACAGGCAAATTGGGGGGACGGGGGAAGCTCACTCTCCCTCCTCGCCAGCCTGTGAACACCTGCTACTGATGGAGCAAGCTGAGAGACACACTTGGCACATGTTGGCAGCACCAGCAGATTCAGTCCCCACCTCATGATTTCACAAAAATGTGGTCCTTTCTCTGTGGCTTCTGCTACACAAGTCCATTTCTGTTTCCTTTGCTATATAGTTAACTATACATACCATATCATACTAACCCCATTTGTAGAGGGTTTTTCAATCAACAGACACTTTCGTTCACTTATACAGTTGTACAGCAACCCAGGAAAGTGGACAGGTCATTTCACATAGTTCCCATTTTACAGACAAAAAAGTGGAAGTGGTTCAGGAACTGTGCAGTCACCCAGGAAGCAGCAGATTTAATCACATGAGCTCAGATATTTGGCACCTTTGCAGGTGCTCTTTTCATAGTGGCTCTCAAAGAATTACATGAGATGTGTCTATTGGAACCCAGTATTCTGGGTAGGAAGCAGTTTAGTTTGCACCTTTCCTAAAGCAACGGAAATTTTAATTTGTCTCCCTCAGAAGAAAGTGCAATTGACTGTTTTTGGAAGCCTGAGGTTCAGAGAGGCTATCTAGAGCAATGGAGGCAAAAGACTGCTATTGGAATCAGCTGGTTGGAAGTTGTTTGTCCCTAAACAAGTTACCTCTTCTGAGCCTCAGCTTCCTGATTTGTAAAATGTGAACAGTCCTATCCACCAGGTTTTGTGAGGACTGAATGTGTGTTTAGTGACTGTGGTAGACTAGGCAGTAAATAAATGATCACCAATATCTTTGTTTTGATAGTGTAAATATTGTGGCACAAGTCCTCTTGCCAGCTGATGGAGGACGCAGGCTCTGGACGTGTGGAGGGGCTGGTGTACTAGTATCTGTGAGACTGGGTGTTTTGGTCACATCATGCATCACAGGTAGATGCCAGGAAGGCAAAATATAAAACAATTAAAAACCTGTACATTGCTCAAGGCGTGCTTTTGTTTGCAGTTTGGCTCGGTTCATCCCAATTTTTTACTTTAAAGTGTTTTACTTAGTTAGAAAGGTAACTTTAAAATAAATAGCAAATGAATAATCAAAAAGAGAAACAATGAACTCTATCTAGAAAAAAGTTTTCTTCTGAGGGGGCTCCAGAGTTGGCACTACAAAAGTGCCAGCTGCCAGTTTGTTTTATTATTACTTAGTTTAAATATATCCATGGCTGAGGGGGAGGAGGGCAACTGACAGCAGCTTCGGCTTCCTGCAATGCTTGATGCTTATTTCACCAAGTTGACTGTGGGACTGACATAGTTTTCCTTGGCATGAGCTCTAAAGGCAGCCCCTGCCTTGAACACTGTCTCCACCACTGTCCCTGCCATTTATGAGTGTCTGCTTTCTCTTCTGGAAAACAGGAATGATCTTACCTGTCTTGCCCATCTCGCAGCTTTTTAAATGTAGATCAAATAAGATAAGTGGATATGTAAGTCTTTAAAACTCTATGTGACACCCTACGGGTGTTACCACTTCTCTCGTCTAGTTGTATTTTTTCAAAAGTATGCGGTGCAACTCTTAGAAAATGGAGTTACCCATTATTAGGCATTCCAAATCCAGACTCTTCTGTGAAATATTAGACATTCTTTCTCTTTCACAACCAGTTTAGACACCACTGTGATACTGATTATTGAATAAATATCATGCTTTCTTGGAACTTGCTTTCTAATATACCTTGTTAAATAACATTTTCAGCTTTAAATCCTTCCAATCAGAGGATAGACCATCAGGTCTGCTACTTCTTCCTCCTGATAGTTCACATACTGTTCTACGACTCCTCTTCCCTTTCCTCTTACCTTTGACTTGAAATATAACAACTCTGTCCATGAGGATTCTATCCAGAGCCCCAGCTGTTTGGGGGCATAGCTGCTCCTTCTCTTAACAGATGGAGTCAAATGGAACATTTACCTGGGCTTGGTAGGCTACAATATATTTCAGGTGCACTTTGGTGACATTGTACTTACTCTACAAAGCCCTATGTGATCTTGACACCAGTTGACATTGATATCACTTCTCTAACTCAACTTTCTCCCAGGGTCAAGGTCTCCTAAGGCACTCCGGCTGATATTCTCTTTCTCTATATTTGAACTTTAGTTGGAACACCATGGCTAGTTGAGGACCTTTATTTTTATTTCATAGTTCAGAAAATTCTGCTGATTTTCAAATTACTATTAGATCTCTTTTTATATTCAGGATTTTCTCCTACTGAATTTAGCTTTCATTTATCTCTTTGAATGCACACACACACACACACACACATATATAAGAAAATAATACATGCCAATTTCTGCCAAGTCTGTTTTGTTTTAACAAGTCATCAAGGTATAGCCAGATTGGGAACAAAGAAGGAGGCAAAATTTAGGCTTCAAGTCTCAGGTCTGCCAAAGGTGATCTTGCATAAGTCAATGGTAATGATTCTCAAATTTATACTTCTAGACCCAAACTGTTCCAGACCTCCAGACTTATGTATTAAATTGCCTCTTGATATCACCACCTGGATGCCTAATATGGGTCTTGAATTTAACATACCTAAAACTGAACTCTTGACTTCTCTTTTTCATTTCCCTAATCTGCTTTGTCTCTTTGTCCCCATCTTAAAAGATGGCATCACCATCCTTCCAAGTGCTCATGTTAAAAGGCTTGGGATCGTCTTTGATTCTTCTCTTTCTCTCACACTTCATATCTAACCCCTCAGCGAATCCTGTTAGCTCTCCTTTCAGAACATTCCTAAAATCTGACCCTGTATCACTACCTGTCACCCTGCTTCCAGCCACTGCCAGCCTTTGCCTAGACTGTTATCATACAACCCTCTCCTGACTATTCTTTCTGCTGCTTCTCTTGTATTCCCTACAGCTTCAATCCACAAAGCAGCTAGAATGATCAATTCAGGTGTAAATTTGGTCTTGTCACCTCCTTTCCTAAAACCTACCAATGGCCAATCTTTTCCTAACACATTCGGAACAAATTCCAAGCTTCTTGTCTTGCCTTGGAGGCCATAACTGAACACTGGATATTCCTATGATCTGATTTCCTACTCTGTCCCTCTTGCTCACAGCGTCGTGACCGTACTTCTTGCTGTCTTTCAAACAGGCGTAGCATCTTCTCACCCCCAGTCCCCGCACTTACTGTCTCCTCTGCCTGGAGCTCCTGCCCGGAGTTTGTCTGGGTGCTTGTCTCTCACATAGGTCAGGTGTCTGCTCACACTGCCTTAGAGGGTTTTCCATCACATCCAGAAGAGCTCCCACTTCTGACCCTATGACTCTGTTTCTCTGCCAGACTTTATTGCTCTTCTTAGCACCTATCACTGCCTGACATTCTCCTCAAACACATAAACATGCTTGTTCACTCTTCAGTTAAATGCAAATGTCACGAGGACACACACTTAGCATATTTTGTTTATGACTTTATCCCCAGTACCTACAACAGTGTTCTGTGTTCAGTAGGAACTCAATGAATAAAACATGCAGGCTCTGTGTTAGGGTGGAAAGCCTAGTAGGTGCGCATGGCGCGGGTGGAGAAAAGTGTCTCATGCAGAGATTAGGATATATATAAGTAAAAAAGTTTATTTCATCCTTTTAGAAGGAGAGAGAGAATGAGAGAGAGAGGAGAGAGAGGGAGAGGAGAGAGATGGCGTGGCATCCAAGGAAAGAGAAGGGGCGCCAGCACTGAGGCCAAGTGCCTTGCTGATTTCAAGGGGGACAAAGAGAAAAAAATAGTGATGGCCGTCAGTCGATAATAAAAATGGCAGCAGGATGTCAAAGTCCAAGAGTTGGTTTCCCTGCCTTTCCTTGGAGATGGGGTTACTGGGATTCTCGCAGGAGATGTGACTCTGCCCTGGAGATATGGTTGAGTCTGTAGCTCCTTCTCCTGCTGTTTATTCAGGAACTCTGTAAAAGCAGATTCTCAAAATAACAATTTCAAAGAGAAAGATTTACATCTCTTTTCAGTCCGTTTGGCTCTTTTCAGAAGTTGTGCAAAACAGAACTCCCTCCGGGTACCTGTTATCGGGAGAGTAAGGATCTTTAACTGTTACTAGGAAATTGAGGGATTAGGTATTTTCCTGTTATTTTAGCAAGGCCGCCCCTTTCACTCTGGACCTGTTTCTTTACTGTAAAATAAAGGTGTTGACCAGATGATCTCTAAGATTGCCACTAACTTTAAAAGCCCATGATTGCTTGCTTTATTTTTTGGTTTATAATCTTACTTTACTATGCACAGAAAAACAACTGTGGCAGAAAATAGTCGCATAGGAGACAATGAGCTGGATCAAATAATAACTCTACCATAACTTTTCAGGACTTGATCTCAAATTTTCTTCTGATTAAACTTCTTATTCCCTAAGATTTATATGACTATAGAAAATAAATTAGTGTAGCTAATGCCACGGGTGCAAGGAAAGTTCGTTTGTCAAATCGAGCAAGTCAAGACCTGGGTGAGATCTAGAGGTTCTGCCCTTTCCATCTCCAGGGAGCTTTACATATGTAGTCACATAGGCAAGGACCTCCCCAAATTGTGCTGTTTGAAGTGCTGATTTGTAGGTACTGCCCAGGCGTGGGGAATCTGCTGCCTTCTGATTCCAAGACTGCTCTTTTTTAAGCACCAAAGGAGGCAAGAAAAGCTCCATCTTTCTCTGCTGCACCCCTTTTAATAAAAGGATTTGTTCTGTAAAGTTTGGATTCAGTCAAAGGCTGCATATAAGGACCTAGAAGGCCACATGTGGCCTTAAGGCTGCAGGCTCCCCACCACCTGAGCTTCATTTGTTGAAAAGCTTGAGATAATGAAATAGAATAGCTTCATGCAAAAAATTGATCTGTGTCTTTAAGGTGGAGAGAGAAAAAAATAGAGGGAGAGACAGAGACCTCTTCTAATATTCGTTCACTTTGCAAGCCCTTTTTTGGCTACCTCACAGCATGAAGATGCTTGGAATGAATTTAAGAGTACCACCAGTACTATTCTTTCCTAATGGACAAGAGGGGTGGTGTTTGTTTCTAAACATCCTTATTCTTAGTCAAGGACTCACATGGAATACAGAGGATGTAAATTGTTCTTTACTTTGAGAGGCAACTTCCATCCAATAAATATCCACAGAGGCTAGAGTTTGGGCATGGCTTCCCACACCCCAGGGCTGCCCCCAATTCCATCCTCCGATTCACTAGGAATTCAAACTTCTCTTTGTACAGCCATAGTCTATTTGACCCCTTTGCATTTTTCTCCGTGGAGCCTTCCTCATCTTCTCAAGTCTCTGGGACAAGTTAACAGTTATTCTGGGGGGGGGGTGTAGGAGGCGGGAGTACTTGAGATCCTGTAAATGGAGCATTGGTAAGACAATGGAACAGTTTTATGCTGTCAAAATAAACCTTTCCTTTGCACAGCTAGAGTTTGCACTGCTCTCCTCATTTGATTTGAACTGCCAAATCCCTCCTTTTGCTATCCTGGTTTTTGTGTGTCTAATTTCCTGGAAGGAGAAAAAATGGGAAAGAAATAAGTTTATCTTATCACGATTAACAAAATAAGATAAAAGAGGGTTCAAAGAGGCCTTACTCATAAAATGGTTTTCAGGGAAAACCAAGGCAAGGGTGGTGGTAAGGCAAGAGGGACCAAAATATATATACACATATATTGGGGAAGCTAAAGGGACAAAGTATTAAAACCCAGCATCCTCTTTCTCCCACTATGACCTATAATACATGTATAAATTTAGATT
This sequence comes from Daubentonia madagascariensis, assembly GCA_023783475.1. Taxonomy (NCBI): domain Eukaryota; kingdom Metazoa; phylum Chordata; class Mammalia; order Primates; family Daubentoniidae; genus Daubentonia; species Daubentonia madagascariensis. The sequence continues at coordinate 10,759,002 of JAKFHU010000747.1, read as the reverse complement.
TTATACATTATCTCAGAATCCCACCTGAGGATTTCCCAGATATCTGGTCCTGCCTTGGAAAGTGGTAAGTGAGAGAGATGTACAGCAAATGAAAGGGTTAGATCAGCCCTTGACTGGCAGGTTTGTTGCCAAAATTATAGCCAAGTTTAAACCTCAGGTTTGTGAGGTATGTTGCTGCAAACTGAAAAGAAAAATCCACCAATGCATCTGAGCACCTGAGATTAGAAGGTGCAAACCATTGTGCTCAGCATTCCAACCACAGTCCTTAAATATAATATCAGGCAGAGTGGGGAGCCATAAAATGTGAAGTCAAAAGGCTGAGGGAGTTGTCAATGGAAGGTTCATTACTAGCTCTGAGGTGCTCCTTGGCATTTTCTCAGACAATCTGAGGCTATGACATTAACATGTGGTTCTTTATGTGAATCTGAGCCTTGACACTTCCCCAAAAAGAAAGGGAGGAGGGGAAAAAAGCTAAAATATTTTAATTTTTCTGCAGTTTTATTAAAATCCCAGGAGTAGTTTTAGATATGTATAAATTATACTTTCAAAACAAAAGTGTAGGATTATTTTTGTTTCATACATATAATTGTAATGATAAATGTTTATCCTCCTTTTCAGACACTTTTTAAATAAATCTGTATGTGCATTTTCAGAAAGATTTAAATGTTTAAATAACTGGGAAAAGGTGACTTATTCCCTAATACCACTGGACGTTAGTGAATTTAAAGAAAAGGAAAGATAAAATGGCCCTTCGGATTTTTATAACAGAGCAATCCAGTGGTCTTTTCCAATTGAGAAGAGCAACTTCTAAACATATATCTGTATCCAAGATTTGGACTGCTTTTTGACAACACACGACATAAATCCTGCTTAGGGAATAATTGCCTGGGATGGTGCCAAGTTACCAGGTCATTCAAATCGATGCTGTGTGCTATTGCACACTTAAAATTATTTACACTGCTCTTATCCTAGCTACAATCTGTTCTCTCGCTAATGCAGTGGAGAGCAATTTACTCCAGAATACCAAAGTCCTTCTGATTTCATTTTTGCTCCCACATCTGCTGCTGTGAGCCCAAGTCCTAGAAATAAAACCAAATAAAGAAGCACATGAAAGCTTTAGAGAATGTGGGGTTTAGATTAAACATCAAGGAAATTTTCAGATTTCTATTTCTGACACTTTGTTCTAATTAACTTTAATGGTTGGTTGCAGTTGTTCTTTTGAGATATTTGAAGGAGGTCTTCCTTCTTTACTTCCTCCCTTCCTCCCTTCCTTCCTCCCTTCCTTCCTTTCTTTCTTTCTTTTTTCTGGATGCACCTTCCCTTCAGGATTGAGGCAGAAGGTGATTCGTTGGCACTTTTCATTTTCAATGAGACTATGATCTGTGGCTCATGTTACTCACATCATTGAAGTCTTGGGTTGTTTGTGAAAGGTAAGAAAGTTCTGATTGGCTAGAGCTGAAATAATTCATAAACTCTAGAAGATGTCAAACATCAGTGTTTTGTTTAAACTTCAACTGCTTTATTGTTAACCCCTCATGTTACCTCTATCCACCTAAAAAGCTGTTGAAAGTTCTTAGTTTTGTGTATTTATATTTTTACCAAAAAATCAGGGTATAGTTAGAAATTGATTGAGAAGACAGGCACTTTAGGTTGTGGGTAACTAGTGAAAAATTAAATAACTCTCACTCTCCATTACCGTAAGCCAACAAGCTCTAGGTGGCAGAGAAGGAAGACAGAAAGCCCCTGCATCCCTGGTGACATTGTTAACCTAATGAAAGTGTAACAGAGGTAAAAGCCTAAAAAAGGCCAAATGTTTTACAAGTTGTCTCTTTAAAACCCTTCACCCTTTTTTGGGATTAAAACCTGCATTCCTGCCCAAGGCCAGTAATCAGAGGGGCAGAGGAATGTTCTTCGTTCTTTGTTTACCAGTATCTTAAACCACAGGAGATGGCTCAATGGAATTATCTAGACAGATGTCAGGAGATCATCACGGGAGATGCTATAGTTAAAAAGCAATATCCTGAAGCTGAAAACCCCCTTCAAAACCCTGTATTTCTGCTTAAAGGGGGGACAACAGTTCTTTAAGATGAGAGTCTCCATCCTCCTCATTTGCCTGCATATTAATAAACTTCTCTTTCCTTTTCCTCAAACCACTTGTCCTCATTCTTCATTCGGCCTCAGGGACAAGTACTGAACTTTCACGAACAAAAGCATCCTATTAAGCCCTCCTATGGAAAAAAATAACCTCAGCCTATCAGGGAGTATATTGAGGTCAACAAATTTTATACAAGGTTGAGGAAACGTTGTAAGAAAAAAATGACCAGTTTGACTGTCATCAGCGTCCTGCCCAACCCTCTCAATTCTACTGTGAATGACTTGTGTCCATGTGCATGGACAGGCGGTGTGACCAAATAAGAACCACACTTCAACCTTGCAAGACACTGAAGGTAAAATGTGGACCTGTTTAAAGCCTCTGATGCAGAAGTCAAGTCTAGCTGAAGAAAGTATTACAAATCGGCAGGGTAGAGTGTTGGAACTGGAAGCATGAAAGCAGGACCAAATTGAGCTCCTGGGTTTGGGAAGAAAACACAGCATCCTAGAGAGCTGCCTGCACCAGTAGTAGAGTAGGAGGAGGCCAAGATGCAGCAGTGATAGTGTCAGAGCAATAGCACTGCAAGCCTGAAGTAGATGAGACTACATAGGAAACACATGGGGGCACATGTGAAGTACCCTCTGGAGACTTCCAGGATGCCCCAGGATGAATTTGAGGGTGGAATCTCTGGGTATCCAACCAGAGGGCTGTTCTTTTGTTAACTTTATTGCATCCCCTGATTATTGTGATAAGGGAAAACAAGGGTGTTTGTTATCAAGCTGCCACTTTGATTTTGGTTAGAATAGAATACTGATGTGTGGAGAGAAACTCCTTAGTAACTAGAAGGCCAAAATAAATTGTTTAACGGTGTATTGGTGAGGTTTAAAAAAAAATTTTTTTTAAATGGAGCACATTAATGTCGCCTATTCATAACACAAGAAGTAAATACATACGTTCCAGAGTAAGATTGGTTGCCCATTTGAGATCTTACACAACAATTCAAGTTTCTGAAATAATGTTTCTGAAACATTAGTGTGCCTAAGACTCACCTAGGGTCCTTGTTAAAATTGCTGAATTCTGGAGTCTGTAGGTTCTCATTAGGAAGGTCTGGGGTGGAACCCAGGAATCTGTATTTTAACAAGCTCCCTAGGTGACTCTAATACAAGTGACCCATGAACCACACTTTAAGAAACTCTAAGAATTCTGTATTAAAGTACAGATGTTATAAATAAAAACATGTAGCTTTCCCCTCCAAGAAGGTTTTGCATTTGAAATATTGTTCCACTGTTAGGAATGATGTTGATACTGAATAGTCCTCTTGGGATCTACAAATAGTCCGTGAGTTGTGCTTTAGCCACCCAAGAGCTATTGTATTGCTGTTATTTTTCTTCATAGAGGTTTCTTAAACCTTATGGAAAGAATTTTTCATTGTTGTTGGGGAAGTGGGATAGCAAGAAATATGGAAGACAACTCTCGCTTTATATTTCCTCCCTCACTGCAAGTGGAAACATAAGAGAGGTCAAAAGTCCACCATCCTTGAGACCAAGAAGCAAAGTATTGATGTGTGATTTTCTGAGAGCAAAGATTGCTATTCACCTTTGCATTTTCAGCACCCGCCTGTGATGTTGCTTTACCTACTACCTTGCACTTCATAAGATCTTGCTAAATATCTGTCAAATGCTAGTGGATTTTGAGCAGTTTCTGGTCTGAACTTATAAAAACCCTAAGACAGCAACAGATATATCCTAGATATATCCTAAATTCTTAGCTCCAAGAAGGCAGAGAGATTTACTTATTTATTTTGCCCACCATTGTGTATAGTAGACACTAAACAGGTGTTTGTTGATTGACTGAATGAATATATGGATATACACAGACCCTAAAACTTACAATAATTTTTTATATGACATTGGGCTTTCAAAGCAGGTTTTTAGCAACATAACTTTCTTTTCAAAGGAAAACTCATGCAAGACCCCTCTAGATAAAGCAGATAAAAGCAAAGTTGAGAGACAGAGGGTTGAGAATCCTCTGTGCTTCTCCACCATCCTTCAGCAATAAATAGTTCCTGAACTTATTCCTCTGAACGTAGTTTAAAACCGTTTGTCTATAGAATCTTCACAAAGTTCATATGCAACTTTTTACACTTTCAGCTTTTATTCTTTACTGTCATGGGTTATTGAAAAAACTAACTTTTGCATGGTCCATTGTTCTAGTAATAAGCAGTAAAGATTTTCTTCACAGGTGACATACATTTTAATCTTCTAGCCATAGGATGTGCACACCCTACACCTTCTTGCTTTATAAAATCTAAAATAAAAATATCATGCATGCATAATTGGGAAACATAGTTATTCTAAACATTTATTTTTAACTTATCTTAGAGATTGCTTCTATCATACCTCCTACTTATTCATAGTAGACTGGTAGCTTTTTTTTTTCCCCCTACATGCTTCCCCATGAGGTTTCTAATGGTTCCTTTGGTAAGCTGGTGGGAATAAAAATCAAAGTACCCCCTGATGCCTATCCCACCCACACTACTCACCACCACCATCATCATTGTCATCTCGAGTGGGCACATCAATCAGGCTGGCCAATCTGTGCACCCATCTCCCCAACTGCACTGATGGACTCAGGAGTGAGCAAGTGACCTGGGGTTGATAGATGGGTGATGGGAGGGAAATATCTTCTTTCCACTCTGCTGCTATGTTGTAAGTGTGGGAATTTGGGGGTGCTGGTGACCATGTTGCTCGCCACATAGGAGAAAGCCTGCCTGCAGATTGAAGTCAAGGGGAAACAAACAGAGACGAGATGGGAAGTGACCTGAAGATACCATCATGATCCTTGGGTTCAGCTGTGTCACACACTGTTCCACCTCTGACTTACCAATTGTGTAAGCTTAAACATTCCCTTTTCTCTTAAAATAGACTGAGTTGGTTTCTGTCAATTACAATAAAAAGATGTCTTTTAAATAAAACACTAATTGTATTCAGAAGAACATGAGGAATTTATGAACTTAAAGAGCACTGAAGAGCATTCACTATATTAAAAAGAATTTTCTCTTATTCTCTTTCTTATTTATAATCTTAGAAGAACCATGTAAACTAGATATGAAATTTTACTGTAGAATACTGAAACTTTGCAGTTAATAAAACTTCTTTCAACAGCCATATAGTTACTTACGGAGCTACAAGGATTCTGATATTGTGTCTTATTTTGACATTCCTCATTGCGTGTCCTATGTTATATATACTATTTTAGGAGGTGAAGAGCTAAGGCCTCTTGCTAAAGGAAGGATGAAAACAATTAAGAAGTGGGTGTTTATATTTATTTAAAATTTCTTCTCTGTGCTTCATTTGTATTTCCCAAATTTTAAACAGAAATTAGGCATTAACACTTAAATTATTTTCAATGATTATAACAATTAACATTTAATTAGGACTTAAAATGTGCTCAACACATGCCAGACTAAGAACTTATGTGTATTAAATCAGATAATCCTCACAACAATCCAATAGGTTTGGTGTGGTAGCCAACCACCCAGATGGCCTCCTGTGATACTTGCCTCCTGGTATTTATACCCTTGTGTAGGCTTTGCCCACACTAAAAAGGGCCGAACTCTGTAACTAATGGGATATTGTAGAAAAGATGACGTGTGACTTCTGAGGCTCAGTCATAAAATATGTTGCAGATTCTTCCTTGCTCTCTCTTGGGTTCCTTACTCTCAAGGAAGCAGCTGCCATGTTGTAAGGATACTCAGGCAGTCCTGTGGAGTTCACACGGTGAAGAGTTAAGTCCTCTTGCTAAAAGCCACCACCCACTTATCATCCAGTGAGTGAGCCCTGGCCAAGCCTTTAGATGAACGAAGCTCCAGCCTACATCTTGAGTACAACCTCATGAGAGAGCCTGACGCAGAACCATCCCACTAACCATCCAGATAACCACCCAACGGCTCCCAAATTCTTGACTCACAGAAACTGTGAGATAATAAGTATTTGTGGTGTTTTTTTTTAAATCATTAAGTTCTGATGGAATTTTTTATGCAGCAAGAAAGAAATAATGCAGTTGTTTGAGGTGATGGATATGCTAATTACTCTGATTTGACCACTATACACAGTATGTATTGAAATATCGCTATGTACCCCATAAATATAAACAATTATTACGTGTCAATTAAAAAATACAAATAAAACCCCGGAGGCCTATTAGATTTCAAAGTACTATGCTGCCTACTATAGGTACATATTCTGGAAGGGGAAAAATAATGGAGACTGTGACAACTTTTATAGATTTTACAAGGTTTTGAGGCTGAAGCAAAGTGCCTCACATATAACAAGACTCAGTAAGCTTTAAACTAATAAATATTCTATATATTTAATCCACAAATAACGATGGAATTTAATCTTAAAAAAAGAGTAGGAAAAAGAATGACTCACAATTAAGAAGTGAGAGAGAGGAAAATTGATATATGCCTGTACGCCTACAACAGAGGCAGCCATGTGCAAGTCATCTGTTGCCTTGTCTATTCTTCCTTGTCCTTTACTGTACTTCCAGTCATTCTACTTCCCAAACCTTTGCCTTAACAAGTGCTAAGAACAAACTGGGCCCCCAACTGCCACCTCATAGTCCCCACCTTTCTCTATCACAGTCACATATACCCACCTCTTAGCTGTCTGCTGCACACACACCAGTGCCTGCCACACAAGAACCACCAACCTGTACTGCAGTGAGAATGTGTGTCTGTGTACATGTGTGTGCTGTTGTGCTCCATCCAGTTGCATTTTCAGGCAGCTGTAGTCAATCCTGCTGGAACAACTCATCCCTCCCTCTCCTAACGCCCAGCACAACTGCCTTAAGAGTATTCTTTCCTTTTGCTTACTTCCAGAATGTTGAAAGAACTCTGCTGGCTAGAGCAGAACCTTGTGAACTACACAAAACATGAAGCTAAAATCAAAACAAAACCAGCAGGACAGAGGACAAGCGGGAAAAGGAAGCACTGTTCATGTGGGCAAACCCCAGAGAGCCTCGAAACACCCAATAGTTCTGCCTAGACAGCAAGACCCTCAGAAAGCAAATATTCCATAGAGAAGAATGGCTTGAAGTAATATTTTCTCAGCTCTTCTAACCACCATAGTCCTAAGATGAAAGCAGATGAGCAAAAGGGAAATAATACCAAATCGAGTACTCATGGAGCATGGATTTTGGCAAAGCTCTGCCGATAGCTAGCCATATAATCTTGGCAAATGTTTCCATTTCTCTGAGTCTTAATTTTTCTTCTATGAAAGATGGTGGTTTGATTATGAAATTCCTAAAGCCACTTCCTGCTTCAAATTTTTTTTTTTTTTTGGTTTTAAGAATGTAGAGATCTTTGAAGGGGGAGCCAAAATTTAATGAAAATTATAGAAAACACACCCAATAAGGGAAAAGTTAAAATAACTATAGAAATGATTAAAGGTGAGCAAATCATGGTCTTTATTTTAATAGAGGGAATTTATTTTAAGATGGAGATCAGCTGGTCTTAATTTTCACTTTGGTCAGTGTAGGAGGAAAGAAGCTTTACTCACTGAGGTTGGTCTTAAAGGGAAGCTCCTTGACGGCGCTGGATGCCAAAATCGAAATAGGTAACGGGGGAAGATGGACCATCTCCTCTTAAAGCAATTTTCAAAGAGTATATGTAATTATCTCTTCAAAATGGTATATTCCAAGCAGAAGAAATATGCAGGTGGCTTTTCATTGGTCCTTTGATTTTTATGGAGAGAGTATTTGATGTAAGAGATTAAAATCCCTGTTTTACCCCTGATTTCCTTCTTTTCCATTGTCCTTCTGCTACCTGTCTCCCACTTGGAAGCTCACAGTGCTTGAGGGCAGAAGATATGTGACCAAAAGGCAGTGACAAAACAATATGGGAAGTGCCATGAGCAGCAGTATGCTGGCAAATGTTTAACAGCTGACTGTGAGGAGAGAGAGAGACCCTGATTTGTAGTTCTTTGCCAGTTTTCATGGTGTAAACACTCCCATCGTGGCTGATTTCAAGCAATCAATATAGTATCAATTGGCTGAAAAATTCCTGAAAATTCCTAAAAATCTCTTCTCACAAAATAGCATAAGCCAGCTCTGCCAGAGCACAGAAAAGGTATTAGCAAAGTGATTTAGAAGCTCACTATGGACTATGCAAGGAGTGGGAAAGTTGTCAAGGGCCAGGGATAGTAGGTGGCAGAAGAGGGTGTAGGAGTATAGTGACTTAGGAACACAAGTAGTTGGCTATGGTAGAGTACTGGGTTTGTGGTAGGAAGTCAGTATAGAGAAGCAGGATGAAGAAAGATTGTGAAGGTCCTGGTGAGCTGTACTAAGGAGTTAGGGCTTTATCTTGAAAACAGAAGGAACCTGGGACACATCAAGGTGGTGGTTCAATGCAGGATAATGGTAAAAAGCAAAATTTATTTTAGAAAAATAACTCTGATGCAGTGTAAATAATGGACATATTCTGAGTCCAACTTAAGTATCTTAAAAAAAAGAGAAAATTGTTATAACGATTACAACTTTATGGCAATTCATGTGGGTCTAATGAAACCCAAAGGCCACTTGGCTTTTGAAGGACTGTACCAAGTACTGGAAAGCTGTCAGGAATCCAGAGCACGTCCTCTCTCTGTCTCATAAGTTTGCTTTGTGCCTCTATTCACGACTCTCTCTTTTTCAGCAGAGTGGTTTTCTCTGCAACTTTATTCACATGGGAAGAAAATGTCTGTCTCAACTGATCCAATTTGAAATTTCCCCTCACCCCCCCAAAAAAGAATCTAGTTTACCTGCCTCCTGTCAGTATCTACCCCCTATCCAGTCACCTGTGGCCATGGAGGCGGCATGGACAAAGAAGGCTAAATTTGAGCCTAGAGCTTTAGGAAGACAGAATGGTTGGTGTTGGGGGGTGGCGTAGGCAATGGTCACAAAAAGGTCACAGAAGCTGGGTAGAATTTCTCAAAAGTATCTACTAGAGATTGAAAAGGAGAGGAAATATTAAGGACAATTCAAACTCTTTAACACGTTTTCTATGTGACCTTTAGCAAGTTAGATTGCCTTCCTCAAGACTTAGTTTCCTAATGAATAACATGGAGGTAATAACGCTACCAGTATTGTTCGGTTGTTATGAGCAGTAACTGAGCTAATGCTCATGAAAGAACTTAGCACATTGCCTAGTATGTTCTAAGTTTTAATTAAATATTTACGTATTATCATTGTAAATTGTTTTTTTGAGAGACAGGGTCTTGCTATGTTGCCCAGGCTGTTCATGAACTCCTGGCCTCAAATGATCTTCCTGCCTTGGCCTCCCAATAAATGTATTGTCATTAATTTTCAAGTTAACTAATAAATATAGATAATAAATAAATAATTTTGAAAATACAAAAGAATTAAAAAGCAAAAACAAGAACTTCTAACTAAATGAAAATACCTTCGTCCCCAGTATCCAGAATGTAACACTGCTAACGTTTTAGTGGAGAGTCTTCCAATGAAAGAGATGTTTTTGCATTTCTGAGTTGGGATTGAAAGGCCTTTGTGATTATTAGAGTGCAGGCAGTAAGGAGGTAGAAAAACTTTAAGATTTGGGACCATGAGTAGATGGACATATTATTAATTGAGAAGGGAAGGAATAGAAACAAGAGAAAAACATACATGAAAAAAGCAAAAGATATATTTGATTAGAGATGCATTTATTTTAATGGATATGGGACAGCCAGCTATATAGCTACAAATATTTTTGCTTCATGTCTTAGTCCATTTGTGAAGCTTTAACAAAAGGTCACACTCTAGTAATATATAAAGAACAGAAATTTCTTTCTCACATTTCCGGAGGCCCAAAGTTCAAGGTCAAAACACCGGCAGGTTCAGTGTCTGCTGAGGACCCTGGTCTCTGCTTCTAACACGGTCCCTTGAATGCTGTGTCTTCACCTGGCAGAAGGGATGGAAGGGCAAGGAAGGGGCAACTAAGCTATTTCCCTCCAGCCTTTTTGTAAGCCACTAATCCTTTCATGAGGGCAGAGCCCTTATGACATGATCACTTCCCAAAAGGCCCCACGTTTTAATGCAACCACAATGGGTAACAAATTTCAACATGAGATTTGGAATGAACACATTTCAAACCATAGCACTTCATTATTCTGATTATATATACAACAAGCAATTTCTCGTTTAAGATAGAGACATCTCAGATATCTAATAATGGAAGAAGAGTGTCCTCTCTAGGGGGGTACAAAGATTATGATCACTAAAAAGTAATATCTGATATGGATTCTTAAGAGATATAGTTTTAAAATTCTGCCTCTTGTGAGCTTGATTAATGTAAATCAGCCACCCATCTTCCCAATGGCCCCAAGCCAATAGCTTATGTCTATTTCAAGGAAAGAATCACAACTGAAATATAGGACTTTCAATGAATAATGACTCAACATACACAACACACACACACTATATATATGTGTGAATATATATACACATATATACACACACATATATATAAAATTTTACAATTTTTCTATTATAAATAAGACACATACACAGTAAGGGCTAACATTCATATTTATTATGAGTATTACTATGGAAAGTAAAATAATTATCATCATATTTAACATAGCTTACTATGCAGAAGTCATGTAGTAAAGGTTTAATAAATGATCTCATATATCCTTCACAAGAACCTTTGGAAGTTAGGATTACTGTTATTTCCACTTTTCAGAAATCCAAGTGTTGGAGAGAATAAGTGTTTTGTCACACAACTAGCAAGTGGTGGAGCCAGAATTTAAACCAAAGTTGCCCAATTCCAAAACCTTCTTCTGATAGCTGGCCCAACAGAGGTATCAGATCTGATTGATGCTGCCTTCGACTCGAGCCTGTCCTGGACTCTTATTCAGAAAACAATCAGGATGTTAGTTGGGTATTACTGTGCAAAGAAAATTCCATTTCTTAACTGCAAATGTGAGGACCAGATTCTGTAATGAGGTGACTCACATTCTGCCCCAGCACAGCTTGGCCTCCATGCCAGTGACTTTCAAATGTTTTTGACTGTGACCCACAATAGGAAATATATTTTACATATATAATACAGTACTAATAGGCACTGTGATGTTCAATAGATCTCTAGGACTTATTCATCTTGCATAACTAAACCATTGCACCGTTCCCTCTCTCCCAGCCCCTGGTAACCACTGTTCCACTCTCTACTTCTAAGAGTTTAACTATTTTAGATTCCTCATGTATGTAGTATCAGGTAGCATTTATCCTTCTGTGTCTGGCTTACTTCACTTAGCATAATGTCCTCCAAGTTTATGCATGGCAGGATTCCCTTATTGTTTAAGGCCGAATAATATTTCTTTCTTTGTAGATACCACATTTTTTTTATCCATTCATCCATCCATGTACATTTAGTTTGCTTCCAAGCCTTGGCTATTGTGAATAATGACCAACATGGAAGTGCCGATATCTCTTCAAGATCCTGATTTCAATTTCTTTGGATATATATCCAGAAGTGGAATTGCTGGATCATATGATAGTTCTATTTTTAATTTTTTGAGGAATTTCCATGCTGTTTTCCAGAGTAGCTGTGCCAGTTGACATTCTCAGCAACAGTGTAGAAGAGTTCCCTTTTCTCTACATCCTTAGCAACACTTATCTCTTGTCTTTGTATAATAGTCATCCTAACAGGTGTGAGGTGATATCTCATTGTGATTTTGATTTGCATTTGCATTTTCTAAATTCATGAAGATGTACATTAAATATGTACAGCTTTTTGTACATCAATAATACCTCAATAAGGTGTTTTTAAAAAATATATATATGTATTTTACATTGCATTCAAGGGCACAAATACATAAACACACACATAAACAAACACCTAACAAACAAAACTTAACAAAACAGTACTAATTCATAGTATCTGTGATGTGCTCTAATTTTCTATTCTATTCCATTCTATTTCATTACGGGTCAAAACTCACCTAACTGCACTTTTGAGTAATGCTGCGTTAGACCATTTCCCCAATAGTTTGTCTTCCACCTCGTCTTCATATTGCTTCCACCCCAACTTACTGCAGTATGCTCACTGTGTTCTGTGAGAGACACGTGTACTTGAGAAATAATTTTATTGAGAATGTTTTAATAAAACTTTTGTCATTTCCTATTAAAAAGAAGCATTATTTGACAATAATATCTATCAAATACCTCATTCCCTTATGATGCCAGACAAATAAGTTCGTGCAAACAAAAAACGAATATAAAAAATGATGCAACAAAATTAAATAACCATTGTTAAAATGGTACTATTTATTACATGTCCATTGATTATTCATAGATATAATATACATATTCAAGTATATACATATACATGTATATGTAAAATTAAGTTTACAACTGTATCTACCTCTTCTGAAAATAGGATTCACTAAATTGGAAGAGTAAATTTGGGATTGTCTAGCCTAAAATATAGGCTCATATAAAATTCAATGTGAGGGACCCTAGGGGACATGTTAAATAAATTAGCAGTTATCCTCCAAACTAAGGACTTCCCCTTGGTACAGAGTTTTAATATTGAGGTGTCATGAGCAATGGGTTTGAACACTAACCCCAAGATGAAAATGAGACTCTAAGGGACAGATGCTGTGGTTACAGGGGTTGGTTTCTACTTGGAACCACCTGTCACATGGGCCCTTTAAGTGGGCTCTTTAGGGAAAATGGCAATAGGAATGTATTGACAATTCTAAATATTAAGGATGCCACCTAATATTGACTAGGTAATTTTGGGGACATTGGGGATTTTTCCCCTCTGTTTTTGAGAGAGAAGTAATAGAGAAAATGAGAAAGTAAAGTGTAAGAGGTCAGAGTTTAGCCATATGGAGGGATTCTGAAGTCTATTTTGCAGAAATACTCATGCAACGTTAAGAAAGGTGTGCTTACTGTTTAATTTTTATATTGCTTATGTTTCTGAAATGTAAATCCTCTCCTTTTCCCTAAAATTTCTTTAATACTCACAAAGTCCTCATAGTCCTCATAATGAATGCTTTTTGTTTGTTTTGTTTTTATTTGTTGTTTATTTTTTGAACATCAAGTAAAGGGACTAAGTTCTACGTCTGGGTTGATACAGTAAGTCCTGGGGACAGCACATTTGGGATAACAGGAAAATGTAAAACTGAAGTATTATATGTCAGCCAAAGCAGGACTTGGCGCTGTAGGTGGCCATGGACGGCCACGCCTGCTGAGAATTTCCAAAAACATTTGCTGAGGGCACTGGATCTTCCACAGGATGCAAAAAGATTTTAAAAAGCAGAGACCCCAACTGATACCAAGCTTTTCAAAAATAAACACACCTACGTGTGGTTCTTAAACTTATGCTTAAATTCAAAATGTTCCTATATTACTTGACCTCAAAGAAGGAACGTGTTTAAACAGTAAGACAATGTTTGGTAATTTAGACTGGAAACATTGTTAAGAATCTAGGCTATTTACGACAATAATAAGTGGACCTTCTATAAAATACTTAATTCAGAAGCCTGTAGGATTTATATTTTTATATTTTGTCCAGAAATTTCTAATTGTCAAGTACTATTTGCTTCCAAAAAACCCAGAAAATTTGAGAAATTCCTAAAGAATTTCTATTTATAGGGAAAAATATTTCTTGGTGCTGAAAATCTAATTAAAACAACACATACAGAGATGGTCCATATTTTTTAGTCCATTCTCATTTTCTGTTTTATCCACACCCCTTAATGTCTTGCCTTACTGGAAATGTGTGCTGTAATATAAGAAAAAAAGTCTTCCCATTTTTTGATAGTTATATTTATAAGTAGCATTATTCCTTTCTAGAGAGCACACCCTTTCTGGGAGCGTTTGCCTAACAACAAAGAGGAACAGAAAGGTGCAGGAGATAATGAAAGGATGGAATTAATGGCAGCTGAGCTGAGCTTCTGTGTCTCCCACCTGTTGGCCATCATGGAAGCTCTTCATATATTATTTCATTCAACTCATTTAGTCCTCATTTCTGAGGTAGGTCTATTATCCCTATTTTATAAAGAAAGGTTAAGAAAATTAAGTCACTTGGCCGAGATCATACAAATGGTAAGTGGTAGAGTCAGGTACATTTATAACCACATTAGAATTTTCCCAAATGTGCTAAGGTGTGCCAATTAAGAATGTCCCAAAGAAACTAAAAGTTGCTTGATCACATAGGATTGGTAAATGCTGGACTAAACAACATCAAAAACATCTTTCCTACAGGACTTCTCTGAGTCATTAATATAATATTGTTGATCGTCATTTTCCAAGATAGTAATATAGTAAGCAAAAACTCTTAATAATTTTTTAAGAGAGTACCTCCTGGAATTAGTGTGCACTAAATTCACTTTGGGAAATAACCATCACACAAAACTATTTCACTTCCATAAAAAAAAGATCTGATGAATCTAGAACCAGTGCAATGACATGATCACAATCTGCCAGAATACAGTTCAGGTCAAGTGGCTGGTAACACATCAAACATGCTCGACAATTCTGAGTATAAGTGAGGAGTCTTTATTGATTTTCTCTGGTTGCTCGACAGCCTGATCCCATGGGTAATGTAGGGCTACAAATCCCATCAAGTCCGCAGAAGCTTTTCGATAGAGTCTGTCTGTGTCCTGTGCAACAGTGTTATGGTTGAACCCTTCTTGGGTTTATACATTGATTATAACCTTGGATAACATGCCACTGCAATTTCTAACTTTCAGTAGAAAGAGTCCTACTGAAAAATAAAAAGCAAAAGACCAGTGGAATTCTCCTTCTATCTGATGCATGTTTACCTTTTTTTGAAAGTTATTTTTGATAAATATGTAGTTTTATTATAACATAAATATTTTACTGAAAAAGTAACTTTTTTATTTCAAAAATTTTTGTTGAAAAATCTGGTAAAAATTTCAAACAGTAGAAAAGCATATATACTAAAAAGAATCTCTCTTCCAACCCCCTACATATGTCTTCTTTTTCCAAAGGCAGCTACTAAAACCAGTTTCTTGGAAATTCTTTTTTTTTAATTAATTAATTTATTCTTTTTATTTCAAAATATTACAGGGGTACAAACGTTTAGGTTACATATATCGCCTTTGCACCGTCTGAGTCAGAGCTACAAGTGTTCCCCTCCCCCAGACAGTGTGCACTGCACCCGTTAGGTGTGAATATACCCATCCCCTCCTCCCCGCTCCCACCTGCCCGACACCCAGTGAATGTTACTCTCATATGTGCACATAAGTGTTGGTCAATTAGAACCAATTTGATGGTGAGTATATGTGGTGTTTGTTTTTCCATTCTCATGATACTTCACTTAGGAGGATGGGCTCCAGCTCCATCCAGGATAATACAAGAGGTGTTAGTTCAGCATTGTTTTTTGTGCCTGAGTAGTACTCCATAGTATACATATACCACATTTCGTTAATCCACTCATGGATTGATGGGCACTTGGGTTGTTTCCACATCTTTGCAATTGTGAATGGTGCTGCTACAAACATTTGAGTGCAAATGTCTTTATTATAGAATGTCTTTTTTTCCTTTGGGTAGATGCCCAATAGTGGGATTGCTGGATCAAATGGTAGTTCTACTTTCAGTTCTTTGAGGTATCTCCATATTACTTTCCATAGAGGTTGTGCTAGTCTGCAGTCCCACCAGCAGTGTATGAGTGTTCCTATCTCTCCGCATCCACACCAACAATTGTTGTTTTGGGACTTTTTGATAAAAGCCAATCTCACTGGAGTTAAATGATACTTCATTGTGGTTTTGATTTGCATTTCCCTGATGATTAGAGATGTTGAGCATTTTTTCATATATTTCTTGGCCATTATTCTTTCTTCTTTTGAAAAGTTTCTGTTCATGTCCTTTGCCCACTTTTTAATGGGGTTGTTTGATTTTTTTGTGCTGATTTTCCTGAGTTCTATATAGATTCTGGTTATCAGCCCTTTACCAGATGTATAGCATACAAATATTTTCTCCCATTCTGTAGGTTGTCTATTCACTGTAGTGATAGTTTCTTTGGCTCTGCAGAAGCTTTTTAATTTGATCAGGTCCCATTTATTTATTTTGTTATTGCTGTGATTGCTTTTGGGGTCTTCTTCATGAATTCTTTGCCTAAGCCAATGTCTATTGACCTAAGAGTTTTTCCAACGTTTTCTTCTAGAATTCTTACAGTTTCATGCCTGAGGTTTAAGTCTGTTATCCACTGTGAGTTGATTTGTGTGTGGAAATTCTTTCAGGTGTTTTCTATGTACATACAAACACATATGTATACATGAGTGTGGGGAGGTACATATGCTGAGAATTATTATACACAGTGTTCTTTTCCTAATGTTTTGAAGATTTACTAAATGAAAATGTTTTTCATGTAATCCATCTCAAGTAAAATACCAAGTTTGACTAACTGGATTGACCTTTTAAAAAAGTACAGACATATAAACTAATGCACCATGTAACCTAACCATTCTGTAACACTATGACACCATTCTGTGATCTGAGTATTAATCCCCAGGGAAATACAACATTCTGTGATTATACTAGTTGTATATCCTGTTCAATAGAGGATATACAATACTATATTGTGTGTATATAGTATTACATTGGATAAAATACTATATTGTGTCCAATATAGTAGCCAATAGCCACATGTGGTTAGGCTGAATTGAAATGTGCTGTAAGTGTAAAATATACATTGGATTTTTAAGACTTGGAATGAAAAAAGATTATAAAATATCTCAATAATGTTTAAATTGGTTACATATTGAAATGATAATACTTTGGATATATGGTTTTAAATAAAATATAATATTAAAATTAATTTCATTCATTTCTTTTTAATGTGGCTACTAGAAAAGTTAAAATAACACGTGGGCTCACATTATATTTCTATTGGACACCATAATAGAGACAAGAAGATCTAAGTTAGCGCATGCTGGAAGTGTTACTTGTCTATTGAATTTCTTGTAGCTCTGAAACTTCATTTGAATTCTTTTCTAGAGTGGATATTTTTTTTTTTCCCATCCCTTCCACCCCCCTCCCGCCCGCCCGCCCCCTGATGAATGTTATTGCCCTGTGTGATGTAAGTGTTCATCAGTTAGTACCAGTTTGATGGTGAGTACCAGTGATGCTTGTTTTTCCAATCCTGTGACACTTCGCTTCGAAGAATGGGTTCTAGCTCCGACCAGGATAATACCAGATGTGTTAATTCACTATTGTTCCTTATTGCTGAGTAATACTCCATGGTATACATATACCACATTTTATTGATCCACTCGTGTATTGATGGGCACCTGAAGCCTAGGATGACCCAACATGTTTTAGTGGTTGGTTTCAATATGCTGTTAGAAATGAATTCTCCTTGTTTGCATCTGAGGATTACCACCTAGTCTGAGAAGCCATGTGGTGTGTGGAAAAAGGATTTTAGTCTGTATATAAGGTCTGAATTCAAGTACTGACCATGGACATGTCATTTAACCTCAATTTTCTCACCTGTGAACTAAGAATCATGTTAGCAGGACTTCAGTCCAGTGTTACTGTGAGCATCAAATGAGAAAGCAGATAAGTATTTAATGAATTATTAAGTATCCTTTGATAGTTGAATGAATAGATGTATTTCAAAAAAGAATTAAAAGTATTATTGGAAGTTTCAATTTAGAAGCTCATTAAGACACACTAAGAAGTCCAACACACTTCTACCCTTCCCTCACACACCTTGCCCTACTTTACAGATGAGGAAATCAAGTTTGGGCTTCATATAGGGAGGTCAAAACCAACAGTAATTAGTTGGTTAATAGTAGATTTAAGATTAGGATCTAGGACTGATTTACTCATTTGTTCAGTAAGCACCTTCCATTTATTTACTCTATACATACTTACTAAATGTCTATTATGGACCAGGACCATGAAAGTTTCTCAAGATAACAATAGCCAATATTCATTGACCACATACTAGGCTCTGGGCATGTTACATAATTTATCTCATTTAATCTAACAACACCTGAGATTGGTGTGATTAGAACCTCCTTACAAAGTAGGAAACCTAGGCTCTATAAGGTTAAGTCATCTGCTCAAGGTCGCATAGCTAGTAAGTGACAGATTACAGATATGACCCCTGTTCTCTTTGACTTAAAAGCCCACACTCTCAACCCTTGTGCTTCTTGCCCAAAGGGGCTCAAAAGCTGGTCAGGAAGGCAGTCAGGTAAACAGAAAGTCAAAGTGTAGCACGTTCATTCTATAACAAAGATAAGCACAGAGAAAGTCTGGGTTGCCCCTCTGCCCCTGTCCCAGTAAGTGGCACCACCACACATCCATTCCATTTACCCTGGGAGTCAGCCTTGATTGCCCCTCCTAGTCCCCCCCACATCTCCCGAGTCAATTCCACCTCCACTGTGCATCTCTTACTGTTCCACTTCTCTTCATCGGCACTGTCATTGCCGGCATCACATTCCTGCCTCCCCACCACCACCATCATTCCGCGCCTGGACTATTAAAATGCCAACTAATTAGCGACAGATCTTTTGCCCGCCCTACATAAGCCTTTCTCCACCAAGTAACTAGAGTGATCTTTCTAAATTGCAAATCTGAGTGACACCTTTAAATGGTTTCATGTCAACCTTAGAATAAAAGCCACGTGGCCTATCAGCCCTGCTTGCCTCCCCAACTTCCCATTCATGCCCCCTTCCCTTCCTCACTTTGCTTTAGCCACATCGGCTTCCTTTTAGTTCCCAAAGCAAGCCAAGCTTTTTCCCTTCCAAAGACTTTGCACGTGCTTCTGACAGAGGTGTGCTGTCTTGATTTTTATATGGCTGACTCCTCATCTTGGAGGCTCAGCTTATATGTGAACTCTACTAACAGACCTTTGCTGGCCTCTAAGCAAGTTACCACTGTTTCCCATCCTCACAGCAGTTTCATCAAATTGAAAATACTTATTTATTTATTGAAAGACATGTTTATTGGGTTCACTAGGCTACAAGCTCCATGAGAGCAGGTATCATGGGTATCTAGCTGCCCTATGAATACCCAATACTTAGCCTAATGTCTGGCACATAGTAGATGTTCAGCAAATGTTTGCAGACTAAATGAATAATAATTAATTCTTATTGGGAGAATGGTGAAGATGTCCCCAAAACACACATCAGTCATTCCAACTTCTCCATGTTTGTTTGAGTAGCTATATTTCTTTTGTTTTCATGCTCCCACTAGAAAAATTATAGGTAGCTCATCACGCAGTTTCCTAGAATTGGAAAAGGCAATGTGCAATGCTTGTAATGCTCACAGTTTGGGTGATTTGCCTTCTATACAGTCCTGCAGCCATGCATTATGGATGGTTCTCTTAAGTAAAAACTGCCGGAGAAATGAATCAGCAAGAGCTGGAAGCATGCTGCCTGCATCCAGACACAGCTGTTTCTCTGGCTCTATTCAATTCTTACTCCCTGGCAACCTAATTCAACCAATCATTTTCTGAAGAGAATAGCACGGTAGTTGATATTTAATAAGACACAAAATTCTCTCCCCAAAACAAACAGGATCTGAGTGTCTGAGCTGGATTTTTACTTTACTGTAGTTGTTTATTCAGAATCTAGGAGATATACACTAACTATGCTGCCAAAACTCTAGCACAGTAAAACTCTAGAGCTGTTGTTGGTTGTTATTGTTTAAGAACACATAATTTTTTGAGTCTATTACTATAATACTTCCTAGATTCTCCACCAGGATAAGTAGGCCAGGATTGAAGAAAATAGAAAGGAAGCTTACTTCTGAGTACCTGTTGGTGACAAGAAATTTGCTAAAAACTCCACATATTGCTTCTTTCACCTTCACACAGAAACCCTGTCATGTAAATAAGATCATTACCATATTATCCCTGTCTTGTGTTGACAAAGCAGAGAACTCAATTAACTTGCCCAAAGTCACACAACTGGTCAAAAGCAGTTCTGAAATTTGAAATCATGTCTGTCTTCTTCTGAAACCCACTCTCTCTGAGGAGGAGAAAATGAAACGCAAGTTTATTTTGGATTTTTGGTTAGCCACCTCAGTTCAGTTGTGATCAAGGGAATACTGAAATTATGGCCTTAAGTGGTATTTCTAGGACATTTGAGTAGCAGCTGTGAAACATCCATGCCTTTCTTCATCCGGGAATAAAAATAAATCAGGTAATTTTAATACAGAAGTGAGTTTGAAAGAAATATGACATATTTTACCCTTATTTATTCAGGATTTCTTTCCTTTTGGGTTTCTGAAAAGTGCTGATTTGGCAGGGAGCGGTATATAGCAAATGATTGGCCCAGGAAGAAGAGAGTCATAGATGGGCACAACCAGCACAGAGCCAGGGTGGCAGTGGGTCTGTAAGCAAGAACTGTCCAGACTTGGAAAATGTTCCACAAACTATTAAAAAACCTGTCCTGTAGATTCAGTCTAGTACAAATACTTCTTATCTCCAGTGAGCCCCAAATAGTTGCCCAGCAAGGCAAACCATCAACAAATGGTATGGTTTTTATGTCTGATCAGACACCACCATGCTGTATGACAGCATGAAAGAGAGGAGGAAGTGACCTTTCCCCAAGAGAAAATGATGGCCAGCATTAACTCCTGTAGACAATGGGCATTCAAAACAGAAGATGGTTGCTCAAGTCAGACGGTGGTAGGTTCTATTATCTACTCATGGGCTGTGTATGGGATATTGCTCCGGTTACTTCTTTTCTCGGGACCCAAATTTCCTTACCTATGTTATGGGAGTGACGGGCATTTCCCATCAGCGTGACAAAGAACAAATGGGATAGTGAAGGGAAAGTACCTGGTACAGAGGATGCAACAAATCACTGTCCATTCCCTTCCTCCTTCCTACCCAGGTAAAACTCAGCAACTTTCACCTTTTATACTTCCTGCTCAATCTCTTCTTTGAGCTTCATCTCCACCCCTTCTCATGATCCCATCCCTCTTCAGTATCTATTTGAAGGCTCTGGGATTGCAAGGGATATCAAAGGTAATTTTTTTATTAAGTACCACACCCAGACTCCAATTAATATTAGAAGCAGAGAGTACAGCCTATGCATTTAGCAGCTCACCACCCACCTGCATTCTTTATGCCTCTTCTCTAAGGTAGGAAACTTTTCCAGGCCGAGGATTTGGGCTCTCACCAGCCCCTAGTTCTCAGTTTTTAGATCACTCTGGGTCTCATTTCCTGCTCTCTGTCATCCAGTCCTGGAATTCTGAGCTTCCTGCTGCCCTTCCAGGAATACATCTCCTGGCTAAAGCTTTGGCTGTGTGGCATGGGAGACCTTTCCAGGCAAGACCAGAATGGAGCTTCCCCAGACAGAAGCAGGGGCAATAGGCCTGATCCACTGTCCTCTCCTGTGCTCCTTGGGCCAGATATGGGATACAACTTGCCTCAGTCATGCATTACTGGCTCATCCACTCTATGCCTGGTACAATGTAGGCCCTAGGGATATAATAGTGAACCAGGCAGGGCCCTTACAGAGGGAAACACTCCAGTGCAGGCCCCACAAACCCCCTCCCTGCCCCAGCCTGCCATGCACCGGCTCTTCACTGCAGTGTTTGTTTGAGGCCTACCAGCTTAGCGCTTCCCATCCAACCACATTAAACCGTCCTTTTCACCATCCTATTGGCTCCTAACTGGTGTAGTAATTCTTGTTCTCTCAATGGTGGCTAATAATGGCTTCTTGAAGTGTTTTCCAAGCTGGTTTTCTGAAAGACCCAAGCCTGTTCATCTAAATAAAACTTAAATAGTCATTTGAAAACAGCAAAACATATTTCTTGAGGACTATTTAGGACCTCTGAGAGTAATATATATTTTTAATCTCCACTATTTTCCTTGTAATGTTTCTCAGACTTATTTGATTGGGTCACTCTTTTGTTTGTTATACAGGCACCTCGGAGGTATTGCAAGCTCAGTTCCAGACCACCGTGATAAAGGTAATATCCCAATAAAGTAAGTCACAGGAATTTTTTGGTTTCCCAATGCATATAAAAGTTATGTTTACATTCACTGTAGTCTATTAAGTGTACATACCTTAATGAAAAAGACATTTTATTGCTCAAAAATGCTAATAATGATCTGAGCCTTCAGCAAGTTGTAGTCTCTTTGCTGGTGGAGGGTCTTTCCTCATTGTACATAGCTGCTGGCCAATGAGGGTGGTGGTTGTTGAAGGTCAGGGCAGCTGTGAGAGTTTCTTAAAATAAGACAACAAAGAAATTTGCCACATTGATTGACTCTTCCCTTCACAAAAGATTTCTCTGTAGCGTGTGGTGCTATTTGATAGCATTTTACCCACAGTAGAATTTTTTTCAAAATTGGAGTAAATATTCCCAAACTCTGCCTCTGCTTTATCAACTAAGTTTATGTACTACTCTAAATTCTTTGTTTTCATTTCAATAATTTTCACAGCATCTTTACCAGGAGAAGATTCCATCTCAAGAAACCACTTTCTTTGCTCATCCATAAGAAGCAATTCCTTATTCATGCAAGTTTTATCATGAGATTGAAGCAATTCAGTCACATCTTTAGGTTCCACTTCTAATTCTAGTTCTCTTGCTATTTCTACCACATCTGCAATTATTTCCTCCCCTGACGTCTTGAATCCCTCCAAGTCATACATGAGGGTTGGAATCAACTTCTTCCAAGTTCCTGTTAATGTTGATATTTTGACCTCTTCCCATGAATCATGTGTGTTCTTAGTGGCATCTAGAATAAAGAATATTTTCCAGAAGGTTTTCGATTTACTTTGTCATGATCCATCAGAGAAATCACTATCCATGTCAGGTATAGCCTTGCAAAATGTAGCTCTTAAATAATAAGACTTGAAAGTTAAAATTACTCCCTGAACCTTGGGCTACAGAGTGAATTTTGTATAAGCAGGCATTAAACAGAAAATCCATTCATCTCATTGCACATCTCCACAGAGCTCTTGGAGAACTATATATATGGTCCATGAGCAGGAATACTTTGAAAGGATCTTTTCTTCTGAGCAGTAGGTCTTAACAGTGAACTTTTAAAATACTCAGTAAACCATACTGTAAAAAAATGTGCTGCCATCTAGGCTTTGTTATTCAACTCACAGAGCACAGGCAGAGTAGATTTGCATAATTCTTAAGGGCTCTAGGATTTTCAGAATGGTAAGCCAGCACTGGCTTCAACTTAAAGTCATCAGTTGCATTAGCCCTTAACAAGAGAGTTAACCTGTTTTTGAAGCTTTGAAGCCAAGCATTGACTTCTCTTCTCCAGCTATGAAAGGCCTAGATGACATCTTCCTCCAATAGAAGGTTGTTTTGTCCACACTGAAAATCTGTTTTTTAGTACAGCCACCTTCATCAATGATCTTAGCTAGATCTTCTGGATAACGTACTGCAGCTCCTACATCAGCACTTGCTATTTCACCTTGCACTTTCATCTCATGAAGAAGGCTTCTTTCCTTAAACCTGATGAATCAACCTCTGCTAGCTTCAAAATTTCTTCTGTAGCTTCTTTGTTTCTCAGACTTCATAGAATTAAAGAGAGAAGCTTGCTCTGGATTAGGTTTTGGTTTAAAAGAAAGTTGTGCCTGGTTTGATCTTCTATCCAGACTACTCAAACTTTCTTCATATCAGCAATAATGCTATTTCACTTTCTTATCATTCATGTGTTCACGGGAGTGGCACTTTTAATTTCCCTTGAGAAATTCTCCTTTGCACTCACAACTTGGCTAACTGGCTAAAGAGGCCTAGTTTTCATCATATTTCAGCTTTTGACATGCCTTCCTCACTAAGCTTAATCATTTCTACCTTTTAACTTCAAGTAAGAGATGTGTGACTCTTCCTTTCACTTGAACACTTAGAGGCCATTGTAGGGCTATTAATTGGCCTAATTTCAATATTGTTGTGTCTCAGGCAATAGGGAGGCCTGAGGAGGGGGAGAGAGATGGCAGAACAGAGGGTTGATGGAGCAGTCAGAATACATACAATATTTATGGATTAAGTTTGTTGCCTAATATGGGTCCAATCTGTGGATCCTCAAAAAAATTATGGTACTAACATCAAAGATCATTGGCCAGGGGTGGTGGCTCACACCTGTAATCCCAGCTATTTGAGAGGCTGAGGGGGGAGGATCCCTTGAGCCCAGGAGTTTGAGGCTGCAGTGAACTATGATCATGCCACTGCACTACAGCCTTGGTGACAGAACAAGACCCTGTCTCTCAAACAAACAAACAAACAAACAAAAAAACAAAGAGATCACTAATCACAGCTAGAATTACCAAAATGTGACAAGTGACAGAGAGACACAAGGTGATCACATGCTGTTGGAAAAATTGTGTCGATAGCCTTTCTCGGTGCAGATTTGCCACAAACCTTTAATTTGTAAAAAACGTAACATCTGCAAAGCACAGTAAAGTGAAGTGCAATAAAACAAGGTATGCCATAGCGTGCCTATCAACACCTCCCCTCCATTTTTTTTTTTTTTCGAAAACCCAGTCTCAGAAATGATAGTATAACCAAAAAAAGAATGTCAGTCTCTACAACTCCAGGGGGTTTGATCTTGAGTGGCTGAGACAAACTACACTCTCCAAGAGCCTACCGTGGTGGTCTGGATGATACACCCTTATTTTGCTCTCCCTCTTTCTCTCTCTCACTTGCCTAGCCCCCTCCCTCCTGATTCCTGGAATCACCTTGCTAAATCTTTGCCTTGGGCTCTGATTTTGAACAACTGCAAGTTAAGACAACTTGAAACATAAAACATCCCAATTGATACATAGTATAACCCAAACCTGCCATTACACTAACCACCCTCTTGTGATTTGATATATTTATTGTAAATATGTTATAATATAGAAAAATGATTTTAATACTCAGTTTCCCCATGTACCAATTGGGGGTAATAATAATTCCTACTTCACAGGCGTTTCTGAGGATTTAAGGAGACATTGTATGTTAATGCACTTAGCATAACATCTGCCACATAAAACGCAATTTAAAATGTTACCAATGACTGACTACTATCATCATTTTTATTAGAAGATTAAGAGTAATGTGACATATGGGCCTTTATTAACTTTGTTGACTGCCTGAAATACCCTTTGGCCTTTCAGTCAGTCTTCAGCACACACTGCCGTCCCACCCTTAATCCCCCATCCCACATAGAATCTGTTGCAGACAAAATAGATTAGAACACCAGATGTGTGCTATATCATGTTACTTGGTTTAACTTCACTTCCTTTCATTCTTTTACCCAACTTTTTATTTGCATTTTTTTTTTTTGCAGAAAAAAGAGAAAGTAGAAGGCTGAGCAATCTTTGTGAGCAATGAACATCAAAAGGTTTTGTAGAAAAAACATTAAGTGTTGAGAAAGGATTAAAGGAGAATCAGGTACTGAGTGGGTAGGAGATCAAGAAGAGAGGTTTCATCTCAGCTTAATGGATAGCTGTGAAAGAAGGAACAAAAGTAAGACCTAGATAAGAAGATTAAGGAATAGCCAAAATTGGATAAAGGGAAGGAAATTAAACCAGAAATACAGGAAATCAGAGATTTTTAGTTAACTCAGAATGTCAAAAAGGCCTGAAATTGAGCCCATGAACCTGTTTCTTGGAGAAAAGAAAGAAGCAGTAATAATAGTATAGGATACTAGAGCTGAAAGGAATTTTTAAGATTATTTAGTGTAACCATTCCATTTTATAAGCAAAGAAACTGAGGCCCAGGGTAGAAAAGCCCATTACTTCCCCAAAGCTACATTGTGAGTAAGTTGGCAACCTGGTCTCTAACCCCAGATTTCTTACTTTTAGCTTAGTAATTGGTTCTACTCTATTATTTCTGATAAAAGACCTTAATGAAAGGGAGTGATTTGATCTAACTGATAAATGAGGCATATGATTAACAAATTAGATCATCTGAACATTTAAAAAGATAATCACTAATAAATCTTGTTATAAAAAAGGTTTACTTGGAATTGTTTATAATCACACAAAAATTGGAAACAATTTAATTATCCAATCATGGTAGTATAGTTAAATAATAATTTTGCAACTCTAAGAGTAGTCTTTTAAAAATAAGGTTTCTAAAGGATTTTGATGACCTCAGAAACTTTATATGAGGTTGAGGGAAAAACATGCTAGATACAAAATTATAGCAGCAGTATGATCTCAATTATGTAGAAAATATAAATGGAGAAAAATTGAGAAAGAACACAGCAGAATATGCTAATAGTAGTCATCATTGTCTGTGTTTCAGTAATGGATGAATTTTATTTTCTTATTTATAGTTTTTGTAGTGTCCACATTTTCTACAATAAATATCCATTACTTTACTAATTAGGATAAAATTGAATTGAAAATCTTGCTTTGAAATTATAATAAATCTGAAGTTACAATTTGAGATCATATTCTGTTCCTACTTTCAAAATGAAGATGACATTTTAATGTTCCTTTATTCCTTCCAAATACTGAAGATTTGCCTCCTTTATAAAATGACTCCTCACTCTGTGCACTAAGCTTTGGACAGCCTAATCACCACAGCAAGTGAGGTAGAGTTTATGTTATAGACCTGATTCATTCATTCACACATTAATTTATTCAATCAGTATTTACTAAGTACCAAGTACACATTGTTCTGTGACAATGTCTTTGCCCTCAAAAGGTGCCTCTACCTCTTGAGTACAGAAGGCAGGTAATGATCAAATGGACCAATAAATTTAAAAGTTATGGCATGATAGAATAGAAATAAAATAAACAGGGTGGTGTGAGAGAATGCAGTGTACAAGGATGGGTACCCTACCTGATGTGGCGCGGTCAGGTAAGAACTCTAGCAGGTGCTGTGGCATGTAGCCCTGATCCCCCTTCAGGGCCCGGGTTCTCCTTTCTCCAGCCGCTGGAACACTGGCTTCCATGGGTGCACAGCTGAATCACTCTGGGGATTGTCCTCAGCTGAAGGGGGGTGCCTCGCCCACATTACTTCCCCTTCCCAGGGGCAGCCCGCATCCAATGCCTGACTGATATGACATTGGATACAGTCCCTCTTGCCTCAGTACAGGACAATTCTGAAAGGCCATCCCAGCTCCAGAGCTCCGCCTGAGATTGGCTGAGGCCCCTGTTGCGAATACATCACAGCTCAACTTCTCTCTCTGTCCAATCCTACTTCCCTTACCCCTTCCAACGTATTATTCCCAAGGGCGCACCCCAATCAACTTTCTGCGAACACATTAGCACATCAGAATCTGCTGCCCAAGGAACATGACTGAAAACAGCCTTTTCTGGGAGAGAAAATACGATCTGAAATCTGAAGGGTGAGAAAAAGCCAGCCAAACGCAAAATCCTTGAACAGGAGAGAACTTGTGAATTTCAGGGAAAAGAAAGGAAGCAAGTATGGCTGTCTTTCCTAAATCCACGTGGCCAGAGAGTGGTGAAATCAGGATTCAAATCTGCGTTTGTCTGACATAGAAGTCTATGTCCCTTCTGACAAATTATAATATAATATAATATAATTATATAATAATTAAAATAATATAAAATAATTAAAATTATAATATAATATAATATAGTTATAATGTCCTTTCTCCCAGATAACATGGGCCTTTGTGGTGTGAAATGCAAGTACAGTTGGCCCTCTATATCCATGGGTTCTGCATCTGTGGATCAAAAATTTATTTGAAAAAAGAAACAGATAGTTGCCTTTGTACCAAACACATACAGACGTTATTTTTTCTTGTCATTATTCCCTTAACAATACAGTATGACAACTATTTACCTAGCATTTACAGTGTATGAGGTATTCCAAGTAATCCAAAGATGATCTAAAATATATGGAAGGATGTACGCAGGTTATGTGCAAATACTACGCCATTTTATTTCAGGAACTTGAGCATCTACGGAATTTGGTATCCATGGGGGGCCTGGAGCCAATCCTCCATGGATACCGAGGGACAAATGTGTTCTATTTTAATCATGAAACATTAGCTTTTCCAATATAATCACCAAGTTATAAGTTCTTTGAATTGGCTCCTTAGATACCCCTGCGACTTATTCTTAAAGTATCATTATTTTAAGTACCTTAGTAGTTTAAGTATATCTAATTAAATATTCTTCATATTATCTGCATGTACCAGTAGGAAGTATTCGAAAATCATGAACACATCACTAATTCCACCTGCACACAACTTGAATACATCTGTATGTACATAATAACTATATTAGATTTTTGCTCTAGTCATGTCATTAATTTAAAAATTAACCTGAGTTTTATTTTCTCATCCTGGAAAATACATTTCATAAATGTTTCCATGGTACACCTAAAATAATTAAGTAAATTTGCTGTTGGTGCTCATCAAAAGGCCACTTATCTGGATTTAGCAAAATAATACAATAAAATCTGCTGGTTTTTTGACCTCTAACAGTCCTCTGTCTGCCTTCAGTGGCCTGGTATACCTCATCTCAGTTCATTCATTCATTCACCCATTCATGAAACATTTCATTTATTGCATGATAGTAATTTGACACATTTCATGTGCCAGGCACTCTGGTGATCGCTTGGAACATACTGTGAAATTCCTCCTTGTTGGGAAATTAAAATTTAATAAGGGAAGGTAGGGCAGGAAGGTTCATCACATAAGCACACTGGTGAGTGCAGAGTTACAAAGTGAGTGCTTGAGAGAAACAGCGCATGGTTCTCTGGGTTCCCATAACAAAGAAGCCTAATGTGGACCAGGAATGGAGGGAGGGTGGTGAGAGGTAATGGGGGTTGTATGTACTGGAGAGAGGTAGAATCAGAGAAGTCTTAAGAAAATGAAATGTGAGCTGAGATCTTAGATGATGGGAAAACTCCCTTTGGCAGGAGGGACTATGGAACATTCAGGATCTGAAAGAAGCCAATATACTTGAGTTTTGAAAAATGAGCAAAGAGGTAGATGAAGCTGGAGAAGCAGACAGGGATTAGGGGATAGGGCCTTTGTAATCCATGTTGAGAGCTTTAATTTTAATTTTTTTTTTTTTTTTTTTTGTATAGCAATGGAAGGCTGTCACATTCCTCAAGTGCCAGGACTCATATTAACTTCTGGGTTTACAAAGGCAAATAGACCCTTACAAGGCCCGCGAGGGCTCACTGTCCAGTGGAGGCTTAAGCAATAATCATAGCACAGAACTAAGTACTATGATGGAGACAGGTAAAGGGTGCAACAGGAATGCTGTGGAGGGCACTCAACTCATACTGGGGATCGGGGCAGGCTTCCCAGAGGAAGTCATACCCAAAGTGAGTCTCAGAAATACACACCACACAAGATCGCATACCCCAACTGGTCTACCCAAATACGGATCTCTTAGACAAAGTGTGGGCTCTGGTCTCAGACCTATGCTTTTGCTGTTGTCTACATGAGTATTCCCAATGGAATCAAAATACCAAAGATGATGACATTCTTTTGCAAGGCCTGATGCCACCATGAGACATGTCTTAAAAGGCAAGTCTTTGTTGAGCCTCTACTATGTATAAGCCAAGAACTGGTCTCAGCATAAGGAACCAATGACAAATATTAACCCATAAATACACATGGTTGCTATTGCACAGAAGTTTTGCAAAATCATAAGGAATTCTGGTCGAGCTGGAGCTAAGAATCATAAACATGTCCCAAGTGGGAGTTGGGGACACTTCTCCGCCCATGTATTTGTTTGGAAAAAAGAGAAATGCTTTGTTGTTTTATTTATTTCAAAGAGCACTGGAGGAGAGATGATGCCAATGGAGGAGAGGTATGGTATCTGTTCTTCCCTGGGGACCGGCATTTGTTTATTTGATCGATTGCTAATTTGTTTCAGTTGAGATGAAGGGAGGAGGGACTATAGCCTGGAAGAGATTTTAGAAGCCACATAAGACTTTGGGCACAAGCTACACTGCTTCGGGGCCTAGCTAAGTGAGTGTGAAATTGGGTTGAGGAAAAAGGGAATCTCCTACCACTACCAGTGCTCCACTGCTCTACAGCCATGCACTCTGAGGGCTTAGGAAGGCCCCCAAATGGGGAAGTTATGGGTTCAGAAAAACAGCAGGAGGGCATGCAGCACACAACATTGGCAGAAGGCCCACAATTCTCTAAGAGCCCTGGCAGAGGTCTAACACAGGCATGAATGGACTTGTTCCTACATGTCTGTAAGCTGTCTCTCTCTCCTTAGTTCTCTCAGAAATAGCTAGAAGAGTCTTCTGGGGGCTTTCAGCTAAGCTTCTGCAATTATTCAGGTGGTGGTTACATGTAAGCCAAATCTGGACATTAATGTGGCAACGTCAGCATTTGTACTCAGAAAGTAATGAAGTCTAAGACTTTCCATTTATTTTAGATTGGCTTGCACAAAGAAAAGCTTTGAGGGCAGGAAAAACAAGACAACTAATGCATTATTAGCTGACCTGCTGGATAACTTTGGACAAGTCATTTTACCTCTCTGGGCTTCAGCATTCTCAAATATTAAATGGGATGGAAGATGGAAATAAATTAATGATCCCTAAACCAGTAGACAAAAGGCTCAGAGCAAAGAGTGGGTGCAACATTACTAAAGTATATCTGAGAACCATTGAATTGATAAAAGTCTGAAACCCACCATACCCCTGGGCTTCCAGTAAGCCAGAAAAGTTCTTTGTTAGCTATGCTCCATTTATCTGACTTTGTTTCTGTAGGATTTCCTAGACTCCACCCTCTTCCAGACCCAATCCTTATCTCTATAGCAGTTCTGAGCCTCACCTTTAGCAGCAGTGTGTTCAAAAATGAATCTCTCAATACTGATTTCACCAGCTTAGGCTTCTATTCTAAATTTTGCAGTAGCTTCTGTGACATTTGTGATGTTTCCATAACTTTAAAGATATGGATTTGCAAGGTGTAATGAGGCTGTTTCAGACATCAGAGAGGAAAAGACAATAGAATTTGGTGACTGAAGGGATCTGGTGACCAAGAGAGGGGTGAGACAAAGAAATGAGTCTGTTAATTGAGAAAAGGGTGGTGCTATTTACAAGTGGAAGTTGAAAGAGAGAAAGAGAAAGAGAGCTGGTTTAGAAGCCGAGGGAATAATCTCATCTTTGGACCTGCTGAGTCTGAGATGCCAGCAAGACAGGCAGAGAAAGACTCAGGAGTTCCCCGCAACTGAGGCATTGGAGGAAGCCAAAGGTTTATAGGGAAAGCAAAAGAACAGAATATTACTTATTGAGCACTTACTATATGCCATTTGTGAACAGGCATACTACATCAGTGTTCTCAGTAAATGTTCACAATGAGGAAAGTATTCTCATTGCCATTTTATAGACAGGGAAATCCAAATTGGAGGAAATTGAGTCATCGGCCCAAAGTCACACAGCTCAAAAGACCTGGATTTGAACATAGATCTCTTTGATGTCAGGATGTGTTCCTTTTCCACTACACTCTGCCTCCTTTGTTATAACAAAAGTATAAAACTAGAACCCCGGATCTTGATGATTTCTGCATGTGTCATATTTAGTTTGTGCTTTAAACATCTAGTTTCGTAGTCCCTATTATGTATAAAGATGCTATTTACATTTTATTTTAACACAGAGCTGAGTATCATCATTCTAGTCCTTGAAACATAAAAGGTTTGAGCACACTTTGGCAGCCAAAATCTTTGTTTTCAATTTGGGAACCAGTGAGATGCTGAAATTAAGGCCTAAACATCCACTCAAAGCTGGCTAGCTCCTACGAGTCCTTTAGAACATCTTTCTATCTAGCAGCCAGCTTAGTGACCAGGCGCAGGAAACCAACTAAGGACCCCAGAACCAATGGCTGAGGAGACTGGTTCCTGTGGCGCTGGCTACCAGAAAGACCGCCCCGGTGTGGGAACAGCCTGAACCAACTCATTTTGGTCCTCTTGTCTGAGAGTTTGAAGATAATGAAATTGCTTTGGGATTTGTGCTTCTCACTCTGGTAGGCCTGGAACAGAGCTGCCCAGGCCACTGCAGCTGGGCAGAGCTCCTGCGCCCCTGGCTTGTTCTCTTTGGCTTGGGAGCAGCCGCATCTCAGCTTCTGTCATTGGTTTGAGCTTCTCTGAAAATAGAAGTCTTGGATCCATGATGAGTGCAGAATCTCCTATTTTCAGATGCATTTTTGTCATAGATAAGATGGTTTTCAATTGAGATGTAAATCATATCTCTGTGTCTTGCTTCTTAGGGGTGGCAGTTAAAATTCACCTGATTTAAACAGAAAATGGCAAGTTTGTATCAAGCTGCCTTCACAGCTTTGACGGGTAGAACAGCAGCTACAGAGGCTCATAGAGATGTGCTTTGAAAGCAGTTACATGATTCTTTACAAGGTAAGGTGCAGTACAAAAAGTTACCGTTTTCTGATGGCTTCTCCTAGAAAGGAGCTCTGTGAACTGGATGGCGGAACAGAAGAGGACGCCCCCTTCCCACCCAAGCCAAGCCATTTGTCTCAAATTCCACAGGTTAACATAAACCCTGAGAGAGCCACGCCTCACCCCCCGGAAGGCTGCCATTCCTCTCTGGGCTCAGTGACCCTCTAAGTATTTTGTTTGCATTTTCTGGGTTTGCGTATCTTTTAACACCCTCGCCTCTTTGTCAGGTTAACCCTGTACAAAATCATCCTCATAGACTCAGCTCAGGTGTCATCTCCTTTGGAAATCTGTGACCTCTCCATCCCAGGCTGCTTCAGGAATCCTTTTTGGTGTTCTTCTAGCACCTCCTATATCTCTCTAACGCTGATTTTACTTACTATGTTGTTTTATAAGTGTCTCTTTACGTGTCCATCTTTCCCCTTGAGGTAGAGATCAGATAGTTGCCCAAACAGATTTTCCCCTTTTCTCCTGGGCACATGGGAAGACTATACTTCCCAGGTTCTTTCCTAGTTAGAGATGACCGTATGGTGATATGAGTCAAGCAGGAGAGACGGTGCCATCCTCCACATGCTGTCCTTTCCTTGTCTGCCGGCCAGATGTAGAGAGAATAGAGGACTCCAAGTTTCTAAGGATGGTGAAGCCATTAGACAAGAGAAGACTGGGTCCCTAAAAGCCTGCCTGTAAAAGTGTCCCTCACCACTGACCCATATTATATTGGGACTTGAGCAAGAAACAAACTGCTAAACTTTCCATGAGGGTTTTGCAGTAACTAGTCTTCCCTGAGTTATATGTCCTTACTTAACTATTGGCCCCTGGAGGGGCCACAGCATCTTGATGTGTTCACTAGCTAGCACAGTGCCTAGCAAATGGTCAACACTCAATTAATATGTGAGGAATGAAAACATTTTACCTCTACTTGTTGATCAAATTTCTCACAAGAGAGACTATCAAGCTAAATCTTTCCCATTTATAACTGCAGTGATTGTTTTTTGATAAACTAACCAAAAACTTTATTTTTATTCTTGCAACAATCTCTTACTAGCATTCTATACACTTTGAACTTAAATTTAAATAGCAAGTTGAATTGGTATAAGCAATAGAATAAGGCCCTGGAATATGATCACTGAGTTCTCCTTCTAGACTGGTGCCCATACATTCATTAATCAACACTGCTTGGATAATCAACAAGCAATTAAAGCAGCAATTATTCAACCAGCAATTAAACTAGGTAACTCTACTATTACTCCAGTCCACATTTTTCCATTTTATTGGCAAGAAAAGTCTTTGTTTGATGCCTTGATAAATTTAGGTTCCTCATCTCTATAGCATTCCTATAATTTCCTAGCCTGGGAACTACACACAAAATGGAAATTATGGCTTGACTTGTTAGCTCTCCTTAGGGAATCCATGTTGGTTCCTATGTATCCTCTTATAAACTGCTCATGTAACATCTATTGGGAAATTTTCTTGGGAATCACCACTTAGCTTAGCAGTCTGGAGTTCAGAAACTGTTTTCCCCTTTGTGAAAGACTTTGCAGTTATCCATCTCTATTATCCTAACACCTTTCTTATTGTCCATGATTTCTCAAAGATGACAGTGGTCCTACAATGGCATCAGACAATTCCTTTGGTCCCTACAGAGGTAGTTCACCTGAGTTTTGACAACTTGAACTAACTTCAAGAAACTAGGCAGTATCTTATGATTGGTCTCATATTCTCTCTTTAAAAACAAACAAACAAACAAAAAAGTCTGCTTTATGGTTTACGATTGAGGAGACCTAGCAGCTTTCCACTCCTTGTTAACTGGACACTATTTGCAGCCAGGCAGGGGTCCTGTCCCTCCCGTTCCTTCCTTTTTTCTTTCCTTCTTTCTTTTAAATTAAGGTGAATTCACATAACATACAGTTAGCCATTTTAAAGCGTGTGATTCAGTGGCATTTTGTGCATTCACAATGTTGTGCAACCACCACCTCTCTCTAGTTTTAAGTTGTTGTCATCACCCCAGAAGAATACCACATACCCAGTAAGTAACCACTCCCTATTCCCTCTTGCCCCCATCTCCTGGCAACCTCTAATCTGCTTTTTCTCCCTATGGATTTAACTATTCTGGATATTTCACAAGATAGAACTCGTACGATATGTGACCATTTGTATCTGTCTTTTTTCATTTAGCATAGCATCTTCAGGGTTCATTCAAGTTGTGGCATATATTGGCACTTTATTTCCTTTCTAAAAAAATTATTTTATTTATCTATTATTTTTTTTTGAAATTGACAAATGACAAATTACATATATTTACGGTATACAATGTGACGTTTTGATATTTTTTCTTTTTATGACTGAATTATATTCCATTATATGCGTATACCATAATTTGTTTATCCATTCATCCTTTGATGAACACTTGAGTTGTTTCTCCCTTTTGACTATTAAGAATAACGTTGCTATAAGCATTCATATACAAGTTTCTGTGTGGGCATATGTTTTTATTTCTTTTAAGTATATATCTAGGAGTGGAATTGCTGGGTCATATGGTAATTCTATGTTTAGCTTTTTAAGGAAACTCCAAACAGTTTTCCACAGTGGCTGCACTATTTTACATTCCTGCCAGCATTATACAACGGTTCCTATTTCTCCATATCCTCACCAACAATTATTTTCCTTTTTAAATTGTTTTTTAAAATTATATATATTTTCATTTTATTCCATTTTTGTTTTATTTCGTTTATTTTTTATATATTTATTAATAATATGGCTGTTATTAGCCTTTCTAGTGGGTATGAAGTGGTATCTCATTGTGGTTTTGATTTTCATTGCCTTAATTATCAATGACGTTGAACATTTTTTCCTGTGCTTTTTGGCCATTTGTATAACTTCTTTGGAGAAATGTCTTTTCAAGTTCTTTGCTCATTTCTAAATTGGCTTGTTTATCTTTTGTTGTTAAAAGTTCTTTTATACTTGAAAATTAAACCCTTATTGGATATATGATTTGCAAATATTTTCTCCTGTTCTGTAGGTTGTCTTTTCACATTTTTGACAATGTTCTTTGATGCACAAAAGGTTTTAACTTTTATGAAACCCAATTTATCTATTTTTTCTTTTGTTGCTTGTGTTTTTGGTGTTAAATCTAAGAATCCATTGCCATATCCAAGGTTATAAAGATTTACCTTCATGTTTTCTTTTAATAGTTTTATTGTTTTAGCTCTTATATTTAGGTCATTCATCCATTTTGAGTTAGTTTTTGTAATGGACTGAGGCAGGGTCTAAATTCATTTTTTCATGTCCTTATCCAGTTGTCCCAGCACATTATGATGAAGAGACTATTCTCTCCTTACTGAGTGGTTTGGCACCCTGTTGGAAATGAATTGGCCATAGATATTTAGGTTATTTTCTGGATTCTCAATTCCATTTCATTGATCTATATATCTATCCCTATGCTGGTAGCACACAATTTTGATTCCTGTAGTTAGCTTTGAAGTAAATTTTGAAATTGGGAAGTGTGAGCCTTGCAACTTTATTTTTATTTTTCAATATTTTTTGGCTATTCAAGGCCCCTTGGAATTTTGTGTGTATTTGAGGTTTGGCTTTTCCATTTCTTCAAAAAGGCCACTAGAATTTTTGTAGGGATTGCATTGAATGTGTAGAATTCTTTGGGGAGTATTGTCATTTTAACAATATTAAGTCCTTTAATCCATGAACATAGGATGTCTTTCCATTTAATTAGGTCTTCTTTAATTCTTTCAGCAATATTTTATAGTTTTTATTGAGGAAGTCTTTTACCTCCTTGGATAAATTTATTCCTAGGTATTTTATTCTTTTGGATGTTATTGTAAATTGAATTGTTTTCTTAATTTCCTTTTCATATTGTTCATTGCTGGTCTATAGATACACAACTGATTTCTGTTTGTTAATCTTTTACCCTGAAACTTTGCTGAATTAACTTTTTAGCTTCAGCAGTGATTTTGTGGGTTCTTTGGTATTTTCTATATATATAGAATCATGTCATCTGAAAATAGAAATAGTTTTACTTCTTCCTTTCCAATTTAGATAGCTCTTATTCCTTTCCCTACTTAATTGCTCTGGCTAGGACTTTCAATGCAATGTTGAGTAGTAGTGGTGAAAGTTGGCATCCTTGTCTTGTCCCTGATCTTAGAGGAAAAGATTTTAGTCTTTTGCCATAGTATAATGTTAACTATGAATTTTTCATAAAAATCTTTTATACCTAGTTTGCTAAATATACTTTTGTACTTAGTCTGTCAAGTGTTTTGCCATGAATAGGTGTTGAGTTTTTTTAAATGCTTTCTCCACATTTATTGAGATTTTTAAAAAATAGTGTGTTACATTGACTGATTTTATGTTGAACTACCCTTGCATTCCTGGGATAAATCCCACTTAGTCATGGTGTATAATATACTTTTAATGCACTGCTAGGTTTAATTTGATAGTATTTTGTTGGGGTTTTTTTGCATCTATATTCATTCAGCATATTGGTCTGTAGTTTTCTTTTCTTGTGGCATCTTTGTGTGGCTTTTGTGTCTGTTCTGTATAATACTTGGTCAGTTTTTTTTTTTTTGCTCTGAAAATGTCAGTAAAGACCCTTTCAGTTGTCTTTGTAAGGTTTGCAATTCTCACCTCATTCTGGACTTTAGTTTCCTTGAGTATTTTGTTTGTATACCTGTCTTTATGATGTGCACTTCCTCCTTTCTTCTCCACATACATCTTTTTACATCTTTACTATATTCACCTTTACATACAACTCATCAGAGATATTCTTGTGCAGTGACACAGATATTTCCCATTTCTTCCTCTTCAAGATCAATCATGGCAACTTCCAGTATTTCTTGTTTTAGAGCTCATCATTCCTCTCTATGCTCTCTACACATGTCAGACTGTCCTGGTATATGGTAAACACTAAACAAGTATTTCTCTAATAAATCAATAATGACAACATCAATTGAACACGTATTTTATGCCAGGGACTATTCTCAGCACTTGGCATAAATTACCTCATTTTTTTCCTCCTGGTAACTTAAGAATCAGGTATTATAATTTTTCCCACTTGACAGATATGAAAAATAAGAGACTGAAATATTAAGCAAGTTGCCCAATGTCACTAATCTAGGAAGTGACAGAGTTAGCACTCAAACCTAGGCTGTCTGACTCCAGAATCATCTTCTTAACCACTGTGGCCTACTGAATAGACTAAATAAATAAAGGCCCATGTGCTTACTCATATATTTACTCTGAACATTTTAGGTTCTGGATTCCTAAATATAGTTCAAGGCACCCAGCTGATTATGCCTGCTGTTCTCTGTCTTCACTGTTACAAAACCACGCTCCTGCTTCACTTACCACCTTTATTAATTACATCCATGCATCCAGGCACTTAAATTTGCATCGAATCTTTCTTTCCCCACTGTTCTCCCTCAAATCCCACTCAGGGTTAGTTATCAAGTTCTGGGAATAAGTGTTTCCAAGTTGGCATGTTAGACTGTCCTGTCAATCAGCTGCAAAATAATTTACTATTGCTAATAATAAAATGCCAAAGTT
Organism: Daubentonia madagascariensis; assembly: GCA_023783475.1. Lineage (NCBI taxonomy): Eukaryota > Metazoa > Chordata > Mammalia > Primates > Daubentoniidae > Daubentonia > Daubentonia madagascariensis. The sequence goes on along the minus strand of JAKFHU010000747.1, from coordinate 10,721,043 downwards.
ATAAATGATTTACTTTTTGACAAGTATATAAAATAGAGGGGAGTCAAAATCAACTCTATAAGTCATCCTTCTCACTCACATGAATTCTGACTTTTTTTTCTTTAATGCTAGAGAAATGGATATAAGTGAGGTCAGCAAGCTGGAAATTGTACATATCACTAAATATGCCCACATGATTGAGTAGCGCAAATGACCTTTATCATGTGTGACAGCTGAACAGAAAGGGTAGACAGTTGCTGCTGTGGAATACATCTCTACTATGTCTCTAATATTTACATCCTTTCCCTTCCATTCTCTTCATCACTATGCCTGGTTTAGATTTAGGTCATTTAGCTTCCTAGTCGATCTCCCTGCCTCATGTCTCAATTTTCCATCCCATCGGGAAGTCCATTGTTGACCCTACTGTAGGCTGATTTTCCTGCAGCACAACTCTGATGAGCCATCACTTCCTTGTTCACCTGATAATGTCCTCCCAGGGTATTTGCAGCACCTGTAAAGTGTCTCTACCATCTTTATCTCAAATGACTCCTTTTCTCCTCCTCTGTATGTCAGTTAAACAGGATAACATTGCTTTTCCCAATCCTTCCGGATCATTCCCCTGGAGTTACCTTCCCCTGCTTTTTTATAAGATGCCTCATCTTACAAGAGCCAGCTTGAAAAAACTCTGATGTTCTTTGTGCATTGAAATGCAAAGATCTCCAAAATACACTGTTAAGTGAAAATAGCATTGTGTGGAAAAGTGTATATAATATGCCACATTTTAAGTAAGAAATTGGAGAAAAAAAGGTTACATGTATCTGAATTGTTTTTGTTTTGTCTTGTCTTGTCTTGTTTTTGCTTAGATTCGTAGAGGGAAATTCTGAAAGGACACAAGAGACTACCTGGTTTGGGTTGGTGGGGATAGAGATGGCAGAGGAAAGAGGTAAGAGTGGGACTTTTCACCAGATACCATATGTATCAGTCTGATCAACGAGAATCTATTACCTTATCAGAAATAAAAATTAATAAACAATCATCAAAACTAAAGCAACCTCTAGAGGAAATTTCTCAATATCCTGCTCTATGTTCCCAAAGCACATTATGTGCAACATTTTAATAGCATGTTTCATATTGTGCCTTAAGTTTAAGTAACTTGAGTTTCTTTTCTGTATCTTGAAATACGTTTTAAAGAGTCTGAGCAAGTATTCTGACTTATTCATTGCTTTATTCTTCCCTCATGACTGGTAACAATGCCTTACAAATGGCTGGGGATTAGGATATTTCTGAACTTGAAGAAAGCTGCTCCCCAGCCTCAAGGGTTTGATGAATAGAGGACTCAAAGGAAGCATCTCCTCATTAGTTCTAGAAAAACAATTGACTGTGTTTCCCTTCTCAGGATGTTCAGAATTAAGAGGGATCTTAATGAAAGATAAATGAGTCTTCTGATTCATTGACCATTTCAGGCTCATTGGCTTCATTCATTCATGCATTCAGTCACTCATTCACTCAATAAATATATATTTAGGGTCTAATTTGTGTCAGGCACTGTGCAAGACATTGAGCATCCAGTGATGAGAGAGAAAAGGAACAAGAAAATGTAAAATAAGTTTGTATTATAAATTTAAATTGTGACCAGTGCCAGAAAGGAAACAAGTCCTGCCATGAACATCTCTCCCCAAACTGTCCAGTCTTCCAAGATTACTTTTTTCTTTTTAATTAAACAATAGGAATCTAGTTCTCACACTTCTGGAGGCTGGGAAATCAAGATCAAGGTGCCTGCCGATCTGGAGTCTGGTCAAGGCACTCTTCTTGGTTTTCGGATGGTCCATCTTCTTGTTATTTCTTCACATGGCAAGAGCAGAGAGCCATGTGCAAGTTCTCATATCTGTTCTTGTTAGGGCACTAATCTTCATGAGGGTTCCATCCTCATGACCTAATTATCTCCCAAAAGCCCCACCTCCTAATACTAAAAAATTGGATGTTGGAATTCCAACATATACATTTGGGGGGGGACACCAACATTCAGTCCATGACATTTCACCCCTGGCCCCCCAAAATTCCTGTCCTTGCATGCAAAATACTTTTATTTCATCCCAAAAACCACAAACGTCTTAACCTATTCCAGTATCAACTCTAAAGCCAAAAGTTCAAAGTCTCACCTAAATATCATCTGAATAAGATATGGATAAGACTCAAGGTAACAATTTATCCTGAGGAAAAATTTCTCTCCAGCTATGAATCTGTGAAACCAAAGTTCTATGCTTCCAAAGTACAACAGTGGGACAGACATAGGATAGACATTCCCACTCCAAAAGGGAGAAGGGGTGACAAGTCCCAAGTAAGTTCAAAACCTAGCAAGACAAGCTACCTGAGCTCTTAAGGCTTGAAAATAATCCTCTTTGGCAAAATACTCTGCCTTCTAAACCCACTGAGGCAGCAGTGCCACCCTGAGGACCTGTTGGGTGGTGGTCCAGCTTCCCCAGCAGTGGTCAAGTGCCCCAGGCTCTGGGGGGCCCCACCCTTATGTAGAATTACTTTTTACTCCTCTCACCAGCCCATCTTACCCCGATCAAATAAGTTTTTATTAATAATTTTTTGTTTTTAACTTAAATGAACTTCTTAATGGTGGAATCATATCTAATGGAAAAACATTGCAGATAAGGAAGTCTAGAGATCTAGAGGAATCAATGTGGCAAAGATTCAGCTTGAGCAAGTCCACAGAGTGGCTTTCATTTCTTCTGATTCTCTAGCTGATCCCAGGGGTATTTGGCATGATTGTGTAGAAGGAGCACCAACTGCAATTTTATACATGAATTACTTATCATGTATATCTTAACTTATGCATTAATTTATCTTTTGATTAGGCCCCATGATGGTGAAGACTTGCTTCTTGAATAAAGGGAGAGCCATGGCTTTATAAGTGCTTGGTAGGAATGGCAGGCATCTCCACAAAGCAGAGATTTTCAATCCTGACTGCACAGTGGAATCATCTGGGGTGATTTTAAAAAGTATGATGCTTGAAACCCACCTCTAATTTATTCTTAATTAATTGGTCTGGAGTGAAAGAAAGGAATGGATAATTTCAAAAGGCTGCCTAGCTGATGCTAAGGTACAGTTAAGGTTCAGAACCACTCTTATAAAGCAATTTGTAAGTGAAAACCCATGGCCTCAAGGGATTTATAATCCATCACAAGGTAGAGTAGAATAAGAAAATTGGAAAAATTATGTTGACTAGAAATAGTTGAACAAAGAGTAGGAAGATTCTTAACAGCAACATTTATTATTTGTTGCATTTGTTATAGGTGATGACAACCTGAAATATAGGCTTTACTTCCCCTTTTTTACAAGTGAGAAAACCAAGTCTTGTTTCAGTTAAATGGCATGCTCTTGGTCCCAAGACTACTAAGTAAGAAGGAAAGAATTTGATCTCAGATTTTAGTTCAATTCCAAAATCTAAGCTTTTTAAATTTTGCCATTATGAGGCAAGCATTGTGTTAGGCCTTTTCACTTACATCATTTAATTTTTCGAATAATCCCAGCATCTTGGTATTGTTAAGCAAACTGACCTTTAGAAAATAACTAACTTCCCAAGGTCATATAGCCAGTAAGTAACTGCTATGGATTGAATATTTGGGTCTCCCCAAAATTTATATGTTGAAATCCTAATCCCCAATGTGATGGCATTAGGAGATGTGGCCTTTGAGACGTAATTAGGTCATGATGGGATTAGTGCCCCTCTAAGGAGAGGTACAAGAGCTTGTTTCCTCTCTCTCTCTCTCCACTATTTGAGTATACAACAGTAAGCCATTTGCAAACCAGAAGAGGGCCCTCACCAGAACCCAAGCATACGGGCATCCTGATCTTGTACTGCCAGCCTCCAGAACTGCGAGAAATAAATGTTTATTGTCTAAGCCACCCACTCTATGGTAATTTGTTATAGTAGCCCAATCTGACTAAGACAGTAACAAAACCAGACTCTAATCCTGTGTCTGCCTGATTCCAAAATTATGCTCTTCTCTCCATACGGAAGACAAAACTGTAAAAAAAAAAAAATCTTTAGGAGCTTTTTAACTTGATCAGTGAAATATAAATTGTCTGGACTTAAGACATCTCATGCATTCAGGACAATAATAGGGAATTAAGAAGTCACAGTAACGAACTGAATGTGAGCACACAGGAAAGGGAAAAATAATTAGAACTCTAAGACCCCATCTTTGGGGTCCAGAGCAGACTGGTATCACCCATAGGCTCTAAATCTAATTAGGTTTAAAGAGTGAAAGGTGGGGATGTTAGTGAATCCCGCTAATTTGTCCTACAGATATGAACATTCCTCCAGGTGTTTATCTTGTTTCTCAAACTGGCCTCCACACAGTTAAGTGGTGTGTGCCTGGAAGGACATAGAGACACAGCTAACTATGGCACATGACCTTGAAGCATCATTGTTATTCAAATATTTAAGGTAAATTTATATCATTGAACTGGCATGAAAATTAAAACTTGATAAAACATATGAACAATCATGACTATGTTTATAAATATTGATGACAAAATAGCATGAATTTAAAGACAGAACTGGGGGTTTTAAGTAACTGCTTCCTTTGCAAGGGAATCACTTTGGTAAAAGCCACCAGGAAATACAGGGATACATGTTCATTTTCCCCTTTTGTGAGCTATACTTCTTTGAAAAGTTTACAAAACACTGCTACAAAGAGGAGTGGAGGTGTTGTACAATTAATCAAAATTCCAAGCTTGGAAAGACTGGAGGAGTTACCAAATCATAGTTAGTCATGGCAAAGTTAGAATAAAAGTTAAGCAGAATCAGATGGAGATTTGCCCTTGTTACTTGACTTGAAGAGATTTCAGAAAAACTCAAGGTTACGGACAGAAAGGAAATCAAACTCAATGGAATATACAGTCATCCTTCAGTATTCATGGGGGATTGGTTCCAGGATTCTGCATTTACCTAAATTTGTGGATGTTCAAGTCTCTTATATCAAATGGTATAGTATTTACATATAACGTACATACATCCTCCTATATACTTTAATCATCCCTAGATTACTTATAATACTTAATATTATGCCTATGTATCATGTCATTTGCATGGATTCAACATTGTACTTGGAGTGCCACAAATTCAAGTTTTACTTTTTGTAACTATGTGAAAAAAAATTTTTTTTAAATATTTTTGATCCTAAGTCAGTTGAATCCATGGATGTGGAACTCATGGATACAGAGGGATGACTGTACTTGTGGTTAAAACTTACAGGTTCTAATTTTGGTTCCTGTGTATAACTTTGAAAATTACTTCTGTTTAGGTTTCTCATCCATAAAACAGAACTGGCAAAATATTTTAGGCCAAACTGTTTCAAGGATTCTGTGATGATTAAGAAATAAGCTGTAAGGTACTTAGTGAATACAAAGTCCTGGAAGATGCTAAACAATAAAATATTCCAGAAAGCTGTGAAATTGCGGGGTTTTTTTTTAAAGCAAACTTGAAACCTGAGAACATACTGTTTGATTTATTTCTGTGAAAGGGAGTAAACATGATTACACAAAACCAAAGTACATGAATTTTCAGTGTATAATAGCAGAAACTTGCCATATACAGACATTTGCCACTGGACCTGTGCTTCTTTTTAAAGAAAGTTTTGGAGTCAGGGAGACTTGAATTATTCTCTTGTCATTGTTGTACACAAAGACAGCGGGCTACTTTGTGACTTAACATTATCCCTCTACCAGACACATTCCTCAAGACTGAAAATGACAGCTCCTTCCCCTCAGGAGTGACTTCATAGTTCTCCATATCCCTGGGCCTTGTTCTGTGCTTTTTGAATTTGGGTGACTGGCTCAAGGTAAAAAATGCAATGGGGATACTCACAGAATAAGCCAGTATGAGAGTTAAAAAGTTTTTGTTTTAAAAGAAGTACAGACATATTATGGAATAGAAGGCAACTTCACATGCACTTTTAAGCTAAAACATGAGCATTCGAAAGAAAAAAAGAAGAGCTCTCCTTATCGCAGGCCACTTGAACTGTGTTTTCTGGCGACCCAGGAACTTCCGCTGTAGGAAGCATTTGAGAGCAGACCCTTTCCAGAGTAGAGGAATGATAACTGCCAAGATCACCATGCCCCTCCCGTCTGTTGCCTCCATTCTGGATTTCTATCCCCCTTCCTGCCTTAGTCGTCTCTTCCGGAAAACGTGGGGAATGAAAATATATTCCCCAACAACCTAACAGGGGTGATTTGAACATCAACTGAGATAATATACATGAAAATGCTTTTAAAACAGGAAATATTAGACAAATGGTAGTAGTAAGTTTTAATTACTATAGTATAGTGTCTTCATGCCTTATTTAGCACTTAAGTATTTAAATAATAATGTATCACTTTACATATATTGGAACTTCTTAGATTGTTTCTGTGTACTGTATTTTGTGTTTAAAATAAACCACAAGCTCCTTGGCTCTTATTTCTTTGTACCAAAATAATACACTGACTGTGAAAGATGCTCACATACCTTTTAAAATGATTTTAATATAATCATCATTGAAAAGATGCTTCCTATCTGCATGGAGGAAGGGCTCTGTATTTTTCCATTGTAAGATTTATGGTAGGTATCTGTCATTTTTGCCTGCCTGGTACTTTTTCATCCTTCTCTAATAATTCACCCAAATTTTCCTTACAAATTCATTCCTGCCTTTCCCACTCACAATGATTTCATTGGCGTTGACTATCCCCTAGATGTAGGGTGGGCACGTGGCCTCTTCCTGAAGAGATTGTATTCTGAACAATTCAAATTAGGCCCAGAATATCTGTAAAACTGCTGGGGAGGAGAAATTCTCTTTCTGTGAGGGTACTGAGAACACAAAGGCTAATGTTGGGGCTTCTGGATGCCATTTTGTCACCATAAGGAGAAAATACGCCTGGCTATGGAACACTTACAGAAGAAAGATGAAAAGAATGAGTTGAAGTCAGAAAATCTCCTTTGAACCCTGTTTATAGTCATGACCGGGTAGTGGACCATTTTGATCTGTGAGCCAATTATTCCATTTTTTTTTAGACAGTTCAAGCTTGGAGTTTTTTTTGTCTCTTAACCCAAAAGAATTTTGACTACAACAACATTTATCGTACTTTGGGCATAACTTGTTGGATATCTGTCTTCCCTATGACGCTGAAGACTGTAAGGATGGGGGTTCACACTGGTATTTTTGAATTCTATATCCCCAGCATCAGATACGGAACTTGCAGATAGTAGTAGCTCATTAAATATTGGTTGAATAAATGAATGACAAAAATAAAAACAATAGAAAGCCTTTATCCAAGGAAATTTTTAGAATTAACTATCTGGAATGTAATTGGGTGGTTGATATTGATTCCCAGGGAAATTTTAGCCAGCAGAGGTAAAAAGTTTGAGAGGGCACTTGTTTCCAAAGGAGATATACAGGCATACCTCATTTTATTGTGCTTCACAGATATTGCATTTTTTACAATGTGAAGGGTTATGGCAACTTTGTGTACAGCAAGCTTATTTGCACCATTTTTCTAAGAACATGTGCTCACTTTCTGTCTCTGTTACATTTTGGTAATTCTTGCAATATTTCAAACTTTTTCATTATTATTTTATCTATTATGATGATCTGTGACAAGTGATCTCTGATATTACTATTGTAATTGTTTTGGGGCACTACAAATTGCACCCTCCCTATTTCCTGAGACACAACAATATTTAAATTAGGCCAATTAAGAACCCAACAATGGCCTCTAAGTGTTCAAGTGAAAGGAAGAGTCGCACATCTATTTTAAATCAAAAGCTAGAAATTATTAAGCATAGTGAGGAAGGCAGGTTGAAAGCTGAGACAGGCTGAAAGGTAGGCTTCTTGTGCCAAAAAACCAAATTGTGAATGCCAAAAAAAAAAGTTCTTGAAGGAAATTAAAAGTGCTACTCCATCAAACACATGAATGGTAAGAAAGCAAAATAGCCTTATTGCTAATATGGAGAAAGTTTTAGTGGTCTGGGTAGAAGATCAAATTAGCCACAACATTCCCTTAAAACCAAAACCTAATCCAGAGCAAGGGCCTAACTTTCTTCAGTCCTGTGCTAGCTGAGAGAGGTGAGGAGCCTGCAGAAGAAAAGTCTGAAGCTAGCAGAGGTTGGTTCATGAGGTTTAAGGAAAGAAGCCATGTCTACAATATAGAAGTGTGAGGTGAAACAGCAAGTGCTGATGTAGAAACTGCAGCAAGTTATCCAGAAGATCTAGCTAACCTCATTGGTGATGGTGGCTACACTAAACAACACAGTTTTCAATGTAGACAACCTATTATTGGAAGAAGATGCCATCTAGGACTTTCATAGTTAGAGGTGAGAAGTCAATGTCTGGCTTCAAATCTTCAAAGGACAGGTTGACTCTCTTGTTAGGGATTAATGAAGCTGGTGACTTTGAGTAGAAGCCAACGCTCATTTACCATTCTGAAAATTCTAGGGCCCTTAAGAATTACACTAAATCTACTCTGCCTGTGCTCTAGAAATGGAATAACAAAACCTGAATGACAGCACATCTGTTTACATCATGATTTACTGAATATTTTAAGCTCACTGTTGAGACCTACTGCTCAGGAAAAAAAAAGATTCTTTTCAAAATATTACTGCTCATTGACAATATACCTAGTTATCCAAGAGCTCTGATGGAGACATGCAAGGAGATGAAGATTGCTTTCATGCCTGCTAACATGGCATCCATACTTTAGCCTATGGATCAAAGAGTCATTTTGTCTTTCATGTCTTATTATTTAAGAACTACATTTTTCAAATTATATCTTCCATATAATAAGATCATATCTTATTATATGGCATATGATTCCTCTGATGGATCTGGGCAAAGTAAATTGAAAACCCTTCTGGAAAAGATTCACCATTCTAGATTCCATTAAGAACACTTACAATTCATGGGAGGAGGTCAAAATAACAACTTTAACAGGAGCTTGAAAGAAGTTGATTTCAACCCTCATGGATAACTTTGAGGGGTTCAAGACTTCAGTGAAGGAAGTAACTTCAGATATGTGGAAATAACAAAAGAATAGAATTAGAAGTGGAACCTAAAGATGTGACTGAATTGCTTCAATCTCATGATAAAACTTGCACAGATAAGGAATTGCTTCTTACAGATAAGCAAAGGAAGTGGTTGCTTGAGATGGAATCTACTCCTGGTGAAGATGCTGTGAACATTGTTGAAATGACAACCAAAGATTTAGAATAGTACACAAATTTAGTTGATAAAGCAGCAGCAGGGTTTCAGAGGATTAATTCCAACTTTTAAAGAAATTCTATTGTGGGTAGAATGCTATCAAACAGCATCACATGCTACAGAGAAATCTTTCATAAATGGAAGAGTCAATTGATACAGCAAACTTCATTGTTGTCTTATTTTTAAAAATTGCCACAGCCACCCCAACCCACCCCAACCTTCAGCAACCACCACCCTGTTCAGTCAACAGCCATCAACATCAAGGCAAAACCCGCCACCAGCAAAAGATTATGACTCACTGAAAGCTCAGATGCTCATTAGCATTTTTAGCGAGAAAGTATTTTTTCATTAAGGTATGTACATTGTTTTTTTAGACATGATGCCATTGCACACTTATTAGACTATGGTATAATATAAATATAACTTTTATATGCACTGAGAAACAAGAAAAATATTGTGTGACTCCTTTGTTGTGATATTCAATTTATTGTAGTGGTCTGGAACTGAACCTACAATATTTTCAAGGTGTGCCTGGAATTCATTCTCCTCCTTTCCACTCTTGACCACTTTGCAACTTCTTTCTAGCATACCCAATCCTTATTAAAGTAAAAAAGTCTCAACATTTCCTAGAAGTTGACACTTTCAAATATAATTCCTATCATAAAAAAGATTAGAAAAGTTATAGTATGTCTCCCCCTCTTCCCCCTTTGAGACTGTTACCTTTCTTCTTTTCTTTAGGTTACAATCTGGAATTCTCAAAAGTCTGCCCACATATTATTTAGCCTACAGTGTTTGCACGGGTCCTCCCTATAAATTCCCTACCTTACTCTCAACCAGGACTTACCTAGCATGACACAGGTCTTAGGCTAATTTTCATCTCTGTGCAGTAATTAACATTAATTCACTAGAGATTATGACCAAGAAGCACCACTAACTTTAAACTGTGTCCTTCCTATTGTCCAATATACTTCAAAATTTGTTGAATTTGGAAGTATCCATGTATTCATTCACATTTCCACATGTCCATCTAAATCATATTCAATTGGTTACAGGGAAAACTATGGCAAGAACAAGTTTAGTGTATAATAGTCTGAATGTGCATCATTCAGGTTTCCAGGAGATGCTTCAAACACTAACCAATCCAAGAATTTAACACCATGGTTATTAATTAAAAATTGAAATCCCAAATATGGGAGATAGTTAGAATAAGAAAAGAAATGAATGAGGTGACTCATTATAGGGATTATTCTTGAATTTTGTAATGAATTGTCTTTGGTTCTTGTTGATATCCTCAGTTTCACTGTTTGGAGATTGCAGTGCAGGTGTTCAACAGGTACTTGACTAAAGGAGCTTGATCACCCTATCGATCACCATAGCTATTTAGGCTTAGTCCTGAAAGCTGTGCATTCCTTTCTTTATTCACTCTAATCAGCATTCACTCTGAGTGCTATTATACTGCCTTGTAGACGATATTGTTTTGCAACCTTAAAGTCAGCAATTCTGTAGAAATTAAATTAGGTTTACAGTAAATCTATGATTACCATATAATCTGTGGAGTTCAAATAATGATGTACTTAGGTGTGGCATTGCATGTAAAACATAGAGTGATGATTTCACGGCTATTTGCAGCCTAGAAAAGAAAGGGACACCAAGTGTTCTGATGGTTGAAGAGCTGTGAAATCTTTTTGTTTTTAATGTTTCATCTTAATTATAATCCTCAACATCTCGATATTACTCTAGTTGCCTTAAAAATGGCCTTGAAGTCTACTGCTAAATCTTACACCTTACATCATGTGTTGGGAGCTTATTTTAATAAGATAAGACTTGTTAAAAATAAAAAATCCATCTGATTTAAAGTAACAATAGAAAAAGTTAAGCAGACTTGCCTTTTAGCAAATAATCTATCTCTGTTTAAAGGGAGTCTCCCATGATAGTGTTAATTTAAGCTGTAAGGAGTGTTTCTGGATTAAAGAACTGGTCAAATGAGCATTTCACTCAAGGCTCTGGCTTTCCAGCTTGTCTCAAGGTCTCAGCCACTGCTTGACCTGCTCAATCAATTAATTAATTTCAGTTAAACCAATGTATGTTGCTCTTATAATATAGCTCAAGCTCTAAGCTATAATAATTATTGAACCTGAGAGTCAGAGTGGTTCACAGATGATATACAGAAATGTTGTGACACACAAAAACTACATCATTGTTTCGTGTCCAAGTCAAGCCTAAAACTCATGTCTTCTACCTAATTCAGAGTCTTTCTCGCTACGCTAAGCCCTACAGAGGAACCAAAGATGACTTAGATGCAGACACCACCCTCAATGAGCTAAAAGTCTAGTAGAGAATGTTGGACAATAAGAAGAACCAAGACATCACAAAAACACAAGAGCAAGGAAGCTAACACAGACATGGCATCGTGTAGTGGTGGGGAACATGGGACTAGGATTTTGACAGCCCCAAGCTTAAGCCAAACTCCACAATTTCTTAGCTATGAACCTTTAGCAATACACATCCCAGTTCTAAACTTCATTTTTGTAAAATTAACAAGGAATTGTTGTGAGGATGAAATGTGATGATCTATGTAAATTACTCTCAGCACAGTGGCTGGTACATGGAAAGAACTCAATGAATGTTAACTAATATTAATAGAGGAAAAAGGTTACGGTAGTAGAGAGGCTGGAAAAGGATTGCTAAGTTAGTGCAACTGGGAAAGATTGTGAAAATATGGCATTTGTGAAGCATGAGGAAGAAGAACTATGGACTTCAGAAGGAAAAGAAGGGGAGAGCAAATTGAATGTAAAGATGCAAAAACAATGAGGGGGACACTCACAGGCAGGGCACGCTGAACTGTCTTGTGGGCTGAATTCTGATACTGGGATCATAATAATTGCGAATATTTACTGTGGGCTCACCGTGGCAAGGCTACCAGAGAAGCGGGAGGCAACAATGAAAAACAGATTTTTATGCCTTTGGCCTCACACTGAGAGTTACAACATCAGCTCCCCTGATATTACAAGTCAGCGCCTTCTGACAGGAGGTCTAGAGTCCCAGGCTGTGGGTGTTTTACGTTAGGGGATCCTGAAAATTTTGACAGATGGAGGTGTGGCATAATTGGACCTAGACTTTTGGAAAATGCTTCTGGCAGTGGTGAGAAAGGTGCTGTATTAGTCAGGGGTCTCCAGAGAAACATAGCCAATAGGATATATACAACTGGCCCTCCATATCTGTGGGTCCCACATCTGTGGATTCAACCAATAGAGGATCAAAAATATTTTAAAAGAAAAAAAGGATGGTTGTGTCTGCTGAACATGTACAGACTTTTTTCCTTGAGCATCCATGGATTTTGATGACTAGGAGGGATCCTGGACCCAACCCCACCATGGATACTGAGCCATGAGGATACATAGATAGATGAGAGGGCATTTATTAAGGGATTTGGTTCACACAATTATGGAGGCTGAGAAAACCCATGATTTGCCACCTGCAAACGGGAGAATCAAGGAAGCTGGTAGTGCAGCTCAGTCCAAATCTGAAGTCCTGAGAACCAGGGCTGATGGTATAACTCTCAGTCCAAGGCCAAAGGCATAAAAAACTGGGAGGCTGCTGGTGCAAGTCCTGGAGTCTGAAGGCTGGAGAACGTTTGGTACTGATGCCCAAGGGCAAGAGAAGATGGGTGTCCCAGGTCCAGAAGATGGGTCTCTCCAGGAGAGAGTGACCGAATTTACCTTTCCTTTGCCTTTTTGTTCTATCCAGGCCCTCAACTGGTGCTACCTGCCCACATTGGGTGACAGCAGATCTTCCTTACTCAGTCCACCGATCAAGTGCCAGTCTCTTCTGGAAACACCCTCACATACACACCCAGAAATAATGCTTTACCAGCTATCTGGGCATCCCTTAATCCAGTCAAGTTAACGCCTAAAATTAGCCATCACCAATGTACTGCAAAAAGGAAGAACACTTTGGTGATGTTAAAAGAAAAATTTTAGATAAATTAAATTTAACAGAGTTTAACTGAGCAAAGAACAATTTGTGAATTGGGCAGCCCCCGGAACCAGAATAGGTTCAGAGCGACTTCAGGGCTGCCACGTGGTTGCATATTTATGGACAGAAAAAGGAAAGTGACATACAGAAAACAGAAGTGAGGTACAGAAACAGCTGGATTGGTTACAGCTTGGCATTTGCCTTATTTGAACACAGTGTGAACAGTTGGCCATCTGTGATTAGCTAAAACTCTGTGATTGGTACAAAAGTAGGTGACGGTCTGTTTACACATCCAGTTAGGTTACAGTTCACTCTGTGTGGAGAAACCTGCAGACTGAAATTAAAATATGTAAGGAGGCAGCTTTAGTCTAAACTTAGTTTAACAGTAACCAAACCAGAGAGAAGCCCACTACAAGGGTTCATGTGACAGAGACACAGGCCTGAGCTAGGGGGGTAGGCATGATTAAAAAAAAAAAGATTATAAAGGGGAGAGACAAGAAATGTGATGTTTTAACCTCCCAGACTGTTGTCACAAATTATTTCAAACTGGGTAGCTTAAAACAACAGAAATCTATTCTCTCACAGGTGGGGTAATGGTCCATAATCAAGGTGTCTGCAAGGCCCTGGTCCCCTGAAGGTTCTGGAGAAGGATCTGCTTCTCTCCTAGCCTCTGCTTGTCAGCAGTCCGCGTCATTCCTTAGCTGGTAGCTTGCATGGCTGTAACTTCTGCCTCCATCTTCCCATGGCCGTCTTCCCTGCGTGTCTGTATCTCTGTGTCCAAATCTTCCTCTCCTTTCTCTTATAAAGACAACAGTAATTGAACTTAGGGCCCACTCTATTCCACTGTAACCTCATCTTAATTAATTACATCAATGAAACTTTTTATTTCCAAATAAGGTCACATTCACAGATACTGGAATTAGGACTTAATTCAACCTGTTTTATGACGTATCCACAAACTTGAAAAATGCTAAATGTGGGGAGACGGAAAGGGATCCCTTTCCTTCTACTGCCACCATGATTTTTCCTAGTCAAAGGAATAGAAGAGGAATGAGCTCCTTTGGTCTTTGGATTGGACCAGCTGTGCTCCTTAAAAAGGCCAGACACGAACAGGCTTATGCAAGCTGTCCTTCTCTGAGGTAAAACTGATGTGGATCTTCCTGCCCTGACAGCCACCCTGGGTCTCAGCTGAAGAAGGGAGGCTGTCTTCAGGCAGAGATTTAACATCTAGGGAAAGAGGAGGCTCTGGAGCCAGTCAAACTGAATACCAGCCTTGCTCCTTTATATACCTGTCTTAGCCTCAGTGTCCTTATCTGTAAAATGAACATGATGGGTTGATGTAACAGTTAAATGCTCTAATCTCAGTGCTTACTGAATACTTAAGCACTTGATAAATATGACCTAGTTCCATTTAATAATTATTGCTATTACTTTGTTTAGTAATAGCCATCTTTTGATGATTATTGCTTTCATTAGACTGCCTCCTAGCCTCTATGGGACTTGACTTTCATTTCCTGTCTGATATCTGTGGGGAACCCTGGCACATTGTCACTGACACCCCAATTTTGATTGTTTTAAAGCTACAGTCCAAGGGTAGTAAAAGAAGACATAAGTCCCTTAACCCTCAGGCCATTTTATGGCTCCAACACAGTATCTGTATTTCCTTTTTCCCTTTGCTCCAGGAAAGTTTTATAAGTAAAATATCTATAAACCACTAGGCATATTTTAAAAATTCATAGATGAAATCCCGTTATGACAAACTCCAGGGGACATTTGAAACACATTTGTTGTACTAAAATTCTATTGTACTAAATGTTATTTGAAACTTAAGCTATGGCTGCAAAATATTTTCCCAAATAGATTTTTGTAAAAGCAGTTGCTGTAATGGAGGGTTGTTCCACAAGCATCACAACAAATGATCCCCTTGCTTCCTCCTCCCACCTGGTATATTTCTCAATGTGATTCATAAGCATGTACTTAAAAAGTCATCAGGAGACAGTGTCCCTGACATTAGGAAAAACTTTGGTTAGCTCAGTAGGTTGGTGCTCCTCAAGGGCAGGGAATGCATATCATTCATCCTTCTACCCCCAGGTGCCTGCTTGGTACTTTGAGGGTAATCAAAAAATTATTTGATAAGTGAATGAATAACTAAATGAATAAATGCTAAATTAATTAGCATCAACTTAGGAAAACCCTCATGATACTGCACCCTTATCTATTTATTTATAAACATTCACTGAAAATATTTTACACACACTTAGTATCAATGCAAAATTGGGGTCTCACAAGAGCAGAATGAGCTCACTGAATCATCTGAGTACCTGCAGGCCAATCAAGATATTATTGCTTCTAATTTATATTCCTACAAGTGGTTAATTTTCCCCCTATGCCTGACTTGAAAGCACTCAGGTGCAAAATTTGTTCCTGTCTTTGAGACCATCTTAATAATCACTCCCCATCTGAATCTTGGAACAAGAGTCCCCCACTGATGGGTACAAATGAGGAAGAAATATGTCAGCACACATGGGCACTGGCTCGTGGCAATGAAGATTTATTTGATCCAGCCAGCCAAGTGATCACCAGAAGCAAGTAATCAAGAGGATGAAATTCCAGGGTGGGTTCTGCCAGTACCTCCTTTGTTCATCAGCATACTCCAGCCCTGTCCATAACAGAGCTTGGAGTCTAGGGGATGGTGCATTTGTTAACTTGAAGATGTTGCTTGAAGATGTTGACCCTGAAAATATTGAGACTTTGGAGCTCAATTTTTGTTTGTAAATGACTTTAAATTTTCATTTGCTGCTCAGTCGATGTCATTGGGATTTATTTGGCTGCCAGCTCTGAGTTGCTATTTGAAACGAGCAGTACCATATGCAGCCCATACATATTCAATGGTGCAGTTCTTTTTCTGGGGGGGAGGGGGTAGTGTGAGGACTCATGGCTTACAATATGAATTTGCATCCCACTTTGCATAAATTTGCATGTAGACTTCATAAGCCTCTAATTTCAAGTATGTAAAATGAAATGAATCAATGCAATCTACTGCAATTGTTTTCCAAGGCATTAATCACATGAAATGCATCCCAGCTTTCCTTAACCAATTAATTTAATCACACCCAAGGTTAGGAGAGACAGGAAAGTGGTGAATAATGACTGCTAAACGTCTGGCCTAAGGTTGAGAGGATATATACAGCCTCAACACTTCCCCAGTATATCTTCCTTCTAACCGTCATGTCTTCTGTAGAAGATTATATTATAGTTTACTCATTATTTTATTTTATTTCAGTGCCCCCCTGTAGGAGGATTATACATCTCTACCCTGTTGAACTCGGGAGTTGCCATATGACTTACTCTGACCAATGAAATGTGGGCAGAATTGATGTATGTCCCTCTGAAGCAGTCACTTAAAGAGCCAACACATGGTCCAATAGCTCTCATTGTCCTCTGCCATGATATAAGCAATATTCCTTAGCTTGAGTTCCAGGGTGAAGAGGTGTTCCAGCTGACCTCCAAAATGGACACACAGCAAGAGAAAGAGATATACCTTTGTTATCATAAGCTGCTGTCATTTGTTGCTGCAGCTTATCCTAGCCTGTCTTGACTGACAATGCACTTCTTGAATTAATAAAATGAACTACAATTTGGCTTCTGAGATTTGTGTCAGTTTTGTCTATGTAAGAATATGTGCACAGCACTGATGTAGAGACAAAAGAATTCAAAGATATGATCCATGTGGCTAATAAACATAGGAAGTGGTTGAAGACATAATCTATACATTTACAATCAGTTACATGCCACCCCAGAAGAATAATACAGCATGCATTGTAGGCTTCCTATTTGAGTGAAATGAGAGAGACTATTGAGATTTCTTAAAACTGGCAGATCCATAAAAATTTGGTCTGTACTTATGAGACACGCAAACTTCCTGTTTGCAATGCCTTAAAGTTCTTCATATTCCGCTATGGGAAAAGTCTCAATTAAATGCTAATTTTTAAACACCTTTCACTAGTATCTTCCAATCCATTATTAATTTAAGAGTGGATGAACTTGAAACCACAGGAGGGTGCATAGTGAACAATCAAACAATGAAACCTTAAATCCTGAATCTGAGAAGCCAGAGCTTTCTGTATTTCCAAAGTGCAAAAGTTTGTGGCACAACCTAAAAATAATATAGGAATATAGATAATAGAAATACAGGGTACAACTTTCCTTTCAACCAACCAAGTCTAGTGTCTTTGCTTCTGCTTCCCTGCAATGGTGTCCTGCAAATTCTAACGCGGAGCAGCCTGACCCTGACACTAAGAATGCAGAAAGTCTAGAGAGGAAGACATATAATACTGAAGATTATTTTTATTCCCATAATGGAAAGATTAGAAATATATATGACAAGTCCCAATAGAGATGAAAGAATCATACATCACAAACATTTGGTTTCTTATTCTTTCCCCAGGCATAAATAGCCGAGAAATAGTAGTGCATTTTGCAAACTATTCTACACTAAGTACATTATTATTTATGCTCTCTAGATTACATGGTAATCATCCTTGACTTGAACCTACCTCCTCCTCAGTACAATCTCTACCTAATTAATAGTTTGAAAGTTGCTTAAGAATTTTAACAGACCTGTTAGAAGAAAGGATATTCCTTAGAAAAAGAAAAAATATTTACAGAAATTTTACACTGCGTTAACCAAACTCCAAGAAAAGAGGACAAACATTCAGAGTGCCAATATATAGGGAAAAATAAAGAGATGGACCCCCTCTCAAAAGGAGTGGAGGTTTATTTTACTTCCCTCAATTTCTCCAAAGTTTACTGGCCTTTCTGATGCTGTTTGGCAGGAGATCTTCCAGCAAAGGGAGACCCTCCCAGTGGTTCTTAGATTGCAGATGTTATAAAAATGATGTTTCTTAACTAAATCAATTTCTTGTCCATAGCCATAAACAGTACAATTAGGAAACTGGTTATGAAATTAGTTTTCTGGGCTCTTTCTCACCTCAGAAGTTTCAGAATCAGTCAGAAATAGTGTTGAACATTCAAAAACTGATATGATTCCTAAACACCTGTTAACTCAGTTTTTGAATAAAAACTGATTCTTGGGTTTTAGGCATTTAAATCAGACAGTGAAGTAGAGATATCATGTAGAATAGAGTCTTTCCAAATGAGTACTTCTTTTAAAAAATTGATAGGTCTTGTAATTAGATCGTGTATCCTGTAATCAAGTGGGTCCTATCTTCACAAGGATAGTCCCTGAGAGTGTTCTAACAATTCTGTGGTTCCAAATGTTCCTTGAAGAAGAGAAAGAATTTCCTATATCAGTCCTTGAAACCTGCTGTGTGAGCTTTGGCCATGCAGTGGTATGAACAGGGCACCATAGAGCTGTCTGATCTTGTATGAGAGAGAAGGGTTTGTGAGCTAGGGTCTAATTTGGTGATTAACCCATTTTCTCTGGGGAGGACGTAGTACACACTATCCAATCTCATTCTTTTCTAGCAGTTTCTTCCATTGTATATTTCTACTTGAGATTCTGGAATCCCAACTGTAGCAGAACCCAAAACTATGGTAGTATCTCATCTACCAGTGAAGCCATCCATCAGGTTCAGAGCAGCAAGAGTTAGGTAGAAATATTGCCAATCTTGGGACTGAGAAGGGACCCTGCATGACTCAAGTCTGTAGGTAAGATGTTCCCTGTCCCTTAGATCAGCCTAGTCCCCCTCAGTCTTCCTGTGCTTAGGAATTTCCCACTGTTCTTTATGTCTTTCAAGATTTTCCTGTAGCTTTGCAGTCAAGTTGGTGGTAATTTTCCACTGGTTTGC
Organism: Daubentonia madagascariensis; assembly: GCA_023783475.1. Classification (NCBI taxonomy): domain Eukaryota; kingdom Metazoa; phylum Chordata; class Mammalia; order Primates; family Daubentoniidae; genus Daubentonia; species Daubentonia madagascariensis. Next base: position 10,702,034 of record JAKFHU010000747.1, on the reverse strand, counting down.
AATGAAGCTTCGGATGTGACCTATGATCTCAATGTCATCATAATTTAGCCATCCCTAATATGCCCACTCTTTGGAACGCCAACTTTTATTGCTATAATAATTCTCACATTATTTATAAATAATATAGTGCCATAAATACTGACCTTCAGAGCTAGCACAAGATCTTTTTAATCAGGCTTTTGCCTGCTTGAGGTAAGAGTCCAACTCTTATATAACATTTTATTGCAGATGGCTATGTTAAATTCTCTAAAGCTGTCTGGGACATTTAGGAACATGGGTATTGTGAAGCCATAAAAGTGACATTGTAGGGCCTAAAACAAGCACAGTGGAACCCCATTGTGACCCCAATGTTATATGGCAAGGAAAATCCCTGTCAGAAAGATGTTGCCTTAAGGCTAGAGAGTTGCATACAGCAGGGCTGTGGATAGGCATAGGAAATTATTTTCAGGGGGCATTGATTTGACCCTTCAAGGGAACAAAACCCATGACACTTTTTAAAAGCTTCTACTTTACCTTATTTTTTTCCTGTGGAGCAGGTGAGGGTATTTTCCCATTTACAAAGAAAAACAAGCAAAAAAGAAAGGCAAACAAACAAGATTTGAAAACACAACTAGTTCTATAACTGGGACAAAACTGAAAAATGAAACAATCGTGGTTGCTGGGAAACTCTCTGTTTAGAAGATTCTGGGCAGTTTTTTGAGAAAGGGAATTACTTGTGCCTCAGTCAAGGTTTTAGCAAGAAACAGAATTATACACAGGTTTAGTTGAAGAGGTTTTCATGAAGGGACTAATTGCATTAACAGTTGGCAAGTTAAAGTGTCCAGTGAGGGGAGTTGAGACACCCAGAGATTAGCAATTGTGGAAAGTCATTGCTCCTCCAATACATGAAAGGGCAAAGGAAGAAAACAGTGTTACCGACGCCCAGCGAGAGATGTACCTATGGGAGGGGCCGATAGCTATAGTAATAGAGAATTAGAAACACCACCAGAACCATAGCATGGAATGAGAAGGGAGCAGGAAAGAAATGTCCCAACTTCTCTGTCTTCCCATCCTAAGATTCCTGCTGGTGCATTTCACAGGATAAACCCATTGAGAAAATGAGTTCAAGGGAGCTGGATAAAGAGCACCATAGGTTCAGGCTTGTGGAGTTCAAAGTAGGGCAAAAAATGAATCAGGGAGTTGTGGGGGGCAAAATGGGAAGAGCCAGTGTGTTGAGTCAGCCTACTCGACTTGTCCACCAAGCGTTCTTTCTCCTGTCTTCAGCAGGATTCCGTTTTGGTTTTAGGTGACATTGAGGTATATACAGGTCAAGTACAGAGGAAAATGCAACCCCATGCTTGTCAATAGAACTGAGTATCTGCCACAGTTCCACACGTACTCAGTCTTATTTAGCTTTGCTTAATATGAAATCATGAAGATTTTCTTGTTCCTATTGAGCTCCCCTTTTATGCCTGCTCCTCATCCCACTAACCTGTTTCTCTCTCCCTACACTTGCTTATCCAAATTTGTATCCCACCTGTTTATATACACCAATATAGGATAGCATTATGAAAGTGTCTTCTTTACCAGATATATTTGTAATAGGCACCAACGTGTGAAGCTATTATCAAGAGATACCAAGGGGAACAAACCAGCTTCACCAGTGGATGAGAGACAATCACATTTTTGGGTGTAGCATGGTGTGGATGGAGCAGGTCTTCCCTGGTAACACCACAAAGACCTTCTCCACAAAACATTCTTACTCTTCCAAACATGGCACGTCCACAGGAGGGAAGAATGAAGGCAAGGGTTTGAGTCAATGAACAGGGGCACATTCCATAACTTGGAGGACAAGAGGAAACATTGAAGTGACAGGGTGGTACTGAAGGCAGACATATAATTTCCAACTAGGGGGAAATGCATGAAAAGAAGAAGTAGAACCCATGGTTCTAGAGGCCCCACCTGCTCCCAGGTGTTAGAAAGTTCTCAGAAAGTTACTTAGTGGTGGTCAATGAGGAAAAGAGACTTTACCTTGGAGGCATCACAGGTCAGAAACCACCTCTTGACGGGGTTTATAGTATTGAGGCCTCAGTGAGCATCTGGCTTTTCTTCTTTGTAGCTGTGAGGCCTTGTGCAAGTTATTTTGCTCTCTGTTTTAGTTTCTTCATCTAAAATATGGGGGTAATACCTAGAATTTACAGGTGTGAGAAGTAATATGATAGCATGCATAAAGTATTGGATGTATAATAAGTATCCAAAAGATATTAATGTCCTCCTTATCTTTTTAAAGATTAAACCACAGCAACATACTCTGTGGGCCACTGCCCCTTCCTGATTCTCTGTTCAAAGTTGTGTCATGCCTAATTGAGCTGAGAGATCACACAGCTCTTACCCCTAGGCCTTCACTCAGGCCTGGCCAGACGTGTTGGAGCAAGCTTAAGTGGTTCAAAGTAGCTGACTGGAGTCTGCAGGAGAGTGCCACTGCCCTGTGAAGACATATAGCCTAGGAAATGGCTTAAACTTTTTTGAAGCAGTGAAATATGCATTCTCTGTCCACATTTTATAAACCTTAAGAGGGAAGAGCTCCACAGAATTCTGAGACCCCTGTGCCGTATTATGGTAGTAGAAAGAAACTTTGGAGCCTCACAGACCTTTTTCTTTGAAGTCTGACTTTCCAGTGTGACTTTAGTTGTTGTGGTCTGAGCAGCCCAAGGATAACGAACATACTACTAAATGCAAAATGCTGAGTTCTATTGATGTATATTCTTACAAGCATGTTTACAGGCTTGAGATAATTTCACTGAGCAATTCAGCTAACAAAACAATAATGCTGGCCTTCAGTAGGAAGCAAGATTCATAATATGACCCCATTTTATCTACTCATAAAGTATATCCCAGTATTCCCCCAAATCTATCTGTTCCAGAGGTGATGTCTCCTCATTGTCTGCTTCCCTTATTCCTGCCTTCATGCTCCAGCTGATGTTGAATTCTCTGTTCAAAATGCCTTCACTTCTTTCTGTCCAGCAAACCCTACCTCATTTTCCAAGATTCATCTCAAAACCCTCCTTTTCTACATCAAGTTTGCCTTGATAACTCCAGACACTAAAATCCTGACCAGCCGTAACAATGTCTCCACTCAACATTTTCATATTTGATTGCTTTCCATTTAGAACATGGCTGTGAGCTCTGCAAATTCTCATGATCTCATCTTTGTAAATCCCCCCCCCCCAGACACCAAACTGCAAGCATCCTGAAGGCAGAGGCTCCATTAACATACTAAAATGACTGGCAAAGAGAGAGCACCATAGCAGTGTTTCCTAACCCAAAATTTATTCTTTTTTTTTAACTTTGGGTTTAAACTAGATGAGAGCTGAGGAACACTGTCCTTTGATACTCATCTAAGCTGGCTCAAATCCCATTTTTTGTGCAGGAGGAGCCCTATATTCCTTCCCCACTGTTTGTGGATTCTGGGAGGGAGTGGGGAATGGTTTACAATTACCTCTAGGTCCAAATTCTTGCTCACGTAGACTTAATTCAATGACTAGCAGCATATTGCTATTCCTGAGCCAACATCTCCCAGACAGGAAGTTTGACTCCTTTTTCTGCTTCAGTAAAATGGGCTGAAGCAGAAGTGATATCCTAGAAGAAAAGCCAGATGTGAGACACCTGTGTCCTAGGTCTTTAAATATTAAAACTTAGTCATGGATACTATTTGTTGTGAAGTTTTAGAAGGATACTTTGTACTAATTAACCCTTTATTACATAGAGTAGAATGCTGGAAATTTACTTAGAATTTCCTTTTCCATTTTTTAAGGGACTCTGATTATTACTTCTGCCATAATAAAGGAATGAATGGGGAAAAAAAGATTAAACCAATCCTACTTTCTTGACTGTATAATTTTGATATACTTAAATAGGGTCCAACCACTTGCCCCCTAAATTAGAGGAGAAATTAATTTATAGTCTGCATTTCTCATGTTTATGTTTGCCATTTCCAAGTTAACTCTTGTTTCAAACCAAATATATGTTGTAAAATAATTGAAAGGGAAAGAACATGCTCAATTAAAAAGAAAAAAATATAATGCTCACAATATTTGTCAGTGAAGGGAAACCTGCTAAGTGGCTTAATGTCTTAGTGGAAAGGGAAAAGAAAGATCTAGAAAGAAGAGAGGGAGCAGAGAGAAGCAGAGATTTTTACCAATCTGAGCATTTCATTTTATAAGTCAAAGTGAGGACAAGAATAAGAGCTATTATGGCAATTTTCAGTCTGTTTGCTATTTTGATTGCTGTGAATATGCTGGGGAATGGCATCTACTTTCTGAAATGGCATGTATTTATGTACTGATAAATAAAGCAGCAGGCAAATTTGGGAAGCCTGAAAACCAACAGGGTATTTCTCTCTAGAGTAAGGTCTGTGAAGCATTTACAGCAGAAGATGTGGGGCCTTGTGCGAGCATCGTTGTACCAAGGGCAGACAGTGACCATCACCAGCTTACATCAGCTGTGAAATAGTGCCTATGCTGCTCTAACACATTACCAAAAATAAATATTTTCAATAAATTACCACTTAGTGGCTTGAAACAACACGAATTTATTATCTTACGGTTCTGGGGGTCAGAAGTCCAAAATGGGTCGGGTAGGACAGAAGACAAGAAATTTCCTCATCTTTTTCAGCTTCTAGAGGTTGCCCAAATTTCCTGGTTCATGGCCCCATGTGATTCTGACCCCTTGCTTTTGTTGTCATATGGCCTTCTCTGACCCTAACCCTTTTGCCTCCCTCTTAAAAGGACCCTTATGATTACATTAGACCCTCTTTGATAATTCAGGATAATCTTCCCATCACAAAAGCCTTAAATCAATCACAACTGCAAAGTGCTTTTTGCCATGTAAGATGATATATTCAGAGGTTTCAGGGATTAGAGTGTAGACAATGATAGGGACTCATTATTCAGTCTACCACAAGCTCTTCCTCCAAAGGCTCCTCCTCATCAATGCCTCTGGTATAGTGTGGTAATGTGGAGCATGCACAGGGATCAGGCTTCCTTGGCACAAATACTGCCAAGGCCACCCATCACCAGATACAGGCCCTTGAGTAAACTCTTTGATCTTTCTGAGGTTAATTACAGTAACTGCATCTCAGACTGCTGTTGAGTATTAAATGAAAAGAAAAAAGCTTGCACAGGGCCTGGGTTAGTGCCCAATCAAGGTTAGCTGCCATTATCAGTATTGTTACTATTAAACAATAAAGAGAAATAAATAAATTTATGACTCACAAAGTCAAGATGGGAGAAGTTGTTTACTTATTTTTTATTGCGTAGTTACTTTTGGGACACATTGAAAGTTATCAGGACTTAGAAATTCAGATGTTAGTTTTGCATACCACAAAACAATCCTATTTTCACTGAAACTTCTGCAGAAGAAATTATTCATCCTCCCATTCAGTGGCTCTTTATTGAGACCATAGAGTTTCTGAGCCTTTAGTACAACACTGTTTTCATATAAAAATCATTTGCTTATTTATTAATAACTTTATTGGTTTCTAAGCATTTTCTGAGAAAAACAAGGAAACCAACAAAATAGCAAACCAAAGAAAAGCAGCATTCAGTTATCCACTTACTTATCCACTCAGAAAACCTTTATAAAGCATCTCTTCTGTTCCAGGTTCTAGAAAGATCTAGAAAGAAGGGAGGAGGCAAAGACAGGCAGGGATTTTTGTAAATCTGTGAGCTTGTTATTTTATGTCAAAAGGAGGACAAATTGTCATCATAGACAAACTCAGTGATAAGGCACAGATGGAAAAACGCATCCCTTAAGAGCCTAAGAACCCAGAGTCTTGCAAAGGAGACAGATATATAGACATATGCAACGGACCATGAGAGGTAGCAACAAGGGCCATTTCAAATGGTCTCTGCTCTCCTGTCTGCTTGCCATAAGCTTTGCATAGGCCTCTAATACTCTGAAGTGAGACCTAAAGCATTCTACCTTTCTTCTGTGACCCTTTCAGACATCTGAAATCAAGCAGCAGCAGGCCTGTTAGTTACCCAGACCAAACACTTCCTAGGAAAGGCCCCAGAGTTTCCACTGGAAAGGTGGAGATGGCACTTTTCCTTCAATTGAGGAAATTTGGTGCTGAAATAGTGCTGAGGGCACAGGTGAGAGAGCATGTAAAAACATGTCTGGCAGTTGGAGATCATTAGTAACCCCATGGCAGTCTATCAAATCACAAGGTTAACATATGCTAATCAGATCAATCCTACCCCAGCCATGCAGTCTTGAATCCCTTGAAACTCTACTTGGCTCTTCTCTCCACCCACTGATGTCAGAATTGGCACTACCGTAGCTGTGGCCTCTGAGATAGGTACTGTGCCCTCCTCCTGCTGCATCCTTTTGCCCTAGATGTCCACACCAGCAGATGGGCCTGGAACAACCTCTGAATGTCAGATTAGGGCTCACAGGGACCTTGGCAATAGATACTGTTCACAATCTTCATCTCCAGATGAAAATTACAGAGATGGTTAGTTGCAGGCCAAAGCAAAACAGCCAGTACATACTAAGAATAGCATTCAGTTTTATGAGTTTTTGGGTCTTCAGTTCAGATTCTTTTTCCTGTCTATATCATGCAACACCAATTAGCTGGAAGCTCTAGAGTGATTTCAATATGATGATTTTTAGTGATCTGCCATTTTGGATTATTCATATCAATATTTTCACTGGATGAAGATAATGGAAGGACAAATAAGCTTCCTTTGGAGGGTAAGAAAATACTCCCTAATAATAATAAAATCACTTCCCTTTTCTCTCATATGTAGATTTGTGGTTGCCTCTTGAAAAGAGAGAATCTTTTTAGACCTGAAGGCACATGGCCTAGAGCAGTTGTTCTCAAACTCTGGACCCCAAACCAGCAGCATCAGCATCACCTAGAAACTTGTTAAAATGCCAATTCTTCCAATCCATGAGTATGGGATGCCTTTCCATTTGTTTGGGTCATCTATGATTTCTTTCATCAGAGTTTTATAGTTCTCCTTGTAGAGATCTTTCATCTCTTTGGTTAAGTATATTCCAAGATTTTTTTTTTCTTTGCAGCTATTGTAAATGGTATTGAGTTCTTGACTGATTCTCAGCTGGGTTGTTATTAATTAGTGTGTAGAAATGCTACTGATTTGTGTACATTGATTTTGCAACTTAAGACTTTACTGAATTCATTTATCAATTCTAGCAGTCTTTTGGAGGAGTTTTTAGGGTTTTCTAGGTATAAGATCATATTGTCAGTGAACAGAGAAAGTTTGGCTTCCTCTTTTTCAATTTAGATGCCCTTTATTTCTTTTTCTTGTCTGATTGCTCTGGCTAGGACTTCCAGTACTATGTTGAATAGAAGTGGTGAAAGTGAGTATCCTTGTCTTGTTCCAGTTCTTAGGAGGAACGCTTTCAACTTTTCCCAGTTTAGTATGATGTTGGCTGTGGGTTTGTCATATATGGCTTTCATTATTTTAAGATATGTTCCTTCTATGCCTAGTTCGTTGAGGGTTTTTTTCATAAAGGGATGTTGGATTTTGTCAAATGCTTTTTTGCATTTATTGAAGATGATCTTATGGTTTTTGTTTTTAATTTTATTTGTGTAGTAAATCACATTTATTGATTGGTGAATGTTGAACCAGACTTGCATCCCTGGGATGAAACCATTTGATCATGGTGGATTATCTTTTTGATGTGCTGCTGGACTCAGTTTGCTAATATTTTGTTGAAGACTTTTGCATCTACGTTCATAAAGGATATTGATTGGTCTGTGGTTTTCTTTTTTTGCTGTGTCCTTTCCTGGCTTTGGTATCAGGGTGATATTGGCTTCATAGAATGAGTTCGAGAGGATTCCTTCCTTCTTGATGTTATGGAACAATTTCAGTAGTATAGGTACCAGTTATTCTTTGTAGGTCTGATAGAATTTGGCTGTGACTCCATCTGGTCCTGAGGTTTTTTGGTTGGGAGATTTTTGTATTACAGATTCATTCACACTAGTCATTATTGTTTTGCTCATGATTCCTATTTCTTCCTGATTCAAGCTTGGGACATTGTGTGATTCCAAAAATTTATCCATATCCTAGATTTTCTAGTTTGTGTGCATACAGGTGTTCACAGTAGTCTCAGATGATCTTTTATATTTCTGGAGTATCACTTGTAATTTCTCCTTTTTCATTTCTCATTGAGCTTATTTGAATCCTTTCTCTTCTTTTCTTGGTTAATCTAGCTAGTGGTCTATTAATATTGTTTATGTTTTCAAAGAACCATATTTGTTCATTGATTCTTTGTATTTTTTTTGTTTCAGTACTGTTAAAATGTCCATACTGCCAAAAGTAATCTACAGATTCAATGCAATTCCTATCAAAACACCAATGTCATTTTTCACAGAGTTAGGAAAAAACCCTAAAATGCATATGGAACCAAAAAGGAGCACTAATAGCCAAAGGAATCCTAAGCAAAAAGAACAAATCTGGAGTCATCACATTACCTGACTTCAAATTATATTAAATACTACAAGGCAATAGTAATCAAAAACAATATATACTGGTATTAAAGTGGACACATAGATCAATGGAACAAAATAGAGAACCCAGAAAGAAAGCCAAATAGCTACAACCAACCTATCTTTGACAAAGCAGACAAAAATGTACACTGGGAAAAGGACACCCTGTTCAATAAGTGGTGCTGGGACAGGGGTGGGGAACCTTTCATGTTGGAAGGCCACATTAATTTAGCTGTAATCAAATAAGGCCACATTCAAGAAACTTCAATTAGATATACTTAAAAATGTACATTATTTTGTAAAAATCTAACTACTATATACTTAATAATTTCAAAAATGAAAACTATTTGTTAATTTTAAAGTTAACTAACCTTTTAATGACTTTGTTATGTCTGCTTTTTGTTGGAAAGCATTTGAATAATTTGTTGCAGCATAGAGGTCCACAGTTTCAGTTGATCCTCTAGATGGGTATCAATAATTTGTGATGTTAAGGGTATCTTTATTTGGGTTAGGTAGGAGAATGTGGATTCACAGCAATAAGTGGTTGAAAAGCAAGAAAGCATTTTTCAAACATTACCAAAGGTGTTGGTATTCTACTACATTTTTCCATATTTCAACTGGATCTTTCTTAACATCAAACAATGACTTTAAAATGTCATCTACTGAGAGCTCAATCAATTCCATCTGTAGTTCTTTAGGTGCCTTGGTGGTATCAAGTATGTGAGGCTGGAATGCTAATTTGAGTGTGATGTCATGATTCTTAAAGTCAGTGAACCTTTCATTGTATTCTCCAATTAGTAGGTCTATAACAGCTGCAAATTCTTAAAATGATTCACATATATCATCCTGCTCATCAATGACCTTTGCTAACTGGGGAAAATGTTCATTTGAAATTTCCTTGTGAAGAAGTGGTATTTTGAAAAAAGACAGCTTTTTTTCAAAATGCTTGGATTTTTTGCCACATATCATATATAGACTTAGTTTTACCATGCAAAGAAATATTCAAGTCATTTTGATTTGATATGATATCACACAGAAATGCTGCATTCCTATAGAAATCTTCTTTCAAAAAAAATCTTTAAATAATTCACATTGCTGATTCTGTCCTTCATAAAATTTAACTATCTGTTCTTGCAGAGATAAAATTTTGGCTAACACCTGTCCCTGTGATAGCCAGTGCACTTTAGAATGATACATATGGCAAATCCACACTGAATACCTCATGGTTCAACTTTAGCATGTTATGAAACTGATGATATCATGTTGCATTTTCACAAATGTAGTTAACAATACTTACATCTTCTTGAAAAGTGTCACTTAGAATAGTAGCTTTAGCACAGAGATTTTGCTGATGCAAGATACAATGAAAAGAAATGAGAGCATCTGGATCTGTTAATACTTTTTTTTATCTGTGCAATAAACCCTTCATGTTTTCCTGTCATGGAAGGTGCACCATCTGTACATACACTCACTAAATTTACCAAATTCAGTCCAACTTCACAACATTTATCTTGAAAGTTGTTGAAGATGTCTATTCCCTGTGTTCTGTTCTCAAGAGTGCCCAAAGCAAGTAACTCTTCACAGCAATGGAAATCTTCTTTTATGTCCCGAATGAAGTATAAAACTTGTGCAGAGTCAGTAGTGTCAGTTGATTCATCCAAAGTGATTGAATAATATTAATATATATTTTCCTTTTGAAGTATTGCATGAAGTTGTTCTGTTAAGTTGAAAGCTAATTCATGCTGCCATTCAGTTATGGTTCTTCAAGAAAGAGGTAGTTATTTGTACTTAGAAACGTCATTGGGATCTAAGCATGTCTAAGCATCCTACAACTTTGCCAATGCATTCTTTCACAATTTCTACATCACTAAATGGCTTCCTTTTTTTCCTGAGTATATAAGCTACTTTATAAGTTGCTTCAGTGGCAATATTTCTAGGTCTTATTGCTGCTTGAAAGAATTATCTTTGCTTTTGCTTTTCATCTTTTATTAATAATTTCTGCAATACAACCTTTCATGACTCTCCCTTTAATTTAAAATATTTATGGTACTTATAAGTGTTATAATGCTGATGAACATTGAATTTCTTTAATGTTAATATTGCAGTATCACAAAGCAAGCAAATGATCTTATCTTTAGCAGAAATAAGATAATATCGCAATTCCCAATTCTCACTAAAATACATTTTTGTTCTTCCTTCAGCATTCTCTTGGTCTTCTTTGACATTATGTGCTGTTAAGCAGACAGAATTTAAAAATACTGTCGAGCTGTGCAACCATTCACAAATTCTACTTCAAACAGAAACAAAGTACACTGCTGTCAAAAGCTGTTAACACACTAGCATACTTGACCCCCATAAACTCTTGCCAACCATCCTCATGCAGTAGTGGCACCAGTCAGGTGGGGGGAGTTAGAACTAAATCATGAGTGTACCAGCCATCAATTTAGCCCCTACAGCTTACTGATATTCTAATTGTGCCAGTCAATCTGGGAGGATTATTTCATTGAAACTTATTTTATTATTTGGTATTTTAAACACATTCATTTTAAAAATAAAATAAAAACATAAAAGATGAACAAAAATGTATTAATAAAAACAAAAGGATTTGTTCTGTAAAATTTGGATTCAGTCAAAATGCCACACTCAAGGACCTGGAAAGCCATATGTGACCTTAAGTCTGAAGGTTCCCCACCCCTGTGCTGGGAAAATTGGATAGCCTCATGCAGAAGAATGAAACTGGATTCCTATCTCACATCATACACAAAAATTAACTCAGGATGGATTAAATACTTAAGTGTAAGACCTGACACCATAAAAATATTAGAAGAAAACCTAGGAAAAACTATCCTCAACATTGGCCTAGGTAAAGAATTTATGGCTGAGACCCCAAAAGCAAATACAACAATAAATAAATAAATAAATGGAACTTAAACTAAAAACCTTCTGCACAGCAAAAGACATAACCAACAGAGTAAATAGACAACCCACAGAATGCGAGAAAATATTTGCAAGCTATATATCTGATAAAGGACTAATATCTAGAATCTATAAGGAACTCAAACAAATCAGCAGTAAAAAAGCAAATAACCCCATTAAAAAGTGGGCACAAGAAATGAACAGACATTTTACAAAAGAAGAGAAAAAAATGGTCAACACAAATATGAAAAAATGCTCAACATCACTAATCATTAGGGAAATGCAAATTAAAACCACAAAAAGATACCACCTTACCCCTGTCAGATGGCCATCATTAAAGTCAAAAAACAATAGATGTTGGCAGAGATGCAGTGAAAAGGGAATGCTTATACATTCTTGGTGGGATTGTAAATTATTACAACCTCTATGGAAAACTGTATGGCAATTTCTCAAAGAACTAAAAGTAGACCCAACATTCTATCCAGCAATCCCTCTATTGGGGATCTACCCAAAGGAAAAGAAGTCATTTTCTAAAAAAGACACCTGCACCGTATATTTGTCACAGCACAATTCACAATTACAAAGATATGGAACCAACTTATGTACCCACCAACTGATGAGTAGATAAAGAAAATGAGGTGGATATATATATACACACACATACATATATATATATATAAAACTTTATTAAGTATGGCATGTCCGATTTCCTTAAGTACTAAGTTTGACAGCTGATATGTCTGACATTTTGCTTTGACACTTCTTTTTTTCTGTTTGTTTTTATTGTGAAGGTACATCCTCATTCTTTCAAATGCACATTTTGGCTGTGATTATCATTCAAATTTTTTTTTAGAGCAATTTTTGTGAAACCATGGATAAGTCAAAATTCGTGTTATTTTTGAATATGAGATCCTTCATGGAACCAATGCAGCACAGGCCACTCGAAATATCAATGAGTGTTTGGGAAGGATGTGGCTAACGGACGCACAGTACATCGACGGTTTGAGAAGTTCCATTATGATGATTTCAATCTTCAATATGAGCCATGTGACTGACCTGAGACCAAGATGGATAATGATGAGCTGAAAGCTGTAGTAGAAGCGAATCCATCTCAACCTACATGTCAATTAGCAGCAAGGTTTGATGTTACTATTCCAACACTATTGGACCATTTGAAACAAATCAGCAAGGGTAAAGAAGCTGGATAGATGGGTAACACATGAATTGAACGAGCATCAGAAGAGAAATCGTCTCAAAGCTTGCCTTTCTTTGCTGTCAGGACATAAATGTGAACCATTTCTACACCGTATTGTTACGTGTGATGAAAAATGGATTCTTTTTGACAATCACAAGCATTCGGCACAATGGTTGGATAAAGATGAAGTGCCGAAACACAGTCCAAAACCAAATATTCATAAAAAAAAACTAATGGTGGTCCAGCACTGGTGTTGTCCACTACAGCTTCATGAAACCTGGTCAATCAATTACAGCAGATGTCTACTCCAACCAATTGGATGAAATGGTGAGGATGCTTGTGATTAAGCAGCTGACATTGGTCAATAGAGATAGGCCAATCCTTTTGCAAGACCACATGTCTCAAAAAACAACATTGGTCAAACTACAGAAGCTGGACTTGGAAACTCTCTGTCATCTACCATATTCACCAGACCCTGCACCAACTGACTATACTTCTTCCAGGCTTTGGACCACTTCTTGCAAGGACAGATAATCAGTTCTCAATAAGCTGTGGAAAATGCCTTTTGTGATTTCATCACCACTCGCTCTCCAGGCTTCTTTGTTGCTGGCATAAGCAAGCTACCATTAAGATGGCAAAACTGTGTTGATAGTTTAGGCACATACTTTGATTAATTGTACTGCTTCTTGTTTGAGATTAATAAACTAAACTTTTGATTCAAAATCGGACATGTCATATTTAAAGACCTTTTTTATATATATATGTATATATATACACACACACACACACACACACACACGTACATACACACACACACACACGGGATACTACTCAGCCACTAAAAAGAATGGAATAATATCTTTTGTAGCAACTTGGATGAAACTGGAGGCCATTATCCTAAGTGAAGTAACCCAGGAACAAAACACCAAATACCACATGTTCTCACTTATAAGTGGGAGCTAAGCAATGGGTATGCATGGTCATATAGAGTGACATAATGGACACTGAAGACTTAGAAGAGGGAGGGTAGGGAGGGTATGTGTTGAAAAATAACCTATTGGGCACAATGTACACTATTCAGGTGGTGGGTACATTAAAAGCCTAGACTTCTCCACTGTGAAATTCATCGACGTAACAAAAAACCACTTGTACCCCCTAAATCTTTAAAAAAAGAAATGCCAATTCTCGGGCCCATCCAAACTTATACAATCAGAAACTGTGGTGGTGGCACCCAGCCATATGTGTTTTAACAAGACCTCCATGGGATTATGATGTGTGCTTACATTTTGGAGCCACTGGCCTAGAGAAAACAGTGCTTTCAAAGGTAGAACTATACCCAACCTTGGAAATGGTCAATGGGCATGATATAGTTACAATGTAACAATGCACAAGAATTTTTATTACTCTAAAATGTGAGCACTTCTTTCTCAAGGAGCAATTTACTCACAGAAAAAATCAGAAGTATGTGTGTGCAGTGTAGTGTTTAGCAAAAACCTGATTAGGTTTCTTTCACATGACAGGCTTGCTGAGCCACAAGCAGTACTGGCAAGCATGCTATGTGGTTCAGAACTTTAAAGAAAAAAAAACCCACATTCTGTTTATTAATTTTGAAACTAATTAAGGTACAAAATATAGTATCCTACACTATATAAGACACGGGAATATAGCATCCCATAAACACCAGATTGGGGACAAAAGCTGTAAGAATACCAGATATCACATTTTCACACCACCCCCTCTCACTATCAAATCCCCCAGCAGGGTACTACAGAAAAATTGCTTGTCAACAGACTGAAATGAATAGTATGTGATCTCTGTTATAATTTCCTTGGAATTCAATTTCTACTAAATGCAGAAAGAGCCAAGGAAGAAGGTGGGAATGAGGACAAAGAATTGTCATGTACATTAGAAAAATTAAATTCTGCAGCTTTCAAAAGAGAATCACTCATAATCTGTTCCTCCATGGCAGAAGTACCTCTGGCTACAATTCCTACTGTGCCATTGGAGTGGGTCCTCAGGAGTGAAATTACCGAGTTGCTGTCCCATGCCCGTTGCAGGCCCAGGCTTACCCTCAGGGCAAATCACCAGGATTTCTCTGCCTCAACCACTACTGCTTGGTTTAACACTTTTCTCCAGAGATATCTCTGTAAGGGGGTGTGAAAGTCTGGTTGCAAATCAGGGTATGTTCATTTCTCTCCTAATTCCCAACAATGTGTTTGTGGCAGACACTGCGGATTGTGTATACAGCAGCCATTTGCCTCCTAGTTCTTGATAAGGAAATATGATTTTGTTCATGTTGTAATGAAAAATTGAAAGAATTTTAAGTGGTCCAAAGGACTATGAGGTGTCTTCAACTGAAAACTGTTTGTTGTTTAGAGCTTACTTTCCCAAGTTATCTGATGTAGTGTTATTTGTGCCTGTCATGGTCTTTGAACTATTTTACAATCCTGTAAAGACAGATCTTAACTTGTAGAAAACTGGTGGCAAGACAAATATTTCTTATTTATGAATATGCAAATAAATTCTATTTGACGGAGGTTCAATTGACTTTCTTCCCCCATAGTGGAATAAGCTAGTTTTACATTGATTAAATAAATTCATTTCAGCAATCATGATAACCTTACATATTTGTTTGGTCTTTGGATCTTCTCTGGAATTGGTTGTAACTTCTTTTCTTTCTCCCTCCTTAATGAGTTAAACAAAATCTTTGACACATGTTCATTTTATATCTGTATGAAAGTCATGATTTAACCTTTAAAAAATGATTATTTTTAACAATATATTCTGCAACAATATACCTGGGAAATATGGGCACTCTCCTAATTCTGGGAGATAAATCATGGTAAATCTAATACAACCATGATAAAGATAATCTTATTCCCCTTTGCTTCTGATTGGTTTGGAGGTGATCATGTGGCCACATTCTGGTCAATGAGAAATAAAGGAGGAGGTTCTGAGAGAAGTTTAACGCTCTGATAAATAAACAAAAAGGAATGAAGGGCCAAAGGAGGAGAGTCGGAAATGCCTTTTTTCTCTTGCCGTTAGGTGTTGTCTTGTGAGAGCAGGATGTTTGGAAATGCAGCTGCCATCTTCAATAACGGTGAGGGAAAACCAAACAGAACTTTAGAGATGCCATCTTTGAGTCTTGACATCACTTATTAAACCACTGAATCAGTCAATTAACTCAGGAACTACTTACCCAAGAGTTGTTAAATTAGGAAATAATTCCTCAGTGTTTTAGCCATGTCAGTTGACTATTTAGTTACATGTGTCCATAAGCATTCTAACAAATCTAGTCACAGATTCAGAGAGAAAAATTTGCCAGGGAATCTAGCATGAGAGGTTCTATGGTAAGTCATGTGAACAGTGGTGGTGGTGGTGGGTAGAAAAAGGTGGTTGTGGTGAGTTGGACAAGGGAAGGATATTGACTACAGTATGGAAGGTGGGATGTGATGTGACAATAGTAACGGAGGTAGAGGAGTTATAGTGGAGCGGATCTGCTATGTCTGAATGTTTGTGACCACCCCCCAAAGATTTTATGTTGAAACCTAGTCCCCAGTGCAATAATATTAAGAGGCGGAGCCTGTAGGAGGTGATGAGGTCATGAGGGCAATGCCCCCATGAATGGGATTAGTACCCTTATATGAGGCCTAAGGATGCTTGTTCACCCCTTCTTCAGTGTGAGGATGCAGCAAAAAGGTGCCATCTATAAAGTGATCCTCACCAGACACCAAATCTGCTGGCAAATTAATATTAGACTAACCAGCTTCTAGAACTGTGAGCAATACATTTCTGTTATTTATAAATTTCCCAGTCTAAGGCATTTCATTATAGCAGCCCAAACGCAGTAAGACAGACAGTTAACAAAAAAGTGTTGTCCATTTGTCATTGTTGTGGCTAAACAACCCCTAGTCTCTTTGGCCCCAGTTTCCTATTTCAGATCACACAACAGCAAAGCTAGACTAGAACCAGATCACCTATTCCCCTAAAACACTGTCCTCAACTATAAATGAAAATTAGATATGCCGCATTGGCAGTGATTCATGCATCATTATCTTCCTCAGCATTTCCATTTGTTGAATGCTTACTTCATGTCAGTAAATTTGATAAACATATTATTACATTATGTTGTTTGATCTACATTACAGCTCTATGGTCGGATGTGGTAGATTGTTGTAGTCCCAGTTTGGTTTTGTCTCTCTGTGTTCATGCCCTTGGGTAGTCAACTCTCACACTGACTCTGGGCTTTGCCAATGGGACAATGGGACTTGTGTTGGCCAGTGGAATAATAACATGACACAAACAGAGGCTTTTAAAGCACATGAGCATTGGGGCATGCCCTATGTTGATGATCCCGGGAATCTTAATATGGGCACTATGAATAAGCACAAACTAGACCACTAGAAACATGTGGAACACTCATCCCCATGACCTTAACCAACAACAGCACACAACAAGTAACCAGCACAAATCACAAGACATATGGCCGTTGTAAACCAGCTAGTCCTCAGTTAAGCCTCTAGCTGTATACAGCCACATGCATGAGTTCAGGTGAGGCCAGCTAAAAACTATCTAGCTAAGCACAACCCCAAATTGTCAACTGTTAGAACCATAACCTAATAAATCATTTTTAACCACTAAACTGTGGGCAACAAAGACTAACTGATATACTGGAATATATAATATCAATGTCCCATTTTTACAGACACGGCAAACTAAGACTCAGAAAAATTTCCCAAGGCTACATAACTAGCAAGGGCTTTATTAAACCCAAGTCTCAGTTCAAAGCCCACGTCTTTGACTGCAACCTTGAACAACATATTCTGTGCAAACCACTAATTGCAAAGAACCAGAGATGTACCCCTACTAGGGGTGGGGAACCTGTGGCTTTCTGATTTCAAGATTGTTCTTTTTAAGCACCAAAGGAGGCAAGAAAAGCTTCATCTTTCTCTGCTGCACCATTTTTAATAAAAGTATTTGTTCTGTAAAATCTGTATTCAGTCAAGAGGCCACACTTAAGGACCTAGAAGGCCACATGTGGCTTTAATGCCCCAGCTTCCCCACCCCTGCAACCTTTCTACTTCTCGGAATGACATATTGTGATTTTCTCAACTGTGATTTTATTTTTAACCCATTGGTAAGTGTGGATATCACTAGCTTGCAACACTAGCAAAAAGTGAAAAAAGTTTTTAAAGTTTGTAATCCATTGTGAAATGTAGCATTTTCTGTTATATTTTTTTCCTTTTGTTCTGAATTTACATTCTTAGGCTTGCAGGTTTGGCAAAGCTTCTAATAAAGTAGGATCCTGTGAAAAATTCCATATTGCCTATGACTTTGTGACTTCACCATGTCCTTCCATACACCTGTGCATTTGCCTGTGATGTTTCCTTTACATGGCATGTTCTCATCATATCCCTGGTGCCCATTCTCCTCATATAAAGACTCTCATTCTGTTTCAGTTCCAATCCTGGACTTCCCCAGCAGAGTTACTGCCTCTCCTTTGTGTTTTTGTGGCATTTGGCACATACCTCTGTTATAGTGCTCATAGTACTTGCTCTCATAGCTGTCTTCTCCACTAAACACTTTCCATATTGAATCCTTAACATCTAGTATGGTATCGGCCATGCAGCAGGTGCTAAATAAATTTTGTTGGATGAATGAATACAAGAGTCAATCAATCAAAAATAAAACTGTTCACAACCCATTTCTGTAGGTTTATCTCAAATGATTTCTCATGTCCCATCCTCTGTTTCAACCAAATTGAATTACTTCTCCACATAGATTTCCCTCCATGTGGAAGAGTTAGGCTGGCTATTCATTCCTCAAACCCATTTTTTCTTCTTCCTGGGCACACATTTTTCTTTTCTCACTAGACTACATTTTCCAGCATCCCTTTCAGTTGGGTGTGGACATATGGCCTAAGATCTAGTTAATAGAACGTAAGCAGAAGTGATTCATACCACTTCCAGGCCTGGTCCACAAAAATTTCCTAAACATTTCTTTCTATGCTTTTTCTCCTTTTCCAGCTTAACATAGGTGAGCACAGCAACCTTGCAGGTGTCAAAGATGAGGAAGCCAAGAAATGGAAAAACCTGGTCCTGCAATCACTGCTTGTCAGATGGCCACCTACAAAAAGGAATGTCCATTTTGCACTTTATAGGAGCAGGAATTAAACTATCCTGTTAAATCACTGAGATTTAGGGATTTATCTGTTATACCAGCAAACTTTACCTTAGCTAATACACTGATGTATCTTTGTTCCCTTAGTCCTTCTATATTATATGACCTTGTCACTAATATGTGCATGTCCAATTGTACTCAACCCTTGAGGTACAACTTCATCCATTATGCCTTCCATGACACTTCTAATTGGCATTATTCTTCCTCTGAAATGCTCTAATGCTTTATATTCTATCTTTTAGATGTGTACCATGTTCTGCTTGCATTACCGATATTTAAGTTGTTTTTCTAAACTTAAAATGCTAATATCCAAATAGCCCTATGATGTGAATTATGTTTTACTTATTATTTCCTCCACAGCATTCAACATAGAGCCTTATACTGAGCAGACATATAAGACATTTTTTCAAATAAGTATTTGTGCTCTGTATACTCATCATAATGTTTTAGACTTCAAGTGCTTCCAGCTTTGTCTTCTAGGCAGGAATATTGATTTGTTTTTGTTTTATTTTATTTTTAATATGCCCTCTTTTTCTTGATTTTTATTCTCCTTAGGTGTTTTTCCTTGCCATTCTCTAAACTGTTTCCAGTGCTGTTAGATCCCTCTTTTGGGCTCATGACCATAATGACCGTGACATCTGATATTCCCAGATGTGGCTCTCCCATCAATGTATTGGGCAACACTAACCAGTAGTGTTTTGATAGATCTTTATGGGAGATAACACAGTAATTGCATTTTTCTTCTTCAAACCCAAAAATGTCTCCATCATTTTGGAAAAAGTTAAATCATCTATTTTCAGTTGATGAAGTATAAATTAAGAGTTTTGTAGAATAGAACCCATTCTGAGGGTTGGCTTCATCTACTGCATTTGGGCCACGAAGACCTAATGGGAGTCGTTTGAGGTTGGAAAAGCTAAATGTAACCGGTCTGGGATTTCCTGAATTACACTGAAGGCTGTAAGAGTCAGACACAGAACTCAGAGCATTAAATCCTCCGAGAAGGACGAAGATTTAAATTCGTCTAGGGCATTTAATGTTTTCTTTTTGCCTTTTTCATCCCTTAAATGGAAATGAATTTAGGATAGCCTGTGCCCAGTGAAAACCGGGTTTTGGTCTTTAATATCTATTCATCTAAGCCTTGCAAAGGTTAATTTTAGGTCATGTTAAAAAAGTTGTAGGTAATGTTTTTAAAAACGAGCTGAAAGAATGAACTCTTTATTCCTATACAACACAAAAATCCTAGAGAAAATTCCAATTTTAATGTAACATCTAGAGGGATTTTTTTCTGATTTATGTGTTCTCTGTCTTCTGAGCACCTAGTCACACCCTACCAGGGACTGGGACAGGGATGCCATGGGCTGGGAAACATAAACACCAAAGGACTGTGAACAGGGCCATAAGAAACACTGGGACGGTGCAGCCAAACATGGTAAGAGGTAGGTGGCAAGTAAGGTTAAACGCTGATAAAGAGTTCAGTGAGTCTCAAGCAGACAATACATGGTAGAACTATTTGATAAATGGAAAAGGAATGCAGAATGGTGATTAGGAAATAGTTCCACAGTTATGGCAGAAAAGTCCCAAAGCCTTCAGCTGAACCATATGCAGCTGAGAAAGAGAAAGAGAGGCTGTGCGTACTGCTGGAGGAATACATTATCTATCAAAGCAAGGGCAATCTCTGAAGATTTTTTCTGGGGAAACCAAGTTCAGAAATCTTATCTTTTTCTCTTTCTTGCTTTGTTTCATTACCACCCCTGCTTTATTAACTAGCAATCAGTCCAAAGCACTTCTGTGATGAAGAAGGCACTCTAGTAAACGTGCTGTCCTCAGGCCTGATTGTAATTCCACCTCTGCTACTTAATTACCAGCTCTGTGACCTTGACCGATATTCTCAGCTCTCTGTACCTCAGTTTTCCAAGGGGTTATGTTCGCTGATCTCTAGAGTACTTCCTGGTTCTCAAGTTCTCTGCTTCTCTGATTCTTGACTTCAAAGTCTTTTTCTGCCCTAATTTATATTCTTTAGTATCTGTCTATCACACGGGCAGCCCACATAAATTTCTAAGATCTGCCAACCCCCAGAATTCATCACCCAACAGAGGTAACTTCCTTAGGAGTGAAGAATTCATGAAGACCTATTACTTTAAGTGGCCTAAATTGAGATGATCTGGCATAAGATTTTCAGATAGTCTGACTGCCCCATGGTGAGTTGAAGCCTCAAAGCACCTTAGGGTTGGCTAGGCACTGAAAATTTAAGAAGGTTAATACTTCTATGTGAGACTCTGAGCTGATGAATTATTTAATATTTTCAGTGAGCACATCTTAGAACCAGCTCAGTTTGGTGTTTATATTTTTAAAAAAAGCACATTTGGGTTCAGGGTGGCACCAGGAGAGGTTGGCTGCCAATCTTTCTAGAGCAGGCTTTACGAGATAGAATTTTCCTGGCTCATTTACTATGGTCCACAGTGAAACATGCAGCATTGAAAGCTCAAAAATGTCATTTGGCAACAAATTTTGAGTATATCTAAGTCCCTAAGCATGTATTAACCAGCTCCCAGAGATTACTATGTGAACCTGGATGTCAATTTTATTAACTTATAGGAATTTATATATTCTGGCCATGCAGGTAGCATGACTAGTACATTATTTTCCATCAAATTACTAGTTGAGATTACTTGAGAAGCAAAGAACCATAATAAAAGAGTAAACATAAGAGGAGTTCATCAACTAAAAAACCTTGAGAGGCCCTGCCAATGGGAATATAATAAATGTTCCTTGGTACTTATAGATTTAATTCTTCTAGTCTTGACACTTGAGAGTGACACCAAGAACCTGTAAATGACTGGAGGCATGGTGAGCAGGACACAGTAGCAAGGCACTTCAGCCCTGTTTTCCCAAATGTAATGTGCACACCACTTGTGGTATGCAGGATAATTGTAGGAGATAAAATCCATGCGTTCATAAGTGACCCAGGTTAAGATTTAAATCACTCTGCATTTAAATTATAAATATATCATCTTATATAAAGCAAAAGGACTGAAGGAAAGATATATATCAGGGATAAAGGAAGGGAGAAGTAGGGCTTAAATTTGAAGGGGTTTCTGTGTAGAGGGGTAGGCCCTAGGAGGAGGAAAGGAGACTTTTGGAACAATGTTTGTGAATTACCTCAGGATTTTAAAACACACATTATGATTCAGTAGGCGTGGGTTGGGCTGAGGCTTTATATTTCTAACAAGCTTCCAGATGATATTGATCTGGTCCAAAAGCCCCACCTTGGGTAGCAAGGAAGGTTCTAGAATCTTTTCACTCCACCAGAATGGAGATGGCCTCGAGGTGAACTGGAGGTGAATAATGTTATGATATTTAATTTTATAGTTATATTCTATTTATAAAAGTGACATGGAGTTATATCTATGGGAGCAATATTATTTCATTTTTATCTAAGTCTATTTTAGTAAAAAAAATGAGTTGTTTTCAAGATGAATATTAAGTAAAATACTAGTATAGGTGTACATTACAATAGCAAAAATCATGACATAGGTATGTAACTGAATTATGAAAAGTGCTGACAGAGAGAGTGAACCTACATCCAATATCCCACTATTCAGATCATGTGGTCTTATTCTCATTTTAATACAGGATCTTATTTAAACTGTACAACAGCTTTATGAAATTGACACTTTTAATCTCTATTTTTAGATGAGAAAATTGGTAGAATTCTCTGCTATTTGGTGATTTTCACTCATCTCAGGATATTGTTTATCATCCTTTACATTTATTCACTGAGGCACTCCTGCTTTTCTTCCTAGGCACAGCTGTCTTTGAGCCATCCCCTTCCTGCACATTTATGGTTAAACAAATCCCCTTGACTTTGACTCATTCACTGTTCAGATGTGTTAATAATATCAATAAGAATATTTTCAATAAATGGTGCTGGGAAACCTGGATGGCCATATGTAGAAGACTGAAACTGGACCCACACCTCTCACCTCTCACAAAAATCAACAGATCTAAACCTAAGACGTGAAACCATAAGAATTCTTGAAGAAAACGTTGGAAAATCTCTTATGGACATTGGCCTAGGCAAAGAATTTATGAAGAAGACCCCCAAAGCAATCACAGCAACAACAAAAATAAATGCATGGGACCTGATCAAATTAAAAAGCTTCTGCACAGCCAAGGAAACTATCACTAGAGTGAACAGACAACCTACAGAACGGGAGAAAATATTTGCATGCTACACCTCTGATAAAGGGCTGATAACCAGAATCTATACAGAACTTAGGAAAATCAACAAGAAAAAAATCAAACAACCCTATTAAAAAATGGGCAAAGGACATGAACAGAAACTTTTCCAAAGAAGACAGAAAAATGGCCAGCAAACATATAAAAAATTGCTCAACTTCTCTAATCATCAGGGAAATGCAAATCAAAACCACAATGAGATATCACTTAACTCCAGTGAGATTGGCTCATATCAAAAAAGCCCCAAACAACCAATGTTGGCGGGGATGCGGACAGATAGGAACACTCATACACTGCTGGTGGGACTGCAAATTAGTACAACCTCTATGGAAAGTAATATGGAGATACCTCAAAGAATTAAAAGTAGAATTACCATTTGACCCAGCAATTCCACTACTGGGTATTTACCCAAAGGAAAAAAAGACATTCTATAATAAAGACATCTGTATGCGAATGTTTATAGCAGCACAATTCACAGTTGCAAAGACGTGGAAACAACCCAGGTGCCCATCAATCCACGAGTGGATTAATAAAATGTGGTATCTGTATACCATGGAGTATTACTCAGCAATAAAAAACAATGGTGAATTAACACATCTGGTATTTTCCTGGTTGGAGAGCCCATTCTTCGAAGCAAAGTGTCACAAGAATGTAAAGACAAGCACCACTGGTATTCACCATCAAATTGGTACTAACTGATCAACACTTACATCACACAGGGCAATAATATTCATCAGGGGGCGGGCAGGCGGGAGGCGGGTGGAGGGTATGGGAAAACTCACACTGAATGGATGCGGGGAGCACAGTTTGGGGGATGTCCACTATTGTAGCTCTGACACGGGCAGTGCATGGGCAATATATATAGCCAAAGTGTTGTACCCCCATAATATTCTGAAATAAAAAAAAAAAGAATAGTTTCTCCATCCTGGAAATCACTCTGCATCCTCATACTGATTTCCTATATCTTTGTCCTTATTCATTAAGTGTTGATGTTATTGTTAAACATTTAAGGCACGTTCTTATTTTCAGGTTCTTTTGGGGCAACTCACTGTGACTTCCATGTACTGGATATTTTGATTCCAACTAAATCAGTTGCTTATCTAAGGCAGAGTAGTGATGGCAGAACTCCAAGCAAACTTTTGCATTTGCACTCTCTTAGTGGATAATAATAACCTATCACAATGATATCCAGTATAATGATCACTTTATGCTTTCCCTTTGTAATAAGACTTTTGTACTAAGCCAAAACTCTATATGCAATAAGATTGACTCCTAAGAATTGAGTCATCAATGAGTTTGATCTTATGGTTTTAGAAACCTTGGGGTGACTTAGTTTAATTGGGAAAGAGATACTGCTGATATAAATCCAAACAAACTTACTGAGAAGCAAAGTCATTAAAATAACCCAGTGCTTAGATACACAAACAAAAGAATCTGGGGACAAATAATTCTTTACTAAAGGGTAATAAACATTTGAGAGAAGTTGTAAAATCAGAGATGGCAGAAACAACTTGTCCAAAAGATAGAACTGGCAAGTGAGCTTATTAAAGAAACAAAAAATGGCGAGGAAACCAACTGCAAAATAGAAAGTAAGATTGAAATAAAGGTAAAAATAAAAGCGGTCATTTTCTTTCTCTCAAGTGTCTTTATTAATCTTTGTGGTTTGGTGTATAGAATCTGGACCACAGCTGACTTTCAGATCATATAACTGAGAGTGATAAAGTGACACATAACTTTCAGGGTAAGTCCATTTACCCACTGCGCTTATCAATAAAAGTGAATGGTGTGGAGCAATAGTACAGTAGAAGTATAGAAAGGATCCTTAACCAGATTACCAGAGAACTGGATTCTAATACCAATTTTGCTACTAGCTAATTGTGTGAAATGGGCAGGTCATTTGCCAGCTGATGATCTTGGTTTCCTCACTGATAAACCCATGATATGAAACCAGATGATCCTAAGAATTATTCCAGCTCTATCCCTTACCTGCTTCAGGCCTGGAGCTACACCATGTTCTCTTAAAGTCTGTTCCAAAAAAGGAGCTCTGATTTTTAATTACATACAGACACAAGTATTCCAAAAGTATGTCTACCCTTGTAAATATGTTATGTGCTTATTATGCCTTGGATACTATCTATTGTTGATCAAGGAATCAGTTGACTGTTCTTACCCTGACTATATCAGAAGACCCTTTGGACTCTAAGGTAAGGGTGATGTTTTTCTTCAGGTCACTTTTATAAACACGTTATCTCCATCTACCTATCTATCTATCTATCTCTTTATACATATATGTATATATAAACAACTATATATAATTGAGTCTAAAATTTCCCTGGGGTAGGTCATATCTATTGACTCAGGTTAAGTTTGAAGGAAAGATGTTAAAGAAACAGTCCAGCTGCCCTCTGACAGGGTCATCCCCTTGTGATACAGAAGCCCGGTTTTATCAGTCAGACTTTTGAGGCTCTTGAGATTGACTCCTGCTAATCAAATGAGTGACTGATTCACAATGAGAAAGTATAAGTTCAACCATCAAAATACAAAACTCTCAAGAAGTCTAGAATATCTAGGTTAGCTGCTCCGTGTATTCTCTTCTAGAGGGACGCCCAACTTCTCTGAGGCTGTTGCACACTTGGCTTACAGCCAGTCAAGGGAGCTGGATGGTTTTTAAGTCTTTTCAAGATTTGAAGGCTGGACACACCCATTTCCCTTCTAGGTAGGTAGAGAGTAAGTGAACACTCATGCTAGCTAGCTGGATTGCTCTTCTCTGGACAGGACTGGAGACACAGACCTATTCTTCCTCTCTTCTTCCCTTTTCTAGTTCCCGTGAATTCCACCGCCCCGTAGCTCCCACAGCATTGCCTCTTCAAGCAGGCAGAGAGCAATGCTATTGCTTAGGTTACCTTTTTCTGAAATTCCAAATCAGTCCCAGGACAACGTGTTAGCTGTCCTAATCTGCACAGTCTCCTCAGCAACATAGATTATAAACCACAAGAGGGTGCGGCACTTCTGTGAGCAAAATGTGCGCTCCCTCACGCATGCTCTTCCTTCTCTTAGGGGCTGACTTTTTCCTGATCCTTCCCTTATTCTGAAAGTATGTCAGAGAAGCTGCCTCTGTACCCACCACAGCCTTGAGTTAACATGGACTAAAATGATCTGTTTATCTCTGGTCTCTGTAATGCTTTGAGGAAGCACACTTTGCAAAATCCTTCTAGCAATATGTGGTAAATTATCTTGGGGCCACATGTGGCCTTCTGGATCCTTGAGTACGGTCTTTGGACTGAATCCAAATTTTACAGAACAAATCTTTTTAATAAAGGGATTTGTTCTGTGAAGTTTGGATTCGGTCGAGGTGCCGCACTTGGGGATCTGGAGGGCCACATGTGGCCTTGAGGCCACAAGTTCCCCACCCCTGGTGGTAGCTAAAGACCTGGATGTGTCTGAGAGAATTTGAGTGGAAATTTAAAGCCCCAAGCTCACTACCGATACCCCCAAGGAAACTCCATGTGGAAGTCCTAAACTGTCACTCGGTGAGTCCTAGCTGGCTGAAGATGATGACGGTGCATGTGGGCTCAGGCCCCGCCAGGAGGAAGAAGCGTCCCCCGACATCTGTTTGTGAACTGCTCTGCTAATGTTCTTTCATGACTATGCAGAAGACTTGAAGATTCTTAGCACTATCCAGAACCAAGTGGTATTTCAAACACCCTTGGATCTTTAGTTGGGCAACGAACTTAATGTATGATTCCAGAGAGCGGTTCTTTGTCAGCACTGCTGAGCTTATTCCCTCTTGCTGCCCAAACAGGTGGAGATGAGCCTGTGTGGTCCAGAATTCCATATCTGAGCTTACCTACTTCCAGAATATGGGCAAATTGTGTTGTCACTTTATAGTTACCACAACAGCTAGAGGAAAAAAGTTAGAGTAGCCTTGTTTCCCTTCCAAAAGTGTTTTTTGTAGAACCTCTTTGGAATATGCCTATAAATCTGCTGCCTTTCTGCATCAGAGAGGACATTCCTTCCCCTCTCTAGATCCATCTCTGATCATTTTTCCTCCATCTTGCTCACTTAACTATGTCCACATTGTTAACATTGCCTGTTTATACCAAATATGCCCTCACCCTAGGACCTTTGCCCTTAAGTTTCTCTCTGGACACCTGCCCAGACCCTATGAGTGGTTCCCTCACTTTATTCAGGCTTTTGCTCAAATGTGACCTCATCAGGGAATCTTTTGCTGATCATGCCACCTGAAATTGCATCCCCACTGCCTCACCACACTCTATTCCCCATGTTTGGTTTTTCAACATAGTTCTTATCACTGCTTGATGGAGTGTATATACATATATTTTTTTCCATTGTATGGCTCCTCCAAGTAGATTATAAGTTTGATGAGAGCGGGGAGTTTATTTATTTCCTGCTGTACCCCAAGCACTTAGAACTGTTCCTGGTATATAGTAAACACTCAACAAATATTCGTTGAACGAAACAATGAGGCAACCTCAATTTGAGTATCTAGTCTGTTGCACCAATGCAGTTCCTGATCTTGGGTATTTGTTAGAATCACCTGGAGGAACTTAAAAATATATCAGATTCCAGGGCTCTACCCTGGATGTACTAAAGCAAAATGTCTGAGGGAAGAATCTTCAGGAATCTGTATTTTTAATAAGCTTCTTGGGGTTTCCAATGTGCAATCAGACCTGAGAACCAGGGGTCTAGGCCATGGTTTCAGGAATACAGGCAGAAACATAAGGTAGTGGTTAATGTGTGGGTATTGAGGCCACCCTGAATTTGTCTCCCAACTTTGCCATTTACTTGCTGTTACAGGTTACAAAATCTTTCCAAGCTCAGCTTCCTCATACAGGTTGAGTATCATTTATCTGAAGTGCTTGGGACCAGAAATGCTTTGAATTTTGGACTTTTGGATTTTGGAATATTTGCATATATCTAATGAGATCTCTTAGGGATGGGACTCATGTTTAAACACAAAATTCATTTATGTTTTATATACACCTTATATACATAGCCTGAAGATAATTTTATACATTTTTAATAATTTTGGGCATGAAACAGTTTTTTGGGGGGCTTGGGGGGGTTTCTTTATTTTTTTTTAATTTTTTTGTTTTTTAGTAGAGACAGGGTCTCACTATGTTACTCCTGGCCTCAAATGGTCCTCCCGCCTTGGTCTCCCAAAGTTCTGGGATTACAGGCATGAGCCACCATGCCAAGCTTCAATGAAACAGTTTTGATTGCATTTTGACTGTGATACCTCACATGAAGTCAGGTGTGGAATTTTCCACTTGTGCTATTATATCAGCACTCAGAAAGTTTCAGATTTTGAAACATTTTGGATTTCAGATTTTTGGATTACAGATGCTCAACCTGTGCTTAAGATGGGTATATTACAATATCATACAATGCCAGAAACCTCAAGTTCTAGGGGCATGTAAGAGTCAGGAAAACAGCTTGTCTTTCCCCTGAGGACATTGGAGGATTGCAGGTGCAGGGGTAGGACTGCAGAACATGAGCACCAGCACTGCACTACAGTTCTGGAGCATCCACTCAGGGTTGGGGCGTGGACTATTCCTAGACTCTTTTATTTAAAAGCATGAAAACCATGATATAGCATCCCAATGGCTTCTTCCCATTGCTGTCAGGGAGGAGCAAGCAGCCTGTGGATGGATGGAGCTATGTCTGAGTCAGGGGCTGACACCCACAGTCTAACTATATAGATGACCCTTCTTCATCAACTGCTC
This sequence comes from Daubentonia madagascariensis, assembly GCA_023783475.1. Taxonomy (NCBI): domain Eukaryota; kingdom Metazoa; phylum Chordata; class Mammalia; order Primates; family Daubentoniidae; genus Daubentonia; species Daubentonia madagascariensis. The sequence continues at coordinate 10,673,263 of JAKFHU010000747.1, read as the reverse complement.
AGGCTATGGAATAAAACCACCTGACATACTTGCCCATGGCTGTGTTATTTGAGCCGGAACATAATGCAGGAAATGAACATTGCTTCAAGCTTAATTCACAATCCCTGACACCATTATCTTTCTCTCTAGTCAGAGCCTCAGGAAGCATTTCACTTTTTATTCCTAGCTGATAGAAAGCCTCTATGAAACCTGCTCCACAGATTATCAGAGGTGTGAGCACCCCTGTTTAGCCAGTGATGGTAATAGTGTTAACCATAACTAATGCACTTGGTGTTAGTGAATATAATACCAGTGTAATTCATAGCAATCCTTATGTTGTTTTCTATTAAAATTTCATTGGATCCCCATGTATCAAGGTTTAGCACAGTCTTGCAGATATATATATAAAATATATATATATATATATATGTCATCTGATATTATTTATTTACATGAGTATACTTAGTAAAAAAGGATCTGGCTTGCTTCCTGCTTTTTCTCATTGTTAATCTTGTGTGTTACATACCACAATTCACATTTGTGCAGTGGAATCTGAGTTGTTTCCAGTTCACTGACTTTCCTAGGGAATTGGGGTGGAAATGGCTTTTGAGGAAGGGTGAGTAAGTATGTCCTGTCACTCACAAAGTTGATCCCAGTGGTGCATCAGTTACATCATGGTCACTTGTTAGCAACTGTATTAACTCCATCTTTTCTCCACTACAGCACAGCTCAACTGCACTGGGAATACCTAGAGATGCAGTCTGAATTTTTTTTAAAAAGTGTTTCTAGGTGAGAAGTAACTAGAGATCAGAATACATTTTCAGTGACCCAATTTGAGATCAGCAATTAATTAACTATGCATAGAAATGTCGCTTAAAGAAAAGCCTTTGTCAATATTCTAAAATTTCATTTATAGATTTGTTATTAACTTCTAATTATAGACTAATTACCCTCTTCATTATCGTAGAGGATCTTGTGTGTTGACACAGAATCTATAAATGATACCAATGAGACAAGTGTGGATGTAATATGCTCCCGTATTGCCTAATGTGTTTCCTTCCCCATGTGAGCAAATAAAAAAAGGGGAACATGGTCCCCGTGTTACGCCAGTAGCAAAGCTGTCAGCTTGAGAATCCTGGTGTTAAAACGCAAGTGATGGGATTTTCAGCAACCAGGAAAATGACTCCAGTGAACTTTCTTATTTTACTTCAAAGAGAAGTTTAAGGTGATTGATAAGAAGGAGAAAAAATGGGCTTTGTTTCCAGATAGCACCTTTGAGATGAATCACTGAAGTAGCTAGCTTGGAGCAGAAAGAGTGTGTGTGTGTGTGTGTGAGAGAGAGACAGAGGGGTTGTGTTTGACTCAATATGTTTATCTCCTCTCTCTCTCTCACACACACACACACACACACCCATATTCCCAGCAGCTATACTAGAAGATTTATACTGTGGTTTTATTTATCTAGAACCCACAAGAATTTTTTCTACCCTTTTGACAGAAAATGTATGATGAAGTCTTAAAAAATGATTATCATAGTGAGAGAAAGAGAGTGACAGAGACAGAGAAACAGGGACAGAGAGATAGTGCCCATGTGTGTTTGAGAGTCTGTCTTCCAGTAAAAGAGAGAGAACAGAATTGTTTTCTCAGACAATGAAATGGTAGGTTTAATAGAACAGAAGACAATGTTATCACTACCCAGGGAAGGATTTAATCATGTTTGGTGCCTGCTTTCTGTACACTTGCATGCTACCTTCATAGATCTAATCGCAGTACTCTCCAGATATGCTTCCTTTTCTATAGTAAATAATACCATCATCCCTTCTGCTAGTTGGCCACAAGTTTTATTATCCGATAAACCTTAAAGTCACTTCCTTGTTTCATTTAAGTCAACTAGAAAGACAAAGTACACAGCTAGGTTGTGTTTGACTGAAAAAAGCAAAAAACTTTCAACTACCCTGCATCTCACAGCACTGTACTGGAAACTTCCAGTAAAGATAGGATACCCACTAATTGATGTCTTGGGGTGGAAAACCAGGTGCCATACACCAGAATGAAAGTTTCTAAGAGGGCAGGGTTTTCAAAAGTCTGCTTTCTATATTGTTATATGTCCAACATCAGTACAGTGTCTTGTTCACCATAGATGCTCTATATTTTTGGAATAAATGTGTATGTCCTGTTTTTCTGATCTGATGACTCTTCTGAGTCCCATTTTGCAAGGGGAACGCTCTATGATGAAAAAATGTTTATCCCCTCTCTCTCTCTCTCACGCACACACATACACACCCGCACATTTCCAGCAGATTCACTAGAAAATTTATACCGTGGTTTTATTTATCTAGAACCTGCAAGAATTTTTTCTACCCTTTTGACAGAAAATGTATGATGAAGCCTTAAAAAATGATTATCAGAGTGACTTATTAAGAGAAGTCACAAGAGGGCATATCAAAAGAATCACATCTAAGAAAAAAAGCTATAGTCTCTTCCTCTGGAGGATCATTATTTACCCTGTTTAACATACTGCAAGATAACATTTCTCTGAATATTTAGAAACCAAAATCTACTTGATGATAAGAGCAAAGAGATGGCCAGTCCTCCAACCAAAGATTTTCATAACCTAAAGTATTCTTACACCCCACTAACTTTTTTTTATCCCCTCTCTATTTTTATAGTAATTATAACGCCATTGGCTAGGTATTTTTAAAATCTTCAAGTGAAATGCAGCTACAAACTCTGAAAATGGCCTGAAGTCCCCTTAATCCCCAACTAATAGAGGTCTGCCCTCTTTCTCCCTCTTATTTGTTTACTCATTTTATTTCTATAAGAATTAAACAGCAGAAATTTTGCCATAAGATAAAAGGTAAAAGCGTTTGGGGTATAAAATCATGCCTCACTAAGACTGTTGGTGATCATAGTTGATTCTCCATATATGTCGTGTAAGACACAGAATGCATACAACCTACTGTGGGGCTAAATGAATGATCCTTACTTGCCTCCTTAATGCCAGTGAATGATATAATATCTACTGAAGTTTAAAAGAAAGATGCTGAATAAGCCAAGGATTTTTCCTGGACAATCATATACAAACTTTATAAAGTTGCCACATTTCAGATTGAAGTTCTGTAGATCTGAACTTCTCTGTCTCCCTGAGTTGACTAGTTTGGCCCACATAGACACATTCACAAGAGACATTTCACTAGAAGAATTTTAACATCCTCTGAAATCACACCTGGAAGCCTCTGTCCTTCACATCTTCTTCTTGTTGACAAGTCCCTAAGAAGCCTAATTACAGTAATCTGTTTGCTTGGTAAGCATGGAGTCAGCTAAAGGGGAGTTAGTCATCTAATTCAAATGTTTAGTGGCACCAGGTTCTGAGAGTCTTATAAGAACTTTGCACCGGAGGGAATCGGATAGGTTAGCCACTTTGGCCTGAGTGCCCTTCCCGCTGAAGAGTATTTGTATGTGCATGGCCAATATCTGCTGTTGTGACCCTCATTCATGTTGATGATGTTGCTATCAAAATTGCTCTGGTTATTTTCTTTCTTTCACTGGCATTAAAAGGGCAAGTAAGGATCATTCTTAAATTCTTTCTTTAGATAATCAGCTTTGCCTTAGCTGTCTCTAGAGGAAGTTTATTGTTTTAACCCTGTACTTCAGGGACAGGGATAGTATAAAGTTATTACTTGTTGTCTATCACAATTTCCAGACTGTTTCACTTTCTCTATGTACACACATGCATATACATATCTATGTACATTCACGCAGGCACATACCCTCGTAGTCCATCCAGATACTGCTTATAACCCCTCCTCCTGCCATTGTCTATCAACTTTCTAGTCACTCCTTTCAGTCCACTGAAGAGTGTGCTCCTGGCTCATAGGGGTCTCAACCTCAACCTCTTCATGCTTCCTGATAACGTCAACGTATTCGTGAACAAATCATGCAACGTCCTGGCCTCTTTGAACTCTTCATCTGTAGCAATCTTTCCTTTCGTTGTAGTTCACCCATTCATTTCCTTCCCGTGCCTGTTTTCTCCCCAAACTGCCCCACGTCTAAAATCTCAAACTTCCTTCTCTTTGACCACCACCCTGTATTCAGATACTGCCAGTACTACAAGCCATCCAGATCCGCCACACTGACAAGCCCACGTGATCACTGCTATTTGCCCCGTCTTGCTCAGCCCAGATTCCTTGGTCCTTCATTTCAATCACTACCTTGCAAAAACTTTCACCAACCCTTCCCTTGTGTCTCCTCATTTTACTCTCCCAGCAAAGCTGAAAGTTTAGACCTCTTCCACCATCCTCCTTTCCTACATCCCACTGAAGCTCCTGACCACTACTGAAGACAAACCACACTCCTGGGTAAAACCAGTTTCACTTTAAATTCATTCTCTCACACCTGAAATTTTTATCCAATACTCCCTGGAAATGCTATGCTTCTTTGACAGACTCACCACAATTTCCCTGAAACAAGAACTTCCTTTCCTCTTCTCTCTCGTCAAAGAGAAGTCAGTTGATGACACTCAGTTGATGACTTTTCTCTGTAATTCATTGAAGAATAGTAATCGGGTGGGAATATCATCTTCCTATCAATGACACTTACCTTCCACTCCTGCCTCTTTACTCTCTCTAATAGCAAAGGTCAAGTTCACATCCTTTCTGATCTTCTCAACAACTTTGGTCTTCCGGTTACCTACTCTCTCTCTTGTGTATCATCAGTCTTGTTCAATCTGCTTACTTATTCTCCCCCATGTAAACATGTTTTAGGATGTCTCATCTTACACTTACACAGACACACACACACACACACACATGCAATAATTCCATTGCCCACACAGTCCCTGCCAGTGTCTGCCCCATTTATCTGCTCCCCATCATAACCAAATTTCTTGAAAGAGTTGTCTACATAAAATGCTGTATGCACTCCCTCGTGTTACATTCTTTCCTTAGCCCATTGCAATCTACTGTATGACCTACATGTTCCTCCACCTCATCAAGCTTCTCAGTGACTTCCACATTAGCCAATCCAAGAGATACTTCTCTGTCCTTGTCACACTCGAACCCTCAGCATGATTGGACACAGTTGCTGTCTCCCTCCTGCTCTGGCACTCTGCTCTCTGAACTGCAGCCTACCTCCCATTTCTGGTATCTTCCTCCCTTATAGCCCACTCTTTCTCTGTTTCCCTGAGTCCTGCTCCCCCTTTACCTGACATCTCAATGCGGCAGTTCCCCAGGGAACTTCATCTTGGGCTGTCTTCCTGCTCTACATGTATCCTCCGGGTGTAGCACAAATCATTTGGCTTTAAGTACCATAAGTATGCTAATGATTTCCACATTTTTATCTTGGGCCCAGGCCCATCCCTTGAACCCCAGGCTTATATGCAGATTCAACTTCCAGTTTGACAGCTCCACTTGGATAATTCCCAGACATCTGAAACTTTGATGCACAAAAGTAACTCCCAGTCCCTTTCTGGAAATTACCTGTTCCTCACTCTATTATCTACGTCTCATTGGAATGGCACCCCATTCACTGTGATACTCAAGCCAGGAGCCCCCCATATCCAATTTACTTGCAAATTCATTCTACTTCCAAATATACTTCACTTCTACCACCTTAGTCCAGGTCTCCACCAACCCTCACCTGCAACAGCCTGCAAACTGGTCTTTCCATTTCCAGCATGCCCCTCGCAAAACCATTCTCCAAATAACCACAAGCATGACCTATTTAAACATGCATCAGCTTACATCACTGCCTGCTTAAGATTTCTAATTGCTCTTCACTGTGCACAAAATTAACCAAATTCCCTACCATTGCCTACGAGAGCCTCCATGACCTGATCCTTGCTGTAGTTCCCAACACACTTTGAAACATGCCATTACTCACTACGTTCTAACTACATCATCTTCTTTCAACTCCTAGAAATTCTAAACTTGTATGTGCCTCGGAGCCTTTGCCACATGCCATGCCCTTTGCTGGGAATGCTTTCCATAATACCCTTACTCTTCACAAGGCTCCTCCTACTCATCCTTTGAGGCAGTCTCAGCTTCAATGTCTGAGACCTTTCCTTACCTTTACTAAGCAGCCCACTCCCCCCTCCCCACCTCCCAAACACCCTATTAGCTATCCCAGCCCTTGGTTCACTTCTTCAGTAACATTTAGCATAATCTGGAATTCTTTTAACACACATTTTGAATGTGTTCACTTGTGTTTGTCTGTCCCTTTCATTGGAATTTAAGTGCGTGAGGGAAGCAATTTTGTCTGACCTGTTCACTCACCACTGTATTCTTCCTGAGAGTGTTTGATGCATGCAAAGTTCCCAAAATATATTTTTTGAATTAATAAGTGAACAAGTAAATGAATACCTTTAAATGAAGATTAGAGCCATCCCCACATATTCACTACAATAAAATTTTTGTGTGTTTGTTTGTTTTTTGAGGAGGCATTTTATAAAGAACACAGTGGAAAAACCTGTACGGGAGATTTGGAGTTAGAACCTAGGCCTCCATTAGAAGAGTCTTCCCAATTCTCCAAATTGCTGTGTGTTTATGTCTGGAGGAGAGGGCGGAGAGGTATGGACAGGCATGTTTGGAAAAGGGTGGAGAAAAACACAACCCTCTCAGGGGAGGCATGCATTTTCTAACTTAGAAAGAATTTACCCACAGATACAGAGGATCTGCCTTTTGTCGAAAAATAACCTTTATTTCTGACAATGCTTCTTTTTCTTCACTCCTACCCCTTTGCTCTCTCTTTCCGCATAACTCCCAAAGTAGCAGCCACAGAAGGGGCGATCGGACAAAGCAGACAAACCTGCTAAATCATCTAGCCACGAGAAGAGGAACAATCAGCAGGAGAAATGGATAGGGATTCAAAAGAAAACCAACACCAGGCTGCCAAACATCAGATTTCTTTCTTATATAATTTGGAACGTGCAGAAGGCAGTAAGGCGTAAAGGAAAGAACATGTGCTGGTGTATTAGTTTCTTACTAATAAAGCAAAGCAAACTTACTGTCTTATAGTTCTGAAGGTCAGCCGTCCAAAATGGGGCTCACTGGGCTAAAATCAAGGTGTTGGCAGAGCTTCATTCCTTCTGGATGTTCTCGGGAAGAACTTGTTCCTTGCCTTTTCCAGCACTCAGAGGCTGCCCAATTTCCTTTCTTCATGGCTATGTCACTTTGATCCTGACTTGTATTGTCACTTCTTCTCTTACTCTGACCCATCTGCCTCCCTCTTACAAAAACCCTTGTTGGTACCTCAAGTCCACTCAGATAATCCAGGATAACCTCCCTACCTGAAAAGCCTTAACTTAGTCACACCTGAAGAGTCCCTTTTGTCATGTAAGGTAACATATGCACAGGTTCTGGAGATTAGGACATGGGTATCTTTGGGGAACCATTATTCATCCTACCACAGCTGGGTTCCAATTTTAGTTTTGTCGCTTGGGTACTACTCTGTGCCAGGCACTATGCCAAGTACTTTATATATTATTGTATTTAATCCTCACAAAATCCCTGAAATATAGGTATTCTCATCTGCATTTCACATATGAGGAAACTGCAGCTTAGCGATGTGAAGCCACTTGGTCTTATGGTCCTATATTGGTAACTCTGATAGAGCAGAAATGTAAACCCATGTCTGCTTAGCACCAAAGCCCACACACCTGACTGCTATGTTGGTTGAGCTTCTGTATTAACAGGTCCAGGCACACAGGAAGCTCAATAAAGGGCAAACCTTTATTGTTAATACAGTAAGTACTACCTAACTTCAAACAATCATATGACTCCCCTGAGTTTTAAACTCCTCATAGGATTATACATTCATGCCTTCATTTGGCAAATGTTTACAAAGGTCCCATGCCCTGCTAGGCATTGTCCTAGGAATTGAATGTTTTACTAAAATCTACTCTGCAGTTTAAAGAAAATGATGAATTGGCTGGGGGCCCATCACATAGCCTATGGTGAGTCGTATAATTATTTCATTATATATTACAATGTAATAATAATAGAAATAAAGTGCACAATAAATGCCATGCAATGCGATGACTTGAGTCATCCCGAAACTGTCCCCCCCCGCCCCGGGTGGTGGAAAAATTGTCTTCCATGAAAACGATCCTTTGTGCCAAAAAGGTTGGAGACTGCTCATAGACAATGCCACTAAATATTAGTTCCCATCTCTCTTTTCTTCTTTAAAGTCCTGAGGCTTTGTCCTGATTGTTCTGATTTGTCTGTGAGTGTTTCTCACACTGAAATTTAGCACATACTGGTGGTTCCATATAACATGTGCTAAGCTGGATTGATTTCTATGTGAATTATATCTGACCTACGTCTAGGCAATGACTTTTAATAGTTCTAGTCCTCCAACGGGTTGTTGTTAGTTAAGTTATAATCTGAAGAAGTCCAAAATCACAACTTTTCAAGCAATAATTGTATTCTAAAACTGGAAAAATATCTTTCCACAGTTCCTTCACCCTGCTTCCCAATGTGTGTGACTATGGGGGGCTGGGAGGGGTAGAGGAAAGAGGGTATACAAATCCTGGTGCTGGTGAAGAAATACCAGGATAGGGCAAAGGACTCTCTAAAAATTTGCCAAAGAGTAGCTCTGCGAATGTCATGGCAAACATTCTCTGTGGTTTGGGGCTAGAAAATTTTCATCAATTTCCTATCATTTATTCTTTGACTCTTTTTTACTCCCTACTATTTTGTATCACCATTTCTTATTTTTTTCCTCATTTCTTTTTCTTTTTTGAAACAGGGTCTCAGTCTTGTCACCCAGGCTGGAGTACAGCAGTGTGATCATAGCTCACTGTAACCTTGAACTCCTGGACTCAAGTTGTCCTCCTGCCTCAGCCTCCCAAGTAGCTGGGACTACAGGTGTGCCACCACACCTCTCATTTCTTATCTTGCGATATCATATTATCTATTATAAGCAATCCTCATTATAAAAAATAATATATAATAAAGATACATTTGGGTCCCTTTTCTTTTTCTTCAAAAGAAGTGTCTGTGAGCCAGGCACAGTGGCACATGCCTGTAGTCTCAGCTACTCGAGAGGCTGAGGTGAGAGGATCACTTAAGCCCAGGAGTTCGAGTCTAGCCTGGGAGACATACAGAGACCTAAACAAATTTTTAACATTTTTATTAAAAAATAAGACAACAAAAAAGCAAAAGAAGTGTCTGTGAAACAAGTTTCTAAGCCCAAATCTCTGAAATAAATCTTTGCATTACAGTGCTGGTGAACTAATAATCTCTTGCCAGATCTGAGTCAGGCTAATGAAGTAGCAACGTCAAGCTCTGTTACAGCACTACGATGCCACTGATGGATCACTCTATAACTTGACACCACTTGTCAGGAACTCATTGAGGTCCTGCAAATTTAATGTGAAAATCTTCATAATTTAAAGAACTGCTAGAAAAAAAAAGGTTATGAGACAAGCAAAGAAAGTAGAGTCCTCTTTGAGCCACAATATTGGAGTAGACCAGAGAAGGGGGTTATATTAGAAAGTGGAGGCTGACATTTCTTAGTGTTAAAGAATATCTTCTCTAAGGATTAAATTCGATGTCAGTATTTTAGGTTTTAACATTATAGTCATTAATGTTAAATGACTAAGTCTAAATAAACGTTACCTGAGTAAGTCACAAATAAATATCTCAATGAAACTGAAGAGAACCTACAATGGCTCTAAATGAAATCCCTAACAGCCTGTCATTCCTTTTCCTACTCTGTTCTACAACTAAATGTCACATAATTCTGGGTTTAGGGAAATAATGCAAGGACATGGAGACATCACTGGACTAGATATCAGAAGAGCCAATTCCTAGTCTTTTTCCTGCCAATAACTAGTTATGTGTTGTGATGGCTAATTTTAGACTTCAGCTTGCCTGGATTGAGAGACGCCTAGATGGCATTGCTTATGGGTATGTCTGTGAGGGTGTTTCCAGAGGAGACTGACTAAGTCAGTGCACTGAGAGAGGAAGACTGCTCTTCCCTGTGCACGGGCACCATACAACTGGCTGGGGGCCTAGTGGGGACAAACAGGCAGAAGAGGATGGACTCTCTCTCTCTCCCTCTCCTCCCTCTCTGCTCTCTCTCTCCCTTCTGGAGCAGGCTGCATTTTCTCCTCCTGCCCTGAGACATCAGATTCCAGGTTCTTTGGCTTTCAGACTCTGGGACTTGCACCAGTGGCCTCCCAGGGGGTCTTGAGTCTTTGGCCTCAGACTGGGGTCTGCGTCGTCAGTTTCCCTGGTTCCAAGGCTTCTGGACTAAGCCACACTACTGGCTTCTCTGGTGCTCCAACTTACAGACCGCCTATCATGAGACTTCTCCACCTCTGTGATCATGTGAGCCAATTCCCCCTAATAAATCTCTTTCCATATATCCTATTGGTTCTTTCTCTCTGGAGAACTCTGACTAATACATGTGTTCTTAGATAGGATGTTTAATTATTGTGGCTTGCCTTCCTTCTCCGCCAAATGCACGGGTTAAACAGATAAATTCTAAGCCTCCTTTAGACTTTAAAACATTAAAAATGAATGGCCAGTTTGCTTTAGAAAAGGGTTTATTAATATGTGTTTTTTACAGCCCTTATTTTGCAGGGTGTTAATGGGAGTTACGTGAAAAAGAAAATGGTTCTGTGGTTCAGACAAATGTGGGAAATGTAGAGTTAAGCAAAATTAGTCAGATTTCTTTACTGAAGAACATTTTTGAGCCATTAACATGTAAATATGTCTCCTGTGGTCATTCTTTCCATCGACAGCTATTTATTAAGCACCCACCATGCCTCAGATCTACTCCATTGGGCAAAACCAGGAATGGTCCTTGTTTTCATAGAGTTTACAACAACCTAGTGGGAAAAATAGACTCATCACTTAATTTTATAAATAATACAAAAATTTTAATTGTAGTACTACTTTGGAGAGGTACATGGTACTATAAAGTGTGCACAAGAGAAGATTTTGATCTAGTCAGGGAAGATCAGGAAGAGATAATGGCCCTGAGAATGGAAAGCAAGTTTAGGTTGAGGAGTAAAGGGAAAGAAATTTCTTGGCAAAAGAGCAACATGCTCAAAGGCCCTGTGGTCACTGGCAACATAGGAAGAACTAGAAAAAATCTCTAAAAGTGCAATGAAGTATGCAATGTTTCTCTCATTATTTGCTCTAGAAACTCTTTTTTTTTTTTTTCCAGAAGTGCCTTGTGGAAATCATGTTCTCTGGAATGTACTTTAAATAATAGTTCTTTAGAGTAATTCAATCTGGGTTAGTGCTGTTTTAGACCTTGTCTAAAGGGACTTGTCTCTAAAATGCCAGTGGGTCTTATTGCATGTGCTCATGAGTAGACCACTTTCCCATGTGTTTGTAGAACCTCTTAGCTTTACAATATGGAAAGGAGGACACAATGATGGATATATATGTGGATATGGGGAAATTTCTTAGGAGACTGTAGATAATGCCAGTGAAGGTTTTTACGTGCTACATATTTGTGTAAACGGTGCTCTATCTGAGACATACCCCAGTTGTTTCTGAAACTATGAATGAGAGCATGTATGTGGGGGTTGGGGGAGATCAGATTGTGAAGAGAAAAGGCTCATTTCAAAGATGAGAGCATTTTCCTCTTTCTTTAGAGGCAGAGGGAAAACTACTTTCAGAGCAAACTTTTAAGGACAATCCTCTTCATCAATCTGAAGAAAAAAAAAACAGTGAGATTTTTTGATAAAGCCAAGATTCTCCTCTGAAATGGAGACATTTGCAATAATGAGGCGCTAATAGGTCCGTGTAGTATAAAACACTGTCATCATTGAAATGATATTATTCTTATAAGTAGGACAGTTTGAGATTGGGAATGCTTCCAAACCAACAAAATAAAACAAAACAACTACAGTGGCTTACAAATAGGGGTTCCTTTTTCTCCAGTCACGGGAATACTGAAGGTTGGCATCTGCTGACTTTGGTCTAGTGATCTAACAATGTTTCTTGAATTTTCTTTTCTTTTCCTTCATGGTCAGAAGACGATTGCCACTGATCCAGTTATCCAATTATCACATTTACATTCAAGGTAGAAAAGTAAAAGTTTTCCCAGAGACCTCCCCACCACCCCAGGAAGTTCCCCTTTACAGTTTATTGCCAAAAGTTGAGTCATATGACCACTCCTAGATTGTCTCGGACCAATCTTAATTCATCAACAGAAGCTAGGTACGTCATTGCTCAAACTAATGGGGTTCCATTAGCAAAGAAGAGAGGTGATGGACATCGGGTAGGCAAATAACAATTTTTGCTCCAAGTGGGGGTTGTAACAAGTTTGTTGTTGCTGCTGCCATTGCTGTTATTCGTTTTGTTTCCTTCCTTCCTTAGTCTGGTCCTGGAGAAGTCGAGGCTCAGATTCCAGGTAAGGAAGACACCATCAAATCACTGTTTTTGGTTGTACGTAAGCTGGTCCCTGCAACATGGCACTAGGGTGCAAATTCTCAAACACTTTCTTTCCCATGTTTCCATAGAGAACCTACTTTATAAATGTTTTAGAGGGAGCTTGTTAACATGTACATGCTGAGGCCCCTGCCATCAGAGAGTCTAATTCACTTGGTCTGTGTTTAAAAGAGAAATCTTTTCTTATGACACAATTCCCAGGTGATGCTTCTGCAAGGACAATTTGGAAAGCCTTACGTATGGGGAGGGTGAGTCTGGGATTATGAACACGTAATGGGCATGTCAGCCCTCCCTCCCCTCACCACCTCACCTGCCACCACATTGAATACTTTTTCTAGGATCCTTAAGCCTTCAAAATAATCTCGTCAGACTCTGGTGTTTGCTGTGCTGAGTATATAAAAGAATAGTCCCAGGCCAAAATTTGAGGAAAGGTAGTGTAGGGGTGAAGCACTAGAGCTTGGTGGAGACAGCTCTATGGCAGCAAGGAGAAGAGACTTGCAGGAAATCGGGACAGCCTTGCTCCAGACAGCTGGCTAAGGTAAAAAGGACAGCCAGGACACATTTGTAAAATATGTACACATTCCTCATGGATTCCTAGAAAAACCTGAGGAGTGGAATCAGGGAAAAGACTGGACTTCCTGGATTAGGTAGGGTAGAGGCTTAGACTATTGCTAATTGGGCTTTAAAAGAAAATGTGACCCCTGAGGACTAGAGAAGTCTAGACTCCTGAATTACAGTAATGTTTACTGACTAAGTAGGAAAGGAAGAAGATGAAACAAGCATTGGACGAAAGCCCATTTGTGAAATACATTTTTATAGTTGCCATGGAAGGCAGGTGTCATTGTACCTATTGGTATTGGTGAAGAACCTGAGGCTTAGATTAAACAGGTATTTAAAGCCACAATGCTGGTAAATAATAGAGACCACTTTTGAGACATGCTCTTTTATTCCAAATCCTATATTCTTCTCATGACAACATTTGCCTCTCTACCTATATATCATCTTCTGTGAAATTAGAAGGTAACCCTGGTAAAGTGTTAGAATCTAAGAGTTAGCTCTTTATCACCTGTTGTTGTCATCTATTCAGATTTGTTCAAGTTGTGCCTGTTAATGGTGAAACTACTCTCCCCAAGCTCTTTCCCATTGTGGCCAAGTCTGTGATAGACACACTTTATAAAGATCCTGAGAGACTCTTCTGTTCATGGAAAAAAATGAGGGCGGGGGAAGATAATGCATGAGGAAGCGGCTCTGGGATTTCACAACCCAACAAGACCTGCACAGATTATTAAACAGTTTCAAGTGACTTAACCATTACATGGGGCCTCCAGAGAACAACAGGATCATTGTCACCACTGTCCCAGTGGAGGAAGCTGAAAAACTCGAGTACTCTCCAGCTCTCAGAGAAAATAAGAGAGAAAAGGAAGTAAATGGTGTTTATTTGTCTGGGCCAGTGGGCCAGCCCAGCCATTGTGAACTCTCTAAGGCAGCATTGCTGTGGATATGTTTGCACACATACATTTGCTTTGCAGAATAGCCAACAATCCCGAGACAACTGGCTGAAATGTTCCTACGGAGGAACATTAAAAGTAAGCCATTAAAAGTAAGGCTCTGCTAATTCCTCGTTTATGCTGTCCCACCTACTCACCAGCACATTAATCTGTTTGCATTGTTTAAATGAAAGTTGTATAAATTTAGTATGTAACAATAGTAGACATAACAGGCTAGGTTATGCTGCTGTAACAAATAACCCTAAATGTCAATAGTATATAACAATCAAGGTGTTTTTCTTGTTTCTGCTATGTGTCCATTGCAAGTTGGCAGTGGCTTCTTCTCCATGTCTTCCTCACTCATGGACCAAAAGTAATGGAATTTCATCATCAGCAATGTCATAGGTCAATGAGGCAGATGGAAAGGGAGGTGGAGAATCATGCATGTTAAATTTCACTTCTCTCAAATTTCACTAGCTAAAGAAAATCTAATGGCCTCAACTAACTTCAAGAGGATAGGAAGTGCAATCCTCTCTTGTGCCAAGAAGGAGAGGGAAATAGCATATCAGTGAAAAATAGTAATGTCTACTATAAAAATTGATGTGCTGCTATACAAAAGACTGTCCATTAATTTGATCCAATGCAGCACAAACTGGAAATGGCCTCAGAGTTTGTCTATTTACAAATTAAGCTTTTCTGTGGTGCCAGTTCAGGTCTTGAGCCTGAAAGCAAAGTTTGTAAGAGAACACTCTGTAAGCCACCAACCCCAGACACATTCTTGGCAGCACCTAATTCACTGGCTTTTCTCCACCACCACTCCTCTCACAGCTAACTTGAGCCGAGACACATCAGCCATGTCAAAATGTAAAATCGGCAGCCTTTATCATAATTAATGTGTATAAGGACTCCCTCTAATTCTTTTTTATTCCGGGCTCCTATCTGCACTTCACCCCATCCTGATCCATTCTCTGCAAATGGGGCTCAATGAGGCAATGAGGTTCCAAGACAGAGAGGGCTTGTTTCATATTACTTGGAGATTTTTTTAAAATTGAAGTTTTATTGCTTGTTTCTAATTGAAAATTTTCCAAACCAGAGTAGGTATATCAAAGTAGTTTCATTAAAAGGACTGATTGACTATTTCTCCACAGAGAATATCACCCCCCGTTACCTTCGGTTAGAGTGAGGGGTTTGGATGGGGGAGAGTAGCAGTGAATTAGGAATGGGGTTGAGCTGTGGAGTGATGTGTTCACCCCGCACAGCACACCTTCCTTCTCATTCTGCATAAAGAAATATCTATGAAACTTACTATGCCACAGGGCTGGTGCCAAGTGGTTCTTAACCCTAGAAGGTCCATGAGTTGGTGCCAAGAAGTTCATAAATTCCTGGCATGGAATGCAAGACTGTTTGCATTTATGCATATATCTATTCTGCTTGAAAGAAGCTTCTTACTTTCCTCAAATTCTCAGAGGAATCATGATCCATAAAATATGAAGAATCTCAGTATAAAGATAAGAATGGAGGTCTGTGCTCTCCAGAAACTTACACAGACCTATAGTTTCACATCACTAAAGGACAAGTGCACGTTGCTTTCCAGAACATGTTTCTAGGTCAGATACAAATCACATAATATTTACACTGTGATGGTATTTATGTAAATAAAATAATCCTTCAGTAGGATGACCAAAGTCTATTTTACAAATTTTATATATGCTCAAATTTTGTAATAGAAAAATATATAAGATATTTCATATAAATTGTACTTCCCAGGTAGTATCAAATTACATGTTAAAATTCATAGGAAATATACACAGAGACACACACACACATCTCTCATGTTCTCAAACTTACAGGTTACAGAGTTCAGGTCAACATGCTCCTTGCATTATACTTCCCTCTTTCTTCTGTGGCTATGCCATTTCCTTAAACCACCCTCTTCCCATAGTTCAGGACACTGTGACAATTTCTTACCACCTTTCTTAATGACATGGCCCCCTAGTTCAAAACTATGACATGTATAATATCATGCATAAGTATAGTTTAATTTCTACATGATAGAAGATAGCAATGTTATCTATGATAGCCTAATTAAATATAAATATCTATTCTGTCCCTTTCTTCACAGGCCCTTTGTCTTACCCTAGAGTTAATTTTTCATTTTCCTTTAGAAACTTAGGCATAAAGATCATGGAATAGCAGAAAGAACACAAGACTAAAAGTTAAGAGAACTGGGTTTCACTCCTGGCTCCACTGTATCTGTTCCCTGTGACTAAATCACTTATCTTCTCTGAGCTTGTTTCCCCATCTGTAGAATGATGAAATAGTACATAGTATGACTATATAAAGAGTTGCAGTTAAAGAAATAATGCATTTGAAAGAACCCAGCACATGAGCTGATAGGTGGAAAATGCTCAAGTATTTAATAAATGTTACTTGCATCTGAACACAGCAAGTGAACTCAACCAAAAATTGAAATATTTTTCATTAGGCTGGTTTCCTCGTATTTCCCGTTGGAAAACACTTGAAGAACCTATTTGCAGAATTTTCCTAAAACTTTATTAGAAAACTTTTGAGTAGCTGGGATATAGAACTAACACAAGACAAAAATCTTGACTGTTTTCATCCTACTTGCTGCGTATAGTAATAGGCCATACATGAAAGAAACGTTTCCCATACTTTGCTAGGAAAAAATTTGGGCTCATCAGATATCTAAAATGACATACTGAAAATATATAAAAGATCCCTAAAATCTTTTTTCTCTAATGGTAGGAAAATTGAGGAAGCCCCTGGAAGTTCTATTATGATTACCATATGATATTGGCATTTCACATGCCTGAACCTAACACATGAGTATACTATGCATATGGTTTTGAAATATGTATTTATGATTCCAAATACTATCAAATTCGTTGTGACGTTGAAAACACACTATTGTCAGCACTTTGCACAAAAGTAGATGAATGGAGGCTGCTGCTTCTCCGCCACCTTTTGATGTAGTGCTTGCTCTCCATTTTCTCCTTCACCCACTGGTGCCACCCCCCGCCACCCTCCAGCATGCCGCCATCTCCTTCTGAGACGTCAGGTCCTGGGCCAACAGTCTTCCTTGCCTCCACATGTCCACTCACCCTCATCAGTGGCATCACATGCAAGATTGATGTTCCTTTCTACCATCACCTTTTCTGAGTTCCTTGATTTCCTCAACTCCCATACCTCCAAACCCTCTCTTATTGCAGAAACCAACTCTTTGGACTCCATATCAAACAGAATTGCTCTGTGTCAGGGTATGATAATCTGAAATATCCCTCTCTGATCTCAAGCTTCCATATCTTTATTCTATTCTGTCATTCCCACTGGATCTGCCCCTTGATCCCTTCTTACCCAATGGTTCCTCCAAATGGCTTATCACACCCCAAAATTAGACCAACTCCTTTTAGCTTTTCAAGAAACCTCATGAAAGTGGAACCATGATTGGCCATATCAACAATGGTCTCACCAACTCTCAAGAATCCTCCACCCTTTTGATCTACTACCCCCACGACCAACACTGGGGCATTCCCACCATCTGCTTTTCCACGTCCCACTTTCAGCTGAGAATTTCTGCAGAATATATGTTGATTGGACCCAATACATCCCCTTTAAAAAAATAAAAACAAAAATAAGACCTTTTAAAAAATTATTTCTCTTCTATTTTAAAAGTCATTTTTAAAGAACAGCATTAAGCTGCACCACCTCTTAATTAGCAATTCCTTTAATTTAACTATCAATTTACTGGCATTTTCACTTACTACTTTTTTTCCTATAACATATATTTCATATATGAAAGGACCCTTTCATAGGTCCTTCCTTCCTCTCTCTCTCTCTCTCTCTCTCTTTCGTTGTGGTGACATAACATAAAATTTACCATTTAACCATTTTTAATTGTTTGTGCAGTTCAACGACATGAAGTACATTCATGTTGTTGCATCACCATCACTACTATCTATCTCCAGAGTCTTTTCATCCTCCCAAACTGAAACTCTGTATCCATTAAACAATAGTTCCCCATTCCCTTTCCCCCAGACCCTGGCAACCACCATCCTACTTTCTGTCTCTACGAATTTGACTATGCTAGGTACATTATAGAAGTGCAATCATACAATATTTGTTATTTTGTGTCTGGCTTAAATCACTCTGTATAATGTCTTCAAGGTCCATCCACGTAGCAGCACATATCAGAATTTCCTTTTGTTAAAGGCTGAATAATATTCCATTGTATGTATATACCACATTTTGCTTATATTTTCATCCTATCTTTCATTTTAATAGACACCACCTTGACTACTTTTCTTCAAGAAAGGACACATAGGAGTCATATATTTTTCTGAATATGAAAGGTCTAGATGAGTTATGTCTATATTTATAGCTGTATCTGTATCTATCTAGATTTATTCTTATAATCTCTTTTATAGATATTGAAGGCAGCATTAGTACAAATCCTGGTAACTTGGGCTTTTAATTACATGAACTTGTTACTAAGTCCAATTTCAGAAGACAGGTTTATGCATATGAAAAAAAGTAAATTAGGATTAAAGAAAGAGTTATAGGTGATGGCTATTTTTGGTGTAATTAAGTGTTAGCTATCATTACCCTGTCCCCTTAAAATCTAGATAGCATTAACTTGAATTCCCATTTCATGTTTTGTGGTAAATATGTCCTCCTTAGGATTTCTCTGCATTTTTCACAGTCACCCATAGCTTTGATTTCATGCTTCAGCTAAATTATTTTATTCCGTGGAACAAAATTTTATAGGAGGTTTGTGGATCACTAAAGTGGGTACATCACTCTGTAGTAGTCAGAGTTCTCCAGGGAAACAGACCCAATAGAACGTACATATACATTCTTTCTCTCTCTCTCTCTCTCTCTCTCTCTACCTCCCTCCTTCCCCAAAGAATTTATTTTAATAAATTGGCTCACACAATTGTGGAGGCTGGCAAGTCCAGAATCTGCAAGGTAGGCTGGCAGGCTGGCAGAATTCTCTCTTCCTCGGGGGAGGTCTATCTTTTTTCTCTTAAGGCCTTTAACTGATTGGATGAGGCCAGCCCACATTATGAAGGGCAATCTGCTTTACTCAAAGTCTACTAGTTTAAATGTTAATCTCATCTAAAAAATACCTTCACTGCAACATCCAGACTAGTGTTTGACAAAATACCTGGGTTCCATGACCTAGCCAAGTTGACACATAAAATTAACCATCACATACTCCAACACCTGTGTATTTATGTCCCCTTTACTAAATCAAACTCTGTGTAAAAGACACGGGTAGTCCACATTCTTAACAAGCACCCCAAGACGGCTTTATTTCAAATAAAGTTGGAACACCACTGTTCTAGTTGCCTGAGTAAAATCACGCCAGCCCTGCCCTAGACATATACAATCAGAATCTCTGGATAGGCCCTGAGCTTGCTTCCTCATGCTCATAAAACACTCCAGGTGATGCTAATGTCCTGGTTGAGAATTACTGATTCACTGGCAAACTCCTAATTCAGAACTACCTTTATATATCTCAAACTTTCCAAGCTACACAGATTATCTACTCCTTTAGCAGCAAAAGGGTGGACAAGATCCATTTTCCTTAGGTGGAAACTGTGCTTTTAAACAGCATTTTCCCTCCCTCTTACCTTTTTCTTCTTATTATGTGCAATTTTTTTTAAGTAGGCCTTCTCAGGACTTGCTTCTCTAGCTGTACACAGTTCTACAAGACTTCTCCCACCACTTTACCAATCCCCCGCTCCTTTCACCGGCGAGTGGCAGAGGTTGCATTCCCAATGATTCATGAGGTTTGCCCAGCTAAAGCCTAGCATCAAATGAGGTCTGATTTGGGCCCAGCTGATCTCCTCAATAGCTGAGACTGGAGAGTGTCAGTCATACACCCAATCCATACCAAGCAACTGCATGGGTTTGTTTCCAGTAGAATATAAAGCTCTCCATGGGGAACTAGAGATTGACAGTCACAAAGGCCATGTGCTGACAAAAGAATTCAGTGGTTTTTTTGTTTGTTTTTAAAAACTCCACTGGATCAAGCACTTCAGTAACTTCACAATCTTCACACACTTAAGTTGAACGAAATGAACTGGCACCATTTTTCAAATATGAACTGTACTTTTTGGGGCAGATTGTTTGTTGATGCTGGTTTTGATTCTTAGTGCAATTATTTTTTTCTTTGGGTGTTTGAAACTGAAGATTGAAGTCATTTTCCAGGGTGATAAATGGTCTTTAAACAGCAAGAGGCATCAGAACTATCACAAAGAAGTCAGCCTACAAACTTCATCCAGAGTTTCTCAGCCTTTCTCCTCCCTGAGCCCATCTCACAAATGAGGAGGCAGGATGCAAGGGCAGGAAGAGGTTCCACCTGCCAGCATGGCTTTGCACTGCTCAATGGGGTTTGCAGAAGGGAACTTGGAGATTTCAGATGAAGACACTAAGATGCAGCGAGGTAAATTATCAACCTGTTCAATTTCACCTAGACAGTTAATTATAGACTCAGGAGCTGATTCAAGAACCCGAATTCCCTGTGAATTATTATTTCTGTTTCATTGCCTGCATATTAATTGCTCAAAAATCTTTCTCTCTCCATGCCCCACCTCTCTTCTGAGCTCCAGACACAAATTTCTGATTGTCTGCTCAATGTCTCCATTGGGCTATGCCCCAGATACCCCATTCCCAACATGCCAAAAACCAAACTTAGGGTCTTTGCCTTCAGTTGTCACTTTTTCTCCCTCCTGAATTCTCTATCCCATCGAATAACAGATCAACTAATTCTTAAAATCTGCAACCTTCTGAATTTTCTCTGAGTCCACTTTCTCCTTTATCCTCCATTTCCCATGAATGACTAATTTATCGATTTGCCCTCTTGAAATATTTCTGGAATCCCTTCTATTACTATACTCCTCATTCTCCACTACCTGTCTCTCACCTTGAATATAGTCATTGCATCTTAATAAGTCTCCTTGTTTTCAGCCAATTTCTTCTCTAAGCCTCCCTGTATTTCAATGGGCAAGAATAGGTTTGGGAATCTGCCCCAAAATGGAAAGATTCTGCCATTGTGCCACACCCACATTTTCATTCTTTTAATTGTAATGAGATAATAATATCAGGATACCAAAAAACAGAAACCAGTCAAAAGACTCATGTACACCCTTTTATTTCCTATTACATGTAATGCCTGAATTATAGTCAGATATTTCCCAAATTGCTTTTTGCCTTTTGCCTGAAGGTGAAACACTTTATGTGTCCAAGTTGCCCTTAAACACTTGCAGGCTTACACATAGCATAGATAGAATACCAACTAACATAGAGTTGATGTCCAGAACTAGTCCCTGGGGTTAGATCTCACTAGTCCTTTAAAATCCCAAAAGAGAAGAGCTCCAAAATCCCAGAAGAGAAGAGGATTTGCAGATGTTTTTGTTCTCCTTGGGGCAAAAATGCAGGTATCTTACATGAAAAAATACAGAATGCTTTGGTAGATCTCATATAAGAAAAAATAGTCAAATAAAATAATATCCTCTACTATCAAAGGGTGATTGTTATAATATTGGGTGATATACGATTCAGGCCCCCCTGTAGGGATTTTACCAGAATTCTCCCATAACATATTGCCTATATAACAAAGTCTTAATCCTACATAGCACATAACTCTCACAATCATTGCAGCAAAATATTTTGGCCTTATCTTTTATTATTTTCCTATGGACACTTACTCACCTGTTTCACTCTAGTTTACTAACTAGTGGCAGAAATACACATTTAGTTTATGACTTCATTCCTTTGTTCAGGCTGTTCACTTTGATTAAGTGCCCTTCCCATCACAGTGCATAGAAATCTTGTTCATTTTTACAGCCCGGCTCCTCTGTTATCCTTCATCCTCCCTAATACTTATTCCCACCAAAAAAAAAAAAAAGAAAGAAAAAGGAAAAGAAAAAATCAATCATTCCTCTATGTTGCAGTGGCCCTTTGTTTATTATACCAGTAGCTTAGCACTTAGCACTTTGCATTGAACTTGTCTATGGTAGACCAGGAATTCCTAAAAGGCAAACCTGCAGCTTCTTTGTGTTTGGGTATACAGTACCTGGCACACTGGAACCAGTCAGTAAATGTTTGTGGAACAGAATCATATTATCAATCATCTTCCGCATTTCAGGTGCCATGTGTGGGTGCCTCCGATCTGGAAGGCTACTGTAATCTACATACATCAAATGTTGTCTCTGGAAGGCCTACAGTATATAAAGACTTAATGAGATTAAGAAAGGAGAAAGACTTTGTGAACAGCAAACAAACAAACAAAAGCAAAGTGTAATTATTATCACAATTACCCTAAACCTATGACCAGTATTTTCTAAAGACAAAGTAAACAGTAGAACAGCATAAGGACCCAACACTCTGATGCTGAACAGATACAGTCTGGACAATGATGGCCACCCTGTTTGACCTTTAAAGGAGAAATCTCTTTTTCCTCCAATGAATGCCTGAAAAGGGGGTGAGAAAGAAAGAGAAGGGAAGAGGAAGTGGGAACAGTAGGGAAGAAAAGAAAGGTTAAATACAATCAAAGAAGAAGAAAACTGGTTGAGAAAAAAAGGATGTAAGAAAAGAGCTAGAAAAGAAGAAAACATTTGAGAAAGAAGAATATCAACAAGGAAAGATGGATGAAGAAAAGAAAGGAAGGTATAAAAGAAAAAAAGGAAGGTAACTAATACATCCATGGGGCATTTGCTCTGTGCTAGATAGGCAACATGCTTCTATACCTAGGTATAGAAATTAAAAATATTGAGGGAGACAGAAAAGCCAAGACAGGTGTTATTGAGTTGAGAATCCTTTGGGTTCATTAGGCAGCTCTGTTCCCCAGATGTGCTGTTCACGTGCAACTCCTAGACAGGCATTTCCAGGGACGCCCTACTCTCCCTTAGGATATTTCATACAGCCTGCTTAAAGAGAGGGAACTCAAAGTGCAGTAGGAAGGAGTTATTAGTAATGCTTTAAATAAAATATGTTTCCTTTTGCTTGAAAGATCTCAGCATATTTGTCTCTTGTTCTGTCGTTGGGCAGGAGTTTCCGAAGGGAGTCTCTGGAGAACACTTTCAGAATGGGATCAGCCATACATCTGTCCCTAGACACCATTAACTTAGACACGGCCCCAATTTGGATTGGGAAAAAGTTAAATCTCTTTAAAGTATGGTCTTTTTGATAAGACCCAAGAGGGGTAAATATATACATATATACACATATATTTTAAACCAAGTAGCATACTTTCTCTATCCAAGAAGTCAGCATTTTTTCACGTGTCCTCCATGAGAAAGGGACTCGCATTTTACAAGTTGTGAACCTTTGCCCTGTTCGTTCACACAGCAGGGTCATTTTTGTCAGCCCACACCTGGGCCAAGCCTGCCTGAGAATTGCTCAGCTAATGATCCCCTGCTTGGCAGTTTGGCTTTTTGTGGAATCAACTTTCACAGATGGACTTTTTTTTCTCTCTGAGATGACTTCCCTCCACTTCAGATTCTTGTTTCTTGACATATTTTGCACAGAAATAAAGGATTTTAGAGTTTGGGAATATGGGAGGATAAAGGGGGATAAATGGGCCAAAGTTGTAAATAAGCACAGTAAATTCATGTGATTACAAAAACTCTTTTTTTGGATCTACGAAACACCTGTGTTACAGAAAAGGAAATAGCAATAACTGGCATTTATTGAGCATTTATTACATGCCAGGGACTGAGCTGAATGCTTTCCTTACATCTTCTATTTAATCCTCACAACAACCTGTGGACGTTCTCATAATCCCCTTTTGACAGATCCCCTAACTCTGTCTTAGGGAGGTTAAGGAACTTGCTCAAGGTTCCAGAGCTAATAAATGGCAGATCCAGTACTGCTATGGTCTGAATGTTTGTGTCCCCTCAAAATTTATATGTTGAAACGTAATCACCAATGAGATAGTATTAGGAGGTAGAGCCTTTGGGAGGTGATTAGGTCATGAGGGCTTAGCCCTCAAAAATGGAACTAGTGTTCTGATAAAAATGACCCACTGAGCTTCCTGGCCCCTTCCACAATGTGAGGACAGGGCAAGAAGGCACCATCTATGAACCAGAAAGTGGGTCCTCATCAGACATCAAATCTGTCAGCACCTTGATCTTGGATTTCCCAGCCTCCAGAACTGTAAGAAATAAATTTATGTTATTTAAAAGCTACCTAGTTTATAGTATTTTGTTGTAGCAACCTGTGAACAAAAATTCTGTGAAAAGGAATTTGGAGGAAAGAGACTTCATTCCAGTGAGCAGTTTGCAAACTGGGAAGACACAGCCTTTGGTGTAAAATGAAAGTGCATTCCAGAGAATAAAAGAAGGGTTTGGGTTTCATAGCAAAAGTTTCTGCCCAGGTTCCTAATCAGGTCCACTTATGCAAATTAAGGATTGAAACTCACTTAGTTCCCATTGGTCAGTACAGCTGAGTTCTGATTTGTCAATACAGCTGAGCCAAGGTTGATTAATACAGCTGAACCTTGATTGGCCGAGGCAGGTGAGTTCTGATTGGTTGGTTCAGATGAGCTCTGGAGTCCCAAAGTTGACCAGAGGTGTGGGTTTTCAGGGGACTCAGAGTAAGTGTGTGACCTCTAGTCAGCAAATAGCTTCTTGGCTCTATTTTAAATTTAGACCCACTTAACCACTCAAATCCATCTTGAAAGATTAGCTCTTTCAGGTTCACATTTGTTCATGATCCCTACCAGACTAAGTACTAAAACCAAGATCTTCTTAATCACTACACTAAGCTGACCAAGGAGCAACTATCAGAAACAAAAATTATTTTTAAATGATTTTAAAAGATTCTCCTTTCCTGTACCTGAAAGATAACCCTTCCCTAAGATTCTAAAACATCCTGGGATATGCCATGGCAAGCCCTTACCTGTATGCTTTTATGTTTTTAAGGCATTATCACAGGTCCCTCATTTTATTCTTCCAATAAACCTATTGAATAGTCTGAGAAGGTTCTGACCTTATTTGATAGATAAGATAACTGAGTTTTATTTGGTAAACATCTTAGTCAAATGCCACAACCTTTGCTAGCACTACAGAGCACATTGGCACCTATTAGGTCCTCAATAAAAACACCAGTATAATTAATGAAAGAGAACCAAGGAATGTGACGCCAGCCAGGACTTCCTTGGGTATCTTCCTGAAGTCATTGGGGAACCACTGAAGGATTAAATATGGAGAAGGATGTGGGGGAGGCAATGAGAGGCAAGGAGGCTGCTGTAGTTATCCAGGTAGGAAATGGGGGCTTCCTAAAATAAGACACTATTTAGGAGATGGCAAGAATTAAATAGGGTTGTGAGACAGTAAAGAATTAGGAATTACAGGACTTGGTTAACTACAAATGGGGAGGGAGAGGAAACACTCATGGAAATGAATGTCTAGGGTTTTGGCAAAAGAGGGTGGGTGGAGGGCCCCTTCCCCATATGATATATGGGTTTTGGGGTGGGGTTTTTTTGCCTATTCCTACATTATGCTAATCATCTTATGGAACCTAAATAATTCTTTCGCAAGTCCATCTCTTTTTACTAGACCCTCCTCTTCTTGAAGGTAGGGAGTATGTTTAACTTACTGCCATATTCCTTAATGGTTAATGTTTGCTGTAAGACAGGTGAGAATGAAGGAATAAATCAGACATGATTTGCCCATGGGCCAGGTGAACATCAATTGCTTCCTTTGCCGTTTGTCCCTCAGGGCACCTTCCCTGTACCAGCTTAGACTTTTGCAAGAATGAGATCCCTTTAAGTTAGATTCTGCTTAAAGGGAATTGCTCTTGCTGACACATAAATGAGCACAGGCCTGGAGGCTCAAGGCCTAAATAAAATCAGCCTATGGACAAATAGTAGCCTTAACCTGAATTGAGGATACAAGACCCGAATTGGTGCTGTACTTCTCCAAGCCCCTGAGGCTTGGCACCTTCAGATACATCATTGCTAAGCCATAAATGAATAAGGCAAGGTCTGAGAGAAAGCCACAGACAGGTAAGAATGATAAGGGTCTAATAGATTTTTTTCTAACCTTTCTGTAAAACAAAATGATCCAGCCTCCTTTCATTGTCCTGAGTGGAACAAAGGCCATATATATGTATATATATGCGTATATGTGTATATATGTGTGTATATATGCACATGTATATATACACACATATATATGTGTGTGCATGTGCACATGCATGTGCACATGTCACCTAAGATAGAATAAAGAAATTAGCAAATTTGGTTGCCTTAATTTCCCATTTCCCTAATTTTGTAATTATACACACACTCCCATCACACACACACAGTCATATCTCCTTAAATAGAAAACAATGTGAATTTCCTTTGAAGATTTAATCTTGAAATTGTCATACTCAGGGTATATATTTTGCACAGCCCTTATTTTTCACGAGGTAGCAAACTGCAGCTCAACAGAACCAAAAAATTGCTTCTCTTATATGGGGACTTCAATTTCTAATAACAGTGCAGTGGGAAATAATCATTTTCCCCTGCCTGTTGAACATATCTCCTGAGCAAGGAAAGACACCAACCAGTGCCTGCAGCTACTTATTCAGGACCAGACCCCACCAGACAGCAGAGGTAAGGCTGCAGAGAAAATATACATAGCCTAATAACTATTTTTTTCTCCTGCTATCATCTCTTGCTCTTCACCTCTTCCTTTTACTCTTTTCACTGAAAACTAATATTTATTCACTTGTCTTCTGTATCAATGCTCTTGACACAAAAAGCCCAAGTTGCTTTATTGGGATTGCCTACTTTTTTTTTTGGCAAAAGCTCCTAACTCAGAAAGGGGAAGCAGTCTCTACAATAGGCATCCCCGCAGGCTTATGCTAACTGCCCACTTCTAAGCATACTGATTTGAGTGAATCAGAAGACACTTTCAATAAAAAAAAAAAAAAGAAAGAAATCCATAAATGTAACCTATTCAGCATCAGGTAAAATATTGTCATTGAGTAGACACATAGCCACTCATTATTTAATATTACCAGCTGAGGCTTAATGTAGAGACTTTGGGTCAGATGGGTATGGAATCAAATTCCACTCTCACACTCACCAGGTCTGTGACTTGGGAAAGCAATTTGACCTCCCAGAGCCTCTATGCTATTATTTGTAAAATTGGAGAATTTCAGCTATCTCGTGTGTATGTGTGTATCTGATGCAGGATTGGCTTATGTTAGGGGTTCCATCACTGGCAGCTAATTTGAATGTTGCTGCTGCTGTCATCATTATTACTAAATCAGGATCCTCCCTTCACATAGCAGGATCTGGTATTCTCTGCTATGGTCTATTTCTTTTTTTTTTTCTTTTTTTTTTTTTTTTTTTTTTTGGTCATTCCCTCCTTTGGGGCATATTGGTCTATTTCCATGTCTTCTTTCAGCCAGTGCCCTCTCCAAGACACCTAGGGTACTCAAAGATCTCCTTTTGCATACATGGAATTGACAAGAAGACTCAGTGTCCCTGTCCACAGAATCCAGAGATTACAGCCTTCTTAGGGAGCCCTAAGGTGATTCCCTTTGCACATAGCTCAGCCTCCTCTAAGTGGCAAAAACTCACTCAGCAACAGGACAGAGTGTGGTTTCTTATCCTCATTCTCTGCTGAGACTTGCTGTAATTATGTATTAATTTTACTTGTATCCTTTAAGATCTGCTTTGTCATCTTGTATCCCCAGGTCATAGCATAGAGCGTGGCACATGGTAGGTACTTAGTAAATGATGAATTGATTGGCTGACAGATTGATTGATTAAACATCTTTTCCAGGCTCCAAAAGAACCACCACTATCCTAAATTAGGTATTTGGGGAATAATTCATAAAGAAAAGGCGTGAGAACTGGGTAGGTACTCCAACAGTGTCTACTACATTATTTTACCTATGGTTTCCTGAAAGACCCACCTCGTTCCTTATTATTCTACATCTAGGGCAATGTTGGCAATTCTGATCACGTGCAATAACCGGCAAGGCTTTTAAGGCTGCGTGCTAAAGGTTATTTCCACCCAGAGGCTATACTGGCAATTTGTTCAAGCTGCCGCCTGGTGGCGCCTGGTGGCGCTTGATTCATGGCCTCAGGAACTGGAAAGCCTAGCTCCCCACAGGCACGATTAACTGAATCACTAGGAATAGAACACATTCGCAACACACTTTTGAATTAACCTAGGCCATTTCTTTAAAAATTAAGACAGCTAAAACAACAAAACTGAATTTCTGTTACACAATATTAATTTAACAATAGTATTAAGCACTTATTTAAGGTACACTCATGATAAATAGTACAAAAGGGACTCAGAATAAAGTGTGCAATCCTCTGAACCAGAATTTTAGAGTTTTTCACTGTTAGTTCCTTTCCCGTGAATTTGGAAAATATTACTTGCCTTGCCTATTTCACAGAGTGAGGATTCAATGAAAATGATGTGAATGTCATTGTAATCTGTGAAGTGAAACACAAATGTTAGTCATTAGTGATATTCCTACAATCCTCCCTAGAGCAAGACAGAGAGGCCTTCAAGAGACACATCTCTGTCAACATATCCACTTGGGGTTGGCGGGGAGAAAGAGATACATCTCTTTATATGGAAGACTTTCTGGGTGGATCACTATGTTCTAAAAAAGTACATATGAAAAGATATGTAGTTTCCATGTTACTTCGTATGAAAATGTTAAAAAACGAACACTTACACATTCTGAGCTGCCACAACCAGGAAAGAGGAGGCTGTCTAATGGTATTTATCCACAGGAAGTCAGAAGTATCTGCTTCCCAAAGTAGAGAAGCAGTTTTTAATTTGGATTTTAATTAGGAAGTCATTCTTTCCTCCCAAGGGAGCTTAAATTACCCCATCCTTTGCCATAGCATGTTGGAGAAGGATGTGTGTGTGCTGAGGAGAGCACCCAGGTTAAGAAGGCAGCTATATAGAGCATCATGTAGTTAGTCCTGGTTCAAAAAGGAAGACAGAGCTCTGCTTTCTATTGCATCGAGTTATTAGCCCCAGACCTGATCCACCACTCCACCAGAAACAACTAAAAAAATTGAACAAAATATATGAAACAACAGTTTTTATGCATTAGATAACTTATAGCCTAGGACTATGATCCTTGAGAGAGAGAGGAAACAAGGGAAGCCCTATGAATAACTTGGCTTTCTGCCTGGAAGCACTTTTCAGAAGTGGATCAGGGAGGGAGAGCCCAAGCACAACACAACCACCTCATTAAGTTGAGGAGAGAGAAATCAGATTTGCTGAAGGCTGAGGGGGTGGAATTTGAGGGGTAGAGCACTGGAGAAGAGGGATATACACAGAGAAAGAGCTCTGTGTATATATGGGGTGACACTCCACAAGTCAGTCAAAGAACTACTTCTACCAGGAGCTATAAGCTTAATTCCAAGAGTTCACATAAGGTGGAATGTGTGTGTGTGTGTTTGTGCACATGTGAGAGAGAGAAAAAGAGAGAGAGAGATACAGAAACAGAGACAGAGACAGAGAAGAATCAAAGAAGAAGAATCAAGCATATGACTTCCTGAAGCACATTGGTATGTGACAAAAATGGAATCTAGGAGAGTATATATGGAATCCATTCCCAAAGAGGAGAGATTTGGAACAAAATATAGACTACACTCTTGATGAGATACCTGCATTAAACTAGAACTCTGTTGTATTTAATACATAGTTTTGCAAAATATGGGGTCAGTGATTCTCAATATGTCTTTGGGTGGCTTTCTAAAGTCCTGAGTTATAAAATCATTGGGTTATTGTTATAAGTATAGACTCCATCTAACTGTTCTAGCAGGAGCCAGAATTATATGCCTGGAATGGGGAAAACCAAATGAAGAAGAGCTGATATTTAGCTGATGTGCATCACTTCATCTGTATCAGTTACTAATACTGACTGCTTCCATTTTGAGCCCTGGCTCTTCTCCAAAACCAACCTGAATCTTCAACCAGCCTGGCTCTTCCTCAGAACCTAAAGGATTAGGACATGGCAAAAACAGGGTAACTCCAGGACTCCAAACACCTATTTTACTTTACTTTACTTGCTGCCCATGCCATAGTTGTGCTATATATCTTCAGTATAATTCCTGGTAAGCATTACCCTTACCAGAACCTTCCCTTACAAAGTGTATTTTCTTCTGGAATCCTATACATTAAGGACATACAATAGATTATTAATATCTGTGTCAGCTAACGTTCAATGAGGGAAACCAAATCACTAAGAGATATAACTCTGTGTGTGTGTGTGTGTGTGTGCATGTGTATTTGTGGTGTTTATTCATCAAAAGATTTGTTATAGAAATTGGACTTATGTAGCTGTGGGAGCTGGTTAAGCAGTCCCAATAAGACTACTGTCTTCAGGCCTGATGCCCAAAATTGAAGTCCACAGGCCAGACAGTGGGGAAGAGATGATAGATGTAAAGTGAGAGTGAGCATGGACAAGCTGGAAGGCACAAGCACAATCTGGAGCTCACAAAAGTAGACTGGAACCTGCCAGTTGCTGCCTCTGATCTTGATGGTATACAGAAGTTTGGGCTCTTTATCACAGAGCTAAACATACAACCTGGCTCAGGAACCTGAGAAACTGAAGGAGAACCCAGGGGAACAGGAGTAGTTGCAGACCTGGACAACGAGGTAAGCCAGGAGATAAGCAACAACATGTTTGAGCTGTAAAATGACTGCTACTTCCCTTCCATCTTCCAAAACTCATGTGAGAATCTCTCTTGTGGTCCACCCTAAGCAGAAATATACAGGAAGAAAATTCTGGAAAGTGTAGTTCAGCCTAGCCAAATTGACACTCCACAGGGCCGCCATAATATCCTATTTAATTTCATTGCAGTCCCAGGAGGAAGGTATTATTTCCATTGTACAGATTGAGAAATTGAGTCTGGAGAGTTTATGATCTCATAGTTATGGCACAGCTGGGACTTAATTACAACACCCCCTTCCCACTCCAGCATTATAGAAAAAAAAATCCAAAGAGATGCTAATTGGAAGCAAAGTGAGTGGATCAACACACTGTTTCAGGAGACAGCAAAGCACAATAATGGACATTGGGAAAAAGCTGATCACTGCTGGGGCACAGTTGTAGCTAAAACCTTGGCTAGCAAGGTAGACATTGGAAGCACTTCTAGTAAGACTAAAAAGCCTTTAAACGGGGTCTATAAGAAGGTCTGCTTTTGAAAATAGAGCATCAAGTCTGCTTTAGGCCTCAAGATAGGCAGAGCCAATACACAATTGCAAGAGGCAAGATTCACATATAATATAATGTAACCATGTCACTAGAATTGTGCAACTCAATGGTTCTGAAGTCAGCAGGTCATTTGCTAGACTGTTTAGCTATACACAAGCTACAGAGAATAGCACCACTTTAAACAAGTTGGGACAATTTAATGAGTCAATAAACACTCCCAAGGGACTACTCTGATTTACATAGATCATTTACATGTTAATCAGTCCTGCCCACCCAAAAGTAAACACACCCCTACCCCCACCCGACATGAACTTTCCCTATAGGGGAAAAAGTTGAGAACCAGAATGTCACCTGAATTTGTTTGCACTCTTTGGCTACTGTTTGCTGCCGGCACTGTCACATCTGTGTTTGGCAGGCTGTCTAGAAGTAAGTTCTTGATGACAATTAAACTCTTTCAATAAGCCTCATCTTATTTTGAAAGGTGAGGCTCTTAGTGGCATATTACCACACCACGTAGCTGCAGTTATTAGGAACTGCCCATCTCAAGTTCTAAGTAAGAACAGGAAGGAAATGTCTGCTGTAAGCGGAAGAATTGTTCCATTTATGGAAATGATGAATAGCTTCAAAAAAGCAGGGTCATTTATAACAATAGGTGTCAGAAGATTTGGTGCATGAACAATAGACTGAGCCTGATAATATCCGGAGGGAAAGGCTGACTTCACGACAGGTGGGCAGTCATTCCCCGGGAAACCGCATTATTAAACATTTCTTATATCAGACAAGCAGCCCATTTACAGTCCTGAGCCATGGAAGGATCCCTCCTCAATTTCATTGTCGCTAGGCTGGAAGAGCAAAGAGGGAGGGGGAGGGGTGGGCTCCTTTTCTCATCAACACACACCTACCATGCGTGGAATGAATAAGGAATTTCATTCAAAAAATGGATAATCCATCCCTCTCACCTCTCATGCACTCCCATTTGGGATAACCCATTTTGCTTGAAAAAATATAAATGTTTTTCAAGAATATGACTCATTGTCTTCATTTGGAATCTTCCTGAGCTATGTCTTTTCCTTGACTCTGTTAGGCACAGGAATGCTAAGAAATTGGTCTTAGCTTTCAGAGTGTAGCTTTCTTAAGGTGGGCCAAGAAAGGAAACCAAGATTTCTCTCTCTCTGAAAACAAGTCTATGGATTTACCTCCACCGCCTTGGAACTGGTGTATCCTCAATCCAGCGCTGTAAAGCTGCGAGGAATGTCCTTCATTTTACATAAGGGAAAAAAAAAAAACAGATGTTCAAAAGGGACTGGAATAATCTGTTCTCTCTCACAACGGCTGAACAACTCCAACATGAGAATCATTTTTATTTTGTCCTATTGTAACTTAAAATGATTAAAGGGAAGAAGGCTCATTCAATACACTGGATATAAAATTCCTCCAACTGTATTGTTCTTTCCAAAGTTGACCTGTGTTTGAAAATGTAAATAACATCGAGATAATGCAGCATAAGCGTCTAGAGAAACTGAGGTAAAGTGTGCAGAGGAGAGTAGGGATGTGTTAAACATTTGCTCATGAAGCTTTCAGGCAACAGGCATGGACTTATTACAATACCTCCAAGCCCCCAAATCGTTCCACCATAGAATCATTGACCATTAGCACTGATAACCACAGTGCAATCTCCTCTTTTCATGTATGTAGTAACTAATAATTTAGGTTAAGAAACTTAGCCAAGGATACCCAGAGACATGGAAATCCCCAGGCAGGGCCCTTTCCATTCATTTTGCTGTGTCCCTCCAAGTCAGGAACCATAAGAAACTGGGGGTCTTTCAGATAAGAATAAACCATTCTTTTTTTTTTAAGGAGGGTTCAGAAATTAGCAAATGGCCCTGAGGCAGAGATTGGACTCATTTTTCTACTCTAAATTCATTCCCTTCCCCTCCCCCAATTCTATAATGTAATTTTTCAGATGCTTAAAACTCTTTTCAATTGAGTCCTGCTTCAAGGGACTAAAGAGTATGCTGGTGATTCAAAGCTACATTATCTTTCTTCAGTAAGAGAGCTGCCTAAATGACCAATGGCTTTTAGTTTAAAGAACCAGACAACAATGGTTCAAGCAGCATAGTCAGATTAAAATACAAATTGAAGAGTCTAGTTGTATGACAACTACATTTTGCACCAGACACCAGGCTTCTGATTTGTTTCTTGGGCTTATTCTGTATCTCTCTCCTGACCACCAACCTGCACTGCTAAAAATCTCTAGTAGTAGTCTAACCCCACAGTAGGGATTTTGGAAAATTATAATCCTCCTGTAATAAAAACATGGAAATTTTCATTTTTAACAGATTCATTGAGGTTTAATTGACATACAATAAACTGAACATATTTAAAGTATAAAATTTGATAAGCTGTCACATATCTATGAACTTGTGAAAGCATCAGCACCATCAAGATAGTTATCTTAATCTGCTCAGACTGCTATAACAGAATACCATAGATTGGGTGGTTTAAACAACAGACATTTATTTCTCACAGTTCTGGAGGCTGGTTAGTCCAAGTTCAAGGTGACAGCAGATTTGGTTCTTGGTGAGAGCTCTCTTCCTGGCTTGTGGATGGCTGTTATCTCACATGACCTCTCGGTGCAAGAGAAGAGAGAAAGAGATCTCTGTCTTCCTCTTCTAATAGGAGCACTATTTCCATCATGAGGATGCCATCCTCATGACCTAATTTAAACCTAATCGTCTCTGAAAGGTCCCACCTCCAAATTGAAATCCTTCTTATAAAATCATTTCAGACCAAGTCGCTGAGATTTTAACACAGGCATAAATCTAGGAGAAGCACAACTAAGCATTTACCAACTCTTGACCCATAGCCCACTTATGTATAGCTGTTTTACTGCTTAAGAGTCAGGTAGCCTTTTGTCACAAAGCCCTATAACTTCCCTAATTGCTCCTATAGATAATATCTTCAATGTTAAGAAACCTAACACTGTTTTCTAAGATATTTTCCAGACCCTGCATTCCAGAGGGCCCACTGACACTAGCTAGTCCTTTGACTCCTGCTGAGAAACTGACTCAGCCCAAGAATGTAGTTTCTACATCCCTATAGTTTCATCCTCCCTGACTTAGCCAATCAGTTATGTGAATTCCCTACCCCCTGCCCACTAAATTCCCTTACAAACCCCAGCCCAGAGCTCTTTGGAGAGTTGAATTTGAGAGGTTCCTCCCTTCCCCTTGTTCAACTGCCGATTATTAAACCCTTTTTCTGCTGCAACCCCCACTGTCTCAGTGTATTGGTCTGTTACTACACAGCGGGCAAATGAACCTAGTGGTCCTATAATAAAATATCATCACCTTGAAGGTTAGGGCTTCAACTTATCGATTTTGGGGAGAAGCTGAACAAACATTCAGTCCATGATGACTATATCCAATGTTCCCAAAAGTTTCCTGTATTTTTTGGAGATTTTTACAAATGAAATCTGTATGTCATAGTATGTGTGTTTTTTTTTTTTTTTTGGTCTAGTTTCTTTCACTCAGCATAGTTACTTTGAGATCCTTCCATGTTGTTGTGCATATATCAAGAGTTCATTCCTTTTTCTTTTTATTTGCTGAGTAGTATTTAAGTGTATGTATACGAGGCCTGTTCAGAAAGTATCCAGACATGTACCTGTTCTCATTAAATTAACAATGGCTGGATACTTTCCAGACAGCCCTTGTATACCTCAAATCTGTTTATATATTCACTATTGATGGCCATTTAGGTTGTTTTTAGTTTTTGACTACTATAAATAAAGCTGCTATAAACATTTATGTATTAATCTTTGTATAGATACATGTGTTTGTTTGTCTTAGGTAAATTAGGTAAGCACCCAGGAGTGGGATGGCAGGATTATATGGTAGTTGTATGTTCAACTTTCTAAAAGACTGTCAATCCATTTTCCAAAGTGACTGAACTGTTTTACAATCCTGCCATGAATGTTCCTCTACATCTTTGCCAACACTTTTTAATGGATCATGCTTTTGCTGTCACATATAAGAAATCTTTGCCTAACCCGAGGTCACAAAGACTTCTTTCCATGTTTTATTCTAGAAGTTTAATAGTTTTATGTTTTACATTTAGGAAAATGTCCCACTTTGGGTTAATTCTGTATATGGTGTGAAGAAATGGATCAAGAGTTCTCTCCTTTTTTTTGGATGTGGCTATTTAATTATTCTAGTACAATTTATTAAAATGTTTATTCTATCTCAATGGAATTGCTTTTATGCCTTTGTCAAAAATGAGATGTCCATATATATATGTGTATATATATATGTATATATGGTTCTATTTCTGGACTCGCTGTTCTGTTCCATTGACTCATTTTTCTATCCTTATACTAATACCATATTATTTTCATTACTGTAGCCTTGTAATAAGTCTTGAAATCAGACAGTGTTAGTCCTTCAACTTAACTTGCCATAGAGTTGCTTTGGCTATTCTAGGTCTTTGCATGTCCCTCTGAATTTTAGAATCAAGTTGTCAATTTCTAGAAAAAAATGTATGATGATATTTTGATTATGATTGTATTGAATCTATAGATCAATTTGGAGAAATTGACATATTAACAATCTTGAGTCATCTGACACACAAACAATATATCTCTCCATTCATTTAGATATTTCAAAATTTTCCTCAGCAGGTTTTTTATAGTTTTCAATGTACAGATCTTGCACATATGTTGTCAGATTTATCTCTAAGTATTTCTTAAATTTGATGCTATTGCAAATGTTAGCTTTATAATTTCAATTTCTAATTGTTCATTGTTAATATATAGAAATACAATATATTTTTGTTTGTTAACCTTGTATTCTGCAATTCTGCCAGACTTACTTATGGATTATAGTTGTTTTTCTGTAGATTCCATTGGATTTTCTACATATACCATTATATAGTTTGAAAATAAAGACAGTTTTCTTCTTCTTTTCAAACATGATGGCTTGTTTATTTTTCTTGTTTTATTGTAGTGGCTAAAGCATCCAGTACAATGTTCAATAGATAAGGTAAGAATGGACAAATTTGTTTCATTCCTGATGTTATAGAAAATGCATTCAGTCTCAGGATTGTTAGCTGTAGGGTTTTTATAAATGCTAGTTTGCCAGGGCTGCTATAAGAAAATACCACAGGTTGCATGGCTTAAATAACAGAAATTTGTTTTCTCACAATTCTAGAATCTTGAAGTTCAAGATCAAGGTGGCAGCAGGGTTGGTTTCTTATGAGGCCTCTCTTTTTGGCTTGTAAATAACTGCCTTTTCCCCATGTCTTCACATGGTCTTCACTCTGTGCATGTGTATGTCCAGATTTCCTCTTGTTATAAGAACATCAGTCATGTTGGATTAGGACTCACACTAATGACTTCATTTTAACTTAAGTCCTTTTCTAAAGACCCTATCTCCAAATACAATCACATTCTGAAAAACCGGGAGTTATGACTTCAATATATAAATTTTTAGAGGACACAACTCACCCCATAACAATATCCTTTATTAGGTTGAGAAATTCTTATTTATTTCTAGTTTGCTGAGAATTTGAATCAGGAATAGATGTTGGATTTTGTCAAATTCTTTTTCTGCACCTATTGAGATAATCACTGTTTTTCTTTTTAATTTTTTAAAATACTAAATACATTGATTTTTAAATGTCAAGTATATCTTGTATCCTGGAATAAACCCCACTTGATCATAGGATATTACCCTTTTTATGTACTTATGGATTCCATTCACTAACTTTTTTTTTAGAATTTTTGCATCTATGTTCAAGCTGTAATTTTTTTTCTTTTCTTTTTGTATTGCCTTTGCAGAGTTTTGGTATCAGGGTAATGCTGGTCTCAGAAAAGAAGTTGAGAAGTATTCAATGATCTGCATCAATATGTGAAAAACTGGGATTACTTCTTCCTTAAATATTTTGTAGAATTCACTAATTTTTCCACTAACTGCTACTGAATGCACTTGAACAAACCCCTTTCCCTTCTGGGTAGCAGGTATCTTTAATGGGCTGACCTATAAATTTTCTGGCCTATACGTTTTCAGTCACTTTCAGTTATCAAATCAATCCAGTCCAATTAATACTTCACGCTCTTGTTGAATTCAATGCTTTTCCCCAGCATCCCATGCAGGATAGTGGCTCCAGAGAATTTAACTAGAAAAATTATGGTCCCCTTACAACACTTTGCCTCTGGTTTTCCTGTTAGAGTGGAGAAGATAATGGAGGGGAGAGGGAAATGACCTTCTTGTTTGTCATTAACATGCTCCCTCACCTTATATAGAAAGCTGAACAATGGCCCCCCAGTGATGTCTACATGGAAAATATGTGAATTCTACCTTATGTGGCCAAAAGTACTTTTCAGATGTCATTAAACTAAGGATTGAGATGAGGAGATTGACCTGGATTATTCTGGTGGGCCTGATATACTCACAAAGGTCCTTACAAGAGATATGCAGGAGACCACAAGGTCAGGAGAAAGCTATGCAGCAACATCCACGATTGGAGTGATGCAATCATGTGCCAAGGAACGCCAGTCTGTACATGCTAAAAGAGGTAAGGAATGGATTCTCCTCTGGAGTTTCCAGAAGAAACCAACCCTACCGACACCTTTATTTCAAGCCCCTAAAACTCATTTTGGACTTTTATCCTCCAGAACTATAAGAGAATAAATTTGTGTTGTCCTAAATAGAAGTTTGTGTTCATTTGTTATAGCAGCAATAGAAATCTACTATATTTGGGTAGCCATGAGTTAGAGAAGCAAGTGGCTTTCCATTTTGTGTTGGCCATCACTGCTGATCCAGCCTATTGTGTGTAGTTCTAAGGTGGCACCCAGTGACCTCAAAGGGCCTTTTTGATAGGGACTCAATCCCATACAGAAAACCTCAATATTAACAATCTCTTGAGATATTCTGCATTTTCCTGCTCACCTCCAGATAGTGGCATCACCCTGCTTTCCTCTCTGCCCCCTGCTACAATGATCCCCACCAAGTTGCAGGATCCCTTTTCTTTTTCCCTCCATTGCTCCAATTGGGGGGCCTAGAATATGGTGATGTTCATTTTTTATAACCCTTAGGAACCAGGCACTCAAGAAAGTGAACCTTGTCAACTCTGCATGGTCTCATCACTACTCCATCCCTGCACAATGCTCTTTTCCCCACTCTATTGCATCAGGGCACAGCAGCAAGATTGATATCTTGGTGGCCAGCCAGCTGAAGAATGACTCAGGAATACTTTTTCTTGCTTACCAACCCCAAATTCCATTTGACTGAGGAATGGAGACCAGTTGAGTGCTTTCCTTCCCTTCGCCTCTTCATGGATACCATGCCCCACACTCTTCCACTCCCCACCTGTTGCTCCCATTGTCAAAGATCATTGAACCAGTGTGATTCCACTCACAACAGGAATTAGAGTAAGAATTCCCAACAAGAACCAGGCATTCTTTTTAACTCAGGCTTAGGGAATTTAATAGCTTTGTTCCCTGCAGAGTACAACTTCTACTATAATCTCTGCATTTCTCAGTGTTCTGTAAGGAAAGAAAAGATCTCAGTATGTATCTCTCATCATCTCAGTATATTCCTATGTCATCCTAGTTTGAGATACCTTTTAGATGCCTCTTTTGTGCCCCAAGTGACTATCTGGCTTCATTAATCAGAGAATGACAGGTATGAAGCCTGGTCCTTGAATCTGACTTTGATTTCAGTGCCCTTTTTGTCACCAAGATTTCTCAGAAATGGTTGCTCTTGGCCATGAAAAAGCCAAGGTCAGTTAGCCTGGATAAACAAATGCAAACAAATTGTCACCACTATGGAGAACAATCCAAATAAAACACAAGGACTGGGCTGATGGCTGATGATGGCTAAGTGGCTGAGTTGTCCCTATGATGAATAAAGCTATATGTATATATATATCTCCATTCACATGCAGTTCTGAAACAGGTGCTTTTATTTAGCTTCTCTGAATCCCCTCAGTCTATCATCACATGCTTTCAAACACTTGGTGGAATAAAAAGGTCTTGTGAGTAGCCAAGAAGTTAGAAGAGGCATTTGAAATCTATGCTTCACAACTGCAACTAGCCAGGTCCTATAACCCACAGATGCCCAGTAAATGTTGTTGATCATCTGACTAAGAGTTTAAAGCATCTCTGGAGACTCCTTAGGAAAATAAAATCTAGGTCATGATTCTTCACTTTTATACTGAATAGAGTGCTTAGCACAAAGGTTGGCACAAAATAGTCACTTGGGAACTGTTTGTTGGATAATGGAATGGAATGGAGTTGTTTATACATCTATCTTTGAGCCTATGCCAAAATCCTGGTCGAGTAAATTAATGGAAATTAGAAAAAGAGGATGGATGACATATCTCTAAGTAATGACTGGGGGAGGAAACAGACTGAAGTTAAGTGAAGGGCAAAGTGATGAGTTAGGGTAATTACTGACTTTGGAGGCCCTTAGTGCTTTAAGTGTGACACTGTGGCTGTGTAATTTTAGGTAGAAAATAAGCTTCTGTTTGGAAATTAGTCAGGAAATTCCCCTTTCTTGAGGAAACTTGGTACTTTTGCAACCACCACTACAGCACTTGGGTGATGGTGAATGGCAGAATGACTGAGAGTTTTCATTTAACACACTCCCTCATTTAGACAGATAGCACTATTTTGACAAGACAAGCCTTTCTATCTTCACATCCAAAGTGTAAATGCCAAAGGACAAAATTTGGGGAGTTAACAAGGTATGACTTTCTAGATATCTGTTGGTATCAAGACATATGTCTATGCAACATACACACACGCCTGTGTAGGCATACCCGAACAGGCACCAAAAAAACAGCAGAGGAGAAGGAAACCGGCCGGAGGGCACAATCATTGCTTGTACTTATCTGAAGGAAGGGACTCTGTTCTGTTGTAGATGAAATCACCTGGCTTTCATGACAGAAAACTTCCCAGTAGTCTTTTACACTATACTTCACTCTGAGCTCCCTGTTAACGCTCTTGTGTCTTGGAATGAGTCAGGAAATATCCCTCGTGCAAACGAACAACATTCCTGTCTGAAGCCATGCACGTCTGTACAATGCAAACCAGTCCGTGTTTACTCCCATGACACCCATTAAAGGATGATAGCTTAATACAGTTTTTAATACAGTTTTCTGTATGTGAGCTAAGCACATTTTCACCTCTGGCCAGGATTTGACCCTGGGACAACTTTGCTCACATTTCTCAGACCCTTGGTGCCCTATATGGCCACCAAGTCCTACCTAATCATCCACTTCAGGTGCATTGTGGGAGCTACTAAATATCTTTAAATATCTACTGGCTAAGAAAAATTTAAGAAATTTGGTGGTATGGTCAAGTGAAGTGATTAAAAAATGTATCAGAAAGTAGGGTAAAGGATTGAGAAAGGGAAAGTACATAATGAACAAGGAAAGCCATTCCATAGGTGAATTCTGAGTCTCAAATTATTTTAGGTGGATGAGTTATTGTAAACCAGTAGTAAAAGTCATAATATACAGAATGCTTTTCAGCTTAATGAATTCACTTCTCTGACTCTGCAACTTGTCTTTCTCATGTGATAAATGTGTACTTTGTAGTAAGCCATTTTGTAAGACATAGAAAGGCAACACTATAGGGCAAAAGCCAGAAAAGCTGCAACCTTGGACCTGAAAGTGAGTTTTGAATGGCTACTTCCTGAGGGAGTCTGGCCAAAATCTGATGTGGCTGTTTTCTTTTCAGTTCAGTGAGATTTACCCCACAGATGAAAGAAAGCTATACCTTGGACCAAAATGGAATAAAGCACACTTGAAAGTGAGAACTTAAAATCTCCATTCCTTTTGACTACTGTGCTTCTTTTCTCCCTGGGTACTATTGGCTCAAAAAACAAACAAACAAAAAAAAAAAAAAACAAGACAACATCAAAACTGTGACCAAATGAACCAAATGAAATTTTGTGATTAAAAAATTTTACTCATACAGAGGTTCTGCACGCCAACAATCAGTCAAGCATTCACT
The DNA here is from genome assembly GCA_023783475.1 of Daubentonia madagascariensis. Classification (NCBI taxonomy): domain Eukaryota; kingdom Metazoa; phylum Chordata; class Mammalia; order Primates; family Daubentoniidae; genus Daubentonia; species Daubentonia madagascariensis. The sequence goes on along the minus strand of JAKFHU010000747.1, from coordinate 10,632,155 downwards.
CAGGGTGAAAATTAACACCTAAAGCTTTGCCTTCTCAACCCAACCTTGGCCAAATTTCTTCCCCTGGTAGACAGTATATTTTTATCATTGCCTCTGGATCCAGCTATGTAGTGGAAGTTCAAAAGCATGTTTTATATTTTTAGCAATATATAACATATTAACTGGGGGAATGTGAAAATCTTAAGTGTACACAATTAACTCTAAAACATTTTAAATATTTTAATTATAGCTTTAGTTAAGCTTTATTTACAGTTACTATTTCTAATCTAGACTAATAGAAAGATCCTACACATCTAAAATTCAATGCCAAATAAACGCCAACTGCAATTGAAGAATACAAAGCAAAAAACTTCAGAAATTGTGCAATGATATGAATGTATCCATTATCTAATGCCTATATATCTGTACTCTGTTTGCTACAGGAAAGATAGCAAAAAAGAGAGAAAACTTTATCTTTTTAAGACTTAATCAAGTCCCTGTCTGTAAGGCGAGTGCTTTTGGAAGCTATGCTTTATCCTCAAGCCACTAGAATCTGTTTTGTTTTTTCTTAGAGTTTGTAGAAACAGAGCACTAACTAGCCCAGAGTATGTGTGGGATGGGGAGGTAGAATAATCTGATAATGGTGTCTATCACATAAAATTGATCATCTGGGTTCATTCAATATATCTGGCAAGTTTGGGTGAGTGGAATTCATGTGGTTACTGAGACTCCTTGCCTCTTCCAAATGTTCTTCTGCACCAGCCTTCTACTTGCCCTAAAATATGCTTCCATGTAGAATTGTTCTTTTGTCTGTGGTTCCTAAACATGGCTGCCCATCAGGTTTGTCTGAGAAGCATGTTGAGAAACAGTTTCCCAGACCCTATCCTAAACCTACTGAAATAGAATCTCTAGAGCCAGAGCTTAGGGAATCTATATTTCTAACCAGTTTACCAGATGTCTGTGATGCAGTCGGTCCAGCTGATCCAGTAATTTGGGCACTACTGATTTAAAAAACAAATATGAAATGTAGAAAAAAATAAGACAATCCACAAATAGTTAGGGCAGAGAGGGTTCCTAACTTCATCCATATTAACACAGATGAGTTTATCAGACGAGCTAGCTGTCACCTGGAAAGGCTCACAGAACATCCTAGGAATCAAAAACACAAATGCCTCTGGGGCAGGCAGAAAATATAAGTAAGTGAGGCCAGCTCAGTGGAATGGGCGGCTCCCTCAGCCTGCATTTCATTTCCTACTTTTGATAGAAGTGAGGGAACAATAAATATCTCAGATTCCTCTTAACTCTTTTATAAGAGGAGCAATAGCGCAAGCAAGATGGTAAAGGGCCATGGGCACACAGCAACCCCGGCGGAAAGTAGCAAGAAGGAGTGGGGACTTTGGCATCTGAAGAATTTCTGTCACATCTAAACAGGGCAGCTTAAGCCCAACTCCTGTCAATTTTTGTGGAGACAAAGCCTCTGTAAAAGGAATACATGGGTTAAGAAGAGCAAAGGGAAAGTTAAGAAAAGGCTAGGCAGCAGTGGGGAAGCTTTCAGTTTAAGTTGAATCTAGACTAATAGGAAGAGAAGGCTTGTCCTAGTGTTCTTTCCATGGAAAGTAGATACAAATAACCTACTATTTTATTATATTGAGATCTTGATAAAAGAAACGGGGATTTGGAATTAGGCAAATCTGTAGATAGAATCCCAGCAGTCAAATTATTTAACCTCCTCTGAGCCTCAACGTTTGCACTTTTTAAATGAGAGGTAATGTCTCACTTGTGTGGTTGTCTCGAGGGTTCTAAGTAAAAATGCATACAAAGCTGCAAGCATGTTTCCTGACACACATAGATGCTTGATGAATAACAATTTTTTTCTTTGAACTTCCCATATTAGGAAGTTGAGTCATAACACAATTTAGATAAAATAAACAAATTCTTTGAAATGCACAAATAATAAAACTGACCCAAATTTATTAACATAACATTATCTATAATATTTCATTATTATCCTTCCAATGTCCAAGGAACTGTAGTAATATCCTCTTTTTCAATATTGACATTTGTAATTCTGCATTCCTTCCTTTTGTTTTGATCATTCTGGCTAGAAGTATATCAATTTTATTGATTTTTCACCCCCCAAAAAATAGCTCTTGATTTCATTGATTATTATTCAATATTTTTCTGCTTTTGATTTCATTGATTTCTACTCTTCTGTGCTTTTTGTATTTCATTTGTGCTTCTTTTTCTGGATTCTTAGAAGATTAGGTCATTGTTTTAAGAACCTTTTTTTCCTCTAACAAAATCATTTAAAGTTCTAAATTGGAAAGGAAGAACTAAAACTGTTCTATTTGCAGATGACATGCTCATGCATGTAGAAAACCATAGAGAATCCACAAAAAAGCCACTAGAATCACAATTAACTTAACAAGGTTACAGGATTCAAGATCAATATATGAAAATCAACTGGAAATGAAATTAAATAAAAACTCCATTAATATTAACATGAAAATACTTAAGTATAAACTTAAAAATGATATGCAAAGCATGAATACTGAAAACTACAAAACATTACAAAAGGAAATTAAACAGGACCTTAAAAATTAATATATATATTTGTCAAGCTACAAGTTATATAGCTATCCATTATATAATTATTTGTTTGTGTAGGGCCTTATATTACCGTTTTCCTATGTATCTGTATGTGTCAAGCACTGCTTCTAATGCATGATAGTCTTTCAGTTAGTGCTTGTGAGTAAATAAATCAAACAGACATTGCTATTAGTACCCTTGTTTTTTCCCAGATTAACAAACTGGGAAATTACTTCCTCTATATGTACAGAACATAGTTTATGTTTTACTATTAACACTTCTATTTGTGAAGGAACAAGAACAAAGCTATGAAGATTCCCAAAATATTATGAAAATAAATATGGAGGTCCTGTAGACCTTGTAATAATTAAAGATGTCATCTATCTTCCGAGTGTGTGTGTGTGTGTGTGTGTATCAGATGGCCAAGTGAGAAAGACCAGATAAATTCCAGGTTATGTCAAGGGAAACATGAGATCATAAATTCTTTTTGTTGCAAAATGATGTCACCAATTTTTTAATGAAAAATAATCACAAAACATTTTGTAATGCCTGACAGTTATTCAAATCTCAGGTGTAATACTTGGAAGAAATCTTGGCGAGACAGCAAAAATCTGAGAAAGCACTGCCTGAGTTGGCTCAGTTTTATAAATGGCATGGTTGAAATAAAGCATCCTCTTTCCCAAAATCTTCATACAGCCATGGATATAAGGAAGTATTATTTGTCTAGAGTTTCTATTTTGTTCTCATTATTGTTTCTATTTTTCTACTGAGACTTTCTTTTATACTGTTGAGATTTAATGATTCATTGAGGGTACTTAAAATAGGAATTTCTTTAAATTCCTTCTTGTGTTAATTCCAATATCAGTTTCATCTCAAAATTGAACTTGGTTGATTTTCTTTTCTCTTAAGTATGTTTCCCACTTCCTTGGTTCTTCATATGTTGAGAAGATCCTGGTTCTCTCCAATTCGTATTGTTTCGTTGTCGTTTTGCTTCAGTGAATCATTTCCTTGGCAAAGCTTGAACTTCAAACTCTGTTTCTTGGACAGCAGCTTGTGTCTCTCTTCAGATTTTTTGTCTTCAGATGAGCTGCTTTGAATCTGTTTCACACAGGTAGTTGAAGGGCCAAGTAAGATGAGGGTAGACAGTGTTTGGGGTCCTCTCTCTGGCTCTTTTCCTTCTGGGATTCCCCAACTCTCTTCATTATTCATGGTTTCCTGGCTTCTCTTTTTACCATCTCCAGGCCAAAGGGATGCAGGTTATTCTATGTGTGTTTTTGCTTCTGCTGTGTTCACCACCATGAAATGGATTTAGAACCAGTCTAAGAGCTGCAGAGATGGACACCTACTTATATATTTCCAACCTTCCCTCCCCCAAGTTAGTTACACTCTCCACTATGGCCTATCTGCTTCAGTTCTCTCTTCAGTACCTTCAGGTGGCAGCCCTGGTCTCAGTTCATATTTTTTTATCTTTGGCTGAATGTCTTAGTCTGTTCCATGCATGTGTGGTTCAGGTGTCAGAGATGTGAGTAGATAGAATTTAGAGATATCTTCGCTGGCTCTTTCCCTTCTGTGATTCCCCTACTCTCCTCAGCATTCAGTTCCCTGGTTTCATTTTTCTTGTGCTTCAAACCAGAAAGAGGGCAGGTTTTCCCACTCGTACCCCACTAGTTCTGTGCACTTAGCTGTCATCTAAAAGCAGTGGAGTTAGGACAGGTGTATAGCACTCCGTCTCCCTTCCTCCAAGCGAGTATATACTCCCTACTAGAGTCTGTCTGCTTCTGTTCATTCGCTAGTGCCTTCATGCAGGCACTTTTTGTTTTGTGACCAAGTCATATAGTTGTTTTCTGCATGAAGCAATTATCTCATAGGGTTTTAGTCCATCATACTCAGAAGAGAAATCCAGCCAAATGTCTAAAGGCATGGAATTTCAGCACATAAAAAGACTTTAGAAATCATTTAGGTGATCAAATTTAGACCTGGTAAGACTAAGTATCACTTAGCTTGTCACAGAGCTACTTAGTGACAAGAGCCATTAAATAAATATATGGCTTGGTCCCAGTCTTAGTGTATGCTGTGCCCCAAATAGCATTGTGAGCTGTCTGGTTAGGAGGAGTGAACTGATAGAGCAGGTCACTGGAATACCATCCTCATAAGGGTCTTGAGAATTTCCCTGGAAAGCATCTACCCTAAGGGAAAAGAGAACCCAAACAGTTAGTCCTTGTCCAGTGTTGTGGTGTGATTATCTACCCAAATTTACCCTCCTTCCAGACTCCTAAGGCATGTCTGCCTTCTATGGTAGTTTGGCCTCTTAGTTCCACCAGAAAGACTGGAACAAAAGCCACATTGCTTTGATATTCTTCTAAGTGATGATACCAAAATGGCAAGTGATTAAGACATTTTCTATATCTGTGCCAAAAGAAAACTCACGGCTCTGGCACCTCTAGATCTCCAGAGCAACAACAGTGGCAAGGGTAGAACCCAGAGAAGGAGAGCAGTGTCAATCAGAAGCAACTGGAGAACCTGGAGGGAGCAGCAGTGTTTCCACCTTAGGCAGTAATGCCTGGCAGGAGCAGAGGTTTTTCAGGGGAAGGGGCAAAGGTGCCTGAAGGATATGGCAGCATCTAGCGCAGGGGGTCCAGAACAAGGAAAGGGGGATTATAACTGACAACTTTTGTTTTTGAGAACATTGGAAAGGACTGCTATGGTCTGATGTGTGTGCCCCTCAAAATTCATATGTTAAAACTTAATCACCAATGTGATGGTATTAGGAAGTGGGAAACTTTGGGCAGGCAGTGATTAGATTATTAGGGTAGAGCCCTAATTAATAGATTAGAGCCCTTATAAAAGATACCCTAAAGAGCTAGTTAGCCCCTTCTACCATGTGAGGACACAGTGAGAAGGTGCCATCTATGAACAATGAAACAGGCTCTCACCAGACACAGAATCTGTCGGTGCTTTGATCTTGGACTTACCAGCCTCCAGAGCCACAGTTCAAAAACAAAATTTTATTGTTTATAAGCTAGCCAGTCTATGGTGTTTTGTTATACCTGTTCAAACAGACTAAGACAAGGCCCCTTTGAATGAAGAGGCTTTCCAAGGACCTAGAAGCCCTGCATTAATTGGTGATGCAAGATACCCTAAAAACACACATATTTACTGTCACAGTGATCTAATTTCAAATTGCAGGTTAATACGGCCTAAGTAAGCACAAGTTGCCAATACATTAGCCAATTGATTGAATACCAATTTGTTGACTAGTGGAATTGGGATGAATAGGCTGAAAAGATGCAAGGGATATTTTTAAGCAAATGGAGTATTATATATAAAGGCAGGGAGGTAAAAACAAAAAGACACATAGAAATATAAGCAATGTCTTTTTGTGACAATATTTGCCCATCCAACATATCAACACCTTTAGGTCATATCAACATTGACCAATATTCATTCCAATAAGTAAATATCCTGCCATTCAGGTGTCATTATTAGTGTAAGCATAAATTTTACATGCCAAGGAGAATAAGAGAGTAACAAGGGTTTGCAGTCAAAGAAAGGCCAGAGACGCATTCTTCAGTATTTGAGGATATGAGTGTTAATGCCTTACTTTGAAGAATAAGAGCACTATTCAGGCAGGGCAGAAAAAGAGGCCCCTCGGTCCCCTCAGTGAAGCAGGGGTCCACTATGGGTGTGGAGGAATGATGAGGCTGGATATGTGGATGAGTTAGAAGGTGCTCTATTAAGGAGGGCCTTGAACATGAGGCTACAGAATTCAGATTGTATCTAATAGGTAATAGGAAGATCTCTGGTGGTTCTTGAGCAGGGGCACAATGTGAAGGATGGAAAGACGACCCCTGAAGATTTTTCAGTGACTCATGTATGAGATGATGGAACCAGGCGTGTGATAAAGACGGTGGGAGTGAAGAGGGAAACCATACTGTTGGGACTAAGGATATAAGAGTGTCATGGTTAGTATCCTCACAGCTTCTGGAGGGCAGGCCTGCACATCATTCATCTTTATATCCCAGGAACCAGCATAGTGCCTAGTGCTCAGGGCAAGTGGCAGTTGGGATAATTTCTAGAATATTACTGTGCTTTCCTATAATCATTCTTTTCCCTTTGCTCATGCTGAAGATGCTTTATTTTTCATATGGTGCTTGTTTGTGAGCACAGAGCCTGGATATAATTAGGGGTCTGTAGTCCCTGCCATGTGTTTGTTTAATGCTCTGAAAAGGGAACACATTTAAAAGATGCCCACATCCTTTGTGTCTGCCATAGTCTTAGCTTCTGTCTCTCTGGTGCTTCTACCATAGTTTTGTCATTCATGAGTTCAGCTCTGCCTTCTTGTAGGAATTTTCAAAGCAAGACAGCTCTATTAGCGCACCTGCCTCCTGTTAAATGAATATCTAAGATGTTATTTTCTGGCAGCTTATCTGATAATGCTGAGATCAGAGGCACTGTGATTTTCAGCAATAGGAGGTTTGATTCTAATATGACATACAGTAGGGCTCCAGCTTCAGCAGAAACCCCCTGGTGGCACATTGCCAGCTAAGCTGGCCTCACCTGACTCCCTCTCTGCATGCTGACTACACACCTTCAGCAGCTGTTAACATTAAGAATATTTGTGCACACACATATGGAAGAGCAGCCTAGGAGAGTAAAACAACCACTTGGAATCCATGGATGAAAAATATATAGTGATAATTACAGCCTCAGTGTCATTTAGTTTTGCTATCAATGTGCCATTCTTTCTGAAGTACTCACCAATCAGTAGCCTTGAACTCCCTTTGATGGGATGGGGCATGACTGCACAGCTAACCTCCTGAGTGATGGCTTTGGTCTGTCACCACCTACACTACCATTGCCATTGTCATTGTCATCACTGCAACTATTACTTTGCTGCAGGCACAGGACTCATCTTACTTGTGTCAAGGACTATGTTTCAATACAACATTGTGAGGGAGCTACTCTATTAAATACAAACCCCGAGTAGGTCAGTAAAGAAGCCCCATCACCAAAGGAGGGGGCCCACTATGGGTATGAAGGGAAGATGAGGCTGGATACACGGACATATGGGAAGGTGCTCTATGGAGGAGGGTCTTGAATACTGGCCACAGAGAAGTAGATTGGCTATCCAATTATTGATTAAAGAAAATATAATAGAGTATTATAGTACTAGAGATGACTACAATTTCATGTCTACTCACATTCCCTGATCTACCCATACACCAAACTGGGAAGTCATGGGTACCAAGTAACCCCAAACCACATCACAGCTAATGAACTTGACCAACAATATTCTCTCTTCTTGGAATTGGAAACTGGGACACAGAGGCCAAAACACAGGGACATGAACTAAGAGGTCATGTACCCTAAAAAAACACTTTGAGTTGGCCTTAATGGGGCCATAGAAAAGCATGGGAAATGGAGAAAATCTAGGCTGCATAGAGGGTAAAGGAGATGTACACAGAGGGATAAGAAAGAGTGCATCTCAAAAACAAGAAGCAGAGATGATTCAGAGAGTCTTTGCTGTTCCCCCAAGGACTAGCCATACTTTCTACAGTTGGGTTCCATTGAAAACTGTTGGAATAAATCCCTTTTCACCTGGGCTTCTTCATGTGGGGTTCTGTCCCTTACATATAAAAATTCTTTAACTAAGAGGGAAGCCTTGAATGTTATTGGTGAGCTATGTGGAAGAAGGGAAGACCATGATAAGTCAGCCCTCCCTCTGGTAAAGAATCATATTTAGTTAGCTATTATAATTCACCTTCAGCAAGCACCTTGGTTGGTCATGGATTCTTGTTGTATTAGAATTTTCCAGAGAAATAGAATCAACAGATAGATAGAGAGATTAGAGAGAGAGAGAGTAAGAGAGAGAAAGAGAGATAGATTTATTATAAGGAATTGGTTCACACAATTATGGAAGCTGATGAGTCCTAAGGTCTGTAGTTGGTATGCTGGGGACCCAGGAAAGCAGATGTGTAGTTCCAGTCTGAATGCAAAGGCCAGAAAACCAGGAGAGCAAATGGTGTAAGTTCCAGTCTGAAAACCAGCAGGCTTGAGATGCAAGAAGAGCCAATGTTTCAGTGCACGTCTAAAGGCCAAAAAAGACCAACGTCCAGCTCAAGCAGTCAGGCAGGAGAAATTCCCTCTTACTCAGCTTTTTGTTCTATTCTGGTCTCTAAATGATTGGATGAGGCCCACCCACATTAAAGAAGGCAATCTACTTTCCTCAGCCTACCAGTTCAAATGTTAATCTTATCCAGAAACACTCTCACAGACATATCCAGAATAATGTTTGACCAACTGTTTGGTCACTCCATGATCCAGTCAATACATAAAATTAGCCGTCACATTTGATGGCAGGATGATCCAAACATTTATTTCTTTTAGGTTTGTGGCATTATTGATCCTGCTTGTATGGATTGTTATAGTTTCACATAAACTTTAACACAAAGCATGGGGAATACTAAGAGTCATCCAAAAAACCTCCTGCTTTAGAGACATATTCCTACCTGCCCTTACTGTGTAGGAGCAACCCAATTTGCCCTTGATGGGAGTAATCATCCTCTAGTGCAATAACCCTTTATTTTGCCTGTTGGTTCACTGGCATGAAAATCCCCAAATGACCAAGTAATAGTGTCAACTTCCAGTTTGGTGAATCATTGTTGTGTCCTCTGATAAAAGTAATCTTATTCAAGAACTGTAAGAACTGTAAATTAGCAGAGTCCAAGGTTGCGGTGACAAACTTTGCCAGAGGATCATTAGGGGTAACAGGGAACAACCATTTCCATGTCTACCCCTTGGTTCCTGGACCTAAGTCTTTTCAGTAAGAGAAATAAGACCATGTATTGGTCACTGATTCGAAATATATACTACTGCATCCTGACGAATTTTACTCCAGATCTGCAAAATAGTGTACATTTGACACCAAAACTGAGTCTTCAAAAAGACATTCTACCATCCTGTCAGGTCAATTGCTTCAGGATGATGGGGATCATAATATGGGTGGTAAATTTCATGTTAAATAACTTTCACAGACAAAACTAATACTGATTATAAAACTGTAAGACTAAATAAAGCATTTTGGAAATCTATGGATGGTTTTGGCAGAATCATCACAGATAGGGAAGACAAATCCATAACTATATATGTGTCTATTTCACTGAGAACAAAGTACCATTCCTTCCGTGATGGAAATAGTACAATATAATCAACCTTCTATCATCTATTGGGAGTGGTGACATATTGAGGGCTTAGTTGGTCAGTGCTGCTGGCAGATTGGGCATTCAGTAGTGGCTGATGCCTAATTGATCTTCCTAAGTGGAAGTCCATGTTGCTGAGCTCATGTATAACCTCCATTCCTGACACCATGACCACCTTAATCATGAGACTATTAGGCAAAGATAGGGATGGCTGGGGAAAAAGGGTGACTAATATCCACAGTGTGGGTCATCTTGTCTACCTGATTATTAATATCCACCTCTACTGAAAGTGCTCTTTGGTAAGCAATCACATGGAACACAAATATCTTTACACCTTGTGCCCATTTTCAACAGGTCTATTCACATACCACTTCCCAACTACTTTACGTCAAATTTTTCAATTGTATTCTTTCCAAGTCTCAGATTTTCCATTCAAATCATCAGCTACTACATGTAAATCAGGGCAGATCTATAAATCTGGCCATTTCTCCCAGGCAAAACAAACAACCAGATACACTACTTTAGAACTATAGCAGGGTGCAGATGCAGGAACTATTCCTTTTCCTTGAAAGGGATATTGATGAAAGACAAATCTGGATGGCTTTAGGGCCTCATCTGCTTCCCATTTTGGAAGCTTAGCAGATAGCTGGCTTAGCTGCACTGAGCCAATCTGCAGAGTTAAGGCCTTTGGCTGATTTCAGCACTATTGGCAGGCAAATTTGTTCCCCGAGCCCTCAGTATACAGACCTTGGTCTCCAGTATGAATCTTCCCTAGCATGTTCCTGAACCCAGCGATCTCTTGTTTTGCTTGTTTTTACTATGAGAAAGCAGAAACTTTCTTCTTCTCTTAGGCTAACTTTATAATTAGGTAAAGGAGTAGAAGCGCTTTTTAACACATCCAGCTTTCTGAATGAAGCAAGCCTCTGTTTGACTTTGTTGGTCATGGTGCATATAGGGCATCTATGTCCTTTCTGTGCTAGAGTAATGAGAATTTGGGGAACCCTGCATCCTCTACTACTTCTCTGACTGTAAGTTCCACCCCACCCCCCACATCATCAGTAAACTCTTTGTTATAACTGCAACCCCACCCCTGGTGCTATACTGAGCATCCATGACCCCTTCATAGCAAACATCTTGGTATGTGCCAGACCACTGGATGCCTAAAAGTTAAACCAAATTAGCATGCTACTGCATTTTCATAAGAAATATTTCCTAAATTCCAGCACACATATGTCTAGAGAAGTGTCTACTTCCTGCTCAACAGATCCAAGCAACATGATGTCATTAACATGATAAACCAGCCTAATGTCCTTTGGAATGGGGAAGCAGGAAGGTTCCCAAGGAAAAGGTTATAATAAAGGGATGAATAGTTGGTACATTCCTTAAAACAGCAATGTATTTCTAGCTTCCAGCTAAAAGCAGATTGCTTCTGGTGGTCTTTACAGATATAAAACATATACAAAAACACTTGCCAGGTCACAAGCTGCATACCAGGTCCCAGGAGATGTGTTGATTGGATCCGGTAAAAAAAACACACATCTGGAATAGGCTACAAATGGAGTCCACCACCACCTGATTAAGTACATAATGATCTACTGTTATGCTCCAAGACCCCTCTACACAGTCCAAAGAGGCAAGTTGGATGGGGATGTGGTAGGAATCACCACCCCTGCCTCTTTCAAGTCCTTGATGGTGGCACTAATCTCTTCAATCCCTCCAGGAATGCAGTATTGATTTTAGAGAGGTCTATTCACATACCACTTCCTGACTACTTAATACCAAATTTTTGGTAGGAAGAGGAAGTTCTAGAGGTTTCCCCTTGGCCTTTCCTATCATAAAAAGCCTCACTCCATAGATCAGAGAAACAATATGGGAGTCCATCAGTTATTTAATTGTCTATTTCAGCTTTGCATTTCATAACTGGGGAAATAACTATTGCTTGACATATACCACCAGTGTTCCATTTCCCACTGAGAACAGGTTAACTGATGCCTTTAAATCTAGTTAGATCAGAGTCCTGGTTACATTGCTATCCTTAGTGTTGTATTCTTCTAAAACTAATTCTAGTGGTATGAATAATTGCCTCAGGTAGTGTTCAATTAAAAATGATATAGAATAAGCAGCTTATTAAAGAAATTAGACTTTATACAACTGTGGGAAGAGCTGGAACAGTGAAGGTCTGGGAGAAGGAGTGGATGATTTGAGGACATCACTAACCAGTCCCCTTGAAGCATTAGCACAGGTGAGTAAGTTGGAGCTTTCAAAGAAACCTGAGGAACTAGGCTCATCCCATCACTGAAGTGGGACACCAAATGAGAAACTATTTGCAAAGAGCATAGTGGCTGCTCTGTGCATGTAGCTACCACTTCTGTACATCTATAGCTAACCATCTGGCAGTGAGCCTGGGGCTGCTGCTGGTCAGGAGAACCAGAAATCAGGAGAAAGAACTGGACTTGGAATGGAAGAAAACAAGAACAAGCTGGAATATTCCAGGGACTTCTTTGTCTTTTCATCATCATATCTGGCACTGAAGTTGTTCAGAGAGTAATAACTCTGATTCAGTTTCACTTCCCAAATCCCATGTAAGTTCCTCTTTTGAACAACTCTAACCTAGAGCCATAATGAGAAGAGGATACTGGGAAATGTACTTCCCAACTTAACCAACTTGATAATAGAACAATCTAGCATGAAAATAGTGATACAAAGACAAATGAAATATGGTGTGGAATTGGAGGGAGGCCAACCACAGAGGCTAGGAAAAACAGCAAGAAAACAGGAGAACCAAGGGAGTATGGTTTCTTAGACACCACACACGGAAAGTGCCTTAAGAAGAACAAGAGTCATCAACTCTGCCAAAAGCAGATGAAAGGCCAAATAAAATAAAGTTTGAGGGCTGACCATAGGGTTTAAGAACACAGAGATCATTGTTGCCCTTCAAATAAGAGGGGTGTAGGTGGTAATGAAAGCTGAAGAGAATAGCATGAAAAGAAAAAAACAGAGACAGGAGGATGAACAATCACTGCAAGGAGATTTGCTATAAAAAGTTGTAGAGAAATGGAGTGGTAGTAGGGAGGGGCTCTAGAACAAGGACGATTTTTATTTTGTTTCATTTCTTATAAAGATGGGAACTGTTAATATTACAGTATCTTTGGGTGCTGATTAAGTAAAGAGGCAAAAAATAATGATGCAAGAGAAGGGGAGCATGGGGGTTAATTGAAGGAGAAAAGTCTTTTTTCATGTATAGTATTCTTTTTTATTGATACATAATAATTGTACATATTTATGGGGTACATGTGATATTTTGATACATGCATACAATGGGTAATGATCAAATTAAGGTAATTAGGATATCCATCACCTCAAACATTCATCATTTCTTTGTGTTGGGAACATTTCAAATTGAAGGAATGAAGTCTCTGAGTAAGCAAAAGAAAATGGAACCCAGTATAGATAAAGAGGGATTTGCCTTATTAGGTATATGGGTAGTTAATACACTTTACCATGAGGGAAAGGAGAGTAGATGAGGACAAATACAGGTACATGGATGGATGTGTTGTCTAGGGGAAGATGGAGTCATTCTTTTGTCATTCATTCCACATTTTCAGTGAAATAAAAATCAAGGTCATTAGATGAGAATGATAAAATGAGGGAGTGTTGAAAATTTGAGGAAAGAAGAGAAATTATGAAATGGTTGTCTTAGCAAATGAAAGATTGAATTAATTCAGGGAAGCAAAGTTGCATGCCTGGTAGTACTAGAGACTGGACCTTCACTTAAGATTTGGGAGCATAAATATAAATGGTACAGGAGGGAATAGACCCTTGTCTTAAACTGAGCTAGCTTTATTTTTCCCAAAGAATAACACTGTTCACATTAAATTAAGGCCCAATGGGAACTTACAGGCAACTAGAGGTGTTCCTTATACTGTAATTGAACCAGGAATGGAACATCAGGACTCCCAGTTACTATCTCCATCTCTTTGGGACCATATGATCCTCATCTCTGCCTTCTGCATTACATCTACTTTATTTTTTCCTCTCTCTGCCAACTAGATTTTTATTTCTTCTTACACAATTGGCAAAAAAATGGTTGTCCCAGCCCAAGCTAGGTTAACCCCCCAGCTCCAAAGCCCAGCAGTGGGTAACCTGAGCCTCTATGTACCAATTCCAGATTTCTAAGAAGAAAAATCACATTAGCTTAGTTTGGGTCAGCCCTTGGGAGAGAAAGCTCTAAATAAAAAAGTTTACAGAACAGGTAAATTACCTGATCCAAAATTCTCAACAAGAGTAATTTGGTATGGTTCTGAAAATCTATGGTCATTCCAAAATCTTTAGTGTTGCAGAAATGGAATATTGAAGTATATTTATACTTCAGAGAATTTTGTGTAATTATAGAATTGAGTTTTAGAGGTGAGAGAGGTATTAAAATAGCAATTTCTGCTTTCCAGTGAGTCCCAGTGGACTTCCAATCTTACAACCTCATAGAACACCATCTCTTCAGGATTTCCTCCAGCTCCAAAACCCATGATTCAAGGAACTCCTGGAGAAAATCATCCAGAGAGCATGGGTAATCATAGCAAGACATGCCCTAAGGACTTTCAGCAGTGTGCTTCATGATCTCGATGCTTGTATCTCCAGCTCAGGCTTGATTCAGAGGCCTGTTGCATCCAGCAATCTCCAATAAGAAGAACAACTCAGAATACTGGCTGAGGCAGTAAGCGCTTACAATGAAATTTTTAAATGAACAGTAAATTTAAACTGGGGGAACACCTGCAGTTGATTTAGGTTATTGCAATGGGGCAGCATTGTGTGTTTAGAAAGTAGAAGTTTCTCAAAAGTGCAAAGAATTTTTGTTTGCTCAGTATCTTGTTTTTTTCTTGCAAATATTATGAGTAATAATAATAAAAGAATTTTCATCCAGAACCATGAGAGTGAAAAGAGGACTTTTACCAGATATGATAGCGTAATCGTACTGATTCTCTAAGGCATTTAAGAATAAACAAGAGAGATAGTTCAGGGTCTCCAAAAATGTGGATGGGAATGGTTACTGAATCCCAATATACTAAAAAAGTATCTGTTTATACTACCTTTCAGAAATGCAGATGCATAAACATACCAGGTTGTCTTTCTTTTTAAATAAAAAAGGTGAGTTTTCAAGACACACTTGAAAATTAGACCATATGTGCTCTGAAAAGACTCATATATCCTCTTGGCTATAATCAGATCCAAAACTATGTCTGCCCAGTATCTTTGTTATTATTGAAGACAACCTGGGTAAACCAGCTCCACGGTCTGCCTCACGAATATAACTTCAAGTTAGAAAGCACTCAGTCACCACCCACTTCCCTGCCTTAGGTCAAGGCTGGTAAAACTATTAGGTATCAAAGTTCTCAGGGAATAGTGCTCTGACATAAGTAAAGCGATATTCAAAAGCAATCTTGGCATTATTTAGACAGATGTGACCAGTAACCTCATCTGCGTTCGAATGATAAGGAATTAGATACGTAAGGTGGTAGAGAAAAGGAGGACCTACCCAGTGCTGATAATAGCCGTCTCAAAAAGGTACATTCCTTGGAATGTGGCCAATACCTTGAGATGCAAAAAAAAGTGGAAAGTCTTCCAAGAACACTCCATCACAGTGGTAACTGAGGAATGTGCTGAAACGTTGGATGGATGTTCCAGTCTGCTCTAGGATCAGGAGGAAAGTGAAGCAATAATATAAACATTTGTTAGGATGACTTGAGTGAGCTGATAGATGATATATGAACATAGGCAGGCCCCTTATGACATTCTCAAGTATATACAGAAATAAAGCCACAAAGGATTTTAGCATTACAAAACGGAATCAATGACCACAAACCAAGGTACTGTTTTTCTTGTGTGATAGCCCAACCAAGTTCTGGGCCACCTCCACACACGTGAGGATAATTTCCATTCATTGCCAAGTAGAGAAAATCCTTTTGTAATGTTGGGCTAAAGGCAGGGACCTTCAAAATACTGAAAATGGTTTCAATAAACGTTAAACTCTGAACAGACAGGAAGGCCATTATAGTGATGATAATGATAAAACTCAGGGCTATAAACACATACTAATGGGCCTATTTCATACCTTCCCTGATGAAAGAACCATTTTTTGTACACTTAAAGAAGATGAACATGTAACATTGTGATTGGCTTAGATTTCAGGGATGAGGGGAAATATTTATCATGAGAGAGTTTGATAGAAATGAGGGAATGGAGATCTCTTGTTTCCACTTTAGATTTTTTTTTTTTTGGCAAGTTCCTTTTTCTCAGTCCATAATGGAAAATATTTTACTGTACTCCCAATCTTCTGGACACTCTGTCTGATGGCCTCATTGTTCCAAGGGAAAGTCATGATCCCAGCATAATCAATGACTTTACCTTGAGAAATGCAGCACACGGTTGAATGGACTATCTCTTTCCATCCCCACCCATGTATCCTGTGAGGATTCCACAGCTGAAACTGTGAATCTTTTCCTCTAAGCCCAGGGAGGTATGGTCTGCAGTACTTTTTCCAGGATAAATCCCTCTTCATTGTATTGTGTTTGTTATTTCACAACCTCTTGATGAGAGGTTGGTTAAGCTCATCTAATTCTCCAATTTCAAAGGAAAGGGGTTAGGAAAGGATGACAGGTGACATCACTTACCACTGATTTCCAAAATTAATAAAATGTGCAGCCAAGTTAGTGGTAATGAGTGTTCATGTCCAACCAGAAACTATTTCATTTCTGCATCCAGCAAGAAATTGCTTACTGTGATGTAAACACTATTATTTGATACTCCATTGGTTTCCCCTGGTGAGTCACTTTTTATCATCATTTCTGGATTGGGGTGTATTTCCTGTCCTATGTATTAGAACTTTTTTACTGGAAGTAATTGGATAAAGCCCATACCACAGATCTATGTCACCTGTGACCCACTGCCTATCTCCAAGAGACAGCATTAAATTTCCACTCAAAGATTCCCAAGTGACTGCAAAGGGACTCCATCATTGCCCACAGAGCCCCAACCTTTCTTTGCTGTCTTGTTTTCTCCATTTGTGAAACACAAGTAAGCATGCATGTGTGAACGCACATACACACTGAGCATACACTTTGTATGTATTTTCTCATTTACCCCTCCCCATATCCCTGTGAGTGAGGCACTATTTTTATCCTCTTTTATAAATGAAATACAATAAACCAACATGACTTGCCCAAGATCATATACCTAGTAAATGGTGGAGATGAGTTTGAACCATTCTTTGGAGCAGTCCTAATTGTCTCTCTGAAATATTTTGTTCAGCCTCTTATTTTATAGATGAAAAAGTTGGGTCCAGAGAGGTGAAGCCAACTTTCACACGAGCCCAAGACTTCTTGAATCCTAGGCTGGAGCTTTCTCTGTGATTCAATATTGCTTTTCTCATGCCTGTTTAATTATGGAGGTTTTGGAAAAGACGTGTGTTGTTACCACAGAATTCCAGTGTATGCTACTTAAGACAGTTGAGAGGTAATAAAATAGATGTCTGTCATAACAATGGCCATCTCTTTTCACGCACTATCTAGCTCATTTGCACTACAGAAAGGATCTGATCACAGGAAAAACATATGTAACTCTGATCCACATGAAGAAAAGCCTGGCCAGGTGTTCTGACAGATTTGGAGGAAGAACACTGTTCCATTTCTTCCTCCTTAAATACTCTCTGAAATAGAAGTGTTGCTTTTCTTGAGTAAGACAAGGTACGTGTTTGCTTGAGGCCAGTGGCCGTATCTGAGTGGGGCCGAATGGGACACTGGAAATCACTGATGTGGTGAACCAGCCAAATGGCCCAACAGCCAGCATGGTATTTCCTGAGAGGTGAAGAGAGAGACATTGGTCATTTTCCTGCAATCAGGAGGGAACTTTGAGAGTTGAGCTTCTCCTGTGTGTGTGTGTGTGTGTGTTTGTGTATGTGTGTGTGTGTGTGTGTGTGTTCCAGGAGACAAGGGGATGTGAAGAGAAAGAGGACAAGAACCATCTGAGGCAAAGAAAAGTCATTTCTGCCATGTGTTTGCCTTCAGGGGATTCAGAGTTTGTGATTTTCTTTGCATTTTAATTTTGAATCTTATTTTGGTATATAAAATTCCACAAATAAATGGGCAGAGCAGGGTATGTGGGGGCATGAGACCAGAATTAACTTTAAGAGATAGAAATGTTTATATCATGGAAGCAATGACTTGTTTCACACATTTTGCTTAGTTTTATTTTGTTTACAAAGTGTATTTATAATAAGCACATTATTTTTACAGGCCATGCCAACTATTTTCCTATGCTCAACAAGATTTTTTGTGTGTGTTAAAACCACACACATACACACACACACACAACATTTAAGAGCTTTCATAATCTGACCCACCCTATAATGCGTCAAGCCCCCATCCCCCTGTACCACATGCCCCAGACACCCTTTATTCCAGTGAGACAGAACTTCTTACTGTCATCTGAATGCCAAGGCTTTGGCCTTTCCTCTGCTTATGCCATTTTTGCTTCTTTGGATGCCCTTTCCCCTTTGTCAGACTAGAAAAATCCCACACATATTTCAAAGCCCAGCTTAAGTACCACTTCTCTGTGAACTTCCCCCCCACCCCTACCTCCCTTGCGTTCCACCCCCATCCCTCTCCCTTCACGGATGCAAACATACAGCCCTGTGGATGAATTATGGATGGCACTCACCCCCTCTCAACTCCACCACTACTCTGCATATTTCAAATTCCTTCAAAGCAGAGGCTGTGTCTATATCTTCCTGTATCCTACTCCACCCCCACCTGCTTCTTAGTGTCTAATGAACAGCAAGCCTTTCAAGTAGACTTATTGAATGATGACTGAATTGATTGATTGATTGATTGGACTGAATGAAACACATTTACATATCTGTTCCCTAGCTGTAAAGATGAAAATATATTGAACTAATCCAATCTCCTGTCTCAAAGCAGGTCTGGCAATGTTTCCTGTCAGACCCTCCCTTCTATGATAATGAGTGAAATCAGATGAAACACACAACCATTTGAAACCACCATCCTCAAGTTCAACATCTATGCTGGTTACTTTCTACTTGCCCCTGTAGATCCATTCTCCACCCCTTTCTGCCCTGCTCTGTGCTCTAGAAGACCAAATGCTAGGACATGTATCACCCAGGCCATATTGTCCTCTAGCTTTCAGCTAATGGGCTTAGCTGACGTGAGACACTGGCAGGACCTCAGGGGGCCGGGGAGAGAGAGGTCAGAGCATTTATTTTCCTCCCTAGCTTTGCTGGGTGATAGTTGGGTAGTGGCTGCAACCCTTTATCTAGGCCCACGGCTTCTATCAGCCAGACCCTTTTACATGGTGTATTAGTTTTCTATTGCTGCTATAAGCAATTACCACAAACTTGGTGGCTTAAAACAATACAAATGTGTTATCTCACAGTTCTGTAGGTCAGAAGTCTAACACAGGTCTCAATGGACTAAAACCAAAGTGTCAGCAAAACTGCATTCCCAACTGGAGGCTCTAAAGGAGAATCTGTTTTCTTGACATTCCCAGTTTACAGGCTTTGCCCACATTCCTTTGCTCACAGCCACCTTCCTCCATCTTCAAAGCCAGCAATGTTGCTTCTCTCTGACCCTTCTTCCTTCATCACACCTTTCTCTGACCATAGCAGGGAAAAAAAAAGTTCTCAGCCTTTAAGCACTTAAGTAATTACATTGGGTCCATCTGGACAATTCAGGACAATGTCCCCATCTCAAGGTCTTTAACCTTAATCACATATGCAAAGTCCCTTTTGCCATGTAAGGTAACATATTTACAGGATCTGGGGATTAGGGCACAGACATCTTTGAGGAGCCATTATTCTTTCTACCACACGTGGGTTTAGCTCTTGTCAGTCCTAGTAATGCTGTTCCCTTTATTTGCCCCTGCAGGCTTAGAAGCAACAATGGCTTCTTGACGCTGTTAATCCCTGGCGTCCCACCATTACGTGTTGGTTCCCTTACCATACCCTCAGCTCTATACACAGTTTCTCCATTCAATTCTCTTCAGTTAACCCTTTAGCAGGCCATATGGGTCTTGCCAGGACCCCAGCTGATAGCACAATGCTCAGTCACCCATCACATATAAAACTGGGAGGCTGGAGGCCTTCTGGAATCCTAGAAGATAGTATTTGGTTTTCTGTTAGAAGGTCACTGAAAATCCCATTAACCTATGATAATCCTCAGCAGAGTCAGAGTAACCAGCTATCTGAATGAATTAGGACCAGTTCCACTCACCACATACTTTCCTTGTTATGTCTGTGTGGGTGAAAAGATGAAATGAATTTTCATATCTGGGAAATTTGAAGATGTGGCTCACTCAGCAAAGCTGGTAGCTGGGCAGCTCCATTACTTTGGGCATTATTTAAAGATCACTTAGCTCCTTCTCCACAACCATAAGAAAGAAGGACCTGAATTCCTGCTGAAAAATCAATAGTCAAGGCCCTGCTATGTCTGAAAGCAGGATATATGGGGTTCACTCCAATATATTCTTCCTCCCAAGAGACTCACTCCTCATCCTTCCAACTCACCACAACCGCTTCATGATTAAGAGCATCTGCTTTGGCAAGAAACATACCTGGGTTCGAACCCCAGCTCTGTGACTTGGATAAATCATTTAATATCTCCAAGCCTCAGTTTTCTTATCTGTAAAGTGGACATGGTGTCCACAGGGTTGATAAAAGATTGAATGGGCTATATAGACCTTCACATTGTGCCTAGTGCATAGTAAGAGCAATAAATTATTAGTAGTAGTACTATAATAAGTCCTGGCAATTTTTCAAATCCTCACATCTAAGAACTCTTCTTAGATTCCTTCAGACTTCAAAAATCTTCCTTTCTTTTAAATTCTTACAATCCTCATAGGTAACACAGTAATTATTTAGCACCTACTTACAGTAACAACCACAGTCTCCTTCAGAGTGAGAACTATGTCTTCTTTGGCATCTCCTTTTTTGTGCCTAACCAGCAGTGGGCAAAGAATAGACCCTCAGGAAACATTTGTCAATTTATGACAAATGAATTTCTATCATAAAGGGTATATTTCCTCAATCTTTATTCCAGCTTCCCCTGGCTCTATTAAGTCAAATGAGAAGGTAACACAGTATCTATCCGTACAAGGAAGCATAGTCCCTTCCTCTCTTTACAAAGTCACAGAGGTGTCTCCCAATTTTCTAAACCATGGAGGGTGTTCCCACTTTTAAATGTCCTGCCCTAATATCAAACCATTTGTCAGGATATGTGCTGTAATTCTGACTTCAGGAAAAATAACATCTTCTATACTCCTTATATTAATCAAGATAATCTAGATTATGCTGAAAGAAAAAATTAGCCCAAACCTCAGTTGCTTAAAAGTTGACATAATATAACAAAAGTTTATTTCTCTTTAGTGAAAAATCTACTGCAGGTTCAGGCAACTCTCTAGGACAACCATCCTCCACTCAGCCCCTCGTCAATCCAGGTTGATGCAGGATTCTCCATCCTCAAGCTGCACTGTCTGAAACCTGCTGTCTCCTCAGTTGCTATGGTACAAAAAGAGAATGCTAGAGAGTCTTTTACTGACAATTAAATCCTTAGGCCTAAAGATGACACACATCATTCTGCGTGCAACACAATTCCACATGGCCCTGCTTAATGGCAAAGGGCTTGGGAAATTGTAATCCTTTTGCTGGTCTGGAAAGAGAAGAGAACCAGATCAAGGTGAGCACTGGAAGTCTCTAACACACTCCTTAAGACACATGTCCAGCTCTAACTTGTAGGACAATCTTCTCTCCTCCTAGACTGAAAACTCTTTGAGGGTAGAGACTCTAACTGATCCATCTCTAGCTCCTCATCCCTCTCCCCCAATGCCTCTCTAGCATAATCCCTGGCACACTATCCAAGCATACGTATCAAGTTCACTCTTTTTATTTACCAAATAGTCATCAAATGCTTCCCATGTGCCTGGCACTTTCTAGGTGATAGAGATATGACCCTAAACAAAATATACACATATCTCTAGCCTCATGAAACTTAGATTTTAGTGCGGAAGAAAAACAAACCAAAAAAGTAGACAAATACGTATGATCAAGTGTCTGTTGATAGGTACTATAGAGAAAAATAAAGCAAAGAAAGTGGTTTTAAATATGTATGTGGCAGGGGTGGGGGCAGAACATGGCTGTATAGAGCCAAACAGAGATGAGGGCTGAGCAGGAAATCCTGGGCTCCTTGTGGTGACATAAATAAACAAGGATAAAGGATATAATAAGATGTGTCATACTGGCCTCAAGGAAGATGGCAGTGGTGAGGCTGTGAGTGTCGAGAGTGGGGAGAGGAAAAGGTGGGAGTCTTGCCAGATCATGGAGAGTTTGGGGGTTCCCTTTCCACTCCTGCAAATACTGACGTGGAGGCCAGGAAGTGGTTGCAGTTTCTGATTGTCCTCTTGACTTGCCAACAGAGGCATGGAGACTAACGAGAGGGTACCTTAACCAGAGCCTATGGGTAAATTTAATTGGTTGCCTCAAACATTTTCAGGCACTTTTTATATTTTCTTTTCCTTTTTTTGCTCAAATAAAAAATCCTAATAGCATCTGTAGAGTCCATTAAAATGTCCTTTCTTAAGGCTATTAGCTGCTTCTTCATGCACTCTCTTCACCCTAGTGTGAAATTTCTGCCTTATAAATTATTGGAGAGAAGACTTTTTAAAATCTGTGAATTAAAGGCCCCTTTGAAGAATGTGCCTACTGTGTTGCTGTTTCTTTTATTTTTCTTTCATGCTTTAAAACTCTTTACCCCACCCAGATAGTCATCTGGACTATGGTGCTTATGAATGCCATGCTGATATGTATCTTTTGTAAATTCAACTATCTATGGCATGTAATCTTTGTTCAGCTCTTAATAACTATGAATTTTTCATTAAAAGGATAGATCTTCAGAACTTCCAGTTCTCTTTGTTAACATCTATACTGCGTAAATCTTCCTCACAACAAGAGGGGTAGAGTAAGCAGGCAAGTGGCTCAAGTCCTGTCTTTGAGTACTAGTTATTGAAGTTCCTGAACTTCTTGAACTCACTTTCCTCTTCTGAAAGGTTGATGACTTTTACTCTCATTAGTAAATCATTATCATCATCAGTTTTATAGTAGTTATTATATTTTTGTTACTCTATACAGGCATGGTACTAAACATCTTATATCCATTGTCTTTTTTATTGTAGTCGAAAACACATAACATAAAATTTACCATCTTAACTATTTTTAAATGTACAACACAGTAGTATTAATATAAATACATTGTTGTATAACAGATCTCTAGAATTTTCAATTTTCAAAATTGAAACTATATATCCATTGAACAAAAAATCTCATTTTCCCCCTGCCCCAAACCCCTGGTAACCACCATTCTACTTTATGTTTCTAAGAGTTTGACTATTTTAGATACCTCATATAAGTGGAATTATGTAGTGCTTGTCTTTTGGCAACTGGCTTATTTCACTTAGCATAATTTCTTCAAAGCTCATCTCTGTTGAAGAATATGACAGTATTTCCTTCCCTTTTTAAGGCTGAAAATATTCCATTATATGTATTTTGGGGGTTTTCCCCATTATATGTAAATGCCACATTTTCTGTATTCATTCATCTGTTGATGAACATTTAGGTTGTTTCTATCTCTTGGCTATTGTGAATAATGCTGCCGTACATGGATGTGAAAATAGCTCCTTGAGATCCTTTTTCAAATATTTTGAATATATACTCAAATGTGGTATTGCTGGATCATATGGTAATTCTATTTTTAATATTTTTAGGACCCTCCATACTGTTTTCCATGGTGGCCACACCATTTTATTTTCCCACTAACAGTGCACAAGGGTTCTAATTTTTCCACTTCCTCACTAACTTGTTATTTTCTGTCTTAGTAATGGTGGCCATCCTAACAGGTGTGAGGTGATATCTCATTGTGATTTTTATTTGCATTTCCCTAATTATTATTGATGTTGAGCATCTTTAAATATACTTATTGACCATTTGTATATAGTCTTTGGAGAAATGTTTGCTCAAGTCCTTTGCTCATTTTTTAATGGAATTGTTTTTGTTGTTGAGTTGTAGGAGTCCTTTATCTATTCTGGATATTAACCCCATATAAAATATATGTTTTGCAAATATTTTCTCCCATTCCTAGGTTGCCTTTTTACTCTGTTGTTTTTCTTTGCTGCGTAGAAATTTTTTCAGTTTGCTGTAGTCCCATTTTCTATTTTCACTTTTGTTGTCTGTGTTGTTGGTATCATATCCAAAAACTCATTGCGAAATCCAGTATCATGAAGTTTTTCCCCAATGTTTTCTTCTAGCAGTTTTAAAGGTTCAGGTTTTATGTTTGGATGTTTAATCCACTTTGGATTAATTTTTGTCTATGGTATAAGTTAAGGGTCTACTTTCATTTGTTTGTATGTGTATATCCAGTCTTTCCAACACCATTTGTTAGAGAGGTTATCCTTTCCCCATTGTGTAGCCTTGGCACCTTTGTCAAAGACCATTTGACCATGTAAATGAGGGTTTATTTCTGGGTTCTCTATACTGTTCCATTGGTCTGTCTTTACATCAGTATCATATTGTTTTGATTACTATAGATTTGTAATGTTTTGAAATCAGGAACTGTGAGGCATTCAGCTTCATGTTTTGTTCTTAAGATTGTTTTGGCTATTCAGGACCCTTAGTAGTTTCATATTAATTTTAGGATTTTTATTTGTTTATTTATTTATTATTTTTTGCTATTTCTTAAAAAAAAAGCCATTGAGATTTTGGTAGGGATTGCATTGAATTTGTAGATCATTTTGGGTAGTATGGACACAGGATATCTTTCCATTTATTTGTGTTTCCTTCAATTTCTTTCATCAATATTTTATAGTTTTTGATGTAGATCTTTCACCTCATTGGTTAAGATTTTTCTTATGTATTTTATTATTTTTGATGCTATTATAAAAGAAAGGGTTTTCTTTTTTTGTTGTTTTGTTTTGTTTTGAGTAGCTGTTTAATTCAGTGTCTGTATTTTAAAGATATTGGAATGAATTTTTTTAAAAAAAAAGAAAAGAGGCTGTTGATATGCTAAAATTGGTTTGGGTCCTAGCTTTGCCACTTTATTGTATAATATAATCTCAATCTTAATCTATTATGAAATCTAATATATAACACTGAGCAAGTCAATTTGTTTCTCTGACCCTTAGTTTTCCCATCTAATAAATGAAGAGATTCTAAAAATTTCCCTCTAGCCATATCTCTCTATGACCTTGAAATTTTTTTAAAAGTACTCTGTTTTGAAAAATGGTCATTTAACTAATAAAAAACAAGCCATACCCCTTGACCATAGTTAATTCTACTAATTCAAGAAATTTATCTAGCATGAAATAATAATCCAAATTAAAGCAAGAACTTACATGCACACAGACATACACCATATTGCTCTTTATAAACCCCCAAAGTAAGGGGGGAGTAAATATTTGAGAGCAGAGAAATGGTTAATCAAATTAGGTGACATCCCCAATGGAATATTTTCCAGCTGTAAATGATATTTGGGAAACAACATAAAAATTCCTATAATAAAATATTAATTGAAAAAAGCAGATTTTCATATTGTGTGTGTTCTTCTGTGATTTCATTGAGGTAAATATGTATATACATGTGGAAAATGGCTAGAAGGAAACAGAGTTTATTCTATTTTGTTAGAATGCTGAGAAATATTTTTTATTAGTCCAAATCTTCTGTTATATTGTTTTCACATGAAAAAGTAGTCACCAGCTCTTACACGAAGGGAGATATTTTCCCCTTTCTGAGAGGATATTTTGTGCCCCTCAAAGATTCAAATCATTCTGCAGGTTAGAATATAGTGGAAATGATACCTACATTTGATAAATCTAATTATCCAAATTAATTTGACAACAGATTTTGAATCTATGTACTGTATTTTATATTAAGGGCTGATATAAGAAATGGAGAGAAGATATAATCCAAGCTTACAAGTTTATAGCTTGGAAGGGGAGACAGTTATATAATCAACAGATTACATTACGTCCATAAAATAAGAACTAAGTTAGACATGCATACAACATGCTGTGAGGACATAGAAATAAAAAAATTGATGGAGAGATTCTTCACCAAGGAGGGAGAATATGAGGGAATTAGAGAGAATACTGAAAAAAATAGATTTATATTTCTATACCCCAGCCATGAACAATCCAAAATGAAATTAAGGAAAAAATTCATTTATAATAGTATCAAAAAATAAAATACTTAGAAAAAAACTTAACAAAAGAAATGCAATTCTTGTATACTTAAAACTCCAAAATATTGTTGAAAGAAATTAAAGTGCTAAATAAATGGGAAGATATCTCATGTTCATGTATTATAAAACTTGTTTTGGCAATGTTTTTTTTTTTCTTTTATTTCATTTCAGAATAGTATGGGGGTACAACACTTTGGTTATATATATTGCCCATGCACTGCCCATGTAAGAGCTACACTCATGGACACCCCCCAAACTGTGTGCCCCGCACCCATTCAGTGAGAGTTTTCCCATCCCCTCTACCCCCCTCCCACCTGCCTGCCCCCTGATGGATATTATTGCCATGTGTGACATAAGTATTGATCAGTTAGTACCAATTTGATGGTGAGTACCAGTGGTGCTTGTTTTTCCATTCTTATGATACTTGGCTTCGAAGAATGGGCTCTAGCTCCATCCAGGATAATACTAGATGAGTTAATTCACCGTTGTTTTTTATTGCTGAGTAGTATTCCATGGTATACAAATACCACATTTATTAATACACTCGTGTATTGATGGGCACCTGGGTTGTTTCCACGTCTTTACAATTGTGAATTGTGCTGCTGTAAACATTCGCGTGCAGACGCCCTTATTATAGAATGTCTTTTTTTCCTTTGAGTAAATACCCAGTAGTGGGATTGCTGGATCAAATGGTAGTTCTACTTTTAGTTCGTTGAGGTATCTCCATATTACTTTCCATAGAGGTTGTACTAATTAACAGTCTGAAAGGGTTTTCTTAATTTCCTTTTCAGATTGCTCATTGTTAGCATATAGAAATGCAACTGATTTTATTATTGAATTTGAATCCTGAAGCTTTCCTGGATTTATTAGTTCTAACAGGTGTGTTTGTGTGTGTGTGTGTGTGTGTGTGTGTATTCTTTAGGGTTTTCTGTATACAAGATCATGTTACCTGCAAACAAAGATAATTTTACTTCTTCCTTTCCTATTTCTTGCCTTATTGCTCTGGCTAGGACTTGCAGCACTAGGTTGAGTAGAAGTGGTAAAAGTAAGCATCCTTGCCTTTTTCCTGATTTCAAAGGGAAAAGTTTCAGATTTTTACAAGTGAGTATGATGTTGGTAGCTGTGGGCTTTTCATACATGGCCTCTATTATTTTGAGGTCAAATCCTTCTATTCCTAGTTTGCTGAGTGTTTTTGTCCAAAAAAGGGTATTAAATTTTGTCAAAAGCTTTTTCTGCACCAATTGAGATGATCATATGATATTTGTTCTTTATTCTGCTAATGTAGTGTATTAAATTGATTGATTTTCATATGTTGAAGAATTCTGGCATTCCAGGAATAAGTCCTACTGGGTCATAATGTATAATCCTTTTAATAAATTGTTGAATTCATTTTGCTAGTATTTTTTGAAGATTTTTGCATCAATATTCATCATGAATATTGATCTGTAGTTTTTATTTTCTTGTATCTTTTTCTGATTTCTGGTATCAGGGTAGTGCTGGCTCATAGAATGAGTTTGAAAGAATTCCCACCTCTTCAATTTTTTGGGACAGTTTAAGAAGGATTGCTGTTAGTTCTTTAAATATTCTGTAGGATTCTCTAGCAAAGCCATCTGGTCCTGGGCTTTACTTTGTTAGGAGGTTTTTGATTATTAGTTCACTCTGCTTATTTGTTATAGATCTTATAAGATTTTTTATTTCTTCATGATTTAGTCTTGGTAGGTTTTATGTTACTAGAAACTCATCCATTTTTTCTAGATTATATAATTTGTTGGGGTATAATTGTTCATAATAGTCTTTTATGATCCTTTTTATGTCTGTGACATCAGTTGTAATATCCTCTCTTTCATTTCTGAATTTTCTTGATCGTTTTCTCTCTCTTCTTTTTAGTTAGTGTAACTAAGGGTTTCTCAATTTTGTGATCTTTTCAAGAAAACAATTTAGTTTTATTGATTTTTTCCACTTTTTATTCTTCATTTTATTTATTTGTGCTTTAATCTTCATTATTTCATTTTTATGCTAACTTCAGATTTACTTTTTTTTCTTTTTCTAGTTCCTTGTGGTATCAAGTTAGGCTGTTGATTTGAGATCTTTCTTCTTTTTTAATGTAGGCATTTATCACTATAAACTTCCCTCTTAGTACTGCTTTTGCTTCATCCCATAAGTTTTGGCATGTTGAATTTTTGTTTTAATTTGTTCAACATGTTTTCTGATTTCCTTGTTATTTCTTCTTTGACCCATTGGTTGTTCAAGAGTGTGTTGTTTAATTTCCACATATGTTTGAATTTTCCAGTTTTTCTTTTACTATTGATTTCTAGTTTCATTACATTGTGGTTGGAAAGATACTTGGTATGATTTCAATATACTTAAATCTGTTAAAACTGGTTTTGTGGCCTGACATGTGATCTACCGTGTGAGTGCTTTGGAAAGATGTATATTCTGCTGTTGTTGGGTGAAATATTCTGTAAATGTCTGTTAGGTCCAATTGGCCTATAATGTTGTTCATGTCTTCTGTTTCCTTATTGATCTTTTACCTAGTTGATCCTATCTCTTATTGAAAGTGGGATATAGAAATCTCCTGTTACTATCTATTTCTCTCTTCGATTCTGTCAGTGTTTGCTTCATATATTTAATTGCTCAGCTGTTAGATACATATATATTTATAATTATTATGTATTCCTGATATGTTGACCCCTTTTTTATTATATAATGTCTTTATTTGTGTCCTGCAACAGTTTTTGAATTAAAGTTTATTTTTTAAATATAAATATGTCTACCCCTGCTCTCTTTTGGTTACATGGTTGCAGGAAATATCTTTTTCCCTCCTTTCACTTTCAGCCTGTGTATATCATTATATCTAAAGCGAGTCTCTTGTAAACAGCATAGAGTTGGATCTTGTTTGTTTGCCTTTTTAAAATCCATTCAGCCACTCTATGTATTTTGGTTGGAGAGTTTAATCCATCTACACGTAAAATAATTACTGATAAGGAAGGACTTACTATTGATATTTTGTTCATTTTTTCCTATGTGTCTTCTTATTTCATTGATGTTTCCCTCCTTTTGCTACCTTCTTTATGTTTCATTGATTTTTTTTTTCGTAGGGACATGCCTTGATTCCTTTCTCATTTTCTTCTGTCCATCTTCTATAGGTATTTTCTTTATGGTTACTATGGGGATTACATACAACTTATAGTTACAACAATCCATTTTAAACCTATAACAACTTAGCTACAATCATACACAAAAACTCTACTCTTTACATTCCCCCACTTTATGTTATCAACATAAAAAATCTTTTCCTATTTTATATCCATTAATATAGATTAAATTATAGTTATTTTTAAGTGTTTATCTCTTAAATTCTATACTTGAATTAAAAGTGATATATGTATGTAATACAGCATTGTAGGATTCTATATTTGTCTACATATTTGTCTACATTGTAGGATTCCATATTTGTCTGTATATTTACCCTTACCAGTGGGATTTATATTTTTGTATGTTTTTGTGTTGCTCTCTAGTGTCCCTTTGTTTCAACTTGAAGAACTCCCTTTAGATATTCTTTAAGGAAAGTCTAGTGGTGATGAACTCCCTTAGCTTTTGTTTGTCCTGCAGGGTCTTTATTTCTCTTTTATTTTAGAAAGACAGTGTTTTTGCTGGATTTAGTATTCTTGGTTGGCAGTTTATCTTTCAGCACTTTCAACGTATCATCCCACTCTGTTCTGGCCTGTAATGCTCTGCTGAGAGATCCACTGATAATTTTATGGAAGCTCTCTTGTACATGACAAGTAAATTTTCTCTTGCTGCTTTCAAAATTCTCTCATTATCTATGATTTTTACACTTTATGATATTTCTCAGTGTGGGCCTCTTTGGATTCATCCTACTTGTATTCCTTTGGTCTTCCTGAATTTGGATGTTTATTAACTACTTTAGATTTTAGAAGTTTTCTGCCATTATTTCTTCAAATAAGTTATCTGCTCCATTCTCCCTTTTCTTTTTCTTCAGCTCTCATAATGTGTGTATTGGTCTGCTGAAGAATGCCCTTTAGGATTTCTTCACTTTTCTTAGTATAGTTTTTTAGGATTTCTTTTTTTCTTCTATTTTGAAATATACAGTAAATTATTTTTACCTTTCATTACCCTACTCTGCTACTGAACACTAGAACTTATTCCTTCTATCTAACTATATTTTTGTACCCATTAACCAACTTCTCTTGATTTCCTATCCCTATGACCCTTTTAGCCTTTAGTAACCATCATTATACTCTCTATCTCCATGATATCAATTTTTTTTGCTCCCACATATAAGTGAGAATATGCAATATTTATCTTTACGTTCCTGGCTTATTTCACTTAATATAATGTTCTCCAGTTCCTTCCATGTTGTTGAAAATGACAGGATTTCATTCTCTTTTATGGCTGAACAATATTTCATTTCATGTGTGTACCACACTTTCTTTATCTGTTGATGGACACTTAGGTTGATGCCGTATCTTGGCTATTGGGAATACTGCTGCAATAAACATGGGAATGTAGACATCTGTTTGATATACCGATTTCTGTTCTTTTGGATGTATACCCAGCAATGAACGGGATGAGACTTTTATTCATCCTTTGTTCTTTTCATTCCTCTGACTTAATAATTTCAAATAACCTGTCTTCATGTTTGCTGATTCTTTCTTCTGATTGATTGAATCTGCTCTTGATTCTCTCTGGTGAGTTTTTCAATTCAGTTATAGTATTCCTTAGCTCCAGAATTTCTGTCTGGTTCTTTTGTACAGTCTTTATCTCTGTTGATATCTCATTTTGTTTATGGATTGTTTTCCTGATTTTGTTTAGTTGTCTTTCTGTGCTCTCTTGTTGCACAATGAGCTTCCTTAAGATAATTATTTTGAATTCTGTGTCACGTAATTTATAGATCTTTACTTTCTTTTTTTTTTTTGATATCAAAATATTAAGGGGGTAAAAATGTTTTCATTACATGCATACTTTTTGTAATGCTTAAGCCAGGGCTTTTAGAGTGCCCATCACCTGAATAGTGTTCATTGTACCCAATAGGTAGGTAGGTTTTTACCCCTCCTCTATGCCCCCTCCCGTCTTCTTGATTTCCAATGACCATTATATCTCTTTGCAGCCATGTGTGCCCATAGATTAGCTCCTAATTATTATAGGAGATTATCTCCTAATTATTAGCTCCTAATTATTAATTATGTGGTGTTTGTTTTTCCATTCCTGAGATACTTTACTTAGAATAATGGTCTCCAGTTCCATCCAAGTTGCTGCAAAAGATATTAATTCATCCCTCTTTATGGCTGAATAGTACTCCACAGTGTGTGTGTGTATATATATTTTTTTAATATCATGTTGTCTTAATCTACTTATGAATTGATGGGCACTTAGGTTGATTCACATCTTTGTGATTGTGAATTATGCAGCAATAAACATTTGAGTGCAGGTGTCTTTTTAATAAATGACTTCTTTTCCATTGGGTAGATACCCAGTAGTTGCTGGGTCGAATGGTAAGTCTACATTTATTTCTTTGAGGAATCTCCATACTGTTTTCCATAGAGTTTGTACTAATTGCAGTCCTAGCAACAGTGTATAAATGTTCCTTTCTCTGCATCCATGCCAGCATCTATTGTTGTTTGGCTTTTTAACAATGGCCATTCTGACAGGAGTAAGGTGATATTTCAGCAGAAAGTGATAGTTTGACCTCCTCTTTCCTGATTTGGATATCATTTCTTTCTTTCTCTTGCCTGATTGCTCTGGATAGGGCTTCTAGTACTATGTTGAAGATAAGGGGTGACAGTGGGCTCCCTTGTCTTGTTTCAGTTCTTAGGGGGAATGCTTTCACCTTTTTGCCACTCAGTATATTGGCTGTGGGTTTGTCATATATGGCATTTATAATTTTTAGGTATGTTCTTTCTGTGCCTAGTTTATTGAGGGTTTTTATCATGAAAGGGTGCTGGATTTTGTCAAATGCTTTTTCTGCATCTATTGAGATGATCATAATATCTTTGTTTTTGCTTCTGTTTATGTGGTGATTCAAATTTATTGATTTATGTATGTTGAACCATCCTTGCATCCCTGGGATGAAGCCCCCTTGGTTATGGTGAATTATATTTTTGATGTGCTGTTGAATTCAGTTTGTTAGTATTTTTTTTTACGACTTTTGCATCTATGTTCATAAGGGATATTGGTCTCCAGTTTTCTTTTTTTGTTGTGTCCTTTCCTGGCTTTGGTATCAAGGTGATAATGGCTTCATAGAATGAGGTAGGGAGGACTCCCTCCTTCTTGATGATATGGAATAATTTCTGTAGTATGAGTACCAGTTTTCCTTGTAGTTCTGGTAGAATTTGGCTGTGAATCCATCTGCTCCACGACTTTTTTTTCTTGGGAGATTTTTCATTACTGCTTCAATATCGCTGCTCATTATTGGTCTGTTCAGGATATCTATTTCTTCCTGGTTGAGTTGTGGAAGGTTGTGTGTTTGCAGGAATTTGTCCATTTTCTCTACTTTTTCTAGTTTATGTGCATAGAGATTTTCATAGTATTCACAGATGACGTTTTGTATTTCTGTGGTTTCAGTTGGAGTATCTCCTTTTTCATTTCTGATTGAGCTTATGTGTGTCGTTTCTTTTCTATTTGTGGTTAATCTAGCAAGGGGGTTATCAGTCTCGTTTGTCTTTTCAAAGACCCAACTTTTTGTTTCATTGATCCTTTGTAATTTTTTTGGTTTGTTTCCATTTAGTTTAATTCTGCTCTGAGCTTTGTTATGTCTTTTCTTCTCCTGGCTTTGGGTTTGGTTCACTCTTCCTTTTCTAGTTCCTTCAGATGACACATTACATTGTCAATCTGTGATCTCTCTGTCTTTTGATGTAGGCATTGAAGGCTACGAATTTTTCCCCAGGATTGCTTTTGCTGAATCCCATAAATTTTGATAGCTTGTGTGCCCTTTGTTATTCAGTTTGAGGTATCTTGATTTCTATCTTAATTTCATCATTGACCCAAGGATTGTTCAACAGCAGGTTGTTTAATTTCCATGACTTTGTGTAGATTTAAGTGTTTCTCTTGGAATTGATTTCTAGTTTTATTCCACTGTGGTCTGAGAAGATACATGGTATGATTTCGATTTTTTTGAGTTTTTTTGGACATGTTTTGTCTACTAAGTGATGATCCATTTTGGACAATGTCTTATGTGCTGATGAGAAGAATGTATATTCAGTAGTTTTGGGGTAGAATATTCTTAAATGTCTATTAAGTCCATTTGTTCTAGAGTCTCGCTTATGTCCAGTGTTTATTTATTTTCTGCTTCAATGATCTGTCCAGCTCTATCAGTGGAGTGTTGACATCCCTGGCAATTATGATGCTACTGTTTCTTTCTTTGCTTAGCTCTAGTGGAATTTGTTTTATGAATCTGGGAGCTCCAGTGTTAGGTGCATATATATTTAGGATTGTTATGTCTTCTTGTTGAATTACTCTATTTACCATTATATAATGACCATCTTTGTCTTTCTTTACCATTGTTGATTTAAAGTAAATTTTATCTGGCATAAGAATGGCAACATGTGCTCACTTTTGGTTTCCATTTGCGTGAAATATTTTTTTCTATCCCTTCAGCTTGAGTCTGTGTTTATCCTTGCAGGTTAGATGTGCTTCCTGTAGACAACAGATACTTGTGTTGTGTTTTTTCATCCATTCAGCCAGTCTATGTCTTTTGAGTACAGCGTTCAGACTGTTTCCATTGAGTGGTGGTTTTGACATGTGGGATGTTGTTCTGTTCATCATGTTGGGTAGTGCCTTATTGCTTTGTTTTCCCTCTTGTGCTGTTGTTTTATATGAGCTGTGAGCTTTAGCTTTTGGGTGATTTTACACCGGTGGGTATCTATTGTGCTGATCCACGTATAATGCTCTTCTGAGTATTTCCTGTAAGGCAGGTTTAGTTGTTACAAAGTCCCTCAGTGTTTACTTGTCTGTAAAAGTCTTTATTTCTCTGTTGCTTATGAAACTTAGTTTTGTCAGATACAAGATTCTTGGCTGGCAGTTGTTCTGCTTAAAAAGACTGAAGATAGGGCCCCAATCCCTTCTGGATTTTATGAACTTCTCTGAGAAGTCTGCTGTTAGCCTGGTGGGTTTTCCTTTGTAGGTTAGTTGTTGTTTTCATTTTGCTGCTTGTGGAATTTTCTCCTTCATTTTGTCTTTGACCAGGTTGATTACTATGTATCTTGGAGAAATACTATTTGCTATGCATCTTCCCTGTGTTCGATGACCATGATGTATTTGGATGTCTGAATCTGTGGTGATAGGAGGGAAGTTTTCCTCAAAAATTCCTTTAAATATATTTTCCATGTTTTTTGCTCTTTCTTCTTCTCCCTCAGGGATACCTATAATTTGTATATTCATTCACTTCATGTAACCCCATATTTCTTTGAGTGATTGTTCAGTCTTTTTTATTCTCTTTTCTGCATCTTGGAATGACTGGGTTAGCTTGACAGCCTTGTCTTCAACCTCTGAGTTTTTTTCTTCTCCTGGTTTAGCCTGCTGTTGAAGCTTTCTGCTGTATTTTGAAATTCCTTAAATGACTCTTTCATTGCTTTAAGTGGTATGATATCCTTTCTTATGTTGTCTAGGTTTTAGTGATTTTATTTTCCATTTTTTTCATTGATGTCCTGAAATTTTTTTTGACACCTTTTTGTTGGTTTTCAACTTTCTCTTCAACTCCATTCATCTTATTTGCCATCCATATTCTGAATTCTATTTCTGACATTCTTTTTTTGGTTGGGTCCATTTCTGTAAATCCATTGTGATCCCTTGGGGGTGTTGAATTGTTTTGTTTTTTCATGTTGCCAGAGTTCTTTTGCTGGTTTGTTCTTGTCTGAATCTTCTCTCAGCTCAGTGCTTACAGATTTGCAGGACACCTGTTCTCCTTTGCTGGGAACTCTCCTACTTAGTGAGAAGAAGGAGAGGTTCCTAAATGACACTTTTGTGTCCTACTCTAGAAGGACACTCCCTGGCATGGGAGGGGTGGACTTGCTGATAGCCTATAATGCAGCTGTTCTATTTTGTCCCATTCCCTTGTCATTGTCACAGTTCAAGCTGGTGCTGGATGATCTTTGTGCAGAGCAGTGGGTTGTTCCCCAGGCTATTGTTGGAAGCTTGAGTTGGGGGCTGGGCAAGACCCTCTCCATGGAGGCAAGCATTTCAGGAGATTGCTCTGCCTGGGTCTCCCCACAGAGGTGACAGTGACAGCTGGGTGAGGCTATCTAGGCAGTGGTTGTGGGTGTCCAGGCTGTGGGCACTTGCTTGAAGCAGGTCCAGGCTGTGATGGTAGTTCGAGGCTGGTGGCTCCCTGGAAGAGCACTGGACCCTGGGGAAGTTCCTGCCATGAGGCCAATGGGAGCTTCAGGTGTGGGGCTGCAGGGCTTGATGGCAGAGGGGTGCCTTGTAGCCACATCTGGGGCCTGGTGACAGCATTGGAACCTTGATGATGGGGCCATGGGGCCCAGTGCCAGTGGTAGAGCCTCAGGGGCAGAGCTTGGGGCCCAGGGGCAGCACTGGAGCCCCAGGGAGTGGAGCCATGAGCACTCCAGCAGGGGTGGAGCCTCAGGGGAGGAGCCTGTGGGCCCAACAGGAGTGTGGAGCCTCAGGGGCAGAGCAATGACAGTGCTGGAGCCTTGGGGGTGGAGCTACAGGCCCAGGCACAGTGGAAACCTCAGTGGGGCCATGGGATTGGACCACAGGATTGGACAACTGCATGGCAACCATGGAGGTGGAGCCCCATGGGGCAGGCAGCAAGTTGGGGGTTGCAGGAGTGGGGCTTTGGGGCTGCTGGTGGCCAAGGCATTCCCCTGACCAGGTCCTGCAGAGACAGTCACTGTAAGGTTTCTCAGGTGATGTCTATGGCATCTGAGACACCCATTCTGCTCAAATCCCCTTCTAATCTTGCAGAATGAATTGCCTGGTCACCCTGCCCTTCACTCTAAATGTTTCTGTCACTTCTCCTGTGTTTTACAATGCTCTTTCCAGAAAGACTCATATATAGGTGGGCATCCACCTGCAACTTTTGATCCTCTCCTTGAGAGCAGTGTGCACGGGCTGCTTCTAGTCTGCCATCTTGCCCCTCCCCAATCTTTATTTTCTATAGTCAGTTTCTGGAGATTTATTTTGGTCCTTTCATTGGGCCAAGTTTCTCTGTTTCCTTGTGTGCCTTGTTATTTTTTTGTTGTGATTTTTGCATTTTAAAAAAACAGCCATCTTTCCCAGTCTTTACAGACTGGCTTTATACAGGGAAAGACTTTCATCAATTAGTCCAGCTAGAGATTCTAGGGTTCTCTCAATACTTTCATGGGAACGTATTGTCTCTGGGCTTAAGAAACATGTAATTTCCCAATTATATAGATTTGCTTTTTTTTTTCAGAAGCTTACAGTCTTTCACTTACTCGCTCTCTCTCTCTTTCTCTGGTATCTATCTGCAGTGCTGCAGGAGCTCTGGGACTGCAACAAGCTTCTGAACTCTCTTTCATTTTCTGTGGCCCCAGGCATACAAGTTATGCTGGTTTCATTAGTGTTCCAAGTCAGGTGAGACAGAAACCAGTCCTTCAGACAGCCCCCCCAAAAGCCAAAATCTTACACACATGTTCCACTCGTCTCTTTCTCTCCCAAGGGAGAAGCCATAGCTAAGCACTTTCTCCTGATCATGGTGAGCTGTGTCAGGTTCTATTTGAGATACTATAAGTTCTCTAGTGCTGCCACAAGCCACCAAGCTCTGTCTTGTTCTTGGTGGCCCCACATCCAGAGTATGCCAGTTTTCCATTACAGCTCTGAGTCAGACAAGACAGAAATCAGTCCCTTGGGCAGCCCCCCACCAAAAGCCATAACATTACATGTGCATTCCAATTTTTTCTTACCTTCCCGAAAGAGAAGTTGAGAATTGGGCTTTTATTTCTGATCACAAGCTGTGCCAGCTTAGGAAAGGGGCTAATGTGGTTGAATACCAACAGTGTTTTCTGCCCATTTCAATGCAACAGTTTTTGGCTTTAAGTTTGCCTGATGTACTGAGACTTCCTATCTTGTTTCAGGGGTCCTCAGAAAGGCTTTTAGACTACATATTTACTGAGCAACTGTTTTTGTGGGGGAACAAAGTCTGAGGCTTCCTATTCTGCCATCTGGATGACATCAATCCCGTATATATTATCTTTTGATTTTATGTGATATTGAGGTAGGAATATATTACCATCCTCATTTTATAGATGAGAAAACTGAGGCTCTCAGAAGCTAATGACTTGTCCAAGGTTATACAACAAAGAAGTGGCTCTTTTGTTCACTAATAAATCCCATGGACCTGAAGTGCCAGGTACTAAATAAATATATATAATGTATGTATGTATGTATGTATGTATAGACAAATAAAATCAATCCAGAATATATGAGTTTAGAATCTGTGCTCCTACCTCCCAAGTCCTTAGGAAAATGGTGGTTCCAGCATAAACAAGAATATTTTAGCTATACTCTTCCCATACCTAATCCATTTGCTGGCTGTGTTCATTCATAATTCAGTCTTAATTTGTTCACTTAATGTTAACAGTGAATAATATATACACAATCCCTGCCCTTCCTGACTTTACTATCTAGTAGTATGTAACTTGGGACTACATTACAGACTTTTAAAGCAGATTTTTAAAATTTGTTGGTTTTATTCTCCCTGGGCTTACCCTAGACTAGTTGTTCACCAGGCAATTTTGCCCCCAAGGGGATTTGGACAATGTCTAGAAACATTTTTAGGTGTCACAACTGGCAGTGCTAATGCCATGTAGTTAGTAGAGGCCAAAGATGCTGCTAAGCATCCTACAATGTGCAGGACAGTCCCTGCAATACAGAAATATCCAGCCTAAAATGTCATTTATACATAGGTTGAGAAATCCTGCTCTAGAAACATAGAAATGACGCACAGGAGGCTTGTTTTCATTATCTATATTTCAGCATTACCTTTCTCTTCCAACCATAACCCTTACATAGGCAGACACACATATTGTTCCAGGACATTCATGTTTATCTCTCCTCTGGGAGACATAAAAGTTAGCTTTTAACTTTTAGAAAAAGTTAGCTTTATCTAACTACAACTCATTATATGGGTCTTTCTGACCCCTTCAAAAAGTCTTTTCTCTTTTGATCCCATTCTCAAAGAGCTTTGCAAAATTATTGACTAACCAACAGCACATCCTAAGTACCTGTAATTTGGTTTTGAGCTTAAAATGATTCATACTGGCCAAGTACCAATTGAATGAATAGGACTAGAAAAGCTTAGAATGTTTTTTATCATTCCTCCCCTACTTCAGAGTATAATATTTTATTTTCATTGGCCAAATGCAGCCCATCCTCCAGACTTGCCATCTAAAATGAATGTATCCCATGGGACTCTCTAGGATAATAAGTGAGTGGGTGAGTATATTTCAGAAAGAAGATAAGGAGAGAAGTTTAATCCTCCCAAATTGCCAAGAATTTTCCCCTCATAATTAGGAAAGCCTGTTCTGAAACTCTGCACAATTTAAAATATACTTCGTGTGCTAATGGAAAAGGACTGAGAATAGAAATAAATCTTTTCTATAAATAATCAATGCTATCAAAATTCCATGGCAAAAATACTCCTCTGATAGGAACAAACCTAGTTTTCTAGGGTTTTATCTAGAGAGTGTCAGGCTATATACCAGAATGCCTTCTTATTTATTTTACTTATTTATCAGTTTGATTGTCTCTTTCCAACTACTTCCAGATAAAAATCTCCATCCAGATTCAAAGTCAAATCTATCTATATACTGTATAATATAGAAAGTAAAACTAGATCAAAGAGATATGGAAAAAAGTAATAGCTGTTGCTGGGTAATTGAGAGGGTCATACTTCTCCCAAAGCCCTTATCAAGTGATTACCACAATTATTTGTTTATATGATCATCTCAGTAGCAGACTCACTACTTTTTGAAAATACCTTTTATCTAATTCATATTTGTACTTCTTTTGCCCAGAACAGTGGCCAGCATACACTGGGGGCTCAATACATACCCATTGCCTCCATGAATGAATACATGAGTTCATTAATTTCAATTGACATTTAATCTCCACTGTTTATTGGAAGCCTGAGATTGGAAACAGAAAGAAGGGGGGAAAAGCACATGAGGAACAAAGTAATGATGTGTTTTGATGAAAGAAAGAATGACTTGGTCGACATATGGTAGAGCTTTCATTAAATCTGAGGGATGGGCAAGCCATAATAAGCCATTAACTCTAACTTGAGTGAGTTAATGAATGAATGAATGAATGAACAAATACAGTAAAAAGAGAGTGAGTGCATGGTCACTTAAGTCCTACCAAACAATCCAAAATTTAGTGTCCATGATGAGATGCTGAGCTTGGTCCTGGGATTACAAAGCTGAGTAAAAACGCCAGCCCTCGAAATAATTTCAGAGATGGTTCTCTTTGGCTGCACATTTAAATCACCTGGAGAGATTTTAAAATACTAATACCCAGCCATTCTTCTCCCCAGAGCAATTAAATCAGAGCTTCTGGGGATGGGACCCACCCAAGCTTCAGTAGCTTCTAAAACTGCCTAGGTGATTCCAATTACAGTCAAGGTTGAGAACCACTGGCTTCCAGTGTATTGGAGAAAAGTAATGAAACCAAGTTCATTGAAGAAATGTCTGCAGGGCACCTGGAGTAAAAGAATGAACAAGAATTATCACTTATTCTAGCATGTACTGCATGCTAAGCGAGGTGCCATGGTTGTACATCTGTTGTCTTATTTCATTCTCATGTCATCCCTGTGAAGTAAGTGTAGTTATCTGCAGTTTAAAGAAGAGGAAATTAAGACATAGATGACAGAAACTTAGTCCATGCCGTAAGGGAGTTTTTGAAAACTATAATGAAGGTAGAACTTAGGAAATACATCTAGTGAAAGAAAGGGAGAGCAAACTTGAATAGAACTCAAGAGACTTAGCTCCATGTCTAAATACAGTACCATCACTAACTATATCATTTGAGAAGGTCACTTAACCTGTAAGGGTCACTAGAATGAGAATAGTAGGGCTAAAATATAAAATTCTGTAATTTTAGAAAAGGTATGCCAAACCCAAAAGTAATAGTATCATGGTAATTACAATCAAAGAGACATGACACATGTCACAGATGGAGGGCTTGCCAACAGTCTAGCCTTTGAGAGGTGTTAGAATCTGGCAGAGGTTGCTGTGGTTTGCAGTGAGCCCTTGACTTTGCAGGTCCAAAAATCTACTGGACATTGGTTTGGTTCTAAAGGACTGACACAAAATAACCCAACTTTCAAGAATTTGATGTATAAACCATAATACCAAAGTATTGCTGTGCAGAAAGAGAAATGTTTCTATTAACTTTGTTCAACCCAAGGTCACTGGCAAATGAACTAGGTCTGGGGAAAGAGATGGTGTTAAAGAATTTTCCTCCTGTTCCCATGGTTTCATTTACTTTTGCCTTTCAGCAGCTGTGTACCAGAATTGAGCAGATAAACACTATATTTTTTTCTTGGAAATTTCTCTTACTACATTCCATTAATATCATATTTTCCTATTAATATTATCTTTCTATAATGCAATTCCTATTTCAGCTTCTTGTTAGTCAGCTTTATCTGTTTCATTGTATTTAGTTCATGCTTGATTATGTTACACTTTCAAACATATAATTGCAATTTATCAGGTTGCAGTCTCAGCTGTATTTATAGATTCACGTGTCCATTCCACATCAAGTTTTGAAGCAAGCAAAATTAGAATTGAGAAGATAAAGAGATGGTCCCTGTCCAGGCTCTGCCTCCAATGGCTGTATTGCCCTGGGCAAATCATTTAATTTTTCTGAGCAAGGGGGACACTTTTTATGAAAGGAGGAGAAAAATATTACTTCATACTGTTTTGTATATGAAAAATTAAAACTACTATAATAATTTGCCTATCATACTGTGGACTTTGAGTAATTTATTAATCTGCTTTTCCTAATTCTTCCACCTGATCATCTTGATTTGGTTTGATATTCTCAGACTCTTTCTGCTACTCTTCAATGCAACAAATCACTAACCATATCTGCTAAATTGCTTCACTGCACTTCCAGGGTTTCATTTTCTCTTGACATTCTGGGGGCATTTTACTGTCTGCCTTAAGTTCTGATGACACTTCTGTGTAAAGCTTTACAATTCACCATTATTTCTAATGGCCTCTGATGAACTTCATGATGTCTGTAGGAAAGAGACAGAATATGTTGTTATTTCCACTTGATGGAAGACAGATGAGCGGCACAGCAGGTAGGTGATGGACTCAATCCAATTTATTGATTCCAAGTCTTCTGTCCACTGAATGTGCTCTGAGTTCTTTGACTCTCTCCTATTTTACCAATCCTTTTGAATCTTCAGGCAGTTATTCATTCCTGAGGAATGACTTTTTCCCTCTGAAAAGGAAGCTGGTAAGTTTTTTCTTCATGACACTTAGCCTTGGTTAGATCTTTTAAGGCAATGTATAAAGAACAGTGTAGAAAAATGAAGAATGACTAAAAAATATATAGAATATCAACTGAAATTAATTATAGAGTCTATAAATCTATTCCATAGAGAAAAGTTTAAGTAGTTAGGTATCTTTTAATCTAGAAAAAAAGAAGATCAAGCAGCGACCCCCTTTACTTTGTTTCTCTACATGGAGGGTTAGGACGAGGGACATTGACCAACAGTTCCCAGAACTAAATATTAGAGGATATGCAACCACAGAAACTTAAGTCAGAACTTCTTGACTGCAGAAATGATTAAACATGTGAACTGCACTCAAAAGACAAACTTCTTATGTCATCACCATTCCTGATGATGTTAAAAGCAGCATTCTTGTGAGTGGGAAAAAGGGGGACACAGGTGGCTAAGAGGCATAACACACCCTCACTTTGGAGACATATCAGCATCTTGGAGTAGCAAAAGTGGGAGATGATAGTTTTTAAAGCATATTCAATATTACAATATTATATATTTGTAAAACTTGAATGGTTTTATTATTTTCATAATGCAAAC
The DNA here is from genome assembly GCA_023783475.1 of Daubentonia madagascariensis. NCBI lineage: Eukaryota > Metazoa > Chordata > Mammalia > Primates > Daubentoniidae > Daubentonia > Daubentonia madagascariensis. Next base: position 10,590,048 of record JAKFHU010000747.1, on the reverse strand, counting down.
TAAAAAAGTCAAGTGTAAGAAAGACTTGTATATACTTATGAACCAGAAAGATTCTTAAAGGAGTAGGGGTAAGAGTCAGGGGAATATTTTATGTTCATATAATGAGGGTAGGAATGAGCAGGTTGTTAAAAAAATGCTTTGATGAACAGTTAAATCATGTTTCCAATGACTGAGGGAGAATCAGCTTGGAGGCAGAAGAACAGACTAGAGGTCCAGATCGCTTCTATATCTGGGGTCCTACTACCAGCTTGTATGAAAACCTGAATTTTATCATCCAGTTATCCGACACTGAATGAGTACCTAAAGGATAGCTGACCCAGAGTTAGGCACTTGGGGAAAGGCAAATAAAGTATAATCTCTGACCTAAAAAAAAAAGAAGCTTAGAGTCTAGTATCAGAGGCAGAAAATGTGCTATATATTACAATAAATGATGGAGAATACTAAGTACAATGGGCCCAGAGGCATAAGGAACAAGTAATAAGAAGGTCTCAGGACTGAGATTTACTGAGTAAAAGTGAAGCTTAACTGTCCCTGAGCGTAGAAAAAAGGAACATGGATTTGAAAAGAAGTAAAAGCAATAGCAAAACAGAACAAAACAAAACTCAACTCTTTCTTGCCTAACTACACATGACATAGTATCACTAACTTTAAAAAAAATTTGCAATCAGATTTACAAAAATCCATATGAGTATTAAATAGAACTATTACATATTTGCCAAATGTGGAACCATGGAAACAGTTCCTTAAATCCAGGCTTTGCATATACAAAGTAAATTTTTGGTCACTAGAAACCGCTTTGGATATACATTAAAAAAAAATTCCAAAAGGACCCTGCTTCTTCCCCTGCAAGGAGGAGATGCATGGAAACTTTCAAATTTTAAATTTATTATGTATTGGAATTATTCATGTGCAAAAATAATCTTAAATGGTTTTTATGGCATGAAGCTGAGGGGTGGCTTTTTTTTTTCTTTTTCTTTTCCAGCTACCTAAGTGTCAGAAACAGCCGAACAGATGTTTCTCTCAACATTCAACAACCACTTTTGGGGTGAAATCAACTATAAAAATTTAAGACCCAAAGGATAATTTTTCAGCAAGTTCCAAGCAAGTAAAATAAGTTAGGGACGCAATGCCTCCAAAATCTCAGATGTAGGATTCCTCTTGGCAAAGGACCTAATGATCAAGCCAAGTTAAGCCACTGTATTTATTCAGCATGTACAATGTATATGTGGTAAGAAGACGTGGTCCCTGCCCATAAGTGGTTTGGTTCCTAATAATTAATTTAAGCAATAGTATCAATTAGTGAAGACACATTTAGTTATATCTTACTTTTTTGATTATATTAATATATGCTTTTGAAAATTGGATGCAAATAAGTGACTTTTATTCCTGGTCAATTCTATGTTGGAAGTAAAGTCAAGATACTGTCTTTGTGTTGTGCCCAAATTGAAGGATGCTTAAGGTCTACCTGTACGAGTTGAAGGATAACAAAGATACCACCTGTGTGTTATACATAAATTGAAGGATGTTGTGATGGTTAATTTTATATGTTAACTTAACTAGGCCACAGGGTGCCCAGATATTTGGTCAAACATTATTTTGGGTGTTTCTGCAGGGGTGTTTTGGATGACAGTAATATTTTAATTGGTAGAATAAAGCAGATTTCCCTCTATAATGTGAGTGGGCCTCATCCAATCAGTTGAAAACCTCAATAGAACAAGAAGACTGACTATCAAATAAGAGAGAATTCTCCAGCAGACTGCCTCCGGACTTCATCTGCAACATTGGCTCTTCCTCCCTGATGGCCTTTGAAGGAGAACACTGGCTGTACCTGGGTCTTCATTCTGACAATCCACCCTGCAAATTGGACTTGCCAGCCTCCAAAATTGCGTGAGCTAATTCCTTATTTTATATATATATATATATATGAATAATATATAATAATATATAATATATATTTTACATTTACATATATCTTCTATTGGTTCTGTTTCACTCTCTTCTTTCTCCTGACAACCCCCGCCCCAACATGTTTATTCACAAGCCAGTGAGAGCTTGCCCTTCTGCACTAGCCAGCATGGAATCCTCACAATTAGTCAATCCTTGGAGTCAGACAATAAGGTCAGGGCATGTCTAATATAGTCTTATGCACAATACACATATGGGAAAAAGAACTCGACAAGCCGTTAAGAGAACTGCGTCCTAGTGTTTGTTCTGCTATAATTCAAAATGGAATAACCTTGGGAAATATATGAACTAACTACTATGGGTTTAGCTTTCATCATTAAAATAAGAGTGTTTGAATGAATCATGTACAATTTCTTTTATGATTTTTAATTTCTATGTCTGTGGGTGCAAATATAAATTACTGACTATCTGATGGACTATTTACTAGAACCATTTTTCATTGGCCTGATTAGCTGATAGTAACCTTGTTCCCACTTCCCTGTCTTGACAAAGTGAGCCCTGGTTAGCATGTAATTTCAGAGATGTCACGTATTCATTTATGATTTATTTCAATTGATGGAGTCACTTTAAGCTTTAAGCCCTGTCTCCTCAGCTTTCAGTTAATGATAAACAACCACTTAAAAGGTGGCTATTTTCCAGACTCAATTTATTTAGAATGCAAGCAAACCTTGCAACCACCCCCCAGCCCCAACAATCCCTCTTCATATTTTGCCATTTTTACATTTTATATTCTCGAGTAAGAAGAGAAAATGTTCTCCTTGACTATTAAAAATATTTTGGAATGAGACATTGTACTGGCAGTTAGGATTTGCTGTGAAAAAACTTCCTAGGACAGGGGAGATTTGAATAGAAATAAATGTACTCTGAGCATTTGATGGAAATAAAAGAAATATGGTCTATGTGCAAGAGATGAACAGAATCAAGGTAGGAAAAAAGCAAAATAAATAAGTAGATAAACTTAGTGAAAACAAATGTAATGAAGAAAAGTAGAACAGATTGGCAAATAAGTGGGATATGAGCCGCCACACTTCTTCACCCTTGCTGTCCATCCCTCACCACTGGCAAATGTTTATTGCTAACTTATTGGGACAGTTTTCCTGTTGACACACTTCCTCTCCACCCAGAGCCCAAAGCACCTACTACCAATCTGTTGGAGATGGTACATTCAGGAAAACCTATTTGTCATCCTAGATGTAGTGGAAAGTGGCACAAATATTAATTAAATATCTATCTATCACTAGTTAGGCAGTGAGATAGATGCTGTGGAGGATAGAGAAGATGAGAAAACCCCTTGCCTTACCTCCAAAATGCTTGCAATTTAAAAAGTAGGAACTGATAAAGAATTAATGCTCATAATAGGCATAATACACAAAACGCTTCATAAGAACCACAAAGTGATACAGGTTCAAGGAGCCACAGATATCGTTTGCTTGTGGGAAACTAGAGAAAGGCTTCTGGAAGGAGCCAGTATCTGTGATAGACTTGGGAGACCAGGGAGAATTTCAAAGATGAAGGTGGTCAGCATAAGAAAGGCACAATTAGCCTGGAAGGGGAGGATAATGATGAACTCTGTCAACAGCGTCCAGGTGACCAAGCAGGATGCAGACAGACAGTGTGAGCATGACAGAGAAGGATTTGAGCTATATAGAGCTGAATGCTGACGTGAAGGGAATCAGCAAACACAAACTTAGAGTAGGCCACATTCAAGGCAAATATGATCAAGATGATGGATTATATAAATATAGAAACAGGAGAATTTTGCTTTCATTCAAAAGTGTGCATACAAATAAGAAGGGTAGAATTTTGGTGTTTTGACTAACACAATGAACTGTAGAACTTCACCAGCTGATACATAAACTAGAAGTGGAAAGAGAAGATGAAAGTCTTCTTTTATTTAAAGTGAAATGCCTTAATCGGCTCTGTCTATAAAAGGAAAAACTGTTCCTCTACTCTCAATACTTCTGATACCAAATGTATGGGGTTTCCATACCAAGAAATTCTCTAATTCTCTGCAGACAACAACTGGATTTCCTACAATTTAATTCAATTCTGACACTCACTACCCCAGAGTTAGCACAGATGCCACAGGTTAAGGGCTCAATCCCACCAGACTGCCCCCACATCAGACGCCAATCACAAATAGTGGGTCCCCAAGTTACCAAAACTTCTGTGTGACTTGGCTAAAAATCAGGGGTTCCCATGACTTCCTCCTACTGTTCAATAATTATATTGGCTCACAAAACTCAGGGAAACACTTTACTCACTATTACCAGCTTATTAAAAAGGATATTATTATAAATGATACAAGTAAACAGCCAGCTGAAGAGGTACACAGGGCAAGGTCCAGAAGAGTCCTGAGCAAAGAGCTTCTGCCCCTGTGGAGTTAGTGTGTGCCACCCTCCCAGAGCCTCCCTGTGTTCACCAAACTGGAAGCTCTCTAATCCCTATAGTTTAGAGTTTTTATGGAGGCTCCATTGTGTAGGTATGATTGACCAAATGATTGACCATTGGTGATTAACTCAATGTCCAGAACCTCTCCCCTCCCCAGAGGTCAGGGGTGAAGCTGAAAGTGTCAATCTCCTAATCACGTGGTTGATCCCTCTGGCAACCATTCCCTGTCCTAAAGTTACCTAGGGGCCCAGCACAGTTCACTGCCTTAGCACAAATACTGGTATGGTTGAAAGGGACTTATTATGAATAACAAAAGATGCTCCTCTTACCCCCTACCACTCAGGACATTCCAAGCTCTTGTGTGAGGCTTCTGGATCAAAGAGCAAATTTTAGAATGAAAGAGGCTCCTAGTACCCTATCAGTCAGGACATTAAAGAGTTTTAGGCACTCTGTCACAAACCAGGAACAGAAACCAAATGTATATTTCTTATAAAACACCATACACTGGGTAGCTTAAGGAACAGGCTTTTATTTCTTACACTTCTGGAGCCTGGGAAGTGCCAACATGATTGGGTTCTGGTGAGGGCCCTCTTCCTGGCTTCCAGATGTCTGCTTTCTTACTGTGCACTTGCATGGTGGCGAGAGAAAGCTCTAGTGTGTCTTCCTGTCCATATAAGGGCACTGATCTCATTGTGGGGCTCCACCTCATGACTTCATCTAAATCCTATTTCCTCCCCAAAACCCAACCTTCTAATACCATCGCAGTGGGGGTTTCAACATATGAGTTTTAGGGGACAGAAAATTCAGTCCACAACATGGCAGAAGAGATTCCATGTGGAGATGTCCTCCCCTTGCAGGAAGGAGTTAAAGCTGAGGCAGACAAGAGCAGCCTGTGTATTCAAGGGTAGGCCAGGAGGCAGGCAAGACACACCCTCAAACTATGTTAGGTACCAAGAGACCTGGGGAAAAATACACACTGCCATCAATATTAGTGGCTTATTATTATACAACAAAAGTACTTGGCAGGAGAAGGGCAAGATATTTGGCTTACAGAATCTTTGCAGAGTTCTGAGATGCCCCTGGGTTTGTAACCCTTCTTTACCCACCGCAACCCTAAGATCCTATTGAGTATTGCTGCAAATCTGGAGCCCAGCTCCTGCCTTTTCTCAGGTGGTGTGATTCTGCTGTCTTTTTATCCTCTATACATTGTCAGATTTCCAACCCTGGAGAGCAAAATTCCTCCAGTGCAGGGACCTGATTTTATCAGTATCTGCAACCCCAGCACCAAGATTACTGCCTGGAACACACAAAATTCTCAATGTGTTTCCTGGCATGAATTCAGCTGGAAGAATCACCTTGACTATAAAGTCATCTCCTTGATTATTCAATCATTTATTTATTGAGTGCTTACTATGAGTCAGGCTGTTTTCTGGGCATTAAAAATACACAAAGATGAATGAGAAATGATTCTTAAAGCTCATAGGCTAGTGGGTCAGAGTTATATAAAAGTGGATGAATTGCTGCTTAGGTTATAGCTAACTTCATATAAAAATCTAAGCAGAAACTATCTAGTTCATCCATCCATCCATGTATGCATTCATTAACCAATGTATATTGAGTGCCACCTGACAAGGAGCTTACACAGACCAATAAAACATGTTGCTTTTACTAGAGAAGTTCACCATCATGGTCACAGGGGAGTACAGTGTACAACGCAGCAAGTACTAATAAATGTATTTATAATATCAGTGGGCATCCAAAGTAAGTAGGCTGTAATGGGAGTCAAAGAGAGGATTAGAGAGGAAGAAACACAGATTTATAAACAAAAGGCACATAATTTTCAAGAAAAATATTTAGCCTTTTCTTTCTCAAGCTATAGAATTCTTAAGCACAACTTCAAGAAGAAAAAATTAAAAAGTGGTGCTACTTCTGGTTGAAGCGTATGGGAGTTTTGGGGCATGAGACTCTCAGAGTGCCCCACTCAGCTGTCCTCTTGATCCCTGTGCTGAATCTTGGGCTTTGCCAAATGAAAATCTCTACTCTCCTAGAACAAACATTAGAAAAGATGTATCTCGGGTTCTTTTCCAACTCTGGCTGACTTGCTAAGTAGCAGCCCAAGAATTGCTTGACAAAACTGTGCCGTAGTGTCCTCAACAGGAAAAGGAGGAAGCAGACAGGCCCATGATAACTTAACCTCCAGCAATCCTGGGAGGATAATTAGGCACCACCTGCTAAGTCTCTTGAGCTTCCAAGAAAAAAAGAAGGGAGTGTGTTGGGGGGCTGTCTACGGCCTTAGTAACAGCGAGGCTTTGACAGTCCCGAAGTAGAGGCATCCTGAGTGAAACACGCTGCCCCGATGACCATAGGCAGCACTTTTCCTCTGGAATGAGGTTTACATTCTGAAATGTTGTTTAAATATTTTGGTTCAAAGCAGAGCATTTTCAGATCAGAAGGATGATTTAAGAGTCAAGAATATAGTGATTTATTTGAGAGTAGAAAGAAAGAGATAGGAAAAATGCCTTTTCAAAGAAAGATCAACTCTTCCCCAGGGGGTGTACACTCAGTCCTTTCCCAAGCTGAGGAAGGCAGTTTAATTGCTCAAAACTATATTGATTTGACAAGGCAAACCAGCTTTGCCAAAAACAACCCTTTTGTGGGCCTGAGAAGTCTGGCATCACAGGAAGGGAACTCTGCTGTGTGACTCCTCTTTTCCTAGGCCTTTCTCTATCTGCTTTGGTGACATGCTGCCCCAGGTACTAAGGTTCTACCACCTCTCTTTGCTTCACACATTTTCCATGTGACAATGTCTTCCTCTCTTCTGGCTTGGAATTGATGGTATTATTTTTGCAGTGTAACATTTTAAATCACTAAAAATAAAAATCAATAACTAAAATGATACAATTGTCTGTGGACACAACTTACTGTTTCATACCAATATGTACTTTCCAAGAAACTTTAAATTTAGCTTTTAATTCTCTGAAAGGGGTCTTCAGAAAAATTTGGGAAATGTATAGAAATTATCAAAAAAAGATATCTCTTCAGACCAAGGTCATTGAATATACTGACAGTTCTTAACCTCTATCTCCATTCTCCCAGCTCAGGGATCCATAAGGGCGTGAATCTGGGACTCTACTTGTCTTGTAAATAAAGCTTTATTACCACACAGCTATGTTCATTTGTCTCTACACTGTCTCTGTTTTCACACCACAGTGGCAGAGGTGAGCAGTTGCAACAGAGACTGCCTGGTCCTCAAAGCCTAAAATATAATGTTTACTATCATATTTTAGTAATATAATAATATTTAGCCCCTTTATCTAAATGCCTCTGGACATCTCAATTTGGATGCCTTGTAGCATTCTTAAACTCTACATGTCCAAAATTTAAGTCACTAAATTTTTCTCAAATCTGTGCCTTCTTCAGAGTGTACTAGATGTCACTACCATCAATCCAGTCGCTCATATCGAAACATTGATCCACTCTTTCCTCCTCCCCTTTCTCTCATCTTCAGCACAATCCACTGGTAAGTCCTGTCCAAGCCATTCTCCACCCTGAAGCCAGACCAATCTTTCTGAAACATAAAATGATTATGTCCCTTCCCTGCTTAATAGATTTTGATGGATTTCCATTCTTATTGGCCATAAAGACATTTCAGCCTCCTCAACCTTTCTATGCAAAGCCAGAGACCATTTGGCTCTTGCCTATGTCTTCAGGTCTCCTTCCTACCTGCCTCCCTGGCTGCTGTCAGTTACTCAAAAACCTCATGCAGGCTTTCTGTCACCTCTGAGACTTCTAGTATGCCATTTCCTTACTTATACCAAGCTTCCCCCTGCAGAACACTTTCTGTGTCATACTTCAGGGTCCAGCAAAAGAGGTGCTCCTTCAGGAATGCCTTCTCTCACATCTGGACTGTGTCTTTGATCATCCCATTTGTAACTATATTTCCACTGCTACAGCATTTATCAGACCTTACTGTTAACACTTGTGAATTGCCTGTCTTCTCAGCTACACTGTAAGCCCCTTGAAGGCAGGTATCTTATCTGTCTGGTTTATTGTTAGAGTGTTTAGAAATTAAAACATGCTGAGCACTTATCTGCTCAATGAATGAATGGATCCATCTCACTCCAGGAAGGAGATGCTTGAGAGAGGGAAGGGAACACAGAGAAACAGTCGCAGGGGAAATTCACTTCCCTTGTATCACTTTTCCTGCAGAGAGCACACTGTACAAAGTGAGACTCTTGTGAACATGAGCACTTTCTGGCAAGGAAGGGAACTATAAGCATGTTATTCTGGGTGTGAGAAAGAAAGAAAGACTGAAAATAAAATAATGGAAAGTTCATGGTATTGCAATGGCCAGGGCCTTGACCAATATTACCAGGAATGGATGGCACTATGGTTACATTATCTTTTACAGATTTAAGACTAGATCCCAAGCTACAAGCCAAAAGAGGCCTTTACAATATAAGCTTTCTGCTGATTAGTCTCTTGCTCAACTAAGTCAAGTTAAAAGCAAAGCTCTATCTCCAATTGAACTTACAGGGCAAGAGGGGCATCTGCTAGTTGCACTTATAGGCCCTGTGATGCTTCTGAACATTCGTGGTTTCTTATAGGACTGCACTGCCAGAGTTGTAGTGCACTGCTATAATTGTAATTAAAGCAATTTCCCAAGGTATATGGGGAGGGCTATTTCTGACCTTTTCAAGTAAATACCCTAAGGGCACTTTGGTTTGCATTTACAGCTAGTCTTTTGGTTTGAGATAGACTGAATGAATATAAAAACTAGGAAAAAACAAAACTAAATGAGAAAGTGATGGTTCAAATATGATGTATATTACCACTTGAAATAGTGCAGAAGTATGCATAATCACGTCACTTAAAGGTATGAAGATGACTTCTAGAATTATAAAAACCAATGTAGCTGCCTTGCTTCACAGAGAAGCTATAGAAGCCAGTGGTAGAAAGAGCACAAAATTCTCCCTCTGGGCTCTCAGCTTCTGATGAGCTATGAACATAATTAAGACAGGAGCATTTAGACTAGAGTTAAGTTTATACCTCTGAAGAGTTAGTTTACAGGCAGCATTAAGATAGAACCAAGGATGATAAAAAGGTGATCTCAGTCTGCAAAACATTGGTCTCCACCTGGCTAGAGATGTCCTGGGATCCAGAGCTTCCAAGGGCATGTAAACCTGAGCACAGTGCTAACAAACTATAGGACAGCTATCAGAGAATAGGAGGAAATTATGACAGCAAAGACTTACACTCACCTCTGAACACATGGAAGATCCTCTAGACACTATCATCCTAGTAGAAAAGATATTTGCGTTTCTGCAGATCACAGATAGATTCTTTTTTCCCCAGCCATTCATCATATTTGGAAGTACATGCCATGTTAGAGAATAGCTTCACTGAGATTATTGGAATGGGGCTGACCAATGATGAGCTGTGAGTCCTGGTATCCCACATGAAACAAGAATGCCTTCAGGAGAATCTTATGAATATATAGACCTTCCTTCCTGCCCTGGATGTTGATGCCATCAAATCTTCACTGGTGGCAGGGTAGACCACAACTTCTTGGCCTGGCTGCTGTACAGGACCTACCTCTTAAAGAAGGTGGAGCCCACTCAACTTTTCAGCCAGCTTTATGTCCTAGATAAACTCCTCTTGGAGTCCCAGCTCCTTGGTAGCTTTACAATGTTGTTCTCTTACCTCATCATGGTAGGAGTTCAACATGGCAAACAGTTCAACATGGCAAACATCTTTGATTCCCTGATGGTTCTGGAAAATGTTGTTAATGACCTGACTCAGTCTCAAATCTTACAGGACCTGGGAGAAATTGGGGAAAACTCTCGAGGCTCTTAAAAATCATGATCTCTAAGGGCATCTCTGCCCAGACCCAGAACTTAGTTAAGGAGTAGGAAGGATAGTTGTACTTGAACACAGCAGAAATCAAAGGATTTCCAAAGAAAATGGTAGTCTCTTTTGCATGGGATATTTTTTCCATCCTTTCACAATGAGTCTGTGTGCATCCTGTGGTTTAGATGTGTTTCTGGAGACAGCAGATAATTGGGTTGTGTTTTTTCATCCATTCAGCCAGCCTATGTCTTTGAGAGGAGCATTCAGTCCGTTCACATTGATTGGTAGCATTGATATGTGGGATGTTGGTCTGTTCATCTTGTTGGATAGTGTCTTATTGCTTTGTTTTATCTCTTGTTCTATTGTTTTATAGGAGTTGTGAATTTGGGGGGGTTTAGGTGAATTTACACTGGTGGGTATCTGTTGTGCCTATTTGTATATAGTGCTGTTCTGAGTATAAGGGAGAGTCTTCACCCACCAAAGTAATCAGGAAGCATTTCTTTCATCTATTCAGGATTTATATATGTCAAACTGAGAGTCATATTAATGGGTCATGATAACCAACTTGCAGGCTAACAGCTTGCATTTTGTTGCTGTTGTCATTTATTTTGTTTTGTATTTTTAAGAGTTTTTCTATTAATATATGCTTAGATTTAAATCAACTTTATTATATTTTTACTTTTTAATAGAAACATAAAGGTAATATTTTATAATTTTTTTTAGTTATATATATTGTGTGTGTGTATCTATCTGTATACTGGATTGTAATTTAAAATATAATTATTTCCTTGGATCATGATGTTTGTGAAGCACTGCATTTATGTAGTTATGTTACTCCCTCATTTACTCACTGGGATCGGGCTACAGGAAGACTTAGGTTGATATACTCATGAACTTCCTGGTCAATTTGGATGAAAGCTCATTTTCCTAAAACTCCACTGCCATGGCCAGAATGATCAAGAAAAAGGCAACAGCTAAGAGAAGAGACTGAATTGTCCCAATATCAAGGGATAGAAAAAGGCAAAAGGGCAGAGTATGGACAGGGAAGCACCAGCAAATTAGCCACTTTGCATTTAGCCAACTCTCCAGGGGCTGCAAGGATGTCATGGGGAGAATCCCGACATACATGTAGAAGTGATCATGTGGAAAGTCTCACCAGGTCCTCAAGAGTCTGGAGCAAGAGGACTTCTTAGTGCCCAAGTAATTACTGTAAAACAGATAGGAATATAATTTCTAGTTAATTATTTTCATTCTGCAGCTTGGCTCTAAGCAGAGAATAAATAGGTAATAGGTAGTCTAAAGCACTCCCAGAACTTTAAAATATATGACCTGGGAGGATGACATTACAAAGGATAAATATGTCATGGGTGAGATCAATCAGTTGTAGAAATGGAAGCGTCAAGAATGAGTACTAGGAAGATATGGGCTTGCTCCTGTTCCCGTACTGTGGGTCTCGTTTAAACTATGGCTTATAGAAAATGGGTGGCTGGGGATTTGAAAGAAATAGAGGCTGTCTCCTGGAAGTCCTATCAAGATGGTTTTCTAGAAGGTTTATTATAAGGCTTCATAGAAGGTTTTGCATACTCACAAACATGATTTTATCCATAAACCAAGACTGTCTCATCCATCTAGGATAATCTGGCTCACAAGTGGCCAATGGGGAAAATTAAATGCCTAAGAAATGGTTCACAAAGGCAATTATAACTGGTAAGAAAACTAGACATTCCAGTTATCCAGGCAAATGCAGGGCCTACCTGTACGTAACGTGATCTCATTGGCAAGCTAGATAACCACCAGAAGCTTTTTGGATGAGCTTGTTCTTAGAGCAGGAAATTGAGTTGTAGGATTTGATAGTTTAGTTCACTCAGGTTTTGGTGGCCTTGAGAGTCTTTCAATAAGGATTTAGCCAACCAGAGGTACTAGAAGACCAGAAATACCGTCTCCTCTGTCCATGTCCCCATCCTTTGCTATTCTCTGGCTTTGCTGTCACTCATTCTTCTTCTCACTCTTCCCACTCCCTTATTCACTGTAGAATTATTTATAAGAAAAGGCTTCCACAGGTATAAACATTTCGTACACAATTTGAAGAAGATTTTCAACAGATGTCTATGATTTCATTACATAGAACCCATTGGCACTAGCAGTTTTAAACAAGTGTACAGAACCATACCCACACTATATTATCATTGCACATTCGTCTTCCTGGAAAGATCATATCTATTTTCTAGTCAAAATTCTTTAATGATTTTGCTATTTAAATAACAACTTTGTAAAGATTTTTAAAAGTCATCTCTGGGGAATAAGGCTGAAGGTAAGATGGAAGACTGTTACTATTTATCATATTATAAGCCCTTCTGTAGAATTTGGCATTTTATCATATACATTTATTACTTTGATAAAATTATATAAAAACTTCTCACTTTATCTTTCAACTAAAGGTACCTCTCATTTAATTAGATTTTTTTTACCTCAGTACCAAAGAGGCATATACAAATATAACAAGCTATTGATTTAAAAATTTTAATAAAACTAATGTCCAGAGTATGGTAAGCAATCAACAGTGTCTACATCTATCACTAAATTACTGTTTAATGGTTTTTAAAATTTTGCATTGATTACCCTGAGGAAATGCAAGGGGTCATTCCATATTACATTTTGGTGATTCACATTTCTCATGTATCTTTTTTTGGAAATTACCTACACTTCACTAGCCCTTGACTTTTATACACTCACTGCAAGATTTTCCCATGCCTCCCTCACAAGGTCAGAGCACCAGTCAATCCGCCAGTTTCTTTGCCTTACCATCTTATGTGTGCCACCTCGTGGTCAGACACAGACCAGCAGACAGCAAAGTCGGATGACTCTGACACGAGCTCTTGATACTGCCAGATGTCTCAAGTGTCTAGGAATTCAATGTTTGATGAAAATGGGGGCTTCCTGTGTGACACAACGGCATAAGAATGTGAATTTTAGACTGAAAGTATCGGGAAAGAAACTGAGAAAACAATTCAGTGTGCTTTAAGTAATCAGCCTATTGACCAGTGCCAGGAAGAAACAGTGACTAGTTACTTATTTTAACAAAAATGTTTTTTTGGAAAAAATCCAAATACTAACAGTCACAATCATTAAAATTATGCAATCCATTATAAGATTTTACTCCTCAAAAATATCCACTTGATTGATTATGCTCCAAGGTAAAGCTGCGGGCAAACTCTCTACAGCATAGAAGCCTGAGGCTGGGAAAGCATAAAAATAATTACAGGACTAAAGTCTTTCTAAATGGTTTTCCCGAAACATCTTTATTGGTTTTTATTTTGTCCTTATCCAGCACCAATACATTCCGAAGTGAGTTTCCATTCATTCATTCATTCAGCAACTATATTTTGAGTAACAGACAGTCTTCCAGGGCCTAAGATAAAGCAGGAAACAAGGCAACTGAGGGTTTTCCCTCTTGAACATTATATATCAATGCAGGAAGACAGTTAAAAATAAGTATGTCATAAATTTATAAAATAATTTTAGATGGTGATAAATGCTATTAAGAAAATAAAGCTGGGTGTAGTAGAGAACAGAGTGACAGTAGGTTAAGGGGATTCTTCCCTTGAGCTATGACTTGAATGTTGAAAAGGAGCCACCAATGTGATGAGATAGGGAATAGAATTCCAGGCAAAGGGGACAGCAAACATGAATGCCTTAAAGTTAGACTGGATGCTGTTTGATGGAAGAATTCCTAGAAGGCTAATATTGTGGCTCAAAATTATCAAAAGAAGGGAGGTGACTAGTAAGATACGAGAGTAAGGATTTAGGCAGAAGCTATAATATTTAGAACATTGACGCCATGTTGAGGAATGATATTTTATTTTAAAGGTAAAACAAAACCAAGAAGCCAAAGGAAAATTTGAGAAGGAGCACAATGTGGTCTAATCTATGCTTTTTGAAAAATTGTTTTGGCCATGATGTGAAGATTAGACTAAGGGAGCCAAGATTGGAGACAGGGACACCAGTAAGGAGTTTATTGAAGACGCACAGGAGGGAGATAATTACGGCTGGAAATGAGGTGATAGCAGAAGAGGGGTTGAGATGAGGGAGATTCTGGATATATTTTTAAGATAGAGTTAAAATCTCTTGCTGATAGACTGGATTTGGAAGAAGAGAGAAAGAAGCCAAGGTTGACATCAAGGATTTGAGCCATCAAAAGGGACTTCCGAGTAAGGAGCATAATATTTAATGGGGGGAAAGGGAGAGGGTGTCAAGAGTTCTGCTTGGCCATGCAAATTTGGAGGCCCCCTAACCCTCCAGATGCGATCAGATGCCACCACATTTTCCCTTCAATCACAGATTTTAGTTGTACAGTTGTGTGAGGCAATTACTATTAATATAATCAAGACCTTCTAAAAACCTGGGATATTTCTCAACCAATAATTACTGAATTTGTGTCATGACCAAAGACTAAATGTTAAGAACAAGGCTTTAACTTCTTTAGATTGCTTTTATTCTACTGCTTTACTCAGGAATCCTAAAGTGCATGGAGTTGTAGAAGCATCCATTCATTCCGTCAGTACTTATTGAGATGTTTGACCTGAGATCAGAAGCATGAGTCACAGTACAAAAAGCTACAGGAAGAAAAGCAGAATAGCTCGGTAGGGAGAGGAACAAATTATTGCATGTGTCCTTTGGGAGAAGCGACAAAGACCAATATGACTGGACCCCAGAGAGAAAGGGAAAATGTAGTGGGACATGAGGCAGGAGAAGTAGGCATGGACCAGAGTGTACATGACCACAATAAGGAGTTTAGGCTTTACCCTAAGGGCAGCGGGAAATGGAAAATGACAAGATAAAGTCTCACTTTTAAAAGATTTCTCTGCTGCACTATGGAGAATTGATTAGTGGCAGGGCCAAAATCAGGCTTTTTGAGATACTATTCCTTAAAACAAGGATTATGTTCCCCAATTACAACATACCTCACAACAACAACACACACACATACACAGAATACTATTCTGTAATGCAAAATAAAAGCGATCATATAACATATAAAATTGTATTTAATCTTCAAATGACCAAAATGTACATGGATGATGATATTTAAATAGTTTTTTTCTACAATTTTTCTGCTTTCCTTTGTATGTTTATGTGGGTGGGGGAAGAAATATATCTCTGATTTGTTGGTACCTTAAGCACATGTTCAATCCACCTGTTGGGAAACCCATTATTAAACAGAGGGAGGCACTGGTTGAGGTGAGAAGCACTGCTGGCTTAAATGAGAATGGTGGTAATGAATTAATTAAGAGGTAAATAGACAGAGCTTGGTGATGAATGGCTAAGGAGAGGATTAAAGAAGGGAAGGAGTCAAGGATGACTCCTGGGCTGTGGGCTGGGCAACTGGATGAATAATGTCATTCAATGAGACATGGCAGCTGAGGAGGACTACGTTTAGGAAGGACCCTAATGATGGTCTGGTGCAGGGTCAGTAAATGGAGGGCACTGAGCATTTCCCTTACCCCAGTGGACACTGATTGTTCAGCACAGCAAGAATTTTTTCTTCCTGAGACTTAGAGTCAGTAGTTGAGGTGAGGCCATTTGCCATCCCAGATCAAGTACAAGCCCCTCATTTAGAAGGTAAATAAATTAAGATCCAACAAAAAATCCAGTTCTATAGGAAAGGCAATTTGGATAAAAACATATTATTAAAAAAATCACCTCCAAAAAATAAAAAATAAAAGCATATTCTTAAATTACTTTTTTAATTTAAAATCTTAATGAAAATATTTAACCAAAATTCTACATAGCTGTGTCATGCTTTACTATTTTCTTATATCTATAATTTAAGGATCTTACCTGGATTCATAACCAGGAGAGCACTGGCAAACCATTAGAAAAATAAAGATAAATCAACATTAAATGTAAAGGTATTGTTTGAATATATAAATACCAATCAAAAATGCAAATTAACAGTTGTATATTTCCACCTGATGGTCTTATATCTCATAGGAGTGTGCATTAATGCTGGAAAGAAAACAGGAAATTAGTCCATCACTTGAAGATGAGGATGTTGAGTTCCAGAGAGGTGGGACTTCTGAATTGGGGTCACAAAGCTTGTTAGTGACAAAGGTCAGTTAGAAACCAGTACCTCCTGATTCCCAGATCATCACTTTTACCTGTGGACAACACTAGGTCCATAAACACACAAACATGCATACCCTGGAAACTTAACTAGAAGAAGAATATGAAAAATGCAACAGAAGTCAACCTACTGGATTGGGTGTAATTATTACCAGTCATGTTCGTAATTTCCTAAATGACAATACTGTTTTAACATTCCCCCTGATGTGTTATATGTACTCACTCTCAGAAACTCACTCTTCCTAATTATCAAAGCGGTACCCTCATCCAGCAGTTGAGTGTCTAATAACCTACCCACAGGGCAATAAGGTTTGTCCCTTCATCTCCTTATCAGTTTGAAAGAGGGGTAAAGAAATATAATATAGTAACGGCTGAGGGTAAGATTTCATTTAAGAAAATTCAATATTCATGTATCCAAACTTACAAAGAGATAAATTGGGGGAAATTATTCAAATAATGCAGACTTTCTCATAGGTTTGCTTTTAATAGCATGCTCCATTAGAACTTTCTAAATATTTATAGATCATTAAGAATTTGACATGAAGACTGGGGGTGGAGGGAGAGAGCCTTAAAATTAGAGTGTTAAAATATTCTATTAACTGATGGAGAGGGATTTTTTAAAAATAAAAACCACTCAAATTACATTGCAAAACAATGCAAAATATAATCTTAGGCATCAAAATAAGCTTATTAGACTTGAAAATGCTGTTTCTCAGGAGAAAGAGGGATGGAAAATTGAGTGTCTGATCCTTGCATTATGTCTATCTCTAATTCAACAGGTTAAAATATAAACATATGCATTGAAGAAGCTCTGGGACACGTGTTCTAGGAACTTACTAAAATAGCCATATTTTTCACTTTTGGAAGACTTTTTGATTTTGTCCTTACTGCATCAAAATTAGAAGATGATGTTGATTCAAATACGGTTATATTCGACACAGAGATGTGCTGAATTTGGTGATTTCTTTTATAATATTAAGATTCCCCCTGATGTGTTACATGTATTCACTCTCAGAAACTCACACTCTGACACACTCCTACTCAGTACTTGATCTCAAAATCACACTCCTCTGCTTTTGGCTTTGTTGAGCTTACCCAGCTTTTGGGCAAAAGTAATCAAATTTGATCTAGAATAGAGTTTAGAAAGTTTTCTGATGAAAAGACGAGGAGAAAAAAACCAACTTTGAGTTTTTGATGCATGTTTTTTTCTGATGGTTTTAACGCTTGGAAAGAATAGGATGCAATCATTTTAAGAAGTCAGATAGAAAAAGTTGATCCTTCTCCAGGAAGGAGGGTCCCTGAAGTTTAGGAACACATGCAGCCCATGCTTTGTTGTGAAATAGTTCCAACTCATTTAGAAGCAAGGAAAGAAGTGACTTGGAGCTCCAAATTAGAGGAAGCCTGGCCTAGCCAGTAGAGAAAGTAAAGGTTTGGGGACATTTAATGCTTAAAGCACATAACAAGGTGTGGCAACTAAATGTAATACATGATCCCAGACTAAATCCTGTATAGGAGAAAGAGAGAGAGAGAGACAGAGGATGAGAGAAAGGCAGGAAGGAAGAAAAACGGGAAGGAGGAAGGGAGAAAATAAGAGAGGGAAGGAAGAAAGAGAAAGATGATGCCTATAAAGGATATTTGGGACAATTAGTGAAATTTGAGTGTGGACTGTATATTAGATCATAGCACTGTGTCGATGTCAAATTCCTTGAATTTGATAATCATATAGTGGAAGAGAATGTCTATGTTCTTTGGACTTACATGTGGACACATTCGAGAGTGAAAGGTCATGATGTCTGTAACTTCCTCCCACATCATTAGAAAAAAATAATAATAGTGATAATATCAGTGATATAGATGTAAATAAAAGTGACAAAGAAAATACAGCAAAAAATGTAGACAATTGATGATTCTAGATGGAAAGTGTTTGGAGATTCACTGTATTATTCTTACAACTCTTCTGTAAACTTGAATTTGTTCAAAATAAAAAGTCCATTGAAAAAGCCTATAGCAGAAAGGTACTAAGGAGTTAAATAACTCTCGTATTTTAAGTATAACTGGGGCTGGAAGAAAAAATCAAAATAAATACATACATAGATGTCTCTCTCTCCAAATTATTTTAGATGGCTTATATAAAGATACAGAAAGAACAATGGCTACAATGGCTATATTAATGCATTCAAACATAGATCACATAAACATTGGCTAAATACTGACTTAGAAGTATACGACTGTCTGGGTTCAAATCGTGGCTCTAACATTTTCATGATCTTGGGCAAATTATTTAACTACTCCACGTCTCAGTTTCCTCATCTGTAAAACAGGGATATGGAACTGTTAGCATTGTTATAAAGATTTAATGGAATAATCCCCACTAAGTGCTTATAATATACCTCGCTCATGGTAAGAATTCACTAAATGTTAAGTATTCCTATTTTAAAATGTAAAGTAAACTAGACAATTGCAGCTACAAAAGATATAAATAAAAGTAGAAAATCAATTCCAAAGTAAAGACGAGTAAAAGGCCAATCAACTGGCATTAATATAAGTATTAGAAATATGCTTTAAATTTGAATCTGAGCATCCTGAACTCCAAAGTTAAAAGAGGATGCAGACAAGTACATAAAATTAATTATTAGAAAAGGGGGATTTATACCTGTTCCTCAAGGGAGGTAAAACTTTTCCTAGCACAAAATTCTGAAAGAATTAATTTAGGAAGTACTGAATATTCTAGAGGAAATGTCCTGATAAGATTACTATAAAAGATGTAGTTATGGATTTGATGTGACTTTTTAAAAATACCGTTCATAATAAAAGCTAAGGGAATGCCATCAAAAGAAAACTCAACATGTAATTCTGAAAGCAGCCAAGGTAAAAAGAATTCAACTGTGTATTGTCCTGAGAATACCTAACTTGATCCAAGAATAGAACCTTATAGTATGTAGAGTGGTAGGTGAACAGCATATCTTTTTCACGGTCCTTCATAAATATCACTTCTCTGAGCACGGCTTTGTTAAGGATCAAATAACAGACCAATAAAGATTTTACTCTGTCCAAGGCCCGGAATAAAGATGTTCTGTGTTGCTTCTTGAAGCCAAATCCTCATGTTTGGGAGTAGGGCTGGGATTTGCACAACCCTAGACTGAATATCTCCTTAAATTTTATGTCCTATGGACCTTTCTTGCCTTGTCCTAGTGCCACTCTTATTTAGGTAAAGCAAATAAACTAGAATATATAATTTAGTCCCACCACATTTTATGTATATGACAATTGTTAGGAAGGGACAAAATAACTTTCTTCCTTTCTCCCCACCAAAAAATTAGACAAAATCCATTCAGGGAGCAGGTGGGATAGTCTGTAGATCAAGAATATCACCTTCTATACAAAGATTGCACTACAGTAAGATCACGCAGGGGTGGGCAACCTGTGGTCTCAAGGCCACATATGACCCTCCAGATCCCCAAATGTGGGCCCTCGACCGAATCCAAACTTCACAGAACAAATCCCGTTATTAAAATTTGGATTCAATCAAAAGGCCACACTCAAGGGTCCAGAAGGCCACATGTGGCCCCAAGGCCACAGGTTTAGAGTAATTTCTGGGGCAAAGTTTCAAGTGCTTTCTAACTACAGTCCATTGGCATTCCTCTTAACGACAGCTCAGAAATCTAGTATTTAGCTTGGGAAGAAGTTGCATCTCCATAAACGATATGGATGTCTATATACCAACAGTACATAGAAAAATGCTTTTTAAGCTTCAGTACTTTCAACATTGAGATCACAGTTTGGCTGGGCTGTTTACAAATGCAATGCTTAAATAAAATAAAAGAAATCCTTCTACCCCATAATCACTTTATTCTCCAACCCAACACCTGAAATAGAGGCATTTTGTGAGCACCCTAATCATCATCTTGGCCTACATATTCTATTCAGGGGGCAACATAGACAGAGTGTTAGATTATCAGGACTCCAGGATTAGCCTGATGCTCAGAGTCTAGTTAGAGAAATGCAGACTACTTGGACCTTTTCCCAGTTTCCCAGGGGCTCCTTCCCAAGACTCATAAGCCTTCCAATGTTAAAGAAATAATTATTCTGACACTTGCTAAAATGGTAAGGGTTAAGACTACGGCAATGGAGTTTTGCAACAAGGGAGAGAGATCAGGCTCAACTTCTAATACAGCAAAGACAGCTGGAGATTTATAGCCAAGAGACAGAATAAGGGGGCCGGATGGAAAATTACTAAGAGAAGACACCAAAGGTAGGGGAGATTATTGCTAAACAGGCCTAACAGGATTCTTGCTAAAGTCCCCCAAGGACTTATACATCCAAGGTGAGGGATAAGGAATTTGATCAGATATTAAGGGTGATCAGATATCAAGGGTATGGGATTCTGCCTAAACTGACTTAGCAGGATTTTTGCTATCATTGAGTGAGGCAGGATCCCGGCCCAGGTCGAGGCCTACTTGAAAATAGGGCTCAGAGGAATCTGACTAGAGTTTGGTCAAGAGGAAAGTCTTTGCCACCAGACATGCTGGCGTAGCAATCAGGAGGAAATTCTGGCTTTTGGTTTTGTGGTCCTGATGGAAAAAGGGAAAATCAAGAGCCATTACAGAAAGAAATAATGTTCTTACAACTTTGGAAGAAAATGAACTTTTGTCAAAATAGAGCAGTCTAGGCCTCAGTGTACCCAGTAAAGATGATAGCTTTCTTACATTTATTCCAGATTCCATTAACACAAACATTAATGTTGCCAAGAATCGTGTAATGATTTGCTGCCCTCATGTGTGTCCTGGGTGACAATCAGGAACTACCAATTCAGAGTTACATTTTCAGTAGATTAGCTTTTTAGCTAGAAAGTATATGAGTGTGTGTGTATGTGTGCTTATGTGCTTGTTTGCTTTCATTTATTCAGATCATTTCTAAATATTGCCATATGGTAATTTAGTTGTAACATTGCAGCCTCTTTGAAAGGAAGGTGGAGTATGAAATGGTTCTCCAAACAATTCAGCCCAACCAGTGTGGGTCATAAAGGGGAGGGAAGAGGAGGGAAATGTTCTATTTACCATCTTTCCCCCTGGAAAAATGCCATTTCCGGGGAGGTCAGAATCGTACACTTCAGTGCCAGTCAGAATTAGAACAATCTATTCAAATGTCCTTTATGAGCCCAGAACAACTGTCAGAGCTCTGTAGAAATCGTGTGCATCAGCAAGTATTTGGAATAAAACAGCTGTGCCTGGTGGTTGCTTTACTTGGTTAACACCGTTGATGGCTCAAACACAGAAAACACCAGTGCCTGGGAAACACCTTCCCTTCCTCACTAGAAAGGCTCCTTCAGCCTTCCACCTTTAAGTGGCTCTTTTCGCAGATGGGTATGGCAGAGACATGAGAGAGTGTGTGTGTGTTGTGTGTGTGTGTGTGTCTGAGCGTGTTGGAGGTACACGTTCTCCTGGAGTGAGTGGGGGATGTGGGGAGCTATGCATGTTTTCTTGCCCTTTCTTAGTCTTTACATCCTTTCCCTACTCCCTTTCCACCCCGAAAAAATCAGAAAAGCATATATGATACCTTTTGTGTAGCAGAAAAGATAATACACGTTTTAAAATCTTGCTTCCTTTCTGGTACATTCCTTATATCTCACAGTGGAGCCACTGAGTTCTCCAAAGACGATTGGCTTCAAAAGTTCCAGTCAGCTTAAAACAAAACAAAAAACAAAACAAAACAAAACACAGAACAGTCTTGGTGCTTTTGAAATAGCAACCACAAGCAAGCCACAAAGTCAATATTCCAAAACACAACAGCTGGGGGTGAGGGAGAGGCAAGGAGGCTGGGGTAGGCCAGGGCTCATGTTCAGGGAAGATTTTTGAAAAGCCCCTTTGTATATACACCAATCATTTCGGATGATAAAATGCTATCTGCAATAAAAGGCATTCTCCCATGGCTTCTGCATGCTAATGACCTCCTGATCCACATTCTCTGGGCTCAGAAGGGGGTGTAAAAATGTCTCTTCAAAAGCAAGGTGATTCTTCTCAGTTGCTGCTGACAAATATTTTAGCTGGAAGACCAGATTAAGTAGCAATTGCTAACTGGCACTGAAATCCTTAATGTGACTTCCAGAAACAAACAAACAAGAAAGCTGTGGTAAGACTGCTTCTTGCTTAGCAAGGCAGCCAAGTCACCCTCACTGAGCAAGCTGGGGTCTTCAGGAGGCCCCAATCACCTGGCAGCAGCCTTTAACCTTTTCCTGCCCACGGCCTTCGGAGCAGTCCTCAGTGAATTGAAGAGTATTTGGTAAACGTGCTTCTAGTTTGTCATTACTACAAGGGCACCAAGGAACAAGAAAATGCTAATTCGCCAAGTGGAGCCATTTGGACAGGTGTTGGTCAGTTTATATGGGAATACGCTACCAAAGGAAAGCAAATGGATATAAATAAAATGAGAGAGACAGAAGCAGGGATCATCTTTCCTCCCAATTACCAAATGTATTTTTAGCAAAAATCACCATCTACCCACTCACATTTAAACACATTAACCTTGAAATCTGTGGCCTCCTGCTTCTCTTTGAAATTAAAACAAAGCATGTTTGGGGCAGTGTGTCTGTGCCAAATTCTCCTTCCCTATGCATGTGTCCCTGTCCTGCCTGTTTGCCTTCCTAGCTCTTTCTTTCTTAGACAATGTACTTAGAGCGTGAGAGCATTGACTTTGAAGCATTCTCAAGTCAGCGACTATTTACTTGCAAGGACCTAACTAAGATCATTCATAAGAAGTAGTCCTACTGGATCTATTGTTTTGTTTTAGTAAATAAAGATGCATAAAATGATTACAGATTTAGAGAGGTACCAACATGAGTCTAGGAAGATGAGCATCTTTTGTGCTCAATACAAATCAAACTGAACTAACCAGTTATCCCAAATCTTGCTCCTTTACTCCCTGGGTTTCCCATCTCTGCAAATGGAAACATCACTTGCCCAACTGCTCAAGTCATAAGCCTACTAGTTAGTCATCCTAGTTTTATCCTTCTCATTCACCTTCTGTTCAGTAGAACAGCTTCTACCTTCTAAATGTCACAATTGTCTTACTTATATACCATCTCCACACAGTTGACTTTTACACTTGCATAGCAGTGCTACCATGTGTTATTCATAGCACCATTCAAATTATTGAGCATTTACTATGTGCTCAATGCTACTGGGAAACTACAAAAAGAGTGGATAGGGCCTTTATCTTGTCAAAGCCTGTATTAGTTTGCTAAGGCAGACATAACAAAGTACCATAGACTGGATGACCTAAACAGCAGAAGTTTATTTTCTCGCAATTCTGGAGGCTGGAGTCTGAGACTAAGGTGTCAGCAAGGTTCGTTCCTTCTGAGGCCTCTCTCCTTGGCTTGTAGACAGCCATTTTCTCTGGGGGTCTTCACATGGTCATCCCCCTGAGTGTGCCTGTGTCCTAATTTTCTCTTCTTCTAAAGACACCAGTCATATTGGATTAGGCCCACCACAATGACCTCATCTTAACCTAACTACTTTTTTAACAGTCTTATGTCAAATATAGTCACATTCTGAGGTACTAGAGGTAGAACTTCAACATATGAATTTTGATGGGGGGGGACACAATTCAGCCCATAATAAGAACTTTTCATGTTTCTTATCTTTTTTTGTTCTCAAAAGTCTTCAAGACGATTTTTAAAGACCAGGACAGGTATTAGCATTGGACTGATGAGAAAACTGAAACCCAGAGAGATTGAGTGATACCCAAAGTCACTTGCTAGTCAGGGGCTGGACTTGACTTCTCTCTTTTCTCGAACAATGCCGTCCCTTTCCCATCGCAGAGTAAATTTCTGTTATGATTCCATCACAATCTACAAAATTGCCTACATTATTCTCTACTTTTTACTTCATTATTTTTCTTGTTAATTCTAATTCTTGAGTGTTCCTCAGTCTTTTTCAATTAATTTTATTTTTTTCCATTTGATGTACATGGACTCTTCCCACCTTCACTTCTATCAAATTTCAAACAGAGAATAAATTCAGCATCATTTCATCTGTTGTCCTGTTTCTGTGGTGTTATTGTCGGGACAGCAGCTTATCATCGTAGTGTGTTACCCATTGAGAAAGCCTATAACATACATGCTTAATAAACTTGTAATCTAGTCCCCCATTAATCCTCCCGGCTCCAGGAGGAGGAGGAGATGACATGCATTATGATTTCCATTTCCTGAATGAAACAGACAGAAATTTTGTTTCTAGATTTCTTTATTCTATTTCCCATTTTATACAGGAGCCTGGGGGGGAAAATGACAGAGATCTGCAGCAAAGGGAGACTGGCTGGTATGCTGATATTTGGGATGGACAGACAATTGGAAAATAGCTGCAAAAAAACTCACCTAATAACTAGAACTAATATAACAAACATAATAAAGTATTGTGCGTTCACGTGAGTCAGGTATTGTACTGAACTCTTTATTTCCAATCAACCCCTATAATACTCTGATAAAGTAGTTGGCTTTAGTTCAAAGTACAATTATTATACCAGAATATAAGCTCCCTGAAGGCAAGGACAATTTGGTTTTCTTCACCACTTTAGAGACTCCTCTGCTCTAAGTCACTGTCAGTTTTACCTCTAAGCTATTGTACAAAATGGGAAATAGAATAAAGAAACCTAGACCATTGTTAAATAGCAAGAATTAAATTACTATATCCCCAAACAAACTTACAACCTTGGCTGGGGAACATAGCCTTAGGTAAATTACCTTAGATAGATTCTCCATACTTCACAGTGCCTGACACGTCGTAAATGCTCAGTAAATATTTGTTAACAGTATGAACAAATGAACTAATGTCTACTTTGTGCAGGTGCAAAAGCAGTAAGACATTGCCCTTGCCAAGAAGCAGTTCACTGTTACAGGAAGCATGGATGATTTTTGCCCATAAGTATGCGGCAAGTCAAGATTTAACTTACTATGTCCTAATTTCTAGCTTAATTCTTTATCTTGTTTCTAGTACTCACATTTTAGAAATTATATGAGTAAATAGCAAGCTTACAATGAAATTCAAAAAGATTTAGGAACCTGATTCTTAGAGAAGGGTGCTTATGGCTTAACGCTACACTGGAAAGAAGTAACCTACTCATTAAATCTGCTTTCTGTTCAGCGAAGAAATATACTTTTCCAAAGTAAGAACTAATCACTGATCCCTGCACAATTAGTTTTGCACCAGGAGTCTGGGGACAGTTCAAGAGCCTCAGAAACATTTGCAAAACTTTCTAGTTTAATCTGTCACACCTCAGAAAGGAAAATATCACGGCAGAGACAAAAATCTACAAGTGAGGACTCCTTTTGGGCCAAGGTAACTAGTGGATTGCTGCTTGGCAATTTAAATGCAGTAAGGGGGAAGAATTTAAAATTCCCTGTGTGCACTGAGGAATAAACATCTCAAGTTGGAGTAACCATGTCGGGAACAAAGGCAAATGCTAAGCCAGTATCTCCCTATTTACTTTTTTCTTCAACAAGATTCTCTACCTCAAGGTGATATGCAAAACATTTAACAATTTGAATAGCACAGGCACCAAGCAATCAGAACTGACTCTATCCATGTACAAAATAACGAAATAGAACAAGAGCCTGGCCATTTAGGTGCACTTTGACCGCATATCTGACCTACCTCCAGCAGCTCTTCTTCCTACTTCCATTTCCAGGCCTATATCCTGTCTCCCTAGGTCACTTGGTGACATCAGATAGCCTCTCCTACTGTGATAAGCGAAGACCTCTGCCCTGGGAGTCAGAGGGCCTGGGTTTCAGAATTAATTCTGTGAGATTTATGACTTTAAAAAAATTGTTTCACTGTTGTGTGCTCCACCTGCTTTTTTTGATAAGACAAGAATATGGGGCTGACATTTCTCAACAAGAGTGCTATAGACAATGATGGGCAGGGAGCAGTTATTCATGGTGTAGGACTCTCCCGTACCTGGCAGGATGTTTAGTATCCATGGCCTCTGGGCACTAAATGCCAGTAGGACTCCCAGATTATTGTGACAACCCAAAATGTTCCACAAATTTCCACCGTTTGAGAACAACTGGACTAGAGAGTCTCTTAGGCCCCTTCCAGTGTTAACCTTTCAATATTTCTTGCAAATGCAATTAACACTTCTATACCAATAAAGTCTGCTTCATATGGGACTATGGTCTTTTCTTGTTCTCCACAATGGCAAGCTTACTGATGCACCAGGTCAGACATTTTTATCTTTAAAGGATCAACATGAACATAAAACTTTATGAGGGGAAAGACTTGATCAGCAGAGTCATGCAAAGAAACATCATGAATAACAATAGGTAAAATTGTTGCAGAAATATAGACATAAACAAGAGCATGGATAACAGCTTCAAAAACAGTTTTAGAAGGAGGACTTAATGTTGTAATTGAATAATCAGAACATGGAATTTAGACCGAGAAGTCCTGTGTGATGGTGAATTTTATGCATCAACTAGACTGGGCCCCAGTGTGCCCAAATATTCAGCCAAACAGTATTTTGGGTGTGTCTGTAAGGGTATTTCTGGATGAGATTAACATCTGAATCAGTAGACTGAATAAAGCATATTTCTGTCCCTAATGTATATGGGACTCATCCAATCAATTGAAGACTTAACAAGAACAAAAAGACTCGGTAAGAGGGAATTCCTCTTGACTGTTGAGCTAGGACACTGGTCTTTTCTGGACTTTAGACTTGAACTAAAACATTGGCTTTACCTGGTCTCGAGCCTTCCAGCTTCTGGACTGTAATTTACATCGTCAGCTCTCCTGGTTCTGACACGGACTGGAACTACACATTGGCCCTCCTGGGTCTCCAGCTTGTCAATTGCAGACCTTGACACTTGTCAGTATCTGCAATCACATGAGCCAATTCCTTATAATAAATCTCTTTCTATACATATACATCCTATTGGTCCTGTTTCTCTGGAGAACCCTAATACAGTTTGGGTTAAGTGTTAGTTCTATTGCCCAATCTGTGAACTTGGACAAGACAGTTGAACTCTATGATCCTCAGTTTCCCCACCTGTAAAATGGATATTATGGAAATACCTATGTCATAAGATTACTGTTTGATAGAGACACTATAAACTGAGTAGTACTCTTTACATATAAGTTATAAGAACTGTGTGCCTTTTAAAGTATTGTCTCCTTTCTGCTACAGCTTTCATGAGTCACGGGGAACAAGTATCTACAGCTGTGCTTGTCCCCTACCTCAAAGAATGGAATCAAGTGTACCCTGCTCCACTTGGTGAAGATTTTTCCTTCTGATCCATTTGAAAATCATGTCAAAATTGTTTCCATTTGGCATCATTCTTAAGGATGAATTTAGAAGAGTTAAACACTCAAACTTTAACAAGTTTTTATCTTTTGGGAATTTTTTTAAAAATGGGAAACATTAAAGAAAACAATTATTGGGAATCAAAAAAAAAGTTCATTCCCTGCCAAACCATAAGCATTTAAATTGTTTCTGTCAATGAAAACAGTCCAAGTATTTGAAAAATAAATCTCAGTGAAAACCTACAAAATCAAGTTGGCAATTTCTTCTTTTAGATTTTTTTAAAAGATACCATAAACTAGAAGATATAGAGTTTTTTTAATGAAATTCTCATCTTCTAGCAGGAGCCATTATTTTCACATATCAATGCTTACTGCTAAGAAGAGAAAACCTAGTGGATGAACATTGTGATAAAAGCGAAGTCCCCTCCAAACAGATTCTACAAGGAAATTACAATTCAGTAAATTCTCTTTCCTCTCTTGTTCTGTTTGCATTTCCATACAGTGCTATTGCTAATTCCAAAAGCCAGATTTTCACTCTACTTCTCATTCTGCTCATCTTTGCAACGTGGATAACTCTTTCTGAGACAAAAGACTTTATGTTGTGGGAAAAGAGGTTCTGGTCCCTGGATTTAAAGTCTAATTTGGAACCTGCCTATGCCAAATTCATTCACCTCTGCAAATACATTGTAATAAAATAGTGAAGGCACTATTAGATCTCAGTATAATCTACAACTGCTCAAATGTGTCTGGATAGGCAAATGCTTTTCCCTTAGGCTCAGATTGACATGAGGGAACAAATATTGTCCTAAGACAATAAGAAAGATCCTTTTCTTTTAAACAAGTCAATAAAAATATCCCCGTCTCTCCAAGAAAGTATACCTCCAGGGGATATTTATGAAAATCTATCATAGAATTATGCAGTTGTCCCTCCTTATCTTCAGGGGATTGGTCCCGGGACCCTTCCCCCTCATACTAAAGTCTGCAGACACTCAAGTCGCTGATATAAAATGCTGTAGTATTTTCATACAACCTACACATATCCTCCTGTCTACTTTAAGTCATCTCTAGATTACTTATAATACCTAATACAATGTAAATGCTATGTAAATAGTTGTTATACTGGTTTTTATTGTTGTAGTGTAATTTATATATTTTTTTAACATTTTCAGTCAGTGGATGGTTGAATCTGTGGATGCAGAACCCACAGATACAGAGGGCCAACTGTACTAATACCATAATCAATTTCACCAATGTAAAATCATAGAATGTATGAAGATTATTTAAAACAGCTTCTCCTAACCTATGTTATACATGGTATTGTTTAGTAAATGTTCAAAGAAAATAATAATAAGTACTGGTATTAATTACCTTTGAAAAATACTAATCCCCTCTTACAGGGTCATATTTTACATAGCATTTTAAAGGATCTGAGAAATCCTACAGTAAAGAAATCTAACTTTATTTCCCCAGATTTTCCAGACTTATTTGAATGTAGAACCTCTTTTTCATAAAACATATCTTAACAGATGTCAGATTAAAATTTTTTTTTAATCTGAGAGTATAATTTGAAAAATGCTAAAACGCTGGTTTAGGATTTCAAGCTACTGTCTCACCCACCTCACATGCGCACGCGGGGACACACACACGCACAACCCAATACCATAATTGCTCCTTTTGAAGGCACTCACCTTTCTCTTTCTAGTATAGCTCTCCAAAACTAGCTTCCTCTCAACATCAAAACACATTAACCCCACGTGTACATTCTCAGGATACTGCTGTCTCCTAAACAGTGACTTAGCCAATCAACTAATTGGAAATTTGAAGGTAAAAATAAGGGCTCTGGAATAAGAATACCTAGATTTAAATCACGGTTTTATAATTCATGAGCAGTGTAATCTTGGGCAAGTTACTCGACCTCCCTAAGCCTTAATTTTCTGCTCTATAAATTGGGCATGATAATGGCACATATTTCACTAGGTCACTGTGACGTCTAAAAGAGATGATACCTGCAGCAACGTGTCTGACACGGTAAGTGTTCAAAAGCACTAAAGAAATGAGCAGATATATGGATGAGTCATACCAACCAGTCTCATTTGATGCATTTCTCATTCTGCTTTACAAATGTTTCCTTTAGATAAAGCTGTTGTATAGATCCGTTGCGGAAAGACTTTGTGAGCCTTGATAACAAGACTGCACCAGACGATACAAACTATTTGGTCCATCCCAACTCCCCAGCCCCATCTTTTGGCTTCTGTGCCATACTTAACGGACCGCGTTCAGTTCTCTAAATGTGCTACACTCTGTCTTTTGCACATGCTGTTCCCTTTGCCTGAAACACTCTTCCCTATTCCTATTTTCATATGAAACAGTCAGGATTTCAGCTTAAATAATCCTTCTTCTAAGAAGCTTTTCTTGACACTACATCCCCACCAGACTAGTTTAGTCACTCCATGTACTTCCCCTATAATAATATTCATCACACTGTATTGTCACGTTGTCTGTTTTTCCACTCTCTCCCCCACATTTATCACAGAATAGGATACGTTGGAGGTTTTACAAATACATGGATGGTATGGGGATCCTCAGCCAACCCTCCTATCCCATCCTCCATTTGGCATATATCACATAAGTAAGTCTTCCACACATAAGTCTTGTACAACCCTAACAGGAAGAGCTTTTACAGTGTTCAAGAATAAAAAACTTCCATGAGCCAGGTAAAGGGGAGCTCAGAATCAGATCTTAATTTGTTCAAAGAACATAAGGAAGCATGACTTTTATTTATTACAAAGTTAATCCTGCCACAAAGGTAATAA
This sequence comes from Daubentonia madagascariensis, assembly GCA_023783475.1. Lineage (NCBI taxonomy): Eukaryota > Metazoa > Chordata > Mammalia > Primates > Daubentoniidae > Daubentonia > Daubentonia madagascariensis. Next base: position 10,559,615 of record JAKFHU010000747.1, on the reverse strand, counting down.
GATTTCCATTTTTCAGATGCAGCTTAGAAGAGTAAAATAACCGCCAATAGTCACACAACTAGTAAATGGCAGAGCTGGAATCCAAATCCCAGATTTTGTAACTTTTAAGTGACCCTCCCCCCTTCAATTTTCACAACACCATCCTGTCTGCTTTAGACATCACGCCAATCAAAAAGAGGTTACCCAGGAAAAAAAGTTCTGAATATAGACATCTCAAGATATATGGGGTGCAGCAGTGCCAACAGATCAAGAACAAGCCTATCTACAGATAGGAGGGATGAGCACTGTGTGTGAGCAGCAGCACCTACCAGGATGAGGTCTTCTCCGGCATAGGAATTCTCCGTCCCACAGTGCTCTTTCAGCAAGACGGTTTGGAAGAGTGGGAAAAGCACAGACTTTGAGTCAATCTTCAATTTTAATCATTACTCTGCCACTTTAATGTTGTGTGATTGTGTCTTAGTCACCTACCCTTTCTGAACCTCAATACTCTTATCTGTAAATTAGGGATAATCCTGCCTATTTTTTAGGGGGTTGTGTGAGGATCCAGTAACTTAACGTGTGTAAAACTGCCTACCACAGATCCGGAGCCCATTAGATACTCCCTCTGTTCCCTTCTCTTTGGCTAGTAGTTTCTGATAAGAGAAAGCCGTCTTCTCGAGCAACAACTTCCTTTCCCCACAGGTAATTTCCCTGTTGATTGATGCTGCCATACGGACTCGTTCTGGGTGTTAGAGAAGAGCCCTGGGAAGAGGTGGGGAGGTTGACAGAGGAAGGTAGTGGATCCCTTTTCCAATCTGGCTTTGGACCCATGGGCCGGAGATAACGTGGAGCTCTGTGCAAAGAGAATGCGTTGGAAGCCCACGTGCTCTGATGTGGGATAAAGCCAGGCTACACTATCTGGCTGGGCCTCCAGATTGTGCAACTCCACTCCCTCCGCCCTTCCCACAAGTGCCCTGGCAGCTGTGTGGTCCTGGGCAGCTGTCATTGTGGCACTCACCCGTCTCTGGCTTCAGACCTCCCAAAGCCAGCTGAAAACCAGCCCCTGGCAAGGCTCAGATGGAAAGGACACTGACTTTGGGCCCAGAAGTTGCAAATGTAAGGCTTGGTAGAGATCCAAAAAAGGGAACAATGGGAGCCTCTCTTGTTTTAATGCTCTTTCTCCTGAAGGGCTATCTTTGCCACTGTAGTTCTCCAGAGCAACCTAATAAAGTCTCTGTGAAGGAATCTGGCTCCACACATGAGCTGCCGATTGATTTCATCAGTGATTCTTTAAAAGGTTCAATTAAGGGTGAGAAGGAAAGCAAAGCAAAGTTGTCTGTAAACAGTGGGAAGACCCAGATCCAAAAAATGCGAAGCTGGAATTTTCAGCCCTCCGCAAGTGTGATAAGGATCAGAACGCAAGAGAGGCAATCAATTACGTCATTAAGACGGCACACAAAAGGGAGAAAGAGAAGAAAAGAAACATAGGAAATTATTGACAAGTGCAAGAAGGCAGGGCCTAACAAAGACGGTGTTTCCTCAGTCCTTCAGGAAAATACTTTGTGCCTTTTCCCTCAATGTCCACAGCCACCTCATTTTTTAAAAAAGTTGTAGACATCCAATTCCAGCCGCTGATTTTCATTCTTCTTTTATTTATGCAAAATGTGTGCTTGTATATTAGCTTTAGACCCTGTGCTAGAGCTGTGAAAAAAAAAATTGTGAACAAAAATAGACACAGTCTTGCTTTCAGAAGATTCAAAATTTAACAGGGAAGATGGACATTAATCAAATAATCACTTTCATTAAACTTTGATTACAAACTGACACGTATGTGTTCTGAATGAAGAGAACTTGGTGATATGAAGGGAAATTGACCTGCAGCAGGTATGGGCACTGTTGAAGACTTCCCTAAGGAAGTGACTCATGAGTTGATATCAAAAGTATGCATAATAAAGCAAAAGTATATCAAAAGGGGAATGTATGAGTAGGATATTGGGCAATGCACCAAATTAATAGGAAGACTGGAGGGAAAAATAAGCTCAGAAAATGTGAGGAATCAAGGGCAGCTGGTGGCAGAAACACTCCTGGACCTACTGCCAAGCACCTAGCCACTCCTGCTCAATGTCACGACCACTGAGGTCAGCAATTGAGCCTCACTGTCCCTTGGTCTTTTTGTCCCTAACTGGAGATTCAGTGTCAGGGGTGGAAACTCCCAGCTGTACAAGCCTAGGTCAGGTGTCAGAACTAGGCCCTCCTCCTTTTAACCCGCACAATGGTAGTTCCCAAAAGCAAAAAGAGGAGTGGAATGCTGGATAGCAAAAAGAAAAAAGTTTCCCGTGGGGTAGGGGTGCAAAAAAAAGTAAGGCATTGCAGAGAGTGAGAACAGCGTGCACAGTGGCCCTTGCCTGAAGTGTAGACACGGAGCGAGACAGAAGAGGCTGGAAATCTAGGCAGAGTTGTACTGATTCATGTCCTTATAGGGCAAAAATGCATTTAGGCCTTTACCTTGAGGTAATAAGAAGCCATCAGTGAATTTATAAGCAGGGAGAGGCATATTCAACTGCATTTTGGAAAGCTAAGGCAGAGTGCAGGATGGAGAACAGATGACAGGCACAGGAGTGAATGGAGAGCACTGTAGTGGATACGGTGGGGTACCTCCTTCAGGAGCGAAGCACGTTTCCTCAGAACCGTTGGTCGCTGACAACTCACACTTAAGTCACTCTCTGAGGATAGCCCTTGGCTCAAGAAAGCTGCCAGAGGGAGGCTATGTCTCTCCCTGGGTACAGCTGGCATCAGATGACCAATCAGTGTTGTGCAAAGGCTTCCATTGGAGGTGGCTCAGAAGGGTCCTGAGCTCCCTATGGGGTCAGCTGAGGCCTCATTGCAACTGCATCACAGTTTACTTCTCCTCTGCCCAATCTGGCTGCCCTCACTCCTCATGGGTGATGATCCCCAGAACACCCCCCAGTAATTTTACTGCATGCAAATCTCCATCTCAATGTCTGCTTCCCAGGATCCCACCCAAGACAGCATGACGATCAGAAGACTACAGGAGTCTAGCAATGAAAAAAAATGGTGGCCTCAACCATGGTGGCAATGGATATTGGGGAGAGAAGTGTACTGATTAAACTTTTCAAGGCCTCAGGGCCCCAGAATATGAGAGAACAGATTGTTTGCGGAGTCAATGAAAGAAACTCACCCCTTCACAGATTAGATGCTTCCAACTTCCCTAGTGCTTGAATGGAAGAGAGGAACAGTCATTCCTTCACACACTGGCCCCAACACAATTTCAAACCTTATTCCCATTCTAATAACCACTAATGCTCCTGCTGCAGTCAGCATCTGCTGCAGTGCGCGATGTGCTGGGAGCTGGCTGACTCCAGAGCTCAGGCTCTTAAGGCTGGAGCAGCTGTTCCAGCTCTGGCTCTCCTGTCTGATTCTTTGTAACCATGTCACTAAATTTCCAACAGTCAGTTCACTTTATGGCCCTTTTTTCCTTTCTCTCTTTTTAAAGCTGCTGCCACCCAGTACAGAGGCTGCCAAGAGGCTTGATTCCAAACACAGGGCTTTTAAAAGGTGACAGATGAGATGATGTCATGGCATTGAAGGTAAAAAGCCCCTTTCTTCCTCCAGAGTGGTTTAACTAATAAAATTAATTTGCCCATTTAAAATTTAAAATAAAGACAAGGTGGTTCAATTTTTCAATAGAGAAGTTTGGCAGGAACGAAGGGAGTTATTTGCATGTTCATCGGGTTGACAGGGAGCCCAAATATAGACGGATCACCCTGAAGCCACATTGAAGAGCCTTGCCTCTCGCCTCCCCCTTGCCTCTCTCCCCTCCCAGGATGATGCAGCTCTCTGCAGGGCAGAAATGGGCAGGGCAGAGTGGGAGCTGGTAGGAGCTGCGGGCATCCATCCCGCTGTTGGCCCACTTGAGCCATCAAGAGAAGTGACCAGTTCAGGACCATCCTCAAAGGGCATCACATAGGCCTGGCAAGACACTCCCCCAACAGCCTCCCTCTCCAAAGCTGGGGCCCAGCTCTCTTTGCCATTTGTGGCAACAGTGGAACAGATGAACTTTGCAAATCCTCATGAATTCCTGGCAGCTCCTCTGCAGTGCCCCCGTCTCTTGCTCTCTCCCCCCAACTGACTACAGATGGATCAGCATTTCCTCCACAGCCAGGATGGCAGAGTTGAGTCCCAAAGGGGCAATTCCATTATCTCACCCTCTGCTTCCCCTTTCCAGCCTCCCCACGACCCACTGTTTGAAAGGATGGCTGTCAGTCTCCACTGGAGGGTGAAGTTGACATTGAATTTGTATTCAAAGTCAGAGAAACTTGAAAAATCCCAAAGATTTGTAAAGACTTTCAAAAGGACCTGCTCACTCCCAATAGCCCGTGCTTCACCAGGATATCATTAATACCTGCAAGATTATGACAGACTCCACTTTACAAAGTGCTCTCACGTACATTATCACATTTGATGCATGGGCTATTATTCCATTTTATAGGTGAGAAAACTGATAATCATGGGGGAAGGGGAAGAGGATGAGAACATTTTTTGAGACCAACCTTTGCATTAGGAACTATGTGGAAACTTTACTCCATGACCCAATTAAATCTTCACAATATCCCTGAGAGGTAGGAAATTGTGTCCCATTTACAGATGAGGAAAGGGAGATAGCATTTACACAATCACCCAAAATCACATAACTGACCTTGGATTTGTACTTAGGCCAGTTTGTCTTCAAGTCCTTCCCCTATACTGGCTGAAAGTTCACTTCATTTTCCTGGCAGACGGATAAATCTATTTGGTCTTTTCAGTCCTCAGCTGCCCTTCCAAGCTAGAATGTCTAACAAACTGTCCCCAGTGAACATGGTTTTTGTGCACCTGTTAAAAAACACAAATGCCTTTAATATACCTGGAAAGACAAATTACACCACAGTTCTCATCTTCATTCAGCATCAAAAGAGGAAATAGATCCAATATTGTCATCACCATCATTGTTTTCTCCATTACCCTGTCGTTACCATCATCATCATCATTATCTTCATCAACTCCGGTCTTTGGAGCTCCCTCAAGCGCTTCTCCTTCCTTAGTGGGCATTTTTTAGAGGATGAAGTAGATACGGTCCTTGCTTTTGAGTTGCATTTTGTGGTAATGTTCAGTGAGAACTTAGTCTCCGGAGCTAGTTGAAATTAATGAACATTCAGGATAAGTGACTTAGGGAAATTCAATGGTTGAACCAAAGTAATAGGAATCTGTTTATGAGACAACTCTTATAAATAGCATAAAATGAATATGCAACTTGAAAAAAGAATTAATTAACATTTAACTACTGTGCATTGTCTATCCATTAACTAAACATCTCTACAAATGGCTCGTGGAATTGACAATTTATTCCCACCCTTTTGGTTTCCATCACTGATGGTGGAAGTGAGAGAGGAAAACGCTTGATGCCTCAGCAAGATAACCACTCAGTCAAGGTTCAGAAGAGTTCTCCAAGACGAAGATGTGAACAACCCAGAATCGGATGTAACCCTTTCTTCACAGCCTCCTCCCTCACCCTCCAACATTCACTTTGCAGAACAAAAGGACCTGCAGGAAATGCCAACAAGTGCCCAGCATGCCCAAACATGGCCGGCTGTATTCCCAACACCTGGCAGAGTGCCTGCTGCATCGCGCACATGTAATAAATAGGTGTTAAGTTAACTAATTAATGATCTAACTCACCTCTTCTTATTGCTCTGATAAAAAGTCTCTTTGCCAATATTATTTCTCATTGCATGTTCCAATTTTCACTTTTTTCCACCCAAAATAAGAGCAACTCTGAAATATGTCGTAGGGTCAATAGTAATCACTTCTCCATTTCCAATCTGTTCATCCCATTAGCATTCTGAAACACAGCCAATCACTTCGCACTTATTCCACCTCTTCAAACCCCCAAAGCACTTTTTTTCTTTCTCTCCAATGCTGCTTGTTATCAGTTTTCTTTTCCCCAACTCGCTGTGAATTGAAAGACAGGGATTCCACGTGGGGGCAGCCTCGGCTACTTGCTCAGGAACATGTGACCATAGTGAGCGCTTAATGCAGGCTTTTCCTTTTTGAACAGAATCAAACATGGCTCATTCTCTGGAAACCTAAAGGATTTCTTCATTTGGGGCATTTGAGATGCAGTCCTTCCCAGAGGCAGAGAAACGGCCTCAATGACCACGGCATGACCCTTCCCATCAGGAGGACCCGAGATCCTGCTCACCCCATCATTAGTGAGTCAAGTCTTTCAGGTTTTAAGAATGTAAGTGATAACCCTGAGAGCTGAGTTAACGGAGCCTATGTCTCAGCGATGACTTATATGCATTGCGTGGCCAAGATACGAAAACAAGGCCATCCAAGAGGCTCTGCAGTTTGGTGGGGTGTGGTGAGGTCTGGAAAGCAGGGCGGGGGAACTGATTAGCACCATTTTCACTAACTTGCAGAAAACCATTAATGTTCAACTTACGGACAAAAAGTTCCCTCTGGCTGAATTAATTCATTTCCCAGGTTAGGCTTTTCTCTGCGTGTCTGGGTGCACGTGTGCTGGTGAGTGGGGGAGTCTTTCTCCTTTCTGCCTCACAGTTGATGTGTGCATGTGTCTGGGATTCATTAAATAGCTGAAAATAGAAAGCAGCTGGAAATTCACGAGGCAAAAGGCAGATCCCATTACCAGAAACATCAGAGACATGGCCCATTGGGAGGTAAATTGTACAATGATAGACTCTTAGAATTATTTGGCCTTTGACCCTGTTGACCACCCTCTCAGACTTATAACTCTCTCTACTTTGGGCTTTTATTACCCCCACCAAAGTCTCTTGGTTCTCTTCTTGTCAGTAAGATCCCTTCTTACTCAAATCATAGACCTCACCCCATCTGAAGAATAGAAATGCACCCCAAGTTTCCACAGCACTCTTCTTGTCTAACGACCTAATTGCGTTGGGTGAGCTCATTTACTCCCATTACTTTCCAAGATGCAATCCCCAAATTACATTTCCAGTCAAGACCCTCTTCCAGGCTCCAGACTATTACGTAAGCCCCCAAATTTGTTCCTCCTCCTGTTCCCATGTCAGGCGAGAGCACCAGCACACGCTCAATTCCTCAAAACAGGGCCTCTTCCCACATCCTCACTCCTAATCTGTGGTCAAGCGAAACTTGTTTTCTACCACGAATTACGTTTTTGTCTAAAAAATGCTTATCATGTCCCAGGTCCTGACTGAGGAGCTTTACAACTTTGTGAGGAAGGCACTATAACTATCTTCATTTTAGAGAGAAGGAAACTGAGTTGTTGAGAGGTTCAGCATCCTGCACAAAGTCACACAGTTTATAAATGGCAGAGCCAGGAAAGCCCAGGCAGCTGGGTTCCAGCATCCCTGTTCTTGAGTTTTGTACTCTACTGCCCAGCCAAGTCATTGTCTTTCAATTAATGGCCAACCTACACAGCATATTTTTTCTTTCTAAATCGTCAACTTCATTTTTAATATCATTAATCTAATCCGATTTAAGTAGATCTAATATCTACTAATTAAAATCCAAACTTTCCAGAGCCTCTGAGGCCCTTCAGAATTTATCCCCAATTCACCCCCTAACCACATGTCCTGCCACTCTTCCCTCCAAACCCCCTACCTCTGCCCCCTCTACTTCATGCCTTTCTTTAACCTAATAATAATTATTCTAGCATCCCCGTACTGAGCATCTAAGATATATCAGTCTTTGTAATAGGCGCTTTATATATTTGATCTCACTCATTATCAGAGCAACCCTACGATGTATTTTTCTTATCTTCTTTTTGCCAATTAAAAAAAAACTTGGGCTCTGAAAAACTAAAACTTATCTAAGGCCTCTTTGAAAGTGAGTTTTGAATGTAGGTTCCAAAATTTACATCCATTTTCCTATTCAACCAATAAATAAATTTATGTAAAAGCGTACAAATAATCCCTAGAGATGTTTTCTGGGTTACAAACTTGCCAGAGTGCACTTGAGAAATGTTCTTCGGCATTATTTAGGACAGCCACAAAAGGTGGGGGTGGCAGTGAGGGGATGGATGGAGAAGTATTGAATTGTGGCTTACCAGAGCAGGGAAGGTCAGAGCTCTTGGCCACCTGGCTGCATTCAACATCTCAAATGATCGGGAACTCCAATTCCAGAAGCATTAGCCAATCGTCAGAAAGCAAACAAGTCAGTAGCCAATCTTATAGCCTGAGTCTTGTAGCTTCAATGAAGACGTGGAACGCTCATTAGACTAATAACTCAGCAGCCAGAAAATAAGTAAAGATGTTTTGTTGGAAATTCTCCTGAAGTTTCCTTTGGCTCCTGCTGTGCAAAGGAAGAAGTACACCTGGCTCCCACCAATTGTGCAAAGCATCCCCACATCACAAAGGGGAGGTAAGAGGAGCCTCGTAAAGTGTATCTTGGGCCCCAGAGCCTCCTGCTTTCCCCCTCCTCCCTCAGCCAAGCTATCCACGTCGCCAACACTAGAGGGCACTCCACCTTCCAGCAGCCAAATGTGTGTGGTTTTGCTCCGCGGTTGAGGGTTATGGGACCCGCACACATGAGCTTTCCACTCAATCCCAATGCAGACCTCCCTGATTTTTGTTTTCCTACTGACAACCTTTAAGATACAGGATGGGGTACCAGGTGTTATAGCAGAGGAGACTTTGGAGTCCTTCTTCTTGCCAAGTACAATAAATAAATGCTTTTTCCCTCTAACTATCATCTCATCTCTTTGCCTGAATCTCAACTTTCTATAAAGGGATCAACAGAAACAACTACATGTGGTGAGATGCTCACTTCAGGACTCCATAGTCTCTGATCCTGAAACCCAGTCCTGTTTTCCCAGTTTGGGCATCTACCCTTAGATAAAACCTCCCTGGCCCTTTAGTGCCCCAACTGTAGTGCTCTAATCAAGACTGATAATTAGAAAAAAGTGAGTGGAGGTAAAGGAAGACGTCTCATTTCATTCAGGCTGTTATAATGAAATACCATAAACTGTGTGACTTATAAACAACAGAAATTTATTTCTCACAGATCTGGAGGCTGGGAAGTCCAAGATAAAAGCAGATTTAATGTCTGCTGAGGACATGCTTTCTGGCTCATAGATGGTGACTTCTTGTTGCATCCTCACATGAGCAAGGGGCAAGGGGTCTCTCTGAGTTTTCTTTTATAAGGGTACCAATTATCTCCCAAAGTCCCCATCTCCTAATACCATCACCTTGGGGGTTAAGAGATCAACATTTGTATTTGGGGGGATGCAAACACTCAAACCATACCAGAAGAGAACAAATGAACTTTTACAGGAAGCTTAGCCATGTGCCAGGCAGGTTATTTTGGGGGGGGGGGTGTTGTACATACATCTTTTCAATCTTTGCAATAGGCTAATGAGGTCAATGGCATACTCCCATTTTACAGATGATAAAACTAAAGCTCAGGGAGATTAAAAAACATGCCTGAATGCACCATAGATCTGAATGACAGAATGAGAACTCAAGTGGAAAAATAATTTCAAAATGCTTTAGGTTAGAGGTGGCAAACTATCACCAATGAGCTAAATACTTCCTAACGCCTGATTTTGTAATAATGTTTTCTTAAAACACTGTTATACCCATCTGTTTACATAATTGTCTATGCTTATTTTATGCCACAGCAGTAGAGTTGAATAGTTGTGACAGAGCTTCGATGGCCCACAAAGCCTAAAATATTTACCCTCTGGCCTTGTACAGAAAGTTTGTCAACCTTTGCTTTAGGCATATGTGATTTGAAGCACCAAGAAAAGCCCTGACTTCAAATGTTTTCACAGTAACGCCTAAAATTTCACATCTACTCTTTTGAGATCAGTATCACCCTATGGCTCTATCAAATTTGAGGCATTGAAACAGGATTGTACATCAGCATCATAATTTATGGATATATTAACATAATAATGGGGCTTGGGGTTGGAGGGGATTCAGGGTTCTGGGAGATTAATTCCAGAACTTCTCTTCTGCACAACTGGTGGAGAAGAGGTTCTAAATTTAAAGGATTGTATCAGTAAGCACTGTAACATATTTGGGCTCGAGCAACTTTGCTGTAGGACTGAACTTAACTGAGTATAACACAGTGGGACTTTCCTCCTCATGTCATAAGAATGTCACTATGGATTGCTGATTTTCCAGAAGCATGGAGAATTCCGTGGAGTTCTGGCTCCTATAGGAATGCTATTCTGGGGGCTTCAGATCCACCAGCATTGAAAACCTGGTGGAGAACTACTAGACTTCCTGCTCTACGCACATCTGAGAGGAATTTTTCACAGAAGTTGAACAGATTCAGAGCTAGGATTAGATCTCTGTGGAATTTCCTGGAACTGAGACTGGACACTTCTTGCACAGCTAGTGAAGCAGCAAGAAGACAATGGGATAATCTAAGGGTACATCTTAGGAAATTACTGGAAATATTTGTGAGTAGGGAAACTCTATGAAAACTTGGGACTTCTAGCCCTTAAAGATTTAGAAACTGAGGCTCAGTACCATCGACACCAGGTTTTTAATCCAACGATATTTCACTCACAAGCTGAAGAAATTTAAGAGATTTGACTTTTACATCAGTCCGCTGGAACAATGAGAATTATAACACCACCCTTCAAGAGTTAGAGAGTAAATTATTTTTGAGACATTTATCATTTTGTTACCCTATGAGGTGGCTCTGGCAGCTAGGTTAAACATATTTCCACTCACCATGCGTCTACAATAATAGGACGAATAATACTCTGTTACCCTACTGTCAAGTAGAAACAACTCCGACATCTGTAAGCCAAGCTGTCCTCTCTCCTGCATCCTGACTCTTCCTTGCTGTAGTGCAACAGCTACAGCTTTTGTAGATAATTAAAGCTTAATTTTAATCCCAGCCATTATCTTTAGAAGTTATGTCATGTCAGTTTGAGCAATTTATTTAGCTTCTCCAAATCTCTAATTCTTAATCTAAAAAATGGGTGATAAAATATCTGTGTCACAATGAGGTGGGTAACATAAATTGTGTTATATGATGCCTTCCAGTTACTCAATAATATGTTTTCTGCTCAGAACACTTTAGTGAATCATTGGTCTGATGGAGAAGGAGCCATGGGTCATCTTCTTCTTTCTTCAGGCATATCTTCTTTCTGACTACCTGTAAATCAGGTCCTCAGGGCTGGATCAATGACTAAGAGTGCTCCATGTCATCACCTCTACTATTTCTATCTTCTTACCTGCCTCTTTCACTTTCATCTGTCTTAGATGTACACTTAAGGCAAAAAAAAAAAATCAGCAAGTATTGGGCATCATCAGTAGTTCACTAGTGATAGGAAGACTCAGGATGGTCTGTCTTCTGTTCTTTCTCATTTGGTTGGTTTCACAGTTAAGATATGGTGGTTGTGGAGGTGGTTGTGGTGGTGAGGATGCTGCAGCACCCTTTTGTTAAGCATCTGCCATATATCGTGTATTGTATCAGCCCTTTACAGAAGGTATCTTAATCCCCTACAACTCTATATAATGGCTTTTACTATGTTGATTTTAAAGGAGGGCACTGAGGTTGACCTGCCCAACAGCTCATAAGGAATTGAGACAGGATCCAAATTCAGTTCTGACTCTAAAATCCATGCTCTTTCCTCTTTGCAACACTGCCTCTTAGTTGTAGGGCTACCACATTTTTCTTCCCATTTTGTTCACCCTCCTTTCCTCCTTTATTTCTTCACACTTATTTCTTTCCCCAAAAAGAATAATAATATTTTTTTAAAACTTCCTTTCTTTTCCCTGTTTCCCTTTCCTCCTAAGAAACACATTTGAGAAATCATTTTTAACAATATCAAATCATTTTTTATTGGTGTTCTGCAAAAATGATAGTGGTGTCACACCAGGCACTCTGAAAGACTGGTATATTACAGAGGGAAACTGCTCAAACTGCAGCCTCATGCTGTGGGGCTGCTCACAACTGCTGCTTAATCTGCTACCTTGGAGCTATGAATGACAACCCATAAAAGTCCTCAGAAAGTTAAATCTAGAGGGAAAAAAGGTCCACATCCACATTCACTTATTTAACCAATATATATTAAACTTGTGCTATGTTTGAGACTCTGAACTAGGCACTGGGAGTAAAATGATAAACCATTATATCTGCCCTCATGGAGCATATAGTCTAGTATGGGGGGAGCAAGTAACTGGTAATTAAAATGCAACAGGTTGAGTGTCAAGAAAGGTTCGTGCAGGGTGCTATGGGGAGAAAAGGAAACATCTCAGACATAATAACTTCGGTCAAGGCCCCAATCTCTTAGGCTGACATCTGAGCTGAGATAGGAAGGACACATTCACATTATTCAAGTATAATAGATATCTTCCTTCCATTTGCCCTTTGTTCTGGTTATCATTTGCTGAGTAAAAAACTACCCCAGACTTCAAGAAATCAGGAGTTGAGATAGGGCTCCTCCACCCATGAAAATAAGCTGATAAAAGAGCTCGCCAAATTGAGCTCATCACAGTGTGTGCTATGGATTGTAGGAACCTGTGGGTTCAAGGAGGCTGGAGGACAAAATCACCACCTCCACATCCAGGAACTAAACCGAGCTACCTTCCAGCTTACTGGCAAAATCTGCAGTATCCCCAATATCATCATGGGCTGAAGTTCCAAGCCACTATTATAAATCCTGGTTTTAGTCTGGTACATAAGAAGGTAAGTAAAGGGTAACACAAAAATACTATATAGGGAAGAGTAATGACAGAGAGAAAGAAAAAACAAAACTCATATAATGTCCAATTTTAATGAATGTAAAAAACAGAATTTGAAAAAACTTTGAAGTTAGATAATGCTAAAGAGGGCAGTTCCCCCCCCAACACACACCCTTCAAAAAAATCACTACACAAACATAAATTTACTCTAGAAAAAAGTTTTTTAAAACATTGTGACACAGAATTATAATAAATATGCACAAGATGCTCAAAGAAATAAATGAAGGAATAAAAGCTATTAAAATTAAAAAATTTAAAAGGTACAAATGGATATAAAAGAAAAACAATCAGAAATATTAGAAATAAAACATGTAGTTACTGATATAAAAAAGTCAACAGATGCAATAAATTATAGATTAACAGTCAAAGAATTAGTGAAATAGAAAATAGTACTGAGAAACTCATCCAGAGACCGTTCAAAGATACAGGGAAATAAAATGTGAAAGACTAATTACCATATATCTACCAGAGTTCCATCAGGAAAGAATAAAACAATTGCCATATGTGTGTATATATGTATACACACACACACACATACGATGGAAGGAGAGAATTTTCCAAAATTGAAGAATACCCAAGTTCTCAGAGTTTAAGTGCACTTTAAGTGTGAAGAATAATAAATAAAATAAATCTACATCCAGGCCCATTACAGTAAAATACAGATCATCAAAGGTAAAGAGAAAAACTTAGAAGTTATTGGAGAGATTCTGGTTGGCCCTAGCATAAAAGCAGCTTCCCAAATCCTAAATTCTTTATATATTCACCCAAAAAGTCTTAAGTTCAACCAGGAATTCAAGTAAAACCAAATAAAAATCACCTCTTCAGAATTACTAGAAGATATATAATGCCACAAACTTCAAATTACTTATAAGTAGAAAAACAAGTGCCAAATTCCAACAAAGCTTCCACAGCTACTGCAAGCTTGTGGGTTTAGAGAGTAGAGAATTGCCTCAGGAGTCTCCGGGGAAAAAAGGAGAGCGGTGCATAAGACTTACATAAAGCCCAGATAAAAATAACTCCCAGAAAGAGAAAGTGCAAGGTCTGGAACTTAGTAGCTTATAGTACCGGAAACAGAGAAGAGTCTTGAAAGTGATTGGAAACAGAGGTGCCACTGATGCCTCTGCAAAGCATTTTTAGGAAATAAGATGGAGAAAGAGCCTGTCCTCTCAACGATGTGGCATTAAAGCAACATAAGCAAATAACAAAGAAAAAAGTCAGGATGCTGCAGAAAGAAAAAAGAAATACCAATTACACCAACTCCTACCCCAACATCTTCACCAACAAAATGATCATCCATTAACAAAACTGCACTTCACTTTTCTGGCACAAGACTATTAGTCCTCAATAATGAGCCCTGTTGCAGAAATGTCTTGGAATGGAAAAACAAGCAAACAAAAAACAAAAACTCAGATCAAATCTATATAAAGCAACTGAAAAAAGACAAAAAGTGAGAATTAATGTATTTCAGCTGATGATAAACTCCCCCAAGAAAAATAATCATGAGATAAAACTGTAACCAAATACCACAAACTTAATTAAATTTCCTCAATCATCTGGAAATGTTAAAATATCCAAAATCAGAAATGAAAAAATTAAGAATAAAAGTGAAAAACAACTGGAAGAAATGCAGTGAATAGTGATTGAACTTCAGAAAGAAATTAAAGAAAAAGGAAAACATCTCAAACATGAGGAAAAAAATTACAAAATATCTAAGGAAAAACAGAATCAAATGATTATAAGGGTCATTGAATAAAGACAAGAAAAACAACTAAAAGAAAGAACATGTGAAATGTAGTAAAAAGGGTCAGAGAAAAAATTGTTGAAAAGACAGGCAAAGAAAATCTAACATATGTATAATTGGAGTCACTGAAAGGGCAAAGAAATATATATAGTTTGAGAAAATTTTCCAGAAATAAGAGAAAAAGAAAATATACATATTAAAAGACTCACCTTATACCTAAAAAATTGGCCTGGAATGGTCAACTTTGAGACAGAGTCTAGTAAAATTGAAGACACAACTAATTGTTACAATGATAACAAAATTACACAGGCAACACATTTCTCAGGAGGAAACAAGAATTAATACCAATTTCAATGAACTCAAGGAAAGAAGTAGTTAAGGATTTTATATGCAGCTAAACTCTCCTTCAAGCAGCAAAGCTATAGAAAGGCAATTATAAATATGCAAGAATTTGGGGAATACTCTCTTTAGAAGCACTTTTTGAAAGATGAACTAGAGGAAAAGCTCCATCCAATCAAGTGATGACTAGGAAAATTTAGCAAAAAGACTGATAGGGAGAGTTTAATACATTTAACCAAAGATTTAAGACTAATACAAGGGTGGGTGCATGGGCAGAAGTATAGTATGTGAACATTCTATGTTCTGATAAAGTTGAAAAATGCAACTAAATAAGAGAGAAAAACAAAGAGAAAACAAGAAAATTAAGATTGGATAATGGATCATTATACAGGAAATAATTGGGAATCAAAGTTTATCATTTAAAACTAACAAACAAGGCAGTAAAAAGCAAAGTAGGAAACAGGGCACTATTAAAGGCATAGATACAAAGCTAAATATTAAATTAAAAATACAAACCTTTCTAAATACTAAAAGAAATTTTTTAAAAGAACAAAAAATGATACACACAGACTCTGTTGCATAAAATAATATGACAGCATTGAGACCAAACATATCAGTTATGTCAACAAATGTAACTGGGCTGAATTTGAAAATTAAAAGAAAATGATTTTCAAATTGACTCAAAATCAGAGCCCAACCCTGCATCATACAGACACACCCCAAATTATGTAAATCAAAGAGGCTTAAAATAAATAAGGAAAAGAGATACAAGGTTATGAAAACAAAAAGAAGTGAAGGTTGCACTCCTAACATCAGACAAAACACTTTATAACATTGAAAGCCAAAATTCACAATGAGACATAATATTAATATATATGTGTATAGATATAAATATAGATATAGATATCACAGCCAATACCTACATAAAGCAAAAACTACAGAAGATGCAAAAGAGGTAGGCAGAAGCACAGTAGTAAGAGGAGACTTTAACACATCATTCTCAGTACTAGACAGTTTAAGTTCTCAATATTTATGTACTGCTTTAGAAGACCTAAAAAACACAAGAATGTCAATCTTAATAACACATATCTAACAACTCACCCCAATAATAAAGAATATAACTCAAGCACACAAGGAGTATTTATAAAAATTGGTCATATATTATTTTGCAAAGACAATTTTGGTAAGTTTCATAAAGTAGAAAAATTGTAAAAGTACTCTGATCACAATGCAATGAAACTATAAACTTAAAATGACACCAAAACCCAAAAAATATGTTTCTACCAGAGAAAAGAATCTGTAATTAAACAATTTTTGAGTGAAAAGGAAAATACAAACAGAAATTATAGAATTGCTTCAAAAACAATGCTAATAAAAACACTATATATCAGAATCAATGAGATACACATATAAACAATGTTAAATAAAATCATAGCTTTGAAAACATATCAATAAAATTTAAAAATGGAAAGAAATTAAATTCCCCAACTCAAAAAGTTAGAAAAGGATAAAGAAAAGCAAAAGAAAGCACAAGGGAAGAAAGACAAGTTAAAAGACAAAGTTATTGAAGTAGAGAAAAAACAAATAAATTAATAAATAAAAATTCTGGTTCTTTAAAATAAATCAACAAAATACACAAACTGCTAGCTAATTAAATTAAGAAAAAGGGGGGAAAATGCAAAGTTATCAAATGAGAAATGACAAGGGATAAATATTAATACAGAGGAAATGTAATCATGAGATCAATTTGCTTACCTGTATGTAAAGGAATTAAAAAGCTAAATGAAATGGATAATTTTCTATAAATATGTAATTTACCAAATGTATTCAAGTTGAAATAGAAAGATTAAATGATCAATTTCCAAGGAAGAAATGGCAAAAGCTTTGAAGAAGCTTTCCAACAAGAAAAGCACAAGTCCAGGTGGTTTCACAAAGGGAATGCTACTAAGACTTTCCCTCGAAGTTCCACAATCCCAGCTGATGACACACGGAGCAGAAACAACCCTTCTCCCAAAAGCCCTGCCCAAATTACAGATTTGTGCTCAGATCTTGATTTCTAAATACCATTTTCCACTGAAAGGAACCATAGTTCCTTGGAGAAATGGCTGATTCTTGGGCTGGGACAAGAAAAGTAAAAATGAACCTGAAACATATTGTTGTGCCATAAAGTACAGGAGTACTAAAACAAAAGGAGGGGCATGTCACAAGGACACATGAGTCATTTTGAAGGAGCTCCAACTGGCCAAATTTGGGAAATTTGATCATTGAAATAAATAAGGACAGCAATAGATTACCACCTATTAAATAAAATAGAATCCATTAATCCTTCCTTTAAATAAATAAACAAGCAAATAAACACATAAATTAAGAAAAGGGAAAAACTCATTCTTGTAATAGAATGCTGACTTATAAAAGTATAGAAAAAGTATGCATTTTGAAAATCACCATTTTGCCATCTTATTAAGAATTGATCCAGCTAAGAATCATCATAGATGCTAAATTTGAGGAGCAGGAGAATTTGATGTGAAGTACCTCCCCCAAATCACTTATTAACTACAAAAGGAAAAATAGTAATTATACAGAAGAGAAACTGGACAATGCCTTAATCAAATGATCAAAATTAACATCACTGATAAGGGGCAAACAGACATGATGTCACTTCATAATATCCTGAGAATAGTATTATATCATTTATCTAGTACTGCTTCCAAAAGTACAAAACCTGATTCTAATCATGAGGAAACATTAGCATAATCAAATTTAGGGACGTATTATTAGATAAACAGCCTATATTTTTTGTAAAAAAAATTCCACTGATAGGAAAGACAATGGAAGACTGAGAAATTGTCCCAGATTAAAGAAGACTAAAAAGCCATGATAACTAAAAGCAATACCTGATTCTAAACTGGATCTTAAAAGAGAAAGTCAAAATTCCTATATAAAAAAACCACGTTATTGGGAAAATT
This sequence comes from Daubentonia madagascariensis, assembly GCA_023783475.1. Classification (NCBI taxonomy): domain Eukaryota; kingdom Metazoa; phylum Chordata; class Mammalia; order Primates; family Daubentoniidae; genus Daubentonia; species Daubentonia madagascariensis. The sequence continues at coordinate 10,541,829 of JAKFHU010000747.1, read as the reverse complement.
GACAAAATTGGAATATGAATTGTAGATTAAAGTAAGCAATGTTCAATTTCCTGAATCTGATGATGTGCAGGATGATGGCAGAGGTCACATCTGATGAGCAGAATATAAGAGAGGGTCCCTATTCTCAAAGACATTATATTCTAATTGAGAAAAGAAAACCTGCACACGAAGCAATCAAAGAGTAATACAAAAAATAGTGTCAAATTATCAGAACAGAAAGTGATTAACACGAGCCAGTGATTTGAGAAGTCTTCACAGATGAAATGGAACATAAGTGCAAACTTCAAGAAGGGATTGGTTTGAGGTAAGCAGTGAAGGAAGGAGAGGCTTTTCTTTGCAGAGGTAACATCAATGTAAGCAAAGGCAAGGAGGTGGGAATAAACACAGCTCATAGAGTAGAGTGTGCGGAAGACTTTGGGCAGAGAGTCAGTGATGGGTAACAACAGGAAAATTATTTGATAAGTAGGTAGGAAGCACCACAAACTTCAAATAAAACTTCAGTACACATCAATTTGTTTACAAGAAATTAGATCTTCCGAACATAAGAGGTTTTAATTTATTTTTTCACTTGAGAACCTTTAAATACTTTGCCCAAATCTTTTTCTAAGAGTTAATCCTTTCTTGTGAAGGAGATATCTACCCACTGCCGTCCAAAAGAACTTTCAACAATGATGAAAACATTCCATATCTATGATATCTAATACAGTGGCCACATGTGGCTAGTGAAATGTGGCTAGTGTGATTGAGGAATTGAATGTTCAACTATGTTTGATTTTAATTAAATGTAAATAGCCGCATGTGGCCATTGGCTACCATACGGGATGTCACAATTGTGTACCAAAGCTCTCCTCATATATGATATAGACACATGCCCTCATTTCCCTTTAACCTCTCATGTATAGATGCAGCTTCAGCACTCTCCTCTAACCCTTATTTTTGTAAAGGCAGCAGAGCATTACATAAGGTATGACAGTACCCGAGAGCTTAAAAAATAATTAGGTCAGGGTTTCTCATTTCTGAAATGTAAAGGTCACTCTGAAGATTCATGACGGTTGAAGTTCCCTTGAAAACTAAGCAAATATTTGGAATTGCTGTTTCTTTGCTTCTTTCCTTAAGCTCACCCTTCTTCCTGCTGTAATAAAGTCTGCAGCTCAAGCGATCAAAAGCTTGAAGTAGTCTTCACAATGGCCTCCCACTAAGGCTCCTATGGGAAGGACACGGATGGGTCTTGGGTCTGGGAGCTCTTTCCCTGTGATCTCAGCTCCTTGAACCCCATGGGAGAGAAGCAAATTAAGCTGCCCTTCTAAAAATTCAGCTCCCAAAATTTTGGCACATTTAGGCTTTTCCTTGGGTATAAAAATCCTTCAGGCCCTTATGCTCAAGAATGTATATTTTCTCTCCTAAAAATAAGTGAGCAGCAGGTGCCATACCAAACAAGCTTAAATGATTTAAGCTGCAGTTGGGAAGGCTCCATAATGTAATTCATTCCAGTTACTGCTCATTTGGAGCTGGGGGAGGCTTTTGATCTAGCTGCATGAATTTCAGATCATTTCTATTGGATGGTTATAATTTTGTTATCAGTCTTTGCAAGTTGAACTTATAGTCTATTTGGAGTAATGAGCATGCACAAGCACACACACATCCCTATCAAAGGTCAACATCAGTCAGTGCTGCTAAGAATAGGTAATATGCAATATTTAAGGGTTACTTCTCATTTTTTCCAGCATTCCTTATGACATTTTATGCCTTGGCTCTATTTTATCTCTGCTAGAAAAATGCCATAAATAATTGGCTTGGGATGGGCAAGGGAATGTGCACAGCCTCTCTTCTGATTATAGAATAATGGTGAGTGTTTTGTACAAGAGGCGCAGCAAACTTCTTCCCATGTTTTAAGATAAAGTCAATTCCAAATATTTTATTCAATTGTTCCCATCAAAACATGCCAGAAATTCCCATGTTGTTTTGCAAATCAGCATTACTACACCTGAAATATATTTAAATCCCCAAAGAGGGGGGCCAGAAAAGGAATGACAATCACAGATCAAACAAAATTTGTAGTTATTTTTGAAAATATGCTCATGTTAGTCCTGATTGTTATGTATATAACAATATGCAAATTACATGCAAGAAAAAAACAGGAGGCTTCTAGCAAGAAGGGATAAAAGGTCAGTTGCTGCAACTTAGGGAAGGCTGAAGATCCAGTCTCATAGTCTTTGATGACATCTGCGGTTCTCATGGATAAGGAGACGTTATGTTGAAAAAAGAGACCCAAATGGGGACACTTTGTTAATTAGCACATGCTCCCGTGTGAACTTGCAAGGACTAAGAAAGACAGGCAGGGGATAAAGACCAGAGGGGCCTCATGGGGATAAGGCAACATGAAATGCCTCTGTTTCTTTGTACCACAAATCCTAGACAGGTAATATTAAACCAGTTTGTTTCTGGTTTCCCTTTTATTCCCATACAGTTTCCTCTCAAAATGCGTTTCTCTGTGCCCCACATCTAAAGTGATTCCTTCTCTGATAAGTTTGTATGAATATTTCAATTTCAAAAATGATTAAAAATAATGCTATGATTTGGTATAAAGTAAGAATTTTAAATCTCACTAGTTATATAATAGGCAAATTAAAAAGTATGGAGTTTTATCATTCCCCTCTTCCAAAATGATAACAGTGCCCAATGCTGAAAAACACAAGGTGCTTTTTTTCTAATTTGCATAATGGGGCTGTTTAGGTTACCAGTGGCCTTGCTGGGTTGGCTCAGAGACGCCACTTCTGGCACGCCACTTCCAGATTGCAGAGTTGGCCACACGGACCCTCCCTGTTTCTCTCAAGGTCATGACAAATTAATGCCATAGAAAATTGGACAAAGACTATACAAAGAAACCAAAAAACTGTCAACATCATTTGAAATCAGGGAAATGAGAGTCAGTCGACGTCCCCCTGTGGTGGACTGCATTATTTCCCCCAATTCTTCACTTCTCCCAGGATCCACAGCCTTTGCCACTTGACTTTCCAGTTGCTACCACTAAAGGGGCAGAATATATTTCTCTTACTCCTGACTTTGGGTTGGGACACGTGAGTTTCTTTGGCCAATACAATGAGGCAGAAATGACAGTGTGCCAGTTCCAAGCCTACGCCTTAAGAAACCCAGCATGTTTCCATTCGTCCGCCTATGCCTCCAGCATCAGCATGAGAAAAACATTCTCCAGCTTGTTCACAGTTCCTAAGAGTGTGATGAGCTCTGTGCAACAGAGCTGAGCCAGTTACCGTAGACTGAAGCAGAGCCTCCCGGGCCAGTCTGAAGATCTGAAATCAGTACAGCCGCCCAGCTGAGCCCAGGCTAGATCCATGAAAACCCAGTAGAACTGCTGATATGTGAACAATTCTCAGTGATTGCTGCTTTAAGCTGCTGTGTTTTGCAGTGGTCTGCTATGCAGCATTACTGTAGTAATAGCAAACTGACACCAGCCCCCACAGGAGTCTTACAGCCAATACTACTGCAGGCAGTGCAGGCAAGTAGGAAACAGGTTTCCACCACTCTCAGAAATCCCTCGCCCTCCCTTTATCCCCCACCATCTCCAGGATGAGGCCATTCCCCTTCCTCCTGACTAAGCACGAGAATCTTGCCTTCCCCTAACCCATTCAGCAAATCAAGCTTAATTCCTTGATGAATTAGATTTTCCTCTACCTGTATTTGATACTTTATCTACTTTCTCTAAGCCTTAGTTTCTTACTTGGTAAGTGGGTCTAACTATTATAAGCTTTCATTATTGTTATTTTAAGTGAGATAAAGCATGTAAAGCATGTAGTAGTAGTAGGAACAGAGTAAGAACTCAGAAGCCAATAACCACTGTTATTCTGATGCTTGAAAATCACTTTCTTTGTAATGGGTGGCACTGAATCCCAGAGATAAGAAAATATATTCCCCGTGACAAGACTATGTAAAAATGGTTAAGGTAAAGATAATTGCTAACTCATCCCAACTTTTTCACAAACAGTACTTAACATAAGACTAGAAAAAATTATTTTCGATACATGTTTTCTTGCTCTCTCTTCTCAGTAATTGTAAGTTTGGAAAACTTTTAAAGTACCTGCAAAATGTTCTTATCTGTTTGGAGGTGTTCCAGTCTTGTTTAGCCTGAAAATTTGAAACTCGAAAGGATCAATTAACACTTTAGTCATTCATTCAACCAATATTTAGTGAGCACCTACAATACACCAGCCTCCATGCTAGTTTCTGCATGAGATTAGAGGGGATAATTTCTTCTCCCTGACAAATTATAAAATGTTAGGAAGTTGGTGCATTGACAGAGTAACAACTACCCAAGGTGGCATGTGCTGAGTCAATTGTGAATGAAGCTGACATGAACTGGTGTAGAAATTAAGATACAAACTAGATGGAATATTCGAATTGGCATAGTTTAAGGAGAGATTAACAAAAGCACTGTGTGCACAGATAAGGGCAGAGCATATGGAAACTACAGGGGAGTGTGGCACTGCAGAGGTAGTAACAATGGGGCACTATCACCACCTCATGCCTGAAGCAGGGATAGAAGAAAGTATTTACTGGATTCAGGTGAGAGAGAGCTGTGCAGAGAGGACCTTCTGACAGGATGTGATTTGAGGGAAAGATCCAGCCAGGCAAAGGGCAAGGGAGCCTATTGATGTAATCCATACTTGTCAGCCTCTGAGGATGGAAAGCAAGATGGAGCAAGGATCTGAAAGAACAAGCATAGTACTATATCCAAGAAGCCAGGTCAAAGGAACCAGCATCCCAAAAAATATTTTCTTAACCCGTTGATAGAGACATACTTATGAGTGTAATGGTAGACATTATCAGTAAAAAATCTACTCCACAGGACTCTCTCAGGCATTTGGAACCTGAATTATGGTGGAACAGCCCCTGGGGGACTCCTCTGCAAATCCAGAGGGCATTAGAAAAGATGAATCTTGGATGAGATTACAGTAGGCTGGAACGTAAACTATAAATGGGGAATTCTGGGCTCTTCCCATACCTTTTGTAGAGGAGAAGAACCCAGGTAATGGTCCTCCAAATTATCTCCCCTTTAACCCTGCTTGTTTATGGTCAGAAGTGGTTCTGCCAAAACACCCCATAAAAGAAGGAAAACGGAGATGATAAGAGATTATTTTTTTAGATAAAACTGCTATGTAAACTTTTAAATATCATCAAACTGGACTATTTTTATGCTAGTTAAAATAGTTGGCACAGGATATTTTTCATGACCCTATTGTACTAAATGTTTATCCCTAGATTTTCCTGGTGGGAAATGAAGTTCACTATTTCTAATAGGACCCTATACTTCCTGCCAGCGTAAATTGTGAGTGATGGTGCCATTTGGAAACAGCAATCATCTTCTATACTATTAAATATCGGGTTCAACAGAGCTCTAAAAAGAAAGTGATACTTTGGAGTTTTCAGTTCCTTTCTTGCAAAATGCATTAGCCTATATGCATACGCAGTTGCTTTCCAATTCAAAAGGATGCTTTGTTTTGAATCCCAATAAGTTCTCCATCCTTCCTGCAATCTCCAAATGATCTTATCACCATTATTTTCTTAGTGTCGTAAGTGGATGAGAATGCAAACAAAATATCAAGTCCTCCCTGGTATCTCTGATTCTCCAAGGGTTTTATTTATACCATTTATACTAGGGATTGATTGTACTATAGGATAAACAACCTTCAGCTTATGTAGGACTGTTTTCAACATCGCAATTTCCATTCACACATGTTCTCAATAAGTAACTCATCAGCCAAGTCTTATTTTCTGTGATCTTCAATGCTCCCCTTAGGGCCTGTTCTTTTTCCTAATATCGCAAGATAGTAGCAAATAATGTCATAGTTAAGATTTCAAAGGCACAATATTATAATATTATAATCTTCTCATCTCTATTACCCATAATGAAAATCCGTATTGCAGCCACAGTTTTCTAAAGGACTGTCTCATAATTAAATAGTATGCTTTTGGGAAATTCAGCTTCTGCTTTTTTCTTTTTTTATCTGAATCCTCTACTTAAAAATGTTTTTATGGCATCTAGTTCCTTACGGGATAAATGCCACCCTCCTTAGTATGCTATTTATGCACTCCACAAATATTTATGAGTGCCCTCTCTAAGACCGGCACTGTTATAGATGCAGAGGATATTTTGAATATTGTCCACACCAAGCTGCTTGGCTTTTGTCAACATCCTACCCTTTCTCAGCTCTTTGCCTTTACCTGTGCTACAGCCCAGAGCACACTTCCAATCACTTCCCCCCCTCCATTTTCCTGCAAATTCCTACTTCTCCTTCAGGATTCTCTGAAGCAACATCTGTGGGAGTCCTCTCCAACTTCCTCCAGCTGAGTTCAATCGCTCCTTTCTCTGAGCACACAGAGGAGAGTTCTGCCCATCTTAATTACAGTTCTCACAACAATGGCTGAGATTGTGGGCATGTCTGTCTCTCCCGCAATGCCTAAGTTCCATGAGAGAAAAGTTGGAATTTTGTTCATCCTAGGCATTTAGCACAGTGTATATGCTCAAACATTTGCTGAATGAATGAATACATGAACCAACCCAACCAGTAGAAAACAAAGCTACTAGTTGAAACCCTGAGAAGAAATTCTCTCACCCACAGTTAATAATAACTCAGCTGGAACTAAAAGCCATCACTGAGGCCACCATTTATTCAGATACTTTTCAGCACCAAGTGGGAGGCTGATCTGCTGCAGGGGATCACACACAAGCCCTGGCAGGCTCACTACTTTTTGCACATCTACCTCGTACCCAGCACAGCCAGGCAGAGCAGCTATGCCTCCTGAGAGGTTGCCCTGCAGAGCAGCACAGCCTCAGAGACAGGGGATAAGCCCTGTGGGCTCAGGGAGTCCTGCCTGCTGTGAATACAGGCCTGATTGTCCGAAGTAGGATCGTTATGTCTCCAACCACACTGCAAGCTTCTCCAAGGAAAGAAATTACGTCTTAACCTCCTCATTTCCCCCTTCCCCAACCCCTTGTCTCACGCAGAAGTGAACACTGCATATGCTTAATAGTACTCTTTTAAGGAGGAAAATATTTCTGGAGGAAAGAAAAGGAGGATGAGATTGTATTAGTTAGGGAACGCCAGCTGCTATAACAAATATATCCCAAAACACAGCGTCTCATGCCTTACCGTGTCATGGTCCAAGGCAGGTTCACTGCTCAGCACACAGATTCCTCTGGGTGGTGGTTTAGAGACCCTGGCTTTCATCTTGTAGCACTACCCACAGGGGCTAGAGCACCTTCTTCTTCTACCCAGTCTAAAGGGAAAGAAAACCTAAAGGAGGCATATCTGCTGCTTATAAAACCTTGGTCCAGAATGGCACACACCATTTGTGTTCCCATTCCATGGTTTAGAACTGGTCACATGGCCACTCCCAGAAGCAAGCAACTGGAAAACCGAGCCCTAGCTAAGCAGCCTCTTCCGAGTAACACCCCTGTGCACTAGAAAAGGGAGCCCCAATTTTGGCGTTCAGTTAATCTTTCCTGACAGAGGAAATTTTTATCTAGGAAAAGGTAATAAAGAGATATATTGCTATAAAATTAATCCCATTTCTCCAAAAATGAAGCTTATTGTGATCACAAAATATAGCCTTCTCACTCATCTGTCATTTCTGTATAACCCACTTCTGCTAGGATTGCTGCTTGACTTCTGAGGATCTTCATAAAGAGTTAGAGCTCTGATTTGAGAGTAGAGAGACCATTCTCTCTTCTTAAAGAATGTTCTGGATAAGATGCAGCATTTCCCAAACTGTGTTTTGTGAAACACTGTTATATTCATTTAGAAATTTCTCCTAGCAATTAAGTTTGGGAAACTCAGCATGCTGTAATTCCCTCTTATAGGTTCACAATGCATATTTAGCACAAAACGAATATTCCTCACTTATTTGATGATTAAGTTTATAATGTGAAAGACATATATTAACCCCAAAATGATGTAGAAGAGGAAAAACATACTAATAAAAATAAGAATTAGTATTTATTGAAGCTTCTTATGTGTCAGACACCGTGCTATCTAGTTAAATGATAACAACCCCCTATGAAGTAAGAATCATTTCTCCATTTAAGAGGAGAATAAAATTAGGCTGAAAGTGATTAAGTACCAAAGTCCTACCATTAAAATATAATCTGTTTTGGTCACTAAGACAAATGACCAAGAGATCATGTATTTTACTCTTTTTAGAGATGTCATCTATGAAAGTAACTCAAACGATGCTGTCAAAGTCCCCAGCTTAATGCCAGATGCATGATAGGGGTTCATCCAAAGCTTTGCAAGGCCAGTCCAGCAAAACTTACAAGAAATACATTATTTTCTTTCTAACCAGGCTCTACTGACACATGCATTCAACAGTGAGAATGAAAGAAAAACAGAGGGAGGTCCAGGGCCCTGAATATAGAATTTCCCACAGAAGAAGTTTCTCCCTCTGGGACCAATAAGTTCCAGTTCCCAAGAAGTGCTGGAATTGTATGGGGACTAAATTTTTACCAACTGCCTTACTAGTTAAAGGTAACACCTCATTAAGTTGTATAGGTCCACTCTTAAAATGCTTAGCTATTCACTTAGGGAACCCAGAGTGGACATTTTGTTCCCATTCACCACCCCTGTCTCCTGGAAATGCCTGAATTTCCTGAAATCAGGATTATGTCCTTTCCATCATTGCATTAATCTCAGAAAAGAAACAGTTTAAAGTGTTGGAAAGATATTTGATCGGAAATCTAATCTTATAACAACAAATTAAATTATATTGACAATTTGATTTGATTATATTAACAAGAGCAATTATTACAACTTCTATTTCTACTCCTGTTATCATCTGCCAGATGCTATGGTAAGAATTCTTCATTCATTCTCTCATTTAATCCGTACTTCCTTTTAAAGTGGGCATTTATCATTACCACGTTCCAGATAAGAAAACTTAGGTTCAGAGAGGGGTGACAACTTGCACAAAGTCACACGGATAGTAGAACTTTGGCTCTGTAATTCCATGATCCAGATGGATGGATTCCAAGATCCATGGTCTTCCCAGGTCCCTGTACTGACTCCTCTCCCAGTTTGCATCTCACAGTCCCTCTCTAAGGTTTCTTCCTACTTAATTTTTCTGTGAGCTACAAAACACACACTTTAAAAGTTATTAACTTCCTTTTAGGAACAAGCTGTAATTTCTAGCAGCTGCCACTAATTGTACAGAAGTAACTTTCTGAATTATGACACAAAATCTCAGATATTAACTATTACAATGTGGAATCTCAATTATTAATCATCCACATGGGGAAAAGTTTGTGATTCAATAAATCAAATGATGTCCATTTATTATTGCTCCAAAAATTTAACTCAATCAAAATGATACACATAGTAGGTAGATTTACTCTGAATCTAATGAAGCTTGTTTCCAAGGCCCTGGGAGGGGCCCTAGCATTTTTGTATTAATAATCTTTGTATTCTTTTGTGTTCTTTTAAAGAGGATCCTCCAATTGTATAAGTTTCAGGATCCATAAAACTCAGATCCATTGACGTTTAGTAGTTAAAAGTGTGGGCTGTATAGTTGGTCTAATTGGATGCAAGTCCTGGCTCCACAGCTTAATAACTGTGTGGGCTTCAGTGTGTTACTTAACCTTCCTGTGCCTCCATTTGTCTCTTTTGAAACACGGGGTTACGACAGAGAATGGAGCATAGGATTATTGCTTGGATTAAATAATTTATTGCAGCAAGGCAGTTAGCATAAAGCACATAAAGTGAACAATAAAGGCAAACTATTATGTAATTATTTATTACTTTAATAGCATATGTGGATCTGACAGCATATATATAGTATTTGAGCAAAATTTAATAAGCTGAAATACTTATACACAACTGCTACTTTATCCAGCTAGAGTGCCGCTATTACCACTCACCATTTAAAGAACTATTTTCACTCAGACCTAGTATGGAAACATACCCAGAGTCAAACTTCCTCGAATATGCTTATCATTGATAGACTTAGCTGTATCGAATAACTTAAATCTGTTGCTGGACTTTAGAAAAGAGTTAATTTGGGGTTCCTAGCTTTCCTGACAAGCTTTTGAACCAGGTCTCCTGAACTCTGAGTTCTTAATCATCCAAACAAAACTCACTTATCTTTATGGTCCAATGTGCCTATTAGCCATATTTTACTTTGGTTTCTTTTCCTGTTTAATTGACAGCATACTAAGCTACTCACTTGCTCAAAACTTCGTAAGTGCAAGTAACAATGATGGCGACCACATCTAATCTTAATTATAACGCTGTGATACGGTCCACGCAAGCATCGTCATTCCATTTCACACAAAGAACTGAAGCTCAGGGTAGTGATATGCCTTGTCCAAGTTAACACAATAAATACGTAGGAAAATGGGAGGAAAAACCGGAATATCTAAGACTCAAGATTTACATCGAATAAATTTTTCAAAGTACTAGACCCTTAGTAGGATAATGCTTTTTATTTTTCTTTTTTCCTAAACCTGGGTTCTCACTAGAGACATATATAAATGGAGTAAGATTTATATATAAATCTTTTTTCTTCTACAAAATACATCAAGCATATGAGAATAGAGCAGAAGAGGTGTCAGTAAATATATGTAGTACCCTTGCAGTATTTGTTATTAATAATTTCTGGCATAGTAACCTTCGGTGAAGCTCTCATTTAATTAAGCACCACTCTCAAGGCCAGCCACATGCGTGTGTAAATGTAATGGAAATTGTCTTATGAACATGATTTAAGAGATTGGTATAAACCTTTCACCAAAGAGAGCTCCTCTCCAGACTTACTGCCTTGCCAGAGTCTGCCATTATGCCTCTTGAGTTAAAACTGTTGCCCAAGGAAGCTTAGTTTTCACATACAAAATTCCCTGGAATAGTCAACCGTTTAAAAGCCACCAAAGACAATTAAGAATAATGCACAGAAATAGGCAAAGTGGAAGCATAGTTAAGAAGGATACATGGCAACAAAGAAAGGTTATGGGATTTGGAGTTGGAAGATCTGAGTTTTAACCCTATTTTTATTTTTCTTTTCTAGCATGCTGTCTTCTTACCTTAATGCACTGATTTTTTTAAAGGCACTACTTAGCGTTTTCTCATTCAGACTAGTATTCCTGGATCTTTTAACCTTCAGAGTTTTCATTTTTTCCTAACCATTTAATCACTCTATTAGTGATCTTAAAGAAGGAGTAAATAGCACATTAATGAAATTTTCAGCTGATATTTTTTTAGGAGGAGGTAGAAACACCAGTGAGGACACGTAAATAAGGCAGACTCTCTGACAAAGATAAATTGAGGTCTAATTTAGGAAAGAAGTGCAAGACATTTCCCTAGGAACCAATAATCTAAAATATCAGCGATCAGATGAAGTGAAATAAACTTGGTCATAAAATCAAGACACACAGCCTAGGAAAATGAAAGCATATTTGCCATCATCAATAAATAAAGAAGTCACAAAACTATTCTATGCCTGAAAGAGCTTAATATCATATAATGCTACCCCATGCATCATGAGCCTGGAAAGAGCCACTAGTAACGCAAAGAGTGATTTTCAGCCTAAGAGCCAAGAACCGGTTATCAGAGAGTTTGGGGTGGTAGAAACAGAAGGGACACTTGTAATTATCACTGTAATAATAGTAATAATAAACCCTTCTGTTTGCATAGCACTTTACAATTCTAAAAGCACTTTCACATACGGAGTTTCATTTGATCCTCAAAATTACTCAGCGAGGTGAACATGAGAGGAATTATAATTCCTGTTTTAGGAGAGAAAATTAGAAGTTAAAGTGGGGAAGTAATTTCTACAAAGCTATTTAATTCATGAATCCAAGACCATCACACAATTTCAGAACTTGATGGCTCCTTAAAAACATCTAGTCCAATTCCCTCTTTTACATATTAGGAAACTGAGATTTAGAGAAAGTGACTTTCTCCAGGAGAATATGGCTAATTAGTGGCAAAGCAAGCACTTGAACCCAAAGCCATGCCTATCTACCTTTTCACCAAACTATTGCCCCCTAGATGGTCTTGAAAGGAAAGGATGATGAAATGGGTCCAGGTTAGTTACGAAATTTGGCAGGAAGAGTCCAGAGCTGCCTTTAATGTTACATGAGAAAGAAAAATTTTCACTAAGATATTTGCAATAATAGTGACATTTGCAATGGAATAAATGAATGCAGTTTTGAACACTCTGAATCAGAAAGATATAGATCAAATAGGCAGAGGGGCAAACATGACACCAGCAATATGGGCACTGATTTATGGAGAGAGTCTAGAAGATTAAAAGTGCAAAATATGCATGACTTGGCTAATGACTGAGGAAAGACTAGGAAGTCTATAAATATTTGAAGGGTACAAATGCTATAGAGGATACAAAAATATTTTAAAAGCAAGGAGGGGAAAGCCAACACCATTAGGATTAATGCATCCCAGTGAAGAAAGGGAAAAATAAAAGTTGAACATAAGGAAATAGTTAAAATGAGATTTATTTTCTAGATTTGTCTTCCAAGGCCTGAGGTGGAGTCTGCCATTTGGGACAGTTAAAATCTGATTGGACAAAAAGCCATAAGCCAGTGACATAGGAAGCCATGTTCCATGGATACACAGGGGCTGGAGCACAAGCCCTCAACAGAATTTCCCATCTCATTTTTATAATCCTGGAACCACACAACAATGTTTTGATTTTCACTCATTTTGAATACTGAGGCTGTGGAGTTGTGCATAAGGAGAGTAGTGTTAACTCCTCTGTTCAATGCAGGGCACTAGACATGAGTTCACAAACTCAACCAAATGGAGCAAATCAGAATTGACTTCATAAAACTTCCTTGCAAATAAATGAGATAATTAAACATAGCAACTGTATGGTGGAATAAATGTGTGCAGCCTGCTTTCCATCCACCTGCCTGTTCCCACACGAAGAATCGGGTAGGACTAGCTCTTGCACCAGCAAAGAGCATATAAGAAGCCCCCTGGCCAAGGCAGAGGTTGGATCTCATCCTTGTCTCCTTGTTGCAGGTATTTCACAGATGTCTCTAGATTAGTAGCTTGGGTTCCAAGTTTATAGCTTTGCTATGCCCACCAGTATCTGAAATGCCTGTCTGGGCTGGGCCTTCCTTGTCTTGTTCTCAACACCTGTGCCCTTCTGGGTCCTGTTTCCTTGGTCAGCTATTGCCCTACCCTGCATCTCAGTCCCCATGAGGTTTGAAATTGAGATGTAACTCATGCAATGATTGTGGTAATAAAAATAACAGCTCTGAGAAATGACAATATACCTATATCTGCTAAGTGAAGAGAAGAAATAGTTAAGTCTACTGAAGCCCTTGCATGCATTAAATTTCAAAGGCTCCTGTATGCCTTGCCTAGGAGGTGGGACTCTGCCTGCCTGCTTGCTTACTCCTATGTTCCTAGGGACAGTGTCTATATTGCTCGGCACCAGCACCTAGGATGTACCTAGGATGTACCATATCTGGCATAGAGAGAGTATTCAATAAATATTTATTAAAGAAATAAGTGAACCCCGTTTATTAAACTCCATTAATTTATTCATTCAATAAATGAATACATGTTAAATGAACCCCAGCCTGCTTCATTGGCTGAGGCTTAATTATTCTAGTCTTTGCATCTCCAGATCTTGGGGATTTTTTTCCTGGCCCCATATCCCCACCCACTGGAGGGATCATGGCTGAACCTGAACCTGGAATATTGACTCATACCTATCTTTAAATATCATTACTTCCCAGAAATTCTAGTGGTTAGGCCCTATTAGAATTATGTAGATTCTGGCACTAACCTTCATCAAACCCTAGTTTGTCCCATTACTTTAGACAATGTAATTTGGCGACATGGTCACCTCTAAGGTCTTTGGTGGGTTAGCACTCCAGAGCCTGGTCCCTGCAACTTCTTCCTCCCCAGATACTGCCAGGATGCCACCACATCTCCCATCAGAACCCCTGCCACTCATGAAAACAAATCCCTTTTTCTTTTTAAATCTTTTTTCTCCTTCTCTTCTTCTGGAGACTCATTTGTTCTTTCAAAAACAAAAAGATTACTGAGATTTTCAGTAGGAATTCTGGTTGCCACCACATCTTAGACTACTCATTAAAAATATGCGTTATGGAAAACCACTGAAGATCATTATAGCTGTAGTCGGAAGCCAATGTGCCAGGATAATGAAAAACAATTCTGCAGTTCCCCATGCTCTGTTAGTTGTGTTTGTCATAAATGAGTTGTGGAGATTTGGAGTGAATGATCCATATCTTATTGAACTGTCCTTTTTTATTGCTGACAATTGAAGGTGACTGAGAAGCAGGGCCAGTGTCAGACTGTATCTAATTGGAAGCCTTCTCTCATTAATGTCCGATGTTGACTTGTATTACTTGATGAAATTAGGACCACAGTGGAATGGATTTTACTATACAGAATGAGCTGGTTGAGCTCTCTTCCATTTCAGTGTTTTTTTTAACCTCACCCCACCCCTAACTCTGTGGCAGAAGAAGCCCAGCAGAGCAGGAATTTTGAGCAAGGCAGGTCTGTGAACAAACAAAGCGAAAACAGTAATGTGGTAAAGGAAATTGAAACCATATGGACTTTTATGCCACATATGTTAGAGCAGTTCTTGGGTACTGCTGTGGAACCAGAAGACCAGGGGGACCTCTGAAAAGTCACTTTGGTCCCATGTCTCCAGGCAGAACAGCCCTTAACCAAGCCCAGGCGGCTGAGAACTTATCTTGCATGTAAAGGAGGTGATATGCACATCCTCCTTCCATCTTTGCCTGGTCACTGGCTGCCTTCATGAAATGCACTCTTGGAAACTCTTTTTGAAAGTTTGGTTCTTTAGCTTAAGGCATCATTTCCAAGAGAAAAAAAGTATTTGGATGAAGGAATGGGAATTTTAACCTAGCTATGTTCCCTCTTCCCTGACCCTTACCACTCCTGGAGGAGATCAGAGGATGGAGACAGGTGAAAAATCTCAGTAGAACACTGAGTAGAACACCCCAGACACACTGAAGAAAAAACTCCAGACCTTCCAAAAAAGAGACAAGAAAGCAAACTTGTTTTGTATAAGGAAAACATGGCCAATGCTCACAGTATGATTTTTGTTAAGCATATATTAGTACCATAGAGGTTAAAGTTTTTGTAATCTAATTTTTGGAAAGCCACAAATTATTTACTTTTTTTGTAGCTCTGTCAGCTTAAGAATAAACTAATGCTGATAATAACTATGCATTTCTGAATGATTAGTTGAGCATTTCGCAAATGTAAAAATTCTTTCAAAATTCTTAACAAAAACTAGGAAGTTCAGAAATTTCATCTGGAAAACATCACAAATCAGTACCCGCAGATTTATTTATTTTCCCTAAAACCTTCTAGTTTTAGAAATACGCCTTTTTAGAATATACATTTTATTGGCTCAGAGATATACACAGTCATCTTCAGTTTCAGAAGATGAAGCAATGGTTAATTTATGTTGTTTTGATGCCTGATTAATGCCCAGATCTCTTATGGTCTTTAACCCTTCTGACCCTGAGATGCTAAATGTCCAGATCTCTATGGTCTTTAACCCCTCTGAGCCTGAGATGCTATGATCCAGTGGAATTTAAGAGAAAGAGAGAGGCCTGTTCTTGACTATATTGTGAAATATTGGTAAAGTTAATGCTCTGGGAACTTCCATTCTCTTTCCACTTTCTCTTCCTATCTTTTTATCCCTCCACACTCAGGGCCACTCACCAAGGCACCCCCTGTTATGGCAGGAGATAAGAACCATCTTTCCCATCTTGAGCCTTTTCCCATCATAAGCCTGTTTCCTTATGTCCATTCTCAAACCACGTTTGCTTGTGTTTCTTGGTAAAAATAAACCTCCAAACAAATTCACTCTAGAATGTTAATGGCAGTATCATATTTAATACATTGCACATCCTAGGAACATTTGGAAGTAAACAGACCCACTAATTCATTGTGCAATGTCTTTTCTTTCTTGTATGGAATTTTGTTCTCAAGCAGCAATTTGAACTCAGTGTCATGAGACTGATTAAATATCATCCATCACCTCCTGGGTTTAAGGAAATCACAGATTGTTACAGCTGGAAGGAGTCTTACAAGTCTCAGTTATAGTTATCACTTTTCAGGTCAGAAAATGGAAGACTAGAGAGCTGAAATGATTCCCGGGTCACTTAGAGAGTCAATGAATGAACTGGGTCTAGTGCTCAAATCCTGACTCCTAATCCAGTACTCTTTCCACCACAGCACATTACAAGTTTCACCTGGTACTGTTTCAGATCCCAAGTGCTTCGCTCAATGCCACTAAGAGATTTTCTTTCAGACATAGAAGAATTCCATGGCTAAATAGGAGAAGATGGTAGAAGGGGTACTGTCATGCTAACTAAAATCTACTCTATCATATCTATAGTCCAGAATGTCTAGTAGTATTATAAGTGGTATATGCTACCTGTATAGCACACCATAGAAAACTCAATGCAGGAATAATTTGTAAAATATTTTATGCCATGAAAATATATCTAAATATTTTGCTCCTGCTTATACATTTTTGCACTGCTACAACCTCCACCAGCAAATCTGGCAAAGATGTCTTTGTAGAAAAGGGAATCAAACAGACTTGTAAAGTTGTTGATGGGTAGTGGATAAAAAGAAAGAAATTTATACGGTAAGCAAAGTAATCAGTATCCCATCTTAGAATCAAAAATTATATTGATATAAGAGAAGAACTTCCTATAAACTAGAAGTGATGGGGGCCTCAGGAGAATGCCCTTGTAAAGGTTCTACTCACACACTGTGCTTTGTTGATATCAAACATCTGGCTGGAAAGAAAACCATTCAGTCAATCAACCAGATGTTTAGTCTACCCCCTGCCAAACATCTGGGCAATTGATGGGATCATTTCCTTTTCATTAGGGAGCTTGGCCACAGTGACCCAGAGGTGTAATCACAGCATGAGAACACAGCATGAGGATGACGGATATCTTGACCCTCCAGGATCCACAGAGTGGGACATTTTTCAGGTCTGTGTGGGTCAATCAACATCACTTTAGTTGGAAATTTGTGGGCTGTTTGTTGTTCTGAGACACTTTGATGCCAGCACATTTTTTAATCCTTACTTCATAAAGAGCAGAGGTCCTGAGCTGAAAAAGAACATCTTATTGACATTCAAGAACAGGAGGCCATTGGCTGAAAGCTACACTGGTTCCCTCCTAAATTGTCACTAAGTGACCTTCCTCTGCTGTTTCAACTGCTGTGGGGGAAAGGGTGCCGACATTTTGTTGGCACTGGCCTTGGGATTCATAATGAGTATAGAACTCAGCTCCCTTATAAAACATAATCCATCTGACAAAAGGAAATCATTTAATGGACACTCTCTTCATTATAACAATTTGGAAGAGGGAGAAGTTGAGGACAACAGCAGAAAGCATAACGAGGTCACTTAATGAGAATTTTGTCTTTAGACTCCTTTCTAGTAGACCAGCATCCCCAAGGGTTGGAGAGGAAAATCAACATTTACCAATACTTTCCTCATCAATACTAATCAAAGGCAAGTGGGAAAACAGGGGAAGAAGGGAGTAGGGACAAGCAAAAAGAGAAGAAATAAAGGGCTTTATTGTCTTATATATTGAGCAATAACAGGATGGCTATGACATTTGTAATTTATGATGTTATTCTCCAGAATTTTTTTCTGGGGACAGAGGGAGGTCTCTGGAGGAAGATTATAGGCAGTCAGCCATGGGTCACGCCTTACTCAGGAATACTGCAGGATCTCATCTAAGAATCTTTAGAAAGATGATCTGCAACTTTGCTGATAGCCTCATAGAGAGACCGTCCCTCTAAATAGTACAGTGTTCCTATCTTAGTTTGTCTTCCTTGCTTACAATCATAACAATGGTAATGCCTTACAGGTATTCAGAACTCTGTATTTTCAAAGTGCTTTTATACAGATGATTTCTTTTGATCTTTGCTCTTCACTAGGGGCAGTTTAAAGGAAATGGAAGGAAGAACATAATTAAACATGCACCCTATGCCTATTACTTTCCAGACACTTCTCTACATACTTTCACATGGCATCCTACTCAACTTAAACAAACCATGGGATGTGAATTTTTACCTCCTTTTAACTGAGGAAAATATTAGGCTCAGAGAGGTTAAGCAATTTGCCCAAAGTCACCAGCCAGTGAAAGGTTGGGTTGGAATTTGAATCCAAAACTCTTCCCAAAGCCCATGCTTTATTATACCATGTTGCTATCATAATTAATGTTTTAAATTTACCAAGACAAAACAAAGCAAAAAACCGTCACTATAGCACTCATAAGCCAGAATATAATTTATTTAGTGACATAATATCATCATATATAAATATATATATATTAGTATACATAAGACATCTATATCTGAAATCTTCTTGGAGGCAATCCACCATACATTAGACCATCTCTGGAGTGTCTGAATAAAAGTAAAAACAACCAGTTTGGTAATATATTCATTTAGTCAGTCATTGAAAATGTAGAACCACCATGTATTTAGCAATGTGTCCTGTGCTAAGAAAAAAAATATATATATAAGACTTGATCCCTGCTTTCAAGAAATATATGATTTTCTTAAAGAGACTAATGAATATCCTGTATATAGTAGTATAGCAGTATTCAAGTTAATACTTGAATTTTACAAATTGACATAAGAAACTACTATAAGCAGAATAAGATGAAATATAACTGTTAAATTTTTTGTACAGATAATAATTACTATAGAGATCTGCTGGATAAGATCAAACAGTACAGGAGTGGAACTTAAGGAAGAAAATACTAAATTTTGAAGCTCTATACTGCCTGGAGGTCTCTATAGGATGAAATTGAAGGAGGTCAATAACAGGTCACACTCCAGGGCCTACAGCCAATCAGCTTATAGCAACTTTGTGAGGGTGGTATCATTACCTTAATTTTAAAGTTGAGGAAACTGAGGCAAAGATAGAAATCAAACCAAGGTCTCTCTCATTCCAAAGACCAAGCTCTTCTCATAAACTCAAAGAGGCATAGAATTTAAGAAGATAAAAGGGAAAAGGAAGTGTATTTTGGGTGAAGGTTTCAGAAAATCTGGGGAATGGGGCTGCGGGAGGCATGTTTGATGCACGACAGAGTGAGATGGATTAGAGTAACGGTATATACTTTGGGAAAACAATGCGGGATAGTTAGGCTGGAGGCAGATTTTGAAGGGTCTTGAAAGAACAGCAAAGGAGTTTGCTATAGGAAGTGGGGAAACCGTTGTCAATTTTTGACCAGAATCTTATTCGATTAGACTGGCAACAGTCTATATAAATGGATGGTAGTGAGGAAATGCAGGAGTAAAAGAAACCAGCTTTTGTTTTAAGGCCATTGTTCTGATAAACTCTTCTTAATAATGAGGGAAATCCATCCAGAACAGGGCTTTGGCTACATGTGATACATAGTTCGGCCTAGACACGTACTGGCCGCATCTGCTGAGGGAGGTTTAAAGGAGCCTTAACACTGAGAGGAATTGACTGATAGTTTATATACAGTAAAATATATCCTTTTTAAGTATTGAGTTTTTTTAGTTTAAATGTGTTCATTTCCAAAAATTTAAACAGTTTTGGGTTATGTTTTGTTTGATTGCTGTTTTAATCTAAATCTTAAGTGAAAATTTGAGTCTCCTTGTTAAAAGGTAGACATCTTCTGAGCACTGGTTAGCATGGACAGTGACCCCAGGGCAAGTCGCTGAAGCCAAATCTTCCCCTGAACTTTTAAATTTTATTCTCCTATTCATTTCTGAACTACCTGGGCAGCCCACTACAGTTGTCTCTCAGAGACCATCTCCTTGCCCTGACATGATCTCTCATCTCAGCCTTGCTCTGAAGTCAAACCTTTTGACACTCAATTTTGTGAATATTATAGAACCCAGCACCTTCTTTCATTGTACACTTACGTGACCAAGACCAAAGCCATTCACCTCCCACTCAGCACAGTCCTGCCTGTGCATTTAGCACAATCTCTTCCTCCTTTCAAAACACCTTCTTCACCTGGCCCAACACTCTTTCTCTTGGGTCTCGGATCCATTGGCTGGTTTCTTCTAATCCTCCTGACATTTACAGCTTTAAATACTGTCAGCCTTCCATGTCCATGGGTTTCACATCCATGGATTCAACCAACTATGGATTGAAAATAGCCAAAAATAGCCAAAAAAAAAAAAAAGAGTCACATCTATACTGAACATGTACAAACTTTTTCTTGTCACTATTCCCTAAACAACACAGTATAAAAACTATTTACATAGAATTCACATGGTATTAGGTATTATAAGCAATCCAGAGATGATTAAAAGTATATGAGAGGATGTGCATAGGTTATATGCGAATACTATGCCATTTTATATTAGAGACTTGAGTATCTGTGAATTTTGGTGTCTGTAGGAGGTCCTGGAACCAATCTCTCACAGACACCAAAGGACAACTGCACTGCAGGGTTTAGGCTTCAAATCACTTCTCTATTTAACTACACTCATCTCCTGGGTAATCTCATTCAATCCTGTGGTTCAAAATACAGCCTATACACTGATGATTCCTAAATTTATATTTCTGGAACTAACCTCTACCTTGAACTCCAGACAAATATATATAACTGTTGGCTCAACATCTTTACTGGGATGTCTAAAAGTTATCTCAAACTTAACACGTCTGAAGTCATACTTTTAATACCCCCCAAATATGCTCCTTGCACTTCATAATCTCAATGTTCTGGCCAATACCCCTGGAATCATTTATGACCCTACTCTCCCACACTCCATGTCCAATCTATCTGCAAGTCCTATTAGACCTACCTTCAAAACAGATCCAAGCCCCCTCCTTTTAAGGAGGAGTTTGCATTCATGGTTCCCTCTGCCTGGAGTGATCTTCCTCCAGATGGACACATGCTCATTCCCTCACTTCTTCCAGGTCTTTACTCCAACGTCACCTCCTCAGAGACCTTTCCTGACCTCATGTTCAATAGCTCCATCCCCCAGCTATTACCCTGTATCCTCTCTATTCTTCTTTCTGTCCCTTAGTCCCACCTAATTCAGCAGTTACTGATGATTCCCTACCTATATTCCCTGACCATTCTCTTGGCCTTCCTGGAGGTCACCACAGATACTTCCCTGACAGCCTATGGCTTTCTCTGTCCCTGACGACAGTGTTATTGATTTCCTTTGGCCCTGGAGACATATTCAATCTGTGGGGAAGGCAGGCCAGAGATACTGAGAAGTCAGCACCTAGGAAGCAAGGAGGGGTCAGAGTTTGTAAATAAATACCCCAGCTTTCCACCCCTCAGGAGAAAAACTCTGAGTAGCCTCCTGCCCTAACTTTCAGAAGGTCCTCAGGGGTCCCAGCCACAGGTGCCCACAGGGGTAACCTGCTCCTGCATGTACCCTTTATTGCTTTCCCCTTTTCTCTGTCTTACATCTCCAGTCCATCATTGTGCTTCACGAGGCCACCTCCTTAATAAACTAGTTGCAGCCAAATCCTTTTCCCAGGGTCTGTTTTGGGGGGAACCAAAACTGCAACATATTTTATACATTTATTTGTTTATCATTTGTATCCCTCACTAAATGAAAACTCCATGAGAATAGTAAAGTTGTTTGGGTCACAGTTATATCTCCAGCATCTTTGTTCCTGGCACATAGGAAGCACTCAATAATTTTTTATTGAACAAACGTGAATACACTTGCTCTCCACGTGCATTTGATTTATTCTTCCTGTGTTTCCTGCCATTGGGCTGTAGCATCACGGGTCTGTGCTATCAAGTTGACAAAGAAGACAGAATGGAGGAAGGAAAGTGAGATTGTGGAAGCTGGGAAAACAGAAACAAGAAAAAGGCACATTCTCTCCCACAGGTCCTTCAGGGCCACAGGGACAGGCCTCTGATAAGCAACAGCCAAATCAGGAGTGGGGCTTGGGAACGGGGAGGATCACCCAGCGTAGCAGTGGGCTCCGTCCCTGGGGAACAGCAGGAGGCCCAGGCAGGGAAGGAGCACTGGACAGAGACCTACCCTCCTCCAGTGCTTTCTCTCTCTGGTCACTGGCCTTTCACCAGCACCCGAAGCGGGAGGACAACTTTGAGTGGCAGCCCTGGTCTGCCGGTCACCAGCTGAGAGGAAAGGTGAGGAGCAGTGGATGTATTTGTTCTTGGCCTCAATTGACACCCCTTTATTTGGGATGAATCCACCCTTGTGAGCACGTAAGAAGGACCTCATCCGTGCAACAAAGAGAAAAGTTCATTGGCATGTTCTGGAGGCAGAAAGCTTTACTGGGAGAATAACAGATGACGTCCTTAGGACAGGCTCCTCGGGGCCCACAGGCTCATCAGTGGGCCTGCAGCTTCAAACACATGATTAATGCAAACGACGGCAATTTGCTTTCCTGCATGCTCCAGAGAAACCTGTCTAGTGAAAGTTGTGAGGTCCCAGGTAGAGGAATGGACAGGGTTGGAGGTGGGTTTTGTCACCAGCACTAGAGGACGCTGACGGATGCTACAACCCTGGACAATTCCCTTCCCATAACCAAATCTCAGCTTCAAAATTCAGAGCATGAGGCAATGTGCTCTGACTCACAGAGTTGCCCATAATATTCTGAAATTTTAAAAAAAGAAAAAATAAAATAAAATAAATTTTTTAAAATTAAATAAAATCATAAGAGAAACACCCTGGCATGTCTAGGCACTCAATACTCATTTGCTAAAATGCTGAAATGCTCCTCAATGCTGCTCCAAACCTCTCCTGCAGTAAGTGGAGCTACTGCTTCCTCCCTGCATGCTCCATCTTCCCCAAAGTCTAAAGTGTCTCCCGTTTCCAAGGGAACAGGGGATGAGGGAGCAGATCTGATGGGATACAGCGACTAGTGGCAGGGGAGTGTCGTGTCAAAACCAGTGCCTGTGAGTTGTCCCACTGGGAAGGTCCACTCTGGGGGGCCAGGGCTAGGCCCTCCCTTTTTGCCTCCCCCATAATTCTGGTCCACGCCAGGCTCTTACAGGGTTTCCATACATACCATTTGCTGAGGACTTTGGTGATGCTCTGTCTCCCACTCCTCTCCCTTGGATGTCTGACTTCACCTGAGATGGAGTGGTCCTACTGAGGAGCCTTAGCTCCTCTGATATCACAACGGTCAGGGTGGGCGGGGAGCAGCAGGGAGAGGGGGGCAGGGCTGGTGGTGGCATTCCACCGCCAGGCATCTGCGGGTCCCTGTGGAAAGGAAGTCCTCTGTGCTCACGGTTCAGCACAGTAGCATGGGAAACTGAGGATGGCTCAGAGGACTCCCCGCTGGGGCTGGATCTCATGAGGAAAGGCAGGAAGATGCTGGCCTGCGTGACCAGCAAGTCTATGCTACACCTGCTTAGCCAGTCCGAGATTCCTCCTGAATGTGTTGGAATCTCCTAAAATTACTGGTCTTTCAGGTGTTAGAAAATCAAAGAGAGGAAAGGGAAAAGCAGGGAACTGTATTTATTAGGCACCTAGCATGTGCACGCTGACTCATACCAGCTTCACATACGTTGCTCATTTAGTCCTTTCTACAACTCTGTGAAGTTAGAGATCAGTGTCATCCATATTTCATTTGGGACTTATAGAGGTTTAAAAACTTTCCCAGAGTTATATTAATACAATAAATGTGCCCTTTCACTTTACCCCACTGCTCAAGCAATACACATTGCCAAAGAGCCTTCCTATCACTGTGAGGCATGTGCCACCCAGAGCAGTCATTTTGCTTTTAGATGCAGGTACTTTGGCTGAACCCTTTGGAAGCTACAGCTTGATAATCAGAGGCATCATAATGCCTCATGAGGGGGAGTGCATGTGTGAGTGCTGGGGAGCTGTGTCAGCTCACACTGGGGACATGATCATCAAGAACAAGAGATGGAGAAAAGCCCGTTCCTGGGCAAAGGACAAATTGGTGGTGTGAAAAAGACACCATTGAAATAGCATGAACGGGGATTGCCCTCCTGGGAGAATCTACAAAGTACAAATGGTGGGCAGCTAACCCTGTGGACCATGTCAGAAGACAAGGCCATGGCTACAGTACCCTGAGCTCACAGACCCTGGAGGAAGTTCCTTTGCCTGCATAAAATGTCACTAGGATAACCCAAAAGAAAAGGTCAGATATCTTTGGTAGGGATAATTCAGTCTGAAGGAGAATGACAGTCTTTAAGTCCCGTCCTCGACCCTCCAGCCAAGCCTCCCAATTCCCCAGCCTTACTCCAGGTCCCCACTCCACATGCCCTTTACACTAGGTGCACCAGGGCACCTCGCATGCCACTGCCACTGATTTCAACACTGCCATGCTCTCCCCTCTGTAGTGGCAGGAATACAGAACTTGGAACAGCAGAGCTTTGGCCCAAATCCTGACATTGACCCTCATGAGGAATGAGACCTTAAACAAGTCACTTATCCCTCTGAATTTCAGTTTCCTCACCTTAGAAAAGAAGAGATTTCTAAGAAAATTAAGTTAGATAAGCTAAGAAAGCCAACACATCTGCTCAATAAATGATATCAGCTGTTGTACTTCAGTAGTAACTGCTATTTCCCTTCTGATTCGGAAGTTTCATGAAACTTTAAGTGCTGTGCTATCTGAAGGGGATGACGAGGGCTAATGAAGATGGGAAGCCCTCTTTGCACCCTTTGCCTCTCTGATAACTTCTGGTTCCAAAGAATCCAGGGCTCCATGACCCCCTTGAGCTCTGAAGAAGCAGGTCCAGAATCAGGCTCACAGATACCCTCCAGCAAGGCTGTAGCGACCGGTCAAGGATCCATGAGCGTGGAGCCCACAGAAAAGGAACGAAGGCAGGAATGGAACGATGCTCGCTCAGCAGCAGCCTGGAGCCCGTGTGCGAGTCCTGCCTCCTCTGCTGCAGAGGCCCAGGCTCTGGCCAGCTCTGCATGGCACCCCCCTGTGCTGCCAACTCACAGCCTCACTGTCAGCCGAGGGCTGAGGCACGTCCATAAGGGGAATAGTACTTTACCACTGACCTGACTTTCATCCAAATGTCCAGGCTTGTCCAGGGCACCTGTCCAGGAGAGAATACTGGGGAGATCTCAAGCCCTTCAAGACTATGCTAAAGTCTATGGCGTGAACACGGCAGAGGAGGTAAGAGAGGAGAGAAGCAGTGAGGAAGGTTGCTGTCCCCCATACAGATTAAGGTAGGAGAAAGTGCTGGATTGGAATTCAGAAAATGGGTTAAATCACCAGCCCTCCCGTTCACTGGCTGGTTCAAGTCTATGAGCCTCAATCTTTTCATCTAAAAAATGGGGTGACTAAGCTATATCCCTACAGTTCCTTCTACCTCTAAAATTCCCTCAGGAAAAAAGAATGATGAGATTTTTAAATGAAACAATAACCCGATTTATAAATAATTATGTAGGCCATACAGGATTCCCTGTGCTTAGAGTGTTCATATTAAAAGATATTGCCTTGTTCCTCAGTTTATAATTTTGACCTGATGTTAAGGGATGATTAAATAGTCGGTTGCAATATACAGTGATGATAAACTACAACGAAGACTGGACTAGGAATCAGAAGACCTGGCCCTGAATCCTGGATCCCTTCCCCCCAGCTGTGCATTCTCTGGCAAGTCACCTAACCTCTCTGAGCACCATCATCCCCTTTTGCCTACTCATTAGAGTTTTGGTAGTAATAAAATGCAATCATGAACGTGAATGTGTTTTGTAATCTATACAAACACAGATTTCACTATCATCATTACCATTCTTTTTGTTGTGGCCTACTTACCAAAGCACTCCACAATGTTTCTACCAAGCTTGGATTATAGAGTGTCCTCAATACCATCCTGTTTGAACTGAGCCCTAACATAGTGGTCGAGGCTCTGTGTATCTCAGCCTTGAAGGATATCCTCAGTCCTGGTGCTGCCAGTCTAAACATGACATACAGACAAAGCATAATGATAGGGAGAGAGTGGCAGCCACTATCTAGAGGCTAGGAGGCTGTTGAGTTAGCAGAGGAATCAGCAGAACTCCCAGCTGATTTGGGTCATGTTTAGAGGTGTTCTGTAGCTCAAGTCTTTCAGAAAGATCAGGTCCCAGTAAGATATAGAAAAAGAAATCAACATAATTTGATCACATTAGTGTATTGTTGCAAAGATGATGGAGTCACTACATAGCACAATCAAAAACTTTGCCCTATATTTTCCCGTCCTCAGCCAAGATGCTAAGATGGAACTCAGAAGCTAAACAAATCTTCTTCAGGGAGTGTTGAAGGTTGGTATCCCTATACTACCAATCTTAGCAGGCTGTGTAAGTCATCTTGAGGCTGCCCAGGGCCCTTTGCTTTGGTATCCAAGGCAGACCTGCTCTCCCTGGGAACTGGATCCCATTTGTTAATACTGTTCACTTAACACTGGGGCTGGGGGCTGGGCCTGCCTAGTCAAGCAGTCAAGTTGCTCATAACTGTGGTTGTGGTGTAGGATAGTTCACCCAGGTCAAAGGCGTGATTCAGAACCAAAACGCACCCACTAAATCCACAAGCCGGGCAGCTAGTAGAAGCCAAGTTTCAAAAGCCAAGAGGGAAATTCAACAACTAGCCAAATAAAATTCACAAGCCAAATTCAAGAGCCGAGAAGTTAAATTCAAGAGCTGATCTGCCAAACTAATAGTGTGTCCAAAGCCAGCTGTGGCCAATGGCTGGTTGGAAAGTTTGGGTCATCATAGGCAGTGAAGCTCTCCCAGAAAGAGCAGCCAAGATGGCAGGCAGCATCACTTTGAAGTTGCCGTGTGCTTAGCTGCCCCAAGCTTTCATTCAGCCTTTACATACGTGAATAACGACAATGTTGGAGTAAAGAAACCAGCAAGGAATGTTGCTACACAACCAGCTCCATTTTATTCTCATCTTCCACCACCAAAACCTACTGTTCTTAGACTAGAAGGAAATGCATGAAAATGTTGTCAGAGGGTATTGATATGATTTTATTTTTTCTTTTCTATCTACCTCTCTAAAATGTTCTTTCATGGATATATATTATCTTTTGTAGCAAATAAAAATATATAATGCACTATAAAAATAGAAAAAGAGGAACATTTACCATTCCTTATCTTAGTCGTTAAAGTTCGCTGCCACTGCTAGATAGACAACGGTAGATACTTCTATAAAGTGCTATGGGTAGTACTGATGTGACCAATTCCAGTGTTACGTATGTCTTTTAGCAAAAAGACACAATGCCCTGCTTCCCAATAGTGGTGATTCAAGCTACTGTGGGAGTCTAGTAGGACTGCTATTCTTAGGTAAGCACGACTTTTGCCACCCTTCAAATTATACCCCAAAGGCAATCATATACTCCTTCTTTTGAGTCCCTGGAGTAACTCTGATGCTCCAGACTGAGGAGAAAGGGGAAGGAAGAGGAGTAAAGGGCATTGTATCAACACGAGCACAACCCAACTGGGCATCCATGGATGAATATTTCCACTAAAGGAATGCATCTCTTCCTAATCAGCCCAAAGCATAACTTCAGAGTAGGTGGAGAAGAACCTCAAAAGCCATTATCTTGCTCAGCAACTTTGATTAACTCTACACGTTCAATCAATTCTGCTAGAACACTTGTTTTGAAAACAGGAATTTGTTCCAATGTGGTTGATATATATTAGGCAACAATTTAAGCACATACGAAATTCACATTTATTTATGCACAAGTTTGTGAGTAATATTTCAGAAAACTGTACCTAGTTGAACATAACAAAGGAACATACAAAACACACACATACATGTACCCACATACATGTACACACATTCCCTCAAACGTCAGTTAGCTACCTCAGTTCATCGTGTGTGTTATGAGCCACACAAATCCGCATCTAGTGTGACAACTTCCCATCTGATTTCAGATGATCTTCCTTCCATCACTGCACAGTAACTTACAAGCTGCAAGCCTTTCGATGCCCACTATTGTAGGCAAACTTCAGGTAATTTTCAAGGCAAAGTGTCATATTTATTTAGTATCTGCTTATGTCTCTATTTAATTGTGTATAAAACTGTGCTACCATTTTTATTAGGTTCTTATTTGTTTTTTTAATCTGTCACTATAAAGCTTTTGAGTGTGGTACTCCTAGCCCCATTTTTCTACATAAGCCCTGTGGTCTTTCTTGCATGATTTTTCACAACATGGTGATTTTTAGGAACACATATGTCACATTACAGAACTGACCTATCCAAGGTTCTGCTCTAGGCATAGTGGAGAAAGCAGATATAACTCAGGCAGTGTTGCCATGCAATAACAAACTCCTTTCCAGCCTTTTTTGGCAAACTCATGTTTTTCTGAATCTCAAATTCTATGAAAAATCAGTTGAAAAATTCGTAAAATGGGAGACTATTATAATTCTCTTGTGAGAATTAAGGTTTAGAAACTAACATGAAGAAATTACTGGCTCTATAAGCCTCATGGTAACCACAAAGCAAAAACCTATAATAGATATGCTAAAAATAAAAAGCAATGAATTCAAGCATACTACCAGAGAAAATCAATAACCACAGAGGAACACAGAAAGGCAGAGAGGAGTTATACAACAGCCAGTAAACAAGTAACAAAATGGCAGTAGTAAGGCCCTATCAATCAATCATAACATTGAATGTAAATGGACTAAATTCTCCACTTAAAAGACATAGAGTAACTGAATGGATTAAAAAATAAGATTTAATTATATGCTGACTACAGGAAATTTACTTCACCTGTAAAGATGCACATAGACTGAAAGTAAGGGATGGAAAAAGATAGTCCATGCAAATGGAAACCCATAAAAAGGGCAGGAGTAGCTATATTTAAGTCAAGTAAAATAGACATTAAGTCAAAACTATTAAAAAGCGAAAAAGGAAGTCATTATATAATGATAAAGGGGTCAATTCAGCAAGAAGATATAACAATAGTAAA
Source organism: Daubentonia madagascariensis (assembly GCA_023783475.1). Lineage (NCBI taxonomy): Eukaryota > Metazoa > Chordata > Mammalia > Primates > Daubentoniidae > Daubentonia > Daubentonia madagascariensis. The sequence goes on along the minus strand of JAKFHU010000747.1, from coordinate 10,512,899 downwards.
TATATATGTACCCAATACAGAGCACCCAAATATGTAAAGCAAATATTGATAGCTCTAAAGGGAGAGATAGACTGCAATAGACTGCAATACAATAATTGAGGAGGACTTCAACATGCCACTTTTGGCAAGAGACAGATTTTCTAGGCAGAAAATCAACAAAGAAACATTGGAGTTAAACCATACTTTAGTCCAAATGGACCTAACAGACATTTACAGAACATTTTGTCCACCTCCTGCAGAATACACATTTTTCTCATCAGCACATGGAACATTCTCCAGATTGACCATATGTTAGGCTTCAAAACAAGTCTCACAAATTCAAAAATGTAGAACTCATATCAAGTTTCTTTTCTGATCACAATGGAATAAAACTAGAAATTAATAACAAGAGGGATTTGGGAAACTGTACAAATACATGGAAATTATACAACATGCTCCTGAATGACCCATGGGTCAATGAAGAAATTAAGAAGGAAATGTAAAAATTTCTCGAAACAAATGAAAATGGAAACACAACATACTAGAACCCATGGAAATACAGCAAAAGCCATATTAAGAGGGAAATTTATAGCAATAAATGCCTACATAAAAAAACTAGAAAGATTCCAAATAACCTAATGATGCATCTCAAAGAACTGGAAAAGCAAGAGCAAACCAAACCCAAAATTAGTAGAAGGAAAGAAATAATAAAGATCAGATCAGAAATAAATGAAATTGAGACTACAAAAAATACAAAAGATCAACAAAATGAAAAGTTGTTTTTTTAAAAAATAAACAATATCGTCATACCTTTAGCTAGACTAAGAAAAAAGAGGAAAGACCTAAATAAATTAAGTCAGAGACAAAAAAGCAGACACTACAACTGATACCACAGAAATACAACGGATCATTAGAGACTATCATGAACAACTATATGCCAACAAATTGGAAAACCTAGAAAAAATGAATAAATTCCTGACACAAACAACCAAGATTGAACCGTGAGGAAATAGAAAACCTGAACGGACCAGCAATGAGCAATATAATCAAAGCAGTAAGACATTACTAGCTCTAAAGAATCCACTAACTTCAAGTGGAAAGCAAGAAATTACTGGCTGTATAAGCCTCATGGTAACCACAGAGCAAAAACCTATAATAGATATGCTAAAAATAAAAAGCAATAAGAAGCAATGAATAAAAGCCGATATCAACATTTCCAGGAACCAGAAGAGAAATACATAGGAGAAAAGTGGTCAAGATCTAACCTGTCAGTCTTCCTTGTAGCTATTGATCATGTTGTCAGTATGTATGTGTAGCCCTATCCAGCTGCTAATGGTGAGTCATGATTGCATTAAAATAAATATTAATAAGTTTATATGAATAGTATCATTTGTGCAAGTCTTATGAGTGGTATTTAACAAAATAACAAGTTTTGGGAAAAGAATAAGTTCTTAATTGGCAATTCTGATCCTTGATTCTATGTAGCACTATTTACCTTGCTAAGAGACACAAATATTAATATTATTTGAATACTACTCAGTGATGTTGTTGGTGTTTTCCAGTGTTCAAATATTCATTATAGGCTAGATCTTTTGGTAAATGCTACTAAAATGTTTCTTATTTTTTAAACTATCTGTTAGATATCTTTAATAATAAGTAAGGAGTATGAAGAATGTTGAATATATTCTAAGAAGAACTTATGATTTCTGGCATCCCTAAAAATCCAATTTCTCATTCCCAATTCTTAAAGATGAGTATCATTCTGGAATTTGGGAATGCTAAGTGCAGGCACATTCCTTGGCCAAAATACAGCTCAAGTTCTAAGGAGCCTGAATGGCATGTTTCTCAAAGGTATTATAGTCTTGAAATCTGGCGTCCAATGTCCCTGGAACTATATCCATATCTCACAACTGTTTCCATTTCTTTCTTGACAAATTATCAGAGATAACTGGAGTTAGAATTCAGGATCAGCTTATTAAAATTTTTTTTAACTCAGGCTTAGGACTTATACACACACACAATGTGTGCATGTGTGCACAAACACACACAAACACAGAAGAGACCAAAGTTATAAAAACCTCCTTGGTCTTTTAAAAGAGCAGTCTTCCTTAGCCCATAAGTCCCGGTCACTGCTCAAACGATGGATAGAGGTTTCCATTTCTCACTCAAACAGTCATCCAGCTCTTTGACCGAACCCCTTAATTTTAGAGGAAGCAGGAATTCCTCAGCAAGGCCCTTTCAAGGTTCACAAAGGCACAGCTGCCATAAATCAAACATCGGTGGCACTAGTGAAGTCAAGGAATAGTGCTGCAAGTAACATTTTCCTCGACCTTGCTGAAAGAGAGTCAAGTCTGGAGTTTAATGAAACGAAATCTCTTCGTCATGAACACAAATAAAGCTGCCAGCACAGCTCTCTTTTGAAGTGACTTAACTGGTCTATGAGAAGATTTAAGCCCAGTCCCCCAAATCCAGAGGCAGAAGCAGCCTTCATCCCCTACCTGGAGGTATAGCCACAGGAAAGCTCTTTTCTAAGCCCACAGCTCTGTGCAAAGCTCACAAAATCTGGGCCATCTCGAAGGCATTGAAAGAAAATGAAGCAAACAAATGAGCAGTGAATCCAAGAACAAATCTCACCTGTCTCCTGGGCAGAATTTTTCCTCCACTGGGAAAGTAAAAACTCATCATTGGCAGTGGCCTAAGAAAGGGGTGACATGGTCTGCCTTCAGTGCTCTGGATTCAAAACTGACTTCTCTCAAACCTGCAGATGAATTAAGTTACGAATGGCTGGAAAGATGTTATAGCTATTTATACAGTGCAATTGTCTGGAGTTTTTCAAAATACTCTGGTTGAGTCAATAAGCCCATTGAATTTCATTTGAATTTCAAAACTCTTATTAAAAAATATTTGCTTGTTTATTTTTGTTTTTAAACCAACAGACAATTTTGTCCCTGAGTTATTAAGGATTAATGAGGTAAAAGGCAGAGGTGGCTTTTGTAAAAGGAATTTTATTTTTCCTCCTTTCCTCTAGCTATCTGGGAAACAGTAAGGAATTAGGAGGAAAACAAAGGACCTCTCTAATGTCTGGCTACCCTTGGTGAAGAAAGAAATCCCATCTTCTCAATGTCTAGTCCTTCTAAGGTTTGCTGGGCATGTAAAATAAAGATTTCTAAATTTAAATAGTCCACATGGGGAAGACTTGCCACACGTTTTTATCCTGTCTTTTGGGTGTGGTCCTGACCCATGAACCTGATACAGTGGATTGCAGGTGTTGAACTCCCTATGGGTAGGAGATCCTATTCTTCCCTTAACTTTGATAAAGAGTACCTGCCCCGACTAATGATTCTTACTTTTTGTAGATATATTTTTTCTGAGTACTCTTTCAATATCTGACTGCACTTAACTTTGTTTGCATATATAACCACAGAAGACATATACGTATACACACACACATATATTCAATAATACAATTTCCTACTTTACAATTTTTACACAAAACACTCCATAATTTTCTGCAATATTCCTGAACTGATAGATATAAAGATTTATGGTAGAGAAAGAGTGGAGAACCCAGCGATTCAGTATTGTCCCCATACTCTACTGCCTGCCATACAGCAGAATCCATATTTTAAAACAAAATAAAACAAAGCCTCCTACTGACCCACATGTGTTTCTATGGATAAAAAGCATGACTATGCCAGAGAAGGAATAGGATAGAGGAATGAATGTCCGAGTTCCGGTCTCAGCGCTGTCTAACCACCTCTATGAAATTGGGAGTCAGTCAATCTCTCTGGATGTCAGTGTTTCTCCTACAGAGTGGTAGACGATGGTGAATGTTCTCTAAAATTCCTTTGTAACTCTGAAATTTCATGACAATTGCATCCATTTCTTAACAATTTAGCATGTGTTAAATTGGGATGTTTTTTCAACAGATATACCTTAAAATTATTGTTGACCAAGTGGCTATCACTTTGTAGTTGTCATTGGTTGAAAACCTGGCAAGGGAAAGAATAAGTTGGTGTGTGGTGACTTGGTGGTTATTCTTGGGAACAGGAATAGACAGCTGCGACCTTTCAACCTTTTAGTTACAGATCATTTAAAGACCATTGGAGGAAGGAATGTGAGAGTTGGTTGTAGTTTGAACACCTTCTGTTGATAATTTCTGGTAAGATCAAGAGAGCGCCAGAAACAAAACTAGCAAAATGGCTAATTGCACCTTAGAAGAAAACCCTGGAAAGAACAGTGGTACACTCATAAGAAATGTTGCAACAAAAAAGACTCTTTATGGTAGACAGCCATGTTCCAGGAGGGAGGGCAACATAATCGTTAACAACATGTTGCAAAGCAGTTCAAAAGAACCAGCCTCTGAATGTGAAGAAATCTTAGAAATCCATAAACAAATTTATTTTATTTGTATTTTTCTTTTTTCCATTTGATAGGAGTGACAAATGATAAAATATACATCTAAGTGAGTCTAAAATAGCTCTTACATTAAACATAGTAAGATATGATATGATGTAATATTATGTTATACTATAATATACCTATTGATCCTTATAGGTATCACATAATATTTATATTATAAGCTATGAGGAAGCATTGTCATAGTTGTACCAACAACTTTTTTTTCATCTTCATATGTCAATTAGAAGCACATCTCAAAGGCATGACATCTTGGAACAAGTAAAATGTAGTATGAGTAAGCCAGATATTAGATGGTCCTTATAGCAATTTGCTTTTTGCCAAGCATCAACCTTGAAGAAGTCCTCAGGTTTTCGTGGAATTCCTCTTAAAATCTTGTACCAAAGTGTTATGGGGTAATGTTGATTTCACTAAAGACTTCCTAAGAGATATGGAAAAAGAAACATGTCGTTAGTTGTATACTCTGTCCCAGATAAAAATATAATAAAATCTCCATTCTTCTCTCCTTCTTTCTCAGGTCTCCCTTTTCCTCTGCTAAGTTTGTCTGACTCCTCTTCCCTTGTCTACCCAGATTTTAAAAGTCCCTCCCTTCTCCTGGGTGTTGAGATTTGTGTACAATTAGAGCTTGCCTGTGCCCCTAGGGCATGTTTACCAAAAGAATTTGACATCTCTGATCTTTCCCTAGAAAGGAATTTTCCCAGTACTGCTAAAAAGATAAAAATTTCTTCATGTTACTTGTGATTTATTTTTCTTCCCAATTGGCTGTATTTGCTATAGAAAAAGAAAAAGATGAAAATCTCAGTCAGCAACTTAAGGCACAGCTCTGTGTCTAGAAACTTATAATTCTCTACTCATGGACCCTACCACAATTTCCCAAATCATAAAATTGTGAACTATTGCAAGAGAAAATACATCTAGACCAAAGGAAAGAATGACATATCTGATGTCTACTATAATAAAAAATAATATTTAACAATAAAAAACCAACTGTGTGATTTATGAAATGCAGGCTCCACTAAAATTTTTTAACTCTAGGGCTAAGGACTTGACTGTACATTTTGCTCTAGGGTTTGAATTTAGTTCACAAAAATTGAATATGGTTGCTAAACCTTTTGAAAGGTTTTCATTTATTTATTTTTTCTCTTACATTAAGCCTGCAGGACTAGACACTTAGAGTGAATTAGTTGTTTGCCTGGCTAGTATCCATATTCCCTACCTGAAGCAATAGTACCTTGATTTGCCTTTGTGAAATTCACCTTTCCCCTTACATTCCGTCAATGTTGTTTTGGAAAGGATTAACAAAGGCAAGCCCCAATTGAGCTGAGCCAATTTGCATAGCCCAACCCCTTGGCCAGAGGGATTATCAGGAGATTAGTACATAACCCAGTCAGAGCCAATGAGATCTGTTCCGGGGTTTTGGGGACAAAAAAGCATTCTCTCTTCCTCTGGCCTTAGAAGTATGAAGGTGTGAAACTTTACCTCTGAAGTTGCTCCAGCCACCTCAATACTATGAGGGGAGACAGGCTATGGAGAAAGGCAATATCTAGAGGAAGCCAAACTGATAGATGTCTACTGGCCCATTGTTTGCACCCTGAGTGAAGCCACTCCTAAAGACAGCCTTCCCCAGACTTTTCTGTTACATGATCCAAGAAACTCACTTTTTACTTAAATCACTTTCAGTTTATCCTGCTTGCACCATAGAGAGTCCTAACTGTCATCATATAGGTTTGTAGCGTCTAAAATAAGAATTCGCTCTGCATTTATCTTCTCACTCATTTATTTACTTAAGCATTTACAGAGTGTCTATTATGTGCCAGGCATGGAAATAAAGAAACGAATACTACCCAGATGCTGACCCTCAAAGAGGACAAGCTAGAGGGGTGAATACATATGATACGATGTAACGTGGGTGATAGTGCAAGGCGCTATCAAAAGACAGAGGATGAAGAGACTAATTCAGCCTATGAGGGTCAGTGAAGAAGTTTTGCAGGCAAGGAAGGGACATTCCAAGAGAAGTAAATAGCACGTGCAAAGGTCCATAAGCTTGAGCTGACATGACTCTTCCAGGAAACCACTGAGAGTCTGCTATATCTTGCATGTGGGTTACTGAGCTGGGCACAGAGAGATGTGGCTGGAAAGGTGGAATACTTTATCAATGATGAAGGACATGTACATCTGGTCATCAGTGACTTATGTGCAAAGGATGTCACCATCAGACCTAAAGTTTAAAAAAATGCAGACAACATTTATAAGTGGCAGCCAGAGCAGGCTTCCTTTGTCTAATTACCTGAAGTTGCCTGACCCCTTCAGCTCCTGACTCGAGCCAGGGCTGCTCTCAAAACTAGTCCTCTCTCTCCTCCCCCACTCTTCTGCAAAGAAGAATTATAAAGCTGATGCGGACAGACTCCTGTGCTATTGTGCATTTCAGATATTCATCTGTGCTCCGGAAAATGGCTTGAAATTCTCCATGGAGAGTAAAGACAGAAAGGTCAACAATTATGCAAAATGAATAATGGGCTTGGAGCAATCAGGCCACGCAGCTGCTGCAATGAATTCTCTGAAACCCGACTGCCAGGTGTCTGTGTCCCTGCCCAGTGGCCCCGGCCAAGCATTCACAGCCAAGCCTTTAGTTAACTAGTATTCCTAGACAGCTAGGGGAGACCCTGGATGGAAGCAGAGAAACCAGAAAAACCACAGCTCTGGGCATGGAGAAAGGTCTTCTTGCAGCTTCATGGAAGGCTTCAGTGAATGACCTGTTCTCAGAGGCAAAGGGTTAAACAAGAGTTAAAAACTCCAGTCAAGAGCCAGCCAGGCTTCACTGAACAGTCACAAAAATGCCTAAGGCTGCCTTCTGTTCTGGAAGGACACCACATACCTGTTCTGGGATAGCCTCCACTTTCCATGGAGTGCAAATATCAGCCAAGTAGAAGAATGTCGCTGAGAACCTACTGCATGAAAGGTTCTGGGGAAGGTAGAGATGAATCACATGCTGCGCCCAGGAAAAACAGGCAATCGGTCAACGCGTCCCAAACGCAGGGTGGAGACTCTGAGAGCATTGGTGAAAGAGGGAGACAGTTTCCACAGGTGTAAAACAGGGCATCTGTTTAAAGAAATGACCATTCCACAGGTAGGTACCATCCCCACTGATGAGGAAACTGAGGACCAGCAAAGTAAGTGACCCAAGGTAGGGAGAGGGGAGACTAGAAACCAGGTCAGCCCAATTCCAACACAGGACCTCTTTCCACTTTGCCAGGGAGGGCGGAAAGCACAAAAACTCTTTAACAGGTAAACCTCAGCTCTTGAACTAAGGTTTCTAGATTTTGCCAAAGCCAGAGTATAAGAAAGATTACCTCTTTCTATAATGTCACTGTCTTAGTCAGCTCATGCTGCCGTAACAAAACACCATGGACTGAGTGGTTTAACCAACAGAAATTTATTTCTCACAGTTCTGGAGACTGGGAAGACAAAGATCAAGGTGCTGGCCCATTGGGTTCCTGGTGAGGGCTCACTTCCTGATTTGCAGATAGCTGCCTTCTGTCTCTGTCTTCACCTTTCTTTGGTACCTGCTCTCAGCAAAGAGGAGAGAGAGACAGAGATCCTCTTTTTCCTCTTCTTATAAGGCTACCAATCCTATAGGATTAGGACCCCACCTTTATGACCTCATTTAACCTTAATTACCTCTAAAAAGCTGACTCTTCAAATACAATCACATTGGGGATTAAGAATTCAACATATGTATTTGGGGGCAGGGGGGTCCAATCTGGCCCATAAAAATCACTTTTACTTGAAAAATTGGGAGTAAAGAAAAAAATTTTTTAATCAAAAGAAACCTGGTTCTCTGTGGCTTATAATATAAATTGCAAAAGCATTGTTAAGAAGAAAAAGTGGGTCTTCTGGTTATACAATGAGGATTCTGAGGTCCTGCCTTTAGGGATGCTGTGAGGTTTCAAAAGAGAGAGAAACACCTGGAAAGGTAGGATGGAGTGAGTGGTGGAGGGTCTTGAATCCCAGTCAGAGGGCATGAGTCCCTGAGTGCTGGCAACACCACCCATTGTCTGTCTGTCACTCTAGCCCACTCCCCACCTCTCCATGTCTGGGCCAAGGACTCCTCAGCTGGCTCCCTGCTCACCAGCCTCCCACTGGGTGCCAGCAGGAGAGCAGAGGGCAGGCGAGAGCACTGGGAGGGGGAGCCTGTTTACCCCATCCCTTACTGCTGGGGCCCTGCTGGTGGTCTCCTTCACTGAAGGCCATTTCTATGCAGCGACTCTCTCTGTGTCCTAGTCATTTGTCCTGCCTTTTGTCCTTCCAGTCCCAGAAGTAGCAATGGCTTCCCCGTGCCCCTATCCCTGGGATACTGCATCACCTCTTATTGGTTTCCATAAATCCCATGCACACCTTTGCCAACAGTCCTTTCAGAGCTGGCTTCACAGGAGTATGACCCATGAAGCTGCATAGAGTCTCAAGCACAAAAGTGACCACACTTGGTTTAACACTCTTGAAATTCTTAATTATTTTTGAACAAGGGCCCCATATTTTCATCTTACACTGGGCCCTACAAACTATGTAGCAGCTCCTGGGTCCTTTATAAACTCTCTTCAAGTACCGCATTCACGTATGCCATCTGTTCCCTGCCAGGGTCCTGACCCTATCCCCTCCTATGCAGACAGAAGAAGAGCCCCAGCCTAACTGATTTCCTCAGGAGACAAGGCTTTTCCCTAAAAGAAAGGAGACCTCAGGAAAAGACACAGGTGTTCTTACTGGATCAATTCACTCCTGAGGCAGGAACTGAAGTCAAGACCAGGGAAGGCAGCAAGCTGAGGCCAGGGCCCAGGACTGGGGAGATGGAGGTTTGGGTGCTGGCACTGCAGCAAATTAGCTCTGCAACCCTCCAAAGTCACTCACCCTCTCTGTGCCTCGGCTTCCTCATATGAATAATGCCCTACCTAACTCAAAGTATGGTTGTCCACTGAAAATGCTGTAGACGTGTTAATATTTGGTACATGACAGGATGTGCAATAAATATTTGTTAAATAAATATGATTTTGATTTGTAGTAAAACATCCTACATTTAGACTTAAAACAGACTGTGAACTTGGGGGATACGGAATAAAAGCAATAATCCATTCATCAATTCTTCTTTCCCAGTGATTCCTGGAAATCAAGGATGCTGTCTGCCAAAGTGAGCGTCAGACAGAAACCAAAGGTTGAGAGCCCTACGGCAGGTGCTCCATATGCCAAAGCTCGTGCCTCTGAGCAAGCCATCCTAGGGCTAGCAGGGTCATTTGAAAGAAAACACAGCAGAGCAATGGCATCAAAGAGTGAGATACTCCTTTCCTGTTTTCCCCTTTGGTAAGAAATAACTAGCACTATGATCAAATTGCTCAGCTACATCTAGATCATGAGACATATTAATTAATTGCGGGCTAGTTCTGCACTGATTTTGCCCACCCTTCCCCATAGCATAAGAGCACTTTGGACCTCTATAAGTCACCAGGTTTTGTTTTCAAAGCACTTAATTATAATAATAGCCATTTATTGGGTACCTACTGTGTGCTGGCACTGTGTAAGGGACTTTCATTGTATTGCCTAGACTAAGGGGCTGCAAACATTTTCTTAAAGGACTAATAGTAAATATTTTAGGCTTTGCAGGCCAGATGGTCTCCTGCCCAACTAGTCAACTCTGGCATCAAAGCACAAAAGAACCCATAGTTAATACATAAATGAATGAGCATATCTATGTTTCTATAAAACCTTATTTATAAAAACAGGTGGCTATGGTAGTTTGCCAACCTCTAATCTAGAGCAGCAGGCTTTTAAACTTGAGACCATATCAGAATCCCCAGAGGACTTGTGAAAGCACAGACTGCCCAGCCCCACCCCCAGAGTTTGTGATTCAGGAGGTCTGGGGTGGGGCAGAGAATTTGCCTTTCTAACAGCTTCCTAGGTGACACTGCTGTTGCTGCTGCTACTCACACACTTTGAGAACCACTGGTCTAGACAATATAGGAGATGTTTAAGAGCAGAGCTCTGAAGCCAAGTAGCCTGTTTGAATCCTGCCTCTTTCACCTACTAACTGGGTAACCTTGGGTGAGTTTGGGTTTCTTTATATTTCTGGCCCTCATCTGTAGAATTAGGACACAAATAGCACTAATTTCACAGGGTTGTCCTGAACTAAATGAGTTAATGCATGTGAAGTCCTTAAAATAGTGAATGGCATAGGGTCAGGCCTTAAAAAATGTTAGTTCTTGCTAACTGTTAGCTGACATCACCTCATTTTATTCTCCCAACAACCCTATTGGGTAGATATACTGGCCATTTTATAGGTGAGGTACTTAGGGCACAAGGGGTTATGCATTGCTCACAGCACAGAGCTGGTAAAGGGCAAATCCAGGGCCCTCTGCGTGGTTGTCCCCCCCTAGCACCTGGGACAAACAGCTCTTCCTCACTGGAGGCCTACAGGAATTTAAGCCCTTGTGGGAGGTGGGGTTTTGTTAGCCTGTGCCTAGAACTCAAGAGTGAACCATGCTCTTCTGACTCAGACGCCTCTCCTGTGCTTCCTCAGGCCGCATTGGCATCAAAGAGAAAAGGAGCCCCCTGCCTACATCCAGCCCTTGCCCCCACTTTCTGTCAGAAGCCCCTGGCCTGCATGTAGCCACCCTGGGCTAGGTTAGGAAGTCTTGTGACATTTACTGGCAATGGGTTAGATGTTTTACATACATTATCTCATTTAATCCTCACTAGCATTCCATATGGTAAGTACGATTATTATCTTCATTTAACAAATGAGGAAACTGAGGCTTAGTGGAAGTGGACCTAAGCCACGCAACTAGTGAGCAAGCGGACCAACGCGGAAACACAGATCTGAGTGCTTCCAAAGTTTTCGTTCTTTCCGCTTACATGATCTTGCCGCCGTAAAAAGTTGAGCAGTGAAGGCAGATTAAGGAAAGAGAACACCAGATAGAGTTCAGAGCAAGAACTGAAAAGTCCAAAAGGTAGTTTTATCTCCTAGGCAATTTTGGTCAAATTATCCAGAAAAAATAAGAGTAAGCTTAAATGAATCCTCACCTCTCCAGCAAAAATATGTTTGCAAATGAACTCTTGCTTATTTGAAACACAAAGAAGCTATGGAAGTCTTGCTCTCACGTGCATGGCCTTTACGGGGAGAGGGAGGGAGACTTTTATGAGAAGAAAGTCAGAGCTGGAGTGGCTGTGACCCCTAATCCTTAAAAATGAAAAGGAAGAATAATCAAATGTACGCTGAAAATATAACAGCAAACAAGCTCTGAGGTGACATTTGGGCTGTGTGGTTTTCTTCTGGTTGTGTGACAATAAGTGCCTGTTCGGCTGGCTTTTCTCAAAGCCAGAGAAAGGTTTCTTAGCTAAAATGTCACAATGCATCTTATTTTCCATTTTCAGCACGTGTTCCAAGGGGAGACTGACACTCTGTCCTGCCCTCACGCACCACTTTGAAAATAACAACAGCAAAGCACAAAGAAAGGTAAAAAAGAAGGGGACAGTTTGGAGCTGGTTCAAGCTCTCCAACTTTCATTTTGCAGATGGTGCAAGCTTTGGGTGAAGAAGAGGCGGAGGAGGCCAGAGGAGGCTCTGACTCCTAAGAAGTCACAGCAAAAGCGTTTGACCTATTCTGTGCAATCATGTGATGCTCTGGAAAGTGATTGTTGGAATTACATTTAAAAGTCAGAAGATTTTTATTGGCCAATTTAGTGGCTTTTATTAAAGGTCTTTGGTCCACATAATAACCATCATTTGGTAACCTGGAGGTTTGAGCCCTGCCTCAAAGGAAGGCATGACCTTCCTCCTTTCTACAACTAACTCCACCATTTGGACTTTCAAGGCCCCATGTACTCTGCCCCCTGTCTACATCTCCAGCCTTATTTCTCACTGCTCATTTCCTGTTCTTTCCATGTTCTGCTGTTGATTTTGTTGTTTCATTGTTATGAACAGAGGGTCTACACCCATGTGGTTCCTTCCTCTTAGGATATCTTTCAAATACCCCATACCCACCTTCCTATACCATCATCCCCTTAACTCCTTCTCATCTATAACCCTTGTGAATCTGGGCCATGTTGTCCAATCTCAGAGTGTATTTGTGGTCATAGAAACATATTCCAGAAGCAAAATATATTTTCAAAATTACCCAAGTTCTTCACCTACACAACAAGCCCTGATACTACCATATTCTTCCAACAGAATTATTACAATGAGCCGAGCAACTGGCCGACCCATGTGCAAATTTCCCCTGTTTTATTCCATACTTCATACTGCCACTGGAGCAATCTTTCTAAAGCATAAGTCTCCTCTTCTGTCCATTTCCACTTTGACTCTTTTCACTCAATTATTCTAAACAAATTACAATCCCCAGACATGTTGTCTCTTCTCACATGCCATGTGCTATTGCTTTGGTCATTTTCTTGATCTGGATTGCTCATCTTCCTTTTATAGCCTGTCCAAATCCCAATAATGTTTCATAATCCATTTCAAATGCCCCTTCCTTAATAAGCATTTCAGTATCAGACATTATCACTTTCTCCTCTCGTCTCTGCCATCCTCTCTCATAGGGCTTGCAGTGTAATTTACATCACTGTCATTTGTTTGTGCGTCTCCCTCTAACTAGAGGATGAACTAGAGGATGAATTCCTTGAAGTCAAGGGTTTCTTCTTACTCATCTCTGGGTCCATAGCAAAGTGATTTGTATGGTAGGTGTTCATTATGTATTTACTGAAATTAAATTTATATAACATTTTAATATGTATATTGTATTCTCACATACGTTTACTTACTAGTCATCCCAATATATCTATGAGATATATAATGTTGTCCCAATTTTAAGAGGATAAAATTGAGGCTCACAATGTTACGTGACTAGTCCAAAGCAGTGTGGTTTGGAGGTGGTCGATCTAGACCTCTTGCAGTTCTGAACTTCTATGATTCTATAATTCTGTTCAAAATTTTATGCCAGAAAGGAGAGGAGAATGATTATTTCATTACACACTACAAAGAAAAAATGTTGGCAAATGCTCTTCCCTTATATGCAAGGCTGTATTATGCCCCATTGGAAATGAACATGATAAACATTAGCTTCAGCAATGTAACATAACAGCGGCTTCTTTTATTATCATTGTTTAAACATTTGGGTAGTAAGCAGGTACACCTCATCCAACATATGTTCTCAGTCAAACATATATCCTCTATGCAAATTTTATGGGGTTATCTTTATTAGGTGTTATTTATTCAAAAGGCAGAAGGTGCCAACGTGCAGAAAATAATGAACAAGACTGGACTGTGGAAAAACAGCTTAATTATGTAGGTCAAGAGCCCTTAACCAGACAACCACAAAGGCTTAGTAGCATTTAAAAACCACTTTACAAAAAGTGTTGGGGGTTAGAGGGATACTAGCATAGGGATATACATATATCATCTCCTGGCATATTAAAATAAGATTTGACTATTGTAAAACTATCTTATACAAAGTCCCTAAAAGAGCAGAGATCTTTTCCTGTGGGTCGAGAGTGTCAAAGTCAGCACAGTAAGTGACATGTTCAAGGGAGAAGAACATGGGTTTTATAATCTGCAGGTCTTCATTTGAATCCTATCTCTGTCACTTACAATCTGGGTGACCCGGGACAAGTTACTTCATTATTCTGAGCCTTCTTGTTCTCACTGTGCAATGGGGATAATGATATTGAACTCACCTGAATGTTTATTATTAAGAAGAGTAACCGATAAAACCTATGCAACAAGAAAACTTGGAATGTAGTGCATACTCAGTGCGTGTTATTCTCACACTAGCTGCACAGGGATACAATCTTCTAAACATGGGTTTTTAGGGGAAGATGTGAGTTAGAGAAAATTTGGGAAGATATATTCATCTTCTATTTCTATTCCAGATTTTATAATTCTCTTCCTGAAACATCCTTTTAATTTAGTTTCCTGGTCCTTAAGGATTTAATTTTCCTGGTCCCTTAAGAACAAACATCCTAAAGTGCCTTTAGGCACTTACCTCTGGTAGATTAGAAACAGAGAGAGTCAAGATAAGCAGAAAGGAGGAGAGAGGGGAGGTGAATTCTGAAGGACATAGAGCAAATATGTATATCAAGAGAAGGTCTTTTCCCATTTTCCTCTTTGAAATTCTGTCAATTCAACTTAACTTGGATCTAACTGGAACAGTGTTTCTCAACTGGAGGTGACTTTGTTCCCCAGGGGACATTTGGCAATGCCTAGAGACATTTTTGGTTGTCCTACTGCGGGGTGCCACTGGCATCTAGTGGATGGAGGTCAGGGATGCAGCTAAACACCCTGCAGTGCACAGGATGGTGTCCCACATCAAAAAATTTCCTGATCCAAAATGTTGAAAGTGTCAAGGTTGAGAGACCTATACTGAACAAACTATGATCAAACCAGACATGTGGAAAAGTAAAAGGCCCTAATCCAATTCAAGGAATATTTAGTGAGTTTTGATCTTGGTATAAAGCACTTTACTAGGTCCTAGAAAATGATCCAAGAGGTTCAGAAGAGCTTACAAGCAGGAAAGGAATTTGGCAGTTGGGGCTCAACATTATGTGGAAAATTCTTTCCTGAGCAAGACTGATTTCCCTAGAATTAGATTCACAGGAATTCTTTTGCAATAAGATACAGTAGCAGTTTATGTCAGAGGTAGTTTGTAAAAATTGCAGGTTTTCGGGAGTAATTAAAAGAAGTCTTTAAATGCAAATTACCAGCTTCTCTTAGCTAGAAGCTGTCTCTGGATAGAGTTGCCTAGAGGGGGAACTT
The DNA here is from genome assembly GCA_023783475.1 of Daubentonia madagascariensis. Taxonomy (NCBI): domain Eukaryota; kingdom Metazoa; phylum Chordata; class Mammalia; order Primates; family Daubentoniidae; genus Daubentonia; species Daubentonia madagascariensis. Next base: position 10,497,710 of record JAKFHU010000747.1, on the reverse strand, counting down.
TGAGCTCTGTTTTAAACATCAATTGGAAAGTTATCTACTTCTGATTGGGAAGTAAGGCCAAGAAGTTTAGTTTGAGGTTGTCGTCATTGTTATTGTGGAGGCAATTGTGGGATTTATTTTTCCACATTCTAATCCTCAATGCTACAATGGGATGCTTTTTCTTTAGCTTCAATCACATTTAAAAAAAAAAAAAAGTAGTGGGGGGGTGGGCCAAAGAGCAGATGGCAAGTCTATTCCCCCTGGGGCATTCTTTGGGAAGAGGAAGAGACTAGGAAAGATTTCCAGGTGAGATGAACAACCCAAGCTGTCTCTCTCCTTTTCCCCAGTCCCTCCTGGCTTCAGAACACGGCACCAAGGTGATAGGTACAGCCAGCACCACAAATAGCTATATCATGGTTAGTGGCCAATTTTGGAGTTTAGGAATAGGTCCTCAGAGCCAAAACTAAAGGCTCATATTTTTAAATGCCCATGTTTGTTCATAGGGAGCTGAAATCAAACAGGTTGGATATAGCTGGTCATAAAGGACATGCCATATTCTTGTTAGGAGAGTGTGAATGTGGAGCATCCAAAGATCTGCATCATCTATACGAGACACACAGAGGCAAGCAACTTGTCCTTCTCAGCCAACCATGGCACTTTAATGAGGAGGGGCTCACAGGACCCAGGCACAAGGGCCTCAAAGCTGTGGCAAGTGGACAGTACATGTCCACGTAGTAGCTTAAAAGTCTTAAAGTTGAAATGGTGCCTTGGGAAGAGGTAAACCAAGTCCAGCGTTAGGATGGACGTCGTGTGCCGGATCAAGAGAGAGTTTTGGAAAAAGCCATGAGGATGACCGTCACTGCAACTTGACCAACCATCCCACTGGCCACTAAGGACTGGTGGGGGGGAGAGACAATAGGATCCCCATAGGTGCCAGCAATTATAGGGGGCTGAGTGAGACCATATGTGAAGACAGAAATTAGATGGCTGGGACTCAGAAACCAGGTAGACAAACAGGATCAATGGAGCAGGTATTTCATTCATTCATTTAACATGTATTTATTCTCAGTACTGAGAGGGATACAGTCAGACCCAGAGATGACTTTATAGAGTCCTAAATATATTAGGGGTGTTGGAAAATCTGCAGCATTTGTGAAGAGGAAGAAGTTCAATAGGCAAACAGTACAAAGGGGCTTAGCAGCAAACCAGTGTCTAATCATGGCAGATCTCACATTTATTGAGCAACTACAGTATCAAACCCACATAACAATCCTATAAGTTTGTTATTATTACTCCATTGTACTGATTAAAAACATTGAAGGTCAGAGACATTGATTACAAGTTTTCACAGATGAGGAGAGGCAGAGGGAATTCAACTCACCTTTAAGGTTGCTCTTCCCTTCCTCTGCACTGAACGACACCAAAGTCCTGTGCATATGAAAGCATCAGGAAGGCCTGGAAGCAAATGGTAGGGACTCATCCAAAGACTTTATTTGGGTACAGGATACCACTCTGTAAGGAAGGGCCAACCCCGGCCTTTTGAAGAACTAGGACATTAAGTAGAGAATCAAGAGTCACTCAGGAAAGAGGGCACAAGGCAGAGGTCTAGCTGCTGAGCCTAGGAACAAAGCCCCAGAGGAGCCACAGTAAAGCTGAGCCACTGGCCTCTGGGCCTAGGTCTCACATTCCAACTATGGGCATGATTGTCTAGGGTGCCCAGATAAAGGACAAGACACCCAGTTAAATTTGGATTTCAGATAAATAATAAAATTTTTTTTAGTATTAGTCATTTTTTAGTATTGCATGGGACATATACTAAAAAATTATTCATCCAAAATTCAGACTTAACTGGGCATCTTTTATTTTTATTTGCTAAATCTGGCAGCCCTCATGACTGAGCCCTGACCTGAGCCACAGGTGGGGATGAGGGGCCCCAGCCATGAGGGCAAGAGGGGCACAGGGACAAGGAACCTGGCAGACAGCTATCAAAAAAACACAACCCCATTTGTTTTTTTGGTTTTTTTTTTTTTAAGAGACAGAGTCACGCTCTGTTGCTCAGGCTGGAGTACAGTGGCTGAATCATAGCTCAATGTAACCTCAAACTCCTGGGTTCAAGCGATCCTCCTGCCTCAGTCTCCTGAATAGCTAGAACTATAGGTGTGCACCACCATGTCCAGCTAACTTTTTAATTTTTCTACTTTTTGTAGAAACAGGGTCTCACTATGTTGTCGAGGCTGGTCTCAAACTCCTGGCCTCAAGCAATCCTCCCACCTCAGCCTTCCAAAGTGCTGGGATTACAGTTATGAACCACCATGCCCACCCCTTCCCCCCCCATTTTCTTTTAACAAAACGTTTTCCACCATTATATAATTTTGCGATTACAGAAGACATTTGGTAAAATTCAAAATGTATTCTTAATGATTAAAAACAAAACAAAATTAAGACCAACAGGAGAAAACTACTCTTGGTAGAATAGGAATGGGCAGCCTTAGCATGATAAGCATGACAAAAAACATGGATCTGGAAAACAGTCATCTCGTGCTTAGAATTGCCATGGAGGGGATCCGTGTTCCAGCTGGTAGAAGGGTAAAGATGGGGGTCTCCTCACTGTACAAATTGTAATCCAATGCCTTTTCCTTCTGAAACTACCTTTTGATGACTTGGCTATTGAGATATTACAACTTAAGTGGATTGTTGCAGCCTGGACAGCTGGCAACCATTTATAATATTCTTTCTGTGAGTAAATGTCTTCCAAGTGTCCTGCAGTGATCTTACACATGAGTTCTGGCAACACAACTTGTTAATTGGGGTCTCCCTACATGACCCTGCACCACTTGGCATGTGTCCCACTGTCCAGCCTCCCCTCACTCAGCCCACCCACTCGTGGCTCCTCTTTCAGTCCTAGAACACCACAAGTTCTTGCTGTGTCGGGGCGTTTGCCCAGAATATCCAGCCCTGTGGGACTCTCCACCTCTGACTTCTGGAACAGCTCTATCTCCTCTTTCAAGTCTCCTTGAACAGGCCTTCCCTGATAACTGCATTATCTAAACATCATCCACCCAAGGACCCTGAAAATTACCTTCATTTTTATCAATTTATAAATTGATATTTATTGTTTGTCCTTCACTAGAATATAAACTGTCAAGGGCAAGGCTCATCTCTGTTTTACGTTTCACTCTTTATTCAGAATCTAGCACAGTGCTTAGCACAAAATAGGTGTTTATAAAATGAATAAAATGTGTAAAATGAATGAATGCAGGATCTGAATAAATAAGTGAGTGAATAAATGCTTCCATCTTTCCTCTGCAAATCATGTTTTGTTCCGAGTTTATTCTTTGTGATTAAGACAAGATCTTTTGTCTGCTCATGTTAGCATATCTTAATTGTACGTAGATGTGCATCAATTTATCTATTCATTTTGTCTTTCATTTGAGAGCCCCTTATGTATCAAGCACTGTGCAGATTCTGGTTTTTGGGTTTTGGGTTTTTTTTTTTATTGTGATGAACCAAATTCAACTCAAAGTAAAATCAGAAAACACGTGATGCGATGGCAAACATCACGGGCTATTGTGGGTCAACAAAGTATTTTATATAAATCAATTCCTCTTGCCACATGAACTTCACAAGGCCCAAGTTTGTCAGTTGGACCTTTTGCCTCCAGCCCCATGTGCTTTGTGGCTTAAATTTGACAACCCTTGGGAAGACAGGGAATTGCCAGAAAGGGCTTCAAAGTAGAAAGGTATAAAATGGAGACGGGGAGTTTGGAAGAGATGGCAAATGAAGGGGAGGCAGAGTTTATATTAGCTGTGCTGTCATTTCCCGGAGCAAACATGATCAAACTAGTCACCTTCCCCAAACACTTCTCTGCAGTCACAGAACCTGACTTTCCTCATCCTTCCTTCGTGGGTTAGTTTCATGGCGACCATTGAATGTACTGACTGTCTCTAGCCTAATTTGTGGATACAATTTGTGTATATGTTCTCCCCAGCTTTTCCAAACCTGCTAGCCCATAAGAGCTGCTTCTTAGAAGAACTGTAATGGCTTAGCTCTATCTTATCTGGTATCTTTACCTTCCCAGTACATGCCTCTTGGAGAAAGGGCTTAGGGTACACAGGACTGGCCTCTTAGTCTGTCTGGGCCTTTATATCCTACAGTAGGTAATTCAGAGCAGAAATGAAAAAGAAAATTATCAAAAAGCAAATAAGAGGGGAAGAAAATACAGAAGTGCTGTCAAGGTCACCGCTATATTTTTGGTGCAAGATCACCCTAGGTGAAATTATTTTAATTTACCAATTTGCAGAGATAAAAAATATCCCACTGTGAAAACCACAGTATTCACAGTAGCGTGTGGCACTGATGATCTGTACCATATGATAAAACAAATCGAGATCAGGCGTTTGCAAGACCATCTCATGGTGGGGGAAAAGGCATGTGAACAGTTATAATATGGTTAACGGCATTGCAAGGCTGATCTCACTAATTTTACAATTCTCTTTTACGCATAGGTTATCATACTAATTAGCTACATCTGGAATATTTGTCATTTTAATAGCACGATTTCGCATTTCCCTTTGCTTTAGTTCTGCAGCCTCCAACCTGAAATTCAGAGGTTTCAACAAGTTTGAACACGTCGAATGCTCTGGATGAACTGAAACAAGTCACTTTGGAGTGGGAATACCTTTGAGTATGGCTTGGTGGAAAGAGCATAGGCTTGGAAATCACATGTTTCAATTATAATGGCAGTGTAAATGCTGGCAATTTACTTAATCTCTCTGAAAGTGTTTCATTAAAAATGGAAATATGAAATCTAACTTGTGGGTTTATTGTGAGGATTAAAATAATCTCTCTCACATGCCTAACATTTAGTTCAATAAATGGTCCATATATAGTAATAATAAAGAACAATTCCTTTTTTTCTACTCTTTTGATAGTTACAAGATTCATGTGGGTACACCTAGTAGGAAATAGGAAATTCAAAGATGTTGGGAAGAATAACTTCATATCCCGGAAATTTCGAGCATTCTTTTTCTTTCCATGCCTCTTGGGCAAATCAGAAGTTTTGCAAATGTGGCATAGTAGAAGCTCATACTTCTCAAAGATATGTCAGAGAAAGCCAACAATTTGCTGCAATTGGGAACAGAGATTTTAGGTGAGAAAATAAAAATCACTGACCTTGGTTTCAAGTCCAAGGCATGTTTAAATATTTTATTATGGACTAAATACTTTATGAGAACTAGATCCAGGACTTACCTTTTAATCATGCGTACACGTAGGTGACGTGCGTCATGGAAATGGGAAAGGTTAGAATATTGGCCTGTAGAAGTGTATTATAATCTGTATTGTACTAATGTCAAGTTTCATTATTGTTGTTTTTGTTATTGTTAAAATATAGGTGGAATCTGGGAAATCTGCCAACAATAATAATGATTATTGTTCCTAAAGTAATAACGAAGGCAGAAGAAAGAACTGCAAAAATGTGGTTTACTCACATAAAACTCATGCCAATTATAGTTATAGCCATCTGGAAAGCTTATCATTTATCCTTAATATTTTCCTCCAGAAATTAATACCAGCATGTAATCTGAAAATTTGACACAATAAAATAGGAACTAAGCTAAATTCTTGACAATGATTGCTTATGAAAATTTTGAAACTTTCTGGTATTTCATGCTGAGAAACCTGATGACATCCAAAAGTTATTATTTCCATCTTTGTTTCTGGTGTCTCAACAAGATCCTTATTTTCCTTTCTGGGAGAAGTGATTAATTGTCCCTTTCCCCAAACCAAACAGACAGAGCTTTAGAAACAGCGTAGGAACCAAATGTAGTAAGCCCCAAATGGAGTATTCTGTACCAAATGGGACTAGGCTACATTCCAAGTACAATGGAACTAACCACTAGACACACAGACCCTTTATGATGTTTCCCCTCACTGCTTCTGCCTCACACACCTGAACTCTTGGCAGGTCCTGAGAGGTATTCTCCTCTATTCTACCCCCAGAGATTTGAATAGACTCCCAATACTAGAACATTCCTTCTCCCTTCTTTTCTTACTTATCCTTCATGCTCCATCTTAGACATCCCTCCAGAAAACCTTCCCTAACCACCCCTTCTTACCATTGACCACCGTAACCAAGGCTGGTTTTAATGTTCCTCCTTTGTGCTCCCATCACAACTATCAAGGAGAATTTAGATGACCTGTTAACAAACCGGTTGCCATAAACTGCTGAGGACAAGGTCTGAGTCTGCTTCACTGTTTTGTTCTCAGCACCCCATCCACAGTAGGCGCTCAATAAGTATTAGTTGAATTAATGGGTTTTAGGAAGCCCATCTTGAAACCATTCACAATAAACTGATTCCTCCAGAGAACAAAGCAAATTGCTCATCATCCAGCTAATTTCAATAATATAGGCAACCTAAATTGCTAATTTAGACTTGAATTATATAGTTTGCTTTTGATAAAACTTATCAGCCATCATTGTGTCACCACTTTGCCGTGTATTATGATTTAGTTTCTGATCAAAGCAGGAACAACCAAGATACGAGAACAGGAATATGCTGGCTCTGCCATTAACCTCGGTGGCTTTGTGGACGTGCCCCAAGCTTCAGCATGCTTTATCACTGTCACCGCTACCCTACCTGTTCCAGGAAGGAAGATGAATGAAGAAACGTAAAGGTCCAGAGACAGCCCACAGGCCCATACATAGGATTGTCATAGGAATAAATACGGGTAATTTTGCAACTAAATATTGTTGGCATTCAACACCACAGCCTCTTTACATTCTTTCTTTCCATCACTTCCCCTGAAATATTCACATTGGCTTCCATTGTTTCCCTGTGGGTCTGAGAGGCTCTGTTGAGGTTTTACAATCCCCGTTTGCAAACTCCTACTAACCAAACCCATAAGGTCAGTACCTTTTGAACCCAACTTTAGCTACTCCCCAAGCAGGCCAATTAAGGAGCCCACCTGCCGTAGATTGTGTTGCCTCCCAGAATATGACCACATATGGCTTCTTTAAAGGGGGGAAAGATGAATAGCAAAAACACGTGTTTATACTTAAACCTGTTATGCACAAGGCTTTCAACCCTTTGGTAAGGGAGTTCCAGCGGGGTTACGAGTGTGTCTGCTGCCTGTAAGAATGATTGTCTGTCAAGTGGTTTTGCAGACTCCACAGAATCCCTAAGGGAAGTCGGGGGGAAGCAGAGGGATTGTAACCTGGAAACCAGGACAAGTTGAGGATTCATTCTCACCTTGTGACATCTGCAGTTGGGGAAATGAGAAGGCTGCAGAATGATCTCATTCACTTGAAGCCAGAGACTCACACCTCCTCCCCTGCCCCTCTGCCTAGAATCTGTCTATTTTTAAAGGTGAGGAATCTCAAAGGTGCTTCAAAAATCTCAAGTGATACTCACAAGGCCAAAGTCCCTGGTTCAGTGACTGCATCTCCCGAGAGGAGAGTCAGAGCTTTGTCTTTGCTTTCTGTCTCTCATGCAGAGAAAATGTTAACAGCCATTTGAGAACTGCAATTGGGTTTATCTCAGCTACTTTGGTACCTTCCATCAGGTCCCCAAGAGTAGGTATTTTGACCAGGTGCCGAGGTCATTTCATGTCTTTTAACTAACCCTCTGAGCCTGGTAATCCCAAATGAATAATCTCTTAGATTTTTCTTCTCACACAAAATTCACTTCAGTATTTTACCTAAAATTTGTATTTTGTTAAGTACCTAGGGACTGCAGCTGAAACCAGTCTTTAGTTTCTGCTATTGAATCTATAAGAAATCTATAAGAACAACAGCTTTACCTTATGAAAAATGCCAGTGTGAGGAACATAATAGGATTGAACAAGACTTCAGTTAGATCCACTTTTCCCCCATTGACTTTGGAATGCAGCTTGGAGTGTCTCCTTATTATGAGACCCGTCTTGGTTAGGGGGATGAAAAATTCTGAGCAGAAGGTTAAATGAATGTGTGCAGGTGGAGAGACAGAAAGCCTTCTACTCCCAGCGTTTCCATTTCCCCAGATCATCAGCCCAAACTCTCAGCCACACAGTGCCATTTAGGTCAGGGAATTGGTCACATTTTCCTAATCTATAAAGCAGAGGGAGTGAGGGTGGAATAGACTAGCTGGTCTTTAAGGCAGAATTGCCCAACTGCTGCGCCATGACACTCTGGTACGTCTCCAGTAGATTACAAGTGTACCAAGATATTGATCAACCCTTATGATGATGGGGCACAGTCTTGGATAGCAAAAGTCTCTAGGCCAATCATTTCCAGCTACAAGCATCCTGTTCTGTGTATGCCAATGTTCTGTAAAAAGTTATTTTCATTTTGCATGTCTGCCATGATGTGAATAGATGTTAGAAAACACTATTGCAACTGGTTTAAAGTCTTTTCCAGTTATGTTATTCAATTATTCTTTTCATATTTGTTTTAATTAAGACCTCATTAGTAACCACTACAGGGCTACTGAATACTGAGGGGGGAAGTGGCACTTTGTGTTCTGTATGATGGCACTCCCGGAGTTGTACAATACGTAACAGGCACAGCCATACTCTACACCCTGAAACAATAAGCCCAACGTGAAAAGAGAAGAAACACACAACAGAGACATAGTAGGTGCTAAAGTAAATTTTTTTAAGCAAAGACGAGCTTGCCCAAGGTTCTAATGTTTAGGACCATCACTGGGAAATGGGAAAGTCACAGTAACCAAAGGGACTCATTTTCCCTTAAGGTGCTCATCTTCATGGAAACCTAGCAGATCTCTTATGAAAAACAGAGATGAAAACACAATAAAACAAAAGGGGAAATAAAAAGGAGATGCAAAGTCTCTCCCACTTAACTCTCAGAAAGTTTTGAAATTGGGCAAGTATCCTGCCCTATAGCATAAGCGAAATGAGGAGCCCACGTTCAGTAGAGGATGCATGCTTGATGGCAGAAGGGAGAGATCACTGAGTGCAGAACTGTGTGGATACTTACATTTTCCTCTGACCAATGCGTCGGGGAACTTGGTTTCCTCAAGAAACAGAAGCTATAGGAAATGAAAAAAACAGCCCAAATTAAGAGTTGAAAACACTTGGCACGCTGCAAGAAACTGAGAGTGTGAGAACACCTTGTTCCTAGTAGAATTGTACCGCTGGTAGAAAAAAGATGTCTCCTACCATGAACCAAGGAGAATTGGCTGAGCAGAGTTGTGGAGAGGGGAGAAGTGACATTGAGGTGGCAAAGTAGGTGTAAAGAGTGGGAGGTCACATACTTTCCAAAGGAATGGGGTGAAATCAGCACCTTTGCAGACCTTCAGATAGAAAAAGCTAAAGGCAAAGACAACGTTGACTCCGATTATTTATAGGGGATTTTTTTTCCATCTCTTTGTACTTGTTAATTACTTATAATCTTGCTTGATTTTAAAAGGCATATGTACTCCTTGTGGGAAGTTTGAAGAAAATGGAGAAGTATAAACAAGAAAAAAATTTATCCTTAATACTACATGCAGAGATAGTCACTCATTATTGCATAGGTAAACTAAAATGTACTTAGCCATTCTCTATAGTTGGACATTTAGGCTCTTTCAAATTTTTCATTGTTATAAATCCTCCAATAAACATATTTTCCCTATCTTTGATCATTAGGAAACAACTATGTTTTGTGCCTGTTCCTGGTTATTTATTTAGGATGAATTCTTTTCTGAGATAGTCTGGGTAAAAAAAAAAGTGTGAACATCTTAAGATCCTTGATGCATACAAATAAATGAAATGCTTTCCAGAACTCCTTGTACCAATTCCCCCTAACATTAAAGAGCTCTTCTTTATGTCCCTGACTAGCATTGATTATAACCTTTCTTACACCTTTGCCAAATTGATGTGACATTCCTGTAGTTTTAGTTGTATTCAGTCAAATCTTTTAATGTTATACCAGAAATAGAATTTTCCCACATAAATTTTAATGGCAAAAGAATGCTCATGAATCTCACCTGGGGAATGAAGGGGAGGTAGAGGGAGTGGAAGGAAGATCGTGGGGTAGTGGTCAGCATACTACAGACCTTGTGCCAAATCCAGCTTGCTGCCTATTTTTGTATGTCCCACAAGGTGAAGATGTCTTTTCCATTTTTAAATGCTTAAAGACAATACCAAAAGAAGAATATTATTTTGTGACATGTGAAATATGAAATTTAAATTTCAGTGCCCATAAATAAAGTTTTATTGGAACACATCCATGCTCATTATTTATGTATTGTCTGTGACTGCTTTCACACTGCAACAGCAGAATTGAGTAATTGTGATAGAGACATTGCTCACAAAGCCTAAAATATTTACCATCTGGCCCTTTACAGAAAAAGTTTGGTGACCCCTGGTTTAGGCAATCACTTAACCCCTGCTGGGGAGTACAGTAATGTTCAAGTTAGTAAGAAGTAGTTGGATTGCTTAAGTGTCTTTAGTAAGAACACCAGTTCATCTAAGATATTCATGCTTTTCACCTCTTAGAAGTGTGAGATTACAAGAGAGTGGCACTGAGCAGAGGTGAGCATAGTTCAGATGTATAGCAAAGGAAATAAATGGAGAACCAAATTGTTCTTACAAGGTAGTTTCAAAGCACAAAAGGATTTGAAACTGTCATCTGAGCTACTGAATTATTTGTTTGTCTTGCTGACAGAAAGTGGTCAAATTGAATTCAAACTATAAGTCTTTCTGGAAACTCACAAACACACACACCCACATATAGGGTGGGTGTGTGTATAATTAGTATTATATATTATACAAAATGTATGTTATCATATATATGTGTAATTATTATATTCTAGAAGAGAGCAAAACAAATCCACAAATTCACTCAGTAGCAGAGGAAGGTAGAAAAGTTCTGGTCTGAAGATTAGGAAATTTAGAATTTAAGGTAGAGTCTGCCATTAATTTGTCATGTAACCTTGGGCAAACTGTCTGTCAGGTATGAGAGGTGAGCTGGAGGAAGTTAATGTTTCTTCCAGCTCTGATATTTACTGAGTTTGCTTAGTCTAATTCAGTGCTGCCTGGACCAACAGCATCAGCATCACCTAGGAACTTCTTAGAAATGCAAATGCCCGGGCCCTAACTCAGGCCTACAGAATCAGAAATTCTGGTGGTGAAACCCACTGTTTGGTTTTAACAAGTTCTGCAGATGATTATGTTGAACACTCAAGTTTGAAAAGCACTGATCTAAACTGTGTTTTTCTCTTAAAAGAGAGATTTTTATTTTAAAACATGTCTAAAAGTAATCATTATCTTCTTCTCCCTCTTAAATAATACAAGGACCTAAGAATGCTTTAATTCAAATCACCTTGATTCAATTTAAGATCTTTTTGTTTGATAATCTCTAGTGTCTCACATTGTGTCTAGGGGCATGTTTTTTAATTATCCTGTTCAGGACTTAGTGTGTTTTATGGAAAATTTCAATTGTTGTAGGTTTGATAATATTGTCCCTTCTTCATTCTCTTTGTTCCATTACCAGAACTCATATAGATACACTTTATACTTTTGCATGCTCTCCCCCATGTGTCTTAACTGCTCGTTCATATTTTCCATCTCTGAGATCTATAGTGTGGGTGATTTCCCCATATTGATCTTCCAAGTCTACCAGTCTTCCTTCAGCTGTATCTAATCAGTCATTTAACTCACCCACTGAGTTCTTAATTTCAACATCTATACTTTTCATTTCTATAATTTCTATTTAGCTCCTTTTGAAACTGATATTTTTCCCATAGACCTGTTTTAATTATAGTATTTATTCCTTTTTTATTTCTTTAATCCATTTTAAGCATATTAATATATAGTATTTTCTAATATGTTCTCTTATTTCCCTTTTTTAGAGTATTTCTTCTCCTTTTTCTTGCTGTCTATAAACTCACAAATTTGTAGTCTTTGTATAGTGAACTCAACCTCACTGAGGGTTGTTTATCTTTGGGAGTCCTGTAAGCACTGTATTTTAAGAATGTCTCACAGAATCATTCTTATTTCCTTTTGCCAGGATCCTTAATTTGTCAATTATCTTGGATACATTTTTATGTTAAATTTTTGCCCAGAATTCCTGTACCACATGAGCTGAGTAAATTTGGACATTTTGCCAACCCATGCTAGAGGTATTGGGTTTTGATTGCTTGCCAATGACTGTTTTGACACAATAAAGCTCCTGGAATAAAATAGCCCAACAAACACCTACTTCTCCAGACCTTTAGTAATGGATAGTTTTTTAAGGCTCTGATCCTTACATAGGGAACACAAATCCATCACCCTCACCTTATGTAGGTCAAGATCAAGTTACCTGTTCCCATGCAGGGCCTATAATTATACCTGCTTTGCTTATAGTTTTTATTTCTCTCTTCCTGTCTGATAGTTATTTAACAAGGCAGTAAAGTTACACTTTAACAAATAGGATTTTAACACAGGATTCTAAATAGAATATCAAAATTTCTCCTTAAGCCTTATGTCAACATGTGCTGAACTAATTTTAAAATCAAGCCTATTTTTAGCACTTGCTTCAATTCAGTCTAATTTTCAGTCAGAGATATTTGGTTCTACTCTGTTTTGTTCCTGGGTCTCCAACTTAATCACCAGCAAACTGTTTTTGCCCCAATCCCCAATTCTCCCTATTCACTTGGTTCTCTCATTCTCATTTTTTCTGATACACAAACACACACACACATCAGAGGTGCCAGTTAAATTTCTCACCTAAGCAATTACGTAGTTTCAAGGAAGAGATTCTCCTCTCCCCCTCTTCCCATTGTAACCCCCAAGGCTCATGTCCTTTCTGATCTTGCTTTCAGACACTAAGTACTTCCACCCCTATCTCAGCCACCTCTCAATACCATCATGTCCCCTTGTGTTGATGGTGCTCTAAATGGTGCTACAATTCCTAATCAGCTGCCAGATCCAAGTTCTGATAGCTCCATCAAAGTCAGAGCCCTTTCTGTTCCAAGTGGAACAGGGACTTACCCTCTGAATATGAGATCAATAATTTAGCTGCCCACTGACTCCAGCTCTTAGGTTTATTCAAAGGTAGCTTTGATACTGCAGGTTGACTGTTTCCTCTGCCATGGAATTTCTGCCATGTTCCCCAGTAATTGACCTGAGGGAAACTAATAGGCAATATTATTAGCCTCGTTCCTTTGATTTCATTGTGTTTAGAGGTAGGGTGACCATAGTACTCAGCTTCCAAACTGAGATACTTTTGAGCATGAAAAGGAGCACTTTTGTAATTACAACAGTATGACAGGCAGAAGGCAGGACTGTACTGGTCAAACTAACCTACTTTCAGGGCCTTATGTATACAGGAACCATAAATGTTTGCCTTGACCTCCTAAAGTTCCAGATATGCGCCCTCACACGTGTGTACTATATACAAGGGCTATCTGGAGAGTATCCAGCCATGTAACAATTCTCGTTGTACTAACAATGGCTAGATACTTTCTGGACAACCCTCATGTATATATGTACACAAATTAGGTCCCAATATGACCATAACTCTGTAAAGGAAGTGGGCTATACAGTTATGTTTCCTAGGGTAGGTTTTGTTTGATGAGACTAAAGGGGTGTAGCAAACAAGTATGACAAACGAGGCACCAGTCAGTAGGGACAGATAGAAACAAATAGGAAAAGGAACAAAGAGATACCATTGGCTCTACAGTTAGAGTAGCAGTTTAGCCCTCTTCTTGTATAGTTGCTTTGGCTGAATCGTGCTCTGCCAATTTGCCACTGAGCTAGACTGAGAATATTATGAGAAAAAGCTTTATGAGATATTTTGCTATACTTACTGTCATAATGTTTTTGAGGACATAGTTCATTACTTTACAGCTTCCTCTTTATAAGAACTTATAGGCGAAATTTCTCACAATTTGGTCTCGATACCAAAAACTTACGTCTATTCTGAATGATTTCTTAATATTACGTTTATTTTATGGGCCCAGAATTATGTGACTACCTTTTTTTTGTTTTGCAAACTAGGAAGCTCAGAATAAAAATTGTGGCCTCTGGTAAATGTATATTGTGTGTGTCAACTCCTCTTTTTTTACATTATCCTATCCTTATTTTTCCTCTAACCAGATTACTCATCTATCTATATTTTATTTCACTTTTAAAGTTAAAGACACTTCAAATGGAATGGGAATCCCGTCTATCTCTTTGCTAATACATTTACTTCTCTTTCTTTTTAAACTGTTGTCTTACTTTGATGACTATAGAGATATAAACTTTATTAAACCAGTATTATATTCAAAGATGCCCATGTAAGCATAGATTTGGACAGGACTTTTCACTTTGTGAATGAAAACGTGGCAGAAAAAATTCAGGTATATGTGTCAGCAGGCTTAACTCAGACAATTCTTCTTAACAAATATTCTTCATTAAAAAATCTCACTTGACTAATTTTACTTTCAAATGCCATGAACACTGTCACAAATCATTTAGCATTTCTTGAAGTAAGAATCTGTTATGAGGAACATGCTATAATGATTTGGACACCATCCTGACATTTTATTCCCTTGGTATAGGGTTTCTGACAAGCTATGCTTAATGGGAAAAAAAACGTTTATAATAAAGCTGCAACAATTGACTATAGTGTAAATAGAATTTCCCAATGCAGTCTACTTCCACCACTTTTATTTTTCTATTTCTGAAAACTGTTTATTGGCCATTAGATCCAAATGTGGAGTGTGGCCTTTATTACCTTGCAGGAAGGTATTTCAAGATGTGCTATATAAATCCCCTACTGTCCCTGTGTTTCCTCTCACCAACAGTTCGGTCATCTGGATGATAAATAAGCTCATGCTGGTGTTAGAGTTTAACTAGCAATGAATTTCACTTTATTGCAATATTTATGAAAGCTTTTTAAAATGTGGTTAAGTGAAAGTCTTCTCCTGGGCTGCAATCAATATTTCTTAACATGAGGTAGAGAATCCAAATCTTCAGAGTTTTTCTCTACCAGTGAGATCTACACTGCTTTCTTGACAAAGGACCTCAACTTTATTAGCCAGGAAGACTCTTCACATTAAAAATACTTTTTATAATTTGTTTATTGTTATTATTAAAGTTATGATGTCTGGTTTTTGCTTTTCTTTTCTTTTTCTTTTTTTCTTTTCTTTTGTTTCCTCCCTTTGGCTGTAAAGGAACATGCAGCCAGGGAATTGAGGCCAAGAAACCTGAGTCACAATAATTACCATTTCCAGCCTGCAACACTGTGTTTTCTATTAAGCCTGTAGAGCAATTAGCAATGTTTTATAACAGCTGTGAGAATTGTTGCTTGACCTCGTCTGATTACAATTCTGACACTTTTAAGAATAAATTGGTAAACAAGCGTTGGCTTCAGAGGCCCTTTCAGAGTTTGTAGGAGAGGAGTTGGCCTGTGGGGAAGGAGTGTCTTTGACAGAAATGGGCTCAGAGGTGGCCCAGGCTGAAGAACAAACGATCCAAGAAAAATGTTGTCTTGTTAGCATGCAAGGACAGCTGCTTTCCTTGGGCTGGGACTCAAAGGTAAAGCCCACGTCAGCATTTGACAAACCTAAAAAGACACAGCCAGGCATGTCCAAGGTGAGAGAAAAGATAGTCTTCTTATTCCTGGAAATAAATTGAGAGAGTAACTCCTAGACAGGGGAAGGAGTCCAGCTCTTCCAATTTTTAACTGTCCGATTGCAATTTTAGTCTTTGCAAGGAGCCCTTTAAGTGCCTCTGTTGCGCCAATAAAGTGGCCTTCTGGTTCCAACATGGTCCTGCTGTGATCTACAGGAAAGGCAGAGAAGGTCCCAAATGTGGTATGTGACAGTGTGCTAGGTACCACAGGTTTTGGAGCCAGCTAGAACTCAGGCTGAATCCCAGCTCACCTGTGATTTGGCTATGGATGAGTCACGTCAGTTCTCTGAGCTTTAAATTCCTTGTTTGCAAACGAGCAATCATTTTTTCAAATACCAGCCAGAGAATATGAAGTAGTAAGAAAAAAAATTGGCAGATTAGACAAGGAGTTAGCAAAAAGTTCACGGGCCAAATTCAGCCTACTGTCTCTCTGCATAAATAAAATTTTATTGGAACTCAGCCATGGTCATTAGTTATAGACTATGGCTGCTTTCATGCTACAGAGTTCAGTAGTTACAGCAGACAGAGATCCATATGGCCAGCAAAGCCAAAAATATTTACTATCAGGCTCTTTACAAAAAAAAGCTCACCAACCTCTGGACTAGATTATTTGGGGTCTTCATCTGTAAGGATAATCTGCAAAGCAAAACCTTTATGATCATTGTCCTTGCCAGAGGTTTCAAACACAATGTTATAGCACACTGTTTAACAGTCAGTTGTGAGGTGGGTTCCACATAATTTATTACTTGTAAGCAAAATTTAAAGTAATACCATTTGCAAATAATTTTCTTCTTTTCTAAATCAGTGCAGGTTCAAAGTGATTCATGCCACACTATTACTCTCACTTGCATGCTAATATGTTTTTTTAAGAGAGAGAGAGAGATAGAGGGGGACTTATGGTTAGTGTTCTAGGTATCACCACATCCTTAGCTGTGCCCAGGGAGTGTGCAGCTTGTCATTTCACATATATCTCAGGCATTAGTTAGAATTCTTTCTGCTGTAGATAAGAGAATGTCCAGATAAAAGTGAATTAAACAGTACAAACATGTATTATCCCATTTGTCAGGAATCTCACAAGTGGGTAGCTCCAAGATTGGATCAGTGATCAAACATATCAAAGCTATGGGCGCAATTTCTGCAACTCTCCTGAACATCTCAACCTAGTTCCATGATACCTCCACATCCTTACCTGATAATGTTCAGAGGAGAAAGGAGGAATAGGTAAAAATGGGGTTTGCTCCACAGAAGTCTCTCTTTTTAATGAAAAAAAAATTTTGTTTTTTGCAGAATCCAGGAAGATTTCTCTTTGCCTTATTGGCCAGATTGTAGTCACATGCCCAAATCCTAGACCAACACTGACACAGGAAAGACAACTGCTAAAACTTAATTAAATCCATCACAACTCATCTCCTAGAAGAGGGCATACTGCCAACCTAACAAGGGAGAGATAGGAGGAAACGACTGTGGCACAGGCAATTAATAGCCTCACTCTATAGTAGCTTATGAAATGGCTTAAAGGGATTTTCTCTGTGACAGCTGTGGAAGTCTCTCAAACTTTGGAAAAATGCATTTTTCTAAGAACACACAAATCATTTGAAAAGATCTTAAAATCTAGGTCACTAAATCACTGGCCAATGAAATGCATTAGAGCAGTGTTTCCCAAAGTTCCCTGGAACATCAGCCCTTTTGGCAAAATATTCTTAAGGTCAAATAGATTTGGCAAATGTTGCCTACTATATTCTCATACCCCAAAATTTTATAATGCAAATTAGCATAGCAAAGTCTCTGAGAAGCCCTGCAATATACAACATGTTTTGTTTTGTTTTATTTGCCTTGTACATTTACAGGGGTTTTTATATGGCCCATAGAAATAAGAATCCCAGAAAAATGACCTAAGTTATTATCCCTAAAGATGAATTGGGAAAGTATATCTTTACCAAACAAAAATAGAAAACATCTATTTACCTCCCAGGGTACCTTGGGGAATTTCTCCCTTCAATAACTGTACATATGGGTCTCAAACTTCCTCCACCGCCTTTTCTCTGGAAATGCCTCTGGAAATGTAGTGAGGGTGCACAATTATTTTGGGCAAACCATTAAACTTGTCTAAGTACCAGGAGTCTCTAAGAGCAGATTGAACACAGTAGAGGTAGAATACAAACACAAATACAACTTTATGCTAGTTTTGCACAAGTCTAACCATTCTTATTAAGACGCATCCCCTTCCTCCCTTGTTGTATGAAAGGTCCTCTTCTACACTGCGCGTTAGAATTAGGAGAGGGTGACGATGGTTAAGGTTGGGCTTCCTCGTACCTAAAGTCCCTGTTCTCACTTTAAATCATTTCCATTCTTTTGTCCTGGATTTAGCTGTTTCTTCTGGTCCCCTCTCTCACTCCAACCCCCACTGTTTTTCTCCTCAGAGTATCCATATTGGACATAACATGGAGTTTGGAATTAAATAAATCTAGGCTCAAATTCTGCTTTCCTATATCCTGGCCACGTTACCTCTCTGAGCTACAAGACACTTATCTATAAAAAGCAGATAATACTTATCTCAAGGTAATGTTTTGAGAACTATATGATAAACACATAAATTGCTTATCAACAGTTTAAGACTAAAGCAGATATTTGTTGCTTTCCTTTATACGGTCTATAACTATGAAGAATAATAGCAAACATTTACCGAGTGTTTATGGTTTGTCAGGCAGTGTGCTAAATGCTTTATACTAATTATCTCATTTAATGCTCATAAGAATCTTCTGATGGGTGCTATTATCAGCTCTAGAAGCCTACGTAACTGAGCAATCTTGCCAGCTACGGATTCTAAAACAGATCTGTTGAACACTGTGGCTGTGCTCTCACCCCCTGAGCTATCATGGCAGAAACTACAAGCTGTCCAGCAAAACCCATTCTCCCTGTCTTCCACAGTACCTGTACTTTATCTAAACCCATGGCTAAACTACATTTCCCTGCCTCCCTTACCAATGTAGGCCAAGCAGCTGAGTTGCCTCCAAGGGAACAGGAGGAGAAGTCATGTGTGTCCCTTCGGGGCTGGGTTTCTAAGTGAGCAGGTGGTTCTCCATTCTCTCCTTCCCTTTTCACCATGTGGTTACAAACAATGACTAAGTTCTAGAGAGTGTCAGAGCCACCAAATGGAAGCCCTCCAGGTCTCTGGATCACCCACTGGAGGAGAGCTCTTTGCCTACCCAAGCATCCACTTTAGATGGTTACATAAGCAAGAAATAAGCTCCTACATTGTGCCAATTGGTGTTTGGGTTTATTTGTTACAGAAGTTTAGCCAACCCAACTAAGAAAGTCATCAAGACTTGGCTCTACTGTGTGTTCATTATGGCTCCTTGTCGTTACTGCTGTTGGCATAATGGTTTCCCTCACCAACTAAACTTGTGTCCCTTCGATATGTTTTTGCCTAGGAAGACTTTTCTTTTCCTATTCCTTCTCTTCTGCCTCTGCCCAGTTCCTTTCAGGATCCCTCAGCCCATTTTCTTTTTTTTTCCCCTCATAGCCAGTGTTTTCCACTACCACTGTCTCCTTCCCTTCTACTTAGCTCTGCCTTCATCCCTCCCAAAGCATCATCCCTTTCTTGATATCATCACTTAATCCCTTGACAGTATGAGACTCAAATATTCACAGAATGCATCTGTGTGACAACAGCACCCTCATCCTGTTCCCCAAAGCCCTCTGACAGTATTTAAAAGCACTTACAATGGCAATAGTCAGAGAAAGAAATATGGGGGAGAAAAGTAAGCAAGAAGTGAGAAAAAAAGATGCTCAAATATGCTCTCTCCCCATAAGTAATTTTACAGTCCAGAAGGAATGCAGTAAAGACTGCCAAAGCATGTGCTTAGGGATTTCACTGAAAGATAGGAGGATCTACTACAAAGGATATATAGGGAGTCCAAGAAGTTCAAATAGTAGGAAATAAGGTTTGAAACTTCATTTCCAGTTCCACTGAAGTCAAGATAAATTCATGGTATGTGTACAGAGTACTTACAACACTAAAGAAGAAAGATACAAGTTTTAAAAATCCATTGTGTGTTTACAGAAACCACAGTATATTATCACGGTCTTAGCCCTGGATGTCCTTCTCCTACAACAGAGAACAAATGGGCACAGCTCATGAAAGTGTCATCTTTATGGGAAGACTCTGTGACCAGAAGTTCTACTGGGAGCTTAGCTCAGAGCAGCACACTGGGAGCTGCTGTGGCTCCCGTGAGTGGGAATAAACATTGTCCTTCCATGTATTTTAAATGGACGACATTGGGCATAAGTTAACTTTCTTTTAAAATGATGGTGATTGGCCTGTGATTTAATATAATGAAGCCTTCTAGGACTACCAAGATACATATGACATTTTCCCTTAGGCTTGATGTTTCAAACTCTCTTATTATGTCTTTTGGATCCAGTTCTGGTGTTTGCTTGGATCCATTTTTCTTCCAGGCCAGCAGTTGTCATTGCTATCAGTTTTTGATATGGTGATTCTATTAAATCCACCCCTGAAGTTAAAATTTGGCTCTTTTAGAATTATGTCAAAAATAAGGGTACTCAGAGGAAGGCTCTAACAGCCTCTCCTATCTATGATAAAGGACACGTGAAGTTGCATTTGGTTGAGAGGAAGATGGGCCATCTGGACAGGGTAAACCCTTGTAAGCAGCTCCTACAAATGAGCCAACTAAACTGAAGGGAAAAAAGAATATTTAAAAAGGCCCTAAAATTATCATTATCATTATCATCATCATGGTCGTCATCATCATCTCTATTAACTAAAGATTAGTAACATGAGATGATGAATTCCCAAGGATTGTAGTCATTCACCTTAGGTTTGAATCCTGGTTCTAGTCCTTTTAGTTTTTGTCATCATGGGCAGATCAGAGCTTTAGAGTCTTTGTTTGGAAGGCAATGATAATAATACACCTCCCACAGATTGTGGGCTGGTGGTAAGAGTTAAACAAGATAACGTATGTAAAGGTGTCTGGCACATGATTGGTGCTCATTTTCAGTTGGGAATGTCCTCTCTCCTGCTGGATGTAATCATGGTGGAACTGTCACTAAAACCACCCCACGTTCCTGACCAAGGGGTGACTATGTGTGTGGTGAGAGGCCAATCTCACACTCTCTCTCCTGGGACTATGAAACAAGTGTGAGTCATTAACAGTGAAAAGTGGTAGGAGCCAAGTCTCTCTAGTGGCAGCTCCTTAAGTTCCTCATACCAGGCTCCAGAGAACTCTCCTGGTTTCTGTCTTTGCCGAGATCCAATTGTTCCGTTCTGCCTTAGAGTCTGGAATCCACTTAGTCTCTTTGCTACATAAATCCTCTTTTCCCCTTGAGTTAGCCACTGGAGAGTTATATCCTTAGATTCTAAGATCTGCCCAGTCTCCTTGCTACAAATATCCATTTCTCCCCTGAGTTAGCAATAGGGGCTTTATGAGCTTACACACAAAGAATACCAACTGAGACACCATGCTACCCTCTAGGAAGACATGATAATACTGATATAGAGGCACAGGCTGTAATGATGTATTCTTTACTATCACCCACCCCTCTGGCCCAAGGAAAAATAACCAAATAGTTTCTACCACCGTATAAAAATATCAGCTTTTAAAGACAATGGTGATAGATCTTCTAACAGTGTAAAAATGGCCCCATGCTGACAGCTGGGAGCTGAAACAAATTTCTTGCCTAACTCAGATTCTTTCTTCTTTAAGGTCAAAAGCAATAAGACTGTGGACCCAAGGGAAGCACTAAGTGGCCACAAAAGACAAGGGCTTGCCCTCTTCCACAGCAATGCTTAAAGAGCCTCATGGAACGTGCTAAGAGCTCTTTTGTCACAGAAACAATCTATAAGAGCTACTCAGGAATAGTGCCTCAGCAAGAAGGGCCAGCACTGCAGTGTTGACAAATAAGTAAGTTCAAGGATGTGGTTCCCAGCATGGCCAGGCCAGGGTAAGGTTCTACCCACTTACACCAACTAAAACTTGCCCTTGAAGCTTGTTCTTAACAAATAGGTCCCATGAGCCAAAGGAAGCTGTCAGTAGATGCTATGACCTGCACTCCCTAGAAGTCTAAGCCGGGAAAACACAGATAAAGCAAAGACAAAGAGTGAAAAGCTAAGGTCCAAGAGAACAAACTAAGAATTCACTGAAGCCAAGTGAAATTTAAAAAGAAACTCTTAAAATAAAAAATATTCCTTGTTTTTAGCACTAGACGTGCCAGAGGAAGTCGTATCACATGGAATCTGTTGCAACACAATCATTTCTAAACCATGAAAGGTGCTTGGTCTTTGTAGTAAGCCTAGAATGACTCCTTCTTTAAAATCACAAAATTATTTCAAACAGCAAATCATCCTTTCCAGGCTTTTTATTCACCTCTAGTTTATTCCTTCGACCACTTTCCACAGCTAAACTTTTTACTTTTTTCCATCCACTAACTTTTAACCTTATTCACTTTCAGGCAACCAGAATGAGGAATAGAAGATATACACCCCTAGCCAACTCTAACAACACTTTTATTTCTATCCATCATCACTTCCTTCCCTTCCCGCGCTGAAGAAGTATTTCCGTATCTGCCAGATGCAAATCTTTCCCCCACGTTCTCCATCAATGCCCCTTCTTTTCCTTGATGGCTCTGCCCTAGTGACAATCCTCCTTCTCTCTCCCCTGGACCTTCTCTACCCCTGCTTCTTTATCTCTTTCTCTCTCTTCCTCTGTCTCTCACATTCTATCTTTCTCTCTCTATTGGCTCCCCCACCACACATACATACACAGCCTATAGATAAAATAGAAGGTGTTTGGATTTTCCCCTTCTCCCACTCTTTCCGGGAAAAGAAGAGGTCCTATTATAATGTAACTCAAATCTGGAGAGGAGACAACCATTCTTTGAGCATAGTAAGCCACAGGTCCTTTAGGAGCAAGGCATTATTCTTTCCAGTGCTAACGGTCTGATTTTGTTGTAGGTGCTCTGCCTAGAGGCAGAGCCAGCTACATCATGTGTGGGACCCAGTGGAAAATGAAAATGTGGGTGCCTTGTTCAAAGGCAGGGAGAAAGTGCCATGAAAAGTAGTAACATATAGAATGTTGTCTTTTGTTCAGTGGCCTTTCTGTCGACCTGACGTGGTGTTTTTTATTTGCTATTTAATGGCACACTCCTTTAGGCACAGTGATACTTGCTGGATGTGTGCACACCCTCAGAGGTTCCCAGGGGCCCTGTCCTGTGACTCAGTGTACAACTTACCAACTGCTGGATTCCTTTCCTGCCAGTCCCTAAACTGACCTTCTTAGCTGGAGACAAATAAACCAGGCTTGCTTTCCCACAAGCCCATGTCTCCAACTCATGGTGCATGGGCAACCCCAATGGATGGCACTGTCCGTGCCAGGACATACTCAGTACCTGAATAGGGGGATACAGGAACCTCACCCCACTAAGTTGCCCACTATACTGTCATGGCACCGCATATACCTGCCTGGGTGGAGATGGAGGATGGCAGCATTAGCTAGGCAGGGGTGGGGAAGAAAAGGACAGGTGGGTCTGGATTTCCAGGAGGCAGGAAGAATAGGCAGACAAGAACCACCCCCCCCAGGGATGCAAGGACACCTAGCATGAGTTGAGGCTTTGACCTCCCCCCCAGGGTTTGCCCCCGTGTCTCATCAGACTTCACTTACAAAACACAAACTCAGAGATAAAAACGATTAATAATTTCCAGACAGTGATAATAGAACATGAAACCCCAAGCATGGGACCCTTCTAAGCACATGGCCCTACATGACAAGTCCATGAAGCTGGCCCTTCCTGGAGGTAAACCACTGTGTCAACATCTTACCCCGTCCCCTTGATCACCCTCATATATGCAACAACTTCCTAATAACCCCGTGTCCAGTTTTGATCCCATTCAATCCACACTACTTTCTGTCACCAGACTGTTCTTTCTGAAACGCAAGTCCGATTATGTCAAAAGAGCTAGAGGTGAGACACTGTGCACACGGCAAAATTTTTACCACCATGCTTGTGGCATAATCCCAGCATCTAATCTCTAACTCTTTGTGGGTATCAAGACGATCTTGATCGTCATTCCCCCCGTCATTCCTTCTGTGCACCCTTCAGTCCAGCCGTGCTAATGACTTGTATTTCTCCAAACAGGCTAAGCACTTTGGAGTTCCTCTACTTTTGCTTATAATATTCTTGGAATGCCTTTTTCTTTATTTTCAGTCTTGTGGAACTACCGTTCATTCCTCATGACCCATTTTAAGCATCACCTCCTTTGAAATTCCCAGTCAGAAGTAATCACTTCCTTCTCTCTGTATCCTTTAACCATTTATTGTGTACCACTGTCACTAAACCTAGTCATATTGTGTTTTAGTGTTGGCATACTCCCACTAGACTGAGAGGTCCACAATGAAAAGATTGCCTTGCTCCTTTCATATCCCCTCTGCCTAGCTCAGGGTCTAAAATACACAACAAATATGTATTGACACAACGAATCTGTTGAGCAGAGCTAGAATTCTCTCATATCAGACTTGCTCATAAAGTGAGGTAAACCCATACATACCAATAAATTTACAAACAGGTTATGAATGCCGAATCCATTAGAGCAGAATGAAGTAATTACAGAGCAGAAAAGATAGTTGGTATCTCATAATAAGGGAATAATATAAAGTATAAAACCTCTCTTGCTCTCTTTTCTCAGAGGAGTCTAGAATATGGAACTCATCAAGCTTAAGTACCAAACAGAAGCAAGTCAAGTGCCTAACCTGTTATTTATATATCTCCCTCTTGTGGTAATTAGAGAGACTTCATTTTCTTCTACAGTAGTCATAATTAGAACTTAATAGAAACAAGGCATACTTCATTTTAAAAAAATAAAACCTGCAACATTCATGTGATTTGAAGTTATTAATCCAGCAAGTTTCAGCTATCTGTGTCTCCTTAAGGTCTTAGTCATGAACATATAGACAAGAATATACAATTGACCCTTGAACAACATGGGTTCAAACTGCATGGGTTCACTTACACACGGGTTCTTTTTCAACCAAACAGGGACAGAAAATACAGTATTCATGTGATGTGAGACCCACACATATGGAGGGCTGACTTTTCATTTACATGGGTTCCGCAGGACCTGACTATGCTTGGATTTGGGTACACACGGGAGATCCTGGAACCAATCCCTCATGTATACCAAGGGACAACTGTATATTCTAGTAGGTCCTTTCCCCTTGGTGACATTTGGTACTTGATTTCTTTTTCTTTTTCAGTAAAGACAGATGTTTCAATAAATATGCAGGGGCAGGTGTCAAATATTTTGTGATGCGAAGATTCAGATTCTTTAATAGAGCATTTTTCTCTGAGAAAATAAGATCTTTCAGTGCTTTACCTACTCCCTTTGGAAATTGGCTCTTTTAGGCAGGCTATTAAAATAGACTTGCATCCAATATGGATGTTCCAACATAGGAAAATGTTGTTTTGGTAATGGTCAAGCCCACCATACTCCAGGAAGCCGTGTGCGATCACCTCTGCCAATTCAGGGTCTTCTTTATCAGAATTTGTCTACTGTACCTAAAGTTTTCATTCAAAAATATTTATTGGCCAGGAGTGGTGGCTCACGCCTGTAATCCTAGCACTCTGGGAGGCCAAGGAAAGAGGATCACTTGAGGTCAGGAGTTCGACACCAACCTGAGCAACAGCAAGACCCCATCTCTACTAAAGATAGAAAAATATTAGCCAGGTGTGGTGGTGCACACCTGTAGTCCCAGCTACTCAGGAGGCTGAGGTGGGAGGATCGCTCAAGCCCAGGAGTTTGAGGTTGCAGTGACTTATGACCACACCACTGCACTCTAGCTGGGGAGACAGAGTGAGACTCTGTCTCAAAAAAAAAAAATTTATTGATTGTCTGCCATGTTAAATGCACTTTCCAGGACAGAAATAAAATAAACTAGGATCTTGCCCTCAAGGGGCTTACAATCTAGTAGAGGAGATAAGCCATGTGCCTAATAACAATAATATAAGGAAAAGAATAAATAAAAGAACAAATTCAGTACTTCTTAAAGTGAGTAAGAGGGTTATATGCAAGTTATTTTTTAAAATAAGTTTTTTCTACCTTAAGATTCTAAAATGCTATTTTGGAAGAGCATCCCAAGTGATTCTGATATGTACATCTCCCCTCTTTAAGGACCACTGAATGAGGAGTCGTTCAAAGGATGTAAAATTATTTCCTGGATGGGGGAGTAGTGATTAGGGTGACTTTGAGAAGGAAGCGACAACAAGTTTACTGCTGGGTAGTTCTGTGAAACAGGACAGCAATCTCCAATGTCTACAGGGACTAACAGGTAATGTAAACAAGTAAAGCAAGTTGATGTTAGGGAGTGCTGGGAACTATGGCAAGCTGGAAAACACTTGTTCCTTTTTATGTAAAATAGCCACGTCTCAGCTCCAGCCAACTCCTTCATGCGGGAGAACAAGACTAACGCTGCTGTATCCTCCATTTTTTTCAAGAGATATTAAAAATTTAGATTTTGGTGTTAATTTGGCAATTAATTCAAAACAGTTTAAAGAACTATGTAGCCACACAGCGCTCAGGCAAAATCAAACGTGTGCACGTAATATTTGGCCTCCAGCCTGTCGGCCATTAATTGAACCCAAACTACTTCTGGCTCTATGCTAGGTGCTGGAGTACCTGCAACAATATTCCTGCCTGCCAAGTGCCTACAGTCCAGAGAAAATTGACAAGAAACTAGATGATAACTGTACCGTGTAGCCAGAGACTCACAGGACTGTGAGAGTGCAAAGGAAAGGATACTCGCTGCTGAGGAGATTATGAAAAGCTTTAAAGAGGAAGTGACAGGCGCGTTCCATCTGGAAGAACGAGTAAGCATTTTCCAGGTAGGCAGCTGGAAAGAGATGACAAAAAAGACAGCATTTGTAAAGGCTCAGGAATATGAAAATATCTCTCCCCAGCAAGATCATAAACTCCACCAGGGCAATACACTTCTTTGTTTCCTTTTAGTACATTTTATGCAAGACTGAGTATAGAAGACTGTCTTTAAATAGTTCTTGACAAATTGTGAGGCTCAAGGATATGAGATAAATTAACAGTAAATAGTTCTCCTTAGTGATCTGTAGGAATTATCATAATCTCCACAAAGCCTAAAAGCCTTGATTCCTTAGGCTCTCAAATTAGGAAGAAAAAAGGGTTTAGAGATCATGCAATTCCCTTCCCAAAGCTGCACATATCCAACCTTCAGTTGAGCACAGGTTGATTGTGTAGTAACGAGAAATTCATATTCTTTGCACTGCTCTCTGTTTCCTCTTTTATTCCTTCTTGTCTTGTTCTCTGATTATATTGCCTCCACCAGAAAATCAGCTAGGAGACAAATCTCCAGCACATCCACCTGGCTACACATTTAATAGCTTTGAGATAAGACACGAAAGAGGGCATATTTGACTAATTGGTGATTTCTGCATTTTCTGAGAATTTCGGCCACTGTACTCTTCTGGTCCCCTATTGCTATGGATAAATTGAGTCAGCTAAACATGTGAAAGTCCAAAAGACCAACACTTCAGACTGCCTTGTTCCCAAAGAGGTATTGAGTCACATCTCCCTTTGCCACAGAAACTAGGATTTCTAAGCAGAAACGCAATTTCCTCACTTAGGCTCTAGACAACTGCTACCAGTTCCCATGAGGACTGACATGGCTGAGCACTTTCTAAGAGGAATGGATGTGATTTCAAATTGTGCTTGTCTTCAAGTTACAGAGTTCTGAAATTCATATTAATTTTGTATTATGAGCAAGAAATGGAAACAGGAAAATATATTGCTATACAATGTACTATGGAGAAATGGTAAGAAATAGTGCAAAAGCATAAGAGGTGAAAATAATTTTCTACCTCAGTTTTCCAAAGGCTTTAAGTCTGTCAGGGCTAAGGGAAGAAAAGTAAAAAATTTCTTTCCCAAACTCTCTATTTCTTGGTTCATAAATCTCATTCAGGAAAAATATTTTCTCCTTTTCCTATTCCCTCCCCAAACCCCAATTTCTACAGTCCTCTGAAGTTTTCCTCAACATCATTTACTAAATATATCATGATATGCTCTTTCCCTGAGGCAACCATTTCAAGAGACACCTTCCTGCAATCTGGGAATTTCTCAAATAAATCACCCATTTGGACTTTCTTCCCTCAATATATTTAGTGCTGTAAACACATTGTGAAGGTTATAAAAGCTTAAATTCTGCTTTGAAACGTCAATATATTTGGGGTGTAGGCTTCAGATGCAGAATGGCTCCTCGGGGCAAAGTCAATCACCTCCTTAGTTTGTTGAGTCTCCAGAACTAATTTACAAATGTTTTTGTTAAAATAATAGCCCGCCCCCTAAGAAAAAGCTGTGCCAAGCACTTTTTCCCTTCATGTGGTTTTGGGGGAGAATTCAGTCCATATATTTCTGTCCTGTTTAAACTTCGATCATTATAAGGTTTAAGCACCTCTTGTACCACAGCCAAACCCTTGGCTATCTGCATAAATATAATCAATATTGAAGAATGAGAACTTGTCTGAAACACAAATGCTCACATTTGAGGCAACATTATGTGGTGAAACCAGCCTCTCCCTATTTTCACTAGTTTCTGTGTAGCAAACCATAGCCTGTGGGCAAATCCGACCTGTGGCCTGTTTTATATGGCCTGCAAGCTAAGGATGATTTTCATATTTTTAAAGGGTTATAAAATATATATATACACAAAAAAAATATGGTCATTAAATATGAAATGATGTCTGATTTTGAATGAAAAGTGTAGTTTATTATATTTCAAATATGAAGCAGTACAATTCATCAAGGTATGTGCCTAAACTATCGACAC
The DNA here is from genome assembly GCA_023783475.1 of Daubentonia madagascariensis. Lineage (NCBI taxonomy): Eukaryota > Metazoa > Chordata > Mammalia > Primates > Daubentoniidae > Daubentonia > Daubentonia madagascariensis. Next base: position 10,469,289 of record JAKFHU010000747.1, on the reverse strand, counting down.
AGTTTTGCCCTGTTAACGGTAGCTTGTTTATGCCAGCAGCGAAGAAGCCTGGAGAGCGAGTGGCCATGAAATCACAAAAGGTGTTTTTCACAGCTTGTTGAGAATTGAATATTTTTCCTTGTAAGAAGTGGTCCAAAGCCTGGAAGAAGTGGTAGTCAGTTGGTGTAAGGTCTGGTGAATACGGTGGATGACAGAGAGTTTCCAAGTCCAGTCTCCATAGTTTGAACAGCGTTGTTTGTGCAGCATGTGGTTGAGTGTCGTATTGCAAGAGGATTGGTCTGTTTCTATTGACAAGTCTCAGCTGTTTAATCGCAAGCATCCTCATCATTTCGTCCAATTGGTTGCAGTAAACATCTGCTGTAATTGATTGACCAGGTTTCATGAAGCTATAGTAGATAATACCAGTGCTGGACCACCAAACAGACACCATTAGCTTTTTTTGACAAATATGTGGTTTTGGATTGTGTTTCAGCACTTCATCTTGAGAGCTTGTTTGGAGGTTCTAGAATGGGAGCGCAACTACTCATATACCCTTTGACAGAAGAACAGTCCTCCTCTATCAGGGAAGGTCATCCTCTTCAACCGAGCATGCAACTTCAGAAGGAACGCACATGGAGCGGTGAGGGAGGAAGGGAACACCCGCCTAGCCAGCCAGATCAGCCGAACCAACCCTGGCAATCAATGGGGTGACAGATGTTGCAGCCAGATCACCCTCACATCCTGGCACTTTATCTTTATCCAACCATCGTGCTGAACGCTTGCAATTGTCAAAAAGAATCCATTTTTCACCACACGTAGCAATACAGTGTAGAAGTGGTTCACGTTTATGTCGTGACAGCAAAGAAAGGCAAGCTTCGAGACTATTTCTCTTCTAACATACATTTAATTCATGCAATACCCACCTATCCAGCTTCTTCATCTTGCTGATTTGTTTCAAATGGTCCAATATTGTTGGAATAGTAACATCAAACCTTGTTGCTAATTCACGCGTAGGTTGAGAGGGATTAGCTTCCACTACAGCTTTCAGCTCATCATTATCCACCTTGGTCTCAGATCGCCCATGTGGCTCATTTTCAAGATCAAAATCACCAGAACAGAATTTCTCAAACCATCCATATACTGTGCGTTCATCAGCCACATCCTTCCCAAGCACTTCATTGGTATTTCGAGCTGTCTACACTGCATTGGTTCTACGACAGAACTCATATTCAAAAATAACACAAATTTTTGACTTATCCAGGGTTTCACAAAAATTGCTCTAAAAAAAATTTGAATGATAATCACAAGCCAAAATGTACATTTGAAATAATGAGGATGTACCTTCACAATAAAAAAAAAAAAGTGCCAAAGTGAAATGTCAGAGATATCAACTGTCAAGCTTAGTACTTCAGGAAATCAGACATTCCATATTTAATAACCTAACATAAATAAAAATAAAACACTAAAGAATAATATGCAACACTGAATGTATCATTTGAGGCCCATAAGCTTAAAATAGTTACCAGCTGGCTCTTTACAGAAACAACATGCTGACCCCTAATCTAGGCAAATAGAAATCCCTCCATCAAATTTCTAAACACAGTTAAAATCTATGTATCTATCTTTACATAGACAACTTACAACGTAAACAATTCACAGAAATAGGAGAAAGCTGTTTTACATTTGATTTTGTGATACATTTTGTGTTTTGTCTTAGTTTGAGTTCACCCACATGCAGACCATGAGACAAAGATTCAAGTGCAAGAAGCTTATTTGGGAGATAATCCCAGGAAACACTGATATGGAAGGAAGAAGAGAGGCAGGACAGGGAAGCAGCCAATAAAGGATGTGTTATCAAGCAAGTCTCCCATTGTGAGTAAAAAAAGTTTAAACCTGCAGGGGAACTCCAGCTAGTACAGGACAGGTATCTCAGAGTAACTCTATAGGAGAGGTAAGTCAGGGTATGGACACATGAACAGTCACTGGGCCTTGGTTGAGAGCTGCTTCTAGAAACCTGTAGTTCTCCAGAGCTGCTAGCTTGCTGGTCAGCTTGAGCCCAACAGAGTGGCCTACAGTCACCAGAGAAAGTCTTCAGTAGATGCCAGTGGTTGGAAGCCGACAGAAGGTATGGTTTGAGGAGATATGGGTGAGACACTAACAACATCTGCTACTTTCCATTCCTTGCAATGCCCACATTTTAAATAAACCCCAAACTGTTGCTGCTTCTCCAAAGTGGTCACAATTTCTACAACAAAACAAGTCTTACAATAGGAGGGTTAGTGGTAGAAACTAAAGTCACTACTTCCACAAATTACATTTTTATCTCTTCCTTCTACCACTCATAATAGATCCTGCTGGTCCTTAGCCAAGCACTTTTGCTGATCTAGATGGCTTTCATCCTCTAGGGATCGAAGCTCCTAGTTAACATGCCCTTGACAGGCTGTGGTTATTGTGCTCACTTGCCCATTCACAACAAATAAGGGGTTTGAATACACTGAGAGCCAGCCCATGGCACCCCCTGAGCTCTAGGCCTTCTCCTCCTTGTTCCCATTACATAGCAGAGATCTTATTTCTGCATGGTAACCAGAGGATCTATCCTTGACAGTATAGTATAGTAACTCATTTTTTGGCCTGCTTGTCTGCATGCATGAGAAGGCCACAATGTCCTGGCTGCAATCATAGCTTTAGGATTAATGAAACCATTAATGTGTCCCCATGTAGAAATGTCCCCCACCAGGACCTCTAGTTGAGTAGAGACTAAATTTGTGAGGATGGGAAGCAAAAATCCCTTACTTAGGTCACTGGGAGCCATTCCTTCTTCCACTTCTAGTTATCCAGATCCATGTTCTCTAATTACAGAGGACACAATGCCATATAATGGACATTAATTCAAAATCTGTATCACACCATGAAAGACAGTAGCCCAATCCTGAAGGGTACATTCACCAAACTGGCTCCTTAGCTGTGCTTTAAGAAGCCATTGCAACAACTCCACCAGATAGCACCTCCTGAATGGGGTAGTATATTTTAAGGTCCATGGATCCCCTGCTGGGAATGTGCTTATTGTCACATCTTTTTCCCTGAAAAATGGGTTGCTTGATCTAAGGCGATGCAGGATCCTGTTATAATAAATCAAACAGTAAGCACATGATCATTCTGGGTCCTCAGACAGAGGTGCCAACCACATCACTGTAGACAGTGAAGGAAAACCTATACCTAGGATATGTACCAATACCAGAAAGAATGAATTTCTGCCCTTTCCAGGTGGAACGAGTCCAATGTTATCACCTTGCCTTTTGATTTTCTCAAAGAATGGGACCATACTGAGAGCTCAGCATTGGTCTCTACTGCTGACATTTTATGCAGTCTGCAGTGGCAGCTGGATCAGCCTTGGTGAAAGGGAGCCCATGTTGTTGGGTTCATGCATAGCCTCCATCCTGCCACCATGGCTACTTTAGTCATGAGTCCATCGCACAAGTGCTGGTGGCCGAAGACAAAACCTCGCTGATCTGTACTAGGTAAGTCATTTATTTATCCTGGTTGTTTAGCCTCTCCTCTGTGGTAGATACTCTCTGGTGAGCATCGATGTAAAACACAAAGATCTGCACACTTCACGGCCACTTCCACAGGACTATTTAGTCTCTTCACTACATCTCTTTGTCTCCTCTCTTCTAAGCTTGCTCCTTCCAGGCCCCTGACCAATCTGCAAAGCCATATACTACTTCCCACAGATTTATGTATATCTTTTACTTCAGGTCATTCTCTCCATCTCCCAAGTTGATGGTCAGGTATACTTCTCAAAATTCTGCCCAATGGGAGAATTTCCCCTTGTCACTGTCTTCCAGGGCCACCCCTGATTGTGGCTATAGTGCACCAAAAGTCAATACTGAACCAACCCTTTTGTGATCCAGGCCTGGATACTTTCCTCCTCCATCAGTCACTCATTGTGAACCCCTGAAGCCATAGATAGGCGTGAGCTAAAGAAGAGACATTAGTTCAGTACCAACAGGGGTACATGGCATGGAAGTCTAGGCAACCTGTTCACTCAGCTGTGCCCTCAGGACATGCTCAGGCCTGTTCCTGAGTATACTATTTCCATCGTACAATGGAGTGCTACTGTGTTCTCCCAAATTTATTACTTGCTAGGTCTGACAATATCCAACTCATCATGAGCAGCTTCAATTGCATAATCACTTAATATCCTCTATGACACTGAGGAGCATGCCAGGAACAGCATCTCAAACAATGAGTATGTGTTTGCTGCAGATGGCATGGCTTTGCTCCAGGGGTCTGTTCTATGACTGTCCCATTGGGACTTGCCAGAGACCTTGTCACAGATACCTCTAATAACTTGAGATTTGCTGAGTCATATGGCCCAATCAGCTGTACTGAACTTGGACTGAAAAGTGATACTGCTGTAGAAACCTCTCTTTCTTTACATTCCATTCAAAACCAATAGCCTTATAGTCACATGATAAATGAGTTGGAACAATATTAACAAATGTGGTCTGTGCTGTTTCCAAAATTTGCCTTGCAAGTATATGCCTATTTCTTAGTGGTAGGAGGTACAAAAGAAAGGATCTCATAACATATATCCAGATCTTTGGATCCCTAAAAACTTCATCCCTATGGCAGGCCCCTGAATTTGGTAGGATTTGTCTCTTACCCAACAGTGTGCATGCATCTTACCAGAGCACCCAGAATGCTTGCCACTTCCTGTTCCCCAGGTCCAATTAACATGTTATTCCAATAATAAAATGAATAAGATACTACAATATTAAAATGCCAACAATAATATGCCAAAAATTTTCATATAAACTCCATTACCAAATTCTTAGGGAGTCATTAGAGTCCAAAAGTTAAATTCCCATGGAAGTTAAAGCCCTAAGTATTAATAATTAATGTCTCAAATTAAGTTATTTTGTTCTTGTGAGTTAAAAGTCCTGAGAAACTAAAGCCCAAATTCTCTCTCCCCAATTTTTTCTTCTGGTCAATTCCATTTCAGAGGAGCTCTCAATGCTTGGGTGGAGGTAAGAGTCTTTTAGCAGTGATAGTGCAAGAGTGTCTCACTGGAATGAATGTAGTTTCTTCAGGAAACTACAATTTAACTTACAAAGCTAAATGAATTCAATGCCAAGTCTTTATTGTGCCTGAATTCTTAAAGTTCAATTAGTTAGGCTATGTACTGGCCTTGCATCCACCACATTTAGAAAACAAGCCAGTCCCCTCAAGTAATTTGCCCAAGTTCATATAGCTGGCTAGTGGGAGTGGCAGCACCAAGATAAAAATCCTAGGCAGCTGCCCTGAGAGCCTGTGACCCTAATCACCATGCACTCCTCACCGGCTTCAGTCTTGCCAAGGTGCTGGTCACCTATGCCAGGTGTCTGGAATGCATGATCTATGAGTTTCAGCTTATTTGGACTTTAAATTCATTAAGAGGTTCATTTCAGCACTATACATTTAGCCCCCATTGCCCAATCTTATCTTCAGTATCTCTCCATCTAGAATTTTATGGTTTAGTAATACTGGATTTAAGTACTGGATTTATTATATATTCACCATATCTTAAGGGAAAAATACATTGCCTTTTCCCTCAGAGGATAATGCAGATTTCTTTGAAAAGCAGCAACTACTGTCACCAGATGTTATTTGAGGAAGCTTTTTTCCCCTCTGGTATATTTAAAGCCTCCTAATTTCCATTTCCTCTTCAAGGCCCCAGTTCTGGCACTCTGGGACTGAAATTGAGTATAGACTCTATCTAGAGACAGAGCATCGACATTCTCTTGTGAGCAATCAGTGTTGCACCACAGTGGCTTTTTTAAGAAATCTAGCTCTTAATAAAGAATTCCTGAGGCCTACAAAAAAAATCTCAGGTAATGTTTTCCCTCATTTGTAATTATCCTAGAGTCAACTTGGTGGTTGATCACTTTTGAGCCTGAATACAAACCAACCCCATGTACCCAGGTGTATCCCTCTTACATTAGCCTCCTCAGCCCTTAGAACTTGGGGCAGTCAATCGAGTGCTGTCTACCTAGACATGGGCACTAACCATTTGAATCCCGAGTCTCTTTGATATTCTATAGCATATACAGAACTCAGCTGACCTTCACTTTACAAACAGCAAATACCTCACTGCTTCCAATGTCTAAAAAGTCTGTATTTGTAAAAACATGTCTCCTAACACTGGCCTCAGCTACACTTGTGTGGCTCATATTCAAGTGATAGCCTATACTCTGAGGACACCCAAGCCTGCTAAAAACATCCCCCAACATGGACAGCCCCCAAAAGTGACATGTATACTTCCTATGGGAAGCTCCACTTCTGGAAAGGAAAAGGCTGGGCTATGAGCGCCCAGTTTCTCTTCCAAAAATCATTAATCATATTAATCAGCCCTTCTCCACCCCACCAAGAGAGGATTCAGTAGGGTTACTGGAGAAAGTCCAGTAGGGTTAAAAAGAGCGGAGATTTCTCCACATGGAAGGAAAGTCTAAGATTAGAGAATAAGTATTTTCTCCTACAAATGACGAGGAAGCTTCCTGAACATAATAGTGGAAAATACAGTTTTGCTTTTGCTTGAAGATTTAAAAACCATGACTTGAAAAAAAGAATTCTCATGCTCAGTGAAAAAAAAAGAAAAAACACATGGATTAAGTTAGCATCTATGGGAAGTAATAGCATATCTTGTCTCTAAATCTCACACACGTACACTCCACGCCAACAGCTGCTACGAATTCAACCAGCTTTTTAAGGCAGTAGAAGGGAAGGAGAAAAGAAATAAAAGGACAACAATCAGGTCTCCCTTCTTTGTTCAAAACAGAAAAGTTTCTGCTGATGAATTGCAAGATGACGGCCATGATCAAACATATTTCATCAGCCTATGGGAATTACCAGTCCCCCTATCCTCTCATAGCCCATTGTTGCATGGAAAATGAAGGTATTAATGCCTGCTGTATCTACCTCACAAGCCTGAGTAAAACTCAAAACAGAGTAAGGAAGGGCTTTGCAAGGTGTAGAATGAGCCACATGTGTCCACCGACGTTCTTCTTTCCTGTGTAAAGGCTACGTTTGTTTTCCTCATTGGTTGCTGGGTTGGGCGGGTGTTGCTTGTTCAGACTGTGATTGACCATCTGCCTGACCCAGCAAGAATTTCCGATTCTTTTCTAAATACAAAGCCTTTTGACCACCATGATTCCCTACAATGGATCCTAAACCTGATTTTTCTAATATTCTGTCTCTTTTTCCCTTCTCTTGAAGCAGACTCAGGTCTAGATTATCTGTTTGGGTGGCGTCTATGCATGGTAGAAGTTTGCTTTCCGAATCTCATTAGCTACCGTGTCAATTTGTCCATTTGTCCTCTTCCTTTGAGTGTGAAGGCTATAAAAATAATAGCAGAGGAAACTACAATTTATTGAGCATTTACTAGATGCCAGACATCGTGCCAAACACGCTGCACAAATTACCTCACCCACTCCTCACAACAGTTCTAAGGGAGGCAGAATTTCCACCTGATAGAAGAAGAAACTGGGATGAGTTATCAATAACTAGTGAATTGATAACATGTGCACTCACACGCACACACACACACACAAACATTGACCAAGATTTGTGGTCGGTCTGCAGGGACCTTGCAAAGAGTCACTGGTATTTCTCCTGTGGAATCCTTGCTTCATCCCAGGAAAAACCTCATGAGCTCATCAGCTAAATTCACACGGGCCTCGGACCCGCTTCCTTCCTTGGACTAGTAATGATATTTCAGTAAATCCTTGCAGTAAGTCCACATTAGACAATTTATCCTTCTCATGTTATTCAATGGGAAATGCTATTTTAAAAGCTGGCTGCAGTTTGACCAATTGCTCTAAGAGGACAGCAGAATTCCTCTTGAGTAACAAATTGTTCTTGTGGTTGGGAGGCCAAGTTTATTAAATGTGTAGCTATTACCCAGTCTGGATTAAAAATAATGAGCAAAAAGAATAAATTCTCTTGTTCTGCCTAAGAAAGTAGCAGATATTTCCCCCTTGAAAGAGTAAAAGGGAAATTTTGTTTAATTTTGGTTTGTTCTGATCTGTTATGGTTTGGTGGGGTGGGAGTACAGGCCTTAGAGAAGTGAATAGCCAGAAAGGATGGGCCCCAGAGACGTGGAAGCAGACAGCACCGAAGAAAGTTTTCAGTACAGAGTTTCTTGTGGGAAGGAATAATTGATAAACTGGTGACACCATGAAGATTCATATTCACTTAGAAATGCTTCCAGTTATATGTGATAATCCTCCTGTACTTTCCCCAAACAGCCCATAGGAGAAGTGTGTCTGTCACACACACCAGTACTTGTTTTAATGATAGTTTGGGCAGGTTGATAATGAGCCTTTTTCATGTTTTGGACAAATTGGTGCAGAGAGATGACGGTAGCTAGGATTGGTAAGTAGTCTAGGGGACACATAGAGCAGGACTAGAATAAAAATTGACAGATGACAAACAAGAAATGCGAGGACTCACCCTACTTTCCAGTTAAAAGATCTTTAAAAATCCTAGAGAGGTCTCTGTACTTCCCATGTTAAATGGGCTGAGGACTCATTAGTCTTTTTGTATACTGAAAAAACAACAGCAGCAACAATACTTGAGGCTGGATATTTGCTATATTTTCAGATTATACTCATTTATACTTAAAGACAAGGAAATTGAGGCTCAGAGGGCTTAAATAACTAGATTATATACCTAATAAATGGTAGGGTCTGGATCTCCTAATTCTAGGTCCAGGACACTTCCCAATGCATTACATCTCTCTCAATCATGTAATGAATGGGAAATAATTTTATATTCTATAACTCCATATCTAAACGTAAGAACTTTTTATTAGAGTAATAGAAATAGTTGTATACTAGTACAAACCAATAATGGAATTTCTGTTGAAATATCTTAGTTCTTTTGAAAATACCTTAATCAATAGCCTGACTTTTGAAGAAATGCAAAAGTTCCCAACAGAATCTGGTTTATTTAGAAAAGATTTGCAACAATATTTGGCTAGAATAACAATTTTGTTTGTTTGTTTTGAGATAGGGTCTCACTCTGTCGGCAGGACTACAGTACAGTGACATCACCATAGTTCACTGAAACCTCAAACTCCTGGGCTGAAGTGATCCTCCTACCTCAGCCTCCCTAGTAGCTGGGACTACAGGTATGCACCACCACGCCCAGCTAATTTTTCTATTTTTTCTATTTTCTGTTTTTATTTTTTGTGGGGTCTTGCTCTTGCTCAGGCTGATAGAATAACAATTTTTTTTAAATAAATTACAGTGGACAATTATATGAACCAGAGATAATCAATGGTTTGGAATATAACTTCAGCCTTAAAAAAGAAATGAGTTTAGTATCTTGATTCATGAAATTAAGCACATAGGGTGGTTTATTATATGGCAGTAAGGATTAAAGGTTGAAAGCAAGCTTTCATTCTGTCATAGCCGGGCCCAAAGAAATTAAAATAGAGTTGTAGCCAGTCCAACAGCAGAAGTTTATACTATGTCCCAATAATACTGTTTTAAATTGACTAGGGAAAGAAAATTGTGTCTTAGTAGCTCTTGGATGAACAGCTAGTACACAGAAATGGAAAAAGTCTGAAGAAAAAGTTCTGTTATCCAAAGATATACCAGCCATCTTTTAGTATCCATTGTGATTCAGGATATGTTGTTGGTACAGTGATGGAAAGTATCATTATTCTCTTCCAAAAATCTCTATTAAAAAGGAATTTACTAATCTGACATTTCAGGCTAAGTGATTGGACCATTGTGAGATTTTTCTCCAGCCGTAATGTAGGTCTACCAGCCTCCTGACCATGATTTAGTCTCCTCCCGGCTCGTCTAATTTCATCTCTCAGAGTCTACATGATTCAATCCCAGCTTCCAACTTCAATCATTCATTCTACAAACATTTATTGAGCACCTACTATTTGCAGTAACTCCTGCCTCTAAGTATTTTCCCTACATTTTCATTGTGAACAACTCTCCTTGGTCCTCTAGTATCATCCTTGGCCTCAGACCATCTTTCCCACATCCTAGTATTATGTCTTTCCTTATAGTAATTACTGAGAAAGAGAGCTTCTGCATGAAGAAAGAGTTAGTTTAAAATTCAGCAGTTTTTTTCTTACCCCAGCTACATAACATTCTATCTTTTCTTTCCTTACAACTTTTCATTAAATGAGAAAATCTTGGACCTTGGAGATTATTTAGTCCAATTCTTTAATTTTATATGCAAGGAAACTGTGACCTGGAAAAATTAAGGTGATGTTCCCAAGGTTACACAGCTAGTACATGACAGGGATCCTTTTACTATACCAAAATTTCTCACATTCAGTAATCATCACAGTATAGTACAGTAGGTACTGCAGGAGATACAAGGATAAGAAAAACACATTCCTTAACTACCAGGGCCTTGTATAAGAAGTCAATAGTGCACATAGCTACAAATAAAGTATAGTTAAGATATGTGCCACCTTGTGAAAAATGTAAGCACCCCCATGGATTTTAAAACTAAAGAGTTCAGTTTGGTGGTACACAGAGATGTTCCATGGACAAAGAGGCATTTAAGACTAGAAGGCTAGATAGATACATTTTTATGTTATTTTTATCTGTAAGCAACAGAAAATCCTAGTCCTACTGGTTTAAATAATTAGAAAATTTATTTGTTCATCAATAAAAAATGCAGACATAAAGCAAACTACTGAGCTGGTTGGCTGAGTGACTCAATGATATCTTCTGTTCAATAATATTCCTATTCCACCATCTTCAGCCTCAGCTTCTTTCTAAGGCTGGTTCCACTTATGACCAACAGATGATTTTAGCAACATTTGGGACTATATGCTTTCTTGTTCACAGTGGAAAACAGTGCCTCCTCATAAATTATGAATCTAAATTATTTTTTTTTGCTTTCTGGTTGGGACAATGTGGGTCACATCATACTCACCCTGGCCAATGTAAGCCTTGATCCTTGAACCAATTATCATCCATTTCATCCCTCCCCTATTGTATAAATTTCCCTGTCACTATACATCAGGGAGAATGGAGAGTCAGCAACGATGTCTCTTTAATAGGATTTCACAAGAAAAAAAGGTGCATGTGGGACAATTCCATTAGAAAGGAGCCTAGAATATATACAGGGAGATACATGGGAGTGTGGAAGAAAAAGTTATAATGATAGTTTGGATCCACCCTATCAAAGGATTCAAGTGTCAAGGTGAAGTAATAAATTTTTTAGTCAATTAGAGATTCTTGAAAGTTTTTTGAACACGAAAGGGTCAATGACAGAAAATTACTTTAGAAAGATTTATTTGGAAACCATTTTCAGGATGTTTTAGAGTAAAAAGAGATCAGTGAGTTTCCTAATACATTATATCAGATCAAATGCACTAAATCCCTAAATCTGATGGAGGAACTAGGAGGGGAAAAAAACCCAGAAATAGAAACATTGAGGAGATAAAGTCTAAGGGACTTTTTAAGTGATTGGACGCGAGAAGGAAATAAAGGCAAAGCTGAAATAACTCAAAATCTGAGAAGACAGGACTGGGAGTTGGCCGGGAGGTGTTGAGGAGAGAGAGAATGAGTTTAGTTTCATATTCTAAGGCATTATATGAAGATTTCCAGCAGGTAGTTAGGACTCAGCTCTGGGGCTTGGGAGAGTATGAGAATTGAGTCAATGGGAGCTTGCCAGGGACAGAGTAAGGGATTCGAGGGAGATGGGAAGAGGCCAAATACAAAACCTCGGGTGGCACCTACATACTATGAACAAGCACGGATGAGGAGCTAAGAAGGTGACCAAGCAGGCAGAGAAGCAGAGGACAACTGAAGCAGCAGTAGCTATCAGCGAGCGCTCGAGGATGAGACTACCAGGTGAACCATGTGGTATATTGCACAAACCTGAAGTAGAATGAGGAGTGAGGAAAAGCCTGTTTTATGGGTGATTTGAGGGTATCTGAAGACATTTCAGAGAGAGCTAGACCCTTCTGTGTATGCAGCATTTAGATTTCCACTTTGAAAAATGGTGGTCTTTTCTTCCATCACTGTTGTGGAGTTAATTGTGTTCCCCAAAATTTGTATATGGAAGCTCTAACCCCCAATGTGATGATATTCAGAGATAGGGTCTTTAGGAAGTAATTAGGGTCAAATTAGGTCATCAGAATGGGGCCTTAATTCAATGGGATTAGTGTCCTTACAAAGGAGGAGGAGCACAAGAGAGCTCTATCTCCACGCACTCACAGAGAAAAGGCATATAAGGACGCAGCGAGAAGGTGGCTATCTGCAAGCCAGACAGACCTCACCGTAAATCGACAGTGACGGCACCTTGATCTTAGACTTGTAGCCTCCAGAACTGTGAAAAATATATATTTCTGTTGTTTAAGACATCTAGTCAGTGATATTTTGTTATTGCAGCCAAACAGACTAATATAATCATCAATAAAGCAACAAAGGTTTGATTTACCAGCCCTAGAAAATGTCTCCCTCAGGAATACTTAGACCTGGGTTCTATCCCTGGGCCCTAACGCAGAGCCATTGGGTTAAGAACTTAACCTCTCTGAGCTTCAGTTGCAGCTTCCAGAGAAAGAGGACACTGAAGTAAACCATCTCAGAGGTTCTCTCTAACTTTTCTGGCTTATTATTAAATGAAGCAATTTCAGTGTTAGAAAGTTGGTAAATATTGTCAAGCCCCCAAATGGAGACCACATCATCTCCATTACTAGAGATAGGTGTTCAGAGAACTGGCCTGGAGGACTTTTTAAATACTTTTCTAGTGCAAAAATTCTGGGCTATTTGATAAGGTTGTTGGCAGCCCCTGAGAAGGTATAGTCAAAAAAAGACCTGGCAGGAAAGAAGTATCATTCAGAGAAAACACCACTGATTTTTAAAAAGTGAATTGCAGCCTTCTCCTCCCCTTTCCTTTATAAACTGTGATTAGGCCGTACTTTGCTCGAGTTTACAATAATGATACCTTACACTCAACACTGTGCATTCTGAAGAGTGGACTCGAAAGTACTTTACCAGCTTACAGAATAGAATCCTTCCCTAGCAGGGTGTACTGCAGGCCCTCTCTGCGTTGCCCCTCCTCCATGGTTAGTTAAACAGCAGGAATTCTTTTTAGGGCAGGAAAGCTAGGGAGAGAACTCTAAAGAAGCATATTTCCACTGACATGAAAGCAAGGATGATCCAGGGAAAGGAGGGGAAAAAAGAGCACTCCCATTGACTGAAGGTCTAAGGTGCGCCACATGCAATGTTTGATATTTTCACCTGAGTTTATTTGCTTCTAACTTTATTCCATACAAATGACCACTAAAATACTCTATATGAAAAGTTAACCTCCTCCTACGAGTCCCCCTCTGGCAGGTTTTTGCTGTTTTCACTTATTTTGACTCTATAGCCCCTGTGTATGAGGCAAATGAAACCAACATTTTTCAAGGAGCTGACGAATTCATCATGAACAAAATGGCATCACTTCACAATCAAGAGTCTCTCTCTCCCTCTATCCTGGAGATGATGAACAGGACAGTACAGAAAGAACAATGGCTTTGAAGTCAGAGTTTCCAGGATAGAAAAGATCCTGAATGCAAATTTTGGCACTAAATTGTGCCAAGAGTCAATGCTGTTCTATTTAGTTCTGGATTTTCCCAAAGTTCACACACTGTCACCCTCTCTGCATTGTACTCAGACTTGTGTGTGATTCAAACACATCCATAATTAAGTATAAAGATATTTCCTTTTTGCATACAGCATCATAGTTTTCAAAATATTTTCAAGTGTTTATCTCATTTTATTCACATGAGTATGTGATGCTCATTTTCCCATTTTATACACAAGGAAAATGAAATATATAAAAGTTCAATTTGTTCTAAATTATCAAACCATAAAATGTTAATAGACAATTCTCAGAAGGAACACAATTATATACAAAAATTTCAACCCAACAAAATTTTAAGTAAATTTTTATTGAAGTTTACCATGGGTATAGAAAAGTAAAAAAAAAAAGAAAAATCATAACCATATAACTCAAGGAAGTTGAGTTTGACAAATAAACACACCAGTGTGGCCAGCACACTGGTTAAGAAACAGAACACCACCAGCACTTCAGAAGTTTCCCTCATTCTTATTCTTACAAGAATCAATAATAAGAAAATATTCAGGAAAAGAGACTATGACTTATAACCTGAGACATTTATTGCAAAACTATTTAATACAGTGAAAAACTGCAAACATCCTAAGTACCCAGTTCTTAAGGAATGGTTAAAGAAATCATGGTATAGTTATAGACCAGAATAATACTCACATTTGGCCTCCAATTAAAATAGAGTGAGTGAAAAGAGTATAGTTCTCACTCTAACCAAAACAAACCAGATAAGCTACAAAGTCAGAGATCTGAAAACAGGAAAAATAAAAAAATTTAAATAAACCAAATTCCAGAAGGTGACAGCATTTTTTAGAAGAAACACATAGCTGCTTTCATCCTTGACGGAGAGGTAGGAGGAAGAGGAAGCCATCTTAAACAGGAAGGAGAAATAATCTGTAATTTTTTTATAAACTTTTAATAGCTGCATGTGAGCTCTGATGAAAAATTAGAATCCCGAGGAATGGCAGCCACAGAGTGAGTCCATTCTCACCTACCAACTTTTTTGTTCATCTTCTAAAGTGAAAGGTTTACTATACTGGTGGATGGGGGCAGGGCAGGAGAGTCGAGAGAAATCCTGCATAAAGGATGTGGAAGTTGCTCAAGTCCAAAGTAGTGCCTTACTGAAGACTAAGGACAGAGAGGAGAACTGACAGAAACCCTTCGAGTTGCTCTAGTGGGCAATCTAAGCCCTCACCTCGTACACTGAAGCTGTCCTCCTAAAGCTAGGGACAAGACAGGAGGAAAGAGAGGTCTCCCAAAGTTCAGAAAACCAGGCAAAGGACTAGAGAGCAAAGCAAACTCTCTAGTGATCCAAAACTCTGGCATCTAGGCAGTAAAGCAGAAAAACCAACCACAGTTCTGGTGACTGTCTTCTGAAACAGAGATAAATCTCAGGAATCTCACAGACACTCAGATTTTATAAACTGCTAATGGGAAAGTCCTAATCCTGTCCACAACATTTGAATTCAATGGGAAACTAAATGTAACTAAAGTTGCAACAAAGCCCAGGCCCTCCACAACTACTTGAGTAGATTCCAGTACTAGAGATCTGATAAATCTCATACCAGATCCCACACTAAAGACCTGACAGAAGAAGAGATGATGTGTCCTTTTCTAAGAATAAATATTATTTAATTCAGTCTCCACTGATTTTTTGCACACAATCTCCACCATACAATCAAAGGTTAGAATACATGTAAAGAAAAAAATGGGACCAATGGTTAAGAGAAGAAATTAGTTGATAGAAGTAGGTCCCCAAACTTGGAATTACAAGAAAAGAATTTTAAAATAAATGATATAAATGGTAAAGAATCTTGTGGGAAAAAATATATTAAAAGAGAGGAATTTCAGCAGGGAAATGGAGATTATAAAAAAAAAAAAAACAATGAAAATTCCAGAAATAAAATTGTGTAAAACAGAAATGAAAAATTCTAAGGGCCAAATAGCATACAGAACATAGGAGAGGAAATAATCAGTACATTTGAATATAGGTCAGTTTAAATTATCCAAACTAAAATACAAATAATAATGATAAAGTGGAAAAAATAGACTAAGCATCTGAAATCTGTCAGACAATGTCAAACTGATGGAAAGATAATTATATACATGTAGAACATGACACAGGATTTACAAAGGATATGAGACAAAAGCTCATTTCATGATTCTGAAACTCCTCACCACATCTAGGGTATATAAAAGAGTTATGCATGGAAGATTGAAAAACAGGAAGATGGGAGAAAGAGTTGCTTTGGATACTTTCTTTCTGGACAGAGCAACACTGTGTGGCCCACATTGTCTCCCAGTGTGAGAGGTGAATAAAAGGGAACGCTGCATCCTAACTCCAAGCCTCATAAAAGGGGCTTCACTAAAATCACACAGAAAGATTTTTCAAAGATAAAGATCAGTAGGCTGAAATTCCTGCTACTCCCAGCCAAGGGCAGGGTATAAGGGGTGCCTGCCCCTACCTCAAGGGATAGGGGCTCTATGGCTTGGGGTACACAGTGAACCTGTTCCTGACACCTGCCTGGAAAATCCAAAGGGCAAGCAAGAGGTGCCTAACTGCTTTGTTGGAAGGAGGAGAAGAGGCTGGCTTGGCATCCTATACCCCCAGAGAGAAGAACACTAGGGTGTTCCCATAAAAGGGACAAAGAGAGCTCAACATTAGTTATTAGCTCAGAATATTCCATAAAGAGTTCTCTTCCTTTAAAGTAAATGAACTCTGTGCCTCTTCCATTTGGGGTGTAAAAATGTATGTCATTTAGCAGAATTGGCCGTCACTTCCAGTTGGCTCCCTTGGGTTGTGGCAGACAAGCTGAGCTGCCTGTAAGTGGTACTTGGGAAAGCCACCAGACAAAATCAGCTGAGGCACCAAAGAAGAATAACAATCTTTGAGATTCTTTATTTTTTTCCCAGCAACCATATATTGGGGCCCTGCTACCTATGAGGCACAGTGCTAAATATTTTGGGAGCACATGGACATGGATATTGTTCTCAACAAGTGAAAAAAATACATGATCAAATGTAATTAGTACCATGAAGTAAAAACCACGTTCTCTGGTTATTTAGGAAAAGAAGAGGCTATTTATCTGAGACTATTTCAGAAGCGCGGTAGTTGGTTGGGGGACGAGACAGGGATCATGGAGGAAATCAGGGAAAGCTTAATGGAAAAGTTGGTATTTGACCTAAATTAGAAGACTGATGCACTCCAGCGGGGGGGACACAGGGAGACTCTGTCTCAAAAAAAAAAAAAAAAAAAAGACTGATAGATTAGCATGAATGCAGTGGATAAGGGGAAAGATATTCCTAGAAAAGCATAGAGGGAGGCAATAAGGTGGCTTAGAGATAGAGTGAGCTGTGGTATCAGACATAAACTTCAAATCCTTACCCTGCTACTTCATACTGTATGACCTGGACAGATTATCTTACTCCTCTCGGTCTCAACTTCATCATTGGTAACATGAGAGTAATAGTCCTAATTTTTATGCCTGGCACATAAGCACCCAACACTGGTAGCTGGGGTTGCTGTTAGTCCTGAATAAAGTCATAGATTTGAGGATATGCAGGGGTGCATAAAAAGGATCACAAACAACAACAACTAGTAGAGAGGGAAAGGAGATGAAAAACCAGTTGTATCCAGATCACGGAGAATGTTAAAGGCCTGGCACAATAGAGAGTTTGGAGTCTTATTCCGTAGGCAATGGGAACAATTGGAAGGTTTTCAGCAAGATCAGAGCTGTGCTTCAGGAGTTTTTAATTATTGTGCAGAACAGCTTAACTGCTTCCTTTCTCAAACCAGAATCCAAACTCAAATTCTTACAAGGCCAAGGCAGGTAACACAAACCAGTGAGGAAACACCCCAAAGGGGGTGGTTCCTACTTAGCACCCACGTTTCCATGTGGGAACACCAGGGTATGCATCAGATTGTTCTGATTTTTCAAGAAAAATGTAGAGCCTTAGGTGACAACTCTTAATTTTTATACATTAGATACCTGTTTGTAAACATTACTAATGGATCAAACCTATTCATTGGAGTGATCGGGCTGGCAGCTGCCTCTTTGGGACCTCTGGCCTGGTGCCTTTCCATGTCTGAAAAGGGTCTTTGATTTGCCTTTGCATAATTGTGTTCCAAGAAAGGGCTGTCTTTGTTGTTTTGGTTGTTGGTGTTTTCTCGAAACAATAAAGAAATCTGCCCTCAAAGGTGAATTCAAATCTATATCCATAGAGAAACAGAAAAATTGCTGATACCTTTAGAATGGCAGTTTTTTCCCTGCTTCTAGCCATCATTTGAAAATAATATTGGGCTCTAGGCTCAACCAGAAAACCCCATTATAAATTTCAACATTTCTTCCTTTGATAGTTTTGGGGCCTGAAACAGTGTTTTGTAGCCAATGTGGAGGGGTGTAAATTATTTTATTATATAGGATTATTTCTTTGAGGTTTTTAAGGAAGATTAATCCTGGAATGACTTCAAAATTCTTCAGGACTTCAGAACATAGTCATCTGTCATCAGGGTTTTTCTCCCTTGACGCCATGATGTAATAAGAATAGAGCTGGCATTTTCTGAGTGCCAAGCCCTTTAGTGTACTAATAATAGTCCTCAAAATAACCATTATTATAAGTCCCATTTCACAGATGAACAAACTGTGGCTCAAATGAGTTAATTAATTTGCTCAAAGCCTTATACCAGTTAAGTGGCTGAATGGAATTCCAGAATTTGAACTCTTTTAACTACCCCATGATATGTCACTTATAGAAGCCACACATATGCAATGGATCATTAAAGTGGAAATTTCACTGAAGCCTCAGAATTTAACAGCTATTACCTTCCAAGGTGAGGTGTCAGACCAAGGTCCAAATTTTCAAAAATGTATGATAGACTGTATTATTGTTCACAAATATTTACTGATCCATCCTGGGGGTGTGGGGAACTACACTCAGCCTCACTAACATCAGGCTTGTGGCCAGTGAAATGTGGGCAGAAGAATCATAGATCATGTCCAGGCAGAGGCTTTGAAAGTCAATGAGTAAGTCATTTTTACCCTGTGCCAAAATAACCAATAATGTTTCAGAGAGAGGTTGCACTGTCAGCCTGGGTTCTGGAGTGATGACATTGGGGAGCAAAACACAGCTGACTCTGAAGCATATGTAGTGCTAGTGAGAAATGAACTCTTTTGCCATAAGCCAATGAGATATGGGGATCACCTGTTACTGCAGCACAACCTAGCCTACCCTGGCTGATACAGAAGATAATCAAAAGTTTGTCAAACAATTCAAGCTTTTCATCTATGTCGAGGGTACAGTCAAAATTGAAGATTGGCACAGCATTTGTGGAGAGGATTTTTACAAAGGGCAGTTGATGTGCTATGAGGAAAGACAGTGGGTACCTGTCCTTTACCTGAAATCTATTGAGAAGGACTTCAACAGGACCACTCAGAATACTGACTAATGTTTCACTCCTATTGGAAAATCTAAAAATCCAGAGATGAGCTAGCCAACTGCCCTAATGGTGGGAGCAAAGGAGAGGTTGCTACTGTGTGGACATCATCCTACAACTCCCAAAGACATAGGTAAAGCATGCACAAATGCCCCAGGAATCAGAGACAGCCAGTGTGGGGAAAACTGGGATCCTAAAAAATGAATAGATCTTTACAGGAAGAAGCTAAAGGTAAAATGCTGTATTCCAGGGACTGAAGAAGCAACTGCAAGGAATGAGTTAGAATAGAGGTCATCTCTCGCATCAAGAAGACTGCAGGTGAAAGAGCTCTAGAAATACAGGGATTCCTGAAGAACCTACAAAGTACCTTTTGAGCAAAAGAATCCACTTTTAAAACCTACCCGGACCAAAGAATATGTATCAGTCCACAATGATCTTGATTAAGTAAGAACTTTCCTATTCTTATCTCTCTCCACACTTCCCAGCCCCACCTCACTAATCCAGGAGAGATCAGAAACATAGGTTAGCAAAATGGGGGAGGGAAGAAGGAGAGCTTTTGAGCAGGATAAGAAAGAAGAGGCTGGCACCTCCCCCTCTCTGCTGCAAGCCCACCTGTGGGAAAGGAACAGGTTTACTTTTGAATCAAGTTGGAAATTTGGATGATTGCATGGAGCTAGGTATTTTCATATCTGGTTGAGACTACTGACTACCTAAAGTAGCCAGACAATTCTTGGGGATACCTGAGTTTGCATCCAGGGCAAGAGAAGTGAACAAACAGAACTGAGTTAAATGGACTTAGGGAGACAACAAATAAAACTGCTTATCACATCTCACAAGCAACATTTGTTTAAGACATGGGTTGTATAGACTACAATCCAGTAACTCAATGTTATAAATTAAACCCTAAATATTGAAGAAGGGAAAAGATCCATGATTCTGAAACAAAGACTACCTTTTGGCTATATGGTCCCAATCGTAGGTGGAAGAGAGAGACAGAAGTCCTAATCCTGCTGGGAATCAAATTTTCACTTCCTAAGAAGCATACAGATGTGAACAACAGTGAAAATAAAAAGAAACGGTCAAGGGAAGATGAAACTCTGTTGGACTCAGCCCTGGTATGTAGATGTGTGGACAGAAGTCACTATGGACATCATCTTAGTTCTTTTGAGGGAATGTAGAACTATAATCCTATCATATCTCAAGATTCTTTAGGGTCGTATACCTTATTGAGACACACACACAGTCTGAGTGTCACATACATGGAAGACACCACGCTGGAGACAGTCTGTAAAGGGTTCGGGCTCAGTCCCCACATCCAGCTTAAGGAATTTGGAACCCTGTCAAGAGTTAGCTGCCAAGTTCTGACTATTTGCCCTAACAGTCTGACCCTCAATCAACCATCTGTGATGAATGCAGCCAAGCCTGACAGGCAAGGACCCAGCTGAGGAATTTATCCCCAACAAGAAATACTCTGATATTGCAGCCCAGCAGTGTTGGTACACAGGTCTTGGGCCATCTCAGCAACCCTAGGACTTAGAAGGCAGGACAATATTTGTGATGTCTGGTCCTTTGAGGGACATGCACAGCCTACACATATTCCATTAGCCCTTTCTATTTAACCCTGCTTAGCTTTCCCTCCATAATATCCCCATAGTCACTCTGGTTCATCCAAGATGGCGAGAAGTAATTGTGGTTGAAAGATGAGGTTGTAACGTGCTCTGAGATCACTAAAAATACATTTGTTACAGGTCAGCTCCAGCCATAACACAAGCGGCTATGGGTACCACAGAAGGGGCTGCAACTACTTGGTTCCAAGCCTGAAAAAATAATCAGACCCTGCTGTTCTGTTTTTGGAATTGCAGAGCAGAGTCATTCAGTAAATGCTTGGAATCCTTAAACCAACTAAAGGAAAATCACATCTTCATCCATTAGTGTCCTGGGAATTAGAAATGCTCTATCTTCAATGTGTCAGGCAGTGAGGAACCAGACACATAGAGAATGAATGACTTCCATCCCTGATCACCTGCTTAACAATTAGTCAACATTCATGTATTGAGCACCTACAGGTGCCAGGCACTATGGTGGATACAAAGATGAAGACAACATACCTCCAATGAGTTCATAGAGTAGTAGCAGAAATATAGCAAATGCATAAAAATTACCATTCAAGGGAGAATACATTTTACATCTCAAGAGAAGTATGAATTGGGAGGTCTTCAGAGACAAATGGAATTTTGATCCAAAGACAGGCAGTAAAAGTGTTCCAGGCAGAGGGATCAACTTGGTCAGAGGTGAAAAAGTACAGGATTTGTTCAGAGGACAGTCTGTAGCCCAGTGTGTGGAGTAGGGTTAGGTAGGGAAGATTGAGTTTTCCTAAAAGCAGACCTGAGACAAGAATTTGGGTTCATATAGCTTATTTTATTCCAGGAAACCTAGGAAAGGAAGTAGTGAAATCAACCGGAAGCAGGAGAGTTAATGAAGGGTGAGCTAACGGGTGGGTTGCCACTGTGGGCAAATGGAACACAAGCCCACCAGAGACCTACTGAAAGACTGCATAGAACACAATGCAGAATTGTCCTCCCAAGGGACAAGGAAGCTGGAGCTGTTAGCCATTAACTGCCATCTGTCTTTGGTTAAGGGTTGCTGCTTCCAAGACACTTCTAGCTAAGCATGCTCCTTCAGCTAGAGAAAGCCCTCAAGCAAAGACACACAGGCACTTGAGGCAAGAAACCATGCAAATGTCCACTGAAGCTGCAGGTGACCCTCTAGGGTAAGCCATGGACAGCATCTTCTCCAAGGGGTAAAAACTAAAACACCAAATTGTGAGATAACATCAAAGACCTTGTATTCCATTCATTTAAATTCAAGTCAGTAAATATTTTAGAGCCCTACGCACTCTGGAGGAAAAAAAAATGTGAATTAAATATGGTTCCTCCCTCATTGGCCATAGAGTCCTTGAGTAAGGAGTTTGGACTTTATTGTCCAGTGAGTAGCCACTAAAGATTTATGAGGAGGTGAGTAACCTGATCAGACCATTAGTCTCGTAGTGGTTAGTGCCATGAACTGGCAGAAAATGATATTTGAGATGGGAAGGCCATTTGATAAAGGCCAGAGCTAGAGCAGTGGTAATGAAGTATGGAAAGACGCAGTGTGTGTGTGGAAGAAGTGGAGACAAGTAAAATTAATAGGGTGACATAAACCTGGCGAGATGTAACCTCTGATTGGGTATAAATGATGAAGATGAAGGAAGACGCAGGAAATTCAGATTTTTAGCCTTGAGGAAACGCTGGTAGCATAAACAGAAATAAAGAAATCAGAAGACTGTAATATATGGAAAATAAATGTGTTGGGTTTTTTTTCCTATTTGGACTTGAACTCACAGTACGACTCTCTCCCACTATCCTGTTTGACTCAGCATTCCAATCACTTCTCCTAGATTAGGGCTCTGGGCTGCCAGCAATTTACAAACCATTACAGCTATTGCCAGGTCTTTTCCAGGTCTTCTGGGCCCAAAGAAGCAGAGCTGGGGGTTTAAGATACATGTATTGTTATCAGCTCCCAATAAACTCCATATTGTTTTGGGTTTGTTTTATTTATTTATTTTTTACTAGGATGGTCTTTCTTTCCACAAAAGCACAAGTCTGTTCTCACCAGTGAGGCCAATCTGGCCTGGGCAGAAGGTAAACCTTTTCCCCAAACAGAGGTTAATGCTATAGCAAGAAAGAACACCTGGCTTCAATGACCCTGGCAATTGGGAGCCTTCCTTCTAAAGTGGTACCACAGGCGGCTCCCACATGTGCATCTGTCAACATAAAAATACCCCAATCCTTGTCAGAACATTTATAGCATTCCTTGCTTCTATTTGAACCACAAATGCAGCTGAAAAGTTTCTCCCTTCTCTCTTTTCTTCTGAAGTTTCTTGAAGCTTTTTACTTATTTGTTAGTGGGAGGTAAAAGGAGAGGTAAGGAGCTATCCCCTAAAGGTTTGGTTTCAGAAACTCCACTAAGTGGCCAATGGTGTTAGGGTATGGATTCATAGCAATTGTACTTTTCAGCTTTTTTCGCTCAAGCAAGGAGGTGTGTCCAGGGGGTTATGCCCCAGCTACAGGATCTCCTTGGGGAACCAAAATCACAAGGCAGAGCACTGGGATACCTAGGATTTCCACCGTGGGGTAGCCTAATAGAATAGGCCCTCAGATCAAACCACAATAAGTACAATTGCCACTTACTGAGAGATCGGGAGTGAAGAAGTTACACGGTGAAAGAGAGATGCTCCAAAAGCTGGCGAGGGAGTAAAGGGGGCTAGCCTGAGGGAACGCCTGTGAGTTGATGGCAAGCCCTCTGCGTGCCAAAGGGATACTTTGGACTCCCTGTCCTAGAGCCAACCAGCCAAATTCAGCACCCATCTGCACTTTCTCCTCAGCCAGCTTAAATTCCTGTTGGGAGAGTTGTGATCAGAGCTAAGAGTGCCACCTACAGACATTTTAGTGCTAAGCATTTATGGGAAAATCTGAAGAAAGCCATTCACAATCGATTGTGCAAGATCCTAGAAGATCTTGAGGTGTCATTGGTAAAGAAGGATGTGTGTGTGTGTGTGTGTGTGTGTGTATGTATGTGTGGTGTATTGGGGAAGGGGATGGGTGATATAACAGGAAAAATTAAAAATGACTAAGATTCCAGGCCTGAAGGTGAATGGGAAGCTGCTGGAGACATGAACAGACAGGAATTCATAAGATGGCTCAGGGAGAGCAGACAAGTTCATCCCTAGCCTCCACCCCCACACACGTGCACACGCACACACGAACACACACGTGCACACACGAGCACACGCACTGAGCCTGAGCCACCAGCAGGACTCACTCTCCCTCTCTTCTGCCAGCATTTCAGATATTTCCTCAAGGTCTGGGCTCAGAGCTCTTGGCAATTTGTGGCATGTAGTGACAGAACTGTTATATCCATGTTTCTTGTTGGTTTATTGAGACTTCCAATAGCTACGGAAAGTGACATGGTAACAGGCCCCCTCCCTTGCACACCACTGGCCAGCACTGCACTCACCACTACCACCCTACCCTGACTACTCCCATCTCTGCCCAATAGCAGATTTCTCAAGATTTGGAGGATATGAAATTTGCTCTTGTCTTAGAAGAGGACTGGGCATTAAACCTTAAAACATAAGGGACTTAATATGTCTATTTTCTTCCAGATATTTTAAATAGTCAACATTTAACCCAAAGGAATAAATCTCTAATGGCAGAATCTTGGACCGGGTAAAGAAGTTAGTTGGGGGCATGGATCCTCTTCTGAATTCTTAAATTATTTCACATAAATTCACCTGTATTTATTTATTTATCACAAATGCTAAAATTAACACCTTGCCCTTTTATGTAGTATAATGGGAACCAGTCAATCAGAACTGGGTACAAAGCTCAGCTCACTCCACCCCATTCCATGCTATGTGACATTGGGCAAGTCACTGAACTGATCTGAGCTTCAGTTTCCTAATCTGTAAAAAGAGAAAAAAAAATACCTCCCTCGAGGGTGTGTTACAGATGTAAATGTTGTAACATCCTTCAAGTAAATCCAATGCCTCACATGTAGCAGGTGCTCCCTGAATGCTAGTTCTCTTCCCTCGATTCTTCTCTTCCCAGTTGCAATAGGGACAATGACAATAATTTCTACGCCAGGTTGTTTAGTAGATTTCACTCTAGTCCAGGCAGCCTCTTCCAGTGTAGCCAGGTCATTCTTTTCCTTGCTAACAGAAGGTCATTACATTGATTAAACACTTTCTCATGCTTGTCATGACATCTTACTTTAAACCCAAGCTCTCCCCACTTCAAACAGCTTCCAGTAAAACAGATGAGAGGAAATTATAGTCCCCTGATCACAGGGCCACAATTTCAGCATGTACCCGCTTTTCTTAATGAAAATAAGTACCAAGACAGTGCATAGAAGGAAAAACATTTACCAGAAGCTCTAGCATGCACAAGAGGGGTTAAGGGGAAAGTGAGTTATAATCATGGTGTTGATTCTTTTTCCCTTTTATTTCTCCTGAGAGTAGAGTTCATTTTCCTGGCTCCCAATACAATGACACCATATTGGACACATGTGTATTTTTAGAAGAGCTGCATTATTGTTGACCTAGTACATGTGCTACTTTTAATCATCCAACTCATGCCTGGGTGATGGGCCTAACACAACAGGGAGGCAACGGCTAGACAAAGAAAGAGCCTTTTGCTGAAATGCACAGGCAAATAATCAAATAAGGAGATTATCCAAAATTCCATCATTGTGTACAATACTTCTCTCTTTAGCCAGGAATAAGGGGACATTCCTCAGTTTATTTCTCACTACACTGATCCCTTGTTTCCCTCCTTCCACTTCTTTCAAATCTAAATTACAGAGATTTCCTCTCCCAGTGAGGTCAGGCCATCCATCTTAATATATGCAGGGTTGAGGGGTGATGTGGGAGACATAAGAAAGGGTGAATAAATTTATGTTCTATCCTCGGAAGCTGACTCACAGACCAAGCAGGTAGAAGCAAGGTGAGGATGAAAGGAGCATCATTCTTACCCTTTCCTGATTCAGAGCCGAGGCTCATTTTTCTGATCACACAAGCGTGACTGAAAACAACAAAGTGTGACTCTCACTGCTTTCTCAAGACCTTTACCTTCAGCTTTTCAACATGGGCAGTGGTGGGCAGAAGGAGATGAAGGTGGAACCACCAAAGTTGATTCAAAGGAGAGGTTTGATCAAAAAAATCACTGCCTGGAACAATGATATATTATTTCATATCCATGAGCCTGAGATGTTGTGGCAACCAACACAAGGCAGCACCAACATACTTCCTCTCTCGGTGCCTCCAGATATGGCCAATGGGATACAGGAAGGGAAAGTAGAAATTTTATAACTTACCCATGGAGCAGGTGATTCACAGAAATTTCAAGATGGAAACTAAACCACTCTGAGATCAGCAAGAATTTTATAGGCACACAGTTAGTCTCAATCTCCCATGGAAACAGTGTTGTTTGTTATGGCTAGTTTCAGACCAGTACCATAACCCACAATGTCTTGAGAAGCAGGAGCAGTGGCAGGACTCCCTTGTTCTCTAAGTAGGCGCTACAATCAGAATGTTTGCTCCCCCCCCAAAATTCACATGTTGAAATCTAATCACCAATGCAATAGTATTAAGAGGTGAGTCCTTTAGAAGGCATTGGCTCATGAGGATGGGGCCCTCATGAATGTGATATGTGCCCTTATAAAAGAGCCACATGGGAGCTTGTTTACCCCTTCTACCATTTGAGGACACATAGAAGCCACCACCTATGAAGAACAGGCCCTCTCCTGATGCTGAATCTGCTGGCGACCTTATCTTGGGCTTTCCAGCCTCCAGAACTGTGAGAAATAAATTTCTGTTGCTTATAAACTACCCAGTCTAAAATATTTTTATAGCAGCCCAAACAGACTAAGACACTGGGATGCTCATTATAACCATAGGCATAAGCCATGATGCACCAGGAAGGCCACAGTCACAGGATACACATGATGTGTCTTCCTGGAGCCAGTTGTACTTAATAAGTCATTTTAAATATAGCTTGTATATGAATGTATGGAATGGAAGGCTAAATTCACATGAATCTTTGAAATAAAACCCAGATGTGCACAGAAACTATAAATGGCAGTTAACCCTGTGATCACTTTATAAAAATTTGCATGGTTTGAGTTGCTTTTTTCCAACAAGCATGTGTACATTTATTTAGGGGAAAAAGAGTTTTTTAAATCAATAAAGCATAAAAACTGTAAGAAATCTCTGGGCAAATTTATTCTGTGTCCCCAGACATAGTTGATTCATTGACTCTCTTCCAACACTGAGGTCTTTCCATGGGCAAGCCTGAGAAATACTGAGATGAAAAGATCCCCGGACTGGACCCAAGATTCAAAAGAACTGCATTGAAGGCCCAGTTTCACCACAATAGATGCGATATGAGCATACTATTTCTATTGATTACTCATTCATCCAATAAACATGCATTAATCATTTGCTGTGTGCTCAATACTGTGAGCTAGGGATGTTCCTCATCTGTAAAGTGGCAATAGTAATATTAGCATACAGAATTATTAAGGTCAAATAAGGTACTAAACACAAAATCATTTCATAACTACAGTTCTATGCAAATAGGATACTTTGAGACTTTAGGTACTTTATGGATTAAGAAGAATTTTCGGGGTTAAGTTTTGAGCCTAACCAGTATTGCTAGCATTGTTTCCATGCAGGACACACTATGTTAGAGCACCAGCAACACATCCCTCTCCTTATCTCTTCCTCTTCCTCTAGTCACTCTGCCTCATCTCCTGTTAGGAACCGGGCCACACAGCAGGAGAAGAGCAGCAGGCAGGTGAGCAAGCAAAGCTTCATCTGTATTTACAGCTGCTCCCCATCACTTGCATCACCACATAAACTCCACCTCCTGTCAGATCAGCGGTGGCATTAGATTCTCATAGGAGAGCGAACCCTATTGTAAACTGCACACGCAAGGGATCTAGGTTGCACGCTCCTTATGAAAATCTAATGCTTGATGATTGGAGGTGGAGCTGAGGCGGTGATGCTAGTGCTGGGGAGCGGCTGCAAATACAGATTGTCGTCAGCAGAGAGGTTTGACTGCACAATAAATGTAATGTGCATGAATCATCCCAAAATTATCCCCCACTCCAACCCCCCATCCATGGAAGAATTATCTTCCATGAAACCGGTCCCTGGTGCCAAAAAGGTTGGAAACCACTGCTGCAGGGACGCATGATAAACCCAATGCTCTTTAATATATCACAAACCAAGTATTCAATCATAAAAGACATGTGTCAGGGATTGCAAGTTTCTACGTGAGAAGTTTTGAAGACAAAAGTAGCTGAAACAAATAGAAACAAATCTTTTCTGCAAGTGTGCCATTGCCTTCTGGAGTTAAGAGAGCCCTGAGTCCTGCAGGGAGTTTTCCATTGGCTGCTCAGACCCACATCTCAGGACAATGTCAGTATACAGTCTTCTCAAAGGA
The DNA here is from genome assembly GCA_023783475.1 of Daubentonia madagascariensis. Classification (NCBI taxonomy): domain Eukaryota; kingdom Metazoa; phylum Chordata; class Mammalia; order Primates; family Daubentoniidae; genus Daubentonia; species Daubentonia madagascariensis. The sequence continues at coordinate 10,441,194 of JAKFHU010000747.1, read as the reverse complement.
GCTCAGCCTTTGGGGCCACCATGCAAAAGAAAAGCCACTCTGCAATGAGAGTAAAAAAGGGAAAAGGAGGAGTAAAAGTAAAGCAACCTCCAAACCAAAGAACATAGTAGTTTTCATCTCAAGGAAAGCTCTTTCAGAAGCTGGAGGCTAGAGCCACACTGGAAGAGACTATTGTAAAGGACCGAAATTCTACCAAGGGATCTGGTTGAAACCCGCCATTTCAAAGAGCTGAATGCAGATAACCATCCTTTAGGCCAAAGAAAATTACAGAGCCTTTTAATTTTTTTTGGGGGGGGTGGGTAATCCTTAGAAGGATTGTAGGCTAATTGAAAAAAGTTTTGACTAAACCTTCTAGAAGCAAAGGAAGCAACATCATGGTTGTTAAGTTCATTCAAATGAGAATAGAAACTACTTCCTGACCACATCTGCACATGGCCATGGAAACAAGCCTCTTTTGTCAAATGAACACACATGTATTAATCACCCTATGTTTGAAACACTGGAAAAGCACTCAATGAACTGAAATGAGGATGGATAACCCCTGAGCTCTGTTTGTTCACTATTGGGCAAACAAATGCCTACAATAGACTCCCTTATGCAAAGCCTACAGAAATAGCTTTGCAGACGGAATTCTATGTCAAGGGGCACCAAACCACACTGTGGAAATACAGAGGAGACAGAAATTAATTTTGAGAGAAGATCTGAGAGAGCAACTCGCAGGAGAAATATTTTAAGATGATAAAATGAAAGGATAATGTAAGTAGATGGAATTTGCAGAGGTTAGTAATTTGGTAACTAAAGCAGTGATAATTGGTCAAGATGCCCAGCCGCAAAGAAAAAAGAAGAACGAGGGAGGGAGAGAAAGAGGGAAGAAAAAATAATCAACAAAACATGCTTGCACCAGTTTTTTGCGCCATCCTTACTCCCCAGTTCCCCTTACGTTAACTAGCTAATTTAAATGGTGGGAGTTAGCAGATGCTATTGGCTACTTCTCCAACATCCATTGCCTTTTTTCTACTTCGTTCAAGTGGCTACCCTGAGAATGGCCTTGGGCTGTGAGACAGACTAGCCCCATCCTGACCCACAGGGGTGAATCCTGACTGGTGCAAGCCTATCATGGTAGCCTTCAACCTCCCCCTGCCGGTGCTTTGTTCAGAAATGAGCTTCTGAAACCATTGTGGCCAACGATGCTGGAAGACTTTGGGGAAAGATTTTCTTGATCTTAAAAATGGGCCCAAGAAAGAGACTATTGGTTTTTTTTTTTTTCCTTCTCTCTCTGGATACTCTCTGATCTACGTGCGGTGCCCAGAGCGGCTGGTACCCTGTGAGGATGGCAGAGTGGGAAAATGGAAGAAGCCTGGTTCCCAATGATGGCACCACAGAACTAACCAGCCCTGAAGGCCCTGCTTCTACACTTCATGCTATGTGAGAAAATAAATGTCTCTACTTCTTCAGCCAGCCACTTCAGGTTTCTGTTACTTGTGCTGAGGGAATCCTAACTGACACCAGGAGGTCCCATGTCTTTGCTCTGTTCTGGCAGGGAAATAGGCACCAACATGGACTCCAGGACATGGTTCATTGCCATCAAGTTTTGCATGAAGAAAAACGTAGTCAAGCCTTCCTATAAAACTTCTCACTGAGGCTCAAATTTGATTCTGATTGGAGTCCCCTACAATCATCTCTACAGGCTCCCCAGTATAGTTTGCCTGTTGGGTCAGCAATCTTTCAGGCTCTCACACTGGATTCAGCTGGCACACAGATTACACAAAAAAGGCATCACGGTGTAGGAGAATTTAGGGGAAAAGGAGTGGGGAGTGTGAACAGACCTAGCACACAAGCTGATAAACAAAACTATGGTACCTACACCAGCCATGCCTTCTCCCTGCCTGTAAACACTAGCAACATCTTACACCCATCCAGCACTTTCTATTTCCAAAACACGTGGAAACATTATTTCACATATATTTTATCCTCAAGAAAAAATTGGGGGGCAGGTAGAACATTTACCTCCATTTAACAAATAGGCAAACTAAGATCCAGAAAGACTAAATGATTTTTATAAAGCCACACAGTTTATGTTACAGAAGGGACTCTGACTTTGGCTTTCATTCCCTAAAAAGATCAGGAATATAGGAATATACATATAAATATATTTAAGTATATTTGTTTATATTATTGAATATAAATGTATTATTTTATAAATATATTTGATATTTATTATTAAAGTATATATATATAATTAAATACAAATATAAGTCACAAAGGATTCAGGCCATAGAGAGCTCTTACATGATAAGAGGAGGGTACGCAGAAAAAAACTTGTTTGAGGGGGATTTTGAGGAAAGAGTTTTACTCCCAGATTTTCTGATTCACAATCCAAGGAATTTTCACATCATACTCACTAGAATTTTACAAGCTTTTTATTTTATTTTTTAGCTTCTACCATGTAGGAGGTGCCCCTTGGGCTAAGTTTTAAAGTACAGGTAGAAGTGAGACAGGGAAGCAGGGAGGCAGGAAGGAAATCCCTGGCAGAGAGAACAGCCTATGCTACCATGACAAAGAGGCGTCAATCAGCCTGGTGCTGGGGAACATTGCTGGAGCACTGGATCCAGCAAGTGCCAAGAACAAAACACAAAAGAGGAGCACAAGAAAAACTACCGTCTGCCAGAGACTCAGTCCTGTCCTCCACGGAGGCCTTTGAAAGCCAGGCTAAGGAGTTTGGGCTGTCTTCTATAAGTCCATGGTCTTAATCTTATTCTGCTCATATGCCCTCTAAATAACTGAAAAACTATGTACCTAATGTCTGCAACTTGCTTTGAATTGCATGGAAAAAGAAGGTGGATTTATCGATGCATAGATGGATGGCTAGGTGGATAGATATGTGATGAGGCAAATATATTGAAAAGTTCATAAAATCTAAGTGGTGCATTCACTGTATAATTCTTTGTCCTTCTCTGTATGTTTAAAATTTTTTCATCATAAAAATGATGTGGGAGAAAAAACTATGTACCCCTCATAAATATTTATGATTTTTCATCATAGGCTTATTTTTTTTTGGACAAAAGACATAGAAAATGTTAGACATTCTATAAAATGAAATAAGATGAGAATTGACTGTTCATGAAACAAATATTGTGTTTCATGATTTAAATAAATAGATTTTAACTACCTTGTTGATAAAGCACACTAAATCTGAGAGAAAACATGTAAAATATTTTATCCTTAGTTTTTATACAATTATCTTGAAAATGCAATTGTCTCCCAAAGCATTCCAGTTACATCTAAGACTCAGAATCATTAACCTTTACTGCTCCATCCATTCTGATTCAAACCATCCCAACACCAGCCAAATCCAAGCCCACCCTTAACAGAGAGATGTATAAGACTAGAAAAACAGAAAGCTGAATGGGATCAAGGTATAGTGATTAGCCATTAAAGAAAGCTTCTCTATAAACCAATATTTCAATTCATCCCTTCATTTCATATTCTCAGGTTTTTACACCCCAGGGCAATGTACAAAGATTTAGGATGGGTAAAAAGCCTACATTTCTTTTGTAAAAGGTAGAAGAAGGTTGTGATTGCTGGCTCATTCAGATATTGAAGATCTGGATGTGGATTTCTTAAAATCTATCCATGCACATCTACTCCTTGGAAAGTCTGTGTGTAACCCAGTTTGGAGACCATTTTCTAAGTGAGGAGTCATTAGCTATAAGATATGCTGAGCAAGGATAGGATCAGTTTTAGACCATTACCCTGGAATGAGTGTGGAAGACAGATTTATGGGGGTCAAGAGTGCAGGGCACAGAGATAACCAGCTAAGAAGCTATTGTAGTCATTGGGATCTGAAACAGAGGAGAGATTTTAGAGTAGATACTGGGGAAAGAATTTGAGAAACACTTTCAAGAGGCAATGCTTGGCAGGATGGATGGCCAACCAGATGCAGAGAGAAAGTGAGAAGTGGCTATTTGACCCATTGTGGTAAGAAATAAATATAATCTAAAGAAATTTAATATGTATACAGCCTTCCAGGGATAGCATGTGTTAATTATAAAAATTTCTACAATCTTCAGTTTTAGCATTTTTCAGTTATATTAAGACATGACTGTTCAACTTAGAGACTGTCCCTCAGTGCTGTGACTTCAGACAGTTCCATCATGAGACCACACATCTACACGTTCACTGGGTCATGGGGGTGCCTACTTGATCACAAGGCACAGTCAGGGCAATTGAAAGAATGCCCTACAAGGATTAGAGAGGATGGGGTCTAGGCCCAGCTCTGCCTCTACCTTCCTGTGTGATTTCAAACCAATCACTCAACCTCTCTGACCTTCAATTTTTCATCTGGAAAACAAGAGGATATCAATGAGATGATCGGCAAAGTACCTCGCCTCCCTAACCTTCTTATAAGGCTCCAAAATCAATTGACTCTGGACAGGCCAACTCTATAAGGGTAGTGAGAGAGCTAAGAAGTTGAGTGAAGAATGTGACAGATCATGAAGATGAATTAGCTGCAGGGAGAGTCAATAGGTGTAAATTGCTATAGGCTTGGGGGCTTTCTGCAGCCCCTTGTTAGCACCTGGAGGAAGAAGGTGCTAATGATACTATGGGGACAAAGCCACAGATTATTATTAAGCAGCAGGCAATGGAAAACCCAAATTTACACTAATGTAATCTGAATCGATGCCAATATCAGCCCTGATGAAGGTCCTCGGGGGTAGGTGACAGCGCTCTGGAAATTCGAAAATGATGGCTAATAATAAAGCATGAAGTCAAGCTAATTTATGCATTTTTTCTTTAAAAAAAGACCACATTATTTTAGCAAGTGCCTCTTCCCAGCTAAGGAATAGTGTTAATTACTTGCAATAGTCTATAAAGAGATGGGCCCATATTCTTTTTAAGCAAGTAAAAGATAGAGCATTGGTACAGACCTTTTGCATTCTCTACCTGGGCTCTCATCAGACCTACAGGGGGGTTAGCTGACACAAAGCAAGAGAAGACTGGATTGTTAAATGAAAGGGAAACAGACACAGAGCCAGCAAACTGAGGCTGGGTTCCCAGATACCTAAATAATAGTTCAATTAGGACTGGTCCTTCCAGGTAAAGAACCCATGAATTCAGAGTGAAAGAGCCAGACAAACCGATTGTCTAACTCCATTGGAGGTAGGCAGAGCACACTGCCTACCTTTGCAAGATCTGTGATCTTACTTTAGCAAAGTTCTGTGATCTCCAACCTAATCAATTCCATTTTCAATCAGGTATTGCATGTGAATGTGATTGGAAACAGAGAAATACTTTATTTCTCTAAGTAGATTTTTCCCATGTGCCCCACCTGGAGCCCACCCAAACCAGCATAGGCAACATGCCTCATACCCCACATTCCATTGTCCATCTAGAATGTTCCCTTTTCCCTGTCCAAGTTCCCCTGCCTAAACCTACTTCATCTTTCAAATCTCACTTTCTCTTTGAAGCCACAGTCCTTGCTCCATTTTCAAGCGCCTATCATTCTTATGCCTATTACTCTTATAGACCATGATGAGTAATTCAAAATTTGATTTTCCTAATTGTTTTCATTCTTAACAAAACAACTTTGTAACTATTTACATTCTCGTAGCTGAGGGACATCTTCTACCCTTTGTTTTAATTCCCTGTAATCCAAAGCACAGTTTGAGATGCTTGTAGACACTCTAACATCTGATTGTTTGATTGGTTGATTGAGGAACATCCTATACAAATAGTGTCCAGATACTGTTTCCCAGGATTCAGAAGGAGTAGGCTTGTCCCTTGCATCCATCATCCAGATCCAAAGGTGGGTATGGCAGTTCCAAAATCAGAAGTAGCTTTCCTGAGCATCAATATGCACTACTACCAGCCCAGGCGCCACCTGGTATGGCCCTCAATTCCCAGCATCTGTGACTGTAGTCAGGATGCACCATAGAAAGGCTCTCAGAGACTGCTCCTGGCCAGAGCCGTGGGAGACCCAGCAAGCCTCCAGTGTCAGGGGCTGGTGGAAGGGTGTGGAATTCAAGAAGGAAGAAGAGGAAAAAGATGGTGACTGAAAAATGAGGAGACAGGGACACGTTTCCACTGTGTGTGAGTCCTGCAGAGTGGGGTGACAGCCTTCAAGGCTGCTGAAAAAGTGCCTCGGGAATCATGGCACCTCAGAAAGAGGAGCGATCACAGTTTGAACACTAGAAAAATGGGAACATAGAAGCGATCACAACTCAGGCATCAGAAATTTAAGCACAATCACCAGAAAACCCATGAACTAGAACATGCCTATTCATCAGTCATCTCAAGTGAAGTCACTCTCTTAAATGCACCACAGTATGATAGGATCTGGATGGGAGAAGCAAATTTTCCAGAATCATATACCAGTCACAAAGTTCATCTGAAAAATGTGTGCTTTTCATTGGTGAAATATATAAACACAATCTGGCATCAGCAATGCCTCCAAAGTACGTGTGGGGAAAGAATACAGCCCATTTATTATAGCAGATACTCTTCTCTATGTGATGCATAACAAGTAAAGTGGGGAAACTTACATAATTCATTACACCTCAGTAGCCAACACATATATGAAGCCAACATCAACAACATATGAAGCTACCATGTGCCAGGTACCGCTGTAAGTCATTTACAAGTATTAACTCTTTTAATTCTCACACCAACCCTGTTATTATCCCCATTTTACAAATGAGGAATCCAAGGCGCGGGCAAATTAAATATCTTTCCAAAGGTCCCCCTTTCCTAAGGTCAGCTAAGGTGGAGCTGAAATTTGAACCCAGAGTATTTGGCTCCAAGGTGCAAGGTCTTAGCTGCTTTTCCCCACCCCTATGTCTCTCTGCCTTTTAAAGAGGGCTTTTCAGTCAGGTGACATAGAGATGACATCAGCAGCAGCAGAAGTCTCTTATCTGTGCTCTACCTCCCCATCAACCCCTTGCATCCAGAGCCTAGTTCCTCCATCTTCCCAGCTTGGAACTCCTTCATCAATGCTATAGTCCTACTCTCAGAAAGCAAAATCTAAGAAAGAAATATTCATAGGTTTATTAGTATATTGTAGATAAATGATCTATAACTTTCTACGTGTCAACTCTCTCTCTCTCCTCTCTCTATCTCTCCTTTTTTCTCAATTTTGAAACCATCATTACTGCTGATAGATATTTTCCTACTGACAATGAAAAAACATGTTCCTTCCTCCTCCTTGGACAGCTGCCGGCATGGATTCCATTGTGACTCCCACCTACCCAGGGAAGTATCCTATGAGCAGTGTCCCCTCCGCATGAACCTGCTGCCTGACTGCCACAGTCTCTCTGCGTCTCAGAAGAACAAGGATCATCTTCCTGGCTGACATCCTGAAAACCCAGCATCTGCCTGGTGATCTGCTGACCATGCAAAAGTAAGTGAAAATGTAAACGTTTTCCAGAATTCTCACGATTTCAAATACTTTTCCACATCCACAAATTATAGGTGAGTGGGGGAGAACCTACAGAGATCCAAACTGGGGCTTAATTTTCATAAATAGATATTATGAAAATGTCATTTTCCCTGATTTTGGATGATCAGAAGAGGAATCATCCCAGGCTCCGGGGCTTGAGGAGGATAAAGCCTCCAGCTCCCCACTGCTCATTTTCTGGCTCCCACACACTGACAAGCCTCCACCGCTGCTCCTTCACCAGCCGCCCCCCCATTCCTACTGTTCTTTGCTCTCCTTCCTCTTTCCCGACTGCAGGCAGCTGGAGCTGTGTTCTCCTCCATTGCTCTGCCTTGCCTCACTTAGTGTGCACTGCTTCACTTCAGGTATGTGTGAATAGACGCCAAGTCTGTGTTATTTACTCTGTTTAATATGAAATAGACTCTACTGGATTGGGGGTAAAAAATATGCTTTTGAAGAAGGAGTCAGTGGAGGCCCATATTTACAGGACATTTATTGCTGCCACTTTATGGGGAAAATTAGTCTTTTATGCTTTCAGTAATGATTCCCCAGGCCCTCTTTTCATACCGGCATGCTCATAAATTCCTTGTTTTTACAATAGGGCAAAACTGTTCTAAAGTGTGTTCTTCCTCACTCACCAGGACCAACTGGTAGAGGATGGAGAGGCATCCCGGGATGAGGGCAGTGTGCTGCCCAGGGCCGTGATGGCATCAGGCCTCTGGACTCCTCTTCCAGGGGCGGGGGTGGGGAGTACTGTGTAACTGAGGAAGCCCTTCTGGAGAGCACACATTTGTTAGAAACACAGCTGGCTCTTTAAAGAAGAGAAAGCCCAGGTGTTGGGCAGGAAAAGCCTGCTCCGGCTCTCTTGGGGCTCTGCTGGGGTTGAATGATGCTAGCCAGACACACGCTGTTTGAAAAGGGTCCCCTCATACAGGGCATCTGGCCCCAGCACATCCCATCTTGAAGTGAGCCAGAAATAACTGCTTTGAAACCCGGAGATGGTGCTCAGATAATCCCAGCTGTGGATCCTGTAGCATTGCAGGACCAGAGGACTTCCTGGTTCTATGTCCAGTGGCTAGGCTCCCTTTCCACCTGGCTTTGCACCACTGTCTGAGCCACCTCTGCCACCTCACCCCAACTTAGTCATTTTAGATTCCCCAAAACACTAATCAAAGACACCAGCAAGAGAAAATGAAAACAAGATAGCTTTATGCCGGCAAGCAAGTCAATTCCTATTTACTTAAAAGGGGGAGGGGGCAGTGTTGAGTTGGAAGGCTGCTGAATTCTTACTTATGGTCAGCCTTGCACTTTCAGGTTAATATAATGCTACAAATAGGGGAGATGGTGTCACCTAAGAATCAACTCTTCTCAGAGAAGAATGTATATTGGAATTACATGATAGACTTGCCAAGCTGTAGATTTGGATTCAGTGGGTCTGGGGTGAGATCAGAGATTCCACATTTCCGACAAGATCCTGATAGTAGTCCACACTCCTAGCCCATACTTTGAGTAGTGAGGTCTTAGGTAGAGAGCTGTAGCTTTGGAGTTGGACAGATTCAAGCTTGAATTTGGCTACTTATTACCCTGAGGATATGGGGTAAATTCTTTACATTCTGAGGCTCTGTTTCTTCACATGAAAGGTACAGCAAATAGTAATAATACCCACCCATTCTTCTTCCCACAGGTGATATGAATTTCAGGTGAAAATATATGTGAAGAAGCTCTCAAAAGGCTTATACAAATGTTAGTTATTACTATTGACTCCTTTCAATGATGCTCACTGTTTTATGTACTGAGTTACTCTCAGATTTTGCTTAATGATGGAAAGAAATGCCTTTGGCAATATAATCATATTGTAGAGACAGAATAAGGAAGAAATTCCAAGAGGCTATTTTTTCTTCCACTGCCCCCTCAAAAGCCAATGATAAAGCAGGCAGAGACAAATTACCTGTCCTGTTTTAGAACACCCTGGGGGAAGAAGATTCTGCTAAATTCCTTGGTAGGATGTCTAATCTCAAGTAGAGAGAAGCATTTTTTGGTTGAGTCACTACTGAGTCTACGTGATCACTATAACGAGTTGATTCAATAAAATCATTAGTGTCTTGGATTTGGTATGGAATCAACACATGGCAGGTAGATGAGTTACATTTTTTTCTAATTTCATTCAATATACATTGTTTGATTAAGTAGAAAAGACATGGGCTTTAGGGCCACATATGCCAGGTTTAAATTTGGAGTCCAAGCCAGTTGCTGTGGTGCACGACTATACTCCCAGCTACTTGGGAGGCTGAGGTGAGAGGATTACTTGAGCCCAGGTGCTCAAGACCAGCCTGGACAACATAGCAAGACACTGTCTCTAAAGAAGAAGAAGAAAAAAAAAACCTGGAGTCCACAGATTACTGATTGTGTTGACCTTAAACAAACTGCTTGACCTCTGAGTCTCAACTGGCTCATCTGTAAAATGAGACTAAGAATTCCCATCGTATAATATTCTGAGGAATATCAGAAGAAATAATATGTAAACTTCCTGACACCTAAAACACAGCCAGTAAATTTTCGATTCTCCCTCTTTGTTCTGATTCTGTGCCAGAAAACAAAGAACAAACATTATAAAAATATCAAAAGTTAGCCAAATTTTTAATACTATGTACCAAAAACTTTACTAAGCATTTTGAAAGGATTTTCTCATCTGATTGTCACAACAACCTTTTTACTATTCTATTATAAAGAGGACAAAACTGAGTTGTAGAGAAGCATCTTAGTATGGTCCCCACAGCCAGGAAGTGCAATGTCAGGACACAAGGTCAAGGGGAAACTAACTCCAAGATGTTTCCCTTTAATCATGCATGCCCTGATCCCCAATTGCCCCCCGAAAATAAACTTTCTAATAGAAGCAGCGTGCAATTCACTCATCAGCTTCTCTTTTTCCCACTCTTCTTGACTGTCCTATGTTACTGTCCAGCATGCAAGCTGGTACAAAAGATGCTACATTTTGCGGTTGAGCCTGTAGAATGTTGCCCACCATTAGTATAGTTTTGTGGAAGAGACAGAGGCCAAGGAACATTCCAACAGAGCAAACAAAATAACAGATCTGTAAAGCAGGGAAATGACCGGTATGTGAATGTGTATCACCTTGCATCCCTTCATAAATAGTGAATTTTTAAAATAGTATATTGTGTGCCTCTTAACTGCATAGATGAAAGACCAAATTAAAGGAAATTTTCTAACTATATAAAGTACAAGAATTAGTCTCTGTTCATTTTAAAGTTATGGAGTTTGTTTTTAAATAATAAATCTCAGAACTCCTTGAATCTTCCTTCCTCCTGTGAGACTAATTCACACTAACTTCTCTCTTTTCAAGAGGCATTTAAGAAGAAGGTAAGTGAAAGTTAATTTTTGACAAGGATTCATTTTTACCGTCACCTGGATGGAGAAACTAATGGAGAGGTAGGTTAATTTGACATCACAGAGGTCACACAACTATGTGAACAGAAGCACAGGGACTGGTTACCAGGTGCCTGTATTCAGAACTTCAATTCCTGGCTGATTGATGGATTAGTTGATTGATTGACCAATTGCTTGATTACACTAACATTTATCGAGCATTGACCATGCACCATGTACTGGGCAAACTACTTAACATATTTTACTTCACTTAATCCTTCATAAAATGTTATGAGCTAAAGGTTGTTATTAGCCCAATTTACAGATGAGGAAACCAAGTGTCAGAGAAATTAGGTAACTTGCTCAAGGTATAGCTAATAAGCTCATGCAGCTCTTACTAATTCTGAAGGCTAAGTTTTTAGCCACTCTTGGACAAGCGACAATGCTCAGACTGTCTAATTTCTACTTTCCTCTCTTTCCTTAAGCTTGTATACGACTAAACACATATCTACATATATGTACACACATACACACACACACCCCCTAATAATCACAGTCACTGATTCAGACTCAAAATAACATTTATCTTTCAAGCTTTAGTCTCACCCTTGTCCTGTTTTTCAAGGTGGTATACAACTGCTTTCTACTCAACTCCTAAACTGTATAAACTTACCAACAGTGAAGCATGAGTTAAATCAAGGAGTTGCTTGAATAAATTAAACAATTGTTACTTTTATAACTTCAACACATCAAAGCTAAATCCAATACACAATGCAATTCTCTATGACAGTCTCTTCTTTGCATATTAAGGCAAGGCAAGAGATAAATCTCTCACATAACCCCAGAAAAAGACACAGAAATAAAAAGGTTAGACCATCATTGAGTTTCAAAGGCATTTGGCTAAGTTGGGTCCCCAGAAAAAATTTGCAGCTGGAATTCCGCCCCCAATGTGTATCAAATCCAAAATATTCTATATATGCCATTGTCTAGCCTCAACAACTTACTGTACTTTGTGACACATTCCATCAAGCTATAGTCTAAAAAGTTAAATAAATATGATCCTCTTTTATTCACAATGATATTTCTGAGCTCTCACCAAGAGGAATGAAATGGAAAGGCCTTATCACAGAGCCAGGCATGTAGAAAATGTGAATTTAAAAATTGGTGGTTAGACCTTTTTAGGGTGATTGGTGGTTTAAAACATGTCTGAAAACTCTTTGACACTCCTTTCATCACTAGGTAGCAGCTATGACCCTCCCCTTGAACCTGTGACTGCCTCAATGAATAGAATGCAAGGGAAGTAACGCTGTGTAATGTCCGAGGCTAGGTTAGGAAGGGGCATGCAGCTTCCTGTGGTTTCCCTTAGGACAATCACTCTGGGATCCTTCAGCTTCCATGGAAATAGTCCAGCTACTCACAGAGGCCATCATGGAAAGAGAGAGGGAGAGATGTTTGGGGAGCCCTACCTGATCCACCTTCCAATCATGGCAGTCTCCCCATGCCTCATCCAGTCACAAGACACAACAGGGAAGAAGACTTCAAGATGGCCCCAACACCAGCCACCATCTGGCTGCAACCACGAGGGACTCCAAGTGAGAACTGCCTAGCTGAACTCAGTCAACACCCAGATTCATGAGAAAAATAGATTATTATTATTATTTGTAAGCTGTGGGTTTGGGGTGGTTTGTTATGCAACAGTGGATAACCAGAACAAATAATACGTGTGGCTCACCTGTGTCCTCTTGAAATTAAAAAGGTTCAGAAACACTAAGAAAAATCTTAATCCCCTTAATATATCCTTCGCTAGAAATCTCTTCAAATGGGGAAATACCTGTCCACAACCGGAGACGAGGCAACAAATGAAAATGTCCCTGGGAAAAATAACTTTGATTTGGAAAGTATGCTGGGAGGGGGGCGGGTGGCGATCAGAATAATTGCCTCCTTGCCCCAGCTCTCCCGTTAATTAGCCGAGTGAACTTGTGCTAAGTGATTTTCCTCTTTGGGCCTGGATTTCCTCACCTGCAAAATGATGAGATGGATTAGATCCCTTTGCACTCAAACATTACACCATCTAAATTCATACTAAGATGTAAATGATTGACATCAGATCCTTTCCCTGAAAGCAGATTTTGACCAGAGGGAGAATTGGGAAAATGAAAGCTGAATGGGACCTGATAGTTTGGCTATGTCCCTGATCTCCTTGGACATTGGATTCTGAGCTTGGGGCAAGGAGTATATTGAAGATTAGGGGCCCCTAAGCCTGGCCAAGGCAGCAGTGGAAAGAAAAGGAACTTCCCTGCCACCACTGCTTATCTCTTAGTTGAGACAATATCCAGGTGAGAAGTTCCATGTGCCCAGGGAAGAACACTTACACTTTCTGGATCTCAGTGTCTTCATCTCTAAAATGGAGTAATAAGTTCCAGACCAGCTTATGGCAAAGGATTGTGCTGAAAATCTAGTGAAACAGTAAGGTATACAAGGTCCTACACTAAGAAATTGAGATAAAATTGTTTATTTAATCCTCTCAACAACACTGTGAGGCAGAAATTACCAGTGAGGAAGCTGAAGGCCAGAGTGCTAACGTAACCTGCCCAGGACTACACAGCTAGAAAACTAGAATTCAAGCCCATTTGTTATAATGCATAATACTTATTTCAGGAATGACCACTTCAATCCTGCAAAAAAAAGGGGTTAGGAGGTGTCTCCATTTCCACTGCTTGGTGCTTGTTCTAAAGTAAGGCTGGTTCATGTAGAATTTAAGAGCTTGAGCTACACAGTGATTCTCAACCCTGCATGCACCTTGGAACCATCAGGGTAGCTATAAAAATACTGACATCTGGATTCTTCCCCAGAGATTCTAATTTAATTGGTTTAGGGTGCAACCTGGGCATTAGGCTTTTTAGGCTCACAGGTGATTCCAATGTGCAGCCAGAATGGTGAGCCACTGGCCAACACTGGCACTGTCCTACAAAGAAAGAAGCTATCAGAATGCTCAGATCTCGGCTCTCCATGCTCCTTTCCCATGTGGGAAGCAAGGGGGTAAGGGAGGATGGGGGAAGGGAGAAATGACTCAGAATTGATGGAATCCAGTATTCATTGCTGCATTCTGAATGGCGACTTCCCTGGCAGATACATTACCAGTCATGTCTCAGCCATAAAACATAGAGCTCTCATTTCCTCAGTGGCCTTATATACTCTGAGTGCTTTTCAGCATTATTAACCTCCATGATCAAAATAGATAGGGAGGCTGAAAGCCAGGGAAAACCTCTTTACATCTTCTGAATTGCAAAGCCACACAGTGAGAAAGAAGTCAGCCAGCGTGTGAGCATTCTTGCTCAAGTCAGACAAACCCAGAGCCTGGACAAATTTACTTTGTGTAAATAATATGTTCAGGAGGGCCATGGATTATGGGAAATAAACCTGTCATAATTAGACTCATTGGCGTTAGTATAACAGCATGCCTTGTTTGAACAGTGTTCCATATCAATGAGATTATCTCAGCTTCTTTTAGGCAGATTTCTATGCTAAAAGTAGGCACTTAGACATTGCCATTTTATGAACATCTGTAGGTGGAAGACCATGTGGGTAATTACTGGATAACCAGTAGTTAAAGGAACAGCAATTAGATCCCCTCATATTACCCTGCATTAATAGAGTTCTTAGTTGGAAACAACCAAAGCTTACTCTGGTCAATTTAAGGGGAAGAGGGATTTCTTAGAAAGTAATGAGATAGCTCATGGAGTCCAGGAAGGTAAAGGAAACATCCATCATTTAGGGCTGCCCAGCATCTAAATTCCCATCTATTTCGGTGAATCACACAATTGGTAGGAAACAGAGTTCACTTCCTGTTGGGGAAGTCTGAGAAAGACAGTCCCTTCCCCTCCTCCCAAGAAGGGAGAGTGTGGACAGGTGACAGCAGAGCTAATCAGATGGATCTTTGAGGGAAGGGTGTGAAATTGGTCAGAGATTTTTCATGGTGGCTATGGTGGAGCAGAGGATCCTGGAGCAGAGGATCCAGATGCAGGGCAGCAAATGTCACAGGGAAAGAGAATCCAACAGCGCGTAGTCCCCAGCAGACAAACAAAGTGCCCTCGGCAGGATCCTCCCATGGCTGTGCCTCATTCATGCCTTGCCTCCCTTAGTTACTACCTGATCCTGTTGTCCAACCTTCCTGGACTCCATGAGCTATCTCATTACCTTCTAAGAAATCCCTCTTCCTCTTAAATTGACCAGAGTAGACTTTGGTTGTTTCCAATCAAGAACTCTATTAGTGCAGGGTAACATGAGGGGATCTAATTGCTGTTCCTTTAACTACTGGTTATCTAGTAATTACCCACATGGTCTTCCACCTACAGATGTGCATAAAATGGCAATGTCTAAGTGCAAATCCTTGTCCAGCCCCTAATCTCACACTTGAAAAATCCAACTATGTATGCGCAGATTTGCTTCTGTATTCTTTTCCACCATTGTGAGAATTTGGGATGCAGGACGCATGAGTGATAAATCACTTCAAGTTATGATTTAAGGAGTAAGAGTTAAATCATAACAACTTTCTAGTCTGAAGAATAAGAAAAAATATAGTGCACAGTCTAACTCAGAGGTCATAATAAAGGCTGAGTAGCATGAAGCAAGCTGGTGAAGTACCAAAATTTAGTACAATAGTCCCTGCTTATCCACAGGAAATACATTCCAAGACCCCCAGTGGATGCCTGAAACTGCAGATAGTACCAAACCCTGTATATACTGTTTTTTCCTATACATATATACCTATGACAGGCTAATTTATAAATTAGGCATAGTAAGATATTAACAAAAATGACGAATAAAAAACTAGAACAATTATAACAATATGCCAGCATCACTACTGTTGCATTTTGGGGCCATTATAAAGTAAAACAAGGACCACTTGAACGCAAGCACTGCAACACCGCAACAATCAATGTGATAAACAAGATGGCTACAAAGTGGCTAACAGTGGGTAGTGTATCAGCATGGATATGCTAGACAAAGGGATGATTCACACCCTGGGCAGGACAGAGCAGGGCAGAGCAAGACGTCATCACACTACTCAGAATGGTGTCCAATTTAAAATTTGTGAATTGTTTATTTTTGGAATTTTCCATTTAATAGTTTTGGACTGCAATTGATCATGGGTAACTGAAACCTCAGAAAGCAAAACTGCAGATAAGGGGGGGATGACTGTATTCCATTTTTGACTTCTAGATAATCCTACACCCCTTATCTGTTGAGTTTGGTCTTTGGATGCAGTACTCAAGTACACCATATCCAAAATTATCTCCAAACATTTTGTCTGACATCTTTTCTGCAGGTAGGGAAATAAAGTGTTTTGATCTGAAAGATCTTTTCTTTGTAACTGAATTGAGGGTGGGATAGGAAAAAAATTCAAAACTCATTCTTCAGCCTTCTGCTATACTATATAAATGTGTCAAACTGCAATTCAGATTAGGAGTCAATAGAAAGGTTATCATAGATCAACCAGGGTGCTAACTTAAATGTCACTAGAGGAGTCTAATAGAGAGAATGTACTATCACCTAAACCAGTAATTTTCAAGCTAAAGACCATCTACTTCCTGTCCACTGCTCCTAATGATCTCTCACTCCCAGAGTACATAGTGTCTCTACTCTCCATCCACATGTAACAAATGGCCCCTGATTTGAAAGAAAATATGGGGCAGCTGAAAAAATGTGGGGTTTAGAATCAAAGTGGTTTGAATACTGCTTCTACTGCTATAAGCTCTATGACCTTGAGCAAATTCCTTACACTCTCCAAGCCTTAGTTTCTTCTTCTGTTAAATGTACATATAACACCATATAGATTGCCTAGCACAGTGCTTGGCTATGGTGAAAATGGTTGGCCCCATCCAGATAGGTAATTGAGGAGCTTGAGGAATATCAACATTTATTCATTTATACAAATCACACTTATTTATCTGTTCATCATGTGCAAGGTTGTATATATACAAAAATAAAACCCAGAATCTGACCTCAGAGAGCAGATGATTAAAACATTGGCTGAAGTTTATAATCATCAGAAATATATCTGATGCAAGTCCCACTTTTCCCCACATTCTCAGAAAAAAATCCTACACTCTCCTCCCCCAAAACCTAAAATCCTTCTCCTAAAAATCCAATAATGGCTGTTTTTCTAATTACAAGATTCAGCCCAATAATCCCCTTCTCTATAACATCTCTTCTTATACAGTCTCTCCCCATCCCCAAGCAGTAAGATATTAGCAAGTGTCTAATAACTGGATCTCTGGGGGCAAAAAACTGGATATGTTTGCCTATTTCTGTAATATAAATACTCCCCCCATGGCTGATTTTAAGCTAACAACACGGTATCACTGAACACCTAGTTGGGAAGATGTGCACAGTCAGCTCTCACGAGCTGGAGCAGGCTGGCTGCAACACAAGACTGTGGGCCCCCCACGTAAAATAAGCTTTCCTTCCCACTGAGTCCTGCTGCCGTTTGCTTATATGTCCATCCCACCCAGCTCCAATAAACTGTAAGCTCCTTGATGGCAGGAACTTTACCAACACTTTACTGTTATATATGTACTGTTACACTCTCCAAGCCATAGTGGAAATGGCACGCTCCCTGGCACACTTCCTGGCCCAGAATAGGTCCTCCGTGAATGCCTGTTGAGTAATTGAAGTCAACAGGAAGTTTCCATCCTCTTTGGCATTCCTGCCCTCTCTGGAGATATAATGAACAGGTCTAATAAGGTTCACAAGGTTTGTCATCAGCTTTCCCAACTCCACTTTAACTTCTTAGCGTCCTTTTTCTCTCTTCTCCTTTCCCACCACGAAGTGCAGCATGGAAAGGTTCTAGTTGTGGTCATTTACACCTCAGAATGAATTAAATGTCTTGTTTCCAGAAGAGTGTTGTGCGTTAGCTCTACCTGGGCAATGAATCATGATCCTTAATTAAAATAATTTCAGTGGCAGCAGGCAGGGGTAAAAATTTGAGGGCAGCCACTTATTTTGTATGGTGTAGGAACGACCTTGTAGAAATACCACTATTGAAAATGACATTTCAATATTTGCAAATACTCAAGGTCTGAAAAACTTGTGATATTTAAAAATTTATAGTATTTCAACCTCAAGTAAGATAAACTGACCACTCACTAAATTCATCTGTCTTTCATAAAACCCACAAGCCCAGGAAGTCATCAATTCAACTTCTTTCCTGTTTTAAAGGCTTGGTGTCTTCCAACTACAGGGGGATCTTGAAACTCTTGTTTTAACCATCTCATCCTAAAAACGAAACTGTCCTAAAGCACGTTTCATTTCACGTAAGAGCTGTGTCTCTGACAAACAACACAATAATCAAATTAGGTATTAGGAGTGGTAAGAGAGACCATGTTTAAAGGAACATTGATAATAATAGTAATGAAGATTATTAATGTTCTAACTACTTAGAATATACCAGTCACTAAGCAAACTGCTTTATGTGTATTCACTCCTTTACAACCTTCTATAGAACAAGGAAACCATTGATATATAAACAATTGTTCCTTAAATTTCTCTGTAACTTTGAGGGTTTTTATTATTTTGGACTTCCCTAAAGTGATGCTGTCATTGCAGAGCTCTGGTGCAGGTGGACTGATATCGTGTAAGCCTTTGTGTATTTATGGTGGATATGCCTGCACACTCCACTGTTCAACTAGCAAGACCAGGCCAAGCCCCAGGAAGCATCATTAATTAAGGCATGACATGAAATAACATCCACATGAATGGATTACCTCATATTCAATCACATTTGTTTCAGTATTTATTTAATTAAAAGCACAACTATATTTATAATGGCAGCTTCTGCCTTCTAAGATCCATAGCCTTATTTCCTTCTGGAAGCACTCACTGAAGAGGAACTTTAAGTACTTCTCTTCCTAGCCAAATGTATCCTATTTTCATTAGAGGTGCCTGAGCATACAGACATTCACCATAGCTTTATTGATAATTGCACCCGATTAACCACAAACTCCAGTAGAAGGAGGATTGAATGCTTTTTATTAATTAGCATAGTCAAGTCAAGGAAAACAGCCTACATGAGGGATAGCTTGTATAAAAATAATTGACTCATTAATCTTAACCATATGAACATGTTCACATTAGCAAGTTCAGTTGCTAGAAAGGATTCAAACCAGAACAGTATATTTATGCAAGTATGATTTTGTAGTTATTTCATTTGGACTAGTGTGAAATTCCTTAGAACGGTGAAGGTTTTCAAAAGGACAGTCACAGAAAAGGCAAAAGTTTCATAATGACAATCTTTGCTTCACTTTTTCAAGCTGTCAGGGCATTTGGGGGAAAAGCCACATCCCAATTTTTTTTTCCAGTGAATAGGCAGCATTTGCACCCTAAAAGCCATCCCACACTTTCTCATGCTGTGACACTGCAGATAGGATCATCAAGCTCACCTCCACAGCAGCAGAAGTATGCGGGCCAGTGGCTGGGAGCCAGACAGACATTGCATCCGGGGGACTATAACTGGTTAGGAAGGGGATTTGGGAAGGGGGGCACTTAAGCCTGGAAAGCAGTCATTTAAAATAATAACCAAAGGAAGTACTCCTTCACGCAGCAGGTGGTAAACATGTGGAACTTGTTATTCCCCAAGAGTTGAACAAGCCAAGAAATGTAAATAGGTTCAAGAAGGGTTTGAAAAAATTGTGAATGCCTAATCTTTTGCTGGTTGCTGAAGAGAGGTGTGGGGTGTTTGGATGCATTCCCAACTTTTGATGTTAACAGAGGCAGCTGCCACACTCCTTTACGAAACATCTCTGGCTCTGAAAAGTTAAAATGAAATATTTGATGGGGTGAGCATTAGATTGACCCAATATGCCATATCTTTTGTTCTGGTATTCTTAAAGGTAAGCTTCAGAGGGGCCCACGGACAAGGGTTCCAGAGGATCTGGGTTCTTGTCCTAGCCTGGCTTTTTAAAAGCTATGTGGTTGCAGAAAACTCTCTAAACCTCCATGAATTCATCTGTGAAATGAGCTTGATTATATCTCTCCTCCCTACATCATGGTGTTATTGTGAGGATCAAGTGAGATAAAGCTTTCTAAACTATAAAATGCTGTACATATGTGAGTGTAGCATTTTTAAAATAATCCAAATAATTCTGGATGCCTCATGGGCAAATCTGCCGCATCTTAAAAAAAAACAAAAATCAGTTCTGAAAAAGCTCAGACGATTATGACACAACTAGTGTCTAAAGGATTCTCTTTTCCTCTCCACAGCTCCAATCTATTCATCCTCACAGCTGCACCAAATCTGCTCTCTCTATCCCCACTAAGCTCCAGATTGCTTTTTCCTGTCCCTCTCCAAACTCCCTTTTGGAGCTTTATTTGGGAAACCAGTTTTGTGTCTCTTCACATCATCCATACCCCCATTGGCAGAACAAGGTCAAGGGTCTGAATGAATTAACAGAAGAGGGTCATACCTTGGAGAATTTATATATTAATATTTTTGCCCCCTCAGGGTGATAGCCAGCCCTAGAATGCAGTTATATATTATATTATACATTTCCACTGTTTCACATGAGAGGTGTGTCATACTAGGAGTAGGTTTAGAAATCAAATATCTCAAATCAACAGAACACTCTCAAATAACTGCTGTTCTGTAGACACTGTGGCAGTGGCAAAGATCAGGGAAATCCATGTCATTTTATAAAGGCAGAAATCCCTGGAGATCACCAAAGCTGACATTCTTCACCTCACCGTCACATTTGTGCCCCCGTAATGACTTGCTTGTAAAAAGTTTCCTGTCCAGTAACGACATGACCTTCCTCTGATCACTGTATAGTGAGTGTTCTAATTCAATGCCTTTGGAATAAAAAGAATCAGTGGGTGAGTCTTAGTTCTATCATTTAAAAGCCGTGTGACCTTGGATAAGTCACTTATCCTCTCTGGGCTACTATTTCTATAAAATGGAGATTAAAAATATACACCCTTCCCATTGGAATTATATGATGTAATGTCACTTAAATTTACATAAAGCACTTGAGTACAGGGCCTGGCACAGAGTAAGCACACAATAAATGACCAATGTGACACTAGCAGATCCCTGTGAGGTTCCACAGAGATCTACAGGGTGGCACAGACACTGGGAGTAATCTTGGTGGCATGAAAACACCAGCTGCTGCAACTTGTGCAATGTCATCCCCAGTGATGTGGCAGATGACTACCCAGGGAACAACCAAATAGTTGACTCATTTTCCCAGCGTTCCACCTCAGCTGGCTGTTCAAGATGCTGGAAAACTGCTTTTGCTCCAGAGAAGACTATAGCCTGTATCTTCCCCTGGAGTCACAGTGGCAGGTGGCGTTTGTCTTGTCTTCCACAAACTGTTGTTCTCTTCAAGGATCATTGCTTGTCTAAGCCATGTATTAATTTCTTAATATTCTGGCATGGTCTCCTTCTGATTATTACAGGCTCCCATGTAAGCAGACCACTTTGGGCCTGTTAAATACTGTATTTGCTTAACAGCCAAATAGTCACTGTGTAAACATGCTGTGAAAAGGGATATTTTCAATGAGCTCTATTAGAGGTCAGTGCACAGCAAGTCTCATTACTTCCATCACTCCAACTTATATTCCTCACATTTTGGGAAGGGTGAAGTGATGGCACAACAAATACCCACCAGGGAATCCTTTAACCCAAACCACACAACCCTTAGGTCCCCCAGAAACTAAGTTTTCACCTTCATTATCTGAATAACTCAGGAATTATCCTTTCCTTTCTCCAAAAGAGAACGATTATTTCCATTGCAGCTAGTACTGTAAAACATTCCATGAAACCAGACAGCCCCACTTTTATTTTAGGAACAATCAGATGGCATGTAAGGAAACAGAAGGGGTGAGTAGGGATTAATTTCAGTATCTCACTGCCACTTATATCGATTTTTCCCAAGTTTGTACAAAAGAAAAGATTTCCCAGCTGAGCTGAGATCAAAAGTGGCACATTTAACAGGATCTTGAGGATCCAGAAGGCCATCTTGTTTAAATACCTTTAAGAATCAACAGTTCAATTCCTTAAACCTTATGTCTACAAGAGGGGAAAAAGGTCGTTGAGGGAGGTGGCGTGTCGGGGAAGCTGTCTCCTAAAAGGCAAAACTAGTAAGCCCCAAAAAGCATTTCAGGGAATCAATGTACGATTCCTGCAACTCACCAGCCATCAACTTTCTATCTTTCCCATTGGCTGCACGCTTCACAAGCGTCAAGAATGAAGTGAGATTTACCTATGCAATGGGGGAGCAGCATGAACATGGCACCACGAGAAAAACCCCACAACGTAAACTCCGTGGAAAGTAGTTTCATTTTGAAAGTTTAGATTAATAATGAAGACAATTTTAGAGGGCTGCCAACATAACAATAAGAATAGTTCAAATTACTTTATGTATTTTTTAATTTTTTTAATTGAGAAATAATAATTGTATATATTTATGAGGTACAATGTGATGTTTTGATCTATGCATACATTGTAGAAAGATTAAATCAAGCTAATTATCATATCCATCACCTCACCAAATTATTTTTTGAGGGTGAGAATGTTAAAAATCTATTCTTTAAGCAACTTAAAAGTATATACTACATTATTATTAATTGTGGTCACCATGCGGCACAGTATTTTATTTATCTTAACACTTGCTTCCACAACACAGAAAACCCCACAACCCCTTAATCAAGAAATAACATCAACATCAAAGAGTTCTGAAGGAATGGAGACTGGAATATGAGAGCTATAAGTGGTTAAATTTCCCCAAACATTCCGTGAGTCTAGAATATATATGAACCACTGTATTAGGTACTTGGAAGTAGAAAAATACAAAGGTGAAGGAGGCATTAAAGTTTGCCCCAAAGGAGCTCAAGTGGAGGCAAGGCAGTAATTAGGGAGAGAGAAATTGAAACCCACATGGCAGACTTTTTAACAAATTTGTAAACAGAGGTATAAAAAAGCCTTGGTGTGCTAGTGGAAAACCTCAAGGGAAGGGGTGAAATTAAAGTTGGGTTTTGAAGGAAGAATTAGAAGAAAAGAAAAATGGCAGAGGTGAATGTATAGTTTCTATATTGGTTGCCTTGTAGACAGCGATGCCATTGACTAGGATAAAGAGACATGGTTGTCTTAGTCCGAATGGGCTACTATAACAAAGTACCCTAAACTGGGTAGCTTATAAATGACAGAAATGTATTTCTCACACTTCTGGAGGCCAGGAATTCCAAAATCAAGGTGTTGGCAGATTCAGTGTCTGGTGAGAACCCACTTCCTCACAGACAGTCACCTTCTCACTGTACCCTCACACGTAGGAAGGGGTGAGGGGTTTCTCTGGGTCCTCTTTTATAAGAGCACTAATCCCATTCATGAGGGCTCCACCCTCATAACCTAATCATCTACCAAAAGCTCCATCTTCAAATACCCTCACATTGGGATTAGATTTCAACATATGAATTTTGGAGGACACAAACATTCAGACCATAGCAATAGAGGATCAAGTTTGGGAGAAAAATAAGTTCAATTTGAGATGAATATGAGGTCCCTCACTTCATCCTTATAAGGCTATCCAAAGAATATTTAGAAATTCAGGTCTAAATCTTGAGAAACCTGGTTTGCACTCTTTCTAGTGTGCTTTGTGTGTATACAGACCAGCAATATAGCAAGCAGAACCATTGTTTGGGCCCATAGAATGCAAGTGACTTGGACACTTCTGCTTCTTGTAGCCCAAGCCTTGTAGAGTTATATCCTTTAGTCGTGTTCCTCTGAAGTTATGATTTAACGTGAGGGAATTTCACATAAAAGACCACATCTACCTTTTCAGCGTTGTGGCAGGAAAGACTTGAGATCATATTTATCTTGTACTGGTTTCTCTAAAAGACCTGGGAAAAACTGCGAAGGTAATCCCTGCCCCTCTTCCAGAAAGCTTGACCTGCTCTGAGTCTGTCTTCTAAGTCCTGGGAGGGCAAGAAGCTTTGACCATGGTTTTGGTGGAAAGGGCCACTGTGCAGGCTTCTTACTAGCCTGTGCTACAATAAGAAATGCCCACCTGATGGGCAAACGCTCAAGTTTTACAGCAGCTTTGTGGAGTAAAAATAATGAAAGTCCTTTCCAGAGACTGAGGACCTTGCAGGAACCACAACTTCTGGAGAGCGTCTACGAATCCAATGAAAGATGGAAGAGGCCTCCAAAAAGACCCAACCTTAGCAGGTGAGAGCAAGTGGAAAATGTGAACATAGTCTTTCAATTATAAAATGCTATGCAAATGGCAGGCATTATCACTACTCAAACGGCCAATGCCATCTCCCCACAAGAAACTGCTCTCAGAGAAGCTTCTTATTTTACACATTCATATAAGGTGAGTAGAAGCTAATGCATAGCCCTTTCAGGCTTTGCATCTTTTTAAAGGAATTTCTGGCATAAATAAGCAGGTAGAAATGTGAGTGGGTAAGCACATGTATATGTGCATGCATATGTGGGAATGTATAAAGGACAGTTGGTGAATCCACCTTGATTGAGAACATCATATGGCTACTGGTAAAGCTAATCATTAAGGAATCCACAGGCAGAAAAATAGGCAGGACATGCTTGTGTTCAAGCTCAAGTCATTGTGCAGTCACCATTTTTTATTCCACAATGATGCAACACATATAAATAGACCCTAACTTTAACAGCAACAACTATATATAATATATACGTGTATTTGTATGTATTTAATTATATATGTGTATATATATGCATATCATTACACCCACACACATATGTCAAGTTCAATCCCATAACTAGCCAAAGACCCTCTTTATCAGCCTCCCTCTGAAAAGCATAACTAGCAGGAAAAGAAGAACTTTGAAAATGGAAGTGCCACCAACGAAGCATATAGTATCCTAAAGGCAAAATGAAAAATGTGAAACATGCTATTAAGGAAGTATAGAACATAAATATTTCTCTCTCTTACACACCTACATACACACACTCATTCCCCATCCCCTCCCACTTACAATCAAATGGCAAGTGGATTTAGGGCAAGAACTTCAGGACCCTTATCAGAAGACCTAAAACACAAAGGGAAAAATAGGTCGCTCTGCTGCTTCCAGCATTCCCCAAAGAACTCCATGCCTTCCGACAGCAAGTATGTCTGCTTCTATTTCTGACTCTTCCTTTAGGAGGCCCCTCAGGGCTTGGCTGCTTCTTCCAAGAGTACACAACCCAGAGCTCTCTGACAATTTGCTCCAGTTTCTATATTAGACTCAGCATTTGTGTATTGATATTCCTTCTCCCAAATTCATTTTCCATCATTAGGAAGCTTAAAACCAGCAACCAGAAAAATCTGACCCCTGGTTCCCTCTTCCTGCCATGGTCCATCCATTCAGTATTTGCATTGAAAAAAAATAATTGAAATGATTAGAAAATCTACAAAGTTTATAATGAGTTTTTTCCTTTCCATATGAGGAAAAAAGCATTAACCTTTCCTGTTACACTCACCTTGTCTTGAGTTTGAGAAGGCTCTCTCAGAGTTCAGGGGCTTACAATAAAGCCAAATAGTTATTCCTGTCCACTGGAGGAAGGATAGACATTCCACTTTAAGAACAAAATAAGAGAGCCCCCTTGGCTGAAGAGGGACCATTTACTTTCACACAGCGAACACCTGATCTCATCTATTAGTCTGTATTTAAGACTTTCTTCAAGTCTAAATTGATAGCGATCTCTCGGCCCATCCATCAGCAGGAAGCGAGGAGGGAGATGGAAAAGCTGAGTTCAGCGTTGCCAGGCTGGACAGGCGCGGGGAAAGGACACGGGGAAGTACAGGGGCTGACTGGGCAGGGGGCTGGCTGAAGCAGAGGGCGCTGCGCGGGAAGAAAGGGCAGCCCACCTTCCAACTAACCGTCCGCAACCCCCATACCTGGAGTCAGGGGAAGCTTCCACGGGGCCCAGCTGCCAGTTTCAAGTTTAAACGTTCACCGAACAAATAGAAAAAGGCTTCAGGACCGCAGCAAGCCAAAAAGACAGAATCTCTCTATCTACCTACTTCCCTGCCTTCCTTTCTTCCTTCCTTACTTCCTCCGTCTCTTTCTTTCTTATTTTCTTTCCTTTGTTTTTTCCCCCTTTTTTTGTTCCTTTTTTTTTTTTAATACTTGTATATCCTTTGTCCCATAAAGGTCTACATTGGCTTCTAAGGAAAAAACTAACCCACTTAGCATATACAATAGAACCATTAAAACAATGATAATAAGATCAAGAGGTGCGGAATGAAGACAGCCTGCGGGGAGGAGAGATCATTGCAGCAGAAAATCTAAGCTAAGAATGATATATTTATGGCAACTGACTTACAATCTAGCTTTGAACTACTCTACAGACACATAATGATCTGCACAACACTCATTAACTAATGAAAATAAAACATAACCTGCATCAAGGGAAACAAAAATTTACTATTGAGGGAACAAGTTACATAGAGGTTCATTACATCCAAATTGAAGCTGACAGTTATTGAACCTAACAATATGCCAGACGTCACCTCACTTAATGTTCACAGTAAGCTCACTTTGCAGATGAAGAAACCGCCTCTGAGAGGGAGAGTGTGACCTAAAAATTAAGCAACCTCATGGACATTTTATTCAATGACAACTTGACACATGCCACAGAATTGTTCATTTGACCAAAGTAACCAGTAGTGCCAGGTTCTTCGACAGGCAGCTGCTGTCACGAGTAAGTAGAACCTCTTCCCCTTGGGCGAAGAGTCCAGCTGGCATCAAGAGACTGTTTGAGCTCTACCCATGGGCACAACATGTCACAGAACCAACTTTAGAACAGCCCTTTACTATTTCTACTGCTGCTTAATCTTATATCCAAGAACAGAATCTATGAGGCTAGAGCAGGAAGCAAAGTGTGTAAACTCTCTTGGATCTTGTCCCAAATTTTGCCTTTTGGAGAGGTGGGGGAGGGCTGTCAAGTTTCAATCAGTTGCACTATGTGCCAGGCTCCCTGGGTCTTCCCAGCAATAAAGAAACAATAGCTGGTGGCCAGCTATTTTGCTAGCACATGGCTCTTTCATATGAAACTTCATTTGGTCCTCATGGCAATGCTGGGAGATATATAATATGATGGTTTGCATTCCCATCTTGCGGATCAGGAAACTGAGGCCATGAGAAATTAAGAGTTTGCCCAAGAAGTGTCATAATTATGACAAAACCTGAATCTCCCAGTGCTGAAGCCTGTGCTTTTTGCCCTACACCCACTTGCATTCCCAGTAAGAAACACGCTCTCGGAGGATGGAGGACAGCTCTATATATTGTGCAAAAATCCAGTTTAAATTGATTACATGTCTGAGGAGCTATACACCTGCCTAATAATAATTTGCCGCCTTCTCTTCCACATTCTCTGAGCAATGATTTATGAGCTTCAAAAAGCTGACTTACACAACTGAGCGACTAAAAATCCTGCAATTAATTTTACACTTGTGCCATGCTTCCTGCATTTCCACTATTGTCTGGTTCTGATTACATCCTTTTCCCAAACTGGAACTCATTCAAAAACAGGCACCTTCTTTGTAGGTTCCAACCAGCTCTCCACTTGCAGCTACCTTCAGAGGCCTGAGAAATCATTGTTCCATTATTGCTAAGAAGTCCCAGAGAACCTGGCACATAGTCTGACAGATTGAAACTTGACAGCTCACCCCTCAGAAAGACAAAATTTAGGACAGGATCTCAGAGAGTTTACAGACTTTGCTTCCTGTTCTAGCCTCATAGATTCTACTCCCGGATATAAGATTAAGCAACAGCAGAAATTCCAGAGTTCTGAAAATATACTGTCAGCTGAGATGACAGAAAACAGATGCTTAGAGCTCAGTTTCTAGGGTGTCTGGTGGAGGAGTTATAGATTTTAACAAGGGATGGGAGCGCAGAGTAGAAGTGAGAGAGACAGAGGTTAAAAACCACGAACTAGCCCCCCTTGAAATCTTGGCTTCGAAACAACAGTTAGAGAATCATGGTGATATCATATTCCTTTGTCCCTGTTAAAAAGAAGCAAAATTTTAAAGTCTAAGAAAAAGGGTATACAGAACATTATTTTTCTTTTTATTTCTATTTTATTATAAATTGACAATTTATAATTGTATACATTTATGGGGTACAAAATGATGTCATGATTTACGAATACAATATGGAATAATTAAATCAAGCTAATTAACATATCCATCACCTCAAATACTTATCATTTTCTGTAGTGAGAACATTTGAATTTTACTCTCAGCAATTTTGAAATGTACAATATACTATTATTAACTATATTCACCATGCTGTGCAATAGATCTCAAAAACAAAATTTATTCCTACTGTCAAACTGAGAATTTGTACCCTTTGATCACATCTCCCAATTTCCTCCATCCCCCAGCCTTTGTCACCACCATTCCACCCTGCTTCTGTGAGTTTGATTGTTTTAGCTCCCACATATAACTGAGAACATGTAGTATTCGTCTTTCTGTGGCTGGCTTATTTCACTTAGCATAATGTTCTCCAATTCCACCCATGCTGTCGCAAATGACAGAATTTCCTTCATTTTTAAGGCTGAATAGTATTCCATTGTGTATATATACCACATTTCCTTTATCCACTCATCTGTTGATGGATACTTAGGTTGATTCCATAACTTGACTATTGTGAATATTGCTGCCATAAATGTGCGAGTGCAGACATCTCTTTAAAAAACTGATTTCAAATCTTCTTGGTAAATACCTAGAGGTAAGATCACTGAACGCAGAATATTAGTATTCATTGGCAGCAGGCACAATAGGGCAGTCTGTCTGATGCCAATGAAACCTGAATTGAGGAAACTTTAATTTTCACCCTGTTATTACTGCTCTAACAGATATGAGGGAATCTGGGTTTAAGTGCTAAAATTTTCTTTTTTTAATTAGAAAATACTTTATTGCTAAAAAATCTGAGCCTTCAGCAGGTTGTAATCTTTTTGCTGGCGGAGGGTCTTGCATCCATGTTGATGGCTGCTGAGAGATCAGGGTGGTGGTTGCTGAAGGTTGGGGTGGCTGTGGTAATTTCTTAAAATAAGACAACAATGAATTTTGCCACTTTGACTGATTCTTCTTTTTATGAAAGAGTTCTCTGTAGCATGCGATGCTGTTTGATAGCATTTTTACTCCAATTTTAAAAGCACAGTAGAATTTCTTTTAAAATTGGAGTCAACCCTTTCAAACTCTGCTGTTGTTTTATAAATCCAGGTTATGTAACATTCTGAATCCTTTGTCATTTTGACAATGTTCACAGCATCTTCACCAGGAGTAGATTCCATCTGCAGAAACAACTTTCTTTGCTCATCCATAAGAAGCAACTCCTCATCCACTCAAGTCTTATCATTAGATTGCAGCAGTTCAGTCACATCTTCAGGCTCCACTTCTAATTCTAGTTCTCTTGCTATTTCTACCACATCTACAGTGACTTCCTCCACTGAAGTCTTGAACCCCTCAAATCCATGAGGGTTGGCATAAACTTCTAAACTTTTGTTACTGTTGAAATTTTGACCTCCTCCCATGAATCACTAGTGGTTTTTGTTTTGTTTTGTTTTGTTTGGAACAGGGTCTAACTATGTCATCCAGGCTGGAGTGCAGTGGCAAGATCACAGCTCACTGTAGCCTCGAATACCTGTGCTCCAGTGATCCTCCTGCCTTAGCCTCCTGAGTAGCTGGGACTACAGG
Organism: Daubentonia madagascariensis; assembly: GCA_023783475.1. Classification (NCBI taxonomy): domain Eukaryota; kingdom Metazoa; phylum Chordata; class Mammalia; order Primates; family Daubentoniidae; genus Daubentonia; species Daubentonia madagascariensis. The sequence goes on along the minus strand of JAKFHU010000747.1, from coordinate 10,411,665 downwards.
CACACACCACCAACCCAGCTACTATTTTTATTATTTTTTGTAGAGATGGGGTCTCACTGTGTTGCCCAGGCAGGTCTTGAACTCCTGGCCTCAAGCAATTCTCCTCTGCTGGCCTCCCAAACTTCCCAAAGTGCTGGATTACAGGCATGAACCACCATGCCTGGCCATGAGTGTTCTTTTTTTTTTCCCCAAAATATTACAGGGGTACAAATGTTTTTGGTTACATATATCAATTTTTTTATGCTTGAGTAAGGGTTGTAAGTGTGCTCATCACCCAGATAGTGTTCATTGTACCAGTTAGGCAGGTTTTCACCCTTCCCCTCCTCTCCCCTACCCTCTGCTTGATTTCCACTGAGTTTTACTTTCCTCTGTGCACATGTGTGCTCATCAGTTAGTTCCAATTTAATAGCGAGTACATGTGGTGTTTGTTTTTCCATTCTTTAGATACTTCACTTACGATAATGGTCTCCAGTTCCATCCAAATGGTTACAAAATGCCTTAATTCATCTTTCTTCATGGCTGAGTAGTATTCCATAGTATACATATACCACATTTTTTTAATCCACTCATGAACTGATGGGCACTTGGGCTGATTCCACATCTTTGCAATTGTGAATTCTGCTGCAATAAACATTCGAGTGCAGGTGTCTTTTTGATAAAATGATTTCTTTTCCTTTGGGTAAATACCCAGTAGTGGGATTGCTGGATCAAATGGTAGGTCTACTTTTAGTTCCTTGAAAATAGTAGAAGTGTAATATTTGCTTTTGAAACACAAATTCACCTAGGCCTATATACCTGAGAATGTTATAACAGTTACAGTGATAATAACAACTCGTATCATAGACTACGGCCTCCACTTGCTAATACACAGCCATAATCCCCCATAAAATAATCCCCTATTATCTCATATATTTCCAGGAGTCCTCGTGGAAGGTCTTACATGTGCTCACAAACCAGTCCATTCCTACCTGGCACCTCCACCACCACACTCAAGCCCTCAAGGCACTAAACCTTGATCCATGGTGACTGAGGAGAAATGCTTACTGAGTGTCTACTATGCACTAAAAATAACTAAATCTCAACTTTTTAAGGCATTGGTTCTTTTTAGACCCCAGACAAATCCTAGGTATCTCCACTTCTTCCAAAATTTAAGTGCCTGCCAGCAGTCACTGGTAACCACAGGGATGTATTTCCAACTATATCTATCTGAATTCATGTAATATTAACCATTCTGCACTCAAATATCTCTTTTCTAAAGAAGTACCCAGAAGCCTATAGGCATAGCTATACTTAGAAAGCTGCTATAGGCAGTTGGGGAAATAAAACAATCCTGCCAACAGAAGACTCCTTTATACCAATATAGAAGAAAGAACAGGCATTATTATTAAAGAATAGGCATTATCAGACTTGCACACATGTAAGATAGCACAAAAGTGACTACAAAGTCTGAAAGGAATTTCATAAAAATGTATACAGTAAATTGAGAGAAAGAACAATGAAAATTTCTCTTATCTCCTTGAGAGATAAACAGATGCACCTTGTAATTATCTCCTATATACCTTGGGAGGGAGGAATTTAGGATCAGAAAGCCCATGACTTTGAAATATAAAATCAAAAAGTCAGGCTTCTTATTGAGCCTATTATGTTTTCAAGGAGATACCCTAAAAAGGGGAGAATGGAAAGACAGTAACGTCTCTCCTAAAGAAAATCACATCATTTTACCCTTATGGGGCTTGAGGGTCCAGATTGTAAAAAGCACCCACATTAACAAGTTGAAAATCACTTGGATTTATACAGGCATTAGTGTAGTCTTTGCAGGATATTTTACAATGGGATCTTTGTAGACATACTCACAAATTTTTAAATTTCCAAAGAAAAGCACATTTGCATTGAACATTCATTTCATCTGTAGGTTACTTACCATCGTTAAACAAAAAGCAAGCCTAAATGGGAAATGATATCTGGAGAAGGAAAGAGTAGAGACAGAAGCTTCCCAAGCCTAGTAAAAAAGGGAATGACAAAAAACAAAATGATTTAGAAAAATATCAAATACAAATTTTGCTGGTTTTATAAGTTTATCAAGAATCAACACTATTCGGGGGGGAGGTGTATGCGCGCATGCACTCACACCTCATGCACACACCTCAAATGAGTAAATATTTATACTTTTTAAACTAACACTTTATAGTAGCATAATTTATTGAGATAATGTTTTATTTTTTCATTTTGTTTTTATTTTTCTGTTATGCAAGACTGAGAAGGAATGAGAGTTATATGGTAATTTGGTTTCAGTATTTTCCTCTGGTCACCTTTTTTCTCATTTTCGTATATTTGTAGGGCCACAGCAGAATTAGCTTAAAGACAACTTCTTTTCCTGGCTTTTGTAAAGCCTGAGAGGACTTCTACCTCCAAACCAGAGTCTGAGTCAACCAGAAAGTTGTCAGAGTGTGGAGATAGCAGCTTCTTAACTCCAAGCAACAGCTCAGATGCTGCTGTTTGGGAGAGGAGCTGAGTGAGCCCTGCTGATAGTGAGTTTCCCATCATGCACCCTGAATTAGCACTGGGCCCAGAAGACAAGGCCAAGTTCATAACATCTGCAAAAATGCATCAGTGTGGGGTATTCAGTTTTGTTCTGATTTTTTTGTTTTGGCTATCCATGGAAATAACACTTCAGTAGATTTTAACCCTCAGTTTGACTCTTGTGTTAAAATTTAGCTTACCAGAAAATCCATCCCTGGTCTTCACAGGAGTGACTAGGCACCCCAGCCCACACACCCCACAAATTAGGCCATCTCAGCCCCTCTGACTTGTGCTTTCTTTGCTTTCAAAAGGCAAGCCCTTGAGCTCCTGCTGCAAGGATTATCAGCCAAAGACAAGCTGTGCTGGCTGATGAGCATGACTCTGTTGGGGCCCCTCTTGCCCAGATAACGCTGGCTGAGCTTAGGGGAGTCACCTCCTCTTTTGCCCTGTGTTGAAGGGGGGAGCCAGAGGGAGTGATTCTATAACAAGAATGTTTGTTGAAATCTTTTTCTAAGAACAAAATTTTCAGGCATCAAATTCTTGCAGATAAATAAATTCTAATATCTAGCAAGGCATTTCCTTCATTTTCTGTTAGCACAATTCCTTTCTGGAAGCAGAGCAGAAGTGTTTGCAGCAAGCAGGCCATACCAGGGTCATTTCTAAACATTAACTTTTGCCTACTGAGGCATGCTGTCTGTGGGAGCTCAAAATAGAGGACAAATTCTCTAACTAATGAAAATTACACAAGCCCAAACTCATCTCTAAAAATAAAATAACCTCCTAAACAAACCATCTAAATCGGCCAATGATTACTTTAATTTTTCTAACATTTAATATTCTTTTCAAAGAGGATATGATTATCTGAGATTATAGCTGGGTATTGGGATTGCAGAAGGCAATTTTTTTCATACTCTTCTATATTTTATTCAAAACAAAATAACGCATATATTTTTGTGGGAAGTATTTTGTTTTGGATTTTTGGATGTATCTTTTTTATTTATTTGTATTTTTCGTGTGGCTAGCTTTCCCAAAGCTCACTGCCTTGAGCTGTCTTTCAGTCTGATAGGGGTCTCAGGAGTGACCTGAGCCAGCCATATTTTCAATGCAACCAGTTGGGGCATGCAGACTAGCTTTATTGCCTCATCTGGCTGTAATTTAGGAGAGACCTCAAATCTGTTGAATCAGATACCCAGGGGCAACTCAGAAAGGGAGAGGCTCACCGGGTTTATTGCACTCACTGGAAAGAGGGCAGAATGACTGAGCGCAGCCAAGATACACCAAGGGTGACATTTTTATATGGGGATCGGCAATTTAATTTGTCTCTGCATTTTATGAATTGCAGGCAGAGATGTATTTGCAGGGAAATACATGGGCATTTTTGAAAGCAATTAATTAAGCATGCAATTTATATGAAAACAATTTACTGCAGGACATTATCAGGGCACCCAAAATGCACGTGCAATTTCCTTGCCTTCTAATTTGTAGACATAATTTATTTTGATTACACAATTAGGAATGGAGACCTTTATTAATTTTGGTGCAAGTCTAAAGAACCAAGACCAATTTAGCAGCGAAAGACTCGGCCTTAATGTAAAAGAGGAAGGCGTGGCTTTGGGCTCTTGCCTAGTGAATAAGCATTCTGAATCCGAAGCCATGGAATTATATCTATTTCTGTTCCTGAGTTTCTTCAACAGGTCATTTAACCACTCTGAGCTTCAATTTTTTTTTTTAATAAAATGGAGCTGGAAAAAAACCTCCTCATGTATTGGCATTTAATGGCAGGTTGCAGGGGCTGTCCTGGCTCAGTTTGCCCCTTAGTCATGGTGGACTGCCCCACAACTGGACACACTGTGCAGCCGCATCCCTCCCTAGGCCTCCTCTTCAGGGTAAATGCAATTTCATTGCCTGGGGCAGATTCTCTGTAGTGCCCTCGCCTGCTGACTGCCTTACCCAAGGCTCCTTTGCCCAGGTGGGCAACAGCCTGAAGCAGATTTTCATCTTATGAGAAGCAAATTGCTAGTGTGGAAATGGAGCCCATAACCCCAACAGTCCACTCCTCTAACAAACCAAAATATCAGTCCAAATCACCAAAATTCCACTAGTAATTTTCAAATCATAAAGCCCCCAAAGGGGTAGGAGTTTTTTTAGGAATTGGGGAAAACTATCCAATCATCAACAGAAAAGTCTTTTGGAGGCCTGCTGGCAGCGTGAAACTCCAGCTCGTTGGCCTCTGGTCCCCGTGCCTTTTCCCCACATGCATCAAACACAGAAAAGGGACAAGGGGATGAAGGAAGTCAACAGACACTAGACATCGTGCTAGAGCCCCTTCCTACGTTCTGTCATGCCAGGGCCATAATAGCCCCATAAGGTTGGCATGTTAATTCCCATTTTGCAGATGAGAAGCTGGGGCTTAGAAAGGTTAGTTGGAATCCACTTCCAATTAACTGCAGAGCCCAGGCTCTTTCCACTTGACTACTTCAGCTGTGGGCTCCCCTAGAAGTGCAGAGAGGCCATGCGGTCCTTTCCCTCTTAGGAGTCTTCCTTTCGGGTGGCTGAGCCTTAAAAAGATATTTTAGCCACTTTCTGAATTTCAAGTGGCACTTAGTCTGTGTGTACTGAAAATCACCATTTTCATTGTTAGATTTGTTAGTCTTCACCCTTTCCTTGGTGTTTGATAAACCACCACCTTCAATATCAATAGCACTTGATTGTTTCCATAGTACATACACAATAGTTATTTACATATGTAACCCAGAGTTTACCAGTGTGGGCTCACATCCTAAGGTTACATTTTTATTTCATATACAAATTATAATGCCACCAAATCCCCACTTATTTAGATTAGCAGAAAATCTGAGCATTCCACCTTCACATGAGGAAGCGCATGAAGGTATGTTCAAAACTCCCAAGTGTGCTTACTCAGTCCTCAGATGCAGTCTGGATTCTCTTGCTTTAAGGTGGATGGTCCAAGCAAGCCAAAGAAGCACCTAATTCACTGGCAATGTTAACACTATTACCAAATCAGGCAGGTGCCAGGGAGAAACAAAAGCTTTGTGCATTGGAACAGGTGCTAGAACCACCTGGGAACTGGAAGCAATGCCCATTTGCTGCCACTATTGCTGTTGTTGCTGAGGACACTATGTCACCACCCAGACCAGGAGGTTCCCAGGGATAACACCTCCAATGCCATCCACTGTAGTGGATCCTTAGATCCCACTGCCAGTTTCAAAAGTAGATATTCTCACTCAAAGCCAACCTGGGATTCCAATTGCTCCATTCTTAGCTCTTTCAATTCACCCATTTCCCCCCCCCAGGGCAGACCATATCCTGGACCAGAGTTTCCAGCATCAGCCAGGGACCATACCCAGAAGCAGTTCACTTGCCAACTGCCTTGGTCCTTGTGCTGTCTTGGGATCATTCATTCATACTCCTCCCTCTCTTAGGGCAATTTCCTCTCAGAGCTTCTGCTGACCCTCCCTGTTCTCTGACCTAGGTGGGCTTTACCTCAGTCCACCAGGACTTCAAAAGGCTCCCTGGGCACATTGTAAATTCATGGAAAGATGCACAAGTGGAGTGGGGGTTTGCCAGATATCTAAATATTTTGAAAGAATCACTTGGTGATCCTTCCCAGAACAAAGCGAGGCTTCCCAAGAGTGAATAAATTTTGCCCTCTAAAGAAAGAAAATTGCTCATACTTTAAAATGACAGTTGACCTAGTTATTAAAAAGTCAATAAATAGAATTAAAGTACTGTCCGCCTGGGCACCCTACAGATAAGCCGCCTTCTATCTAGAGCTGTTTAGAGCACATATTCAAGAGGATATGAGAGAGATATGTCCCCAGTTCTCTGGAGGTGGCGTTGTACAATACAAATAATGATTATCCCAATAACAGTAATGATACCACACATGATTCACTGGCAGCTTATTGTTACACTGTATAGAGGCTGTGTTTATGTTATTTAATTTAATCATCACAATAACCTTACAAGGTAGATATTAAAATCATTCTCAAATTACAGATGAGAAAACTTGAACTCAAGGAAGTGAAGTAGCAAACTAAGAAATGGCAGAACTAGGCTCTGAACCCAAATCTATCAGACTCAAAAGTCTGTTTTCTTAACCATTCATGGGTTTTGAGTTAGAAACAACTTATTTGGATAAAACCTATATTGCATCCTTAGATCTGGCAATTACCAGCTAGATGACCATTGGCAAATTACATTTCCTTGTGTCATCAATTTTCTTTATGTAAATGGAACTAATAATGACCACTTTTTAGGATTTTGTGAGAAAAAAATGTGAAAAGATATTTGTAAGTCATAAAATGCACAAGACATGAGTGATATTTTTAATTTTTCTCTTGGTACCCAGGGCAGTGAAGTGATGAAAACAGACCCTGGAAATCTTGATGACAGTGGTCATCTCTTTGATTACAAGGATTGCCTTCATGCCCTGACAACTTGGTGAAATAGGAGTAAGATGCTTCTAACACACCTAAGACATAATAGTTGATAACCTGTCACTTGTGGCTGCCAAATCTTTTGATAATTCTCCGCATGGAGAATCCCACCTTCTCAGCATAGAATTAAAAAAAAGAAAAAGACCAATTACCTAACGCTCTTTGCTATTTAGAGAACAGATTTGTGGTATAGGTGCCATCACCCTGGCCCACCCATATGAGACCGATTCTAAAGCAATATACGAAAGGAGGGGTGAAAGATGGCATGTCTACTTTGCTGGTGCTGATGGAAAATTTGGGGATTTTTCGGTGGTGCTGGCAGCTTCTTGATCATGGCAGAAACAGCATGGTTTAGGGAGGAGGACATGGCAAAAGAACCCTGATGGCAGCAGATAAGCCTGGTTCTGGGGTTGGTGGTGGCAGCAACCCCCCCCCCTCCAGAACAGTTCTGCAGTGTGGTCCTGAAACACAAGCTCAGCCAGGATGCTGTTCAGCCTTCCAGTGACCCTCTGGGCTTTCTAACATTATGGATAAATTCATTTCTGCTTGAACTTGCTAAAGAGGATTGTGTTGTCCGCAACTAAGAACTAAAGGAACACTTATAGCTTCTCCTCTGTCAATTATGCAAGGGAATAGTAATTGTTTGGAGAAGACTGACCTACGTACTTCATGTAGGTTGGTCCAAGATACCTGCTGCCCAAGGGAGTTCTCTGACAGGTGATTAAGTTACCAACAATGACAGTGAAGACAACAGAAGCTCCCTGCTAAGTGCCAGCCAGTGCACAGGTAAGCAACCCGGGCTGATTGTTGTACACACTTTCTCTAATCTATATGATCCTCCTGAAAGATAAGTAGTAATATCTACCATTGCACAGCTGAGAAATGTGAAGTTTAGAAATGTGAAGGAAATGGTGAAAAAACATACAGCCACTTAGTGCAGAAGCCAGTCTTTATAAAAAGCCCCTCTGCTTCCAAAGCCCATTTTTCCCCTATAACACTCTGCAATGGAGTGTGGACTTGGACCCAAGTATTTCCAGGTACCTGAGATCAACTTTCCCACAAAGAGAAAGACAGAAAGCACCTACTTTAAAAGATTGATCTGCTGTTGTCTACTGATCCCCTTTCCCCCAAAGATAACAGCTCTAGATACATTTTAGTATCCATGTAAGATATTTTTCATGAGCAGGTTTATTTAATCTGAAAGAATAAAGATTGATTTTTCTATTACTCATTCTAGTGGTTTTATGTATTTAAATTACAAACTATTCTAAGAGGCAATTCTACATAATGAAAGGTAAGAGGCATCTATTTAAGGACCAAAGCATTCAACAGTAAAGAATTGTTAGGGTGGTTGTTGTTAAATAATATCATTTTTGCAGTTTTCTTTATTTTTTTTCTAATTCCAAGGAAAATGACACAGTAAAAAAGTCAAAAGTGTTTTTTGTTTCACCATCCATGTGCCAGGCAAAAGTGAAAATGCATACACTCACTAGGAGGGAGACCCCAAAGGAGGTCCAGAAGGGAAGTCAGCTTTCTCCTGGTGGCAAGGGCTGTAGGATGGGTGCAGCCCCCCAAACCAGGTGTCTCCACTTTTATTGCCTTCACTTTGTAAAAAGAAAATTATTTATTGTTTAACAAGAAAACTTTGCCTGGGTCAGATAAGATGTCTTGGGGAAATAAAACCAAGCATTCCACAAGCACGGTCATTTTGACAGGCGTCCTCAAAGTAGGTCAGCCATTTCTTACAGTTTAAGAATCTGGAAATCCAGGAATATTAAAAGAGAAGGACTTGAAGGATGTTACAGTAATATGCTACATTTCCTTGATTCTGAGATATCACAGATTATCAGATGCTCCATTGTATTTTTAATAGCTTCTTAGAGACAAAACAAAAAAAACATTTAAAATGAACATGTTGCTTTTAAGATATACCCCAATTTTCTGAAGATAAAACTTTTTTAAAAAGATTCTCTCTTGTATTCAAGGAAATATGATCATTATAACTACATTCATCTCTCAATTTGAGGATTTACTTATTTGAAATCCTTATTGGACATTTTAGTTATTCTTGTGAGATTTTGTTAACACTGAAGATTTGTGGGTTGAACAAAAATATATATATAATTGGAGGTCCAGATGAATTACTTGGAAATGTCTACTCAGACTGAAATGACACTTAGAGAGAAAGATTAAGACATTGATAGTCATTTTACATTTATTCCTTTCTATTAATTAATACTCTCTGGGTTACAAGTCACTAAATCAAGCACTAAACCAAAAGGAGGATTTTATTATAAGGACACACAAAGGTGTATCATTAATCCCAAAGGCAAAAACATAACCAGATCTTAATAAGAGATAGAATCTAGCAACTGGAAAATTAGAAAATCTTAAGAAATACTCTCTGTATTTCTTATCTCTGCCCTTTTTTGCCTCTTTATTCTTTATTCTTTCTTTCTTTGAAGACAGATTTCTTTCTTTCTCATCCAGATGGTGGGTTTGGCCAACACTCTAGAGTTTACTTCTCTAGGTTCAAATTCCCCCGTTACCAGGAAAGAGATTCAGATTACCTAACTTGAGTCAAATGTCCTCTATGTCTTAGAGGGGAAGGGAGTAGAGGAAATTGGGCCATGTATAAAGATATGGTGCCAGGGACCCACACATGTGAATGTTGTGAGACAGGGGAACACAGTTCTCGAGAAAGGGAGAGCAGCTCCCCGGTTGGGCATTCTGTCCCTAAAGCCCAACTCCAAAACTCCCAGACTCTCAGTTCAGAGCCGCTTCTCTGCCAAGCAGCTCACACATCCCAGGCGGATGGACAGCTTGGGACATAGCAAAGGACAATATGCTTAGGTGACCTTCTGAGGAAGGGCAGTGCTTGCAGTGGCAATAAGTCCCAGACATCAAACTTGGAAGACTTTACTACCCCTTTAATCACAGATCCTTTGAATGAATTGTGGCATTTGTAAGACCAGCCTCCATGCACTTTTGCCATTTCAATTACTTGTAAACCAAGACACACATGCTTTTGTTTTATTACTAATAATCCTGATATTTTGCCAATGAAAACTGGAGTGCCTGAACATAATGTGAACATGAAATCACAGCCCCTAAACCCAGTGGTAAGTAATTTGCTCTAGAACCAGCACTGCACCTGCACTTGAAATTCATCACCTGGGTATGATACCTGTGTCATATGATGGGGCACTCAGTTCACAGTTTTCACTCCTCTGATCTTACCCATAAAGACCAAAGGGTGGAAGGGAACCCAACGACAGACACAGGGCCTATATATCAAGATTGGCCATTTTAAATAGTCAAGATACAAACTGCCTACTTTTAACGTCTGGCATGTTTTTGACACGTGATTTATATTCTTTCATTATTTGGAAAAGGTTGTGTTTTCTGATATGCTTGATTGATTATTTTTATCATCCTGGGAACTTTTTTTTCATTTTTGTTTTGTTTAGAATATTGAAGATATCTAGAGGGATACATATTAGAATCACGTTAGAAAGAAATAAGTAGGTATTCACTTATCTAGAAAGAATCCTTCTCACTGATCTGGTTCCATATGCATGGTTTTCCCCAAGAGGAATGGCTACAGTGGAGCAGCCTTTGCCTTTGGCTGGCCAGAAGTTCTTACTGCCTCTTGCCTTTGCTTTTGTACCACAGAAGTCTCCCATTGAAGAACTTTGCCCTGTACTTGGATCTTCACAACTTATCTTATACAAGGAATCAGGCAGGTGCTTCCTTGAGTCACATGCAATCCTAATTCCTGTGAAAGGAAACTGAAAATCCCTCATGTTGACATTTGTTCTTCAAATAGGGGTCCTTCTATGGAAGTTGGTAGTTACATTAACAACTGCTTGAGGGGAAGGAAGCAGAGACAAGATCAAGAGGGCCTGTACTATGGAAACAGTCTGTGACTGAAGTAACCAAAATGGGAGCAGGAAAAACATGGAAGAAAAATGAACAGCGAGGTCTGACAATGAGACATGGTTTATACAGCACATATTGACCCTGTGAAAAAAGAGCTAAAGCCAGATTTAAAACAGTTTCCCTTGCTGCATTATCCTCCTCAAGGGTTGAGGTCTTGTGGCCAGTGGGTGCACTTGCTCAGCTAATACCACGATCTGAGGGGCTGGGGTAGGGGGTCGCCAGCTGACTATCTCAAAAGTGGCCTCCCAGAGTGGCATTGCCTTAGTGAATTTTCTAGAATTCATTGTTCAGAGTTGGATTCATACTGACTGAACTCTAAGTGTAATGTCTAAAATCATAATACCAATATAATTATTTACAGTGAGATAAAATGCCAAGAGCCCCCTATACTCAGACCACTGATCTGGGCATTCTCTTCCTACAGGTACATTAACTACCCAGGGAACCAAGGGGTAATGAAAAGTAACTTGGTAAAAATAAAATCAAAACAAAGAGAGTTAGTTTTATGAGTTGTCTATTTAATAGCATCAGGTTAAAATTACATAATGCATTCCTCCCTACAACGAGGAGACCATTAAACCAGACATGTCAAATCCTTGGACAGGTGTGTGCTCACATTTGCGAATACTCTTCTCTTCTTTTCGAGAATGGTTTTAGCCATCCTCACACCTGTGCTTTCCTTATACTAAGCTTCCTTTGCTGATCAACACCCCTTCTGATTGACACAGACTTTCTTTTGATGTTAACAGTTTCAGTAAGTTTTCTGTCTGATTTTACAGACAAGGGAGACATTCTCTTTCTTACAGAGAAAAAAAAAATTCCATGTGTGTTTTAAATGTTTAACTCTCATACAGCAATCTTATTTATTTTACTTCCAGATTGTTGGAGGATATTTTATTATACCTACAGAAACTTAAAATGCTATCCACTTGTGCTACTTTGGGCATTTAGGACCCCTGGTGTTTTACCTTTCAGGCTTCCTAAGCTTGACACTCTATAGCCAAGAGTCAAAGAAAATTAATATCGTATCATCAGCCTCTCCCAAGTCTTTGGGATGCAATATGCTCTGATGATCTCACATGCTTATTTGTAAATCCTTTCAGTTCAATTTTTCCTATAGTTCACAAGAAGTTGATGGGATAATACACATAGGACAATCACATAAACTTCTATGTAAATGGCATCTATAATTGCAGATATAAGAATAAATTCTGTCATGGAAATATAATGGGTAGGAGCACTATACCAATAATTAAAAAAAGAAATATTCAGAGCTTAAGAAGATCAAAAAGGAATAAAAGGATGAGATAGTAGGAGTTCAGATGGCCTCAACATTCATGCATTCAGTTTTCAAGCAATTAACATATTTATTGTATGTATATGTGTGTATGTATGTGTGTAATCCTACTATATTTCCATGCCAAGTTTGGACATTCATATCTCAGGTGACAAATGACTTCTCCAAGTCACCTCCCAGCCAATGGTTCCACTTTAACAGCCTTGCTGTATTTGCATGCACAGCATTATTTATGTAATTACTCAATTTTTTTGTACTTTTGCCTATTATTTTATAAATAAGAACAAGAAATATTAAATGGCTGACATTAGCAATAAAATGCATAGGTCTCATACACTTAATTTGTTTGAGACAAAGAGGGAACTCATCAGGCATGTCAATAGTGGAAAATCATTAACCCGAATTGAATTCTTGCTGGACTTAAGCCAACTGAATGTGTGTTCAGTTGGAAAGGAAAATTTAAAAAAGAAAGAACATCTAAATCATGCTGGAAATGCAATACTGAAGATTACACACAGAAGGCAAGATGTAATTAAGACATTTAAAATATCTTTTGTTCTTTATGACCGAGGTTCTTTTATAAGGTTTCTCTGTAGTTCAACTTTCATATATTTCACTTTCTTGCACGTTTTCAAATCTATATTAAACTTGAAAGACATTTTTCATGATCTCTGGAAAAGCATAAACAAATTAGCAAAATACCCAGAGGCCCTGAGACTACATTTCTGTTAGTGAGTAAAGAGCTGAAATATAAGTGAGCTGTGTCAAAACTTTCTGCTACATTCTGCTAGCAGAGCCCTGCCTAAGATGAGAAAAGTGGAAGGAAATCTCTATGAGGGAAGATATATCCCCCTTAGCAATGGTGAGCTGATTGTGTTAATAATCACACAGCTGTGGTACTCACAGCCCTTGCTATCACAGTAGCCAGATTGTGCTGTCTCTCTGGAGACATGATCACACCAGGAAGCATAAGTCAAACAGCGAGACTTTTCTTAAAAGCTGGTCCCCTAGCCACATTTCACTGATGAATGAGTACATTGGCATCAGAATCTAAAAGTTGAGAGATAATGATAGTGAGTAGAACTCCTAGAATCAGTATCACCATCTGCCTGAAGCCTAGTTTTACACTTCTTCTACATTATAGACAAAAATCTCAAAATCATCACATCTCAGACTTTGTTCATTTAAGGAAAAGCATGGCATTACCATAAATAGTGGTAGTCTCAATCAAAGAGAATTGTAGGAAATTCAGGTACGGAGAGGTCAAGCCAAATAGAATTCAGGTGTCCCCAGACTCAATATTACCTTCTGCTTTGACTCTTGAAAAGATAGAGTTCTAATGTCATATTTGTGCCACTCAGTGCACAGGAAATACAACCCATGTTATCATAACTTAACATTTAAAGAACATGTTACAATACCAAGTAGAGTACTGGAGAAGACACGGAGAAATGGGAGGTCTCGTGTAGGGCTAGTGTGGACTATAAATTAGTAGCAACACAAGAGAGCAGTTTGATAGTATTTATCCAACGAAATATGCTTAAGCAGTGAAAATGATGGAACTAGAGCTAAATCTATCACCACGCATAGATCTCAGATATTTAATATCGCAGAAAGCTACATATAACACCACTTACCTGAAGTTTAAAACCTGCAGAACAACTATGCATGTTAATGGATACATACATGTGAAATAAAGGCAGACCACTAAGGAAGGGAAGGTTATCAATTGACTTCAAAATGGTGATTACCTTGGTAGAGGAAGGGAGAGAAATGAGACTTAAAAGGGCTTGAAAAAGAGTTTCAATTGACTTTTTAATGTTTTATTTCTTAAGAAATAAAAATCTGAAGCAATATGGCAAAATGTTTAGATTTGTTTAAACTGGATGATGGCAGATTGAGAACACACATTTGCTTCACTCCGCCCCCCAAACTCCAATAAAATGATAATAAATGTATTTTTAAGGCATTAATCTAAAAGGAAAAAGATAATGGGAACAGAGACAACAAAAACAAATTTTTGAAGCTGGAAAGCAGGTGGGATTTTCTGACTTCAAAGAACTAAGAGAAGGGAATCCTATGCTGACAATAAGGAAAGAGAAAAACAGCTCAATTTCCTCTGCAGGCCCCTAACACTAGCAACACAAAACATGGGAAGTACAGGTGACAGCAGGGCTAAAATAGGAGGACGGGTTGAAAGTCTGCTTAAAAGGCAGTTAGAGCTCAGATTCCTGCCCCTCTCTGAGCAGCCTGGTGGCTGCCCTCCTCACCTCACTTGAGAACTGTAAATTGATTCTGTGATGAAGGTAAAACAGAGGGTCTCTCAGCTAGGAGACATCCAGCACAGAAGGAATCATATCAAAAACAGGGCTAAGAGAATTCTGAAATTCATAGTCCTCTTCCCTCACTAGGTTCCTAGACCAATAGTTGTAGTAAGTCTGTTATCCTCCACCTAAGACACTGAAAGAATTTTCTCTAGAGAATTTGATAATTCCAAGATCATTACATTGGGGGGCTCCCCAACAAGATGGCCCAGAGCCAGATACCCCTACAATACACGCCAGACCTGACAGGCCCCACCTGTGTCCTCAGACTTCCTATGAGGCTGCCATGCCCCATTCTAAACATGAACAAGAAACTCGGTGACACCAGACATCTGAGGAAAGGCCCTTATCTGAAAGACGGAGATCAAAGCAAACAAGCAGAGAAAAAGTAAATCGGAGGAAACAGGATCTATATAAGAAAAAGAAACCTTGAAAATATATATATAAGTATTATGCTCAGAGAGATAAGAGATGATGCATTCATTTAAAAAAAGAACAAGATGTCATAAAAAGACACTTCAGAGAACAACCAAGATCTCTTAGAAATTAAAAAGAAAAGAATTAGGACTTAATAGAAGGGTAGGAAATTGAAAATTGAAAGAAAAGAGATAAGAAAATTAGAGCATCAATCCAGAAAGTCTGACATCCAAATAATAAGAGTTCCAGAAAGAAAGAGAAAAAAGGGAAGAGAGGAAATTATGAAATAAATAGTTCAGGGAAATTGCCCAGTACTGAAAGAAATGAGTTTCCAGAATGGAAGAGCCCAGCAAGTGCCCAGCAAAATGGATGAAAACATGACCACATACAGACACATCATTGAGAAATTTTAGAACACCAGGTTCAAAGAGAGATCCTACAAGCTCCCAGAAAGGAAGAAAAAATAAAATTAAAAAGATCATATACAAGGATTAGAAATCAAAACAGCTTTGTTCTACTCCAGGGGTACTACTCCAGCAACTTTTTCTGCAAAGGGCCAGATAGTAGATATTTTTAGGCTTCACAGGCCACACACAATCTGTTGCATATTCTTCTTTGGCTTTTTTGGTCAGTTTATTTGTTTTTACAGTCCTTACATAAATGTAAAACCCATTTTTTGCTCATGGGCCATACAAAAAATAGACCACAAGGACATAGTTTGCCAACTTTGGTCTACTCAACAGCAGCACTGGAAGCCAGGTGACAGTGGAGCAATGCATTCAAAAGTCTGAGGGAAAATTATTTCCAACCTAGAACTCTACACTCAGCCAAACTATCACTTAAGCTCACAGAAGAATGACATTTTTAGTCATATAAAGTCTCCAAATATTTTCCATCTAAGTACCACTTTTCAGGACACTACTGAGGAATGTGTGCCACCAAAAGGAGAACATAAATTTTTTAAAAAATTTAAAAACAGAAAGAAAATGCCATTACAGAATCTGGGATCAAATAAGAGAAAGATAAAGGAAATCCACAGGATAATAATGAAGATAGATCTCAGGAAGGAATCCCTGCCAGATTAGAGCAGGTTCAAGACTTCAGAAGAAATTTCTTCCAAAAGATGGAATTGATAGAAAGTCTAATACAACTGAGAGGAGATTTAGACAAATGGCTAAAAGTCTGGGAGTAACTAAAGATAAGTATAAAGAAAATTTAGAAAATAAAAGATAGTTATTAACCTCAGAGGAAAAAAAAGTTGCACAAGAAAGAAAAAAAAATCATATGATACCAAATACCTCAGCTGGGCAGCATTTACGTGGTCGTAACATAAGCGACATGTAGCTGATCTCAAAAATTACAATGCATTAGGGTGACAGGGAAAGTGTGACAGAAAAGGAAAAGTGAAAAGGAGTCACATCCTTGTCTCATATGGTGGGGAGTCCATATGTAATGCCCAAAAAATTTAGAATAGCCATATTTTATATATTTCATATAATGATATGAAATACTAAACTAAATTAATCAGTGAAAAGCATTGAAAATTGTTGCCTCTGAATTGAGGGAAATGGAAGCAGTTATTTAAGGATTTAAAACTAAATGATGAGTAAATGGTGTTCCTTATACTGATGTCTATATTTAAACATTTTCTATTTCAAAACTTTTATTTTTAAGGAGCATTCTTTATATATCAACACAAAGTATTGTCAAATACAGTTTGACTACATCTTCAGGGTTTTATCATAAAGAACACTAAAACAAAACATTTTTTGTCTTTTTTAATACTAGTAGAAATATTTGAAGAGATATTGTTTAATCAATTCCTTATATAATCAAAAGTCTCAGAATCTGGCTTCACTGATTTCAGCCTCCTATTTTCCTCTAATGTGCTTTACTTGTCTGTAATATATGTAATCCAGCTGGTCTGGTTCCTGGGGGTCACAAGGAAGAGACATACACAGATTCTTCACAACGGGAAGTTTTTGCAAGAATTAATAGGAACATAAGGAAGAAGAGAAAAGTGCCTCATCAGCAGTCACCTGCATATTGTATATTTGTCATATTTTGGCCACCAAGCATCTGAAATACATCCTCTATTTGGAAATTTTTTCTCCTTTTTGTGTTCTACCTTAGTAGAACACAAAACCTGTCTCCTCCACTGTAGTCTAAAAATACCACATATGGTTGATCCTTGAACAACACAAGGCTTGGGGCACCAACCCCCCATGTAGTAAAAAATCCATGTATAACTTTTTTTTTTTTTTTAGAGATAGGGTCTCGCTATGTTGCCCAAGCTGGTCTCGAACCCCTGGCCTCAAGCAATCTTCCCACCTCAGCCTCCCAAAGTGCTGGGATTACAGGCATGAGCCACCATGCCCAGCCCATGTATAACTTCTGACACCCCAAAATCTTAACTACTAGTAACCTACTGTTGACCAGAAGCCTTACTGATAACATAATCATTCTATTAAGACATATTTTGTATGTTATATGTATTATATATGGTATTCTTCCAATAAAATAAGCTAGAGAAAAGAATATGATCTTAAGGAAAGTCATATGGAAGAGAAAATATATTTACTATTCATTGAGTGGAAGTGGGTCATCATAAAGGTCTTCATCCTTGTCATCTTCACATTAAGTAGGCTGAGGAAGAAGAGGAACAGAAGGGGTTGGTCTTGCTGTCTTAGGGGTGGCAGAGGTGGAAGAGCATCTGTGTCTAAGTGGACCCACACAGTTCAAGCCTGTGTTGTTCAAAGGTCAACTGTACTCACTTTCCCAGACTCCTTTGTGCAGCTTCCGGCCTTGGTCTGTAATCCTCTAAGCAATTGTTTGAGCTGCCCAGTATCCTTTGAATGCAATCCTTTTCTGTGTAAGTAAGCCAGAATTGATTTCCTATCTTACACTTCAGAACCCTGACTTATTCCATTTCTGGAACTTGGAAGTTGAGATCAGCCTGCACTTAAATGTAGAATTGGCTGAGTGAAGGCTGGAGGATGGAGGGAAGAGGGAGGAGGATGGGAAGAACTGAGGACCCCTTTCTTTCTAGAACCTCTGTTACATGGATGCAAACTATGTGGCTAAATGTTTGCCTGATGTACCCTTGGGACTTAAAAAATGTATTCACCAAAACTAAGATATTTTTAAAAATGGGAAAATTTCAGATCTTGGCATGTTTTGGCTATTTCTTGCAGTTTTCAGTAAAGTCCTATAAGAAATAGATAAGTTTAGTATGCAGTTTAAAAGCACAGAGTACAGAAAATACAGCTTCGCTAATAAAGGCTCTTTTAGTTACCTGAAAGTCCAATAATTTTGAGCCTTTCAAATTTGAAAAAACTGAATTTTCTACCCCAAGCCAAGCATAGCCCAGCATAGGCATTGAGACTGAAACTTAGTAGGAGCAAAGGTTCGGGCTATAGGGAAGCTGGACTGCTCAGGCCTCACCTCATTAAACACTGTTCTTTCTCTGCACAAAATAGCCTAGGGGCAAAGATATGATCTGAACCAGTGCCTCAGAATCTCAGACCATTGTTTAAAACTGCTTCAAGTTGGAGCTCATTAAGCTGAGAATCACAAAAGTGAGGAGATCAGAGTTCTCTAGAACTAACTTGAGGCATCACAAGCTGTTAAAAAAAGGTCTATGCCACCTTCACTTTCTGTGTGACTCTCTTCCCCCAAAGTCTGTCTTTGCTTCTCTCCATGTGTTGGTTTTATTTTTTCTCACTACAAAAGGACTTCCCCACATTTTTTTAATTAATATTCAAAAACATCCTGGGGGAAGGCTATTATTGGCCCAACTTGGGCCACACCCAGATGCACACTTGGACTGACTAATCTTAGCCAGATCTTCAGGAAACTATAATTGGTCTAATCTGTGAATGTGATGGGGGAAGGCTAGAGGAAGCTATTACCAGAAGGGAGGATGCTGAAAACAATATCAGATGGTCTCACTCAAGTTTAAAAACAACCCTATGAGGTAGGTACTACTTTTTTTTTTTCTGGTAGGTTATATTTGTATCTCTATATTGTAAAGAACACTACATTTATAGAAGTCGATCTCCTCATGAACATAAACTTAGTAAGATGAAGAGGCAGGACTGAGACCCAAATCCAACTAATACTGTCAGGGTGGCAGTCTGCCCTTGGTTCTTGGTGTGCTCTTAGCTGAAGAATGACCAGACATAACAAAGTGTCAAGTCCAGACTATTATCTTGGAAAAATCACCAGCTGGGGCAATACGACTGAGTAACCCCAGGCAGGAAGCAGTTTCACTCAAGCACCTCTTTATTAGTAGAACAAAACCGGTCTGTCTGCTCGAGTAGAGGGAGATAGACCGACTGACTGACTCACTCACTCCTTAGTTAGTCACTCACTCACTCACTCACACTGTCTCTGAATTTTCAGATTGTTTCCTTTTATTAGCCCAGTCTGGAGGAGGGCTCTCGACAGGTGTGGGATGTTATCAAATGATTAACAGGTGTCCTTAAAATTACCAGCCCCCTCTCGGAAAGCCCACCTGGGGGGTGGTGAACCACAACGCAGATTCAAGCTAATGGCATAATAATTACCCTTTGGTTACTCTAGGTCACTTTCTAAATCCTATCTGGGCTGGGGAATTCCCAGATTGATAAAGCATTCCCTCCTTCCCCAGGTGTAGCAATTGCTCAGGATAGGATTAAGGGTGGGGCAGCACCAAAACGGAGTGGCCCCCCCTTATCCTTCTTCCCAGGTGAAGCAATTGCTCAAAACAGCACCAAAGCAGGGAACCCTTGTCCTGAGAAGAGCCAGAGATCCTAACTATCTACCTAACAATACCACAACTCACGCTCTTAAAATTCTACAGTACAATTCATCCTAGGGTTGTGTTATTATTGCAAAACACATTTCAAAAATAAATTCCAATAAATAGTGACGGAGTTCTACTCTCACTAATGACAAGATTTTTGCAATCCTTCTGGGTTTTTCTTTTTTTATAATATTCAATGAAGAAGGAGGAAACACCTAGTTAAGCTGAACTTACAAGAAGCCATGAAAGGGGAGAAAAAAGAAAGAAAATATTTTATTGAAATAAGAAAAAAAAGCTTTATACAGTTTTATTTTAAAATAACATTTCAAATAACAGTAACATTTATTAAGCACTTACTATGCGGTAGGCCTTGTTTTAAATATTTTACATGTATCAGCTCATTTAAGCCTCATAGCACATTAACATAAATAATTTAGCATCTTAGAGACCTTTATGAAAAATGTCCAATTCTGATCTGCTTCCTCCTTTCAAAACTATAACTTTTATATTCCTTGGGTTTTGGGGGGGTTTTTTGTTTGGTTTTTGTTTTTGTTTTGTTTTGTTTTGTCATATTATATTTTCCCCATGTGGCATTAAAAACAGCAGCAAATGATTCGTTCAGGCAATCCTCAAACCCTTCTAAGAATGCAGACCCCTGAATATCCCGTACCTCAAGAACATGGTCATCTCCATCCCTCCAGGAAGTGTGATACCTGCTGCTGCCAGATTGTTGCTTCATTTTCTTGTGATGAATACTCTGCTCTCTATCACCCACACAGCCTCCCTCCCTCCCTTTCTGTCTCCACCCTCCCCTGCAACTTCCCAGGATCTTGACAGAGTTCCAAGATGAGCCATTTCCCTTTCAAGGTCACCCTCATCTGCAAGTCTTCCCTGGCTGCCCCTGCGCCCGCCCTCGCTGGGGCCGCCTGACCTCTCTCACACATCATCTGGTCCCCACTGGAAGACTCCCGCCTTTGTCCTTTGATTTCCCCTATTTCTGCTCCATTGTCTTCACCTTTGTCTTTGGTTTGTTAGTTTGTCTCTTCTTTATGTGCCCCGCCAGGTATTTCTGCTACTATTCAGAATATCTATTTTACTCTTTGAAGCTACTGACTCTACCCCTTGCCCTGAAAACTTTCTTTATATCCTTTTATTAAATGTCCCCTCATGTGGATAGTTAAAAACAGGATCAGGGCTCCGCCTCCTGCCTCTGTAATGTTTTAGTTTTCATTTCTTGCTTTTCAAAAAAGAAATAGTTTATATTTATGTATTTCTGCCAGATTTCCCAGCATCTGAAAAATTAATTATAATAATTAGGGAGCACCATCGCAGCAAAAGATGTAATATTTCACTTTCCATTTCTCCACTCCCCTTCTTTCTAAGATGTAAATCTTTTTAATTTTCATTTTTGAAATTCCTACCCGGATTATTAATGTAAGTTTTTAAAGAAAATTATTTTATCAACATTCTTATATTTTATTCTAAATGTTTAAATACATAGACAACTTTCTGTTACTTCCAAGTGTGTTATCGTTCATGAACTACAGTGGAAAAATCTCTGTAATGTCACTTTTTTTTGCCATATATTTTTTCTTTCATATTTCTTCTGTGGAAAAAAAGTCTATATTTTCTTCTCCATAATTGACATCCGTGATCATGTACCTTCCAACTCAGCTATATTATGACATATCAATTATGCAAAAAGCCTCAACCCCAGTCATTTGTAAGAAATAAATTTCCTTTGTCGACATTTTGCTTAATTTCTTATATGAAAATTGAATCTAGTTATAAATGATGCATTTTCTCTTTGATGCATTTTGATGTCAACTGATTTACCTTAGGATGAGTTCCACCTGCTACCCCCCTATTGTTTGAAGAATGGCAGAGTATGGCAGAGTCCTTTAAGACACTCTCAGAAGTTCCTCTTTTCTCTACTTTTTGATATAAAAGAGGAGAATTCAGAACTGGGGGCAAAGGCTGGGACGGTTTGGCTGGCTCTCATTTAAGGTTCTGTTTTAAACACTATCTCACTTCCTCTATCTTACACTCCTTCTAGAATTTGAAGTCCATATATAACAGCTGGGGCTTTCATTCACTTTAGTATTATACCTCATTAATTTGACTGAAAGTCTTGGGTGCAGTGAGCCAAGGCCCTATACCCATACATCTGTTTGCATCTGGAACTTATATAGGATCCAAGGAGGGGGAGCAGGAACCAGGACCCCTTCCTTTTGAGGTCCAAATTATTAGACTATGACTGATGGCCTAGGGTGGCCCAGACAGAAGCCATCTGTTGAGAGAGGTCAAAAGAGTGCCTCCAAGATGAAATTCCTCATGAGGGAGGGAAGGAGGAGTCTCGGTTCATGCCCTTGTCTAGGGGCAGGCTGGTTCTCCTATGTGTCCAGGTTTCCATGGTGCTTCTTGCAGCACAGGGCCTTACCTGCAACTTCCAGAAATTCAGGGGTCTGGACAGAGACAGGAGCAAAAACATAAAATGGGGACTTTGGGTAATCTGCCCAGATTTTTTGGTTCTGTGGTCCCAACTGGACTAAAGAAATACTTAAAGTTTCTTGGACTTAACAAAAGAAGAACGGGCTTCTCACAAACAAGTGAATAAGATTCATCGATGTTTGACTTTGATTATTTTTTAAACAGACCTTATTTTGTACTCTATGCACTTTCTTTGTGACTGGAGCAGAAACATATGTACATAGAACAATTGAGTATTTTAAAATCCCAGTTTAGGCCATTCCTGGTGATAATTTGAGTCCTTTATCCCTCAGAGTCCCCAAGCAGCCATTCTAGTTCACTTTGCAAAAGAGTTGCCTCTAGCTATATCATGTGCAGGAAATCACATAATCCATATGGGTAAAGTGTTTTGGGCTGTCCCCTGCACTGGTAGAACCCTGTGCTGCGCATCAGTGAAAGGCACTTCGCAGGTGATTAACCTCGTCTGCCCATTACCACAGTCCTCTTCCACACTTCTTAAAAAGAATGCTAAACTTAGGCACTGCATTTATTAGAACAAGTCACATCTCCTTTCATCTGCCCTCCGTTCTTAAACAGAATAAACAGGTTGTTTAGACTTTCCTAAAAGGAGAGTTATTTAGGTCATTAGCCCAAGTAACATGTTCATGGTATTCCCTCAACAGTCAATCTTCCTCATGAGATATTCTAAAAATTAACTGTTTCTCTGCTCAACTGAAGCTCACCCCAAACTTCTGATTTCATCAATATTGATTCACACATTGACATTTCTTGGGTTCAGCACAGCCTCTTCCCAAAAAACTATTCAAACGAGTTCTCCCTTTCAACAAATATCTCACTTTCTGCCTCCAGCTCCCTCTTCTGGACCCAAAAAACCACAGAGAGTTTCTTAGCTGCTCGTTGCTCTCTGCTTATCTGATTTCATTGTTCTCTCCCTCTTCCTCTTCATTTTGTCCTTCCTTTTCTCCACTTTGACCCAGTCCCTCAGCTTATCCCTCGCTTTCCTCTCCTTCAAAGTTTCCTTCCCCTGAGTTGGCCCAGGGCTGGGAGTGTGAAGCCACCATAATCTCCTTGTCCTGGGCCGTCCTTAGTGTTTTTCTACCTGTGCTAAATCCTATACGACCTAGAAGTTTCTTCACTGTCTTTATCTGCTTCATCTTTCTACTCCCTTCCTCTCTTTCCTCCTTGTTCACTATATACTCAGTCGGCTCTAATTGATCCTGTGGCAACTAATCCTCCTCCTCCATGCACCAGTTTGGCAGAGGCTACTCACTCACGAGTAAAGTTTCTTGGTCATCACAACAAATTCATGAGAGTGTTATTATTACTCTAGCCCAATTTTAGAGATAAGGACATTAAAGTACAGAGGGGCTAAATAACTTTTCCAAGCTCATAAAGCTCTGAAGTTGCAGAGTTGAGATTCAAACCTAGTTCTATCTAACTCCAAAACCCATGATCTTTCAAATGAACCATGCAACTTCTGCATGCAACTGTGCCATGACCTCTCTGTGGTTAAGTAGTGTCATTACTAATCTTCATGAGGATTTTGGTTAAAGATGCATTTAAATTCAAAAGCACCTGTGTTGCCTCAGTGTGATGAGAGCAATTGAAAAACAAGGCAAGATAAAGGTATACAGGGGCTTTTTACAGGTTATTAAATATATATTGGGGGGTATCATGTATTCTTTACCTAAGGGTAAAGAACATAATTATAATTACACATACACACCTCAAAATGAACTAGATCTTTACTTGTTGACTTTCTTATGCCCATGCAGAAACCTGTTAAAGTTCCTGTAAATTACTTTAAGGAAACAAACCAATGTTGGTATTAAGAAGGGGATGTATTTTGGGTTGCTTTTTAAAAAGAGGGATTCAATTCATAAATCAAGAATTTCTCACTGATGAAGAAAACTTGGAAACACTTATCCAGTAAGGGAAGAGAAAGGAGTAAATCTAAGAACAGAAACTCCAGTGTAGCACAACCATGGACAGTGAGGCCAAGAGGCACAGATGAAATGAACACAGCTGCAGGTGAGGTGCACTCATGCAACACAGAGCACAGGAAAGGCTGTTTGCACTGAAAGAACGAGTCAGATGAGGAAAAGTACAACACTCTGCAATAAACACAGGCAGCCAGGGACCCGGAGGCAGAGAGAGCAGACCCACAAAGAGAGGACAAGAATGTGTGAAGAAGGTAAAATGCTCACTTGCCCAAGAAGTAGATGCTCCCGGTAAAGGTTTTACCTAGGATTCAGGAGGAATCACGAAAGAAATCATTGAGCATCTCCAGTGTGAGAAGAAATCTATATGAAAAGCTGTAATAAAATCTCAGAATTTTAAATCAGAAAAAGAACATAGAGATTATCTCAGTCAACCCTCTAATTTTGTAGTATTACACACGCTATATTATGAAAAATGCTGGATTTGGTATCAGGAGACCTAGAGAAAATAAAGATGTTAAATAATTTAAAGGACAGTGAATCACTATACAAAAGTGTTTCCATCATCATTATCTTGTGCAATCTTCATATTTGATCATGAAGTAGAAAGAGAAACAGTGTCCCAATTTTACCAATGAAAGACATTAGGTTTAAAGAGATTTAGTAAATTATATTCAGTAACAAGCAGATAGAGAAATAAGACTGTTACTCACAGAAGCTTTCTTATTTCTAGCTGTAATATATTTTACTATGTTTTCTTTGTAAATTAACTTATGAGCATAACAGAAAGAGAGTTTGGGGAGGAGAGAAGTGAAAATTGGAAGATTTCAGCTAAAACAGAGAAACCAAGACCAACGTACTTTTTAAAAGAAGATCAAGTAGAATAATCAGATACTATCTTTAAGTTTGTAAGCCTAATTTTAAAAGGATTAAACTACTTTCCTGGGAAATTACATTCTTCTGAGAAGCTTCTTTCCCTCAAACTGCTTTCTATTTATTTATTGCCTAAAGAGTTTAAATAAAGATAATAAATTGCATGATCAATAGAAACAACAAAGTTGCTTTGCTTAGAGCTGATAACAGAGTATATAGATTTTGCATGAATAATTGAAAAGGCCCGACAAAGAGGTTTAAACTCTCATGTCTCTACCCCTCTCTTTCTCTCCATTTTTTACAGAGCCAATTCCTAAGTCTCCATATGGAAAGAAATCAAACCCAATCAAGTCAAGCACCCCCACATCCAGGAGGCTTTATTTATTGCCTGCAGGGAGCCATAGGCAGCCTTGTGGCAGACAGTACTCAGGAAGACCAGCAACCCATGGCTGCCAGAAGTAATCCACCGCCTAGGGGAGGGAGCCTGGCAGTTACTCCTTAGCCAAGATCCAGGTCCCAAGAAATAAATGTGTATATCCAGGCAATTTATTTTTGTTGTAAATTACAACAACTGCATCACCCTCAAGCATGCTGTTCTTCAAGGGGCATCAGACAGCTCTCTCTTAGATGGACTTTGATGCACTTGTAGTTTAGGGATACCTCTCACACTTTCACTCTGCCAACAATGATTCTAAAGAAACCTTTCTATACACATGGCTCAAGTCCCCAAGATCCTAGGAGGAAAAGTTTGTAAGAACTTAAGGCTGCTGTAGCTCAGTATCTGGTTCAAGCTGCCACAAGTTGGTCATTTTCATGACTACAGCCTGGGCTCCGAGGGCTCTTTCTCCGCTTCTCTCTCTCTCCTTCTCCCCAGCAGTAGTAGAAAAAGCAATGAACTAGCAAGTGGAAGACATGAAACTCCAGCCCAGTTCTGCCAGGGGCTGGGTGCCATTGGGGAAGTTATCTCTACTGTGCCAGTACCCAGCACAGAGTACGGCACACAGTAAGTGCTCAAAAAGTGTTTGTTGAGTGAATGAATAAATGACTTTAATATCACGGGATCTCCATTTCCTCATTAGTAAATAGGAAAATTACTCTAGGTCACTTCAAAAATCTCTAGCTCTGAGATTTTAAAATATTAGTAGCATTATACTTTCAGACCAGCATTTCAGGATAGTATAATTATATTAAGGAAGACAGGGACAGCTTCCCTTCTGACACGATGGAGTAAACTGATAGACCAACCCTCACACAGATAACAGCTACTTCAAGGCTCTGCAGAGTAAACAAAAGCAAAAGGCTGTATGTTTAGGTGCCAAATGGTACAATTACTTTGGAAAACAGTTTGGCAGTACTTATAAAGACAACCAACATTTACCATACCATGCAGCAAATCTACTCCTAGGTATTTACCCAAGAGAAATGAAAACATATGGTCATCTAAAAACTTATCCTGTATATTTAGTGTGGCTTTATTCTTAATCATCTAGAACTGAAAGCAATCCACCTGGCTTTCCACTAGTGAATAGATAAACAAATTGTGGTACATCCATGCAGGGAAATAGCACTCAGCAATAAAAGGGATCAAATGACAACAACATGCAGCAACATGGATGAATCGCAAAACATTATGCTAAGTGAAATAAGCCAGACTCAAAAGGCCACACACTGTATGATTCCATTTATATGATTTTCTGGAAAAGACACAATTACAGGGCCAGAAAACAGATCAATGGTTATCAGGGACTGAGGTTAGGGGAAGGGTGGACAGCAAGAAGACATGAGGAATTTTGGAGAGAATGAAACTATTCTACATCTGGTTATCTATCTGGATTGTGATGGTACTAACCCAATTGTATATGTTCATCAGAACTCACAGAACTTTAAAGAGTAAAATTTTTAATATTTTTTATCATTATGTAAATTACATTTCAATAAGCCTGACCTTAAAAAAAACAAAACAAAACAAAATAGAGGGAGGTCAGGGGCCTCTTCTAGATGAGCGAAGACTAAAAAGACATAACTACCAAATGCTATGCCTAAGGACAATTGGGGAAATTCAAGTTTGGACTCTGTTGATAATGTTACTGAGTTAGTCCTTTTTTCTCAGGTACAATAATGGTTTGTGGTTGCACAGAAACTGTCCCTGTTCTTAACAGGTGCATACTGACGTATTTAGGAGTAACTTGTGATGTCTGCAATCTTATTTTGGATACTTTGGCAAAAAAGAAGTGAATATGTATATTCAGAAAGGAAAAAAGGGTAGTGATCTTTCCTGTGGCTGTGAAAGATTTCAAAATAAAAATGAATCATTTTTGTTAATCCTCTGTAGTGTACACCTGCAACCCCCATCTCCTGACTTCTTGCTGGATGCTGTGGTTTCACTGGCCCATCTCCATTTTCCTCCAGTTCTTCCCTTTCAGAAGTTTCTACCCTTTTTGGCTCTCTTCTTCATATCTTATTCTCTGATCATGCCATTCGGCTGCCTGGAAAGCATTTGTTTCCAAGGCTGTTGAGCTCTGACATTGCCCTTCTCTTTCCTCTCCCCTGAGCCAAAGCCTGACCTGTACAGCTTTGCTATTTTTAAGCATAATCTATATTCTCCAAGTATCTTTAACAGACTCAAGTGGTATCTAGGTCTCTCTGAGACCATCCACTTTCTCTTTTAAAACTCTCCATTCAGCCCACCACCCTCCCTGTTGAACTGGAAGGCCAATCACCATCTCTTCCTCCGTTAAGCTCATAGCCTCCGCTGCCTAGCCAGCTGGGTTGGGGTGGGTTTTGCTTCTAACATCTCATAAGTTTCTCATCCTTGTATTACCCTCTTCCATTGCTTTGTCTCACCTATAATTTTTCCCCTCCTTTCCTCTTGCCTTTTCTTATTCTCAGGCACACAAGCATACCAGATGGGATCCTTTCTCATCAGGGCATCACTGGAGGTGTGGTCTAGGTGAACAGAGACTCAGGTGGGGAGAACTGAGGGAGACACAGGAATACGCCACAGCCTCACAGCACAGATATTGTAGGAAGGCATAACACAAGAGTCAGCAAACCTTTTCTGCAAAGGACCACAGAGGAAGTATTCTAGGCTTCGCAGGCCAAAAGGCAAAATCAAACAGCTGTACTTACTAAAAGGTTAATAGTCCTTTACATTTTGTACTTAAAAATGTAAACAAAACAAAAACATTCATAGCTCTCAGGCCATATTTGGTAGTTTTTCAACCCCTGGGAAAATATACCAGGTGAACTCCAGGTTTAACTTTAGAAGAAGTAGAAATTGCCTTCTTCACCTTCTGTCTTTCATTGACATGAAGGCAGTATCAACATGAAGAACTTGGGCTCAGGAGTTATTATACCTCCTGGCCCTAGCTGCTCTGCTCTACTGCTCATGACGTCAACCAATACCCAATCCCTGAAGAGACCTGTGACTTCCTCAAGACTCTGAAAATAAGCAAGTTGCCTAATGACTGTGCTCA
Source organism: Daubentonia madagascariensis (assembly GCA_023783475.1). Taxonomy (NCBI): domain Eukaryota; kingdom Metazoa; phylum Chordata; class Mammalia; order Primates; family Daubentoniidae; genus Daubentonia; species Daubentonia madagascariensis. Next base: position 10,383,140 of record JAKFHU010000747.1, on the reverse strand, counting down.
CCCTTGATATCTTTCATCAGGTGTCAAGAGTGATCTTTGCCTTCCAAAGCCCTCAGAAAACATCATCTTGCTTCCTTTAAAGAGTGAAAGCAAGGAGCATCAGCTAATTCTTTTCAATAAATTCCTCCCACTTAAAAATTAATCAATTATAATTGTTACACCAAATTTATTAATGAAATGACCTGCTGAGGTGGGAGGTGGTTGTTAGGACTGACGATAGGCTGTTTTCCATGGTTTCCATGCATAGCCCAGTAAACTTGGCCACATTGTCTTGTAGGTTGGGCATCTGGCACTTCCTGTGTCTTTGTTATCACCATTATGAAACTGATGATTCTCAATTATTCTAAATAACACCTTGATAAGATCCTAATAGGAACCTCCTGGCAATTGGCAGCTCATTGGGCTTCTACTTTTCTTCTTGTAAGTATTTCTCTACCTTATTCATCTGGATGTCTTCAGATGGGTTTGATCACACTTGGTAGGTAGCTTTGGAATATTTGCTCTCAAACAAGTAGGTATGTAATTTTTTTGATTATGCAAATGAAACAATATCACTTCCTTGAAGTAGATCTGCTTTCTCTACAATGATTGATATCTCTTTTTTCAACAGAGCAACATGGATACATATCCATTCAAATAAATTAACATTCAAACACTGAAAAACTGCTTTAGGAAGAATGGATTAATAAAATGCTAATAGCAGGTAAAGTGAAGTTCAAACTCATTCATCATCAAAGAAACATAAATTTAGGACAATTATGAACAATTTTTAGGCACCTTAACTACAAATCCTTTTGTAAAGGATAATGTTGTGTCAGCTCAGAGGCAGTGATTTGGGAATGCCAGCCCAAGCAACACAGCTGGTGCAGTGAAGGCAGAGTGTCTGATTTCAGATTCTGAGTACTAACAATATCCTCTACTATATCCCCTAAGATAATGTTTAAATAAATCATAGCATGACTAGAAGATGGACAATTATTAAAAATTCATGCTCTCTCAGAATATTAAGGATATAAGGAAATGTCTATGGCATTACATTAAGTGAAGAAATTAGTATACAAAGCTGAGTATACAGTATGATCCCAAGTTATCTTAAAATATGAATACAGAAATATAGAAGCATGTTTGTGTGTGTTGAATGGCATGTCAAGTAAAGATTCCCGGGATTTACATGTTTAGCTAAACTGGCTTAAACCACTAATTCCATGCCTTATGAAAAAGCAAAACCCTTTTTAAGATTTCCTGAGGAGTGATATATTCATGGTCAGCTCAACTCCAGAGTCCTCTTTTCTGTCCTGCATCAACCCAGATTTTAGAGTTTAGCTCAGTTCCTTCCTCAATTTCTACCAAGAACAACAACAACAAAAAAAAATACATAAAGCATTCAAGAGTATAATAGAATCAAGTGTTTTGAAGGGAGATAGAGGAGAAGTTTACATAACAAACCATTATGAATTGAACATTATTACCATTTTTTAAAATTATTTTTAGCCACCCCATCACAGGAAAACTTCCACTGGCCCATTTGCACGTGAGGTCACCCAGCCTCATATTTCATGAGCACATCCTTCCTCATCCTCCCTTTTTTCTCTACCTCTCCTCCTTTAGAGCAATAAATTTTCTCATTTTCCCATGCAAAGTCACTAAATGTTCTTTTTGGTAGCTGAGGCTCCTAGACCATAGTTCTCTCTGGATCCTACCTTCTATCCTAGGCTGTTTAGCAAGGTATTCTCAAAGTCAATTTCCACCCTATAAGTAATCCTGGCATACCAGTTATTAAAATGATGGTTCTCAAATCAGGATACTCATTGGAAATTGAGAAGTTTTGTTTTGGTTTGGTTTTTATATAAATATTATTTCTTAAGTCCCTCTGAAGGTATGGCTTTGATGTAGATTTATTTTTAATATCCATGTGATTCTCGTGTGCAGCAGAGTTGAAAAAACATGCTGAAATAAAAAGGCATTCACATTGTTACACATACACCATATATCTTTGATTCTATGGTGCATTTTTTTTACTGCTTGACTTTTTTTTTAAATTAGGATGCATTTAATAATTTATATCAAAAAGAACTTACAAGCTGCCAAATAGATTAAGTTGTGACATACTTGTCATTTCTTGCAATGCATGTGGGAACAGTGCCCAGTCTCTCCAAATATATCATGAAATCTTTAAAACTGGGAGAGTTTGGTGTGACTGATTCATGCATTATGAAGGACTATTATTTGGGCACTGAAAACCCATGAGTAAAAGCTTCTGGCTGAATTTCAAGAGAAACTTTTTATGTGTAATTCAAAAAAAGAAAAAATTATGAGTTTAACCAAATAGGAAATGCAGATGAAATCCCATTACAGTTAACCCTTGAACATCGTGGAGGTTAGGAGTGCCAACCTCCCATGCCATCAAAAATTTACACATAACTTTTGTCTCCCCAAAAACTTAACTGCTAGTAGCCTACTGTTGACTGGAAGCCTTACTAGTCAACAGTCTATTAACACATATTTTGTATGTTATATGTATTATATACTGTATTCTTACAATAAAATAAGCTGGAGAAAAGAAAATGTTATTAAGTAAACCATGAGGAAGATAAAATATATTTACTATTCATTAAATGGAGGCAGATCATCATAAAGGCCTTCATCCTCATCATCCTCACGCTGAGTAGGCTGAGGAGGAAAAGGAGGGGTTGGCTTTGGTGTCTGAGGGGCAGCAAAGGCAGAAGAGGCAGAGGAGACAGAAGGGGAGGCAAGAGAGGCAGGCACACTCAGTGTAACTTTTATCGAAAAATATCTGCGTATAAGTGGACCCGTGCAGTTCAAATCCATGTTGTTCAAGGGTCCGCTGTATTTTTTAATATGCTTTGACACTAGAAACAGATAAAGATGTCAAAGGGGTCAGGATTCAAAGCATACATTATAAGGAGCAGTACATAACAAGGATGACCTGTATAATTATGGTTGGCCAAAAGTGATTGAGAATAAATTCTAGACTCGTAATGAGAAGGAAATTTATTCTCAAATTTTGTACAAAGAAAATGATATGCATTTGCCATTTTTTTTAGGAAAAAAGAAATACATCTTTAGCTTTATTTTTCTTGAAATACAGTAAATAAACCAACATTGCATTTTATAACAGGTAATATCTTAGAATTGAAGAACTATACTACACCTAGATATTCATAATCATAGAAAAACAACTAGAATGAAGCACATCAAAATGTCAGGCTTCATTGTTAAACAGACTTATGGATAATTTTTACTGTCTTCTTCACATTTTCCCTACTTTCCAAATTTTCTAATGCATATAGATAAACTTCATAATGAGGAAAAGTGAGGAATGTTATAGGAGCACAGGCATGTCTCTTTCTATTTCCCACTTCCCCTAAAAAAAAATTACTGCGCAAAACTACAAATATCAAAATAAAAGCAATAGGAAAGCCAAGAAACTAAATTTCAGAGGACTTAAACTGTAGGCCTTTTAATCACAATAAAATCTTTTTTGTTTTTTAAGTCCAAGATGTAAATGATTGTTAAGACTTTCTCCATACCCCTTCTCCATGCCACAAACAATCTTTAATTAAACCCAGAGCCCAGTTTACTGGAATGATGGTAAATGTGCCAGAGGAAAAAAAAAAAAAGGCTAAGAAGCTGTCCACTTTCTCCCTTTCCAGCATTTCTCATCCAAATGGCATGCTGTGAAACACACACTTAAATTGATTGGTATTAATGCATGCACACAGGTTCCAAAATGTCAGCAAGATGCATTTGCTTTCAAGTTATATTAATTCTGCTGATTACAAAGAGTTGGGTAAATAAATCTTAGTTATACACAAAATATGTTTTAAGGTCCTATCAGATACATGCTTACAATTTTTCTACTCTACTGTCTCATTTTCATTTATGTATGTATTCATTTAAAAAAAAACTATGCAGCAGGCACTATTCTAGGCCCTGGGAAAACAGTAATGAACAAGACAAGCAAGGTCCCTGGCCTTGATCAGCTTGCATGCTACTGGGTTTAGGAAACAAGCCAGAAACAAAGAAGTGTAGTGAATATAATTTAAAAAAGGAAAACTGCATGGGAAATGACCAGACAGATGCAAGGTGGGGAGAGTGGAGCAGGGAGCAGGCACTCTAGTCAGAACGGTCAGGGTCTCCCTCTGAGCAAGTCACATTTGCACGAAGACTGGAATGATGACAAGAAGGTAGCCCTACAAAGATCTGAAGAAGAGCATTCCAGGCAGAGGACACAGCAAGGACAAAAACTGACTGTGAGACAGAGTGAGCTTGGTGTATGCATGGAACACAGAGAAGGTCAGTTTGACTAGAACAGAGTGAGAGAAGGGACAAGGGGTGCAAGATGACATCAAAGATTTAAGCAGAAGCCAGATCCTGCAGGACCATGTAGGCCACAGGATAGAGTTGAAATTGTTTTACAACTTGTTTTACAAAACCTTTGGAGTGATATGATGTGATACATGTGTTTTATAACAATTTTTTAACACAACAAAGAGATGACATTATTGCTCCCCTGATTCGTTCACACCTTCAGAAATAAACTAGAACAAGAACATTTTAGAACAAAGTCAGAAAACCTGGGATCAAGTCTTATCTCTTCCATCTAGATGCTGCATTACCGCAATCAAGATATTTAATCCTTTGGTCTCAGTTTCCTCATCTGTAAAATGGAAATACCACATCTTAATATGGAAATGAAATATAAATGAGATGCAGGATTTTAAGTTGCGCATCTAGTAGATGATTAGCATGTCAAGTCTCCTGTTTCTTTCCCTCCTTCCTATGAAGAACCGAAGACGGATAAACAGAAGAGGGATTCTGAGGGATGAGAACCTACAGGGCATATAATGAAAGAAGTGAGGCAACGTGAGTTGATCCTTTGTTGTAGGTTGGGTTCTTCTGAAGCAGACTCAGATAAGGATATGAGTTGGAGTCATTTATTTGGGAGATATTCCAGGAAGCATTGTCAAGGGAGTAGAGAAGCAAGAGAGGAAAGGAAAAGAGCTGATAAAGAGAATATTATCAAGCACGGTGCTGCTATAGGCAAGTGGGGGCTCAGTCACATTGGGGAACTCTGGAAGGCAGTATAGAAGGCACCTTGGATTTTTTCCACCTAAAGAGCAAGAAAGCTTGGCATTTACCTATCAAGTCCTTCAGTTAGTCCCAAGGGCTAACTCCCCTGTACTTCCAACCTGCCCCAGGCTTTGGCTTGGGGGTCTTCCACGGCCAGAGAAAACTCTAAGCGAAGAGTCACAGGTCTTTGCAGATACAAGCCATAGGTTGGGCAGGCACAGAAATGGTGGGTGCCAAGGGGGCTGGGGCTCTGACAGCATCTGCCACACCCTCTGTCTCTTCCCCATCACACTGTGAGGCCCCTTGGATATGAAAGGCATTTTCGCTGTCCGAACTGCGAGATGATTTTCTCCAGTCTGTGACAACCCCTGGGAATACTATCTGTGATAATGCCTGCTGGCTACACCCACAGGGACCCCATAAAAAAATCCTACCAGAAGGGCAAAAAGACTGGGCACTACATTCCTAGTCACACCTGCAGGACAACTCATAGTCCTGGCCTCCTTTTGGACTAGGTTTGTTGTTTTTAGACACAAAACAGGTTGAACCTGTTAGGAATTCCAACCTCCATGGAAATTTTCCATAAACAATTTTCCTGTTAAGAAAAAGTTGAAATCAATATGCTTTGAGAATAGCCAGGCTTTGCTAAGTTTGGTCATTGGGTGGTATTTACTATTTTGCTCTATCAAATGACAAGATCAAGGGCCAGAATTTATTGAGAGACTTTTCCATGTGCCAGGAAAGACAGGCACATACTTAACATTGTATAAATGAGACCTCTGTGCAAATGAGAACTATGAATTGACCTGTGATACAATCAAATAGAACATGAGAGAGCCAAATGTCATCTAATGGGATGCTACTACATTGGAAATGACATAATATAACCCAAGGAGGAACATGCCTAATATCTTTGAGGATTAATAATATAAGCCTTAATTTATTGAGCATTTATTATAAGCCATGCACAGTGCTAAACTCTTTATCTACTTTAGCACATTTAAACCTCACAACAGCATCGAGATAAATATTATAGTTCTCATTTAAGAGATGAAGAAACTAAGAGACATATGTAAAAGCTCACATTTAACCTGCTTTTAAATCCCCCAAGCTATAATCAAGGTTATAACTAGCCTTGAGTGCCTTTATAGAGAGGATCCTCCTGCAAATCTTGATACCCAGCTATGGAATTACATATTGGAAAACTAATAAAGCATCCCTGACCCCTGTCCAATCAGCAGATCCCAGCTGAGAAAAGCCTGGAATAATGCTATCAATAGAGCACCCTAGGTCCTCTTTTACTTATGGGCTGATAGAAGCTCATTCACATATTTGGTTTCATTTTTTAACTCTCAAATATAATCATTCTGTGTTTCTAAAAATGACTCCATGAAGGGAAGGCTGTTTAATAGTCTTAAAACTGAATGAAACATAGACCAAGTATCATTTCAAATTAAAATCATTCTCAGTTCTTTATCTCTTCAGTTGATTTCGTGAGGCAAATAGAAGATACTGCTTAATGGCAGAAAACCCATGATGTCTTTTATTTGATCCCTCATTTTCACAGAATAAAGCAAATAAACAAAAAAAACCTTTTAAGTATTTTCTTTCATGTGCCTTTCAAAGAGAATTCTCTAAGTTTAGTTCTCTATGGATTGGCTCAAAATTAGCTGTGCCTCATTTCCTTCACTAGGGGGGAAAAGTGTGAAAAATAACCACTAGCAACACCCCCACATTGCAAAACAGCAATTTATCAGTGAAGTTGAGAAGAGATTTTTAAACAGAGAGAGAGGTTAAGTAGTGAATTCTCTTGTTTTACAAACTGATTTTCTAGAAAAGAACCTTTGTTTTGAGAGGAAGCTAAACATGTCAATTCCAGTCAATTCTACCTTTTGGTCCCTTCCCTGTGTCTCTTTTTCCCCTTCTCCATCTTTGTCACCTTACAGAAGCAAAGGACCTATTCATCCCTTCATCTGTTCCTCAAGTCAAAGACCCTTGCACCCATTCTCTGCCAATAGACACAACTCTACTACACGTACCCTCAGTACCGTGACTTCAACAGGTGAGGCCTCGACACAGGTATCCCCACTGGATTAGTTATATATTGCTGCACAGAAAATTACTCTGAAACTCAGTGGCTGTTGGCACACAAGTCCCCATTGAGCACCTTGTGTTTCTTGTGAGCAAAGGCACTGACAGCTTTTGGTCCAGACTATCTTTTCCAGGATATTCATATAGCAAACAAAGTCGGAAGATAGAGATAGTATATCCCTTTGGGGCAGAGGCCAGATTTGTTTGCCATTCAGTATAATAAAGCTAATATCTCCCTCCAGGGCAATGTTTGAGCAGATTTCTTGAAACCCTCTTGTAAAAAATTGAGGTTTCCTAAGCCAAGGGCTCCTCAGATGTGAGGTAAACTCACTATGTATGCAGTATCACCTGCACCCACCCCTGCATGACCCCTTTAGGATTTAGGGGGCAAGAGAAACCAATGCAAACATGAGCTCATGCTGTCTGCTGTGCTGTGAATAATATAAGTCTTTTGTCTCTGACTCAAGAGTTATGACTTCTACTAGTCTCCATAAAACTGTCTTGGACACAAAACATAAAAATTTGTTAGCTTGCAAGGAGGATAAGATCTCAAATCCTTCTCAGTTTTTGACAGGGTTTTGAACAACAAACATTTATTTTCTCACTGTTTCTGAGAGTCAGGAATCTGGAATCTGCTTACCTGGGTGGTTCTGGCTCAGAGTCTCTCATGAGATTGTTGTGAAGCTGTCAGCTGGGGCTGCAGTCATCTGAAGGCTCAATTGGGGCTGGAAAATCCACTTCCAAGAAGGCTTATACACATGGCTGCTGCCTGGAGGCCTCAGTTCCTTACCACATGGACTTCTCTACAGAGCTGTTGGAGTTCAAGACATGGAAGCTAGCTTCCCTCAGAGCAAGTAACCCAAGAGAGATGTGGAAGCTGAAGAATCTTTTATAATCTAATATCAAAAGTGACATACCATCACTTCTGCCATGTTCCACTGGCTACACAGATAAACCACAGCACACTGTGGGAGAGAACTACTCCAGGTTAGTAGTTCTCTCCCACAGGGATCACTGGGGCCATCTAGGAGGCTATCTACCATACCCATGTTGTCAGGTGAGTACCACCCTCACACACAGAGAATCTGGCTGGCCTTACCAGATGCTTTAAAGCTGTGGTCCCCAACCCCCAGGCCAACCTCAGCCTGTTAGGAACTAGGCTGCACTGCCACCTGAGCTCAGGCCCCCCCGCCAACATCTGTGAAAAAATTATCTTAGATGAAACTTAGGAACCAGGCCTCACAGCAGGATGTGAGCAGCAGGCAAGGGAGCAAAGCTTCAAAGCTTCATCTGTATTTCTAGCTGCTCCCTATCACCTGCATCACCGCCTGAGCTCTGCCTCCCTGCCCCCACAAACCCCACCCCCACCCCGCCCACCCCCAGTCCATGGAAAAATTGTCTTCCATGAAACTGGTCCCTGGTGCCAAAAAGGCTGGGGACCACAGCTTTAAAGCTAGAAAAAGAGAATTGTTGCAAGAATGGCTAGGAAAAAAGAGAACAAATACATGAAATTTAGAAGTGGCTCCAGGAGAGATTATTTCAGCAATGATATAAACCTTTGGAAGAGAGAGGGCCAATTTAGTACTTTTTCCCTATGAAGGGCAGTGGAACTCAGAGAAATGTGCTGTGATTTTCTTTCTGAGACAACTGACATACTCAATTCAGTCTCAAGGGAAATAAAATCTCACCCATTGTCTCCTATTCTCCCTTTTCTCTTCCTGGGAAAGCAGCAATATTTTTCCCCTCGTCACTCCTTCCCCAGCAGCTCCCTCACATTCCCATCTGACCTGCCCATAAAGGTGGGAGCATTTTTCCCATTTTTCATGTGGATTTGACAACAGCACCCAACACATGCATCACTGTGCCATATCAGAGCGGACACTTTTACTATTTGTGATTCCACCAGAAGCACGTACAACATAGAGAAACATTGACAATGAGGACCTCTAATAAGGAAGAAGGAAGAGCACAAAACGTAAAGGGTGTCTTGTGCATGTGTGTTTGTGCACATACACACGTGTGAATGCAAGGAGGTTCTAACTAGGAGTCAGGCAAGAGTTGAGCAATATGCACTGCAATTCTAATTCAGATTTCTCTTGTTCTATGCGGTGGAGGAAGACAGGGCAAGAGAAAAAAATGCGAGGAAAATTTTAACTTATTAATGCTGACTGCAACTTGCAAGCACTATCACATAATATTGAAATGTTTGCCTGGAAAACACACACGAAGTAGTGTGTGTGTTTGTGTGGCCTATAGTGGATGATAAGGGAGTGCTCTAGGGGCTTTCAGAAATAAAAAGCAGTAGTCTTCATTTTAGGAAAAAAAAACATTTTTGAGCATCCTCTGCATGCCAGACTCTATGCTAATTTCATTCACATTTAATTTTCATTCAGAAGAGCTCTGTGAGGCAGGCAGGAGCATCCCATTCGACAGGTGAGAAAGAAAAATGTGGCTTTAAGAGAGTGTGACTTGCCCTACATGACAGTTAGTGACAGACACAAGATTCAGAAGTACATGCTTTTGTACATCTCACTGGCTCTTTGACAAAATAGGGACATCTGTTGCTTGAAATGGTAAAGAAGAGAGAGGCCCAAGTCTGAAACCTTTACTGAGAGCACTAATATTTCTATAATTTGAGGAAGATAAAATAAGTAAAATAACTAAGGGTGAAGGTAACATGTCATCCTAAGAAGCAGCAGAGTGCACATTACTTTACATAATCTCTTTCTCTTCTGTAAAGAGTTCTATAGGACTTCTTCCTTTAAAAGCAGTTCCAGTGCCTTTGAGGTCCTGAAGGAGGGCTGGTAACCATCCAAACATGCATGAAGAAAAGGAAGCTCCAACCCCACCAAAAAGACCCAAGACACCTTGGCTAGCATCCTGCTTCCTCGACTCTTCCCTGGAGTATGACCAGCTCTGGAGTCAATGTTGGTCAAGCACATCCATCCTGGATGGGGCTTGCTGTCAGGAGATACATTAGGGGACCCCACTCTGACCCCTAAGCAGCCTTGTGGAGTGGTAGCCAGTATTCATACCTCTGTGGGCATGCCAAGTAATTTGCAAGAGGAACACTAGTAAGGGCAGTAACTGCCCCCAAATGAGCCTTCAATTTAGTTTTTATAGTCACTTAAAAGTATAAAAGTTACTCAATGATCTTGAGAGATTAAAATAAATAAAAAATAAAAGTATAAACACCACTTTTACAAGCACAGTGATAGGGAAGAGACTCTGGAACTTTGATCTAGACAGGGATATAAGATGCCCAGTTTTATCCTCTACAAACCATCTGTTGTCAATCAGAGTCTACTACTTTCTGTCTTGCTTTTCCCAGAGTCCTGCTTGGATTTTTAGAGACCACTTGCTCTCAGAGGCACATTTCGCATGGCTCACATGGCAGACTCATGGCCACAGATGGAAGAGTATCTCTCACCTGAGCAACAATATTTTAATTGTTACCAAAGGGAAATGACCTGACTCAGAATTATCAAAGTACACATGTGGTCAAGGGCGAGGATGGGTAGTATTGCACATGATGTTGTTCTAACGAAAATCATCAGAAGACTCTGAAACCCTTTTCTTTGAGACTTTTCTCCAATGGAGGAAATAAAATGAGAACTCCTAATTCTTGCAATACACTACAAAGCCTACAATGCACAGTGCTTAGGTGTCTGGCTGGTGAAAGTTCATGTGCACAATGGATTGTCTCCTTGGGAGGAGCATGGTACAGTGGAAAGAGCATGGACTATGGAGTTGAACAGACCTAGGCTTGCATCTTAGCTCCTTACTTACAGTGTGGCCTGGGAAATTTACATTAAAGTCTCTGAGTCTGTTTCCTTCTTTGTACAGTTAGAATGATAATACCTTCCCATGAGATAACACGGGTAAACTACCTAATACACAGTCTGGGATATGCCAGGTTCTCTGTAAATCACAGCATTGAATTCCATGTATTTGTTTTCCAAGTCCTTATGTGTAAAACTTTGGGCTACACATTCAAGAAAGAGTCCTTAAAATTTTGAAACTACAGGCAAACTTAGTTTCCAAAGAACCACATCTTTCAAATTGAATTAGATAAGTCATAGGGTATTTAACAGGGTGTTGGTCTTGAAGAGAATAGAAGATTTAATTTGGTTTAGTTCCTTTGGCATTTGCAGGTGAAAACCACCACAAATTAATTAGCATGTCTTCATTTGCTTGAGGATGATTAATAATACTCGGAGAAACAGGTTTTACATAATTCATCAGTCTGACACAGCTCAACAACTCTGGAGTTCCAAGAACTTCCAATTCCAGCTGGTCCGTGACACTTTAAAACTATCTGCAAAATAGTGCTGTTCTTATAGACCCGACGTTAGCTGTTGTTCTGAAGTGAGGGAGGGAAATCTAATCACAAACCTCAAGATTATGTTCTTTCTAGTTTAGGGGAAATGGGCATAAACAAACTCTTTCTACACAGAACAACTTTGACTTGGTCACCAGTAATTCACTCAGTCCACCGAATAAGTTGGGTGCCTCCTTTTTCTCCTCCCCACCATTAGTCTGTGTGGGGCCCCCAAATAGCACTGCTGTGTGGTATAGCAGTCTGTGTGAGGTAAGGCTTTTCCATGTTGTCCAAAATGTCCTTGCCCCTAACACTCACGGTTTTCTATTAGTGGACTATGATGCCCTGAAAAAGATATGATCTAAGGCAGTCGGAGAGCACAACTCATCCACAGACAAGAAGGAACCAAAAGTAAATTTGATCAGTGTTTCTGAATCCAGATTGGAATGCTGCCGGCAAAAACCTCTTCATTATCTTCTGATGGCCTAAGAAGTGAATGAGAAAAGGCATCCCAAGACAGTATTAAGAGCAATAGCTGTCTTGAAATATGTGGAAGAAGGTCTAAGAGAAGAAATGTGAAATTTAAAACAGAAAATAACATTTCTCTTTCTAGGTCTGTGTAGGGCCTGAATTGAACCAACTGACATAGTCAGAGGAGAGAAGGGCCAACTGTTTGAATTCAAGACAGAGACCTTCCACTCTGTGTGAAAGGTTGGACAAAATGAACTCTATAATCTCTAAGATTTATTCCAAACCTAAAATCCTAGGAATCTGAGTAGAGTTCAAAATCAAGATGTAATTCCATTACTTCATTGAAATCTATCTTCAAATTGATTGCATCCACTCTAAATTCCAGTTACTCACCTGGCATTATAAAGCTCAACATTTATATCAATTACCACTCAGAATTCTTGCAAGATGACAACTCAGGTGGAAGGGTTTCCTAACCAAAATCATCCAATGTTTTCCCAGTTGAGATTCTCTTGATTACAAAATTAGAAACCAACTTAAACTACCTTTAATCTAAGGGGGAATTCAATGGAAGCATATTGAAGTGTCTCATGGTTTTCAGGCATAGTGCGGCCTAGGAAAGGTTCCAAAAACTGAGACCTGGACATCTAGGAAAGTGCCCTTTGTCTAGGCAGTGCCTTTCCTGTCTTTCATCTTAGTATTTCCAAGAATTGGCCTCATTTTCATTCATTATTTATTTTTTGTGTAGACTGGGTTTGTCTAATTCCATGTCTATGTGGCAAAAAAAAAATGTCATCCCTCCCAAATTTACATCATGTCAGATTCAACGGCAGTAGAAAAGATCTGATTGGCCCAGACTGAGTCAGGTACCTACCTTGGACCATGTCAATTCTGGCCAAGGGGTAGGATGAGGTACTACAAACCTGGCCACGGAGGGCCCATCCCAGTAGGAGATGAGAAATTGCATGGAAGAGAAAGGTTGTTCCCAAGGAAGGAAACACTGGGATCTGGAAAACAACCTAAAAGAAGTCTACAAGTATATCCCACCAAAACCATAAAATGTTTCAAGGTCTTGTTTATATGTTCCTCAATCTGATAAATAGTGCAGGTTGCTATTGCTTCTATCTGTATCATATCTAAAATGACTATGTCAATCTTACAGGTACATCAATTCTTTATTTTTTTTAAATGACATCTAAAGCATGTTGTCTTTCTTGATTTAAGTTTTCGAGTCACAAATAATCAATATTTGCCCTGAGAAAATCCTAGGGCTGCTTTAAAAACAAGAATCCGATAATCCTCTAGTGTCTTATAGCTCTAGGAAAAACAAGTTACCCTCTTAAAAGAACCGTCTATGGTTGTTTCTTCTCCTATAAAGAAGAACGTGGCTTAATGACGCTATTTCACTGGATGGGGTAGGCTCCTCCAGAGGGAATGGAAGCAGTTATTTTTTATTTCCAAAGATGCCAGAAAAATGTTCCATATATAGTTTTCTGCCGTCTGACTTAGAGAAAATGTGACTCTATTCACACTAAATGTTGATCTCAATGTCTTGCAGGTGGTTAAAGGCTTTGTGGAGAGGGAATAGTTTAGCTAACAGTTAGCAACTTCAACCTAACCAAAAACAATTTATTTTAAATACAATTTTTCTATCAAATTAACAATTTGTTTTCAAATGGGTAAAAGATGAACAGATACTCCATCAAAGAAGACATGCATATAGCAGATAACATGAAAAGATACACAACATCATTAGTCATTACAGAAAGACAAATTAAAACCATGATGAGATACCAATAAACATCTATAATAATGACTAAGTTAAAATTGATAATATTAAATGTTATCAAGATGTGGAGCACTGGAAATCTCATCTTTTTTTAGTGGAAATGAAAAATGTACACTTATTTTGGAAAACAGTTTGGCAATTTCTTAGAAGGTGAACCATGCACTAACCATACAACTCAGCCTCTCCACTGCTAGGTATTGGCCCAAGTGAAATAAAAATCATGGTCACTTAAAAACCTGCACGCAGGTGACTTTATGCATAATTGCCGAAAACTAGAAGCAATCCAAACATTCCCCTACTAGGAAATGGATAAACAAACTGTGGTATACCCATAGAATTCTTAGCAATAAAAAAGGAACAAATGGGCTGGGCAAGGTGGCTCACACGTACAATCCTAGCACTCTGGGAGGCCTATCAGGGAGGATTGTTTGATGCCAGGAGTTCGAGACCAGCAAGAGCAAAACCCTGTCTCTCCAAAAAATAGAAAAATTAGCCAGGCGTGGTAGCATGCGCCTGTAGTCCCAGCTACTTGGGAGGCTGAAACAGGAGGATCTCATAAGCCCAGGAGTTTGAAGTTGCAGTGAGCTATGATGATGCCACTGTACTCTAGCCCAGGCAACAGAGTGAAACTCTGTCTATTAAAAAACAAAGGAACAATCTCAAATGCAATACATTAAGTGAAAGAAGGACTAAAAAGGCTACATATGATTCCATTTATAGAACATTCTGGAAAAGTCAAAACCACAGAGACAGAAAACAGATCAGTGGCTGCAGAGGTTGAGGAATTAAATACAAAGGGACACGCAAATTTTGGGAGGTGATGAGACTATTGTATATTTTGGCTGGGTGGTTACATGACTGTATCATTTGTCAAAACTCACAGAACTGTACACTAGGGTAGGTTTAACTGTATGAAATTATACCTGAATAAAAAAGTAAAAATAAAAAAAAGATTTTTGCTATGAAATTTAAAAATATTTTTCAGTGAGAATCTCCAATATGAATAAGAATGCAATTAAATACTTATTAATATTTAATATACTGTATCTGTTGATGAATATGTGAAGTGCAGCCCTTTCATCTTTTTTAAAAGTCCAAGTCACCAGCAATGTCTTTGGCGGTTTCTATGCATTTATGAAGTCAAAAGTGAAAGCTCTTTTTTTGGCTTGACTGTGTTCCCCTCCAGAGCCCTGTTTTTCAGACAACAGCAGTTTTGTCTTGATGGATTTGCCATAGAAATAGAGAGAGGCCAAGCATTTCTCATTGGCAATGCCAAAGCTGAAGGCTTTTTTTGTGATGTTAAACTCTTCACTTCACAAGAGGGAAAATCTGCCTCTTACTTTCTCTGCCAGATAACTTTTCCCCAAACTGCACTTGAATTCAAGTGTCTAAAGTCTAAATGGCTGGAGATGATGCAGGGCTGCTATGATCCACACGGTTCTGCACCACCTCCAGAAGGACTCGTTACCCAGCTTCGGTGGAGGGGGAGGGGAGCACATCAGCTATCCCCGGGATGACGTATATAGGCTCTATTAATACCACAAGATGTTTCCCCTCAGCATTCACCTCTTAAGAGTGCATCTCAATCCCAATAAATATTCACAGCTGACACCTTCCATATGCCACCTAGGCTAAAATGAAACTAACGAGTGCTTAGGAGATGATGTTTTAAAATGATGCACTGCATAGGAGCTTCTACAAATCTCTTCTTTATTGCAGGAACCAGAGGTTAACATTAAGAGGACTGCCATTTACTTCTCCGATTTGTAATACTATTAATTACTCTCGTGTTTTTTTAATCTGCCTCTACACTTAAACAGAAACATTGCAAAGCTACAATACAGGGATTTTGCAAACGAAGACTGGGGATAAACCCACACTCTCTAGACTTAATTGGTTTTAATTCCATCAAGGAAGGTGGAGCTCAGAAACTAGATGCTGCACCTCTCGGGGGTACTGGTTTAAATCAGTGTGGGGAATAGGGATGGGGATGGGGGAAACAAAGACCAAAGTTCATCACGTAAATGTCATTGAAGAAAAAAGTAACTGTGAGCTGTCCTTCTGCAAGTTCGGCAAGACTTTTTCCATCTGGGTCCCTCTGGCTGTGCTAAACTAACCACATCCCTAATCGAATATAAGCACCAGCCACAGCATGTCAGACCTGACATCAGAATCCTCCTGTCCTCTGACCTACGGGATGCTGCAAGCAGTAATTAACATCCATTAAGTGACTAGTCACCCTTACTCAGCTGCTTTCTGTCAATTTCTAACAGACAGCTGTATACCCCATGACCCAGAGCACCTCATCAGACCATTTCTGCCTCTGAGGAAAAGAGGTGACCTCAGCTCCAGTTGTCCACAGGGCAAAGGCCACAACACCAAAGGGCCTCTTGTCACCATAAACAGTGTCTCCAAGATGGATCTGAGCCCCGGTTGCAGGTGCCAGAACTGGGCAGGCTGGTAGGAAGCGGTTGTTGCTTGGTAGAAGGCTTCAAAGTTCAGAGCAGAGAAACCAATGGAGATAGTTCTAAAGGATGAAAATATTGCCAGAACGTTCTTAACGCAAGCCAGAGCATGAGTGATGATATACAATGACTTTCTCCTGGCTTCCAAACAGCCAACCCTACACCCAGGTTCTGAAGTCATGAGGCCCTGATTAGGACTATTGAATACTAAAAGAGCTAAAACAGTCTGAGAGGAGAAAATAACATTTGTTAACTTCTGTGTGGTGCCAAGTTCATTAATTACATCCCTAACATAACACCTGACACTTGATAGGTGCCAAAAAATCTGAAGCTTAAATAAGACATGTGAAATAAATGGGGTGAATGAATTCTCATTTAATTGTTGCAATAATTCCAAGTAACCATTTACACACGGGAAAACTAAGGTTCATAGAAGCTACACAGTTTCTCATCTTCACGAAACTATTGGAAGAGCTGAAATTGGAATGGGTTTTACTGACTCTAAAATTCATACTAATTCTTGCCTCTGGTGGTTTATCCTGTTAATGCTGATGTTACCTTGGCTGCCGTCACCTGCTATTAAGAGAGAAAGATCAGCCTCCTCACCCAGATTGTTTGGGTCAAAATCTCCAGAGCCTCCTCTTCCCAACTTTCTTCTACCAATGGCTGATCATAACATTTCCTTCACGTGTAGTCACAGGTTGATGATGGGGGGAATACCCCATAGTGCTTGCTTGGGAAGACTTATTCCACCTTCTCCAGGTCTCCATAGGGCTCAACTTACATGAGATGATAATATTCACACAAACTTTTGTGGTTTCTTTCTCCTCCCTTCACTCACACCTTCCTTTAGAAGAGTCATTTGTCCATTGCAGACCCCACTCCCTCAAGCCATGCACTGTTGTGGGGAAGACACAAAAGCGGGACACCATCTCCACCATCTGCCTCCCACACACAGCAGGAAGAATTTCCAGAGCTCCTGCTTGGTTTTCTGGAAGTGGTGGGCTCACTCTCCAGGGCCTGAAAGTCCTCCACAGCCTTCCTGATGTCCCTGCAGCTCTCCACTCTGCCAGAACCAGACTTCAAGAGGTGGGCAGGGTTCTCCCTGTGGCGAATGTCAGGCTCTCTGGACAGAGTGGTCTGCTCAGCAGAGCCAGCTCGCCCACAGGTGGGAGTATTCACCCAGGCTCCGGGAGAGGGAGCAGAAGCTTCCACCTTAGCCATAGGTCCCTGTTGCATTCTCTGGCCTGGCTTTACCCTGGCTCTTGGCAGCTAAGGAGTCCCATTAATAAAGCTAATACTTTGATCTGGCTCGCTAGAGCCCCTACCTAAGCCCAAGGGCCAAAGGTTAGGGGTTAGATGTAGGGGCTCACCCCTTCCTCTCCCTCCAAAATTCTGGTCAATTGACATTGCAGATGAGTCCTCCAATATCAGCTTCAAAGGCTGAGTACCAGCCGATAATACTTTCCCCATTTCTCTTAAAATATAAATTACACATATTGTAGATTTTATTTTGCTCCCCACATTGTCTCTTTTTCTTGAAGGGAGGGGGAGTACTATGTTCTTTGTTTTGGATTCCTTATTATAGATTGGAAGAGTTCCTCAAATATCTTGTGTTCCTTGCTTGGTCATTCAGACTTAAGAATGGATTACTAAAAGTTGATTGAAAATGCTGTGTATGTATAGGAGACTTGTCAACCTGTGATTCTTAACACAGGGTGAACATCTTATAAACTGGCTCTTCATTTGGTGTGACCCCAAATTCTTCCAGAGAAGAATCATCCAATCCCCTGCATATACCTATGCCTATATATAAGATTTCTGCAAGCTCTATAGGAAAGGACAGGTAGGGGTGAGGAGGAGGGTGTGACTGTGTTCTATTTAATGTGTGCCTTTTCATTAAATCTTTCCCATTTTCAGCTTTGTTTCCTCACTAACACCCGCCTCTCTGTACCTCATGGTGGGAGGAGGGGTGGCCTGGCTAGGTTAGGGGGCGGGGTACACAGGAGTCAAACCACTCTGCACTCAGACTTTTAACCAATGCCCCTGATATCAGCTTTGCACTTCTCCCCTCCCACTTGGTCCTGGGACTTCCTGAAGTTCTGCAGCACTGCTTCCCTCTTCCCCCATCCGATGACACTCAAGTTGTTGCTCCCTCTACTTTGTTCAATCAGCCACCAGTCCCCTCTCCACGTTCCATCTTCCTAAAACACGTGGAGAGATTTCATCGGCAGTTGTCTTCTTTGCTTTTCTCTCTGTGCTTGTTGGTTTGTATGTATCTTATTCCTCTACAGTTCTTTTAGCGGGGTTTGGGAAAGGAATGGAAATTAGTCACATGAAGTCTTCAGGCTTCTTGTTCACAGGAAGCATTTCCAGTGTTTCAAGAACTAGACCAAGGACTGAAGGGAACAAGGGAGGTCTAGAACATGGTTCCCCGCCTAATTATGGATGACCCATATCCACAGTTGTCAGAGCAGGAGAGCAGGGGAGGGCACCCCCAATGACTCTCCTTTAGTGCCTGCTAAGAACCTCCAACTTGCCTGTGGAGGTGGAGGCA
Source organism: Daubentonia madagascariensis (assembly GCA_023783475.1). NCBI lineage: Eukaryota > Metazoa > Chordata > Mammalia > Primates > Daubentoniidae > Daubentonia > Daubentonia madagascariensis. The sequence goes on along the minus strand of JAKFHU010000747.1, from coordinate 10,364,352 downwards.
ATGACCCCCACACCTCTTTGGTGCCTATCTGCCCCACCGTGGCAAACCCACCCCTGCACCCTCTCAAGTCATCACTGTAGCCTCTGCCACAGGGATTGGGAGTCCTCATGCTAAGGGAACCCAACATTCCAGAATTCCTGGGGTGGGTATTCAGATACACCTAACTTTGGCCTTATTTTTCTTTGTGTGTCCTTGCCCAAGTCTTGCTTAAGTTTCACCCTCGGTTCTGAGCCCGCTCGGTAGCCTTCAGGAAGAGAATCAAAGATCCTTCTGGAAAACCAACAGGATTGGCCCAAAATTTGAAAGAAGTCAGAGAGCAGGTTGGGATAGGCTTTGGTGGAAAAGGAGTTTAGTAAACTCCACTTTGGCAGTAATGAAGGGGAGGGCAGGCAACTGCCAGCTCACTCAGCCTGTGGGAGCAGGCGGCTCGCCACAGGGACAGACAGACAGCGGGAAGCTCTGTGGTACACCCTCTTCCAATTAATCACAGCAGCAGAGGGCCCGTGCAAGGGTATTATAAAAGGGAGATGCCTGAGATAGGGGAGCTATTTTCAAGTGTATGTCTAAGATACTCTAAATATAATTCTTTTTTCGTTCTCTCCTTTTCCCTAACCTGTCTACCTCTCCACTCTCCTCTTTTCTCTTTCCCTGTCTACTTCTTTAATTTTCCTTCCAACATTTTTTTTCCTTTCTTTCTCTCTTCCTCTGTTAAAACTTGACAAGATTATTTGGTGCCTGATAAAATCTTCCACACCAAGCTCAAGCCCTCAGAGAATATTTTCAACACAGCCATTTCTAGGCCCTGCAAATTAGAATCTACAAAGGCAGTGCTGACAAAAGCCTTAAGTAGGACAGCTCTGTTCAGCCCCAGCCTCATTTAATCAGCTTTCCTAGAGCGGGGCCCAGAAAACAGGATAAACTCCCTCAGAACACTTTCCCCTCATCTTTAACCCCCTACTTCTCATCAACCTATTCATAGCAAGCAATAAATAAATCCCTATCACAAAGCCCCTGACCTGCACTCAGCATTTTGCTATGCAAAAGACAGAACTTGCCATGGCAATATCTTTTGCTTTCTGTTATAGACTTCCTGAAAAAGACATTCTTCTCTCTTTGGGGAAAAAACCAAGCCAAACAACTTGAGATAGCTAAGACATAGTGAGTCCTTACTATGTTCAGGGCTCAGCATTTTACATGCATTATCTCATTTAATTCTTATGGCGACCAGAGGGGAGGGATTTGATTATCATCCCCTTTTGCATATAAGGAACTGGAGACATAGCCATTCACCGAGCTTGAGCAAGAGTACATGGTGAGTGCCTGGTGGAGTCAGGACTTGAACGCAAACATTCTGACTCCCAGGTTTGTGTTAATCACTACGCTGAACTGATCGCTTCCTACCCTCCTTTCCAAGTCCTTTCCAGGCCCAGCCTTATTTAATTTGGTCAGAGCAAATAAAGCATATTCAGGGTACAGAGGGTATTAGAATAGAGAGAAAACTCAGGCCTCTTGCTGACACATAGCTGAGCACCCTGCTCCCAACAGACCTAGGTGAGCAATTACAAGGACCAGCTATGCTTAGCCTCAGCTCCCTTTATCTCACCCAGGGCTCAATTGCAACATCTCATCCTGCTTGAGAAAGAGCTGAACTTGGTACATAAACTTGAAAATCATCAATGGAGAGATGACATTTGAAACCAAGTGAGTAGATACAGTTGCCCAAAAGCAGAGACAGGAAGGGCAAGAGCAAAACCTTGAAGAGATAATTTAGGAGGAAAGAGTAAAATTGGGACCACACAAAGAAGACTGGAAAGCAGTAGTGGAAGAGGGAAGATTAAAAAAATTATAGATTACATAAATCATATCAGGAGTTTTCACCTATAGGGTCACTTAACATATTACCACGCACCTAGAAGGCATTAAAAAATGTTTGTAAAGTTGAATTGAAATGCAGCAGAGAGTAGAGCGAAATGGAAAAAGAATAATTATACCTGGCAACTGAGACCTCAGTGGTGACGTTTAAAGGAGAGCTTTCAATGGAACGATGGACAGAAGTAAGGTTTTAGGGCATAAAGAAATGAAGAGAAAGCAAAAAATTAGGGCAGCAAAGAAAAAGATTGCAGTTTTCTTTCTTTAAGAAGGGAAAATATGTCAGAATGTCTGGGGGTTGAGAAGAATAACGGTATCTGCTCTCATTTATTGAGTCCCTACAATATGCAGGAATAGATGAGGGGAGGGGTGAACGGGAAGACCATGAGCCAGGGCCAGAACCCTTGAGAGGGATGTGTACTCAGCTTGGGGGATGGCTGGTGACTTCAGCAGGACCGGGAAGCCAGTCACTATAACACGGCTTCAGAGCGTAAAGCGATGTGGAAAGTCTGAGGTAGAATAAAGTTATGGAAGCTGCAGAACAGTGCAATGAAAATGGCCATCCCGCTGCTATTTACCCAAGACATGGGGTACGTGGGGGAAAGAGAAGCCTCCCAGTAAAGTGAGTTTCAAAGCATGTAATGTTCACAGGGAAGACACTGGCTTGAGCTTACATGAAAAGATAGAGGATGTGTTTCAGGAAAAAAAGGGAGACCATACAAGAGTTTGTCGACAAGGAAAGGAAGAGGGTTTAAAAGACACAACGGACAGGATGGGAAAATGGTTATATTGATCAGGGTTCTAGCTGGAAATAGGCAAAATACTCAAAGAGTTTCATTAAAGGAACTTCAAGGAAGGGACCATTCGCAGAGGTGTTGGTAAGGCTAAGGAAACCAAGAAGACATGGTGAGGTACTGAACGGCCAGCATTAGTGGGGACCCACTATCCCATAGACTTGAAGGGGAAAGGGAAACCAATGGTGTTAACGAACCGAGAAAGAGTTGAAACCATGGAAAGAGCCCCCAGTAGAAACCGTGCTGTAAAGGACCACCACCACTGTGAGAAGCAGAGCAGCACAGGAAAGGGACTCACTCTCCTCCCACAGTCCTGTCCCCTGCTGGTGACTCCATTGGCCACACCCACCCAGAAGAGCCCAGGTGATGCCACCCAGAAAGGCCAATGTCCTGGAGCTCAGAGCAGAACATAGGTGGGTGGAGACTGGGTGTGCAGGGAGGTAGTGTGAATAGGGGACACCCAGAGTGGGGCATAATGGGAAGGAGAAGATCAAGCTGGAGACTGGAAGCTTAGGACAGAATAGCCTTGAAGGGGGCATGAGGTAAAGCAGAGAAACACAGGAGTGGTGGAGAGTGGGCCTGTGGGTGGCTGGAGATTGGGAATGACAGCTTAAAAGAACTCTCATGGTCCATGAAGAGGAGTGTTTATGTGGATTTGTATGTACCTATTAATAGCAATTAGAGCCAACCTTGTTCATAAGCAATGCTTGGTCACATCTAAGTTGGACTCCCAAGAAATCCCAGTTGTCTGTTTATCCATACTACTCCAGCTACATGATTTGCTTAATACTAGAAATTTCTGTAGTAGGACACAAACCCTATTGTTCTCCAGATAAGTTCAGATATGAGGCTTAAATTCAATTCAATAAACATTCCTGACTTGAGCTCAGAGTCTCTCATGAAATCAGGTTTTGATAGGAGAGTGTTTCAGGGCCCTAGGGTGATTAATGGGGACATTGTGGGACAGAGAATGAGGGCATCAATTGTCAAGGCACTTGGCCCCAAAATAAACGGCCTTTTTCATAGCTCCACGAGGGGTCTGTATGTGTAGGGGTGTGTGTTTCTGTGTGTGTTCCAATCTTCCACCCACCCGCCTCCTGTTGCCTGCCTTCCTTCACACTCCTGTATCACACCAGTTGAATGTGCTGATCCAAGAAGGAAACTGGCTGTATGTTTTTGACATCACTTTTCCTTGTTTTCATTCCCTTTTTCAGCAGTCACAGCCCAGAGGGTTCCAAGCAGGATACACATGACATAACAATAGCATCACACAAGGGACGCCTCATCAAACCCACCCCTCCTGTGTCCCAGGACTTAACTAATACTTCTCCTCAACCCCTTCACCTGCCACCACCCCCAATTCCACTTGCATTTTAGAAGAGATTTTTTTGGTTTTTTGTTTGTTTTCTGCAGGTTTTTTTTTTTTTTTTTTGAAGAAGGACTAAACAAAGCTCTAGCAGAGTGAGGGACAAAAGGCCCAAAGAAGGTGATTAATATCATTGCTGCTAATTTTCCACAAGCACTTGCCGGCACAGCAGTGAGCCAACTCAGACAGTGCCAGAAATAATCTTGAAACTCTCTGGCATCTCACTCCAGCAATAAAACACAGATTTATATGGTGCAGATCATAATAGAAGACGGAATAAAATCATCCTAGATGACTAAATCAGGATGTTTCTGGTCGGGGAGCTTAATAACTGAACTCTTCATCCCCCTAGGGACTGCTCAGCCATTTCTTTTCATTTCTCTGATATTTTGTCAGAGTCACACAATCAGATGTGCTGCCCTGCTTCATGGTCCAGGCCACAGAGATTAGGGTGCTCCACAGTGGGGTAAGGAGACCACTTCTAGGTCCCACTCTGTCACCCCTAACTCTGGGACCTGAAGCAAGTGTCCCCTGTTAAAAACACTATGATTGTCTTGCACTCCACTCAGGAATTTCTTCCAGGCTCACTCAAAGCCCACCTCTTTACTATTCCTGCTTTCTCTGCCCCATTTGGTCCTCTACCTAGGTTCCTGGTCTTCAGCTAGCCCATTTGGGGCCTGGTATAAGCTACTTTCCAAAGAAAACACTTCAAAAACCTAAATTGCTTGTAAAACTGTGTCTTAAATTGATTTCATCATTGATTGTCACCTGAAGTAATCCTGGTGTATTTGCATGTGTGTGCGCTAGCGTGTCTTCTGCTACAAAGTGGACTGGTTCCTTCTTCTCTTCTTTGGTTCTATATTCGTCCATCTTTCCTTCCATGTCTTTTTCATTTCCCATCTTCCTTTCCTTTCTTACCCCTGACAATTACCTGAACCCGTCTCCAACATGCACAGGCATTGCTTACTTGCCCGGGGACACACGCTCATCACTCTGCACAGTGTCACTTCAAAGTTGTGTTAAGTCACCAAGGAACAGTTTTAAGCAGTTTGTATCTGTAACACGCATATGTGGAAATGAAATGGTGACATGGAAGAACACACACAGCTACAGCTAAGGGAGTATAATACAGAACATATCTGGAGGAACATCGTGAAAACTTTTGAAGGCATTTCTCTGCATGAAGATTGCTCTTCTTGTCCTCAAAGCAAAAATAGATCGTAAAACCCCACTAAAGTAACGGTGAGAAAAAGCAGTGCTATCCTGTATTGGATAACAGCTGCTGGCAACATATCTGACTTTCAACACTAGCAAGGAATGCACTTATAAATATGAAAAGGACAAACTATACCTGTAGACACCCAGCTGATGAAGACTCCACAGAGTTTAAACATAGTGCAAATGCATCCAGGAAGACAGAGAATCCTCCAGAGGTCCTTCGTCAGTCCTTGTTCTCAAGTGAGATTTTCAATCTACCGTGAATCCATGTCAGAGGTAGATTGAGGTGAGATCAGGAATAACCACAGATGCACGGAGAAAGAAAATCTAGAACAAAACAAGGAAAAAGATATTCTCTGAGTAATATTGGTTAAGCGTTTCCTTGTGTGCAGAGATGGGAATTAACAGCAAAATCACATTGATATTAGATATGTGTGTGTGTGTGTGTGTGTGTGTAAAATAGTGTGGTGTTGAGTATATACATATTTATACACACACACACACACACCACACACAGAGTCGGTATCCTCGGGGCATTGGTTCCAGGGCCCCCTTCAAATACCAAAATCCACAGATGCCCAAGTCCCTTATATAAAATGGTGTAGTATTTGCACATAACCTACACATATTCTCCTGTACACTTTCAATCATCTCTAGATTACTTATAATACCTAAGACAATGTAAATGCTGTGTAAGTAGTCATTATATTGCATTTTTTCTTTGTATTACTTTTATTGGGTTTTTTCCCAAATATTTTTGATCCATGGTTAGTTGACTCTGAAGATGCAGAACCTGCAGATAAGGCGAGCCAACTGTGTGACTGTGTATATATTAAATATATATGAATAGATTTGTATAACTTTTTCAGGTATTGCTAAGAAGTACCTGAATTTGTTAGGCCAAACTGACAGCTGATGTCAAGATTCTGGTAATTCTGATAACCTCTGTGGTATAATAAAAATATATTTGGCCTTTGTCCCCAGTTCCTGTCACAGAGCACCTAAAACCATTGTGCCTTAGTCCATTTTCTGTTGCTATAACAGAATACCTAAGACTAGGTAAAAGAAAAAGGTTTGTTTAGCTCACAATTCTGGCAGCTGGGAAGTTCAGGATGGGCAGTTACATCTGCTGAATGCCTCGTGCTGCTTCCTAGCATGGGGGGAAAGCAAAAGAGGAAGCCAGCACATGCAAAGAGACCAAACACAAGAGGCGGCCTCAGTCTACAACAACCTGCTCCTGTGGCAGCTCAGCCAGTCCCACCACTTCCAAGAGAAAGGCATTAATCCCTCTTCATGACTTAATCACCTCTTTTTTTTTTTTTTTTTTTTTTTTATTTATTTTTTTAATTTCCTCTTAAAGGCACCACCTCCCAACATGGCCACATCCGGGACCAAGGCTCACCATGAGTTTCAGTGGGGACAAACCATATTCAAACCATGGCACCTAGGAATTTCCTGAGTAATAAGAGTGTCTTTTGTTATTCACAATGGGCCCCCTTCAACCATACCTGAGTTTAGGGCAATAAGATGACTCATGATGGGGTTGAGGGTGGGGCTAGATAGCCTCAGGGTGGCGACTGGTCACAAGAGGAACCTACCACCTGATTACATTGTTGAAACTTTCAGCCCCACTCTACCAAGGAGGTCCCCAGGAGGGGACAGAGGCTGGAGATTGGGTTCAATCATGTGGCCAATAATTTAAGCAAACATGCCTACTGTCTTATTCTGCTTAGGCCTCCATAAGAACATACCATATACTAGGTGGCTTAGGCAACAAAAACACATTTCACACAATCAGGAGGGTGGGTAGTCCAAGATCAGGATGCTGACCAATTCAGTTCCTAGTGGGGGCTCTCTTCCTGGCTTGCAGATGACCATCTTCTCACTATGTCCTCATATGGCCTTTCCTCAGCACACGTACACACATATGCATGCACACACACACACACACAGAGATTTTTCTTCCTTTATTTATTTATTTATTTATTTTTAATTTCAGAATATTATGGGGGTACAACTCTTTGGCTATATATATTGCCCATGCACTGCCCGTGTCAGAGCTACAATCGTGGTCATCTCCCAAACTGTGCTCCCCGAATCCATTCAGTGAAACTTTTCCCATCCCCTCCACCCCCCTCCCGCCTGCCCACCCCCTGATGAATAATATTGCCATGAGTGACATAACTGTTGATCAGTTAGTACCAATTTGATGGTGAGTACCAGTGGTGCTTGTTTTTCCATTCTTGTGACACTTCGCTTTGAAGAATGGGCTCTAGCTCCAACCAGGATAATACCAGATGTGTTAATTCACCATTGTTTTTTATTGCTGAGTAATACTCCATGGTATACATATACCACATTTTATTAATCCACTCGTGTATTGATGGGCACCTATGGGAGAAAATATTTGCATGCTACACATCTGATAAAAGGCTGATAACCAGAATCTTCCTTTTTTTTTTGAGGCTACTAATCCTATCATGAGGGCTTCACCCTCATGGCCTAATCTAAACCTAATTACCTCCCAAAGGCCCCATTTCCAAAAATTATCACATTTAAGGATTAGGGCCTCAACATAGGAATTTGAGAGGGGACACAAACATTCAGCCCATAACAACTGAACATTATGTAATTAAACCCCAGAACAAGGTTCAGGAAATTTGGGGTTTGATGAACACAGGATGTGCTGGGAGGGTTGCACCTAGACAGGGCATGTAGCACTATGCCCCACCCCCCAACCCTGATCCCATACCTTGCTCCCCTATATAACTCTTCACCTGGCTGTTCATTTGTATCCTATATAACATACCAGTAACCATAATTATAGTGCTTCCTTGAGTTCTGTGAGTTACTCTAGCAAATTTTTAAACCTCCAGGGTGGTCATGGGAACCCCCAATTTTTCAGTTCAGAGGGCAGAAACATTGGTGGCCCCTGGGACTTGCAGCTGGCATCTGATGTGAGGGCAGTCTGAACCCTTAAGCTGTAGGATCTGATGCTAACTTCAGATAGTTTCAGAACTGAGTTGTAGGAAACCCAGCTGGTGTGGGAAAGATGGTGTTAGAAAAATCCCATCCCAGTCCCCAACAAACAGAATCATGTTTTTGCTTTCTGATTGGCTAGTATAGTGAGCAAAAGTTGTAAGATGGTCTCAGATTCCCACCCCTGGTCTGCACACCCTGTGTAATCTTCTCCCTTAGTGTGGGCAGGACCTGTGGGTAGAGTGGGATTTTACTCCTGTGATTAGGTCATGCTATTTGGCAAAAGTGAAGGGATTATGTTATATGTAATTAAAACTTTTATTCAATTGACTTTAAGTTAATCAAAAGGGAGATTATCCTTCATAGGCCTGAAAATAATAAGGAAAGTCCTTTAAAAGAGGCTCTAGAAGTCAGAGGCAGAGGAAGTCCGAGATTCTCTTGCTGGCCTTGAAGTCATAAGCTGCCATGGTATGAAAGCATCCATGAGGCAAGGAACTGAGTGGCCTCTAGGAGCTGAGAGCAGCCCCAGCTGCCAGCCAGCAACAGAACAGGGGCTTCAGTCCTATAACCACAAGAGTTATAGACAGAATTGAATTCTGTCAAGAACCTTAAGGAACTTGAAAGAGGACTCCGAGCTCTAGAAAGCAACTTAATCCAGCCAATACTTTGATCGAAGCCTTGTGAAATTCTAAGCAGAGGTCCCAGCTAAGATGTGCTCAAACTCCTGACCCACAGTCATTTTAACCTGCTCAGTTTGTGACAATTTGTTACGTAGCCATAGAAAACAAATACAGCCACATATAATACACAGTGATCAATTTGTCATTCTCTCACTTCACATGTACAATGCTGCCCAAGTCTTTTCATGACATCCGCTTCAACAAGGAGCATAACCAAAGCTTTTGGCAGGTGCTCAGCAAAATGATTTGCACATTATATATGATTGATAACTTTGTTGTTGAATTGATATTTTACTGTCCTGGTTTACAAGACTGTATTAGGAAAATACTACTATGATTTACCTCAGCCCCTTCACACATTCTACTTTTAAAATAGGGCCACTCCTTGTTAATATATGATGACTTAAAATACACAACATTCCATTAAAATATTGTTTTAAGAGCAGGAAATAAATTCCATGTATATCCCCTGAAGACCCATGGTTTGGGATTTTCAAATTTTCTGAGTGTTTTTGGACCCTACCATGAGGTAACAAAATAGCAGCTATGACCCAGTTAAAAATGTTCACCCAAATTGTAATTCTAAATTCTCTGTTGAGTGGGACCAGCAGCTTTCCCACAGAATCCTGATTTAATAAGTACCTCAACGGATTCAAGCACAAATGTTGAGATCAGAACAATATCAGAGAAGTAGGCTCAACTATGGTCTAATTTGCCCACTATTATCCCTGACTTCTCTTCCAGGCCCTCCACCACTAACTGGCCTGAGGCCAGAGCATGGGGACCAATGTTTCCTGGTTATTTTAGTGTCCTGCTCCCCTCATGCACTTTCTACACACCCTTGTTATGTTTCTATTATTTTCCATTTTCCTCATGAGTAACACTTAGATAACGAAGAAGGTTTACACCTCTCACAAGTGTGGTAGACTCAAATGAGGTAACAGATGTGAAATTGTTCTCAGATGAGAAAAGACTTTCACAAATACAAAAAATGCTTATTTTTTTAATGAGTAACATTATTATAGAATAATGGAAGCCCAGCGTTAAGAATTTTGTCATATGCCAACTGAATATTTGGACCTCTTTATCAATACACTACATTCATTCATTCATCAGATACGTATAAAACACTAACGAAGATCTGCACATTAGGGAAGGCCCTTTCAAGTTCCTTCCAATGACAAGGAACTCACTGCGTCCTGTGGGACCTCATTCCATTTGGGGCAGTTCTAATGGTCAGAAACTTCTCCCTTGTAGCAAAAGCCCCAGTATGCTCAGTGGTAACTAGGTTCTGGGGGTGAAGGGTAACGTGCCAAGTAGTGCTTGGCCACTAGCTGGGAGGTGCGATTTACACACTCTAGGTAATAGCCAACAATGCAGGGTAGTGTCTTCGTGGGGCACGGTGTGTGTAACTGATTAAAGGTACTCAGAATAGCTGAAAGAAACAAGGAAGTCTTCACAGAGGAAGGAGAATTTCAATGGAGCCTTAAATGTCAGCCAGAACATGAGGAGTGGGAAGGCAATTTTAGATGAGATGAACAAAAGGAATAAAAGCTTGGAATGCAGTCATGGAGAAAAGGATATGTGTTTGACAATAGTGAAGGGTCCTGAAAGCTTGACAAAGGAGTTTGAAATTGATATGGTGGGAACCAGGACTCCTCTGAAGGTCATGAAAACACTATTAGCTTCATTCTCACAAGAGTACTTTTTATCTGAACAGCAGATGGGTGTTCTCCTTCACCCAGAAGACAAAAATAGAGACAGAATAGTGCAAGTCCAAAGCAAGCTTTAGGCAAAAGGCCAATTCCAGAGAAGAAGGATTTGAAACAAGACCAAAGCCTGTGGTTGTGAGTGAACTGTTACTTGTTTTACAAATTTGTCTGAGGGAATTGCCAGAAGCAAGTGGCCTTCTGGTCACCTGTTCCTTTGTACAGTGTGGATTCTGAGGTTTCTGTAAAATTATTTGTTCTCTGCACTTTGCCAAGAGGGATGGAGTATTTTTATTAGCTCCATAATTCAGAAAACAGAATTTCTATAGCACAGATACCACAAATAAATGGGTAATTATTTTAATTAATATTTGGGGCTAATCTATACATTTCTTCCTGAGTATGCCTTACAGTGAGGTTTCTCTGAGTTGGACCTGGGACCATTCTCATGCTCCACCAAACAGCTCATTCAGATAGATACATGTACATCACATCTACATAAAATGACTGAGTACGGTTCTCTTGTGCCCCACCATACTGGATGAACAACATTCTACAGAATGTTATCATGGCCAGTTTTAAAAGCTGCTAAATCAGGGAGTCTGGGCCAGCACTCATTCAGGTTGATTTAATCTTAGTGGGATGGATGTTACAGACAGAGACTGATCAAGGGGCTTTGCTGTCTTTTTATCCCCTAAAAAATGCAGAGCCAAGCCGAAGGGTAGTTCCTGCTCTGCTTCTGCTCTCTGCCTGTAGTTTGTGGTCTTCATTTATCTAGATGGTCCTCAACTCCAGACTGTGATCAGTTCATTTGACCTTTGGGGACAGCTAAAAGAGGGGGGCACAGTACCTACAGCTAAGCTTCTACTAGCACATCAGAGGAAAGGACATGTGTTCCCCCTTTGACTAATTCCTCAGAGCAAGGATGGAGGCTCAGCGGGCCACCTCATCATAACTCCTTACCTCCCTGGGGCAGGTTTAAGGTTCATATCCTATCACCATTTTCTTACCTCATTTGAGGTCTGAAGGAGCATGTTTTTACTTTTAATAGAACAGAAAAGCAAACAGGCAAGCATAATTTTGGAACAAAGAATGACTTATAAGAAAGATTTCCAGACATTATGCATTCTCTTCATTTTTGAAAAATGCATAGCTCTCCTTCCAGGAGGTAATTCTTGCTGTGTATTTCTTAAAAGCAGCAGTCCATAGTCAATCTGATAATCCTTCAAGTAGCCATGAGAAACAGAAGACATATCACATGGTGATGTCATAGGATCTCAGCATGTTTCCAAAGATATCCCTTAAACTTGTTCTAATCACCCAATCTGTATTTCCTAGATAAGTTATTTTCTCCTTTCTTTATGATTTAAACAATTATTTGTTGGGCATTTTCCATATGTAGAACACTGTAAGTGAAATGGAGAAACTGAATGTGCAATCTCTGTCCTCAGACAGTGAAGGGATACATCTTAGTCTGTTTGGTGCTGCTATAATAGGATACCACAGACTAGATAATTTATAATGAACATAAATTTATTTCCTCACAGTCTGGAGTCTGGGAAGTCCAAGATCAAGGCACCAGCATCTGGTGTGGGCCTTCTTACTGCATCCTCACATGGCAGAAGGCAGAAGGTCAAAGAAAGACAAACTCTTGTAGCCTCACATGGCAGAAGAGCAGGAGAGAGAGAACCCACTCCCGCAAGCTCTTTTTATAACAGCATTAATCCATTCATAAAGGCAGAGCCCTCATGACCTAAACACCTCTCAAAAGGCCCCACCTCCCAATACTTCCATGCTGCAGATCAAGTTTCCAACACATGAATTTGGGAAACACATTCAGACCATACCTGGGCATATAGGTATGAAGTTGAATGCCGGTATAAATGGGTAAATTGTGGGAAGACTGCCTCAACTGCAGAAATTAGGAAACTGGAGAGGCTGTTGCCTATGCCTCCTTTCAACAGAATCTGTGATTTTTGCAAGAGAAGGGGTCAGCTCTGGGTTAGAGCAATAGAGAGGAATGTGATCAGAAGTAACAAGCAATATTCATAATGTGCTCTGAACCAACAACTGTCTTAGGCAATCTCATAATCACCTGATGCAAAAGAACTCTTACTCTCTCCATTTCACAAATTGGGACATGGAGACTTGGGCAGGGGGCGGGAGGGTGGTGGTTTAGAACTTGTCTAGGCCACACATGTATAAAGTGAAGAACCAGAATTCAAACCTAGGAATCCAGCCCCAGAGCTCACATTTTGATTTCAGGTACCACAAATTAAAGATGTCATGAATATTTCGTAGTGTGGCATTATCCAATAGAAATATGATGTGAGCCACATAGTAATTTTGAGTTTTCTAATGGCCATGTCAAAAGTTAAAAAAAAAAAGTGGTTAATTTTAATAATGTTTTATTTAACCCAATATATCCAAAATATTTTCATTTCTATATGTAATCACCATTAAAAAATATTAATGAGATATTTTACATTCATTTCTCTGTATTTAGTCTTCCAAATCTGGTGTTTATTCAATACTCACATCTCAATTTGGACCAGCCACATTCCAAGTGCTCAGTAGCCAAATGTGGCAAGTGGACAGCACAACTCTGTCGCATATTACGAGAGAAGTGAGACAGCAAGAAAACTGATTTGAGAGAGAGAGACAGAGAGAGAGAGACAGAGAGAGACAGAGAGAGAGAAAGAATACAGATTTAGAGCCGAATAGGATGGGAAGAATAACACAGATTTAAAGAATTTTTTTAATGCTTGTTTTCATCCTTGTAGGAATAAATGACAAAATCTATCTACAGAGCATGATTGTAGACAATCTACGTCCTGGAAGACACCAAGTACTTTTAGGAATCACAGCCTTCAGGGTTCTAGTGACTACATCTTAACATGATTCCCCTTTGGCACCATCTGGCATATAAGTACCCCAGTCATCTTGGTCTGGAGGAGAGGCCTGAGACAATGGTAGTTAATTAGCTGATGGCTTAAATGCTTCCTGCCCTTCCTTCCAATTTTTCAGGTTAAAAATATGAATTAAATTAAAGGTGTCTCTCTCTCCACTCAGTCTTATTGAGGGTTTCAAGGTCCACACCCAGGCAAAAAGCTTCCTTTCTTGCCAATAATTGTCTCCATCCCTTGGCTAAGTTCTTGAACTACTTAAACAAAGATGAGAAGGAATGAAAGAAAAACACTCTGATTAATTTCTATTTTTGTGTCATTGTAACTAGTTATATCCTCTAGAGTAAGAAATAAATCTCATAGCCTATGATCTGGCAGGTTCAGTCAGTAACACCCAGAAAAAGCTAAGCTGAAATATCATTTCTCCCTGCTTGGGTGCTGCTCCTAAGAGTTTAACCTTCACTTAAGTTATTGCATTTAAATAGTGTTGTCAAGGAAACACATTCTTAAACAAGACAGGTTGAGGTTTTTCCATTTTCAGTTCTCAACTACAATGAAGCTATTCTTCCTCTCATCAAACTCACCCCCAGCTCCTTCACTCACACTAAAATATAATTAATTCTACTGCAGTGCTCTGTTCTCAAAGTTGACCAAGTAACAGAGCCCCCTAAAAATCATGTTGTTCTTAGAACATCATGAAAATTTATCATATAAAAATTAAAATCAATGATTATAACTATGTTGAATCAAACATCATCTTAGATTCTAGTATAAACAATAGCATGCACCAAGAGCATGAAAGGATTTGAATGGAGAAAATTTTACAATTAATAATATTCCATCCTTGGACTTAATATTTTTACTAGGGTAGATGAAAATTGCCATATCCAAATAAGTAACAGAACTCTCTGAGAATAGGGTTTTTTATTGGAAACTTAACTTGAAAACTAATAGATTACAGAGTCACCCCATTTTCGCAGTCTTTACCTTGTAATAGGACCCAAGACTTTCTGTTTGGCAATGGAGAAGTGATGTCAAGTCTCAGCCACTAGTAAAAGAGGATGGTTTTTGACTTGTGGTCTGTGGTTAGTTCCAGAATCACGGCATAAGCAATGAGAGGCATGCCAGCTAAGAGCCAATGCCACCCTTCCTAAGAACAAATTCTCTACAGTTCATCTTACCCAGATTGTTCCACTAAATCCTGTCACCACTCCAGAACCTGGCAGGAGAGTGGGGAGGGGGAAGAGTAAGATCAATACACCAATATAGCAGAGACCTGGAAAACCACAGTCCCTGGTATTTAAGAGGCTCCAGCAATGCAATTGCTCACTCCCAAGGCAGCCTCTCCACAGCCATGGCTTATCTGTACCAGAGCCTTCACATCAAGGCCCCTGCCTACAACCAAAGTAGCAAAAGCCAGAATTGTAATGATTCAAAGGTGGTTGACCACAGCTGATTCTTTTCTTTTCAAACGTTCTGTTATGGAAAAGGTCAAACATAAACCACAGAGAACCCTAGAGTGAACTCCATTACCCATCCCCCAGCTTCAGTAATTATGAATACATGGCCAGGCTTATCAATCTATACTCCCTTTCACTTCCCTTGCACATACACTGCATTATTTTGAAACAAAAATTTCAGATTTTACATTCTTTCATATGTAAATATCTCATTATGTATCTACAAAAAAAATTAGGGCTTTTAAAAAGTATAACCATTACCATATTTGAAAAAGTTAACAATAATTCCTCAATATCATCAAATATTCAGTTAGTATTCAAATTTCTCCCATTGTCTCATATATTTTCAAGTAGTTACAGTATTTAAATCAGAATCCACAAAAAAATTCCATGTATTATATTTCATTTCTATGCTCCAATATTTCCCGTAAACTGGAAAGCTTGATTATATTTAGGTTCAATTTTTTTAGCAAGAGATTTCATAGGTGGTGCTATGTACTTCCTATTACATCACATCAGGAGGTACATAATGCCTGATGTTAATATTGATCAACGAGTCCAGGTGTCACCAGCCTGATCATCCATTATGAAGTTCCCTATCAGCTTTTCAACTAATGGTCTTAGCAGGCATTGATGTTAATTGCTCAGATCAGTTATCTCATTTGGAATGGAAATATTAATATTTGAAATCTATCATTCCCTCCTCTTTTATTAACTAGAATTTTTCTATAAAGAAAAACGTGCATTGAATATTTGCTTGCTCCGAGGTACAGGTCACACAGGAAAAACAAGTTAAAAATTGGATTCTTTGCCTTATTTATCTATTTTCAACATAATGGATAGTTTCTTAGTATCCTGCAAAGGTGACCAATCATTTTTATATGATTATAAATCCATGCTCATTAATATATCTTATATATTTCAACACATTTGCAGTTATATTCCTTTTGATTGCCAAATTGTTCCATCTTTAGTCAATGGGAGTTCTTCAAGTTGGCTCCTGAATCTTCTTAAAACAATCCCCATTGCCTCAATGGTTTCTTTGCGTGCTTGTATGACCAGATTTTCCAGGCTCCCTTTGTACATTTAGTCTCCCAAACATGGAATTCACCATTTCACTACAAACCTTGGTTCTAGTTCCTGGGTGTTGGCATTTATTTATAGACCACAATCTGAGTGCTCATTGCTAATAGCCTATTCTAGACATTTTTAGTAGAAATTTCTGGGAAATATTTATTAGAAAATACATCAAAAATTTATACTGATATTTCCAATTCAAATTTAGCATTACAGAGTTTTCATTTAACTTCTTTGATTTTTCTGTGGTACATTTTTCCCTTACATTGAAAAATCTTGGTTCCTAATGACATTAACAATTTAAATTTTTTTGCAGTTCTTTTCTCCTTAGGATAGATATATCCTACAATAGATGTCTAAATTACTGAGTTTTTAATGTCATTTGAAATAATTCCTCTTGATGCAATTAAACTACCTACATGATTTACAATTAAGTTTATTTATGTCATTTTTCTTCTAATTTCTAAGAATTGCATTCTTGTTTCAACTCACATGGTTTTAAAGTCAATTCTACAAAACAATGCATGTTTAGAGATACTTTTATTAGTTTATGGCTTAGGTTTATATTTGTATTTCCCCCTTTCATAGATATACACATACTTTGCACCTTGCTTTTTTCACTTTAAAATATATCCTGAAGATATTAGCCCAATATGTCGAGCTGTTCCTCATTCCTTTGCCAATTACACAGTACTCCTTTGTGTAGGAGCGCCATACCCCAGATGATTCTTTTAGCTATATAAGGCCAGAGTGCAACACTTTCATTTACAGGTCCAGAAACACAATAAAAACACGCAGTCAGAAACCTCAAAACTTCTTTCTCTCCCATGTTATTCCACTTCCATGGCCATTGTTAGTATATACTTCAAGGTTTCTACCCAGCAACCCAAGCTGACTGTGTTTGGGTTTTCTACCTCTCCCATTCACAGCCATGTGCCTCAGAGGAAGCCGACCCCATCCCCAGCTCCAAGGATGGACTGGACTTATCTAAGGCCAATTTCCATCCCCTTGAAAGGGATTAGTTCATAAATGACCATGTTTCTTGCCAGTGAGACACAAGAAAAATCTACTAGGAAGTTTCTCAAAAAAGGTACCTCATTCCTAAGAGAGCCACTGGAATAGAAAGTATTTCTTTTTCTGTATATTGAAATGTATGGATGTGACTCCTGGAGTTTCTGCAGCCATCTTGCTATCACCCTCGGCACGAAACCAACCCTGCAGATAGGAGGAGGAAAGAGAGAATCGTATCCTTGATGACATGGATCATCCAGCCTTAGATAAGTCCAGTCCATCCTTGGAGCTGGGGATGGGGTCGGCTTCCTCTGAGGCACATGGCTGTGAATGGGAGAGGTAGAAAACCCAAACACAGTCAGCTTGGGTTGCTGGGTAGAAACCCAATGAATCAATGAATCAACCAGCCCTGAAGACGCTCCACATCTGGACCTCCTGATATACGAGATAATACATTTCCTTGTTGTTTAGTTCCATCTGAGATGATGCTTTCTACTGCTTGAGGCTGAGTCCCTAAAAGATACACACCCTCAAATTTAGAAAATAATTCATTATTGCACAGGTCACCTATTGCTCCCTCTTCTGCCTATGCCTTTATATTGGTTCACTTCCTTTAAGTACATTTCGGGGAAGGGAGTTTGCAGGGGCCCTTACACCCACTTCCCAAATGAGTCTCTACTTCAGCTTGTTTCTCTGCTGCCCCCTGACTTGGACTCACTCCCAGCTCTGGCCCAGGTTTCTAAATCCTTTCCCTACTGATCACTACCTGCAAAGCCCTGGCCCACGTGCTCTCCCTTCACTCCTCCAAAGCAGCAGTGCTAGTCTCTGAGTATCAAATTGTTATTGAAGTTTTCAGGTTGACAGAAAGCAACATATGCAGAAGCAACTTTACATCCTGTCCCAAGGAATTCACTGGTCGTCCCCTCCATGGGGATTTTATCACTGACTGCATTCCTTCAAGGATCCTAACCTCCCATGATACTGAACCCCATCCTCTCTCTTGCTCTCTCTCTCATTCTTACCTTCTTCATTTTCAAGTCCTTCTACCATCTCAAGGTGCTAGTAGACAACGCCAAACCCCCTGTTATTTTACTATGCAAAGAAGTTAGCTCGTCTTTGTTTAAGCATCTATTCCATTGATATCCATACACCTTGCTGTCAACACCAAACAGGCTCATGAAGGCATTTTCCTAAATAAAAGAATAATTCTGTCTCTGAAAGAGGAACTTTGACTTCCTCTTAGATGAATCTTCTCAAATTCAGCCACCTCCTAAAATATTATTGATTTTCTTACTATTATTGCTTAAAATGGGAATAATGATACCTATCTTATAGCATTTGCTAGAAAGCTTTATCAGTGGGTGAGGTTGGGAAAGATATTTACACTCTGTGCCTCATTTTTTTCTCATCTGTAAAATAAAGATAAAAGATAATATCTGCCTCATAGCTCATAAGGTTTTTGTGATGATGAAATGAATTAATATATGTAAAGAGCTTTGAACAGTGCCAGGTACTTAGTAAGTACTCAACAACAAATGTTAACAGCTGCTGCTGCTGTTATTTTATCTGACATCTTTGATCTGAAAAGGCTGTTTGGACATGCTGCCACAGGGAGATAAGACCAGCTACAGCACATAGTTATTGTGCAGACTGAATGATATATAGGACCTAAAACAGCACCTGGCATATAGTGACAAGCAAAGACAGGCTCTTAAAACTGGATTAGTAATAGCGTATGTAAAGTACCTACACATGGTAGAAGATCAATAATGTGAGATCCTATCATTTTTCTTCTCAGGGAGGTCATGGATGATGTTAGACTAAAGCAAGATTAGGGTAGCTGGTGTTTTTAAAAATACTGGCAAGATGCCCCATTCTGATTCTCATAGAAGACATTGTGTGTTATTGTTGTCACCCATATTAGTATTATTAGGAGTAGCAGTGATGTAGTATGGTGGCTGAGTAGCTGCCTATGCCAGGTACTCTGTTTATATTCTGTGAGTAAATAGAGATGGATATGACCCC
Source organism: Daubentonia madagascariensis (assembly GCA_023783475.1). Lineage (NCBI taxonomy): Eukaryota > Metazoa > Chordata > Mammalia > Primates > Daubentoniidae > Daubentonia > Daubentonia madagascariensis. The sequence continues at coordinate 10,345,258 of JAKFHU010000747.1, read as the reverse complement.
AATCTTGCTCGCAAGGTGCAAACAAGGAAGAAGGCCTGAGGGCTCATTGCCCTCTCCCAGTCCCCACCTACCCCACCTTGCTTGCCAGTGGGGTAATGCCTCTGGGGGCATTTGATGGAGGTCAGCTTTCATTCAAGTGATTGCCACTCTGCCAACAGTGAGGGTCAGCAGGAGATTTACAGCACAAAGCCACCCTGAGCAGGATGGCTTCCCTTTGCTACAAAGGTTTAAGGAAACAGAGAATTAGCCTTTCCATTAGCTCTTTCCCCAGTGTTTCCTAGCCCCAAATGAGGCAGCAAGCCCCACCAGGAATTTAGAATGGAAGAGAAGTGAGAAAACCAGAAAACAGCTGAGCCTCCAGCCCAGACACCAAACACTACCAAAGATATGGGTCATGGTGACTGAAGGTATTAGAATCCCTCAGGAACAGTGGCAGAACTTCAGGGAACCAGAGAAAGATGTTCTTTTTCTTTCCTGCAGAAGTGCTGAGGGAATGTTTATGGCATTTCATGGAGATTTACAAATTCAAACCTGCAAAGATCAAGCAGGCAACAGCATCAGGTGCACACAGGTGAGGGCCTTCCCTGCACAAGCAGCAGGGGAGATTGGCTGGGGGCCAACCACAGGCCACCTGTCTCATTTGGTGAGGCAAAGACAAGCCAGGCCCCAGACCCACAGTGTGGGTGTCAGGGTGTCTGGGTTGCATCTGGCTGGTGCAATCCACGGAGGTACACAATGGACACTGGCTGGGGCAGGCCTCAACCATGAGGCTGGGAGGATTCGGCTTCCAAACAGAAGAAAAATAAAACATGAGGAACTTGGGTCAATACTGAAAATTAGAAAAGACGTCTTGAGCTGTCTGCCCAGAATCCCAGAGGCCCATCTCTTAGAAACAAAGACCCCGTGGAGGTAGTTTTCCTCAGGAGTTTCTCGATCAATCTACCAAAAATAAACACAGGAGGAAGGGGAGAGGAAAGCCTGATGCAAGGATGCTGGCTACTTGGAGGACTGACCATTATGCTTTAATAGAAGGCTCTTGAGAAAGAAACTAATTAAATGCACCTGCACTAAAATGATTACACGGCTATTATCTGCCCACTCAGAGAAAGAGAGAACCACAAAGTTCGAAGCACAGCAAGCAGCAGGCTTAATTGTCTTCTGTAAGGAATGGCTTTTGTTTTGCCCAGTGCTCCATCAAAAACACTAAGTGTTAATGTACCCTGTATAATCTATCTGGCCAGCTAACTAGTTTAATCCATCACGCACCACGTGAAAGAATAAAAGCAGGTTGGTAGTGACAAGTTAATAGTAGAGGCAGGAAATAAAATGGAGAAACACACTTTGATTGATGGGGCAGAACTATTAGTTGTTACTATAGATGGACTCTGTCTGGTTTTATATAGTGGCCAATCAAAGCAAAATAGTTCTAGTAATTTAAAACTTTAAACATGTTCCCTCAATTAAAATTTTAAAAGACCATTCCAATTGCATTCCAATTGAACAACAAAACTTCAATTACAGCCAACTCTCAAATATCTACAAGTGGATCGGCCATAACAAATCTTAATTTCTGCTCCTCTTTGACCTGATTATCTGCTCTGCCAGCCCAACCCCCTTTGTTACCAAAATCTCTACTTTGCCTCTGTCTATACTCTTAGCTGGATGAAGGAGGCAGAGCATTTAAAACGAAACATTTGATTACATTCTTTGTGTGCAGAGATTGTGGGAGAGTGAGACACACCAATCTTTGAGGATCTAGAGGGATCTGCTTAGGCTGATGTCTTGCCACAGTCTGAAAATAATGCCATCCATGCCCAAAACTGTGAGGGAAAATTAGGAAATCTCATAGAGGCATACATGGCTCTCCAGAACTTCTTGTTGTTCATTATAATGGGGCTAGTTAGGTTCCACTGAACCTAGTAATCAAAGATGGTGCCCTCTTGGTCTGTTTGGAAGCTACAGAGCACAAATGGTCAGCACCTTTGTAAATGAGCCTTCACATCATAGAATACATGGTTGTCTAGGAATTTATTCTAGCAATAGAATCTATCTCTCACACACACACATGAGCACACAAATGATGTACATACAAGATTAATCATTGTAACACATTGCAACAGCAAGATACTGGAAATAACCTAAAATGCACATAAAGAGAGGACTAGCTGAATAAAGTATGGTAATCCAGCAATGGGATTCTAGCAGGTATAAAAATAAATAAATGACAAAGATCTCTCTAGACTAATATGAAATGATCTCCAAGTCATATTGCCAAGTTTTTTTTTAAAAAAGCAAGGTGCAGAAGGGTATATATACTACAATCCCAGTAGTACAAAAAAGTGCAGCTTCACACACACATGCACACACATGCTTACTTATATATGCATAGAATATCTCTCAAGAAAAATGTAAGGGCCTCATAAACTTGGTTGCCTCTAAGGCAGGGAACTGAGTGGATGGGGACTGGAATGGAGACACTTATTTTCATTATACGCTTTGAACTTTACAAATTTTGAACATGTGAATATATTACCTACTGAAAAGCAAATAAATTGCCTAGTTAGCCCCTTAATCTCTCCTCCCAGCTCTCCCATCCCTTGTTTCCCATCAATTTAGCCACTCGAGTTTCTCTCTGTGTGTAGGCTCGCTAAGAACCCCAGGTTGTTCTTCTGTAACCTTTGTTTCTGTCTTGTCTTTCTGCATCAGGAATCACTTCTCATTAGAGGGATGTCTCAATTAACATTCTTCTGTGTCCCTCAGTTCCAAACCTGACAATTTAATATCAAATCACCCAGCGGTGGCTTTAGAATCTTCACCTGAAGGTCCAGAAATATATCAATTCCTCAGCAGAGCCTCAGCTCAGCAGTGACCCTATGTCACTGAGCTTTATGGTATAACCTATTTACCCAGTGCAAAATACAATCACTTCCTTCTCCTAAACGTGACTTCAGAACTTTATATTAGCCCTTCAAAGATGCAAATTGGTGGTTTCCCTCTTGGATTCTCACACCCTACCCCAAAGCCCCTAGGCTCACTTAGTACACAGAGGAGTATCTTGACCAAACCCCAGGCAAGCAGAGAACTGATGAGTTTGATCAGTTCATTTCTGCCATCGCTTCCCACAGCCACATGATACCACAGATGAGAACCGGTCTTGCTAATTCCATCAGAGCTTTGCATGCTGCAGTGGTGCCTAGTCTGGTATTAGAGCTCCTACTCGCTCCACATTCATTTGTTCGCCCTTTGTTCTCCAGCTTAGGACACACTACCAGAGGTCTCCTGAATTTGCCACATGCTGCATCAGCTCTGCTCACTGCCTCAGACTTCTTTGGAGGAGTTCCTTTTATATCTCTGGGTATCTTCTGCCATTAGATCTACCCAACACATTTCCTTAACTTGACTCTCATGAAGTGGGGTTGAAGTCTCTTCCCCTCCTACGCTGAAGGCTCTGGACTCATGCAAACTCTCTACAATGATCAGCTTTGCATACCTGGCAGCCCTAATGATGCCACAAAAGGTTCTTTTGCCCTCCTTGGGCAAGGAGTATTTACTCACTTTCAGTTTGCATAACTAAGAGGGCCCAGGCAGATGACTCTTCCCTGAACAAAAAAAGTTAAATCCAAGGTGGTATGTTGTCTCTACCCCTATCTGTAGCAAAGGCTGGCCTAGCCCTACCTCTTACCCAGTCCCACCCCAGACACTCCACTTAACTCCTGCTTAAATAAACTTCTTTTTTAAAAGCAATGGCAATTCAGAACACCTAACTCATGATATCACAGCCTATGACAAAAAATAAAATTTCATTATAAAAGGTCACTAACAGTATTGAGTCAGACTTTCAATTTTGAAATTATAAGGAATATCAAGAATATGTCAGTCTACTAGAATGATCTTCATATCAGGGTGATCTGAATCATTCAATAGTCAGGGTGGTAGAGTAGAAACTGTATGGGTTTGGGAATCGGACAGACTGTGTTTGAAAATGGTCTTTTCAATTAATTAGCTACAACCTTGAGCTAATTAATCCACATGAGTTCCAGTTTGCTCATCTGTAAAACAGGGATTGTTCCGAGGATTAAAATGATTCAAAGTATGTAAAATGCCTACTCTTATGTCAGAGGAATTCATATTAGTTCCCTTCCCTTAAAAGCCTACCATCTACAAGGCCAATGTAATAATTTCTAAATTGGATTATATTGAAGGGATTTCATCCATTTGAAATGTTTAACTATGCTATTCAAAGCACTGTGTTAGGACTGCAAGAGATTCAAAGAGATGAAAAAGGACTCCATGGCAAGCAGCTGGCTGACTCAACAACAGCCACTCAATCACCTTCCACCTTGACACCCTGCAAGCTAGAAGAGTTAAATACCTGCTTTACCAGGCTTCATTGTAATTAGTAGTGGCCAGGCACGTGACTCTAGACAAGGAGATGATAAATCAAAAGTCTACTAGCAGGTTTTTAAGAATCAAAAAAATAGAAATGGCTGCTGCTCCCCTTCCTCTCCTTTCCTGCCCTAAATGTTGATGACTGGAGGTACAGCAGCCCTCTTACAACCATGAGGCAATAAGCATGAGGGAAAAAAAAAGAGAATTGCAACAAAACTTGCCCTGATATTAAGCCACCAAACTAATCCCAGAAGCTGCCTGCCTCTAAAATTCTTATTCTGTGAAATAATTCAACCCCTATTTGTTTCAGCCTCTCAGTAAAGTTTTCCGCTACTGGTAGCTAAACACAATCCTAAATGATACAGATGCTGTCTCAGGGGAATCCATATTCCAGGAATAGAAATAAGATATGTTTCAAATTTCAAAAATACAAAGTAGGAGTTGTGAATATGACTTGCAGAACACAATAAATTACATAAAAGTCATAACCACATTTACCCAAATATTTTAGGGAATATTGGTAGTGGTATTACATATTTAAGTATAGTACTTTATTCCATAGTCAGCATTCTAAGATATAAATACATTACTGCATACAGCTGAGCTCTTCAGGAACTACAAATGAAAGACACAATGCTTGGAAAATATCCAATTTTGCATATACTTATCTTTTCATGTATATGAAAACCATAAAGCAAAAGAAGAACCGTAGAGAATCCTACAATGCCCAAGGTCGTAAAAAGTCAACTTTCTAAATTTTTGGCACAACATGCATTTGGTTTATTATTTTCCCAAGAATTTCTTTGTTAAACACTACATAGATATGACAAAGTTTCATATTTGTCTAATACTATAGATAAGGCAAATACATAAATCGAATAGGCTGCAGATATCTTCACTTACCGAATTTTTCCATTGCTTTTAAGTCACGTTGGGTTTAAGTGAAAAGTTAAGAGTGTATGGTATATTTTGCATACGCTGTCTCAGCAGAGAGCTAACAGTATTTTAGTGATTCTGTTTTGCAATACGTGTGCTATTAACATCATGTCTGAAATATAGGCATATCTTTTACAGTGATTTACTGCAGAATTCTTAAAACAATGGGAAATGCCAACACTATCTCATGTTTTAAAACATTTTCAATTAAGTTTGCACCCAAAATTGGCATTGCATTACCATCAGAGACCTCACTCGGTTCAGAGGTGACAGAGCTGGGAAGTCTATGTACAGTAATGAAAAGAATACTCAGTTATCTTTAAAACACTGAAGTTCTAGTGCTAACTCAGGAAACTGCTAGCTGTGCAACTTCTGAGATGTCACTTAACCTCTCTGAACAACAATTTTTTTATTAGTAAAATGTTGAGATTAACACTCTTCTCACAGGGTCATTAGAAAGGTCAAATAAGAGAAAAGGTGGTGACTATGCCTTTTAAGCTATGAAGTACTCCACAAATGTAGGGCATGAACTCTTCTGGTTCCATGACTGAATCAGGAGAATCTTGAGATGTGTGTTAAGTTTTCTGTGCTTCCACTTAGTCTAAGAATTACAGGAGCATAGTCTTTTCCAGGAAAATTTGTGCTCCTCTGTTAAAAGAACTTTCAAAAACATAGAAGAAGGTAGGAAATCTCTATATTTTTTATTTATGCATTCATCCAACTAACATTTATTGAGTGCTGACTATTGTAGCACTGAACTAGAGCCCAGGGATATAAAGGTAAATAGGATACATTTCTCTGACCTCCAGAAGATCAAGGTATTTAGGGGCTATAACCACACAAGCATGTAGATTATAATGTACTGTGACGTGTATTAGTAATCAAAGGTGCTCAGACAGTTGGCAGTCTTTAAGAGGTGAATGGGACACTTTGAATCTCATAATTATAGTCTGAGAGATTGAGGGGGAGCCAGAGGAAGGGAAAAGAGCTGGGTAAAGACAAATTTCCTCTGTCACAGTTTGCTTGGAATCTGCCATTCAAGCAAGGCTTCTCCAGGAGCTGATTTCAAGAGTTCCTTTGGAGCTTCTCAGATGATGCGCAGTCTTGGTCTGCTGAATCCCTAATGTCAATAAACTCTGTTAAAAAAGACCATAAATGATGAATTGCAATAAAATTCCTTACCCAGTTTTGGTTGATGTATTCTTTGCTTTAAGAAATAATTTTTCTTATTCAACATAGTACCAGAAGTCCTCACCAGAGCAATCAGATAAGAGAAAATAATAAAAGGCATCCAAATTGGAAAAAAGGAAGTCAAATTATCCCTATTCACTGATTATATGACCTTATATCTAGAAAACCCTAAAATCTCCACCAAAAAACTCTTAGATTTGATAAATGAATTCAGTAAAGTTTCAGGACACAAAATCAATGTACAGAAATCAGTAACATTTCTGTACACCAATAACGATCTAGCTGAGAACCAAATCAAGAAAGCAATTTTATTTACATATAATAGCTACAAAAAAAAATACCTAGGAATATATTCAACAAGGGAAGTGAAAGATCTCTATGAGGAAAATTACAAAACACTGGTGAAAGAAATTGTAGATAACACAAACAAATGGAAAAATATCTCATGCTCATGGATCCAAAGAATTAATACCGTTAAAATGACCCTACTGACCAAAGCAATCAACAAGTTCAATGCAATCCCTATCAAAACACCAATGTCATTTTTCACAGAAATAGAAAAAACAATTCTAAAGTTCATATGGCATCAAAAAAGAGCCCAAACAGCCAAAGCAATTTTGAGCAAAAAGAACAAAGCTGGAGGCATCACATTGCCTGACTTCAAATTATACTACAAGGCTATAGTAACCAAAACAGCATGATACCGGTATAAAAATAGGCATGTAGATCAATGGAACAAAAGAGAGAACCCAGAAATAAAGCTACATACTTACAGCAAACTGATCTTTGACAAAGTCAACATGACCATACACTGGGAAAAGGACACCCTTTTCAATAAATGGTATGAGGCAAATGGGATTTTGCTGTGCACTGAAGAATGAAACTGGACCCCTATCTCTCACCATGTAAAAAAAAATCAACTCCAAGTGGATTAAAGACTTGACTGTATGACCTGAAACTATAAAAATATTGGAAGAAAACCTAGGGAAAATTCTCTGGACCTTGGTCTAGGCAAAGAATTCATGACTAAGACTTCAAAATCATAGGCAACAAAAATAAAAATAGACTAATGGGACTTAATTAAATTACAAAGCATCTGCACAGCAAAAGAAATAATCAACAGAGTGAATAGACAACCTGAGGAATGGGAGAAAATATTTGCACACTATACATCCAACAGGGTACTAATATCCAGAATTCACAAGGAACTCAACTCAACAACAACAAAAAATAATCCCATTAAAAAGTAGGCTAAGGGCCAGGTGCAATGCCTCACACCTGTAATCCTAGCACTTTGGGAGGCCGAGGCAGGAGGATTGCTTGAGGCCAGGAGTTTAAGACCAGCCCGAGCAACTATCGAGACCCCCATCTCTTAAAAAAAACAGAAAAATTAGCCAGGCACGGTGGCACACACCCATAGTTCCCACTTCTTGAGAAGCTGAGGCAGGAGGATTGCTTGAGTCGAGGAGTTTGAGATTGCAGTGAGCTGTGATGACACCACTGCACTCTAGCTCCAGCAACAGAGAGAGACCCTGTCTCAAAAAAAAAAAAAAAAATGGGCTAAGTATATGAATAGACATTTTTCAAAAGAAGACAAACTAATGGCCAAGAAGCATATGAAAAAATGTTCGACATCACTAATCATCAGAGAAATGCAAATTAAAACCACAATGAGGTATCATCTTATACCAATCAGAATGGCTATTATTAAAAAGACAAAAAATAACAGATGGTGAGGATGCAAAGAAAAGGGAACTCTTATGCACTGTTGGTGGGAATGTAAATTAGTGCAAACTCCAGGGAAAACAGTATGGAGATTTCTTAAAGAACTAAAGATAGAACTACCATACAATCCAGCAATCTCACTACTGGATATCTACCCAAAGGAAAAGAACTCAATATATAAAAATTATACCTGTACTCACAGTACTATTCACAATAGCAAAGATATGGAACCAACCTAAATGTTCATCAACAGGTTTGGATAAAGAAAGTATGTTATATATACACAGTGGAATACTATTCAGCCATAAAAAATGAAATCATGTCTTTTGTAGCAACATGGATGGATGGAATGGGAGGCAATTTTATTAAGTGAAATAACTCAGACACAGAAAGACAAATACCATATGTTCTCACTTAAAAGTGGGAGCTAAATAATATGTACATATGGAAGCAGAATGTAGAGGGATGGACAATGGAGACACAGAGGGGGTGGATGATGAGTGGTTTCTTGGTGAGTACAATATGCATTGTTCCAGTGTTGGATACACTGAAGGCCCTGACTTCACCACAATGCACTACATCAGTGTAGCAAAACTGTACTTGTACCCCATGAATACATACAAATGAAAAAATATAGATTACTAACCTACCCCCACCCCTTACTTAGCCCAAGACTCATTATTAAGTTATTTCTGCTTTTGTAAAAATGATTTAGACATTAAATCTCAGTTTTAATCCATTGCCCAAGGTTTGATGAAATTATTTAGTAGCATTTTTTAAAATATTCATTTATTTAAAAAAACAAAAAACTGAATAATTTCCATAAGAGTAACAAATAAAAAAATATGGACTTCAAAGGGACAGTTCTAGATAAAAATATATGTGATTATTGTGTAAGGACTGTGTTTATGAATATACAAGGATTAGAACTCGAACTCTTCCTAGTTGATGACTGCTTTGGGCTTGTTACCTGAATAGACTATTTTTAATTAAAGTATCTAATGTAAAGTTATTTTGAGTTTTTTATATTTTGATGACCAAATAAGTATATTCCTCAAAGTTTTTGACTTAGTTATTTTACATGTGGTTGTCTTCCTGTTTATAGCACATTATATAAGTTTCTACTTGAAATAAATATTTTATGAAAGAAAAAAAAATACTTTTGTGATTCTGCAGTCCCTTTAACCTGAAGTCAGAATCGGATAACACCATGTTCCTCCCAATCCTGAGCTGGAATCTTACTCCTCAACACAACCACATTCAGCTTACTGGAAAAGAGCTTCCTGGCACCATTGTTAAACTGGCAGTTTGACAAGATTTTTGCAAGAAATCAAAGTATATTTGTTTATACAATAAGCATTTCCTGAGGGCCTATTAGATACCAGACATTAAGAATATCGACCTAGCTGAGAAATAGTCCTTGCCTTCAAGATCCTTGCAGTCTAGAAGGGGTGATAGCCACACACTCAAACTACCCCAATACAATGCTAATGATGCTATAAAACAAGGTGCAGTAGAGGAAGGAGAGACACAAAGTTGGGATTTCCTGGAAGTTCAGAAAAGACTCAAGGAAGAGGTGAGTGTTGAAATATGAGTGGGTATTTACCAAACAGACAATGAGGAAAGATATTCTCACTAGCACAACAACAATACCAGTACAAACAAAGGCACAAAGGTGTGAAACAACCTGGTATGCTCTGCGAACTACAAACATTTTTCCAGCTATGACAAAATGCAAGGTGAGAGTTGACATCAAGGTAAAGTTAGACAAAAAAGCCCTCGGGTGCCATGCTAAGGAGTTAGGACAAAGTGGGGACCTACTGAAGGATATGAATCTGGTTTTAAGATTAGGTGACCGTTGAGGAGGGCAGCAGGCCTGTGTCTGCTCCAGAAGGTCTGCTCTCTACAGCAGGACAGAACATTTCCAACCTGTCCATCGCTTTCACTGTATCTAACACCCAAGACTCAGAGACTGTATCAAAAAAGCAAAATTGAGATGTTCAACCGATTAGGTCCCCAAGTGCTGCAGGGATGGCTTTTATAGTGCTTATGTGTCCTGGAAGTAGGCAAAGATAAAGCACCTTCCCAGCTATTCTCTGACCCAGAGACTTCTCACGGTAACTGACAAGAGTTCAACAGAATCAATCAGAAGTCCAATGCAAAAGGCACGTTGCTGAACTCACATTGAGGACTCAGCCATCTCTTATATCACTGAGGAAACCGGAGACTATGCCAAGAGATTTCGTAAATTATCAGCTTCTCTGTAAGAAAAGAACAACTTGTAAAAATAGTTCTCAGCAATGAAGCATTTGCTCTTTTCAGGGGAATCTTTCACTAAAGCTCTCTAAAAGCAAAGTCCTTCCTAGTCCCACATTAATCTGCAAAAGATTTAGTGCAAATATAGGGTAGGGGGCAACTTCAGGCTAGGACTCAGCATGACATTCTTTTCTGATTATAGAACACCAGGGAAGTGGCTAATGTTAAATGGGACAGTGGACCTTGCCACATTGTGGTGTGTGGTGGCCTCTAGTGGAGACCCACCCACAGTCCAGTTCACCTTCAAAAAGGAGAATAAGGTGATCAGGTTTAAGGACATTTTATTAGCAGTGGTACTAATAGGTGAGGATCTTTACTCTGCCAATAAATTGGGAGCTGCTCACACCACTCAAAGTATGATAGATAGATAGATAAAGATAAATCTTACTATATTTTTGTAGCAAGTATGAATTCTTTAGGCCATGAGGTGAGGAAATAAATGTATCTTTCCTTATTTTTGTATCATTTCTATCTCAAGCTCCCCTTTCACTTGGTAATAGAAGCTTCATATTAAACAATTCAGGATAAACTCAAGCAACCCAGGGTTTTCTTTCTATTGCTTTGTCTGGAGATTCTGCCCTGCTGAGCCCTGCAGCGTTTCTGGGATGAGAAGAGGACCTCATGCTCAGTCACTGCCAGCTCTCCTCAAAGGCATCTGAGATGAATGTGCACTGCCAGCGGTCCGGGTCACCTGCGTCTCTTTGCATCTATCCTGGAGGTTCCCAGCTCCCTATGTGGTATCTGCGTCTGAGACCTTTTCTGGTTCATTGGTTGACTCTCAGATATTGTGAGAGGCCTTTTCTGGGGTGGTCCAGGGGCTTCTGGATGTTCTCCCTTGCCACCCTCGGGCCGTGGGGAAGTCACGGGAACCATCTCAGGTTCTCTATGCTGAGAGACATGCTATATGCCAAACTGGACGGTCCAAGAGGAGTGAAGAGCATATCACCTTCCTGGGCTTCACCTGAGAAGCAAGACACAGACTCACTCTCCCCTTGGTCCTCCACTGAGGTGTGGGACCTCAGCCATTGCCCCCCATCCAACTACCCAGCTTTCCCTTCAACGCTGCTGCCTCCTCCTGGGAGCCCTTCTCTGGTCTACACGGTGGGGGGGGGATAAAAGTGGCTCACTCTTCCCAGCCTCTTGTTTCTGGCACATACCAAAGCCCAGGTTCTTACAGCACTAAAGCTTTCACCCACCTGTACCTCTCATGACTCTTATTTCTGTCATGAGTTTCAAAAAGCCAAGTACTGTTTCTTCATTCTTTGAGGTTCTCACCTGTTGCAGCCCTGAAGGAAGGTCAGCTACTGACTGAATGGGGAAGGGCCAAAGGTCACAAGAATTAACTGAATAAAAAACACAGCAGTTGGTATATCCAAATATTATCCTGCCACACTGGTTGCTGTCATGAAGCTGAAGAAAGAGGATGGTTTGGGGCCTGCTCTCACCCAGGAGAGGGTCTGGCTTGGTCTCTCTCGCTCCCTCCCCTCTCTGCCTCTCTCTCTTCCTCCCAACGTGGTCCAGGACTCTCTGAGAAGCAGCACAACCACCACTTCCCATTCTTCCTGCAAGCAGCTGAGGTATGAAGGAAAGTATGAACAATTGGCCCAAAAATGCCTGGGGTAGAGGGTCAGTGGAGCCAGTCCAGCTCTGAATCCTACAGGGGAAAAACAAAACCTCTCTGTTTTCTTCCTTCCTCCACTTGATCTTAGCCAAAAGGCCAAGAAGCAATTTCTTCCTTCCTCCAGCTTAGACAAAAGACAGTCTCCATGTGGTCCTCCCTAGATCACTAGAGTTTTGCAAGTAGACTTAAGCCTCAGAAGTTACCTTGTACTGAGGACATCAGAGAAGTCTTCGTGAAGAGTTGGCATTTGACCTGAGTCTTAAGGGACGGGAAGGACGAGACACAGAGGATTCCAGGGGGAGGAATCAGCAGGAATAAAAGCCAAGAGTTGGGAACACATATAGGGGGCCAAGGGAAAGGCGGAAGTTAAAGCTGACCCCAAAATTCCATTCCTGGGTTATCAGGCAGATGGTGAAGCTCTGCACAGAACTTCTGCTCAGAAGTTCCGAGGCTTCTTGTTTGGCATTTATCGTAGGCAGCCATGTGTTATATTTTTCTGTATATATTTTGCCTTTTTGAAAACAGATCACTTTTTATTCATTCATTTATTCATGTGTGTTTCTTACAACCTTAAAGGAAATAACCAACATACACTGTAATATCTGAAAATGTGCCACAGAAGGTATTTCCTCGACCTGCTCACTGGCTTTTCTTCATTAAAGAGAATATTGCTAAAATTGTAAACTGCTGTTTTTCTCAAATTATTTTTGAAAATTTGCAGATTAGGGAAAATCAATATATTTCTTCCTTACATATTTCAAGCTATAATTTGGGTGAACTAAATATATCTTAAATCATTAGCATTAATAATGATTTAACCTTCCAAAATTATTTCAAACCTTCGAAATTTTATCTTTCAGAATCCTTTGACTTATTTGCTATTTACCTTGTCAAGTAGGTAGTTTTTTTCAAACATGAAAAAAAAGTGTGACTCTACTTGTTGTAAATAGATTCTAAAAATTATTTGAGGCCAGATGGAAATATAGAAACGTCTAACTGCCAAAGCACAAACGGATTCTATTTTTGATAGAGTTACAAGACATACAAGAGAGAAGCAAACAAAAATGCCTTTTTGTTTTGTCTGAAACACACTATCCTCAGTTTTTTTCATCATACCAAGCAATCCCGGCAGGCCTAGCTAATTGGTGTTCAGCTCAGCAGGGTACGTTGGACCAGGTTCCCTTCAAAAGCCCTCTCTTCCCGTCTACCCCCATGGTAGGATAATAATGCCCATTCCATGAGAAGCTTGGGCTTGTTTCTTGCAGGAAATACAGCCCTTAGTTTTGTCCTCCTGCTCCTGCCTCTCTATTGCACATGCCATCAATCAAACCAAACACGAGAGTATCAAGAACTCCTGCATATTCCGTGCAGAAGAGTTACTGAGAATTTGGGTAAAGCGCTCAGTGATTTCTGCATGTGGAGCAACGTTCTGAAATCCTAGCCTAAGGAAAGCTGAAAAAACTATTTGGAAGCACACACCTGAGTCTGCTTGCTTCTCTGAGAGTATCTGAAAAATTTTTACTATCCTCAGGAAGTATAAAAAAAAAAAAAATCTGTCTTTCCCAATGAAGAATATTTGCCTGCACAGAATTTTAAAATCCAATACCTAAAGTTTTCTGCAAGGTTTCTTTGCCCTTGCTCATTCCCATCCCACCCCCTCTTCTTCCCCCAAATCAGACAGAAACATCACACAAGGTTCATCCTCTTAAAAGCCAGATAAGCACAATTACTCTAAGAGTCTCCACGGTCCTTTGGTTTGGACTAACCCATTCATCTCCACCTGACAGAGAACTTCTTTTTCCCTGAATACCCTGAAATTAATAGGGCCCATTCCTATTCTGGAGTCAGAAAAACCTGTGGCCCAACCCAAGATCAGGTAGGACTAGGGAGCTAAGAGGTAGCTGCTCCCAAGAAATAGCTTATGTTTCTTCAGAATTTTATCTCCTCTTTATTCAACCTAGAGTCACAGCAGTTGTAGAGATATAAGAGAACTGAGCAACACATAACCCTATCCTGAGAGGTGCAACCCCTTCAAGGACTTCTCCCAGGTCCAGGAAGCTCAGTTGTAAAAGGAATATTGGGCACAAGGACCACCTGCTTTGAATTAGTTCTTACACAACTCGTTGACCCCTGAGTACTTAGATTTCGGCCAAGATTATTTCTCCCGTTTCTTCTGTGCCTTCCCCTCCAGCCCCACATGCCATTTGTTCTGCCATGCTGGCTCTCAGCTTTTATGCTATTTCCTGGATTCCACCCAGAATTTTCCTTCAGACTTGTCCTTTCAGTGGACTCCTAATCTGTCAGCAAGCCCACTGAGTTCACCCTGAAATCCTCCACATCCCTGACCCAAGGGAGCCCAGCCTCATGGGCTGGTGTCTAGAAAGTCTAACCTCTTTGTTGCACAAATGAGGAAATTGAGGCCAAAAGTCACATTCATAACTGAGCAAGATTTGAACCCAGAGCCCTGGCTCCAAATCATGGGCTCATTCTTCTACATACATTTCAGAATAAATCAATAAAATTACCACTTCATCTTAGTTTGATCTCAATTATTGGCTTCACTCCCATCTCCCTGGCCTCCAAACTCTGGGCTTTTTTTTGGTTTTTTTTCCTAATCTCAGTATCAGCTTCTGGCCCCAGGTCCATTTGGAATAGGTAGTCTCCTCGCATATACACACACACACAAGATCTATTCTAAAAGTGAAGGTACAAGGATACAAGGATAAATAAAAGAGTTGGCCTTCAAAATTCCCCTTCAGGGGCAGGAAGCATTTCAGGGAAGAATTGCTATATTAAAAGCTTGCTTAGAATAAGATACCAATCAACCATAAAGCAGGGATTGAAGGTTAACCTCTGGTCCCAGTACTGTGAAAAGGAGGAGAAGGAAACAAAAGTTTTTTGTGTATTTTCTTTGAGTCAGACATTGTGATCTATGCATTATACATATAGCTAGCACCATATTTTGAGCCAAAGCCTTCAACTGCTCACTCCTAATGACTCAGATATGCCTAAAAATGTTTGGCAAGCTACTGGGACAGACTGCAGGGGTTGAAATAGAAACTGCTAGTTGCCTATCCAAATCCATTGTCACTGTCTTCCTCAGCAAAGAACACTTATAGTGTTGGATCCAACAATGTGTCCAGCTACAAGGCTTTTTCCAGCCACTCTCTCAGCTAAGTGTAACCATGGAACTAAGTTCTGCCAATGAATGTGAGATGTTTAAGATGTCTCCTTAACAAGGTCAGAATGTTCCCTTCTCTGTTCCTCAGTTGTGTTGCCTGGAACTCAGATCTAATGGCTGAGACAGCCATCCTCGACCCTGAGGATAAGAGCCCAACTGTGGGCACAGTAGAGTAATAATCTCAGAAACCAGGCCTCTGATGACATCAACTAGTCACCAGAGGCCAGGCATGGTGGCTCACGCCTATAATCCTAGCACTCTGAGAGGCTGAGGTGGGAGGATCGCTTGAGCTCAGGAGTTCAAGACCAGCCTGAGCAAGAGCAAGACCCTGTCTCTACAAAAAATAGAAAAATTAGCCGGTTGCCCCGGCGCATGCCTGTAGTCCCAGCTACTCGGGAGGCTGAGGCAAGAAGATAACTGGAGCCCAGGAGTGTGAGGTTGCAGTGAGCTATGATCATGCCACTGTACTCTAGCCTGGGCAACAGAGTGAGACCCTGTCTCAAAAATAAATAAATAAATAAAGGAGTCACCAGACTGGACTGTCTGACTCCAGACTTCTTCCACCCAAGGGAGAAATTAAAAGTATTTTGTTTTTTACATTAAATGCAACAAACCTAATCCCAGCTAAAACAGAAACCATCCCCACTAAGGAATGGAAGAACAGAAGGATCAAAGGGGCCTCAGGCTCTGACACTGTCCCCAAGCTGCCATAGTTTCCATGGTTTAACTTTACTTGGGAGAAAAATAAAACTTCTAAATTATTTAAGGCTTCATGGAGGAGATGGGGTTTGAGGCAGACTTTCCATCAGCTTGGGGGAGACTCTTCTCCACTTGGGCTGCTCCTTGAGCAGCTGGGAACCCCCTTTGATCTCTGGGGGCTTATGGTTGCTGTGGTCAGGGCTGTCTGTGATTCCAGGGCTCTCCTGCTGCCACAGATAGGCACAATTGCTTGAGCTGCTGCTCAATGCCTGGCTTCCTAAAGGAGCATGTGGAAATGCCTGCGACTCTCAAGCCTTAGACGGGAGTTTGGTGTAGCAGTTTCTCCAGGTCCTCTCTGTGAGAAAGCATAGCAAAGGGGGAAAGCAGAAATCCCTGCACCTACCCAGTGATTTACTGTAACCAACCTGGAACTGTGAAAGCAAAACACAAAAACAATTTAGGGTGCTATTCTCCCAACTTCTCACCCAGCTCTGGGCCTTTACAATGTTTACTGCGCAGCCATCTGTGAATATCTTTGTGAAACTAGTTAGAGCCTTTTATGAGACCCTAAACTTCTAGTTACACTAATTTTCCCCCCACATGAATTAGGACTTGAGTAAACAAAAGGCAGACTTGAGGCTGGAGAGTGATTGTGCCATGTTAAATGGTGCGTTTAACAAGGCCTGCCCACAAATTTTTCTGTTCCCATCCCTGTGCGTGCAGGCAGCGCGGAAGCCCATATAATGGACTCTTTATGTGGTGCTTGGTTAGAAAAACGTATTGACAAAGAATCACAGACAAATCATAGCCGTGACCTTTAGTGCTGAAACAAGGTTTTCCTTGGGAGTGATTTAATTACCCATGCAGCTCACTGGCTGCACACATTAGCAGCCTCTCTGCCTTTCCAAAGGCCACGGCCAGGCCAGTCTGGTTTGCCTTTTCTGTGAATGCTTGCCCGAGCGCTGCTCCTATAACGGGACTCTGTTGTGCCATCCAAGGATAAACAGTGCACGGCCTCCAGCTAGACTCTGCCAGCTTGAACGATTGCTTCCCAGGCACCTGCTGCCCAAGCCGACCTTGGATCTAGCAGTGCCCCTGGCCTCAGACTTGTCATTCAGATGACTGATGCGAGCATCGGTGCCAGGCCCCGTGGCCCACAGCAACGTGGCTGGACTTTGACTGCCAGGTGTAGGAGCCGGGGGGCCTGCAGCTAAACTGTGAGGTGAAATACGCTTGTCTCTGCCCCTCTCACTCCCTCAGTGCACCCGGCCTCTCTCTGGCCTGAGCTTTTCTTGGTCCCTTCATTGCTTAGTGCTCTAGGAAAGCAGCAGCCAGACACGAAAGGCCACATATTATATGATTCCATTTTTATGAATCATCCAGAATAGGCAAATCCATAGAGACAGAAAACAGATTATTGTGCCAAGGCCTGGGGGCAGGGCGAATGAGGAGTGACTGCTTGATGGGTGTGGGGTTTCTGTCTGGGTGTCTGTGTTCTGTTGGTGATGGAAAAGTTCCAGAACAAGATAGTGGGGATGGTTGTGTGACACTGTGAATGCACTAAATGTCTCTGAATTATATACTTTAAAATGGTTAAAACAGTAAGTGTTATGTTATGCGTATTTTACCACAATAAAAAAAATGTGACTGAAGGATTGTCTTGGAGGGAGGGTAGGAATTGGATATACTTACTCCCAAGGCCCCAAAAGACAGAACTAAGACCAGCAAGAGAGTTTCCTGGAGGCGGGTTTCAGCTTGTCATGTAAAGAGAGGGGAAAGTACCATCTGGAACAGGCCTACTGTGAGCCAGGGACCCCTCAGCCCTCATTTCCTTGAAACCCACAACACTTAGTGAGCACGGTCTTTTTATCCTTATTTTATAGCTGAGGAAAGGATGGCTCCCAGAAGCTAAAGCTATTTTCCCAAGGACACAGAACTAATAAGAGGTAGAGCTGGATTTTGAACCCAGGTTTTTCTACTCCAGAAACTGTACCCTTTTTAATGTGCCAGTGCCTCTGCAGCTTTCCTATGGAAGTTCCCCTAAATATCCCATAGAAAGAGTGAAATGGTACATCAAGGGGAACGACAGACCCAAAAGGAGCTGCTGAGTGTAAGCCTCATGTTTTAGCTTTCTAATTCATGTAAGTTTCATATGCTTGCTCTATTATCTTATATAAGTTTTTTTCTTAAATACTAAAGTAAGTTTCCATCAAAAGATCTTCCAGTGCAAGTATGACTCTAGCAAGATGGTCCATGTTCATCCTAAAGCCTCCCATCTCCCTCCACACACCCTTAGGGGTCTGTGTACTCCAATTTCAGAAGCTGGCACCAGGCTGGCTACTTTCCAAAAAGGAAAGGGGCAGAGGGAGAGGAAGCAGCAGGGAGGGAAGGAGAGAGGGAGGGAGGAGTCTCGGCGCTTGTGTGCTCCCGCACTGGGCTCTGATGTGTAAGATTCATGCAGAGCAAAGGGTGAGGTTGGGCCTCAGTGAGGTTAACCCTTTTTAGTTACAGAAGCATTTCGAGAATCTAATGAAACCAATTAACCCTGTCTTAGTCCATTTCATATTGCTAGAATAATACCATGGACTAGGTAATTTATAAAGAAAAGAAATATATTTTTCACAATTCTGAAGGCTGGGAAGTCCAAGATCAAGGGGCTGCATCTGGTGAGGGTCCCCTTGCTGTGTCATAACATGGTTGAAGGCATCACGTGGTGAAAGACCACGCAGGAGAGAGAGCCAGAGAAGGCCATACTTGCTTTTATAACAAAACCACTCTCTTGATAACTAACCCACTCCCATGATAATGACATTAATCCATTCATAAGGGCAGAGCCCTTATGATTTAATCACCTCTTATTAGACTCCACTTCCTGACACTGGTGCATCGGGCATTAAATTTCCAACACATGAACTCCAGGGGACACATTTAAGCCATAGCAAACCCTCTTTATCAAAAGTTTCTCAGACACACAAAGTTTCCATGTTATTTTAGGGTTTTTGTGAACCTTCTAAAGGTTATACCTCAAATTACATACCCCTGGACTACAAAGTCTTAAGCAGAAAATGAGACAAACTTGAAGATTACTTCTAATCCCAAGAGTCTGTGAGCTTGTCCTGGACAGTGTTTCACTCAACCATCAGCCTTATAAAAATGTACCTAGTCCCAGCCCGTTTACTTACCACTTTGAGTGATTCATTTATCAGCTAATGTGATAAACAAATTCAAGCTGATATGATAATGAGTTGCTGGGCATCCTTCCTCTCTCCTCCCCAGGTGACAGTTGGATTTTGCTTTCTTTAGGGATGTAACTTCAGCTGCTTGTGGAGAGATGGAAAGCAAGAGGGTCTTGTAACTTCTTCCTTAATATCTCTAATTGAGTATCTACTCACCTGTTTTGTGCATAAAGTCAGACACAGTGTCCAGTTAAAAGGGATGTCTGACTGGAAGACTCAGTAAAGCAGGACACTAGGGTTGCAGGAGTTATGCACAAGAGCGGACTTTGTCATTGCCTGCTTCCCTTGGGAAATCCTGGTAACATTGACTTGAATAATTTTACATAAGGACTGAGGCTGGTTAGAGAAGGAAATTTCAAGAAAATGTCTTCAAGAAAGTGGAAAGACCATAAAACTGACACGTAGGAAAATTCTGCCCAGCACTGTCCCTGACTCAGCTGATTAAATAGGACAAGGCAATCTTCTTTTTTAAGCCTTACTTATCTATACTTATCTTTCTATCCCCATCTAGAATGTAGTCTATGCAGGGCAAATATATTTAGTCGGGAACATTGGTAACAAGGGATAGAAGTCAAAGTCAGACTAACTTCAGTAAGATGTGACTGTATGGCTGTCATGAAGGACGATGAGACAGCCCATAGGATAGAAGTAGCAATCTGGCTTTGGAAAGGAATCCAGAACTTCAATCTGGGGGCTCCCTAAGAAATAACCCTCTTCCAGCTAAATAGGGGATAAACAATGTGGTGAGGGGGGAGGAGCAGCAGCACCAATGAAGAGAACAGTAGGAGAGGACAGTGCTTCACGATGAAGTTCCTAAGCCAGAACCTTGACCAAAGTGATCCAGAGCAAGGATAATCAGGAAAAAAAAAAATGCCAGTTGAGTTCAGGAAAAAAAGGAACTATCTGGTCTCCAACATATAAAAATGAAGATGGACGTGCCAGTGAGCAAAATGAAAAAGACAAAGAGGTTGAGGGAAAGGACCAGAAGAGTGAAGATTGGAAACAGTCTCATGGTAGCTACAGAAGGACCAACCCACAAACAGCAACAATGTCACCCAGACTTGCCAGTCACCATCTTTGGCCCCATTCAACCCAGAGATGACAAAAGAGGGTTCATTGGTCAAGAAGAGTTGTTAAATGATAATTCAGAAAGACTCACAGTTCCTAGTAGTTTTCAAAGGTCAACCAGATGTGGTAAAGATAATTACAATAGCATCATCGGTCAAGGTCTCTCCTTCTATCTATCAGAGTTTAACATGGACAAAGATTAGGGCTGGGGAGGAATTTTAAAAGTTTTTTTTAAGTTATCTGGATTATTGAGAGTAATGAAACTAATCATGGAAGACACTGGTAGTTTCCTCCCTTCTTCCTTGTTGCTAAATCCTGAGTTTGTTCAGGTGTCACCCTTCCATGTGCTCACAGAAAAGGAGTGAACCACAATGGGTCTAATACAACCATGGTGACTGTATTGCCCCTTGGCACGTGAGCCATTCCTGGTCTCTGGGCTGGAAAGAGGCTTTGTAAAGAGTTTTCCCTGCTAATAAAAAGAGGATCCCTAGAGGACAGTCCCTTCATCACCCAGACATTGTGTGTCTACATGAGACACCTGGAACTGAGACAGCCACCTTGTAGACAAGAGAATGGGGCTAAACACCGAGTTAACATTCTGAGCATTGTGAACTAAACTAAAATAAAAGGCTTCCCCCCCACCGGCTGACTGAATGGACCCCCTCCTGGCCAAGAGGATATCCTAAAACTAAATTGTCTGCCATGAGGAGGAGGTCAGACATGCCTCACGATGCCCCCCTCCCTTCTTGGAGATATCCTTTGTAACTCATCAACAGGCCTAAGGCTATGCAAGACAAACCTGCATGTCCCCAATTTACACAACAAATATTAAGTCCCATGATTTGTCTCTTCCTTATCTAAAACATTCCAAGCCTTTAGACAAAGCTTCATTTTTTAACCAATTACAAGTCAAGGAGTCTTTAAACCCACCCATAACCTGTAAACCACCACCCCCCATGGCCTGCCTTTTCGGGCCAAACCAATGTATGCCTTCCATGTATCCATTTATGACTTTACCTGTAACCCCTATCTCCCTAAAATGTATAAGATCAAACTAACCCAACCACAGCAAGTCCACTTGCTCAAGGCTTCTTGGGTGTGGCTCCGGGTCATGGTCCTCAAATTTGGCTCAGAACAAACTTTTTTCAACTATTTCAGATTTTGGATTTTTTCTGTCCACAGCATGATACACTGAAAGACAGAAAGAGCCTGGGTCCTGAATGTCACTCATGGGACTGGAGAACCATTCTAGGACCGTTTGTGTGGCAATATTGATAATAATATAACCATATTCTTATCCACTTTGTTATTATTACATATGCATCCTAGTTAAGACAAGAGCAAAACACTGAGCTAGCTTTTTGGCTTTCACTTTTACCTCCCTATAATTATTCTCTCGTATAGTAGACAAAGTAGTCCTTTTTAAATCCAAATCTGATAATGTCATCTTCCTGCTTTTAAAAGTCTCCCCTCAGTTCCTACAATAAAATCTTCTCCCCTGCCAGGGACTAGCAGCCTTACATCGTCTGCAACCTCATCTTATTCCCCTTTCCTTCCTGCTTCCCTTCTTTCTGCCATGCTTATGGTTTTTAACACCCCAAGCTTTTCGCCTCGAGGGCTTTCCCCCTGACCATTCCTCCTGTTGGACTCCTGCCCTTGGATCTCCACAGGGTTCGTTCTTTCTTGACCTTTAGGCATCAGCTCAATTACGACCTCCTGGGAGAAGCTTCCCCTGAACACTCCAGCGAAATTAGCTGTTCTCCCCACCCTGAGTCAGGCTTTGTCACATCACCCTCTGTTTTCTCCATAGCACTTATCACTGTTTGTAATTATCATAATTATTTATTTGTTTACTTATCTGTTGTTGATTTCTTCTCCCTAATATATACAAGGACCAAGAGAACCAGGATCTTGTCTATCTTATTCACCACAATTTCCCCTACCCTTAGAAAAGTGACTGAAACATCATGAATTCTCAATTCTAATTATTGAATGGAGAGAGGGAAGGAAGGAAGGAAAGAGAGAGGGAGGGAGGGAAGGAGAGAGGACTGTAAGAACCAGAGCCTCAGAGACTGAAATTAGGGGTGCAACTATGCCAGAATTATTTGACTCACTCTTCTCAGCTTGGCCTCTCTGCAGGTTGCAGAAAGGATGAAAACAGCAGCCCCAGGGTCACTCCCTCCTAGTTTATCTTCTCCAGCAGAAAGATACTCCCTCTTCCAATGTCTATATCCCACTCTGTCTATATCCCAAGAATGAATTCTCATGGGCCCTGCTTAAATTACAAACCTTACTCTGGAGCTAATCATTACATCTAGAGAAATAGGGTATCACGATCTGCCAGGGTCTGCCTTACAGTCTAGAGCCAGAGTGCATTGTGACTGACAGCTCCAACTGACCCACAGGGATGGTAGGTGTTTGGTATGAGGAGGAGTAAAAAGGGGAGGAGGGAGAAAGGGCAGGGGGGATTTGAAAGGAAGGAAGAGGAAAGGGGAGTTTTAAAAATAAAGGATTGCTAGGCAGACAAAATCAATAGATCCTTCCTACAAACTACATTGCACCCGGCCTTGCCAAAATGTTTTCCTAGTTCTCTAGATCTAAAGCACACTGGTCTTTAATTTACTACATCAGGATGAGTCCTCATCTACAAAACTTGAATAACTGAAGAGCGAATTGGAGTCTATATGTGCACATGTATGCACATGCATAACAGAATTATTTAAAGAACACCCTGGCTTCATGACGGGGGAGGGGGAGCTGTAGAATTTAGCTGTCCACATTGTTTTGAAGACATCTCTTGCTAACTACTGGGCCAATATTATGACTTTCCACTACTCTGTGGTATGCCCTGCTATCTATCTAAAGTCCTTTTCTCCCAACCATCAGGAAAATATAGCTGCTTCTAGCATGAAGGCAGCCTCTATTTTCTCTATTCGGACAATGATTCAACCACATAAGAAGCCATCATGATCCCCACTCAGATATAAATGATGGTTGAACCACAGTCGGACTGGCATTGTAGTATGATGGCACAACATAGGAAGACCCACTTAGGTGAGGATAGGTCTGCCATATAAAGGGACAGTAACTTACAAGAAGAAAAACATGTTCTTGGCTCCAAATCACTCTTTGGTGGTGCATTTTTAAGGAATAATTATATTGGTAGAGTTCCTTACCTCTAACACATTTGTTTACAAAAATATTGAGCATGCATTACACATCGACATAAATAATTCCCCCCATATCTTTGTCCTCCAAATTTTGCAGTTAATTAAACTAATTTGTCTGTTTTTGTGGGTTGGAAACTCTTACTGTCATCCTTTCCAATCACTACTTATTTAAATTTCATCCTTGGCCAGTTTCATGATAATGTTTATCTGCTCCAGAGGATTTGAAATGAGAGTAACACACAGGGATGCCATTTAAATTCTTTCTTGAAGCTGAAAAAAGCCAAGAATCAACTGGTCAGTTAGATAACAATTTCCCTTGTAGGGTATTTGCTTAAGATAGCTGGCTGCTAATTTAATTCCATGGTTGCTTATTTATGGGTTTCTGTGAGGGATTCCCTGCAGTTAACATGAACTGTGTACAGAGATTCTAAAGAAGCATGCTTGGAGACCATTCTCAAAAGCAGGTTAAGGATGTTGTTTTTTAAGAAAATAAAAATCTGTACAATTTTCTGTCAACATTCCATTCTGGCCAGTTCCCAACTAGAAAGGCATTCCAAGAGCACTTGGATTCGTTGTTTGGCATTTCATTAATCTATTTGGAAAGAAATTACTTCTTAATCTTGACTCCTTTAAAATGTTAGCTTAAGCCCCTCAAACAGCTTTGTGTGCTTACCCTACATAAGATCTCTCAGCCCTGGATTGCCACGGAGATCAGCGGAGAACTATTCAGAAGACCTAAGGAAAGGAAGACCAGTTTTGTACATTGTTTTTGTCCTGCATTGTCAGATTCCTTGACATTCCCCTATGGCATGATCTGGCCCCTGCCTTCATCACCTCTGTAGCTTCTCTAAAGCTTTGTCTCCCAACAGCTCCCGACCACCCAGTATGCACAACTCCCTCCACCCCTCCCCACCCATCCCACCGCTGCCCAGTTATGCTGACACCTGTCAGTTCCTCAGATGTGTCCCCCTCATCTTCTCCCACTGTTCACCAAGCTAAATCCTGCTTATCCTTCAGGTATCAACCCAAAGCCACTTCTCTGGGGCTCCCCTCCCTGACACCCAAGTCCACACCAAGTTCACCATTGTGCTCACATCATGAGCCCTTCACTTCTCCTTCTGACCACTTAGCACTGTTCTTATGGATTCATTAATCTGTGTAATATTTTACTTAAAATCTCTTTCCCCTGCTAGGTTATAAACTCCACAAACAGCAAGGACTGGGTCAATATTATTTACAGCTCTATCCCAATGTTTAGCACAGTAACTGGCACATAGAAGGTGTTAAATGAATACTTAATTCAACAACAAATTGAAAGACGGCGGGCAGGTCCCTTAAACTCTATGATCCCTTCCACATCAAACATTATGTGAGTCTGTAATTCTATGCAAAACAGAAATGCTAGAACTATAACAACAAACCCAATTAATACTTGAATTAGGGGTAAAAAAAACTGGCCTGTCTGAGTAGGGGACAAGGGTGAGAAGAGCCATAAGCTAAGCCAGCTTCAGCAGCCATGACTTCTGGGCACTGTATTAAGTGCTTCTGGATAGTTTATCTCACTCAGCTGTCACAAGAATCCTTCAACTTTGCTTATTTTCCCATTGTTCAGATTAGAAACATGAGGCCACATGGATAGAAAGTGGTAGGGCTACTTGAATCCAAACCTTGACTATTTGCAATATACTATTAACATAAGTTAGATCTGTGCTTTTAGTTCAAAAAGAAAAAAAAATGGATGTAGGGGCTGAAATGAAAAAAGTGAGTGGGAAGATTCCCGAATTTTCCCCCAATCCCTGTGTGTAGCCAGTTCTCTTATATTACACATCTTCCCACACCCACTTTTCCCCCTAAACACACACTCACACACTCAACACTGCCAATCTCCCTGTGAGAGGATAGTTTCCGAATTCTTGGCAATAACCTCCATGGTTGATTAGGTCTGACTTTAATCAGAAACTTTGATCCTCTGTCTGCATCATTATGCTTTCTCCACTTTTATCATGGGTCCCTTTTCAGCTGTGCACAATTCAACATTCATTTATGTGCCCATTATGCCATTATCCCCATTGCAGGTTTGGAACAGAATTGCACTTTAAATAAATTATAATAGGTTCCAATTGACTCAAGAGGATAGGCCTCACTTTTTGTTTCCTGCAAAGCCATCTCTGTCCCCACCTCTTGGAGGACAGCTGGACACAATATTCTACCCCAGACAAAAATATTCCAAGCAAAAACAAGACAAAACAGAGAAGTGGACAGCATTCAGTGCTGCTCAAACAAGCTCAGTGCCGCCTGGAGGTGGATGGGAACAAGGTAAGTGCCCTCCTGGTGTAGAAGCCCTGGCCAGCAGCAAGGCCTCCTCTGACTGCCCCAGCCCCTCCAGCCTATGGTTTTAAGGACCTCTTGCTAGAGGATAGTTTATGATTTTCTTTCCCTTGAGTCCTAGGAGCCTTCACTTTTCTCTTTTTCTACCTTGTTTGTTGGGCTTATTGGGCTATATCTACTCTCCTAAAATTATACCCAGAGAGAAAGGTAACTCTGCTAAGGTATCCCGTACCTGTTATCTAAGATGGGACATGTGGCCCTCCATGTGAATTCAGAGACAGACAGAGCAGCTGAAACTGAGCTCTCCTCAGCCTGGGAGCGGATGGAGACCTGGGCTTTCGGAAGTGAGACTCCTGATATATTTAAAAATGAAAAAACTCCTAAACAAGTTTAATAAAATTGTGACAAATACTAAGTATTTGTATTAAACAGATTAACTTTCTGTTAATATAGCAGATAATATAATTTCATGGATTTAAAAGATACATGCTGAGTTGCACTTCTGGTAATGGCTGAGGAGCTTCCACCAAACCAACCCACTCAAAAGCACTAGAGTCACAAAAGAAGCCAGAAATTAGAGAAGAGTTGACACTTGGAAGAATGGACTGTCCCTAGGTGAGTTTTGTTGTTTATACAGTCTTTTGCTGAATGGCAGGCCTCAGAAAACACCATATGGGCTGCTGAATTTGGGGCTACTACAGCATCTGGAAAGTAAAGGGGCATCTGGAAAGTAAAGGGGCATCAGGTGAAACCACTTGAAGGTTAGGGCAGAGCCAAGGATGGGGACTAGAATCACCCGGATGCTCAATCACTCAGTCTGGTTCCTAGGCTAGGAGGACTCAAAACCTAGGACTGCCCACCAGAACACCTACACATGCCTCTGCATGTAGCTTGGCTTTCTCATAGCATTGTGGCCTCAGGGTAGTTGAACTTCTTATATGAAGACTTAGTTTCCAAGAATAAAACTTAGATCTGACAAGGCAGAGGCTCCATCACTTTTCATAACCTCACTGGAAAGTCACAAAGCATCTCTTCCACTGCATTATATTGGTTACAAGTGAATCACAAGCCCCCAAAATTCAAGGGAAGGAAAATCAGACTTTCACTCCTGATGGAGTATAGTAAAGTTCTAGAAGAGCAGGTGGGATGAGAGATATTATTATAACCATATTTTTAAAATGTAATCTGTCACAAAAATGAGTGACCTAAGATTCTACCATAAAGGCCAAAAAAAGAAAAACAAACCCAAAGTAAGTTGAATGAAGAAATAATAAAGAGCAGAAGTAAATAAAAAAGAAACAAACATAGAGAAAAATTTAAAAGCCAAAACTTGATTGTTGAAAAACAACAACAAAATTGGTAAATCTCTAGCTCCAGTGATCAACAAAAAGAGAGGACAGACTTCCGGTTTCTGGTTCACATGTGAGAAGCTTGGAAGTCTCCGTTTCATCCTAACAAGTAAAAACCTGAACCGACTGAAAAATCAACAACTTTATAGGATCCAGAAGAAAGTTGAGGACACAGGGCAAACTGCTACCCTCAAGATTGGGGAGATAGACAGGCAAATACAGAGCAAATGCAGATAACAGGGCTTACTGGTGCAGAGATTTACAGTGGAAACCACCAGGGAATCCAGTGCCAGGATAGGAAAACCAGAACAATAATTAATAAATTGCTTGGAGACTCAGTGTGGACAACTCTGGGAGTTAAGAACTCTAGGATGACTTAGTCATAGGCCCACGCACTTTTGCTAGTTTTACCTAGAGACATACAATTAGGTTTTCATAGTAAATATTGGAGAAAAATCTCCTCATGTTTCTGGCAAGGGAAGGGGAAAAGTAACCATTTTGAAATATACCAGAGCACTCTTTCTTAACAAGGTCTGCCCTGAGGAGAAACTAGCTAATCAGAGCCTCACCTACTGGGGTATTATCAGAACCTAACTTACTTGGGAGAGGGGAAATACCCAACTCCAGTCCCCTCTAGCCATCCTATCTCATCTAAAGAAGGACAAAAAACTGAGAAGCACTTGCAAAGTTCACAGTTTAGTTGCCCAGGCTTACTGAAAGACCAAGACCTAATCATAGGGCTAGAGAATGGTTCCCCTCTCCCCACACTTTACCATCACAGTACTAAAGCCTATTTATAGTGGTTTCTTTTATCCAGAATATCATGTCTGGCTATCAAAAGAAAAATTACAAGTCACCAGAACCAGATATGGCAGGGATGTTGGAATTAACACATCAGGAATGTAAAACAACTATGGTCAATATGATAAGGGTTCTAATGGATAAAGTAGAAGTAAAAGTAAAAAAGATGGACAATGTAAATAAAGAAATGGAAATACTAAGAAAGAGCCAAAAATAAATGCTAGAGTTCAAAAGCACTGTAAAAGAAATGAAGAACACTTTTGAAGGGCTTAATAGTGGACAGAATACAGCTGAGGAGAGAATTTCTGAGATTGAGTATATCATAATAGAAACCTTCAAAACTGCAATGTAAAGAGAACAATGACAAAAACAGAACATCCAAGGACTGTGGGACAACTACAAAAGGTGTAACATACATCTAACAGGAATACCAGAAGGAAAAGAAAGAAAGAAAGGAACAGCGGAAATACCTGTAACA
Source organism: Daubentonia madagascariensis (assembly GCA_023783475.1). NCBI lineage: Eukaryota > Metazoa > Chordata > Mammalia > Primates > Daubentoniidae > Daubentonia > Daubentonia madagascariensis. The sequence goes on along the minus strand of JAKFHU010000747.1, from coordinate 10,316,770 downwards.
ATAAGAACTGAGAATTTCCCCAAATTAATGTGAGATTCCAACCCACAGATCCAGGAACATCAGGCAATATAAATATATATTTTTTAAAAACTACACCTATCCTCTCATTTTCAAACTATAGAAAATCAAAGACAAGGAAAAAATGCTGGAAAAAGCCTGAGGGGGGAAAAGTACCTTACTATAGAGGAGCAAAGGTAAGAATCCATACAACTTCTACTCAGAAACCAAGCAAGCAAGAAAAGAGTGGAGTGAAATATTTTAAAAGTTGAGAGAAAAAACCCACCAACCTAGAACCTAGAATTCTGTACCTTGTGAAATTATCTTTCAGAAGTGAAGGATAAATAAAGACTTTCTCAGACAAACAAGAAAGAAATCTGTTGCCAGTAGACCCGTCTTGTAAGAAATATTAAAAGAAGTTCTTTAGAGAAAAGAAAAATAATATAGGTCAGATACTCAGATCTACACAAAGAAAGGAAGAGCATAAAAGAAGGAATAAGTGAAGGTAAAATAAAAACATTTATTGTTCATATTCTTAATTGATCTAACAAATAAGTTTGCTCAATAATAATAGCAATTGTTTCCTTATGTATATATTTGATGTGTGTGTGTGCGTGTGTGTGTAAAGAGTTGACCCTTGAACAATATGGGTCTGAACTGTGTGGGTCTACTTATATGCAGATTTTTTCCAAGCAAACATGGATCTAAAATACAGTATTCTTGGAATGTGAAAACCACATATATGGAGGTCTGACTTTTCATATATGTGGACTCTGCATGGCCAACTGTGAGACTTTACTATGCACGGATTTTGGTATATGAGGGAAGTCCTGGAACCAATCCCCTGCATGTACTGAGGGATGACTGTATATACATTTGCTTATATATGCTTATATATAAGTGAAATGAATGATAATATATAAATCATGGGTGGGAGAAATTAGGATTATTTTGTTATAAGGTACTCACACACTTCCTGTGAAGTAGTATAGAGTTATTTGAAAGTAGACGTGGATTAGTTATAAATGTATATTGTATATTCTAAGGAAACCACTCAAAAAGGTTAAAAAAATGTATAACTGATATGCCAAAAAATAAGAGAAAACAGAATTATATAAAATAATTAAAACTAAAAAAGGTAGAAAAAAGAATGGAAGACAAAAATAGGAACAAATAACAAGGACAACAACTAGAAAATAGTAATAATATGGTAGATATTAATCCAACTATATCAATAATCACTTTGAATGTCAGTGGTCTAAATGCAACTACTAAAAGAGATTGTCAGAGTGGATCAAAAAACAAGACTGAACTATATATTGTCTACAAGAAATTCACTTTAAATATTAAGACATATAGAATAAAAGTAAATGGACAGAGAAAGATATATCATGCCAATACTAATCAAAGGAAAACAGTAGTAGCCATATTTTTCAGACCGAGCAGACTTCAAAGTAAGGAAAGTTATCAGGGATAAAGAAGGCATTACATAATGATAAAAAGGTCAATTCCTCAAGAAGACATAGCAATCCTTAACATGTGTGTACCTAACAGCAGAACATCAAACTAGATGAGGTAAAACCCAATAGAACTTCAAGAAGAAATAGATGAATCCACTATTATAGTTGAAGACTTCAACACTCTTGTGTCATAAATGCACAGATCCAGCAGGCAGAAAATCACTTAGGACATAGTTGACTCAACAACACCATAAATCAACTGGATATAATTAACATCTATAGACTACTTTATCCAACAGCAGAATACACATTTTTCTCAAGCTCATATCAAACATTCACCAAGATAGAGCATATTTTGTGTTCTATGATAAAACACATATTAACAAATTTACAAGAATAGAAATTATACAACATCTGCTCTCAGACACAATGGAATTAAACTAGAAATAAATAACAGAAAGATAATTGAAAAATACTAAAATATTTGAAGAACTAAACAGTATACTTCTAAATAATACATGGGTTAAAGAAGAAATCTCAAGAGAAATTTTTAAATATTTTGAACTCAATGAAAATGAAAACACAACTTATTAAAATTTGTGGGATGCAGCAAAAGCAGTGCTTAGAAAGAAATTTATAGCATTGAATTCATATATTAGAAAAGAAGAAAGATCTAAAATCCATAATCTGAGTTTCCACCTAAGAATCTAGAAAATGAAGAGCAAATTACATCAAAAGTAGCAGAAGAAAAGAAATAATAAGAATTAGGCAGAAATCAATGAAATTGAAAACAATAGAGGAAGTCAATAGAGAAAATCAACAAAACCCAAAAAGAAACAATTTGAATAGGCCTGTATCTATTAAATAAATTGAATCAATAGTTAATAACCTTCCCAAACAGAAAGCACCAGCCCAGATGAGTTCACTGATGAATTCTACCAAACTTTTAAGGAAACAATTATTTCAGTTCTCTACAATTTCTTTCAGAGGATAGAAGTAGAAGGAATACTTCCTAACTCATTCTATGAAGCCAATATTACCCTGACACCAAAACCAGACAAAGACATTACAAGAAAAGAAAACAATAGACCAATATTGCTCATGACCATGGGTGTAAAAACCCTCAAAAAATATTAGCAAATTGAATCCAATAATGTATGAAAAGAATTAAACACCATGACCAAGTGGGATTTATCTCAGGTATACAAGGCTGGTTCAACATCAGAAAATCAATTAATATAATCCATCACATCAACAAAATAAAACAGAAAAATCACATGATCATTTCAGTGGATGCAGAAAAAGCATTTGACAAAATCTAACACCCACTCATGATAAAAGCTCTCAGAAAACTAAGGATAGAGAGGAACTTCCTCAACTTGATAAAGAATGTCTATAAAATGCCTACAGCTAAAATAATACTCAATGGTGAGAAACTAGAAGCATTACCACTAAGATCAGGAACAAAGCAAGTATGTCCCCTCTTACCACTCCTTTTCAACATTGTACTGCAAGTTCTAGCTAATGCAATAAAACAAGAAAAGGAAATTAAAAGCATAAAGATTGGAAAGGAAGAAATAAAATTGTCTTTGTTGGCAGATGGCATGATTGTCTATGTAGAAAAGCCAAAAGAATTGATAAAAAAAAATCTTCTCAAACTAATATGCAATTATAGCAAGTTTTCAGGGTACAAGGCTAATATACAAAAGACAATCACTTTTCTATATACCAGCAATGAACGTGTAGAATTTATAACTAAAAACACAATACCATTTACATTAATACCTCCTAAAATTAAATAAGTAAAAATCTAACAAAATATATACAAGATCTATAAGAGGAAAAGTACAAAAATCTGATTTAAAAAAATCAAAGAAGAACTAAATAAATGAAAAGATATTCCATGTTCATGGATAGGAAGACTCAATATTGTCAAGATGTCAGTTCTTCCCAACTTGGTCTATAGATTCAATCCTAATCAAAATCCCAGTAAGTTATTTTGTAGATATCAATAAATGGATCCTTAAGTTTATATGGAGAGACAAAAGACCCAAAATAGCCAACACAATATTGAACAAGAAGAATAAAGTTAAAGGACTGGCACTATCTGACTTCAAGACTTACTATAAAGCTACACAGTGTGGTATTGATGAAATAATAGACAAATAGATCAAGGGAACAGAATAGAGAACCCAGAAATAGACCCACATAAATATAGTCAATTGATCTTTGACAGAGGAGAAAAGGCAACACAATGGAGCAAAGATAGTTTTTTCAACAAATGGTGCTGGCACAACTGGGCATCCATGTGCAAAAAATGAATCTAGACACAGAACTTACACCCTCCCAAAAACTAACTCAAATGGATTATAGACCTAAATGGAAAATGTAAAACTATTAAAAGTCCTGGAAGATAACATAAGAGAAAACCTAGATGAACTTAGGTATGGTGAAGACTTTGTAGATACAACACCAAAGTCACAATCCATGAACTACATCATTGATGAGCTGTACTTCATTCAAATTAAAAATTTCTTCCAGCAAAAGACAACGTTAAGAGAATGAAAAGACAAGCCACAGACTGTGAGAAAATATTTGCAAAAAACACATCTAATAAAGGGCTGTTATCCAAAATATACAAAGAACTCCTAAAATTCAACAATAAGAAAACATACATGATTAAAAATGGACCAAAGGCCTAAAGAGACACCTAACCAAAAAAGATAGACAGATGACAAATAAGCATATGAAAATGTTTCACATCATCAGGGAAATGAAAATTAAAACAACAGTAAGATACCATTACACACTTATTAGAATGGCCAAAATCTGAAATATTGACAACAGCAAATGCTAGGAAGGCCGTGGTGCAACAGGAACTCTCACTTGTTGCTACTGGAAATGTAACATGGTACAGCCACTTGGGAAGACAGTTTGGCAGTTGCTTACAAAACTAAATATTCTCTTACCCATACGATCCAGCAATCATGCCCCTTGGTATCACCCAAAAGGACTTTAAAACTTATGACCACACAAAAACCTGCACACACATGTTTATAGCAGCTTTATTCATAATTGCCAAAACTTGTAAGCAACCAAGATATTCTTGAGTAGGTAAAAGAATAGATTGTGGTACATCTAGAAAATGGAATGCTATACAATACTAAAAAGAAAGGAGCTATCAAGCAAAGACAAGACATGGAGGAAATTTAGATGGATATTCTAAGTAAAGATGCCAATATGAAAAGGCTACATGCTGATCTCAACTATATGACATTGTGGAAAATGAAAAACTATGAAGACAGTAAAAACAGCAGTGGTTGCCAGGGGTTGAGGGTGGGGAAAAGAATGAATAGGTGGAGCACAGAGGATTTTTAGGGCAGTGAGAATACTCTGTATGACACTATAATAATGGATACATGTCATTATACATTTGTCCAAACTCATAGAATGTACACCACCAAGAGTAAAGCCTAATGTAATCTATGGACTTTGGGTGATTATGATGTGTCAATGTAGGTTCATCAATTGCAACAAATGAACCACTCCGGTGGGGAATGTTGGAAAAGGGGGAGGATAGGCACACGCGGGGGCAGGGAGTATAAGGGAAATCTGTATCTTCCTCCCAATTTTGCTATGAACCTCAAATTTCTCCAAAAAATAAAATCTTAAAAAAAAAAAACAGAGAAAACACAAATTACTAATATCAAGAATGAAGGTGAAAGAGGGGACATCACTACTGATCCTGTAGACTTATTAAAAGGACAAAAAGGAAATATTATGAACAACTTTATGGAAATAACTTTTACAACTTAGATGAAAGTATAAATTCCATGAGAAATACAACTTACCAAAATGATATAAAATGAAATAGAAATATGAATATTCTCATATCTGTTAAAGAAATTGAATCTAGTATCAAAACTTCCCCCCAGAGAAAACTCCAGGCCCAACTGATTTTACTGGTAAATTCTAAGATTCATAAAAGAACTAATATAAATGTTTAACCTTTTCAGAAAATAGAAAGTAAAAGATTGCTTCGCAACTCATTTTATGAGAGTCAATAAACCTTGATATAAAGCTTGACATGGAAATCACAAAAAAGATTTAAAAATTTACAGAATAATATCCTTCATAGACATAGACCAAAAAAACTTCAAAGAAATATTAGTGAATCAAATATAGCAATATATAAAAATGGTGATACATCGTTATCAATTGGAGTTTATCCCAGAAATATAAAGTTGGTCTAACATTGGAAAATCAAAGTAATTCATCATATTAGCAGATTGAAGAAGAAAAACTATTCAAGCATTCTAATAGACATAAAAGAAACATTTGACAAAATGCAATGTCCATTGTGCTAGAATCTCTCAGCAAATTAGGAATAGAAGGGAAATACCTCAATCTGATAAAGAGCATTTAAGGGGAAAAAACATTATTATGCTCACTGTTAAAATATTGAATGCTTTCCCCATAAGATTAAGAAAATCACACTTTTGTTACTTCTCTTCAGTATTGTACTGGAGGTCCTAGCTCATATAGTAAGGCAAGAAAACAGAAAGGCATAAAGATCAAAAATAAGTAAAACTATTCATCTCTATTCATAGATGACATGACTGTTTATTTAGAAAGTTCTAAGGAATCTACAAATCAACTATTAGAACTATTAAGAGAATTTTGCAAGGTCAACAGACAAAAATCAATTGTATTTTTACATATTGGTAGCAAACCAATTGGAAAATAAAACATTTTAAAATTCTACTTACAATAGCTTCAAAACACATAAAATACTTAGAAATGAATGTATCAAAGGATGTACAAGACCTAAAAACTATAAAACAAAGCTGAGAGAAACTAAGGAAGAAGATTGATAAGGTAGAAATTTTGGAAATATTTAGAAATAATGTTGAAAATTGTATCATATTCATGAATTGGAAGTTCACATTTTTATGATGCCATTTCTTCCCAAATTCCAGTAAATATGCCACAGCCTTTTTTTGTGGAAATAAACAAGCTGATTCTAAAATTTATATGGAAATGCAAAGAACCTAGAAAAGGAGGAACTTTAGAGGATTTACACTAACCAACTTCAAGATTTACTCTAAAGCTATACTCATCAAGACTCTGTAGTACTGGTAAAAGAATAGAAAAATAGGTTAACGCCAGACTCATAAAATAATCTGATTCTCAACCAAGGGACCACAACAATCCAGTGGGGAAAAGAAAATCTTTTTAACAAATGATACTAGAGCAATTGAATATCCATATAGGGAAAAAATGGGACTCAACCACTACTATACATCATATATAAAAATTAATTTGAGTTGGATTATAAATCTAAACATAGAAGCTAAAACTATAAATTTTCTGTAAGAAAATAGAAGAATATCTTCACAAGTTGGGGATAGGCAAAAATTTGTAAAATAGAACACAGAAATCAATAACCATAAAAGAAAAAAATTAATAAATTAGACCACCAAAATTAAAAATGTCTGTTTATCAAATTCAACATTTGGAAAATGAATAGGCAAGCCACATACTGGGAAAAATAATTTCAAAGCACATGCCTAACAAAGGACTTATATTCAGAATATATGAAGTATACCTACAACTTAATGATAAATTGAACAACTCAATTTTGGGTGGGGAGGCACATAGGAAATAACAATTAAATACCATGTGGGATCCCAGATAAAATTCTGGAACAGAAAAAGTATAGGAGACTGTAGTATTTGAACAAAGTCTATAGTTTAGTTAATAGTATTGTGTCAGTGTTAATTTCCTGGTTTTGATCACCATACTATGTTTACATGTGATGTTAATGTTAGAAGAAATTGGATGAGGCATATACAGGAACTCGGCACTATTTTTGCAACTTTTATGTAAGTTTAAAATTAGTTCAAAATAAAAAAGCTTTTTAAGATCTTTTTTAAAAGATTTGAACACTTTATAAAGGAAGATATATGAATGGCCAATAGCACATGAAAAAATGCTCAAGTTAGTCATTAGAGAAATGCAAATTAAAACCACAATTCCAACACAATCCAATAGAATAGCTAAAATGAAAAAGACTGCTAACACAAAATGGTCTCAAGGAAGCAGAGCAACCATAATACTCACACATTTCTGGTGGGAACATAAAGTGGTATGACCACTTTGGGGAAATGTCTCACAGTTTTTTATAAAATTAAATATATGCCTACCCTATCACCCAGGAATTTTACTTCTACCGATTTATCCCCCAAAATGAAAACATACATCCACAAAAAAGATACATACTATAATAGAATGATAATAGAATGATAACAGCAGTTTTACTCATAACAGCCCCAAATGGGAAACATTCCAGGCGTCCATCAACAAGAGAATAGCTAAATAAACTGTGTTATTTTCATGCAATGTAATACTACTCCTCAACTGAAAGGAATAGACCTACTAAAACAGTCAACAACACAGATACATCTCAAAAATACTATGTTGAGTGAAAGAAGTCTTATGTAAAAGAATAAACACTGTACCGATTCATTCATATAAAGTTTTAGAGCAGGCAAAACTAATATGTAGTGGGAAAAAGACCAGAAGGGTGATTGCCTCAGGAGTTGTGGCAGTGGTCATTGACTAGAAAGGGGCATCAGGGAACTTTCAGGGTCATGACCATGTTCTATGTCTTGATAGGGGTTTGGGTTACACAGGTGTATGCATGTATCAAAATTTATCATGCAATACACTTGAACTTGGTGCATTTCACTGTGTGTAAATTTTACCTAAAAAAAAACCCATAAATAAATATTGAACTCTAGTTAATGATGTACATGCTGAAATTGAATAATTAAGTATACTGATACTTTCAACTTACTTTGACATGCATTTATTAGAAAAATAAATTGATGGATAGTTAGAGGAACAGGCAGACAGACAGATACGTGACAAAGCAAATACAGCAAAACGTGAATTTTAAAATCTAGATTGTGGGCATGTGGATGTTCAATGTATAATTCTTTAAACTTTTCTGAATGTTTGAAATTTTGCAGTGTTGGGGAAAAAAAATAAAGGCAGAACTAATTTTTTAAAAGGTGAATTTATTTTACATAGCAGACAGCGTGGTACAACATGTTTGAAGTTGAATGGTGAATAATTACTTCTTGGCATGCTGTCAGTGAATCAATAGCACTTTGTTTATAAAGAGTAATAACTAACTTACAAGGAGGTCTTACTTACACCCACATTATTTTTAACACTTGGGATGGGTTATCTCAGTTAATCCTCACAGTAGCCATTCCCTCCACTAATCCATATGGCAGTGCACTGCAAATTAGAATACACTCTTTCCTTGAGACACTTTACTGCTGTCCACTGGAAAATTGTCATTATAACTCCACATATCTATACTAGCTTAGAAGGAAATGATTCCTGGGGTTAAGCAATGCACGGCTTGCACAACATTAACTGGTGGCCCTGACAAGAGTCATATGAAGTATAATTACTATCCCCAGGGTTAATATTTAGCAAGCCATTTAAAATATTGAAATATTTACAGGTGGTAAAAACTGAAAACTTGTGCCCCCTCTGTGTCCTCAGCCACTCTGGTCATCTGGACTCTTCCCTTAGAACCTGCTGCATCTCCCCATGTTCAATAACTAAAGGATTAGCAGAGGTCCCCCAGCTCCCTGCCTTAGGGCTACAGCCTATGTCCACTGCAATTGGTCTAACTAGTCAGCATCTGTGAAGAATTATTGCAGTTTAATAGTATACCTGATTATCCCTGATTTACTGTTGAGCAAACTGAGGGACACGAAATAAAGTAATCTATCAGAAATCTCAAAGCTAATAATCTGTAGAAACAAGATTTGGATTTAGTAGTCTGACTTCATACTTGCTGCTATACCTCATGGTCTCAACATCAAAACTCTCAAAGTAAGACTTATCCCAGATTGTCCTCCTGGCCTGCCTTGATCAGCCCTGGTGTCCAGCTCCGTGAATTATCCTAAAATGTACTGGTGTCTGGTGACTCTAACCAGAGGGAAGGCCCCATGGGAAACACTGAGTGAACAGGCTCCCTCACCTGGCCCTTAGGCAGAAACACTCGGATATAATAACTGCCATGAGTCTGGGTTCACTGGTGCTACATGCATAGCTTAGGCTGCCTGTCAGACCAGGGAGGACTAGAATGCAAGCTTATCAACCCCAATTTAACTTGGTGTGGACAGGCAGCAATTTCCAGGTGCCTCAGGTACATGCTGCTCTTGAAAGTGTTTGAAAACCCTGTGGCATGGCCCCCAGAAGCTCTGGGATCCTCAAATGAAACAGTCCCCAGTGGCTTCATGATCTCTTTCCTCAGAATGGGTGAGTCTAACGAGCCCAACCTAACCCTTCCTCATGCTAATCAGGACTAGAGCTGATCTAACAGGAGAATACAAGATGTGATTGCTGTCCTCAGGGACTGCACATGGCATCACAGCCTACAGTGAACACAAGAGGATCATGAATAACCAACACAAGATTCTTCATCTTTCCCAGAACAAGACTAGGTCAATTTTTTTAGGACAGACTTTGTAGTGGCTACTGTTTCTGCCAATCCAGCATACCACATCCCTTTCTTATAGTAACAAGCCACAGAGATGCTCTTGGGATTCTAGCTGGGCCAATCAGAATCCTTCCCTGGGATCTTTTCCCTCTATGATTACAAAGCTGTAAGGATATAAGCCCAAAGCTTGTATAGATCATATTCCAACTTTACCTGATGCCCCATCAGTGTCCTCTAGGAGTGAAGGAAGGCAACAAATAGGGCAGAGAGAAGCAAAGATAGAAATAAAGAGAGAAAAACAGAGAGAAATCCCGGAGAGCTTTCAACTTTCTTATTCCAAGTAACCCAAAGTGTCAGCTCTTGCCCTCCCCATAATTTGGCTATGAGAGTCTACACAACCCCTTTCCCTTTAGGGTTGACCTAAGCTGAGTTGGGTTTCTATCACTTACATTCAAAGAGCTTTGACTAATATAGTTGCATCACACGCCTATAGACATTTGGAGTCAATCCATTAATGCTACAGGGGTGGGGGGCTTACTTCCTAGTAGCATTTAAACTAGAATTTGGCCTTGAAAAATGGCCCAATTATTTATCTATTGAATTTACTTATCTCTCAAAATTAGATAAGTAAAATGAAGAGGTGAGAGCAATCCACACAGACTTGAATAATGGCAGTGCAATTGCAATACAAATATAAATTCAGCAGCTACCGTGATGCTTAATGAGCAGAAAATTCTCAAAAAAAATACTTACTAGAATAATTAATAAGCAAATTCATGAAGGAATGAGTATAATATGGGAAATAGAAATACATGCCTACCCAACTGCCTAGTAGCAACACATATGAACACACACCCATCAGAAAACTGACAGGACTGTACAGAATACATGAAATAAGCTACATAAAAGACCAAACAGGAAATTATTCTATTTCTTTTGAGGCAAATGTTAAATATTAACCATTTATTAAATCAACATAGAAAATAAAGCCTAGGTGTGCTATCTTACAGAGGAATCTAACACTGCTCTGTCTGAGTAATCTGTACCTTCACCCCCAATAATTCTCACATTTATGCCTATGAAAAAAATGGATAATTTCATGTAAAAAAGAGGTAGTAGTAGAAGAGTCGTGAGCAGATAGGGAACAGAGAGAAAAATGTATTTAATGAAGAGCTATCTGCTCTGCAGGATGGGTAGTTAATTAGCATGAGTGGATGAGTGTGGGAGGCTAGGAGGCAGGTGGGGCAGGAATCCAGACCCATTAGCAATGTGACCAGAGGGGAAAGGATGAAGGCAGGAGATATTTGAAAGAAAAAAAAAAATACCAATGTTACTGATCGGGAATGAAGAGCAAAAGAGAAGGAAGTGGGGAAGATCTTGAGCCCTTATAGCTAAAAATTTCCACCTAAAATGTCACTATCTTGTCCCAGTTTCATCTCCCAGACAAGAGAAAGGGCAAATAACAATCTATTCTGAAATTCCCCACAAGTCAGCCACTCAGAACACTGGAGCTAAAACAACTGTCATTGTGAAGGACTTTTTGTGGCCTTATGTTCAAAAAAGAGGAAGAAAGATAAGAATTACTGCTCAGAGCCACTTTGCTGTTACCCACAAACTGGCAGTAATTTACTGCGTGTGCCCAGCTGCCAGCTGAGTTGTTTGTTTTCCATATAAACCTCCTATCTTCACACTGGACCAAACAGAGCTTGAAAAAAGTCCCCTCTGTGGGACAAAATATGTTTATGATCAACTGACAGGAAAAATCAAAACACCACATTGCTGTAGGAAAAATACTCACCTTCTTTTGGACAACTTCACCCCTCTGATCCCTGATGACTGTTCCCTATCCCCATCCAGGCAGACTGTTGCCCGTGGAACTGCTGGTGGTCTACCCGCTACCACGTCCTGCCCCCCGTGCTGCCCTCCTTACTGACAGAAGGCCATGGGCCCAACTAAAAGACTACATTTCCCAGTCTCCCTTGTAGCTGATATGCTTAAAGGAAGCTGACTCTGCGGTGGGCTGTGACCTTTTCACTCTTCCCCCTTTCCCTTTCCTGCCACCAAAAAGTCAAAGAAGAGGCTGAAGTTCCGGTAGTCATCTGGGACCATGAGATGCCATCGGAAACGCATGCTAACAAGATAGAGCAGAAAGGTAGGGAGCCTAAGTCCCTCAAGACTGAAGCGTTGCCATAGCACCCTTGGAGCTGCCTCACTGGGTGTCTGTTATTGTACCTTTCACCTCGTTGCATCCACCCCTGTTGAGAGGGGCACTTCATAGATTTTGAAACTGAACTGCAGAGAGGTTTAAGTCTCACAGCCTATCAGAGTCTTGAACTCAGGGCCCCAAGTGTCCGATGCTTTCTATATCAGAAGGACTTGACTAAAAGGTCCTAGAGGTAGCTTTCAGCTACAGAACACCATGGATCAATTTCAGTTCAGTTTTCTCACTCATCCTGCCTCAAGTTCCCCTTAGAAGGGTCTTGCACCACACCCAGGTGCTTCCCATCAAACACCAAATGTCTGTTCTACCCTGTGAGAAAGAAACATATAAACCCTACCATCAAGAGGAGCGAGGCCATAAACAGGTGCTACGGATATAAAGTTCTATGACTGTGCTTTAAAAAACAGGGCAGCCCTTCTCTATTCACATCAGAAAAATGGGAAAGCTGAGTGGTCTCCTCAGAAGGAAACAGAAGTGATTTCATCAGTAGAGAGTGTGATGCCCCCATGACAGGGCCCTGAGGGCCTTTCACTTTTCTTAGAAAAAGCCATGGCAACAGCAAATTGGATGCCACACTACCAGTGATCCATTCAAAAACAAGGACTGCAGCCAAAGTTCCAAATACCAGAGACTAAAATCATCTGTCTTTCTAAGGGAATACCTCCATCTTTAAACCCTATTGCATTGTGCTGTACAGGGCATTCTCTGTCCTAGTTTGTGGGGGTTACAAAACAATTAACAAAATAGCTTAAATTTACAGTTTGCCCTTGAACAATGCAGGGGTTAGGGGTACTGACCCCCCACACAGTTGAAAATTCACATATAACTTCTGACTCCCCAAAAACTTATAGTAGCCTACTGTTAACCAGAAGCCTTACCAATAAAAAACAGTTGATTAACACATATTTTGTATGTTATATGTATTATATACTGTATTATTACAAAAAGTAAGCTAAAGAAAAGAAAATGTTATTAAGAAAGTCATAAGGAAGAGAAGATATATTTACTATGTGTTAAGTGGAAGCGGATCATCATAAAGGTCCTCATCCCCTTTGTCTTCCCGTGGAGTAGGCTGAGGAGGAGGAGGAAGAGGAGGGGTTGGTCTTTCTGTCTCAGGGGTGGCAGAGTTGGAAGAGGTGGAGGAGGTATAAGGGGAGACAAGAGAGACAGGCACACTCAGTGCAACATCTATTGAAAAAAATCCACATAAAAGTAGACCTGTGAAATTCAAGCCCACGATGTTTAAGGGTCAACTGTATATTCATTTCCTATTCCATACTTCTCCCCTGGCCCATATTTTTCTCTCCCCCAAATACACTCCCGCTCCCCAAAAATGTGTTGGAGATGTGTGTGTTAAAAATTAAAAAAAAAAAGTTGTACTAATTTACAGTCCCACCAGCAGTGAATGAGTGTTCCTGTCTGTCCGCATCCATGCCAACATTTGTTATTTTGGGACTTTTTGATATAAGCCAATCCCACTGGAGTTAAGTGATAGCTCATTGTGGTTTTGATTTGCATTTCCCTGATGATTAGAGAAGTTGAGCAATTTTTTATATGTTTGTTGGCCATTATTCTGCCTTCTTTTGAAAAGTTTCTGTTCATGTCCTTTGCCCACTTTTTAACAGGGTTGTTTGCTTTTTTCTTGCTTATTTTCCTAAGTTCTGTATAGATTCTGGTTATCAGCCCTTTATCAGATGTGTAGCATGCAAATATTTCCTCCAATTCTGTATGTTGTCTGTTCACTCTAATGATAGTTTCCTTGGCTGTGCAGAAGCTTTTTAATTTGATCAGGTCCCATTTATCTATTTTTGTTGCTGCTGTGATTGCTTTGGGGTACAACCTCTACAGAAAGTAATATGGAGATACCTCAAAGGACTAAAAGTAGAACTACCATTTGATCCAGCAATCCCACTACTGGGTATTTACCCAAAGGAAAAAAAGACATTCTATAATAAAGACATCTGCATAAGAATGTTTGTAGTAGGACACAATTCACAATTGCAAAGACGTGGAAACAACCCAAATGCCCATCAATATGTGAGTGGATTAATAAAATGTGTTATATGTATACGATGGAGTACTACTTAGCCATAAAAAACAATGGTGTATTAATTACTCTGGTATTATCCTGGATGGAGCTAGAGCCCATTCTTCAAAGCGAAGTATCACAAGAATGGAAAAACAAGCACCACTGGTACTCAAACCATCAAATTGGTACTAACTGATCAATACTTATGTGCACACATGGAAATAATATTCATCAGGGGTCAGGCAGGTGGGAGGGGGGTTGAGGGGATGGGTAAACTCACACCTAATGGGTGCAGGGTGTACTGTGTGGGGGATGGGCACAATTGTAGCTCTGACTTGGACAGTGCATAGGCAATATATGTAACCAAAGTGTTTGTACCCCCATAATATTCTGAAATTTAAAAATAAAAAAGGGGAAAAATAAATTTAAAAAACGTAAAAAGAGGCTGTGTATAGTGGCTCACACCTGTAATCCTAGTGCTTTAGGAGGCTGAGGCAGGAGGATTGCTTAAGCCCAGGAGTTTGAGGCTGCAGTGAGCTATGATCATGTCACTGCACCCCAGCCTGGACAACAGAGCAAGATCCCATTTTGAAAATAAATACATACATAAATGCATAAGAAAATAAAAATTTAAGGGAAGAAAGGAGTATGGCCTTCAAAAAACTAAGAGCTGTTTGAAAGTGAAGAGCAAGGTGAATTTAAGCTGTGGGAAATAATGCTGGGCCCAGAATGAAATGCACCCAAAAAGCAGCTGGCCTGGCTTCTTGTGCTGCCATTGATGTGTTCTGGAGGCTTATGAGAAGTTCTCAGAATGTAGAGTGATTTGCTCTTGAGGAGGCCTAATTAATAGCTGCCTCCTAATACCAGCCCTTCTAAGGGTTTTTAGATCAAAGTTTAGTAATTGCTTAAGGGCAAAAACAAATACAGCAAATGCTAGACACCACCTGAGTGTGTGTTTCCTGTGGGCTGTCTGTCTGGAGTAAAACTGCCTAATGGGCAGATTGGTGTTAGAAAGAACGAACTGATTCAGCTTGTAACCTTAAAATTTTTTTTTTCTTTTCTCACTACTTTATTCATAAAATATTTTTGGAATATCTATGGCATGCACAGTACTGCATCTTGTGCTGGGGCACCAAGGTGAAAAAGCCTAGGCCATACTCAGTTCTGTGACTCTACTGGTGAAAATATTTTACCAACTTCTACACAGTGAAGTACAAAAACCTTACATGCTTTTACTTCCTTCACCCTCTCCCATGTATGACGTAATTGTCTTAAATAGTTCCTCTACATACATTTAGAACCACATTAGATTGTGTTATAATTTTTGCTTCAATAGTCAAACATGATTTAGAAGACTCAACAGGAGAAGAAAAGTGTACTGTATGGACACATATTTTTGCTTACTATGTTCTTTCCTCCTTCCTGATGTTCTAAGTTTCCTTCTTTTATGATTTCCTTTAGAGATTTCTGTTTAGAGAATTTCTTTTAGCCATTTTTTTTTAGATTAGGTCTGCTGGTGACAAATTATCTTAGTTTTCTTTCATCTGAAAATGTCTTAATTTTCCCTTCATTCCTAAATCATATTTATGCTGGATATAGAATTCTGGGTTGATAGTTCCTTTCTTTCAGCACTTGAATAATTGAGCCACTTCTTCTGGCCTTCATGGTTTTTCGTGGGAAAGTCACTATCACTCAGATTGTTTTCTCCTATAAGCAAAACTCTCTCAGTGCTTTAAGACTTCGTCTTTAGTTTTCAGAAGTGTGACTATGTTGAATCTTAGCATGGGTCTCTTTAATTTAGCCTGTTTGGGGTTTACTCATCTTCTTGAATCTATATAGTTTTATGTTGTGTGTCAAATTTGGGATATTTCCAGCCATGATGTCTTTGCATACTTTCAACTGCACCCTCATTCTCTTCTCTCTTCAGGATTTGATGACATGAATGCTGGTCTTTTGTTGTAGTTCCACAGGTCATTGAGGCACCGTTCTTTGTTTGTTTTATATCAATCTTTTTTCTCCCTGTTCAGAATTTCTATTGTTCTGTTTTCAAGTTCACCTATTCTTTCTTTTATCGTCTTGATTCTGCTGTCAAGCCTACCCATTGAAATTTCTGTTATTGTATTTTTTTGGTTCTAAAATTTCCATTTGGTTCTTCTTTATATCTTACATTTTAATTTTTCAGAGATTTTCTATTTTTTGCTGAGACTTTCTATTTTTATTTGTTTCGAGTACGTTTGTAACTGCTTGTTGAAGTACTTTTATGGGGACTACTTTAAAATCTTTCTAAGATAATTTTAACATCTGTGTCATCTTGGGTTTGGCATCAGTTAACTGTCATTTCTCAGATAAAGTTCTTAGTATGGTAAGTGATTTTAGAGTGAAACCTGGACATCATGAGTATTATGTTGAGACCAGATCTTAATCAAACCCTGTCTCAGCAGGCTTTCTCTGATGCCACTCTGGCAGGTTGAAGAGAAAGGCACCACGCTGCTGCCTGGTTGGGTGGAAGTTTAGGTTCCCCACTCATCTCCGTAGATAGCCAGTGGGTAGGAGAATCTCCTTGGTACTTCTGGGCAAGGGTGGGGGTTCTGGCTGATGCCACCCTAGTGCCACATTATTCCTTAAGTCCCAAATCCCCTAGTCCATACAGTTTCTTCTGTCCACCTTTCAGACCCTTGTGTTTGCTTTATATATAATGTCCAGGTGTTTTAACTGTACTTAGCAGGAGAATTAGGGGAAAGTACTTGTAGCCCATTTTTTGAAAGTGGAAGTACCTAATCCTTTTGGATAGTGTTCTTTTGTTAAAATTGTAATCCTTTACTTTACTTTTTGAACACCCAAACACACACTTTTTGTACACAGTAGCTTGTCATTTTCTTTCTACAGTCTTTGCCTATGTTTTTCTGCAGTTTGCAGTTAGTGTTGACTTCTGCTCATGTGTCTGTTTCCTTACATGTTTGCTTGATTTTATTCCAATCTTATCATTACCATTTAACTTTGAGAATCCTGAGGGGCTTAGATTGAGATGATTTGTCTTGATTTCTGCTGGGTGCTAGGGAGCAGTTGCCAACCTGGACACATTTTTAATTAATTTCTTGGACTGGGGGTTTCTCAGACTGTGAGTGTGGTGTAAATTCAAATTCTAAAACTATACGAATGTAGGGTCATAATTACAAGCCAGTAGGGAAGACTATTAATTTTAATATTATTGATTTTGTTCTACCCAATATCATTAATCCTCTCTCTGACCCCTCACTCATGGATGAAGGCCAGGACCCATCGGGATGGCCCAACGATGCCAGAACTTGGGGATACTGTCTCCACCATCTAGCCTCTGTTTTCGGAGATGTGTGTTTCATTGTCTCCTTCATCCTTTCCTGAGAAAAGAATTTTGCTCAAAAAACGTTTTCATACAGTTTCAGAAACTCCATTAATTCTTTTACTAGCATGTCCTCCAAAGAAGATGGTCTCTGCTTTTAAATAATCAAGGATATTTATTTTTCCCAAATATATTTCCTTCTTCAAATAGGAGAGTCATGTTCTCTATCTATGCCATGGTTGGGGTACAAGTTCAAGGTAACCCAAGAGCTTGGGGTTTGAGGAGGAAAGGGCCAGCTTCAGCTTTAACTGAGTGCCCACTGTGGCTTCCAAAGGGTGGCCAGGTGCATGGGGGGAGGCTGAGAGGATTTCTGCATACCCATCACCATCCCAGGTTCCTTCACTTCTGTCTGCTAAGGTGACCTATTTTTTTAAGTACGTAATCATTTTGTGAAACTGTCCCAAAAAAAAAAAAAAAAAGACAAGGAAAAGTACTATAAAAAAGGCATTTAGGGGCTTGCCAAAGTCAGAAAATCAAGTAAAGACCTTACCCTAAGACCTATCTCAGCCACTCCTCCCTTTACCCCCAACCTCGTTCCCTCACTACTTTGGACTTTATATAGCTGTAGGGTAGGGTGGTGTTACATGCCCACCCAGCTTGCAGGAAGGGCAAGAAATAAATAGCTTCATATTTCACAAAAAAAATAGAAACTAGAAGTTTGGGGATGGCTAGGCCCTGAGTTCAGAAGTTAGTGAACAGTCTCAGACTCTGAATCTTTTATTGGGAAATAGCTCTCACTGGCCCCTAGGAACCTGATCTCTTCCTGAGGAAGGCTGGGAGGTGGGATCTGCTCCCACCTCTCAGCTTAACATTAATGAAAATAGGTAGCAGTTCCACACCTGTCCTTTCTCCACCCTTCTTCATACTTCATAGCAGAAGTGAAACACAGGACTCTGAGCTCTGTGGGTGTATAGGTGGGGGAGCCGGCAGGGTGGCTGCTCTGTGGGACTTGTTTACTCCCTGCCCCAAGAGAAAAGTGTTCACCAGCGACCCACCTTTGCTTTCTATCTCAATACCAATAAGCCTACAAGCAGCTTTGTGTGAGTGATACTGTATTCCTCCTCCTGTTAGTGTCAGGAATTGTGGAACATCTGGGATTTTACCCTTCTTGCAAGCTAACAAGGTAGCCTGCCACAGTTCATGGATGCTGGAAGAAGACACAAGATTTCTGGATCAGAGACAAAAGACTGTTACTCACAGCACAGCTAGCAGCATGAGCTCCATATTTTGCTTCAGTTTCCCCACACATACACACAAAGCCACAAGTCCCATGAGGGAGATGTGAAACAGCCCAAATGGATACTACACATACCTAGATGGATACTGCACATGCAACAGGTTTACATCACAACTAAGGAACCCTGATCTTAGGAAACCCCTAATCTTATAAGGGGGCTATTAGCAAATCTGCCCAATCTTTGCCCCAGAGGGAGACGTTATTTTTATTGTACTGGTCGGGAAACAAAGCTGCCCTCTGCCCAGGAGGGAGATAGTATCTCTATCCTCTAAGGCTGTTCACATGGACTAGGCATCTAAGGCGTCATTACCTGGAAATCGCTATGCAATCCCACCTTTCTCCCTTGCTTTTTGGGCATTCTCTCCATCAACGTAGCAAAGCACAAAACAGTCTTTTTTAAGGGTTACACAGAAAACATATTCATCTCTAATTTGAACAAACCATCATCTAATTAAATAATTTAGATTGAATATGTTAATACAGAGATCTTTTTTTAAAAGGATAATTACAAAGGGACTTCAAGAGGATAATTACAAATGGGAAATGTTGAATATGAATAAAATTCCTATTTTCCTTAATTACTGAAACCTTCTCCTGACAAGAGTCTGAAACCATCTATATTTAAATATTGTATGCCATGAGGGTGTCTCCAGGCATTGGGGAAAATATGATTAAGTTGTTGGTGAGGCATTGTCCTCAGTCCTTTTCCAGGCATGCAAATGCAGAGGCTTCTGTGCTGTGAGGGGTAACCCAAACTGATTCACAAGACCTGGTTCTGAATTAGAGTTCCCAGGGAGTCTGGCTGGACCCTCTGACCATTGCTGTCAGCAACTTGGTTGCACTGCCTCGTTTTTATAAGCTGAGCATGTAACAGAGGGAATGGCCTGAAAAAAACATGGCAAAGTGGTTTTTGTCTCTTTAAAACATCCCCCACTCCTTTTGGAGAACCAAAATCTGCATCCCTGCCTCAGGCCACTGGTCAGGAGGGGCAGAAGAATGTCCTTTGTTCTCTGTGCTACAGGAGATGGCTCAGCAGAACTG
The DNA here is from genome assembly GCA_023783475.1 of Daubentonia madagascariensis. Lineage (NCBI taxonomy): Eukaryota > Metazoa > Chordata > Mammalia > Primates > Daubentoniidae > Daubentonia > Daubentonia madagascariensis. Next base: position 10,296,879 of record JAKFHU010000747.1, on the reverse strand, counting down.
TCCGGGCAGAGGCCTGGTCCAGCCCTGAGGTCTGGGCAGATTGTCTTCCCTGGAGATAGGACGGATCAGAATCATCAACTGCAGTTGAACAGCAATTATCTGAAGCTGAAAACCTCCCTTTAAAAAGCTCTGTATTTCTGCTTATGATTAGGACGATGGCATTTTAGACAGGAGTCTCCATCCTCCTCATTTGCCCCCAAATTAATAAATTGCTCTTTCCTTCTCTTCATACCACATGTGCTCATACTTCTGATGCAGCCTCGGGGACAAGGGCCAAGCTTTCAGTAACAAGCAAATGCCTACAGACTTCTAGCTAGAAGTAAAACTTCTGGAGAGTTGTTTCAACCCAGTCTCATGGGATCTCAGCAGAGGAGGTGGTACCAGAGGAAACGATCTGTCCAACAATTCTGACAGGGTTCTGTACATCAAGTTCTCAATATTTCTCAAACTGTGGTCTGGGTCTACTACAACTTCCCTGATGGATCAAAAATATATAAAAATGCAAGTCATTTTGATCCTGTAAGAATGCTGCTTAAATCCACAGACTCCCAGTATTTACCTGTGTGAAAGAGCTCCTTAAAAATATTCATGGAGTTATTGATTGTGACTAAAGTTTTGAAATTAGCAGATCACTAGAGTTTACGAAATGCACTAATTCAGCATTCTGAGAAGTCTAGCTGCCACGCAACTCTTGGAAAAGCTTCTGTTGCTACATCTGTGAGGAAGATGTTTCTTTGTATTAGGTGTAATCAATATTGTTTTGAGTTGGTAGCAGAGTGTGGTTGAGAGAGTAGGCTTTAGGCTGGATACAGTGGCTCACACCTGTAATCCTAGCACTCTGGGAGGCCAAGGTGGGAGGATCACTTGAGCTCGGGAGTTCAATACCACCCTACGCAAGAGCAAGACCCCATCTCTACTAAAAAATAAAAATAGAAAAAAATTAGCTGGGCATGGTGGCACACATCTGTAGTACCAGTTATTCAGGAGGCTGAGGCAGGAGGATCACTTGAGCCCAGGAGTTTGAGGTTGCAGTGAGCCATGATGACACCACTGCACTCTAGCCGGGGCGACAGAGGGAGACCCTGTCTCAAAAAAAAAAAAAAAAGAGTAGGCTTTGGAGTCCAACTTACCTATATCTGAATTCTGGCTCTCTCCTGTGCTAACTGTGTGACCTTGAGAAGTGACTTAATTTCTCTCTATGTCTTTATTTCATGTGTGTAAAGTGGGAATAATAACAGTACCCACCTCATGTGTTATTGAGTAGACTAAAGGGCATAATTCCATATGCATATAAAATGCTTAGCATAGTAACTAGTCCATAAGGCTCAATAAATGAAATTGTAACTCCATGACGTTTCCAGTTGCAGCTATTCTTGTGTCAATATTATTTTAGTAACACTACTATTAAGTTTTACTTTTGTCTTCCTTTTTCTGTTGTGTAATTACTGCATTGTTACCATTTTGTTTTTAAATAATTACTGCATTTTTCCATCTTGGTCTTGCTCATTTACTCTACCACTCATTTATTCTTTCCACTGGGAACAGGGAAAGGAAGGGGTAGAGGGACCCTGGAGGCTACTGCTCCCAGGTTGCCACCCCATCCTGTCTGCCTCAGACAGATGTGCAGCACCAAGTCCCTGTGGCCTGCTGGTGTGCACCCCGGAGGCCAGCCCAGGAGGGGGAAGCAGGCTGGGCACAGATGGGACCAGCCAGCACACACTCGGGAGTGTGTCCACACACACTCTCTCCTTAGGCATGGAACAAAGTGCCAGACAGTCATCATCAGCACTCAGGGGAAACCAGAGTTAACTTTCTGGTTTCTAGGAAGGTTCTGATAAAGGCCAGAGGAATCCATCTGCCTTTGACTTCAAAAAGATTCTGAAAAATCATCCCTTTTTACTTTAGTTCAGGAAGATTCCCTGACACAGCTTTTCTTTAATTTCACTGTCATTCAAACCACCAGCTTAAAACTCGGAAAAGTAAAGGCGCTACTGGTTTCCTTCCCAAGCTGGGTTCAGTGGCATGGGCCATAGACCCAGCTACTCAGGATGCTGAGGCAGGAGGATCGCTTGAGGCCAGGAGTTCTAGTAAAGCCTGGGCAACACAGCGAGACCCTAAAAATAACAATAACAAAAAAACTTCCTCACGGTTTCTCTCCTCATCTTGCTTCCCACAAGTGCCCCTTCCGAGGTGAGCGCTTATGCAGACTTACACATGATGTGCTAAAGGCACCATAGTTTTTAAGGTCAGAAAACCCTGGTTTCAATACTTAGTGTGCTACTCTCTAGTTATATGATCTAAGGCAAATCGCTTTACCTTTCCAAGACTTCATTTTCTCAGCTGCAAAATGAGAATAAGAAGGCCCGACTCACAGGGTCGTCATGAGGATCTGGTGGAATAATGTACGTGGCGGCAGCTAGCTAGCACATGGTGGCACTCAGCAATGTGATTTTTGTGCATGCACAGCCACACATACACGCACATAACACTCATACTCACTCAATAAGCCTCTTTGGTTTCATTTGACCATCTGACACTGTGATATAAGAAGAAGCATATTTGGTCTTTGTCCCCAGTTCATGGCACAAAGCTGCTAAAATGCTTGGGATTTCCTGAGAGATAGGAGTGTCTTTTGTTCTTACTATGAGCCCCTCTTGACCATACCTGAGTTTATGCTAATGAGGTGACTTGGGGCGGGGCCCCTAGAAAGCCCCAGGATGGGGCTGGTCACCAGAAAGACCAAGTGGTTAGAGGGTTAGAACATTTAGCCCCACCCATCAACCTCCTGGAAATGGGGGGTGGCTGGAGATTAACCTCTAGAAAAACTCTTGAGGAGATTTGTGAGCTTCTGGGTTGGTGAACACATGTAGGTGTGGGAGATTGGCATGGGCAGAGGGTGAGGAGGCTCGGAGCCTCCCTCCTCTACCCCCAATACCTCGCCCTGTGCATCTCCTCCCTCTGGCTGCTCCTGAGTTATATATGCTTTATAACAAACCAGTAAATGTAAGCAAAGTATTTCCTTGAGCTCTGTAAGCCATTCTTGCAAATGATTGAACTCAAAAAGGGGATCATACGAATCTCCGATTCATAGCCAGTCAGCTGGAGTAGGGAAGACCTGGACTTGCAATTGGCATTTGAGGTGGGGGCAGTCTTGTGGGACTGAGCCCTACAATGTGTGGGATCTGACATTAACTCCAGGTATATAGTGTCAGAATTGAATTGAATCACTTGAAGGTAGTCGGAAGCAGTGTGTGAGATCCCATAGACCCATATTCATCTCTTTTACACAATCATGATAAAGCGATGAGGCTGACTATTTAACCCAGTAGATCAGAGCTGCTACACCCAGATGAGTAGTGGCCCTTCCCATGAGTCCCTGCAGGGACTTCCTATTGTCCTACCCCAGTCACTTTTGTAACTCTCCTTACAGAGCACATTCTTTGGAATACCCCCAGTAGAGGAAAACCTTCCTCTTTTTTGGGTGGATACATACAATTTTTTAAACTTTTTATTTTGAGATAATTGTAGATTCACATGGAGCTGTAAGAAATAATACAGACAGATCCTGTCTATTCTTTATCCAGTTTCTCCCAATAGTAACATCTTGCAAAACTGTGGTACAGTATCACAACCAGGATCTTGACACTGATACTGTCAAGATACAACTACGTTTCCATCACCACAAGGACTGTCATGACATCTTTTTACAGTCATACACACACACACACACACCGGAGTCCTTAACCCCAGGCAACCACTAATCTGTTCTCCATTTCTATAATTTTGTCATTTCAAGAACGTTATAGACATAGAACATACAGTATGTAACCTTTAAGATTGGCTTTTTTCACTCAACAAAATTTCCTAAAGATTCATCCAAGTTGTTGCATTTATCAGTAGTTCATTATTTTTATTGCTGAGTATATTCTGTAATAAGGATGTACCACAGTTTGTTTAATCATTCATCTATTGAAGGACATCTGAATTGTTTCTAGTTTGGAGCTATTATGCATAAAGCTACTACTAACATTCATGTACAGGTTTTAAATTCCTCTGGGATAAATGCACAAGAGTGTAATTACTAGGTTGTATGGTAGTTACATGCTTAGTTGTATAAGAAACTGCCAAACAGTTTTGGAGAATGGATGTACCAGCTTATATTTCCCCAAAGTATTATTGATCCAGTCTCTCTGTATTCTCACCAGGCACTACTTTTTATGTTAGCCATTATGATAGGTGTGTAGTGATATTTCACTGTAGTTTTATAAATAATTTGTTTTTCCCTAATGGCTAACGATATTAAATATCTTTTCATGTGCTTATTGCCATCTGTATATCTTCTTCAGTGAAGTGTCAGTTCATGTGTTTTGCCTATTTTCTAATTAGGTTAGACAATTTGCTGCTTTTTTACTGGTTATAATTTTTTATTAAGTAATTTGAGCTAAATGTTGTGAATACCGTAAGTAGTTTCTGAGTAGTATCATTTTGCACTCCACCAAACACACCAGTGTATGTGCACACATAGAAATGCATGTACACAATAAAAAATGTGCCTATGAATCAATGAGCCTCTTTTTCTTATAAGGATCTTAAATGGGCTCAAAGAAGTCAAAACATACACTGCTGAGGTTTTTAGACTGTTTTAAATCATAGATCTCTTGGCGAATCTGACTATAATGGACTTTCTCTCCACAAAAACACACATACAACACAGAATTACCTTCAATTTTACAGGGTTCTTGGGGCCATTGAAGTCAGCAGTGAACCCTAAGTTAAGAAAACCTAGTTTACAGAATGGCTAAATGGTTGACGAGAAATGGCTTTGAAGAAATCCACACCAACCTGAAGTTATAGCTTCAGAGGAGGTTTCAAACAGTGGGAGTCAGTCTCAGGTGAGTATCAAAATTACCGTAGTTTATTAAACAGATACCTGACCCACCTCCAGATCTGACCCAGTATGTCCGGGATGGAGCAATGTATTTTACACAGCTCACAAGCCAGGGCTGGGAAGCCCGGCTAGATTAGACAACCCTCAGCATCCACCCTCCTTCCCTAGTGGGCATTTCCTTTTACTTCAAGGACTCAGGGAGGCAGATTACATGATCTCCAGAATATAATTCTGTTTGCACTGAAAAGGGAATTTTCCCTTTAGACTCTGACGTAAATACACTCAGGATATCCTTCATCTCCTATTCTCATGACAAATGCAGCTCCAAAGTGCCACCAAGGAAACTCTAAAATCTTTAAGACTGTTATGGGGGCACTTCTCCAGTTTCTCTATTCTGGACCAGATCCCTTCAGCATCCTCTTGCCTTTCCCCTAATACTCACTTTTCAAAGTGAGCACTTTTCTTTCTCTCTGCTATATTCTATACCGTAAACTCCTATCTACTGGTTAGAATGCTGTACCTGATGATTCTCAGGTTACCTGCACAGATCAACAGGTTGTGCTGCCTTACCTGCACAGAGCAGTGGGACGCACTGGTTTGCCTGCACAGAACAGTGGGATGCACTGGTTTACCTGCACAGAGCAGTAGATTCGCTGGTTTACGTCTACAGTTCAGTGGTCTGCAGTGGTTTAGTATTCACAGTCAACTGTGGGCCTTCAAGACAGGCAGAACTGGTCTCAAATCCAAGTTCTGCCCTTATTGGCTGGGCATCCTTCTACATGATTCTTAACTTCTCTGAGTTACAGTTTCCTTACGTATAAAATGAGAACAGCAAAATACCATCCTCATGCAGGAGTTGAGAAGATTGGATGTGACAAAACATGCATGGTTCCTGGCAAAAAAAGGACGTTCAGTAAGTGTTAGTTCCCTTCCTCCTCTGTGGATATTGGCATAGTGGTATCTTTCCACCTACAGCAAGGTTGCCCTAATCTACCTTAACCTGCCACTCTGTTTCTCTCCCCACAGGAGACCTTTTGCTGCGCACACTCCTATTTACTTCCCTAGTGCACCAGGGTCCCTACAACACTACACTGGACCCTCTGCTCCCTTGGAGGTGAGCTCCATACTTCCCATGGCACAGATCCGGTGGGACTCCTGGCCATCCAGCCTCTCAGGCTTCTGTGCCTTAGTGAATTCCCCAGTGGGACAAAGAACAGGGTTTGAAGGCTCAGAGTAGGGCAGCAGGATGGTGCATCTGTAGCTGCATCATGCCACTGCCCCAAATGGGCAATGTATACTGTCCATTAGGCCCAAAGGAAGTTATTTCCCCTGACAGTGACCAAAGTAGAATCTTGAAAGAAAGGAACCAGGCTATTCCAGAAAGCAGAGATTAATCCTGGCCCCCAGGAACAGCTGCAGCTCCCCACTCATGTCATACCCTACTCCAGCAATCTTCTTCTTCTTGATCTAAATGCAGAGTAAACGTTTCCTCGCTCTATTCACGTGCATAGCTCTTTAGCTGGATGCAAGGACTGCACATTCACCAGCATCTGTGACATCTCTCAGAAGACAAGCCCCTGAAGGTGGCTTGCAGTAGTTAAGGGCTTGGACTCTGGTATAAGACTGCCCTAGTCAGGATGTAGCTCTGCCTCTCTGTAGCTAGGTGACTTTGGGCTGGTCACTTAACCTCCTTATGCTTCAGTTTCCTCATCTATTAAATGAAAATGACAATACCTGCCTCATAGGGTTATTGTCAGGATTAAGTAGTTAATATGGTGAAACACTTAAGAACAAATGCCCAGTATCTAAGAAAGCACCCTACGCATAGTAGCTTTACCACTATCTCAGTATCTAGTACTAAGAACTCGACACCCATAAGAACAGCCAATGATGACAAAACAGGGCCGGACCAGGCTCTGTGTGGCTCCCACAACTGCTCTCGGTGCCGTGGCAGCTGCTGGTTCAGTTTCATCTTCTTCCAGGCCAGCCGTTCTGAAGAGTCTGGGGAAATTATCTCCTCTCCCCACCCAGCTATCCAAGGAATCTATCTTCAGGAAGCAGGGAGCTTAGGGGCGGAACCATTCCCGCAGAGCCAGCAAGCCCTGGTCTACAGCACGCTTCCGAGTCAAAGACGCGAAGGCAGCACTGGTTCTCTTAGTTCCACGGAACTTTCTAGGCCCTGCTTTGGTGTTTTGCCGGGGGCTAGGACATGGCTTATCCCTGCCCATTAGCAGTGGCTCACCCTAGGCACTTCTTTGGTCCCTGCTACCCCCTCTCCGCATTAGCCGCTCGCTGGCGTAGCAGGGAAGAGCAAAAGCTCGGGAGTGAGACTGCCAAGGCGTGAATGCCCATCGGGTCTTCTTCCCTGTGCCTCAGTCTCCTCCTCTGTAAATGCACATGAATTCCAGTGCCTACATCACGGAGATGTTAGGGAAACTAAGGGAAACCTTCATGTGAGCATTGCGGGAAAGCACAGCGCCTGCCACAGAGGTGGATACTCAACAAATGCTGCCTCCTTTCATTATCCCCTTTCTTCCGTCCTCACTCACTCCCGCCTACATTCTTGTAAACTGGGAGCTCCTTGAATCTGATGCCAAGAGGAGACCATCACTCTATAATCACCCCTGCGACACGCACACGCACGTGCGCACGCACACACACGCTTCCCAAGGCAGCCGTCAGAGGCTGGGTGACTCCGTGTGGGGACGGGGCTGAGGGGATTGCTAGGAGCCCTGCACTCCTTTCTTCCACTCGTAAGTGGCTCTTTGGAGTCGGTGTTTCTGGGGCTGTGGAGGGGGGAGGTGGTCCCTCGATGAATGCACTCTCATGATAGGGTCTGTAGCTCACATCCCAATCACAGAAGTCCACAGTGTGCTGGGACTGAGATCAGCTGCTGTTTTCCAATTTCTTTAGTGCCCACCTGCTGTCTAAGCTAATTTAATAGCCTCCATAGCACTGGGGAGCCGGATGTTCCAACGTTCACAGAAGCAGGGAGGAGGCCGAGAGACAACCCAAGTGAAGATAGTTAGCACTGATGCAGCCATACATTCAGGCATTAAATAAAAGCAGCACATGGATTACAAATCCTGGAGGTTCCTCTGCTAACAGCCAATTAGCAGACTTCTCCCTCTGGGGAAAATCTCCTGACTTTCCATGCTTCCCTATAAAGTGATCCATAGCATGAGTGAGGGAATGGAAGACATTGCTGTCTGTGCTCTTGTGGCCAGAGCTCTGTGCCTCTGACTGGGGGCGGGGGTGGGGGGATGGGGGGTTGGAAGACGAGCGTGCGTGAGAGTGATTATGTGTGCGTGTGCCGTGTGTTGTGTATGTGCTCATGTCGGGTGAGGACCAGTGATGGGGAGAAGGAATGATAGATGCATTAAAAATCATTAATCCTCCTTTCTAAGCCATTCTGCCTCCCCCAGCACTAGTACCACTGGCCCATGGAGGTATTTTTCACCTAAATACCCAGGAGCCTATCTTTGAGGATATTGGACAAATGACCTGGAGGAAATTTAAAATGGCTGATCTAGCCATGAAACTGTGCCGTGCCTAATTTGCATGAGATTCATGTTCATTCCAGTTGTCTTTATTGGGGTAAATATGCATCGGGCTTGTCCTCTATTTTCTACTTCTCTGTGATTTTCTACAATCTTTTAGTCACATGTGTGTTGAGCTTGGTATTCGCACTGGAGTGTGGTGTGGTATATCCCAGTGAGTCCCACTGGAGTAACCTTAAACCTAGCTCTTCTACTCAGTTATTTCCTCCTCCCTGTGTCCCATGCCAGTGACTACCTCTCTCCCTCTTTGGGCCACTTGCTTGCCTTAATTACTTGACTCTTTCTTCTGTATGCACCTCATCTTACCAACGAGACTGTGAACTCCCAGGAGGCAAAGGCTGTGTCCTGAATCACTCTATTTTCCTTCATAGAGTTGGCACAGGCCAGGACACCACATAGATGTTCAGTGAAACCAGAGCAATGACCCATTTCTGTTGCTCTTGTCCTGATGCTTTTGTTTCCAGGAAAGTCACTAACAATTCCCCTCTTTAGTGACCTGAAAAAGTATCTCTCTTGTCTTGACACAGCACCTCTTCATCCCAAGATACCTCAGTGACCTACCCATTCACCAGAAACTAGGCATCACCGAGGCCTCCTGATCACTCAGGATAGCCTCGGCTGTGAAAATGAACCAAAATGCCTTAACTGAACTGATTTACTTTTCATTTAACTACATGTTCATCATGGATCAGTGACAGGCTGATAAATATTTTATATATCACTCCTAACTACAGCCCATGAGACAGAATTAGCCTTAGAGACCCACCTAACTGCAAGGGGCTAGGAAATTCAGGGATCAGATGGAATTTCAAGCGACCCACCATTTGTTCAAAATGTCTTCCATGTTCCCCTGCACCCCAGCTCCCCACCCCTGACCAGTCACCAGTGCCTATTCACTGTACTTTCCCCATTTCTATAAAACCTGCCCATCCCTTTCCATCCCCAAAGACATTGCTGATTTCAAGCCCTTATCAACATTGCCTTGAGGGTTGACCCCAAACCAAAGTTCCTCTATCTTCATGAGACATAATAATCTTCTTAAAACACAAATCTAATGATGTCAGTTCCCCCTTCCTTTAAACATTTTAACCAATCCCCATCATATACAGGATACCTCTTTTAGCATGACCCACAAGCCCATCTCAGATCAGCTCTACCTGCTCTCCCATCTCATCTCACACTGCACACGGGGACTTGGCCAAGGGTCAAGAGGAAGCTGAAATTCAGCCCATCTCCACTTGCCGAGCCTTGATCTCTGTTGATAGGTACATCTTCCGGAGGAAGGGGTGCCCATTTCTCTCTGGGCAACTTTTTCTAATTCAGATAAATATACCATAGTCTCGCTAACCTGCATTCACCCAGTCAGGGGCACATTTTTCTGTTCACACAAAGGCTTTATATTGGCTAGCAAGACAGACTTCTAGCAGTTCTCCAAATCCAGCATCCCATTTCCCACCTCCAGGCATTGACACAGGCTGTTCCTCTGCTACCAATGCCCACCCCGCCCACTCTGCCGGCTTGGTAAATATTTCTTAATCATTGAGAACCCTTCTCAGACACGTCCTCACACATTCCCAGCCAGAGGTAATCATTTCCTCCTGGTCTTAATTTGTAGTCCTCCAAAAGCAAGCCCTGAGACAAGGATTGGGTACAGGCAGTTTGTCTGGGGGATGGCCCCCAGGAAGCACAGGTAAAGGAACAGGGAAAGTGAGGTCGTAAAATGAGAAAAGCCAGTAAAGTATATTAATGAGGAGGTCACTGCTGTCTACAACTGTGGCTCATTCCCACCTGGGAGACTGAGAAATCATGAAGAATATGCTTACCAAAAAACATGGAAGCTGGAGTATGTATCTCCTGACTCCTGTTTCTCGTTGTTTGAGGGCATTTAGTCTGCAGCACTTCCTGGCTCTCCTGTATGAGCTGAGCAAGCTCCATAGTACTGGCTAAAGCCATGAGGTCGAGATGCAAGCACATGAGGCTGCTCTTGACTCCCCTTGGGCTGTGAGCTCCACACCTGCAGGTACCTTCCTTTTCCATCAGAAACAGAGTGGGTCTATAGCTGAGTAGCTTTCTCAGCCTACTTCCTGCCTGTAGAAGTTTAAAGACCCAGTGGCCTCTTTTCATTTTGAATTATCTCTGTTCATCTTAATTCAATTTAATATGATTCCTTTTTAAATGTATGTATTTTATGGACCAAACTATATTCTACTCCACTGGGCAAATGCCACATCCTGATTTCATTCTGAGACGGGCCCTTTTCTATCTTGTGCCAGGTATAAGGCCACTGTGGACAAAGCCCTTAATTAAGAGTCTTTAGAAGCTCTCCTATCCAGCAAAGAATGCTTAAGAGGCACATCGCTAAGATTCTTAGAAGTACTGTCTTCTACCTGATATCTACAAGACACATACTTAATCATGCACTTCTGAATTCTTAACATCGGGTTTTACAGTCACACCCTTGACTTTATTTTTACCCTAAGACAGTGTTTTACTGCCTTGAGTTTGAGAAGAAGAGAGGAGAGTTTGAGGAGAAGAGTTGCGTCTTCTCCTTGAGACCATTTCTTACTTTGAAGTCCTTTTGCCGGCTTTTGCTTGGGCCCTCTACATTTCTTTTAAATGTGCTTGGAGATATAACAGTGTCCTTTTAAGCTCATCTCTTTCTATCTCTACCTTATCATACGTTGCTAAAAGAAACCAGTTGGCACTTTCAATAGTCTTCCTGGAAATCTTCTTAACCAAATATACCAGTTCATTTGATGTATTTTCTATTTTTTACATTACTTCAGACAAGAGTGTTGCCAAACATCTTTTTCGTTTTCTTTTGTTAGAGACAGGGTCTCACTCTGGGGCCCAAGCTGGAGCGCAGTGGCCTGAACATAGCTCCCTGCAGCCTCAAACTCCTGGGCACAAGCGATCCTCCTGCCTCAGCTTCCCAAGTAGCTGGGACTACAGGGATGCACCACCAGGCCTGGCTAATTTTTTTATTTCTTATAGAGACAAGGTCTCGCTATTTTGCCCAAGCTGGTCTAGAACTCCTGGGCTCAAGTGATCCTCCCTCCTCGAAGTGCTGGCATTACAGGCATGAGCCACCGCGCCTGGCCCAACAGTGTTGCCAAACTTTTTACCACCACGCCCATGGGTTGCCTTTTCTCTAGCCTCCCATATCGACTTCCTGATTGTCCTTCAAGCCTTCACTACTAGTCTCCTTGAGACCATTCGAGCCACTACCAGTCCCCAAACCAATGCCATATGAGTGATATGGAATAAGGAATTTATTGTGGGAGAAACTAGTAAAGTAGAAGTCCAAAAGGGGAGAGCTGGAGCATCAGAGAAAAGCCATTAACAGGGACCCCAAACAGGAGGTGGTGGAGTCTGAGGAGGGCTGTTGGCTGTCTCTCTGGCAGTGGGCTCGCGGTTGCTGTGGGTCAACAGGGCCAGCGGTCAAGAAGAAAGGCCAGATGTGAAGTGGGAAGAGAGAGGAAACACCGGAATCTATAAGGACAAACCTGAACCCCCAGGACAAACTACAACCCACATCCATCTCTCATCACCCTTCACCTCAAAGACATAGTTTCCCTCACCACAAAGTACAGGTGTAGCTGGCTCAGGAGGCTGCAGGAAGAGATTCTGCAGGATCTGGAAGATCTGCAGGCTCAGCTTCTGCCCCAAGCCAACAAGGTGAGCAGCAGATCAGTGACAACTACGTGAGCTGCAGCAGCGCCTGGGGGCCACTTACTGCTGCTTCAGTTCCACCTTCCAAATCTCACATAAGTTTCTCTTATAGTCACCCCTAACCTGCCACCCAAGAGAGGAACCTGGGATATAGGCTCCCAGTTAAGCTAAGTCAACAAAGCATAAAACCACCACAAAGGCTCTAAGCTCATGGTTCTTGTCTTACATAAGGCATTTAATAAACGTTAAATATTTATTTATATTCTTACCACCTTGCCCAAAGCTTAGCACATAGCAGGTGCTCCAAAGATGTTTGTTCAACAGACGCTTGGTTTATATACCAGATTGATTGTTATGCCTCATTCTGTAAAACATTTCCCCCCACGTAAATGATGCCTTTCTTTTTGTAGAGAGAAGAATCTTCTGCATCAACATAATATTTGATTAATTTCCCTCCCCCTGGGACAGACGGTTTGTAGCTTAGAACTGAAGCACTCTACATTCTACTTACCCCAGGAAACAGCAGCATTAAAATCCATTTGAACTTAGCAGCAGGAAGAAAGATGAGCTCATGGTGTTGCCATTTTCAATGGGGCCTGAGCGAGAGGGCAGGGTTCAGGCCTGAACACTTTCTCCTCATTAGCACTTCAGTTCCCACTCAGCTCCAGCCCCACCTCCTGACCTGACTCAGACAAGGGGAACTGAGTGATGAGGTGATAATGAGGAGAAAATGTCCTGCCCTGTTCTGGGTCTGGCTGGTACAAAGCAGGACCACAGGGATGAGACATGCGTGGGTGTTTTTAAATCATTCTTTATCTGGGCAACAGCCTGATGAAAATCCATCACCAGAATGAAGAAGAGGGAGAGCAAGAGACTGCGCAGCCGCGAGCACAGGTAAGAGTGTAGGTGAAATGTGCTGCCGGGACTCCCCGGATAAACTCCGATTCTTCTTATGATAGGCCTCTCAGAAAACCCTAGCGGCGCTCTCTGCCGCTCAATACTGACTACGTGTCTATATAAGAAAGGGTGGAAGAAGGAAGGAAGGAAGGAGGGTGGGCAGGAGAGAAGGAAGGAAGGAAAGAAAAATAAGGCTTTCCCCAGGAGATAACAGGTAAAAAGAGATCTTTTCATGCCCCAAGCCATAAAGAGACCTCAGTCTCATGCTATTTATTCCAGCTCTGCTCCAAACTGGTTTTTTTTACAAGGAAGTTCACAATTGCTCTTTCAATAGCACTGATTCTCGAAGGTCTGCAGAATGCCTACAAAATTCAAGTGCTTTCCTAGGCCCTAGACCCAGGCTTGAGAGGAAAGTAACATGAAAAAAACCCATGCTCTTCCCAAGGTGGCTCCATAACAGCATACAGGTCTGATAGGCAAGAAGAGGGGAAAATGAACTTTTGGTGTGCAAACAGCAGTCTCTACTACAGCCCTGAGAAACACTTTTAGAAAGGCCCCAGATGAAAGAGAGCCCCTCCACCTCTAGTGCCTCTTGGCCAGTCTGGTTCTGTTGTACATTGTCTCCCCTTCCGTATTCACACCCCCTCCTTACTAATCGCTTTCTCTTTCTCCTCCCCACTGACCCCCACCCCACCTTCCCCTCCTTTACTTCCAAGGTGTCCATACCTTCATTGGACTTATCAGCAATCAAATGAAGCAGAAACATTATCATGATCCAATTTTTAGGTGAGGAAACAAAAGTTCAGAGAAAATAAATGACTTGCTCAAGGTCACCCATCTAGTTTGAGACAGAATCATGACCAGAGAAACCAGGACTTTGGACCCTTAAGACTTCTGTTCTGGCCGGGCACCGTGGCTCATGCTTATAATCCTAGTACTCTGAGAGGCCGAGATGGGAGGATCACTTGAGGCCAGGAGTTCAAGACCAGCCTGAGCAAGAGCAAGACTCCATCTCTACTAAACATAGAAAAATTAGCCAGGCGGCAGCGACGTGCATCTGTAGTCCCAGCTACTCAGGAGGCTGAGGCAGGAGGATCCCTTGAACCCAAGAGTATGAGGTTGCAGTGAGCTATGATTGTGCCATCGCCCTCTAGCCCAGGCAATAGAGTGAGACCCTGTCTCAAAAAAAAACGAAAAACAAAAATCTTCTGTTCTTCCAGTTCTTCTGAAAATGCCCCCACCCGCTACTGAGTCTACATGGGAAGGTACATGTTAAAGGATGGACAAGCCTTTTCTCTCACCCACAAGTTGTTATTGGACTATGGCTCTTGAACATGATATTTCTCTGAGACTATAAATGTGTGTGTCTCTAGGTTTATAAGTTATACTGCTAAAGAGTTGTGATCCCATGGGTGGTCTTTTCAACCCAAGAACACCCCAATCCTGAAGCTCTGGTAAAAATTCCCAGATATCTCTAAAAAGAACTACTTTTTTCTCTGTTTTGACAGATAGCGTATCTACTGTGCGTGGTTCACTAATTTATATATTTATTCATTGACTGTGTTAGCATCTACCACTCTTGGAGCCAAAAGTATCTAAGGTTCAATATTCAATGATGCAAGAAGAATCACAATGAGTGGTTAAGACATGGTCCTGTCCTCAAGGAGTTCACAGTATAGTTGGGAAGATGTCTAAATAGACAAAGTAATTCTTGTACAAATCAAATGGAAAAGCAAGTGTTGCAATTTGGTAGTAGTATAACGATATTAGGAAATACAGCTGGAAAGTGGAGCCATGATGTGGAAAGCCTTTAATCCCAGAGTTTCAGGTCTGGAATTTTCACCATAGACAACAGGAAGCCATTAACAGGTCCTGAATGGGTTGATGAAACTATAATATTAAAACAAGTATAAAAGCCAAGAAGATAGAAACAGATACCAATATGATTTCTACAAAAGTATGACCTTTAAATTCTAACAACTATATGATGAGGTCGTAAATAGAAAATAAGTGTGAAATACAACAATGCTGGGAATGTAACCTGGAGAAAGCCAGATGGCCATGCAGACTCGTCCCCAATGGCATTGGAAAATCTGCCACTTAGAAACCTTGGAAAATCCGCCACTATCCAGGGTCCAGGACCTGATAATCTCTGCTTTGCAGACTCAGTAATTTGAATCTTCTGTCTTCCCAGAGTGGGCTAGAATCTGGAGTACCAGAATGCCATTTCTTAATTCGTAGTTAAAAACAGAAATGTCCACCCACATAGGTCAGGATTTTCAGTTGCAAAAAACAAAACCTACTGTAGTCAGTTTAGGCAAGAAAAGAAAATCATTAAAGATAATGGGAAACTCATAGAATTTCCAGAAACTCAGAACCAGTGAATCAGGCTCAGAGACACTACAGCCAAGAAGAAAACCCAAATGCTGATCACTCACAGTTCCATCCCGCTGTCATTGTGGATGCAGCACCACAGCTCACCCGGTGGACACAAAGCATGAGACACTGACTGTGGCATCCACTGGACTTGACTGTTAGGAGCTTTGCTTCTGCTGCCCCTGAAGGCTCAATTACTTCCTGCTGTTCTCGCTGTAAGGGTAGATTCTGAGTGTAACCACCTTCATCATATGGCCCATTTCACTGGCGGAACCTGGTTCACATGCCTGGCCTTAGCATCAAATGTAGCTTGGAACTTGAGTTCAAAGGTGAAAATCTCAATGAGAAAAACCACCAAAATGTAAGATGGGAGTCAAAAAGATGTGGGGTGTCCATGATTATGAAAAATGACAGCACAGCATGACCTTGTGATAGGCTTACTTTCTCATACCATCAGAGGGTTCTTGTTCAACATAAAGCTAGAGAAGGGGGAAGTTATGTATATGACAAATTTTTCCATAGCATTAGGCTCTAACAATTCTGTTGAATTCACTGCCACAATCCGTTCATTCAATAAAGTATATTGGCATTCACTGGGTATAAAACTTTGTGTTCGGTGATGGGTCAGGGGAGAAAGATGAGTAAATCCAAATTAAACGAGGTTCCTACCTTCAAGGAGTTCACAAAATAGTTGGTAAAGTAAGAAGCAAAACACTTCTAAGCAGTAGCAAGGTCTAGAGTACAACTGTGTATGGGTGACTGAGATTAAGAAAGTCAAGAAACGGAGAAGTTTAGGTAATGGAGGGTCAATAACAGATACTGAAGACACTGAGGACAAGAGCTGGTACTGAGAGAAGGGGAGGCCTGGACTTAGAGGCAGAACACGGGGATCTCGGAAGGCACCAGGTAGGGGATGGGAGACCAGGGTAGAGGCAGCATGCAGAGTTTTCAAGAGAGGAGGGGTTTCTCAGCCATGACAGCAGAACCGGAGTCTGGAAGCAGCAGAGAACAAAGAAAGTGTGCACCCCAACCCAGGCCAAGGATAAGGGCATTGGGCCAAGGGGACAGGACTCTTCCACACGAAAAGAAGGGAAGCAGTTTTGGGAACAGACATCTGACATTCAAGTGAGATAAGGAGACAGAGGAGCGTTTGTGGAAAGAGGCAGACGCAAGGTGTTTGCCCCACACAATGTGCGTTCCACAGGGATGCAGGAAGGAACACTGCCCTCCCTCTGCTTTCTTCAGTGACATTGCTCTCTCTTCCTTTATTCCTTCCCTCCCAAGTATGCCTCCCAGGGCCATGTCTGTACTTTTATTTTCCTTTTGCAATCCACAGAGCTAGTATAATCTTTCAGAACTTAGCCTAAAAAGAAGAAAGAGCATTTTTCCTATTAGCATGTACATCTCTCGGGCAAAGAACTTGAAATCACCTTCCACATGCCGAAGTGAGTCCAACTTTGACACCTGCTTTCCCATTGCACCAGTAATAACCCCAAGTCCCTGCAAAAGCTATAACTTTAATAAAAAACAGGTCACACATCAGACAGCAGTATTGCCAGAACATGCAAACACACACGTACACTCTATCACCAATAACTCATAAAAGAAAATGAAATCTCCAACAGTATCCTCCCACCAGTTTCTCTAAGAAATTCCCTGGTGAAAAAAGAAGGCAGTGTCTAAACACCCTCGATACTCCGGACGTCATGCGCAATGTTTCACCGTTGTCATGGATGTAGCTCCGATCCACAGAGAATCATGGGAGCACGCAGCCTTTATCGCATTACTGGAACTCAGCTGGAGGATGGTGACATGGGGGTAGTAGGAAGAGCACACACTTGAAGTCAGACAAACTAGGGTTCCAGTCCTAGCTCTGCCTTTTACTGGCTGGGTGACATTGGACAGTTACGTCTTCTAGCTCTGTCTCCATTTCCTCCCCTATAAAATGGGTGTGAGACGCCCACTTCACAGAGTTGTTGAGAGAAGGAAAGAAGGAAATGTGTGCAATGCACCTCGTATGGTAGCAGGCAAACGGTGAGCGACACTCGCTCTGCTATTACTTGAGTTCTCTTTATCACTCTTATTATTGAACCAAAGGGTCCACTTAGATCAGGGTTGAAAACGGAAAGAAGCCCTCACGCCCATGCTGTGAGTTCATCTCTAATAGATGGAAAAGCCACCTCCTTGTCCTTTGGAAAATGGAAGCACTCGGTTCTGTTGAGCATAATGATTAGCCTGCAAGTGGACAGCTGACAGCTCGCAGAGGGAAAAGGCCAAGCGGTCTCTTAGGAATCCCGCGTGCAGTCTGACCCCTTCTCGCCCTCACTCGTTCCCACCACCCCCCTTCCCCAGACACTTGCTTCCTTATTACAGGGGTGTCTCTTTCTCTCTTTCTGCAGAAAACAATGACTGTACTTATGCATTGCCCCTGTAGAAAGTAAAACTGCATGGCTGAGAGAATCCTATCATCATTCCACCCTCTAATGAAAGAAATTGTTTGCAAGCAGATGAAATTAAATTGTAAGCTCTATTGACTTCAACAACAGGTGCCATTTGGGGAAACCCAAAGGGGGCCATTGAAATGTCAAAAAGATTTAACTCTTCCTGACACTGTGGCGTCAAGTAACAGCTTTCCACCAATTCTGCTGCAAGAGACATCACCACTGGAGATCCATTCCACTGAGTTTTTGCCCTGAAATCCTCTTAAAAACGTTCATCTTCACGGAGGAGAAACAGATAAGTCAATCATGCTAGGGTGCTAGTGTAGACCCTGAATTCCAATGCTGGTTGAGTTCCTTCACCAAGTTTCCTTCTCTGGAAAATGCAGGAATGCTGAGAATTAGAGCTACCTCCTAGCATCCTGAGAAGATAAAATGAGAACTTTAAGGGAACACACTTTGCACAGGACCTGGCACATGGAGAGTGTTCTACAATCATTTAAGGAATCTTTATTGAGCAGCCTTTCTGGCAAACAGTCACATGCCTGGAAAAATGCAGACTTCTGAAACTCACCCTTGAAGATCCCACATCAGTAGCTCTGGGCTGGGCCTAGGAATATGTACTTTTAACAAACCCTCCAGTGGGTTGGTTGAAGTGGGTCAGATCATTATCCTCAGAACCCATCCTCCTGCCCCCATGGGACCAATCCCTGGGTCTTGCTGATAGGAGACCAGCAAGATTTCTTCCACAGGAAGGGCCTGAGGTGGGGGAAGACTGTTGAATGGTAGAAGGGGTGAATACCAGAAAAGGTCAGGGAAACAGCTGATAAAAGTTCTAACAGCCAAACTTTGGACAATTTGCAATTATTCCTCCTCCAGCAGGAGATGGTGAGGAGAGTGCTGAGGGTTAACTTGGGTGAGGAACTGAAGAAACAGATAGCAGTCTTCACAGAAGAAAGCGCTTTCAAAAAACCATTGTTTAAATCCCAGACACCAGCCACAGGCCCTGAAATTCTAGTTTAAAGCAATTCAGTTCCTGTTCCATTCAGCAGGCCTGTGAATTGCAGGCATTTGCACTTCTGTGGTACCTTTCAAGCCAGAGCCTCAAAGCCCTTTTCAAACACAAATCTGTTCAGCCCCATAACCTCTCTGAGAGATTCTGCAAAGGTTCAGCTGGGATCACTTCCCTGCCTACCTCAAGGGCAGCCTTTTGGGAGATGGGAGGCCGGTGGGAGGAGGCACAAGTTGTTTAACAATCACTTAACCAGGCATCTTGACAACTCAGACAGTGGAGAGGGAGCCACTTGGGATCAGACGTTTCTGGGACACTTAGTCTGAGGCATGGAATTACAAAAATACCTGGATATTCATCTCTGCCTTTTTGGCTTTAGCTTCTTCCATGTTTAGCCTGAATAGTGTCTGGTGACTTGGCAGACACTGAAAGTTGCCTACCCAATGTTTTCCTTACTTCTTCCTTGTAATAAAACAACTTTTTTCTGGGGCTAACAGCCCCAAGGGGTAGACCATGATTCCTTCAAGCCTAACGAGCAATCCTCTTCCATCTTTTCCCAGCCTTCCTTGCAGCAGTCAGTGACCATATAATTTAGGTTTGGCCAATGAGATGGGAGGGAAAATCTGCTGGGGATGTATCTGTCAGAATTCGATATGCTCCAGTAACAAATTAACTCTGATATTTCAGTTGCTTAACATAACAAAGATTTATTTTTCTTTCACATTATAATCGTAATACAATTGGTGGGGAAACTGCTCCACACTCGCCTCAGAACCTAAACTGACGAAGTCTCCACCACCTTACAATGGAAGCTTCTAGAACCTGTGGTCTCCAAGGTCTTCACAGAAAAGCCAGAAAAGATTCCCTTCTTCAGGCCTCCGGGATGCTATCCTTGTAGGCTCCTGCCAATCATTCCAATCATAAATGGGTTTCTCCCTAATCTGAGCTGTAACTTGATGTCAGGAGTATGAAGCACAATTAAGCACTGGCAGATTACATAACTTCAAAAGTCTCTTGAGATAAAATGTACACAAATGATAATGTCTGTTATTGGTCTGATAACAATCCTTTAATTCTAACTTAAAAGGGGAGAGGTTTCCAGACACAGTGTTGCATTTGATCCAATGAAATATTCAAACTGACTTTATATCGCTCGGGTGGTGATTTATCTTCTCTGCCTGGAGCAGAAAGAAGTTTCAGTGCAGTGATAATGAATTTATGTCATTTCTCCCAAATTGGTTTCTTTTGATTGGAGCACAAGCATTCAAAATTGTGCAGTCCTTGTTAGAAGGGAGTTGCTGTGGGCATACAGCAAGCAGTTCAGAGGAGCCTCAGAGATGAAGGTTGCCACCTGCCACCCACTGTCATGCACAGGTTAGAAGTCACAGCTCACAGGAGTGGAAGCCATTTCTTGATGTTAATAATATGCAGTAAGAGAAGAACGAGAAAGAAGAGAAAAGGGATGGGAAACAAGATTGTGGGGAGGGATGCTAAAGAGGAAAAGAGAGAGCAGAAAGTTAACAGGTCACACTGGTGCTTTGAGAAGACGGAGCCCTCCTCGTTAGAACTACCGTCTAGTTTTCCGTTCCTCGTCACATCCCCCCAGACAGCTCTGTTTTTCCCAGAGTCGCTTTTGGCCAAGCTGCCTCCCAGAAACTGAGACTCTGCCAAAGCCAGACAAAAAACGGCGAGGGAGAGAGAGAGACAAAGAGAGAGAGAGAAAGAGAGTTGTGGGACCTGGTGTGATAATGGCTGTTTTATTCGAATAAGGAAGAAACTGTGTTAATAAACGCCTGTGACATTTAATGATGTAGCTTTCACTTTGGACACATCATTGCTTGATATTGAATCCATCCATTTTGATAATAAACACCAGGACCAAGGAACTCTCGCTTTTCACCCATAAATAAATAAATAATAGGCACCGGCACGGGGACTCACTGTGCACGCCTGGGACGAGGGAGGGTTGCAGCTCCCCTGCACGCGTTTGCATCTCACCAACTCCATTCAGCCGCGTGGCCTCCCGTTCGCCTCTCTGGAAATCCAATTTCCCTTTTGCAGGTTCGTCTGCCAGTGTTCTAATTTTCACATCAAACTGCATATTACTCATTGTCAGGCTGGTTGTTCTGGGAGAATCGTTAGTCGTAAACCCTTTACCAATATTTTCAGTTTAGCCTCAGACGGTTGCCAGATTTCACATTTTCCAAAAGATTGCTGTCACCCCCCAGCCCCCACAAAAAGCTCAAAATTTCAAACCTGCATTCTCTTGGTCCAGGCCAGGGCCAGTGAGAATAACACTTTCTGAAAGATAAATCCAAATTCTGTAATACAATAAAATGGCCCTTCGCAGCTTACCAAGGAATGTGATTCATTTCTCTATCCCCAGCACTCAGCACACAATAAACCTTCAAAAAATCATTGATGAAAAAAATGAATAAATGATTAAATGAATGGTATATTGTACATATACACACTTCTGCAAGATTACATGAATATATGTTACACATATATGAAATCAAACTTCATTGCCTGTAGTATAAATTCATTTTTATTTAACCCATTTATGCTAACAAAAAGTACCTTTCTCTTTTTATTTTAAAAGAATCACTAATTATACTCTAAATGGCAGCTTTAATTGATATAATTAATTTTAATTTGCAATAAAGTTGATCCTTATTAAGTCACCAGACTCTGATCCTTCCCAGACCTTTTAAATCTGTACATTCGGTTCTAGGTTCCTTGTTCATCCCCACATTTCCAAATTCTCAGGATGATGGAAGGGGCTGACATGCATTCCTTCTGTAGGGCTGCAGTCCATTGTTGACAGGGATCTCTCAGGCCCATGCAGCCAGAGAGCAGAGAGGTTCGGCTGGAAATCCATCTCCCTGGGGATGATGGTCCCTGGAGACCATGCAGGTCTCCAAATATGTGACACTGCTGCCATGTTCAGAGAATGGAGAATCTGCCTTTCTAGAAGCCCTGCTCCGTGGACTTGCATCTGGAAATTTTCCCCAGACTGTGTAAGGTGTTGCCCAGGTATAAGGTCTAAAGGACTGGAGGAAAGATTGCCTTTTTCCTTTCAGTTTTCTGAGAGATGAGCTATAAAGGAAGTACTTCATCCTTTAATAGAATCAAACCTCAAAAGCCTAAGGTTCATAGCAACTAAATGCAATTCCTGTTCCTGAATCCTTTACTGGATGGGGGAAAAAATGCTACAAAGGAATGTGGGTGGTAGGATAGATAAAAATATTGTATCAATATTAACTTTACTGAAGCTGAAAATTGTACTTGGTTATGAAAGAGAATATCCCCATTCTTAGGAAACCTGTATATGTACATGGGGTATTTAGACATACAGGGCTTTAATGTATGTAACTTAGCTTCAAAAGATTAAAAACGTTATGTATAATAAATATGAAATAAAATACATATGTTATATATATAGCAAAAGAGTAAGCACAAGTGATAAAGCAAAAGGCATCACAGTTAACAATAGGTGGATTTGGTAAAGGGTATTATATGATATTCTTTGTACTATTCTTATTCTTACAACTTTCCTATAAGTTTGAAATCATTTCTAAGTAAAAAGTTTAAAAGAAATACTTGAAGCCCACTAGCGTAGATGAAAGCAAGCTGGGCCCTTTAAACACAATCAGGCTAGGACCAGACTAGGGATAACAAAGGGGAAATAAACATTCCCTTAGAGCAGAAGATGGCAAACTTTGTAAAGGGCCAGATAGTAAATATCTTAGCCTTTCTGGGCCAGAAAGTCTCTCTCACAACTACTTAACTCTGCCATTACTGTGCTAAAGCAGCCTCTCAGAGAATATGTAAATGTGTGGACATGACTTTGTTCCAAGAAAACTTTATTTAGGAAAACAAGCCCACCAGTCATAGTTCACCAACCCTTGAAACCAGATAATTGGGCAAATGGGATCCCACCTACCTCCATTAATTTGAGGTCTCTTAGAAGGATATTCTCTCTGCCTGGTTCTGTGGCAAGCTCTATCTTTAACCCCTGCCACTCTGGAGCACCCTTGCCATGTCTGTTCACAGCAGTAATATAGACTCCCTTCAGCAGAAATCACAGAAGTAAGCCCTCTCACCCCACAGGCTAATGCAGGACATCTATACATCTGTGGGAACACAGAGGATAACCTTCACATTTGTGTGGGAGACACACCAGGATGTCATTACAAACACCAGTCTAGAAATGAAGGGGCAAGGCCGGGCGTGGTGGCTCACACCTGTAATCCCAGCACTCTGGGAGGCCAAGGCAGGAGGATCGCTTGAGCCCAGGAGTCCAAGGCTGCAGTGAGCTCTGATCACATCACTGCACTCCAGCCTGGGTGACAGAGCAAGACCCCGTTTCTAAAAAAAGAAGAAAAGAAAATAATAAATGAAGGGGGAAAGGAGTCCCTCCATGTACACACAGGGAAAGCTTCACCCTCAAAGATCACAATCCTAAACTGTACAGTGCATGTTTTACTTTATTTAAATTAAAAAAAAGGAGTTTCTACTTGGGGCCATTGTCATACCTGGAAATGACCACATATGATGGGTACAGCAAGACATGGACAGTAAGAGAAATAATGAAAGAAGAGTAGGGATGGTGCATGCAGAAGGGAGAGAAGAGCTCAGAGTGAACACAGTTAAAATTACCTTTGTCACTGGCTGTTACCCTCCCTATCCCCCTGCGGGTCCCTTGCTTCTCTCACAGTCAACTGGCTTCTACACCATCTCATCACACGTCCTGTGCTGCACTGTAGGTTCCTGTGGAGAAGACAATGCACCATCTACACCACAAGCTGCCAGAAGCCCCTAGAGAGGGACATAAGCTGCAGGAGCTCAGCCAAGTCCCATCACTAACGCAGAGGCCATCACTCACCCCCAGCTCTGTGTTGGAGTCTGTCCTGTCCCAGGGCAATTCCTCAAGCTAATGGTGCCTGTCCAGGGCCCCAGGACCGCTGGCTTTTTAGAGGCAATTTTATTTAGAAGGTAATGAATCCCTAGGCAATGCAAAAAACAAACATGCAAGCAAACAAGCAAAAGATCGGAGCATCTAGTGTGACTGACTTCAGGGGTTCATGAAAGAAAATAGAAGCAGGAAGGCAGAAGTCTGACACTCCAACACTTGGCAGTTGTCTCTGGCGGTGTCCCTTCAATCTTTCTTTTTTTTTAAGAGACAGGGTCTTGCTATGTTGCCCAGGCTGGTCTTGAACTCCTGGTCTCAAGTGATTCTCTTATGATCCTCTTACCTAAGCCTCCCAAAGTGTTGGGATTATAAGCATGAACCACTGCGCCAGGCCCCCCTCACTCCTTCTTACCTATGTCTTGAAGTCCACCACATAGAATTGACGGAGCACCCACCATGGGCTTAGCAGATACAGTGGTGAATACAACAGATGCAGGCTCTACCCCACGAAGCTTATATCTGGTGCAGGATCCCAAAAGTAAACAGGCAGCTACATGAGTGAGCAGTGGCTCTCAAACTGAGTGTGCATCAGAATGACCTGGAGGGCTTGCAAAAGCACAGATTTCTGGGCCCCACGCCACAGTTTCAGATTCAGGGAGTGTGGGTGGGGCTTTAGAATCTGCATTTCTAACAAATGTCCAGGTGATACTGATGCTGCCCGAGGACCAGACTTTGAGAACTGCCGTATGCTAGCATGGTTAGTATTACAAAGGTGGAAGTATAAGTTCCAATGGGAGCAGGTAAAAGGAGATCCCACCCAGACTCAGGTCAGGGAAGGCTTCTTAGAAAATGCTGACTAAGTTTAGAACTGAAAAGAAAAAAAGAAAAAAGAAACCTTAGACTATGAGATTGTGCTTTTTTTCCTCCTGAGATTCAAAGTTGGCACCTAAATCCTTCCCTTTGAAAATGAGCCAGATTAGTGTCTCACTTCTAACAAATAGAAAATGGTAGAAGTGATGCTATGTGACTTTGAGGTTCGATTATAAAAAGGAGAGCTCCTTTCTGGGTTTCTCTTGCTCTTGAATCACTCTGGGGAAAGCCAGCTGCCATGTTGTGAGGACACCTAAGCAGCCTGTGGAGAGGTCCCAGGAGGGGAAAAACTGAGGCCTCCCACCAACAGCCATGTGAATACATTCCCTTAGAAGTGATGCTGTAACTCCAGTCAAACCTTAAGCTGACTACAGCCCTGGTCAATAGCTTGACTACAACTTCATGAAAGATCTGAGTCAGAATCACCAAACTTAGCTCCTCCCAAATTCCTGACCACAGCAACTATGAAAATAAGAAATGTTTTTATGAGTGCTGCTTTAAGTCACTAAGTTTTGGAGTAGCACAGAGCAATAAATAACTAATAAAGATAACATTTTTAGTCATATAAAAAACATCAAAAATCTAGGAATAAATCTAATAAAATATGTCTAAGAACTCTACAGGGAAAATTATAAATCATTATTAAGAGCTATTAAAAAAAACCTAAATAAATGAAGTTATCTATACCACATTCATAAATATGAAGACTTAATATTGTCAAGATGTTGATCTCCCCAAATTGGTCTATAGATTTAATACAGTTCCAGTCAAAAGTCCAGCAAGGGTTTTCATGAAGCTTGATATGCTGATTGCAAAACCTTTCAGAGCAGGAAGCCTTGTCCCAGCAGATCTCAAGACTGAATAGGCACCTGACTTAAGCCAGTATAATTTGAGTGTTTCTCCAATCCTCTGCCAGGAATTCCATGCTCTTTCTACAGGATGTGAATCTGGAAGGATTTAGCCTTGGGACCTGCTGACAGCCATTTTATGCCCCTAAGAAGAGAAGCTGATGGAGGATGCATTCAACAGAGGAGAATGTGAGCCAAAGGTGAGAAAGACAACAAGTCATTTGAGTCCCTGACCCCGCTGCTCCTAAAGCCAATCTACTTCTGGATTTCCAGTTATACAAACAACAAATTCCCTTTTGGCTTAACCAGGTTTGGAAAGTCTTCCAATAATTGCAACAGATAAGATTCTGACTGACCCACCTACCAGTCTGAAATTCCGCCTTTCGAGACCTCTCCCTCAGCACTCCTACCTCCTCACTCATCCATCCCAGGCAAGGGTCAGCAAGCTCGGGGCTTCAGGCCAAATCTGGCCCACTATGTCTTTTTGCAGATAAAGTTTTTGAAACACAGCCACATTCGTTTGCTTACATACTGTCTTTGGCTGCCTTCGTGCTAACGTGACAGAGGGAAGCAGGTACAACAGAGACTGTATGTATGGCTCACGAAGCCTGAAATATTTACTGTCTGGCCCTTTACAAAAAATGTTTGCAGACCTCTGCTCTAAGGAGTTCTGAAGTGCTGCTGAGTTGTCCTGCTTGTTGAAATTTAGCCTTTCCAGTCCCACATTCTGGAGAAGGGCTAGAGGACACCCAAATGTGGGCAATGCTGGTTCCTCGGAGTGACTGGAAACCTCTTTAAAAACGAGTGTGCAGCCTCAGCTGTGGGCTAATTCAGCAGTTGTCCTTCCTTTCAAGGTGGACTTCTTTAGACAAGAGTCCCCGAACTGTACGGCTAGTGCACCACTCATCCCTGCCACCCCCCCACCCCCAATCTATGCCTAATCAGCGCCCCCTGCACGTTTCCCTAAAGCCCAACGCCAGGAGGCAGCCAAGGTCACTACCGGGATTGAGAAGGCAATTTGTCAGCCTTACTGTCTGTCCCACGGGAACCGCCCAGAGCTGCAGCTGCGGAGAAGGCTGCTCAGCACGACAACACCTGACTTGAGGGCACCGGACACAGCCTCTAGAACAAACGGCCCTTTCTGATGGTTCCCGGATGCCTGGGGCAGTCTCTGGGAGCGAGCCAGCTTCTGGGGTGGGCGGGCAGGACGCTGCAGTCCCCACCTCAGCCCACCTCGGTGCACAGATGGTGAAAAGCCCACTGCTGAAGACTCTTTCCTTCCTCTAAAGCAGAGCCAGCCCCGCACCTCTGGCCCCTACGCCCCTTCCTCCAACACTCAGCACCTCTTCCAAACTGACTCTAAACTGCCAAAAGGAAAGAATTGCATGTCTCCAGGACTGGCTTTTAGACACAGAAAAGGAGATTCAGCAGTCACTTCTGTTTTTTAAAAATACTACTCAATTTATTCAAGTTAAATGAACCTAATTCTTCCTTCAGCTTTTGAATCCAGCTTACAAACTTTATTATTTTATACATAATTCCAGCAAATCTGTCAATCACTTTTAGGAGCCTTTGGTGAAACTTGGTTCCATTTTACATACTTAATTAAACATTTTAAATAGTGTTTATAAATGTAATGTATTCCATTTTATTTTGTTAAATTAAGTTTTATATTTGTTAAATACCACATAAACCTAATTCACAAATAGTACAAAAAGCTTTATCACAAAGAAATAGTTTCCTTGCTCCACCTCACCTATCACACCCTCTCTGCTTTTCCAGAGGCAGATACTTTTGACCTTGTCAGAAGTTTCTTTTGGAATGTACACCTCTCCATATTTCTAAATACTGCAGTATGCCTACGCTGCTAGCTTTGGGCAGCTCAGGTTGAGCCCTTGTCTCCTGACCTATGATAACAGATGAGGATTTAGCTCCCTTCTGTTTCTCTAGCCCATTGTCTCGGTATAGCTATATCAAGATCTTTGGTTAATGCAATTCTCATGGTCACATTATTTGCCTATGTAAATGTTTATTCTAAGCTGAGCACTATGATTCTATTTTACAGGTTTTTAAAAATTTTTTCTAGATCTATAGATTTAGTGCAATCCCTATTGAAATACCAACATCATTTTTCACAGATCTAGAAAAAATAATTCTACACTTTGTATGGAATCAGAGAAGACCCTGTATAGCCAAAGCAACCTTAAGCAAAAAGAACAAATTGGGAGGCACCAAGTTACTGGACTTCAAGCTATACTACAAGGCTATAGTAACCAAAACAGCATGGTACTAGCATAAGAACAGAGACATAGACCAATGGAACAGAACAGAGAACCCAGATATAAAACCATCCTCATATTGCCATCTGATCTTTGACAAAGCAGACAAAAACATGCACTGGGGAAAAGAATCCCTATTCAATAAATGGTGCTGGGAAAATTGGATAGCCACATGTAGAAGACTGAAGCAGGATCCACACCTCTCACCTCTCACAAAAATCAACTCATGATAGATAACAGACTTAAACCTTAGGCATGAAACCATAACAATTCTAGAAGAAAATGTTGGAACATCTCATATAGACATTGGCCTAGGCAAAGAATTTATGAAGAAGACCTCAAAAGCAATCACAGCAACAACAAAAATAAATAAATGGGACCTGATCAAATTAGAAAGCTTCTGCACAGCCAAGGAAACAATCATTAGAGCGAATAGACAACCTACAGAATGGGAGAAAATATTTGTATGCTATACTTCCAATGAAGAGCTGATAACTACAGTTTATAAAGAACTCAGGAAAATCAGCAAGAAACATCCAACAACCCCATTAAAAATTGGGCAAAGGACATGAACAGAAACTTTTCAAAAGAAGATAAACTGATGGCCAAGAAACATGAAAAAATGCTCAACATCTCTAATCATCAGAGAGATACAAATCAAAACCACAGTAAGATATCACTTAACTCCAGTGAAGATGGCTTATATCAAAAAGTCCCAAAACAACAAATGTTGGTGTGAATGCAAAGAGATAGGAACAAACACACACTGCTGGTGGGACTGCAAACTAGTACAACCTCTATGAAAAGTAATATGTAGATACCTCAAAGAACTAAAAGTAGAAGTACCATTTGATCCAGCAATCCCACTACTGGGTATGTACCCAAAGGAAAAAAAGACATTCTATAAAAAAGACATCTGCACTTGAATGTTTATAGCAGCACAATTCACAGTTGCAAAGAAGTGGAAACAACCCAAGTGCCCATCAATCCATGAGTGGATTAATAAAATGTGGTATAAGTATACCATGGAGTACTACTCAGCAATAAAAAAAAAAGGTGAACTACCTCTTGTATTATCCTGGATGGAAGTGGAGCTTATTCTTCTAAGTGAAGTATCACAAGAATGGAAAAACAAACACCATATGTACTCACCATTAAATTGGTACTAATCGATCAACACTTATGTGCACATATGGAAGTAACATTCCTCGGGGATTGGGCAGGTGGGAGGGGGGAGGAGGGGTTGGGTAAATTCACACCTAACGGATACGGTGTGTGCTGTCTGGGGGATGGGCACACTTGTAGCTCTGACTTGGGTGGTGCAAAGGCAATTTATGTAACCAAAGCATTTGTACCCACATAATATTCTGAAGTAAAAAATAAATAAATAAGTAAATTTTTTTCTGATGTTACCAATTGTTTGCATTTTTAATATGCTTAAGTTTCTTTGTTTTTACATGTTGCTAATTCTTTCCACAATTTCTATGAATCTCTCAGTACAATATTCCATAAATGTTATCATGTTGGGATCTAAAATGATAAAAACTATCATTTTTTTTCCCTGGAGACCTTTCCAGAGAGTTTCATTCTCCTTTACTAGAGCTAGTGTAGGCCCACAGAACACTGTTACACTGTGACTTCTCTTCTTTGTCATCCCAAAAATTCCTTTTGTCTTCTCATGAGTAGAACTCCCTGTTTCCTGGATCTCCTGTCTCCCCTACCATGTTGGAGCACATCCTCCAGTAGTGTAAAAAGAGAGTATGCAAATAAGCACATGAAAAGATGCTCCCCATCATATGTCATCAGGGAAATGCAAATTAAAACAACAATGAGATACCACTACACACCTATCAGAATGTACAAAATCAAGAACACTGACAACCCCAAATGCTGGAGCTCATTCATTACTGAGAGGAATGCAAAATGATACCGCCACTTGGGAAGACAGGTTGGCAGTTTCTCATAAAACTAAACATACTATTACCATATGACCTAGCAATCAAGCTCCTTGATATTTACCCAAAGGAGTTAAAAACTTATATCCATGCAAAAACCTGCATACTGATGTTTATAGCAGCTTTGTTCATAACTGCCAAAATTTGTAAGCAACCAAGATGTTCTTCAGTAGGTGAATGGATGGGCTGTGGTACATCCAAACAAAGGAATATTGTTTTTACCATGTCAGGATCTAACATGAACTATCAAGCCATTAAAAATCATGGAAGAACCTTAAGGCATATTAATAACTGAAAGGCCAGTATGAAAAGGCTACATATGGTATGAATCCAACTATATGACATTCTGGAAAAGGCAAAACTATGGAGTCAGTAAAAAGAGGAGTGGTTGCCAGGAGTTGAGGGTGGGGGAAGAGATGAATAGGGGAAGCACAGAGGATTTTTAGGGCAGTGAAACTACCCTGTATGACACCATATGGTGGATACATGTATACATTTATACAAATCCACAGAATTTGGATGCACCAAGACTGAATACTAATGGAAATTATGCACTTTGGGTGATCATGATGTGTCAATGTAGGTTCATCGATTGTATCCAATGCACCGCTCTGGTGGGGGATGTAGATGGTGGGGAAGGCTGTGCGTGTGTGCCGGTAGGGAGTATATGGGAAATTTCTGTACCTTCCATTCAATTTTGCTATGAATCCAAAACTGCTCTAAAAGAAAAGTCTTAAAAAAAAAAAAAAGAAGAAGGTATGATGGCCAATGCTGTGCTGATGACAATCCTCAGCCTATTTACCTCTCGATCTCGATCTCGCTGCTGGGTCTGGATGGTTGTCCTCCCTGCCTCGGGCTCCACTGTCTTCCTGACACCTGCCTTCACCATTATCCTGGGGATTCATTCTACTTCTCCTATGGTCACCTCCAGTTTCTTATCCCTATATAATCTGTATAATAAGACACTTTAGAAATCTCTCTACTTAAATCCTAATCATTCTTAAATGCTCAACATTTAAGAGCTGAGTGACTCATTTTCTCGCCCTGAAGAAAATCAGAATAGAGGAAGCTAACATTTCCAGTTGCTTCCTGATAGAGGACTGTCTGTTCCGTCGTTTTGATGACTGATGACGATGACGCACATTCTCCAGGAGCTTCCCAAGAACGTGTACTTGGGAGCTAAGTGTTTTGATGTTTCTGTGTCTAAAAATATCTTCTTTCTACCCTCACATTTAATTATGGTTTGTCTGGGTAAAAAATCCTAAATTGGAAATTATTTTCCCTCCAAATTTCAACATCATTTTTCCGTTGTCTTTGAGTTTCCGATATAGCTGTTGCAATATTTCATGTGGCTCAGATTATTCATTCTTGAAAGTTTTAAATTGTTTTCTTTCTAGTAGCTTAAAGTAACTCCTGTGTATCCCCACAATTCTGATATTCTACAGTGCTGTGTCTCAATGTGGATTATTTTTTTTCAGCTATTGTACTGGGAACTTGATGAACCCTCTTAATCCAGAAACTCCTATCCTACAGATGTGGGAAATTTTCTTAATTATTTCTTTGATGATTAACTCACCTATGGGTTTTTTTCCTCCTTCTTTTTCTGTTTCTCTCTTTCTAGAACACCCATTATTTGCATTATTTGGATGTTGGTTGTCTTAAACTGGTCTCTTCTAGTTTTTCTTTTATCTTCCATTTTCCATTTCTATTATTTTGCCCATTATCTGGAGGAATTTCTCACCTTTATCTCCTAACTCTTCTTTTGATTTCTTTCATTTGTACTAGCACGTTTTTTTCGTTTCAAGAGTTTTTTTTATTGCCTGAATCCTCCCTTTTTTTTTTTATCCCACCTGGTTCTTTTTTCATGGATGCCGTATCTTTGCTTATCTCCTTGATTATTTTAATAACCATGGTTTTTATAGGTTTTCTTCCCCTGCATAGTCTCTGCTCCCTCCAAATCTCTGGCTTCTGTTTGTCTTGATCTCTGTCTTCCATACCAGAGCCTTTCCTCGGATGTCTGGCAAACCCTGTTTGTCTGCTCCTGTTTAAAAACGAGTAAGCTGCTTGGAAATCCTGAGCATAGGGGTGAGGTTTGTCAGCTTTGACCTTCACCTGGATGGATGTGGCTGGCCCATTTAAAGAAGAATCCATGCTGTTTCTAGGTTTTTCCTCTTGGTCAGATTTCCCAGAGTATACTCCTCCAACCTCCTGCCTGAGGGATAGAGGCTTAGCGCTCAGTGGTTCCAGAACTACACGGGGAAGGAAGAATAGGGTAGGGTTGGGGGGGTATGGGTGCCGTGGGGGTCTCAGCACCAGCAGGCCACGTGCTCAATCTCACGTACTCTCCTTTCTTCGGCACAGTGCTCCCGATGCCACCTGCAGCTTGGTGTCCCCCAGTCCAGAGCCCCCCGCCATATTCTGCTCAGAGAAGAGAGCTTCTCATTTATTCTGCCAGGGACGGGACAGACACTCACCTGGAGGTTTGCAATGGTGGATGAGATCTAGGGCTCTTACTACTTTTAACCTAACCATCCTCCTTTTTTGGCCACTACCCCCCACCTTCATTCTCAGTTTCTGTTCTGAGCCTTTAGAGGGCTCTGCGGTTTAGATCAAGATATTCTTGGCTTTCTCCATTTCAGGCTTAAGATTCAAGTTCTTGCATCTGCTCAAGTAAGTTAACAGTCATTCTTCTTTTCAGATTCCAAAATTTATTGCCACTGTCTCTTTGCCTTTTCTCCCTATTCTTATGGGTTTCTGTCTTTTAAAAAATAATCCCTTTGCTATAGTTTTAGTGGGGTTTCATGAAGGAGGGAAGTTATATAGGTGTTGAATTCACCATCGTTACCATCCTATAGCCTTTTTGTACACCAATTGTCTGACTTGGAATGTAAAACTAAGTACTTAACGCTTAAAACTATAAATTAGATTTATAACTTTAGTGAATCTTAATTTTTACATGTTCCAATACAATTTATAAAGTGACTTCAACTTAAATAACAAGTTTAAGTAAATTACTGAAGTATACATATGAAATTAGAGTGATCAGACAAGGCTTTATTCTAGCAGGCTAAATTATTTTATGTTTTGGAAATGATAAAATATTAAATATACACAGATTCTTTAATGCAAAAAATTTAATAATTTATATTTGATTTTCTTTTCAAAATTCTACTCTTAATTCTAAATCTGAAGTTGAAAGATGCTAGTTTATATAATCCCCTCAAATTTTGGGATATCTTCCCAAATATTTTTGTAGTTGCCATCCCTTCTTACTGCAATTTAAAACTACCAAAGAGGCTCTTGGTGGGATGATGACTGAATTTTTGCCACAACATTGATGGAACACATGAATTCCCATGTGTCTATGGTAGGGACTATTTCCCAATTCTGTCATTTCGTCAGGCAAA
Organism: Daubentonia madagascariensis; assembly: GCA_023783475.1. NCBI lineage: Eukaryota > Metazoa > Chordata > Mammalia > Primates > Daubentoniidae > Daubentonia > Daubentonia madagascariensis. The sequence continues at coordinate 10,263,762 of JAKFHU010000747.1, read as the reverse complement.
TTAGCCACACCTAACCAAGCTGCTGTATTAATTGACTGAATTTTGCATTTCTTTGGATTTTAAAAGATACAAATTGTTTTTATGTGTATTCTTGAAAACCTTTGAACTGTAAGGACTCCTATAATCTTTTTATCTTCTCCTTATTAGGGCTAACCCTCTTCCAGGTAATAAAATGACCTCCAAATATCCTCTTGATCTTCTTGGTTGCAACTTCTAGGGCTATTCTATGGACATAATTAAAGGCAAAAACTAGAGGAGCTAAGGCAACAACCAAGATGCAGTATAAAGCAAAGCGTCTGAGGAGATTTGATCTCTGCTGCATCCTTTCACACAAAATCCCTAGGGGCTCCATTACCAAATGTAAAACATGCTTGGCCAGGCTGTGAATCCACTGGGGCTTCACCCTGAAGCAATGTGGAAACACACAAAGGGAGGAGAAGGTACCTGTCTAACTGCACAGCTGTGGCTCGGGATAGACTGAATGTGCTCATGGAGCCAAACAGAGGGAAAATAGAAACTAACTCTAATGTCATCTTCAGGTGGGCCTCAAAGAAGCCCAATGGAAAATAGCTTTATGAATGGCCCAAGGTGGCTGGAGGGGAGCCAGCCTGCCAAGACTGATTGTCAACACAAAGAATGTGCTAGTGATGTCTGCTGGAAGATTGAGGTCCCTGGGGGATACTGACACTGCCTCTGCCATGTACTGCAGGGAAAAAAAATCAGGAAAAACCAGCTTCAGTCTGTTCACTACAAGTCAGTTTGTGAAACTGCTCAAAGTTGTGACTGTAAGACTATCAAACCCACAAACAGTTCTACTGGGGACAACTGTTCCCCAGTAACAAGGCTTGTTTCTACCTGTGTCCACTCCTCTTCCAGCCACCCAGGAACTGCCCTAACACCTTTCATGCGTATATATTCTCCCTATTACATTTTTTATTTTTTCATAATTTTGGTTCATCCCAACTACAGCTGGCTATGACCCCTCTTGGCTTGTGTGATGTGTACTTTCAGCCTTGGATTGTCTTCATTTCAAATTCCTGAGGGCACAGATCTCACTGCCCTGCTCTTGCCAGTTAGAGCAGAGTTTCTTATACCATACCACCTCACAGGCCAATGCTTGGACTGCCTTTGGATTGGGTCCCCACTCCTGGTCCAGCCAGCTGTCTCTGGGTGGGAGACTTAATGCTCAGTTGAAACATGGTTCTAGGGCAGGGCAGTTTCTCTTAGGTATGGACATGTTAGACACAATGATGGACATTTCTGATACACCTGGCTTGGAGGCCCAGGAAGGGCAAACTCATTTCCTAACCTTCTCTCCTTTTCTTCAGGAAGGGACTTCAAAAGACTGAGGGACAGTATCCCTGGGAGTGCCTCTAGGTGAACCAGAAACAAAGACCCCTTTATCTGCCTTTACTTATCCTAGAGAGAGACATTTGGGGTTCAAGGTTGGGGAAGAGGAATCTTTTGGGTTTGAGATAGTGGCTAATTAAAGACCTTTGGCCACTGACCATCCTTGCCATTCTTGTTGCTACTTTCACATTTGAGGGCTTTGGATGTTTTCTGCTTGGAATGGCGGTGGAAATCCTATAGGAATGAGGATGCGCCAGAGGACAGGGTGAAGGGAGCTGCCTGCTTGAAGCTTGTTCCAATTTTAAAGGAGAAAGAGAAAGTAGGACCTTCAGGTTTCACTCTAGATTAATCTAACTGAGCTTCCCATGGTGAGAAAGTAGCAGGATTCAAGCCAGAAGTTTTGCCAAAATTAACAACTGAGCCATTTGGCTGAAACATTCCCTGGTGGGCTCTCTAGGAAGCCAGCAGGTGAGCAATGAAGAGCATCATCGTGACAGGACATGAACGAGACTTCTGACCAAGATCAACATCACCATAAATCTGTGACTAGCAAAGGATGGCATCACGAGATCGGAGCCTTGTCCTCTTCTAGTGCCTCCCAAGTCACCAGGCCAAGGTAGAGAAGTTCTCCTGGCTCTGGGCACGTGGCCCAGGGGGGCACACTGGCCTTCTGACAGCAGCTTTTCTTCCCTCCAGCAGACCCGAGAGATCTGGTTCTGTTTGTCCCCAGCTGCCTCAGTCACTCTTTCACCTGGGTCCCCTCCACACCCAGGCCCAGTGAAGACAGAGAACAGGACACCTCCCCCCTCTTCCTGCCCGCCCAGCACATTTTTCTGCCCTGGTCCACAAGAAAAACAGATAGGGGGTTAGGAGTCTTAAAAGATTTAAAATTGTGTTAGTGATGGGTCTTCACTGAAGCGCGATGGCAGCGGCCTGGCTTCTCCTTCACTAACTCCAGTCCAGCAATTCCCTTCTGCCAGCAGGGAGGGACATTGGGGGTTAAACATAGGCCAGTTCATCCCTTGAGGTTTGGGGGCCTTGAGTGATCCCCTCCAAAAATAATAAAAATAGTAATAATTAAGAGGAGAGCAGGGGGTGAGATTTTCTGGTCTTCCTCCCAGGCAGGTGCTGTGCCAAGCTCTGACTTATGTACGCTGTTGAACCCTCACGACAGCCCAGTGAACTAGACAGTTTCGCCGTTTTAAAGAGACCCAGAGATGGTAATAAGTTTGCCCAAGGTTACACAGCAAGTAAAGAGCAGAGCCAGAATTCAATCCCAGGTTTATCTCACTCCAAAATACTTTTGTCTTTGTAAAAATAATATATTCTTATTATTAAAATATCCATGCCCAAAGGAAAGCATAAAGAAGACAGTGAAAAATCACACATAATTCCATTGCTCAGATACAATCACTGCCAACATTTGGTGTATTTCTCTTTAGACCATTTTCCTCTATGCCTCCACACAGACACACACATACACCAAGCACATATCATTCATACTTCAAATAATTTTTGAACATATAAGTACTGTTCTACATGTTGGGATACTGTTCTACACGTCGGAGTATCCCAACATGTAGAACAGTACTTATACGTTCAAAAATTATTGAAAAGCTTACATTCTAGTGGGAGAATCAGAAAATAAACAAATAAATGAATAAAGTCATACTATAATATGTGTTAGTAAGTCTGCCATAAACAGCTACACAGGTTGTGCACTGCAAAACTCCAGGAAGAGCCAATCACACTGCAGTTAATGTGAATGGCATCCCCAGGAGTTGTACAGTACACAAGCTATACAACACATAATGGGGAATGATAGGAGACATAAAGCAGCATAAGGAAGAATATTATTTTATGAATCAGAGGTCAGAGGAGGGGGAATAGCAAATGCAAAAATCCTAAATCAGGAATGTTCTGGGCATGACTGAGGAATAGCAAAGGGGCTGGTGTGGGTGGGGGTAGTGAGAGACAGGAAAAGGGTGGAAGATGAGGTCAAAGAGGTAGCAGGGGCCAGGTCACAGGGCCTTGTGGGCATGGTAAGGACTTTGGATTTTACTTTGTGTGATGGAAGCCACTGGAGAGTTGCAAGCAGAGATGAATGTCCCAAGGACAAGTCTGGCTACTATGCAGAGGACACAGCTAGGAGTCAGCGAGACCAGGTAGTATAAGAAAGAGAGTGATATTGGTAGCCTACACTAGGCTGGGAGCTATGCAGTGCTAAGAATTAGACTCAGGAACTGTTTTAGGCTTTTGCTGGCGGTTAGAGCAGATTTCAGACACAACTAGCAGGAGTTGCTGATGCATCTCTGCGGAATATGAGAGAAACAGAGAAGTCGAGATGACCTGAGTGGACAGAGATGCATCCGGTGATAAGTTCCATTTAGGTAACCTAAATGTAAGATGCCTATTAAGCAGCCAAGCAGGGATGCGCTGAGAATGGAGATACCGTCTTGGAATTTGCAATGTACAGATGGTGTTTAAAACCATGGACCTGAGGAGATCACCTATAGAGAGTACAAAAAGAGAAGAGGTCTGACGACTGAGCCCCAGAGCAAAGCAACATTAAAAAGTAAGGAAAATGAGGAGAATCCAGCAAAATCATCTAAGAAAGGACAGCCAGAGAGGTAAGAGGAAAACCAGGAGAGTTTGGTGTCCTAGAAGCCAAACAAAGGAACTGCTAGAAGCAGGAGGGAATGATCAGCCATAACAAAGGCTGCTGAAAGATTAAGAAGTACAACCCGACCATTTGGAGATATTAAGCAAAATTTTGCATTGATGACTTCACCAGAGTAGTTTTGGTGGAGTAGGAGGAACAAGAACACCACTGAAGTGAATTTAGGAGAGAACAGGAGGAGAAGCAAAAATAACTCTTTCAAACAGTTGTGCTGTGAAGGGAAGCAGAGATGACATCGTAACTGGCAGGAGATAAGGGTCAAGGAAAGTTTTACATCTTATTTTAGTTTTTTGAAGGAGTCATATTATGGCAAGTTTTTAAGGTGATGGTGACAATCCCGAGGAGAAGGGGAAATGATTACGATAGAAAGAGGACAGAGCTACTGGACCCAAGCCCTAGAGCAGGCGGAATGAGTGTGATCTTGTGCGCGAGTTGAGTGATGGGTCTTTGCTAGCATGACGGACGTTTATTAACCGTAATAAAAAGGAACATACAGATATTTGTAATGGGCTTATACTCTACATACTGCCTTAAAATATACTTTTTAATTGACTATATTATGATAATATTACTTCGTAAATAAACTTATATCAGTACCATGGTCTCACAGTATTTCACAGCATGCTTCTTCCATTATTTCATCAATCCCCTTTTATTGGACATTTCAGCTGTTTCCAATTTTTCACTGTTAGGAAGAATGAAAAGCCAGGCTCTTGAACCCTGGTGCCCTCACTCTGTGCCTCTTGCAGAAGTCATCCTGAGCCAGCCAATGTGGGGCTGTCCCTGCTTGGGCTTCAACCCCCACCCCAAGTCTGGAACCCTGCTGTGCATTCAAGATGCAGAGCACGGATGAGAGGAATCCCTTGGTCACCTGCTAATCACGTCTCTTCCTCCAACCTCAGCCTCCACTAGCTGGAGAAATATGCCCACTCCATGCTGAGTAGGGCACAGGAGAATTGAAACAGACACTGCTTCTACCCCTTCTGGAACTCACAAGAGCTAAAAAATTTGGAAAGTGCCATGGGGCCATAGTCTCCAGCCCCAGCATTTGAGCACATTTTAGATCCAGTTATGTTAAATATTTTAAGAAACAGATTTTTAGAGATGGAAAAAGTAAAGGCACAGAAAACCAAGTAGCTTGCTCTAAATTTCTCAGCAAAATGTTAAAAAAGAAAACAAGCTGGGAATCTCACTCAGGTCTGTGTAATGCTAAAGCACCCTTCCCTCCACCCTTTCCATTGCTCTCTGTGTCTCACAAAGCCCTGCCCACGCTTCCTAGGCTTCCCAAGCATAGCACAGCAACCTCCTCCTGGAAACACAGTCCACCCTGAGACAAAGCCTCCAGGCTTCTTAGAGTTTAAGCCAGGCCCTTCCACCTTTATCTCCAACTTCTCTTCTGCAAGCTCCATGAAGCCACACAGGCCACTAGGGATAGCTCAACATAACCATGTCAGTAAGGATAGGTTCCCAACACATCCTGCAATTCCCTCTCTTTTCTTCTTTCCTTTCCTTATGCCCTTTCTACATCCATCGTCCTTCCTTAGCTTCATGTGCTAGGATCATTCTTCAAGGTCTGGCTCATATGCTACCTCCTCCAGGAAGCCTCTCCCAGTGTCACTGGGCTTGCCCACCTCAAAACTCTTACAGCCCTTATCTGTCCATGTCTCATGAGCCTTAGCACTTACTATCTTGTTTGGAGGTCATTTTTACATATATCTTATCTTTTCTCCCCTAACTCCATCAGACTAGAAACTACTTGAGGAAAGGGATTATATCTATATGGTCTAAGTAACTCCTCCAGCACATGGCCCAGTACATGGCACAAAGTAGGCCCTTGCTATAGGTTTGAAGGATGGATGGATGGATGAATTCCCTACCTATCACTGGCCTGATAACATCTTTTGATGAATCTCTTTTGTTTAATTTAAACTCTCATACCTATCCTTACTGACATGGTTATATAGAGCTATCCCTAGTGCCTCAAATTCTCCAATCAATGTCCCTTGCCCACTCCTGTTGCTGTTAGTTGCCCAGAAACTCCAAACTTCCCTCCATCCCACCGTCTTAAAGATCTTACTCTACTTACTTGCAGTACAATTTGAGCATACAGCAAAAAAAAAAAAAAGAAAAAAATAAAATAAAATAAAATAAAATAAAAGATCTTACTCTAGGTTCCCCATAATTACCTCACCCAAATATTCCTAGCTGAGAAGTCAGGTAATAAGTACTTAAAATATAGTCTTGCCAGGAGGGTCTACATTTTAATAGAACTCTCCAAAGGCAAAAAGTATATAGGTTTCTGGTAATCATATTTTTGACACCATGATCAGAGGTGGAGAGAAACCTGCCTAATTGCCCACTCTCTGACTAGTAAGGTTGGTCCTGTGGCCAGGCTTCCTGCAGCTGAGTAGGAATTATCATGAGTCCACATCATTGCCTCCCACCCCTACCTTGACGCAGGAACTAAGAGGAGACCACCTCATGGTTAATGTCTCCACTGATAGACATGCTTGACCACACCAGAAACTCCCACAGGCACAAACTTAGAGCTGCAGAGATCACCGCCCCCAAGAGCAGTCCTTCTCAAGAGTTAATGTGCGCTAGCAAAGCCTAGCCCCTGTTCTAGCTAGATGCCTAAAAACCAAGAGCAGGGATAGGGGTGCTGCCCAAAGATGCACCAGGAGGCAGACAGCCACCAATCTGCCCTTCAGGGCCCTCTCTCTAGGAGCAGGACTTCAAGGGCACATGGGTGAGTTCCCTGAACTTAGGAGGGACAGAGAAAACAGGCTGGGGGACAGGAGCTGCTGCTACCCCAGCAGCTGAACCCCAGCCTGTCTCCAGGGAAATAGCCCCTCTACTTGAGCCAGGCTGATCTTCCTAGCATCCTACTCCAGAAATGTTGTGTTGGTAGCAATCGGGAAGCCAAGAGGAATCTTTAGAGCACCTGCTCTACAATGATCCCTGGCTTCAGCACCCAGGGTTCAGGCTATGATAGAAGGACTTATTCAAGGAGGGCACCAAGGGCTGATGGACAAAAGCATGGGGCTGGGGACTGAACCCAGTTCCACCATTACCAGCTGTATGACTTTGAGAAAAATGCCCACTTGTACCAGTCTTCACTTGGTATAAAATTATAATAAAACAGTATCTACTTAATTGACCACGGAATCAGAAATGTGAGGCCCCAGCACAGTGCCTGGACTCACAGTGTGAGTTCACGTAATGTCAGCCACTGTCAAGGAGATTCCAGTGTGGCTGCTCTGGACATTAGAAATGGTATTTAGGCAAGGGACAGAAGGAGAGAGAGGTGACATTCCTAACACACATATACCGCTACCATCACCTCACTTTTGGATCTATAGCCCTACCATTGCCCACAAGAACTGGTGCTGGCGTCGGACACCTACTGCTCTCCTGGCCTGGCATTTGAGACCCTCCAAAGCATGTCCTGGTCTTGTTTTCAATCTTCTTCTCCAGCCACTTCCTTCAAACTGGCCACTCTGGCCATGCCCAACCTCTGCCCCCGCGGTTATCTTTCCTGACCCCAAGCCCTGTTGGCTGACTATGCTGCCACCAGTGTCAACATCCTCCCAATCACTCAGGCCTAAATCAAAAAGCCATCTCCTCCAGGAAGTTTCTCTAACTTCCAAATTGGATTAAAACGTGTTCTCCTCTTAGCTTCCACTGCACTTTTAAGGTTAGTGAATTCGGAAGGCTCTCTATTTTCTCAAGTCCCCCTTTGAAGTACAAGCAAATCAAAGGCACAATGCCTTTTCTGCCAAGTTTAGAATGCTCTGGGTGTAATAATACACTGAGAAGGGACACAGGGCACCTCTGCTTCGTCATCAGCCCCAGAACGTCCCAGGCTTCATGCTTCATTCCCAAGACAGCATGCTCAAGCCTTCTGCGGCAAGTTCTAAGGCACCTGTAGCTTTCCTTGTCCCTTTTCAGTCTCTGGGGATGCAGAGCTCTTTCAGTCTGAATCTTAGATCAATTCCTCTCCTGGCAGCCTTGAGACATTCTGGTTACTCTCGCATCCATAGAATGCTCTTCTCAACTTTCCTGCTTTATTTTTCTGGCTTTAAAACTGCTCCCAGTATCTGCTTCATTTTGCTGTTCACACCAGTCTTCACGTTTCTTAGATTTTAAAACCATGTTCTCTGTCTTTGATACTTAGTCAACCCCATAGCCAGACATCCGTGGGCACTTCTCTGATCATGCCCCACATCCAGGCTACTAACTCTTATGTTAACCCCTGCAGAGCTTTCTGCCTTGGGCTTTTGTCAAAGGAAGCCACAGGAAACTCATCCCTACACTTGCCATAGCAAAATTATTGAGGGCCGTGTTACCTGTATCACCGAATGCCTCCTATAAAAGCCCCACATGAGACATTTCTTTGAAAATTTACTGCTAAGAAAAGCTCTTCCTCCTCCCCTGAGGAACATTCCATAATTCTCTCTGATCATGAGGATTATGTAACAGTTCATGCTCCAGTTTTAGTTTTAAGCTGCCAAGAGCTTGGCAGCAAATTGAGGCCTTGCTAACGAAACTTAGCTTCCTGTTCAAGTCCTATGCTCCTTCCTCTAGGGTTACCTCTTGATTTCTAGAACAGTTCAGCCTGTTCTGCTTGGGTCCTTTGATTATTCCACTTTTAAGCTTCCTTGGGTACAGATTCAATCTGCTGTGTCTCTCTGTCACTGGTGGGTCTTTAGCCATCCCAGTGGGATGGCACACACACAAAGCCTTCCCATCCTCCACACCTTTTTGTTCCTAGAACTTTTTGTCTTGTGTTCTATTTTTCTGGAAGGCAGCTTGGGAGTTTAGGGAGTTCTAATATTTGACGTGGGAATAAAAAGAGAGAATTGGTAATTTAGTTGCTTTTTGCCTTTTTTAAAGAAAAAATACATTGTATTTTTATCATATATACACCTGACCATAGTGTAGAGACAATCTTTTCACATCTTTTAGTTGATTCTTTCAATTCTTTCTTCCCACTGTGAAAGATGAGGATGTAAATCTCATTTGCCACCATGACAGTCACCAGCTCTCACCAACAAACACATCACTTCTCAACTCCTCCCAATTCCCAGTAAGTCATATAGTAATTTTAGTTAAAGCAATATTCAGTTACATTATTATGACTATGTAAGTGCCATATAGCTGAACCATGTAGTGTACTACAATTACTTTTCCTTTCCAGCACAAATTTTTGCCTTTCCTGAATTTAATATTTTTATTGTTTGATTTTTCATTTGCTTGTTTTTAACATTCTTATTACTAATTCAACCCCAAGTCTGCCCTATAATTGTGCATCTCTCCTCTCAATACAAGGACAGTAAGTATTCTATTGTTTTCATCTTCTAGATGAAATATCTCCCAAATCATTTTGATTCACTTTTGAATCTGGACTGGTTGATCTCTAGATCTGCTACATGGCAGCAGTAAAAAGTCTTGCCAGCAAAGGGAGGGAACTGTTATCTGAACTTGGTAAGAGCTATAGCCATGGGAAAGGGGCCACTCAGTGGGAGTCATGGTCTCAGGTAGAACATAGACTCTGTCAAAATGAGGCCCAGAAGGGAGGAACATGAGGAATAAATATTACAACCTTAGTTTCTTCCTGCTGATCTCCTACCAGCATCTCTGTCAGCCAAAGCAAATAGTAAATCCACCAGCAAGGGAGCTCAGGTAATGCAGTCCACAGAGATCAGTCTCCTGGGGCACAGAGAAGGATGGAAGAACTAGAACTGAAGCAGCAAACAGAATAACTAGCAAACCATGTCTTTCTTCTTTTGGTTTATTTGGTTATTTCAGTAGAGCATATTTGCCAGTAACTTTCTGAGAAAGGGCACATGAGAGGTAAATTACTTAAGTCTTTATAAGTCTGGAAAAGATTTTTCTGTCTCAAGTTATGTTGATAGTTTAGCCGGCTATAGAATTCAAGGTTGAAAATAATTTTTCTTGTTTATTTTCTTGTCTTCTAGATTCCATTATTTCCACTGAGAAGTTTCATGCCATTCTAATGGTTGATTCTTTGCATAAACTCTGGAAGCTTATAGGAGCTTTTAGTTTTTGTACTTGCAATTCTGAAATTTCAGAATTACGACTTTTGTATGGCTCTCTTTTCATCACTGAGTGCTGGTTTCTCACTTAGTGAGTCCTTACAATTTAAAATTCCTGTTTATAAGTTTTGGGAAATTTTTTCAAATAACTTCACTAGTGATTTCTCCACCTATTTTCTCTTTCTGGAACTCCAATTATTCGGATGTTTAGCCTCTGGGACTTATTGTTTCTCTTTTTATTCCTCTTTCCTCTTAATTTTTGCATTTTTCTGGGGTTTTTTAAGGGATTTAATTAACTTTGTATCAGTTTTCAAGAACTCTTTTAGGTTCTCTGAATGTTTCTTTTTGTAGCATTTGGCCTTGTTTTATGGAAGTAATAGCCTCTCTTATTTTCCTGTGGCAGCTAGTGGTAAGGTTTTTGTTTCCCTCTAAGTAGAGTCAATTTTCTCCAGTTGAGTTTTCTTTTTTGTTTTTGTTTTGTCTCTGCCTTTCATATTAGATGGTCTTCTCAAATATCTGGTGATCTCTCACAAAAAAGCAATTTGGAAACTCAATGCACAAGGGAAAGGATTAGCAACTCTGTGTTTTCTTGTTGGGTAGACTACCTTGGCCATTTTGTTGGGGAATTCTCCAATGTCAGAAATTTAAGGTGTTTTCTTTGGCTAATTAGAGTCCACGCTCCTGTGTGTAGACTATAAAGCTGGTTTCCAGCATTTTGGTGACTAAGTGAGCGAATAAGGCAGAGGGTCAGTGAATTTTCATTTAATTGCTTTTTTTCCAACATGGTTCCTGGTCTCCATTGTGCCTATTGTCTTCTAGCCCAGAAGTCTCTGTCTTACCCTTTCTAGAAACCACACTTCCATCTTTTTCCTGGGACAGAAAAGAAGCAGCCTCCCTGATGCAAGTAATGTAGGGTCTCCCTAAGTAATCTTTGAACAATTCTTCTATTTTCAGCTCTACCTTAACCCCCACTTCTAGACGAATGTGGGATCACCAATATCTGAGATGTTGGGGGAATTATGGGGTGTCTATTGCACTGTTTCTTAATTTGTACTTGAAGAGTCTTTCAACAATTTTTCTATCTTCAGCTCTCCCCTCATCCCCACTCTTAGATGTACGTGGAGTCACAATCCTTGAGCCCTGGGTTGGGGGGTGAATTCTGTGTGGTCAGTTGCACTGCTTCTTGGCTTTCCCCACTGCTGCCTTAGGACTCAACTTCCTCAAGTCTACCAAACCTTTTGCCACCCCTTGGCTTTCTAGCTTCCATTTTTAAAAATATTGTCCTCTCTCACATTTCTTTGTCTTTGTGTTTTTATGCTATTTAGAAAATCATTTTACTACAATTTCACTAAGCTTTAGGGTTGAGACAGAGGGAAATGCATGTGTTCATTTCTCCTATCTTCATCCGGGAGGCCAGTAATTTCTTCTTGATAGTGAGATCAAAGAACTGCATAGAGTTTAAATAAACCTGCCTCACTCATGCACTTTTTGCACGTGGGGCAGAATCAGAGGAGGCATTCACACAGGGTTATCTGTATTACAGGATTCATTACAAATTCATCAATAGAACATGAATAGAATTGCTCTCCATAGAGCCTTATATCATATATTTGAGTTCTATTTTTTCAGTTCTCAAAACACTTTCACCTATTTATTCTCTTTTTTCCTTGAAAGGACTCTATGAAGTAGACAGGGTAGGTGTTACTATCCCATTTTACAAATGAGGAAACTGAAGCTCAAAGAAGTTGAAGGACTTATCCAACTTAGTGGCAGAGAGAAGATTCAGACCCAGTTTCTGGAATGCCAAACCTGGTGCTTTTCCTTTGGTCCGTGCTTTCTCTAAGGGGCAATATTTCTGTTTTTATAACTCACCCAGAATATCATCCAACCAAATGGAATTGGATTAATTTTCCACATGGTACCCAGATTGACCCAGAATAGCATCTGGATCATCTGTGGAAGATTAAAGAATCACAAGATCTCTGGACCCCAACTCCAAGAGATTCTGATTTATAAGGTCTGGAGGGTGAACCAACAACCTCTATTTTTAGACAGCTTTCTAGGTGATACTGGCATGTAGCTTGATTGAAAACCACTGCCCTGAAAGGCCTGGAAGTGATCTGGAGGGTCCCGCAGGTTTCAAGGCATGGATCATCAAATGGCAATTCCCAGAATGTAACCATTTAGCTGTTCAGACAGCAGCCATCCCAGCGTGCCACGGTCTAAGCTAATAGCTTCATCTCTTCTACCCCTTCCCGTGGACCTCCTCAGAGCTCACTTCTGCCCTCATTACCTCGCTCTGCCCACTCACACAGTGGAGACTCCCTTGGAAGCTCCCTCCACTGCTCCATTTCAGCTTGTGGGACATCAGGGACTCAACTTACTGAAAAAATTAAATTGAAAAATTTCCTCCCTGATAGCTTAGGACCTCTTGTGGAACTTGGCTCTTTTAGGAGCCATGGGGAGAGAATTATAAGCACTCTGCTCACTGTCTGATTGGCGGCCCCAGAAATGTTATCCCAGGCTCTCAGGTGGCTTAGCTGGGAAATATAAAATCCAAATTCCTTTAGGTCAGAGAGGGAGCATCTTGGCATCTACAAGCAGGTATGTGCATCTGAATGCACAGTAGTACACAGTGGAGGAAACTCCTTCAACAACCTGAAGGTCCCTGAGCTGAAGAAGGTCAAAGAATGACAGGGAGAAAGAAGAGAGAGCTGTGTGACAAGAGTCTTGGCGTTTTATTTACCACTGAGCGTAAGAGAAGATGGAACCTATTTGGAGAACCAATGGGAGAGACCACTTGCCTATCTCAGGGGTACAGAGACCCTCAGGAAAGAATTGCCCTAAAGTGGAAATTGGGTGCATGAGCTTGTAACCAGTAACTCAGCCATTGAAGGGGAGAGATGATTTTGCATCTGGTATGATGTCCTCACCCATGGACCCCCAGGCATGCCCCAGGGTAACTACCATTTCCAGACCCTCTTTTAAGGTTTCCTTTCTACAGAAGTCATCTTGCTGACAACACAAGACCCCAAACCCCTAGCCCAGCAAATGGCCTGGAGTGGGAACCTGACCCAAGGGTAGTCAATCGCGGCTAAAGGAGAATGTGAGGTAGCCTGAAGGAAAAATCCTCAAATGGGAAAGGCCAACTAAGTAAGCCAATGTGATTCCTCAAGAAATTTATTTAATTTATTCAACACATATTTATTGAGCACCAGCTATGTATAGACACTGTTAAAAAATCTTATTTAATAAATGCCTCTATTACGTGTACTCTGTGTCAGACACTAACCTACAAGCTTTGTAAATACTAATTCATTTAATTCTCAGAATAACCGTATAAGTTAGCTACTATTATTATCTCCATTTTCAATGTAAAAAAAACCTAAGGTACAGTTACTAAGTAACTTACCCCAAGAAGTATTAATTAATCAATTACTTATTAAGTGGTAGAGCCATTCTTTTAAGTATCAGAATAGTATTAGAATCAACAACAAAAGAAACAAAAATCCATGACCTCTTCAAACTTACTTTCTACTGATGAGTTTTGGTCTGGACATTTGGAGACAGAGTCCGTTTTGTGGTACCAGGAGCAGAAGCTGAAAAAAAATCCAACGATCAAGTCCGACAGCCGAGACCATGAGGCAGCAGAGGCATTAGAAAGAAAGGTGAGGGAGGTGATTGCAGGCCATAGAAAGGCTAAAGGTCAGTGAACTGAGGGCGAGGGCCCAGCAGAGAAACACATCATGTGAAGAACCTGCCTGTCACCAGCTATGTCCTGTCCATGAGGCCTGTGTTGTTCCTAGAGCCCCGTGAGGCCCGGGAATGTGGCTGAGTTTCCCATTCTCTTATCCCTACGATGAGACCACCAGCACTGAAGTAATCTGAGAGGATTTTTGTTTGTATCCTTAAGAGCCTCCAACTTTCAGCCCATGGAGCCCTAATCCCTCATCAAAGTAAGGACTGTAAGAAACAAAATCCAAAAGGGCAGCATGCACAAAAAGAGTCTCCTTGAGAGGTTAAGAGCGTGAAATTGCACTGCTTTGGGACAAGCACCACCACACAGAGAGGCACACAGATGGGATGACAATTCTTCCTGCTTCAGAGAAGTGCAGGGCTGGCACAGAGAATGCCAGTGGGGCTCAGCCTCAGCTCACACTAGCACAGCAAGAATAGGGACCAGCAGCACATCACTGTGTGTCAGGCGCTGCAATGGTGGCACCATCACACTGGTCTCTGGGCATGATGTGGGGTGGTGTCAGCATTGTCAACAGAGCATGGAAGAAAGGCCCTCTCCTTCCACCTAGAGGACAGTAATGGCTGAGGAAGTTGACATTTCTGAAATTATGTTGAAGAAACAGCAAAATGGCAGTCACCATGTGGAAACCAAGAGGATTTATTTATGAGCACATCTGAGCTGCCCCTTCAGGACTAGAAATAATTGGGGAGCATTTGATAGGAGACTGGACATATTGCAATAGTATCTTGTAGTTAAAATGAAAATAATATTGTTTTGTTTTTTGAAAAACTAAGAACCCATTTAAGCTTTCAGGCTGATGTAATCAGGGGTGAACATGAATAATTCTTTGATTTTTCTTTGTCTCACCCCAGTCAATGCCGTGCTGCTCAGGGAAGGCTGTGTTTATAAAGCTGAGCCAAATCACACTGGTCCTCATTCTCACCTCTGCTATGTCTCAGGAAGCCACATTCCAGAGCACTGAGTCAACCGAATGCTGGTAGGGAACATTCAGCGGGAAGTTTCAGCCATTCTGATGCAAGTCAGAAGGATTTCTTGGCAAGGGCTGGGTCCCTGGACTGTGATCCATTAGGCAGGAGAGTAGGTAATAGTCAGAATCATAAGCCCTTCAGAGCCAGAAAGGTCCACAGGAATGGCTTTTCCCTAACATCACACATGAGGGAACTGATGAAATTTTAGATGACTCTCGGCAGGAATTTCATGTGACCATGACTTTCCCCCATTATCAAGAATTACCAGCTCCTGCTCCTCTCCCCAAGAAGAGTGCCAACCCCCAGCCCCCTAAACAAAGTGGCCGTCTCATCCCATCCCTGTGCTCCAGAGTTGAGTGTTTAGGGCAATACTTGGGAAAGTTTATATTTGACCAGAAACTCCAGCCTAATTTTAGTGAGCATGTCAAGGTCCCAAGAAGTTGCAAGATTGATGATGATGATGATGATGATAAAGAAGAACAGTAATAATAGTAGTAGCTCCCACTTTTTGAGCTGGGCAATACGCTAAATACTTTATATATGTCCCATCCCTGAATATTCACCACCACTCTTCAGAAATAGGTATTATCATTCCCATTACATTGATGGAGACACTGAGGTTCAAAAGTCAAGAGATGTACCCCAAGTCACAAAGTTATTAAACGGTAGGGGGAAGATTTACACACAGATCTGCCTGACAATGAAGCCCATCCATCTTTATCTTTTGTTAGATGCTGTTCAATATCCACTCTCTCATCTCAGGAAAAAAGGGAGACGAGGTGCGCACGAGGCTGGACGCACTGGACTGGAGGAGCTTTTCTACCGCAGCTCTCTGTAACCGGCTCTCGTCTGCCAGTTGCATTTGCCCCTCCTCTCCAGGCATTTTCTATAGACTAGGGGGGAACCCGGCAAGTTAAACATCTTCTTAATTTCAGAAAATATCATTCATTTATTCAGTGGGGAGAGAAAACAAGGGCAGAAAGGGGCCCTGAGTCAGTCTTGAGGAAAATCAAGTCAACCACATTCACTATCCTATTCATTTTCTAGCCCATTTAAATGGGATTCTAATTGTGTAAAACAACTAATTTTGTTCATTAAGGTTCAATTAAATTCATCTGAAACTCGGGATAATGGCATTGTTGTTGAACAGCCGTATTAAAGATGAAACATAATCTCTCTTGACTCCATTTCTTTTGACAAAATCAAGTTCGGCTACAAATGAGCCCACGATACCAGGCTTCTTTTATAAATGGCAACAAAGGGTGCCAGTTTTTGAACAGCAGTTTTTTTATTATCATCAGCAACAGCCATTTCCTTTGTTACCAAAATACACAGAAATGATGACGAGGCCTTTTTTTCTCATTATGGCTTTGATTTGGGGAGAAAAAACCATGAAATAAATAGCTTCATAATCATATCACAGAAAAGTCACATATCGAGAGTGCACAGGCGGTAGCCTCCAAGCCCTGATGCAGGCCATTCTATGGGCTGAGCAGACATTTCAATTTCTAGCCTTTCAGGACTCAGATAATCCCTCCCCTAGAGTCCAATGCTCTTTGTTCCAGGGCAAACAAGAAAAGCTTCTCTCTACCTCAGTGGCTCATTTCCCTATTTTTCGTAGCCTCGGGAAGGAAACTGTTTGCTCTCCAGGGTCAAGGAAGCAAGGAACAGTCTGTCTAGTGTGAGTCTGCCTTGGCAGGCAGCCTTGTCAGCCTCTGGCACTACCCGGCGCCTTCTGTGGGCAGCCACCAGAGTGGCAGGATGCGGCCATTTCCCTCCTCAGGGCCCTGCTGTGTTCACAGCTAACCTCACCTGGCAGAGTCCCTGCCCCTGGTCAGCAGTACTGCGACTCTCAAGCCCAGTGATGTCAAGTTAGTGCCCAAAGCTAAGACAAATGTCATCAGTCCCTAGCCCAGTGTCAGGGTTCTCCAGAGAAATAGAACCAATAGGAGATGGTAGATACATAGACATAGATACAGATATATAGACAGAGAGATAGATATAGATATAATGAGAGGGAGTCTATTAGGGGACTTGGTTCACATGATTGCAGAGGCTGAGTAGTCCCACGACATGCTGTATGCAAGCTGGAGAACTAAGGAAGCCACTGATGTGTCTCAGTTCAAGTTCAAAGGCCTAAGAACTGAGGGGCTGCCGGTGCAAGTCCTGGAGTCTGAAGGTCAGAGAATCTGGAGTTCTGATGTTCAAGAGCAGGAGAAGCAGGGTGTCCCTTGCTTCTCCTGAAGAGAGAGAGCCAATTCACCTTTGCTCTGCCTTTTTGTTCTACCTGGGCCCTCAACCCATTGAATGGTGCCCACCCTCACTGGGTGAGGGTGAATCTTCCTTACTCAGTCTACTGATTCAAATGCCAGTCTCTTCTGGAAACACCCTCACAGACACACCCAGAAATAATGCTTTACCAGCTATCCAGGTAGCCCTTAATTCCATCAAGTTGACACCTAAAACTACCACACCCAGTGAGAGCGTAAGTCCAGCCAACTGGCATTCTACCAAGCAAGCGGCTGGCATTCAATCAAGCTTACTGAGAGTCTGGTATGTGCAGGGGGTGAGTAGTGAGTGTAAAATAAGAATGCAGGTCCAAAAACCCTTATCTAAAACCCTTGGAACTAGATGTGTTTTGTGTGAATTCACAATTTTTAGGATTTTAGAAAGGTAATTTCTTACCTAATATCATGTATTACTTAACACCCCACATGAATATTCTGTAGTGATGTGTTTGAATAGTCATATTAAATGAATCAGTAAAGAATATAAACAGCCTCATTCAGTTCAGGTCAGGCCAAGTTTTGCTTCTAAATGAGTTAAGAGTCATGAAAAATCTTCTGGGAGCAAAGGAAGATCCACCTGTGAAGGGAAAGGAAGAGGATTCTGATCTGGAATATTATGAATGACTAGATCAGTCTAACTCTACCCTCCGGGGTAACCTTGCACCCTGGAAGGAACATAGGTGCAGTGAACTGAGAGGAGCTGACCTCTAATGGAACACTTGGACTCTTACGGTGGGAGAGGGTAGGGTAGGAGAGGCCTGTCACTGAGTATGGGGCCAGAGGAGTTATCTTTCTCCAAAGAGCTGCTGCAAGAAGGTTGTGCTCCAGTGATCCTGGAAGCCTCTAGACCTGAGGACCAGATGCCCCCATAGTCTCCTGGGCTCAACCTTCAGGGGCAGCTCTGTGGCCAGGGTGTGCCTTCCCCCTTTGTAGTCTGTCTTCCACTGAAAAGACCCCCCACGACCACTACCATAATCACAAACCTGGCCAAATCCACAAGAGGCAAGTCTCCATTTGGCCAACTATATATTCCTTGCAAAGAGGTGTGCATATTAAATAATATATTAAGAAGAACTCTTCATACTCAAGAATATATTCTTATGAAAATATTCACTGAATGCCTCTTAGTCTCCAGGAGCTGTGGTAGAAACACACTGAATTTTTTTTAAATGCTGTTAATATAGGAAGACAGAATGAAAACTGTTCAATGAAAACTAAGTAGTTAATTGTGGAATTAGCTAGCGATGATAGCTACACGACCTCGTGAATATACTAAAAACCACTGGGTTGTACGTTTTAAAAGGGTGCATTTTATGGTATATGGATTATCAATTTAAAAAAAACTAAATGGTTAAAGGAAACAAGTTAATTCAGCAAAATGACTTTCAGCTCCACTCTACTCCCATGACCACGCTCTGAACCTTGTCACCCCTTGAATCTTAAATGTAGAAATCTTAAGCCAACACCTCTCCTTCAGACCACTACTCCTGATCTCGAAAGCCTCTCTCACCCTCCCTCCTGTTATATCTGCTTAACAGTTGTCTCAGAGTACTATTGATGCTATAATAAATGACCACAAATTTAGTGGCTCGAAACAACCCAGAAGTATTCTCTTGCAGTTCTGGAGGCCAGAAGTCTGAAATCCTTTTCACTGAGCTAATGTCAAGGTGTCAGCAAAGCTGGTTCCTTATAGAGGCTTTAGGGGACAATCCATTTCCTTGCCTTTTCCAGCTTTTAGAAGCCACCTACACTCCTTGACTCTGCCACTTCCTCTATCTTCCAAGCAGGTCATTTCAGTCACATAGCCTTCTCTGTCTCTGCCCCCCTCTTAGGAGGACACTTGCGATTACATTGAGCCCAACCAGATAATACAGGATAATCTCCCCATCTCAAGATCTTTAACTTAAAAGCATCTCCAAAGTCCCTTTCGCCATGTAAGGCTACACATCCACAGGCTCTGGGGATTCGGCTATGGACATCTTTGGGGGCCATTGTTCAGTCTTCCACAGCCACCCGCTTCCTAGACAGCCTCTATTTTCTCCCAGTCAGTCCTCTCTTGACATCAACTGCCTTCCTTATTCCACCCAGAAAATGGGTTGAAAGAAACTATTCTCTCTCTGGCATCTTTAATTCTCTCACACCCTCTTCCTTTCACCTGGAAACCCCCTCCTGGAACAATTGCATTAATATAATCCACCTCCACTGATCTTACAATCAGGAATTCGGTCTTTTTGGACAAAATCTCCCTTTTCCTGTGTCAGACCAAGCACTCCACCTCTGCTCTTAATTCCCTTTCCCCCTTCAAAATAGTTCCTCCTCCAACTATTCTCTTTAGATCTTCTGTCTCTGACTTTCAGCTCAGCCCTTGCCCTTAGAAATAAGTTATTTTCTCCCATCAAAAAGAAAAAAGTAAGAACTTCTTGTTCTGGACTTATTTCTCCCTGGCTCACTATAATTAAAAATCCTGGACATAATATGACAAATAATCATAGGAAGACTATGAAATGTTGAAAAAGTAAAGCAGACTCACTAGGGAGTTCAGGACTTAAGGAACTACACAGGGGTAAGTTCTCTAGGTTTTCTTCTCATTTCCCATATATCCTGGACTTTGAACTGGAGAATACCATGAACCAGAACCACCAATAGGCAAAGAAAATTTAGAAAGGGAAAAAAACCCCAGGAAAAGCCTGCTTTCTCTAGTCAAAGAACAGAGAAAGGGGCAGCACAGCAGCACAAAAATCTTTTGGACAATACTCCTC
Organism: Daubentonia madagascariensis; assembly: GCA_023783475.1. Lineage (NCBI taxonomy): Eukaryota > Metazoa > Chordata > Mammalia > Primates > Daubentoniidae > Daubentonia > Daubentonia madagascariensis. Next base: position 10,243,898 of record JAKFHU010000747.1, on the reverse strand, counting down.
CTACCACAATCAAACACAAAGGATGGCCCCCGCCTCTACAGTGTTAGTGAAGACCAAGTGGGGAGTTTGCATTTCTGCCCCACACTTAGTGGCAGCAAGTGACCTAGGACAATGCTTCCCTCCCTACCCACCAGCATGGTTGGTGGTGACTGTGTGGGGAGTCTGGATCCCCAGCCCCCAAATTAGTAGTGTTTCCCTCACTGCCAGAATAACATCAGTGGAGACTGAGTGGGATTTCCTAGCATGGACAGGGAGGACCCCTCACCCACCCAACTAGAGAATGGAAGGAGGACCTTGGAGGGGAGGGAGCTAGAGAAAGGGATTCTTTAAACCTGTACAGGAACTTGCTGACCACCCCACTCATGAAACTGACCTACATTAACTCATCAATGGTTGGGGAACTGAACTAAAGTGTGGAATAGCACCCAGGTTTTCAGAGTGGCCTACAGGTAGCACACAAAAAAAGCAGATCAGAAGAGTACTGAAAGGCTCTGAAAGCTAAATTGTCATTGGAACCACAGCCCACAAAAATAGGCCAGGACTGGAACACCAAACCTAAACAGGGTGGCTGCCTACTAAAAGAAAAGATTTAAATAGGACCTAGTCTTCTAACATAATATCCAAAATGTCCAGGCTACATTTGAATCACTTGTCATATCAAGAAGCAGGAGAATCACAACCTTACCAAGAAAAGACAATCAAGACAATCATCAGACACCAACCCCAAGATAAACCTGATTGGAATTGTCTGACAAAGAGTTTAAAGTAGACATCTTAAAAATGCTTCAGTGAACAATTAGGAATACTCTTGAAACCAATGAAAATCTCAGCAAAGGAACAGAAGATATAAAAGATAAACTAATGGGAATTATAAAACTGAAAAATACAATAATCAAAATAAAAAAGCTCACTCAATGGGCTCAGTAATAGCTTGGAGAGGAGAAAGGAATGGAAGGAGGGTCTTGGAGAGAGGGGAAACTTGAGGACAGATCAGTAACATTTATCCAATCTGAACAGAGAGAAAATAGACTTAAAAGGTCTTCAGGGACCTGTGGAATAATAACAAAAGACCCAACATTTGCATCATTGAAGTCCCAGAAAGAGAGAGAGAGAGAGTGTGTGTGTGTGTGTGTGGTGTGTGTGTGTATTTCAAAAAATAGTGGCTGAAAATTCTCCAAATTTGGTGAAAGACCAAGAAGTTGAACAAATCCCCAACCAGGGTAAACCCTAAGAAATCAAAGCCAAGATACATCATTATCAGACTGCTGAAAACTAAACACAAAGAAGAAAATCTTAAAAGCAGCTAAAGAGAGAAACAATGCATTACTAATAGGGGAACACCAATTTGTAGGACAGATTTCTCATCCAAAACTACTTGAAATGCTCTCACCAAGGTCACTCTTGGCCTCCTAATTGACAATAACGTGATCTTACTTGGACTCGATAGCATTTTCTGTTGGCCACTCCTCTTTTCTGAAACACTCTTCCTTTGACATCCAAGACACCGCAGTATCCTGGGTTTCCCATCCCGCCATCTTTTTCAGCACCCATTCACAGGCTCCTCTGTTCCTCCCAACTACATTTAGCCATTCCCTAGTTCTGATCTCTGCTCGCTGCTTTCTCATGTAACTTGTTCCCTCCCAAAGTAGCCTGCCCTCCTTCCCCTAGATTTTTACTTATTTTTTAAATCATGTTTATTGAAGTGTAATTTATATTACATTCACCCATTTTAGTGTTCAGTTCTAAAAATTTTGACACACATACACAGCCCTGTTCCTACCCTCACAATCAAGATAATTTCCATCACCCCAAAAAAGCTCCTTGATACCCCCTTCTTGTCAGTCCCCTCCCCACCTCTAATCCTTGGCAACCACTGGATCTGTTTTCTGTCCCTATAGTTTTGCCTTTGCCAAAAGATAATTTTCATGTACTTTTTACTGTGTACACGTAAAGATAATGCCTTCCACATATATATATCTAGTGTTAACCTTTCTTTTGAGCTTCAGACTAATGTCTCCGATATCTTTTGTTTGGGTCAGACTTATGATCCCTTTTTTCTTCGTACACTGAGAAGGATGAGTGATACAAAAGTCACTTAACCTCTCTGAGCCTTAGTTTCACTCCATAGGAGAGGGCAATGGTACTTTGCTCATTTATTGGGGAGGTTAAATAAGATAAATGCCAGCAAGGAGCCTACAAGGCTGGATGTACACAACAGGTGCTCAATACATCATTAATATCAACTGCTGTTGATGAAGTTTCATTTCCTCAAAGGGAAACCTTCAGAGGATGGAGCATGGGGTTTCTGAGTCATCAGCCCACTTGCTGGAAGAGTCCAGGCCTCCTCGGAGGCCAGAAATCATTCTCCCCACTGGTCAATGCTATATGTGCCTACAACATGCTGGGTGAGAGAAGGTGGAACATTTCAGATGACTGTACATCTGAATTCTCAGAAAGACTTTGTAGTACAATTGAGTCTTGCAACCAACCAATTACTTCATGTAATGAGAATGCCTCAGGATCTCTGGTTAGCTTCAAGGTTATGGGGCTGATTTATATCTGAAATGAAGATTGTTTCATTTCAGATCCCTTTTACTTAAAGGCAAAAATAAAGCACAATGTTATCTTGCAGCAGATACTACTCTCATGATTATTCATAAGGCCTCCAGGGCATTTACAGTAACACATGCATGAACAGCCTTGTTGCACATGGGATGGGTACAGGGAGAAGTGGAAGACCCTTTCATTTCTACATAGTTTTGTATTCTGAGTCTCCATGTTTTCACATAGTATGACCCAGTAGCAATTTATAATATATTCTGAGAAGCCACACGATACTTCAGTGGATACTTCTCAATTTCTCTCTAGTTGAACTAAAAGAAAAAAAGTCCTTTAATAAAAGTAAAGTGACAAGGATCACATTGTTCTCATTTCAAACACACATAAAGGAATAAAAATGTTATGAAATATGCCAGGCAGTTTTTACTAATCCCTTAACCTCCACAGAAAGGGCTTGTGATTAGTATTACATTAGAATTGTCACAGCTAAACAATTTTTAAAACAATACTAGAAGGACTGATTTTATGCTATACATATACGCTAAAAATACAGTTAATGTAACACAAAGGAATTAAAATTACAATTGAGATGTCATACAGTGAGTGAAAAAGGTTTAACGGTCTGTCTGGTTGTAGAGCTAATAACCACTTTATGCAGGACGCAGTGAAACAAAGGTGGCTTTCTCATTAGCCAGAATGCATTCGTGGCCGGCACTATTTTGCTAAGGCTATATACAGCTAGCTGTACTTGGTTATAAGAACATTACTTAAGACCATAAAAAACAGCTGTATTTGAGATCACATAGGACTCTGCACATTTTCTCCCTGTGGCAGCCAATCAGAAATCTTGCTGACAGGCAAACTTGTACAGAACGAATGATCCTATTTAGGTTAATTCTTCTTAATGCCTTATACAGGCCTACTTTCCTGGCACGTCATGGAGAGAGCAGGTCAGTTCTATCCAAAACCCAGAGATAGAAAATTCAAGCTTGGTTACTTGATCAGATATATGACAACACTGGTAGAGAACGTGGAGTGCTCAGCCTCTGTAAAAATAAGGCTGGTGGGCTCCATCCCAGCCCAGAGTTCAGCCATGAGGCACTCTGGAAAATGAGCACCCAGCCAAGGAGTGGCCTAGAGAACTGAGTTTTAGCTGTGGCTCTGTCATTACTGTTTCAGTTCTTCACCCTCTACTCAGTAACAAGGTATATCTACACCCTTTGCCATGAAACTTTGAAATGCCCAACCCCCCACGCCCCCTCTGCCCCCAATCCCTGGCCCTGGGCTTTGATCCATGGGATGTTAACCAACACCCAACAGAGGACTGAAATGTGCTTACCTGGTTGGGCTCACTTGCTCTCTGCCACTGACATGAGAAGAACATACCTGGGGCCAGCCCACTGGGTCCGTGGGGATGATGGGAGACACAAGGAACAGATGTGAGAGCTAGCCCAAGCCAAGGTCAGCACAGCTGCCCAGACAAGGCCTGCCTAGATCAGCCACCTTGCAGACTTGTGAGCAAAATAAATGCTTCTTGCTGCAGGCCACTAAGATTTTGCAGTTGTTTGTTATGCAGCAAAATTGTGGCTCTGGTAAACAGAAGCAGTCACTAGAAACTGTGTGCCCTTGGGCCAACCCTTTCCCTGCCTGTCCTCCACTCTTCATTCATACAATGAGGGAGGGACTGGAGGACCTCTAGATCTCTTCTAATGACAACTGGGGACCAGGAGACCTGGGATGAAGAGTGATCCAGACTCAAGGGTCTGAGATTTATTCAGGACCTAGAAGAAGGAGCTGAGGAAAACACGTGAGCTGGCACTGAGTGGACAGGCAGATGAGCCTTTATCCCCAACGGTACTGCCACTAACGTGCCCAGGGCTATGGAACAATAGAAGGAGGGTCTGGAAAACCTGGGCTGCTGTATGTCTTGATAGCCAACTCCCCAACAAAACCTGTTCTTCTATTGGTTTAAACCCAGACAAATAAGCAAGTCAGAGACAGGACTGGAGAAAATGGAAATCTTTATTTTTAAACACTAGTACATTTTCAGGCTGTTTTAAAAAGGAAAAATCATGTTACATTAGCTCAAAACTATGCATCAAAGCATATTTATTTAAACTCTAATTTTACAAACACATAATGAAAGAAACATATTTTATAAATATCTACTCAGAATATGTATTATGAAAAAAAGTGTTTAAAAATAACAGCCCCAGATCTCCCTCTTTAAATATATAAAATTCCCATACAATTCATAAGAATTCTTCCTCAAGAGCCAAAAAGTTCATTTCACAAAGGCCAACAACTCAGTTCTCATCAGACACAATCAAAAGTAATAGGAATATAAAAAAATGTAAAAGTTCTGTACAAGGGAAATACAGATAGCACATGGGTAAATCTCATTACCATACATGCCATTTGTGTTTTAAAAATGTTTTATAAAAACTGCCATCTAAAACAAGTAAGTGAGAGTACTTCCCTGACTGTGGAAAATATATAAATTATCATCCTCCCACCTGGGTAACGAGGCTCCTACCTGCTGGAGCTGGGGGAGAGAAGTCTCCATGTGTTTCCTGACCAGGGGCATAAGCCACACATGGGGACCCTCCTCCTTTCTGGCAGTGGCTTTTTCTAGTGGGCGAACTCACTAGTATTTCCTTTCACTTAGAAAAATTCTTTGGGATCATCATAGAAGACTATTGCTTACAAGTAAAAGCAAGACTAGGGGATGACTTCAGATTGCTGCATCCAATTAATAATACATATATTTTGTATTTTTGGTGATCAAACTGGAAGCTTGATTCACCACTGTCAGAGACACACCCCATCACCTACCCCAGCAAAACCCATGGCACAGCACCAAGGCTGTCGCTTCATCTTCCCTCTTTCTACCCAAGCTGATCTGATGCCTACAGCAGTGTATGCAGACTATTGTCTCTTCTGACACTTCTTCTGGAAGGAGCTCTTCAAAAAAGTGCGGTACACCGGGTCATCCACATATTCGTTCTTAAACCTGGAGCTCAGGACTCTTTGTCTCTTTCTCTCCCCTTGGATTATGTCTGCTCCATAAAATGTGTCTTCAAATCTCATATCAGAGGCTGTGGACTAAAAGCAGCCAGTGTTACACTGCAGAAGGGCATGGCATCTGACCCTCACAAGACTGGACAAAGGTCTGACTCGGTCAGCAGGGGTTGGGGTGCAGAGGTCAGGATTGCCAGCTCAGGGGAGCAGGGCCCAGCCAAGGCTCTTGACTCTCCCTTGCCTCCCCCACACCTACTCTGTCTAGTGTGGAGAGGTGGTTCCATTTAGCCCCACTTTCTCCATGATCCACAACCTATCCCCCCATCCCCCTCCCCCAGGGACCTTCCCCAAACAGAAGCAGGATTAAAATCTTCTCATTTCAGATCTCCCTCATTGTCCATCTCCCCTCTGGCTCCTGCCCAACCAGGTTTTGGACAAACCTGTCAACAGTCATCCCTAATTCACCTCTATTCCTATCTATCTTTGTGCCTCAGCCCCTGCCCCTTCTGTAAAACTGTTCTTGCTAAAGTCCTAGTTGCTAATTCCTATGACACTTTTTTAAGTGTCCTAAAGTGTTCTAAGTCAATCCTAAATTGACTTGACTGCTCTTCCACCTAACTACTGCTTAAAGCTCTCTTCTCTGTCATTTTGTAAACCGTTCCTCCTGCTTCTCCTCCTCCTCTGGCTGCTCATTTTTGATGTCCAGGGATTCCTTTCTTAACTATCTGTTCTACTCTGATGCCCCTGCCTTTCGCGTTTGGCCTTCTCCTCTCCACGTGTGCTCCCAGGCTTTTGTACCCACACTCGTGGCTTCAATGTCTGCATTGACTCCGAAGATGTTCACATCTCTTGCTCCAGCTCAACACTCCTGTGCTCAGGCCTGCATGCCCACCTACCCAGCAGGCATCTCAGAGGCGCTTCAAATCAACCTGTCCTAAACTGAACTCAAAGCCTTCCTTCTCCATCTCTGCCCTTCCTATAGTCCGTAAGTGGTACCACCATCCCCATCCATCCAGTTGTACTGGTCAGAAACCTAAAAGTCATTATAGATTTCCCCTTGTCCCCATGCTGTCCAAGGTCCCTCCTATATGTACCCCAAAGCCCTCCATACTTTCTCCTTTTTCCCTACAGTGATCCCAAGGAGCAGGCCCCCACACTTCCTCTCCAAAACACTGCAATAAATGCTGCACCCCCACCTACTTCCCCCAGAACCACCAGAAGCAAACTATCTAAAAGCTCCTTTATTATATGGCTCTATGTGATTATATGCCCTTGCTCATAATTTTTCAATAGCCCTACAGCCTTCAAGATGACACCCACGCTCCCTAGGCTGGACCTACATAACCTGGCATGATCCTACCCCATGCTCTGGTTGGACTGAATTATTTGCAGGTCCTAGCCACACTTTTCTGGCTCAGGGCCTCACATTTCTCTGCCTTTGGACACACTTGTTTCCTTTCCATGGAAGATATTCCATGTTCTGCACAGGCAAACTAGACGGCCCTTCTTTTGGGTTCCCGTAACCCTCTATGCATCAGCACAGTGGAAGAAGGTTAGTGCAGAGGTAAGAAGCAGGGAAGTTTCTCCCCGTAGGGGAGCCCTGTAAGGGTGAGGATGTTAGGGACTAAGCACCCAACTGTGTATGTGTTCCCAACACAAACAACACGCCCAGCACTCAGTCACTGTTCAGTGTTTGCTGAGTGAAGGCACGTGGGCTTTTTCTGTGATAGTCAGATAAAGCCTATAGTCTACAGTAAAGCACTACTTTTGCTTCCCTATTCCCTAATATTTTGCCTCCTAAAATGCATCCCTGATTGGTAATGCACAGTGCATCTCACTGTGTCACTGAGACCACCTGCCCTGGTTGGTGACAGGGGCAGAGTCCCACTCTTAGGACTTGAAAACACATGTTCCATCGTGAAGAAGAGAAAAACAAGGGAACAGCACAAGGAAGCCTGGAAACTAAACATGGACCCAACTGTAAAGCTGTCCATGTTCCCCACCAGTCCATGAGACAGCTCTCCAAGGTAACAGGCTACCTCAGTGGGTTCCCCCAGACACTACCTGGTTTCACTAGGGAAGAAAACTAAGATCGTGGTTGGTTGGATACCCTCTACCACTAGGAGAAAACACTTTTGTTTCATTCATTCTTGGCAAAATACTTCCTCCGAGTAATCTTTCGGTTTTATAAGTGCTAAAGTTATCAAAGGAGAAAATAAAACATCAGTGAAAGTGTTACCACTGTGCGGGAATAGCAAAAGTCAGCCTCTCAAATACAATAATAAAACCCATTTACCAGGAGTGCTAGCTAATTATGCACTGTTGCTATGGTTATTCTGTAAGACAATAAAAGGTAATGGGGCTGTTTCTGAAGTGAGTGGAAGGAACCCAGCACAATCACTGAGGTGGACTGCTGACTCTTTTGAAAAATTTCTCCCCTAGTCAGCGTGTGTCTGGGTGAGCCAAAGTCATTAAAACATGAAGGCCTCCTGATGAGGGCTGCTAACCTACCTCCTTAAAAAACAAAAAAAGATTTCTCTAACCATAAAATACCTTCCATCAATGAGTTTTCCAATTAGATTTGTTTCACCAAGTGGAAAAAAACAGCAATCATGGACAGACTAACCAAGGGCCAGAAGGCTATACGCCAACCTCAAGGGAAAGCTGGCCAGCTACAAAGATGTGCATACGTCTTTGATTCAATAACAACAGAGGTGGCAAACTGGATTTAGTGACTGCGAGCCTCTGTATCTGAAGATATTTTTGGCTAGCCCCAGCCGTTGACACAATAGGCTGCATTTAGTATGTACATGGCTTATATATTTTCATTGTTTTTTTTAATTAAAAAATTTTCTCCAAGAATTGAAAAAAAAAAAGTTGAATGCTGGTGTGCTTGTTCAGAGAAATGAACCTTAGAAAACTCAGGAGCTGTGTTCAGATAAAGCCACAGGGGAAGGCATCCTGGTATCCGAGCCAAATCAATTGTGGAACAAAGAGATTGTGATCAGAGTAGGAAGCAAAGTGCTTTCTTCTAAGGCAATTAAGAAACAGTATTTGAAATCTGCAAGACTCAGCTGGTAGGATGCTTAACCACACATGGATCAGAAAGTGAAAGACCCAAGAGACTTCCAGAAGGCTACCTACCTACCCCATTCCCCATGATCTAAATCTCTAAGTGCTACAACAAGGGGAAAAAAGGGAAGGGAGGAGAGGGGAAGAAGGGAGGGAAGAGGAGAGTCCGTGAAAGACAGGAAGGTAGAATGAGAGGCGGCCATCCCTAACATCTTGACAAGGAAAGTTTTTCTCAAGAGATTTCAAGGTCTCAGGAGACTGACAAGTTATCTAGGTTTTTTAGGTCTTTTGTTAAGATGTAGCTGATGTCTTTACAATAGGAATATTTAATTTTCTCTTTCCTTGCAGTTATTATCTGGTGGTAATCTATTCATAGGTGTGCGGTCTCCTTCAAGCCACATTTCTCATTGAGTGGGTAGCAATACTATTACTACCATTTCACTCTGAAGGACCTTCCTCAGGATGCAGCTGAGAGGAAGGCCAGCATCCACCAGATGCAGTCACTCTGCTGTCAGGATCCCATCTGACGTGAAAGGAGCTGAATTTACAACCAAACATTAAGGAAACCCTTGGTTTTCCCCAAATAACCAAATAATCTACAGTAACTCTATCACTGCAGATAGGCATATCATAAGCATGCACTGAAAACCAAGAGTGCCATTCATTCAGAAAAAAATTTCATTTTAGTCAGAAAAATCTCATCCAAATCTCCCTGTTCAGGATTTATCATTTCACAGATGCAGTAGACGTTATTCTAAATAAGTAAAACTGACCTCATTTCAGGGTCCACTAAATATTTTATGATACAACAATATGAAACCTAAATTTTTATGAATTGTATTTTTTTAACAACTTCAGTTTTGATTACTTATCCATGTTTGTTTATCTTTTAATGGTATATAAGGGCTTGAAACTAATTTTCTTTATTAAAAAATTGCTTTAGGCCAAGCGTGATGGCTCACACCTGTAATCCTAGCACTTTGGGAGACCAAGCGGGGAGGATTGCTTGAGCTCAGGAGTTCAAGACCAGCCTGAGCAAGAGTGAGACCCTATCTCTACAAAAAATAGAAAAATCAGCCATCACCTGTAGTCCCAGCTACTCGAGAGGCTGGGGCAGGAGGACCACTTGAGCCCAGGAGTTTGAGGTTGCAGTGAGCTGTGATGACACCACTGCACTCTAGCCTGGGTGACAGAGGGAGACCCTGTCTCAAAAAACAAAACAAAACAAAACTCTATAAAACTGCTTTAGTATTTCCACATCTGGTATTTAAGCTTTCTTTATCCCTTTTATTATGAAAGTGAGAGCTTAGTTTAATTATGAACTAATATAAACATTAGTTATCTTCTGAGACAGAAGTTAGTCAATATATGATAAGGCTACAGGAGACTAGACATTCAGTTACACCTAGTCCCCTTTGATCTACTACTACATACTTTGTTTTAATGTTGCTTATACTAACAAGATTGCAAATGCCTTGGTGGTATCTTTGCATGCTCCTGGTGCTTTGTCAGGAGCATGTACATTTTCAATAACTACTTTTGTGTGTCAATAAATGCTAACACAAGCATCATTTGACTTCATTAGAACAAAAGTAAGGCACATGCACTAGTTTCCCTATTTTTGGCCAAATTTGAAGTTTGCGTTCAATAGGTTTCAATAAGGAAAAAGTTGCATTGGCTTTCTTCAAAATTAATCCAAAGGCTTAAGTATATTTCCTGCCAGGTTGGGAAATACGGGGAGAGGATGAGGAATTCACTTGGTGGGTCCCAAGTGGCATTTGCCAGCACTTACAAAACGAGCTTTCACTCTCTTGGGTAACTCTTCATCTAAGGTGTAGATGTCCTCTCTCTTCATTGCTATCTGGGACCCATCTTCAAATTCAACCTAATGAAAAATAAGACATCGTGATATGTATTAAAAAACAAGCATTGACCATTTTTTTAAGCATTTCAATTAACTACACAAAAAAAGATAAAAAGGTTTGAGCAGAACAAACAAGGGAACCAGCCAAGAAGAGTTCTTTCCTTTATTCAACTAAGAGCAAAATATATTTTAAAATATGTCAAAATTCTTGAAAATGAGTGTCTTGGAATATGGGACATGAAAACTTTATCCAACAAAGCAATAACAAGGAGAAGTAGCTGTTGATCAAATGATTTCACAGCACATGAGATTGTGGCAAATTCAGCATTAAGATGGGCTGGGTCTGTTAGCACCGTTTGTTTCTTTAAGAGGCCCTGACAACATAACAGGGAGAACTGCTCCTCTTTGAGAAAGAAAAGATGATATATTTACTCTTGTGTAACAATCCTCCCAGATAAAATAATTTCTCAAGTTCTTACACAGCTTTATTGTTCAAAACTCACTTTCGTCAAATTCAGTCAAATGGGCCAGGAAAATCCCAGTTTCTCAAATTCATAACATGTAAATAAAACTCATCATTGTGTGAAAATACATTATCATCTAAAACAAAAATGTTTAAAACTTTTTTCATACTAACCAAATGGCAGCAAATAATTTCATAACCAATTTTTCAACATTTTAGGAGATTTTGTCAGACAAAAGGTAAATGACGCTGGCTAACACAAAACTAGAGCATCTGGGTTTAGGTTTAATCCAACATGAACTCTTATAGGAGAACAAAAAAGTGATGTAATCAAGCAGAATACCTAATGTGTTCTGATGCTGAACCACATGGTATTTTTGAAGTCCCTAAATTTTCTGTTTATCTGAATTCTTTAATTTTAAGATATAAAAATATGTTTGTACTTCTAGTTAAAAGGTAAGGTAAACCATGCTGCTGTTCTATGTTAATAATAAAATCTGTTGAAGTTTGAAATAGTGCACGTATTAATTAACAGAATATCCAACAGATAGCTGTACTTTTTATTAAACAAGTACTCCCTTGAGCTTGGGTGGATGATAACCACCAGCTCCTTGTGACATTAACTGGCCACCATCTGTGCCAATGCACCATTGGTCTAGATGAGACGCTCAGTGGGTAGGGGATATATGTCTCTCAGGCAAAAGCCACCAATTCAGGGCTGCTGGCTGATGAACAGCCATCACTGTCTTAATCAAGATAAAATATATAATTAAACTTCTTACAATCCATGTACTACTAACATTTGACTAAGCTAAACAATACAGTGGAACTAGGTCTCTGTCACAGGAGAAGTCTTGCTGTCACTTCCCAGCAGGCTAAAGATGGGAAAGGTTTCCTTCCTGGCCTTGTTTGAGTAGAATGGTTTCTTTAGTATTTAATTAGGCCAAGGTGTCATCTTATTTATACAATTTGAAAGCATAGCTAGACCCACCTGTGCCAACTTACTTTTGTTTTGGATCATTTGAAAATTCCAAAAGAGAAAAAGGCAATTACAAAACTAAAAAGGAGTACGCTATGCTAGGCCTAGGGTGACCAACCGTCCTGGGACTCAGGGGTCTCCCAGGATGCAGAACTCTCAGTGCTAAAATCAGAGACGGTCCCAGCCAAGCAGGGATGGTTGTTTACCCTAGTTGGAACAGAGCTGAGAGTAAATTCTGACCCTTCTCTTCACCAGCTGTGTTCTCTTGAACAAATTATTAAAAATTTGTTCTTTTTATTAAAAATTATACAAAATTTGTTCACTGAGGCTTTTCCCCATTATTTATAAAATAGAAATCAATAGCACCTATTTTGTAGGACTACTGTGAGGGTCAAAAAATGCATATACTTAGGGTATTTAGTACTGTGCAGTAGGTAATAAGTTGTATCTATTTTTATAAATGTCTCTGCTTATTCAATGGTGAAGTTGAATAATCAGACACAAAACATAAAATGATCTCAAAAGGCCACTTGGTTTAATGAGGAATTTTAAACTACTTGTGCTTGAGAGACAATTTTAATATTAGCCTTAACTTTTTCATTGAGTCTATAAATATGCCCATAGTTTTATGTTGAGAGAACATCATAAATTCAACTGAAGTGAACACAATGATTACTAATTAGCCTGAATTTTAACATGTCCTCATTATGTGATACTTTTCATGTAGCAAATAGCTTTGCAATGTATAAAAAGCTTCACTTTTGCACTTATTGTTTAATTAAATTATTTTCTTTTGAATGATGTAGTAAAGCTTCTTTTCTAGGAGTCTCCAGTAGTATCAGGCTATCTTGTGATTTTTTGCCTAATTCTGGACATTCTGATACAAAGAAGCTCCAGCACATACCCTATGATAAATAACCTGAATCTACAACTTAACACTGTCATGAATACCATACCTGAAGGGGAAAATGACCTTTACACATACACACAATGTATATGCACACATCCACCCTTCCTCACTCCCCTTGGGTTTTTCTAGACCATGAAAACTATTCTCTCCTAAGTTCTTCAAACTTCTTTGGACACCTTTAATTACACTGTGCTCCAGTTCCAGATGCAGTGTCTTATAATGTACTCTTCCATTTAAGCCCTTGCTCCTTATCAGTCTTTGAACGATTTCTCTGTTGAAACTGGCAGTTTTATCATTCTCAAGCTGTTTTTCAACTTAATAGGCCTGAACCTTCTTGCTTTTTCTCCTTTTACTTCAATCTTCCTGTTTTCACTCTCCCGTTTAGCCTGAGAATGTTGATTTCTGCCACAGTGCTACTGAAAATACTACAGTGTGTTAGGGTTCTAACAAATTTGTCCTCTTTTTAAGCCTTTCTGAAGGAATATAAATGCACATGTGCTACCCATGTTGTTTCCCTTATTAAAACTTAACTCAGTCTCATTTCTAGTAGGAATAAAATAATTTCATTTTTTAATTGTATACATATTTCTTTAATATAATGTAGAGTTCCCTAGTGAACAGAATGCCAAACTGATAGCTGTACTTTTCATTAAACAAGCACTTCCTTAAGCTTGGGTGGATGATAACCACCAGCTCTTTGTGACATTAATTGGCCACATCTGTGCCAGTGCACCATTAGTCTAGGTTTGCAGAGATGCCTGGGGGTCGGGAGCATATGTCTGTCAGTCAAAAGCCACAATTCAGGGGCTCCTGGCTGAAGAATGGTCATCACTATCTTGGCTGAAGGTGAGGTGAACCAGCCAATTAGTCTCTCCCCATATGATGGAAACACAGGGCATGAAAGCAGCCTGTCTTCTAGTCATTTATCTTTTTGGCTGAACCATATTCCTTACAATTAAACCATTCATCAAATGTTGTTAGGGTTTCCCATTGTCCAACTTGGTAATAAAACTCCAGAGCTTCAACCTGGGTCATCAGACATTGAATCTTTGCCTCCTTCGTAGAATAAGAGGTGCCCCAAATTCATGCGGCTTCCTGATCAGCAGCACACTTGACATACTATCTCCCTCTGGCTTCTCATGTCCATCCCAGCAAGCATCACAGAAAGGGCAGCACCCACCTGGTACATGTGCGCAACATTTGATCCAAAATATTTTGCCCCATAGAGTTTGCCATCAGGCCACTTGACTTGGACAACTTCTCCCTCGGCAGGAGGGCCCAGCTTCACACAATCTCGACTCTGCGAAATAAACAGAGGCAGGCTTTTCAAGGCGAGTGCCTAAGTGACTGCATTTAGAACTTAGCAAATGATGAACTCCTGACAATTAAAAGGAGTTATTGCCTCTGTGTTTTATGGCTTATGATCTCGCACGGGTGTTCAGGGGAAGAGATATGAGCCAAAGGAGTACTTAAAGATTCAGCCTACATCATAAAGTTGCAAAGGAACCACCACAATCCAAGCAGGAAAAAACAGCAGCATTTACATTTGCTATTTGACAAAGAATTGTTCAGGGGGTAACTAAAATTTGCAGAAATTGCTTTAGCTGAGGAGTAGACCAGCTAATGATTTATAACAACTGAAATTTATATAGCATTTTTTGCAGTTAACAAAATGCTTTAGCACACGTCATTTGATCCTTATAATCAATCCATGAAGTAGGCAGAGATTATTAATTATCCCCATTTTACTGACAAGGAAACTGAGCCTCCTAGGAGGCTCCTTTGAGTTGTCAGGATCTCTGGAAGAATGAAGCTGAATGGGAGAATAAGAGCTAAGGACGCCCAGGTGGAAGTGGGGTAGGGGAGAAGCAGAGTGAGATCAGAGCTGGTGGGACTTGCCAATGCAGCAGGGAAGGGACAGCAGGGTCACCTGCAGCATGGCAGGTGAAGTGGGGTGCATTTGTCCTGCCTGGCATGCCCCATTGCCAGCATCTCCTGTTAAGTGACTAGCCCACTTCCTTCCACAGGTGGTGGCACCCATAACCAGAGTCTTCTCACTTCAGGTCTTCTGTTCCACGTCGCCACCTCCCAAGACAGTAATTCAGAGCAAACTCCCCAGGTGGCTCATCCTGGAAGGAGCTTTTTTTTTTTTAGGGAGTGGGGAGAGGGGTATAGGTAAAAGAGTAAAACATTTTCACAGACATAGTTTGCAAACTTTTTAATTTATATGTATGGAATATGACACAATACAATTTTAATACAAAGGAATTAAATACCTGACTACTTCGGTAATTTCTATTTGCACATTTAGCAACTCATGATTTGCTAATACTGGTATTTTACTGATGAGGCCAATCTGAATGACTGAAATGCACACTTGACCAATCAAGCTATTAATGCAGCCTGGGCACACTCTGTGGTTTAAAGGAGAGGAGCACACACTGGAAATATTTAGTTGTTTATGACTAGAAATTCACCATGTATTACTTATTATTATTAATAGAAATTCTGCCTTATGAAGGAGTGGCCATTTTACTGTTGGGTTAGGAGTATACACGAAAGGCCCAGCTGTTCATTTTTCTAACTGCAGACTATGCTTCCATTTAGAGTTACAGGCAAAGAAAAAAATAAGTGTGCTCAGAGGCTCTATTGAACTGACAGTCTGCATCTAACTTAGTCAAATGAAAGTAAGTTTATTCTTGGCCATCATAACATTTGACCACAGGGCACGCAGAACTGGAAGAGCAGGCTATGGAAATGCACTCTGTATGCCCTCGGGCCATCTCCTCTCTTTCCATTTCCCTTCCAAAGACTTATGTGGTACTAAGAACACCGGAAGGCACAGCTGCTAAGTCCATACTGAATACATGTGTCCAGTCTCCCGGGTTAGGCAGTCACATCAGCTCTGGGATTACTCTGAGCTGAAAGCCAGATGCTGGGGCAGCTGTGGGGGGAGGGAGGCGGAGTGCACGTCTTCCCTCTGCTGACGCTTTCTTCCGCGGGGCAGGGAGTTCCACCCACCGGCAACGCTTCTGGCTCTCCTTCACTCCCTCACAGCCTCTTTCAAGAGGATTAGGAATGACTTGACTTTATTTTTGAGTTCTGAAGGAGACCATATTTCCCCAACTATGTGCCATGGTACCCTGGAGTACCACAGCAGACTCACAGGGACTCGTGGGATACTTTCAGGGGAAGGACAGTGACACTTGTGAGACACCCACATTACTAACTCTGTGAAGTTGTTTGGACCTAACTGACTTAACAGAACTGTTAGGTATTTCTTTTGACTTAAAGGCAACGCAAAAACTGTGCTGAGATAATAAGGTAACTGTGAGCCAAGAAAGTCTGGTGACCTCTGGCTTGGCCCCTCACCTTCCCTTTCTCTTTGGAGCCGCCCCACAGCAGAGAACATGCACTCTACTCTGCTCCTTCCAGAGAGGAGCCTGCAGTTCCTGCCCTGCCCATCACTAGGGAAGCCCGTCTAATGCCAAGGTCCAGTCCTAGGAAACCTGTTTGCTCACAGATATAAGCCACACTCCCCAATATCTGCTGTATTAGTAATAAAGGTATTATTTTAAATTCCCAAATCCTGACTCCTTAGTCTCTCTGTATTGCTTTTCCTTGGGCAGGATATGACTATTCATCCTACTATTCATTGGGCACTTCTTGACTCCCAAGAGAGGCAAGTCAAGGCCTCAGGGAATACGGGAGGCTGTACTCCCATCTCCTTGCCCACCACAAACTGCCAAGCAGGAGCATTAAGGCATTCCTTCCTTTATCACTCAGGTCCTTAATTTTACAGATTTGACCTTCAACAGAAGCTTATTACCTTTAAAATAAAACTCCCCCAAATAAATCATGTCCTGCAATTTTAGGTACCATATCACCAAGGTGAGGCAATGCTACAGAAATGTGGCCTACACAAGTATCAATTATGCTTGAGCAACTTATCATAA
Organism: Daubentonia madagascariensis; assembly: GCA_023783475.1. Classification (NCBI taxonomy): domain Eukaryota; kingdom Metazoa; phylum Chordata; class Mammalia; order Primates; family Daubentoniidae; genus Daubentonia; species Daubentonia madagascariensis. The sequence continues at coordinate 10,227,074 of JAKFHU010000747.1, read as the reverse complement.
AAATAGAGCTTTAATAATAAACTGAATGTATGTAACTTTACCAAGTGACAAACAATTCTTTTAAAAAAAGTTTTTGAAAAAATGTCTGAGGTACAGCTTGGTATCTTTTTTCACTAATTATAAATCTACCCTTTACTCACAACACATCTTAACTTGGCACTGAAAATGCCTGACCTCAAATAACTCCTTATGGCTCAGCCCCCATGTGACATTGCTGTGTGTCAGCCACAAAGATCAAGTTCATAATCTTTCAAGTCAAACTCTAGGGGAGACACTTCAGTTTGTTTTCTCAATTTTCTTGCTTTCAGAACTCTTTCTTTATTCACGGAAGAAAACCAACCAATTATATATAGAACAAGATAAATTATTCCGTGACTCCTCCACCTCCACGGCCAGGAGGCATTATTCTTAGCCATGATGGGCACCTTCTCACACCCTCTGCCAGGTCATTTAGCCATAAGTGGATATATTTTGATTTGCATGTAACTTTATTTAGTACACATAATTCATTATTTACTCCCTAGCTACTTTCCAAATGGATTTAAGATAGATCAGAGTAAAACAAAAAAGAGGTTTATTTCTGTAACACCTAGTTTCCTCCATAAAGAAACCGCGTCAATTCATCAGCTGTCTCACACTGAGTTTGCCAGAAACTTTCTGTGACTACATGGGGTATAAATTTAAACAAGAATGAAACTAGAAGCATGTGGGCTGACGAAAAGAAGTTGAAAGTTTTGATATTTTTGCTTTCCTGATCCCTCCAAAGCAGAAGATAGTGGGTGCCCCCAAAATTGTTGCAATCACTAATTTAATACCCCTTTACTGCCCACCTACTGTGTATGAGCCCCTAGCAGGCAATAATGCCCAGCTGCCCAAGGCAGGAACAGGTAGATGGCATCGCACACACACTTGGAGGCCTGTCACACTGAGCCCCAGTAGGGTAGGGGCCTCAAGGGTCCTTGCAAGGGGTGAGATCTATGAGGACTTCTACCAGAGCAGAACTTTGATTTATAAATTGGGTTTCTGAGTAAGATTTCATTCAGGGGAAAAAAGGTTTCTTTTAAAAATTAAATAATTAAAAAATTAAATAAATTGAAGGTCTGAAAATGGAGAGATTTAGTTTGTGGAAAGAAACAACTTAAGTGATCTGCCCTGGCTCTTAAAGGTCTCCAGCTGGCTCTCATATCCCTGGGTTGTGCATGCAGAACCAGGCCCTGGAGCGCGGCTTCTCAAAGTGTGTTCCTAACACTGGGGGCACACGTTAAAAATGGAGGTTCCAGGGCTTTCCAATGCTCTCTGTGACTCAGGTGATTTTTAAAGCAATCTAGAATTTAAGATCAATTACAGTAAAGGATGTAAAATGCTAAGGAGATCTTTCCTAGTGCAGTTCTTAGTGTGTTATTGGAGTAAATGTACACTTTTGCTGGAAAATTATATGCATTAAAACCTTGGACTAACGCATTTTTTTCAGTTGCTGTCTAGACCCTTTGAAGCAGTTTGCCTTCACCTGACATAAATAGCTGTTTGCCATTTCTGTACTGCCTTCGGGGATGTGTAAACTCACCTAAAATCTACCAGAGCCTTGTTCACAAGGACGCTAGTATCTGGAGCTGCCAGTAAGCCTGTAGCTAGAGGACTAGATAGATGACGTGAAAATTAAAGACAAAAATCATAATCACAGTCAAGAGTGGACTTTTGGCTATGATTAGTTACTTAAAGGACTAAGATGAGTTATCAACCCAGGGCAAGAGGACAGTGTCATATCACATTCCTGCCAAAGTCAGGGCCAAACTCCTGAACTTGCTCTACCAACTAAAGAGAAAAGTTCCACCGCCAGTCTGATTATCTGAATTCTGAAGTCATTGTGTTCTTGGAACTCTTACTGGGCCCTTCGAAAGGGACTCCTAGAAGCTGCTGTCCTTGAATGTGGCCTGTCTTAGCTCTGTCCTCAGCCCCATCCCCACTGCTACTCCTGACAGTATAAACCACAGAGCAAGCCACCCCATCTATGAGCCCAGCTGTATCAGATGAAGACATGGCACAAGCCTTCCCAAAGTATAATCAGCATATACTTTGGCACCTCTGGCAGTCCCCCTTGGGGAAAATGCTTAGGTGATCTGGAGTGAAATGACGCCAGCAGCGGCTAGGACTGAGAGATAATTACCTGCTCATTACTGGACTCTGGCAGGGATAAACAAGACTGATGAACAGCCACATAAGAATCACAGTGGCTACCTGTCATCTGTGTGGCTGCCCAGCATCAGAACCGCCTTCTCCCTGCAGAGCCTAGCAGGGGCAGAGCTGGCCTGCCTTTGCAGCGCTGACCACTGCCAGACACGACACTCCCTTCCCCAGTTTCCCTGGCAGCACAGACATCGACAGGGGCTGGCCAGTGGGCTGCACCTGCCCAGGATTTAGAACCTGTGATCCTAGATGCAGAGAAACAAGTAGAGGGGAGAATACTCGCAGAAGGCAGCAGAGGCAGCAGCACTCGCATGCTGACTGCAGGGTCTGGGTCCATCTGACCACTCAAGGGGAGGCAGCCATGTTCTCCCTGGACTGGGTCTGTGGCCTGGGCCTGCCCACAGCTGAAACTGAGGAGCCTCCTCTGTCCTTGCCTTTTTTCTGCCCCTTGTTCTTCCATATCCCCGGAGACTCTGAGCTCCCCAGTAAGCTTCTGTAGAGCCTGAATCAGAGTTGGTTCCTGTTGCTCAACCACTAACGATCCTGACTGATAAGTAACCACTGGTTTCGGTGATGGCAGATCCCTCCTCTCACAGAATGGAAACCTTTCACTTAATGATGGCAGATAAAACTTGAGGGCTTCCTACACCACATCGTTCAAAGGGCCCAGGCGCAAATCCCCCCAAAAAGAAGGGTGTTCACAAGTCTTGGCCCTAGACAACTAGCAGCAGTCTCCAAGTTTTCAACATGCCTGCCAGTATGAGGATTATACCCACTCTGAGGATATCCACAAGACTAGATCCCAGACCATGGAGATAAGTCACCAAGCACCTGAGCAATGGTAGGCTCTTAAGAATCGCCACTCAAGGGGGGCTACTCTGATGGAGACACACCACTTTAGACTGCTTGTTAAATATAAGTCATAAGTATCCTTCATGTAGAGATTAGCAAAGATAGAAGACATTTTAAAATTATTTCTCTTAAAAGTAATTTTTTGTTCTGAGCTTTTACTATATATTCACAAAGGGGAAATTGTAGAATTTTTTAAAGATAGAAAAATAAAAACAACCCATATTTCCATCACCTAGAAGTGATCACTGTGACCATTTGGATATTTTTTCTGTGTTTGGTTTTTGTAAGAATTTTTCTCTGTGCTCTATTTTGTAAGAATTGTACATCCTACACATATAAACGCACTTACACAGAGACAATCTTTCTCCCCAGAGGCCCGATCTTATTTTCTTTCACATAAGGGCACAGCTGAGCTCTCTCAAAGAGGCAGACAAGATGGCCTTTTGTCAAGAGCTCGGTATTGCCATCCACGCCATGTTCCTTCACTTATTCCACAGCATTGGGGGGTGGGGTGGGAACCCTTTCTTTTTTATTGGGATAAAATATACATAACATAAGAAAAATTTACCATTTTAACCACATCTAATTGCACATTTCAGGGGCATTATGTACATTCATGTCGCTGTGAAACCATCGCCACTCTCCACCTCCAGAAGTTTTTCATCTTCCCAAACAGAAACACTATACTCATTAAAAGCTAACTCCCTGTTTTCCCTCTCCTTGGCCCCTGGTAACCACTATTCTACTTTCTGTCTCTATGAATTCGACCATTCTAGGTACCTCATATAAGTGGAATGATACAGTATTTGTCCTTTGGTGTACCTTCATAATTTTGTACCTTGCTATTTACCACCTACGATGACATCATGAACATTTTCTTAGTTATTGATTACCCTTTAAAACTCCATTTTACTCAGTGAATATATGCAACAGTATGGGTGTGCCATGATTAATTTAGCCACTCTTCCACTGGTAGCTATTTAGGTCACACCAATTTTCCCCTATCATATATAATGCTATTGTATATTTTTATCTATAAATCTTTATCCAAATTATTGCCTACATTCTTAGAACAGACTCCTAGAAGAGGAATTACTCGGTAAAAAGGTACATAAACTATTTATAAAGTCAATTTCATCAGTTTTGAAAAATTCAACATCAGACTCATTTCTCTAGTGCAGTAAATCTAATCTTAACCATCACAGAAACTTCTGCTTCAGCTGGTCCAAAGCAGGTGCAAGCTGAATGCCCTTCTGGACAATCTGATGCTCAGCCTGGTTGAGAATTACTGTCCTAGGAGGTTATCTTGCAGTGTAAACTATACATTCTACATATAAAGAAAGAACCAATTCTATGCCCCTTCCTCTGACTTATCTTTTTTACTGTGAGAGCCTTCAAACATGCTTAAAAGAAAATCGGGATGCCCCCACCCTGGGGTACCCGTACCTCAGTGCGTTTTGTGCTGGCTACAGAATGCTGGCATTTCAGGCTCAGGGTTACTTCCACAATGACACTGATCATTCTGGGAAACTCCAAGTCTGATGCCCAGACTTCCTTTCTAATACTTTTGTTTTTTCTTTGAAACACACACACACACAGACACAGACACACACACACACACACACAACCTTTCTAGAACCCCAAGACACCGTGGTTGTCGCTATTAAGCCGCAATGACACCCATCTTGCTCCTTCAAGTAGCCAAATTCTTGTCCCCTGGCCACACTTGACCAATGCCCTGAGACACATGACCATATACCTATGTTCTAAAAGATAGTGTCATCTTCACAGAGAGAACAGCACTAACACTTATTTGGTGAATTCCTGAAGGCCAATTGGTTTGTTAGTATGCACTTTCCTTCAGCTATAAGAGTGGACACAGTGGGCAAGGTACCGAGGTCCCAGAGATGAAGATTGTTTTATTATTCTGAAAATTATTACAGCAATAAGCCTCAGATGGTATATTTACCAGAGAAGCCAAATTTTTATGATATTAGAAATAGGTGAGATTCTGGCATGCAAAAACTTTAAGAAGCATATAAAGTACAAAGTTAGGTAGCTTCTTTTGGAAATTATTTTTCTGGTTTCTTTGAAGTGAGGAAACATAAGAAAAACCAATAACTAGAAACAGAAGTGACAGTGGGGGGCAGGCCACCTGAAAGGGCCTGTGGGAGAGAGACGAAGGCAGGCAGTGGGCATGTGGGCACAAGGGCGGTGGTACTGAAGCGCTGTCAAGAGGTTCTCTGCATTCCTGGACCTGCACAGTGTGAAGGGAACTGAATTATCTTCCTCTGAGAGAGGCTTCCTCCCTCCCTCTGGCACACACAGAATGTGTCCTCTGGGCCTGGCTCTGAGCTCAGCATTTGGAAAACAGAGGCAAAAAGACTCAGCCTTCTCAGAGTCCTCTCTCTCAAAGGATTCAGATCCAGCTGGGGACTCAAGTATATACATGATATCTGCAACATGAGGTAGTGTGTGTGATCGCAGGTAACAGGTAAGGGGGTGGGAACTCTGTGTCCACGACCCAGCCTCCATGACATCAACTGTGCCAAGGACTTTCCTCTTATGATTAACCAAAATTCTACCTCTTCCACGTTAAACACCCTCTTGCAAACTGACCTAATTATAGAGTCCCCACTCAGGACAAACTGTGCTGAAGCAATAATATAGGCCTCACAGACAGATGTCAAAGGCAGAAGACAGCAACAGCTTCTGCGGGGCCTGATCACTGTTAGAGCTCTGGCATCACCAGCTTGGTGTCATTTGGGGTCCATAGTTGGTCAGGCTCTCCCACTGACTGTGTCAAGTGGTGTGGCCACACAAGACAGAGTGACCCTGACCCTTTCCTCTGCCTCTTGACATCCCACCAATGGCCCCAGGCCAATGCCCCATCACACCAGGAGCCAAATTAGAAATCTTCCAAGTTCAACTGCTAAAAGCACCAGATATACGAACTACTTAAATTCAGAATTTATTATGTTTAAAGCTTCTGATACTTCCTTTTAGATCCTTCTTTCAGTAACCTCTTCTTATTTAAAAGGATGTAAGGTGTAGGTTGAAAAATGTAACTCAGAGTCTTGTGCTTAAGGACCCTCTGACCAATGACCTGACCAAAAATTACTGGCTGCCACCACCACAATAACCACTACCACCAGAGTCACAAACACTACCTGCATGTTTATTATGCGCTGGGCACCACACTAACTGCTTTATAAATTACATTCCAATAATCCCAACAATAATCCTAGGATTTACTACTATCACCACTTTACAGATAAGGAAACTGGTGTTAACTCCCTTACCTGGGATCACACGGTTAGTTAACAGAGCAAAGACACATTAGGTCTGCCTGCCACTCCTACCATGGGCAGAGCCAAGGCCAGCCCTAACTACTGTCCCCAGGTTCACAGCACCCTCCTGCTGAGCACCCCAGGACTGCAACTCCTCATACCCAAGTAAGGGGGAACATTTCCATCTATGTAGGACAGATTTTTCCCCCTTTTTATAGTTGTTGGCAGGGACCAAAATGCATGAGGGGAATAAAATATTTTATTGTGTCAATAAAAATTTATGTCGCAAAACGGAGAAAGACAGACTTGAGGTGAATTTCTCTGTAGTGGTTTCTAAAAATAAATGTCAGTTCCAAAAGCTACAAAAAGAAAGATGAAAGTAAAGATAAGGCTAAGGATAAGCACAGAGGGGAGAGAAGGCTGTCCTGTGCTCACAGGCCAAGCCAGGCCAACCTTCCAGGCTCCCACTCTGCTCCAGGGTCTGCTCCTTCCCTGGGCACAGGCCTGACATTCCCAGACACTGAAGCTACGCACAGCACAGCTCCCAAGGCCTAGAGTCCGGCTGCCCAGAGTCAGAGAAGACCTATTACTGTGCACAAGCTACTTAACCTCCTGCATCTTGGTTTTCTCCTCAATAAAATGGAGATTTTAACACAACCTTGCAGGGCTGCTGGGAGAATGAGAGCTAACGTATATTCAAAAGAAGAAGAGAACAGAAAAGCAGGGCACACTGCCTGGCAGCTGGTGACTGTCGAGTGGACTGTGTCTGGATTTAATTCCTATCAACAGGGAACAACTAGAAGACAACAGGGAGGGCAAAACCCTTGGGAGAAGGTGACCCTTAGGATTAAAAATAGTGAAGAAAAGACTGAAAAGCCAAGAACATAGACTATGAGAGGGAGACACTAAAACTGAACAACTTAAACAGACTACAAAAGATGACCAGACATGTCATCCTAGTTGAAACATAAAACAACCTGGTAGGGTAGGTAGGCAGGCAAGTGTCAACATCCCCTATGCAGGTAAACAAGTTCAATGACTTGCCTGGGGCCACATGGCTAATAACTAGATGGGTGGGGTGGTCATTCACTCAGCATGGAATTCTCCAGCATCTCTTCTGTTAAGGAACACGGGATGAATAATGAATAAAAGAGATATGGCTTTCTTAATGCAACTCTTCATTAGAAAATGCAGGCATCAAAATTTTTTTAAAAATCAAAAATTTTTAAGTGTTAAGAACTCCTACATAAGGGAACTACAGAAGCATTAAACAAAGATTTTTAGCACTTATACGGTTCTTATATTCCAGAGAGCTTCAAGACGCCTCAAGAGATAAGAGGTCCAAAATGAAATTTTGACAGAGCAATCTGAAACAATCCAGATGAGGAAAATTGGGGAAAAAGAGTAAGGAAACATGGAGTTCTCAGAAGATCCTTAAAAAAAATAATAATTTTTTTCCCTTGATCATAAAAATAAAACATGGTTACATGGAAACTATAAGAAGGTGATAAAGTTGAAAATCACAATCACCTATGATTATACTTTCCAAAGATAATCAGGAACATTTTGATGTACTTCCTTTGAGGATTTTTCCTTTGCATATTTATACGTAATTGAGATCATACTGTATACATAATTTTGAGCCTGATTTTTCTATTTATTATATTGTGTCATTAAATAGCCTTTGAAAACATGATTTTTAATAGCTGCATAAATAATTCATTTAACCTTCCTCCTAGCTGCATGGGTAAGTGTTCTATGTCCAGACCAAAGGAACAAAGAGTTGTCACGCTTGTACTGGGCAGACTGTGTTTGGGGCACTATGTTTTCACACCCGAGAACACCACTTTGAGTAGGACATCATCCAAGAAAATTTCATCCTGAGAGTGTCCTGGAGGAAGAGCATTCTGAAACCACATTGTGTTCATTGAATCGTTCATTCCTTCCCACGACTGAGGAATAAGGACTGTTTTGTTTGGATCTGAGATGACTTAGGAGAGACCTAATAGCTCTCTACAAACGTGCGGAGAGCTGTGAATGGAAGAGAAATGCATTTGTCCAGTTTTCTGTAAGATTAAGAACTAGAACTGGCTCTAGAACTAGAACAGGTGTTTCCAAGATGCAGCATGTAGACTCCATGTAAAGAAGCCAATGCTGCCTAACAATCACAGCAACAACTGAGTGAGCTCCTGCCACTTGCAGTGTTCCATGATGGGCAGGGTGGAGATGTCCTGAGTGGGTAGGGAAGTCACAGATGAGTCGTGGGGAGGGAGGGTACACTCCCCCTCAGCCTGCCTTACCTATGCAGCAGCCCTGAACCCAGCCACAGTGACTCAGAACTTCTAAGAGACCCCTTGGCCAAGACTCCCTCGTGCGATGGCCTGTCCAAGTCTCCCTGGACGCATGGGTGGGGCTGGGGCTATGGCTCCTGTATGTCTCAAGTCCCACTCTAGTGCTCTTCCTCCTTACCAAAGCCTCGGGCACAGAAAGGAGAAAGAACAGGAAGAAAAATCAGACACACACACACACACACACACACTCTCTCATCTTCTTCCTTAATCTCATCTGAGCTATTCTCTGGCTACACTCCTCTAGCTCTTTATAATGTCGGCTTCTTCTTCGGTCACAGAGAGGGAGCACCCTCTGGATCAACACCTCAGGAGGAACTGTCAGTGCAGCAGGACCCCGTTCTCTAGTGGACCCACAGAAGGTCTGGTTTAACTTAATCAACTGGATGATGTGCAAGCGGGCGAAACAAAAAGCCTAGAAAGGATGAAATCAACAGGTATGTGGGTCTCAGACACTGCTGTGGAAAAAGCGTTTATAAAGCTTCTGTGGTAAAATGTGCAACTGCAAAAAGACATCATGGTGTGTAAAAATACATCAAGGACTAATGACTCCTGGGCTGAGACCTAAGAAGAGCTTAGCCCCACTAATCTCCAAATGATATTCCAATATACAAATGGCACGCCATGCCTTGTTGTGTGGGGCTGTGTGCCCACACAAACGGCCAGTTTTTAGCTCTTGACCCTTCCCAAGCTGCCCGGGCATGTACTCCCTCACACTGACCACAAAAGTGGTCATCAGGGCCACTGGACTCAGGGAAGGACCACTACTTTTCTCCCCTGCCAGAATGGGAAGAGCCTGAGAAGTCATCTAGGCCAATGTCCCTATTTTAAAGAGAAGGGCTTAACAATGAAATGACCTGCACAGAGTCACAACTCACCAAAAGTTGGCTATAATTTAATTTAATTTTGCATCTCACCACCCAGCAGTGCAAGATTTTGAGCAAATGAGTGATACCTGGAAAGGATTTTAAACAGGGGATTAAAAAGAAGAGCCAGGAAGGGGTGAAGACAAACCAAAGGATTTGTGAGAATATGACTTGTCAAACATGTCAGCTCCTATTATGTCAAATTCAGAAACAGAGGAATACAGAATATTTATGTACAAATTTAGTAATCCAGAATTTCCTCCAACCTGCCAGTGTGTTCCGGATCATAGCAAAAAAATGTGAGCAACTCCATTCTATACATACTTTCCACATAAACTACCACTTCTCTGTTAGTTTAACATGCCCTTCCTCTTAGATTAAATGCAAATGCATAAAGTTAAGCAATCACGTTGATAACAGAATGTGTTATGAAGAAAAGGACGTGTGCAATTACTATCAGCATATTTCAGCAGAGACTAGTCTGTCACAAATGGTAGACAGATAAATAAGATGGTTATGGGGAAGATAATGAATCAATCAATTTACTCAACACTATTACCCTTCAAGGGAAGTCAGAAACTCCCCAAATGATTCTTATGCTGTCAAAAGACGGTCAAATCAAAATAATCTTAATGTAAAATTAAGGACAATTTTGCTGTTTGTAGATTCCCAGGCAAAGAGAATGAAAATGATATGTAGATAACACACCATTGTCAGAATTATCCCAACAAGAGCTTTTAATCCACAAAGGCTTAAACACACAGAAAAGGAGGGCAGTGAATTTAGCTTTACTGATGTGCTCAAACATGGAGTGCCTGGTTCAGAATTACATCAAGGATTATGTCATGCCCTCTTTCTGATAGTTAATGAACCTTTGAAGTAGGAATGTCTCCTTTCTTTTCACACGGGATATTAGTCTTTATTTGAAGCCTGATTCTTGCTAACATCCTACTTGCTTAATGAACACTGGGCAGTCAGTCAATTAATATTTCAATTGTGATATGATCTTTTTTCAATCTACAAAAAAAAGTACCAAGGTTAGTTAGCATCCTCAGTTACTTTACTTAAAATAGACACACACACTTCTGAAATGACACAGATTTGCATACAAAGGCAACCAGGAACCAAAACACACCAAAGAGAGGGGGATCCCAGGCTTGATGGGCACCTGAGAGTGGGGGTCAGTGGAGGAAATGCTGGAGCCAGGACAGCTGCTACTCGCTTTCACAGGTTAAACTGGGACACGAGGAATACGGACTTGAGGGATTAAAAAACAATGTAGATAAGTAGGTAGGGGAAGATTAAAAGATAAAAGGAGATGGCCTTGTCTGCAAATAGTTTTAAACATCCATCCAAATAGCAATGACATTAACAATACATAGGATGCAATTCCTAGCTTTTAGCATGTTAATATAATGCCAAGTGCATTCAAATAAATATCTGCACGTGTGTGCATGTGCATAAACACATAAAGCTTGTATGTGAGTTTAAAAACTCCTGGGAGGATATACAAGCAGTAGGTGGGACTGTGATTTCCAAATGCGGGTGGTACAGGGACATGAACTTCTTATCTTATATCCTTCTGTATTTCTTGAACTTTAGCCAGCCATGGGTATGTTATGCAGAACATTGTACATCTATGATTGCTAATATTAGCTGCTAATTTTTATGATTACTGCTAACCACACACATTTTGTCTACCACAGTTAGTCACCAATTCTTTCCCTTGGAAAAAAGGTAAATGAATCTCAAAAATGAGGGATGTTCAAGACTCTGTAATGTCATGTAGTCCATTCTCCTTCAGAAAATAAGGGCTCTTCTCCAGGCAACACAGTAAATGTCAACCTCTATACAGGTTCATAATGACAGAGCGCTGGGCAGGGGAGGAATAGCCACTGTATGGAGTGGAGAAGTAAAAGTTCCAGAAGAGAGCACACAGGCTACATGTACAGAAAACGGGGGAAAAGCAAAATCAGGTAAACGAGTGCTAAAGAGAGCTACTGATTAAGGGATGTTAGAAGGAGCTATACAGTGATGTCAGGTCTATAAATGTGTGGTTACCCTCAATTTAAATGTCTGTGTGTCCCACCAACAATGTATAAGTGTTCCTATCTCTCCACATCCACACCAACATCTGTTGTTTGGGGACTTTTTGATATATGCCATTCTCACTGGAGTTAAGTGTTATCTCATTGTGGCTTTGATTTGCATTTCCCTGATGATTAGAGATGTTGAGCACATTTTCATATGTTTCTTAGCCATTAGTCTATCTTCTTTTGAAAAGTTTCTATTCTTGTCCTTTGCCATTTTTTATAGCAGCACAAGTCACAATTGCAAAGATGTGGAAACAACCCAAGTGCCCATCAATACATGAGTGGATTAAAAAAAATGTGGTATATGTATACCACGGAGTACTACTCAACCACAAAAAACAACGGTGAACTAACAACACCTCTTGTATTATCCTGGATGGAACTAGAGCCCATTCTTCTAAGCGATGTATCTCAAGAATGGAAAAACAAGTACCACATGTACTCACCACCAAGTTGATACTAACTGATCAACTTTTATGTGCACATATGGAAGTAACAGATTCACTGATCAACTTTTATGCACACATATGGAAGTAACATTCATTGGGTGTCGGCCAGATGGGAAGGGGGGCAGATGGGTAAATTCACACCTAAGGGGTGCAGAGCCCACTCTCTGGGAGATGGGCACACTTGAAGCTCTAACCCAGGCAGAGTAAAAGCAATACATGTAACCTAAATGTCTGTACCCCCGTAATACTGTGGGAAAAAAAAAAAAGTCTGTGTGTCAAGATGGAAGCCCCATAAAGGGTAAATACAACTCATCAATTTTGGTGGCCATGTTGTCATGTTGAAAAATTTCTTGGGCAAACATTCACTATTTACCAAGAGTTAGGTAATGGTGTGTGTGTGTATGTTATGTCATCAATTTAATGAAGTGTCTGGCCATGCCACTTCAAAAGCATGGAATCTCTTCTCACACTGTGGCACGGGACCTTTCACTCAGCATCTCTTGCACTCTGTGAGAAGAAAAAATAACAACTACTACAAAAACTATGCTTTGCCAACCAGGGGTCTTGGGATGGCCCTAAATAACAGTAACTGCTCTAGGTGGGAGAAACAGAACAGAAGAGAAGAAACCCCAACATGGCCAAGTCTCATAACTGGTAATCCTGGCCCTAGAACCCCAGGCTTCTTCCAAGGTTCCTCATTCCAATGACAGGTATCACCTTCCATTTAGGGTCAGGCAATCCAGAGCCCTGGGAGTCATATCTTTCTTCCTTGGCCCCTACTATCAATCCATCCCTGGGCCTTTTTTTTTTTTGGGAGGCAGAGTCTTGCTCTGTTGCCCCGGGCAGAGTGCAGTGGCATCATTATAGCTCAGTGCAACCTCCAACTCCTGGGCTCAAGCGGTCCTCCTGACTCAGCCTCCCGAGTAGCTGGGACTACAGGCGCGCACCATGATCCCCGGCTAATTTTTCTATTTTTAGTAAAAATAATTTTTTTTCTACAGGGTAGTAGTACAGTAGTAGGTGCTCACTGTAAAAAAAAATTTTAAGGCTATCACTTATTGAAGAGTAACATATCTTTTGACTAGAGAATCCATATATCACCATATGCAGGTACCCAGATGTGGCTTATCAAAATCCTGGCCCTGTAGGAATTTTCTGTCTACAAAAAGAAGGGCCTTTGTCAACCTTCTGCATCTTTACAAGCCCCTCGCTCTTGGAGAAAAAAGAGGACTTGAGCACTACACATACTGCTTCTCCATCCTCATTAGATTTTTCTGGAAGGGAAGCCACTGTTAGATATTGGTTACATTTTTGCCCTTCCAGCTTCATGCAAACAAAGACAAAAGCAAAGCACAACACAACACAATACAAAACAAACATAAAACTCTATAGAAACCTAACTAATGACATGGGATAGAGTTCTAGTGTAAATAATATAGGAAAAAGGCTTCACTAGTCTTGAAATGAATTTTAAAACTGTGAGAATATATTAAATTTCACATGTAATACATAAATCATGTCAAAATTCTTTGAAGAGACAGGTAACAAAATACCTAGCAAGAAGCAGCAGCAGCAAAGTTATAGGGCCTGGTATAGCCATTTGTAGCCTAGTCTAAGGCTTGCTGCATGATGAGACAGTCTTCAAAATACATACATATCTTAACCATTATAGAATATCACCTACTGTCAATGTGCTCACATTCACATCCTTTCAATAGTTCTCTTACAGTTTCTATTTCAACATGGCTTCAGGTGTTGACTGCTTAGAATACAAGGAATAAAGCCTGACTTATTTTGTGCCAGTCACTCTCTTTTATGTGTAAATCAGATAAGCTGCTTTATCTGTTACTGGGGGGGGGGGGAGATGATGTAACACATAAAGAAAACATTAGGTCAGATTATTCTTAATTAAAGGCTAGAAAGGGTAAATATCAGGCATGTTTTAAAAGCCATAACCTATGAATATATCCTCTATCTATACTAGAAGTATGCGTAATTTTAACTACCCCCTCCCTTTTTGCTGAGTTGTTAGCCATGAATCTACAAAAGGCATCTTTTTCAAGCACAGATCATACCAGCTTTAATTATTGGTAGAAAACTCTACTTTGATCTGAAAACCATGTACATACCATGATTCAACATAATATACTATTAAAACATTTAGAAGAACTTAAACATTGTACAAATAAAAAGTTCTTTAATACTATTGGATAAAACATCTAAAGCATAAAAGACTTTCAAACATACCCTCCGTTTTATAGAAGGTGAAAACCAAACAGTGCAAGGCAATTAATATGCAGAAACACACACAACGAACAAAGATTATAGCGGGTCACGGCTTCCAAGTTTTTCACTCACTTCTTAGCATAGAATATGCTCTGACTGAGGAAAGATTAGAAATTTAAGGGGAGAAAAACGCTCTGACTCCATTTTTTCTCCATACTTCCTTGTATCATTCCTCTTCTCCCTTTGCCCATATACTTTGACCTCACAATATAATTTATTTAAAAATACAAAAGGCAAGATTTATTACTGGTTCTTTCTCACCCATGAAAATTAACTAACCTCTTTCAAATAAGGTAAAAAAAGGAAATATAAAATGAAGGCAGTGTTGTTTATCAATAAGCAGATAGTATTGACTTCTACTGAATATACCTATCAAACAATAATCTAAGTTCACTCTATTACCAAAATAATTGAAACCCCACAGTCAAACAGGGACATAAACTCTTAATTGATTTACGGGCCCCATATCTTCTGGGATGTGTCACAAATTTATGTGCTATATCCCAGTGTGTTAGCACCTGGGTTGGATAGAGGTGAAAGATAATGTAAAATGGCTTGTAAACGGGCAGCTCCCTCTTGACTATTCACCTCAGGAAGTTCTTGCTGTTAGCTATATATTATATTTCAGAAACTATATGCAGAAAGCTGCACTTACAAATGTGCTATAGGAAGAGTCGACTCTGGAAAGTTTCAGGCATTTCTGAACGTGATTATACCACCTGATTATACCACACTGATTATTACCAGCAACCTGATAATACCACACTCAGGGTCATAGTATCTAGGTTTGACATCAAAATGAAGTAAGAACAAGGAAAGACTTAAAAGTTTAAAATCTTGCATCATAGATAGCTATGTACCATTTTAATTTAAAGAGCAATAGAAGGGTCAATAACAAACACTGACATTCTGATACTATGATGTGAAAAAAAAGTGACATCTGGCCATGTATTTCTTAGGAGGAATAAGGAATTTTTCATAATGTTTATATATTTTCTTTTTCATGGAACTTGATTCAGCCCTACCCTGACATTTAGAAATTATGTCACAGATACTCACAATTTGATACTAAATCTTCACAAGGGAGCCTCTAAGACCAGTGGAGACTTTCCCAACAATCCTGCTCTCAGGCAGGCACAGGGGCCAACAGGTGCATTAACACCATGGGTCCGTTAACCCTCTCTGGGGACAGACTTCTCACTCTCACAGCAGTAGAACAGCACATAACAAAATTCACTTCACCTGAACCAGTGGTTTCAAATTTTTTCAGGGCTAGAGATTTTGTTTAAAGAAATCTCACATGAAAGCTAAAACACTGAAGGCTTGGGTCTTCCCAGGAACTACTTGCTGGAACACAACCCTGCTCTAAGAACCCAATATTCATTACCTGGGAAGGACATGAACCTTCATGAACTCAAATTTTTTTTAAAACAATTTTTAACGTTGACTACGAATTTCAAAATAAACACTCTAATTGTCTAAGGTATGAAACAGAATAAATTTAATACCTGAAAGTGTGATGGCTACTAATATTATTTAGTTTTTAATTCAACAACTATTTATTCTCCACTTAGTGTAAGTCAGGCCTTGTACTGAGAACTAGGTACATAACAGTAACTCAGACATGGCCCTTGTTTTCAAAAAGCCCAAAGTTTAGTGGGTATCATCTATCAAACTGGGACAAGTGCTATGACAGAAAGTTCAAGTAAAAATGGAAATTTAGAGTTCAACTTCTTCTTTAAGTAAGCACTTCTTCATTAATTTCCATTGCATTGCTAAATAACAACAAAAAAATTCTTGCCTTTTTTTCCTCCCTTATTTTTTTAGAAAAACAAAACATATCCCAGTTTGAAATATGATCCTGGAAACAATGATCTAAAAAAAGTCAAAGTATTTTTAAGGTTTAAACACATTTATCATATCTAAGAGCTCATTGCAGAGAAGACCACTGTTTCATCTGGTATTTTCTATTCTTTTCTCTCCAAAGGTATAGAAATTATAACACTGAAATCAAATCTTGAAGACTTATACAACAAAATAGTTATGATACTAAGTAGATCTGCAAATGAGCTGTCCACAGAGCTTTTCAGAAGTTCAGAATACTAACAGAAAACAATCTATATGGATTTCCCCCTCCTGCAGTGCAACTTTGAGAAAGCTAATTAGTCAAGGATCAGAAAAGAACCACAGTTTTTGAATATCTGCTATGTATAAGGTGTAGCACTATGATGATATAGACGTTCATTTAACTCTTACAACAATTCAATAAATTAGGTTGTATGTTTTTCATTGTACAGAACTTCAGTTCTGACCCCACACCACACACAAAAATTAACTCAAACTGGATCATAGATGTAAATGTACGACCTAAAACTATAAAACTTCTAGCAGAAAATATAAGAGAAAATCTTCGTGATCTTGAGTCAGGCAAAGATTTCTTAAGATATGACACCAAAAGCATGATCCATAAAGAACAAATTGGTAAGTTGGGCTTCATCAAAAATTATAACCTTTGTTCTTCAGACACTATTAAGAAAGTGAAAAGGCAAGACACAGAGAAAATATTTGTAAGTCGTATCTGATAAAGGATTCATGTATAGACTATAAAAAAACATATTTTGACTCAACATAAGACAACTTAATAAATAAACTTAAAAATACTTTAATGATTTAGATAGGCTTTCAACCAAAGAAAATATATGAATAGGTAGTAAGCACTTGAAAAGATGCTCAAAATCATAAGTTATTAGGGAAATATAAATTAAAATCACACTGAGATACCACTATATATCCACTAGAATGGTTATTATCCAAAAGACTGACAATGCAGGTGTTAGCAAGGATGTGGAGAAACTATAACCTCTAATGTTTCCTGGTGGGAATACAAAATGATGCAGACACTTTGGAAAACAGTGTGGCAGTTTCTTATAAAGTTAAATATACACTTACCATATAACACAGTAATCTCACTCCTAGGTTTTTACCCAAGAGAAATGAAAACACATGTCTACACAAAGACTTGAAAGCAAATGTTCATAGCAGCATTAGCCATAATAGCCCCAAACTGGAAATAATACAAACGTCCATCAACTGGTAAATGGATAAACAAAATATGTTATATTCACACTGTACAATGCAACATTATTCAGTCTGGGAGAAAAAAATTGCAAAGCATCCGACAAAAGGCTCGTATCTAGAATATATAAAGAAATCTTATAAGTCAGTAATCCAGCTCACATCTCTCTTCCTCAGTGTGACTTCTTTAAACATGTTGGCCCAACACAATTGCTTCCATCTCTGAACTTACTGTCAATAACCTTCATTGGGTGTTTTTCCTGTAAAATCTTTCAGATCAGCTCCTGGTGGGGGTGAGGAGATGCAAAGGGTATCAATGTATAGCAGCACAACATAAATGGGCAGGGATGTGGCATAACTTCCCAAAGCCAAGGCCCTCACTGACAGAGGTGGTCATGTCTGCATGGTCACCTGACTTGAAAATCCAGGGCACCTCAAAATCTAGGTGCCAACGGGATCCAAAATTGCTTCTGAAGATCTCATAGTATAAATTGTTTCTGGGAAAAACTTTTTTCTCAGTCTTTCAAACTTTTGGGTATTTTATTTTGCCTCCAGAACACATAGGTCACTCCTATACCTACGCATACACACCTCTGAAACCCACGATGTCTAACACAGTGTTAAACACATAGCTCAGAAAGGATGTTATCATTGGATATTCCCAAACACAGGGTAGATTTGGTTCATGATTCCTGCTACACTTGAGTTTAAGCTCTGCACTGAGAAGAGATGATGAAGTCCTGGAAATTAATAACATTGCCCTCAAGTTCAAGGTAGTTATTCTGATTTTGTTAGACTGAAGATGAGATGCTATTCCTGAGTCCTCTTGGAAAGAAAATGATGGGAAAGAGATGTCAGGAACCTGTCCCCTGGGAATAAGTTCCCAAAACCAATCACCTTCAGATAATTACCAAAAGAGAAATAAGAGAAATACTGTCAAGTGAGGGAGGTATATACTTGAAGAAAAACATAAATGACAGTATGTCTTTGTGGCAACTAGTTAATCTCCTGCATGGAACATCAGGGCAATGACATACTTTTCTTCAGAGGATCACCAGTGATAAATGGAAATTGTCAATATGAAGCCTACAGAATTGTGATCAGTGAGATACATGCAATTTATAAAAGAGAAAAAAGGTGCAACTGCAACTCACATAAGGGCATCAATATTCCATCAGTATGCCCCAGGATTTAATGCAAAAAGCCACTAGAGTTACACAGAAGGTAGTAAACCCTCAGGACCTGGAAAGTACCCTCCTCCATGAACTTAAGAGACAGTTCATAAAACTTATAAGACTGGTTAGGCCTCAGTGAAGGACACAGTTGTTCAGAGAGTTGAGGAATTGGATGAAAGCTGACCTTAATTAGGAGCCCTTGTCCAACAACCATGGGTTTAGTCTTCAAAGGTATAACCAGATTCCATGCCTCTAAAATGGCCTTGAGGTTCTTAGATAATTTTTTCTTAGTAAACTCCTAGCATAAAATATGGTAATATTGTTCCCTCTTGGTTGGGTAAAGTCTTTCTATCTACTTATCTATTAATTGTACATAAATTGTGGTTTATAAAGGTACACTTATGTGTTTTGTAAATATTACATGGCTTTATGTATTGTTTTTGAAGATGTCTGAAATACTTGAGAGAATTTTGGCTTTTATAATAGTCTATTGTCTAACGTCTGACTTATTAAAGTTATGAGCATTAAGTACTTAGAAAAATTGTGACATTTGTGAGAAATGTATATATTAAACTTATAATCATAGTTAAGATGTTCAAAGAAATACGGTTACCTCAATGTAAAATATTTAGGATTTGATCTGTCAAATTTATGCATTATATGAACATTAATCAAGAAACAAATGAGTTTATTTTTATGCAAAAATTATTAGATTTATAAATAAGATTTGTCAGATAAATTTAAAGGCTTAGAAAAGTAAATTTTAAATTGAATAATGATTAAAATCAAAGTAATAAAAGGTATTTTCTTCATACATAAAATGTTTCCTATGGAAGTAAAAATCAAGTGGCATTTGGTAAAGCCTTTCATCTCACAGATTCCCAGCTCCACAGTCAAGATAGAGAAGCAAGGGCTCCACCCTGAGCAGTTAAATGCCATGTGGGCCACACCTGCAGAACTCAAAACCAAGAATGTTTCCAAACCCTTCTCTGGCAAATGTCCATTGATTGTAGAAGAACCAGAATAGCCTGGGGGGAGGAGGAAAATAGAGGTAAAGGACATCAGACTTAACACAAATGGGCAGGGATTGGACGTGACTCTCCAAAGCCAAGGCAGCCTCACTGACAGAGGTACCTGGCACTGTCATGTCTGCATGGCCACCTGACCTGAAAATGCAGGGCACCTCACAATCTAGGAGCTGAGAGTCATACAAAAATGATTCCCAGGATCCCATAGTAAAGAATGTTTCTGGGAACTAATTTTTTCTTATTTTCTCAAAACCACTTGGATATTTTGCCTCTGAACACCCAGATCACCCCATACGCCTATGCTTGCCATGTAGGGGCTAATGAGGTGCTGAGCACCGAGAAGCTTCCCACATCATGTCCTTGGTTGCTGTGTTTGACCCTCAAGGGAGGCACGATGTCTTCTCCTCAGCTACACTAAGCCACCGAGAGTAGACTGCCTAAGGTAACAAGCAATGTTTTAACTCGTGGGGCTGACCTGCAATCTGGACCTGTCAACCATGTACTTGGGGAAACTGGCAAATCAAAGTTTTTTGGTGACTTTGCAAGTATTACATCTGTGAAAGGAGCATGAATTTACATTGGAGCAGGGTTTCTTACAAAAAGCCACTGAAATAATGCTTTTAATACTCAGAAAAATACAAGCATAATTGTAGGGAACTAGATAGACTAATATAATATAAAGTCAAAAAGATGCCAAGACTACTTTACAGCAAGTGGGAACAATAAGTTGACCTAGTGAAATCTCACAAGTACAGGTTCCCGTTTAACCTGACAAGATAGGAACAACGCTCTGAGGGCACAAATTTCGTCAAGACCAGAAAAGTACATAAACTAGATGGGGAGGAAAAAGGAAAAAAAAATTCTACATGCTAAAATTAATATCCCAAAAAATTTGATTTGGGGCCTACTATGTGTCAGGCATTTAGTTATTTTAGTCCTTTCGATAATCCTTGAAGGTGGAAATTCTTCCATTTTTAGTGGGGAAAAAACCAAGGCTGGAAAGTTTAAGCAAATTGCATATATCCGAGGGGAAAAAAAATAGCTCTAAGAACCTTAGTTTGCACTGCAAAGCCCTCAAAACTAAAGGCCGTGACTATTCCTCCCCAGAATCCTGAAAAGTATTGTTTTCATACTTCTTTCACATTTCAACAGAGGCTGAAAAATGTGGCCAGTCCTCAAGGAAATTTCAGTGATGGAATCTTACTGTCTAAGTTCTAAATGATCCTGTTACTCTTCTTACTCTCAGTGGTGAATGTTAAGTGCCCACCCTAGAATGATCAAGTGCCCACTGCACCATCCTCCTCTCTCTAAATGAGCTCAGAGTTCAGATGAAAGGAAGCAGTCATCACTGCATTGCCAACATGGGCATGCTAGAGGATCCTAGGTTTTGGCGGAGGCTAAGAGGGGCCCTGGAATCTCTATGCTCATTGAGTGCTTTTGGGTGGGCAACTTTCATTCCCATCAAAATAGTGGAAGACAAAAAAATTCATCAGGAGTATGTCGCAATTTCACGGACTGACGGATGGAGGTGTGTAGCAATACATCTTTTATTACTTCCCTTGACAGCTACAGATTGCATGCTGAGTTTAACTGGGCTGATACACACATTCTGCAGGTGCATCATTGAGAGAGAATTTTTTGGACACTTTTCTGGCTATCACAGAAATAAAGTACCTAGGTAGGGAAAGAAATTTCCTGGTAGCACAAAGAACATTTCTCCCTACTGCCCCAAATACTCTCTCCAGTCACATAATCCTAACATAAGCATTTTAATGCTTGCCAAATTTATTCTCAAACATGTATAGGCCAGCCTGCATTAAAGGGTTTCTCATCCGTTGGGTTTATGAAATGATTTGTAATCATTGACTCTATAAATAAGGGAATGTAACTTTCTTTACAAAACTATCAGGCTTCATAAGGGACTATATTTATGTCATATATAAATAAGTAGCTTGGGATGATTAAACTTGATATCCTAAATTTGATTTTCATAGTTAGAAAACTGAAACTGCACTGTACCCCTACAGCAGTTCTAGTTAACAAGTACCCGAGACTTAGAGAAACTAGATCTTCATTTGCCAGGAACACTGTCATCACACCACATTGAGGACTGATTCTCTCCAGCAGCACTCACACCTGATATGCACATTGTATGGATTAGAGAGTTTTCGTACAAACAGAAGAAAAATCATTTTCTACCACCAGTTTCTGATGCCACAGGTATATCATCCACGGAAAACAAGATTTCTTTGAGGAATATGAAATGTATTTAGTGTTTCCACTAAATAATCATTCTGACATGATCTGCAGAACACTGAGATAGAAATGGACCTGATTACATTTTATCTCACATCCTGATGACACTCCCGCTTAGGGTACTGAGCAGGGCTCACCATCTCCCAGATGACAGTTCTGGTCTAGATAAATATCAAAAGGGGAAGTGGGATGATATTAGCAATTAAGCCCCATGGTTTAAATAATGATGTGTGATATAAACATATTTACATTATATCATATATGGAATAAATATAAAGTATATGTGAAAATATTTATAATATACTTAATTATACACATATAATACATCTTAAAATTTAACATCTAATTTCTATAGATTGAACTAAAGTCTTATTGACATACTACCACGGCATTTAATCATGTAGCTTTCATTAATTTCAGTAAGAAACACAGACTCTCAATACTCATTAATAGTTTAAATTTTAGAAGCTTACCTTTTAAACCCATGACTTTGGATTTCAGGGAGCTAGACGATGACCAGGACAAACTGCATTGCTAACACAGTGGATCTACAGAGTACCACAAACCTACTAACACACTGTGGCTACGTGACGGAAAAGGGAAATACACTCGGCCGTAGAGCCAGAGCTTCTGACTCCACGAGGTAAAGAGTCATCTACCACCCACAAACCTAGTGTCCCAGGACAGTTAATCACCTCTTTGTGCCTCAGTTTCCTCAGAAGCAAAATGTGAAAAATAATAGTGCCTCAATACATAGGTAGGATGAACTAAGCTCATGGGTCAAGTTCTTGGAGCAGTGCCTGGCACGTTGTAAATATTGGTAAGTGTCAGCTCTTACTAACCCTGGAGCCTTTTACTAATTTTTCCAGACCCGGAAGGCGGTAGGCTGCTATGCTTCATGTATAGAACCACACGGGTCACTGTTCAGAAAGCACCCATTTACCAGCCTACCTCCCCGCAAGACTGAGCAGGGATTACATCTTCTTTTTCCCAGCAGCCAGAGTGATGTGTGGCACTCAGCGAATGTGGATTGAATGCTTGAAGGGAGGACTAATTCTAGCAAGGACAGCAGTCACCTAACGGATGCTGTTTATGAATAACAACGGCAATGCAGTAAAGTGACACTCCAGCCAGAATCCTGCTTGGTAACACAATTTACTATTTTGGTTTACGAGCAAGTTCTGGGATTTTTAATTTGTTTAAATTCATTTGCTTTAAAAATCTTTCAAATAAGGTCATTTTTGTTTGCATACTTGTCATTCTGAACAGCACAGAGAGGTATGCATAACAAAGCTAACTGAATCAATGTTTCTTCAACCCCAGGAGACAAAAATCCGAGAAATATTTTTGAGCAATCTCTTGAGATTACATTTAATTTTTGATTGCACATAATGCAATTATTACCATTGAAGAGTCATTAGGAAACGTCTTTCCAAGTACAAACAAAAGCAAAGCGTCAACAGAGACTCAAGGCAAGATAGCAATGACAACTGCATTATTAAAGCTCAGCTCCCCAAGTTGACACGCCCCCTGAAGGGAGAAGGGATAACAGCACCACTGACAGACTAACTAACCCTGATCTCAGTTATGTGATTTGATTTCAGTGTCAAAAAGCACACTCACCCCACTAAAAAAGCAAGCCCTGAAACAAAGGAAGTCATCACCCTGATACACATTAACTAGTTCCTCTGAATAAGCCCCAAGGTATTCACTGAGGGGACAGACAGAGGAAGGAGGAGATGGAGACAGGCAAATAGACATACACACAGTGTCCTGGTCTGGGCCACAATTAAGAAACTCAGTAAATGCCACAGCCTTTTTACTCTGTGATTTCTGTTACTCCGTGTGAAATATATAAAAATTTAAACACACTGCCAAGTCAGATTAATAAAAGCTACAATCTCTGGTTAAGTATAAAGAAAAACAAGTCATAAAGGAATTCAAATTTGCTAACACTTTATAACAGAAAAGAATAGGTGAATTCACATATGCTATAGGTTGAATGTGTGCCCTCAAAAATTCAGGTGTTGCCAATGTGACAGTATTAAGAAGTAGGGCCTCTAAGAGTTGATTAGGCAATGAGAGCTACTCCCTCATGAAAGGGACTAAGGCCCTTCTAAAAGAGGCTTCACCCAGCATTCAGCTAGCTTGCCCTGTGAGGATGCAGCAAGAAGGTCCTTAAAAGACCAAGTGCCAGTGCCTTCATCTTGAACTTCCCAGCCTCCACAACTATGAGAAATAAATTTCTATTCTTTATAAATTACCCAGTCTTGTAGTAGTACAAACAAACTAAGACAGCATTTACATTTCTTGGCCAAATAGCATTTCTCACTCAAAAGAATTTGGGAAGATCAGTCAAAGTTCACCTGGATATTATTTAGGATGATGAAGGCTGTGTACCAAGTGAATGAGCTACTCAAAAAGCCAAAAAAAAAAAAAAAAATTTTTTTTCTGAAGGATTCAGCTACTTTGATTTTACAAAAAGTACACTGGGTAGCAGGCACCCAAGGAAACCTACTCACCACAATATCCTCAGGAAATGTGTCTCTGCTGAAGGAGCCATCATCAAACATGACCTCATAGAAGGTTTGCGATGTCACAGCAATCACTCTGCAGCTGTAATACCGGGTGTTCCGATGCTTTGTGATGACTGTCTGACCCACAGAGATGGCCTTCTCACAAGCCTTGGACTTCTAAAAGAGGAAACAGAGAAAAAGGGAAGAAAAGGAATAAGAGAGAGGAAAGGAAAAGAAAGAACAGAAAATAAAAGAAATATTTATTTAGAAAGCAATCATTGATTTGGCTGAGATTTAAAAAAACTTTTTAACTTAATACTGAAGAATAATTTCAAACTTACAGAAAAGTTGCAAAAATACAAATAGTATAAACAACACTCATATACCCTTTGACCCTTTACCCAGATTCATCTACCATTAGTGTGTGTTTGTGTGTGTGTGTATGTGTGTGTGTGTGTAGTTTGTTTGTTTCTCTTGAACCATTTCAGAGTAAGTGATGGGATCCCCCCCTCCCCCTAAATACGTCAGTGTATATTTTCTAAGAATAGAGATATTCCCTTACATTACCACAGCTCCAGTACAGTTCTCAACTTCAGGAAATTGAACACCGATATGATACTTTAATCTGCCACCCATACTCCAGTTGATTAACTGAACCAGTAATGCCCTTTATGGTATCCCCCTTCCCTGCCCCAAAACTCCCAATTACAGGATCCAGACTAGAGTCAAGTATTGCATGTAGTCACCACATCTCTTTAGTCTCCTTTAATCTCCTCAGCCTTTCTTTGTTTTTGGGTTTTTTTGGTAGTAATACTTTGGAAGGATATAATTCCTCCTCTGCTTGCTTCTTAGTAGAGCATTTGTCTGATGTTTCCTCATGATTAGATTCAGTTGTACACGCTTGGCCAGAACCCCATATTTGGCCAGCAGGGGTCTCCCATATCTTCCTGAACCCACCCACCCATCCATCCATCCCTCTGTTCATCCATTATCAGTACGAGCTGATTAATTCCTCCTCCCCAGTTTTTTATAGTTCATACTGTACTTTATTATTTTGGTGCACAAAGTTGGCCAATAAGGGCCCCATTCATACTGGTTCTTGTGTCCTTGTGACATCTTTTTTTCTTAAGGCAGTTCCTTACTATCTGGCCAGACAAGATGTTCTAGGATTATCTTGCCCCAGCCCTAAAATTAGCCATTCCAGGAGTGTGTTTTGTTTTAGATGGCAGTGATATTAGAGACTAAGATCCAGGTGCTTATGTGTGCTCTTACTACACGGGTATCTTTGCTTCTTGATCTTTTCAGTGCACAGAGCAAGGAAATATATGCATGAATATACATATATACACACATGTGCACACACACGTGCATAAATACATACACACATATATTAGAAATAACCAGTTCAGAGTGATATACCTATTCATCCCTACAGGGTTCTTTCTTGCCTCCTTATATTCTATATTTGTATGTTCCTCCTTTCTCAGTGAAAACCTTGCCTTCAATAATATGAGCCCAATTACTCATTTGCTCAATCCTTAAATATACCCAAATAATTTTTTAAGAACTGTAAGAGAGCTGTACTAATAGTTTTAAACTAGAAAAACTAACCCATATGACAGAACTTCATTCTTAAGTTAAGCATCAAGGATCAAGTTCAATTATCAACTCACGCTGATACCAGCTGGGGTGCAATGCTTTCCTAAGAATATGGGCATGAGTTGTAGACTCCACCCTTATTTCATTTTTTCCTTTACCCTCTTCGCCTTCCACACATGTTCCTTGCCTTCTGGAAAACCATGTGTAGGTCTTAGGGTAT
Organism: Daubentonia madagascariensis; assembly: GCA_023783475.1. Taxonomy (NCBI): domain Eukaryota; kingdom Metazoa; phylum Chordata; class Mammalia; order Primates; family Daubentoniidae; genus Daubentonia; species Daubentonia madagascariensis. The sequence goes on along the minus strand of JAKFHU010000747.1, from coordinate 10,200,837 downwards.
ATATACATCATGCTAGGGAAACATAAGTCTTCAGGATAAAGGACTTTTCTCAGAAATGGTTGGCAGAGTCTATAAACCAGCAGTTAAAAAAGAAAGAAAGAAAGAAAGAAAGAAAGAAAGAAAGAAAGAAATACTTGGCAGAGTGACTGGCTCATATTAAGTGCTCCAGATATATTAGTTTGTTGTATTTTGGGTTATTTTGTTTTTCAAGACAAGGCTGATGCCCCCCTTTCAGGAACTCCTACAAACCCCATATCTGCCAGGCAGAGACTGCAGTCAATATCTTATGCCCAAGTCTGCTCCCAAGCACTGAATCCCCTTTTCTTCCCAACTCAAGCCTCATGAATCAACTCTGATTCATTTGATGCCATGAACTCTGACCCTGAATCAAGCACATGGAAAGGTCCAGGCCTTTTGCTAAATGGGTCCTGGATGGCACAGTCTCATAATCCCTCAGGCACCAACATCAGTCTGACCTATTAGACTGACCTGGATCTACAGAAAGGTAGGATTCATTAAATCCCAGCATTTTCTTGCAGGGATATTTGGAACACTGCTGGGAAATACAGTTTGTCATCATTCAGTGTCACAAGTCAATCAGAGGCTTTACTTTTTTCCCCCCTGAATTTCAAGAAAGCTAAAATACCCTGCAGGGTACAGATAATATGCTATGCTTGGATCTTTTTTTCTAGAAACCAAAAGAAGGCATTCCCAGAGAGTCATTCATTCATTCATTCATTTATTCAACAGTCATTTGTAGCTAGACAGTGGGCACCAAGCACTTCACCTGGTACTGGAGATTTAAATATACAAAAATCATTTAGAATAGATTCCTGTTTCCTGGAGCAGGCCCACACAGGTATGTACTATGAAGTCATCTCACAGGTGGCAAGGTAGAAGGCTGATGGGACACCTCCCAACATGCCATCTATAGCAGGACTCCGCATTCCTGGGTGTGCAACAGGCAGAATCAAGGCGGGAGGTCAACGCAGCCCAGTGATGGGCACAAGCAAAGGCCCAGAGGCAGGAAACAGCCCCTTCCGGGTGGGAACACAAGAGCTCTCTCTAGCTATTGTGTAGAAGGTGGGAGAAACTGTAGAAATGGCCAAGGGCCCTGGGGTCAGGCCACTGTGGGGTGGGGGAGGGCAGTTCTTAAGCCATCCTAGGGAGTCTGTTATCCCATAAGCCTAAGGAAGCCACTGAGGGGTTTAAGGATAGAAAAAAAGGGGTCCGTATGGCCATAGGTAGAGAAGGGGCTGGTGGAGCTTACTACAACAGTACACATGGGAGATGAGGGCCAGCAGTAAGGAACTGGGGACAAGGACACTCGTGATATGGACGGAGGCAAGCCCCTCCCAACAAACATGTTCCTAAGGGGCTCTTACTTGTAGAGTGAGCTCTGCCACCTAGTTTCCCACATGCCTAACAGAAAAAAAAGGACACTATTCTCCTTGAAATCATTCCCCAGTGACTGCTGAGTGGGTTGGGAAAATTTTCTGTACCTTTAGGGGTAGTTAGGTGTGTGAACATTTTGACAAAGCACAATAGTAAGCAGCCTACGGTGATTTAAATGCACTATGCTTGATGTAAAAATCTTTAACAGCTAGGCAATAGTATATTACATATGCTAAAATAATTACCCAGTTTCCTACTTTATTCCCCCAGCCATTCCCTTTAAATACATCTAACCTTTCAGAGTAAAAGAGCTCAGATGTAATAATTAAAATGAGTGATTATGTAACTCCAAAACTGGGCCCCTGGCAGCTACTAAAGGTTGTACAGTTCACAGTACCTCTAGGAGTTCACATTCACAACGTATGTGGGCACAATCAGTGGCCTGACTGATTCTGACAGGGGAACAAACAGGGCTTCATCTTGGCAGAACTTCCCTGCAGATGTTGCCTCTCTCTGTCCAGCTAAAAAATACGCATGGTCAGAATTACAAGTACTGTATTTTACCACGATATTAGTTCTTTAGTGTGTATTTTATTAGAATTTGAATTTTAACAAAAATGGTCCTCAAAGAAGACAATATGGTTTGGATTTGAATTCTAAGCTCTGATTCTTACTAGCTGTGTGATCTTGGGGATGTTACTTAACCTTTATCAGCCTCAGTTTGCTCATGTGTGGAAGGGATAATACTTACATCAAAGGTTTGTGGTAAAATAAGAGGAAGTACTAAAATACCTAGACTCACGGACAGGAGTTTCTCAACAGATCTTAACTGGCTTCATTTTAGGAAATGGAGAGCATTCCTGAGAACTTAGCCCCAGGTTAATAAACTATTCTTTCCTACTGTACCTCAGTAATTGGCATGTGTGACTGGGTAGCACCCTGACTTCACACAGACAAGGCCCAATCCAGCCTCAAGTCACCACTGGGGGAGCCTTCCAGGCACCTGCGCTTGACCTCGTCCACCCCAGCAGCCTCAGACTCTTGTCAAATGTGGGAGCATGGCTATGGTCCCTAGGAGGGGAGGCATAATGTAGTGTCCTCCTCCCTTCCCCCAGGATCCCAAGGCCTTTGATCACAACTCTCTTAAGGCCCCAGCCCCATGACCTTTTCATTTACTGTCCCTCTATGAGAGGTTAAATCCACGAGTCAGTGCCAGTGCTTGTCTTTTTATCGGCAGCACCAAGCACAGCATCTGTAACAGTGTTGCTGCCAGATGAACAATGAATGAGTGAATGAATGGATAAATGGGGGGTGAGTGAGTGAGTGAACTGTGAGCATGGGCACAGATGCATTTTCAAAATGGAAGAGGAGTGATGCTATTCATTCAATGTCCAGTAAAGAGCAAAGAGAAGCAAAGGGGCATTTTAGAAAGATGTTTCTCTTTCCTTGGGTGGGTGGGTATGTATGTGAGTAAGGGAAGACAATAAAGACGGTTTATGGTGAAATTCACAGGGTCTGGAAAGTAGAAGAGGCCAGTCAGGGAAAAGAAAGGTGATGCAGGCTTCATAAGGAAAAGCCTGACTCTAGATCACAATCATTTTCTTCCTGCTTAGGACATGAGATTTATGCAGATTGGCTGGTTAGAAAGATGGCCAGCACACAAATTAAATACACAACCTTCATCTAAATAAAAATTCTTTATAAGCTTCAAGCATGACCATTTCATGAAGAATACTAAGGAGAATGGATTCTTTCATAATGCTATTTTGACAGGATTTCTGATTTATTTTTGCAGAAAAAATTCATGGACAAGCATACTTCATAACTGATTATGCATCTTCAAAAATATTTCCTGTCAGAAAAGGCTAAGAATCTATTGATGTTAAGTATGTCATTTCTGACCAGAGAAGACAGATGGTATGCAAGGGACTCCATCAGATTAACGAAACAGCTATGGTGTTTTGAAGATTAGTGTGCAAACTAAGGTTGTGAAAGCTGGATTTTCCTTAACATGAACTAAGCAGAAACAAACAGTGGCTTAAAAAACAATACATACTTCATTTAAAGAAATGCAACAGCCAGTTAGAGACAATGGGGATGTAAAGATGTTAAGTAAGAAAATGTTACAGAAATTCCACAAAAGCATAAAGAGTTCCTGGGAAACAACAACATATCTAGAGTTTCCAGTATATGTCCATATACATGAGTTTATTAAATTTGCCTGATAACTTTGTGAGGTAGTTGTTCTTTTGAATAAATAGATGATGTAACCAAGATACAAAGTCAGGTGACTTTTCCAAGATCTCAGGGCTGGCGAGAGGTGGCCTAGGGCAGCATTCCCTATCACATGAGTGCTTGGTATCGCCAACCAGGAGACATAAACATGGAAGGAAGTAGGAGAAGAAATAAAACCAACCAAGAAGCAGGACTAATGGAATTCAAGCAAGCAGTTGCCTAAAGAAGTTACACTTTCTTTTTCTTTTTTAACTTCCATTTATTGATACCTCCTCTGTTCTAGATACCTGTTGAGGCACCTCCCATATAAGAATTTATTTAATTTCCCCAATATACCAAGAGTTGGATTAGCAACTTGGATTTGGAGCATATCCGGCAATGAAAATGTAGAATGTATAATTGTATATGATCTTAGTTTTCATATATGTACATACATGCACGTGCGCGTGTGTGCGCACGCACGCACACACACACACAGTGGTAAATTGCAAAACTGCCCAGGAATCTTCACTCCTTGTTTCCCCATCCTTTGCAATGTGACTTTGCAGTTGCCCCCATCAAAGCCTGAAGTTTGTTTCCTACCCTTCGAATCTGGGCTATACTGTGATTTAGCTTGCTTTGGCCAAAAGAATAGAGCAGAAATAATGGTATACCAATTCCAAGCCTTTTGTTAAAGAGACCTTATACATTTCCGCTTTCTTTCTAGGGGCCTTAGAGTCTGCTGTGTGAACAAACCCAAGTTATCCTGCTGCAGAAGAGAGAGCACATTGACCACAGACCCTAAACATGTGACAGAACCCAACGAAGTTTAGGGAACCTGTACTGCAGCTGACCACAAATGCATGAGGCAGCACAGCCTGGAACAGCCAAGCCTAAATTGATGACCCACAGAATCATTAGCTAAATAGTTATCACTGGTTTAAGACACTAAGTTTTATGATGGTTTGTCATTAGCACAGGTATAGATGCCTAGAAAAAAGGAATACCGAGAAAAAATATACTAAAATGTTAGCAATATATAACTCTGGATAATGGGATTTATTTATTTTCTTCTTTATTTACTTCTCTATATTTTCCATTTATTATGTATTTCTTTAATAATTATTGGAAACACTTTATATAATGAAATTGAAGAGTCCTTGCAATTTTAAAAAATTCCTTAAATAACAATCAATCCATGTATAATCAGAACTATTTAATTGGGACACTAAAAAAAAACCTGACCAAATTATTTAGTAAGAAAAGATCATCTTCAACATTTATCCTTCAGTTCAGTAATATGTAAGAAGGACTTGAGAGAATGAGTGTTTTGTAAAGTAGAATGATACATTAATTTGGTTACAAAATTTCATCTGACTTAGCTATATCTCATATTTAGAGCAAATGTGATGTAACAAAAATGCAACTTACTTTGTTCTTAATAATCACCATTGACTCCTAAGACATGTTGTTTCAATCAAATAAATAGATTTTATTTTCAGGTTTGGGAATAAGGAAATATTACATTAAGGAAAAGAAAATCTCATCAAGTCTTTTTGGAATTCATTAATATGATTGTCCTTCCCATCACACTAAGTCATCTCTAAGGGACAGCACCAATAATAAGATCCAGTTGTCTAAATGCAGAAGAATTTTCTCTCCACTGATACTATGTGGCATTTAATCAGGTATAGGCTGGAAATTAAACAGGCCCTTCTTACAAAGCTCTCTAACTTTCCTAAGACTCTACCAATGTTGAAATAAATGGTCAAACTTCAGACAATAGATGCTAACCACCAAAGATTACAACCTGAAGAAGAAGGAAAGATGTTCCTAATATTTGGACTGGCTTATCAAAGGCACAACAACATACAACAGGCTGACTCCAAAAAATTTAAAGCCAGCTTTGACAAAATCCGATGAGAAAATCATCATTCCTTACCTGATGAGCCCTAGACAGCAGTGAACTCTGAGCCCAAGTGCCAAGAACCAGCTGTCAATCAATGCAAAAAGAAAGAGCAATGCAAGGATGGATTTGGAATGAACAGAGTGGCATTTGAATAAGCAATTACTAATTGCTCATTACAAATAAGGCACATTCTTAGGTGCCAAGAATAAAAATTTAAAAAATGAGAGAGTCCCTTCTCTGTAATAGCTCACAGATTAGTAGGGGAGACAGACATGGATGACCATAACGCAAGGTATTACGACAGCTCAGATGAGGGAAGGAAAGGGTCCTCCAGGGAAGGAAACACACAGGAAAACATCTGAACCAGGCCTGAGGTTGCCAGGAAGCCCATATGCACACAACTCAAGAAGGCCACTGGAGAGTAGAATGTTTGGTGACACAGACTCCTTTGGCTATCCTGTGAAGCCTGCGGGCCCCTACTCAGAACAATGTTTTTAAATGCCTAAAATAAACACACTAGGTTACAAAAAAATAAAAACAATTATATTGAAATAATATTGGAAAAATAAACTTCTAATAAATGCTTCTCTAATAATGCATTAAGTACTAATATTTAGAGGCAGTTCTAATAACTATTAACACCCTAATTTCAAAGTTGTGATGTGATGAGTATAAATAATATTTTGAAATCCTTGTTAAAATGGTAATATGATTTCTATTGTAGACAGACTCACAAAAACTGCTAACGCCACCTCTGCCTATCCTCAAAACTGAAGGAACTGTTAAATTCTTGCTCGAGTTTAGTGAAAGAAAATTACAATTTTTTTCCAACTTCTAAGAAAAATTTTTCTTAATAACTTATATAAAAATTTTTATCATCTAGAATATTTAAAGGCACAGCAGTCACCTTATAACAACAGCCTTATAAAAATGGTAACAATGCTATTTATGTGATGGTGCTTGTATATACTGTCAATAAAAGAGCATAGTAGCGCAATGAAAGTCAGTGAAGGCACTTCACGAAAGGTTAAGTTATGAAGGCTAAAATGGGTAATTTTTTGTGACCTAGCCTGACACAGGAATCTAACTGAAATACTGAGTGTAGGCTATGCACCGCGTTCTCAAATATCATTTCTCCTCATTGGGTTTTTGACAAAGAACAGAGAGCAGTAAACTTCTAAGGCAAGAGCTCAGTGGGAAGGAGTTCTGAGTGGTAGAAGGAGGGAAGATTCCTCTGCTTACATTCTCCTACCAGACCTGGCAAGGCTGACCTGTGTTCACACCTTGAAAGTCTGATGAGTCATGGGCAGAAATGTCATCTTGGGAGAATTCTTGACTGGGTTCTACACCTACTTAATGATGTTAATGATGGGTGTATATCCAAATACAATAATGTATGTAGAAGCTCATAGAGCCAGCAAGGCTGAACAGGTGAAGAAACCAAACTAAGTCACTTAGCCAATGAACAGTCCAAAAAACACATTTCCACTTGTATTTAATGACCCTTTCACCTTCTCAACGTTGTTATTTCTCTATGAAATAATAACCTGTGGGATATTATTATTGTATTTTTTCAAAGAATCTATCTTATAAGAATTTCTACAGGGGTTGGAGTAAACAAATTAATACAAACTATTATTCTTTTATCGAACTTATGCAGAAGTCACTCATCTAAATTGCCTTGTAATAATAAAAGCTTTCTTTGCAAAATTACAAGACCTAGGTAAAAATCCTCTACCCAGAAAAAACCTAAATCCCTGGGGCTTCTTGAAGAAATAATCACTCTTACAGCACAAATGCACATGCAGACTCATAAAAGTGTCACAAGTATTCAATTTTCTACAAGTCTGTTTGTTCACATGTACTTTTATTTCTCATGGGTTTTTAACTAGAAACATATAATACAGTGGGAAATGGTGGAAAGCAGTTTCCCAGCAGTTTTAAGGTCTTACTTACTTAAATGTCTATAGAAGTATAACAAGCATGCTGCAGTAGATACTGAGAAAAAGGTAATTTTTTTCATCTAAATAACGAGCTCACCTCAGAGGTAGTGGTCCTGTTTGGTAAGCGAAGAGGACTGGGAAAAGAGAACCATCTTTAGACAGCTAAGTATTTGCTTCACTGTGTTAATGTAGGAAACTATCAACAGGCAGGCACCACCTCTTACCTATCCTATAATAAATAGTAAGCAACTTCATAAAAAGCAGAGGTGAGAGTTCACATTAGTTAGAGTGGTAGGGCTGGCAGTGGCCCACTGCCAAGGTGAAACCTGACATGAGCTTCTCCTAGAGTCACACCTGATTTTACTAGTTGCTAAAGAACAAGTGAATCCCTAGATGCCCGGCCCCAGGAGCTCTGCCTTGGGCTATTTTTATTTCAGGAGTTGTTCAGGCTTCTTGGGTGGCAACAGTAAAATTTGTGAAGAATAATAGATTCAACACAATTCCAATTATTAACAGCAAGATTTGTGTGTGTGAGTGTGTGTGTGTGTATATGTATGTAGAAATTAAGCTGATTCTACAATGTGTATGAAAATGCAAGGGATCTAAAATACTCAAAGCAATCTTGATAAAACAAAGTTGGAGGACTTACAATTTAGAGGAAATAAAATGAAAAGGAAAAGCATTTATTCAACAATAAGATAATATGACAATTTATATTAGATGACTTCTGATGGGACATTTCAACAGGGAGAAACTAGACACATAGGGTATCACTATATAGAACTCTTGCCTATAAGGCTTTTTGGTTCTCAATTACATTTGGTAAATGGTTTAAATATACCTAAAATGATGCAAAATTTTTCCTAACAAAACAAGGTAACCCCAAACAAACTAGACTAATTAAATAGTTTAACAGGTTTTCTGCGCCACCAAGAAGGAAGCCCGGGTAACTCATGAAACCACGTAAGCTTATCCAAGCTGTAGTCTCAAGCTAAAAACAGCACAGTCTAAGTGAAATGCCATGTGTTCTAACTCTGAAGACCTGGAAGTGCTGTAACTTTTGAAGCCTGTTGAACCTCTCTGAAGTTCAATTTCATCATCTGTAAAATGGGTACAATCACAATACCTACCAGGTTACTGTGAGGATCAAATAAGATGAAAGCACACAGTGAACTATAAAAGACACTATACAAAATGTTGGCTATTATTACACCTTTATAACCCTTGTCTACATTAAAACACTGCCCCCAACAAAGCAGGGTGGTCACATCAAGGAGACAAAATTAGGGTAGAAGAGGCAATTGTGTCTATAAAGATACACTCCTTATATAAGAGAGATTGAGAGAGAGACAGAGAGAGAGAGAGACAGAGAACACAAATTTCCTAGGTTTCTTTGGATTCAGGAGAAGCAGCTAAAAGAACACTGGAAGGGTAATCAGCCAAAAGCTTTCTACTGCCCATCCCCATCACAGCCATAGCAGGAGCAGTACAGAGTCTGCCTATCTTGCCAATGATAATCATAAGGGATAAATCCCGAAAGTCTTTAAAGTCCATTATTAATCAAGCAAACTAATATCTATCTGTCCATTTGTCTAGTGTTAACTGAGATAATCTATGTTCCCAGCACTGTGATTGAAAGGGGGCTGTATGGGGTTCACAAGTGGGCAGGAAGGGAAGGAACTGGCAGACGCTATGGCAGTAACTTCCTTCCCAGTCTCTGGCCTGTATCCCTCCCGTTCTCTATCACCTAAGGTTAATCTCTGTGGTTCATATAAACCTCAGTTAAAAAGACTTTCTTGGTAATCAATAAGGACACTACTTTGTCTCCAAATATGTAATAAAGATGAAAATGATAGATTTTTAGGTACAAATTTTTTTATAACTTTTAATTGAAAATTGAATATAAGGATTTGTAAACTTGGTATTTTCTTCTAATTTCTAAGAAATGTATGGGGAAGGGGGACAAATTTAACCAAAAGGCCTACTACCAAGTACTCAGGGAAGGGCAGACAAAACGGAAAATAACTCATTAGGGTATCTGATGCTCACAAAGAAGAGGGTTCCACTTCTCCCTGCCTCCTACCCCAAGCAAAAGCTTCTGAGTGCCAGGTCGGCCCACTAATGGCTGAGACAGAAATTAAAATGATGTTTTATTGAAAAATGTGGAAATGAATTTCTTATGTTTCTTCAGACACTACTCTGTAATTTTACTGAACCACTACACCCAGTGTGCGATGAGAAGAAAAGAGACAACATGGGATGCCTTATGAAGAAAACAACCAATTTCAGATAAGCAATGGTCAAGAAACTGCCCATTTTGCCTGGAAAGGGAAGAAGCACTATCAATTTGCACGTGAGAAACATGTCAGAGCCAAAGAGGGTTCCAATATTCAATGGGAGGGCAGGACAAAGTAGTTGGAGCACCGACCCCCACCCCACCCCACCCCCCGCCACCTAACTGGCTTCTTGCCAGGAGGCTTAATGAAGCCTTTTGAGTTAATCCAGACTTTTGTATATCACGTTTGTTGAAAGTGGGCATATGATGTAGACCTGAGAGTAGCTGTTTAGATAGAAATGTTGGAAGTTATTAATAACTTATTTAATTGCCTTTTCTATTGCTTGTGTTTAATATTCTTAAAAATTATACTTTCATTACATTTTGTCAATATCTATGGATTACATTATGACTGTGGCATCTAATTACTGTTTTCTACATGAAGGAATTGAAAATCTTGTCTCTTATGCTTTATAAAATGTTGGAATGTCAAATACCCTTTGCTATTGTGTGTCTGTTGACACATTCCATTTATATTTTTCTATTGTATCCATGGTGCTTGACTCTAATACCAATGTTAAAATATGGGATTAGTGTCACTACTTAATATTCTTAACAAGCTATCAGATGATACTGCATGTCTTAATTATTTTTAAAGAGTACAAATTGCTGAAAAGCTTAAAATTTCCTGGGAACTGAGAAATAGTAATTCATAAAAAAGTGAGCAAGCGTTCTACATGAAAACACACATTATTATCTATACTAAAAAAATGTAGCCAGATAAGTGGCCCTCGGAGTGAAAGACTTGATTTTCCACAGTACTTTGGTCCTTGAAGTTGCCAAGTATCAAGTGTCCCACATAAATACTTCTCATTGCAGTTGGCTCCCACAGTGAAATCGTAGGTTTGCTGACTGCCTTCCTGGTCCCACGGTGCACTTCGTGGTGGAAAATGACAGAGCCAAGTAGGAAACACATCACTGACAAGTTTCTCCTATGGATTCTAATGAGTCTGCTTTTGTGATAAAAACCAAACACCTATGCCAAGATGCAAATTTTTTCCTTGAATTTTTTTTTAAATCAGGAGCAATTTACAGAAGGACAGAATAAAAAGTTTAGGCAAACATTCTTTGCTATGAAGGTACATCATTCCACATACAACTAAAACCATATTTTGAGAGGGATGAAAGCTATTAAGTTTTATAAAAGTTCTGTTTTGTTACAAAAGCAATCAAGTGAATGGTTTTTAATTTTTTTTCTGAAATACCAAAGCACCACTATTTAACAAGTTTTTATTCTAGCATATGGAAAAGTTATTAATGAAAAATGCTGATGTATTACTGTGATTATTTATAACCAAATAGAGACATCAGTTCCCTTCATTCCAGATAATTTTTAAAACTTTATCAATTTTTAGTAATTTCTCCATGCACCCATATACATTTCAGAGCAGGTAAAAGTTCTTGAGTTTCTGTCCTCGAGGGTGACAAGACTTATGAACATAAATCCTTAGCTCTCAAGCACAATGTCAACTATTTCCAGAATAAAGCAAAGTAGTATAGCTGTAAAAAGATCTTCCAAATTGCTTCCCAAATTAGAAGATGTTTAGTAACATGAAACAGGCCATAAAGGTTCTCTGTTCAGAAAAATTAATTTAAAGAATATTATTGGCAGCAGCACCTCTCCTCTGAATATGTTGTATATTGAATATGAAATTGCTGATATCCAACCAATTTTAACCTCAAAAACAGCAATTTCATATGCTCATCCTAGTGTATCAGCTGATCTCACATCAGTACATACCAGGGATTTAAGGTTTGGGTAATTCTCTTAATGAACCCCAGCATGGTTCAGACTGGTAAGAACGAATCTGAATTTGGGACAGCCTGATGCCAAGGTGTTTTGACTATACCAAACTCCTAAACGCTGGCAACTTCTGAACCAGTCTAGTACAATGACACTTTAGTATGCAGAATTATTAGAGAAGTAACCGCCCTTTGAAGTTAATTTCCCAGACTTTTGAGATTAATCAACATAATAGAAGCTCATCAAATGCCTAAGAAATGGATTATTTTTCATTAGCACAAATAGTCGAGAGTTCAACCACTTTTTTTTAGAGAGATGGAGTCTCACTATGTTGCCCAGGCTGGACTCAAAACTCCTGGGCTCAAGCGATACTCCTGCCTCAGCCTCTCAAGTAACTGGGACTATAGGCATGTGCCACCAACCCTTACTCACAGTAATCTTTCCAAAATTATTTTAAACTTTCTTGCCTGCTTTAATAAAGTATGCTGAGGCTGCTGGGAGCAGAGGGGCTTGCTGAAGCTCTCCTTAAGTCCTTGTCTACTGACAGAGAACATGAGGGAGAGGGGCTTTAGCCTCACTCACTCAGCCCTTCCTATTGAAATGGCTAAAGAAACAGCAGTAGGAAAGCAAATTGAGGGGTACTGAATAGAGCTCAAAAGTTTGAAATGGGATATATTTAATTTTCTTAGCGAAATTAGGAAAAGCTCTATCTTTACTGGCTTTACCTAATAAAATAAATCAAGGGAAAGATTGGTTCCAAATGTAAATATTCTGAAAGGTCTGTGCTAAATATTTCTCCTCCCACTCCAATCTGACCTTAACTTTCTATGATCTGGGATAAATGGACTGAGATCTTAACAAAACACTTCTATTGATAGGAGGGTAAGGGATTTCTTTTTTAAAATGTATTAACACATTGTCTGCCTCACTAGAAAAAAAAATTTTTCCTTGGGGCCACAGTGTTTTATCACGAAAATAGAACAAAAACTTCGAAAACAAAACAATCCTTTCTAATTTAATGAAAAATTTGTTATTTTTTTATTGTCTTTATTGTGTGAGTTATATGCAACTTGAAAAATAGTTCACGCAGCTCCCAAGATAAAGAAACATGTGAGTTACACATGCTTCACGAGGCCCTGGGATCAAAACTAGTGTGAGTTAAATACAACTCACATGGCAGTTAATGTGTTAAATATGTTAGATTTAGGAATATTGATAAGATTCAGGCTTGAATCACTATAGCATTTTTTTTTAATCCTTGCTAAGAATTCTTTACTCCATACCTTTGCTTTGGTCAGAATTCTTTGTTTTTCAATATCAGTGCAAATTCAGCAAGCATTTTGGAAAAAAAACTTACATGCAAGAAACAAACCATATACAAATGCCTAATAATTATGTGCAAGCCTGAGAAGAAAGAGTATAGTTGGTCATAACAACTTTATTGAACAGAAAATTAGTAATATTCAAATTGTTAAAGGAAAAACAACAACCAAAACAATTCCATCACCAACAAAACACAAAGACACCCAGGACCTGGGAGATATGGATGAAGGTTTGTGGAAATGATATCATTCAGATCACTGTTACCTGAGTGTCAGCTAAATTTTGGTTCCCCTTACGAAAACGATGGAACAGAAACTAAAAGAGGATGGAATCGAGCCATGGATTTGAGCTCCAGACTAAGTGAGGGAAAATAAAAAGGATGGATTCAACTCATAGCTGCGTTTGATGTATCAACCCCATTGGAGCTAAGGTCACAGGCATTAGGAGGCCACACTGAAAGTAAGCCAAACTCTTACGTTTAATTATTTCTCAATTAACTGCTTGTCTCTTGAAGTCCTCGCTCTCCCTTCCCTACTACATCTGATCTACCAAGGCCTGTAAGTCTCCCTCTAAAGTGTGTCCAGAATCAAGACCCTTTACCTCATGCCCAGGACATGGGCACTGTGGAAACCCAGCCCCGCCTTCTTCTCACTGGCACTGGAGCACTGGCACTGGCGCACCGGCTTCCTGCACCTCATCAGTTCCTTCTGCTGGCTAACCCAGCTTCCACTCGGCCTCAAGATGGAGCCTCCCAACACTGTCCTGCACATGAACCTCCTACTGGGGACCATCCACTACACCATAAAGTAGCACAGAACTCCCTTAAGTTGTGCCTAAAGCAGTGGCAAGGGAGTCAAAGGAATCACCTGAGGCACACAGATTAAGAAAAGTCTACAGAGCTATGTCTGAGTGAGAAACTCTTAAAACAAGATGAATTATAGCCTCTCCTGCCAAGTCTCAGCACGGTCCCACTCTGTGTATGCACGTCTGTGAGAGACAGCTATTGGGTAACTTACATTTGCACCCAAGGGGTGGACTGATGACTACCCGTGGGTCTTGCTTCCAGGAGGCCTCCCCAAAACAATCTCTTCCTCACCAGGCCCATCTCCTCTAGAAAGGATACACCTTTCTGCCCCCTACCTTATTCCTAAAAATGAATTCTTGCTTAGCCAAGCTCATTTCCCTAACTTGAAGAAGGGAAAAGATTTTTTAAAATTTTTATTCAGGGACATATAAATGGGGGGTTCCACGATACACAAAGCCTATACTCTCTGATCACCCAACCTACGTCTCCAGATGCATCTTCCCTCTCACCACTTTGTCCTGACTCCTCCATAACCGCAGCATGTCCTAGGCCCCAGTCGTACTGAACTCTTCAACCTTTCTCAGATAAACCAGGCCTTTGCAGAAGCTTGTGATGTGCTATTCCCTCTGCTCAGAACACCTCTACCCTCATCTCACCAGCATACTCCACTCTCATTGTAGAACCAGCACAGATGTTACCTTCTCTGTGAATTCTACCCAATTGCTCCTGATAGGATTAATAGCTTCCTTCTTTGGGCTCCCAAAACACTTTTTCCATAATCTTTATTTAGCCTATCCTCTTGTGCTAACAAAGGATAGTGGCTAAAAGCCTGGGCTCTGTGTCATATTGCCTGGTTTTGAATCTTGGCTCTTCCACTTACTACTTGTGTAATACATCGCAAGTTATATAAACTTAAACGCTCTCTGCTTCAGTTTTCTCATCTGCAAAAAAAAAAAAAAAAAAAAGTGGGGAATGGGGGCAGGTGGAGATAATAATAATACAGTTTGAGTGAACCTGAGTGTTTCAGATTTCGGATCTTTTCAAATTTTGGAATATTTGCATTGTACTTACTTACCAGTTGAGTATTCCAAATTTGAAAATTCAGAATGTCATTTTCTTTGAGCACCATGTAGGCACTCAAAAAGTTATAGATTTTGAAGCATTTCAGAATTCAGATTTTTGGATTTGAGATGCTTGACATGTACTTACTACAAATGGGGCTTTGAAGATTAAATAAGATAACATCTGTAAAGCCTTTAGAAGAACACAGCTCATCATGTTGTGTTAAATAAATGTTTGCCACTATTATCTCACCAACAAAATATGCCTGCTTGAAACAGGCACGTGAGTGAGGTCTGGTCAGGAAGAATGGCCACAGTTGGCCCGAGAAGTTAAAAGGCAAAGTTATGTTTATTTCCAGGATGTTCCACGGTATCCATGTATATTGAATTGAATAGTTTTCAAGGCAATTTAACAGAAGTTCTCCATAACTAGTCTTTGTGCTTAGCCATATTTTCTGTGATCTGGCTAAATAAATGCTAAGATAAGAAAGCGGAAGCAAGCAGTATGTTTTGCCAAATTTGTTATCAAACAGTTTCTCTCCAATACGGAAAGTCTTGGAAAAGTGACTTTATTTTCCTTGGTTTTAGTCTGATTTTAAATTCTTGGGATGAGGTAACAGTTTCTGAGTTTTCCACCCCATTCTCACCCCTTCTCCAATACGTTTAAGAACTGTCCTCAAAGGAATTGTGAACTTTGCTCTTAAAGAAAGGGAGCTAAGTGCCTTCGTAGTGCAGCAGGCAGTATGCCCGTCTCAGTCTCATAATCTGAAAAAACAGAGCTAAAAAACAGAGGGCACCCTCTGGAAGAGTTGGTATGCTGTAACCAGGGGCTCTAGCATGTGGGGGACAAGAAGGTGGTGGGCCCAACTCGTGCCCTACCCCCAATTCCAAAACCATACATAGCCCATGAAGAGTTAAGAGGATTTTCAAGAAAAAATCAAAATCTTGCAATTGTCTGAAAATCCCAAAGTCTGAGACACAGGTGTTTGAATCACACTCTAAGGTACATACCACAGGTCTGATGATTTTATCATACTCCACGCCCTGCATTTTCAGTTACTTTAGTGTTCCTTTGGAGGAAGATAAGGATCTTTTTTTCTTTTTAGATAAAAGGTGCTTAAGTGATGCTTGAAAGTAGGATCTTTTGCACTCACAAATGTTGGAGCCAATTCCATGGCACCTGACCCAATGATTGCAAGAAAAAAAGGAAAAAATGAAGACAACTAAAATTTTTATTAACAACACAATGTAAACATATGTAGTGTAAAAACATACAGTGTGACACATCAAAAGATGACTTAGTGTATAAGTAAAATAGACATCACCTAGGAACAGAAAGAATGCATTAATAAGCCCTCAAATTAGAGCAATATAAAAATAAACCTATTAAAGACAGAGGAAAAGTAGATACATAAACATGAACTCTGGACCATTTGAAAAAATATCATTTGTCTGCTCTGTCACTGAAGTGGCCCCAGTACTAAATTAGCCAGTGCTCATGTGAAACAAAACATGGTAATATGCACCCTTCACACCAAATTTGGTCTCTAGTAGAGCTCCCATACAAAAGAACCTGGGCTCCTTGATGAATCACTGATTCCAAGTTTGGTACAACAGAAACCAAGATACCTTTGGCATTTCCTGCTGACCAAAAGCAAAGATCATTTCAAAGATATCTGGAAGTGATTTTAAATTAGGAAAAAAGAAGGAACCTGGAAGAGGCAACAAATAGTCAAACTGGGACAAGAGCATCAAGAAGAAAATCACAGTCAACTGGTACTCTCTGGATTTATAAAAGGCTATAAACCATGACGATGCTCAAAAGGGTCCCACAATACAAAGTATAGCTAAGCAAAATCCTACCCACTGATGTAAATTGACTGAATGCTGCTTACTTACAAAAACACAACCTTATGACCACCCACCTTGGGTCCGGGGGGGCATAAGATGGTGAGATGCACCATGCAGATATGGTAAGATGTAATTCTGGCCTTCAACCCAAAAAGCCTATTGGAACTAAAAACTAACTGAATTGAAATAAATAAACCAGAATCAGGGTAGATGCTGGGAAAACAGGCTCTCTAAAATTCTAGATAGTTGGAAAGAGATATTGTTCAGGTAGCCATCTGAGAACAGACTCTACTTTCTTCCCCTAGTTGAGTATGTGGACCTTGATTTTAGTGTAAGAACTAGGACACTTTCATGTTTATAAAAATTGTATTAAATGGAAAGCATGGATAATCATTTTTCCTGAAAAAGTCCCAAATACAAAAGCCCATGGAACAGAAAAAATACGTCTTTAGTTTCAGATCTGACAACCCCCTCCACACAGACAACTGCATATGCCCATTAGGGAATTAGTACCCAGGGGAAAGTTTGTTATGATAGATTGCATTCACTTCCACTCTATTTGGAAAGCCTACTTCTGCTCCAATTCTATATACTTGGCTAAATAAATGGGACTCTTACAGTGGGAGTAAGTGTTTGGGCTTTCTCCCTATCAATCCATAATCAACCTGAAACACTGCCTTTCCTTTCATAATTAATGAATTCATATAAAAGTATACTGATTTCTTAATTATTTTTGTCATTAAGTCTTTTCTCAATAATAATAGATACTGAAAGTTTAATATGCCATACAATATTCTCCCCATGGTAAGAACTACTATTCTGGGGTTTAGAATTTAGGGGCCTTGATCATCCGTTTTCCACATTGTCGAGGCCTAGAGATGTTTTTGCATACCTAGAGAAGGTTGTATAGTTGGTAGTGATGATAGGCATTCCCACGCCATTATCACCCCAAGATTAGTTATATAAGCATAGGTTAACCAGAGGAGGTATCTTGCTCTGAGCCCTTCACCAGTTCCTGTGCACTGTAGTGTCCTCTCCTGTCCTGAACCCCTGCATAGCAATGACAGGGAAGGGGCTGAAATAAAGCTGGCTGGGGAGCCGGCCTGGAGGCTGGAAAAAGGAATCAGCATGTGAGATGAGCACCAGAATAGAACAGGAAAGACGGCAGAATAACTAGACCCAGACCACCTCCCAGAGTGGGAGGTACCAACTCAGAAGCCACCTTACTCACTGCTTCCCATTATGTGCACAAAAAACACTGACCTAAAATAAAGTACACGTGTACAATATCTAAAACACACTTGACATAAAAGATGCACAATAAACACTAGTTTTCTTTCTTCCCCACTAATGCCATTCCATAGAATTAAATAATTATTTCAACAAATTTATACCAAGCAGCGCCTATGGATGGCCAAGTGCTAGTTGCTGGAAATAGAAAGACAAATAAACAAAACAAAACAAAACAAAACAAAAACTCCCTGTCCTTAAGAAGCTTATGATCTAGTTAAAATATTAAAGAAAAAAAATATACAGAACAGCAGAGATAAATTTACCAACATACTGTTTTCTCTACAAAAGTTCTTTCTCTTTTTTGACTAGGTTTCTGTCTCCATGTTAACAGCCATGACTTTTAAATTTTCTAAAACTATGAAAGAAACTAATTCCTCAAATGTCATATTTTTATAGAGGAGAGGGTATTAAGAATAAACAGAATGTACCTCATACAAGATACTGTATAAAGAGGTCATGTTCATTGCAATGAATTGATGTACAAACTACAAGTGATTCTGGTGTCCCTACACTGAATATATGGACTATTCTAATCTAATACAAAGGTTTACTAAGTAACTTGCTTGGAAAACAATCTGTGAATGCCATGTTTCTCATCTCTGTTGTCCTCTGTTATTCAGGTATCCTTTCTACTGGGCACCTGTCTACTTAGATTAAAGGAGTAGTAGGAGTAGCAGTAGTAGGAGATGGTCTCGGTGGTGGCTATATTTTGCTGGAAGTATATAGTTTATGTGTAGCTGATTGCTTTAGAGAAGGAATATGTTTTCAAGATTCCCAGTGTCAAAACTATTTTACTATTTACTGTGTTCTTTGTCTTTTCCTTATAAACATCTGTGAAACATTCAAATAAATGGGTTAGGAATATATCCAAATGAAACTTTCAGAAATATAGCCAGAATATAGGTCACATCAGATCATGGCAAAGGGTGGTAAAGCACAGAGCATGACTGCTGTACACACACAAACACATGTGTACACACACATGTGTACACGTGAATAAGACCTTACATTTGAAAGATAGCAGGTACCACTCAAAAACTGGGTTTGACAAAAACATTGGCAAATACATACTAAAATTTAGGGTAAAATAATAGGGCTCAGCTGTGTACTTAATCTGTTACATACTCCTTTCCATCTTTAAGAATTTTAAAGCTGCCTGGTTTTTTTTTTTTTCAAATACTGACCTTTCTAATTACAAAGTATGCTAACTGCTTGATGGGATAGTCAATTATAAAAAATCAGATGAGGCTGGGCACGGTGGCCCATGCCTGTAATCCCAGCACTCTGGGAGGCTGAGGCAGGAGAATCGCTTGAGCTCAGGAGTTCGAGACCAGCTTGAGCAAGAGCGAGACCTGAGACCCCGTCTCTACTAAAAATGGGAAAATTAACCAGGCAACAAGGCGCATGCCTGTAGTCCCAAGTACTCGGGAGGCTGAAGCAGGAGGATCACTTGAGGCCATAAGTTTGAGGTTTCAGTGAGCTATGATGATGCCATTGCACTCTACCCGGGGCGATACAGTGAGACTCCGTCTCAAAAAAAAAAAAAAATCAGATGAATGTTTATATAATTATCCAGAACAATTTTACACCCAAAGCCCAATAAAATTGAATAAGCTGATATACTTCAAATAATTTATGATACTAAAGTGAGTAAAAATGGAGATCCTATTGAAGCAACAGTAGGCTTATTTCACCTAAATTGTACAGGCATTCTCCACTATCCTGTAAAACAACTAGGTCAAGTTGCCAAGTTACCCTGAACTTTATTTTATAGTTTTTACTGCTATGATACAGCAATTGCTCATTACTCACAAATAATCAAGGCATGGTTGAGAATACAGACAAACTACAGTTTCTGCTCTAAGGAACATATCTCCTAGCATTCGAGGTTTACACATCTGTGAATATTTGAGTGAATTTGGACTTTTCTATGCTTGAAAAGGAAAGAATATTTAATGCAATAGGGACAAGCACAATGCTTTTAACCAAAGTTGCCAGATTCTATAAATTCCTTCTGGTTAGTTGCCAAAAGTTTTGGGTAGGAATCCATACTCGGAGTCTAATTGAAGAAGAATGGATAAGTAATAGCTACCAGAAATGTATTTCAGAAATAATACAGTGTTCACAGTGTCTCCACCTAGAGAACTTTACGAACAAAGAGGCAATTTACGAACAGTGCAATTTTTCCCTCATAAGGAAAAGCTGCCACATGTAATGTTGTAAATTATATGATGATTTCCCCACTCTTTAGAATGTATACCAAGGTTAAAGTGGATCTGTAGGGGATAGTAGTTTCTAAATCACCTCAAAGTCAAATATTTTCTTTTTCGTCATCATTTATTAAACACACTAGTAACCTAAACCTGACTGAACCACATATCAGAGTTAAGAGGAATGAGGTCCTGATTAAACACCTGGATCACGTTAATAGCAACTTCGATATAGTCATCAGTAACCAGAGAGCTCTGGAATATTCAAACGGTAACGTACGATCTCAACCAAAGCTTTAGATGAACACCTCTAGAACCATTTGAGGTTTGGGGTTTGGAACTCAACAAATAATAGAGTATGACCTGAGAAGGCACTTACATTCCAGCACCAGCCACTCATTAACTGCATCTATTTGGGCAAGAAATTGAACCTCTCTGATGTTAGGCTTCTTATCCTTGAAAAAGGAAAAATACTACTCATATGACCCAGTTCATACAATATTGTAGTACCAGCAGCAGCAGCAGTGGTGGAAGTAGAAGAAGTAGTAGTAATACTTTTTTACAGAAGAGGATGCTGAGGCTCAGAGATAAGAACTTGCACAAGGTTGCACAATCTGTCACTGGCAGAATGTAAGTGGGAACACAAACTACTCTGACTTCAAAGGTCATGACTTGTTCACATTTCAAAATGCATTCACATGGATCATCTAATGAGATAAAGCTATTGACTGCGCACTGTAAATGGCAGAGTACCATAGTAATGTAGTGTGTTATTACTAAAATTCTTTAAAAGTTGCTAAAATGTATTTTCTACTAAATACATAACACTATTCTTAGCAACAGCACATCAACTCAAGAAACTAAGGAAAAAGCATGAATGAATATGCAACTTGAGACCTGAAACAATGGGAAAATACGGAACATAAAACAGATGTGACAGTTGGCGACATCATTTTGTACATTTGTGCATTCACACATGTCTGCACAGAGTCCCAACCCACAAACACCAAATATCTCTCAAGACGCCAATGGAAATTGCTAAATCCATTACAAAGAGCTGGAAGATTTGTTGTGTATGGCTCCACGAGCCAATACTGACAACTTGGCAGGCTGCTCACAAGAGGTTATTAGGGACATAGGACAAGCACGTTAGGCTGCTAATAGCCTGTGGCCAAGCCTCCCAGGGATAACAAAGAACAGCAAGTTAGCAAAGCTGAGCATCTATACAATGCCTTAACCTTTTATTTGGTAGCCAAAAACAATTATGGTGAATTGCAAAGCTAACAAAGACATATTGACTATCTCCACATAATTTTTCTAAGCATTTAAAACAGAGAAAAGATTTCATTCACCAACAACAGGTAAACAGAATTATGGTTAAATTCACATGTTATTTGGTTGCAAACACTCTTTTCCCAGAAATAAATTCAGTCCAGAGTGAAACAGAAAAAGAAAAAAAAAATTTATCTCTATACTTCTCTACTACATTTCTATGTTTCTATGAGATTGTCGTCGCTCCTTCCAGGCCCTCCATGCTGCCCTCACCTATCCCATCTCAGACAGCAAGGCCCCCAAAGTTCCCTTTACTGTGTTGCTGCTCTTTGTTTCTTCTAGAAGAGATGAATAAAACCCCAGGAGTTGAATAAAACCCCAAAACAGTTGCACAGACTGTTCACTGCATAATGTTAGGTGGTGGCTTTTCACAGTGCTTCCCTCTTAGAAATGATCCCACTCTCACCCTGGATGTATGTAGTGCACAACCTCTACAACTGTACTCAGCAGCCAGGCGTACAGATCCAAAACCAGAACAGGCATAAAGAGTTTTATTCATTCATCTCTTCATTCACTCATTCAACTCAATAAATATTTATCGTGTCTAGTGTGCACCAGACACTTAGGGGTCCTGGGCAAATACCAGTCAATAGTAATGTACAATCTCTGCCCTCAGGGAACTCACAGTGTAGACACGTCAACAATGAATAACATTGCAGAGTAAAGCATGCTAGGCCTGGAGGTGTGCAGAGGAGAATCCAGATGCAGTCTCAGCATTGGGGAAGGGAGAGCACGCCTTACCACATTTGGGTTGACCTTATGTCGAAAACACGTGATGTTCACCACGTACGGCCAATCGTCAGGCTCCATCAGCACCCCAGCGGCATGGGCACATGTAACATGGAAGGAGGCCGGGCAGCGCCCATAGGAACACTGGATGCAGGCTCCAGAGACCTTTTTAACCCGGTGTCTGCAGAAGATGCATTTCTGGGAGGTTAAAAAAGAGAAGAACATCAACTCAAACTCTGTAACTCAGGCAATTTCCACAATTCACAGAAATAATAGCTATTAGAGAAGCTGATTACATCAACAAGTCCTGACCCTCCAGGGGCCCTAGAGGCGAGAGCATCTGTGGCAATATAATCTGCTTACTTTAAAGGAAACACACTTCTATGATCACATACTACAAACATATGTTTAAATACTTCCTGTAGTTAGGAAAGCCAAACTCTTTTGCACATGCTCCTCCAGGCACAGAGCTCAGGAAAAGGCCCCAAGGGTGCTCTTGTAAACCATCCATGAATGAGAAAGCTACTTCTGTTTTACCTCCTACATAGCATGTCTTTCAGTACACCAAGAGGTAGAATATGGTTTGGAGAACAGGTAAACACACTCCTAAAGTAGATGAGGTCTTCAAAAACACCCAAACAGCACACAGATGGGCTAAGTTTTCCATTGACAAGGAAAAGTAAAGTGTTAAATGGTCCAATGTAAAAACTAGAGGCTCAAGTGTTTAATAATCCAAATCTGAACTCTTCATGACTGACAAAAAAATATTGCCCTCCAAAGTGAGAAAATTGAAAATCACCCTAAAGCGTATAATTTTGTTGAATGTCTATAGCTGATGATGCCTGGGGAAGAAAAAATGAAAATAAAAACAGCAATAATGATTATCACAATTTGAAAATTAAATTGCATAAAATTAGCCCTAAACATTATCAGTGCATTTGGTATGAGAGACAGGGAAAATCAAACACCTTCACTAAATATAAGATTTGTGCACTAAAATTTGAGGGTCAGGAAAAATATGGTTGTAGAACAACACAGAGTCAGGTTGGGAAAGCAGATGAAACAGAATGGTCAAAAAATTCAATTTTTCATTCCTAAGGGTAAAAAAGATCTCCAATCTGTGGTGCAACTGCTCTTCTTTTATAGGTATATTTTGCTTCCCGGGACAAAAAAAGGTACTTAAACTCAATGCCTTTTGGCAACTGTAATATTTTATCACAGACCTGTACACTTAACTTGTAACTCTTCTTTGTCCTCACATCCAATCAACGACTCAAGTCTTATAGATTCTTTCCCTTAATCTTACTCTGATCTCTTCCTACCCATCTGTACCAACTGCCACTGCCTTTACTAATGGCCTCCTAACTCGCATCCCCATAGTTTATTTTATTCCATTTCAATTCATCTTCACTTGCGCTGCCAAAGTGATCTCTTTACAACATAAATCCCAGTCACCACCACCCTGCTTAATATCCTTCACGTATTAATGGCTTCTCCTTATCTCCAAGTCACTCGAAAAAAGAAACAGCATGAGATGGAAGAGCGAAGATTCATGCTCTTCTTGAGCAGTATTATTTCTCACTAGTCCCTATAAGGGCCCTACATTCCAGGCACTTAATGATTGCCCTATACATGCAGATTCAGTGTATAATTAAGCATTTTTAAATGGAAGTTGAGGATGTGGCTTAGCGGATTAAGAAATTACACATACACAGACAAACATACATACATATACACACACACAGGTGCACAGGAGGTGGGAGAGAGGGAAAGGGAGACAGTGTGTAAGAGAGAACAAGCAAGAGAGAGACAGAGAAAGAGAACTAAAACAAGACCCATCATAATCTGCATAAAAACATTACCTAATATCTTAGCACCTATGTCATTGGCAATCCTCCATATCGGTTTCAACACATTCTTGGTAATTCTTGGTATTTTGATATCTTTTTGTGAATTCCAATCATTTGAAATGTGATAGCAGATATAATAGCAAAAACTCATATCAGGAGCCCAAGGAACCATCACACAATCGTTTAAGAGTCTAATTATACAACATAGAGGTCAGTGTTCGAATAAGGTTAGTGATTGATAGATGTATGAAAAGTGGAATTGTTTCTTATTTTCCTAATTAAATAGGATCTTTTAAGAGTAGGACAGAGTGTTGAGATTTAGCTAATTAAAGAAGTAGTACCTCCCAGCCTCTGCCACCATTAACTTCCTGATTAAACGGAGACGCTCCAAAAAGGGGGAAGGGGATAGAAACAAGACACTTAAGCCCCAAGAGGATTCAATCCTTGGAATCTAAGAAGGGATATGTCCTCTACCAGGAGTAACAGAAGTAGCAATTTCTAAGGATAGAACCACAGTGTCCTTAGAAAGTAAACCTAACTGTAGACTATTGTAATTCAACGCTTTGGAAGATATTTATTCTCAGAGTTGAAGAGTTTGATTTAAATACCACATAGGTTCTTGAAGAGATAGAGAACCCCACAAAACCTATCAGGGGAGTCATTCTGAATGTATCATTAGTACAGTCCGTGTAGTATTTCTGACTTCCATTTTCATTTGCTGGCAGCTAAATCAGTTTTTCTCCACCATGGCTGAAACACCTGTGGCAAATGGACACATACACATGTCTGCACAACACAATCTAATCCAGTAGGTCAAAGACATTTAAGACAAATAAGACACTTCTTAAGAATGTTATCATGGAATAAGTGCTATGAAAGAAGTAGGGACAAAATGCTATATGGAACTAGAATGGCTGGCACCATGAGTCATGCTTGGGGAAAACAGAAAGAAGGCTTTAAGAAAAGCAAAAGACTAGCAAGATGGTGCACTTAGTCGCTTCTTCCACTAATCCAGCCGCAAACCCTAAATAAATAAATATGAAAAAGAATGAAACCATAACAACACTGATAACCATGAAAGAATGCCATCAGAGGACCAGAACATGTGTGGAATTCCTAGAGCATGGGAAACAGACAGAACTATATCAACAGAGAAACCAAAGTAGATGAGCACTAATCCAAAATAAGAACAGGCAAAGGATACCATAGGAGTAAGAACAGCTCTCAGCCCAAAAGCCTCAAAGCTACCCCAAACCAAGAATCCACAATTACAAGAAGAAGAGACCCTGGGTCAACATGAGGTCATAACTCTATTTTAAACCAGTGCCACTCAGAGTGTTTTTAACATGATGTTTCTCAAGATTCTTAGACATACTAAGATTTATTTGATAAGTACTGCTGTAGGACAACTGGATTAGTTAAGGTTTTCCCTATCCCTGGCCTACGGAGACACTGATAATTTTGCCTTCAGAATGAAGCCTTGAGAATTACTAGAAAAACAAAGTGAAGAATATGCCAGGTGGAGCTCCTACCTCATATGAGAGTTAAGTCTAGAGAGGGAAGTAGAAAAAACCCTAAGTTAACTCCCAACCTCCTCAAGATAAATGGAGTTTTTGTATTAAAATATATAATAAATTTTGAGAACAAAATTAAAAAGTGTGTGTTTGGTGGGGAGGGGAATGAAAGAAGAGGGTTGGAGAGCACTAGACTCCAGGGAGCAGATCGCCCAGCAAAAAGCTGTCAGGAGGCATCTCTGAAGGGACAGTTCTGGCAAAGCCAATGCTGAGAATGGAAGCGGCTCTGGCCCGTTCCCAGGATTCAGTACATCTGGAGTGAAGCTGTTAAATCTGCATTTGTATCACATTCCCAGTGATGCTGATGCTGTGGATCCATGGCTCACACTTTGAGAACCACTAGGTTAGAGGGTTAAAAGTTAAAAGATGTCACTTATTCTGAGAGCCTCTAGTACAAGGGAATTCAGGAAGTACGGTGGATTTTTTCCCCCTATTCTTCAGTGTCAAAGGCCGAGAGAATCCTCAGGCAGGCAAGATTTATAAAGCACTGCACTTTCTTGGGGGACTGGATTTCCATAATTATTCCAGTGGCATAGGCCATTAAGGCTACTAATGGATTGAGGAAGTAATGGAGTATCTGGCAATGATGCTTTATGTATCAGTAGATTTCCTTGAGCATCCAGCTTGGCAAAGGGCACCAAGAAATGATGAGCTGTGAAGGAGTTGGAGGTTCAAAGCACATCTCCTTCCCTTTTTGTTCCTGTTAATATGATTTATGATATAATTTTGTTGCTGTTTTGCCAGTTTTATGATTCTTTTCTTCTTCCATAAATAGGCAGGTAATTCCAAAACAGGCACAAATGCTTTTTATTTTAATTATTGCTTCCCTATCAAACAAGTTACAAGCTAATGATAATGATACAATACCTAATTCCTTTTTCTTGTAGCTCTCCCAAAACACTTTTCCAGGTACTACATGGCAAGCTAACATTCGTAACTCAAACAGGGAATTATGTTTGGGCTCAGTGGACATCACTATTTGTTGCAGGCAAGTCAGAGGATTGAGGCTTTTCCTTTTCCTGCAAGTCCTTAAATACAGGATTTATAGCAGAGTCCTTTGGTTTTTAACACTACCTGTAAGATTTATATTCTGCTCATCAGTATTCATTAAGTCAACCACTCATGTGCCAATACTGACCAGCACTGGGGGAATACGGCTAGAATCAAGTCTGAATTCTACAGCAAGGAGTGTCAGTCTACTGGGGCAGACATGTAACAACGTGGCCAGAATGGAAAACAGAATGTAACAACTGCCACATGAGAGGGAGATTCAGAAGGAAAAGAGAGGAGTAGATTAATTCCAAGAAAAATCAGTTTACCCAGTGAGATAAAGACTGGCTGGGGAGGGAAGGCAATGAGGGACATTGAAAAGCAAGGTCCCCTCAGTGCACTGATGCCGCAGGGCTTGGGCTGTTTTGTGAGAGGCAGCAATTAACACGCAGCCTCACCCCACACACAAAAGGATATGGTAAAACACAATTCAGTATACTCTGCAACAGCTCATAACATGGTAAGTCCTCTGCCCCTCCTCCCAAAAAAGTTACTTCTTAGGCACTCTGAGTTCACAGCATTAAAATAAATGGCTCATGATGCCCAGCGTATTGAATTAAATCCTTATTTATGATAGGTATCAGAAGCAATTTATCTCATTGCTTTTTGTTTGGTGAGATTCACCCTGCAAAAGGTGAGAAAGCTAAGAAGAAGTCAAGTAGCAGGCTAAAAGGGAAAGGCCACAGGGATGAGCTCAGCTAGGCCAAGAGACAGCGCTAGAAAAATGGACAGAGGTGGCTGGGGATCAGATATAAGGCTACATTTATTCAAAACAAGGCTAAAGAGGCATTTTTGGCTCTGACAAAATGTTAAATAAGAATCAGGAATTCTAGAACTAGAAAGGCCATAGCAGTTCAGACACAAACTGACAAATTAACAAATGTCTTTTGAAAAGTACTATGTCAACAGCACAGACATACTTTGTTTTATTTGGGATCAATATATAACACCACAAGGAAGATTACCAAATATGAATCCTTTTGGAAACACCTTTTAATCCAAGCATCAGTACACTCACTGCACAAAGTAGGTGCCTAATAAATATCTATTAACTAAATGAATGATTGTTTCCTTGTTACAATGCATTAATCCATTCTTTCAGCCATTTTGATACTAATTAAATATCTTCTATATAAAATGCATTTTGCAAAATGCAAAGGGAGATACAAAAATGAAAAAGATACAATCCTTGTATTTCAGGAGCTTGATTTGGTATATAAAAATAGCTGCAACAAATGCTCTGCAGTGATAATCACAATGGCAAAGATAAAGCCCTGCTGGGTTTAGGAGACAGGGTGGACTAGCAGAGCAGAGGTGAGGGTAGCATGTGAGCCTCGGCTAGTGACTAACCAGCACTTGCAACAATCCACTGAGCAGATCTGTAAGAGAGAAGGAGAGGATGAACTCCATGGAAGCCACTTGAGGGACACCAAATACAGGACAAGGAAGCAGGTATGATTCTGCTTTGACAGCTCAGGTCACGGGGAGCCCATCATGTGGCAGGAGAATGCGGGCAAGTCACCTATGCACCACTCTGAATGAGGGCCAAGAGTCCCCGAGTCCAGACATAGTTGGGTGAGTTCAGCCTGCTGGCTCCAAAGAACTCATAATAAAGTAAAAATGGGGTTTCTCCAAAGTTTCCTGTAATTAATTTCTTGGCATTCAGATGCTGCATGCAGTGCTTCTGCACCAGGTCAGACATTGCATTGGAGAGTTATTGGAGGACACAGTGCATGCTGGCTGAGATTGCAGTGGCAGGGACACAGGACCTGCCACACGGCTCAGAGAAGCTGCCCAGCAGGGCTTTAGAGGACTAGGAAAGCCAGCAAAAGGAGGTAGACTTGGAGCTCATCCTCAAGGACTAGCAGGCTTTAGCCACTGCATATAGAGTGGGATGAGGAAGGAGAAAGGGCATTCTAGATGGAAGTAACAAAACTTAGAGGTAGAAAAACATGCAAAACTGAGTTAAGAAGTGTGAGCACAGCGAAGATGGCAGGCTGAAAACGTGGGATCTGAAAACGTGGAAGATGCTGGACTGCACTCTGGCATGAACTTCACTTGCCAAGGTGAGATACTGACAATGGATTAGGAATAGTAGCTAATTTTTGGATGGAAATTAGGATTCCTGTTTTATTACAATTTTCTGAGTGGCTCTGGGTTAAGCCTCAGGCAACTAAGCAATTCTATAGCTCAGCCCATCCAAAAAATCAGCATGACCTTTAGCTAGGAATGCCTGTTAGTCAGGCATGTCTCTTTATTTGTTTGTCTTTTGCTCCTTTGGAATTGGATAAATGCTACCTGTATTTTTATTAAAGGTACCTGGCACACTGTACAAGCTAAATATCTGGGGAGTACCTTGACCAAACACCACACGCTCCAGTCTTCCATGTAAGGAATATGTAATATTTCATAATAGTTAGCAGAATGAACTGTGAAGTCAGACAGAGCTGATTTTGAATTCTACCTTGGCACAGGCACAAGGGCAAGTCACAGAAACAGCAAAACTAACATGGCCTTAGTAGACAGAAGTGAAGTGGCGAGAAGCTTGTGGGTAAAACAGGCTAGCTGCTAAACACTTCCTGCCATTCTTTCCTAGGCCCCTCTCACCAGAAAAATAGAGTTCCCCCTCTGCATTATTTGAGCTGTGCAGAAAACCCAGATGTAAAATCAGCATTTGCAAATAAATATTAAAGGCAACATCACAATCTCATGTTGAAAGAAGCATTTCACTGATAATACGAGGCAGCATTTGCTGAATCACAAAATAGGCAATGTTGTCTATGTTGAAAAAAATCAACCACTTACCATTTTTACTTCTCTCACAGCCTGTTTGGGCTCCTTCCTTCAAGTTTATTTCAAATTTAAAGGGCAAAGGGTGCAAACAATTACTGCGTGTACAGAGCTATATATACTAGTCCTCAGAACAAATATTATTCTATCTACTTATGAAGTGTCACTAAACATCTTTCAGCTGATGGGTGAGGAAAGCAAGCCTCATAAACCTTAAAAAAAGTATTCTCTAAGTACCTTTGTATTTGCATTTTTATTTCTTTTTATATTAATATTAAAGAGCACCTATTTCCTAGAGGAAATTTCATTATTTGAAATTATTGTTTACCAGAGACAAAACAGAAATTCTTACTCTCATTGAATAAAGCATTTATTAGTTGAACTCAGAATTACTGAATTATTTGCTTAACAAAAGAAAAGTCACACTGTCCTTTTTAGTACTACTGTGCCCTGCTAGAGCTACTGTTGTGTGTGCTCCCCACCCTATAAAAAGCTACCCAGATTTAGTTACTTACAACTTAAGATTTCTCAACTCTCTTCAACTTACCTAGTTTTAGACCTCTCTGAATTAATGTTGGAAACCAAAATATTTTAATCACTTAATTTGCATTAGTTAAATTAAAAGACACACAATTTTCTTATCTGCCACAGTTTAGGAAGGCCAGCTTACCAGTTTTCTATTGCTCCAAGGACAAGCAAGAGAAAAAAAATCTTTATTTATTATGAATATCAGATATGATTTGCTATTGGCATTATCGAAGCAAGGACTAGTACACATTTTCTATTTATTTCTGGCCTCAAGCCTGAAGGCCTAAAGATATCTGACAAAAAAACAAAATAAATCACAGATAAGAACTAATTATCCTCAGCAATATTTGTTCTCAGACAGTGCAAATATCCAACAGCATGAAAGGCTGCAGTGTTTTTTTTTTGAATGTTTCTTTTAGAGAAGTGTGTACAGTTTCTCAAATCTCTGTTTTCTTTGTATTTATTGAAACTGCATTCATTTGTGAGGTCTGGGATGGACAGCAAATGCATCTCCAATTCTCAGATCTGCAACGAAGAAACCCTGTCCCACCGTGGGTTTCAAGCACCTTGCTCTTGTCCAACTTCCCCGAGGCATTTTTTAACAGTTTAAATGGGAATCTTTATAGACACTCCTGCTGCACATACTCTTCCTTGCTGAATGATACTTATTTGAGTGGTTGGGGAAAGGAACAATAAAGAGATCTCATCATTTTTCTCTGATAACGACACAAGCTGCTGTGCTGGGGTATGTGTCCTGCTGTGAACACCAGAAGCTGTCCCAAGGCCCCTGAGTGTCCCTGACCCTTATTAGAAACTGTCACCCATGAATTGTTCCGTCTGTGGCCTGCCACAAACTCTCTGCCTCTTGTCTTTCACTTATGCTAGCAGCAGACCACACTGAGAAAATTTATGATTAAGTTGAAATACCCCAGCATTGTGTCTCCAAATAAAACTGAGGAAGCAGTGATGAAAAACTATAAAGTCAATGCAGTGCAGACATGTCCCAGGTGATCTTTCAGAGGAAGTTTCTCTCCAGGTTAGACAACTGTAGCCCTGGGAAGAGTTGATTCAGGGTCTGGTTCCCCTGTGTGCACACAGGCTGTCCAGTCCAGAGCCATCCCTTCTCCTGCAGTCCCCAACCATCACCTTCCTCTGCTCAGGTTTCTGCGATGGTTGATATAGGAGAAAAATCACCTAACACTGAGTTTAGGGATTTGTGTTATAGATAAGGCAAATTTGAGGTTTACAATCTTAAGTGGCCCTTAGAATCGCTTAGAAATTCTCTTTACCTTTCCCACTACAGGGAATAGACAGGAGGCAGTAAAACAGGCTCCGGTCCAAGGTTTGGGGCAGATTCATAACTCTGCTACCATGTGGCCGTTCACTGCATTACTAATCAGGATACTGCTTCTGGATTACTTAGGTAGACATCCTTTGAGGGCTGGTAAATGGCCAATATATTTGTAATGACCTATTTGTGATAAGAACAGCAGGTAACTTCTCTAATCTTAGTTGCTTCACTGGTCAAGTAAAGATAATAACAGTACCTACTCCTCATGAAGCTGCCCTCGGGGTTAAGAGAAATAACATATACAAGAGGTTTAGCACAGTACATGAGACATAGTAAAAGGTAAGAAATGCTACCCTTATCCTTCAGTAAATCTGTTCAAACATGACCACTCTTCAACCTCAGCCCAATTCCTCACATTCTAAAGACAACTGAGTGGCTTCCTTCACGTAGATAATAGGGTCTGTCTGGCATGAACTTCCTCCCTACACTCTACCTTCAAAACATTTTGCTCATAATTACTTAGCAATTATACAACTACTGATCTTCCACATCTTATTACTTAATGCATTAATAGATTACTATATCACAAACTAATTTTTATAATATTTTCATAACTTTACTTCAATATAATTGTTTCCTCTGTAATCCTGTGTATTTTATTTTCAATATCTAACAACATTTTTCTGAGAAGAGGGCCACAGCCTTTACCAAAAACTGCCAAAGGAGTCCATGACACAAAAAAGTTAAGAATCCCCAATGCAGAACAATTAAAAATGTCCACAATCCAACCCAAAGTCACAAGTTTAGAACATAAATTATATGAATACAGCAATGACAACAATGCACACATCTGAACAGAGATTTCAATGAATGAGCAAAGATGAAGAACATTGTTTAGATTAGGGGATTCTTGGGTTTTTCTTTTTCTTTTTTAATGTTGTTCTTTTAATGTTTTATAATAATAATTTTAAAATGGGGCATAAACCATGATTATCTTTAGAGCTGGTTTTTTTCCTCATATTATTTCAGAATCAGAACTGCCAGATTCACTCCTACAATGAACCAAAAACACCATGTTCTACTCTCCATTTTCCTGTCTTTCCTGCTAGCCATGAACAAGTCCTCAAAAGAGGCAACAGAGGAGTAAGGTAAATCTGTAACACGCGGATTTTCTTCATGAAAATAACACCACCTCATCCACATTATCTACAATGTTTTTTCTGTCATGAAACATTGGCTGACTCCAAACAGATATTGGACTGACCCAGCATTTACCTCTTCAGCCCATGGGTGAGAACATTAAAAGTTCATTTCAATTAAAAGTAAGTATTTTTCAGATGCTAGGCCACAATTTACTTATTCTTGGCATGGCTTTTATAATGAGCTTTCATTCTCCCTCTATTTCTTAATGGGATTTTCTCGATATTTAAAAATTCGATTTCTGTGATATCTTTTCAAAAAGAAAAGTGAATTACCCAAGCAGATGTGTAAAAGGACATGTCCATACCCTGAGACGTTTACTGCTTATATTACAGCTCACTGGCAATCATAAAACCAAAGTGTGGTCCTCTATCATTCCTCAGAACTTTTTTAAGAGATGAAGATAATCCAGTTCATCCTAAAATTCCCACACCTCTATTTCTCTCTGTTTGCCTATGTAAAAATATAAAGCCCATGCAAGAGGAGTCCATCAAGCTTCACAGAAATAAAATACAAATTTCTTTTGTCTAAATGTATGTACATTTATATTTTAGTACTACATTTTGGGGCCAAACTGGTAGTTTTCAATGGTAAATTATAAAGAAAAACATCATTCTTCGGAATTCTATGCAAATGGTCCTCCCTAGTCAGACTAATGCAAAATGAGGACAGTGAAAGAAGAGTTCACGGCATCTAGTTTTTTATAATAAAGGTAACATTTGGGGCTCATAATGCTCACTGGCATCTGAGCAGATTTCCAGACTAACTCAAACACCCTTATCCCTACTGCCAGAGTAAAGGAGACTGAGATGTAGGGTACGGGGACAAGGTACCCTGCCCCTCTGAGCCTCAGCCTCGACAGCTGTACTGCATAGAGTCACTGTGGGATTAATGTGATAGTGGATAGAGAAGTGCTGTCTAAACATAAAAGGCATTACAAACATGGTTGTTGCTACTATTTTCTTTTAAAGACGAGGAAAAAAAGAAAACAGCAGAATGTAATGATGTATCAGTTCTTTTCAGGCTGCTGAAGTAAAAGGCAAGAGCTAGGGTATAAGATCCAAACAGGACAAAAAGTCAGATCACCCCAGTTATCAGAGGAATATACCACAAAGGGACAACAAGAGTGTGACATTAAATAACCCTTCACAAAACAGTGCATGCAGGAGCATTTGCTGAGCCCCTGGTCTGAGTCCTGTGTCAGGACGAGCATCACCAACTTTTCTCTCTTCTTCTTGACCTAATCTCTACCAAGTTCCCATGTCAGGCCTCACTCAGCACATGTGACTTTTCCTGTCTACGTCTTCCTGTCGCAGGCCGATGTGTTCACTCTTCAGCCCTCACTTCCCATTTTAATGGCAAATGTAATGACCAAGGCTTAACTTGTCACCAGTGTATGTTTCTCAGATTTATTTTTATGAAAGGAAAAGAATCTCCATGAAAGATTCAGGATTTTCACCCAGGACTTTGAAATGTTTTGTTTTCACTGCAATAGCCATATTTAGTAAACTATTTTTAAAAGTGGGTTCACTAATATCATGTATCCATCTAATTCTTAAAAAAAGATAAGAAACTAGACGTCTGTGCCTAACGATCCTTCTGAAGGTATGAGGGACATGTACTTCTCCCTTTCTTTAAATGATTTTAAGTATAAAGTATTTTAATAAAAAAAATTCTGTATTAATGGGGTGTAAAAATTATTGTATTCTATTACTAGACTTGTGTGAAGTTTGCCAAAATCTTACACAGGTTTTTCATCTCTCTCTCAAGTGAATTCAGACCTCTGCTTTGGACTTGTATTGGATTAAAGCTGTTTCAATAAAAGTGACAAACTGAAAGTTTCCATTGAAAACCATCTGAGAGCCCCCAGGGAAGAAAGAGCCACCTGCTCAGATTCATTTGAAATATTCATGAACTCAGAAGAGAATCAGATTAAAAATAGGGCCTCCAAGTAGTGGAGAGGTTTTGGGAGTTTTTCCCCCAAATTTTAGGCTTTATGATGTCTTTACACAACATGGCCCACCTGCTCATAAGATGCTTCCATGCCCCACCAGGATTAATATTTTCACTTGCACACTTACCTAATGAACAAGAACAGGATATTCAACTAATTCTTCCCCTTCCAGGAAAAGTGCAGTTATCAGTAACCATATATGAGAAATCATGACAGAGGACTGGTATTCCAGTGTGTGCCTATTTTTGAAAGTGACAGGTGGGTGCACTGGACAAATCATAGGAAACATACACTCTTACACATAATGAGTCAAAGAAAAACATGCTTAGGAAGTTTTATCTGTTGGGGGAAGGAAGTACACCACACATCTAACAGTCATGGAGAAATGGTGCTAGTGCTTTGTTGGTTCCACAGTTCTGAACCTTCCATAGGAAGGTCAATCATCTGCAAAACTAGCCTACTCCAAAGCCATTCCTTCATGTGACCACACCACATCAGGCACTAATGCAAAGGAAGCTTAACCCTTCTGAAAACATTTTAAACCTGATCAAATTAAAAGTAGCACCAGAGGGATTATTTTTCCTAGCAAGAACCCACAAGCAATTTACTTGACTAGAGGAAAAATTGCAAAGAAACTCTTTATCACAAAATAGCTTCTTGAATCTTTCTACCAATAAACCTTCCATCCAACTAAGAATGCCTATCCTCCCCTGCTGATAACAAGCTATAGAGATAAATATTGTATTTTTTCTATAAAACCCCAAATGATGTTTTCAAATAAAATAAAAATAAAACCATTACTATATGCCAATGTCAAAAATGGTCCTAAAAGAGGTAAATGTCATTTTCAAGGCTGCATGTTAAAATATTTAGGAGAAAGAGTCTACTTGTCAAGTTCCAACAGAAAGCTCTGAAGAGGTTATAAGTGCATCTATCAAATTTTCATCTACCTTGGGGTTGACCTACTGGGGAAACCACAGAAAGCCTGGCCCTGTGTTAAGAGGAAGCTGGAAGGGCTGGGGGTTTAAAGCACTGGACTGTAACAAGGCCACAATCAAGTACAAAGACAGGGCTTCAGAGAGATCCTGGATGATTCCCCAGGGAAGACACACTGTGTATGGGTAGACAGGGACCTGCATTCTGCTTTAAGCCACCGTTCAAGCTCCGGAATTAAACTCATCTCATGGTCCATCCAACTCCAAATGTAGCAAAGAAGGACCCATCAAATCTTAGCAAAAGAAAGGCCACGCCAGCAAAATATGGCAGGGCTTTTTTTTTAAAGTCTAGTTTAAAGAGCTTCCATAACCACACCCTTTGGGAATTATATTGTGACTTTTTTGAACAAGGAAAATTTGGTTTTAAGGAGCTTATAGGAACATTTAACTTGGACTGGAAAGGTTATTTGTTCAGTGCTAGGCTAAAAGCCAAAATCCACTTTTAACCAGAGATGATTTTAATATTATACCTCACAAGAGTATTGTGTCATGTGAGCAGGCTGCAGCCATAAGCAGTGAAGCAAAGTTATAACTTCCCCCAAAGACTCATGAAAATGTATTATTAAGTAGAAAATCCAAAAGGTACCCGTCTGTACTATCTCAAAAACAGTAAAAACGCTTTCCAACTTATCACTTCTTTTGCTCTGCCTCCTCTACAAATACCACTAAGTAAATACTGTGAAGAATTCGATCCTGCTGCAAAAGAGAATGAAAATGCCTTAAAGTTGTGTGCCACTATGATGCTCCATATGTAGTTTTTCCCATAAATGTGCTATGGAGGAACATATGATGACTTTGAGTGACTATAAAAAACAAATAAATAAACCTGTGAAGATTCTAT
The DNA here is from genome assembly GCA_023783475.1 of Daubentonia madagascariensis. Classification (NCBI taxonomy): domain Eukaryota; kingdom Metazoa; phylum Chordata; class Mammalia; order Primates; family Daubentoniidae; genus Daubentonia; species Daubentonia madagascariensis. The sequence goes on along the minus strand of JAKFHU010000747.1, from coordinate 10,164,620 downwards.
GATTTTATTTTTTTAAACTACTCAACCCACAAAATATATTAAAATGTATAAAATTAGAAACATTATTTTCCAGAGAAATGATAGCTGTATCCAATTTTAATTTTCATAATTCCAAATTTTAGTAGCTCCAATATTTTTCCTCTTCATTTCTGTTTTGGCTTTTAACTCATGTCAAATTTTTTTCTCCCTCATTCAATTCTTGAAAAATTTCCCCCACCTCTTCAATTAAAAAAAAAAATGTAATGACTTCATTTAAGTCAGGCAAATACACTTTAGAGAACTGGACCAAATTTCAACTTTCTTACCCAATCCTCCAAGAATGTGAAAGCACACTTGCAAAAGAGTTTCGGGCTGCTATGTAAACAACATCCTTTTTTTCCCCAAAATAACAGTAGTCCTGGCTGAGGACTGCTGGCATGCAAGCTTCCAATCCAAGCCCATTGACAGCTTGTGGAGTGGACAGATAAGCCATGGGAAATATTTTAAATTAGTTCATTTATCTTGTTGAGAACAAGAAATGGTAACAAATTTCTCACATAAAAAAAAGAACAGAGAAAGACAATGCACCCCCAGTAATGTGTAGCAAATTTAGTCCATTAAGTCAAACCCTTCAGACTATCTCATACTATCTAATAATAGCCACATCTTATATCTTGAGGGAATTTTTTTATGATCAAAAGATCTAGAAAGTTGGCTAGAAATCACTGAATGCTTCTGAATTTTTTGATGGACTCAAATTTTGGAGTCAAATAGTTTTGAATTGAATGCTTTTTGACTGATCCTAAGTAGATCTTGGGCCAATATTAATACAAATCCAGAAAATTGTAATAAAGAACTGAAAGTTTTTAAAGGAGAACTCAAAAATGCCACATTTTAGGATGAGAGAACAAAGGATGGATTAAAAAGAAAATGTGAACCTCCCCTAAATGTGAATGAACACAATGGCCTTTTCTCCTGGGTCCCTTTCCATGGTTCAAACCAACAGATACTTTGGGATTCATGGCTCCTGCCTACCCATGGTGGTTTATCATTTTCTGCTTCATGGGTTCTTCCCAGGAAGACAAAGCAGGAGCTTTAGGCCTGGAAGTAGAAGCAAGTAAAAGCCAAACACTGGCCCCAGGATTGGTTGTACCAAAATCACCAAGAATTGGGGAATCACGATAAAGATACTGTCCCCTCCTGCCCCCCAACTAGAAATTCTGATTCATAGGTCTGAATGGGAGCCCAGAAGTCTGTATTTTTTGATAAGTACCCTGAAACAATTCAAATGCAAACCCAGACTGGAAATCACTCTAGCATCCCAAACCAGCCTTCATCATAAACTAGAAGCAGATAGGATTTTGAATAACTATGTACTCCCTTGCATAATCTTAAGTGGACACACAAAATTCCTTATCATACGTTTAAATAATTATGAAAGTTATACTTATTGTGGATTAAATATTGACATTTAGAAATGAAACACATATCTCCAAATTCCATGGTGATTTGATACCTCCATCATCCATTTGAAAAAAGAACAGGTACTTCCTTTAACAGATTTTATAGTATTCCTCATTCTCTTTAAACTTATATTACCACTATTCCACATTCCCCAGAGAATTTTATTTGAATGTGAGAGAATGTGAGATAGTTTCATGCTTGAAACTCTTTTATTGACCACTCTACCATAATCCTCTGTAACAAAAATATGCATATTCATTGAAGTTTAATTTTTTCTAAATTTCCTATGACAAGACTCTAAGGTAAAAATCTTCTGGTTTAAATAATTATTATACTTACTTTCAGTTTACAATTGATCAAAGCTTCATGTATATAACAAAATTGGTTATTATTAAGGAAAGAAGTATATTTTTATTGGAGATATATCTCTTAATCACAAAGATGAAACTTTTAAAAATTATTTTATGGATATATTATTATAAACTGCTAGAGTAAGACAGGTTTCTGTGTCATTTTAATTATATTTTTCTTTTTTCAAAAAAAAAAGCATTCACATTAGTAAGTGGATGGAATTGGAAGAGTTTTGTTGAAGCAATGTCTCTTAATTCTTGTGAACTCTTTCCAAGTGTATGCCTGCATGCACACCAGTCACCATCCATCACTATCTATCAGCTGGCATCCCTTTGGGTATTCCTTCAATTTTGTCAAAAGTTTAAAAAAAAAAAAAAAAGGAGACACCTAAATTGTAAAAAAAAAAAAAAAGTCTTGTTACCCAGCCACTCCTTTCATTCTCTTTTCCAACTTTACTAGGACCAGTATTTTTCATCATTCCTGCAGTTAGCATGCCAGGAGTCTTCCAGCACAGAGCAGGCAGGGCACCACAGGAAGCTCAGAGATGGATGACAGATCAGGGACAGCAGAAGACCGACTGTGAAGGGGGAGGGCACACAAAGCCCAGCACATTGCAGGCCTGCTCTCAGGCACATCAAGTTTAGGAAAAAGCATGTGTGGAAGCTGAGGCTCTAGAAATGAATTGTCCTTGTACTGTCCTTATAAAGGGTACATGGATATGTGTGCGTCAGTTGGAAGACCCCTACCAGATGATCCTACATGTGTTGTCCCTGATCCCAGGGGTGTTCTGGTGACTGGTATACCAGTTATTGGAAGAGGAAATCGAAGGCCAGAGACAGCCCAGACAGGAGCAAAGGCTGAACAGGGGGATGCCCAGCTCAGCACTCAATTCCCAAGAGCAGGGAGCGGTGGGAGAACTGTGACTAAGAATGAGGGTGGTGACTCCCTTAGAGCAAGCCTATTCTAATGTGCACTCACCTGTCTCCCCCAAGCCTCACTTTCTATAGGGATTCCACTAGGAAACACAGCACGGAACGCAGATCATTACTTCCCTCTGTGACAGATGGCATACTTACCCAACAGAATAATAACTATTCTTATGTTAGTGCTGCAGCAATCAATGTATATAAGAAGACAGACAACCAAAATCGTGTATGGTCTAACTCAGAAATTCACAATTAGGGCCAGTGGGGTTTTAAAATATGGAAATATTTACCAATGCTAGATCATTTTTTAAAAGTTCCTGCTTGCTCTGGGATTCAAATACACTAGAGAAGAATAACTTCTTAAAATGAAAAATAAGAAAGAAAGAAAAAAAAACTAAGTTCCTCTGATACTGTATGCTCCATTCACTTCAGGAGGGGTTAACGTACAAGCCCAGAGGGGAGCACTGTTTTCTATAAATGCTAAAATTATCCCACCATGCCATCTGAGAATAAAAACACAACAACAGAAAAAAATGAAAATAAAAAAATCCCACACTCCTACGAGCAGGGGAGAGCAGGCAAGAACCATCAGCCTAAACACCAGCCTTCCTTTAGAAGGAGCTTTCAATACAATGCCATCCTTGAGAAAAGTTAAATGTCACCTGGAGGACCAAAGCTGCTTCAGGGCCAGCCACCATGATCACGTATTTTACGGTGTAAAGTTAGGTTAACCAACAGACCAGAAAGAGCCCATTTCCCCCTCCTTTTTGCTGTTCCTCTTAGCTCTCTCTAAATAATTAGAGTTTGTTAGAAAGAACATTAGGCACAGCCTCACTGGCTCTTTGAAACAAGAAAAACGCAAAAGCAAAAAAAACAAAATCCTAGAATAGGAATTTTGGAACTGAAAGGATCATTTATTTTAGAGATGAGGAAACTGAGGCCTGAAGAAAACAAATGTTTGCCCATTGTCACACAACAAAGGCTGAGGGCCGAGGATGCCCCCCAGAAGGCCAGGCCCTCCTCCTCTACCACTCGGCTCTCAGAAAACCCACCTCCTCCTCTTCTGCCCTGCTCCTCTGGCTTCCTTTCAGTACTGTGATGCGCTTGGCTTCTTCCTGCCACAACGTTCTTGATCATACCCCTCCCTTTACCTGGTTAACTATCCCCTGCATCCCCACCCTCATCATGGCTATACTTACTCATCTTTTAGTTCTTAAATGTCACTCCTTCAGGGTCATCCATTCCTGACCCTCCAAATTAGGTTAGGCTCCCTGGTGGACATTGTCATGGCACTATACTTCTTCATAATTAATCATTTGTTTAGGTCTCTCTTCCTAGACCTAAAAGTCCAAAAGCGTTTGAACCCATTTGTTCTTGTTCATTTTTACAAGCTTGTATAAGGAACTGGAACGTGGTAAGTACTCATTAAATATTTGTGGATGAAAAAATTTAATGAATATTTACTACATGTCAGATACTACTTTGAGGGTATTATATAATTATATATACTATTCATTTAATCCTCACCTAAACTCTATGAGGTAGGCACCAGTATTATTCCCATTTTACAGATGAAGAAACTGAGGCACAGAGCAGTTCAGACACTATACTAAGATCACACAGCTCATAAGTTATTTAAACTACATACAATGTAGCACTGGGTATCATTTACGGTAGCGGCTTTATGACTGGTCATGCAGACCTACACAAAGACATAATCAATGCTTTGAATAGCTATTAAAGAGTAAGCCTGCTAACACAGTGGGCCCTATTATAGGGCACTAGGTGGGCATTTTACAAAAGGACTTGATAATAGATTTTATATTAATCATCATTCATGTTCCAGTAATAATCATCTCCAAAACCACAGTGGCTGACAAAATGTTTGTCTTATTCATGTTGCTTGTGTCTCTGGTCCAAGTCTTTACGCTGGGACCCAGGCTGAGAGAGTAGCCCTTTATGAACTATGCCATTCTCACAAATAGGGAAACACAAGAAATGGTGGCAGCACATAGTGGCTCCTAAAGCTTGAGCTTGGTAGTGGCACAGGTCATTAACACTTGCATTAAGTTAAAAGCCCGGGGCTCATGATCTTTTTTCCCCTAAGTCCCACAGTACAGTTAGAAGAAACTAACTCCATTAAATTCCTTATTTTCACTAAAACATTCTACGACAACAAATACTAGGTCACCCAGAGCCGGGTCTTCTCTAAGAATTTGATTACTGGGATCCAAAGGTGATAATTTGAGCAACTCCTTGCCACTGCATACCATGGACTACCAGTTGGATCTTTCCTAAAATTCTCCATAGCTCTTTGGACCTCTCTCTATATAATGCTTTTACTCATTCAATCTTTGCCAAACTGAAAACCCCCTTGTTGAGGAATTCAACCCAAATTCTCAAATAGTTACAGTGGACAGAATCTCTCCTATCTCATCTTTGAAAGAAGAGATCATGATGTGAAAGGAATATAATCTGTCCAACAATTTTACTGTTTACATGATACTACCTTGTTTCATATACACATACATACACACCCAGTTATGCACTGCATATGACATTTTGGTCAACAATGGTCCTATAGGATAATACTGTATTTTTGCTATATCTTTTCTATGTTTAGATGCACAAATACTTACCATTGTATTACAAGTGCCTAAAGTATTCAGTACAATAATATGCTGTAAGGTCTGTAGCCCAGGATCAACAGGCTATACTACATAGCCTAGATGTGTAGTAGGCTATACCATCCAGGTTTGTGTAAGTACATTCTACACAATGAAATTGCTTAGCAGTGCATTTCTTGGAACATATTCCCATCATTAAGTGATGCCGGTTGAGCATCCCAAATCCAAAAATCCAAAATCCAAAATGCTTCAAAATTTCAAACTTTTTGAGTGTCATGAATACTGACATGACACTCAAAGGAAATACTCATTAGAGCCTTTCAGATTTTGGATTTCTGGATTAGGGATGCTCAACCAGTAAGTATATAATGCAAATATTCCAAAATTCAAATAAATTAGAAATCTTAAACACTTCTAGTACCAAGCATTTCAGATAAGAAATATTCAACCTGTATTATATACACATACACACACCCCCAAAAACACTGACTCAGAATGGAGGTGGTGGGGGGGAATGTTCCTGAACTGTTGAGTATATGGAGGCTTGTGAACAGAGAGAACTCTTACCTATTCGATAAATAATTTAAAACCATGAGCACTTCATGAAAATAGGCAAGAGAGAAACTGCAGGTCTCATTGCTGCTTGAGACTGAACCATAAACAATAGTTAGTGGTATCAATATTAAATAAAGAAAAAGCTCTTAATGTTTGGTGCTATATTTTATCATTTCTCCAAAATCTGACAATTTCATTTTATTGTATGGAACTTGATCATTCAGTCTATTGAACAACAGACACAAGTTCCTTTTGTCAGCTCTGTGTTTTGCTACTGCAAATGCTTGACAAAATTGCCTGCTTCGTTCTTTATTCCCTGTAGATCTTCCTGCCTTTGAGGAAGCAGCTCTAAAGCAGTGTGAGATTTGGAGCCAAGCGTGACAGCCCAGTAGGCTCGAGATGAAGTATCAAGTCAGCAGACAAATGCCAGCTGAGGGAGCCACGCAGACTCTCGCAGGAAAAGGACTGCCTACAGCCCTCTGACAGCACCCTGGGACTCACAGACAGGAAGCAACCAGAGCTCTCCGTCTGTATATGGCTACTCAAAAAACCATATCATATCCCCTTCACCATCACCTCTAGGGATGGAGGACCCAAACTGAAAGGCTCTGGAAGATACAGTGATAGCTTATGGAGTCATTCTTCTTAATGGGGTGCCTTTGCCTATTGTCTTCTCTTGGTCACGGTATTAGTAACAATGCCTGACTGGGCTCTCTGCATAACTCTTCCTGAATCCCACCTTCTAGAGATTCTGAAATGAAACTCAGGTGGAGCAAATGTCATTCCTAATGTGACTGACTTTTGGTCTGAGTCCCTCCATACCATTCCAGTGGGCTAAGAAGGAGGGAAGCCTTCTAACTGCCCATTCTAGGATGATTCATTCATCAATTAAACCTTTCCTGAGGATGAACTCAGGCCCCGTGTGAGGCTAGAGTGACACAAAGACAAACAAGTCAAAGTCTCTGCCCTGGAGAAATGAAAGAATCTCCAGAGAAGGCAGCTTTAGGAGTATTTGTTTGAGGATTCTGTTCTCAGCACCACCATGATGCATTTCCCAGGCACAAAGGCCACGCCAAGTGGAGCCACCTGGTATCTACACATCATCCACCAAAATACCTTCCTAAAAAGTCCCTGCTAGCCAGCAACTAGCTCTCTAGGTTCCTGCTCTGTTGTAGTTTCTAAAGGACTGCAAGAGATATACAATGTTCATCTTGTCCCTTGAGTTTCTGAGGTAACACATGCCTTTCTCTAACTAGCACCCGGTCTCTATCCTCTACTGCTTGCCCCCCTGAACTCACCTGTAAGGCTTTAGACACTTGTTTTCCAGACATGGGAAACCCCAAGGATTCCTTCCATCAACATGAATGTCCACATTTCCTCATACAGTGCAGTTATTCTATTTTCTAGATTTCTCCATTATCCCTGTAGGCTCTGGGCTCATGAGGTGTTTAACGTTTTTCAACAGAAATGTGAGGTATGATTCTGGCATTCATGGTTGCCAACATCTTTAAAGTGGAATGCCAGGAATACACTACTGGAGACACTTTTGTCAATGGGGTAGTACAACCTATGAGATTAGATGATTTCCCTTGATTTTTCAGTCATTTATTATACATGGAAGACAACAGTCCAGGCTTCCCACTGCCCTTCCTCACTTGCAATGAGCTTGGTATGCTCTATGGGGCATAAGTAGGAATGATTCCCTAAAGTTGTTTAAAATCCTGTGCACACGAACCTTGCCAAATCATAAAATGAGGAAACTGCATTCCGTCAGACTAAGTCCTTCCCTTACCCCTTTAGGCGCCTAGTTATTCTTCAATTTCTTTCCTACAAACACTTGGCACAGGTCCTGAAGTCCATCCCATATCTATGTGTCTCCCTGGCACATAAAAGAGGTTCAGGGAAGAAGAAGGAACAATAAAATTTCAGGTTTACTGGCAGCACTAAGTGAAGTAATCCCCCTACACATACACTTTTCTTAGAGGAAGATCAGTTAATCAACATTTCCATTCACCTGCCTGATGAGAATCTACAAATATTTTAAGAGGGTAACTTGGAAGACTTACAACAGCAGAAGTTGTTCAAGCTGTAGCATTAGTCTCTGTCATATGCCTTAGGTTTGACCAAACATTTAGCTCATTTACACAAGTGAATAACTAATGGCCTATTTACTAATCAGGTCAACCAAGACTCATTTAAACTGCTTGCTAAAAGCCCTCTTTATATACTAGTGCTCCGCTAATGTTTTTGCTTACAATTCCCCAAAAGAATTTTGGAAGACTACATCTCTCCATGAATGTTAAAGTTGAGATTTATGAGGGTTTTTTTTTTTAATTTTAAGGTTAAACAGATCCAAAAGGGTATTATTTTCCAGTATAGAATTCCACGATTTAATTATATATATGCTTTAAATATATTTTAGTCAAACTTTGAGACTGCGCATTTAGCCCAATTTATGTGAAATGTCTGCCCCAATAGACGAAGGCGGTCCTCATTATCAAAGCAATCTGCCAAAACAGACTTATTTTCTATCAAAAAAAGTCTGAATTCATTTTTCAATTCAAGTAAATGTATTAATATGCATTCCCATAGCCAGCATCTCACTTCTGAATTCTAAGAGAAATAATCAACAGAGTATTTGAGTAAAAGATGGTCTCAACTATACAATGGCTTAAACGCAATAGAAATTCATTCCTTGCTCACATAACGGTCCTGGGCTGGCAAACAGGTCAGTGGGGTAGCTCCCCACCACAGCCATTCGGGGACCTAGGCTGACAAAGTGTTGTTATCTCAACATCTGGGCTCAGGCGTCTCTCTGTGGGTCAACTCTATTTCAGAAAACAGTAAGGAGGAGAACATGAGAGGGGTATTTAGGAGCCAAACCTTAGAGTGATATATTTCACTTTTGCTCCCATACCTTTGGATAACCTTCTACAGCAAGGGTGGCTGGGTAATGTGGACTAGCTGTGGACCAAGGGAGAAGACAACTCTGTGGATTTGAGTCAGCAGGTGGTGAATAAGGTATACGAATTTTGCAATAAATGCAAGGCCTAGATGAAGTTGTCTTCAGTACTTATCATCTAATCTATTTTTACTTTGCTCTTTCAAGACTTGACCTCAAAGCCTGTACCTTTATTTGTCTACCTGGGAGTAATCCATTTATTCTGTAAAGCAAAAGGGGTCACAGGAAAGGAGAACCAGCACCCCTTCAAAGGCTCATTCTCATACAGATGGAGTTTAGGAAAGAGTACATGTTAAAGAGAAATTAACTTTCTCAGAACTCTCAGTGCATTATACTTTCAGAAGAGTCTTCCCTTAACCCTGGGGTACATGGATCCCAGTTTGGGAATCTCGGTGATATAAAGTATTAGAAGACATATAGAATCACAGAATTCTAATGTGTAAAGTACAAGTGCACTTTACAGAGGCGAAAACTGAGGTAAAGGGAAGTTTGTCCAAAGTCACTCTTCAGGAGGTTAATATACATATTGGGGCCATTCTTTACTCTAACAAACCCATTTTGGCCTTTGGCATCAAGGAATATTTCTAGCTTTTTATTGTATGTTAAATAGAAAAGAAATAATAGCAGGCCTGAAACTGCTATCCCTTGAAAGTCCTGCTTACAAGGTTGACCCTTGGCAGGCATACAGGAACGTGGATTTCTGGAAGTTCTCACTATTCCCTGATAAAAGTGGCTCACTGTGCCTAATCTGTTTGTACTAACAATATATGGCTTATGCTGAACCTGTAAACCTGCTTTCCTTCTGGGTGCTTGGAATTTTGGTATATGCGAGGCAGAGGGTGCCTATGTGATCAGCCCCCCAATAAAACCCTGGGCACTGCTGAATGAGCTGATTTTGCTTTATATCTTTTCACTATAATAAATCTTAGCTGTGAGTACAACTATATGCTGAGTCCTGTGAGTTCTAGTGAATCGCTGTACCTGGGGGTGATCTAGGGGACTCCTAATGCAAATGTAAATTACATTTGACAGACAAGTATAGATTGATTTCAGGATATTGAGAAAATAGTAAGCAAAGATGGAAATTTCGGTATATTTTGAATTTAAGTTATTTTTTGATATGGAACCTCTAGAGAAGGTGAAGGTAATTTATATTCAATTTAATTAAGCTATGTACTTTTAAAACAGCAGACAAATGAAAATTATACAAAATATAGATCATGGTCTTGGCTAACAAGTAAAACAAGGATTTCCTGAAAATTACTACATAAGACATCAGAAGGGAACCTTCCATATTTAAAGGAACCATTAAGGAGAACATGAATATGGAATTGTGAACGTTAATAAGAAAAAAAATGTGTTCAGAACTATAAAGAAAGAAAAAGACAAGATGACTCAGGGAGCCTGTGTTGAAGATAAAAAGAGGAAACCTATGAACACCCTCTCTGCTACCAGTTGGTCCCACATCCTTCCCACTGGAGTCTCTAGGCAAAAAGTTATATAAAAGACTATGGTGTTTCCATAACATTTTCTCTGATTTTATATTTTATATCCTTTTCCTTTGATTTTATAAGCAATATAAAATCCTGTAAAGAAGTTGCAAATTACACAACAGCATGTATAAAATCATTTTTTTAAAAAACCCCAATATCCTGTCATCCAGAGGCAACCACAACATAGTGTATTCCTTGAGTGAGTCTTTTCCCCATGCATTTTTTACAATTAATTGGGAACATTCTGGATATATAATTTCTCTTTAATTCTTTTCTCATCAAAAAAAGGTTTAAGAAGAATTATTAGTGACATAAATTAAACAGACATGTTGATGAACTTTCCTTTAAGCGTACTGGAGATACATGGAACCTGGAGGTCTCTTATCCCAAAGCTTCAGTATCTGCTGGCCAAGGCACCTGAGAAATCCAAGGTGAGGAGGTGACCATGTGCTTCCTGCCATGGCTAAGGTTTATATTTGACAAAGATCCAGAAATGAAGTGAGTACAGACGCCCTTCTCTGTAGGGTGACTGGTCACCAACTGAAAATGTGGAGCATGCACTACATTGCCTTGATGGGCTAACTCACACTGTGGAGGCCCAGGCAACGAGGGTGAGAGACTCAGGGTTGATGATGCAGTGTAAAGTTGCTCCTGGGAGTCACAGAGCCCCCAGGTCTCTCAATTCCACCATACTCCAGAGGCAGTACAGCCACAAGAGGTTGAAAGTAAGGCATCCTGCCACTTAGTGGCTTGGCTGTTTGAGCTCAAATTACTGAATTCTTCTTAGACTCAGTTTTATCAAATGTAAAACAGGAATGAAAATATCAACCTCTAAGGGTTGGTGAAAGATGACTAGACAATGCCCACCCAGCACAGAGCAGCCACAATGAAAAAGAACACTCAACACAAAAATATAGTAGAGCTTATTAATTATGCTGAACAGTAAGCTACTCTATTTCATATTTACTTTTTTTAACCCCTGGGCAGATGGGTGGGAGATGACAACAACTTTATGTCCAAAGCAATGCAAATATGCAAATCCAACTACAAAGACTAATTCAAGAACCATGCAAATGGCATCTTTGATTCACCATATTGTAGGGGTTCCATTCCAAATGCTAATGACCTGTCTTCCCACAGCATGTGTGATAAAATGAGCTACAACAACAGGTCCATTCTCAACATCTGTCAGCCCGGTTTCTACATCTGTTTTCAAAAGTATGTATCACCCAGACAGAAGGTTGATGAATGAGTAATAGTTTCACTTAAACTCAAAATATGTTCAGTTGCTTTGTTGTGCAGCAAGAAGGCAGGATTCAAGCTGAGAGATATAGAGTGGATTCCCCAAGAAACAAGACTCTGTGCCTGTGATGTGTTGCAGAATTAACAGCGCTGCTTCTGAGACTTCTATGAAAATACCTGCCTCCATGCTATAGGAAACGACCCCAGGATGTACCCAAATCATTAACTTGATGCACCTTGGGAAGATTTTGAAACGTTTTTGATTCCAATCACAACATGTAATAGGACATGATGAACTCAATCAGAAAGGTAAAGAGCAACTCCAGGACAGAGAAGGTACATTAGTCAAAAGAAGTAGCTTTATCCACACATTAAGTAAACAGACAGCATCTAAAATAACTGAGCACAAAGTCCCAAGGATCCAGGAGAAAATGACAGGAGAAAAAGGAAAAGTCCATGGTTTGACTCAAACAGGGACTCAGGCTATTGTATCTCCACCTGAAATATGATGCTGGCTATTCCCATCTAGGATGAGAAACAGCATCTTAAACAAGGTAGTAGGGTAGGGGATACAACTTTCCAGTTCCTACTTAACTGAGGTTTTCCCAGTGCGCCTTCATTGTTACTTTTGTTATTGGTATTGCTGTTGCTGTATCTAGATTCCCAGTCTTCCCTGAAAAATACAATGTTGTGTAAATTTCCAAAATCCAATATGCCAGATTTTAACAAATTGTAGTGGAAATAGCATGGGCTTTTGCATGAGACAGACTAATTTAATCCCAGCGCAGTCACTTGTCACATATTGCACTTGAAAAAATTGATTACCATTTATCTCAGATTCCTTAAAATCATCTCAGTTTCCAGTAAAAATGGTTTAGAATCATGCCTAGCACAAAACGTCATGAGAAGAAGAATTTGGGTGTTTTCTTTTGATATTTTTGCTGTTGTTTCATCACAGTAGGATGCCTAGAACAGGGCCTGGCAAGGAGGAGACTGAAATACCAAATGCATGCATTAGTGTTGAGGGTAATACACATGATGGCAGCGGCACAGCTCTCAGTGCCAGGCTCACGTGCAATAAATGTTAGGTCTATCCCATAAGCTGTGTTGCCACCATTCCTTACACCATAAGTGAGCATAAGTGAGGTTTGACTTATTTTGAGAATGAATAAACAAATTATTGCAATCAAGATTTAATTTTTTGCCCAAATTAAAATCATTCAGTATGACTACAGTATGCCCAGGAGGAGTCTCCCTCTTTATCCACCAGCTTGTCCTTCCTAATAAGTAAGCGTCATAGTCCTTTTCCTGTTGCTATGACAAAATACATGACATTAGATAGTTTATGAAGAAGAGAGATTTATTTGGCTCATGATTCTGGTGGCTGTAAGGTTCAAGTTTGGACACCTGCTTCTTGATGAGGGCCTCAGGCTGCTTCAACTCATGGCAGAAAGCAAAAGGGAAGCCACCATGTGCAAGGAGACCACAGGGAGAGGGGAAGCAAGATAGAGAAATCAAGGATGCCAGACTCTTTTTAACAACCCACTCTCTCCAGAACTAATCAGTCCCTCAGCAAGAACCTACTCACCCCACTGCGGAGGGGCATTAATCTGTTCATGAGAGATGCACCCCCAAACCTCCAACACCTCCACAAGGCCCTACCTCGCAACACTGCCAAATTGGGGATCCAATTTCACCATGAGTTTTGTCAGGGACAAACCAAACCATAGCACTAAGGTTAAACAGACTAAACAGATCAGTTGAATTGAAAAAAACAAAACAAAAAACAAACCACTAATGGAGCATAGACAGAATGAAGGACAAGTAACCTACCACACATAAAGAAGTATTAGGCTCTGGGATTTGTTTGGGGGGACACTGACAAAACACCTTACTGCAGAACTGTTTGGCTATGTATCATGCCCACCATCACTGCCTGCATACTCTCTTCTGAGGTCCAAGTGAAAAGAAAAGTTGGACCTACTTTTGTTCAAGAAAGGGGATTCTGTACACTGCCTCATATATACAAAGTAAGGAAACCATCATTCTCAAGGATGGAAATCATACATTCATCATATATGGCAGAAGGTCTAGTTAAGACATCCTGAGACCTTTGTGAATTCCCAAATTCATGACAACCTTCTCACATAACATGTGTATCCTGATATACAGAATCAACAAGTGTGGCAGCATGCTGGTGCTCGATGGTTAGCTGGGCTCACCCATTATCTCAGCGATGCCCTATACAGCAGCCACAGAAGGCTCGGCAAAACAACTACTACAATGATTTAATCTTTTAGGGTGACTCCCAGTAATTAAAATTACAAAAAGTACATGGGTAAATTGTTAGACTTGAATTTAACAGAATGCCTGGAATGTTGCAAAATATCTGCATTCCTTTTTAATATAAAGGCAGTCATGTGGACTTTATCAAGACTTGTTCAAAAGCATACAAATAAAGTGATCAAAAATTAATTATATATGACTTTCTAAACCACAGTTTTGATTCTGGTAAAAATTCAAGAATAGCTTTATGTGGGAATGAAACAATGGTATATACGGTCATAAAGAGGTGTGATGGACACTGGAGAAAAAGAAGGGGGAAGGGTGGGGACAGAAGGATAAAAAATTACCTATCGGGTACAATGGACACTATCCTGGTGATGGGTACACCAAAAGCCCTGATTTCAGCATTATACAATTCATCCATGTAAGCAAAAAAAAAAAATCCATGAAATCCATGTGCCCCCTCAATCTACTAAAATTTTTTAAAAGTTTACATAAAAATTACACATCGTTTAAAAGATTCAGATGTTAGGAAATAAACTCAACAATGACATCCTTCCTCCCTATAAAGTAAGACACATTAGAATCTTTTCATTTGAGGGCAAAATTAGGTTGCAGTTCTTCAGATAGCAAATTCCTGCCTAGAACTGTCTTTTCTAAAGCTGTCAACGTTAAAATGCTGTTTCTGGTTAACAAAACCCATGTGCCCACATCACTGTGAGTTAGGCTTCTGAGACACCTGTCACTAGTGGAGTTTATCAGATGATAGATTTATGCATCTCTATGCACCTCTCTGAGGCTTTTAGCTGTCTCTGACATACCAACTGTTTGCCAAAGCTTTCCAACAGATCTGACACCAGGCAAGAGTGAACTAGAGTCTGATGAGCTCTGCAAGGCTAATGTGTGAATATTTTCAAACTTAATTTAAGAATACTTCCCCCATTCACTTGAAACCTATATCTCCCAAGGAATGAAGTAACACAGACATCATTTTATGCACACACCTAAAGTCCTCTGAAATGGAAACCAAAACAAAACAAAACACAGGTAATGTGTCTGAATTGAGATAATCGTTTTCATGGAAAATCCCAAAAATAACTAACTTCTGTATCTCTGTGTTTTTAGCCTTTGAGGAGATCAGGAAGCCACCTAGTTCAAAGGTGAGCATAGCCCAGTGGTCAAGAGCATGGGCGTTGGGTCAGGAGTCCAGGTGTGACACTGAACTTCAGTTATTAACTATATAATATGACTGCTTTAAACCTCCAGTTTCCCAACTACAAAATAAGAGTTGCCATCATCACTTGTGACAGTTAATTATTGAAATGTACTCAGTGTCAGCCATTGTACTAACATCACATACATCTCATTTAACCTGCAATGAGAAAATCATTACAATGAAGAAGGTGTAGAAACTAAAACTAATATCTGATGATTTAGGCAGTAGGATTTTAGCTATGGAAATAGGTACCTTAGTTAGAACATTCTCAATGGAGGAAGATCTATGCCAAAAACCTTCTGAAAGGAAGATTCCACACTCACCCCCTCAAAGTCCAGTGTTGCCCCGAAGGAGAGTAAACATGGCGTGTGGGCTGGAACATCGCAGTTGTGGAATCTAGCTCTCAGTTCCCAAAACACCTCCCTTTCTGTGATGATCTACGTTCTTTCCTCTCACTACCTCTCCTACTATTTTTATTCACCACTTTTTCCTTCTCCATATGTCACTGAGCTATCATTCGTCATTTCCATACTCAATCTAGTAACATTAAAAATATGGTTTTATTGATCATTACACATCGTATACATGTATTGAAACATCACCCTGTACCCCTTAAACAGGTACAATTATTGTGTCAATTGTGAACAAAATTTTTAAAAAATATATTTTTATACTTAATTTTCAGTTTTGTATTTAATATGCAGTTTAATAATTTTCAAATTGCAACGTAATTATTAATTACATAGGAAAATTCATTCTTTATTGTGTACACTTCTGTAAGTTTCCACAAAAGAATATAGTCATGAAACCTCCACCACAATCAAGAAATACAAGAGTTTCATCAGCACAAAAATTCCTCGTGCCCCTTTGTAGTCAACCACTCCAGCCATCCACAGTCCCTGGCACTAATCAGTTTTCTGTTCTCATACATTTTGCCTTTACAGAATGTAATGTAAATGGAATTGTATAGCATGGAGCCTTCTGAGACAGGGATCGTTCACTTAGCATAATACCTTTGAGATTCAACCATGCTGATGGAATCTGTAGCTTGTTCCTTTTTAGTATGGAGTAATAATACATCGTATGGATGTACCATGGGGTGTTTATTCACTCCACAGTTGAAAAACACTGGGTTGTTTACAGGTTTTGGTGATTATGAATAAAGGCACTATAATTATCACATACAGATTTTTGTATGATCACAAATTTTCATTTCTCTTAACTAAATTCCTAGGAGTGAGATTATTGGATGGTACGATAAATTGTATGTTTAATTTTATAAGAAACAGCCAGATGGTTTTCCAACATGGCTATACCATTTTGCATTACCACCAGCAATTTATGAGAGTTCCAGTTATTACACATCAGCATCACTACTTGATATTGTCACTTATCTTGATTTTAACTATTCTGTAGATATATAGTAATATATCATTGTGGTTTTACATGCTTTGCCTGACAGATACCACCATTAAACATCTTGTCATGTCCTTAGGTGTTATCTATATGTGTCTTCTGGTGAAGTGTAAAATCACATTTTTACATAATTTTTATAAGGTTGTTTGTTTTATTGTTGAGTGTCAAAAGTTCTTTACACATCCTGGAGATAAGTTCCTTATCAAGTATGTGTTTTGCAAATATTTTCTCTGTCTGTGGCTTCTTTTTTCACTCTCTTAACAGTGTTTTTGAAGAGCAGAAACTTATTACTTTTATGAAGTTCAAATTATAAATTTTTATCATGGGTCAAGATTTTCATATAATTATCTAAGGAATCTGTTAGGGCTCCTGTGACCTGACCCATGATCACAAAGATTTTCTTCGATAAGTTTTATAGTTTCTAGTTTGATGATTGTTTACAATCCAATTTCAGGTAATTTTTGTACACAAAATGGTATGGGCCAAGGTTCAATTTTGCATGTTTAGATTTCAAATTGTTCCAATACCATTTGTTGAAATAACAAACTGAATGCCTTGGAACTTTTACTGAAAACCAAATGTCCGTATGTGTGTGGGTCTACTTCTGGAATCTCTACACTTTTCTATTGTTCTCTGTGTGTATCCTTTCACCACATTATCTGGATTATTGTGGCTTTACAGTAAGTATTGAAACCAAGGGAGACAGGATCAAGATGGTCCACAAGACACAGGTAGTATGTGCCTCCTCCACAGAGAGGAACCAGAATAGTAAGCAAATTAACACATCTCAAACAGATCACCTTGGGAGAGAATGCTAGGATTCACCAGGGAAGCAATGGGAAGCACCAAAAGTAGGTAAGGAGAGGGTTCAGGGCAACCTTCCCAGCCAGGGGCTGGCTAACAGCCTGGAGAAGCTTCTGGATGTGGTGAAACAGTAAGAGAGAAGCCCCCAGGGGTCCACTCTCCTAGATGAGCTTTTACAGTCTTGGCTACAAGAGAATTCCCTGACCCACACATGTTTCTGGCCTAACATAGGGAGCTGCTTTGAGATTGCACAGAGACATTGTTCCAGGAATGAGGGTGCGGCTCATTTCCCTCCCTTCATGGACAGGCAGTGTTTTTGCAGCTGTCTTGACCAGGGAATCTCAGCCCCTGGGTCTCTACACTGCTAGATCCACAGCCAACACTCTCCAGCACCCACTCAGACTGCAGCAGCCTTGGGGGACCCCTAGAGTTTGGGGTCTCCTGGAGTTTGAGCATTCAGGGTGGGCCCCTTCCAGCCAAGAGGAGAAAGCAGCATGCCAGAGGGCCCCTTAGGACACCAGCTTCCTACCATTTGAAGCCTATTCCTCCTCCTCTCCTCCCCCTCCTACTGCTGCTGAAGCAGCCGTGGCTGTTTCCACTCGGGACTGGTAGGGGTTCCAGAGGGGATGATTAATCCAGGGCACATGGGAGTAGGTGTCCCACCTCTGACAGAGTGCCTATCACACCCAGTATTCCATGGAGCTTGGGGCTCACTCCTGTCCCACTAAAAAGCAACAGCAAGCACCTTCATTTGCCCCAAGGACAAAAGGTACCCCCCCACCCCCGAGGGAGGGCAGAGCTAGCAAGACTCCAGCCTCTCCCTGCTTCTCTCTTCTGGAAGGAGACTACCTTCCCTGGAGACAAGTCCCTGGCACAGCCACACTTCCCCCACCAGAGCATTTCAGCTACAGCCCACAGCCAGTCTGGTATCCCTGCACACAGTGGGTTAAGCTGCTTCCAACACCTCTCCTGCAACTGGGTCAAGGTGGGAACTGGAAATCTGGGTGTTTTGTACACATGAAGGACAAAAACTGCTGTCACTGCCAAGAAAGGGAGGTGTGGGCAGTGTGTACGGCCCACAGCTACCAGCCTCTGCAGATCTCGTCAATAGGGGCATGCTTACAGTGCATTTACCCTTCTCCTGCCTGAGCAGATCACCCCACCCTTCATTACTATAGCTAGCGCCTGAAGTCAGGGAGGTTTAAGGGCAAGTTCAACAGCCTGGTCTCAGTCTGGCCCACCCAGGACTCAAGAACGTCATCCAGGGGCCTGAGAACTGGGGATGACCTAACCTACTCAACCACTGCTAGAACGTGAACACTCTTTCAGGGGTCTGAGATCAACCGACCCAAATTGCCAGCAACACTACAGTGGGTACTTCCCTGCACGAGCCAAAAGGCAGTGTACCTCTCCCTTTCTACACCGAGTAGTAGAGTTCCCAGGAGAGAACAGGTGAACTACCAAACTATCTTATGAGCTGAGGGAAGAGCTTCCAGATGAGAAGGAACCTGCACAAGAACTCTGGCAATATGAAATAACAGGCTCTTTTGAAACCCCCAAAGGATCACACTACCTCTCCCACAATGGAATCCAAATAAAAGGAAATTTTTGAAATGTTAGATATGGAATTAAAAATGTGGCTCACAAGTAAGCTCAAGGGGATGGAGGAGAGAGTTAAAAACCAACAAAAAACAAAAAAATAATTCAGGACATGAATGAAAAATTCAGCAAAAAGATAGATATTTTTAATTCAGTAAAAAGATAGATATTTGTAAAAAGGTATATAACAAAACTTCTATAAATGAAAGAGTCATTTAGGGAATTATGTAAAATGGCTACACATAAGAATCATACTTATGCTTGAGGAAGAAGAAGAAAAAATAAAAAGCATGGAAAACCTATTTGAGGGAATAACGGAGGGAAACTTCTGGGGTCCTGCTAGAGATTTAGACATCCAGATATGCGAAGGTCAATGAACTTCTAGGATAGTCAACGCAAATAGGACATCACCAAGGCACACAGACATCAGTTTGGCCAAAGTCAAAGTGAAGGAGAAAATCCTACAAGCTGCACAAAGAAAGCATCAAGTAACTTACAAAGGAAACCCCATCACACTAACAGACTTCTGCAGACTTCTCAGCAGAAACCTTACAAGCCAGAAGGGAGCGGGGTCTCATCTTTAGTGTTCTTAAAGAGAATAACAGTCAGCCAAGAATTTTGTATCCTGAGAAACTAAGTTTCATAAATGGAGGAGATATAAAATATTCCCCAGACAAGCAAACACTAAGGGAATTTGTCACCACTAGACTTGCCCTAAAAGAAATGCTGAAAAGTGCTCTAAACACCAAAAAGAATGGCCAATACTCAGCAATGCAAAAACACTTGAAAGTAAAAACTCACAGCTCTTACAAAACAATATCACTAGGGAAAATACAAAACAACTAGGTGACAATCAACATGATGCCTGGACAAGTACCTCACTTATCAGTATTAGCATTGAATGTAAATAGTCTAAATGTCCACCTTAAAACATATACATTGGTGGACTGGATAAAAAAACCACAACCCAAATACCTCCTGTCTCCAAGAAACTCATTTAACTCATAAAGAGTCACAAAGATTCAAGGTAAAGGGGTGGGGAAAAATATTTCATGCAAATGAAAACCAAAAGCGTGCAGTCATTTTATCACAAAGACACATGCACTTGTATGTTTATCACGGCACAATTCACAACTGCAAAGATACAGAATCAATCTAAGTGCCCATCAACTGATGAGTGGATAAAGAAAATGTGGTGTGTATATACACCATGGAGTACTCAGCCATAAAAAGAATGAAATAATGTCTTTCACAGCAACTTGGATGGAACTGGAAGCCATAATACTAAGTGAAGTTATTTCAGGAATGTAAAAATAAATACAGCCATGTACTCACTTCCAAGTGGGAGCTAAACAATGGGTACACATGGTCATACAAAGTGATATAATGGATGTTCGGGACTCAAAAGTGGGGAGGGTGGGAAGGGGCTGAGGGATCAAAAATTGCATATTGGGTACAATGTATAATATTCAGGTGTTGGTACACTAAAAGCCCTGACCTCACCCTATACAATTCATCCATGTGTCAAAAAACCACGTATAGCCCCTAAAGATATTGAAATTTTTTTAAAATGAAAAAAATTAGATGGTAAGACTCATTCAATTTTGTTTTTCTTTTCCAAATTATTTAGGCTTTCCTTGTCCATAGAAATTTTTTAAATCTCATTATTTTCCATAGTAAGTCCTGCTGGAAATTTGACTAGAATTACATTGAATCAATAGATCAATTTGGTGGGGAACTAATATTTTAACAATATTGTGTTTTCCAATCAGGTGTAACTCTCTACTTATTTAGCTATTTACTGATTCCATTCATCAGTGTTTTAAAGTTTTTAACACACACATTTTGCATAGATGCTATAAGAGTATATCTAAGTATTTGATTATTTTGACATTAATGAAAATGTATTTTTTTAACTTTCAAATTTTTCACTGATAGCACACAGATATATATATGGAATTTTTTGACCTTGTATTCTGAAAGCTTCCTAAATTCACTCATTGGTTTTATTAGCTTTTTGGTAGAATCATTGGGACTTTATATAAATAATCATGTCTTCTTCCAATCACTAGGACTCCAATTCATTTTTCTTGCCTTACAGCACCACCTAGTACCCCCTGAATCAGAGCAGAATTCCTTACCTTGTTCCCAATCTTAGGGAGGAAAGAATTCAGTGTATCACTATTAAGTCCAATGTTAAAAGTGGGTTTTTTGTATATGTCCCTTTGAGGAAGTTCTTTGTATGGCTGGTTTCCTGTGAGTTTTTACCAGGAATAGATGGTAAATTTTGTCAAAATTTTTTTCTGTAGCATATTGATCATATGGCTTTTCTTTAGTCTGGTAATATAGTCAATTACATTGATTGATTTTCAAAACTTGAACAAGCCTTGTATTCCCAGGATAAACCTAATTAATTCTGTTTTTATATATTGCTGATTCAGTCTGCTAATATTTTGTGGAGGATTTTTTTGAATCTACATTAATGATGGATATTGGTCTATAGTTTTCCCTTCTTGTCATGTCTTTGCCTGGTTTGGGTATCAGGGTAATGTTGGCCCCAAGCAATGAGCTGGAAGTGTTCCTCTACATTCTAATTTTTAGGAAGAGCTTGGGTAGAATTGGTATAATTTATTCCTTTAACATTTTGTACAATATGCCAATCATAGCAGCTGGGCCTGGATTTTTATTTTGGGAAGATTTTTATTTACAAATTCAACTCCATTAATAGATGGAGAACTATTTGGGCTATTTACTTCTTGTTGGGTGTGTTTTAATATTTTGTTTCTTACAAAAAATTTGTTCAAGTCATCTAAGTTGTCAAAATGTAATAGTTCCTTATTTTCTTTTTAAGCCCTCTAGGGCTTGTAGTGTTGTTCCCTCTTTTATTGCTGATATTGAACATTTGTACCACCTTCTCTTTTCTTATTCAGTCTAGCTAAAAGTTAATCAATTTTACTGATCTTTTAAAAAAACTAGCTTCTGGTTTTATTGGCTTTCTTTATTGCTCTTTTATTTTCTTTGGCCTTGTCTTTATTATATCCTTCCTTTCACCTGTTTTGGTGCAAATTTTCTCTTTTTCTTGTTTCACAAAGCAGAAGCTTAGACAGTTCTTTTCTAATTTAAGAGGCTAATGCTATAAATTTCCCTCTGAACACTGCTTTGCTTCTTACAAATTATGACATGCTGTATTTTAATTTTTAATTAATTAAAAATATTTTAAATTTCCCATATGACTTTCTCTTTCTTCATGGGCAATTTAGAAGTATGTTGCCTAATTTGTAAATATTCAAGGATTTTATAAACTTTTATTATCGATTTCTAATTTAATTCCCTTGTGTTAAGTGAACATACTTTATAACATGTTGATTCCCTTAAACTTTTTGAGACGTATTTAGTAGAATATAGTCTATCTGCTTGACTTGAAAAAACTGTGTATTCTAATGTTTCTGGGTGAATGTTCTATGAAGGTTAAGTAGCCCAAATTGATTGACAGTGTTGTTCAGCTGTTCAGACAGTCATGTTCTATTTGTTATGCTGATTACTCAAAGAAAATTGTTGAAGTCCACAAATATAACTGTGGATTTCTGTAGTTCTCTTTTCATTTCTATTAGTTTTGTCCTGTGTTTTAATTTTTTTGTCAGATGTATAGAATTGTTTGCTCACAATTTAAAATTGTTATGTCTTCTTGATGAACTACCATTTTTATCAGTATGTAATCTGCCTTTTTGTCTCTGGCAATATTCTTAGTTCTGATGTCTGATTTGTCTGACACTAATATAGCTTTCTTTTGATTAGCATCTATAAGGTATATCTTTTTTCCATTCTTTTACTTTTAAACTATCTCTGTCTTTATATTTAAAGGATTTCTCATAGATAGCAAATATCCAGGTCTTGCTTTTTTAATCCAATCTTACAATCTCTATTAATTCATTTTTTAGATCATTTACATTTAATGTGATTATTAATATATTGGATTAAAATCTACCATCTACCTAATTGTTGGATTTTGTCAATCTGTTCTTCCCTTCTCCTCTTTTTCTACCTGCTTTTGATTTAGCTGAGTACATTTCTTATTTCAATTTCATTTGATCTCCACTAATGGCTTAAATTTATACCTCTCTTTTATTAATAAAATACTTTTAGTCATCTTACAGTCTACAATATCCATGTTTAATTAATTACAATATACCTTCAAATAATATTATATCACCTAAAGTCTGATGTAAGAACCTTATAACCATATATTCCCAATTCCTCCACTTTATGTCTTATATTATAATTGCCTTATGTTTTACTTTTACATATGCTTTAAATCACAATACATTGCCACTATTTTTGCTTTACCTTCCCTTTAACCATTTCCAGAGTTACATTTTCTTGTGAGAAAATTACAGCCACATTCCCATGTGATAAAATTACACAGAACTACATACACATATTGTACCAATGCTAATTTACTGGTTTTGATACTATACTATAACTATATAAGATGTAACCAATGGGGGAAAATGAGTAAGGGACACACAAGCATATCTTTACTATCTTCACAACTTCCTGTGAATCTGTAATTATTTAAAAATTTAAAACTTTTTTAATGTTAAACAAACATTTATAAACTGTCCTGGCACTTAAATATTTAAAATATTCTATGTATGAGAAAATTTGATCCAAGTGATAAAAGTAAACTTAAAAATAAACAAGCATTTATTTAGAAATTGCAGACTATATACATATTGTTGTTATTTTAATATAATTTCCCTATTGTAATTATATTACTAATGTAATATATCATAATAACAATAAGAAGATACATTTATTGAGCACTATGATCAGGCACTGGGTGAAGAACTTCTACATGCCTTATCTTATTTGATACACACAACAACGCTAAAAGGTACTATTATTGTGATTCAATTTTACAAATGCTCACTAAAAATGTAAAAAGTGAGAAGAGAGCTTCAGTTAGAAAGTAGGGGATCATAAATATTCAAGAGTTAGACAGAGGAAGAGGAACCTGCAAAGAAATCTAAGACAAGGTGGCCAAAAAGAAAGAAGGCACACTAACAGAGAGCTGTCATGAAAATCAAGGTCAGAGTTTCAAGAAAGACAGCATATTCTGAAATAACTGGTATGTGGCAGAGCTGAGATGTGAACCCAGGTTGTCTGACTCTAAAGCTCAGACCCATTATTACATTCAAATGCTTTTATACTTTGCATCAAAAGGTATACCCGAGGAACAGTCAGCACTACCTTTAGTGAAATTCTGGTGATTAAATTCTACAAATAAAACCTTTAAAATGCAGCCTGAAAATTTTCTATGTGAGAGAGATAAACAAAGGCATGTGAAATGGCATGCATGCTAGTGGGTTTATATAACAGTAAGACCAAAGGCGGGGAAAAACACAACCAACCTTTAAGAAAAAGTTGATATTTTTATATAACAGAATTACATATATCTCTCTTAGTATATATATACAGTATGCTATTTAAACACTCTTAATTATAACACAGTACAGTAAAATGCTGCATCCTTCCAAGTACTTGTCTTTATCAAAAAAAAAAAAAAAAAAAAAAAAAAAAGTAAAAGATCATTACCCCACTACATTAATGGTGACCACTTCTTGGAGTGGCATGGAACTAAAGATGACTTTCATGTTGTATTTTATACAGTTCTTTTCTAAAAAAAAAAAATTGACAACAGACACACAGTACTTTTCTAACTAAAACAAAAGGCCTTTGAAAATATAATTTAAAAATAAAGACCAAGAATTTAATATGACTTATATATTTAAATTCTAACCTCAAATAAGCAAGTCAAAGTTAATAGTACAACTTAGCCTTATCTCCTTCAGAGATGCCCTGCACCTTGTATGTCCAAGGCTGATACCTGGATTCTGAGCTTGGCCTGTCATTACTTGGACATCTCCAAGAGAAACAGAATGTGATTAAGGACAAACACATCTTGCTTGCTTGTTTGCTTTCCCCAGTGCAGATGGGATGTCACCTTCCACACGCATAGCAAGGTGAAGTTAAAAGACTGTCGTAGCCTTATCTCTGTAGAATGTATACTGCAGTTATGTTATGCACCATATCATTGGGGGAGGAAGAGTCAAATCAGCCTGCGGCAAAAAGCACAGAAATGGTAATACTGTCATAGACAAGAAAGGGAGACTCAATGGTTCTAAGACTATCACTAAGATAAATGAAGTTGTGAAATTAAATAGTGATTGCCCTCGTTAAACTGAAAAGCCTGAAAATGCACATGTATTAACTGCTAGACCTGCCAGGAAAAGGAGTGATTCCATGTTGCTGGCTCCTTCATTTTCTAATATGAGAAAAAGATTCTTAGAGAAATGGCACCTAAGAGAAATATATGTTTCCTTGTTGTTTCCAAAAACGTTTGGGCCACTGATTTCCCTCTTTGTCGTAAGCTGACCTGCCAAATAAAGTATTCTGTAATGTTCACATTATTGTACAAAAAATATTTATGAATTGCTTTGAGAAACATAAGAAAAGGAGAACACCAAAAGATAATTATCTCTAGATGGCTTTTTCCTAGAGAAATTTTAGAGCAAATATCTGCAGCAGTGCTGAGTTTATGCCTTTTAGTGTGCACAATAAAACAAGTAACAATACTATAATCCGTCAATTCTTTACAAAAAACAACTCCAAGACATCGTGGTGTTTTAAAACAGTACATATTATGAATAATGTTTCATGATTCATAAGACATTTCATTTTGTTGTGAGCCCTGAATAATTTAAAATTTTATGTTAACAATTTATCACTATAAATATTAAAATTAATGTTTCTTGCAGAAGTTTATTACTATTTCTAGGATGATCTCAAAATAATTCCATAATATCTGAAAAATATACACTACTGATATTAGGGGGAGTATCTTATTCATTAAAATTATCTACACTACAAAAATATCCTAACGTTAGGAAACAGAAATGCTTATTACATCTCTGTAAAGAAATGCCTTAGAAGAAGGCTTCAATCTAACCCCTCCCTTGTGCCTTCCACAACTACCAAAAGAACAAAGGCCATACTTGGAAGTTCTATATCTAAATCCTTCCAGAATGTAAACCTCATGAGAGGTATGACCTGTCCATCTCATGCCCCTGTCACTGAACACCAACTACTATGATTAGCTCTATATTTATTTATTGAATAAAAGATTGATAAATGAATAAATGAAAAAAATGCTCTTTATTCCATAATTTTTCTCAAAATCTTTAAAATGATGACAAGGTAGAATCCACAGTGGATGTAATGAAGATGATTTTTACATTGCAAATGTATGCTCTGTGATAGAAATTATTCTACATAGATCTCAATGATAGTAAAGAAAGCTGTTACCCCTCCATCATCCCCAAAGCAAAAGCTGTCAACTACAGAACTGTGACATCCTGAAAGCTAGGAAAAGGTAACTAAAAAGACCTGTGGATCATGTTTTTGTGGGGTTTTTTCCCCCAAACTACAGTGGCTGACTTATTACATCTCACACTACTTAGAGTTTGTAGAATTACATACGGGTCAACAATCACTAAACACATCAATGAGCGACACCCTTTAAATAAATCATACCAAATGGCCAGCATATTATAAGCTGCTGTGACACTACCACTGCTTTTATAAATAAAAAATGAGAATTAAACTTTCATAGTAAAATATTTCACCAAACTAGACTGCAAATTTTGACACAGTCAATTCATCATTGTAAAAGTCAGATGAGGCTTGGTCTGCTCTGGTCAGAAAGCTCATTAGTCTGATAAAATTATACCTTTGCCAGGATGTCACGATTTTTTGCTGAAATACATCTGCTATTTAGTAAAAATATTTCATGACAATATTTTTTTGCTTTGTCCAAAACAAATAAACGCTAAAAATTGATGACTTTTAAAAATCAATTACAAGCAACAGATGACTCTAGGACAAAAATATTGAATGTTTTAATTAACCTTAAGCACTATTCCTATGATGAAAAGTGGTCAATTTATTTGACTACTTTTTCTATTTATTTAAAGTAAAACATTTTGTTTCTAAAGAAAGATGGGATATATTTTATATTTCCAACAGAAAACAAATCCAGTTTTAAATTTTATTCTAAAGGCAGCTCAATTTCAGAAAACTATTAGTGAAAAGAAGATTTCAAACTAAAACTAAAATTAAAAATAAAAGAGATTCTGAAATGAATACATTTTCATGGGTTTGAGAAAATCCTGTGTGATTCTTAATGCAAATTCCCTTTCATATGTGGCCACATAGCCTAGCAACAATATCCCAGTGTTAGTTTATGTTTTCACTTACTGTACAACACATTTACCTTTCAATAGTACACTGGACTTCCTTCTTGCTTGTCTTTTGGCAAATCAACCTATTTCATTTCCATAGGTTTTGTTTTTGTTCTCAATTTATTTAATTTTCTTTGCTCTAAGAGAGAACACAAATGGAAACCCCCACAGCTGACACTGTCTTACTTGATTATCACACCTCAAAAGCAAAATGGCACAATAGAGACAGTATTATCACTGACCAAACTGACATCCAAAAAAAGAGCAGTCATTCCCTGCCCCCAATAGTAGTAGTAACTGAACATCACATACGTCCAGTCCCTATCAGTCTAGGAGCACTCTGTTAAATAGCTACGTACCTAGGAGCAGTAGGATTCTAGCACTCTACCATATCACTCTGCTACACCACACCCAGATGGCCTACAAGAACCTCAAATTAAATATGTTCAATATGCACTTTCCCCCACTAAGCCCTCTGGCTCTCAGTAGGGATGAGCCCTATGCGTGGGATGACCAATAACCTAGCTGCTTATACCAGGACCCTGGCTTCATTCTCTGTCTTCCTCCATACCTTGTCTGAGTATTCACCAAGTCTGGCCAACCCTGCCTCTCATCAGTTCAGTTCACTTCTGTCTTTCCCCGGGTCCATGCCAATATCATTTTTCACCCGATTATTGAAACTGACCTCACTGCCTCCAGTCCTGCTCCCTCAAATACATTCTCCCCACAAGAAGAATACCCTTCTGAAATATAAATCTGATCACACTATTCCACTTTTTCAAAGGCAGGATAGGTTCTGCAAAGTATTCAGGATAAAGTCTAAAATCCTCTAGAACAGCCCTGCCCAGTACATATACAATGAGAACCACATATGCATTGTTTTTTCAATTTTTTAGGAACCCCATTTTAAAAACTTAAAAATAAAAAGGAAAAACTAATTTTAACAACATATTTTATTTAACCCAACATATATAAAATATTATCATTTTGACAGCTAATCATAAAAATAACCAATGAGATATTTATTTTTTTATACTAAATTTTTGAAATCTGCTATGTATTTGTACTAACAGCACATCTCAATTTGGACTCTAAATTTTTTAAGGGTGCTTGATATATGAAAGGTGGCCTACAAAAACTATAGTGTGTAATGTGTTTCAGTTTTTAAATTTAGCTGCTTTCATTTTTAAACATAGCTAATTTAAAGTTAAATAAACTGGCATTCAATTCTTCAGGAACGCTGTCACATTCCAAGTGCTCAACAGCTATAAGCAGCCAGTGGTTACCACATGGACAGCACAGTTCTAGAAGATCTGAGGCTTCCTCGTATTTCTCGAGACTCATCTCTCTCTCTTCATGCATTATGTTCTAACTCAACAGAAATTTCAGTTCCCAGACCTTACAATTCTCTCCCACTGCCAGGCCACTGAGCATACTGTTCATCCTCCTGAACCTTTCCCCTAGCTAGAGCTCAGATTAGGCATTATTAGGCAACGTTTCTTCCAGGAAGTTTTTCTACATTTCCATACTGCTAACCCCCACATCCCAAATCTAGTAAGGTCCAGTTCTTTCCTACATTCTGGATTTTTATAACAATTGAACTTTTCATACTGCTGTACAATTGCCTGTTTAGTTTTCAGTAACTTCCATTATTCTGAAGTATCGATAAGACCAGAAAGGAAGTATCTTTATCACTTAATCACACAAGAAGTCCTCAATAAATATTTATTGAACAAATAACTAAATAAACAAATGAGAGACCAACATAAATTTTGCTCCCTCCTTATAACATTTACCTGCCCTGTCCTGGTTGGACCAAAGGCAGCTTGCAGGGATCTGCATTGCAAGGGGCTGTTGGCCATTAGCCACAGGCAATGGCCAGCCTTTTTGTTCTTCCAGTCTTTCAAAGTGATGGCCACAGTCACACTAGTATCTTCCATAAACTGCTATACAGCAGAACGCTAAGACAGCAAAAATGTCCATTTGCAAGCAATAATTCCGGTTACTTTAATTTAAAATCTATAATTTACTAAATGAAGAGCTGCAAAAAATTAATATTTTTGTCTATTTTGGTTCCCAAATCGTTCTCCTCCATATGGTGCCAAGATTTTATATTTATGATACATTATTTTATGACAGATATGTGGCAAATTCTACTTTATGCTAAGGTTATTTCATTTCCATAATTACTTATATCCCTAAATATAAATAACATTATCTCTAGTTTTAAGAAATTAAACTGTATTTATGTAAAAATTTAGAGTTTCACAAAGTTTGACTGTGCTTCCTAAGTCTAGTTGTCCATAATTTTCAAGTATTCTGTAAGTATATGACTCTTTAAATAAGGAGAAAAATTAAATTCTACTTCTAAATAGTCCAAAGTCCATTCCTTCTCAAAATGGAAAAAAAGAGGTCAACAGCATTTTCCCCCATATCAAAATCATAAACAGTCATTTCATGGGACTTTTGGGTTAAAAAGGAAAACTAAATCCACAAAATTTAATTTCATCACTTCCACAAATTCTCTAAAAAGAGTAAAGGGATTAATTTTAAAAGTATAAATCCAAATGATGGAGAAAAGATAAAAGAAAAATTTGGAGGCTAGAAAGTAAAGAGACAAGTGATGACTTAGCAAAAGTGAGAAAATTGTATCCTAAGAAGGCAAAGTGAAAAGCCAAAAACCAGACAATTTATATTGCAGAACCCTCCAAAGGCTCATATACTGGTGGTACCAGGTATCTCTGGAAATGCTGAAATTGGGGTGAGTGGTAAAGTATGGAGGACTGGTTGAAAGCTCCTTATTTAACAAGAGGTTAGATACCCAGATTCCTTTGTTTTACAAAGCTAAGTAACTCTACCACCACCAAATGAGGAAAAAACTGAAGGTTTACTCTCAGAGACAGTAAAAGAGAGGTTCTGTGGAACCATAGGCAGAGCTGGGGGCAGAGATACAATACTGGCAGGGGGATGGGGGGGAATGAGGACTTAGTGAACTTGTCCATAAAGACCACCAGCCCTCTTGCCTCATTTGGCTTTGAGATGCCAGCAGCCAGGCTTTTACCCTCTGGTCTGGAGACTGCCAGAACCTTCTGTGGGGAACCCGACCAGCAGATGAGTAAAGACTTAAAGATACTGACATCTTAACTCCCCCAATAAAAAGCCCAGCTAGATCATGATTCTTCAGGTTAACAATCATTTGACAAACCCAACCCACTGACGCAGGGCTTCTATTCCGTCCCCATCCTTAAAAATGGGCACACAACCAAGGATTATCAGACAACAGAAGACAAGCCTTATGGAAAATAAACACCAAAACAAACAAGAGAGGAGGGGAAAAAAAAAACCTTTCGGGACAGCAACTATGCAGAGAGAAAAAAGTATTTTAAAAGTATCATTAGCATCTTTAGAGAGAGAGGAACTGATGCTGCAACTCTATAATAGGCTGCTTTTTTAAAAAAATCAGACTATGAATTAACTTACAAATTAAAAATAAGACACCAAAAATGAAAAACTCAGTAGAAAGAATGGAAGATAAAGGAAATTTCTAGAAAGTGGTGTGGGGGGATACCCAAAAAAACCCAAAAAGAAGAAAGAAATGAAACAAGAGTGAAAGGGAATTAAAACGACTGATCTAAAAGTTGCAGTATCTAAATATTAAGTATCAGAAAGAGAAAAGAGAGGAAAGTAAATCATCAAATAATTTAAGAAAGAAAGGAATAAAAGTTTCCAGATTGAAAAGGTACCCTTTGAGTACCCACTACAATGGATGAAAAACGACCTAAGCAAGGCACATCAATAGGAAACCTCAGAACATGAAGAAAAGATCCTATAAATTTCGAGAGAGAGAAAAAAATCAGTTACGTAGAAAACATCAGGAATCACAATGCCCTTGAATTCTCATCAACGTTGCTAGAAATGAGAAAGTAATGGTGTGATACCATCAAAATTATAAAGGCAAATAATTTCCAGCACAGATTTCTAAACCCAAATTACCAAACAAGTCATCATAAAATAAAGACATTCAGACACACAGGTCTCAAAACTTTATCTCCCATTACCTTTCTTTAAGAATTCTGTGTGGATTTGTACCACCAATGCAGAGAGAATACCAACAAGAACATAAGATAAAGGAAAGAGGAGATGCAAGCCAAGAGATAAGCAAGGAATGCCGAGAATGGCTGGAAATAGAGACTTCGGGATTCCAGCTATGTTCCCGAAGTAGCTGATGGGCAGTTCAGAACAGAACAGGACAGAAGATTCTAGAGCAGGTTTTTCAAAGGACATAAAATAGACAGACACAACCTGATGTGTCTGAATACCTTGAGAAGAGACGTAGGCATGGCTCAACCATGAATACTGTTTACAGGAACTGACTAAACTATTTATATATAACCTAAAACACACACGCACGCATATAAAACTGCTATATCAAAAGTCCACTCCTGTAAGAAATAAAATCCTGCAAGAATGTGGTCCCTGATTTAGAATTTTAGCAATTACTCTCTGGGTGCTACAGGGGAAACAGAAAAGAGTCCTGGATTAACACTTTCAAATCATATTCATAGGAAGCAGTTAGAAATCAATACATCCAAATATGTGCCTAGGTGTGCAAATAGTATACAGTAGCTGTCCTCTCTGTTCTGTTCTCCCATTCCTTGCCAATAAGAAGGAAAAAACATGGCAAGGACACTGGAATAAGGAGAACGAACAGGAAGAAGCAAAGGCCACATGCCTGAAATAAGTAAAAGACAGACCTATTTCTTTCCACTCCAAAAGATGCAAGATGTCTTTCCCTAAGCTCCAAACCACTGAAGACTCCCAGCTGTACCATGCAAGGAAATGGCGTTTAGCAAAACCATCTTAAACAAGATTGCTTTTCAACATGCAATGCTCATGCTCAAAATGAAGCAATGGCTGTATTTCTGAATTCCTGTTTCAGAGAATAGCAACCTATTTATCTTATGGTTTGTAGTAATAACTACAGGGGAAGCTGGTGAAATCTCAGGTGTTCGCAGAAGAGCCCTTCTATGCCCTGCTCCCATGGAGATGACAGAAAACTCCTGTTTAATGTGACTCTATTCAAAAGAAAATTCCTGTAGTTTTCAAACCGCCCAAAGACTGTTTATTACAGTTAAGTTCTTACCAGTATCTGAAAAATAAAGGGGAAAAATCACTTTATGCAATAATAGCTAACACTGCTAACCTTCTTTGAATCTCCTTTGAATGCAAACCATATGCCAGACCTTTTACTTTTTCCTTTCACCTCACAACCACCCCAGTTTACACAGGAGAGTCAGAGGGGCTAATAATCTGCATGGTCAAGGTTGCCTAAGTAGAGGATGGAGGACTCAAGCAGTTTAACCCAGAGCCTGCACAGTCCAACTCAACGTCCCAGAAGCTTCTTAGAATTACGTGATCCAAAGGATGATACAGATGAATGCAGAGAACCTTTGATATTGAGACCAATAAATCTAATCCATGGCTGGCTAAAACTGTGCTGGTACCTGTATCCCACCACGAGCTCATATTAGACAATGACATCATTGAATGTGGGACCACACCTAAAATATACCACAGTGATTTATTTTTAAATAATTACAAGTATGAAAAGGTTCTCATGTTATAAAAAAACATTTTATAACATTTTTTGCGGATTTTTAAAACACACTTCTGAGGGAGTAAGTAATCTAATTTACATTAAAATGTGGAACAAAGAAAAGTAACTGTAATTTCTGAGCCCTTTCTTCCCAGCAAAACAAATAATTAAATCCATTGTTTTACAATAATGACAGCACCTGTCCAAAACTATAACCTCTCTGCTTTCAATCACTGTTGACCAAGCAAAACCCTATGGATTGTTTAGAGTGGTCTAATAGCTGCCTCAGTTAGGCATGTGTTTTTTGATATTGACACAGTCAGTGTTGGAGTGAAAGGGGTGACCCTGTCTCTGGAACCTCGACCCCAGCTCACTCACTCAGTTAAAAGATCGGTCAGTAATCACTATTGACACAGACAAGATCAGGAAAAATAGACCATTCAGCAATGCAAGCTAGAAAATAAGATTATTCTCTCACAATACCCTTTAATCGTGAATTATCTGAAGTTCTACTTATCTATCTAATAATGTTTTTAAAATTAGCCCTCAGGAAAAATGAGTTCAAAACTGAAAATTTAAGGGCTCCAATCAATTTCCTTTTGCCTCACAGTTTTTCTCCCAACAGATAAAGAAAAATCCATAGTAACAAGATAACATTTCATGCATTTACACATTTTCTCCTATAGACTCTACAGCCTTCAGAAAGTATATTTTTTGTAGTCATGCCCATCTGACATTTTCCATTTTACTCAAAAGATTTTATGGTTTGGTATTACAGCAATATACAAATTTGACAGCTTGCAATAGGGTCTAGTCCCTGAAGCAAATCATTCTGACAGTTAAGTACCATACAGCTACTAATGTACTTTTTCTACACTATACTTATTTTAAAACCTTACAAAGTTGATGACATGTATGTTGAAATCCTGAAGAGCATTATCTTAATGATGATGTAAAATTTTATACTGGACTTATTAAATAACAAGACACTACATACCACACCACAATCATGTCATTTGAAGTATCTCTTATTCCTCCTTCAGGATAGTTCACTATTCAAAACAA
The DNA here is from genome assembly GCA_023783475.1 of Daubentonia madagascariensis. Classification (NCBI taxonomy): domain Eukaryota; kingdom Metazoa; phylum Chordata; class Mammalia; order Primates; family Daubentoniidae; genus Daubentonia; species Daubentonia madagascariensis. Next base: position 10,130,739 of record JAKFHU010000747.1, on the reverse strand, counting down.
ATTTTTCCTTAGCTGTGTTTAACAATAAATTTGTTCATCACTGACAATGTTTATTATTTTCTTAGAATTTCTCTTTGTCTTTAAAAATACTTTAGCATGTGAATAAATCAGTACATGAGTTAATGTGGAACATAACGACTTTTTTTGATTGCCTTTACTTTTTTTTTCTTTTAACATGATGAAAGATGATCAATATGTCTTTACATTTCCTGAAATGCATTAACAGAGGCCTTGTCAAATACAACCTTGATTGCTTTAGAAAGAAAGCAAAGTTGTTCACAAACATTGCCATACCACTAACTAAATGGGACTCCAAGTGATCTTACGGCACCAGAGGCAGACTCCATCTCTGTCGATTAGTAATTCTATTTTTAGCATTCAGTACATCGGATAATATGAGTCAGTTAGCAAAGAGAACATGTGCCTTCGAAGAAACAGGGAGCCTGATTGTATTTTTCCCCCTTGATTCAACTCTTCAGATGGAATACCACAGTGAAACCACTCTATTTTCAAAATTGATGTACCTTTCAAAACTATAATCTTTGGCTTTCAGGTTCACTATTATTTGCCTTCAGGTACAAATTTTAAAGTGTATAGAGGCTTCTAAGCAGAATAATATGGTCTCAGCCAGATACTGAAAGGCTTGTAAGCTCAGTCATCATTGCAGTGTAAATTCCCTTTGAAAATAACGTTTGTCACTCAGAACACTTGTGCCTGTGCTTGGTTCGCTTGTCAAATACAAATCGGAGGTCACTGAATGCCTGGGGGCAACTCCAACTATTCCAAAATTCATTTCTCTCTATATTTGGTTGCAGAAATAGGATTTCAAATGTAAAAATCCTAGGAATGCCACAAATATAGAAATCAAAGGCACTGTGCTACACCAAAGTAAAGATAGATAGGTTTGTGATCAATGAACAACACTGCCATTTTCAGGCAATGACAGCAATCAAAATAGACATCATCTGCATTGATATATGCAATTTAATATTTAAATATCCTACAACAGTCCTACTTGAAAACTTTATCTCTAAATAGGGAGAATGTTTAAAACTAACAGTTGCATTTAGGGTCTGTTACAACTTTCTAAAATTTCTTAAAACCCACAAACCTGCCTTGCTGTTTTCTTTACAAAAATTCCACAGATCTTTAATTGAGACAATCTGCAAGAAGTGATCAATGTATGCAATAAACATTCATGGTAAGTGTATAACAACTACCAGAAATTCATGCTTTTTTTTAATTCATCTTGCTGGGTTTTTAAAATGTCCTTCCCTTAAATTTTATAATCAAATCATAAGATTGTTATGGTGTTCTGCTTTCTGATCCCACAGCCTTCTTTCTGTGCAATCGCACTATAAATACATCTGTCCTCTCTAAAGTCCCATCCTTAGGCTGGGCGTGGTGGCTCACACCTGTAATGTTAGCACTCTGGGAGGCTGAGGCAGGAGGACTGCTTAAGCTCAGGAGTTGGAGACCTGCCTGAACAAGAGCGAGACCCCGTCTCTACCAAAAATAGAAAACTTAGCCGGGTATCATGGCACGCACCTGTAGTCCCACCTAGTTGGGAGGCTGAGGCAGGAGGATCCCTTGAACCCAGGAGTTTGAGGTTGCAGTGAGCTATGATGACACCACTGCACTCTACACGGGGCAACAGAGCGAGACTCTGTCTCAAAATAAATAAATAAATAAAAAGTCCCATCCTGAATTCTTCTTCCTAATCATTTTATATGCGTTTTTAATATTGTGAAAAAAAAAAGCAAGGCATTCTAACCTAATGTATGTTTTATCTCTCTCTTTTTTTTCTGTGTTTTCATCTTTGTACAATTTTGCTCTTCTTCTAGAGATACAGTTATGACTATAGTCAATCAAATACACTAGTAGAGAAAATAAGACAAAAAGAAAGAAGGAAAGGAAATGATTCTGAATAAATTCTAAAATCTATATCACTAGGGGGCAATTCTTTCCTTTTCGTCCTCAGGTACACTAATGGCCTGTGACTGGCTATTCGTGAGTACACTCATGTAGGGAGCAGGAAACATCCTCAGTATCCTCCTCATTCCTTGTCTGAGCAGGTGCCAGCGTATTCTCTAGATGAAAACAGAAAGTGTTGCAGGACACAGGGAAGGAGTTGACAATGATAGGACTTCCACAAGGATAAATTCTCCCATATGGAATAGTCATTCAGAAGCAAAAGAATTCATTCTAAATAAGCAGGTAAAACAAAGTATTAAGTAACATAAAATGTGCATTAAATATCAAAAGAACATGTAAGCTGACAGAGAAAATGGTTATCCCTTTTGGATATGACCTTAGCCCATCGTGGTAAATTTCCACCATTTATTCCCTATAACAAGATAACTCTGCTTAATAACCTGGTACTTTTAGATAGCAACCTACAGCATTTTTTAGCTGGGGCAGAAATTACTTTAATAACCCCTGAGATAATTACTCTACAAAAAGGTGAATAGCAGCACAATTAGCAACTGCAAAGATGTGGAAACAACCCAAGTGCCAATTAATCCATGAGTGGATTAATAAAATGTGGTATATGTATACCATGGAATATTAGTCAGCAATAAAAAACAATGATGAATTAACACATCTGGTATTATCATGGATGGAGCTAGAGCCCATTCTTTGAAGCAAAGTATCACAAGAATGGAAAAACAAGCACCACTGGTACTCACCATCAAATTGAACTAACTGATCGATACTTATGTGCACACATGGAAATAATATTCACTGGGGGTGGCAGGTGGGAGAGGGGTAGAGGGGATGGGAAAACTCACACCTAATGGGTGTGGGGCAAACTGTCTGAGGGATGTTCACGATTGTAGCTCTGACTTGGGCAGTGCATAGGCAATACGTGTAACCAAAGTGTTTGTACCCCCATAAAATTCTGAAATAAAAAAAGGAAAGAAAGAACAAGCTTAATTGGATGGAGACCACTATAGCCAAATATATTTTGCATTAATTTTTTTATTTTAAAAAAAGTTAATGATTTATTAAAGTATTTAAAATTAGCCATAGAAATAAAAGAAAATGTCTTGAAATAAGTCTAGTGTCATCATTCTTGTCCATTTAATTATATGATAAGTAGAGGCTACACCTGTGACATTACCGAGCAAGGTGGCTGGATGAGCTAAAGGGTCTTCATGAGGCTCACACCATTTAAGGATCAACTTAATCCACGGAAGAGTACCGAAAGCCTTGTTTTCCACTTGCTGTCTCTCTTTAAAAACTGGTTGTTACATGGAACAGCAAAACTCTGCTCAAGAAAACAAATCCTTTCTTATATCCTCCACAAGATTATCACTGCACAAGTAATTTAACAGAGGGGCTTTTCGAAAGCTGTAGGTTGAGCCTCTGAATAAATAAAAGGCTGACAACAGTATTACCAAAATATTCAAATACCTCTGCATAAATTCCAGTATTCCATATTCTAGAAAGACTGCTAATAGTGAGAATTTTTAAAATATACAGCTTTCATACTTTGGAAGACATTTTAAACTCGTGTTTGCCCACCAGTCATTCTTTCAGCCTCTTGCAGTCACTAGCTGTTACTAGTGTGGCTTATTACTTATTCGGAAAAACTGTTAACTTGCCCCAAAGGAAAGCAGCCCTTTTTATATGGCTAAATGAAAAAGTGAACTAAAAAATTTCCCTTTGGCATTGGGTACTTTGAATGCATCACAAGCAGCACTCTCAATGCCCTACTGCCATCCCTTCGGCTAGAGCATCCCAGTGTGCAAAACACACACACACACACACACCCCACCCAAGAGTGGGCAGGGCTCTGATCAGGCAATAGAGAAGGGAGGTGGTGGGTTAAGGGTAACATGTTGAGAAACTGATATGGCAGCACCACCTAGAGGCCACTGGTGAGAAGCTCAGAGTTGCCTCTGTCCCTGCTTCAGGGATGAACACTTGTCCACTCTAGTTTTTAACTCTAGTTTCCAAGATCAGAACTCTCAGCCAACAAGACAGTGCTGTATGCGTGTTTCCTAGACTCTCTGAAGTACTGCTAGGCTCTATGATTTAACCATATGCCATCTGTTATGCAAATAAGTAAAGTGATGCCTTGCTTTACAGCACCATGCAGAGCTGTGTGTGAATTCTTTACCACTACATTTAAAGGAGAAACTGTGAAAAGGCACAAGCATTTGTTATTGTCTGATCAAACTCCTCCAACCACAATCATTTTAAGCCCAAAGCACAAATAATGAATAATGATTTTCTGCCTTTTATTCATTCCATAAGTACTTGCTCAGTATGTGCATACACAGACACATACATTCTAGAATTTTAACCTTTACTAAAATTTGGTTAGTATTTAATTTGGTTGTTCAATTATTTATAAGAACAGGTAATGTTAAAATACTAAATCAGGCTAGGCACTGGCTCACGCCTGTAATCCTAACACTCTGGGAGGCCAAGGTGGGAGGATCACTTGAGGTCAGAAATTCAAGACCAGCCTGAGAAACAGCAAGACCTCATCTCTATAAAAAGTAGAAAAATTAGCCAGGTGTGGTGGTGCACACCTCTAGTCCCAGCTACTCCGGAGGCTGAGACAGGAGGATCACTTCAGCTCAGCAGTTTGAGGTTGCAGTGAGCTACAGTGACACCACTGCACTCTACCCAGGGTGACAGAGTGAGACACTGTCTCAAAAAAAAAAAAAAAAATTCTAAATCAGATTATATAATAATTATTCAGTTATTCAGTAGCTAATAAGCATGTTGCCAAACTGTATTACTTTATTGACAAATAAGAAAGTTGAACGATTTGCACCAAAAAAACCTCTCTAGGATTGTCTTTAAAAACATTTAAGAAATTCTGTTCTGCCAATCTCCAATTCAGTTCTTTCAACCGAGATATCCTCTCTGTCTAAACATTACAAAAATGAAAATTTTCTCTCTATGTGTATGTCTTCCCTGTAGACCTGTCAGTTCTCAAATGAGGGTGATTTTGCCTCCCAGGTGATATTTGGCAATGTCTGTTTGGTCAGGGATGCTGGAATCCTAAGATCCACATGACAGTCTCCCACAATAAAGAATTGCCTGGTGTAAAATGTCAACAGTGCCACAGCTGAGAAATTGTGATCTAGACTATAACATGCTAGAGGACAAAAACCATGTTTTATTCAAAAATGTATACTGTTTAGAAAGATAGGTAATAACTATCTGGTGAAATAAATTGACTCTCACATCTAAATAATTCTTATTATTCCCACCTATGTGAATGGGAAGATGGTTAGACAGTCTAACATCCAGAAAAGGGATACCTACAGCACCAGAAAAAGATTGAAACTGACACTAGCAGACACATATATATAGACTAAATAGGCAGAGTAAAATAACTTGCCTGGACTTACTTTGGCCTGCAAGAAATACCACACAAAACCATTGCTCTGGTTTCTTGCTGGCCATGCGCTTGTTAGATCACCACTCCAACTTCAAAAGAATGCAAATGTCAGGAAAGTATATCCTTGGCACTACTTAGAGCAGATCACCGTATGCACTGGAAAGGTTCATTTCACTCCCCACACAAGGGGTCATTTGTAAATTTTATTATTTGAAGCCAGCGTTACTGAGTCTGATCACCAGGGACATCAGTGAAGACTGGGGCACAAAAGCTGCACTGCAGTAGATTCACCAGGGTGATGGTTCTTTCTTGAGGATTCTTGGTGAAAAAGAATCCAGACTTCTGGTCATTGCCCTCTTTCAAACTAATATAGTGTGTTAGAGTGATTTTTTTTTTCCCAAAATGAAGTTTCTTCTTGTATTATCCCACTAAAGATAACCACTATGAGCATTTTTGATAAATACCATTACAAGAAACACACATAAAAAACAGAAAAACATCTGGTCTATAGCCTGCTATTTTCACCCAAATGTATGTCACAGATATCTGCTCATGTCTGTAAGCATAGCTCTAGGTTGTCATTTGAATAAACTTTAGGTAATCTTAAATCCAGGCAAGATATATTGTTTTAAAGGTACCAATCATTTAAGGATGGAAAACATTTCACGAGGAATATGTGATATGCACAATCAACATGAAGCACAGCATTACGAAGAGAATGATAATCTTTGCCATTTTCAGATGCATTTACCAGATTTCTAGACATAACATTCTGAGTGGCAGCCTTCAGGAGAGAGAACCAAAGGTGATTTTGAAAATGTAGTGTTAGAATTTTTACAAATACATATTACTTTTATAACCAGAATAAAATAAAATGTTAGACATTTGTTAATATTTGTCATATTAAATGTTAAATTCTTTAACGTGGTGATTCAACATTTTTTTAGATATCCTGTCACATAGTCCTAATCCTTGCAAATCTTGTGTTTGTTTCTTTGTGTCTTTTTGAAATTGGTGATAAGGGTATAAGGCTTCAAACTTTCTGACCCAAGTCCAAGAGCTCCATAATTATATTCTTTGATAGTCACTATGGCCGTTGGAGGGCCATTTAACATATTAACTGCCCTGTGAGTTGTATTTAACTCACACTAGTTTTGAGCCCAGGGCCTCGTAAACCGTATTTAACTCACACATTTCTTTACCTTGGGAGCCACGTGGTACACAGGCAACTCACGCTGCCATGCTGTACCATACATGTTATGTGATGGGTGGCCCCCTGGACAAAACCCTGCAGTTGGTTGGTGAAAATCGTACTTATTGATGTTCTTATTTTTGCAATTAATATTGACAATTTAATTGCATATAACTCATGCACAGAAAACAACAAAAAATAACACATTTTTCATTAAATTAGAAAGGATCATTTTATCTTCGAAGTTATTCTATTTTAATAATAAAACACTGTGGCTCCAAAGAAAAAAAATTTTTTTCTAGTGTGGCAGTCAATGTGTTAAATGGTCTGTTCACTTCCATCTCAGTTTACAAAAGTTTAACTACCACATCCTGAGCATCCTAGGCCCACCACTCATATCAGCCAACAGCAGTTATCAGCTCCATGAAAGGGCCACATATATTTTAGCACAGTGAAATTCTTGATAGAGCTATGATGGGAAATAATAATGTTCACTTGCACTTCTCTGACAACAAAAGACAGTAGACTAGATTCTGAGTTCCTAAGAGAGAGGCCCAGAAACAGCACAATCAGCTGCTCACCACTGGGAAGACAGCAGTAAGAAAACAAGCAACAGTCAGGAAGAAAGAGTTACAACAATAGTGCCTGAAATGTTCTACACTGGAAAAAGCTTAAATTAAAAATAACAAGGACTGAGGAAATCCTAGAGTTTTAAGTCCACCTGTAAGACACACTACAGTATGTTAAGGTCATACAGTTTAACTTTAGGGAAAGTTCTCATTAGATATACAATATAATATGGGCCTAAACTAATGATCTGTTGGCTGAGAATTGAACAGAACCACAAAGTTACTTCAATGTTAAGGACATTAACGGCCTATATTTTCAATGAAAAATACTCTTAACAAGGGAAACAAGTGGGAAAATTTCTATGAGAGCTTCTGAGCAAGTCAGAAGATAATTGGCCATAGAGTTTGGCATATTAAATGATTGGTATCTATTCCCGGGTAAGAAAATCATTTGGTAAAAATAAAAGCTATTGTACTATTCTGCAAGTCTCTTCGTGGTGAAGAGATGATGAAATTAGGTTAGATACATTTTGTTGAGTTAAGGCCAAACAGAGGCAAGAGAGAAAAAAACTAAACAACACAGCTCAGGTCCGTTACTGACAAATCTCACCAGATATGCTATAGTTTGAAAGTGTGCATTAATTAATCTAAGAAATGTATTAATCCTTTCCCTAATTTCAAATAGAATTTGAGAAAGGTTATATGCAGATTTACATTACAACAGGAAAGGAATTTATAAGAGTAAATAAATTTAGGCTAAAGGAAAATAAGGGTGGAATAATAAAATGAAGCTAGGAAAAAAATATCTTGGGAATGGGTGCATTAATAGAAAAATTCAGAACTTGAAATCAACACTAATTTACGAGGTAAAAAAGAAGCTTTACCACTCACCAATTTTAACCTCTGTAAAGGTATTCTGCCTACATCTATTTGTGTCCTTTCTGGGACATTAGTGAATCGAACTTCTGGGACCGCAACGGCGCACATGACATGGGCCCACCTACAGGAGAGGAGACATTAAACATAAACAAAAGTTCCCTAAGCTTATATACCTTCGTACTTCAACCTGGTGATGACAATTTTCATAGATGGGAAACACACAGATGAGAAAGAAAGCCAAAAGCCTAAATCTATCACAAACAGATTCTGAATTGTAAACCTGGATGATACCTGGATAGATTCAGTACCACACCTGCCCAATACTGTGACATGCAGAACCAGATAAAGAACAAGGACTCAATACTATTAACCTACAAGTATTTTTCTACACTTAATCTGCAAAATACTGAAATGAAGTTTCTTACTTCATTTGACGCTGAAATATGCATGTGCTTAATGTACTTAAGCAAACCGATATATGGCAAATGATTACTTCAATTAATAAAAGGTATAAGTTGGGTATAGCATATAACATTTTTATATAATACAAATGTTATGAACCAAACTGGTTCAAGTAGCAAAAGTTTTCTAAAAGAATTAATCCTGATTAAGTCTTTAAATTGTTTATCACCACAATCCTACTATAATCAAAGAAACCTAGAGACTAGGAGAAATGAAATTTAGCTTCTTCCCTGGTTTCCTACTTCATACCTAATATCTCCCTTCACATTTTGAATTACTCCAGAAGAATGACACTTCCCCATTAACACTATTAAGTGTCTTATAAATGTTATATTCCCAAATAAATATAAAGACTCATGAGGTTTGAAGAGATCTTGAAAGAATTGTCAAATCCTTCAGCCTATTTTAGAGCCAAAGCATATTTATTTCACTCAAACATCAGACTCCATCTTGTCTTTCAAGACCACAGGAAGAGAGGACAAGTATCAACCCCGCCAGTGCATTCTTTCATATCTAAATAAATATCATCATGCTATTAAAAAACACGAATTTTGTTTGTTCTAGCCCAAGGGTAGGAAGAGAATTTCTTATCACCTCTGTCTTTACAGGAACCACCTAAAACATCTCATAGTCTGCAGAGCCTGTGCAGCATCTAAGAACAAGTGAAGACTTTTTACTATAGTGCCAATCATATCAAGTAGGACTATGAGAGAAGATGATCCAAAATTAAGCAAAACTACAGTTTTTGAAATAAACTTTATCAATGTAGGAATGATATATGCCTTTACTCTTCCTTCTAAGCAATCGTAAATGTGTGTACATGTATATAATTATGCTATCTCCATCATTACCGTACACCAGGAGTCCTAACTCCAGTGCCCATGGGGCCAGGTAGGACGTAAGCAAATATACATACACTGGGACACCATGGTTACCTGGGGATTGCCCCACTGAGGTTGGGCTCTCATTCCAATTTGTCATTGCCTTCCAGAGGCACACAATCATTTTTCAAGTAAAGATGAAAACCTGGATTTTTTTATGTAAAAATCTCTCAATTTTTAAATTTGGGACCAAATTTATAAAATGGTGTATGGGTCAAACAAAACATATCTTGGAGCTGGATCCGGCCCTTGAGTGCCAGACTGCAACCTCTTCCTAAACCATTTCGACATTCCAAAGGACCCTGCAATATGCTTTGGCCCCATTTTCAATACTATAACCTGGTTGTGAAAATGAAAATAAAATTCATGCAAAACAGCCATAAAAAGCAGATAACTTTCCTTTTATGTTCATTTATGACTCTCTTTCAAGACTCTCTTCATATTCTCCACCTGGTCTGCTTTAAATCTTAATATCAATGTTTTCTCTATATCTTTTGTAATTTAGTACACATACATTCTTGTTAATTTGCTTGTATTAAAAGCACTGGTTTTGATTAATGTCATGACTGTGATTGCTTTAATTTATCTGAAGATAATGGTTTCACTTTTTCAGGCATACCCTGCTTTTATTAAACCAATAGGATTAGTCTAATAAATGTCAGCATTCTAATGGCACCTGGACGATATGGGCCACCTTCATTTAAAAACGTCTGTTAGTAAAAGAGGGGTTATTTTTCATAGTGTCAAACACACAGTAGAGAAGAAAGACATGGAGTACTCTCACCCAGCAGAGGTGAGAGTGCTGTCAGTAGTGGTCTCTGAAGCCCAGAGTCCCAACCTCAGATCTGGACAGCACAAGCTTTGGAACCATGTATACAATGAAAGGTAAAGCTAACTGTCATCCAGAGTTTCTAGAAAGAGAAAGAAACATCATAAAATTCAACACAATTAATGCATTACTTACTTATTATTCTTAGTTTGCTTAAGAGCACCTCCTCTCAAATTGCACAGACAGCATTCCTAGGAGGAAAAGAAAATATCACACAATTACCAGACCCACATCACAAAAGTCATTACTGTTCATCTAAATACTCCCAGAAATTCTAATTTTTTATTTAAAATTAAAACCATCAGGAATTACATGAAGGCATATCTCTGAGAAGTTAAAAAAGTGAAAAGAAAAAGAACAGGGCAGGTAAAGGCACAGCCCTACAGCCCCCAGTGTTCTGGGTATATGTCCCCCAGAGGGAACCATCATGATCCTGGCATCATTTTAAATTGCCATCGTCGCTGGAGGAAAGCTGTAACACAGAGAACGTGGCAGCCAGGAGAGGTATGTGCTAGAATTCCAGAGCAGAGAATGTACATACTACTGTGTTCCTCTGTGCTCTGGGAATTCATTCAGAAGAACGGAGTTTGGGCAGGCTTCTTTCTGATAGAAGGATAAGCAAGAGGCTGTTTTTAAAAGATACTCTTTTTACCAAAGTACTATTTGGGCCTTACTCCTTGTGCGGGCAAATGGTGTTGGAAAAATTGTTCTGATCAACCTGGGTTTACCAGCCTGAGAAATCAGTGTGATTAAATACTTTCCTATATCCTCCCCACATAAGTTTACCTTTTTAGCACTTTTATGTGTCTTAGCTTAGCATATAATTTTCCACTCCAAGATGACTCCCATTGCTACAAATATAGACTTTTTTAGTTACTTCTCATTACACTCCCATGAAAAAGCCTATGAAAAGCAGGGCCAGAGAGCAGTGCATTGCCTTCTTTTGACCTAGATTTTTTTTTTATTGAATAACTAAGAAACATTCTTATTTTTAACTTCAAGCTTGTCCTCAGAATGTTCTGCATTAAAACTTTTCTTTAAATAGTTATAGGTTATGTGGGGTTTTTTCTCCAAAAATTTTATACATAAAATTTCTTTACCCTGTCCTCCAAGGCAATGCCCCTTAACTCATTTTGAAAGTTTTGCCTAGCTTTACTAGGAATCCACCTAATTGATCTACTTCTATTAACAACTTCAAAGTGTCAAACTTCATAGCTTTTATTTTCCTGAGGAGAACAAAACAAAAACAACTGGAAAGAACCCACATATCTGTACAGCTCTTATTACAGTAGTAAAAAATACAAGCAACCAGAAATGTTCAATGGTTTTGTGTGTCTGAAAAGTCTTAGTACATCTCTGTGAAACTTCCCAGATTCAGGAGCAAAAGGTGCCCTGTATGTATCCACTTGAATCCACTATAAACTCAGCTCAATGGAGAATGTTCTCTATCCATACCACAAAGCCATATGCTAGAGGCCTTGGGAATAACTGGTTTTGGTGAAGCACACCAAGAAAGCAAAATTTCACAACCCAAATGTTGAACATGAAAACCCCAGAAATTCTTTTATAAAAAGGTCTCAATTATAAGTACTTGTCCAGTAATTTAACATAGCTTATAGAGAGGTAGGGAAGGCAAAGAGAAACAGAGAGAGAGGAAAATGAAAACAAAACTTGAGGCCAAAACACTTTGATTGCATGTAGGAAGATGTTAGCAGCAAAGTGGGAGTGCAGCAGAGCTGTGGAGTGCAAGGAGCTCAGGCACTGCAAGAATTAGATGTCTGATTAATGAAACTAGTAGTGAGGAGAAGCCTAAAGGGACAAGTTAGGAGAATTAAACACAGCAAAGCAGCATGGAAGCTGCTTAAAAGCACCTGATTAGGATCATTAAAAGGTACACATGTCCTAGAGCACTAATCTAACAAGAGGAAAAAGTCCTCTGGAATAGAATGTGTAGACTCTCAAGATTATAAAGTTAAGAAGATTCCCACCCACTACAATATGAAACCTGTTCTTTTTAGGATCACCAGTGACCTCCAAGTCACAGAATCTAACAGACAATTCCAAGTCCTGGGTTCACCTGACCTCTGAGCACCATTCAACACCTTTGGCCCTTGCAGGAAGATCTGTTCCCCATGGATTCCATGATGCTTACACTCCCCCTTGTCCTCCTGCATCTCTAGCTGACCTCCAGCTTCTTTGAACAAGCTTCTCTATCACTCTCCTCAAATGCTGGGATTTCTGTAATAGCTCCTGTCACCTCTCTCTCCACACAAGCTTGCTGGGCATCTGACCCACCACCCTGATTCCAATCACTCTCCATAGGCCAAGGGCTCACACACGATCTCCTGAGGTATCTGGTGACAGCTCCACAGGCCTCACAAACACAAATGCAAAACTGAATTCACATCTTCTTCCCAAACCTAAACTCCCCGACTGTTTCCCATCCATGCCACCAGTTGTCTGTCCTAGCTCACAATGGGAGACATATTTTCCCTCTTATCCCAGATCCAATCAATTCAGCTCTGCCATCTCACCTCCAAACACACCCTGTTCTCTCCATCATCCCTGGCATCACTTTAGTTGACACTACCAGCATCCTTCACTAGACCTAAATTGCTGCAATAGCTACTCACAGCCACCCTGATCCCCCATGAGAGTGGGTTTTTAATGCTTCTTGGTATTTCATATGGCCTTGAAAGGCCAGAATCATCAGGTTGTGACCCTGTCCAGTCTCCCTGCACACTACTCTCCAAGTTTAGACACCTCAGGGACCTCCCGTGAGGCCCCTTCTGCCCTAAACACTTCAGATCCAGCCTGCTCCAGTCATCATTAATGAATCCGAACACATTCTTAACATCTCAACCTAAATGTTACTTTCTCAAACAAGGACTCCCTAAATACCTTGGCTCAGTTACTTCTCTGTCATACATTCCCTTTTACTGATACTCCCCTTTTAGTAGCTCATTACTCTTACAACTATTTGTTGAATTCTATCTGCTGTTAGTGTTCCATCTATCACTAAACAGTAAGTTCAATGAATGCTGTGAGAATATCTGTCAGGTTAATTGCTTTTACTTCATTATGATACCCAATAGAGAATACATCCATAATATGAATTTGCCAAATAAAAAAGAAAACTTGCAAAACAGAGAAGAGCCAAAATCTTGACAATTAACAAAGGATTAAAAAAATTATAAAGACCATTCTCACGTAACGGGGGCTGTCTAAGAAAAGGCTGCTGCAGGCTTCAGTGATTTAAAGTTATTTTTACTATAATTTACTTGGGAAATCTTTTGTTAATAATGAACAAAAATATTCATGGCCAGATACACTCAACTTATTTATATGATATCAGGGTTTCTGTTGAATTCTTCCAATTTTGAAAAAATAAATAGAAAAGAATAAAAGTCATGTCTAGTCACATTAATTGTTTGATTCACTGCCCCTCATAGACTCAAAGGAGTTGATCCAGCAAAAACATAAAGATGCCAACCTATCAATCATTCACTGTAGTTTCACTAGATGCCTATGTTCAAAGCCCAGTAGAAGACATATCAGATAAGACAATTTTTAATCTTTCTTTCCTTTTTTAAATAGTACTTTATTGTCAGAGAACAGAATTGATAACTCTAAAAATTAACAGGTGAACCCTTATGCAAAAAGCAGCCTGAGTTTTCTTAAGAATCTGTACAATGCCTCATACATGTAAAGGCACTGTATCAAACACAGTGGTTCTATCTATATTATTCATCTTTAAATATTTCAGTGAAAGAATTTAATGAGAAGGTAGGAGAGTGACAGAGTATCCTTCAGGATACCGACTCATTAAATTGGGTACCAATAATAAAAATTAGAATAATAGAGACCATGTATTAAAGGCCTAACATGTTCCAGGTAGCATGCCCAAAATTTCATACCCTCCCTGCTTAACACAGACTTATTAGGCAATTAATATTCCATCATAGATGAGGAAACTCAGATTTAGGAGATTAAGTGACATGCCTAAAATCATGCAATCGAGGGTCATCACACTTTTTCTGTAAATGGGTAGGTATTTACAGAGTTGTTGTAACTAGTCAACTCTGCCACTGTAAGACAATAATTAAACTAATGGTTGTGATTGTATTCCAACAACACTGTTATTTACAAAAATAGGCACTGGGCTAGAGTTGGCCCATGGGTTAAAGTTTTCCAATGTCTGATTCAACCAGCAAGAAGAGCAAGTGGGACTCAAACTCAGATCTACCTAATCCAAATGTCCATCCTCTTTTTCTCTAGCATCTTCTGCTAGTAGGTATAAGGCAATGCATAAGGTATAAAAGCAGTTCTAAAATAAACAAGAAACAGTGCCTGCCCTGTGATGCTCACAACTAAGAAGGAGAAAAGACCTGCATATACTTAAACATACAATGAAGAAAATAATGATAAAGGGCATTACCAAGTTCCCACTTGCTCATTTCCACAAATAACCAACAATTCCTTCTTAAAACATAATCCCCTCAAAGTAACCCGTATCATTAAAAACTGTATTACCAAGCAACATAAAACAATTTGTGCTTCCATTTGTTTTATTAATTTAGCTAATAAAACTTCTCATTGGTATGAGATCATTAAATTTATCCCCACTTCATCCTTCCAAAGAATTATACCATTTCAAACAAAAGCAATGTTTTCGTTATTCTGTGAAATATAAACTCAGGCTAAACGAATCAAATTCAACTGACAGGAAGAACGTTGAAACTGGAGAGTCAGCTATATTAGAGTGTTTAACGCAGTGCAGATGGCTGGGTACAAATCACAATTCTGCCATTTAGTAATGGTATGACCTTCGGCCAGGTATCTAATCTTTGTGCCTCAGATACTTTATCTATAAAGGGAAAAAAAAAGTCTCCCTAAATTAGTTAATATATGTAAAGTATTTTCAAAGCACACACTAAATATAAGGACAACGGTGGTTAAATATGTAAAAGGTTAATTGCGGTTCTAGACAACGTAAAGATAATATTGCCAGTGGATAATCTCAGTGTGCTCTTTAGCAGGGAACCAAAAATGTGCACCTGTGATGAAGAATTCTCTTGAGGTGCAGAAAGCAATAAAGAGAAGAGTAGAGAAAAGAAAACTCTCCAAGAACCCCAAATCCAGACAGCTGTGGTCTACAACAGTGAGAGATCTTCCACACTTCTTAAAAGTTGCCAACTTAGCTCTGAAAGGCAGATTGGTCTTGAGAATATCCATTGTCCTCAGATAATAGACCCTGCAGAAGGTAAAGTCCTAATCCTCCCCTCAAAACGTTTGAAACCTGAGTGAACTGAATCAAACTAAAGCTGCAAGAAAGCTCAGACCCAGCTCAAATATAAATCAGACTGACTTCACCCATACTCTAGGAACATGACAGAAGAAAGGGCATGTCCTTTCTGGAAATAATCATATTAAGTCACGATAGACATGTCTAGCACACAATCAAAAAAGTACAAGATACACTAAAAAGCAAGAAAATATGATTTATGATCAAGAGAGGAAATAATAAATTCAAACATGGGATAGGAGGAGAGAGAGAGAGAGGAAAAAATAAAGTTCATTAAAAGACAAGTGCTTAAATCACTAAATTTGTGCAATGGTAGCATGGAAATTATCTGAGGTGTCTTGTATGACTGTACCTTAGGCAGGGTGGACATAAATTATAAAAACTAAAGATGAAAGTGCAAGGAAGTATAAGTTCATGATGCCTACTTCTAATAGAACTCTCATTCTTCATAACTATGTAACATTACAATTCCACTGCTTCATAAGGGGTTTAAATTCTAAGGGGGAGGATACCACAATTATTAGTCTTCATTTTCATATAAGATCTTTATTTTCTAATGTACTTGGTCCTATTGAAACATTTCAGTATACAAAAATACTGCAACGTTAATACCCAAGACAAAAGCTATTATCGTGTGTATGCTGGTCATCGTGATCAGTGTGGTATAATTTTTTAAAAATAAACTAACATGCCCATCATTCCAAAAAAAAAAAGACAACTGCTTAAAATGGAAAAAAAAAAAAAGAAGATATTGGAATTATCACACAGGGACATTAAAATTAGTGTGTTCAAAAACACCCAAGAGTGAGGCCACTTCTCTACAAAAGAAATAGAAAAATTATCTGGGCACATTAGTGTGTGCCTGTATTCCCAGCTACTTGAGAGGCTGAGGCAGGAGGATCACTTGAACCCTGGGGTTTAAGGTTGCAGTGAGCTATGACATCACTGTACTCTAGCCAGAGCAACAGAGTGAGACTCTGACTCCAGATGGAAAAAGAAAAAAGCTAAATGACCTAATAGAAAAGATGGACAAGACACGTGAAAAGATAGAAAAACAATTTAAAAAACAAATTAAAATGTTAGAAATGAAAAAATATGACATGTGTAATGTTGACTTCATCAGACAGATTTAAAACACACTAGAATTGGCAAACTATTAGTTCAATGACTTTGAAAACAGATGAATAGGAAGTATAACCATCCCTCAGTATTCATGGGGGACTGGTTCCAGGAGGCCCTGTAGATACCAAAATCCACAAACGCTCAAGTTCTTTGAGCATTGAGAAAATGACATAGCATTTTAACGTAACCCTTGTATATTTTCCCATATACTTTAAACCATCTCTAGATTACTTATAATACCTAATACAATGTAAATGAAACTTAAATAGTTGTTATACTGTATTGTTTAGAGAATAATGGCAAGGAAAAAAAAAGTCTGTACATGTTCACTACAAATGCAACCATTCTAGGCCTAACTACATTTTCTATCAATGGTTGGTTGAATCTGCAGATGTGGAACCCATGGATATAGAAAGACAAATGTACAAGATTGAAAGACAAAAAGAAAAAAGGAGTTATAAAAATGAACATAGATCTAAGGTAAAATAACAAACTATTCAATTTATGTATAATTGGAGAGATAATGGGTAAGAAGAAATATTTGAAGACATAATGACACAGAACTTTCCAAAGTTGAAACCTGAGTGAACTGAATCAAATTAAAGCTGCAAGAAAGCCAAAGTTGATAAAAGGAATCAACCCACAGATCCAAAAATCCCAGCAAACTCTGAACAGATAAATTTAAAAAACAAAACAAAACAAACGAACAAAAAACACCTAGCTACACAGCAGTCAACATTCTGAAAACCAAATGTAAAGAACAGATTTTAAAAGCAGAGAAAAAAAGCCACATTCAGGAAATAACCATATGAGTTAGAGGTAACCTCAAACCTAAAATATCGGAGGCAAACAGGTGATAGATCAATATCTATAAAATACTGAAACAAAAAGCTGCCAACCTAGAATTCTATTTCCAGGGAAATAAAGGCAAAATATAAACATTCTCAGAGAGACAAAAAGAATTTGTCTCCAGGAGATCCACACTATAAAAAATGCAAAAAAAAAAAAAAAAATCTTCAGAATGAAGAAAACTGACATCAGACCTAATGATGGATCAGCAGGAAGCAACGAAGAACACCAAAAAGGGTAAATAATTGGGTAAATACAAAATCATGTTTTAGTGTCTTCAAAACATACACACATAGGGAGAGAGTGGGGGGAGAGAGAGAAAAAAATAAATTTCATGAAAAGACAACTGCTTAAAACAAAAAAACCAACATGTGGAGTATATAGTCTATGAAGGAGGAAAATGTAAGATAAGACCACATATGAGAGATGGGGTTAACGAAACTATACTGTTGTAAGATTATTACATTGTTCATGAAGTAGGATATTATTTGAAGGTGGATTATGATCATTTAAAAATGGAAAATGTAATTTTCGGCAACTACCTATAACAAAGGCCTCGAGAAATCTCCAAATATTCAGTTCTAAGGAATATAAGCTCACCAAACTAAAAAATCATACAAGAAATATTGTTCTGACAGCAGAAAATAACAGTAGAATTAGATGCACAATGATCTCAGATACAAAATGACTAAGTACAGTTGACCCTTGAACAACAGTTCAACAACAGTTTGAACTGCAAGAGTCCACAAATGTGCATTTTCTTCTACCTCTGCCACCCCTGAAGGACCAAGACCAATCCCTCCTCTTCATCTTCCTCCTCTGCCTATTCAACATGAAGATGATGAGGATGAAGACTTTTATGATGATCCACTTCCACTAGGTGCACAGTAAATGTATTTTCTCTTCCTTACGATTTTCTTAATAAATTTTTCTTTTCTCAAGCATACTTCATTATAAGAATTCTGTGTATTATACATATAACATAGACAAAATATGTGTAAATCAACTGTTATCAGTAAGGCTTCTGGTCAACAAGGGCCTATTAGTAGTTAAGTTTTTGGGGAGTCAATAGATTTACACAGATTTTCAACTGTGCAGTGTGTTCAGCGTGCCTAACCCTTGCATTGTTCAAGGATCAGCTGTATTTTGACATGTTTTAAAAAATGAATGACTGTAATTAAAATGTAAAAAAGAAACTATACATAAATGACAAATGAAATTTTTTAAAAACAAATAGAAATTCTAGAACAAAAAAAATCACTGAAATTAAAAACTTAAATGATATGTTGAATAGCAGGTTACTCCTAAAGAGAGAATTGAAGAACAGAAAGATAGAGGTGAATAAACAACTCACTAAAAACTAATACTCAAAACTATTCCACAAATGGTATTTAGAATGTCAGGATCCAACTGAACAATATGTGTGTGTGTGTGTGTCCCTGATTTGTACAACTAAATTACAATTTATTTAAAAACAAAACGTAACTATAAATGTACTAAAGGTAAATATAGGCAAATATATTGATGAAGTTAGGATAAATAGGACTTAAATTTTAAATATAAGACATCAAAATTTTTAAATTCTAAAGGATAAAATACAACATAAATTAAGATAAAATAAGATATATTTAATTTTCTTTGGTGCTATTATAAAAGGTATTGCATCTTTAATTTGTTTCTCGGCTTGATTGTTATTAGCATATATGAAGGCCATGGATTTGTGTGTATTAATTTTGTATCCTGAGACTTTGCTGAATTCATTTATCAATTCCAGTAATCTCTTGGTTGAATCTTTGCGGTTTTCTATGTATAATATCATATCGTCTGTGAATAGTGAAAGTTTGCCCTCTTCTGCCCCCATCTGGACGCCCCTGATTCCCCTGTCTTACCTGATTGCTCTGGCCAGGACTTCCAGCACTATGTTGAATAGAAGTGGAGATAGTGGGCAACCTTGTCTGGTTCCAGTTTTAAGGGGGAATGCTTTCAATTTTTCCCCATTCAGTATGATATTGGCTGTGGGTTTATTGTATATGGCTTTAATAGTTTCGAGGTATGAGCCATCTATGCCTATATTGTTAAGAGTTCTTATCATAAAAGGATGCTGGATTTTGTCAAAAGCCTTTTCTGCATCTATTGAAAGGATCCAGAAACTTTTCAAAAGAAGACAGAATAATGGCCAGCAAACATATAAAAAATTGCTCAACTTCTCTAATCGTCAGGGAAATGCAAACCAAAACCACAATGAGATATCACTTAACTCCAGTGAGATTGGCTCATATCAAAAAATCCCAAAACAACAAATGTTGGCGGGGATGCAGATAGATAGGAACACTCATACACTGCTAGTGGGACTGCAAATTAGAACAACCTCTATGGAAAGTAATATGGAGATACCTCAAAGAATTAAAAGTAGAATTACCATTTGACCCAGCAATCCCACTACTGGGTATTTACCCAAAGGAAAAAAAGACATTCTATAATAAAGACATCTGCACGCAAATTTTTATAGCAGCACAATTCACAATTGCAAAGATGTGGAAACAACACAGGTGCCCATCGATACACGAGTGGATTAATAAAATGTGGTATATGTATACCATGGAGTATTACTCAGCAATAAGGAACAATAGAGAATTAACACATCTGGTATTATCCTGGTTGGAGCTAGAACCCATTCTTCTAAGTGAAGTGTCACAGGATTGGAAAAACAAGCACCACTGGTACTCACCATCAAATTGGTACTAACTGATCAACACTTACATCACACAGGGCAATAATATTCATCAGGGGGCGGGCAGGCGGGAGGGTGGTGGAGGGGATGGGAAAACTCTCACTGAATGGATGCAGGGAGCACAGTTTGGGGGATGACCACGATTGTGGCTCTGACACAGGCAGTGCATGGGCAATATATACAGCCAAAGTGTTGTACCCCCATAATACTCTGAAATGATTTTTAAAAAAAAGAAAAAAAAAAGAAGATAAAATAAGACAAAAAATATTCCCAATATGTATACCAAAAATTGTTTTCCAGAAAATATTTTTTAAAACCCACACTTTTGAAAAATGTGCAAAGGACTCAAAGACAACTCATTGCCAATAAGCACATAAAAAAACCCTAAGAATAAAGGAAATAAAAAATGAAATAGTCTAACTTTAGATTTTTAACTGAGAAAAATATCTAGTTTTGAGGTATGTGGGTTGTTATGATGACTTTAGAGAGGCATTCGGCATTATCAATCAAAATTTAAATGCATACAAATAATGACTCAGCAATTCGACTTCTTACAATCTACCTTAAACATTTACATCTGTGGAGAAGGAGTAATGTGCAATGACTATCATTTTATTTCTGTTTATAATGGAGAACACAGTTACTTCTGGGGGAACTGGAATTATCAGAAGCTTAAATTTTATTTAGAATGTCCAAATTTTTATAATAAGAATATATTAAAGCTTGAAATTTCAAATGGTAATAAAAACAACATGGCAAATCCATAAACACTGAGGTACTAAAAATTATAAAATATAGTATTAAGGGAAAACACTATGGCATGTTAAATAAATTGTGATACTATTTGGGCTCCCCAATAACAGCAAACCCTAACGTGACGTTATACGTAGAAAAGATCTGAAAGGCTAATTGACCAAATAGTAGCAGTAGTTTCCATAAAACATGAGATTTGACAATTTGAGAATATTGGAAATGGGAAACTTTCCTAACTATATCTAGTACTTTTGTATTTAAAAAAAAGAAAACCCATAGATAAACAAAGAAATTAAAACTTTTTATATAAAACGTGAAATTTGAAATTAATGTAACCATGAATGCTTATCACATTTTTTCTATTTTCTTTTACTTAAATGAAAATTTTAAATGGGCATTTATGATCTCTTCTAGAGTTTTTCAGTGTACTGTAACTTCTTTCCAATCTTACCTATGGAGATATCAAAACTGTTCAGCCTTGCAGAACAAAATAAATAAATAAAATTAAACAGACTGTGCTCATTGCCAGTTCTGTTTCATCTTATGTTTAAGGAGCATGCTTCTTCCAGGAACAATAACACCCAGTAAAAAATGACTCACTACTATAAAGATTTAGATATATTTCTAGTCAACCAATGTTCTCCAAAACAAATAAAAAAATACATATACTAAAATGCCTGTTACAAGATGATTACTCTATAATGCAGCTGTTGTTTCTGTCTCCAAAGAACAGCATTAAAAAAGTCATTCTGATGTATAATTTTTCTCCTCAGGGCAGCTAAAAACTGAATAAAAAAATATAAAATCAGATCATATTCTGAACATTGTCCTCTTGCTGGTTTGGCACCTTTCCCTCCCCTAACACCATTGACAAAATCCCCTTTTAAGAACACCAACTATTTTAAAAATTTGGTTCCATAAAATATCACCACTGAGAAGAATAGCTAGTATACCAATTTATAACATGGAATGATTTCTTTACGGCTTAGTTATTAAACCATGAAAAAGAGTGTTTATAATCAAATTGCTGACACAACATTAACAACAATTGTGAGAAGGGCATTGTTATAATATGACTATCACAGTTGTTCATTATTTGTAGTAGAGGGAAATCATGTTCCAATGTCTCTTCTGTAAAACATCAGTTAAAGAAATGCCAATACCAACATTCTCAAGCTGCCTCATAAGAAGCTCTCATTTTAGCTAACCTATACACTAAAGCCACTAAAGTCAATTTTCGATGCCATAGAAAAATTACGAGATTGAAGTACCCTCACAAACACACCCTCATTTATCTGACAAGTTAATAAAAGAAATGCAAAACCATAAAATAGGGCTGTCTGAGCTGGGAAAACAAAGAGTAATTAATCACATTAGTGATTAATTAGTGATCAACTAGTGCTGATCAACAAAACATGGGAGAACGTTTCTGGATTTGTGGCTCGTTTATCACAGCTGAAGAGAGGATAGGATCTCACCTAAAGACAGGGCTGGCATGAGTTCTAAATGATTAGGAAATTGAATGGCAGGTGTCCAGCAGCACCTTTGAAAGGGAATTCCACAACATCCAATGAATTTTATACCAACAAGTGAGTTCTCTAACTTAGATGCCCACATCTAGTTGTTTTATAAGTGAAAACATTCATTCATTAAACAAATATTGATTAATCCCCATGATGTGCTCTAGACACTGAACAACAGCAGTGAATGACAAAAATCCTGCCCTCAATAAACGTACATTGGGGGATGGGGCAGACAAAATAAATGAGTGGATTAAGAAGATGTTAGAGGGTGTTAAGTGGTATGGGAGTAGGCCAGGGAGTTACTTAGGGAAAGGCACCGCAGGCAGATCCTAGCCTTTTCTGATAGGAAAGGTGGTCAGAAAGTAAGAAGAATATCTGACAAGGCTTCACAGGCCAAGGAAAAAGGCAAAGGCTTATCTGTAACTGGGATGGAAAGCCAAGATAAGGTTTGAGCAGAGCAACAACATAATCTGACTTACATTTCAAATGGATCACTCCAACTGCTGTGTTGACAGCAGACTCTAAGTGGTATGTGGGTAGAAATTGGAAGTTAGCAGGTTTCTGCCATAATCCAGGAAAGAGGTAATGAGTGGATTAGACCTGAGTAATACAAGCAAAGGTGGTAAGAACTGGCCAGGATTCAACATTCATTTCGAACAAAAAGAAGACAGGATTTACGGTCAGCGAGACGTGGGGTATGAGAAAAAGAAATGGCTTCATGAGCTGAAGGCCTGAGTTCCCATGCACTGGAAATGAGGAAGTTTAAAGGAGAAGAAGATCTGGAATTCCATTTGGAACAGGGTGAATTTGAGGTAACTATTGGACATGCAAACAGAGATGCCGCACTGGAAGATGGCTGTATAGGTCTACAGTTCAGGGGAAGTTGAGCTGGAAATACAAAGATACAAGCCACCAACGAGTAGATGCTACTGAAAACCATTAAAGCTATGTGACTGAATGAGATCACCAAGTGGGTTAGTGCAGAGAAGCGGCTCAAGTTCTGAACCCTGGGAGACTGTACCATTACCAGGTAGGGGAGATGAAGAGGACCCAGCTACAGAGAATAAGAATAAGTGGCCGGTAGAGGAGGAGGAAATGCAGCAGACTCCAGGGTGTTGAGGGCCAAGTGAAGACATGCCTTAAGCAGGAGGTGGCGAGCAACTGATGATGCTGGTGAAGTAGACATTTCTAAGGAAATGTGAGGCAAGGCCTGAAACTGGAATAGGTTTAAGAGAGAAGTAGGGGAAATGGCAAAAGTAAAGACAAGTATTTTAAGGAGCTTTAGTAAACAAGGGTGCAGAGGAATAGAGTGATAGCTGACATGGAAGAAAAGTCATGGGTTTGAAGAGGGAAGAAACAACAGGTGTGCGTGGTAATGGGCATCATCTACCGAGAGTAGTATTGATGATGTGGGAGACAGAGGGATGAATCATCAAAACTATGATCCTATGGAGAAGGGAGGGAATAGCCTTAGGAGTACAGAGATTATAGATGCGACGCCGGTGGAAACTTGCAGCAGCTCTCTTCTGACGGCTTCCTGTTTCTCAGTGAAATATGAAGTGAGTGTATTAGGTGAGCGTGAAGGAAGAGGAGGAAGTTGGGAAGTTTCTAGAAAGAAGGTTTAAACAGTAAACCAGGAGAGTGGTGGACTGAATGAAAGATGGGAACGCAGTATTAATTACTGGGCCCCACTGAGGACCCACTAAAGTAACAAATTGAAAGTGAGAGCAATCCACACTCTAGGTGTTTCTCTCCAGCCATATTCAGCTACAGGGGTGCAGGTGCAAAGTACTTAGATTGACCAGAGTGAGTTATGCTGAGCGAGAATAAAAAAGGAAGAAAGTAGCAAGGGAGCTGTGAGTATAAGTAAGGGGGTGTAGTCACTAAAAACAGAAGCAAGGACATGAGGAGAAGGAGAGACTGACAAGGTGGGCACATCACTGAATCCTACTGTTACAGTAAGGTCAAAGGACTTCGCTGGAGTCCCAGAACCCGAGGGTATGGTCTAGAATGACAGATGTGACTTGGGCAGAGTGATAGGCCTAAAATCAAGAGGCAAAACTGAGAATGTAACACACCCATGCAATGTAAAACTAAGGACCCTTTCAAAAGGCTTTCTATTGAATACTGTATTACTTCCCCCATTAGGCCAGTAACAAGCTACCTCAAAGTTAGTGGCTTAAAACACCCACAATGTATACAGTTCAGTAGGTCAGAAGTCCAAAATGGGCCCAACTGGACTAAAATCGAGGTGTCAACAAGGCTCATTCCTTTCCAAAAGCTCTAGGGAAGGATCTGTTCCCATGCCCTCTCTAGCTTCCAGAGGCCATGCAAATTATTAGGTTCTTGGGCCTCCTCCTCCATCTTCAAAACCAGCAAGAGAGAGTCAAGTTCTTCTCACACAGACATCACACTGACCTCCTCTTCTGCCTCCTTCTTCCATATTTAAGGACCTTTGTGATTATATTGATTGCACCCATCAGATAATGCAGAATAATCTCCCTATTGAAAGATCAGCTGATTAGCAATCTTAATTCTATCTTTTACCATAATTCCCTTTTTGATGCAACGTAATATATTTATAGGTTCCAGGGATTAGAACTGGAACATCTTTGGTGGGAAAGGGATGCACTATTTTGCACACTGCAAAAACCATTGGCCAAAACGAAGCACATACATGACCCTTAGCTGGGAGACGCTAATCTGCCACTCTGGGCTGAGATGAGTATCCCCAACTCATGAGTATCCCATTAGTACAAATTTCCACCTTAATTATTTGTACTTAATGACATTATATGAATGTTATTTCATAGGGCATACAGTTGTGCTAAAAATAACTAAACAGATTTGAAAATCTTATTTTTGAATATTTATGTGAAAAAATGGCAGTGACTCACTTAAACCATAACTGCCTCTGAAGATTTTCAGAAAGAAAACTTTTGACTCCTTGAGGTCTTCAGAGCAGCTGTCTGGTAGCTGTGTACCAGCAAGCCAGGCACATGTTAGGTGGCCCAGGAAGAATCATCTACACAGTGTAAGACTGGTCAGAGGTAATCTACATGGAGCCTACTATGTTTACATAATAGTATTTCCAGGATCCTGAGCAAAGTACTGCTTCAAGTTGAACACACCTCTTAACTTTGTTAAAATTATACAACATTTGGCTTTCAAATAAAAACCCAGCTGGTTTATTCTTTCTTCCCAGCATGACCATCAAAAACAAATGGAAAAGTACATGATTTCTCCATCATGCCACTGGATTAATTTTTGCCATTCATGAGAAACACCTGCGCTGCAGTACCCCCCACCACCACCCCCCTCACCACTCTTCCTGGGGATCTCTTTCCTTATTGCAGAGGAGATGTGCCTTGCAGCCCAGTGACCTCTAGGCAATCACAGCCATGTGTACAGTACAGTATGGTAGGCTCCTGTAATGCCACTCATTATTCTTCCTGACTTGACTTGTGCTCTCTGGTTGAAGCACTAAAGATTAATGAGGCATTTGTTCTCAATCAAGAAGCTATTTATGAATACAATTCCACTTACAGTAAGCTATGTAGACTTCTCTTTCTTTCTCTCCATTACAAAGGGGAGGAGGGTATTGAGCAAAAGAGAGAGGAAAGAACAGAGAAAAATGATTTGTGACTTTTTAGCCCGTAAGCAGTTCCCTAACAGAAAGGCTTCCACATCATAGCTTTGTTGTCAGGATAATCGATATCCTCAAATGTGCTGTTCTGTTTGGTTAAAGTAAAATAATTATTACCACCCTGGCCTTTCTGGGCCAAGGTTTAAGTCTGTAGCTGTTCAGAATAATCTGCCACCTTAGGAGGCAAGAAGTAATTTTGAACCCAAATGCATTACCTCAAATGGGAGAGTAGGGTCCTGGCTAGTGGCTTACAGGGACACCTGGATGGTGAGGAATAAGATAGCAAAAGCCACCAGTTGGCTACAAACAGCCACCACCCACTGGTGGATGCCCTACCTTTGACAAGAAATGGGCCTTTCTTTTTCCACCAGTTTTGCTTTGTATGAGGATCAAAGTCAGCCTGCCTCTCATCACCTGGTCTTGACAGTATCTCATGGAATTAAAAAAAAAAAAACCAGCATAAAACAGATCAGAGGGAGCAGCACTGCCACCATGACCTCTCAAGGCCATAAGCCAATCTGATCTCCAAAATCAATCTCTCTGATCTACAAAGCCACTTCAGAGCTCTTTGCAAAAGAAAAATGTCAACCCTGTTGTCAGCTAGGAAATTGGATTCAGGAGATTATCTGGTTCTGGGAAAGTTCCTCTGGGCAGAAACTGGAATAAACATGAATGGGAAAGGAACCTACTCAACTCAACCACCCAATAATACTAATTATTCTATATTAAGTAGATAACCAGTAACACTAGAAGTTAGTACTGACTTTATTTTCAATGTAAACATACAAAAACCAGTCAAAAACACTTCAGAATTAGGTCAGTTCTTCAGCCTTCTTCCCACTCTAAAAATAAGTAGCTGAGTACAATGAGTCCAGGCCTGGGAATCTGGAGGCCTCAGCACAGCCTTGAATCCTGGCTCTCTTATCACACAGTGGGGTTATCCTGGGTAAATGAATTATTACTCTCTTAAACCCTCTGCCTTACTGTCTGTAAAATGAGATTTCTGAGATAAATGTAGAACTCTGCAGTCTTTGTCAGTATTAAGTTCTCTGGAAACTGAGAAAATTCTATCCCTACTACTTATATTAGTTGATATCTAAATCACTATTTATTTTGAATTTGCAGGTCCAAAGTTAAAACATGAAACTACTTTTTCTAAACTAGAAGATTCCCAAAAGCCCAATGATTAGTAATTTCTAACATCAATCATCATCCCACTATTTTTACTTGGGGGATTAGATGGGGGGTGGAGGAGGAAATAAAGGTTGTGTTATGGAATAAAAATAATAGAATCCTCAAAGATACAAATTTTCCTTAACTCTAATAATCTCCACCCTAAGAGAACTCCTGCTCTAGATGGACAGGAGAGAAAGCTCTACCTTCACATTCAACAGAGTGGAGATAGGGTTGCTTCTGATCAGATGTGCCTGCATCTGTAGGAAACAGGCTCAATATATAAGACATTACCTCAAACCAGTGGTGAAAGCCAAAGTCTCTAGCTAACAGTCTTTCTCCACCCGCCGATTACTACGCAGAAGTAAGTAGAGTTATAGGGGTCGGAGCATCATGGTTCCCAAAGATGTCAAGAATTACCAGCTTTCAAAGAGATGAATAATTTTTACCTGAGACTTAAGGGTGGGAGTTGGACTAAAGTACACTCCAAAGATCAGGAGCTCTGATAAATATTTTTCAATGAACGACTTAGATTCTTTAGCCCACAAGATTTAGCAACAATGTGGGGGTGGATTGTATAAAGACCATTACCTCAGGGAGTTCCAAAATTTAATTTTTTGACTGTATTTATGTACTGACAAGACTTCACTTTCGTTCAGGAGCCAAATAAAATAGCCATGTGCAGCACTGAAGGGCATGAATGACAACCATTGCTCAAACTGTAGATGCTATTTACATTCAAGCAATTAAAAAAACAGTCATCAGCCACAAAAATTTTTTTATTTTTTTAAGACAGAGTCTCGCTTTGTTGCCCCAAGTATAGTGTGGTGGCATCATCGTATTTCACTGCAACCTCAAACTGCTGGGCTCAAGTGATCCTCCTGCCTCAGCCTCCCAAGTAGCTAGGACTACAGGCATGCTCCACGATGCCTAGCTTATTTTTCTATTTTTATAAGCTCAAGCAATCCTCCTGCCTCGGCCTCCCAGAGTGCTAGGATTACAGGTGTGAGCCACTGCACCTGGCCAAAATGTTTAATTTTAATCATTGCAAGTGGGTATCCCACTTTTTATAAGACGAAAGGAAAAGCTAATTCCAAATGATAATTAAGGCACAGTTTGCTCATACCTAATTGTTATCCCATTTTTTAAAATGAACAATAAATAAAATAATGGGCACAGTGACTACACGTATGGCCAAGTTAAAAACCCCTTTCATCTTTGGATTTTGATTTCTTAAAACTGTTTTGGGAAAAAGAAACAGAATGTTATGTTTGTTACACATATACAACTTTCGTTATTATTCTGCAGAGTACAGTAACTGCTTTTCGGTAGATAATAAAGGTATATAATTACCTAGTTTATGCATTTCATTACATAGAATGAGAATTCTAACCTATTAAGTGTGTTTTTATTTTTCATTACAAAATCTACTTTTTCATAGCATGGCAATATTCATCCAAGAATATAATGGTATAATGAATAGCTGCTTTTTTTCATACTATATTACTATCAAACATAAATATTCAAATTCTCCTGAATTAAGTGAAAAGGGATATATTGACATAAAAAGGAATTTAGAGCATAATGTGCTCTGCCACACATTTCCAAATGGCAGGTAGAGAGTTATAGTAAGGTCTTAAAATAATTTTTTATTAGACTTTATTTTTTGCAGCAATTTTAGGTTTATAGCAAAGGAAGGTACAAAGACTTCCCATATACCTCCTGCCCCCATGTATACATAGCTGCCCTCATTATCAGCATCCCCCCCAGAGTGGTACATTTGTTACAAATGACCAACCTACATTATCAACATATTATTATCACCCAAAATCCATGTTTATATTAGATTTGTTGTACATTCTATGAGTTTGGACAAATGTATAATGACATGTATCCACCATTATGGTATTATACACAGTATTTTCATGGATAAATATATAATGATGAAAATGAAAAATGACATGCAAATTGCCATCTGGTCAATAATTACCACTGTCACATGCTATTCTTACACTTTTATGTTATTCATCATCTCTAACTAGGTTAAGAAGTACATGAACAAATTTAGTGTTCTTGAAGGTCCCCAATTTTATAATAAAAACTAATTTAAAAATGGAAATACAAAGCAAGCCAGAATCAAGAGATTTTAGGGTCAGGTGGAAATTTGGTTATACATCACTAGTCAAAACTTCTCATTATGTTGCTTTTAAATCTCCCTTCAATTTAGATTTTGTTTAGATTATAGGTATGTGAGCTACTACATTTACATTTATCCTGCCTACACCCAAGAATTATTTAAGGTAATAAAAAAGCTCCCTAGGAAAACATAACACAAATGACACTCTGTTTGCAATTTTTCAAACTGACAACGAAAATCAACAGCACAGGCTTCATGCTGCAAAGTACAGAAGACCAGCAACTCATGATTGGTCAGTCACAAATCTGAGTAGGACGTGAGTTTCTGTGACTTCCTATGATGTTAAGTTACCAACCTTCATACACAATTTTCACTTCCATCTATGGCACTCTAACAAAACCCCACAGCCCCCACCTCCTGAAAGGTCCCTGAAGAAACAACCAAATTTCCCGGAGAGAAACAACTACCAAAGTATTATATTATCCCATAAATTTAAAAAAGAATCTTGTTAAAATTCCTTCTTAACGTTTTTTACCTGCTTATATTTCTTTATTCTTTAGAATTCTATATTATAACTTCTTCAGAAGATCACATAGAAGATCCTCCTATAACTTATTAGCAACTACCTTCTAATGCTCTATAGAGTATAAAGGCGTGGATTATTAATTTTTTAGAATAAAGTGAACATTTAGGTTACCAGCCTATTCCAGACATTTAACTAACATCTTCCTTCATAATTAAAGTATAGCCCCAAAGTACCTTTCAAGTATTCCACAAAAATACTGAGACTCAAGAAAATTTTCAATGTAGAGATTAAAAAAAAAAAAATGGTGGGGAAAAAAAATCCATGAAGAAAGCAACACAAATTCTGTATTTTTATGGTGACAATATTAGCTTGTAGTAGAAACTGATGCACAGATTAGACACAAACTATAGAAATTTAGGTAAAAAGTGATGAGATACCGAAGAAGAGTCAAAATTACAAAAGACAGATACTAAAATCAGAGTATTGACTTTCTACACCTAAAAACAGTAATGTTTGGAATAAATAGACAACAAAGGATTCCAAACAAACAGAGCCATAAATAAAATAATCCAATAAAGCTGGTTTATAAAGCAAACACAGCTTTCAGGTAGTTATGTCTATTTATCTAAGCAATACTAAAACAGGACAAAGCAGGGGCTCAAAGCAATGATATCTAATTAGAACTATGAATATACAACCCCAATAGACAGTTATTTTGTGGGGGTCTTTGTCAGTTTCTTTCATTTCATTTGAACTTAGGCATGAAACCATAATCTTTGAATCCAAATTAGGGTATAATCCAAAATTATAACTGGTCTCTTCTCAAGTATATGCAGATGAAGCTGCAATACAACTTGTTGGTTCTTATTTTAATTGACATAATGGAAAATGCAAGAAGATGGTAGCAAAATGGATCAGAGTGAAGTCTGAACCTAATATTTGGAAATGGTGAGGACACAGAAGGTCACAAATAAAGATCTGGCCCATATCACTATGATCTCAAGCTTCCGATCTCATACTCTATTACGTCAGAAGATTCAACATTATACCAGGTTTTAGGGGTGTCACAGAGATAAATAAGATGGGGTTCTGCCCTCTGGTTATGTAAAAACCTAGCAGGGAAACTGAGTCCAGAGTGGCATCCACTCTTTAGAACTGGTAAATAATGAGACAGCTGGTCTATGAGTATTAATTCCAGCCTTGCATACATCCTCCACTAATTTGCCCAGATTGAAGTTGACAAAACTTACTACATTCTAACATATTAGTTTATTTATATATTGTCTGGGATTGGATAAACTAAAACTAAGATGGCTTGCTTCTAAAGTATTATTGATTCTTAACTCTATGATAAACTACTATTATAATGTGGTCTCTATTTTTTAAAACAATCTTCAAAAATTACAACCACAACATACAATTCTCATACACCTTAAGAAAAATAAATACAAGGTGTTCAAAGGCACTTAACCATAAAGGGAAACAAATATTAATAGAATAATCACATTTGATGTATAATCTTATGGCCAAAGCTAAATATGCTATAGGAATACTTTACATTCCTGATGAAGAACTCTTTTTTTTCTTTTGTTTTTCTTTCTTTTTTATTTTTTTATTTTTTTATTTCAGAATATTATGGGGGTACACCACTTTGGCTATATATATTGCCCACGCACTGCCCGTGTCAGAGCTACATGATGAAGAACTCTTACCTTCACAAGGCATGTTAAAAAAAAAAATTCCTAGGAAATAATTAGGAACGAGAGTTAGTGAAGTACAAGCCAGCACTGAAATTCACCTGACCTCAGCTGCACTATTAGATATCCAAGAGCTCCTTTACAGTCTCTATTTTTAAAAAGGCTAGGGCTCCACTGGAATCTTAAAATTGACAATGTGAGATTGATTGCTCAAGAAGTCAAGTCTAAGGATACTTTTAAAATGCAATCATTCCAGCCACAAAATTTTAAGAAATCATACTTAATGTTTAGTAAAAATTAATACTGGAACACTCACTGCCACACCAAATCAGGGTGTTAAAGTCTGAATATCAATATTGTCAGTTATTTCTCTGCAATACTTAAACTGCATTCAATTACTTTTCAGGAGAAATAGGAATGGAGCTTTGTAGACAAAGTATACTCAAAATGGATAAATTTTTAAAAATTGGAATCCACTGTGAATTCAGATCATTTCCAATTAGAAATAAGAAATTATGTGGGTCTTAAAATCACTGTAAATTTATATTCAAGAGTTCCCAGCTCTTTTGCAAATTGAAAGAGATTCAAATGGTTTCAATATTAAAACACAAATGGCATATTATAGTATTTGAGGGGGCAAAGGGTTAAGATTAATAGAAAGATGCTTTAAATCTATTCCAAAGAGTGATTAATCAAAAGACTTTCTTTTTAAAACATGCTACATGAAGACAGCGTGATCAACCAGAACCAGCTTTAGAATCAGGGTGGGTGGCCTACGCCTGGCCCTTGCTCTGCCATGCAAAGGACAATGGTACCTTGGACAACAGGACTGCTCAGTGTGTGAGCACAGGAGCCAGGCAGTAACTGTGGATGGAACAGAGAACTCTTAATGCAATGGTGAATTGGATTAGATGATCTCTTAATTTCTAAATTTATGTTTCAGGGTGAAGGAGAGGATATAACAACATAGATATAAAACTGACTCTATAAGGCTTTACTTTGGTTCAGACAATAGGAACTGTGTGGTAAATAAGAGCTGGATACATTAATAAGAGTTGGACATATTTATCCGGTCCTGATTATAAGCAGGACTTTCTGGCTGTTTTAAAGATGTCCTACCATTTACATAGTTTTTTTTTTTTTAAGTAAGTAATCACACAAAAGGAAATACAGTCGTGTGTCACATATTAACATTTCAGTAAACAACAGACAGCATACATGATGGTGCTACCATAAGATTATAATTGCATTTTTACTGTCCCTTTTATGTGTTTAGACACACAAATACTTACCGATGTGTTACTACTGACTACAGTATTCAGTAGAGTAGAAGCAACAGGCTGTACCACATAGCCCAGGTGTGCAATAGGCTATACTCACGAGGCTTGTGTAAGTACACGCTACGATGCTCATACAATGACGATTGACACTGCCTAACAACACATTTCTCAGGATGTATCTCTGCCATTAAGTGACTCATGACTATACCAAAAGTCATGAATACACCAATGCCCACACTTCTTAAATGGGAAATATTACCTCTGACATTAAATATTCCAGATTATTTGGACTATAAAGAGTGTCCATATTTACCTCCTTTTCCTCCCTCACTACCCAAAGAGAATGCCAGCAATAAAATCATTCAGAAAGATATCCCTCAGACTCCTTTAATTTATAATCACCATGTGTCTATTTCCACACTGACAGCTAAATATACACAATCATGACATAAATTTTTATTATGTAAGGCATATTCCTCATATTATCCTTCAGGTTTTTAACTTTGGCTACAAGGAAATTTAATTCTTTGCCATTACAGATCATTGAAAAATAAAGCAAATGCTACTATTATAACTGAAATCATCAAGCTGAGCAACTGCTCTGCATGAGTGAGGAACTCAGTGTTGAGATCTGGTAGTTTTTCACTTTCAAGAATGTTCTGATTTTTCTTGAAAGACAATTTTTAAGAAAAATGAAGGCAGAACCTAATTAAATGGCAAAATGTGTGACATAGTAGATAATGGAATCAAAGATTAGAAGTAAGCTAAACTTTCCACAGCGTCTTTAAGAAAAACAATTTACAGCAAGAGCATTCTGTGTCCCCCATATGGGGGATCAGTTGTTATTAAATGTTTTATGTCAAGTTCACAACCATGCACAACATACACCAGACACTCTAAAGTTTGTTACTAGATGAAGGTAAAGATGAATAAGTAGGGGAAAGACCTTACATACTAGTTGAAAAGTTGGATATGAGCACGGTTTCTTCAGGGCTCACTGAGGATACCCATCTTGACTGTTTCTTAGAGTACTTATTTGCAAGAACTGCAAAATAGGGCTGGGCAGGAAAATGAAGCAAAATTTTGAGGTCTTGAAAATATAAGTGGGGACTTGATAAACTGAGGATCCCTGCAGGTTCCTAAGTAAAGAAATAAAACCTAGAAATTTACTCAATACTTCTACAATGGATATAGAGCTAGCATGTAAGGTGATTTGGAGAGAAAAGACAAGAAATACAGAGATGTGTGGAACTGCATACAAAAGCAAGGGTACAATCTTATCCTTTCACTAGATATAAATGTGTCCACAGTGGGTGGGGTGAGAGGAAGGGTTGAACAATTCTAAAATAAGCCACTTACTGCTGTCCATGCATTTATTTTGCACCGGGCACAGAGCCATCCATCACAGATATCATGAGAAGGGATACCATAACAACCTATAAAACAATAGTATGGATCCATGCATTAGGTCTTTTGCATCTTTAATAAAATATTTCACATCTCAGGACTGAAATAATAAAATCAGGACGTCTGCCTACCATACTATTCTGAATCCATTGCTTAGAACAAAGCATAAGCAAGTCCATCTCAAAGATACTTTTGGTTCTCACACTTCGTAACTAATATATTAGTCCTAAGAAACATGAGAGTTTGAGTCTTACTGGTAACTAATAGTATCTCACAATAGTATCACAGAGAATACTGATAACTGGGGCAATAATAAAATTTCCAAACCTTCAAGTCTAGTCCTTCACTCAGTCAAAAACATTTCAAAATCTGGACCCCCAAACAAACAAGAAAACTAGATATGTGCTCTCCATGATACTGCATGAAACTGGAGAAAAAAGGATGATTATACCTACCCATGCTTTTACAAGAAGTGTGAGAAAGAATGATCTAACCATTAAGAATTGCAATAGTGATATGCAATAGATTTGACAGGTTACATAGAAGTGAGAAGTAAAGACTATGTGAAACACTGAAAAGCTTGATGAATTATAGATTCATTTACTTGCATGAACCCGTACACAGCATTTTGCACAAGAAATCAGAAGACTTGTTCCATCCTCCTCAAGGAAGACACTGGGTGGAGAATAGTCTATATTTTCTTCACTATAAATAAAACACATCTCTGGAATGAGGGGCTTAGTCTTTCCTCCTGACGTAACTACTTCATCAGATTTTGTCTCCCATCTAGCATCATTTTCTTCGTTGCTGCTATCTGGCTGAAAAGACACAACATTTCCAAATAAGTGAAAAACATGGAAAAGCTGCCCATCATTCGTTCTGGTCATTCAAATCCACAAACACCTGGTTACAGCCACTAACTTCTAACTTTCGTTCTTCCTTTGCTCTCTTTGACCAAACTATTAGCTTTGTAACAATGCTACTCCTCAGATGCCCATCCAGAGGCTAATCGGTAAGAACAAAAGAATATTCAGCATGTCTGGGAATATAATCTCTGTTGCAGAGTATAATCTCTGTTAAGCTCTGCCTCACCACAGAGTTTGAAAACAACAGAAGAGATAATCTGCCACATGTCACTAACTAAGAAAGGATAATATACCAAACAAAATCATCTCTTACCAAAATATATAAGAAATATGTTTAGTATTTATTAGAAACTATAATTAATTACCTTATAGATTTCATATTAGTATATTTCCCCAAATCTTAAAATTTTAGTTGAAATTTTATTAATTATTGGGAAATATACAGGCAGATAATGTTGTAGAAATAAAAATCAAGTTATTTTTTAAAAGTTAAAACACAGAAAGTTAATGACCAAAGTAAAACAAAAATAATGTTTGTCACTCACCAGGGCCACATTCAAAAACATGAAGTGAATAAAATATTTTCTCTATTAACAAAGGTCTGAAAATGTGGGCTATCACACATTTTCTTGCTCTGAAATTTCTGAATGAAATAGAGTTTACTTTTACACGGAACTTTAAGACAGATGTAATCTGGAATAAAATATTTCTGATTCTGTAAATGACAACATAATCCCAAATACAATGTTCATTTCATGTCAATATACTTTATAATATATTGTACCTTAAAATGGACCCTGTAGTGCCACCTTTACTAGATCCCTAAAGATCATTTCATTTGTGTTGGTGCTGAAGAATGTGGTCTTCCATGAGTTGAGATGCTATCAGCATAAGAGATACAGAATAAAATATCAAGCATCAAGTACAGCTGGATGATTAGGGTAAGCCAGACAATTTTTATTGAGTCTTGGCTACAACTTTTGCATGTTTCACACAGGAAGGTGAAGAGAGACATTTAACATTTGGGCCCAAAGCTGACATTTATATTATTTGAGAGTGATATTTTCAAACAAAAAACAGAGACTAAGTCTACGTTCTGTCTTGGCAAATTGCTATAATCTGTAAGCTTTAAGTTCTGTGTTTCTTGGTAAAAGGGGTAGAAAGGTTGGAAGTGCTCCTTCCCTGAAACAATATAAAATATTCAAAAAAGATAAAGTACTATCAGAAAAGTACCTCCAAAGGAGCACTTAAAAACTGTTTGTTATTATGTGAAGGCCATTAACTACAGAAAGATTCCTGTCTTCCTGTCTATGGGCATACTGAGCCTATGATGATTCACAGGTAACCTTGAGGGTGGACAGTCATGCAGAGCACACCACAGTGAGAAGGAACTTTGACAGCACCCCCCATTACCTTGTAGTATGGCTTGAGCAGAGTGCAGATGGCACAGTATGGCTCCATCTTGGCCACGGCTGCATTATACTCTTGCTCAGCCCCAAAGTTAGGGGATCTCGTCTGCCAAAGGTGGATAAGTGGCTTTGCCCAACACTCTGTTTCTTCCACTTCCTCCTCAATCGATGGAACCTCAGGCAATTCTTAAGGAAGAAGGCATGAAGACACAGTGAGCATGGGAACCAGGGAAAACAATAACCCTGGTTATAAAAGAAACAAACATTCCGAAGTACCTATGATATCAATTCCAGACACCAAACCTATTTTGTCATTCAAATGCATTGAGAGAAATAGAATGAAGGGAGTTTCCTTCTCATCCTCCTCAACCTGCAAAGACTACAACAGATCTCATGACCAGATGCCACCCACTCTATGTAACATTCCCCATTCCTGCCAGGAATAAACTGCTCTCTCCTTTCAACCTCACTATTTCTGTATTTCTTCCACTAGCATAAGATCTCTCATCATAAAGAAGGAAAAAAGTGTATGTGTGTGAAATTATCTTCTAGTTACCAGGGGAATTCACTCTCCCAGCAACTGCTTCACCAATACCTTCACTTTCTTCACCTAACATAGTACATGGCTCAATAAAAGTTTAACTAGACTTCATTTAATTAACTTTTGGGTTCAAAAATGTATGACAATTAACATTCACAGAGAACCTACAATGTACCAAGCAATGTACTAGCATTACATGGATATAAAAGATAATCCCTAGCCAAATCTTCTTATTTATTCTGCACAATGCCCCTCAAAAGTCAAATCCTACGTATATATGTCTGTTAACACTAAAGGAGCAGAGATCTACTCCATAAGAATACCACTTTACAAACTCTTACAGAGCACCAGAAAAATATAGGAAGACATAACATGTTAGAAAAAAATTCCTCATGACTATACCATGGGACAGTATACCAGGGCAAGTGGCAGCAACGAAAGCTCGATACAGTGGTCAATGTCTAAAATACCTCACCAGTAGCTATCATAGTCTTACAAATGGATACTGTAGACCAGTTGTCCTTAACTCCAAAGCACTGGTGAGCCAGTGTTCCAGCCATTGCCATGTTGACTTACCTGTCATAGAAAAAGTCAATTCAGATTTGTTACGATGGAAAAGAGGGAAGGACTGAATGAGACTAAAATTCAAAAGATCTCAAATGCCAAGTGAAGCAAAAAGGAGTGATCCTGTTTCCATATTGGCGACATCATCATTACTATCATTATTGTTAATTTTTTTTTACATTAGAAAATGCTTGGTACTCAGCTACAGGCAGAGTGTTTGAAAATCTTTGTCTATATTTTCAATGAAGTAATCTGACTCTAAATGTAAACTTGTTCCACACTCAGTTCCCTACATTACAAAATAGAAGACTCACTGTGAACACTAACAGTTGACGAATGAAAAGATTGGAGTGAAAAGTTAATCAGGAACTGTAAATACTACTAAGTCCTTAACTCACAGGCTAGTATCTCCTATATATACACAATATGGGATCATGGAAAAAAAAATCCTTGGGAATGAATAACTGTTGTTACATAGTGTGGCTCACAATAATTTCATTGCATCATTTGCTTTATTAGAAAAAACTGAATTACACAAGATAATTGAATTCCTTACCCCAGGGGTTGTTCCTCAGTTAATATGTGAAATGCCCAAAATATTTTCAGGGATAGAGGAAATACATATTAATTCCTAAAAGCCTAAAGATAATGAAAAAGAAGTAGGAGGAGGGACAATTCCTGAGCACGAAGCCATGGACTAAGTGGGCTGGGCATAGTTCTGC
Organism: Daubentonia madagascariensis; assembly: GCA_023783475.1. Lineage (NCBI taxonomy): Eukaryota > Metazoa > Chordata > Mammalia > Primates > Daubentoniidae > Daubentonia > Daubentonia madagascariensis. The sequence continues at coordinate 10,092,311 of JAKFHU010000747.1, read as the reverse complement.
CAGCCCCTCCAATTCCACTCCTACGGCAAGGCTAGGCCTAGCATGGTCTGATGACAATTAATACCCTGTCCTCAAACTTTCTCACCACTGACCTGGTAGACGACCCTGCTCTACACTTGCCATTCCCTAAAGATGAAGGCGTACTCTGGCTGGAAGAGCATTTGTCTTCTGCTTGGATGTTCTCCTGGCCAGAGCATGCACTGAACACCATCACTATGTAATCCTGCAAATTAAAAGCAGCATGGCAGCAGCACTGTGCAGTACCAAGAACAAGGGGACTGGCTGTCCAGAGACCAAGCACTGAATGCCAACCCTTTGATGCAGAAGGGCTGAATAGATCTTCACATGGAGATAATTTCTTCTTCACCTCCTTTGGGGTTTATTTTTTCTGTTTTTATTAAAATGAAATAGTAGGCCAGGCGCGGTGACTCATGCCTGTAATCCTAGCACTTTGTGGGGCCCATGCAGGAGGATTGCTTGAGGCCAGGAGTTTGAGACCAGCCGGAGCAACACAGCGAGATCCCATCTCTACAAAAAATTTTAAAAATTAGGGAGGTGTGGTGGCGCACACCTGTAGTCCCAAACTACTCTGGAGGCTGAGGCAGGAGGATTGCTTGAGCCCAGGAGTTTGAGGTTGTAGTGAGCTATGATGACACCACTATACTCTAGCTGGGTGAGACTCTGTCTCAATCAATCAATCAATCAATTTAAAGAATAAAATGAAATAGTAAATGTAAAACTTCTTTTTAAATTCTAAAGTGATACAGTTTTCTGAAAATTCTCTGTGATACATAAATGTACATATTATATAAAATCCATTTAATCATCTTATTTTCCTTTGATTTATTTGTCAATGTGATGTGGTGGTGGGGGACAGCATTTAATCATAAGTATGATGATGGCTATTCAGATTGTAATATAGCTGAAAAGTAAAAAATATTAGTACATTATTGAAAATAGATATTTTGTCCTGCTGAAATTTCCTCATAAAATTCTTCATTCTTCCCCCATCTCCAAGAATTCATGCTTACCCTTGAACCATGCCACTATACAAGCATAGACTAACACTAACCATTGGTGTGGCCTTTCCCAGATTTATGATATTCATACAACTAGAAAGCTCAATCCTTTAGGGATCCAAGAATGTTCTACGGGGAAAAAAGATCCTTCAAGATATCTTAATACTCTCATGATCACATAATTCTAAATAAAAACTCTCCCTTTTCAGCCCCACACATTCCTCTACTCCTCTTCCAGGTTTCTCTTCAGTGTACCTTCATCAGCTTACTTTTTTGAAACACACCTGTAAACTTCCAATATCCAGAAGAGGAAAAATGTTTTTTCCACCTTAAGCTTTTAAATTTTTTGATGATTTAGCATCACTATTCTGGGAATTTCCCCTTTTCCCCTCTTCAACTACAGTTGACTAATGAACCTCTTTAGCAATGCAACTTTTTCTTGGACTGTCATGACTTGTCTCTGCTTCTCGAGTGCACTTGCAACATCACTAGTGGCACTTCTATGGGTCCCACGGTGTCATTCAAAGTTCAAGGTATTGCACTTAGTACGATGAAAAATACGCAAGAACCGCAAGAGATCACGTTTTACCACGATACACAATTTAGTGGAGAGACAAACTGCTTGCAAGATAAGTGGACACTCACAACACTGGAGCTCACCACAACAGCAAAAGGAGGTGGCTACAACATTATTATAGTAGTACAGTACAGACTACAGTCAATTTTATGCATTTATGATGTCATACTTCATCTTTACATTTGTTTACATTTCTCTTGACACCTAATGACACCACATACGGTGTGTGTTTGTGTAACATTTGACAAATTCTAACTTTTCATAATAGATTTATGTATACTTTATGGTAGTAAATAATAAAATAGACTAGCACCTACATACATATTATGCACACATGATATTCCCAAATTTTTCTTAATTTTTTCACTATTTCTAGGCTACATGGTTCATCTGTGAGTTTTTTAAATTGTCCCAAATCTGCCCCAAAATTTCCAATATATTTATTGAAAATAAATTCACATATAAGTGGACCTGCAAAGTTCAAATCTGTGATGTCTATGAGTCAACTGTAATTGATAAGTAACAGCAGTTCTCAAAGTATGATCTGTGGAATCCAGGAGATGCACGATCCTGTTTCATGACATTTGTATGGTCAAAACTACTTCCATAATAACACAAAGATGTTATTTGTCTATATTACTCTGTTGACATTTTAATGGTGACAGAAAAGCAGTGCAGGGTAAAACTGTTGATGCCTCAGCAGGTATCAAGGCAGTGGCACCAAGCAGTCATATTCTTTCTTAACTACCATACTTACAGAGAAAAAAAAAGCCAATTTCACTTAACAATGTCCTTGATGGGAAACACAAAGTATTGATTTTATTAAATCTATGGCAAAAACAGATGTATGCATAAAGTACTTCTGTGCACACTGAAGTTCGGTGGTTGTCTTAAGGAAAAGCACTTGTGCAATTAATTGAATTGCAGGTTGAATTACCTGCCTTTTCCATGGAACATAATTTGTACTGGAAAAAATGATTAAAAGATTATGGTAGTTTCAGTCTTGGGTGTCTGGCAGGAATTTTCCTGAAAACGTACAAAGAAAACCTGTCATTTCAAGAAAAACAATTAAGAGTGTTTGCTGACAACGATAAAATTCAAGCTTAAAAGTCAATATTAAAATTCTGGAAAACGTGTATCATTATTGTGAGCCTGAAAGCTTGACAATGCTTAAATCTGTCTCTGATCAGATTGATGATGATAATAACAAATGTAATTATTTACAGTATGCAATGAGATGTGTCAACACCTAAAGATCTGGATAACTCAGATCTTTGCTTACTAATGCATATTAAAAAATCATACATGAGTTAAAAAGCCACTCAAAATGAAAAAGAGACCACCAAGCACAGTGGCCTGTGCCTGTTATCCCATCTACTCAGGAGGCTAAGTCGGGAAGATCACTTGCGGCTAGGTGTTCAAGACCAACATGGGCAACATAACAAGACACCATCTCTTTAAAAAAAAAAAAAAAGCAAGATAGAACAATGAATTTTTAGCTTCATAAAGTAAGCTAATAACTGAAATTGTGTATCCTTTGACCAAAATCTCCCCAATATTCAAACACCTACCTGCACCTGCAGCCCCTGGTAACCACCGTTCTACTCACTGCTTCTACTAGTTCAACTTTTTGAGATTCCAATATAAGTGAGATCTTGTGGTGTTTTGTCTTTCTGTTCCTAGCTTAATCCATTTGACATAATGTCTGCCAAGTTCATCCAAATTGTAGCAAATGATACAGGATTTCCTTTTTTTTTTTAAAGGTTAAACAGTATCCTATTGTGTATATATTCCATATTTTCTTTATCCATTCATCCACTGTTAGACACTTAGGTTGATTCCATATAGTGGCTATTGTGAACAATGCTACAATGAACATGGTATTGTAGATATCTCTTTGATATACTAATGTCATTTCTCATATATCATTTGAACATACACCCAGAAGTGAGATTTCTTGATTAAAGGATAGAACAATTTTTAATTTTTTGAAGAATCTCCATACTGCTATCCATAATGGCCGTACTAATTTACATTCTCACCAACAGCTTATGAGACTTCCCTTTTTTTCACACCCTCACCAACACTTCTTGTCTTTCTGATAGTTGCCATTCTAAAAGAGATGAGATGTATGGTTTTCATTTGCATTTCCATAATGATTAGTGATGTTGTGCATTTTTTCACATACCTGTTGGCCACTTGTATGTCTTCTTCCGAGAAACACCTATTCAGGTCCTTCGCCCAATTTGTAATCCAGTTATGTTTGCTTGTTATTGAGTTGAGTTCTTTACATATTTGGGATATTAGCACCTTATCAGAGACACAGTTTGTAAATATTGTCTCTTCACTCAGTTAATTTTTTCCTTTGTTGTACACAAGCATTTTAGTTTGATATAATCCCATTTGTCTAATTTTTGCTTCTGTTGCCTGTGCTTTGGGGGTCATTTCCAAAAAATCACTCTCCAGATCAATGTAATGGAAATTTCCCCCTATGTTTTCTTCTAATGTTTTACAGTTTCAGGTGTTACTTTTAAGTCTTTAATCCATTTTGAGTTGATTTGTATATATGTTATGAGATGATGGTCTAATTTCATTCTCTGCAGACAGATATTCAATTTTACCAACACCACTTATTGAAAAGACTGTCCAAGACTGTCCCTTCCCCATTGTGTCTTCCTGGCAACACTGTCAAAAATCAATCATCTGTAAATGTGTGGATTTATTTCTTGGCCCTCTATTCTGTTCCATTTGCCTGTGTGTCTTGGTCATGTCACTACAACGCTATTTTGATTACTATAGCTTTGTAGTAGATTCTGAAATCAGGTGGTATGATGTCTCTACCTTTTTTCTGTTTGTTTGTTTTGCTCAAGGTTGCTTTGGCTATTTGGGGTCTTTTATGGTCAAATTTTAAGATTGTTTTTTCTATTTCTGTAAAAGATGCCATTGGAATTTTAATAGGGATTGGATTGAATATGTAGGTTGCTTGGGGTACTACGGAAATTTTAACAATATCAATTCTTCTAATCCACGAATATGGGATATCTTTCCCTTTATTTACATCTTTTTCAATTTCTTTCATCAATATTTTATAGTTTTCAGTATACAGATATTTCAGCTCCTTGGTTAAATCTATTCCTAAGTATTTTATTCTTTTTTGATGCTACTGCAAATGGGATTGTTCTCTTGACTTATTTTTCAGAGGGTTCATTGTTAGTTTATAGATATGCTACTGACTTTTGTATGTTGATTTTGTAAACTGCATGTTTACTGAATTTACTAGTTCTTAGAGATTTCTGGTGGTGTCTTTAGCAGTTTCTATATATAAGATCACGTCATCTGGAAAAAGAGACAATTTAACTTCTTCCTTTCCCAATTGGATGTCTTTTATTTCTTTCTCTTGTCAAATTGCTCTAAAGCTTCTAGTACTGTATTGAATAGAAGTGACAAGAGTGGGAATTCTTGTCTTGTTCCTGATCTTAGAAGAAAAGCTTTCATCTTTTCACTGTTGACTATACTGTTATCTGTGGGTTTGTTGTATATGGCCTTTGTTGTGTTAAGGTATTTTTATCATGAAAGGATGTTGACATTGTGTCAAATGCTTTTTCTGAATCTATTGAGATAATCCTATGGTTTGGGCGTTTCACTCTTTTCTTGCAGTGTCCTTGCCTGGCTTTGGCATTAGGGTATTGGTGGCCTCATAAACTGAGTGTGGAACTATTCCCTCCTCTTCAATTTTTTGGAAGGGTCTGAGAAGGATTGGCCTTGGTTGTTTAACTTGTTTAGTAGTATTCAGCAGTAAAGCCATCAGGTTCAGGACTTTTCTTTAATAAGAGACTCTTTATTCCTGATTCAGTCTCCCTACTTGTTTTTGGTCTGTTCAGATTTTCTATTTTTTCATATTTCAATGTTGGTATGTTGTATGTGTGTAAGAATTTATCCATTGCTTCTAGGTTATCCAATTTGTTGGTATATAATAATCTAGAGTAGTCTTTTATGACTCTTCTTATTTCTGTGGTTTCAGTTGTAATGTCTCCTCTTTTACTTCTGATTTTTAAAATTTGAGTCTTCTTTTTTTCTTAATCTAGCTAAAGGTTTGCTGATTTTTGTTTATCGTGTCAAAAACAAAACTCTTCATTTTGTTCATCTTACCTCTATTTCATTAATTTCTGCTCTGATCTTTATTATTTCCTTCCTCTACTAGGGTTTAGTTTCTTCTTCTTTCTCTAGCTTTTTGAGGGGTAATAGTAGGTTGAGATCTTTGTTTTGGGTGTAGGCATTTAGGCTATAAACTTTCTTCTTAGAACTGCTTTTGCTGTTTCCAATTTCATTTGTCTTATTCTATCACCTTGTTGATGTGTCTCATTTTTTATGGTTTGAGAAAAATCATTATTTTTTATGAAAATGTAAATTTATGCATTTATTATTGCTACTTTTAAATGAATTAATATATTTTAAATTTTTCCTGTTTTAATTTCCAGTAAGTAAGTATCAATAAGATAAACCCCCAAAAAAGAAAATAAAAGAAACCTCTTTAGGGTCTTCAAAAGAGTTAAGAACATAAGAGTTCCTGAGACCAAAAAGATTGAGAACCACTGACATATACACGTCCATTTTCTTCTAAAAGTGTTAGTATCACAGAGTCACTGCTGAACAATACAGGTCTAAAAAAACTGGTGTAGACTGTGCTCTTACAACCATGCAAGAATTTCATAATCTACCTTCCTTAATCAACCTGCAATCCTTAAGCAAAAAGAAAACAAGAGTCAATACTGCAGAAAGGACTCCTTTCCTCTAGGTTCTTTCATTAATGTCTGCAAGGCTTACCAGACATTGAAGGAAAAAAGATACTATGCCAATAGCACTTAATTTTTTTCTTCCTCAGGGAGGCTCTTACTCCATGGTGGAAACCTAGATTCCTAGACTGTTACATGTACAACAACACTGCCATAACCCTGTAGCAAGTAACATACACTCAAGAAAAACAAGAGCCTAAACACAAAGTATTAGGTTACTAAGTATGAAATTTCTGATTTCCTTAAGTATTAAGTTTGACAGTTGATATCTCTGACATTTCACTTTCACACTCCCTCTTTTATTTTTATCCTCATTCTTTCAAATGCAGTTTGCCTTGTGATTACCTTTCAAATTTATTTTTACAGCAATTTTTTGTGGAACCATGGATAAGTCAAAAAGTCTTGTTATTTTCAAGTATGAGTTCTGCTGTGGAACCAATGCCGTGCAAACAGCTCAAAATATCTATGAAGTGTTCGGGAAGGATGTGGCTAATGAACTCACAGTATGTTGATGGCTTGCAAAGTTCTCTTCTAGTGATTTTAATCTTCAAAATGAGCCACATGGGCAACCTGAGACCAAGGTGAAAGCTACAGTGGAAGCGAGTCCATCTCAACTTACCATCTCAACTTACGCGTGAATTAGCAACAAGGTTTGATGTTACTATTCCAACAATATTGGAACATTTGAAACAAATCGGCAAGATAAAGAAGCTGGATAGATGGGTACCACATGAATTATACAAGCGTCAGTAGAGACATCGTCTCGAAGCTTGCCTTTCTTTGCTGTCACGACATAAAGGCAAACCATTTCTACAACATATTGTTACCAGTGATGAAAAATGGATTCTTTTTGAAAACTACAAGCCTTCGGCACAATGGTTGGGTAAAGATGAAGTGACAAAACACAGTCCAAAACTGAATATTCATCAAATAAAGCTAACGGTGTCTGTTTGGTGGTCCAGCACTGGTGTTATCCACTACAGCTTCATGAAGCCAAGCCAGTCGATTACAGCGGCTGTCTATTGCAACTAACTGGACGGAAAGATCAGGATGCTTGTGATTAAGCAGCCAAGACTGATCAATAGAATCAGGCCAATCCTCTTGCAAGACCACATGTCACACAAACAACGCTGCTCAAACTACAGAGGCTGGACTTGGAAACTCCCTGTCATCCACCGTATTCACCAGACCTTGCACCAACTGACTAGCACTTCTTCCAGGCTTTGGACCACTTCTTGCAAGGAAAAATATTCAATTCTCAACAAGCTGTGGAAAACACCTTTTGCGATTTCATTGCACTTGCTCTCCAGGCTTCTTTGCTGCTGGCATAAACAAGCTACCATTAAAATGGCAAAACTGTGTCAATAGTTTAGGTGCATAGTTTGATTAATTATACTGCTTTTTGTTTGAGATAAAATAAACTACACTTTTGATTCGAAATCGGACATTTCATATTTAATGACCTAATAGTTCCTAAAGTCTGCAGAAGCCCTTCTGAATTCACAGAAGCCCATTATACCAGGCTCCATGTTGTCAGGAACTTTTTCCTGAATAAGGAAACATAAGCAATACTTCAAGGGGCTATATCCTATGAAAAAGGACCAGCCCCCCTAAAAAACATTACTGTGGGGTGGAATAGGGAAAATAGACATTATCTTAGGTAAATATATTAAAGTAACCTGTTGAAAATACTGCCATCATACCAGTAACATCTTCAATAGCTTTCAAATCTTTTAATTGCCATATCAATAGAAACAATAAACTGTTTATTTTATAAAAGAATTTGCCCATAGGATCAAACACTAAACTCATAGATCATATACACAATAGACTGAAATTGTTGTTTTATAGTAGTATTAAAAATATCCTTTCTCATTTAGACCCAGGAAACCAATTATTGCCTCTTACTCTGAATATTTCTAGCAGAATTAAAAGTTCGTGGACACAGGTAGTAGAAATAGAAATGTACACAGAACCTAATAATAGTGCTCAAGAAGATATGAGTTACAACAAAAATATTTGATTTATATATGTGACAGCTGGGTACCAAGAGGCTGACAACAACTTCTGCCCCTACAATTACTTATAGCTAAAATCACAGTAATTAGCCACTCACAGACAGCCTGCTTACAAGCTTCCTTCATGCTTCCCAAGGTATCTAAAATGCATCTCCAAAACTATCCTCCCTCCTTGCTATGCAAATCATGCCCACGCTCTCCTCAGGACCATAAACAATTAGGTTTTTCAAAAGTCTCAAGGGGACTAGTATTTTTGCCTAATCATTGAGGTACTCATGGGAAACACTCAGTCCGATAGGTCACTGAGTGAGGAACAGGAAGCCCCCAAAAGGGGCAGGGGGGCCTCCTCAGTAAATCCTAAAAACACTCTGGTTCTGAAAAGAAAATCAGGCTTGCTGCAATTCTCTTTGAGAATCTTAACATGTTCAGAAAATCTTCAAATATTTCTACTTATTCTAATTTAAACTATTTCCACAAATTAATAAAATTCCCCAACGTGAGTTGAGGTCACACTTGAGAAGTTGATCTTCGGAATTGTGTAGATACACACTTTTTAATTTAATGATAAAGTATTTATTGTTAGTTGCTTTCTATGTAAATCAATTTACACTGCTTTTCATACCAAACCATATATGTAACTTATATAAAATAAAGTCACACTGGAAAAATACATATTTAAATATATAAAAATATATAAAATTATATTAAAAATATATTTTTTAAATATTAGTTCAAGTGATACAAAACTACTCTGAGGTAAGCATGGATATAAGAGTAGAGCTCTAGTAGAATAAATTAAGTTAATGCTTCACTCATGCAATCTATATGGGTTTGGTTTGGTTATGATTCTAAACCTCAGTTTCTCAATCTGCAAAATGAGCACAACATTACTAAATTTCAGGGTTTCCCAACAGGTTATATGAGATACCAGCCATAAAGCTTTTACTCACTGGTATGCGCAACCCAGGGCTTCAGTGGATGATGTTTCCTTCCCCGCTGGGTCTCCAGCACAATCTTTCCAAAGGGCATCCAGAAAATTACTTAAAATGTATGCCGTAAACAATAGACTTTTAAAATGATAACACAGATTGGAATTGTCAAAGCCAGTCTAGACAGATACTCAGTTATCTCCTGTATATAAATATTTCCATCAAAAGGCTTAATCCTTATAAATGGAAAAAAATGCCTTTATTCTCCTATTCAGTCAAAAACATCACTGAGTATTGTCTATTATGATGAAAACAATGTCCTTTATGTAAGTATCCAAAAGAGAGTATTCTTTAAAAAATATACAAATAAATTATGGCAGGACCATATTATGCAGGCATTAAAAACAGTGCTTTTGAAGAATATTAACAAAATATAATACAATATGAATGCATTATATAACATGTGATATTAAGTGAATATAATATTATAACAACAGAGGAAAAACGAGAACATAAAACCGTGTACAGAGAATGATGTCAATTCTATAAAAAAAAATACTAAATTCTGGAATAACGGGGATTTTTAAGTTTATATAATTATAAAAATATGCAATCTTTAAAGTTAAAAAAAACTACAGTCAGAATGATATCAGGCAGGAATTATGAATTGGGGGAAACATTACCTGAAGAATAGACTTATAACAGATTTATTCACTCTCTCAGTATAGTCTCTTTGAACAAATTTTGCTAACAAAGTGTAAGTGGATTTCTCTTAAAAAAAAAAACATTTGGGCCATTTTTGGAAGGTCTGCTGCCAGCACTTACTGATGGAATCCAGCAGATGAGAAAAGCTATTGACTCCACTACAGTACAATTTTCCTTTGCCAATCACCACAATGATTTTGCTGCTTGGGGTTATGATCCAGTGATATGTTTTGGCTGGTACAGCACCATTCTCTGCTATGAAGAGCACAGCAGCATCTGTTATGTTTCAGGTACTTGAGCAAAATCTCAGTCCTGGGAGGCATTATATATGGTTTCAAACAACCTGAAAGAAATGGGGGTGGGGAGGGGGGGCATTGAGAGGAACAGGTGGGGCAGTGGGCAGATGTGCAGAGGTGAGGGCAGGAATGAGTTACTCAAAAAAGCAAAGAAGATTCAAAGTTGGGAACTTGATTATTCCTATACTGAATCCTGTATGCAAACTATTTTTCAGTGATTTTTTTGAATTGCTGACTTTCAAAGGTTTATACAGGTGTGTTCAAAAATACAAAAAGAAAAAATTACAGGACTTTTAGGTATGATTTTACCGGAAAGTGGTGACATTGAGTAAAAATTAAATTCTGAATAACATTTCCCCTAAAATGTTAACGTAATAATGGAGAACAGAGAATTCTAAAGTTTTAGGTCTAAAGCACTTAAAAAATTAAATGGATGGATATAGTATTATTCTTTATGCATTACCTTTCAATAACACAGATATCCAAAATGTTTCAAAAGGATACATTCCAATTGACTCAATATACACTTAAAGAAAAGAAACACTCCAAAGAACACACCTTCAAAATTGCAATTACCTAAAAATGCCCTGATAATTAGGGTACCTCCGGGGAGGTGGGTTTCATGGGGGATCTTTGGCATTACTGGTATTACATAAGTTTCTTAAAGAACATTAGCTCATATTTCATATATGTATATATTCTTACAATACACATGATGAAAACAAGAAATATTGGGATGCTGATCTACTCTACTAACAAAGACGTCTGGCTCATAGAAATGTTTATATGCGCTCACTTCCACTTTTTAAATCAGTACTCTGGCTATTATAGGGGTTGTTAGTGTGATGAAGTATAAAGAGTGCAACTTTAGAACTGAACAGATAGTATACAGAGCCTGTTATCTACCACTTACCAGACTTGTGGTCTTGGGGAAGTGAATTAATGTGTATATGAGCTTCAGTTTCCTCATCAATAAAAATGAGGCTAACACCTGGGCAAACTGGACAGCCACATGTAGAAGACTGAAACTAGATCCACACCTCTCACCTCTCACAAAAATCAACTCACGGTGGATGACAGGCTTAAACCTAAGACATGAAACCATAAGAATTCTAGAAGAAAACATTGGAAAAACTCTTACAGACATTGGCCTAGGCAAAGAATTTATGAAGAAGACCCCTAAAGCAATCACAGCAGCAACAAAAATAAATAAATAAATGGGACCCGTTCAAATTAAAAAGCTTCTGCACAGCCAAGGAAACTATCATTAGAGCAGACAGACAACCTACACAATGGGAGAAAATATTTGCATGTTACACATCTGATAAAGGAATGATAACCAGAATGAATACACAACTTAGGAAAATCAACAAGAAAAAAATCAAACAACCCCATTAAAAAGCAGGCAAAGGACATGAACAGAAACTTTTCAAAAGAAGACAGAATAATGACCAGCAAACACATAAAAAACTGCTCAACTTCTCATCAGGGAAATGCAAATCAAAACCACAATGAGATATCACTAACTTCAGTGAGATTGGCTTACATCAAAAAGTCCCAAAACAACAAATGTTGGCATGGATTCGGAGAGATAGAAACATTCATACACTGCTGGTGGGACTGCAAATTAGTACAACCTCTATGGAAAGTAATATGGAGATACCTCAAAGAACTAAATGTAGAACTACCATTTGATCCAGCAATCCCACTACTGCATATTTACCCAAAGGAAAAAAAGACATTCTATAATAAAGACACCTGTACTCGAATGTATGTAGCAGAACAATTCACAATTGCAAAGATGTGGAAATAACCCAAGTGCCCATTAATCCACGAGTGGATTAATAAAATGTGGTATATGTATACCATGGAGTACTACTCAGCCGTAAAAGACAATGGTGAATTAATTCTTCTGGTATCATCCTGGATGGAGCTAGAGCCCATTATTCAAAGCAAAGTATCACAAGAATGGAAAAACAAACACCACTGGTACTCACCATCAAATTGGTACTAACTGATCAATACTTATGTGCCCACATGGAAATAATATTCATTGCGGGTCAGGCAGATGGGAGGGGGGAAGGGGAAACTCACACCTAATGGGTGTGGGGTGCATTGTTTGTGGGATAGGCACGATTGTAGCTCTGACTTGGGCAGTACATAAGCAATATATGTAACCAAAGTGTTTGTACGCCCATAATATTCTGAAATTTAAAAATTAAAAAAAAATGAGGCCAGCACCATCCATCTTAAGAATTGTAAGTAATGATTACTAATAGTGTATACAAATAGGATGGAACCAGCACAGTAAATTCTCATTATAGTGGGGATGTATTAATAGAAAAGCAAAATCCTAGAAAAGAGTTGGCATATCTTTGAGAAACTAGCTGAAACATGGCAACAAAAGAAACTTATTCTGAACATCAAATCAAAGACAGGTGAAAATGGCAAAAAATTTATATGATCTGAAGAGAAAGTAGAGTATTATACATTTCAAAATTGCTAACAATAAAATTCAAATGTTCTCACCACCAAAAAATGCTAACTAGTTGAGGTGATAGATATGTTAATTAACTTGCTTTAATTAATCCACATTATATTCATAGATTATAACATCACTCCATAGATTGATAAAATTATACACTGTCAATTTATAATAAAAAATCCATAGATAGATGAAAGACTGAGCATATAAAACTCAAAGTATCCTAGGAAATATGACACATTCTGTAAATAAGAAATTAAAACAAACAGCCCTTTCCCTTCAAGAAGTTCAAAACTTCCCATGGGAGAAATCTTCAGTTTCTCAAGCTAGTTCATTACCAGCATCTATAATACTAAGTCAAAAAATGGCAAAACAAGATCTACAAGCAAAATACTACTAGCATGATGTAATCTACCTGCAAAAAAAATCTCTTCGCGAAAAAAGTCAGCTCTGGTCATCTCTGTAAAGGGCAGAAGGATCCTTTGACATTTAAGAACCGACAGGGTTATCACCCGGCAGATCACACAAAACAGTTGCTAAGGAGAGAACTTCAGGCAGGGCGGCCACTACGCCAACTGCTACGGAAACAACAGCATGCACTATTCAGAAGAACACACAGGAATAAGAAGAGGACAAGGCTGCAAATGTCCATTCTCTCATTCCACATCAAATTCACTACATGATCCTATCTGCTCTGTTTCATGCCAGACTCACTCTCTTCTTGGGGTCTTTGCACTTACCGTTTTCTCCCAAGGAGATTCATAACCCAGATCCTTGGCCTAACTCACTTGAAGCCATTAAGAAATTTACGTCCTCAAGAAAAGGACAACTGTAGAAATATTTATGTAATGTTCAAACATATTCACATATCATAGCTAACCTTTTCTACTTAAAATTCTATTTTTTAAAAGCACAACAAAAAATCCCTGCACTTTTTGATCGAAAATGTTTCAAGAACTTTTCCAAGAAAACAAAGAATACAAACACTAAAACAATAGAATATCAGTGCAGAATTTAGAGGTTCATTTGACAGGTATAAAAAAATCGTTACCTCGCCATCTCCCTAAAACCTGGAAACCTAAGAACTCAAAAGAGAAAAAGAGTAAAATAACTCTACATAGAATGAAAATGGTGATAAGGTGAGCCACTTTCTAACCACTCACTAGCTGGAAGCTTTGGACATGTTACTCAACCTCTCAAATGTGGAAAGTGCCTTCCTAACATCCACAAGCAAGGTGCCCGAATGTCAGCCTACAGAACATTGCCTGCTCAGAACTAAGTTTTCATTGGTTAGCGGCAAAACAAAGAAAGTGAAGATCATAAAGTAATTATAAAATTAAATTTTAAAATAGACATAAATTTCCATGCTTATTCTCCATCTTCAGAGATAGTTTCACAACCAAACAAAAGATGGAAATAACAATGCAGAAAATGTGTTTTAAAATATGGGATAATTCAGTGGCCTCTATGGTTAAGAAATCTGTGTGTCGGGGAAAGGGATTTGTACAAGTTTAAGGAAATTTAAAATAACACATTTGAGTTCTATGAAATTTCAGTTTTCATAGAATAAAAAAAATTATCAAATATTGGCAATTTCATACATATTAACTTAATAGAATCATTTATTTTTTCTGAAGAAGGGACTGAACCATGCAATTGTAGTATCAAAATCTGTTCCTGAGATATCGTCTACAAGAGCAATAAGGAATGCATGAAGTCAAAAGAATCAAAGTCTTGACTGACATTTTATAATCCCCACATTTTCAGCATATTCAGACACCTGATCATAAGACTTCATGCCAACCATTGTTTAAAAAATTGAAGACTGAACACATCTGGCATTATCCTGGATGGAGCTAGAGCCCATTCTTCAAAGCGAAGTATCACAAGAATGGAAAAACAAGCACCACTGGTACTCATCATCAAATTGGTACTAACTGTTCAATACTTATGTCACACAAGGAAATAATATTCATCAGGGGTTGGGCAGGTGGGAGGGGGGTGGAGGGGATGGGAAATCTCACCCCTAATGGGTGTGGGGCGCACTGTCTGGGGGATATTCACGAATGTAGCTCTGATTTAGGCAGTGCATAGGCAATATATGTAACCAAAGTGTTTGCACCCCCATAATATTCTGAAATTTAAAAAAAGTTTCAAGACTGAATGTAAAAACTACAGAAAGCAATGGCATAAGTTATGAAGCTAGCATTTTTGTCTCTAATTCAATCAAAACCTAATCAAGCCACTAGCATAATAAGAGCAATGTGGTTTTGATTTTTATTCCCCATATTACAGTAAAAAATCAATGCCATTGGGACGTCCAATAATATTTACTGACAGAGAACTCAAGCTAAGCTGAGAATACCCAACTATTATTACAAACTTGAGTGCTAAATATAATATCCCTTCAATCTGAGTGCCAAAAACATCTAATGTTTTATGTCCACATAACGCATGAAAACATTGGCTGTGACCTATCAACAAACATTCCAAGCCAATCTACTTAGTAATCTGCTGAATTTGCTGTTTTATTGCTTAAACGGACAGAACTATAACTATGCTTGTTATGAAAGTATAATATTAACTCAAGCTATCAAGAATTGATGAAACAAAGAGAAGAGACCATTATGTAAAAATTAGTAACATTTGGAGCATGACACGTAGCAGTCATAAAACAGCATTTGGTTTTCAAAATTGGCAGCGAAATGAACTTTTTACAGAGGGAAAACACTGTTGAAAAGGGACATGCCCATACTTCACTATTTTCACCCTCTACGAAAGGCTACAAGGGGCCAGGATTGTATAGTACCTTCTCCTACTAACGTTTTCTTTTAATCAGAATTTCAGAGTTTCAATGAAACTTTGGATAACTAATCCACCTATTTTATTATAAAGATGAGTAAACATCTGAGATGAGCCTTAGAGAGAGATTACATGACATAGTTCTATGAGGCCATATAGCATTTAACAGCCAAAGTGAATACAGAAGCCAGGTCTCAGCCTGCCCACCATAAAACAGAGTCCAGTGCCCAGTAGCAGCCATCAAAACAAATGAATGCTTTTAATATTCAAAGCAATATTTGGATTTAATACTGAAAATAACATTTATAACATCTGAGTCAAAAAAACATCATTTGGTCATTATATTTGGTCAATATATTCACTTAATCTTAAGATCCTTAAAATAAAAGAAATAAAAGAAATAAAATTAAGACTGGCAAATGTGGATCAATACAGTTAGAAGAGAGGGGGTTACAACCTGCCAGGAGGAGGATATAATTCTACTCCAAAACACTTATCTGCCAAAAGTAAACTCTAACAGCCAATTCTCAATTCTAATTCCATGAACTCTAATTCTATATCTAAATTCCAATTCTAAATAATGTCCTTTCATTCAAGGCACAATTGCAAAGCACCCAAGAGCCACCTTGTGTACTCATAGTACAAGTAGTAAAATGACTGGATGACACAGGGTAAAGTATTCAGAAAATACCACAGGAAATTTCAGGCAATACCAGAAAAAAACCAAAAAACTCTAATAATGTAAAATCAGTGGGCAGTTCTAGTCTTGGCAAAATACGATTAGTACCGGTTTACTATTCAATTGCATTACACAGAAAAACATTTGTGGAAGTAATCAAATTTTGTCAAACTGGGTATGAGATTTCACTTACTTAAATGTATACATTTTATTCTTCAAAACAACTGAAAATATAGGTTAAGTGGGTTAAAAAATGGTCAAACACCAAGAATGATCTCTAATTGAAGCAGCAATTTCCATCTCTTCTATCTCTATATTTAAATACTTAATCCATTACTAAATGAATTATTATATTAATATATAGAGACTTCCAAAAAAACATTACTGTAACACTGCCTGAAATGCACCCTTAATCTAACCCTCAAGGCATGCAGACATTACAGAGATAGGGATCAGCGGTCTAAGCTGTCTTTAATTTCAAAGAGATGCTTAACAGCTCATTAAAAAACTGCACTTGCTGAAGTGATGACTGATAAAGAGTTATTCGGACAATTCAGATTAGAAAACGTAAGAGTCATAACTAAGGCTTTTATGAATCTTGCCAATATTCAAAATTGTAGATTGGTCAGCTCTACACTTGCATAAATACATTACAGATGGGTATCTGCATCTTTCACTCCTTCTGTGATAATCATTCTTAAAATCATAAAATTATAGTTGAAGGGTTATAAGTAAAAATTTAGTCCAATGGCAATCAGCTTTTTTGAAAAGTAGCCCTCAACATATCAACACAAGCTATTTCAGAGGATAAAAAAATGCCCAAAACCCATGCATGAACTCATAGGATAGGAACCCTGATAAATCATGACCAAGCCTCACATTTTACATAGGAGGAAACTGAGGCCAGAGAAAAGACTTGCCCAAAGTCAAAAAACCTGTAAGACATAAAGTCAGGACTGCAGAATCTATTGTTCATTAGTCAACCAGAGGGTGGGATTTTGCAATTGCTTCTGTCAGATGGCCTAGAGGCATTAACAGCCAGCATGTATTTTCATTTTAAATGTGTGACTTGGAACAAGCGGTATAAATTTGACCACTCTTACAGATAGGAATTCTTAGGATAACTTTCTGTTCTATTCCATTACTCTTCCCCACCCAAGCCTAAGGTCCAGGCAAAAAATCTCTATTGTCCTTTTTCTGTGCCTATGGTTGGTTTTGCTTTCTGCTTTTTGTTTTTCCCAAATGTGCCAGTAAGTAAGAGCATAGGCTTTTTTTTTTTTTTAAGAGACAGGGTCTCACTATATTGCCCAGGTTGGCCTCAAACTCCAAGGGAGCCTCCCACAACAGCCTCCTGAGTAGCCAAGACTGCAGGCGTGTGCCACTGTGCCCAGTTTTTGGGTATAGGCATTAAAGAGTCCATCTCTGTGTGTTTGTGGGATTCTATGAGGTCCTAGTTCCAATCGGCCTACCTCCCTTCAGGTCTTGGCAAATTTCCCCTACACACAAAGCTTAGTTCTCCCTTACCAATCTAGAAATCATTTCTCTCTGAATCCCCTCTGGATATCCCTCATTTCTTGAAAGCTCAGCTATCATCCTCCCCATAATCACATTACAACAGCAACAACAAGCATTCATTCCATGCCAAACACTGTTCTTTCAACCCTTAAAACCATTCTGTGTGGCTGATCCTGCTACCATCCCTACTTTGTAAACAGAGGCACTGAATCACTGACCATGATTGTAGACTCGGAGAGACACGACCATATACGCTATTTTGCTTCCCCAGGCATGTATAAAGGTTGGTTGTTTCATTTTATCCATTATTTCTAATATTTTTATAACTAGAAGATTATCAGGTAACCTAGGTTCATCAAATTGACACTCCAAGTCTCTGTAAAATATTTTTTTCACTGAATATAAAAGAAACATTTATTATAGAAAATCTGAGAAACTATCAGCATACAGAAGAAAATTAAAATCACCTAGTAACAATCTTGTATATTTTCTTATAAATTTCCCAGTTAACATTCACACACTCCAAGAAAACACCACTGTCAGCACAAGTATGTTAACTGCAATCACCACTAGCAGAACTGGGAACCGCTGAGCAGAGTATCGATCTGTGGCAGCAAACGCCATGTTCATGAGGTCTCCTGTATGTTAGCAGGGCTTGCCCTTAGTTTACAGTTGCATTAGAAACACCATTAACCTCATCACGTAAACAAGGAGGTCGGGTGTACGTTAAGAACAAAAACAGTGAGTATACTGAAGTACTAGTAGGAAAAGTTGGATAATTTACATTGGAAACAGATGTGGAAAAATTTTCAAAAATAAAAAAATGTTAGGAAACAGACGCACACATGCCTGCAGGATGAAAACTTCAAAGAGCAAACAGTGAACCATGAAGGCAGTGGAACGATAGCAGGGATTGACACGTTCAGATGCTGATGTTAAATGTAGGTTGTCTATTAGCCTAATGTCAGTTCAGGAGAAGTTCTGGAACTTGTGTTGGCACAATTCAAGTTCTGCAGATGAAAACACTAGTCCGAAGAAGCACGCCATGGGTTCAAAAATTTGTGAATATGAATGACATCAAAATGGGTAGGAAGACAGCAAATACAGATACAAAAGCTGCAAAGGTACAGGTTAAATGCTTTCTAAAATCACCAAAAGAGAATTCCTTGCTTCCAAATAATCTGACTGTAAATAAACCTAGGTGAAGTATATTTTATCATGTAACCTAATATTAGAAGCATTATCCCCAGAGTGTTAAATATGGTACTTTGAAAGCATTCTCATAGCTGTATAGTGTTTCATTGAAGGGCTGTACCATGCTTCATTTAAATAATTCCCTTTTATTAAACATTATTCAACTTAGACTTTTAACTCTACATCAACTGTTCTCTTTATCATATCACATAGCATATGGGTGTGTGTTTTGTATGTGTGTCTGTGTGTGCATATCTGCACACTTTTTTGCTAAAGAATGATTATAAAAAAATTGAAATTTAAAATCCAACGATAAGGAAATTTAAGTTCACTAGTGACTTCTCTTGCTCTGACTTAGTCTTGATCTTTCTTCTTTTCTTCCTCAAGCTACACTCCTTTCTCAGCAGTCAAAAGAAAAAAAAAAATGCTAAGGAAAATACTATTCCCTAATCAAATTCTGAATTGCATGTGCTGAAGAAGGCATATACATCAAGCCATTTTTGGGGGTGAAAAAGAAAAATCATTCATTGGACCACCATAGCCTAAACAAATCAAATAGTAAGTCAGTCCTTAAGAAAGAGTCATTTCCTGACCCAATGTGAAGCCATAACCCTGAAAGCCCTCAAAACTCCAAGGGATTGGCCATGTCTGCAACGTATCCGCTGCATTTTAACTTTTAGAGAGTTTTAGGATTTGGCACAATGGTAAAGAAAATTCCAACTCCATCAGGATAAAAAACTAAAATAGCTGACATATTATGTTCTATTTTGACAACTAATGAAAACAGCATGTTTTTCTACACACATATACATAGAGAAAATATTTCCTGGACAAAGATTTACATTTTTCTTTTAATATGACACTATATAATACATTGAGGTATTTGACTATCCTTTTAACGGCTGATTTCCAGGGTTAGTGATCACCTTATCCAGGGCAATCCAGAGGTAATGTAAGCCACGGTGATTACAATGAGAAGTTCACTGCCAAGGACTTGAAGGAAAGGCAAAGGAGAGGAGTGAGAGTGGAGAGACAGACACAGAGACAAATAATGAAGCACAACACACGGGGCCCAGTGGGACGAGAGCCAAGTACATGTGCAGTACATGGGCAGGACAGGGGGAAGTGGAGAGGTGAGTGGTGAGAAGTAGTTGGGGATGGTTCCAAGAAGGAAACGGGCATCACAGGTAAAGTAATAGCTTGGGCAAATGCATGGAAGCAAAAAGCAGCATACTATATCCAGAAAGGGGAAAAAAAATGTTGCCAGAATGGAAAGGAAGTCTCATGCACTCATGTAGGGGAGTGGAGGGAAATGAAGCTACAGAAAGAAGCTGGTACTGGATTACAACTGGAGCCCAAGCCACACTAAGAAATTCAGCATTTAAACTGTATGGAACCAGTAATATTAAGGGGAAATGTGAGAGCCTTTGAACAGACATCTTCACCAACCAAAAAAAGAAATAGTGCCACATCCCCTCACTTCTATAGTGCCTTCCAAGGCTACTTTGTTCTCAGAGCCTGCCTGGTTCACCTGTGCCACACACATACCCTGCTTCCCTACGGACACTGAACTCGGAGAAGAGCAGAAACATGCAAGTAATATCAACAAATCACCAATAGGAAAATAAGTACATATCCTGGATGCTTCAAGAATAAAACGACTCACACAGCTTTGCTTTCAAGTCTAGGTTTCAATAAAATATTTCTATAATTACTTTAATAAACAGGAAAATAAAGTGTTTTGATCCATATTTCAAAAATACCTGCTCTAGCCACCTAACCTTAGGAAAAATGCAACTGAAAAATAAACAATTCAATTAAAAGAAAAAACCAGAGACAGTTTAGTATTTTCCTTAAAATTATAAATAATAAACATATAGTATACATTTAAGATTATTTTTCAACAAAAAAGAATTAGATACTAATATTTATGGAAAGATACTATATTCTAATCACTATTCTTTTATTATGTACACCCTCCACCACAAACCCTCATGTTTTGCTGCTAAACATGGAAAATCTTCTCCCAGGAATGAAGAGGCTGAGAGCCAGGAAATCCTTGCTGATCCTATAACTACAGGATCTGCCACCAATCTGAATGATCTCTACAGTTTCAGGTGATTTTAGTATCAAAGAGCCACTGCACTGTCCTAAAAAGAACAACTTAGAAGTGACTCTTCTCCCACGTACACAGAAGCCACTAGAGGTCCTGGATCAGGTCTGTTTCCTCTTTGCAGTCTTTCTGATAGGAAATCCCATTTCAGCTTCAATAGAGAAATGCTCATTCACCACTAGGGGATGCTCTTTGTTGTTTTAAGATACAATTTCTCAGATTCTCAAATATAGTTACACTCCTATATAAGAGGAGTACAAAGGGAGCCGAATTGTTAGGGTAGAACATCCCCAAAAGAAGCTGGAATTGTCTGTTCCTGGCAAGCATTAAACCCACTCCTCATGACATTCCAGCAATAATAATGTTCATTCACTTCCACCTTCACATGCAATGTGGACAGAGAGGCAAAAGGCTGAGCTAGCATTCAAGGGCCCAATGATGAATATAACTTAATCCAGGCCACGGAATATTCTCCGCTGTCAGTTTGGAAGTTTGTAAAAATCTTTAGCCATAACAAAACTTCTCTGATTTTTCTAATCAATTCTCAAAAATCCCGAGAGGAAGTCAGGAGTCCTTTAACATATTAGAATAGAAAGTGACACTGTTGCAAAAGCCACAATCATCAATGCTTCAGAAAGATATTTAATGCCAAACCCTTGCGACTACTTCATTAAACCAATCCATTTATAAATTTTGCAAGCTATACAGATTGAAATCAGAACGGAGAAACTCTCCAAGGAGAAACTCGGGGCCAATTTATGATGGCCCACATCAAAATAAACTTCCTGGGAAAATAAGGACACAGGAGAAAGCAGCTTTCCTTATGAGTTAGTACAGCCATAGCCTATTCCCTTCAGAAGTTATGCTGGAGACAGGATACCACGAGGAAGGGTAACTAAAATTCAAAAGTAATGTGTGGTAAGTGTTAATTACACAGAATTGTCCTCTATCTTGACACTAAGGGGAAAATGTTTTGTACTGGGTATAATAAACTAGGAAAAAGAAGAACTCAACATGATGAAATATGGAAATAAACACAAATGTTTCATTACTTCTATTACTCGAGTCAGAATTCCACCCCGGATTGGGTTTATAGAAACTGCTACCATTCTTATCAGATTCCCTACATTCATGACCTTTTTTTTAAATGAAACATGGGTAATAAGGGAGGACACTGAGCAAAAGGGAAAAAATCTGTGAAGGGTATCTATCTACTCTACTTTGTTTAAACGAAACAAGAAACTTGAACCCTATCATTTTTCTCACTTAACAACATCCTCACAGACACTTGACCTTAATGAACAATTTCCACCAGCAAAACTGGAGAATATCTCAAAGGAAGGCTCTTTACAGAAAACATGCTTGATTTGGTCCTTTAGAGATAGAAAAAATAAGGCCCTCATGATGCTAAGAGACACAAGACACTTAGTGGTCAGTGGTGTGATTTTTAATTTGAGGCAAGAAAAATTTATTTTTTAAAATTGGTAAAAAGGGCAACCAGGTTAAACGAAAAGATAAATGTTACATACATACAGGAATGGTAAGTAGTTGTAAATGAAACTACATTACATCAAGCCACAACAGAGCAGTCTACTTAAAGAGAAAGGATATTTTACCTCACACCAGGTACAACAGGATATAGGAAAGGATAAGGCACACAGTTTCTTACTCAAACTAGTTAAATTAATTTAAAGGATTCAAATTAAATGTAAAGACAATGCAAAGAAACCTACAGTATGCTAATTCTATAATCTAACATTTTTTAGAGAAGTAAGTCTCAGCTTCTTCTGGAGAACCTTAAGATTAATGTCAGGAAAGACCAATTTTATCCCACGATATGAAACAGAAAGGCTTTTACCATTAATATGGCTAGATTATATGAAGCAAGTCATCACCTCTAAAATCCAAATTGCTTCTGCCTATAAATTATATATTACTTACGATCTGCTAATAGTATGTATTCCTACTTGGTGAAATTTTTTTTTCTAATGAGCAATTCTTTACAACAGTTTTTTATAACAAACATCTATACAATGTTTAGATGAAAATGTCACCAGCTCACCTTCATCACTTGCGGCCTGCTGCTTCACAAGAGTCATTGGGGATCGTGCTGGAGGCTTACTAAGTGGATGGCGCCAACTCTTAGAGGTCTTGGTCTCTCCCTCTATTATCTGGTTACAGAACAAAAATGGGAGAGAAACACCCATAATTAAAAAGAAACAAAAAACTACAGTTAACAATGATTTATAACTTAATTATGAAGAAATCTCGTGCTTATTTACCTCTTAGGGAATTTAGCCCTTTAAGAAATTTAAACTTAAAGTCAAAAGAAATAGGAATCCATTCTATTAAAAATTTTACTAAGAGGTCAATTAACTCTCCTTCCACTTCATATTAAAATGCTACCTGTAGTACAGGGTGAGCTTATCAAACGTGCAATAAGTTCAGCAGTTAACAAGTTTTAAAACTAATTAGTTCTTAAAACTAATTAGTTCTTAAAACTAATCTAAATCTAGGATTACATACTCATAAAAATATAGGACTATGGCATTTGGTCATCTCTATGCTGTTCCCATGTGAACATTTGGCAGGTAACTTTACTTTCTATCCTCACAGAGAATGCAATCCTGCCACGTTGAGGCTGTGTACTTCTTTCCGTTCAGAAATAAATCACCACTTGTATGTCACATATACAAAGGATCAAACAAAAAGCCAAAAGTATTATTAATATTTTTTTAATGATACATTAATGTCCTCTTGAAACTCCTTAAATTTTATATAAAATGATCTGTCCTGGGCTCTCCAGGCTACCTTTTCCTTTCAAAGGGAGAAAGTCACCTTCTAGCTAGGATCCACCTATAAGCTTTCTTGCCCTCGCAATACAAAAAAAAAAGGGGGAGATGGATGAGAGAGGTGGAAACAAGTGGGTTTACATTAACAGTTGACTGTGGAAAAAAAGCCCTGTCTTCTTCCCTGTGACATGAAGACGCATGGCCAGATGTGGAGCAACCATTCTGGTCTCTGACTCTGAGAACATGTGTAAGAGCATCTAATTCAAGCTGCTCAGGATAGGAAAAGCAGGACAACGTAATATAGAATGGAATTTACCTATAATTATAATAGCTAAAAATTAATGTAGGAAACCACACCTCAGTCAAAAACACGAAATATTTGAGACCCTAACCTATTATGTGCCACATTGCTCTAATAGTTGGAGCTACAGCAGGAAAAATTATACTACACCAGGTTCCTCCTCTCAAGGAATGTGCATTATAGATGGATAAGGAGACAGACAATAAACAAGTAAAAAGTAAAACTTTATCAGGTACTTTCAGTAAATATGCAATGAAGAAAAATAAAGCAAGACAAAGGAATAGAAAGTGATGGGCAGGGAGAAAGTTTATAGAGGGTAGTAAGAGCCTTGCAGACATGACATTTGTGTGGAACTTTGAGTGTACACATATGGCTGTCTGGGGGAGAAGTATTTGGGTAGAAGGAATAGCATGTAAAGTGAGAACATATTTGCTGTGTTCCAGACAGAACATAGCGCCCCAGATGGACGGATGGATAAGACAGAGTTTAAAACATAACGCAATGTTTCTTCAGTAGATTGACTAATGCCAGCTGCTACCAGCATACACATAGTTTATCTGGTGTGAGAAAAGAATACCATGCAGCTTTTTTGAGAAGGGGCAAGCCAAGCCCCCAACAGCACCATTTGCTTTCTCTGCTGTAAGTCTTTCCTCAGGGAAATGATAAAGATGAAGTTCAATAGCACTAGCTCTATAATGACCTCCTCGGAAAGCAAAAAAACTGAAAAGTTACTTTCAGCTCTATTCTAGTTTAAAGAATGTGACTAAATATAATTAAAGCAGACATTTGCCTCATTCTCTACTCTACAATGAATCCCAATATCTGCTCAGTGACATTTAATCCTCCATGAAATCAGGTTGTAAATTTTGTTTACTAGTATGTGAATACTGTTTTCAAACTTCTGTTAGCCACCTTTTCAAATAAATCAGGCCTTTTTTTTTTCATTTTTCATATTTTTGATAAATATTAATTACAGTCCCACCTAAAATGATAAACACTTTTGGGGCATATTAAGAAACTATGTTTTATTTGACAGTTTAAGACAACTAAGAAACAGAATATTCAAAGTTGCTGACCCCTTATCATCTCCCTTGCTACTACTCAAGGATACAAACAGGCCTATGGTAAGCTTAAATGAGCAGCAGCAGTGTGCCTGTTCCACAGCCAGCTCAACTTATTAACTCACACAATTACTCCTTACACATCCACTGGAATTCTCTAATCAGGTCGTATGGGTCAAAAAGGTACTGAATTCTGACAATCACTACACATAGTCTCTAGCCCACCTGATCTACTCCAAATCTTATGGTTACAGGGAAAGTTTATGCTGAAAGTATGTAATATTAACATTGTACAAGGACACCAGAGAATCAGGATGATCCTGTCCAAAAAATCACAATAGGGAGCTTGGTAATCTAGAGAGGTCTTGACTTTTCTGAGAGGCAAAAGGCCTGTTTCTGGGAGTGGGCAGGACCAGGAAAGGTCATAGTAGTTTGGGATGAGGGTCCATGAGGAAAGAGTCAGAGGAAATTGTGACCAGGTGAATCCTAATGTTCAAACAGAAGCTGTGGAAAGTCTGGAACACAACAGATATGAAGAGGTCAGAGCCCAGCAGGTGAATTCTTTCCAGCCTGGTCAATATTGCAGGTGATAGAACCGTTCTGTATCTTGACTGTATAAATGTCAATATAGGTGTGATTTCATACTATAGTTTTCAAAGATGATAGTATTAGAGAAACTGGGTAAAGGGTACACAGGCTGTCTCTGTACTATTTCCCACAATTGCATATGAACCTACAATTATCTCAATATAAACAGCTTCATTTTTTAAATAAGGAAAAAGAATGAAAATTAAGCTTCAACATGTGGCCAAAAACTCCATGTTCTGAATTATCACTGTGTGAGTCATAGCTCACAGAAGGCTTACCCCCCAGACATTGAAGGAATATGATTAAGACCCATAAATGTAAAACGTTATTTATTTGTGCCCTAAAACAAGATTCCACTGCACAGCATGTTGTTTTCAGAAAGTACTCTCACCATACAATGAATAGAGTAAAAACAAATATTGCCACATACACTGGGGACTTTGAAGCCATTTCTCTCTCCACTGGGGACCGCTGGGATTTCCCCAGGTTCAAGGCCACTCCCATGGCTCTCCACATCACTCTCTTCCCCCTCTGTTAACACACCATTACTCTCTGCCACTGAGGAAGACGACTCAGGTGACTTTGGCCATGAAAGCTTGGGTGGGTATGATTCCTCCGACTTCACATGGCCACTACATAATGGCATGGTATCACCAGCCTCACCGGCTTTAGAAGGTGCACTTATGGCATAGGGTTTGTCATTGTCACTTTTAATTTGTTCTGTTATAGATGTATTTAAGCAGGTGTTTCCTGGGGAATAGAACAAAAGACTGTTAATAAATCTTGCATTGTACTATTACTGGTAGAATTGTTACATTACTCCCAAGTTATTTTGTATCTTCCAATTTCCCCTCTAAACTTTCACAAACATGACTGTGAAAGGTCACCAAATCAACACTGTGCCTTCATATTTGTTAAAGCGAGATCTTGGATTTTGGGAAAGGAAAATACTTAAAGAAAAGACAAAGGATTAAATGAGGTTCCACTAAAGACCAACAGCAAAAGGTAAGGTAATTAAGAACCATGTAGTGACATAACTAATGAAATTGGGTGCACTTAGCCAAAACCATCCAACAATTCAGGAAGTCGTTGATTAGACCTAGTGTGGTAGAAACCATGATGAGAAACTATAATGCAATATCCATATGTACTACATAACCATCTTCTCTGCATTTGTTATAATTCCCTTCCCTACCTTCTCCACCTTTCTATCTTGTATACATTCACCAAAATTAAATTCAGATACCACCTATGCCAACTAGCTTGCCTACCTAGGTCCTGTCTGTTTAGGATCCTTTCCTGGTAGACCAGGAACACTATATGTCAGCTCTATCATGTTACTTACCACACTTGTTTGTACTTACATGTTCAATTGCTCAGCTGTCCACTAAAGTATGACAAGTCATTGAAACAAAAGGTCTCTATTAAACTCTATTCAAGTTGCTATTTCAAGATCAAAGGTAATGAGGCTGAAGAAGCAGCCAGGGACCAGTTTATTTAGGATTATATAAGGACTGTTTATTTTATTCTTGGTGGGATAATACTAAGAAGGTAGGGACAAAACCTAAGCTTTTTTTTTTTAAAGGATCACCACGATGGTCATAGGGAGAACTGACTAGCAGAGTTAACTGCAGGTGATGCTGGCAAAGCCGGAAGGATGCCACTTCTGCAACTGTCCAGGCAAGAGATATGGTGATGTGCGTAAGTGAGGAGGAAGCAGGGAGTGGGAGTAAGATGCAGGGATTCAGGGGAGTCCTGCAATTGAAGGGTTTACAGGATGAGGGGTATGAGAGGAAGATAGGAATTAGCTCAGTTAGTAAAAGGAAAAAAAACTCCTAATATTAAAGAGGCAAAGCATTAAAGCAGTTTCAAAGAGCTATGCTATAAAATGGGGAAAGGGCAGAGTAGCTCAGACTTCTAGATGATGGCTTTAATACAGAGGACCAGCCAGGGGGACTATACATACCATTTCACTAGGCTGATTTTTTATTTTTGTTGTTCTTCTTAAAACCTTAATCTTTATTTTATTCTCATATTAAGTCGAACGCTAAGAAACTGCAAAGAATTATCTATAATTGGTTTTCTCTACTCCATATGAATTCAAGAGAAGCTTTCCAAAAATGTATTATATGTTGCAAATTGAGTTGCAGTAAAAAAAAATTTCATTCTAGAATCTTCTATTTTATTAACCAAATAGGCACTGCTAGCTATTTGTCTCACAATTTTGTTAAATATAGCAGCAGCATTCCTGACTTTTATAACATTCTCTTGGCCTCCTGCTTGAGTTACCCTATAATTTTAGGAAGCTAACTGATTAAGCTATGTGGACTAGTAAGATATTTTTCCTAGTCAAGGTAGATTTAGGGCATCAGATCATCAACCACCCACTACTCAGCCATTTTCTCACCTGAGATTTTGATATTATCTGATAAATTCTGATCCACCTGCATCCTGCTAGCAGAGGTCTCTTCTTCTGACATTGCTTCTGTGTTCCCCAGCATTGCTGCTTCTTCTGGCTTTTCACTGACCTTGAGGTCATCGGTACCTGAGTCAGGGTTAGGGATCTCTGCCCCACTGAATTCAGCTGACTCTTCCCCATCCTCCTCAGCCTTGGGCCTTTTAGAATGAGACCTAGTACACTGGAAGCTATTAACAAAAGAAGCGGTAGTCAGAGTAGAATGTTTGCAACAGATGTGAAAAAACACATACCAATACAAATGTTATTTTCACTTGCTTAAAGAAGGAAAAAACTGTTAGTTTTTTAATCACTATGCCAAGATAATCTTCCCAAATGATGGATTAAATTTTAAAGCAAAATCTCAAAAAAAATTTAATAACAATTTATTAAAAATTAAAATTGAAAAAATTATAAATAACTAATTATTAAACATTATTGTGAAATAGAGTCACTGCTAAAATTTTCAAGCAACACTTTAAAAGTTTGAAAATAAAAATAAAGTAACAAATGATAACATGGGAGAAAAACTAAATCAATAAATAAAATATTTAGATAATGAAGAAAGGAAAAGAAAATCAGGAGATCTTGTAAAGCTGTTGTTCAAATATGACTAAATTATTTATGTTTCAAAGTGAGCTAGTGACTACATTTCCCTGGGTTTTGTACAATTCTCAGGCATGCATGAAAATAGTTTAGACTAAATGCCAAATCATCAATAGCTACAGGAATTAGGACAAGAGGAAGACAAATTGTTATATATTTAACATCTTATATCAACTTATTATTTTCAGAGAGGACACTACTTTTATTTTCTTCCTCTTTTAGTATTTTTCAGCAAGTCACTTGATAGGTTTGTCATACATACTTTATGTATAAGAAACAACATTTCTAACAATTAGGAACAATCAGAAATCAACTCAGAGCAACAGTGGCTAAAACACATACACACAAACACACACACACACATAAGACTAAGGACTGTAGGATGTCAGGGAGAGCAGAGATACGAGACAAAGGGGCTAGCCAGGGATAACCTATATAAATTAGCTTTGGCTGCTGCCGATGGCAGTAACAGTAGCAGTATTGTCATCACCATCATCACTTTTATTTCAAACCCGTCAGTGGCTGGTGTGGGAAAATCTCGACCTTACGAACAGCATAGTACATGTAAAATAAGATGGCTGGCCTCTCTTTGAGACGTCAGTGAATCATTCCATTGGTTAGACTTCCCTAATTAGGGTGTTACTGAAGGGAGATAAGCAATCTCTAAAATCAAGCCACAAGGCTGAGTATATTACAAGAGCACCTAAACATTATGCTTTCTAACTAGGTGAACAAAATCCACAAAATTATTTTAACCTACAGACGGGAATTTCGAATCTGATCAATGCCATAGATCTAGGTTCTTTATCAACCCAAAAGTCCTAAAGTCGTGAATATCCAGCAGACCAGATCATATACCTCATTAGAGTGTTGTGCTTTCTGTCCATTAGAGAACAATTCTCATGATGTTCTATTGGTGTGTCTTCTGAACTCAGGATTGAACACTGTCTCCTTCCAAAGCTGGCTTTTTTTTTCCCCCAGTAATGAGGATTAACACACGCATCAAAGGCACTGACTTCCTAAATTGGCATTTCTCAAACTTTTTTGGAATGTAACCCATAGTGAGTTAAACATTTAAGAACAGACACAACACAGAGATATACACATGCTCACACGTCATGAGTTAATAATACTCACCCTTACCACATGGTAAGCACTACAATACTTTTCACTCTATCTTACTTCCTAATTTTAAAATGCTGGTCCTGATCTACTAAATTGACTTGAAAACTTGAACTTTGAAATACCTGCTGCAAACTATATGGTGAAATATCAACACCTGAGTTTTAGTTCTGCTACTAACTAGCTCTGTGTCTCAAGTATATCTCTTATAAAATGCAGAAGTGTGACTGCATGCTCTTAAGGTGCCTCTGCTCACTACCATTCTAAAATAGCAGAAAATAAGTGTCAGGGAAAAAAAAAAAAAAGAGTCAGAAAATAAACGTCATAAGTGTGGGCAAAGAGTTAAAATTACAATGTTATTTAGTTAATAGCAAAAAAGTGGAAACAAGCTACAGGTCCAAACACAGAGGATTAGTTAAATACATGCAGGAATTAAAAATTATATTGTAGCAAATCATTTAATTACATGAAAAAACACACATATAACTGGTGATCAAATTGTTAATAGAGCATGGCCCCAATTTTGGAAAGATATATAGTATTATGTAATATATAATAAATATATGTAAAGGATATATACAAAATGTTAACACTGGTTATCTCTGGATAGTGAGGTTATGGGTGATTTGGGATTCCTTCATTATTCTTTTCCTTATTTTACAAATTTCCTCCAGTGCACAAATATTACTTTTACAATCTGAAAGAAAAACAGTGAGTAATATTGAAGAGGAAAATTTAATATAAAATTGGAAAATATAAGAGCCTTAAAGGAAGCCTAAGGACCTAAGCAACACAACACACACCCTATCCTATGGGTTTTAAAAAAGCAAGATACCCACGGCAGACCTAAAAACTTTTGAAATGGCCCTGGCCACAAAAATGGAATGGAGAATAAAGTTCACAAGGACAAACATGTTACATAAACACCAGATGCTCTGTTTTACATCTTACAGAAGAATATAACCAAGTTATAAAATGTTAAAAAATAAAAGAATCCGATGTATTATATCAGATGTTTGAAAAATGAAGATGATAACCAGTGAAGTCAGAAAGAAAATTGGTAGCAAAATGAAAAAGTTAGAAATCAAGTCATTGAAGTGGATTAAAATATAGAGATGAATGGAGAGGACCAATTCAACTACAAAATACATTAGTGAAAGGGGTCAAGGAAGATCTATATCATTGTGTTTGCCATGTATAGCAAGTTCACAAATATTCTCAAACAAAATAATATACATCTCTTCTTATACTCTATTTATTACACATGCAAGAATTAAAAACGCTTTGTCTCAAATTTTCAGGAAGATATTAAGTAAACATATGATGACTAAATAAGAAAAACAAATAAATAGCCTTTGAGGATACCATGCTGAATGACCCATTTTAATTTAGTAAATAAGACAAGTAGGATGGGGATAGGAGAATCATTACCTTCTAGATGCTTTTCTTACTTTCCTCCTCCTCTGCAGCCATGCTTTCACTTCAGGGGTGGATTCTGGAGTAGGCTTCGTGTGATCAATGGTGTATATATCCTTTCCTTGTTTCCAAAGCTGATATCTGTCTGGCTGAAATTTCCTCACAAAGATATCCATTGAAATTTTCACCATGTCTTTTCTGCAAGTGCACTGAAACACAATGGGGTTGAAGTGCATTAAATGTTTTGATAGCTATATCAAGTCACACTGGGTCGGCGCTTGAAGGTACCATATGTGAATCTTTAGTCACTACATAATTGAGCATAATCTTTTCAACTATCAAACATTCAGTGAGTGATAAGCCCAATTTCTTCTGAACAGAGGTGAGAATCTATGTATTAATGTGAGCAAGTATTTGGAACCATGCCTGCGAGAGGATTACCCACCCATCATAAGCAAATGCCAATGAGCTGAGTACTGAAAAGTCTGCAAAGCTGAAAACCTGAGTTGTCAACAAATACAAGAACTCAATGAATGTGTGATTAGAAAAATTTAACCAATGACTTGAGATAAATTTACACTGAGATATATTTTAATTGTATTTAGGTTTATTAACAAATAAACTCTCATAAGGTAACCAAAAATTAGGAGCAAATGAATAGCCTCTTCTATTAATAAATCATGTCACATATAACATCCAACACCACGAAAAACAACATAACCATATCCACTGGAGAAAAGGTATAGGGGTTAAGGTGAGAAGTTGAAGAAAAGATTATTTTGAATCCACTATGACCTCCATTCTCATGAATGAATAGTTATCAGTAACACCTTCTAAGACTAGTTTCCTAGAAAGACTTCACACAAGGTTTAATTAGGTCTAGGCCTACACTATGTATCAGGGTAGATATCATTCAAATGGTGGGACATAAATAGTGTAAAAGTTTTAACTGATATACCTTGACAATCCCTAACACACGTGGACACATACTGGTTGACTGAGCAGCCTTGACACAGTAAGACTCTCAATATCTGGGTGACACAATTATCACCTCCATTAATTAATTCCAAAGTCTTAGTAATCTCCAGTCCCAAACTCCCTCCAAAGAGTTCAAATCTGAATGGGCATTACACTCAACATACCTAAAACTAACTTCTTCAACTGCAAACAGCATTCTGCCACTCTTCATGATACCACAATTCTTCCATAGTTTAACATTCATCATCTATGTTTTCTCGTCCCTCCCTACTCTTCCACCCATAGAAATTCAGCCTGTCACTATTTACAATTAACTGTTCCTATACAATGTCTCCTGTATGAATTCCTTCTGCCAGCATCCTTCCAGCATCACTGTCAGTCCTTGAATCCTAGCACAACAGAGCTAAGTAATTCTGCTGCCTTTAGTCTCTCCTAGCATAAATCTATCTTTATACCTGTTACTTTAATCTCCCTCAAATATCTTGTAATCTTTCATTTCTGAGTTCAGTAAGGTATATCCTCCTGCTCTGCCTGTAGAATAAAGCCTAAACTCATGAGCCTAGCATTGAAGAGCTCCATGATTTAACTCCACCAGAGAGATTTTCAGTTCTCTCTCCCACTGCAAGTCAACATGAATATTCCTTTTCAACTCACATCATGGGAACCCAAATGCACTATATGCTTCATTACCTCTGTACTTTTTGCTCCTACCACAATTTCCAGCACAACCATCTGCTACCCAAAGAAAATTCATCCTCAACTCTGAATGTAAATTGTACCAATTGTTCTTCTGAAATCAATATTATTTATCTACATACCTGCTTTCTATTATTACTTAAGTATAGTGAGAGTTCTAAGTTATATTGTTATAATTAGCTTGCCTTGGAAAGATGGAAAATGAGGATTTTGAGAAACTGAAAGATGTTTTGGATTAAGATACAATCTTCTGTCTAAAAGGACAAAAATAATAGCTTGGATTCATCACCAGAAACTTTCTTATTTTCTTACAATGTTAACTAATTTTGTTTCATGAAAAAAATAAAATAGTGATGTTCCCCCCTTTAATGAGCTAATTTAGCTCTGAGCATGATTACAATTGTACGATCCCTAGGGGAGATGGGCTGGTGAGGTGCTGAACATTATTTCTGAGGAAAATGTCTTGGAAAAAAAAACTTTGAATTGGTGTTCATCTTGTTTGCTCAGATGGTGCTATGAAACCTGATTTGTGTACATTTGGATTCCACATTTTGAATAAGTTACAGAACTCAGCAGGAACCAAGAGCAGGCAAGCCATGGTCAAACAGGAGTGTGCTAGAAGACTGGGCCAAAGGTGTGGCTGGACAATCTTTTGCTAAATAGATTAGGTGAGTGACTCATGGATCCAATCAACCACCTTCTAAAACTGGGAGTAACAATGGTAACTATCTTTATGGGGCTGGTACAAGGACTAAACATTTTGTACTTATAAAACACTGCTATAGACACTAGATAAGAGCCTATTCTGAAAAAATAGGATATGTCTTATACAACTTGCTTTATAGTGGTCTGACCCCAAGAACATAGAGGTTCCTAGTGTTATTATATTTTGCCATACTGAAATGGTTGAAGCAACTAAGGAAATAAGAATCAGACTGCTGTGGTTAACAAATGGCCTGGAGGGTCAAGGAGAAGTGCACAGTAGTTTTTAAGAATCAGCAGGAGCAATCCTGGACTCCTGGGGGATTGAGAGGTACTCCAAGAGGATTCAGCACTGTCTGGGGCTAGATGGATGCAGTGCACACCCAGTTCCCATTTGGGGCATATGGTGAAACCAGACTCAACTCTTTGGCTTCCTATCTTGAAAATACCATAAAGGAAAGAGAATAAGTATTCAAAATTTAAAGGAAATTACTCTTTCTTAGAAACTAGTAATTGCCCAACAATTATGAAAAGAACCCAATGAATTAGATTTATTGAACAGGACATACAGGAGGAGCCAATGATGGAAAACTCTTAAATATTTAAAAATGTCCAAATGAAACCCATATTGTTGTCTTCTGGCAATGCATGAGTAGTTAGTGTATCTTTAAACTTACCCTATCCCATCCTATCCTTTAAACCTAAAATACTGTCCTTTGGAATAACCATTATATTAAGGTCACTAAAAATAAAATGTCCCATTTTGAATCAAAAATGTAGTTTATTATATCTCAAACAAGAAGCAGTACAATTATTCAAAGTACGCGCCTAGACTGTCAACACAGTTTTGCCGACCACAGTTTTGCTGGCTTGTTTATAACAGCAGCGAAGAAGCCTGGACAGCGAGTGGTGATGAAATCGCAAAAAGCGTTTTCCACAGCTTGTTGAGAATTGAATATTTTTCCTTGCAAGAAGTGGTCCAAAGCTGGAAGAAGTGGTAGTCAGTTGGTGCAAGGTCTGGTGAATATGGTAGATGACAAAGAGTTTCCTAGTCCAGCCTCTGTAGTTTGAGCAGTGTTGTTTGTCGAACATATGGTCAAGCACTGTCTTACAAGAGGACTGGCCTGTCTCTATTGACTGATCTCAGCTGCTTAATCGCAAGCATCTTCATCATTTCATCCAATTGGTTGCAGTAGACATCCACTATAATCAACTGAACAGGTTTCATGAAGCTGTAGTGGATAATAGCAGCACTGGACCACCAAACACACCATTAGCCTTTTTGGATGAATATTTGGTTTTGGACCGTGTTTCAGCACTTCATCTTTATCCAACCATTATGCCGAACTGTCAAAAATAATCCATTTTTCATCACATGTAACAATACGGTGTAGAAATGGTTCACCTTTATGTCATGACAGCAAAGAAAAGCAAGCTTCGAGATGAATTCTCTTCTGACGCTCATTTAATTCATATGGTACCCATCTATCCAGCTTATTTACCTTGCTGATTTGTTTCAAATGGTCCAATATTGTTGGAATAGTAATATCAAACCTTGCTGCTAATGCACACGAAGGTTGAGATGGATTCGCTTCCACTACAGCTTGCAGCTCATCATTATCCACCTTGGTCTCAGGTCACCCACGTGGCTCATTTTCAAGATTAAAATCACTAGAACAGAACCTTGCAAACCAACATGCTATGCATTCATTAGCCACATCCTTCCCAAACACTTCATTGATATTTCAAGGTGTCTAAGCTGCACTGGTTCCATGACAGAACTCATATTTGAAAATAATATGAATGTTTGACTCCATGGTTTCAAAAAATTGCTCTAAAAAAAAATGCAAGATAATCACAAGCCAAAATGTGTGTTTGAAAGATTGAGGATGTACCTTCACAAAAATAAAACTAGAACTGTCAAAGTGAAATGTCAGAAATATCAACTCTCAAACTTAGTACTTAAAGAAATCGGACATTTCATACCGAACAACCTAATAATTATATTTAACAATAAAAATGAATCATACTAAAAAAAACCCAAACAACATATTTATTGCTATTTCCTTAAGAAATTCAAATGAAGAACTGAAAAGTTTGGCTTTAAGTGTCCTATGTTTTTAATCAAATTCTATCCCCCCCCCCAAAAATTGCTGCTCTTAAAGGTCATCAGATAATTATCCTCAAGGCACAAATTGCTACATTAGATCAGAACTACAGTATGAAAGAAGCATCTACTGTCTGTGCTATACAACACACCGTAAAAGTACCTGACATCCCCAATATATAACCTATGAAAATATAGGACTATGTATACAAAATTTTTAAATGCCAAATGTTCAGTGGAATTACCATTCACCAGCTTTGAGAACCCAACAGTTTGTATGTTACAAATTGCCCTCTGAATAGTATTTATATATATATATATTTACATATTTATTAAATTAGGAACAAATAGAAGTGAGATATTCTCCTCTCCATTTCATACTTTTCTAACCACCTGCTTTCTTTAACTGAGACAAAAAGAATTAAGAAGACTGTGTTATTAACATAGTTACTATTCACAATTCTTAATTTGAATCATGAATTCAAAATTCATAATTATTCATTATTTCTACATTAATTAGTAACAAAGAGTGCTAGGTGTTAAGGCATCACGGCAACTTCTTATTTCACCAAGAATGTGACTGATGATGGTAACGAATTAGGGCCAAAATGAGTACATAGGCCTGACATATATGTGTGCGTGTGTGTGTTTTCTTTCTTTTTTTTTTTGTGAGACAGAGTCTCACTCTGTTGCCCCAGCTCGAGTGCAGTGGCATCATCATAGCTCACTGCATCCTCAAACTCTTAGGCAAGCAATCCTCCTGTCTCGGCCTCCCAAGTAGCTGGGAGAGTAGCTGGGATGACAAGTGCGCACGACCATGCCCGGCTAATTTTTTTCTATTTTTAGTAAAGATGAGGTCTCACTTTTGCTCAGGTTGGTCTCGAACTCCTAAGCTCAAGCAATCTTCCCGCCTGGGCCTCCCAGAGTGCTAAGATTACAGGCGTGAGCCACCACACCTGGCCCAGACATATAATTTTATTCTAAATTATCAAACTATAATCTCATAGTCATATAGATAATTTTGTAATGGGCAAGTTCAGATACTTCAGTAAAAATTAAAATAAAAAGTGAGTCATTATTGACCAGACTTTTGACCAACTAATCTACAATATTCTTTATACTTCCAAGTTTGCATCTCTTTCATTTCTTCCTGTTCTTTAATTACTTTATCCATTTTCAACTTAGTCATGTTCAAACACAACCCCTCTTCTGGTCCATTCTCGGTACATGTAGTTCGTTAGCATGAAAACATACTATGTTACTATTAATCCAAAAGTACTCCTGAATCTTCATCTTTCTCTCACATTTACAAAAACATCCACCCAATATAAATCAAATAGGTTTCCACTACATTATACCAAACTCAAATGAGAAAAAGGCCCAGCTCTTCTAGAGCCACCCTGTCAACTCATACTGAATTTATAGGCTTCCAGGAATCCCAAGACTTTCTCTGTTGTACTCGTGCCTAGTTAATTCTCATTCTAAATATGAAGGAGGAAAAATATCTTGCAATATGCACTCAAATTCACCAATTAACTTAACAGATACATGGCCTAACTTAAAGACATTAAATAAAAACAATTTTAGAAAATGGATGCCTTATGCAGGGTAAAGCCAGTATATTAACATGACATTATTCTATTAATACAATAAGTTAGAAGCATTGAAACTAATGAAATACCATAAATATTATTGAAGAAATTTTTGTTCCTTAAGTGTCCAGGAGATAATTAATAATGAAAATAGGTATTTAATGTACTAATTAACTATGAAAATGTAAACATATATAACCAACATTTATAACATTGATTTATTTCATCTATGTACTTATAAAATATTTGCTCTTTCACATATGTACCCTCTTACACAATTTTAGAAGAAAATTATTATGATAATCTTAATTTATAAGAATTATTTTAACATGGGAAACTGAATTTTAAATATACATCCAATTTACATGAAAAAATAATATTTGAATAGCATTTTGGTTTCCTGGGTTGCATTTCATATATTAGTCAAAGACAAATAATAGACATGAAAAGTAAACTACAGAATTACACTTAAACTGACTGAGCAGGGGGAAAAAAGAAATACAATTCTAAGATCAGTATTAATCAACAAAGTCAGTATGTAAAGAGTGCAAAGGCCAGCTCCTTCTGTCCTTATATACATTAATGAAGCACGGTCTGTAGGAGGCCTAAATACCCTTGTTTTCCCTTGGACTGGTCTGCAGAGCTCACAAAACCCTCACTGTGTCAAGGTGCACAATGCATTTGAAGACTCCTGAGGGTCCCAGAATAGGTACCTCGAGAATATTTCTAAAATTCTGAGTTGTGTTCTCACAGACTTTGAGAAAAACATAGATTTTTTAAATTTCCCTAAAGGGCATAAAGATATTTCACATAGCAATAGTAAAAAAGTATGACGCCAGAACTGAATTTCTTATTCTAATTTTAAAAAACCATTATTGTGAGTTATTTCAGATACTTTGCCCTATCTGTCTTTCCCATACAACTCTATTTTTAAACCATAAAAATACACACTATGTCTGTCTTATGGAGAAGTATATTCTAGGTGCCTAGAGAATAAGAGACCCTTAAAAATATTTGTTAAATAAACTTTTTTCAGAAGGTATGAGGAAACATAGAGAGGCTCAGAGGATTTACATTAACAAGCCCAAGGTCACACCCCTAATAGGTAATGCAGTCTTTGCCAGATTCAAATCTAGCACTTCTATACTCTTACCCACTGTACAGTGGAAATTCCAAAACCAAACCATGTTCAATACATTTAAGATGTTTTATAACATAAATGTGGGCCAAATTTGTCCATCTTGCACTTCTTTATCTATGACCCATAACCAAATTGAAACAGTAGCTGAGAACAAACGTCTGGGGCTCACTATATTTGCTTTCTATGCACAGTATCAGGCTGTATTGATGGAGTTTAACCAGCCTGGCTAACAATGTTTCAAAATAAGTTTACTCCTCTCCTCCCACTTCTAATAGGCTCAGATTAATTTCTTGGGGATATCTGCAGGCTTCCCCATGCTAGGACATGTCTCCCTTATAAAGTAAGGCAATTATAAAGCAATTTAAGGTATGGGACTAGAAACTCAATGTTTCTGACCCATGAGAACACAGTTCACACAGACAAAGAAAAACTATGCAAAAAGAAAGGGAATGGATTCAAATAGTTTGCTCGAGGGGTCTCCAAAAGATTCTGCACAAATTATTTTTAGAATTCCTCCTTCTCAACACTTACCTCAATATCTGATAGAAAGGTTGTGGAAGTTCAGAGTTACAGATATTAAACAATTCACTCCTGCTGTGCCATGAAAGACACAGCATGAAATTGAACCATTTAGTATTCAGAGGTAGATGAAGACATTTTGTTCTGAATTCATGCACTCTATGTCACACATTATATGGATGATAAATTTCGATAAGAATAGATTAAAAAAACAGGTCTCTGTGAACTCTTAGGATTCTAAATTTTTTATGAATATAAATATGTTTTAAAAAGTCAATGACATCATATACGAGAGCAGACAGAAATGGCATGGATGTATACTACTGTATATAATTCTTTTCCTAAATATTTTTATGAAAACATTCAGACACATTGACTTCCACGTTGGCGAGGCTATCAGGTATTTCTTTTTAAATGACTAAGTGGACACAATTACAAGTTCATTCTGCACCCAGAAGGAACCTTAGGAAGTAAATCATCCACTTGAATCATCATAACTCATCGATGAGAAACTGAGGCACAAAAACACTAAGTGACGTGGGGGATGTCACAAGGATGGTATCGGGGGGTGGGGGAGGAAATGTTCAAGTGATGCAACATTCAATATCCTTCCCACCAGCCTCTCTGGGATTGTCACTTTCCCATTCACTGAGCAACCACTGAGTACACAGGAACATAATGAGTAACCTATGGGCCTGAACACAGAACTAGCTGTCTTCAAGGTCTCACAGTAGGATGCTGGTAGAATTGAATACCATCTGACTGGTGTTGGAGACATTCACCTTTTTCCACTGAATCTGAGATAAAGGCAGCAAGCTCTTGCTTGGGGGAAACAAAAATAACTTAACACATTTTGAAAAAATTCTAGGTTACCATATTTTTAAATGCTTAGGTCATACAGAATTTTGTACATGAGTCTCTGTAAAAATTAAGCCTTGATTTATTTAGCAGCCATGTCATAAACACTATCCTGAACTCCATGTACTCTGATTACATGTCACCTGCCCCCTGAAAACTCTCTGGTACTGCCTCTAAAACAGGAAACAACCTAATGAAAGATAACTGGGAAAAAAAATTAATGCTTTTAGGAAAAAGTATAATTTATTTTAGGGCTTTCTAATGTTATCAACATGGTCAGAAATTTGACACCAAATATTAAAAGGAAAACAAATAACTTTTTGGAAATAAAAATTTTTAAATTAAGTGGTATCACATACTTTTTCAGCCATACTTCTTAAGAAAAACATGCAGCAATACCATAAGTAAATAACTCAGCATCTCACGTTCACTTCATCTAGCAATCCCTGCCTCCTCACTCATATGATGGTATGGCTGGCACTATATTTACTCTGTTATTAATTCCATGAAATGACTTAAAGTGGAGAAGAGAGAGATGTATTCAACTTGAGTCAGAGAAAGACAAACAGAAGACAGAAAAACACACAATAGATTTTAATATTCTTATAATTTCTTTCTAGACAAATTTAAAACACTACCAGTCAGGAAAATTATGGAGAAATATTTCTTGAAAGAAGATTCATTATTATACTAAGAAATCAAAATGGAAGAATAGGATTTAAATCAGTTTAAACCCAACAGGTACTCAACATGCAGAACTAACTTCCATGACTGTTACCATTAGTTGCTTGATTCCAGACTCAAAAATAGCAAAACGAAGCTGCATTTAATCAATCTGTGACATATTAAGAATAAATAATACCAACAATTTGGCAACATACACAAAAACACTTAAAATATGTAACAATATTTTAAAATACTAATCATCTATGCCCAGTAACAACACAACTGGTGATGTTTGCCTAGGAAAATAATTTTGAATTAATACACCAACATAACTAACAATGCTCAGCTGTATTTACCAAAGATCTTAAAGGGGGCGGGCTTTTCTGGTACTCCTTTAAAAAATCAGGGTGCAGCCATGAAAACTGATGTCATGGAAGAATATTTAATGATATGCAAAGGCATTACCATTAGGTGGAGAAAATAGGGTATATACATATGAGCATATACACATGTGTACCTATGATAAACATACATATGTGAGAGATTGATTCATTATCTTACGTCTGATTTTGAGGGGTGGGTGGGAAACAAGGGTGATGGGTACAACTAGAGCTGTGAAGCACTGGAAGGAGTTGTTTGGGCTAAAGCCCCACACTTGGAGTGGAAATATGGGCAAAAATTGCTCCATAAATAGATGGATCAATCCTTTTCTGAAGTGATGTATGCTTTCTCTCTCACACTTGATTTCTCTATATTTATTTGAAACCAAAAAACGTGTTTCGTTTCATATCACATTGTTCTTTTCCCTTCAGATCACTTACCATAATATGCAATCATATTTTGTTTATTTTTTTAGGTAACAGCTGTTTCCAACTCTAGAATGTACATTTTGTGAAGATAGGGTTCAGGTCTGTTTCACAACAGTATATCTGTTACCAGCACACAGTACACGCTCCATAAATATTAGTTGAATGATGGCTAAAACGCTAGAGTATTGCAAGTAATGTAAGAAACAATTTGACAAAATTAAAATTAAAATCTAATGTCAACTAACCATATTTGAAGTATTTAATAACTTGCCTCATTTCTACAAGTTATTTTAAAATTGAATTACTTGATCGTTGTGTAGAACCCTTGATTAGAAGACCTTAAAGTATTTTATTAGTAAATAGGGGAATTTTGCCTTAATTAATCAGAAGTAAGTCATAAGTATTAAGGAGTTTTTTCTTTGACCAGAAAATGACCTTCAGCTATAAACTACAATTCAGATTTCTAACTCTAAGTCCACTCATTAAAAATTGGTTCATTCAAATAAAATATAGAGTGGTCATTGTTGTAAAGAATCATTAACAAGCTCTGGACAAGAGAATTCCTTCCCCTCCCCAGAGGCAAATGGACCACTGATAAAATCTAGAAAGTGATTTGGTGGGATCAGGTCTATTTTTACTCTACAGAAACTCATTAATCAGTCCAAATGTAAAAACAGGCTACATAATAAATGCAACTTTAATGATCTACATTTCCTCGTATTCACATGCACATTTAATATATTTAAATCCAAATTGGAATAAGCCCAGAAAGTAATCGTAAATATAGCCAATATCAGCCCCATGTTCTGCCAAGCAGTAAAGACCACTTTAAAACAATTTCATCCATCCATATTTCTGGTGCCCAAAAAAGCTTCACATTGTACAACTTATACAATAA
Source organism: Daubentonia madagascariensis (assembly GCA_023783475.1). Taxonomy (NCBI): domain Eukaryota; kingdom Metazoa; phylum Chordata; class Mammalia; order Primates; family Daubentoniidae; genus Daubentonia; species Daubentonia madagascariensis. Next base: position 10,049,879 of record JAKFHU010000747.1, on the reverse strand, counting down.
TCACAGTAAAGATTATCATCTATGTGTGTAAAATGAAATCATTACATGGCTGTAGTTTCACTTATTTCCTCAGATGTGCTGCCTATTACAATCCATCAACTGGCATGAAATTAAAAAAAAATAAAACCAACAGGAATGGGCTGTCTTCACCAGTGAATAAATATAAGCTGTAGCAACTATCCATTAAATCAAAATGCAAAAACCTTCCCTTATGAGGTCTGAGAGACCAAATTAAAGGGAAACAGAGGGTAGAGCATTGGGAAGGATGGTGGTAGTTTCCATGGGCTTTGCTGAGAAGAGTAGGCATCGTGGGGGCCACCGAGGGAGAAAGAATAGTGATTTTTTTATAGCAATAAACAATTATCACAGACCAGGTCTGCTCATACTTTGCCTTTCACTTGGTCCAAAAACACAGGAAATAATCTGAATATGGCTTACCAACTACTCCAATTCTGTTTGGGGTATCAATTTAGTCCACAAAATTGTCACGCCTAATCCATATAATCTCTGGATCAGGACTGTAAATGGCAAGACTTTCTCTCAAAGTGAAAAATAATGAAGCCTATCCCACCACAGACTTTTATTTCACCTCTCTATGAAGTGTATATTGAAAAGAAATCTAACAGGAGGCCTAGCTCTTTAATCAAATATTAAACTACATCCATCTTCAATTCAAATTTAATACTTGTGCTGGAGCAATAATGTCCATAGCAACAAGCTATGACAGAATTCATCCTACAAATATTTTGGTGCACAATATGTACAAACAGGTGCAACTACAAGCTTCATAAATAAGCTAGCTAACATGAAAGAGGGCAGAAATCTGAAAAGTTTTCAACATTCACCATTGGTTAGGTTTTAGGGAACTTGATAGGGCTATTTTATTACTTGTTATACATTATTTATTCTTTTAAAAAATTTTGCTGCAACTGATGTGGATGAATTCAATCACCAAATTTTATTACATGATTCATTCCTAAGATTTCTCTTCATTAGGATGTTTTCTGACTAAAAAGAGCACCTTACTTCTCCCACAAGCTCAGGCCATGTGATTTAAATGAGGCTACATTGGCCAAATATTCCATCGCAATGGCAACAGCGACTGGTTCAAAGATGGGCACATGACCCAAACTACACCAGTGGGGTTCTATGCAGATTTGTTCCCAGCTTGACAGCCTAGAGAAGCTAACAGTCATCGTTGCCACAACATGAGGAATAAATGCGGGAGAAGGAAACCAACAAAGAAGAAAGTATGATAAGAGATGTCTTCAAGACAGATTCTTGAAGATATATACCAAGGTTTCTTTCTGTATTAGCAGGAGTTGAAAGAACACAGCTTTTGAAAATCTTTACCCTTAAAACCACCTTAGGACAGAATCAATCCACTTAATACTTTCTAAGTGTACGAGATACTCAGACAAATTGTTAAAATCATTTATGAGCATGGGTTTTTAAATAAAAAACAGTTCTCCAGTGTGTTCCTGGAAATGTATCTACAGTTCAAAGCAAGCATAACGATTTGTATTTGACACATGAAAAAAGATTTTATAATAAGAATGGGATGGAATGTATTATCAGGTAAGACAGTCATATAATGTGAGCCAGATATGGATACAAAATAATTAACAAGACAATCAGTAATAGTACAGTATATATAAGAATCTGTCAAAACAGAATACTATTTCACATTTCCCTATTTATATATGTTCAAAACAAGGTCAATTAACATGTTTAGAATATCAGGCCCACAGGTAAGCAGAAAAAATAACCCTATTTCTTAATCTGGGTGCTTGATTTTTATATGGCTGTTTTAACCAGCCAAGATTTCAAATGCCAATCAGAACATACAAAAAAGCCTTCAATAAGAAAAGTTTATATGTGTATAAATGCACTTCTCTGTCTCTATGGTATCAAGAAAGAATCATCAAAATAGCAATTAACAAATGATTAACCCAACAGAAGTTACATATTCCAATAGCCCAGAACCAATGTAAAATTTTTAAATAATCAATCTAAAATACATTATTTTAAAAGTCCAATCTAAAAATATCATCTCATTTTAACGCTTAGATGTAAACAGTAATTTTAATAATAATAAAATGTCTAAAATATAGCAACCTACAACCACAGAGATATAAAATTACTAAGTGCCTAAAAATGAATAACATACATCAAAAGATAGTATTAAGTTATTGGTAATGAACTACAAACCTTATTGGAAACCTATTTTCAAAGTAAAACCTCACTTTACTCTGGACTTCCTCCAGCACTTCTAACAAAGTAAACTTGTAATTCAGAAGGACAGAGTCTTTTTTTTCAATATTCAACTACTTTCCTTTCACATTCTTTATGAAACCATAAAATATGTGGAAATATTTTAATTTAATTATTGTCTGGCAGCAGCAACATCGGAGAATCTTGTAAGTCACACACCAGAGGTCCTCTGTGAGAAGAGCTGACTAACCAGAATGTGAAATTCCTACAGTGGACATAGCAAGAAAAACCGTCTCACCAAGAGCAACCCAGAAAATACAGAAATGGAACTCATGGTCTCCTTTGTTCAAAAGCAACTTATGATGGCATTTCTTCATTTACTTTTAGTCTCCCAAATTCATAAATAAAAGATGGAGAGAACCTATCTTAAATACCAGTTATTTTCAAAAAAATTTTTTTAAATAAAGGTATTAATTGATTATAATTTTTAAAAGTTCAAGCACATGATGACAGCAAACATCTACCACTTACTGTGTGCTTCCTATGTAATAGGCACAGTGATAAACGTAAAACATTTGCTCCTTCAATCATTACAGGTATCATCTCATTTGATGTTCACACATCCCTATGAGAAACTTTTAATATCACTACTTTACTAATATTGGAAATGAAGAATCAATTGAAGGCCGTGCATTAAGCAGTGCTAGAGTGAAGACTCAACCCTGTATCTTTTTAGCACCAATGTCTGTGCTGCTAAAAGCTAACATACACATTGAGAGTACAGGATGGGAGTACCGATAATCAATACCATTCTGGTCCTTCTGAAATCCCCATGGATGGAGCTGTCCCAGGACAACAAGGTTCTGGTTTGGTTCTGATCTGAGAAGACTTGCAGAGATTAGAATGCAGAAGGAAATAAAAAGAGATTTCTGCAGCAGGCTGATAGAGAAGTGCAGTGCCAAGCCAGCACTGACGAATGTGCAAGTGCAGGCCAAGCCCCTGCCATTCCTGATCTCCAGGTTACAAGCCCTTCTGACTCCTCCATTCCTTCCCGCAATTTTGTAGTCTAGTGGACGGTACAGGAACAACTGTACAGTCATGTATATGTCTTTATGTGAACATGTTTTAATCTTATATATCTTCCATTGTACAGAGACCGTTAAATTTTTGGACATTTTCCATTGAGATGTTTTAATCATTTTATTATTCAGTTGTTCAAGTTCTTTATGCATCCAGATACCAGTCCTTATCATATATATGTTTTGCAAATGGTTTCTCCTAATTTGGGTCTCGCCTATTCATCTTTTTAATGATGCCTTTTGATGAACAGAAGGTTTTAACTGAAATGGAATCTAATTCATCAATTTTTTCTGGTATGAGTATTGCTTTCTGTGATTTAAGAAGCCTTTGCCTACTCTTAAGTTATAAAGGTATCTCCTGTCTCCTACATTTTCTTCTACTAGTTTTATATTTTACTTTTCTCTTTCAGGTCTAGGATCCATCTTGAATGAGTAGTTGTGTATAGTAGGACTCAAGGTTGATTTGTTTCCCAAATATTGAAGACTTATTTCCCCACTGGATTGTTGGGTGCCACAAAAATTAAATGCTATATAAGTCTGGACCTATTTTGGGTTCACTCTTCTTTTCTATTAAAGAAGATCTAGATCTAAATCAAGAAACAGACCTACATTTAGATATATTCTTCATAAGTAATCATTATCTACAAATAGGGTAAGTTTTTTTTATTTCTTTCTGATCTTCATGCCTTCTTTTTCTTGACTTATTGCACTGGCTAGGCCTTGAGTAAAATGTTGAATAAAAGTTTTGAAAATGTAAATCCTTACTTTGCTCCAAATCTTAGGGATAACCTGTCCAAAACTTCACCACTTACTGCAGCATTTCCTGTAGGTTTTTCAGAATTAATTACATCTAATTGCAAAGTTCCTTCTGAAAGTTTTTATCAGAAATGGGTGTTGCTTTTTCTGCATTTATTAAAATGCTGATATGGTTTTTCTCCTCTATTCTGCTAATATGGTGTATTACACTGATAGATTTTTAAATGTAAAGCCAAACTTATTATGATGATTAATTTTGTGTGTCAACTTTACTGGAACACAGGGTACCCAGACATTTGGGCAAACATTATTCTGAATGTGTCTATGAGGATATTTCTAGATATTTTATTTGGATAATCCAAGTAACATTTGAATAAGAAGAATGAATAAAGCAGATAGCCACTTTCCCTAAAGTGGGTGGGCTTCATTCAATCACTTGAAGGTATGAATAGAATAAAAATTCTTACTTTCCCTGGAGTAAGACCCTGACGTCTGACTGCATGAGCTGGAACACCAGTTTGTTCCTACCTTCAGACTCCAACTAAAACACAGGTTCTTCTTGGGTCTTGAGCCTGCCAGCTTTCAGACTGACATGTACACTGATGTTTTCATTGCTGTTTTAATTCGTGAGATCTGCTCTTTTCCCTGAAATGTGCCCTGTTCTGTGTCCTCCTGCGCATTCTTCTAGAGAAGCATCCTTTTCCTGACTCTCAGTCGTCTTTGCCCTCCTCAAGGCCCCTAAGCAGGAATCTGTACATTCTTTTACTTGATGGTATTTCTATCATCCTGTTGGTTCCCTCTCATGTTCTGACTGCAGATATCTTGGGACATCCCAGCCTCCATAACTGAGTAAGTTAATAAATTCATATATACATACATGCACGCACATGCACACATACTCTACTGGTTCAATTTCTCTAGAAAACCCTGTCTAATACACTTGTGTTATGGAGATAAATGTCACTTCAACATCAAATAGTATTACTGCCCTCACTTTGTCATAATCAAGTTATAACATATATCTGTACTAGAGAACATCAATGTGTGGTTTTAGGGGTTTTTTTGTTAATTGTTTTTTACAAGTTGCCTTGGTTTAAGTTCATGGGTTGCTATGCTTACACAGCCAGAACCACCTGTCTCTATTACTTTCTACAAATAATTATTCTCTCATTAAAAATAACTTCACAAGAAACATTAATGAAGAATGAAGTGATATAAAGTAGCCTCTTAGAAACTTCTGTTTGTCTAAGATTTGACAGTCAAGAACTAGAGGTCAAAAATAAAAATGTGGATAGATATAAAAAGGTCATTTAGGAGAACAGTTGAGGGAGAAGTTAGCTTAAATAAGCTAGTCTTCAATGATCAGAAAAAAAATCTAAACTAGAACATTATAAGGTGTCCTTAATTAATAAAATAATAACATCAGAGTTGTATTCTTAGTTTGCAAATAGTTGAAATTACTAGTTCTAATAATCTGCAAATGAAGCTTCTTCCTACCCATTTTCCAAACATTGAAATATTCCTCTGGACTTAGGAATAGTTGACCTAGGAATAGTTGGAAAAGTGATGGAAAGAAACAGTAGGATAAAAAAAGGAACATGAGAGGGAACCAACAGGATGATAGAAATACCATCAAGCAAAAGAATGTACAGATTCCTGCTTAGGGGCCTTGAGGAGGGCAAAGACGACTGAGAGTCAGGAAAAGGATGCTTCTCTAGAAGAATGCGCAGGAGGACACAGAACAGGGCACATTTCAGGGAAAAGAGCAGATCTCACGAACTAAAACAGCAATGAAAACATCAGTATCAACTCAGATGTTATCTCTCTCCACTTTTATTCCTCTGGTACATCATGAGTCTTCCTACGTGTTGCTACCTCTGCTGGAAACATTCTCACACCCTCGCTCCATCAACCATATTTATCCAACTCACATGCTTCCTATTTCACCTTAAATGCCTACAGACCAGGCCAGTTCCCCCTGCCACAAATAATCCAATGCCATGAATAGGAGGCACAAATATCAAACACTGTTTAAATAGTTGTATAATTATTTCATAAATGTCAGTTTGTGGGCTTGCCTGTGAGAGGACAAAGATCAAGCATATCCTGCTCCTCACTGCAACTCCCAAACAAGGTGGTCAACAAATATTTAATGACTGAGTGAAAAAAATGTGTCCTTGGATACATTTTCAACAATTATTAACACAAATGAAAGCATTTATCTTCTATTTATTTTATTTATTTACTTACTTAAAAGACACTTGCATAGCACTAAATAAGTGCTGGGCACTGTTCTAAGCACATTACATTTAATAACTCAATCCTTAAAGGTTGGTATAATTATTATCCCCGATGTAACAGATGAGAAAATCAATGCTCAGAAACGTTAAGTAGCTTGCTGAAGGTTCGTGGTGGATACAAGAATCAAACCCAGGAAGCCTGGTTCCACAATCCATTACTGGCTTAAATTTTAAGTCAACTATATCAAAATAATGTCCATAAAGAGCTACTGAAAATTTATCTTGTAAAATATTTAAAGGTCTGAGATTTCACATTTTAGCTAGGCCATTCACACATACATACAACAGTGAATTATAGAAAATGTCAGTACTTGATTCTTGATGTAGATTTCTTCTTGGTTTTGTAATTGAGTAAATATAGGAGATTTTAAAAAGAAATAGATGAATTAAAATTTTCATGTTACCTATTAATTTTTACACATTATAATCCAAATGCCCAGAGGCATCACTGAAATAAGAAGAATTAAATCTGAGTCAGGGCTGAGGCAGTCATTAAAGCTGAAGTCTTTTTTCCCCATTAATGGGAAAGAGAATGGTATCTTAGAATACTTTTATAGAATCTAACATGTTGGCTAGGAAAGATTGACTATGTAAAAATATAAATGCTGAAAACATTCATAGGACTCCTTGCTCTTTTAATAAAATTAAACCGATTAAAAATATCACTGTTCATACTTTGTTGAAAAAAGAAACCATAAAGTGTTGCCTTCATTCAGCCTAATTATGTGATTACCTCAGAAGTTGAAAATCACGATTGTCCTTAACTTATCTGAACACTAACGGATTTGCTACCCAAAAGTCAGTTTGTACATCTGAAAACTAGAAAATGGGATAAGTTATCTACATCTCATCTTCAAACGCATTGGATATAATTTTATCTTGAATTATTGTTAACTAGATAAGACATTGCTGTAGGAAGGGAATGTATGCTGTAGTGTATGCTGTATGCTGATGGAGGTTGTGGGTGTACTAAGTACAAAATACATTTAGATGTGCACATACACGCTTAATCATATTCACTCCTGCTGCTTTTTTTCACTCAATGAATTTAATTCATTTTCTTCAAAACCATAGCCAATGGAACCTGGTGCTCCACATGTATCCCACCATGACTCCAGTTTCCTCACAATTCTGACATAAGTACATAACAGAGTAAATCTTACCAAACATACCCTACCCAATAGCTGATTTATAAATGATCTTGTGAAGGCCAGCAGGCACTTCCTACAGTCTTTTATCAATGCATATGCTCCTTCAGGAGTACACGGAAACTGCATTGACAACATCCTTAAAACACCATGGGCCAGTAGAGGAAAGAACTTAAAATGATTGCAATTTCTGTTGAGAAAAAGCAATAATATGGAAAAATAATTATGGCAATGAAGAAATGACAGAAAAGTAATAGAGTTATATAATATCAAAGAGGTTACCAGCTTTTTATTTTTCTTTTTGTTTGAGAGGGACATGGACCTTTACTTTTAGTACATTACATTTACCTATTTAAATTTTGATAAGAAGGATTACTGTTATAAATAATTTTGAATTTATTTAAGTCATAGCTTAAGACATAAGATATGAAAACAAAATTTATGGAATAGCAATGAATTATGTTATCAATAATTACTATAGTCTATCTGATAAGAAATAGTTACAATGTTACCTTCCTTATAAACAGAACATTTATGCACTTTTTTGTCTGATAGCTAATACAACTGCTATTATCTCTGCTGAAAAGTGGGTGGATAACTTTCAATAGCTACACCTAGTAAATCAGTTATGATAAATACAAAGTGCTATATATGTAAGCAAACCACTTGAAACTTCTATGGTTCTACAGGACCTTATATTCACCCCTCCATGTTAAGTATTGCACACACACAGTAACACATTAACTGAACTGTACTCTGTAATTACCACTGGTTAATTATCAAGCAAGACAGCCATTGCTATTTCATGACTATTAGGCACTAGGAATATTTAACTTTTAAAATAAAGTCAACAGGCCGGGCAGGGTGGCTCACGCCTGTAATCCTAGCACTCTGGGAGGCCACGGCAGGAGGATTGATTGAACTCAGGAGTTCAAGACCAGCCTGAACAAGAGTGAGACTCCATCTCTACTAAAAATAGAAAAATTAGATGGGCGTCATGGCACATGCCTGTAGTTCCAGCTACTCCGGAGGCTGAGGCAGGAGGATCACTTGAGCCCAGGAGTTTGAGGTTGCTGTGAGCTAGCTGACACCACTGCACTCTACCCAGGGTGACAGAGTGAGTGAGACTCTGTCTCAAAAACAAAAGAGAAATTGAACCCTCCTCCTCACTCCCGCCCCTTCAAAAATAAATAAATAAATAAAATAAAGTCAACAAAATTTATTAAATGTTTTCAATTCACAGTTCTAACATAAGATAAACTTATGTAGCTATTCAGCAGGCACCACAAGGCGTTTTTAACAGTCAGCCTGGGAGAAAGAGAGTGAATGTGAAAGTGTCCTACAAGCCACCTCTTCCTGTTCTCTATCACAGCACTCCATGGTCATGTATGCATAGTCTGTTCCACAACGTGTATTTGGTACTTATTTTCCTGTGAGGTTGTCCGTTTCCCACACCAGACTGTAATGCCCACTAGCCCAGTGGTTCTCAGCTGCACGTGATTTTGCACCCTAGGATATATCTGAGAATGCATGGAGACATTTCTGGTTGTCACACAACTTGGAGCTGATACTGGCATCCAGTGGCTAAAGGCCAGCATACTGCTAAAAATGACAATATTGCTGAAGTTGACAAAGCCTACACTAGTCACAGCTACTCAGGGACAGGGACTCTCTACTGCGTATGGTACTATGCTCAACCCTGGTGCCACACACATAGTTGGCACTCAGAGTTGGACATATGGATGCACGTGTACATGGAAATTCCTCCCAGTGTGAATTTTTAAATGGTGTTTCTCCCTAAGACACTCTTTGAAGAGCTTCATTTTTCCCTTCCTTCCACAGCCTGAGACATTGCAGAACGAAAGAGTGCATGGATCTCTGATAAATGTCAGGACTACAGCAGGTCTGCCCTAGAGCAGAGAGATAATAGGGTAAGGCATATTGGCCCAGGTTCACCCATGTGACCTGGAGAAGTTCTTGGCCCATAAGGGAACTCTCAGGTACTTGGACCAGATAACCTCTCAGACTTCTGACTGGAAGGATTACTTTAATTGTCTCTATATCTAAGAGCATTCACTGCGTGTAACACCTTTTCATTTGAGCTGCACAGCCATTACTACAGGAGCCAAGGTTCCTACCATATTTTATACCGCAGTCATAGTTGCTGTCACTTCTGTAGTAACCATAATCATAGGTCAAGCTTTTGTTTCACTTTAAAGGGCTTTAAATAAGAACATGTCTGGTGATAAATTAAGTTGACAGGCATTTCCTTTTACTACAACTGAAAGGAAGACATATATATCTATCACGTTGTTTGTTATAAACAACACGCATGCAGCCATAATTCCTGTAGCCTAAGTAGACTACAATTTCACAGAATTAATGTGTCATGGCTATATAATACAATTCACATATTCATCTTGGAGTTGTCTTATGAACTACAATGTGAACTCATAAATTGAAACAAATCTAGGGAATGATACTCAATACAAACTTCCTAAGTAAATTTGACCTAAAAACCACTAAATGGATTTTCCATTTGTCCATAGGTGTAGCAGGTGGCACTATGCTAAGATAACCACGAGCAAGATATAGTCAGTATACTTACAATTTAATAGGCAGGTAAAAGTTCAGAAATAATTCTATAAGGCATATTCTCCAAGAGCCCCTGAAAGGCACCACAGTCTAAAAATCATAAGAAAATGACAAGGATGCAAAGAAACACACCAATACTTTAAAGAGAGAGGGGAAACTGATATCCTCTCCTCCAACTATGGCCAAACAAGGAGGAGTATCCAGGACTTCAGAGTGGGACCATAGATGAGAGTTTTAAACAGACTGTGAAACCATGAAGAAAACTGGGCCCTCTCGCTCTCCTCTTCTCACCTGTTTCTTTTTGAGATAGTTTTGGGGGTACAATTATATCAAGCTAAGTCAAAAAGGGAAGAGAAAATGTGGGAATGACTATAAATGTTTTATTCTAGGCTCTAGGCTTTACAAGGGATGCATAAAAGGAATCTTATGATTTGCTTCTGGGACTCTACAATACTCTCTAATAACCGTATTAAACACTCTCTAATAATGTTATCATAAAATTATATATAAAAGAAGGCACAATGTATTCTAAACCTTATAGCCAAACTATTCGGGAAAAGAAAGAAACATTCCTTACTCAGAGCTATATAATTCTTTGTCCTTACCTGCTGTCACAGTAATTAAGTGACGTCTACTGAAAACACACTATTGTGGTGGTGTTATCATTAATTGTTTAACAAGATTGTGGTGTTGACAGGTAAACGGCAGCATTATGAATCAGTTTTAGGAACACCTAGTTGGATAAAAACTTTCTCTGAAATGAAAACAGACTTTACAAGCAATTATTTCTTAAAAATTACCTTGCTATAGCAAAGACCCAATTGTTGCAACAAATGCTTATATGTCTACACTTGCTCTCTTTCCCTTGGAGGAGCAATATACTTGAAGGTCATACCATCTCACCACCCAACATATCCGTGGCCCTTACATAGGTGCTGCAAGCTTCTGACAGTACTCTCCATTATTACCATCATAAACTCAAAACATATGTACTCTAATTATGTGTTTTACTTCCCAGGAACATGAGGTTCAGAAGACCTAGGTAGTTTGCACAAGGTTATTCAGCCCATAAGGAACAGAGCCAATGTGCAGACCCAGCTTTCTGACTCCAAATCTGAGTGCATACCACCACATTGTCACCTACCCCAACCCCAGCTTGACATGGCTTCTGCTATAATATGAACAGCTAGATCCATTCCTGGCTCAATTTCACAAACAACACAGTTGTGTATCCAATAGAGAATGTCCATCACACCTCAGCACCAAGTTTGTAATAATAAATATCCATTCACAGAGTCCTACACTACACAGATTTTCTATAGCACAAGATACTTCTGGGAAGAAACCATGGATCTGTGCATAGAAGAACAGAATGGCAGGGCCTTCAGAGAAACACCACATTTCATCTCTTACGGTGGTGGTGGTATCATGACTTACAACTATTCTTTCATGACATGGCTGTCACCATTGCTGTGGCTGCCGTTACTGCAGAGAAAAAAATTTTCTGTAATTTCACGGTGGTTTTCACAAGCTCTTAATGCGGCCAAAAGGCAGGCTTCACTTACCTGGAAAGAGCAAGGTCCCATAAGAAAGGTTCCAATGAAGAATGGGAAGGCAATGCCAAAGACCTTCACGAAAGCCAGGACTTAGCTTTCAGTCTTACAACTAGTCATCTTACAAAGAAAATAGATGGTAGGTTTAATGTGTAATATTTATAATAAAACACAGTAAAAGATTTATAATATAAATAAATATCAAAAGTGACAACAGGCAGCATTATGCCCAACATACTTTTCCTAAGCAGCTGTGTGCCAGGCAGAATTTGCTCATGTGTTTGCAGGGCATTACAAATAAAAGAGTTTATGCCAGAGTCAATATTTTCTACCTCTAGATCAGTAGTCTCTGACCTTTTTGGCACCAGGGACCAGTTTTATGGAAGAAAATTTTTCCATGGATAGCAGGGGGTGGGTGTTTCAGGATGATTCGAGAGCATTACATTTATTGCGCAGTCAAACCTCTCTGCTATTGATAATCTGTATTTGCAGACACTCCCCAGTGCTAGCATCACCGCCTCCACTCCACCTCAGATCATCGGGAATTAGATTCTCATAAGGAGCACGCAACCTAGATCCCTCTCATGTATAGTTTACAGTAAGGTTCGTGCTCCTATGAGAATCTAATGTCGCCACTGATCTGACAGGAGGCGGAGCTTATGCAGTGATGCTGGCGATGGGGAGCACCTGTAAATACAGATGAAGCTTCGCTCACTCGCCCACTTCTCACCTCCTACTGCGCGGTCCAGTTCCTAACAGGCCATGGACTGGTACCGGTCCACAGCCTGGGGGTGGGGACCCCAGCTCTAGATGAGGCAACTTGAAAAATACCGCAAACGGGAGATGATGGCCCGTGTTAATCAGCTGCACTATGAAATGGGTCAGCAAATTCAGCAGGTCCCTTATTCACCATAATCAAGAGTAAGAATGCAATATGTGCTCACTGTGAGGAAGAGTGCAATTCAACAGACCCTGAACATTAAGGCACTATTGCAAATATACAACCAAATATACAACCTAACCTGAAGATGTGGTAGTGTCCCTAGCCAGGTGTAGTGCTAGAAACGCTACCACAAAGCCCTACAGACCTTCAGCTGAGTTCTTAAGCCAAAGAAGGGATACCCAAGATATGCCATGGTAAAAGAAAGAAACATTTCTCTGCTACCAGCAAATATGAAGCACACTGGATGGTTCTTCACCTAAGCTATGTAGACAACATTTGAATACACAAGGTCTGTGGGCCTAGTGAGATCTCACAGAGAAGGGATTGGCAATCTCTTTCTATAAAATTCTAGATAGTAAATAATTTAGGCTCTGTGGATCATATGATCTTTGTAACAACTGCTCAAATCAGCCATTATAGTAAAAAAGCAGCCTTAAATATACATTAAAAAATGAGCATGGCTGTGTTCCAATATAACTTTATTTACAAATACAGGCAAGGGAGCATAGTTTGCCAACCCCTGACATAGAAATGGACTATCAGAAAACCAGGTGAGGTAGCACCTGGCCTGTTAAATGGTCAGTAAACACTAAATTAAAAGACAGGAGTCATCAGCCCACACTACCCTTTGTGAAGCAAGTATAACAGACTCTGGAAATGAGGCAGAAGCAGAAGCAGAGGTGATGCAGCTCTGGTGTAGTTCCAACCCTAGCTAAAGGCAACTGGCGCTAATGTGCTCTTTTACTCGCATTTCAAAGATTGAGAACAATTTTGTACTAGACAAAGTGTCACTGTATTCCATCTGAGGTTAATGACTTGCTCTGGAAATTAAAGTTAATACATCAAATTATGAGACACTTTGATATAGAGAGAGTATTTTTCCCCACAACTGAGTTAATTGACTCGGTACTGCTCGTAAGGTAAATGTGGAAAGAAGCCAAAAGATTATAACTATTTCACAAAAGAAGAAAAGGAAAAGCTGAAAAAATTTCAAGTGCCAAGAGTTAAAAGCCATAATGTCATTAATTAGAGGCTGGTCACGTTCTCCTTTCCTGGAGACACACTTCGATAAGGTGGTGGCACAGATTCCATGCAAACCTGTTGGCAACACACTGGGAGAGCTGAATGATTATGTGAATCCAGATCAAAGACATCCTTGCCCAGCTCTTGGAAAAGGAGCCTCTATACTCAGCTCTGCAGGGCCTGAGTCATGGTCCACTGCTCTGCATGAAAAAGGAAGGGTGAACCAAGGACAAGGAATAAAATGGCAGACAACTGTCTCCATTCAGAGATAAAAACAAAAACCTACCGACACGTGTAACTGTGCATGGGGCCTTTTGTCGTTCTGTGCTAGATCCCAACTAAATAACTGATTCACTTCTGCCTAAATGGGAAGTCCAGTGCTGTAGCAATGAAATTCTTTAAGTATATGACTGCTCACAATAGTAAACTAAGAGGTCCCACTCTTCCAACAGAAGTTCCCTGATGCCTCCTATAGCACTAGACACTGAAGAGAAGTAATTAGGACTGAAATCTGATCTTCGATTCCCAATTTGCCATATTAGGTCCCTGGTCAAATTACTTAAACTAAAATTGAACTGAATGAGAATTTTTTTAACTTGCCAAGTTCTAAAACCCATGAAATACGAAAAGAATACAGGAACTCTGGCCACTCAGATTTTGAATTAACTATCTGACAACAGTTACTGGCTTTGACTCTCCTTTGTTTGGCTTATGCACTTTTAAGAAACTATTTAGAATGCTAAATCATTTAAATTAGAATACTTTAACTTTTTAAAAGGTGCCTTTCACACTCTGATAAAAGCTATGGACCCCAACTCCAAAAAGGGTGTACCTTATGAACTCTCCCTGGTCCCCAGGTTCAGACCTTCCACCAAAAAAAAAAAAAAAAATTTAAAAGATCATGTCTTATGCATTTTGTCTTTCTTACTTGGCAAGTGTAGCTATCAGAATAGTTCACTCTCAATAAAATCATTCCTTTTATTCAATATAACAATTAAGGCCTTATATGTGCAGAAGTATGCAGGGTTCTAAGAAAATACAGAGAATTAAAAGCATAGCCCCACTCTCCCAGGAACATAAAAACAAATGTAATATGAAGACATTTACATGACTGAGTACTAAGCAAAGATTCAGATGGAGTCCCAGGACAAAAGAGGAGAAAGTCATATTGCATGGGAAAGGCGAGCCCATGGTGTTTGAACGAGGCATTGAAAGATACATAGAATCATAATCAACAGAAAATGAAGAAATGAAAGGTAGGGATAGGATAATATAGCTGAGAAAATGTACTGACTGATCAGTTCAATGTGAACATAAAACGAGGTGAAGTATTATATCCATGAATGCAGTGAAAGACGAGCACACATAAGGCCTCCACACAAGCACTGTTTGCTGACCCACCAATAGCTATCCCTGAAACCTCAGAGATGCTGTAAAAATAAATCAGAGATGCAGACTTTGATACAAAAACTATGTATGTGGTGACCTTGCACAGCTAAATGGTTAGAACAGAAACCATATTTCCAAGAGTTAAGAAGCGAATATTTAAGGACGAGAAGGAGGCGGGAGGTACAGAATACCCGTTCTAGAAGACTGGTAGAAGAAAGGAGAGTGAGATGGTGGCATGTTAGGAAAATCAGTGTACTCACCACTACTGATAAATAATTCTATAGCACCACTTTTTAAAAATCTTCAGTTCTCTCAAAGGTCACTAATCATATCTGAGGATCAGCAAGAAAAGGTCAGCATGAACTGGTAAAATGTTTGTATAACATGGTACACTGAGACTTTTATTTGAAACAAAATGTTACTTCCTTAAATACACATTATTCTCAAAATGAGCTATCAAAATCAATTTTATATTTCAGACTCTAACAAAAGAACGCTTTATAGTCTAGGCAGCTTAGAACTGTCTCCAGAGCAATTTGAAAGACAAAGAAACTGATCAGATTATTGCTTTGCAAGTATTAAATGTTTCTCTTGAAAATGAACGCAAACAGCCAAGTAAATTCAAACCATAAGTCAAAGCAGAATAAATTATGTTTAAATCTCTCAATTTCATCTTCAAAAAATAAACGCAGGAGAGCCTTTACTCCATCAGGGATCAAAACTGCTGAATAAGCAAGTGATTAAATAAACAGACCAGTGTGTGTCATCAGCTCATCAAGTGAGAGTACTCTGGCTGTCTGGTTTTAGTAAGAGGAAGATGTTTGATGCTTTTAATAATGAATATCCATTCATAACATGTGCTGAAATGAACAAAAAGAGATCTATTGCCAATTCCAGCTATTTTACAGAGAAAAGTTGGCAAGGAATTTTCTAACATCTAAAATAGAGAAGTATCAATTAATCATGAAAATGGCTCACATAATGTGTTACACTTTATCATATTCATCCTCCTGCCTAAAACCATTTTTTAAATGACATCAAATAAACATGCAAGTACTAATCCTGTAAGGAAGCAAAATCTTTAAAAATATTTTTCCAGTCTCCCTCTCCCAATCCCAAAATGTGCTCATTGTAATAATGTTGAATAACGAAAGAAAATAATAACGACTTAGGGAGAATGACAACATTTAACATATTTGTCTTACATTCATCTTTCTAAGTGTACTTACATCATTGGACCAAATACGATACATGATGTTTCTCCTAAAACATACTGTGAACAATTTCCCATATCACTAAGTATTTGCCTAACAACACTGTTAAATGGTTTCATAGTGTTCTCCTATAAAACTGTGCTAGGATTTATTTATTTACCTAATCTACTCTTGGACAAGGGGTGCTGTGAGGTTGTCTTGCTTTGCTGTTTTAAAAAATTCTATGTTGAACATCTTTCTATAAAAATCTTGCATGTATCAATGATTATTTCTTTATATCTATTTCCTTAGATCATGTTCTTAGAAATAAAATGCCAGATCATAGGGTATGCATTTTTTAATTTTTCAAATATGGTCTCAAATTTCCTTTCATACAGATTAGACCAACTTACAAGATCACCAACAATATACGTTTTAAGCCAATTTAAGATCAGCCTTGCAAGCTATGGTTATTATATTTTTAAATATAAGCTAAATAATAGCAAGTTCAAATTTTTAAAAATCATATTACCCTACTCCTAATATTAAAGGCATCAATAGAAGGAAATATCTAAATACACTTAAAATGACAAAAGATGTCAATTTTATTAAATCATATACCTAGAGCACAATCTGCAGTCCCCAACCCCTGGGCCACGGACTGATAACCAGTCAATGGCCTGTTAGGAACCAGGTCACACAGCAGGAGGTGAGCCAAAGCTTCATCTGTATTTATAGCCACTCCCCATCACTCACATCACCACCTGAGCTCCGCCTCCCCACCCTCCACCCCCTGTCCGTGGAAAAATTGTCTTCCATGAAACCAGTCCCTGGTGCCAAAAAGGCTGGGGACCACTAGCACAAGGCATTTAATTAATATTTAATTACTACTTTTATGACTTTATAGCCAATTCATATACAAAATATTGAATTGAAGTAAATCACACAAATTTTTCCTTTAATAAATGAATTTGAGTGCCTCTATGTTGCATGATTAAACATATAAAATAGGTGAATGATAGTCAAATTTTCAATGTAGCTAGTATTTGCCCAAAGTTATTTCTAAATTGTGTACCTATGGGTCACCATCCTATTATAAAAATCTATAGGTTGCACACATCTTAACACTCAGCTTAAATGTTCAGTTCTGGTTGTAAGAGATATTCAATAGCCTCCACTATAAATATACATTCTTGACACCAGTTCCTAAGACATTCCTCCATTTCATAGAAAACAGATTCCCAAAAAAACCAAAATGCAAGCAGTGCTGCCCACAATTTCATGGGATGTATCAATCTCTCTATGAGCACCTGAATGTAATTATATCATGACTAGAAGAAACAGATACTGGGCTTCTGAGTCCCAAAGACAGTGTCCATTATCAAGTTTTAATTTAGAGTTTAAAAGTATATGGGTGTCTAGGGAAGTTTCAAAAGTTAACTATCAAGAAATGTGAATCTTTTAGGCTAGAATAAGACAAATATACCCAGGACCTGATGTAAAATGACATGTTAAAGGATACATAATATTTTGACAGAATAAAAAGATAAAAAACCTTTCTTGGTCCTTCAACCAATTAATCCAGATATTTAATACAGGGTCTCAAAATTCCAGAAAGAAGAGCAATTTATCTCATTGTGATCCTTTTTCTTCATTTAAAAAAAACATGAGGAAAGAGAAAAGGGAAATATCATATCATCACCAAGTTATTACTATTTGCCTTTCTACAAGGTCTACTTTTACATGTTATGCATATTTAGAGTCAGAGCATAATTCTACTGTTCACACATATCAAATATCTACTGCAAGAAAAGGTGCTACATCTCTGCCAAGGAGTTACCTAAGGCTAATGAATGCCACCAAAGTAATGGCGGAATGATTCAAGCAGTTTTGCAAAGCTATTCATACTAACTAGAAATAATTTTTTACACACTAGTTTGTGTGTAAGTCACAAAACACTAAATGTTCCTTAATGCAGTTAGGTAGACTGCCACTACAATTAACATCAGTTAGGTAACTGATGTAACAATAAAAATCAGGATTCAATTTATACAGCTAAATTCTGACTCAAGTAAGAGACATACACTGCAGCATCTCTCCTAGAATAAACAAGAAATCAAATTATACTTGGAAGAATAAAGGTGAGTAATTCTTTTTTTTTTTCTTTTGAAATAGAGACAGGGTCTCACTGTGTTGCCCAGGCTGTTCTTGAACTCCTGGGCTCAAGTGATCCTTCCCCCTCAGTCTCCCAAAGTGCTGGGATTATAGGTGTGAGCAGCCACACCTGGCCAAAGGTGAGCAAATCTATTTTGAATAAGAAACATATATGGGACCGACAAACCAATAAAAAATAAATGAAAACCCAGACATAAATAGAAATGCTTATAAAAATGTATAGCAGTGATTCTCAGTTGTGATGCACATTACAATCTCCTACAAGCTTGTAAAAAATATCAAAGAACATGCCACACACCCAGAGATTCTGACTTACACCAGGATTGGGCCTCAATATCGACTGAAAACTTTCCAGGTGATTCTAATGCACAGCCATATTAGCAAAAGGGTTAGGGTTAAACTGATTTAAAATGACTTGAAACAATTTCAAATAAAAAATTCAAAATAAGAGGGCATGGGAAAAAATTAAGTTTGGTCTCTGCCTCATAAGATACAATTAAGTCAATACTAGATGGTTTTTAAAAAATTATAAATTTAATAAATGGATATCTAAATGACTATGACTATAAAATAATATCATAGTATAGAAAGCTTTTCTGAGCATAAAATCAAAGGCTGAACACATGTGGTAAGAAAGAAAATTGAGAGCTACAACTAACCTTAACTAAACAACAAGCTCTTCTTATGTGGCAAGAAAGCATAAACACTAACGAGAAAATGAAATTAAATTATTTTATTTAGTTAGTTATTTTTTTAAACGACAGGATCTCACTCTGTCACCCAGGCTGCATTGCAGTGGTGTGATCATAGCTCACTGTAATCTCAAACTCCTAGGCTCAGCTCAAGCCATCCTCCCACCAGTAGCTGGGACTACAGACACAAGCCACCACACTCGGCCAATTTTATTTCTTCTATTTTTTGTAGGAACAGGGGGTCTTCCTATGTTGCCCAGACTGGTCTTGAACTCCTGGCCTCACGCAATCCTCCTGCCTTGGCCTCCCAAAGTGCTGGGATTATAGGCATGAGCCACTATACCTGGCAGAAAATGAAATTTAAAGACAAAAATGAAAGATTTTTTTCAAACATAAAATGACTAATAAAGATGTGAAATGGTCAATCTCTCATATAAATGAAAGAAATATAAATTAAATAAATTTCAATTAAACCAATAAAATTAGAGAAAATTAGCTTCACATTTGGAGCTATTTAGAGTACAGAGAAATCAGAACACAGGAACACAGCTGTAAAAACTATAAGTTTACCTTTTAGAGAGAAATGTGGCACAAAATAATGAATGTAAACACCTCCCAGAGATTACCCTGGGAAGGACCTATGAATGCATTCACATGGCTATATTTGTGTGTGTTGATTTACAAAAGTATAAGATTTCATGTGATTGTGTTAAACACCCTGATCCCTTCCATTTAATATTCCTTCCCTTCACTTCCTCTTAGGTCAGGTGGCATTAGAGGAGCTGCAGGAATATTTGGGATCAGGCCAAGCAGCAGCTGAGTTGGGATGCATATGAGATTTTGAAATAAATTTCAAAATATAAGTAATGAAAAGGCTTTAGAATTATTTGATAATCCAAATAACGAGGAAGAGTGATTGGACATGAAATACTGACATCAAGAAATGTAAACTAAAACTCACAATGAACTACAAAAGAATATGAGTGACACTGATTATGAGAATCACCATTCAAATAATTCGATATATTCAAACATTATTCTCTGTATGCACATGCACACATACACAAACACTCACATAAACACCTTGAAACACCTGACAATATTACAACTCACCTATGAAAGAAACTTGATAGACGTTTATCCCAAATCTGAACAATCCTAAAAGTCTGCACAGCATTACAAATACCAAGTTGTGACAATAAAAGATATGTTTTGAAATAATAACCTTCCCTGAAAAATATCTTAAACAATGACAGAGCAAAAACTGAATCATCTTGCTATATTCTCCTTTTGAAATATTACAAAATTACTGTAATGTTAAGAGGCATTTTATAGGCAATAATAGGCAGCAACAAAAAAGAAAGAAATATTATGGAGAAGTGTCCAGTATACCTCTGTATAATTAATACAAAATAATATTAAAATGTAGTATTGATATATTAACAGAACTCCACTTTACATAATTTATTTTTAAAGTCACAAAATATGGTAAGTATAATACCTTTAAATATATATTGCTAAAATCCCTGCATCTATAATATCAATTGCAACTACCTCATATTCTCCAATCAACAGGAACTATTAGCCCCACTGGTTACATAAGCAAAACCATGGAATCATTCTCATCAATGACAAATGAGGATAGATTTAACTCATTCCTCATACCAAGAAATTCATAAAAAATTATGTTCATTTACCATAATTGATTTGGCATATGAATGGCATAAATTTTGCTATAAATACCAATGAGAAAGATAATGTGCACCAAATAAAATATCATAAAACACTGTGGTTTCCAATTGTGCTGATTCTGACTTATATGAAATTAAGTATGTTTAGATAGCCCAGCCCTGTCCATGACCAGGAAAAGTTTCATAGTAATATACATTAATATATCTGACCACAAATGAAAGAACACATTTTGCCTATGATTGAAAACCTTAATATGTTAAAATTTTTCCACTGTCTTCAAAAAAATATTAGTAAGTACCTTAGATTAAAAGCCAAGCTAAATTAGTTATTATTGTCTATGTTTAATAAAATATTATTGGTTTTAAGTCATTTAAAATCTAAAAAGATAATTAAAATAATATACATATATTATTTCTAAGTATTAAAATCCATTTAATTTTAGATCAGTTCTCAGATTATAAATCTAAGAACCCCATCATTAATCTTTTCCAGTAAATCCTACTTAAGAGGTGATGATTTTGTAAAAATCATTTAATTTAATCTCATCACATTTTCTCCCTAATCATGAGTTCAAAATAAAAATACTTAGGCAAATGAATATCAACACAAATTATACTGGTGCTACCGTTAAATGGTTTATAATCCCCAAATCACTTTGAATTTATGCTACCCAAAATAATTTTCATGGCCAGAGTGCCAGGTAAAAATGGTCTGTTTCATGGTTTCAAAGGAAAGATGGAACTGACAATAAGTGAAAAAAGATAAACAAATTATATTCAAGTTTTATCATTTACCTAAAATCAACTGACTAGAAAGAAAAAAAAGATGAGAGAGGAAGAAAGCGTCCTTGTGTGTGAGCATGTGTGTGTGCGAGGTGGGGGGCGGTTTCTGTGTGTGTAGAGCAAGAATGTGAGTGCCAGAGAAACCACACAAGATCACTTGGTGATCACGATGGACCAAGATAAAAACAAGATCACTACATAATCGAGTCTAAACACAGGCAAAAATAAGAACACTATACAAACCACAGCAATAACCCAACTTCCCTAGTTTCCACTAATCTGAGTAGCTGCTACCTCTTTGCCAATTACAGCTTTAGCTCGTTCCATTCCCCTTACCCTATAGATATTAATAAAATTACCAAGATATCATATCATACAATTGCCCCCACTTTCTGCCAGCATCCAATCCAAACTAAAACCATTCTTCCTTTGAACCCACCCAAAATACCTAAACAAGCCCAAATTTACTAATAAGCCCTTCGTAACATAGATGGCTCCCCATGTTGTACTGTTTCCTTTGTTGCAGAGGGGCAAAAAATAAAAATAAAAAAATTTAAAAATTAAGAATTCTACTTTATCTAACAAGTATATTCCTGATGGATTTTGGTTAGAGGGCATTTACAGAAAGAATATTCCACTTAATTCTTTATCCAAAAGTAAACCATATGTTTTAGAGAAAAATTAAACAGAACTTTCACAATGAAAATAAGTGCCAAAATACATTGGTTGGTAGCTTTCATATATTTGATTATACTCTAATTTAGGTGAAAGAAGCAAAAAGATGTGAACCAAATGCTAAAGAGTCACCAAATGACATGATGCAGATCTTTTCAATAATGGTTTCAAACTATTAAAAGACAATGCCACTCCATAACTGAGGTGTATAAAATGCCGCAAATGAAAATCAAATTGGAGAACAGAGTTTTACATCCCAGCTTCCAGACAATTAAAGGCTTAACTATCACTGCAATATTAACCACTTCCTGGCACTGCCTAGGCCTTCTGAATCTGGCATAAGTTCAAATGTAAGTATGTTCAATCAATAAAGATAATAAATACAGAATCCAATTCAACAGCACCCTCTGCTTGTAGATAATTTAATTTCATTTTACAGAATTTCCTAACGTGCTACATGATAATTCAATAAAATCAATCTTTAAAATTATGCAGTTAATGTAACCCATTTCAGATATACAAATTTAATCTAATCAGAAGGAATACATTATGGCATTCTACATTTAAACAAGCCTGGCATGACTGCAAATTAGCAAGGATCCAGGTAAAAATGAAGTCTGGAATTCAACACTGTTCTCCTGGCAGCAGAATGCATGCAAGTAGATCTCAAACTTTAGCAAGCATGAGAAACATCTGGGGAGCTTTTCTCAAGTATTCTCAAGGTTCTGCTTTGATGATTCCAGAAATGAGGCCTAGAAATCTGCATTTTAACAAGCATTTCAGTTGGTTCTGATGCCAAAGACCATCAGTAACCAGGATCATTCTTTAGGGATCTATCCACAGAACAAGCAATCATACAAAATCTATTTTTTAGGGTAAAATTCATACAAATGTAGTTAACTTCATTCTTCATCAACTAGTCTCTTATAAAACAAGAATGCATTTTCTTGGATGTCTATGACACTGGCAAACAGAGAAAAAATAAAATCTGCATCTAAGTCTTTGCTTCCTTACTTTTTTATCAAAATTTATGAGTTGTTGAGCAATGTTCTTTAATAGAGAAGGGAAAAGAACTTTCATCCTCATTACATCAAGATAACTAACTCAATATGGAAAAAAGGTATAATATGGAATCAAATTTTAAAATCATGTCCTGAGCAGCAAATATTTACCAGGCAGCAATCTAATTTCCATGAGGAAAGAAACCTGTGAGCCCACTGCTAAGGAACATGTACAGGACAAGTTCCAGAGCTGGAGGCCATCTGGAGGCTGGGCCTAGATGCTTGCGCATGTGGACAGAGGGTAAATGTTCCAGAGGGGAATACCAAGGATACCTGGAGCGGAAAGACAATGAAGATGCATGATCCTATGGAAGTAACATAAGCATAAGTCAGAAAACGAAGTTTGGGAGAGCCTGAGTGTGGCCATTTCGACTGATACCAGACCCTAACCACCCTAAACAAGGAAGTAACCAGCAAGTCACCATCCAGGGATCCCTGAAGATGGATGAATTACAACCAGATACCTTATAAACTATTTGCGCTTACCTTCCTGTGACAGCAGTTTATTATTAACGTTTATGGCCTGACCTCAAGACAATGCCTCTCACATATAGCTGTCTCCAAACGGGGTTTTAGAACATTTAAAAACATTACCATTGCCCCATAATGTGTCCCCCTCCTGCTCGGGAAAGGCCCCTACTCTGCCTGTGGAGTAGGATTTATTGTCTGTCTCTCTCTCTCTCAATAAACTTTCTGTTGCTAGTTGGCTTGCTCTCAAATTCTTTCCCACGAGAAGCCAAGAACCCACTTGACGAGTTTACCGGACTTTCCTCCCTTCACTGGGATACACTGCACATAAGGAGGAAAGTGGGAGTTGAGACCCAGAATAGAGCAGAAGGATTCAGTTAGGAAAAGAAAAGAGACACCTTCTCCTGTCAAGCATGAGGGAGTCAGTCTGAATAAGATGAATATTTTGAATGTTCAAAATTAAGTAAAAAACAAATATTATACAAAGCTCACCCAATGAAGAGCAGCCAAAGAGAAACTAAAATGATAATGAAGTAATAAATTACTGGGAAAAAATGTGATATAGTTATATATCATATGACATGTGGGTATTTATGTGCCTATAAAAGATGAATATTTGGTTCAAATATGCTAATGAAGTATAATAGAAATGACAGTTTACATATTTAAACATTGGCTATGTTTTTTCCCATTATTTCAATGAAATTAGGAAATTTCAGTGATAAAATGGCCTTCAAGAATATTTCTGCCTTGTGGATGATTTTAAATCTTTCAAATTCAAGTATTAATAGATATTTGCACTGTTATTAATCCTCTATCATTTAGGTCTTATTTTTATGGTGGTAGACTTGAGAATTGCCACAATTCCCACAAAGACTTTTAAAAGTTGAACTCATCTTGCTCTCCAGAGCAGTGACAAGAATGGGCAGTAATGGTTCACACTTTGAAGCTCTAATAACATGCAGGTTGAAAATTGTTATCCCTAGATTTTACATCACACTCGGCACAAGCAAGAAACATGGTTTCTGCCCACAAGATAAAGCCTAAATCTCTTCATTAATTATTTCCTCTGCCAAGAGATAGATTCTATTTATATAAAAAAGCCAGGAGAAGGTGGAAGTCACTTGTTGACCATCACATAACAATCTTCAAACACACCCTAATAAAAATGATTAATTTTTAAAACAACAAAGATCACCCTCATTCATTAGAAACATGTAGATGCCGATGTATCAATTTAAAAATATCCGTTCTAAAGTAACTACATGATAGTTCTCAGTAACTATAATTACTGTAATGAGGTATGAATAAATTTAACATAAACAACCAACTCTATCTCCAAACACAATCCCAGCATGCTTTAAGGAATGTCTACAATCAAACTATAACATCACTGAATTTGTCATAAGAATGAAACAAACTATTGGTAAAACCAAAAAATATAACACAATGTGGCTTTGAGTAATAGGTTTATGCATTCCCATTAAATGAAAGATGAGTAAATTCACCTTGATGAAAGAGCTACAATTTTATTACTGGTGTATCTGAGAAATAAATATTTATATAAGAAAAAAAGTAACCACCTTTCTACTCTCCTCAGACTCGCCCCCTTCCCAAAATTCCTAAAATTATGAGTTATACAATACAAGACTAATAAATAAATCTCTAAGCCACAAACATCTCTTCAAAAGGCTCTGCACTGCTGTAGTGATTTGGAATCTTGTGGTTTCCCAAGGGGAAGCTATAAAAATCAGGGAGAATGAAGAGATTGCCAGCTGAAAAACCAAACAGATGGCTTCCCTGACTAAAGAGCCAGCTGAGTTTTGGAAGACTGTTCTCATTTAGAGTATCTTCCAGTAACAGCTTCATATGATTGGTTTTCATTCTCCATTTCTTTGCCACTGTTAAGCTACTTTTCCAGCCTTTGGGCAGGAGGAACAATGAAAATATTAACTTCCTTTAGAGGAGAACAAAAGACTTTCTTTCCATCCTCCTGAAAAAAATTTAGACCTGAGTTTTACTCATTTAGAAAAAGCATCACCTTCATCATCCAGTTGGAGCACTCTCTGACTCATCAGGAGCTGTCCTCTGCAAATGATGTTATGTCATGGCAGTGAAGAAATAAATACAAATATACTTATTAAATATACATTAGCTATATTATAAATAATATATAAGTGCTATATGTTCATTATATGTTATATATTAAATATTATGCACACGCACACACTCATGCAAACATTGGCTGAATGAGTGTGGTGTAGGAGACCTGGAGCACACCCTGGGAATGTAACCAGTACTAAGTACTCTGTTCTGTCCTATTTAGGTGAGCTATGTCATCAATTTACAAAAGTGTTAAAAGCAATTGAGAAAATGGTAAATTTACAACATTTATTCTGCAGCAGAGAAGAAAAAAAATAGTGTTCCCAGGACTCAGGAAATAATGTCCTATTATGCAGGTAGTTTTCTGGGGAGGACTCCCAGTGTGGCACAGCTGGACAGGCACAACAGGCAAGAATGGCTTGGTCTACTGTTACTATGACAGAGCTTAATATCCACTAATATGTAGGATTACAATGAAAACAGTTTTTAGACACAAGAATAACCCTATTGTGTTACAAATAAAATGAATAAATACTTGGCATTATGCCCAAAGCAAAACGTAACTGCAACAAGTCACCTTGCGAGGGAAATGCCTTCCTGAGAGGTGCCCTGCTATGTGCTACACACAGGAGAACCTGACACGCACGATTAAACTATTTACCTTTTGTCTAACCAACTGGCTGTTTATTTCTAATATCTGAGTTGCATTTTCTATTTTCAGGGTTTCAAACCTTAACTCTGAACCACAATTCTGCAAGAATAGAAAAGAATGAGAGGAAATGGAAAGGCGATCTATACACAGAGTGCCAGTTCTAACTTCTTCAGAAAACTACACATCCTGACCCCATCATTTTTCCACATTTAGGAAGTCCTTCCTCCTTACTTCCCATAAAAATCTCAGGGTCTTGCATTCCTCCTTGACAGTGGTCTAAATCTGAACTCCCACGCTGTGATACAAAATGATTAGTGGTATTCAATTGCTACAGTAGGACTTCCAAGTCACAAACAGTTATTCATACATTTTTAACACGAGAAATACAATACCTAAATCTAATTTTACTGGACAATGTTAAAACCCTAAAAGAACATGGATGTTACAGTATGAGCCACAAAGACAATCTCCTTAAAATTTATTTTGAATCATGAGGCTAGTAAGAATCATGATAAGAAGAAATCACAGATACTTCTGCTTTTGAAGGAATAACGTTTATTTCTATATAATAATTATTATTATTAGTGTTTCTTTAACAAAACTTTGAAAGCTATATAGTTGAAAGACCATTAAGTCTTGTGGATACAAAGAACAAAGAGAATCAATAAAATTTTAATTCTCATCTATAAATTGTTTTAGTCTTTCCTGTTTATTACAATAATAAATTAGTTGTGGTTTTCTACCTTTTCGATTTCTCTGATAAAAGTGGGAATAACATACATACAATCAACACAGTAAAATGGCCAAAGATTGTAAGTAACTCTGGGGATCGGGGTCTAGAGTCTATAACTAAAACCAGGTAAATAAGAAAAGACACTTAATGAACACTTCTCCTCAATGCTAAGTTCTAGACACTGTGATAACAATCTTTACATAAGGTATGCCCTTACCATAACTCTGTGAGGTAGGTATGACTACGTCAGATAAGGAAACCGAAGTACAGAGGAGATAAGTTACTTAACTAAGGGCAAACAGCTTTAGGTAGCAAAAATGGGAGTTAACAGCAGGTCCTTATTACTCAAAAGACTGTGCTCTTAACCACTACACTTCGTACCTTCCAAAATAATGCTCCCCTAGGAACCTTCCTACAATCTGGCTCCCAGAGAAGACACATTTTCATTTTCTAAATAGCCAAGTCAAGGTTCATTCTCATTCATCAGAATGCAAGAGTGTTGAATCTAAAACAGTCCATGCAAAGCTGAAATTCAATTGCTACAGTAGGATTTCCAAGTCACAATCATTCATACAGTTTAACACTAGAGTGATTTCAGGTGGGAAACCTTCACTTTATCTTAAAATAGTTATTATCCAATTGACTGTACTATCAAAGGAGACTAAGACTTTATTGAAATTAAAAGTGAAATATTAAATATTTAATGGCAATAATGTCTTTTTCTCTATCTCTGTTATCTATGGAGAAATGTATCTATGCATTGATTTTCTTAGCAAATCAAGTCCATGTAAAGTAATACTGTGCGAATAGATGTACAAATGAACCCACAAATCTCCAAGATTTAGCATATACAGTTTTTAAAAATAGACATGCAGAGAGTTATGTGGGGGGAAATATTTCTAACTCATGTAACATCACCAATTTAGTGAGCAGAGGAATTTAAAAAGAAAACCACAAACATCTGGATATCTTGAAATCACAAGGTATCTTTTTTTTATATTGTTCATTTATTGAGTTGTTTCCCTTCTTTCTTGATTTGAATAAACTCCACGTGTTGAAGTTACCTTCTGGCTCTAAGTAATTCTAGTTTTCATTTGAACACCAAGATAAGATAAACAAAATTGCTTTTAAAAATCCAAAGCAAAATACATGAAATATTAAACATAAGCATACTTTTCTTTCAATGTAATTCAACAGCTTTTACTAAACAGGAAGCTGACATTTTGAAACTATTACTATTTACTATTCTTTCATCTACTTTTCATGTCTTCAAAAAATTCGAGCCTTAAATCTAGAATTTAAGTTCCTCCTTGGCAGGTATCAGGACCTTTATTTTCTATCCAGAAATATTCCCTGCAAGAACTTAATGCTGTTCAATGACAACAATTAACACAAACTACAAAGAGATACATTAAAGCAAAATTATATATGTGGTTCTTTTCATAATCTCTTTTGTTTTATATTGTACTTCCTAAGAAAACCAAACTCATGGATGATTTTGTTAATAAAAGACATTGGTTATAAAATATTACAATGAGAAATTAAAAAGCAGAAATACAGGCATGCTATAAACATTAGAAATATTATTTTTTAAAATCATGAGTATTAACAACTTAGCCTTATCTTGGTTATAAAAGATTACAATTTTTAAAAGGATCAGCTCATATCCAATGAAAGTTCTCAATAAAAATCAGAGCAGGATATAAGCTAGTATTGAAATTTAATTTTAGATAAAATTACCCAACTTTGTGCAGACACTGAGCACCTGGGAAAAAAGAAAAAAATTATCCAACTTTGATTTTTATAATATGGAAGAAATGGAAAAATAATTATTCAAAAAACATTCATTCAAAAACAAACATGCCAAAATCTTTGCCATCACATTATCTTTGACTCTCAAACCTCCATGTTCTTGACTAAATTGTTTATTCCTTCTGAGAGTTATATACTGTCTTACATGTATGTTAAAACTATATACTATATAAGTAAATATCTACCAAATTACCAGCAAGTTAATTTTACTAGAAGGGCTTTAATTTTTCCTTTTAAAGTTTATTACTAACATAATGTTCTTTTTTAAATTGTATGTAAACTTTAGCATAAAAGTTATTTGCAGAGCCAGATCCCCAGAGGAAGAGCAGTGTTCATAAACAGAATCACTATTTTCCAAAAGGAAAGTTGACCCTAAATGTGGTCCAAGCCATTTTTTCCCAACACTATTACATTTCAACCATTGGTGGTCATGCCCCTCGCTAAGCAGTGCAAGTCACAGATAACTAGGGTTTGTTTCAGATAGGCAGGTAATGCTGTTATTTATCTTTCTCTTAGGCAAATGGCACCACCTGCAGAATTAAAAAACCAAGGCATTTGAAATTTGTAAGCGTAATTACCTGTCAGATTCTACTATAGGCTTTCTAAAGTTAACATCCTAATACCTACTGTTCCCATAGAAAACTTCCAGAATGTGCTTAAGAAACACTGATTGAATTTATGCTGATAGTCTATTTTATGCCATTTAAATACAGTATTACTTAGTACATGTGATACATATTTCTTATGGAATTAAAGTACTTTGAGATGGTATGTTACCACTGAAGGTGTATAAATGAATTCACTACACTTCCTTTACAATCCTAAAAGTAGGAATAAGACAAACATTTTTTTCCTCAAATTAGTTCTACGACTAAGAGGAAAACTTAATAGAGGTTTACATGCAGGATGGTTACAAAGTATGGGAGTGCAGAATTCCTCAATCTCCACACAATTGACATTTTGGGGCCAGACAATTCTTTGTGGTAGAGGCTGCCCTGTGTGTATCAGACAATGTTTAGCAGCTCCCCTGGCCTCTATCCACCAGATGCCAGTGGCACCTCCCCAGTCATGACAATCAAAATATGCCTAAACATTGTCAAATATCCTTTAAGGGACAAAATCATCCCTAGGTTCTGAACCAATGGGTGAGTGGAAATGGCCACACACAGGATGCAGTTTGGCTCTGCTGCATTGGTTGTGCACCAGGGGAAGGCATTTGACCACTTGGCCTCAGTTTCCTCCTACCTCAAAGAGCAGTTAGTAAGGATTAAATGAGAAAAGGTTGAATAATGACTACTGCTACTATTATGATAGTTTTAATTGTATAAATTGTAGTATCTCTCTCTACTTCAGTCTCCCTATGAACCAAATGTACACTTCCTCAATAAAACTTTTTCTCAAGGACCCAAAATAAGGTAGGAGGGGGCATTACCAGGCTTATGGATTACGTAGAGATTCTTCCTAAAAGTCCAGTAATCAAGGCCCTAAGAATATGATCCCAAATCCTAATTCCTACTCATAGTCCCCATACCAGACAAACAGGATGGTCTATTTGGTCATTAGAACACTTCACACACTCTCCCTCCCTCTGCATTCTGGCTGCAACTCCTCTCTGATGGGGAGAATATGACCCCACCTCATGTTCAGCTATACACCTGTTGGAATCCAGCATCAAATATCACTTTCTCTTTCATTAAGTATTGCCCTAATGGTACTCAAGTCTTCTCTCTCTTACACGACCCCAAACACCACGGTGGGACCTCTCATATAGCACCTGTACTGTGTAGGTAATAAGCAATTCTGCAGTGGTCACAGCCCATCTGAGCTCAGATCCCTGCTGAACCAAAGGTGTCTTTTCTGTCCTCACTCCTCTCTCTACCCAGCAGGGAATATGCAGGGTGCTGGCCACATTACTACTTAAAATATCTTTAATTGGACAGCTACTTTGACAGAGTTAATTAGAATTTTCATATAGGTTGAGGTAGGTCTTATATATAAGTCCACATTTTTCTGAGTTAAGAATGCCAATAAGATATGACTATTGCTTAATGACATCCACAGCCCCAACAAGGCTAATGTTTACAATGAACATTCCCATGGACATAGAGGAAATTATTAAGCATCCATGTTTAGTTGAGAGCCACTTATTGAGTCCATAAAATGTCCCTGTTAACTAAATGGAGAGTATTTCTTAATAAAACATGAATTATTGTAACTTTTTAAAAACACTTTAACAATTTTATTTGTTGTGTATCACTAATTGTTAACCAAGATATTTATTACTAAAATTATATTATTTGATATACACTCCTTTGACCAGCTGGTCAGGCAATGGTAGTTTCACGCTGGGGGAGTTTTCCCTAGATGGAAAAACTAGGAGAGTATCCAGCAACGCCTACTGCCCTCATTACTGAGGAGACGAAGGGACAAGGAGTGTGTGTGTGTGTGTGTGTGTGTGTGTGTGTGTTGGGTGGGAAGACAGAAAGTGTTCCAAACACCTGTAGACTCAAAAAGTTAGGCAACCCCATAAATGCCAGAATTCTCCTAATGAAATACGGCAACAACATCAGTCACAGACAAAGGAAAATAGTGCAGCAGTGTATCTCAACATGTACTCAGAGGACCACAGGCACCAGAATTCTCTGAGATGCTTGGTCCAAAATGTAGGTACAGAGAGTAGGACCCAGCCTCTGCATTTGTGCAACTTCTCCAGAAATTTCTTATATGCACTAAATTGAAAGAACGACGGGATTAGAGGGTATCATCTTCTATGACAGGGGAACACTGATTGCAGAACAGGTACAAAGGAATTACGCTATGCAGATCCTTTCAAAAAACATTTTTAAATAACTACTACTAAATTCAACACCTGCTTTATTTCCTACACATTAACTGTATTAGGTGCTGAATTAAAAATGAATGGAATTCTACAAAAAGATTCTAGAGAACTTTCAGAAACAACTTGTATTGACAATTCCATAAAATATTGACAGAATGGTGCAGAATTTATTTTCTGGATGTGAAAACTCAACATGCATATCCCAAAAAGCCTACCTGAGGCTACCCTAGGGTATTTCCCATCAGTGGCCGAATCTCACCTCTAGGACATCTCAAGAACTGTTGACTATGAATAATTTGATTTCTGCAGGGAGTCTAAGGAGATAGATACACTTAGCATAGCACCAAGGAGAATGTCTTTCTCCTCTGACAAACTGAAACCAATTAAGTCAAATGCATTACATTGATGCAATTACACCAGGAAGAGTTAAAATCTGACTAATATCCAAAAGACCCTCAGGACTCATCAAGAGTGAGTAACATCCTTCAGAGGCCAATAAAATTAATGACATTTCAGTAATGAGACTCTTACGAGCCATAAAAGAAAGAAGTGGCAGAGGGTTGTAGAAATCAAGACTATTTTAATCCTCAAAACCTAAGGAAAACATTTGAAAGAAAACCTCTATGATTTCCTCAAAACACGGATGATAATTTTTTTAAACATTCTTTTTTTTGCACTCACAAAATATCCTTCCTTCCTGCACATCCCAAGAGGCTGGAGTCAAATATATCTGGGTTGCAGTCCTGACTGAGATATTACCTGGGTGACCTGAAGTAGGTAACTCATGGGCTTGAGTTTCCTCTTCTATAAGATGGGGGTCCTAAGAAGAGTCTACCCAATAGGGCATGTAAAGCTCCTGGACTAGTAATTGGCGAAGAATAGCACTCAATCAACAAATCAGCCTCTGCACTGCAATTTCCACCTTATTTCATCATTTACACACATTCTCTCCTTACTGAATTGTTGCCCTAAAAAATAAATAAATAAATTTTAAAAAGTGAAACAGGGTAATGTGTACACTGCTTTGTGAAAAGTAAAGCATTACACTCAAATGCAAGCTGTTATTCACTTGCAAATGGAAGAATAAACACAATTAAAAGAGAAATGACACCCAGGACAGGTAAGTAAATAGCAAAAGGGCACTTAGTTTCCTTAAATGAGTTCAAGTCTCTTTCGTTCCTTCAATATTTATTGAACAAAAGACTAGAGCTAAGCATTTGTCTTCAATAACCTACAAGAGATATTAGACATAAGCAAACACAAGAAAGAAAAGTTTAAGCACTATAATTAAGGCAAAGATAACTAGGGATTTCACAGTAGAGGGAGATGACTTCTAGCTGGGGGTGAGGGGATAAATCTTCACAGAAGCAGCAGCAGTTGGGATGGCCTTGATGCGTAGTTTAGATAAAGAACATACTCCAGGCAACGGCACAGGGCAAAGCAGGAGGATGAAGCAGCACAGGTTCAAGGTGCGGGGTGACTCAGTTTGGCTAAAGCACAAGGGTGTGGGCAGTGCTAGTACAGAAGACAGGATGACAGGCTACAGAGAAGCTGAGCAGGGCCCAAGAACATTTCTCAGGAAGACATGGACTACTGGCAGCTGGGATTCCTGGCTTGCAATTCTTTCATAAAGGAAGTTCAGAGTTTTGCATTAGCAGAATAATCTGACTTTAGAAGAGGAAGACTAGAGCTGAGGGGTAGATATCAACCTCCAAGATGGTTAAAAAGTGAAGACTTGAATAGAAATGGGTGAGTAACAATGCAGTAGGCAAAGTAATTGATCAAGGGGAGAAACAAAATAAATGACACATCAACAAGAAAATAAGACACCCCAGATTTCATTTGACACAAACAGGTGGTACCATGATTACAAAAAGAGGACACAGGTGAGGTAATAAATTAAATTCCAGGATGCTGATGTAACTTTTGATGTGATAACAGAACTCCTGTCTATAATCATTGTGAAACCACAGGTAAGTAGAACACACAGATCCAAGTAACAAGGGGAATGAAAGGGTCTAACCCTTTCAGTCAGTCAGCACCTACTACACCTCAGCTCTGTTCTGGCACAGAAGAAACAGGTACAAACAAGACTTTTATTGAAAAAGCCTGTGGCAAGAGACATATTCTAGTATAGGAAAGACAAGTGACCAGAGAGAGAAGTTAAAGACAGAGCAGAGGGCTAATTATTACAGGGCCTATGGCTCTGTAACACTGCGAAGCCTGCTAAAGGAGGTGTGAAATAACTGCCAGAAAGCTGGAAAAAACTAGGTGTGTATGGTGTTCTGAGAAGAAGAATGTGCTGCAAGAATAGAGAGGGTGAGGGCTTAAATAAATTGAGGATTGAGAACTGACTGCTAGCCTTGGCCCAGACGTGATCTTGATAAAAGCTCTTTGATAGCCCAATTGGAGTGGGCTAAAGAAAGAGTAAGAGGTGAGAAAATAGAGACAGTGAGTACAGCAATTCTTTCCAAAAGTATAAAGGTATGGAAACAAAGCTAAGAGTGTCCTCAAGACAGGAAGAGTGGTACCACGCTACCAAAGGGTGGAATGAAATGAGAACAAAGGCTGATGTTTTGGTGTTGGTAAAGTATAGATCAAGGATTAGAGCGGTTTTAGAGGAGTGGCCAGAAAAAAATAATGATTAGAGTGCCTTGAGATGAATGGGGAGTGAGGAGGAGCAGGGAATGGTGTGACACACCACGAAAAGTCAGAGAACATTATCTTCTTACAAGGCTAATAGAGTGGGATTCAAGACAGACATTGTCACTCGTTTGGAGGGTTGTTATGCAGATGAAAGAAGTAAATAGTGTATTATGAAGTCTCCCAAGAGTAGAACTGAGACCAGCAGTTCTGTGTGGTCCCAGAAAACCTCCACATAGAGGCTGAATGATCCCCTCAAAGGAAAGAGTCTTGATTTGGGAACCAAGTCCTATACACCTCATATTCCAATTAATGTCACTTATTATCAGTTCCATTATCACTACAGGTCAAGATGATCAGTAGTGTTATTAAGTGTAGAACCTAAAGAGTTAATTTTCTTTTGGTAATGATGAAAAATCTGCACTAGCTTTACCAAAAATCCATAGTCTTCCAATATATTTTCCATCAATCTAATAATTAAGATAAATAAGCACATATATATTTAATTGCATCTACAAATAGCATTGACATGTTTATGAATAAGAAAATAAGCAATAATCAAAGGGCAGCAACATAATCCAAGAACTGCCCAATCATCTAAATGGGATTTCCATTGCTAAACTACAAATCCTAAGTCCCTATAATACAGTGTCACTGATCAATCGAAACATCAAGAGTTCCTTTTAATAATCTGTATACTACTGAAAATATCCCAATTGCTTTGGAATTCTGAACGTCCTTTTCTCTAGTCCATAACTGTGACAAAACAAGGCCTGGAGGCATTGGATTTGTTTTTTCCCAGCAAGGTGTTCTTAGCACTTGGCCTTAGTCATGCTACTGTCAAGAATGAGATAGAAACGAGGATCTGAAGGTAAGACTAGAACGAGTCTGATGATTCTCACTGAGAAGGAAGTAATCATTGTAACCTCTGCTAAAAAGAAACTCATCAGATATAATTTTGATCATGCAAACAACTAAGTATGGCTACAAAATCTTACCACAGCAAAAAATAAAAACAAGCTCTTACAGAATAAGATTCCAACTTTCACCTAATTTGTCCCTCTCATTCATTTTTACCTTTTTGCTAATTATGTCTTTACAACTGTTTCTCTACTTGTGTTCATTTATAACTCCCCTATATTAGCTCAGTCATTCCCATATGAAAACATTTTACAGATATTCTCAGATGAGAAATGAGAAAACTGAAGCTCCAAGACAGAGTGGACTTGTCCAAGGTCACACAGAGCCTGAGGTCTACCAAGTTCTGAAGAGGCCAGTGTTATTTTCTGACCACCATCACAACTGCCTCTCAGAGCTGAAGCCTACAGCCTCAGGAAATATTTTGTGGAAGAACAAATTTCTGTCGCCCACTTAGCACCACAATCTGCTCACAAAGAGGAGACACTGAGGCCGTGAAGGAACCACCGTCTCTGAAAGGGCTGGACTTCCACAGTCACCAGTTCCTTTCTTAACTGAGTTTACCAGGTCATTAGTAAGAGCAAAATGAAGCCATGCTGCCCACTAGGATGTCTCTAACCACCCGCTTTTACAGTTCACAGCGCCTATTCTCAGAACCTGTGCTCTACTAGAGAAAGGGAATTCAGGGTAATTTAAGGAAGCCATCAACAAAGCTCCACTCCAAGATCACTAATCCCAGTACCCCTGGCTCAGCTGCAGCTCAAGAAAGAAAGAAAAAAAAAAAAATAGCATTTTTTCACATCCCAATGCCCTCTTATAAAATATAAACTTTAAACTTCTCAGGAGGTGGTACCACATCATTTCAAGCTACCACAAAACCAAAAAGAAAACTAAAACATGATTGTAATCACGTGAATCTCAATTAAAAAGCTTAAGTAGTTCACATTTTAGTTGAGAGGAAAGATGACAAAAGAAAAACGGAAAATTTTCTTAACAAAATTGAATGTGAAAATTCTCTTATCAAAAATGTAAGTTATTATAACAGCATCTCTCCATAGTAGTGAAGGGGCCCATGATAAACCATCCTCCTATTGCAGCAAGCCAGAGGAGTTTCAGAATTGGGATTCTCCCAAGCAAAAGCAAGCAAGCAAGCCCAACTTATGAAAGTCTGTGTCTCCTTTCTGTGACCCACATCATACTTTCTAGGGTAACTACCTCCTACAATGCTGTTCTTATCATCATTACTCCATCAAAGGCTCTCCAAAGTCCGCATCTGTGATATGCCACCAACAGTGAAAGCCCTGGGATCTTTCCAGGATCACAGGAGTCCCAGTGAAAGTCAGCTTGGGCATCCAGGAAAGAGTTCAAAGAGGAACTAACACATGGTCTACAATAGAAAGTTAAATCTAAACACATGTTTCCTTGAATGTTCATTGTTATACACCTGGTTCATTTCAAAGCTGCAGAAGTAGGAAGGCAAGATTCACTAACACAAAATATCAACATCTGACATTGCTACCAAAATGTGTTTTTAAAAAGAACCACTACCAGAACACATTAGTATTAGAACTAAAGGCTATACTCTGATCAACAAAATGCTCTACCACCCTCAATTATTCATTCAAAAATATAGATATAGTGGACAATCTATGTTGTTTCCATATTAACAGCAAAGTGGAATTCAGAGACCAAAGGAAAAACTACTTTTTGAGGAAAAATAACCCTTAACATTATCAGTTTTTGTGTTTACATTCATAAAAATTCTTCAGACAAAATCCACAAGAGTTTCCCAGGACAACACTGTATTCGTCAGTGCACCAGGAGAAAACAAATGGAACATTCAAAGTTGGAATAATTTGAGATTTAATTAAGGGACTGAATAGGTATAAGCAAGGTATAGAGAAACAAGAGGCGATAGAGAGATACCACAGGTCAGCTAACAGCTGAGTTCTCACTAAATCTAGATCTAAAAGGACTAGAGGAGGGAGTGCTTCCCATAACCAAGAAAAGTCCTGCAGAGAATGGTATGAGGTAACCCCGAGAGAGGGCTGCGGCTCTGGGGCCTGACTCTCTTCACCCTGCAATCTCCTGCCTGTGCTCCACGGCCTGCCCAACCAGAAGACATAGGGCAAGGGGCCCGTGCTGGTGGCCCATACAGGACAGTGGCCCTGTGCAGACGCAGGTAGAGATCTTCGCAAAGTAGACCTGGAAGCACAACCTAAAGCTAACCTGCACACTATTCAGTATATCAGACTAGCCCATGACCTTCTGTCATGATGGATTAAAACAAACAGAGCACCTACAACCATTAACCACCTTCTTCCTGCTATATCTTCTAATTCTATATTAAAATATAAAACCAGCTTACATTTCCAAAAAAGGAGAAAGCCAGCAGCTATTTGAAAGAGGATTCTGAATTACCATATCTGAGCTTTATGTGAAGTAAACACTGTCTTGCCTAAGGCACCTGAGGGAGACACACTAAGAAATGTTCCAAAAAATTACCAAGAAATTTCCAAATATCAGAGGAAGGAATGAGGAGTCCCATGCCCCATCTGCAAGGCTGGAGCTGACACCAAACACCAGCCTCTTCTCAGACTCCTGCTTTCTTCTCTTAGAGATAAAGATGAAACTGATGTGTTGAAGACAAAGTGGTCACCCTTGATTCTCTGCCTCCAAAAAGGCAAGGCTGGATTCTGCAGTCATTGACACAGGAAGAATTTAAAACAATCAAACAATCGATAACAACAACACACACACACAAAAAAAGATAAAGAGCCATTTGCTGTGGGTATATGACTATCTCATCCTCTGGTCAATAACTGCCAGCCATTAGTTCAGATATTAAACCCCACAAGACTGTATGTGGCTATTCTGACCATGTTCTGTCACCTGATTGCCCCTCAACAAATAAACACAAGAATGCAGTTCTTGAAATTCACAGACAGTTACGGCTTGCATCCTTAACTCCATCATTGCAATCATTCTTTCATTCGCTCATTCAAATAAAGCCCACGAAAACAATTCACTAGCAATGTACATACTAAATTTAAGCTGCAGTCGTTATGGAAGGCAAAGATTCAAGCTGCTCTCATAAGATAACCACTGGAAAATAAATAAGGTCAATATAAATGATTCAGCATCTCAAAGGAAAAAACACATAAATAAAAATCACAAGTATGAACCACACCACTGGTGCAACTCTTAGTCACCACAGCCAGAAAGGAAAGTCAGTTGCAGCAAGAATGCAACATTTTTTTAAAGGAGAATTTAAAAAATCTGTCTACTTCCAATGCTGTGTATATAGTAATAAATGAGCCATCATGTAACCATAATCTTGGTCCCCAGGTGGAGGGGGAGGGGACAACACATTACAAACCCATGAAGAATAAAAACATTAAATCACAAAGCCTTTACCAAATAAATATCCATAAAATAGATTTAGAGGGAAGAAAATTCTCACCTAAGGAGAATTTAAAGCATATGACAAAACAAGAAATGAGGGGATTTATTGAGAAATCATCCCGTAACATTGCCTTTTAAGTTAATTTAGAAACATCACTTTGGAAATAAATCTAACATGCCATCCACTCACATAGCTAATGCACAGTTCAAGCGGCTCGGGCTAGGGAGGGAGAGACAAGCATCCCATCTTGGATTTCTGGCTGAAGTTCAATTATTACTGACAGTGAAAGGATCTTTGTGACATTTTTAATTTAATCACTTCAGGAAATGTTGGAAGATTGTGGAAGATGTTAGTTGACTATTTCTAAGAATTCTATTTCTTCTTTTAACAGGAAGTGAAAGCTTTACTTTGATAAATGTAATTAGAAACTTGTGGTAGGAAATAGTGTAAGAGAGTCATTTTACTTATGATTGTAACTATGACAAAACAAAAAGTAAAGGTGTAGATTATACGGAAATTGACAAAAACTTATCAGCATCAGCTAAGATTGGGCTAAACTGTGGAAAATTAATGTTTGCATCCTTCATTCTGTCATGGTAATCATTCATTCACTCACTAAATATTTATTGTATTATGTACAAGCTATGGTGCTAGGTACTGGAGATACAGGTGTGAATAGGACAGACAAAAATCTCTTTTCATAGAGCTTGGGATTGTGAAGAGGATTCCAATTCAAATTGAGGAAAGGTCTCAGTGAGGTGACATTTGAGCAATATTTCGAAGAAGAAACAGAACAAGCCATGCAGATTGGGAATGGGTGGTGCTGGTAACAGGTCCATGGAACCCAGGGGACCTTGGGCAGAAGTGTGCCATGTCGTGTTGGCACAGAGTGTCAAGGGTCAGAGAGGTAGAAGAGGATGTCAGAGAGGTACAGTGTGCCTATGTGTGCAGCATGTCTGTGTCTGGAGAGGTATGGGGTGGCTGGAAAATGATCACACAGCATTTGTTCACCATGGTAATTACACTAAATTTTAATACGAGTGAGATAAGAAGCCACAAATGGAGGATTCCGAGCAGTGACGTACACAATTTGACTCATGGTTTTAAAGGTGTCCCTCTTACTTCTGAGTAAAGAATAGACAGAAGCAAGGAGACTCTGGAACCCACTGGGATAGTTATGGCCAGTGACGACAGTGGTTGGACTAGAGGAACAGTGGTGAGTAGTGGGCATCCCAGATAGATGTGTGGAGTGGGGAGGGGGGCAGCCAACAGAAGTGTGGAAAGATTGGGTGTGTGAATAAAGAGAGAGTCGGCAGTGATGACTCTCAGAGTTCAGGGCCTGAGCAACTGGAGGAATGAGGTTGCCATTAAATGAGATGAAGAAGCCTTTTGGGAGCCGTTATTGGGCTTGTTGAGATCCTGAAGCCTATCACACATCCAAGTGGAGATGCGACGTAATGAGCCTACATTTCATGGCAGGGGTTTGCGAGTTCAGAGGAAAAGTCCAAACTAGAGATATAAATTTAGTAATGCCCATGAGCATATGGATAATACTTAAAGTTACAAGACTGAATTTGATCATAAGAGAGTGAGCGCAGACAGAAAAGTGAAGCCTGAGAACTGAGCCCTAGAAACTCACCAAGGTTATGGCAACAGAGAGATAAAGAGGAACCAATAAAAGCAACTAAGAAGGAAAGACCCAGGTAATGTAGAGGTAAACCAGAAATGTATACTGTATCAGAAACCAAGGGAAGAAGCTTCTTTAACGAGAATGGAATAAACAACTCTATCAAATGCTGCTTGTAGGTCAAACAAGATCAGACTTAAAACATAATACAATTTAGCAACATTGGTTCACTCGTGAGTTTAACAAAAGCAGTTCTGATGGCATGGAGGCGGTCAAACAGTGCAGTGTTTAAAGAGAAGACAGAAAAAATGAAATTGAAAGAGTAAATACAGACCATTCTTCTTGTAAAAAGCGTTGCTACAATGAGAAGCAAATAAAAATGGTAATAGGTAGGGTGGGAAGAGGGACTAAGAGAAGGTCTTTTTCAGACAGGAGAAATAGCAGCTTGTATGCTGATGAGACCGGCCCAGTGGAGGAGATAAAGTTGCTGACCCAGGACGAAGAGTACAGATGGTGAGGCAGTATTCCTGAAGGGGCAAGAGGGGCTGGTCCAGTGCACAGGTGGCCTCAGACAGACACAGAAGCAACTCATTCCAGTAATAGTATGGGAGGTCCAGTGTATGGGCACTGGTGCTGGTAGGTAGGCAAACGTGCTGGCTGGAATCTGTGGCAGTTCTGTTCCTCAGTGAACAGAGGACCAGGAATCAGCACAGAATGAAGATGGAGACAGCAGGAGGAGAGGCGGAGAGGAGGAGAGCCCATGGACTAAGGAGATGTGGCTGCACTGCTGGGCTGCTGGACATCATGAAATATCACCTGAGGTCTTGGATTTGGGGCAAGGAGACAGTATGGCTATAGGCTTGTCCCCAGCTATGGTGAACTGCACAGGGACAAGCAAGGAGGGCAGGGAAATAGCTGGATTGAACAAGAAGGGTGTGTAACCATGGGAGAGATTACAATGATGAATCATTAATATAGACCAGATAATGGGAGAAGTGAGAACTTGACAGAGATGAACAACCGTGAAAAGTAAGTTCAATGGATTTTAGTTACCACTTGGGTCCAAGAGTGTGTTTGGGTTGTAGAGAGAATGAGCTGGAAAGACAGGTGGTGGATGTCAGAGGATGAAATGTCAGAAACTGAGAATGTGGATATGGTGCTCATACGACCTCAAGACTGAGTAA
The DNA here is from genome assembly GCA_023783475.1 of Daubentonia madagascariensis. Lineage (NCBI taxonomy): Eukaryota > Metazoa > Chordata > Mammalia > Primates > Daubentoniidae > Daubentonia > Daubentonia madagascariensis. Next base: position 10,008,224 of record JAKFHU010000747.1, on the reverse strand, counting down.
GGGAAAGAAGGGTGGGGACAAGATCTGAGGAAGAGAAGAGGTCCAGGCAGGAGTTGTCCAACAGGCATTTTCCCAGGTCTTCCTGAAAGTCTCGTCCACAGCCCTACATTTCATAACTAATCTCCTACATTCTCCAATTCACTCCTGCCAACGTATATAATTCACACCTATGTAAACCTCTTAACTCTGCATTTTAAAAGAATAGTAACAATCTTGGTGGGTGGAATATGAATAAGTAGCTTCCCCCGTTCAGCTTTATATCATTTCCCCAAAATCAGAGAGAAAAATGAATAAAACAGATGTTTCTACTTTAATCTGGAATCAACTGTCCATCCATCAAGCATAAGAAAACATGGTGCCACTGCTTTGAACACTGCTTGGCCAAAATAGAAATGATTCAAAGATGATCAAAATTTCATAAAAATATGAAGGTGTATTTTAGAAGATACAATCCTCTTAATAAGTATGCATTAGTCAATGCTTAAAATAGAAATAAAATGAAACATCCTGCTAAAATCTCCTTATGAATGAGAACTAGTTTTATTCATATTTAATTCCCACATAGAAATTATCTAGCAAGTAATTGAAACTTAATATATATTTGCTGAATAAATGTAAAAGAATCCATCTGGTTAAAAGAATTAGCCAAAAAAAAAAAAAAACTCTTTCATTTTCATTGCAAACATGCCTATTATATTTTCACCATTGTCCTTTATAAGTTGTTTATATTGAACCTCTTTAAAATGTTCAGTGGCTCCAAATTACATAGAACAAAAAGGTCCAACTTTCTCTGTATAATTTTTACAGTATTTCACGGTCTGGCTCCACCCACTGTTCTAAATGTACTACACCTCAAACCACACAGAGAAGACTGTCATAAACATCCTACCACATCTTGCCTCGAACTTTACTCAGGCTGCTCTCTCCTTCGAATATGTACTTCCAAACAACGAATACTAGTAAAATCCCATCCAATCATCACCAGTTCAAACTATTAGGTCTCCCACAAAATTTTTCAGTTCAATGCCATGTTGGAATTAAATTCTCCCCATCCTGTATTCCCAGATGGCCTTGTACCTATACTATAGCATTTAATCAGTGATAAAGGCCCAGCCTGTTGCACATTCAAGTGTGAAAAAGAGTCTTTGTGAGCTTCTCACACCCCTAACACAGGTCCTTCCCTGAACACAACCTGATATAACGTTAGCTCTACTAACAGGTAGCATACAAAGGAAGCTGAAAGTGTTTAACTGGCCCTTTTCTTGTTCTTCAAAGGCTATACCTTGGATTCAATGCATAACCACCAAGATTAAAGGTACAACAAGGTCCAAGGAATATAGATATATTGTTACACCATTCAAGGAAAAAAAAACAAAAGCAGGTAGTTTCTTTATTCTTGAAACAGACAAGTAAATTTTTTTTCCCATACCTTTGATCTTTCTTTTACGGGTTAAAAATAATCAAATCTTGCCAATGGAATAGCATAAAAAGTGCCAAATACAATTAGGACAATGACTTCTTAATGACTAGACAGTAATAATCATTTTCTCTCTTTCAAATTGAAAGGGAATTTAACCCCCAACCTCAAAGGCAGGTATCTCTAAGTGCCCATCATAGTGGTAGTTAGAAGACAATAGAGTGAAAATGATTGCTCAGGGGAAGGTTAATTTCTTTTCTTTCCTACCCCTTCACAATGCAACCCCATGCACCCCTCACAGGAAATGTGAAGCCCCTAAAACAAATGCTCTTAGCTAGATGAGAGAACGCCCATTTTTTATAACCTAAACTGCATGGACAGATAATATGCTTCTTGCATACTTACACGACAAGATAAAATAGGGTATTATGCATTCTAGCAAATTAATAAGATGAAGTATCTTCGAAGCAGTAAAGAAAGTTTGTAATTTTTCTAAACTAAAAAATCACCCCATAAAAAATTCTACCATTCTAGAACTTTTTTAGCACGTTGATTTTGATAACAAAATTAAATTAACTCCAAAATTTCACATTTGTGCTACTTCCTATAAGTTTAGCAATCAACTTATAGGAAGTCTCCTTAAAACAGGAAAAGATAGGTAGATAGCAAAATAAAAGACACTGTCTTAGTCCATTTGGGCTGCTAAAACAAAGCACATTATCTTAGACTGGGTTATTTATAAATAATAGAAACTGATTGTTCACAGTTTTAGAGGCTCTGAGAAGTCCAAGTGTTGGGCTTTCTCAGGGTGGGAATTCGAAAAATGTATGGAGGGCAATGGAATAGATGAAGAAGTCAGATAAGGGCCCCCAGAGACTCCAGAGGTTGTAAAGATAACTCTGAATTACAAAGCTGGGATGGAGCCAGCAGAGACTGGTGACTGTTCCAGGAAGAACTCCCCCTCCCTTTGTCAAGAATGTAACCCCCTCAAGCCCTCCTCCCTAATGAAAATCCCCCTCCCCCCCCATCTTTGACCCAGTTAGGCTGACTAACCCCCTCCCTATGCTCATGGACAACTGTCCCCTCTCAAAAGTCTGTGAGAATTCAGCTCCACCCCCTTGAGAGTCCCCTGAAAACCCCTCAGCCTGTAAGAACCGGGGTCTTTGTTTCAGACAAAAACCTTCCTAAGGTTTCATCATTAAAACTGGTCTTTGCCTGCTGAAGCTGCCTTTCTGTTTCTTTCTTTTTCTCCCTCTACCTGACACCAAGTATTGGTGCCAGGTGAGGGACTGTCCTCTGCTTCAAAAATGGCACCTTGTTGCCATGTCCTCACATGGAAGAAGAGATGGAAGGAATGAAGAAGATGAACTCACTCCCTCAAGCCCTTTTGAAAGGGCACTAATCGCATCTTAGAGGGTGGGGCCCTCAAGACCTAGTAACTTTCTAAAGGCCCCCCTCTTATTACGAGTGCTTTGGGGATTAAGTTTCAACATGAATTTTGGAGGGTCACAAATACTCAAACCACAACAGACACAATAAGAAGTATGAATAATGCTAATTTTTTTATATCAAAGGGCACTCAAAAGCGGGCTCAATACTGCTGCACCCCCACTTTATAAACACTGACTTTACCAAAGTTTGTGGCATACCATTACGGTCTTATAAGTGGGCACGAAATGATGTATTCTTTTGTTACTGTCTTAGACATTCCTTTTTTAAAATGGGAAAATAAGAAATGTTGTATGTTTTAAACAAAGAGTGCTGGGCTCTGAACTACAAACAGGGACAATGGAACAAAATTCAAACTGAAAAGTAGTTTGCTTTCCGGCAGTGTAGTTGCTCCCTAAAAGAGTGCTTAGCATCCTGACCCTTAATTTATTCCCTGTACTCAACTGTCATACTATTTTTTCCATCTACAATAACAGTAATATGTTTCCACTAAAATTGCACAAACCATCAGAAACTGTGGCATCAGTGTGGCCTAAAAGGATGTCAAATACTTTTTATTTTTACCAGTAACTGTTTGAATTGTCATCTTAGAATTTTCGATTCTGCTTATATATATTATCATAATAAAAGTAAAAGCTGTCCAATTTTTCCCATGCCCTAGCTTCTCTGATAAGAAGGAAAAGAAGGAAGAGAAGGCAGGCTGGCTGTCACTGAGATGGTTCCTCCTAACAGGCTCTGCCACACCCACCAACAGGACAGGAGGGGAGGTAAAGTCCACTGATCCACCCTTCAGAAAGGAGAGGCCACAAACATTCCTTTACCTGTCTCCCACAAACGCCACTGGACATGCACACTGAACATGAAATTTAATCTTCACCAGCTGGCAAAGGACATGGACTAAAGAAGGATATACATGATAAAAAACCATTTTGCAAAGTTGAGCCTAAGACAGTGCATTAGATTCCTTAAATGCTGCATTACATGACAATGGGTTTGTTTCACCATATGCTTCAAGAATTCCTAATTATTTATTTTAAAGCTTTAAAGAAACGTCCTTGCATTTAAATTTTAACACTAGGAAACATTTTTATGCAGGATTTTTAATTTTTCATTTCATATCCATGGGAAGCTAATTTTCAAACAAAAATACACTGAACTTACATCATCCAGCAAAAAATATGAACATTTACCTTTCCTGGAATTACTACTAGTGTTTTATTTGTTTCGTTGAAAACATAAAACTAAAACCATCAGTTACTAAACTAAAGATATGCTTCAATCATTTCCTAGTTTTCACTTTCAATTTTATTTCAAAGGCAAGATTAATATGGTCAGTATCTTGTTTGCTTTTTATTTTTCTTTTGTTAAATTTCTCAACATATTGAAAATGTCCACTGATTTGCAACAATATAGAAAAGGTACCATATGAAAGTTCCAAGAATAGAATATCATAATTTTTAAAACATCAGCAATAGAAATGTTGGTAAGAAAATTATTCTTTCCTTCTTATTTCTTCATCAAAATTAGTATAAAAAGAAAGGAAAAAAATCATAATTTATAGGGAAAACAAACACTTATCTCTGAGACCAATTATCAGTTCAGAAGATACTAATACATTCTAACCTGGTTAGAATCCAGTTACTGGGGAAAGAAACAAACATTTTAGGCAGAACTGTCTTTGGACTACACAACACAACAAAAATCTGTTAACACACAAAGCTGTGAATACACACATTCTCGCTCTTCCATCCAATCACCCTTCAGACGGAACAACGAACAATTCTGTGCGTGGGTTTTCTACACTCTCGATCCACTCCATTCACATATTGACACATGAATGAGCACTTCTGTGTTTATGTGCTGTGTTTGGTGGAGGTATGTGTATTCATTCCTTCTTCAGTGAACACTAGGACTGTGAGCTACTGGAACCCTGCCTCAGAGAACGCGCCCACGTGCAGCACGTGGAGGAAAGCTAGCATTGTGTATGCCCTTTCTCATGCAGGCTTCAGGATAACCCTGCGAGCCAGTAATGTTGGGCCACAGGTGAGGGGTCAAGGGTGCTGCCTGCAAGGAGGAATAGCAAAGCTTAGCCGGGCGGTATGAAGTGTTCATCAGTCTGGGAGGAGCAGCTCCACTGGAGAAAGAGGACTGTAGAAAACATGGTATGGCAGGAAAGGAGGTGGGGACGGAGAGGAGGAATAAGGCTGGCAGGTAACAGGTAAGTACCATGCAGGCCCCTGGGTGGCTCTGCCTGCACCTTTAGAAAAACCTCTTGCCTAAGGTCACCTGCCATCTCCCCTTTCTGTCCCAACCTCCTGAAAGAAACTTGGACAGATGGTTTAGCTAGCATCTATTAATAGTTCCAGGTCTAGGTATCTACATTCCTTGCAGACCTCAGAACCATGGGACCTGACCCAGGGCCTGGGCAAAAGTAGGGGAGAAAACCTGCAGAAGAGCCACATGACCTAAGAACCCAGACCCCGGACCCACAGGGAAGGGGGGGATTGTTTCCTCCCTCAGGGAACAGTGCCCAGCCCCTGCCATCCCCTCCCTCAGCCCCCCAAGCCAGCCTCCTTCCCCTATGCTCTTCTGCAGGACCAGAGCAGCCAGCTAGGTCACACGAGTTCATAAATAACCCTTTTTCCATACCTCGACAAAAGCTCCATGGCCAAAAATATTTTAATTAAGAGTCTAGATATAATAAATTATTTTAGAGATCTCAAGTCAAACCCCCCCCCTTGGCATTAAACATGAATATTTTTATACAACTGCTAACATTATTAAACAGGCCTGATTTGTCTAGCACAGGTAGGAAGTGAAATGTACCATAAGACGGATGGGCATGAATTTCAACTATTTGACACTATTAATTCTAAAATGCCCCAAAATACTAGCTTATTTTCTTAACCAAGATATGCAATACATCAAAATCATTAGCTAGCTTAACAGCTCACAGCCATCATTATAAATATTACATATGGTTACATACACTCAGGAAGGACTGATAAAGTTTTTTTAATAAATAGAGCTATATATAATTTCAAGTAAATTCAATACTTTAAAATCAACATTTACATGCAAAATACAGTCTTTTTAAGAAAACAATCATTTAATTTTTTTATTGCACATGTAGTATCTGGTTACCATGGAAATTTATTAAAATAAAGATAAAAAATTAAAATCCTGCCAAAGATGATGATGCTAAAATTAAATGAACACCCTTGTATAATTTATAATACACGTATATGTTCAAACATAAGAGGGGAAAATATTGTATTCTGTAACCCACTTTTAATCCTTAACACAATAAATGCACTACATGCATCAATAAATATATATCCATACCATTTTTAATGCTGATTAGTATATCACGAATGGATGCACCATAATTTATTCAACCATTCCTTAGTGATAGAACATTTACATATGTGCTCCAAATTTTTCAGTTCCATAACCAATACTGCAAAGACTATCCAAATCAATGCATTCTGGTACAACCATTAATTGTTTCCATAGGACAAATTCACAGGTGTGGACACAGGGTCACAAGGCACACAGTTCTAAGGCTAGTGGCCTTGGCATCCTCCAGGTAATACTAATCAGCATAGTCATTGACTGCACTGGGTATTTCCATTTGTCTTCTTTTACCAGACTAGGAGTTGAGAAATGACACTCATCTCTTTGTGTTTCTATGACTACTAATGAGATTAAATTTAGGATATGTAATTATTAGCTAGTCAGCTAATATATTTCTGCTTTGGTGAACTGCCTACCATTTATCCAACTTTTCTACTATCAGTGTGGAGTGACCCACGATTGTGCCTCTCAGTGCTTTAATTCCCTCCTCTATAAGATGGGAGTAAAAACACTACCTGACAGAACAGTTGTAAAAATTATACAAGTTAATGTAAGTTAGGTTTTATGCCTGACACAAAGTAAAGATTCAATGAACTTTAGCCATGGTAATTCTTAGTGAATTAAGAATGAAAAATTCTTTATATAGTAATGTTGTGTTGCTTCTCAACTCGCCCACTGAAGCACCTCCAATGTCTAAAAAGAGAAACTCATAACCTCATGGCATCTGAAAGTAAACCAGCACCCCAGGTGTACCAAATTTCCTGAAAATATCCAGCTTAATTTTAACTATTCATGTAAATTTTCTATTGAAAATTTCAAAATACATCAATATTGAATAAATATTTTTTCACTGATTTGCTATTAAGTAACATTTAGAGATGAGTTGGAGATGCACCTTATTAAGGATATTAATCCACCATTTCTCATGTAGTGCAAGTAGTTTACTTTTTTATTTAGTTTGCAATTTTTTAAAATATAGTTTAAATCTTACTCTTTTCATTCCTAGTATCTACCAATGGTGTGCCACTTGGAAAGTCATCTTCCACTTGATGACTTGAGAGATAACTTGAGAATGTGATAAATATTCCCTTACATTTTCCTCTAATATATTTAACATTAAATATTTCAGCCATACAGAATTTTTTAAATGTGAGATGGAAATCTAAATTTCTTTTCCCTCACTTGCCATCCAGCACCACCCTCTTATGCACTGTCAAGCTGACTCTAAAATACTAAAGGTTTTTAAACAAATCTTTAGTTTATTTTAGTTTTTATATATTTAGCTACTTGTTTAATTAAATGTTTTATAAAAACTGCCATATTAAAAATAAAAATGGAATCTTACTTTTGTTTTTTTTTTTTATATAAATAAAAACTGGAGAGCATTCTATCATTTTGGACACAGCACTTAATACAAGAACTCTTTGAAACATCAGACAGTGGCAAAGATCCATCTACACCTCTGGTGATTTTTCATGGGTACTGCTGAATAGCTTGAGTTTATAAAATTAAATTTCTATCTCCAACACACATCAATGCCACTGGATGTGCTAGATCATATGGTCACATCATATGGACATGCCAGATTAACGATCTGTAGCACTACAGAAATGTGTTATGTTCATGATCCTCTTTGGTCCACATTAAGAGGGGCAAGTGCTGCACTCTGCAGCATTCTGTCCCACCTCCTACCTGCACAACTACATCTGCTCTCTTAGCCACAGCCAGAGAATCGAGGACATCCTCCCACTAGCACAGAGCTAGTGGACAAAAAGCAGACCCTTCACCTTTGCCTGCATATATTCAGCTGATTAAAGAATTACATTCTTTACTTGCTAATACTGTCATGTAGGTTTAGCATTTTCAGTATGTTTCATATATTTGCTTTATTTTTAAAAGAGTCAATTACCAAAAAACAAACAAACAAAAAATCAAGTGCCTGGGGCAGAGCTGGTAGGCAAAAATGCAGGACTGCATTTATGGTACCTCCCACAGCATAAT